>CAXKWD010000001.1:169397715-172268271 GCA_964059195.1 Ectobius pallidus
GCATTATAACCGATTTCTGACAGGATCTATCCTTAAAAAAAAGTTATCCCCAAATTACGTATCTTTCTCAAATGGCGTCTAAACAGTAAAAATAAGAAGGGTAAGAAAGAGGAGGAAAAAGAGAAGGATGAAGAGGAGGGGGAGAAAGATTACTATACAAAAGAGGCAAACTATTGTTTGAAAATAAAGTAGCAGACATCGGTGCTAAAAGTTCACTAGCCTATGTTTCAATTTCCACAAAAATGCCTGAGTTTCGCATTTTTCGTCTCGGACCTAAGCAAGCAGAGATAACATAAGAAGAAGTGAGGTAACAAGTCGAGTGAAGAGAAAGATGGCGGCGCCTGCGGGCACGTTCCGACACCTTGCTTGGCGCTGCTGGACAATTACAGGCCTTGCCATACAGTGGTTTCAATTATCGGCCGCCATTAACTCCTCCCAACCAAACAGGTTCCCGGTGTAATGTATCGCCTCTCCGTCCACAAGCAGGGGCAACACTTCTAAACACTGTATTCATGGCTCATGTGATACATGTAGTGATAAGATGTAGGCCTAAACGGATAAAATTGAGGGCAAAATCTATTAAAAAATGAAGGAAATAAGACACGCAATCTTTTGAGCAAGATTATGATCCAAAGCAGCAAAATTAATAAATCTTAATAATTAATTAATGTTCAGTCATAATGTAACGATTTATCAACGGTAATATCATGAGAGGTTGTGATTTGTCAATAACTTTACGTCAACAAAGAGAACAGTTTCATGACTTCTCATATGCCACTGTTGTCCTAAACTACATCGCATCAAACTGGTTCTATACAGGTTTCAGCTATGAAGCACAATCCCCTTTCGCGTTATTTCTCCACTGCTACTAGTGCTATTGGAATTTACACACAGTTTCTCAAAAGTATTACAGGTTAGGCCAGGATAACCTGATCAAATTATTATTTACTCAGTTAATAAGGTAGATGCTCCAGTTAAGGCCATGCTCTCTTTGGCACCAGATTTCAGCACCTGCTTGAAGCTCGTCCTTCGAAGGGCAAGTGACCAGAATTTCAGTGTTCCCTCTCCATTCCTCGAGGAAAGACAGAAACTTGTGTAATACGCGCTTCAGAAATAAAACAAGATAAAAAGTAAAATACATGTAACTATTTAAGTAGATTAATATCAGCATAAAATTATACGTGGATATGTAGCTTACATTGTGATCTTTTAAAGCATTTCTTTGTTGTATATGCATTAACATACCAAGTTTAATAACCGAGAATGATTTCATTTTATATTTTTTTCTATCAATGTCATTATGTAATATCATTGTTTCTTGCGTGAATCAACTTATTATAGTCATCTGTTGATAGCAGAGTGTGAAAATTATAAATACTTTTTTTTTTAAACAAGATAACGTGGCCTTAACTGGACCACCTACCTTATGTGTGATGCTGTAAAGCAAAATTATAACTTATTAGGCCTATATCTACCAAATTATATAATATTTATTATTTGGTAAAATCCCAAATATATTTAAACCTGCATATTAATATTAGTTTCTAGAAATGTATACATAGGGCTATCTTTCTTCTATTGAAAATATTTGATTAATATTACGATTGTTGCAAGTAGCCTATGAGAGAAGGTTTCTGCAACATGATTTATACCGCTTATTTTAGTTTTGAATAGTCTAGCTGTCGAAATAAGATTTTCAAAACGTCATCCTTAAATAACTTACAAAAAAATCACACAAAATATTATTATTCTTTGCTTAATGTTTTCGTCTTGAATCTTATTATTTAAAAATTATTATTATTTTATAATTATTGTTTTCTAAGTTATATTACATATTTATTACAGATTTCAGATTTCAAATAATTACATCCCTAAATAAACATTACAAGAATCAAGATTAGAGTAGTCTTGGTTCCCTTAACATACGTTATGTATAAGTTAACCTAATTGAAGGGAGTGGTCGAACACAGAAGTAATACGATCAATGCAGAAGGAGGGAGTGACCACAATAAAGCTGAATAACCTGATAAAAGCAGAGATTCAGAGGCAGTACAAGGGAGGATCGGCAAACGTATCCATTACATATAGTCAGTCCAGCCTAGCTTGATAAATCTTGTTAAAGACTCATCAAATAATGATCAGGACGAGTGGTTCCCGGGCGAGAAGTGCGTTATCCACCTTCACACCACAAGACCTTAATCCAATAACCTGACCCCAACCTGCCACATAATTGACCTTGATAAATGGCACAAGGCAACGAGATTTGACATGGATAGATTTCTTCCCAGGGATTTTACTGTTTAGCACAAATGGCGAAACACTAGAGCCACATATTTTTTTCTTTCTCTTTAAGGATGTGGTAAATCTGTCGCCTTTAACTCTCATTTTTCCTCCTATTTCCACTTGTAGAAGTTTTCACTGCAATAGTTTCGACATCTGCAATCTTTTACCTATGCACTGTTCTAAACACAGAATTAAATAAATCTAATTATCCGAGCCACAAAATATCCGGACATGAAACTGACTGAAAAAAGTTCAAAAATATCCGGAAGGAATATTTAGCGTTAATTTTGCATTAGGAAAGTTTATCGTAACACATTGACATTTTTTCCCTTCTTTCCTATGGGTTTAACTAGGCCTATCCCAAATACGCGGAAGGCTATGAACAGGTAGGCCTGCACCTATCAGAGTGAACAGTCTCGTCGAGTACAGCGCATCTTGGAGTAGGCTACATAACAAGCCAAAAGGGAAAACTAGCCTTATTTACCATGGGTTTCAATTCACTAAAAATGTGTAAATAAATCGGAGAATCCGATACTAAAAGTAAATCGGGTTTACTGACCCTGCTGTAGGCTATTTATTTATGGGTTTCACTTAATTAAATGAGTTTGCAGAATCTGTTTGGTACTGTGTTAAGAGTAAATCGGGTCTCCTGACCACCTGTAGGCCTATATGTTTATGCGATGCTATACGGCAGGCCTGCCTCGTCATTGTATTATTACTTAAAAAAGGACATGCAACCGGTTCGCACTTGACGTCAGAAAATCCCTACGAAAATGTTCCAAATAAAATTTGTTGGTCTTTAGCCTAAAGCTTGTTGCGTATTAGCCTACTAGATGATTAAGCCCGTTACATGGGCTGGGAAAGTGATAATTTTACTATTAAATGAATTTTTTCGATAAGTAGTAGATTTTTAAAACCGACGTGTGAATATTGATACAACATAGATATTCGATGATCGATGCGCTCTCAACGCTACAACTTATCAACACCGCCGCTAGATTGCATTGTACGCAATTTATACCACGACTGTACAGGACTGTATAAAGCTTATCAAATATTCTTAACCATAATTAAAAATAAAATTTTGACCGAACCGGCTGTGCTATCAAGATCAAATTTGAGACAGTCGCTCTCCAGGTCTTGGGTGGCGCATGGTGAAAATTTCAGACCTCTAGGTCAAAGGGACTCGAAGGAGTAGCGAGCATACACACGTCTCAGGGCACATTTAGTATAGTGAAGATAGCTAGATTGTACGCTGTAATGCTGTAGGTCTATAAGAGACTGGCTACCGTAGAAAGCTGTAGTCCTAAGCTAAAATTGACATGATTTCTGATGGTACTTTCAAACTCCTGGGGAATGGAAGTGGTGTCTGTAGTTCATTACTCCATTATTATTGAACGAAGTGATGCCAACTCTGAATGGAATACAGTGAACGCCACTTAATGTAATCACGGATAATGTTATCAGTCGGGTAAAGTTATCACTTTTATGAAGTCCCGTACAGATTAATACTGATACATTGAAAAAATACTGTTTATTGTGATCAAAGATTCGGTTTATGCTATCACATTTTCCTTTTTACGGATTTATTTCCAAGTATTGTACATAATTCAAAATTTCGATCTTAAGGGTTTCGTTTCTATCTGAACTCTATTGTGTTATATTGGTAGTGTTCTCTGTTCACACAATGACCAGTTTGAGGGGGTGGCATTCCCTAACTTTCTCTTTTAAGCAATAAAACGTGTTTCACCCCTCAGTTAAGTTGCAGCTTTTGATCTATGAAGATAACAGTATTGACATGCAGTGATGGCTAGTGTAAAATGAAAATACTTGAACAAACAGGCGTTAGATGTTTTGCTACGCGGTGTTCACCACAGTTCAGTAGACTTCCAAAATACACACGTAACTCGTAACTGAGTATGCAGTATTGATTAACGGAACCCTAAAGGAAAACAAAAACAATTAAAAACTTTGTCAGTGGTTGAAGAAATAGTTACTTGCAGTCTATTACTGAATTATGAGTTATTCAATGATTCACAGGATTCACAGTTACATATTATCTTATGAATAAATAGCTTTTAATTCTGTTTTTAGTGTATTATCTTATGTATTAATGAATAACCTTCCATTAATTTTGTCTACTATTGTTATCAATCGGTTAATATTATCAGGTTAGCTTCGTCCCGAAATGATCACAATAAGCGGCGTGCACTTCTGCAGTTCATTACTCCATTACTCTTAAACCGCTTATGTAAGTTAATACGAAGTGATCCAAACTCTGAATGGAATACATACCTTCCTGTAACAATTTTGTGTAATTCGACGAAGGTTTATTGCAACTGCAGCGAAGTTAATAAATCTCTCTGTTTTTCTCTGTGAAACAAGATATTTTATAACTGTACAGTGTACTTATCTTGGTGTCCGTTATTGGTTTGAAACTTTACATCGGGAAAGTTTCGGGAGGGGTTTATAGCAATATGGTGGCGGGCTATCCATCTGACTGTGACAGACACATTAAGATTTACGAGGACAGTTTTTCTTCATAGCAGCTGGACATTTGTCGTTTGACAGTATGGCTTGGACCAGCAACCCCACTACGCTTTGTTCCAAACGCCTATTTATAATAACTCCTATCCGCTTCCTGTGACGTTTTATTATGGATGATCGGATTTTTTTTATTTTTATTTCGCGGAGTTCAAGCTCGATACAAGTGCAGCATGTTACATTCCCAGTTCTAAGGTCATCTTGTTCGTTGCAGGTTGTGTAAATATTGCCCTTATTAGCGTATTTCAAATCTTCTTTGCCTGTATAGCCTCAATCAGATTTTTAAATGTAAGCTACATTATTGACAAAAAATAATACCACAATGTCTTTATTCTAAACTTATTTTTATTATTATTATTATTATTATCCCTAGACCTTTTAGTAATTCAACAATCTTTAGGTTTATCTCTCTTGTAGGTATACATTCAATAAGAACCGAACTCCTTCATCACTTGCGTAATTTTTTAAGTTAAAAGTTAATATGTTCTTAAATCATTAGTAAAATTCACTACTTGATACTTCTTCTTCTATGTCATGATCGAGTTCAACAGTACCACCAGCATGATTTTATGTACTTTTATTTTATAATATTGACACCTAATCCCTGCGTGTTCGAGCAAGAAGACATAGGTAAAGTTAAATAATCTGACGCTCTGTTAGCCTATATCGGCAGATCACAATTTATTTTTTTTCGAAACAGTATTGAAATGTAGAGTTTAACCAAGTAGTCTGCTTATGTTCGGTCTTTGTTTATGTTCGGACCCTAACACGACATTTGAAGATACTCGCTATAGGCCTATTGCCCTTGATTATGTTAATATTGTTTGATATCTGTAAGATTAAGATGTCGACTGCTTTCAGCAGTTTCTTTGCCGTGGTAAATACTACAATCTATTCTAGGGGTTTCCAAATCCAAGAGGTTCGAGGACCAATATTCTATTAGCCTAAGCTTAGAACTTAATTGGCGGATCGCACAATTTTTTTGGATAAAATTAGGAAAATTATAAACAATTAGCTGAAAATAAAGTAAAATTTTTATATGAGTTTGCTGCTTTTAAATCTTTTTAAAGAAGCCTTGAAGAAATCTTATTTAGGCCTAGTTTATATCATGTAGCCTAACAGTATTTCAAATAAAAAATTTGAGTTGAATTTCTTAAATTAGGCATTAAATTCAATGGAATTACAAATTAAAATTAGATGCTTAAAACGTATCTCATTGAGAATACCATACAAATAACACAATATAAGTTATTTTAACAGAAACGGGCTAAACTTGTCGTTAGACGTCGCTTCCAAATTCAAGGTCTACTCTTCTTCTTAAAAGCGAATGAAATAACAAAAGTCCTTTCATGTATCTCGTTTTTAAATACTTCAAGGAACATTCATTCAAAATTGGAAGAAAAACGAACAACACGTTTGGTCGTGACTGAAGAACAAACAAATTTACAAACAGAAGAAATGCCGATAAACCATAAAATGTCCTGGAACACAGTTGTAGAAAATTTTACCTCTGGAGTGAAAGTAGTCTTTAAATTTCCATAGCCTAGCATGAACCATTTGGCCAGAATTATTGTAAAAAGTTGAACATTGCTTCGAAACGAAACCATTAAAACAGCCACCATTTTCCAAGGGAATCAAAACTAAAAATCCTTTTAGGATAATCGAACCACGTCGTAACGGTGAAACGCACAAATTTACAAACAAACAGACGAAATTCCGAAGGGTCGTGCTAAAAAGGACTTCGCTTTGCTCAGTCAATTCAAACTAACTTCGCAGGCCACAAGAAGTGGTTTAGAGGGCCGTTAGTTGGTAACCTTTGATCAATTCATATACTATATTCTAGAATCTGATAAAGGCTTTATTAATTTGAATTGTGGCCTATAAATGCTTATACAATAGCCTACTCTAATTAATTACCGTTCGAGGTTATGTCTTTGCAGATCAGGAGAACCAGTGCCCGGATTTTAACTGGAACATCATGGACGTTTCCCACTAGTGCGGATAAATTATAAAAATGATAACTTTTATGGTCCTTTTTGGTCATTTTCTTTCATTTTTTATTTTTAGGTAATTTTTAGAATCCAGTGTCATTATTTGGTAATTTCCTGGTCATCATTTTACTGCTTTTTAACATATTTTTATATATAAAGTCATTTTCTTATTTTGTGTTGTTTCCTGCATTAGCCTATATAGAGTGTTAGTGCATTTACTTACATTGAATATCATCTGAACTTTAAGTAATAATAAATTAATAAATCTAGTTATAATTTTGATTTGGTTACAGAAATAGGGTGTTTGCTGTTTGCATTTAACTGTATGTAATTAACTAATTACAAGCCTATAATTGAACAACAACATGAATGTAGAATACGAGACACAAATCTGACGAATAAACTAGTATTTTCAAACATATTTTTGGGTCATTTTGTTTTAGTTTTGGCTCATTTTCTTGTATTTTTGCAGTAATTTTATAGCTCATTTTTAAGTATTTTTAGGTCATCAAAATCCGGGCCCTGATGAGAACAAAGGTCTAACAGTACAAGAAACTACTAACTTACAAAAAGTAGGCCTACAGTATAAACTTCCTCCCCAGTATCTGTCAATTCTTGATTATTACACTTGTTAGCGTTATCATCGTTGTGATGGGCAGTGTTGCTACATATTTAATGGCAACGAGTTTGTGCACATGCGTCGATCATGCTTCCCCTCCCTTGTCACTGTCCGAGCTTTATGGGGACGAGTTTTCGCTTGTAATATTTATCTCGCGTCATAAAGCAGGGTAGATGCTAATGCACCACGGTTCAGCTACGCAGCGGCTCATCTGGGGGTGGGATTTATGAATGTGATGGCTCACACCCAGTATGTGAGGGATTATCGTGACTTTCTAACCACCGCCATATTTCCTGACATTCCAATTAGGCATCGAATATCGATATCTATATTATCGAATATCGACGTTTTTTGTTTTGATTCCCGATATTTTGACAACGATATCTCAGTTCCTATAATGTCTTGATATCGATTTTGTTCTTCGATAATATCGACTTTCTCAATTCAAGAAAAAAGGTCAAATTGAGGACGAGAGAGGGACAAAAACACTATTATAACATATTAATTTATAATAGAGGATGAAACCAACGTTTCAAGCGCTATCAAGTTACAAATTAATAATATATTATTGAATTGACGGCTACCGACGTTTAATTACACTTATTTTCAGCATTTCTGGTTGTCAGTTTGAGTTTTGCAGCCACAAGGGTGCCCCAGTGGCCAGTTCCCTTACTCATAGGAGTAACATCAAGCAGTGATGCTAACCAGTCCCTAAATCGCTATAGGGTAAAAATTCGCACTAAACGATAGTATGTTTGCTCCTGGAACTCTCCGAAACCATGAACACATACTTCATGTGTGCGCCCAAAGTCTGTTTCCATGTCCAAACGTCGCGCAGCAAAACTGTCCGCGTATAAGTTATTCAAAGACTGTTTGTTCTTTCATTTTTATTCACCAAAGTTCAACAAACAATAGAACAGAGTGCGTGTAACGTTTATCCATTAAAATATCGCATTAGGAAAAATGGCGCTTGAACGTTTCTCCGCTCGAGTATGCAATTATTCTTTATAAATAATTGAAACCGCTTTAAAAATTATCCATATGAATAAATAAATAAAAATAAAATAAAAAACTAACTGCAAATCTTCATACGATTTTCTCTGCAGTAAAAATGTATTTTTGAAGTAAAACTTCTTTAGGCGCGCTAGGAGTAAATAGAGGGCTAACCCAAAGTTGCGTTACGCTCTAGCGTTACGAACAAAATCGTCACGAAAGTAGTGGGGCAGTGACGGACTGCTCAGAAAACAACCAACTCATTGGTTACGCTTATCCAAAATTTAAAAAATCAAAAATTAAAAATCTAAAAATTCAAAATTTAAAATCCAAAAGTCCAAAATTAAAAAATCGAAAATTAAAAAAGCTGAATTTCAAAAATTAAAAAGTCCAAAATTAAAAAATTAAATACGGGTGCGCGTGGGGGAAAGGTATCAGGCATTCAGTGGGGGGGGCTATTACTGCTTCGAGCTAGTGACGTCATTATAAAAAATCCAAATTTTAAAAAATCCAAAATTTTAAAAAGTCATAAAACTCAAAATTAAAAGAGTCCAACAATCCAAAAATAAAAATCCAATAATCCAAAATTTAAAAATCCAAAAATTTAAAAAAATCCATGTTTTACGTCTGTCACGTGTCATTCCACGCACCCGATTTTTTTTTTTTAGACGCTTTTCAAAAGTGGGCATTAAGTTGTCTCAGCCTCTTGCAAGTTACGGTAAGATATATTACATAATCATGCTTCCATAGATTATTGTTTCTTTTAACATTTCATAAGAATATCTAGGAGAAAAATTCCTCTGACACCGAGGCTTGAGACTGGGACCTATATTACAGGTAATATAAAAAATCGATCAATCGAGAACAATATGAAAATAGACCTATAGCCTAGTTCATGGTCAACATAACAGGACTACTTCTTTCAATGTCGAAAAGCTGAAAGTAGCGTGGATAAGTCTGGAGTTTAGATTTTTAGATCAGTAACAACCCCCCCCTTTGCACCCCCACATACGAAGTGAGGAATAAGGGATGCGCAACTCATGTCATCCCTCCACATTCACACAAACACACACACACACACACATAGAAAAGAGGGCGAAACGAAAGCAACCGATAGATCGAGCGATCAGGATTTCTGCAAGCCCTCCATCCAATTACACGCATCGTTGGAATCGTTGTGAAAGAGACTGTTATCAGGGAGGGAGTATCCTCGAGGGGGTGAACACTACATCTGCAGGGAGTTAATAAGAGAGACGAAACAGACTGATGGGGGTAGTACAGCGTGACGTTGACCCTGTTGTTGCTGCCGGGCTAGCAGATTCACACCGTCAGATACCAGCAAGTTGGTGCTATAAATACCACGCTAGCGATCACAGTTTATCACTGGTCTTCTTGCGCTTCTGTTCATCTGCGATTTCAGTCTAAAAGATCTGCTCACAATGTAAACTTAATCGTAACCTAACCAGATCCTTGGCTAGTACCATCTATTTTATTTAGATTAACATTGGTGATGAAAATACTCTCTCATATTCTTACAAATTTTGTATCTGTTTTCAGTCTTCTTTTTTTTCTCTTCTTCTTCTTCTTCTTCTTCTTCTTCTTCTGTATAGGACTTTGCCTGTTTGTCTTCACGCCGATTTTGAAGCGTAAGAGAGACACCATCATTTTTTGGGTCTTCCTCTGTCTCTTTTGCCTCGTGGCTTTTGTTAACCTTCTTTCTTCTGTTCGGTCTTGATGGACGTTTTACTGTTTTCTTATTATTTTTACAGATTTCGTGTTTTCTTCTATTCCATATTCTTGTCTTATTGACCCATTTCTTACTCTTTTTTCCCCCTAATATTGCTCTTATTGCGTTCATCTCTGCTGTTTTTATTTACTGTTTGGTTTTCGTGGTCTCTGCTTAGTTTCTGCTCCATGTCATTATCGATCTTACCGCTGCCTTATAATAGCCTATTTTAACTACTTTCAATTTTTAGGTTCTTCTTCCTGCAATATGTATCTGTCAAACAACCTAATACTTTTGATGCTTTTTTGGCCCTGGTGCTTACTTTGTTTTGTGTAAAATCTTTTATCAAATCATCAGTCAATAAGTTTTATTTTTCTGAGTAAAAGAATGTACTACCTCTCCACAATGAAAAAAACTATCCGAGCAAAAATGTAGGCCTACACAAGAAAAGTTTTAATATCTAGAGATGTTAGCAAAGAACAGTTTGAAAAAATGGCACGTTTGAAGTCATACCAATACACGTCAAGATCAAGCTGCGCCAAGATTGTACCTTCTTTTTTTCATTGTGCGCTCTAAAAAATATATGTGAAGTTAAAATTACTTTCTAGGGAGTTAAACTGTGGTTAAAAAGTAAAATATAACTCAGACTTGTCGGTGTTCATATTTCTACCATTTTTGTGCTCCTGTGAAATACTGTTGTGGTTATCAGAATGTAGTTACAGAAATCCAACCAAGTCAAAGAAAACTCATAACGTAGGCCTATATAGAGTTCATTTATGTAGTTAATGAGCCAATTAAATTTTTTGCTAATTTACTTGAAATAGATGAATAAAATAAACAACAAGACTCCGAGGAAAACAACTTATAGTGATGAGCGAGACCAGTCTTGGTCTTGCAGTCTTGGTCTTGCACAAAATGCAAGACCAAGACCAAGACCAAGACCGCATCAGCGTTAGCAAGACCAAGACCAAGACCGACCATGCACGACCGAGACCAAGACCGAGACTAAGTCTGCAAGACTCTGACAAGAACAAGACCTAGCTGCAAGACTCTTGCACTCTTGCTACTTGAAACAGTTTTATAAATTCCCCATTCTGTATGCAGCGAGCATGCGACTGCTACTCAAGACCACCGCAGAGTAGCTAGGAATTCATTGAGGGCCTGCAATAGAGAAGTACGAGGTCACATACAACAATATATAACGGAACTCTCTATTCATAAGAATAGCAGTTTTCACCAAGCCCTCAAATAAGAAAATTTTGTTTTCGTACGATTTTCCGTTACCGCAAAGAGCGCGTATTCACAGTGGGTGGCTTGTAACTACCCTTCAGAGAATTTGCATGAAAAAATGTTTCAAATAAAAGTTTTAGCTCTGAGTATAAGCAACCCATGTGCCAAAGTTAAAGAAAATCATTGGAGCCGTTTTCGATAAAATCGCGAAAAACGAAAATTTCTTCATGTAAAGTCCCTTAAAAATAAGAGAAACTTCTCGCCAATCTTCGCCTCACATCTCCAGAAGGAACCTGATCCAAATACGAAATTTTGTTTTCATACGATTTTCCGTTTTGGTCCTAGCCTGTTCACAGACATCCACACAGACAGACAGACACACAGAGACACAGACATGTTTCCAAAAATAGTATTTTAGGATTACTCAACTTCGAATTTGGGGTCGAAAACGATACGTCCTCTACCTTTAGTACCTATGGTACGGGCAGAGAAAGTAAAAAGTAACTAAAGGCTAAATTTAAGTGGGTACTTATAGATGAATAGCTATTCATTATTTTGTTACTTTTTACATGGTCAAAGCAACTAAAAGCAATTAACTTTCGTTACTTTCGCAAGCAATAACACATATGTAATCGGTTAACTTTAAATCATGTAATTCCATCACTCATAGTAAGATTCGTAAAAGAAAACTGCAAGACTCTTGAAACAAGACCAAGATCTAGTATGCAAGACCGAGACCAAGACCAAGACCACCTATGCAAGACCGAGACCAAGACCAATACCAGGGTTACCTATGCAAGATCAAGACCAAGACTGAGAGTGCGAGACCAAGACCAAGACCTTGTCTTGGTCTTGCATTTGCTCATCACTAACAACTTAGCCTAAAATATATACTTCATTTCAACAGAAAATGACTGTCTCGTTTAAAGTTTCCACGCTTTGCTAAACCTTCTGCGATGCCTGCATGCTAGTAGCTGCCAGACTGGAATTATGAAAGTGCGGGAAATATAAGAGTTTAAAGAACTCATAAATCCAGAATTATTGCGAATCATACATACATTACCAAAATGGCCTCAACATAACTTAAATCCATGATGTGCGCAGACTCCAATTAGGCCTGCTTGAGCAGAAATTCATCATCATGTTTACACATAAATCCGTCATTATGTTTAAGTTCTGTTTTTCAAAGACATCATTAAAGAAGCTAAATAAGGAACGATTTCTCTCTTTCTAGTTTTACAATAAAGTATATTATCTTCATTTATTTTAAAATTATTTAACTCAATAGGCCTATCCGTCAACTTTATTGACAAACTCTAAAATGGTAAATTATCTTTATTAGCTTTTCTAATTCCGTCTATTTAATTAGAGTTGTATGGATAACACGTCTTATTGATCTGCCTATTGATAAAAGATTGTCTTACATCATCATTCCCATTCATAGAATTTCAACGATAAATATTATCAAAGATAACTTAGGACTTTACATTTCTAGCAAATGTTAAAATTTATAATTTATAACATTTTCATTGCAATACTGAAAAAATAGGCATTCTTTAAGATTAAAGTAATTTACTCTTTTAAACATGAGAAAGAAAACGATAAATGTTAATAGCAACATACGTAAAAGACACATTTAAAAGGATATCTTATTTCAATTTTTTTTCGGTATCCATCAGTGTCTCTCACTGATAATACAAATTTCATTTTTTTTTAATTCAAGCGTTTTGGAGGTCTCAAAATACAAATAATAGATAAATTATACAGATAGAAAGATAATTTTTATTCTTATCACTCACCCTAGTTGCACCTTTAATATCTCTTTATTGAACATTAAAACAACAACTTCCCCTGATTTGCTTTTTCATGTAATAGCCTGTTTTATCACACCTCCCACATGCATATAGACTTTGTCAGTATTGTATTTGTGGTAATGTAAGTTTCCTGCTTTTGCAATTTTATTTATTTGTTCTTGGAAACGAGAATTTATGGTAAAATACACTTAAGGAAAATTTCCACTAGTGTTCACTTTGACTCCACGAATAATATATGAACTTGAGGTTAATAATTCAAACTAACGTAATTTGCAAAGCCATTTATTTCATTAGGTTCACCCAACATTCATCATTTTCTTTGCAATTTCCCAGGATATATTCGCGCATGGATGAGAAATGAACATGCCCGGAGTCTGTGGTCCATGAAGTCCCGAGGGAGATGTCACGAAAGCAACAGCTTCATCCCCTGGAGTAACAAGTTGTCTAGTTCTGTCCGGAAACTGACTTCGAACACGATGTGGCATATTAGAAAGAGAAAAAGAAGAAAAACATTTTTATTTGATTCTTCAGATGACTCGTAAGATTTGTTTTGTTCTGTCACAACTCCGCTGGATGTAAATCTGCTCTGCGAGGACTTGATACTCATGCAAACCCACTTACGTGACATCTCCGCCAACCCAAGTGTCATATCTTGTGATTTTCATGTTTCGCTGCTATATAAACTTCTATGAACTAATATTTTTAAAATGTTATTATTAACTTAGTGTTATGAAAAATCACCTGCAGAATACAACATGAAAGTCGGTGGGTCGTAAGCGAATAATCTACTGAATTGCAATTGGCTGAAATATTAAAAGCAGTTCAAGAATTTTTAAAGTAAAAAAAAAAAATCCATGCTATCATTGCACTATAACGGCTAGATTTGTGATATCAGCTTTTTTAATGACTCAAGTGGTGGTACTTTTTTTTCATTTTAATTCAGCCTGAAACGATTAACCAAGCCAAAAAATTATAGGCTTTACTTTAAACTTACTTACTCAATGGCAATAGACAGTTCCTAATCAAGCTAAAGGAATATTAGGCCTATCTATTTTATGGAACCCGAAGGTTCATTGCCGCGCTTACCTGAGTCCGCCATTTAACCCTATTCTGTGCTAACTCCATACAGTCATCCCCCACAAATCCTACTTCTCGTAAATCCGTTACTTTAAATACAAGATTAAATAATTATTCGTATTATTTATTCTACAGGAAGCTATAAATGAGGCATTTTGCATTATCATTGCATATTTTAAGAAAATTCTCTTAATATTTCAGAAAAGTATGTCTAAAGATCCTTCATCAGTCTGATATATTTAATGAAATTCATTATTAAGCAGACACTTTTATAAAAAAAAATACATAATCATAAACTATCAACGTTGACAGTGTGGGTAAATCGTTAAGGAGGCATGTTAGGATTGAATGATCCAGGATCAATCCCGAGCAGCTACAGGGTTTTCTTCAGCCCAAATGTGTGCCTGGGGAAGTTTACTTTCATACATTGTTAAAAATAACCCTGAGTTAATTCAATGTGAACAATTAAACATGTAAAAAATTATTAAGTTTCTGTAAAAAGATATATTTTGCACGTTTCTTCTTTTTAAAAATTGTCTTTCCCATAATTATTGTAAATGAATGTAATTGATCGAATTTTTATTTAAAACCCATTTTATTTTTATTTAATGCATTTGTATCCATTTCTGAACAGCCCCGACCACAAGCATGTGCTCATTCGGGTGGCGTCATAATGAAAGAATAATGTAGAAAATTGTAAACAAACATTTCATATGTAACATTTATTCAAGACAATAAACCAATTTAAATGTTGTACTTAAAACTACAAACACCGAGGGGTAAAAAAATGGCATGGTCGCCACACTGCCTCCATCCCCATAATGCCCGAACATCAGTTGTAGAGGTCTTACCTCCAGAAACACCAACCGCTGTGCAATAGGACTATAAAGGAACGGGTTTTATCTTCAACATTTACTGATAAATTAGGAAGTAAATGACTTTAAACATCGTTCCTTAATGTAGTCTAAATAATATCTAGTATAAATATATATATATATATATATATATATATATATATATATATATATATATATATATATATATATTTAAATATATATAAATAAAAATATATTTAAATATAAAAATATTTAATATAAAAGATATAAAAGTAAGCCTACACATAAAATGTAGGCCTATAACTAATTTATTACGTTAAGCATGCTGCATAACTTAAGTAAGATAAACACATCTTTTTAAATTATAAATTTCTAAGGAAATTAAATTCTTTATTGAATCTAGGACTGCCTAATTATAATTACTTAATACAGATTGTGCAGTGATGAGCATCTCTCTTGAAATAAAACGATTGGATATTCGATATTATAACAATTCACTGTCAACTACGGGAATTCCCTTTGTTGTCTACTTATTTACGAAAATGTTATTCTTATTTGGCTTTGTGCATACTATGCTTCTCTCATCGATGAAGGGAAGAAGGGCTATAGTCCAGTCACCAGGTACTTTTGCCTGGAAAAAGGTCCGAAGTTAATGATTTTTTAGTATGTTGTATATGGGTATTCTGAGGTGTAGAATCCAAGTTTTCCAATTCGAGAACCTTGTGCTAACTTCAGGGCAGCCGAAAAACCCCGAAATTTTTGGACTTTTTTCAATGTTTTCCTTATAACTCCTAAACGACGCGTTTTATCTGAAAACACTCTATTATAAAAATTAAAGGGCAATAAATTTGCTACAATTTGCACTGTTTAAACGTTTTTTAAGTCGAATACGTACCGAGATATGGAGCTTCGAAGTTTCGAGTTATTTTTCAAAATATTGAAAAACTGCAAAAAATGCAGGATTTTCCCTAGTAACTTTCATCTTTCAATATTGCTATATGAATAACGTCTAATAACCTACACAATAGAAACCCGCCCTTAATGAGAAGTTTTTTTCAGAATAAAGAACACAATTCTCTATGTATAAAAATGAATTTTATAAAAATGTATAATACATGTAATGACATGTGGATATATTAATTAAGTACAAAATATGTAAATTATTACAAATTAGTAATTCATATTAATTCATAAAAGCCTTGACCTCTTTGGTCCCAATGGCAAGTCGGCATCATCTCTCAGTGATTCCTCTTCCTCCTGAGCAATGAACTCATCGATGACGTCATCCTCCTCGTCGCACTCAATGTCTGTGTCTTCCTCGTTGATGTCAGTTTCAGGCGAATTCTCGCAAGCATTTCCTGCTCAATTCTTGCAGATGGTTGAGCATCGGAGTCCTGCTTTTTTGCAGCTGCAAGCCCCGGTGCTATACCCTGTCATGCACTTGCATTGTATCATGTGCAGCAACTTTTCTGGAGCTGCATCCATGGTCGTTGTTATAGGGATCAGCCCTAGTTTCGTTAAAGTCCAGCCCCAAATTGACGGTGATTTTTTGTAGCCCAGCCACGTCTGCACTTGCAGATAGGTATGAAAAGAATGGTACCGGGCAGCATCTCGTGTATGGGGCAATCTGGCAAGGTTGAATTTGGATTTTGACACGGAGTTGGAAAATATTCGGTACCGAAGATCATCCAGAGTATCTGTGTCCATGTTACCACCGTACAGTATCACAAGAAACTTTTCCCCTGCTTCCGAAATTTGGCATGGTGTGGCTTCGTTATCTTTGAAAACACTAACGATGTCAGACACAGAACGGTTTTTTTCATACATAGTGAAAACTTTCTTCTTTCCTTGTCCAAATGGGTTTGATGTAGTGTCACACCCACTTGCTGCATGAAGGAAAAGAATATCCTGAGTACTGTATTTGCACGAAGCTGGCGAATACAAAACACTGGGGTATTACCTCTCCCACTCTTTTGGAAATAAACGTTCTTTTGAGAAGAGTCTAACACAGTCAGCAATACTAAGAGATCGATGTCTTCACCTGTGATAGTAACACTATCGAAGTCAGAAGCCTTAGATATAGCAGTTTTCACTATCATGAAATCAGTATCTTCTATTGCCTGCTTAACTTCGATGCCCTTTGCTGCCATTTCAGTCAATCAGCATTGAAATAAAGTTTCTCTTGTTCGTGTCATTGGACAAAAAATTTTCTTGCGACAATGTAACGGCCGTTGTTAACGAAAATACAAATTTTCTGGACGATTGCAGCAAAGCCAGGTGATATCGTTCAGCTGCTTTGGTGCTCTGATAAGCGATGTCACTAAGATATCCATCGAATACTACTATGGCATTATACCCAAAGGGTTTCTGTACCTAGTCCACGTAGGTCTTGCACACTGACTTGAACGTGCGTGATGTAGTCTTACCCCATACAACCTTATGCAGTCACTTACTACACATTTTCTGCTGCCAAGGTCTTCATCCTGTAAGGAGTGAATGCTGAAATGGCAGCAAAGGAGGACATCATCGATAAGATCTTTGCTCAGGAGGAATTACTGAGAGATGATGCCGATTTGCCAATCGGGAGCAAAGAGATCAATGCTTTTATCAATCAATATTAATGGAAGTTTGTAATAATTTACATATTTTCTACTTAGTTAATATATCCACATATCATATGTAGTATAAATTTTTATAAAATAAATTTTTATGTATCGATTATTGTGTACTTTATTCTTAAATGAACATCTCATTAAGAATGGGGTTTCTATTGTGTAGATTATTGAACGTTATTCATACAGAAATGTTTAAAGATCATGCTCCATTTTCGCAGTTTTTCGATATTT
This sequence comes from Ectobius pallidus, assembly GCA_964059195.1. Classification (NCBI taxonomy): domain Eukaryota; kingdom Metazoa; phylum Arthropoda; class Insecta; order Blattodea; family Ectobiidae; genus Ectobius; species Ectobius pallidus. The sequence continues at coordinate 169,415,675 of CAXKWD010000001.1, forward strand.
TGAGAATTTTTCAAAAATTTCAAGCGCCATATATCGGTACATATTTGGTTTTCTAAAACATTTAAACAGTTCAAATAATAGGAAATTTCATGCCCTTTAACTTTTGTAATGGAGTGTTTTAGGCTAATATGCATTGTTTAGGAATTATAAGGAAAACACTGAAAAAAGCCCTAAAATTTCGGGGTTTTTCGGCTGCCCTGAAGTTCGCACAGGGTTCTCGAATTGGAAAACTTGGATTCTACACCACAGAATATCCACATACAACATATTAAAAAATCATTAACTTCGGACCTTTTTCCAGGCAAAAGTACCTGGTGACTGGACTATAAGCCGTTCCACGGCCTTCAAGGAAATCGCCCAACAGAACGTCCTGACGGGGGGAGGGAGGGGCATGATGATGTTAAATTTATTAATTTAGATTCACCTACCATTACTACTATTATTATCCATATAGAAATGTTGGAAGATGAAATTTACTAGGGAAAATCCTGCATTTTTTGCAGTTTTTCAATATTTTGAAAAATAACTCGAAACTTCGAAGATCCATATCTCGGTACGTATTCGACTTAAAAAACTTTTAAACAGTGCAAATTGTAGAAAATCTATTGCCCTTTAATTTATATAATAGAGTATTTTCAGATAAAACGCGTTGTTTAGGAGTTATAAGGAAAACATTGAAAAAAGCCCTAAAATTTCGGGGTTTTTCGGCTGCCCTGAAGTTAGCACAAGGTTCTCGAATTGGAAAACTTGGATTCTACACCTCAGAATGCCCATATACAACATACTAAAAAATCATTAACTTCGGACCTTTTTCCAGGCAAACCCAATTTTCAGTACCTGGTGACTGGACTACTACTAAACAATGGTTTTCTAATTATGATCGTAAATGGCTAGAATATAATTTTATTAAAGACCACAATTCCCTGGAAATCATTGCATGTACAAAATCTATAATCTGTAAGGCAAATTTTATACGTTATATAGGCCCATGCCTTTTGAAAATAATGATTTTTTGGTTAACATACATGTGGTAATTTTTAGTACTTAAAAACCTTCGATAACTGGAATTATTATACTAACTTGGACCTATAAGAAACTGAGAATTTCGTGTAAATTTCAGTCGTTTTGTTAAGGTTTGAAAACGATGCCATTCATTGTCAAAATAAATTTTTCAACAAAGCCCGCTAAACATTCTTTCAGTAAAATAATTATTGCAGAACTGGGGTATAAAATGCAGACAGAAAGGAATTTAATTATGAAAAGCACGACATCTGGTTGTAAGAATTAAGAATCACCGATCGTGCGGCACGATACGCACTGCGATTAACCAGTTGTTTCTCCTCGTTGTTCTTCTCTTTAATTTGTACGAGTTCCGCCTCTGAAGTGTTGAGATCGTTCCATTGACATGTGCCCAGCCGGAACTCTCTAATATCTTGAATTCCCCAATTGGCTATTGTTAAAAATATGCATATAATTTGAAAGCGTAACTAGATTAAGATAGAAAGCAATTAATTTTTCTGAGAGAATGCTGTCACATATGTTATTAGGAGCGAATCTCGATGATTGATTCATAGTGTGTCAAAAATACACTCAAATGAAATTTGAAAATATCATGAATATTATTAACCTTCTTATGATGTGTTCGTGTTTACATGTGGTAGTCATTGGTATTCCTTTAATGGTTCATTTCTTAAGACAGTTATGAGTAAGGACGGATTTGTAGGTTTTAAAAACACTATTTTAGGTTTTTCATTAAGTGAAATATATTTTTTAGGTTTTTTGTCAAAAAAACATCGTTTCAGGTTATCATAAGGGCTTTAATGAACTTTTAATATGCAACATAGAATTCAATACTTATTAAGTTACCTTTAAAAATTTAACTGAAACATTGAGTTAATTCTTTTTAACTCATTAATATAGGTTTTGAGTAAGAAAGCCTAAACAATCAATAGAAGCAGGGAGATGCTGCCGCAAATAAGACTTATGCTCGCATTTCACCTGCACAATCAAAATAAACCACAAAACCCTAGAAAAGTTAAGCACAAGAAGCCAAAATAGTAAATAATTAAACGATAGCCTTTTCGGGATTTGAATCAAATACTTCTAATTGGATGAATAAAAAATGCTTTATGGTTGGCTGTGGTTAATGTGAAACTGATTGTTGCAGATTGAACCATCTTGAAGGAATACGCCGAAAATGTTACTTTCATCCCTCCTCTCTTGGCCTTGTCCATCTCAGACACCAATGGCTTGACAAATATTAATTTGAAATGTGGTTTTACTTTCAACACAACAAGAGCTCTTTTGTCTGTCTCCCAAAAAATTATATTTTTCAAGCAAGAAGGGCTAATAAATTTAACCAAAAATCTATTAGGATTAAATTAGGTTTTTTAGGTTTTTACATCACGTTTAGGTGTTTTTAGGTACTACAGAATTAATTTGTTGAATCCTATGGACATGACTCGAGAAAGTGTGTGAGTGTTCTTGGTTTGATAGTGAGGAAAAAATAGGTAAAAACCAAAGAATTCGGTCACTATTGATGAGCAAAGTACAGCCCATGGTCCAGATGTGTGTGCACGAGACAAAAATAAATTTTAAATTTTCACTAAATTTTGTGATTGAAATTTTTGTCCCCCGATTTTTTCGTCCCCCGTTTTTTTCGTAACTGTCCCAGGTTTTTCTTATTATTTTAATTTCCCGTTTTTACATAACTGTCCAAGGTTTTTCTTATTATTTTAATTTCCCGTTTTTACATAAACATTATAAGGACACCCTAATGCTGTCTCAGTTGTCATTGGCACGGAAAACCAAATGTTATGGATTCGAATCGACCGCAGTCGGTTCCAGAAGTAGGCATGCTACCTTTGCACCATTGCTGCCAACGTTAAACCTCTAGAAACTTTGCAATTAAAGAAACACGTTGAAAATTGCAGGGTAGAAAACCTAAGTTAAATGTATTCGTTTACGTAAAAGTGATGTTTTCAATAGAAATTACAATTTTGTGAACACTTTCAAGGGCTGAAACGTTCTGAAACTTTCATATACAAAAATAGGATGTATGGTATATTTTGAATGCAAAAAATATTATTTTAACTTACGGTAGTATTTTGTGTACTTAAATTTGCCAAATATTCATCAGTCCACCGTAACATAAAGAAATTTAAAAAATTATTTCTTTTTAGATTATTCTGCCTGTACAATAGGGATTTAAGGATAGTAGTAAGTGAGATCTTGAAATATTTCTGAGTTGAGCTTGTAGCATTAACACTAGTTTTAAAGCTTATTGCTCCATTATTTTCCATTAACAATCTGTGTCTGCCTAGAACCTCTATTTGTCTTTTTGTGTGTCTGTATGTGAAGAACATAGCTCAAAAAATATAAATTGGATCAAAACGTTAATTTATAATCATATATTAAAAGTAACTTCTGAGCATGCGATATGAAACGTTTCGACTCTTAATCTGTCCCTTTACGCCAAGGAAATTTCGTTTTCTTCATTCTTCAAAGAGTTTGTCAGTTTTTTTTTTAAAAGGACAGGACAGGACAGGAAAGGACAGGAAAACTTGTCATTTTTTTCCGCTAATTAAGAACAATACGGATATACATGAGGCAGAATAAACTGAGTGCGCACTTCCGCAATACGAAAACTTACTTTACGTCGGAACGTGAAGCGACAAACATTTTTCATACTTAAAGAAGATAAAATCATGAGTATTTTACAACGGATTTTAAAACTTCTCTCGTACTTCACGGTTCAAGATTTAGCAACAGTATGTCTTAATATGCAGAATAACCATATGATTTATTGACTTAATTGAATTCTCAACTAAAATGAAGTCTTTAAATTAATCCAAGAATCCTTTTCATCATAATGGTTTCCAATGACAAGCAAGGAGTAATAATATCAGTATTCAAGCAGTAGTTCCATTTATTCAAATTGATTCAGGGTGTCTCCTGGGAGTGACAGGGGAGCGGGTTATCGTGCTTCCCGATAATCACTTGATCGCCTGATTGCTTGGGGAGTATTGCCCTGGGAATAGCAATGCCGTACCCCAAGAGATCCTGTGTGTTACTTCCGAACTCATATTTATGTCAGTAATTATTAAGAACCTCTTTGATAGTGCATATATATTATATGAAGAAACTGTTGCCTGCAGGCCTTCATGGGGACTTAATTCAGAGGTTCTCCGAGTATTCTACAACAAAGCCTTTATATTAGGGCTGTACCGATTAATCGGCTCGATTAATAGATTAAAATTTAATCGTCGATCAATTACATCTTCCGATTAATCAGTTTAGTCGACTTCTGAACACTTGTTCGAGAAATGGGTCAAATGACCAAACTCCTTTCTCTCGCTTCTCCGGCCTTGACACATCTTGTGTCATTCAGCCTATTGTGTCCAAACAATTCTCGTTATTCAGAAACCTGAAGGGTAGTTTAGTCAAGAAACTCGTGTGTCTCAAGTCTTGACTGAAAAATTAACGGGAAATGTAAGTTTTATATATTTTTTTTTACTAGTTAACTAATAATGGCATTCATTAATTCAGGATTTGTTCTGATTATGTGTAGTGTAGTAGTTATTAAACGTGTAAAACAATATTAAATGTACACTTTGGCTTCGTTTAAAATACCGACCTGTTTGTCGATTAATCGATTAAAGTCAAGCGTTAACTCGATTAGAAATTTTAATCGATTTTCAGCCCTACTTTATACCATTGATTTTGTGCTGTGCCTCCTCATTTCGCACTACACTAGAAAAGAAATGGACTCAAAACAAATTAATGCAACTTCAAAGAGGATTTGTTCTTCGAAGTCGTTATTTTTTATGACAAGCTCAAAAGGACCCTTAACGAGAGAAATATTCTTTCCTGAGATCCAGCATCGACTCCAGTGCAAAATGCTCGTGCCGAACTTTGTGCTTACACAATTCCTGTCTAGTCATGGCAAATTTAAATCATATTTCGAGCGATTTAACATCAATATCCCAGATGGTTACTTATGCTTCTGTGGTTCCTCTCAAACAGTGCAGCGCTTGCTTGTTGACTGTCCTGACTTTGGAAGATCAAGATTTACTCTACAATATCACCTGAATTTTTGTGACATTGAACTGGCAAAACCTCTGTTTCATATATTTAAAAAACAATGTTGTTATTCTAATTTTCTAACATTTATCCACCGCATCTTTAATAAACTTTCATCATAATGTTCAATCTGTTTTAAATTGAATGTAATTGTTAAACTGTAACCCTAATATGCTAATGCACAATAGGGTTCTCTTTTATTTTCTGGAAATTCAATAATAATATGAAGAAACCTAAATAGATTTAAATAAAACGAATACTTGCTGAATTTTGAGACACTTGATGATGTATAAACATCGATGGAAATAAAAAAGAAAGTTGAGCAATACGGGTTCTGGTTTTATTTAAGTTAATTGGTCGAAATTAACGGAACAAGTAAAGTGGAACATAAATTTTATGTAAGAATATTTTCGGAGAAAAATTCCTTTCTCATTAATTAATTAGTATCGGTACTAACATTCAAAAATATGTGTAAAGCAAAATATATGTAAAATAGTAGTTACTATATGTATTTAAAATTAATAGTTATTCTAAAAAATATAATTGACCTAAGTTTCAAGTCTGATTAATAAACAGAGGGAAGAGAGAGGTATAAGCCTCACCTCTTCAACTGCGTTACTAAAAAGAAATGCTGCAAACTTTATTCAGTGAGGCACTAAATCAACTTGTTATATAAATACTGATATCGAGAATTATCTTGTCTGTTTCTAAAAGCTAATAATGTCAATGTACACTCTCGAAACATGCTACATTAACACCGTATCAAATAAATTATTGCCGACAGCTACTCTACTGGAAATGAATGTTAGGAGCTAGGGATAAGCTTAATGGAAGTGTGCATACACTGAAGCAGATATTTTGAGGATAGCCACTTCACATCGGAGGTTCTGGTGCACAGCTTTATGGATGTTTTACGCTACAAGTTTTTATTGCTCAGTTTAATAAAATCTCCAGTAAAACACTCATAAGGGTTATTGAGCTTATAAGAAACGAAACCACCTTCAATATTATAGGGGTAATCTTTTGAACGTTTAATTTTTCAATTAATTAATCATAATAATTTTCTTACTTTGTTAATATTCTGTCAGCCGTAAGATCACGGCATACAGTCCACGAATCGATTCGAAAGTGCGTTTTTAATCAATGGGTATTTATATTATTTCAATTTCCAAACAAGTTATGTTGTCTTAAATGTGTTTTCATTCATCTTAAATGGCAGTAAGTGCCGTATTAATCACCACACGTTGATGTCTTACGTGTCCAGTAACGAGCTGACGTTTTATTAGATAAAATTGCATCCTTGCGATCCGAGGAAGGATATTATAAGATAAACGAACATGATTAATCTATATCACCGAGCAAGGGCTTATATTAATTTCACAATTGAATACGATCTTGTTAATAGGTGGCGTTGGATATGTGCGGAAACACGAGTCCAAATACAGTGTTAAAGCCTATTAGATGATTATAATTTGTTATTATGATTATCATTTTTATTTTTATAGGCAATTCTTAGCAGTAATGACTGTAAAGACCATAAATTAGGTTCTCGTATCGCCTGAATTTTACAGCCTGGTCCTGATGTAGCGAAGAGTCCCACTAAATCATATAAATGTGAACAAAGTTCAGTAAATTTTCTTACATAGCCTCTGCACGTCTTTCCTCCCTTCTTGAATTTATAGCTTAAGTGACTACCTATCTTCTATTTTTATAACAAATTGCGCTGTAAAGTTCTAGCTTGAAACCATTTCACTACTGTAACGGATGGCATGTAGGTATTATAATGGGATCCTAATTTACTGTAACCAAGTATGGGAGATTTCAACCACTTTGCTGGTGGTAAAACAGCTCCCTAGAGGGGCGCATTTTATAAAATGAAGAGATGGCGGCGCTGGCATATGGGGGAAGGGGTTGTATCGAAATCTTCTCTTCGCATTTCTATGTAACGCGCTAAACCTATGACAGTTGCAGCACCTGCTCCTTATTTTGAAATCATCCTGTAAAATCTCTGAAAGCAGGAAAAAAAGTCCTAGGTGACAAACATTTCTGTTCACGAGATTTCACAACACAGACCTATGCTTCAGGAATCCTGGTCCGTATTCCACGAAGGAATTGATCTCCCTTAAATAAACTTAGAGCACTGCTTCAGACGGAATTCCAGTTGAGCATGTAGCTCAGTTAGTTTGTTACAGAATGCAGTAACTGCTTCCTGAAATCTTTGTTATAATGCTTGCCACCTGAATCATTTTGATGGGGTAAAATCCGTTTGAATTGACGGTAGTCGTCGAAACGGGGTCTGGACTTTTGCGTCCCAAAACCACTAAACTAGGACTTCTGCGTCCATAGATCCTCAGATCCAATGACCCGTTTGCGTCCCGGGTCTCTCTAGAGCAATGACCAAAATGCGTCCCATGGAATACAGGTAAAATTAATAACTGGTACCGTGCAGTTCGTTTAGCATTACCCAGGGTGCACCGCGAGGAGGCGAACTGCTACACACGCCAAAAATTTTAATCCTTGCATTACTGTCAATATTAAATAAAATTGAAGTTACTCTTTGTCTTTTGGCTACCATTTTACTTTCTTGTGGTTGGTAGGAACTTAAATGATAATGTTCGCACATATCCCAGTCTGTTGAGTGCTTCAGTTCTGTATTCAACCATTTTTTCTACCAAGAAGGCCTCTTTTCATTTTTCTTGGCATTGACCACGGTTGCTGAGCGTGTGTGAATATATGTTTCTGCTTGTATATTTTTCAAGGCTTCGATTAACTGGAATATGTGTGGGTGCGAGTGATAAAACATTCTATTCGATTTTGAATGGAATGATATACAGCTGTTGTTGAAGTATCGATCTTGTTGAAGACGGGACGCACGAGGGTTGTTTACGTCAAATTGCACCGGACGCACGAGGGTTGTTTTGATGAAGCGATCACTCGCTTTGGGACGCAAAAGGGTACGACCCGTCGAAACTCACAGTAACATTTCATCCGAAGGGAAGTTAAGCCGACTTGAATTTACATACTTTTCATAAAGTTTAAATGTTCTTCACTTTTTTCTAGCTATTATTTTAAAGTTAAAATTGCATTGCCATTTTCTCCAATCGTAACAATCATAGAGTGTTAAAACCAATTGTAAAAAATTATATTACAACGAATAATGGCTATCACCTTAGCGAGTCACGAGAAAACTTAACCTATGAATTTCAGTTCTATCCCGCCTGATTTAATTTGGACCCAGTTGAAAAACTGATCATATTTTTTTCCACTTATTTTTTTAGTGTTTCCGTTGCATAACTATAATGGGAACCATGCTCGTAGAAAAGACTTTAAAACATAATATTTCCGTTTATGAGGATGCTCTTAGTGGTTTCACAAGAATGTGTATAACAGCGGTATAGAAAAACTAACACGACTTCTGTCATGCTGTTTAGCTCACTTCCGTCTCGTTTCTTGGAAGAAAGTATTGCTCACCGCTTAACTTATATCCCGTCTGGAGTTTCAGTATCTAGTTTTTGTGTAACATTTACATTAATTAGTTTCTTTCCCCCATTTTCCTCTCGACCGTATGTCACATGACCATCGATATATTTTTCTGTACTGTATTTTATTTAGCGAATTAGATAAATACGTTTTCGTTGGCTTATTTCATGTGATATAACGATAACATAATATCAATTTTGTGTTGATCTGACGCCAATAAATCTAGCAAACAGCTTATGTGTGAACCCACGTTTGCTGGAACGTTTTGCTTCTGTCATCGTATACTTTCAACCGTTTCGGTGCGATATTAATTATGATACACCCTGTATATATTTTAATCTCACACAGACAAGGCGGCGTATGTTGCCAAGAAAGCTTATATTGACAGGAGTTTTTAAAAACTTACTTTAATTAAATCTACTTGCCAATTGTAAATTGTTAAATAGACTAATACATGATTAGACAATGTAGCCTGCCTACAAATTAATTAAATTTGCATCTTTTATTTAGGCTCAGAATTGATAATAATTGCGCGCCCTTTTTGGTTCAAGATAATTGATATTAAATTATTAAGATGGTGATCGAAATATAGGCCTATCTATTGGTTCAAGATAATTGATATTAAATTATTAAGATGGTGATCGAAATATAGGCCTGGCCTGTGCTTTTGAACGTTAATGTTTAGCCCAATTTTTTCAGTTACGCTATAGGCATGTATTCAAGTATATTTTATCAATGTGCCTTTGGCTAATAGGATTTATGCAGTTTATCATAGGTAATCCCACGAGAGTTGACGAGTTTATCGATAGATTCGCGACTGCGCAGCAACTCGTCAACTCGAGTTAGATTTATTAAGACTATTCCATGAATAAAAATCCAACAGATTATACAAATAATAATTACTTTCGTGGTTTGTTCTACAAAAACAAAACTAACAGCTGCGAGATCACGGCATACTATGAATCAACCATCCATGAATCGATTCGAGCTGTTTTGGTGTAATCAGTGCTACCACCTGTGCATATAAGACATTCTTTCAGTTAAGCTAACAGCAGAACAGAATAAAAGCACACGAACTGGCTTGCACCGAATCGAAATTGTGTTCTTAATCAATGTACATTTCTATTATTTCAATTTCCAAACAAGTTATGTTGCATAAAATAATCTGATTTCATGCCGCTTAGTGGCAGCATCTGACTATTAATCACTGCACACTGATACTTGCGTCTCCAATAATGAGCAGCTGGTTTTACCGCGATAAAATACCATCCAGGCGATTCCTAGAAGAATATTGCAAGATAAACGGCCGTGATTGGTCTATATCCGAGGAATTGCTAAACGCCATTGGTCAGTATCAAACACGCGGCGTATGAGTTGAATAGTCTATGAAAAAAAAAAAAAACTTTCAAATATTGAATTTTTAAAATACATTGATGCAAACTAGCCTTAAAATTAAAAGTGAAATAATAATAATAATGTTCTTAAAAAAAGGGATATAATTTAGTATGCCTACATAAATCTATACCCTACCCTCCATGCAGTTCGTTTTGCGAGTGTCGGATGTTGCTAAGGAGGACCACATAATAGGGGCACAAAGAATGCAGGGAAAAATCCCGACTAATGAGGCACCTGTAACAACGATTTTCCTGCGGAAGTCTCGACAACTGTTCTAGACCATTACATCAGAGAATTAAACAACATGAGGATAATTACTGCTGCACACTTCATCGCTTGCCATAGGAAATGTATAATTAAATACGATCAATGATATCCAATAGTCTCATTCCGATACCGGATGTGACTAATGGGACAGGGGTTTACAGGCAGATTTATCTAGTTGTCTTTAAGGAAAGCATTAATGCTTGGGATATTTTTTTCAATTTTGATAATATAATAACTAGGGCTGTACCGATTAATCGATTAATCGATTAAACATTTAATCGTCTATCAATTACATTTTCCGAGTAATCGGTTTAGTCGAATTCTGAAAAACTTTTTCGAGAAATGGGTCAAATGACCAAACTCCTTTCTCTTCCTTCTCCGGCCTTGGCACATCATCGTCTCTTGAACATTCTAATTTTAAAAAACTCATGTGTCTCAAGTCTCGGCTGAAAAAGTAACCGGAAATGTAAGTTTTGTATATATTTTTTCACTAGTAAACCAATAAAGGTATTCATTAATTCAGGATTTCTTCTGATTATCTGAGGTGTAGTAGTTATTAAACGTGTGAAACAATATTAAATGTACACTTTGGTTTCGTTTAAAATACCGACCTGTTTGTCGATTAATCAGTCGATTAACAGGTCGATTAATCGATTAAAGTCAAGCGTTAACTAGATTAGAAATTTTAATCGATTTTCAACCCTAATAATAACGTTTTTTTATTGAAGTTGGTCAAGAAATCTGAGAGATCTTCTATAAACAAGTTCATAAAGGATTGGTCGTTTATAACTTGTCCTTTCCTGTCTTTAAATAAGAATCCATTTAGGAGGAAATTATCAATACTGAGAATTTAAATATAATCTATCTGAAACATTACCTCTTTGATTGCAAATTGTTCGCATTGGTCAGGATATAATACGGCACACCTACTTCATCCGTTGTGCTGACGTGAGCCGTCATTGTAAATTGCATTATTCACAAATACATAAGATAATAATCTAGAGGCTAATAAAGTCCTAACTGAATACAGTTGCTTAGTGCCAAGTTGACTGTAGGGATACTAATGGCTCTATAATAGTGGGCCTAACTTTAGTAATCAGCCAAGTTCAAAACCATATTAGTTATAAAATAAAATAAAATCGTCGATTCTTTCCTGTCATTAGAGTTTTTTAACGAAATAAGTATCTTAAAAATTCCGTGGAAACCGGAAAGTTAGACTAAAACAAAACCATTCTATGAAAACATTCTAATCATTAGATCTATTAGACCGCTAGAAGTAGGTTAATTCCTTAAATAGTTATAAAAATTTTGCCCATATTCCTATTAAAACTTAACGGTAATATTATGGTATGGAATTTTTAAGCACGATTTTTAAGAAATCAGCATTAACCAGGATACTTTTTTCTTATGTGCTGTTAATAGCCTATACTCCTCATCGCCTGTAGTTGCCTATACAAATGAACTATAGCCTAAAGCCCTAAAAACTTACAAGAAAAACCTAGACTGATGACTCTCGTTAATAGACATTCAGCTAGGCACAAACACACAGATAAACTCAAAAACTGATTATTCCATTTTAAATACAATTTTTCGTTAAGAGCAGATGCTTAGTAATTTTTCAAACTATCTCAGCGAACAGAAACGCGCACCTAATGATTAAATGTAATTATACGTAATTAGCAAAGAACCCATTATTCGTAGTATGCTAGTAAAATTTTACATACATTAGTTGGTATGTCCCAATAATATTGGAAATAAATAATACCGAACTATTACTCATTACCAGGTATTAATGTGTAAGGATACTTTTTTTTTAAGATTTTAGGTCTAAGGAGTATTTCCACATTAAGCATTCGTTTGTTTGTGTTAACTTAAAATTAATGCCATGAGATGTTTTTTAAATGTAGTTTACAATTCTTATGGCAAAATGAAGCTTAAACAAAAACAATAACATGCTAAGAAGCAGGTTCATTAATAGTCCGCATCTCAAGAAATATTTTTCAGAGAATAAAAATATGGAAATATTATTATTAGGGCTTATTTTAAATTGTAACAATTTTATATTAAAATTACTACTAAGCAAGATTACCTTATAATTTAGCCTATTCTTCATGCTCGTTATAAAGTCACCCTTAATCGACCGGTATATGAACGAACTACAACCTACATTTCCGTCAGAGACTAAAAATTCAGAATACGAACTTTTGTTAATTTTTGCAGTCGGTTGTGCGTGGCAGATACCATGGCAGACGTACAAACAGGCATGAAAGCTAAAAATCCCAGAAACGCTTATCTTTCCCGTCCAGATGGAATAATATATACATGTCCCAAAATTGCATCATGTTAAACACGATTTAATTAAGTTATAGTCTGCAGTTATGATCGTAAAGATTAAACCTTCTAAATTCCAAATTTATGGTAATCCAGGATTTGGAGTTTATAACGTTTAATTCATGGCAATGTTATTAATCTATTTTAGTCTGTTTTTCAACGAATAGGCCTATCTTTAGCCTGACCACTCTATGAACCGAGGAACCCTGACATTAATAGGCCTATCTGTACAGCAATCGTGAGATTACACAAATCGTAGGTATACAATAATGTTGATATCGTCTCGCTCTTTCCGTTAGTGCCCACAAATTACATGACCGTCTATCATCACGTAGAATCGTAATGGGATCTTTGTTATACATACACTATGTGAGATGAGGGAGGCCTTGATTAATGTTATCTGCCGAACAGCTCAGCAGCATTGTCTGATATCATTATCTACACAATCCTATCTAGAATAATTCGTATTACTCCCTCTTCTTTCATTTCACAGCATAATGTTATCTTATGTTAGAAATTATAACTTTCAATTCTGCAATCTCAAGTGTAAAATTACAAAAGGTACCGAAATATATCTTCCTGGGTGTATGTTTTCTGCTATAACTTATTGTTTTGGAGTTTATATGATGATGATCGTGTAGATGTTCAGTGACAAATATTGTTGTTACTTTCATTGCTCTTTTGACTTGTAAAATTCATTGGGATTCTTACTTAGAAAAGGAAAGTCTCATTCAAGTTTAACATAATTTATATTGAAAGTCTTTCATCATTAAAAACAAACGGCATTATTAATAAACAAATTATTCATAGTCTGTTTAATAAATAATGATTGCATTATTAATTTTAGGGATTAATAAAACCTTAACACGTATGTAGGCTGTAGGTCTATAAATATTATTGGGGGCGCTGAAAATTCAAAGCATCCCCGAAGTCGGCACCTACGTCTATCCTTACTATAATAGAAAACTTATCTTGGACGAGAACTGAATCCTAATTTTTAGCTTGATTCACCGATGCTGACGCCACTCGACACATCGGATCCTGCCCATTTCTACCATTTCTACTTCAAAATACCTATCCTTTTAAATCGCATCTCGAAAACTTGCATGAATCATAGTTAGGCCTTACTTCTATATTAATACATACCTTATCTGTTGACAAGACTAATAGCAAAACTGAATACTAAAAACTAAATTTCATAATTGTACGAATATTACATAACTAACGTAGCAAAAATTCACTTTTAATTCAATTTATTTTTCTAAACCTAGCAACTTGTCTTAAACCCAGGGCCTAGGCAAGGCATTTTTTCTGAGCTCTTCTAAATTTCCACTTTAATCATTCCATTTTTTACCATTTGATTAACTATGAAATTACACGTTCTGTAGCCTGGTGTTGGTAAGTGTTTAAATAAAATTGACTTGTGTTGACCTAATTTAAGAAAGGTTTGTATTTATGAACACATAACATATCTGCATGGGGATGAAATTAAAAATACATTTCATTGAAAAGTTGTAACTTTTATGTTTACATTAAACAAACAACATCATAGATAAGTTTCAGGGGACATGTTTATGTTTTTAAAGAAGCCAATAAATACGTAGACATAGGCTAATATACTGTATTTATTTCTATACTTTGCTGTTTTTTATTCTTACTCTACAACTTTTTTTTAAATCCAATAATGCGTTGGAAATTTAAGCCTTTTCTAAAAACTATATGTTTTCACCCCTAAGTGTTTCTAATACTTTCCCGCCCTAGTGGCTTCGTAGTTCGCCCTGCTTAAAACTAACGTAACTTAATATAACTGACTTAGTGAACATTCTCCTTTTCATTTTGTGAGCGACCTTTACTAATAAAGCAGATAATGAAAGTCAGTGTTGTAATATAGCTTAAACGCCTATTTTGTTAAAAAAAAAAAGAAAGTAGTGGTCTATTTAATTGCGGCATTTTATTATAGAGTACAGGACAAGATAAAGGGTCATTTTCCAGACGATGATGTGCTATGAAGCTTTGAATAAGCGCAAATTGCTAGTTGGTACCGGCTATTAAACAAGCCCACCCTGATTCCTGTTAAAACTGATGTTTGCCTCATGAATAATGAATGTAATTACGGTTCAGATTCACTCAGCTTCGATACAAGTGCCATCTTAACACCCTCGTGTAATTAAATATATTACCGACTGTTTCACCCGTTTGCTTTACACCAATCAAATGAAAAGATTTGTTAAGCTTCAACCAATCCTGGTCATCTATCAGCTATCATCTTGTCGCACGTTATTCGGAATTGTCCCTGTTTACTATGGGAAATATCTGAATACTATTATGTTAAGAATGCCGCCAAATTCGACAAGATTTTTTTTAAATTGGCCAAGAAATTATGTTATTAATACTGTTTTTTAAATGAGTGTGTTTTGTTAAGATCATATTTCAATACGATTTTAATTGTGAATTATTTTCCACCTTCAAGCACTAGTATATTTTATATTGATATTGCAATAATAGGATGCTGACGGAGAATTTCTAGACAGTTTTTGTACCTGTTTATTTTATTTTATTATAATAAATACACAATAAAATCTAAAAAGCATATGTTGAAGAAGAAACGTCAGGTTAAAATCTATGTACAAAAGTATTCTTCTACCAACAGTCACAATATTAAAATTAATCAGGTGAATTTCCAGTGGTTAAAAATATACACGAATGTTGAAGAAGAAACGTCAGGTTAAAATCTATGTACAAAAGTATTCTTCTACCAACAGTCACAATATTAAAATTAATCAGGTGAATTTTAATATTGTGACTGTTGGTAGAAGAATACTTTTGTACATAGATTTTAACCTGACGTTTCTTCTTCAACATATGCTTTTTAGATTTTATTGTGTATTTATTATAATAAAATAAAATAAACAGGTACAAAAACTGTCTAGAAATTCTCCGTCAGCATCCTATTATTGCAATATCAATATAAAATATACTAGTGCTTGAAGGTGGAAAATAATTCACAATTAAAATCGTATTACCAGCACTAGAGGAACAAAATGAAATTTATCAATGAATCATATTTCAATGTTTTAAACTTTATTTGGAGTTAAGATAGGCTAGGTTAGATGACAACTTTTAATGTGTTTAAATCATATTCATTTTAACAATAAGAATCCTTTCATCACTTATTCACCAGCAGCTAAGATTCATAACATTAGATAGCAAGTTATTACTTAATAAATTGAAACATTTGCCTTCAGGTAATCAACATCTATTCGTACATTAAATATGTGTTGAGCTCATAAAAAAATCCTAATAAGCCGATTTAAATGTGACAGAAACTTTCATCAAATGCGCTTAAATGAAATTTAAATAAAATGTTATTTTTCCCTTAACCTAAGATAACCTATAATAATTGTAGTCAAGATTTTATTAATACTGCCTGTTTGAATATTCGTTTTCGGATTACTTTTAATACTGGTGAGGTGCCATTTTTCTATGAAATTTTGACAAATTAAGGTCATTTGTTGCTTTTGAGCTATGACAATAATTATTTTCTGTTTGCAGACGAGAAATGAAACACACGTATTGTAGGCCTTGCCAAGTCATAGGAATTGTTTATGAATGCACTTTATACTAAAGTCCTTAGTTGTTTAGTCGTTACTTTCACAATTGTAGACCTAAACAAACTCGAACGTTCTGTTATAGAAGATGTCATGAAAGAAAGTTGGTGGTGACTAGAAGGAACAGAAAGTTGGTGGTGACTAGAAGAAGCCAATGTTGTTAAATATGAATTGATGTCGATGAAGAGTTTAACCTGCTTTAATATTTCGTTAATAGGATTTATTGCATTATATGCTCTAGGATTAATTAAATTAAAATTTTAGGAAATAATTTGACAAAATAAATCGGAAAACCTATCATCATCAACAAGGACATAAATTCGGCTCTCCTTTAGCTAGATGGAAGAACTATTTTTAAAAGAGTTTTTACCTCTATCCCCTTGGCATTAATTTGCAGAAGATAAAATATTTAGCGCGGGTCGGCATATATTTTGATTTCCTGTACAGAGTATTCACAAACGAACGGTAAATTTACAGTACGTCCAACTTAGGCACTTTATTAATGTACTGCCTGTGCATTTAGACGTGAACACTTGCATGCGCCGCAGAGATAGGGCGGGACGGAAGGGGAGTGTGTTGCTAGTATGGATTACGTGAGACTGATACCACTGCGCATTGTGTTTACAGTGTTCACGTCTAAATGCACGGACAGTAATAGGCCTATATCTGCTGCAATTTTTAGAAGCACTAGAATGAACAAGTGGATATTGTGTGAGAAATATGATTAGAATGAATAATCGCACAAGATATTTTGGTTAGTAATTCTTTATTCATTTAGGCGATGGTATGTTTAATTCAGTTCTATCTCACATATGAATGCGTTTTCAGAGTTACACGTGTAATCTACGAGTACATTGCCTTTTGCTCTAAGAAGTCCACAGTTGTGGTCACCTCCATTCGGTTCACCGCTGTTCCATACGTTGTATCCTGTATCACTCACAGACTCATCTGAAAAATAATAAATTAATTAAAATTACTGGATAATAAATAAATTAATAAATGATTGAAGCAAATAAGTAAGTGTGTAAATTTTGGAGCACTTGCTTTTCCCAAAGCGCGAAATGCGAAATTTTGGCTAAAAATGTGGAAGTTGTTCATCTTTCAGCAAAATTGCGAAACATTTAAGGAAGAATTTGAAAGTAGCTACCTTAGATGGCGGCCACTTCATATCGGTCATTGAAGGAAAAATGTAGTGATAAAAATTGAAAGTTCCTGTTTCAATCAATTTTACAACCTGAAAACCAGAGTTAGACCTAAAGTGCGTATTTCAAACGCAGCTGAGGCAGATCCATTAAATTATTTTCTTGCTGAAGCTCTTGTTCCTTAGAACTATCAAACTAGCGAAATTGATTACGAAATTAAATAAAAATTGCTAACAATATATTAGCCTATAGGCCTAATGACTATAAAGTATTGTGAAATTTGGCAAATATTTTAATCGAAAACAGGTGCCTCTAAGAATAAACATTAAATGCAGTGCAATTAAAATAGGTAATTTTTCATTTATTTATGCATTCTTTCATTACCAAAATAAAAATATACCGTAGGCCTACTTCCTAATCACGTTTCCTTCTACCACTTGGCAATCTTATGGCTGTTTTTCAAAGAATGCCAACGATAATAGCCTACTTCCACTTGAATATTCTAGAAATAAAAAAAATTAAAACCTGCTCAAAAATCAAAATAGTTATTTAAAAATTCATTTTTTTCGTTCTTTATGGGAAAGGGTAGAAGAAGTAAGCGAAGGGTTTCATATCGTATCCTGAAAAGCTAAAATATTATATTGAAATCCGTTTGAGTTATGATGTTCACAAACATACAGACCGACACGAAGATAAACAGGCATTCATAATTTGTTTTTTTCTTTAAATAATTCCTGAGATTCGGATCCTAAAAAAACTTCATGGTAAAATTCAAAAGTATATTTTGCTATTACAAGTTCTTCCTAGTTGCACCCTTTAAGGGAATTATAAAAATTACAAAGGCCTACCCTACTGATTAAAATCAACCTGTATTCAGCTAAGTACTAATTTAAAAAGATGTCCAAGAACTAAAGTATCAAATTACTGATACTATATTCTAAGCCGTTGAACTCCCAAATTTTTTCTTGATCCTGTTATTTGGTAATTTATTTTTAGTACTAAGATTGTGGAATATTCATCGCAAGGTAAACTAAAAGGTTTACTTACAGGCAGGTAAGCAAGAATAGGGTTAATACGTGAGGTTTTCTTCATGATATGTAAAAAAATGTAAAAAAAGTGTAATTAACGTAAGATATGTGGGAAACCTCTTACAACTTTTAACTTTGTACTTTTTATATAAATTTTACATACATTTCTATGACTAGAATTGGAGCCGATTGATGCAGAATTTCAGTTCGGAGCCTGTTTATGTAGAAACCCAATGTCCTCACACCAAGTTACTAAGTTATTGCTCGTGAACCGAAAACAATAACTATTGTTGTCGTTGGAACTGGGAATTTTACTCCGCACGTAACCTATTCAATGCATCGGTAATCTTTTTTTTTGTCTTGCAGACAACAATAAAATAGAACTAAATAAAATAAACGAAAATAGAAATAAAGTCATTTTATATTATTTTATCATCCATAGCCCACTATCGGATAAGATAATTTTATAGAAAGTAGCAGGACTAAGTTATATGGTTTAAACGTTTTAACAGACGCATAAAGTAAAAAATTAAGAAATAAAAGGTAAAGTTATATTTACGTACTAATAAATTATTATCAGACCTGTATACACTTATATGGGGTAGGCTATATCAATGATGTGATACTTCAACTCAATTCAAGAGCTGTGGTAATGTGCCTGAATTTAATTAGCACGGTTGCACCAATAGTTTGTGCACAAAAAACATTGACAGGCTATAATTTACAATGTAGGCCTATATAAGTCACTAAAGAGATGGAAACAGCAAATGTCTTGCGAGCTACTGTTTACATTTTACGGCTATCAGTCTCGTTGGATTTACAGTAGCAACTTTCCATAACTTATGAGTCTTGGTCATTTGAATGGACTTCAAACAACAAAGCAGTAAGATAAAGACATTTTTCTAGAGTAGTGTATTGAATGCTGTTTTTTGCACCATTTATTTCATTGCAAAACTAAATATAACTTTTGTGTTATATTTCCCTTATAGAAATAATTAAAATAATAATTCAGAGTACATTAATTATTTTTAGAAACTAACATTCTGCCTCTTAGAATGTAAATCAAGCTTTCTGCATCCCTATTTATCTATAAAATGGAAAAAGAACAAATCATATCAAATCTAAACTTAGTTCATATAAATGATGTGCATAATTATAACACAAGAAATTCTGACAAAATATTCTGGAAGCACAGTAACTCTAGTAGATATGGACTAAATAGTATAATTTTGTCTTCTATTAAAGATTTTTATACATTACCGTGTCATATACGACAATGTAAAACTCTGACTAAATTCAAAAGAGATGCCCGGTCTTATTTAATATACCAATTTGCAGGTAACTCCTTGCAATAATATTTATGTTAACTTCTTTTGTCATTTTGTCATATTTAGGTATAAATCTCTGTAGTTTCTGTATGTGTTTATGTTGTATTTATTAATTGTTTTATATTGCCTCATTGATCTATTATAATTTATGTTCAAAATATGTAAAATTTGACTGTCCCTGTTAACGAGCGTGAGCTCATTGGGACCTTTGTAAAATACAAATAAAATAAAATAAAATAAATAAACATTAAAAATGACAACTTACTGTAAATTGTTACATATTCTGTGTTATTTTTGGGAGAATAGATTCCAATGAAAGCATAGCCATTTATGACAGCTCCCGGTACGTTAGGATGTTTCTCCCAGAAACGAGACATCGCTTTAGCTTCTTTCTCCGAGTTGATAATCATAAGATGCGCTCCTTCTTCTTCACAGATCCTCTTAGCTTCTTGCCAAGTGCTAACATCAGTGTGAAACTTGTAATGTCCAAATTGAGGTATAAGTTCGTAATCTGGAGGAATAATACTTCCTTGGGATGGCGCTGTGGAGAAAAGAAAATAAGATGAGTAACATTAAGGATTTAGAGTTTAAGGGAATCCTCAGGTTCGACCAGTCCTCTGGGTCAACAATCGGAAATTATCAAAAACTTATGTCTCTTTCTTGTAACTTATTTATTTATTCACCGAAGTAAATTTCATTCGTACAACACAATTTGTTGGAATAATAATATGAGGAAATACTATTTGTATAATTTTTTCATAACTATTGTAACCTATTGTAGAGCTTTACCTACTGCTTGTGGTCGGAATAGGAGACATCAAAAATGATATAAGCTAAATATTAACTAACTATTGTTAAAATTATTTATGTACATTTATGTACCGGTATAATATTAGTTTAGTAGCCTACTATATGCATGGTCTCCTGGTTAACATCGCTGGCTTCAGATACGCGGGCCTGGGTTCGTCACCGGTACATCTTCCGATTTATCTGAGGTAAGGGGGTCTGGAACCGGGTGCACTTGCATTTTTTAATAAAACTGAAGAGCTACTTGGTTAAGAAGTAGAGGCTCCGATCACGGAAACCATCTACGGCCATGGATGTCGGCACACTTATCACATGTCCCTCAATCCTGGCATCTGCCTACGTTCGACGATGCAGTGATCGGAATTAGATATACTATTAGCATAATTTGATACATTTGTTGAGTTGACAGTGTACTGTCATCAGTTTTTAAATGTTATTGTAGATTTATGAACATTAAAGAACTCCAATGCTTAAGGTTTGACAGCCTGCAAATAAACTTGTTTGCACTACATTGTATTTCACGTACGAGTTGGTCAATCATGCGGGTTTCTGCGTCGAGGCGATGGGCTTACCGAACTACCCCTCTGTCCTGTATAGGAAAACAAGTGTAACTAAATTAGTCTTCGGTAATGAACCTCTACTCGGTGGCCCCTTCTCCTTCGCGGTTTGGACAAGATGCCATTCATCCACCCATTATTTCGTGATGATAATTTTGGGTGGTTGGGTTTTGGGTTTAGAACTATTATACCACCTCTAGTCAAAATGAGAGCTATGCCTTAGACCCGTTTAACTGATACAATTTGGTTTAGACCAATGACCAATGACCAATGACCAATGACATGAATATTGGATTCATAATTATAACTTTTTTAGATAGTTAGGTAGTTTTGTCTTCAATACACCGAATTCCTTGCATATAATATGAGTCGGGTTATTAGTTATTTTCTTTAAACATGTCTGTAGTGTACAGGCCTATTCCTAATTCTATAACATCTAATGGTAATCACAATAAATTTGTAAATTGTACAATAAACTACCCATAAAAAAGAACAGGTAGGATTTCAAAGGCTTAGCTCGAAAACTTGAAATATAAAAAAGTATCCTAAACTAGCACCGTATTATGCCTTCAGACAGGCGAAATTAAACTTGAAAAAATTATGCACATGACTCACCAATAACTTTGAGGTTCAGAAGAACTGATTCGTTGCGAGCACACTTCGTAGTCTTGTGGTCTACAAAAACTTCATAAGGTCCAGGATTCTTTTCTCCACCTTCGTGTCCAAGTTGTACCTGTATGAAAATGCAAAACAAAAAAGTGTAGGTATTATAGGCTACATGTATAGATTGTATAGGCTAAATTATGCAAATGATTATTAAATATGGACGTTCTTTAAGTAAGAACTAAATCAGCATCGCTCAAACAAAATTCAAATTACATCGTTGTCTGTTACATTCAGCAATAAATGTTCTTAACTAGCTTTCTGCTTTATCCAAGGTAGCTATAACATAACATAGGTTTATTTCATCTTCGTACAAACAGGGACTTTTGGTTACATTTCTGTTTTACCATTCAGTCCCTTGATTACTAAACAAACATTCTATAACTATTTCTACCTATTACTTAAAAACAACAACCAAGAATAGGCCTACTGTATATTATATTTTCATACTTTACTTGAATTTATGCTGTTACTATCGTCTATTTTATTTAACCATTTCCTTTTAACTACACGTAAAAATTTCCCCATTCTTTTCAATAAATCCCTATTTTTTTTGTTATGCATAGCTTCTTATATGCTACCCCTTTATTAATTTTTAGTAATTTACCACCAATTAAATTTACCCTCCACCTCTCAGTCTCCTTACACTCTAAAATTATATGTTTTGCATCCTCTTCCTCGTTACATAATGGGCATATTCCCTTAGGTACCGATCCTCTCAAGTTTTTCAGCCAAGTTAGCTATAATATACAGATACCTTGGCTTTATCCAATCATACCTTGGATACTACAGGAAACAGTAAATTATATATTCGACTCTGAATTTCGGTGGAGAATTTGTAGTAATATTATCAATTTTAAGGTATCATTAGGCATAGCCCAAAACCACTATTTTCATAAGATGTAAACCTTGTATCTGTTTGTATTTGAACATAATGTCTTTTACGAAAGCGAATTCTTATAATTTGCAAAGAACTTCTAGGAAGTGGCATGAAGCCTGTCAAAGACTTTCTCTTATTCTTATTAGTCTACTGTCTGACATGTAGATTTCATTTTTTTTTTTTTTAATTTTTCCTGAAACGACCCTCTGTTTGGTTTATAGGCTAGCTGATACAAAAAGTGCTAGCACCAAGATCTGAAACTTTTATTTCAATAGTTTTTCTTGAACATATCTGAAGAATAAGTTATAACTAACCTATAATCTATTGTAGTTTTACAGAAAATCGTAGAAGTCACATTATCCTTAGAGTAAGAAAAAGTAAGAAAAAATTTCATGTTACATTTTGAAACATAAAATTTAATCATGACATTTTACCGAGTGAGCGCAACATGCATTGGTCAAGAAGATAAACAGAAAACTTTGTATCTTATTTTAAAGTATATATAGGCAAATTATCGTTTATCTTATGACTCCTGTTAAATAAAGTGGTCGTTAAAGTAAGATAAAGTAAGAATATTATAGGAGAAAAATTCCTCCGACACTGGGACTTGAACCCAGGACCTTTGGCTGTTCGCGCCAATGCTCCACCAACTGAGCTAAGCCGGAGTTCAATTCACAGCGCCAGATGGAACTTCTCTCCTATGACTAATTGCCCTAATGGTCTACCTCACAGACAGACAAGTTATGTCATATGCAGTACTGTGAGGCACACTAATTAGTGATTTTTGTGACCGGGCTCCCACTGTTATTGTACAGCTAACATACAAGATAGATATGTAGGCTTTCATGAACCACAGATTATTGTCTCTGTTGGACATTACATGAGAATATTATAGGAGAAAAATTCCTCCGACACTGGGACTTGAACCCAGGACCTTTGGCTGTTCGCGCCAATGCTCTACCATATGCATATGACATAACTTGTCTGTCTGTGAGGTAGACCATTAGGGCAATTAGTCATAGGAGAGAAGTTCCATCTGGCGCTGTGAATTGAACTCCGGCTTAGCTCAGTTGGTAGAGCATTGGCGCGAACAGCCAAAGGTCCTGGGTTCAAGTCCCAGTGTCGGAGGAATTTTTCTCCTATAATATTCTCATGTAATGTCCAACAGAGACAATAATCTGTGGTTCATGAAAGCCTACATATCTAAGATAAAGTAAACTGTAAGTTTCATGTCACAACTTCAAGGGATGACTAGGTCTAATTTAAATATGAAATTAAGTTGTCGTGCAGTATTTTTTGCAATGACTCGTTTCATCAGAACCAGAAAAACTACATCGCTTTCTATAGCCTACTAAATTTTCGAAGTCCATGAAGCTGAATACAATTGGCCAGAAATATCTAATTTATGACTAGCTTTTATAGGCCTATTTTAAAATAAGTTATAAAGTCAGAATTAGCTATTTTAACCTAATATGTAGGCCTGTTAACACATATAAATAGGCTACATATGAAAGCAATTAAATAGGTTTTTTTTAAGTATCCTATGGTAAAATTTATATTGCAGATTACCTGTGCAATCCAATGCCCTGTCTGATTCCGTTGACTGATGATGACGAATTGGAAGTCAGAAGTCTCCTTAGGGACACATTTCTGTCCTGTGGAGACGCTGGGACCCACCAGAATAAAGCAGAGCACTACCCAAGAGTACATCTCGAAGAATCTAGTGCTGTTATTCTGAGATTCCTTTTATATACCAGTACAGGCTAAACATGTGATAAAGCAGGATCATCCGGATTTTCTATATTTAAACTACGTCTGTAAGATAATACAGTAAGCTACTGCATTTTTTGCATTGCCTTCTTTTAGCCATCACATAATGCTAAAGAGGTCAGAGTTACGAGAACTAAGTTCATTGTTTGTCCAAACCTTTCATTTCGGGATTCGGTCCATATACCAATAATTCTGTGTGAAATATGTAACAAATTTTTAAATTATCTTTTAAATGTCTATAGTTATTGGTACAACAGACAAACAGATAGGCTCATTAGGTTTTTTTTCTCTTGAAGGTAGAAGTCCAAAAATTAGCATGAAGCAACTGTCTGTAAAATTTATTGCTTTTATAATCTCATGTATTTTATCCAGCGGTTTGCTAGTTTAAACCAAATAGGATTAATTAAACAGATAAACTAATCGTTTAAACATGAAAACAACTAGGATATCTTTTTTGTTCAAATATACGAGAAAAAGTATCCAATTTTGCTCTCTCTGGGCAGTCGATCTTACGCCCCCAACCTACACACTGACTTAACTCAGTGTCTAGTGGAGATGATGACTATTGTGGGTAGGAAGCTAACACATTTTATATCGTTATTGCTCTATCAATGGCATAAGAGTGATAATGCGTTACCCCTAAAAGACCACCTTGAAAATACAGAACTAGAAACACCAGTCCAAGCCCCTAAGTTACACCCTCCTCTACAAAAGAATGAAATCCTCATGAAATACTCTTTCTTAGTATGATAACTATTATGTTAAAATGAACGTGACAAGTTGCGATTATATGCTCAACTTCTGGTTAAACCGGTCTTGTATTGCAGCTTCCCATTGACACTTTTCTATCAACCGGCCGGAGTGTTATAAAGAAATAATGTTTATGTCAAGCTCAGTTAAGTATGAAGAAAAGCTATTTAAACTCTGGGGTTTTGCATCAGTGAAGCTGTATTAAAAGAAGATGACCGACTGGATCAATAAATCTTCGATGGTCAATATTGTTGTTCTAACTGCCACATCTTTTGTGTCGCCTGTGTATTTAAGTTACTGATATGTGGCCATTCAGGGCTACCACCGGAGTCATAATTCACCCTAATAAAGACACCATGGAGATGGACTTAGCATCTGCCAGATTATTTCGAACGATGCCCAGATAATAAACTTGTTTCCCATTTTCCTTCATAAAACTCCGTGTGAAAACTTTTATGTGGTTACAACAACGTTTTTTAATTGTGTGGGTACGAATAATTTAAGGTTTATTAATATAAATACATGGTGTACTAAATCAAATTACATTTCGAGATAAGACTGTAAATCATATTTAAGAGGAATCTTGTTTTGTTATAGAATGTTATTTGCATAGAAAGATGACTATCGCTATAGGCCTACCTTACAAGTAATGGTCACTTTGAAGTGTCCCCTTTCCTAGACGGTCAGCAAAATATCACAGTATGGATGTTACCAGGGTGCGTTTGTAGCGTGACACTTGTTCCGTTATTATATAAGTAGAAGGATATAGCTTTATTTTATTTTAATTTTTCAAACATACACTTTGATACTCATAGCGTCGCAGTTGGGGCCGTTGCGTTTGCAACTGGCCAAAGTTTTTGTATCCGGCCTCTTTTCCTGGGAAATTAACGGGTTTTAATCACAGGTTTTGGAGAGAGGAAGTAGGTTCATCTTCCTTTTGTAAATTTTAAAGCTTGGATTACATTTTTAAACCTCAATTACAATTTCAGCAAGCTTCTCTCACACTTTATTCAGACTTGATTCAGGGGCGTATTCAGAGGGGGCTGAGGGGGCTACAGTCCCCCGAAACGTTAGGTTATGCTAATATGTTACATTTTCATTTCTCAGATAAACAGTTTAATTGCACATCCTGACTCACGAAATGCGAGTCGTTAAATATAAATGCCGTTACTGCTTTGTCTAAGTATGTAATAAACATCATCATAATATCGAATGTTTACCTAACCGGCTCAAGCTGGCATAAACGCCTAGCTACTAACAGATGATCAAGCTGGCAGTACTGCCTCTCGGGTATATTATAGCGGCAAAGCAAGCAGTGCTTGATAAATCTTCCAAAAGTGGGAAAGCAAGAAAACTTAATTTTGTTCTATGACTCAACAGCTCAATATCTTTACCTTAATTGAAGAGCGTTTTTCAAAAGCCGATATCTACATGGATGGCTCAGTGCTAGAGGCGACTAAGTGCCATCAAGAAAAGTACTAATATTTGTGTGTAATTGACCAGCAAAGATCGTATTTTATCCACGCCAAACATGACTAGCAGCCATTACTGTGTCTGTAACTGATACAGCAAGGCTGTTTGTCATGTTTGGTTTAGATAGAATACAATCTTTGCTGGTCAATACACACAAATATTAGCACTTTTCTTTTCTTGATGGCACTTAGTCACCTCTGGCACTGAGCCATCCATGTAGATATCGGCTTTGGAAAAAACGTGACTGTGACGTATAGATCAACAAACTTAGCTGCTTAGACTTTGAGTATACTTGTTTACTTATGTTATTGTAACGTGTGGAGATTCATAACAATTGTGTGTATTAATAGTATTAAATTTATCATAGATTTATCAAGTCTTGGCTACGGCCCTGACTTGATGAGTCCTTCCACGCCAAATGCTGCCAATAGCCAAATTATTTTTATGCTTGTTTTTATAATTTCATTTTAAATACTAAATATCCTTCGAGTAAAGCATCTCGCTAGTTAAAGGTGCTAAGCAGAATAATCAGCTATGATCCTTGTACCTTCACTAAGCTAGTATTGGCAGTTAGATTCTAGTTACGTTTTAGTGACAGATAGTTCTAGATTCGTGAACCTTATCTCTAGGTTAGCGGCAATTAGGTTAGCAACAACGATGTTAGCTTAACAGTGGCATATTAAGTCGCACCCGCTACCTAATAGTAGTAGTAGTAGTAAGTATTCTGCCTTCCGGCAGGTTTTCAAACTTGGTACGCGAATTTTGTTTTCCAAAACTGTCTATCCTCTGCTTCCTCCTTCAGCATCCAATATTTCCGCTTTTCCCTTAAATCGTCCAACAGCTGAATTCTTCTTCTTCCAAGTCTAGTTGTACCCTCCAATCTTCCTTCTACGACATCATGTAAGAAGCAGTTCCTTCTGAGAATGTGCCCAACCCAGTTTGCTTTCCTCTGACGAATTGTGTGTATGATTGACTTCTTCTCACCCACTCTACTCAGAACCTCTTCGTTTGTCACCATGTCCATCCACTTTATATTTTCTATCTGTCTCCAGCACCACATTTCAAAACTTTCTAAATATTTCTTCTCTAATTTCCTCAAAGTCCATGTCTCTGATCCATACAAAGCAATACTCCAAATATAACTCTTCACCAGGCTTTTACGTAGCTCTAGGTTCAGACTACTAGTTAGCAGAGTTCTCTTCTTCATAAATGCTTTCTTGGCCATGGCAATTCTTGATCTTATCTCCTTGGTGCAATAGGCATCTTTCGTCAGTACACTTCCTAAGTATTTGAACTGGTTCACGTTCTCTAATTCTTGATTTCCCATGATAATTTGAAGCGGCTCTTCTCTCTTCGATATCCTCATCACCTTCGATTTACCTATGTTGATTTCCATTCCATACTTTCTTCCTGTTTCCACCAGCCTGTCAATCATTCCTTGCAATATTTCTTGTTTCTTTGCCAGAATCACCAGGTCGTCCGCATATTTGATGGTGTTAATAGCGTATCCTCCTATCACAAAATCCCTAACTCCTTCTAAGGCTTCTTTTGCTAGCCAGTCTCCATAAAGGTTGAACAAGATGGGTGACATACAACATCCTTGACGCACACCTCTTCCTATTTCTACCTAATGTGGAATATTAAACCTCGCACATGTTTCCCTGTGTTGGTCATTCCGTCTTGAATATTTCCAAGTTGTGGCGTCTAACATGTCAACTGAAAACCGGCCACGAAAGCTACAATAGCCGCAATTGCAAAAGCCTCAATAGCAACGGACTCTTTGATATCTTGTAATGCAAGTTACAACATTTCTGACAAACGCTCCATTTCTCAGACTCTACCAACGCCAACCTTCAGTGAATTCGTTGCGGAAAGGGCGTTAATAAATGTTCCAGCTTTCAGTATAACTTATGCAGTTTGGGCACAAAATTTAAACGTAATCGTTAGAGCCATTTTCGAGAAAACATTCAGTAAGATGAAGTTAACTCCAATACATCCCCGGAAGATACTGAACACAAATATGAAATTTCGATTTTATAAGAGTTTTAATTTTCGAGCTAGGCTGTTCACACAAAACGTAGGCCTATTCAATGCGGAAAAATTAACGTGGAATTTCGGGGTTGAATACAATGCTTCATTACAATATTTAAGTGCCGAAATGCATCTCAAGAACACGTATAATAAGAAGGATCTAACCTACCACAACAAAATATTATTTTAAGTAGAATTTTTATTACTAATTATATCTGAACTTTAAAATGGACAATCTGTATGTGTTTGTTAGATCTCTATGAATTTTGGGTT
The DNA here is from genome assembly GCA_964059195.1 of Ectobius pallidus. Classification (NCBI taxonomy): domain Eukaryota; kingdom Metazoa; phylum Arthropoda; class Insecta; order Blattodea; family Ectobiidae; genus Ectobius; species Ectobius pallidus. The sequence continues at coordinate 169,444,540 of CAXKWD010000001.1, forward strand.
ATGCTCAGATGTATACTTAGGGCCTTCAGTAGTATGTTAATTTTTTTAATTTTTACGTAGGTTGCTTTGATTTATATAGGCCTATTGACATTATATTAATTTACATAAATAGGCTATATTGACAATTTTCAAAAATTGTAAATATATATTAGTACCGGTTCATGAGTTTAAGTTTTGATGGTATACTGTATATTAAAAGAAGGACCCTTATTTTCGTACTGATAAAATTTAAGTTTAGGTTATACTTCTTATACTTGGATCTGGTCGAGGAAATAAGTTTGCTCATATTTTCATATTTGTAAATACTTTATCTATTGTGGGTAATTTAAAGTAGACTATATACTACCTATAGCATAGATAAAGTAAGAAGTTATTACCATACAAAAAGCAACAATATTAAATGCTCAAATTGAAATATATATTATTGTTTTTAAATCCAAAATTTGATGTTGCGGAAGAAAAACGTATCTACCAGATAGTTTCAAAATCTCCAAACATATTATTTTTATATTTTATTAATTCTACTATTATCTCACTCGTAGCACATGTTAATCATATAATAGGTCTGTTGGATGACCACTATTCCTGTCGACTTTATCTTAATCAGAAAAAAAAGGAATTAAAATCGCACTTTAACAAAGCTGGTAATTAGACGGTCATTTATATGGATTAAACACTACATATGTTGGGCATGGAATTGTTTTGTCGAGTTGCAACAAAACTCTGACTTATGGAGCCCTATTAACAAAAGGATCTTTGTCACCTCGGCAGATGGTCAGATGGTCAACCGCTATTAAAGTTCGGGTTTGTAAGAAAGACACTTACAATGATGAGACTGACTAGATTTATGTCCAGTCACAATAGTCGGGGGCACGAGCGAGTCCATCCTTTTGGAGTGGCGACTTAATTGGTTAAAGAGGAGTGAGTATAGGATGAACATCTGCTTTTTTCAGGTAGGCGTACATGCACCAAACATGTCACCTTCTGAGAGTTCCATGTGAGATGTGGTTAGGTGGTAGTTTCTTTTCAAATCGGCAGGTGTCTCTTCTTCACTCTGTAACTGCTTGGCTATGTAGATACAGTATATATAATACACTATTTTATGTAGTTGTAGATTAATCTTCCACTTCTTCTTTCTCCCTTTAAAGGCTTTATCACGTTGCTTAGTTACTGAAACGATTATCTCACGACCAGTAAGCAACTTCATACCTTATATCCATTACATCCTAATGTTTCACCTTTCTTTATAAACCACTTTGTTCTTATCTAGATTGTCGCTTATGAAAGGTTGAGCAGATACAAGATTTTCTCCCCCTCTGGAGCGATTTATTATTCTTTCACCCGGATTTCCAAGGGAATTTCATTCAGAAAACCCCGTAGATATTTTCATTATCATTGTTTATTAACTGTCAGCTCACCAAATGTGTGCATATATAACTTACAACACAAATTACCTTTCTGGTATTGGTGCATGCAATTCCAGAAATATGCAAATCACAGAAGCACTTAAAAATAGGACACCCTTAAAAATACAAGAAATTAACAGAATATCTACAATTGCTTGAATGACGCCTTTTATATACATCTACTTGCGTTGCATTCGGTTAAATTGAGTCATTTTAAACTTTATTGTACCAGTAAAGAGAATCCACCTTATACCACAAATTAAATATGCAGAAATTTACTATTGGTACACAGTAGGGCTGAAAATCGATTAAAATTTTTAATCGAGTTAACGCTTGACTTTAATCAATTAATCGACCGATTAATCGACTGATTAATCGACAAACAGGTCGGTATTTTAAACGAAACCAAAGTGTACAATTAATATTGTTTTACACGTTTAATAACTACTACACTACAGATAATCAGATGAAATCCTGAATTAATTAATACCATTATTAGTTAACTTGTAAAAAAATATATGCAAAACTTGCATTTCCGGTTACTTTTTCAGCCAAGACTTGAGACACACGAGTTTATGTTCAAGACACGATCGTAGCTTGTTTACAATAATACCGGCAGCACTAAAAACTCTCTCACTCGGCACTGAGAAAGGAGTTTGGTCATTTGACCCATTTCTCGAAAAAACGTTTTTTCAGAATTCGACTAAACCGATTAATCGGAAAATGTAATTGATCGACGATTAAATATTTAATCGATTAATAGGGCCGATTAATCGATTAATCGATACAGCCCTAGTACACAGTAACTATAGTTAATGTAACGTTCACTAAACACACTTTAAAATTCTAAAATGACAACTCCCCACTTCACATCAGTAACATGTAGCCTATTTACATCAAAATTGCATTTAGATTTCATAGCTTATATTATGCAGTATGTTAAAGCCTAGAGCGGAGAATTGTCATTTTACTGTTTTAAGGTAAAATTTGTTAATGTTACACTAAATGTAGTAAACTGTGTACCAATAGTGAATTTCTGTATATTGAATTGTTGGTATAAGGTAGATTCTCTTGGCAATGAAATTGAAAATACCTCACACGGGATGAAACTCGTCAATTTTATTATGAATCATTTTCAGTTTCGTCCAACATGTTTCACGTATTACGATCAAGTTAGCTAGATCTGAATATTTTATCCGTTTCATTTGTGTACGATGACTCTTTAATATTAAGTAGAAGCTATTACCGCCAAATATACCACCAATTAATTATTATAGCTTTAATTCCGGTTTTTAAAGCGTTATGAAAGAATAAAGGTAGGTTTATTTATTTTTTCTATGCACTGCAGTATAGTCAATAATTACCTTAAGACAATATATGTATGTAGACCTAATTTTTAGACTCTTCACAGACACACATACAGACCTGTTACTGAAAATAGTAAATTTGGATTCAGGGGATCTAAAAACGTGTATTTATATTAAAAACTCTAATTCGTATTTCGAGGTCGAATACGATAGACTAGTTTGTACCTACAGTAGACCTAACTATGGTATGGACAGAGGAAGTAGTCTAACAACAAATCTACGTTGACTGCATAGGCTTTTATAAATATTTTGTGGAAAGACTAAAAACGTTCTATCCATCTAAAGAACGGACTAATAGGCTAGTGTTTTATAGGCATTCCTAATCCTGTGCTGTAACTAAGATAGCCAAATTGATCATAACAGTGACAACAAAAATGAAGAACTTGTATAAATTCATCATAAGGCAAGCTGAAAGAATTATCAGGTAATCAGGAACACTATGAATTGTGAAGATTAATTGCTTATCCTCATCATCTTACTGTTTGATGAATCCCTTGTTCTTTCGAGATAATATAGCTTTGAAATATTAGTTATATCTTCTACTGAATTGTTTTGCTCTTGCTTTATTCATGTCTGAAGCGAGATGACTGCCATACGTCATTCTGCGAAGTTTTATCAGTGGCGGCTTTCGTAGTATAATTTTTTTTCTGAACAAATATAACTTCAAAATCGTATATTATATAATGCTTCTCGAGACTAATAATTCTCTGTAATCCTCCCCTATTGCTCCCAGAGATTTATAGTTCCAGTTTTTATTGTTAGGCCTATGTACTAAAATATCTCTTAAATGGAATATTTTATTCTTAGGTGTAGCCTACACTTTGTAAAATATCAGAGTTTATTTTAACCACTCCCGCCTTCTGAATCCCTCTGGTGCCAATTTTCCACAATGAATAAAATCTATTTACGTATATAAGTTATATATATATATAACTCCGTGGCGCGACATCCCCGAAGGGACAAGGCCTACCACACGACCGCTGCGTCATCTACCTGATGGCAGATGGCAGGATTGGGGGGCATGTGGTCAGCATGCCGACACCCACGGCCGTTAATGGTGGTTTCCATGACCGGAGCCGCTACTTATCTATCAAGTAGCTCCTCAATTTGAATCATGAGGCTGAGTGAACCCCTACCAGACCTCCCTACCTCAGAAAAATCCGAGGAGGTACCGGGGATCGAACCCGGGCCGACGGATCCGTAGTCAGCGACGCTAACCACAAGACCACATATATATGACCGCTAACCACACATATATATATATATATAATTTTATCCATTAGGCCTAGTAGGCGCTACTAGTATGAAAAAGTATTGAATCTAATTTTTAGTTGAAGGAGATGTAGCCTACATAGCCTATTATGATTGCCATGGTTAAGTGGAGGTCGTCTTTTTTTATTGTTGTCCATGTTCTTTGCCAAGAAAAATGCTGACTTTAGGCCCTCTTGACCTCCGGATAGGCCTTTCATCTGGACATCTGGTCGCGTCTTTGATATAACTTACAATACAGACTAAATGGAAAATGCTGACTTTAGGCCTTCTTGGCCTCCGGATAGCCTATTTTCTGGACATCTGGTCGCGTCTTTGATATACAATATAGTCTATATATACATTGTCGCGGGTCGTAGGTCGTATGACTATGTTATTGTTGGGCGCCAGATATAATAATCCTTATATCAATTGTAAATGTCCCTCCGGCTGCTGTAGTCGGCTGTGAGCAAGCGAACTCTTTTCACAGGGCGGATATGGAGAATGATTATAAGAATAAAAGAGTGAAGACTCAACAAACATCCTATTTTCCTATATTCACAAAAATCCTGGATCTTTTACACTTAAAGGTAGTGTCGTTGTACATGAAAACCTCCTCCGAAGAGACCGAACACGTGTATCCGCGGACACCTGTGTTCCGAGCACAACTCACCCGACTCACAATTCAGGGCCATCTGAAAACTGCTACAACATGTAACATATAATGTGATTTAAAAATTCACATGTATTTCCATAATCGCGGACAACGCAATAAAATTGCAACTACTCTTCATATAATTTCTACGGGGACATTGTTAGTCCTGAGGTACTTTTCCAAAATTTAACAATCTTTGTTTTTATCTCTTCTCATAGGAAATTTCTTGAAGTTTTTAAAAATGTAGTGGTTGAGGCGCTGCGCTACAAACCGGAAGGTCGCGGGTTCGATCCCCGATGAGGTCGTTGAAGTTTTTCAATTGGCCTAATCCTTCTGGTGGCACTATGGCCCTGGGGTCGACTCAGCCCCTAACAGAAATGAGTACCAGGAGCAATCCTGGGGGTAAAGGCGGCCGGTGCGTAAGGCTGACAACCTTACCACCTTCATGTGCCGATGTCTAAAAATCTGGGAGCCTCAACCTCCTGGAACCCTCTGGGCCTCCATGGCCTGTAATAGGGAACACTTTAATTTTTAAAAATGTATTTTTTAAGTAAAACTTCTTTAGTGGCGGTAGAGGGTGAATCGGGAAAATCAGTCACACTAAAACCGTAACGAAATCAGTCACAATCAGTCACGAAATCAGTCACACTCAAAACCGACTTGTTTCGGTGCGGACTGCACAGAAAACAATCAACTCAATGATAGGAGTAATCAAAGGAAATTTTTCAGACCTTACTTCCTCAATGGCAATAGACAATTCCTAACCATTCTAAAGGTATATTATCTATTTTATGGAACCCGGAGGTTCATTACCGCGCAAATCCAAAATTAAAAAATACAAATTTCCAAAATTTAAAAAGGCAAAATTAAAAATTATAACATCCAAAAATCCAAAATTTAATAAATAATAAATTCCAAAATTTAAAAATTTAAAAATTTAAAAATTTGAAAATCGAAAATACCAAAATTGAAAAAATCTAAAAATCCAAAATTAAAAAAACTAAAATACAAAATTAAAAAATCCAAAAAATAAAAAATTCAAAGAATCAAAATTTAAAAAATCCAAAATTAAAAAAATAAAAAATTCAAAATTAAAAAAATTCAAAGATCCAAAAATCCAAAATTATAAAATTAAAAATCCAAAATTAAAAAATATAAATTTCCAAAATTTATAAAAACAAAATTAAAAATTATAACATCCAAAAATCCAAAATTTAATAAACAATAAAATCAAAAAATTAAAAATCCAAAACTCAAAAATTTAAAAATAAAAAAATAAACAATTCAAAGATCGAAAATTTAAAAAAATCCAAAATTAAAGATTCAAAGATCCAATATTAAAAAGTCCAAAATCCAAAATTAAAAAAGTCAGAAAACCCAATATTAAAAAGTCCAATAATGCAAAATTGAAAAAATCCAATAATCAAAAATTGAAAAAATAAAATAAAATAAAGTTATACTTCTGTCGCGTAGCGTTCCACGCACTCTTTTTTTAAGTATGTAACTCTAATATTTCCCACGTAATAAATAATATGGCATAAGAGCTTTCAGCTGACACTCCCCTCTGCTTGTTAATGAAATGTAGGCCTACATCTTTTCCTGAACAGAATATTCTGCATTTTGTATTTCCACTGCTTTTAACGTAGGATAAAATGCGTCACGTAAAAAACTATATAAAGGCAGATACAAAAGATTAATACAGTAATGCTTTACGTAAAGTGGGAGGATTTTTATCCACGTACTATGATTGTCATACATGGAGACCAGCTGTTTCACTAAAATGTTCCTCATTGATTTGAAACTTAGAGCCCACTGATGCTTTTACTTGATGATTGCTTATATAAAGTGCAGAGCATTGATATATAAAATGGGAACTAGAAAGTCGCGTTAGAACACCACGTTGTAGTCTTATTGCAAATGAAGATATTGTATCCTATTTATAACTTATTTATTTTGGTTTTATGTATTTGCACTAGGGATGAGTATCGATAGTTAAAACATCGGTGTTAAAATAGCAGTAATCAGAGTTGTGACGATAATATCGTCCAGAAAACAGATATATTTTGATGGAAAACATTATCTATTAAAAAAGATCGTGGATTCAGGAAATTAAGCAAAATCCATAAATTTAAATATTTCCATAAAAACTATCGGCGTAAAAAAATCTATGTTTTTTTAATTAGGCTGCTGTAAATAAAATTATATCTTAGAACCAATGTAGGCCTATTAATCTTATTTTAGTACTGTAAATGTTTAAAAACATCGATGTCGGGGAGAAACATCGATGTAGCAAATACATCGGTGCCATCGATGCTCAACCCTAGGCAGAGCATTGAAATATAAAATGTGATAGTCTAATATGGTGGATACAGTCTTATTGCAAATGCATATATTGGATTAGGGTTGAGCATCGATAGTTAAAACATCGATGTTCACCATCGATGTTAAAATCGGTGGTAACCATCGATGTGACTATAATATTGATCTGAAAACATCGATGAATTTAGACAAAAAACATCGATGTAGGCTATATTAAAAGAAGTCATGGTTTCAGAAAATTAGGCAAAATTCATAAATAAACTGAAATATTTCCATGAAAACTATCGATGTTTTGGGAAATTAGGCTCCGTAAATAAAATTATATCTTAGAACCAAGGTAGATCTATTAATCTTTTTTTATTATAAGAAATCGATGTCGGGGAGAAACATCGATGTAGCATAAACATCAGTTGTTTTCCATCGATGTAGAAAACATCGATCATCGACATGAAAACATCGGCCATCGATGCTCAACCCTATATTGGATCCTATTTATGAGTATAAAATTTGGTTTTACGTATTTGCACTTTAATCGGTCAAACATTTAAAGAAAAAAATAATGTTGTTATGAAGGAGTCATTGCTACTATGTGTGACTATATCATTTAGTTTGCCACGAAATATGAAGTTATCTTAGCACGTTGGACGGAGAAAGCTGATTGATGGAACTGATTGTGACAAATGAGGGAATGTGTAGGACTATACAAGAAGGAACTACTGCTAAACCCAGACAACACGATCCTGGAACGTACAGTATGTACTTTCTGATTGAAAATCCGAGGTAGACCTCCCACTTCGCTGGTACATGTCGAAAACCTGATGTCGATGAATCGGTCTTCAAGCAGGTGGGTCGTTTCGCACTGCGACATGCTGTGTACTGTAGTTTCAATAGTAGTATGCACTTACTGGTAATAATGCAATAATCCAATTCACATCTAGTTTCACTTATAGCCTATAGCCCACGTAATTCTTCGCAAGTAGAACTAATCTGCAAATCCGAATAATACGAACACTTACCAGTCACATGCAAACATCGATATTATTATTGTTATTATTACTTTCATTATTATTATTTTTTATTCATTATATTATTGTGCCAATTGTATAGCTCTCAAACCCCGGTACGCAGAGTTCAAATGCATTGAAATATATATTTCTAGCCCTAAATATTTTTTCTTTTTAGTTTACCGTCCGTTTTGATACGTGGATTTCAAATACTTAATAGAAGGCACTTTTTGTATGAAAATTCTGAAATAAAACACACTCTTTTCCTTTTGTTTAAAAGCGAAAAAAAGTTAAATAATAATATTTTGTCGCCAATGAATGAACTGAGCACATTGTCGTAAAGGATTATATTGTAAATGTTTTGATAATGGAAATGTATTCTATTAATACGTAGCCTATGTAAAATGGATATATAGGCTACAATTATCTTTTTCCATAAATTCTCCAAAAATAAACGTAACTGTTTCTTATACAGATTAAATATCACATATCCGATATCGAAGAAAACATTTCTTTAGTGAGTTACTTCCTTCGGAATCCTCTAATTGTGACGTTTCGTTTATTTATTTATTTATTTTATTACCATTCTTCCCATTTTTCTCTCCTACATATGACCCTCAACGCATGTAAGAGTGACATTGCTTACGATCCGAATCACATAAAGTCATGAAGCAAGTACTAAGTGTGTGCTTGATGGGGACACAGAAATTCCCAATCACTGTGTCCTAACATAAGTCTGTTTCTGGTCCAGCAGTAAAGCATCCCGCCAGGGTCGTATTCACTCGTTCTCTTCATGGTCTGTTAGCAAACTCCATTAAAAAGCTAGCGTAGCAGATGTAACAGCATTTCTATTGTACCACACCACCCCATATCCCTGTACGTACCGTACATCTAATTTTATTAGCAATTATTATATGAGAGCCACAGATATACAGTTAATATAATTGTATGTCTGTAACATACGCTTGGTTATTTGTTTATTTGAAACTGAAGATAGTGGGGCTTGTTCTTTGTGTTCTGTTCATGCTTAACACTTTGATAAGAGGGATGTAAACACACTTATTTTATTTTATTTTATGCCAAAAAAGTATAAATTTTAATCGAAAGGAACGCTACTATTCCTTTTGCTTTATACAATATAAAATATATTTGTTGTTACTTTGCCCTTAAATTTAATGTAAAATTACAGAATAAGAATCACTGTGGGGTTAAAAAAAGTGGGATGTGTCGTGACAAAAAGAAAGTTTGTAAAGAAACGTTAAAATGCAATGTTATGTTGTGTGTTGTAGCTAAAGTAGGCCTAAATATTAGCAAACTTAGTTGATTTCTTATCGATTACCATCCATAAGAAATTAAGAAATACTTTCAACTTAAAACGAGTATAGTTCTGTCGTTTTTTTGTGACGATTAACACAAACCAGTAGGCCTCAAGTAGCTTAAACAACTAGAGCACCATTGGGGAAAATGTGCCCTTTTGCTAATAATAATTGGGACATGTATGAGATCCCGTCTTAACGGCTGAATTAAACAACAATTATCTATTTTAATCTGTTCATGTGAAGTAATTTAATAAAATAAACTTTATTTTAACCTTAGAAGCGAGACTTGGAGGTGTTCTAAAATAGCCACATTGTTGCTATAAAATAATTCTGTTTGAAATATCTATTGTTACTAGTTTTTTTATACAAGTAGCAAATAGAACAATTAGAATATTGTGTATTTAGTACTATTCTAGAATGTAATGCTATCTAGTTGATATTTAAAGTGCTAATATTGCTTTAATTCAATGACATTATTTCTCATAGCCTATGGTTGGTTACAGCAAGGCTTAAAATATAAATCCTGGGATTTAAGTCACCCTTAGAAATAAGCTTTACTTATTTACCTCGATGAGAATAGGATTCAGAGGTTTCAATGAAAACTTGGCGCTACAAGCAATTGTCTGTCTCTATATAACCTATAACTACGTATATCTAACAGCAACGATCCTCTTGGAATTTACAGCCCTATGGCTATATGGATTATATGGATTGGATTTACAGAGAGGAATGGAGGAAAAAATAAAGCTTTAGGCACAGAAAGACATTGTTAGATAAGTAAATAAATAAATGTTTATTGAGACATTTCAACATGATCACGGATTGTTATCGGGAGAACTTCTAACACAGTTATAATTTATGTTAGAATTCCTGTCTTATGTTCAGCATGACCTATTCAGTCAGTAAAATAAAATTACAGTCAGCCCTCGATATAATGCCACCATCCGTTCTCTAACATTTAGTGGCACAAAGAAAGGGTGGCACTAAAACGAAATTTCATTTTAAAAATAAAAACGGCATACTACAGTGCAGTATTAATTTACTCTACTGTAGAATAACAGAAAAATTAAATAGAAAACAAATAACCATTTTTCTCACTCAGAATATTGCCTAAACATCTCCGACTAACAGTCCCCCCCTCCACAATAATGAAAAATATAATGCAATAGCCTGCCGTCTAGACTTTGGAACCGTTCACTTTATTCAAAAACTTCTCGTTTCTCTCTTCATTTTAACAATCTTACGAATAATTGTAGTGTAGTGTTTAACAGCTGAATGGACACTGGACTGAAAGTAGTGAAAGTTTGGAATGTCTCATTGTATGAAGGGCTCATTCTATCTGCTCCACCCTCATGCAGGCTGTCTGTTCGACTTCTTAACATTCCACCGCACTACATTTACAGTTAGTAGCAGGTGAGCATTCACTTCTTGGAAATACAGTACAGTATGTTTCTTAAATAATCTTCATAACATTCACCCCAGTTTAAAAAAAAAATTCTGCAACTGAAAAAATCACTGCAAACTATAGGCTATTTTGTAAAAAATCTTGTATTATATTCACTGGCACTAAATGAATTGGCACAGTAACGAGGTTTCTGATGTATTTTATATGGGAGAAGATCCGTTCACTTGAATTTATTGGCATAGTGCGAGGGTGGCACTGTAAAGGGGGGCATTGTATCGAGGGTTGGCTGAACATCCATTAAATAGTGTACTAGTATTGCAGCTTTAATTTTTCTTCTTACTGTGATTACAATTTTTTTTCCTTAGGGATGAGCCTGTATGTGTATTCTATTTATACAAGCTCGGTCTATAGAATCTTGTAAAATAGTTCAGTTAATACTGTCACCGGGTTTGAAAGATAGCCATGATCTTATCGCAATAACTAGACCATGATGTAACAGGTGTATTTTCTTTTATCATAGATGATCACCATATGAAGAAGAATTGACGATACGAATCCGTGACGGCACTAATATAAAAACGCTGTCGATGATTAATAAGAATGCGTCCCGGCCAGCCTTGATTCATTGCAAGCCCAAAATTTCCATTCATTACTCGGGCAGAAGCTGATTGAAACAGCGGGCTACTGTGTTACCGGCAGGAGACATATCGTGGCTCCTGTCCTTCTAATGAACCAATATTCTCTCCACCAGAGAGCACAGGTCGGCTAACTCGTTATAGTCTTGGAATGAATCCACTATTTACGTTTAATCACGCTTCACAGTACTTCTGAAATGTCTAACCATCACAGTAAGTAATGTACTATCGCCTATACTCTGTAGGGATATATTTTTATTATAATATTCCGCCTTTACCCTTACCATATAATACACAACTTATTTGAAGATGCATTTCGGCGTATGCTGCGCCATCTTCAGTTCAAATGTTATAAGCAACATTATTTCAGAAGAATTGTGGTGTTCATTACATCTTATATGAACTGAAGATGGCGCAGCATACGCCGAAATGCATCTTCAAATAAGTTGTGTATTATATGGTAAGGGTAAAGGCGGAATATTATAATAAAAATATATTTAATATTAACCCTTATCTGTTGGAAATGAGTTATTTTAACTCTGTAGGGATGTTTTGGCTAGCAGTTTTTCTTCTTCTTCATAGTCATCCAAACCGTTTCCATTTCTTCTTCTTCTTCTCCTCAATTTTCTTCTTTTTCTTCTTCGTTTCTTTCTTCTTTTTCTTGTTATTAGGCCTATTACTACCCTAAAGTCAGCCGTTGTGCAGCCAAGAGGTCATTCCAAGTGGATATCTAGGACTGTTCAAATTAAGATCACAATTTTTACCTGTACAGCACCTGTAATAGCATTTTCTGGTTTTGTTTTATATATACATTGCCTTCTTCGTGAATTCTTTGATCACGCTTTGTTGCTACAGCATAGAAATCATGTATGTATGTATGTAGCATTTATCAGCATATTCGACCCCAGATACTGACATTTGTATTGATGAAATTTCTGTTTATTTGGCCTGCGCTCACAAAAGAAATAGTGGAATATATATGTCTTGGACTCTTTAAGAATACTATTTTATTTTTCTCTGTAAATATTTCCAAATTTATCCTAATTTTTCAGTACTTTTGCAATATATCTCTCATTTTGATGCACCTATTGCGAGAATACGTGACGTGATAGGCCTACTCAGAAACGGCCAACAGATTTGTGTTCAGCGACACAAAATTATTAAGATCACCTTTCACACTATTTGCCGCAAAAAAAAGTTTGAAATGCTGGATAGTGTAATCATTACGAATCTATTTTATTCCTGGAGATAAAATCGGAATATGCGTTCAATGACGGATTGCTGATTCTTACTTTTCCCAGATATCGTTCTGTGTACATCGTTCAACAGGGCCGAATTTTTATGACATGTCATCTTTTAACTGGAACATCATGGATGTTGCCCACTAGTGCAAATATTCCGATAATGACTCCTAGATTATAAAAATGGCAATTTGTAGGGTCTTTTTTGGTAATTTTTCAAATTTTTTAGATCATTTTTGGTGGTCATTTTTTGGCCGTTTCACAGTATTTTTTCCACATTTCATATTTTTAGGCACTTTTTAAAATTGTAAGTAGTTATTTTCTCATTATGTGTTGTTTCTTGCAACAGTCTGTATAGAGTTTTTGTGCATTTAGTTAGGCTACATTTAATATTATCGAAATTCTAAATAAGCATTTAAAAATTAATCTTTTTACAATTTTAATTTTGATACAGAAATACGGTGTTTGCTGTTTGATTCAACTGTATGTACCAATTAACTAATTACAAACTTATAATTGGGTCAACAACATTAATGTAGAATAGACACAAATATTATGAATAAACTAGCATTTTCATACAAATATTTGAGTCTCTTATTTAACTTTTCATGTCTTCTTTTAATTTTGGGCTAATTTTTTTGTATTTTTCCAGTCATTTTACAGTTCATTTTTTAAGTATTGTAGGTCGTCAAAATCCGGGCCCTGTTCATTAAATTTCGTTTTGGTAATATAACAATACACGTCAAGAGTGTAACGAAGTAGCCTACAAAGTATAATAATCCACTAATGTCTGTGTCAATGGTCTTACAAAGAAGATAAATTGCTTGGTAAAATATGTTTTCTTAATTATATATCTTGATTATAATTATTACTACGTATTTCTTGCAGTTTATTACATATTTATATACATATTTTAATAGGTGGTACTGCATTAAAAAAATCCCAGTTTTAGTTGATATTGCAGCCGAAACCCAGGCTATAACTTAGCGTAGAATCTTACGCTTCTCTTAACAGGGACTGTCATAGGGTCCGCTTCAGTCCAGTAGTCAGTAAGGCGCATGATTTCTGTTCCCTAGTTCGTGGATTCGATTCCGGCTCCAGTTGCATTGCATAAATTTGACAATACCGTGTCTTTAGATATACAGGTATGTAATAGAACTCCTGCGGGACAAAATAGTTTCTTTGACTACGGTTAGCAGGCAGAAGACAACCATCGCTAAATTAGCATGATAAACGTCACAAGTGAAGGCAGTATTCACTTATCCAAGTTCTCTTTGTTTTTGGATTCAGGTTTTAATATTTTGAAATACTGTAATTGAAAATTAATATAATAAAATAAAAAAGAAATAATATACTTTTTTTTTAAATTGTACTTTAAAATAATATAGGCTAGGAGATTATAGCCTAAGCCATTTTTCTTTTGAAAATGTGGGACATTTTCAGACTTGAAATATAGGCTACAAGCGAAAGGACATGGTATGAAATGTATGTATAATGCAGACTATGGTTAGCCTACTAGGTGTAGAATAGTGAATGAAACATATCCATACGCGACTGCATCGTGCTACTCTAATGTATACGGTAGTTGGGAACATGAAAGCACACATATGAACACCATGGTCGCATAAAGTTCGGTACGGATGGGTATAATTCCCCAAAGCTTCCATCAGTTCCTTTTGGTTTTCTCTGGAATTTCTCCCTCTGATAGTGACTACTTTGACGTAACAATGCTGTTCATATCTTGTAGTATTCAATCTACACGGCGGCTGACTCACAACTAAATTTTCATATCCTCAATTCGTAAACCGTACATCACAATGATACCAAATGATGTGCCCATACACTAGAGTTGACATACATCATCTCATGGGACCATCACCTTACTTTGAGAAAAAAGAATTGGTGCCATGACTTAAGCTCCATCCTTCGTAGGCCTATAGAAGAGTCTCTTGACAATTAGGGGGACGCTGGTGTAGACTACGAAAAACAGAAGATTCAGAATTAAATCCAATGCTTGAAGCACTGTGGTTAGCAATGTCAGCAGTAACTTCTGGGCAAGCACATTTACTTGTGATGTTGACGTTTGCTCCACTCCCTTATCAATTTACATAAAGTGAGGTTAGGAGTTTATACAAATCTCTCATCCATCAGCATCTAATCTGAAGAGACTGGCTGGCAGGTAGGTCTGGCGTGACACATGACAAATATCTTGTTGGGGCTCTGTTTCACAGCTGATCGTTAGGCTCTTATCTACAATATCCCCCCTACGTGTTGCTCTGGAGGCTCTCGTGGACGGATGAGTTGCAATTTGTCTCTTTCACGAACAGACTGCATGGGGTATACAAGGCGGAGTCTTGGTAGCAAAGGGTCAAAGATCACGTCATACAAAGGCATCGCCGTGTTGCCAGATTTTAAAATCAAATATAAGATTGTAATTTCATTTTTACCCCTTTAAATATTTCTGTAAGTAGAGCTGTCCTACAATTTAGTACCTTCTGAAAAAACAGCCTTTTCAATTAAGCATAGGCCTAGGGCTATAATATCTTAACCTTTCCTCGTAGAACTGTTTACCAGTTTCGGTCTTTTAAATTGAAACCAGTTGGTGTATTCTATAGGATTCTTTACGGCACGGTACAGTTGTAGCCTATAAAGGTCTATTTATGCGTAGCAGTGAGGTAAACGTGACGTGAAGTTTAAAAATATCTTTAGCAGTACACAACCGCATAAATGACTAGCCCTACTACTATTGTGATTTCTCTGTTCGTGTATGTTCATATGTTCATAATCTGTTCGTTTTATGGTTTCAATTAATTTCTTGTATTTTTAGAAATATTACCTCTACTTCATACGAACTTATTGTACAAGTGTATTTCACACATCTAAATTATTTCCCTAAAATAATTCTAATAAAGTTTGTTCCCATCAATGCAATTTAATATTTTCAGAATTGAGGTGGATATTTATAAAGAAAAAACAATATCTATAGATTTGGAATATCTTAGTCATTTCTGGAACCATCTATATGGTGGTTTGAAGTTCCCAATTTGATTACCAATTCAGTACAAATTATCTTCTAACAGAATTTGACAATAAAATATGTGGCTACATAAGCTCCGAAAAGCTGTTCTGTTTTGAATATCATACGAATCCTTCTGCTGTTGAAAATAGAGGAATATCAGAAGAGAAAATAACATTTTATGGGAACGCTGTACAGGATTGGGGAGGCAGAACTGAACAGAGCACTAACGCCCACACAGGTATTGATGATAACAACAGATGCTTTGCTTGCTTATGATTATCGCTTGCACTCGGAGTTTCGCAGCATACATGAGGATCGTTCTGGTAATTTGGTGAGCTCATCGGGCGAGAGAAGGGGTGGAGGGGTAAAGCCATAACCAGTGGGCCCGCTAATTAGCGCCGGCTTAGTGACAGGAAGCATCGTTAATGGAGGTGCGAGGATAATCGATATCTCGCAAACCGCGAGAGAAACAAAACAACAGCGACTGGCGCGTTGCTGCTGCTGCCGGAATTAGCGATGCCGTAACATGCCAGCATTATTAGAGAAGAACGGGGATGGGAGATAGGGGTGGGATTTTCTCGCTCGGTAATGCGTGGACTAGCAAATACCATACGTGCACGTTAACATGCATTACTATCTATAGCGCAAATGATAATGGAAATAGTGAGGATAGGGGACGAAATTAGAGAGAGTTGGATTTTCTAAATTGAATCTTTTGAATTTTGGTTTATACCAATTAAATACTCACTAGAGTACAGAATTCCACTGGATATCAATTTCATACGCTGATTAGGCGAACGAAATTTTATATTTTCTCCCCGTATAGGGTGCAGGCTAAGCGTAAATATATTTCAAACTTCTATGGATGGTAGAGGCGATCAGAGTTGCTAAACCCTTGTCACAAACGTTGACTGTCTTTATCAAGAGAAAAATATAGGGATGTAGATAACTGGGCAGCTAAATGATTAAAAGAGACCACGTTATCGAAGATTTAATTTGCGTATTACAATTTATAGGACTACAACTGAAACTGATTTCAAAAACGTCACAAGTGCGCGTTTTTGGCAAATTAGTTTTTCGGTATCATGTTGTAGTTTGAAGTGGCATCTAGTGGCTGTTGCAATGATTTCAAGAACATTCAAGGACAAGTCCAGGACATTTGAAATACTTTGGAATTAAAATGTTAGTGCAATATAGGCTATTATAAAAATATTACAAGAGTTATTATTCTCATTATTAGGCCTATTTTTCTGTAAAGGTGTACTGTATTATCTTGTCTACCGTTGTAGCGCAGAGGATGCGTTCGCTCTCCTCATGCAGTGGAAGGGGTTCGATTCCTGGTCGCATCAAGTTTCCTAGCTCGTCCTTTGTGTTTGTGTTATCTCGGAGATTGCCCCGGAATTGGGATTACCACTCATCCAGGGAGGCCATCCATGCCTTTATCTTGTCAAAAAAAAAAGTGATCCAATGGTAATCCCTCTCCTGACAGGTCTCGGTTCTTTAAGGACCGGGCGGCGTGGGCTCATAAACGTCCTTATCAGGGGTATGTTGCACTAAGAAAAAGGGGGTATTATTTTCCAATAAAAGTTCATTGATTTAGACAAAAATTGTATTCAAAGTGATTGCCAGTGATTTCAAAATCATTCTAAGACCACCTACTTTGACACCCCTCAAAGGGATGAGCCTTACAAGAAGAATACTGATTGAATGTATGTCTACTGCGTGGAGTAAAATCATTTCTGTCTTGCACATTATGTAAAATAATATTTAGTTTTATTGTTTCTCCTGATTTTTTTTCTTTGGGATTGGGAGTTTCTTGATATCACTACTTCAATTATCGTTTTTCGCTTCCTTATGGAGTAGTAGCCTACGGAGAATAACTTATTAATTTTGTTACTAAATAATTTTTCCCTTCGTGGGGATATAATACAGTACAAAGTTGCTACTTAGAGTTTCCAGCAAAGTGAGGCTTTCCGGAGTTGAATAGCCTCTAATATGCCTAGTCAATTTAAAGAAGATATTTGTTTCAGGAATATCTAGGCCTTTACCATCTTAGGTAAAACTAAATTTATTTTCATACAAAAAATTTATTTATATTCATACAGAGCTTTTTAAGCCATTACTCCAATCTCTAAAGTTCCGCTACCCAGTAGGGTAACTCAGCGACACAGGGTAAGTCAGCGTCTTGTACGTAGTCCGTAGTAAAGAGGACTAGGGTTATAATCAAACAAAGTGCTAATATTAGGCATAGGCCTACATATTAAAATTGTATATTTGTCTACTGTGCTAATCTTGATTACAAGAAATGTTGGCCCTTTATTACCATGCATTCGTGAAAATTGCATGTAGGCCTACAAGCGCAAGTTTTTCAGCGATTCTTAATACCCCAGATTTATCTGTTTGTGATTTATATCTGTGAAAAAAAATATCAACGGAGGAAATTCGCATACAATTGAATTTGCCATATTAACGGCTTTATCATTAGTCATTAAAGAATGGACGGAGTGCAAAGTACAAAATACATTAATACCAGCTACACACAAGCTAGATATAGGAATCATTCTGAAACTAGTTTTCTGAACTCAAGACAACTAAAAACGACGTTAGCATTGTAATGAATCAGTCCTATATTTAAAAGTACCGCTAACCAATTACGCACATTGTATTATTTTTATTTCATTACCATCACATCTCGCTTAAATCAGTTCCCCTCTTTACATTAGGCTATTACTTTTCGAATAGGCTATTGCTTACATAGTTTAGAGAAAGTATAGTGAACGTGATAAAAATCTAAATCGAGATACATTGGGGAAACATATTTCACAATGTCTAGAAATCGAAACAATGTCCGTCTGTGTAGGCCTGTTGTGGATAAACTGTGCGTAATATTTATTTACATTTTTGGAATATGAGCCTTCTTGTACACTTATAGCGTCTCATAGAATTTGCTTGTATTTCTTAAACATTAAGGGTAGTTCTCATGAAATCAAAGTCTTGATTTAAAAAAGATAGCCCTAACGATTTTGATAAACGTTTAAATTTCAATGCATCTAACGTTATGTATTAAAACAGCTAGCCCTATATTAGTTTTTCTGCAAAAATTCTGTCACAGTAAAATTGTAAAGTCAATTAAAATTAACATTTTATCCAACACATTTCTGTACAAAATGCACATTTATTGAGATAATGAAGTAATTCTGACTTTAAGGCACATACATCTTACAAAAATAACGCTGTTATTTTATTAAGAGATTGTAGTAAGAAGAAAGCTATTATTAATAAATAATGTTTTGAAATTTAATATATTAATGATGTAATTAGCACATAGGCCTACTAGAGACTTGCCATATTCCACTTTTGCTCTAAATTACTGCGCAAACTAACAGTGATATTGAAATTCGCACACAGTTTCTCGAAAATCTTGCAGATTTCGTAATACAATAAACCTTACTTAAATTTTAATAATACGATATTAACAGGTAAGCTTATATGTGAGAAAGTTTGTGCAATATGTTTTGCATCAATTATTTACTTTAAAGCTGGACAAGCAGTCGTGCCATCATAAATGAAAATAGCAAGAGCATAATGGAAAGAAACTAATTATAAATTATAAGTCATCACAAATATATGATAGGCCTATAAAATAATGATATTTCTGGAAACAGGGAATTTTATTATATAGCCTGTTACATTTGTTTACTAACTTTGAAGATGTATCCTTCATCGATTGTGCTTTTTTAACAGAACAGTTAATAGAAGCATTTTTTCTAAGAAATTTATCTAAAAAATGAATTTGTATAACTACTCTTTAAATACCGGTAATTGTTTTACTGTTTTGTGTAAAATATCCTATGGGCCAATATTAATTTAGTAAAAATAACAAAACTTTAGTTGTGCTAACTAAAATGAGGTGTACTTAATAAATAATATAATAATTATTTATTATAAAATGTACCATTAAGCTATCTCAATTCTTTTTTTCAGTTTTTACCTTATGCCATGCAGTACCAACAATACACTGAAATTCTCTCCTCTTTTCTATTCCAGATCCAGAGTGTCTAAGTGACAGTAGTCAGCATCACAATGTATGTATTACACCTATTTCAATTATTTTAACGTACCGGAAACTCATTAATATTATACACACTATTTCGTTTTCATTCCATTACCATCATAGCTCGTCCTGAATTCTTGCATTTTATTTTCCCAGACGCTCTAAACTGTCAATCTAAGTCAACTACTTTTTTTAGAAAAATAAAACATTCGTGTTTTAACATTTTCATGGAAATACTTTTCAGAGCGAGTGCATTTAAACAGTCGTAGGTTAGTCGTCATAAATGCTTATTTAACATAACCAATTTAATTCATGGACTTGAGCCCGATAGTCTTAACTGCATACTTTAAAGTAGGCTACTGGCTTATAAATGTTTCATTATGACTTCTATGTTATTAAGTGCCAGTATGGTACTTTATGAGATTGTGTGGGGGACGAAAAATGTCTGTCCGTCTGTCTGTCTGTCCGTCCGTGTGTCTGTACGCGCTCTAACTCAAATACGCTTTTTCGGTTTTCATGAAACCTGGAAAACACATTTATAATGTCAATGGGAAGAACCCTATTGATGTTGAACGAAATCGGTTCACCGGTATCGGAGTAATGCCCAATTTAGTGCCTATTTTAATAGATTATGGCGCCTTTCTAATAGAAAGGCGCCATAATTCAAATACGCTGTATCGGATTTCCATTAAACTTGGTATACGCATTTATGACATCCATGAAAAGTACTCTGTTAAATTTGAACCTAATCTGTTGACCGGTACCGGAGTAAAACCCAATTTAGTGTATATTTTAAAGGCGCAATAGCTCAAATACGCCTTATCGGATATTTATGAAACTTCGTATACGCATTTATACTATCCATGGAAAGACGTCTGTTGATGTTCAACCAAATCGGTTGGCCAGTACCGGAATAATGCCCAATTTATTGCCTTTTATGTTAATATATGAGAAGTCGCGATAACTCAAATATGCTTTATTGGATTTTCCTGAAACTTTGTATACCCATTTATAATGTACATGGGAAGACGTCTACCGATATTGGACCAAATCGGTTGTCCGGTACCGGAGTAAAACCCAATTTAGTGTCTATTTTAAAAACGCGGTAACTCAAATACGCTTTACCGGATTTTTATGGAATTTGGTATACACATTTATAGTGTTCATGGGAAGAGGTCTACTGATACTGGATGAAATCGGTTCACCTGTTTCGGAGTAATGCTCAATTTGGTGCCTATTTTATGATAATATACGTATTCGAAAGAATTTATATAAAAAAAAAGCAAATCATTTATCATGACAACATAGTCAATTGTTTTACTGTGATATTTTACGGCTTTGGAAATTAAAATAGAGATAGCTATGACCAAAAACACTATTGTTTTACATGCGCTTATAACTTACAACTAGACCGTTAAACTGACCCAGGTGACCGAGATGGTAACGTTTTGGCCTCACGTTATGGAGTTCCATGGTTCAAATCCCGAAACCAGCCAATTTCACTTTCTTTTTCGTATTTTTATGTGAGTGTGCGATTGTCAAGATATCAAAAATCTGTACATTTCAGCTGATGCTGGAAGATTTTAATCTGATTAAAAAGAAAACTAGACCTTTGTTCTTCCCTAAGCCCTGCTTAATGAATAAATCTGGAGCTTAACTTGTAAATCAATTAAAAAAACATATTCTGCATATCATAATTGCAGTCATAATTGATTAAAAAAAACATACTGGCACTTTTTTACATCATTTTACCTGATTTTATTTATCTTGATTTTATATAACTACCACTGTAAATTCATGTCCATACAGTATTCTACTCTTTGTTAAGAACGCTTAGGAAAGCTAACTACAACTAGTTGTTTATGACTTGCTTCAACTAAAGCTTTGCTCTCAAGTAGGAACAATATTAATGGCCTGTCAAGAGGTGAATAACGCTGATAGGCCTGTTTACACTGAAAATCGACTTCGTTATAAACAACAGGCGTAGAATATTCTAAAAACAAAAAAAGAAAAATATTTTGACTAAAACATTAGGCGTTTTTCCACCTCGACCAATTTCGTAGGCATGGATGCTGCAGTCAATATTGCACTGGCATTCTTTGTCTAGCTCAGGTTTAAGCCTGATACATATGTGCATATGTATGTGCAAAAATATTACAGTTCCATGTTTGTAATTTTTCAGGTACTGTATATAAAATAACTTGTTGAGGGCATAATTCCTTCGGCAGTCCCATTCTGAATTAGCAGCAGATAACCATAAAAACCAAAAAGATACCTTCTATTATTCCAAAGATGCCAAATATGTTCTTATTTTTTAATAATCTCAAGAATTCATTGTTATAAGCTAGCCACCCTTAAGTAAGGGTGTTGTCATTGACGTAGGTATTGTTTACGATTTCCGACTATCCATTGCGCTGTCTGTACGGTATGTTAATGCAAGTAATCATGTATTAGCTAAATATATGTTATCACAAGTAGCATATAAGCCATTATTAGCCCCGATCTCCGGAGTTCCTCTGTCCGACACGGTTACCCAGGGACATGGGGAAGCCGGCGCCCATGAAGTCGGTAGTAAGAACAAATGTTGTTTGTTTTATTCTCGAAAAATACCAGTATGGCCTATGAAAATTGTATATTTCCAACCCCGTTTCAATCTGTCTCCACTTACAACTCCTATTCATGATCTATTTTTATATGTACATTCTTTGACCAAACATTTTAAGGAAGACTAATAAGTTATTGGAAGAAATCACTTCTTAATTGTTTCCAGCCCTATTATGTGATTTCTACATAAATATACAATCTTTGACTGATTTTACCAGACTTTACATACAGAACTTATAGAAACAGGGGACATTTTAGCCAACAATAATATTGGAAGAAATCACTCCTTAAATATTTCAAGCCCTGTTATAAGATTTCTATACAAATCTAGATTCTTTGATCAATTATTACGAGGCTTACACATAGACCTCGTAGAATCAAAAGAAATTTATAGCCAACAAAATAACTTAATAAACACCTCTTAACTCATTTCTAACCCTATTATGTGATCTCTATATAACTTAAAATTATAAGAATAAATATAGAAAACATTAAAATTCGTTTAAGTCAACCATATGCTGTTTTCATCCCCTATTACTTATAAACAAGTTTTCTTGTGAAATCTACAGCATGCTTTGACCGAATATACAATGTTTTGTTTACTGCATTTTCAAAACTACCCGACAAAAGTAGACTAGTCAAATTTGGCTAAACAACCATCCCGTTTTCATTCCCTATAAGATATACCGTACCGTATTTTAAAATATTCTCTCTTCAAATGTCCATGCTTTGGCCTAAGGATATCGCATTTGAAAAGAGATACACTGGAAAATTTTTAGTCCCATTTGCGCAGTGAAGTATTATGTCCCCGGTTTTTTGGGAGATAAGTGTGAAAGTGATTTTGAATTCCTCTTTTATATATATATATATATATATATATATATATATATTTCAGCCCAGAAACTGTTGTATGGAAACATGAGCGTGGAAAATAAAATATGTTCTAAAGACAGTAAAATTTTATGTTCAGGGAATTTCTGTTTCTTCTTATCTCAATCGCCCTGCCATCCAAGGTCTGTAGAAGCAATGAATGTAAAATCCCAAGACCTCTATGAGCGATAAAATCTATACTTATTGTTTTCAATAATCTGAGTTTGATAAATCGTTCTTCCTCATTTCGAACTCTAAATAGCTATATAAGGACCTGGATTTTTAAAATCAAGTCTTCCAAAAATTTGCTTCGAAGTACAAGCAAAATATACTAATCTCAGGTGACGGCGGATAGTAATATAACAAAATCTAGTCAATAGATAATATATTTTAAAGTGTGCGTTACTGATCATCCATGTTCCTTATATTGTAAGTTATTGAAAAATGCAAACTTATTGTAGTTAAAATATTGTTCTCCTATATTATAGTGAAGATTTTAGAAATTATATTCTTGAATTTTGTACGTAATGTCCTTGGCCCAAGTTGTGAGCTCCATATGGCGAGCAGATGTATTAAACATCCTGGAAAAAAAAAATAGATTGCAATGTTGGATAATACATAAAAATTGGAATTCTGCTAATATAACAGTGATTATCAGGCTTTAAAACTTAGTGCCCGATCGAATATGTTAACAGCAACCGTACTGTACAGACTTTGCTCGGCGTATGCCCTAGCTACCATATGCTAGTTCACGTGATAGTAAACAAACCGAAATACAGATATAGGGAGACCACAAAATAACTTCTCATTATCTAAACTCACATTACAAGCATGCAAAACGATACTTTCTCCTGTTTGTGTATCATAGTCCCTCCTAAATGTTTCAATATATGTTTGCGTTTTAGATCATTTTACTTTCGGCATGCCGAACACGTATTATAAATTTAAACACGCACAATGACAAGGTACACTGTTGACCAATTTGAGAGGCACCGTACCACAAGCGCATTCACTTCTCAGTATTACTATCAATGACTGTCTTATCAGCCTACGCAATCACCCCCCACCCCCTATACTCAGGTTGTTGGTAACCGGAATCATCTCCCTCTGTGGGTTCGGGCACTAAGTTTTAAAGCCTGGTGATTATATCTGTTGGTTGATTCAGTATTATTATGTTTCATTATTTTTGTTTAGTAATGTAAAGTTGATGGTTGTAACAGTATAATGAATCTCCCTTTATTTTAACCCTATTTTGCTACATAGCATGTTAGGGCTCTAGTTAATACATAATGTAATATAACATACAAAACAAATCTTACTTTCTAGCAATAAGAGATACAATTAGTGTAAACTTGAAACTAACTACTAGGCTTATCTGTCATCCAGCTAATATAAAACTATAAGTCTTAAGGGCTATAGTAGAATACATAGCATATACAGAACAATATTATTTCTAGCAGAAAGGCTTACGTTGAGTGCAAGCTGACAAACTACTAATATTACTACCCTAATATAAACTATTAAATTGATACTAAGATTAGAAACTGTTTTAAACTATAATACCATTATTTACATTGATTTATGACTTGGTTATGAGTGTTAGACTAGACCGTACTATTTCTCTCGCTTATAGCCTGTCGGAAAGGAGATATATCTCCATAAGAGTCTGACTCGTTTACGTCAGATGATAGCAAATAGCCACCAACAAGCTTTTTTTATACGGCATCAAATTTCACTCGAAATGGTGGCCTCGTTTCCACGTTGGTGATTTGTCACATCAAGCAGGATCGTGACCTCATCTCGATACTGCTCCTACAGAGGGTGCAGCGTAAAGCGGGCAATAAAGAGGTTTAGATAGGGACGAATGGAATGGCCATAACAGTGGATGGATTTCCCTTCCACGCATTCCAATAGAATCCAATTTTTCACTCCATTCACCTTAGCGTTTCAGCACGCTCTCTCAGTATCACGCCGTCATCAGTCAAGATGAGAGCGACGTCTCTGTGGAGATCTCTTTGCCTCGGAATGCAAAACCTCTCTGCCAAATATCTTTTTTACATAATAATATCATATCTAGATATCAGTGATTAAGCCCGAGTCCCGGGAAAAAGGAAAAGCAAGAAGCGTGGTATTATAAGAAAAGATTCATGAGACGCGATAACGCTAATTTTTCTCAATTAGACAAATATTTGCGGAATTTCATTTTACTGCCATCTATAACACCAAAAACGGCACTTCCGAGTAGGGAAATAACGTGAATTTCACATAAAACGCGAAAAGTCAACATAGGCCTATTTCCTGTTTAACACGAATTTTGGCAAATATGTTGTTTTATTTGGACGAATTAAACCATTTCAAACAATATTTTCGTAATATCTATCATTCCCTCACGATGTTTAACAAGAATTGAATACAACGGTCATGATGGCATAGG
The DNA here is from genome assembly GCA_964059195.1 of Ectobius pallidus. Classification (NCBI taxonomy): domain Eukaryota; kingdom Metazoa; phylum Arthropoda; class Insecta; order Blattodea; family Ectobiidae; genus Ectobius; species Ectobius pallidus. The sequence continues at coordinate 169,470,120 of CAXKWD010000001.1, forward strand.
AGAATATTTTCTCATGGACAGACTGAGCAACAATTTTTCACTCCAACACGATCAGCTCATTGAGAAAACCAAAGAGAAAGAAATTTAGGGACAACGTACCAAGTGCATTATGGCGCCATCATAGTCTGCTCCATAAGTTCTAAGCTCTTTCCCAATGCCAGTTTTATAAGTTGAAAGAATATAAATTCAATTATTTTTTTAATTCATCAAGATTGTCTGTTAAGAAGGTCCATAACAATTCAATTTCCAAGTAATGTTTGTTTTCAAAATCCTTGCAGGCATCGTTCAAAATTAAAAACAATATTTCCTATAATAAACTAAAATATAATCGGCGGGATGTTCTGTTTAAGCTGAGAGTGACAATATAAATTATTTAAGTGTTTCATAGTAATAGCTAATTTTAATTTATGAAATATACTCGTAAAACTTACATTATATAGTATGTATATATGGGCATATATTATGTATATAATTATATATAATTACATATATATAATTTTTAAAATTATACCGCCAAATTAATAACACAGAAACATTGAAGTCTTAAAACGAATTTTCCTAAAAATAATACCACTTCCTCAGACCTCTAGCTAATTAGGACTATTTTTTACTGTTACTGACTTATAATAAATGCGTCTCAAATATATTATGTAAGCAGAGATTTAAGATAAATAGCATAACTTAATGCTTTATGTAAAATGTGAAGATTTTTATCCGTGTTTTAGAATTATCATTTAAGGAAAACAGGTATTGCACAGAAATTTTTCCCATTGATCTAAAACTTAGTGCCCTCTGATGATTTCAGTTGACAATGCCTTCTTATCTGCATATAAATTTAGCTCTGAAAACAGAGGGTTATCACAGCTGTGTGGTTACAAAATTAATTGTAATTGTAACCATGTTCATTAACATGACTAAATTTTTAAGATTATATTATTATAACCTTCTACCATGTGCTGTTAGTAAATAAAATCGTTGGAGCGATTGTCGACAAAATCGCAAAATACATTTTCTCCACATACACTCTCTCTCTAATCTGTGCCCCCATGTTGGGGCGAAGGGCCTCCAAGTGGAGGTTTCTGTACCTATGTGAATTTTTGTTACGCCCATTTTCCTAGAGAGGGCAGAGGGACAGGTGGTAAGCCCATCGACCCTTAATCCCCCTCCGGAAACGAAGGTATTACTTGGACGTGAAAGGGCCGAGAAATTTTGTCTAGAGGCTCCAATTTAGGATACGACATGGGCTCCACATACACTGACATTGTTATAAGAGTAAGGGGAAGTCATCGACGGACTTCGTGTTTCTCCGTAAGATTCTCAAGGGACCTGAAAATGTGAATAATACTCTGCATGGAATTTCAGGTTCAAATTAGAAATTAACAAAAAGAATTAGATTTTAAACGCTGAAAAATAACTTCGATAAAAATCCCATTTGTTTAAAATAAAAATCTGAAACTATTTTTTAAAATGAACACTTAAACTAATAAATTTATCGTTACTTGCTAGAGTTAATTAAACATTCTTAAGATGCTACGCGAGATATATGGGGAAGAAAAAATGTGTCCCTGAAGTGGATGGCAACAGAGGCCGTTGTCGAAAGGTTAATTGTGTTTGGGTGATATCTCAAAAATGTTTGTCAACACTGATAAATAACAATCAATGGAATTTCCTGCATTGCTTTTTTAGATTTAATTTATAAATTGTCGATTCATTAATGTAATAATTAACAGGTGGAAATGTATTTATTTTGTAGCACGCAATAAATCTGTGAAATTTTGTAGTATTCTATTCAAAGTCTAGAAAAAGCAGATTTCAGAGATTTCAACTTAAGTGGAATGTACTACATTAAAAAATTGATTTTTTTAAACTGATTATAGACCACACAGCTGCAGGGACTAAGTCTCTCAATTAGACTAATTTAGTAATCTCCTCCCAATAATTAGGATTTTCCCTGAAGAAATTAAGCCGAGAGTAACGGGCGTAAAAAATGGTACTGATGTCGTTTCTTTACGTGGTTTGGCCCTTTCCTTCGACATTAAAACAATTTTAAATATCAGGGAACTACGATTTACTTGACTATTTTTAATTTTTCAATGCTTCATTTTGTAATTTTTACTCCTTTTTGTTTTTTTACTAACGACCATGGATACTCCCATTGGCGTATTGCATTAATTTTGCGTAAATTAATTAAATTAACTTAGTTCTTTTAAGCACAAGTAATTAACTGAAACAAAAGAGAACACAATAACGAAGTGTAATGTTAGTAAGGATGAACATAGGCCTACAGTATTCTAAATATGCATATATATAAAATAACTCATGTAATCTGTGTGTATATATATATATATATTTATTTAATTATTTAATTCTTATTATTAATCACCTAATTCATCGTATTGGCGGTGATACATCATATTACGTTTGAAGTTTTATTTATTACTAATATTGGGATATTAAATAATCCGACAGTATTCGAAAACAGGATGCTAAGGAAAATATTTGGGCCTAAGAGAGATGAAAATGGGAACTGGAGAAAACTGAATAACGACGAGCGTCATAACCGGTACTCGTCACTGGATATAGTAAGGGTAACTAAATCACACAGGAAGAAATGGGCTGGACATGTAGCGCGCATGGGGGAGGAAGCCATATCTAAAAAATATTGACTGGGAGACCCGAAGGAAAAAGTCCATTTGGTAGACCTATTGACGTAGGTGGGAGGATAATATTAGGATAGATTTAAGAGAAGCTGGATTTGAGAGGGATGGTTGGTTGGAGTTAGCACAGAATAGGGTTGAATGGCGGGCTCAGGTAAGTGCGGCAATAAACCTTCGGGTTCCATAAAATAGATAATATTCCTTTAGCTTGCTTAGAAATTGTCTATTGCCATTGAGTAAGTAAGAATTGGGGTATTAAATGTTGTAAAATTAAACAAGCCCTTGGAGTTCCAGAGGTTGAGGCATCATAGTATTTAGTTATTCGACACACTAAAGGTAAGGTCGGCTTTGCGCACCGGACTCCTTAACTACAGGATTGTTCCGAGGAAAAATTTGTGTTAGAGGCTAACAAATCCCTAGGTCCGTACTACCACGAGAAGGATTAGGCCTAAGCAAAGTGAAAAAGAACCCCAATCTCCTCATACCCGCAATATCCCATCGGTGGCGCAGTGCCTTAACCACGGCGTACACCAATAACACATTGCATTATTTTATTAGTACTATTAAATTAATATCAAAAGAACTAAGAACGTTCCTATTTTCGAGTAGCCCTATTTCGCTACATTTATTTTATTTCTTGTGTAACTGGGAAGATTATTGAAAGAAGAAAAGTCCTGTGAGATAGACGAGAAGCTGTCCTCTCTAATCATCAAGACGAACTGTTCCCTTTTTCTTTCTTCTTTGTCGTAGTTTTACCTCTCCCTTTTAGGATTTAAGCGACCCTATCCGCCCGGGCCTTACAGGGCCACGACCTGTCGGGAGAGGGATTTTCTGTGGATCGCATACATCCTATTTTGACCAGACAAGGACATGGAGGGCCTCTCCGGATGAGTGATCAGCCCAATCTGATAATTCCTGATTCAGGGTGCTTAAACTTTTTGGATGTTGCGAATAATTAAGTCTTACTGAAATGATAAGTATGGAATATTTCTGTCAAACCAATTAAGTCAAGATACATAGAGTAAACCTTGGAAACTTGTTTTTCGTAGGTACATCGAATTTATTTTTCGTTCTCATCCCAGGAGTCTGTATATTGATATTCAGCCAGATAATTGATTAAAACAAAGTGAACCAACTGTTATTTCCGGATTTAAGCCGGTCAATAGCACTTAGAGGAACAAAATTTAAAAAATAAGTTATGTACATGTTGCTAAGTTATAAGGCTACTAAATTCTTATACGCCATCAAAGAATTTTGTTGCTAAGAGATCGTTGTTCATTTTCGGCGTGGATCAAAATTAGTAGTGATTTGAGAAACATTTCTGTTTCTCAAAAGCATATAAAATGGAATCTCCGAAGACTTCAACTTCCGAAACCACACTCGCTAGACTTAGAATTAAGGTATTTATAGCCTGTGGTTTTTGTCCTGGTTTCTTATATAACTTCGGCATGAGTATTGTACTTTTGTGTGGGTTTGCAGATGTGCTGATATGTGTATTTAAATAACGTTGCAAAATAACGTTTTCGCCACTTGTTTTATAAATAACTATTATTAGGCTACACTTGAATTATTGTATAAATACCGTATATTTGTTCTTAAATAATAATAGGCATATCTATGTTTTAATCCCTTTTTGCAAAGAACTCCAATGAGATTTCTTATTTCTTAAAATCATTCAAGAACTCATTTTTTCATTATCTCTAACCCTAATATACCTTCGGGTGAAATAGGGTTTAATCCAGTTTTGGATATTCAATAAAAATAAAATATGTTTTCTTATGGAGGCTAGTAGTAGCGGCTCCGATCATGGAAACCACCATTAACGGCCGTGGGTGTCGGCATGCTGACCACATGCCCTCAATCCTGCCGTCTGACTATGGTAGACAAATATGATACCATATGTAATTCTCCCCTCTGTGTCTAGCCCGTGCTGGGATGACCCGGGGGCTGGGAGCACCGGTGACCAGGGCTCTGTGGGCATGGGATGACACAGAGTTGCCTCCTCTTAGGCTATCGGGCGGGTCCTGTAAGTTGCGAATGCAGGCCCCACACTGTGATGGTGTGGGGGTAGGAGGAATAAACGTTTACGTGAATACTCCTTCCCGGACAGTTAGGGGCGCCATGTGTCGTACTTCAGGGACATGGTGTTGGAGGGGATGTACCTTAGCCCTATCCTCGGTTCTCGAGGTAACAGGCGGGACCCCCTTTGTAGACTGAAGTACCAGTGAGGGTGATGCGTACTGGGGCATCTAGGATTCGGATGGGCGTGCTAAGCGATGTTATGGCGGGCAGGGCGCGCCGCCACTTAGCCTCTAGCCGTCAAAGGGTCATCTCCACCTACAAGTGGTGTCTCCCCGTTTTTGCAGACGGAGCGCTGGCCTAGTCGACTGTTGCTGAAACAGTAGTCGGGACGGTATTGAGCCGGTCTGGGTTCCCTTAGGGGTCGTTCTCTTCGGAGGCGCCCGACCGGGGCCCAGGTCTTACCGTGTTTGGTGTCGGATTCGACGTGGTAGTGGTTCCCGTACTCAGGGTACGAGGAGGGGGGTCGTCGTGTGTGCGTGACCGGTACCATAGTAGGGGGAGGCATAGTCCAACGATCCCTGCCATGACTGGTGCCGGTGGCGTTACTACGGCGATGCTCCCGACCTAGAGGGCGGGGAGGCCTAGGTGGTGCAGCTGGAGCCACCGAACGGTTCCTACCCTACCCAAAACGCCCATCCTTAATCTCCGTGTCACATGGGCTATGCGTGAATCGCGAGGCGGCCTCGACAGGTGGATATCCCTAACAGGGAATTTACTCTGAATCTCTCTCTCCTCTGTGTCTAGGTCCTCAAAACATTGCACGAAACTGTGCTGTTCGAGCTACGAGTTCTGCCCATCCATGTCTACGTGATTATTAGGTGTTAGGCTTTATAGAAGTTGAATTTCATCACTAAATGTGTCCTTCATTCCGTTTTCATTCATCTCGTTATTGTCTGAAAATTTTTCTCTGTAGGTCTACCTTGTTCTCGAATATTATGAGTGTTTTGTTCAGAATTGTCGAAAACAGAATCTAGTTTCGCGTCTACAGAGGATTACTCATAGTATGATTGTTTTACATAACCCAAATTTCAGATCCGTATAGAGCCAGAGAGGTTATATGAGCTTTTGATGGAGCTGCCTTGGATGGAACGACGAAGGATAGCGCGAGAAAGGAGAGAGCGGCTCGGGGTAGAGAGGTGTAGAAGTCTTCAGGAGGGGAGACAACAGTTTGTTACAGACCAGCAGAGGAGAGAGCAGTATGGGATAGCGCTGCAGAGGTTCCAGGATATAAGGATAGCGCGGCAGAGAAGACAGCAGAGTCGGGAGTGGAGGCAGCAGAGTCGGGAGAGGAGGCAGCAGAGTCGGGAGAGGAGGCAGCAGATTTGGGATAGGAGACAGCAGAGGAGACGGCAGAGTCGGGAGAGGAGACGGCAGAGTCGGGAGAGGAGACGGCAGAGTCGGGAGAGGAGACGGCAGAGTCGGGAGAGGAGACGGCAGAGTCGGGAGAGGAGACGGCAGAGTCGGGAGAGGAGACGGCAGAGTCGGGAGAGGAGACGGCAGAGTCGGGAGAGGAGACGGCAGAGTCGGGAGAGGAGACGGCAGAGTCGGGAGAGGAGACGGCAGAGTCGGGAGAGGAGACGGCAGAGTCGGGAGAGGAGACGGCAGAGTCGGGAGAGGAGACGGCAGAGTCGGGAGAGGAGACGGCAGAGTCGGGAGAGGAGACGGCAGAGGAGACGGCATAGTCGGTAGAGGAGACAGCAGAGTCGGCAGAGGAGACGGCAGAGTCGGCAGAGGAGACTGCAGAGTCAGAGGATGACCCGGTGTAGGGGACGGTCGAGGAATCGGCAGGGGAATCGGCATAGGAGACGGTCTAGGAGACGGCAGAGTAGATAAGGGACAGTCAAGAATTCGGCAGGAGATTCGACATAGGAGACGGCCGAGTAGTCGGCTTAGGAGACGGCAGAGGAGCGGCGGAGGTGATGGCAGAGGAGAAAGACGCAGGTGAGAGGAGTCAGCAGATTAGGATAGTACGGAGGAGATAGCAGCTCATGATAGATCAGCGGAGGAGGTAGCAGTTCATGATAGAGCAGCGGAGGAAGTAGCAGCTCATGGTAGAGCAGCGGAGGAGATAGCAGCTCAAGATAGAGCAGCGGAGGAGGTAGGAGTTCATGATAGAGCAGCGGAAGAGGTAGCGGCACATGATAGAGCAGCGGAGGAGATAGCAGCTCATGGTACAGCAGCGGAGGAGATAGCAGTTCATGATACAGCAGCGGAGGAGATAGCAGCTCCTGATAGAGCAGCGGAGGAGGTAGCAGCTCATGATAGAACAACGGAGGAGGTAGCAGCTCATGATAGAGCAGCGGAGGAGATAGCAGCTCAAGATAGAGCAGCGGAGTAGATAGCAGCTCATGATAGAGCAGCGCGGATATAGTAGCGGTGGAGATAGCAGCTCATGATAGAGCAGCGGAGGAGATAGCAGCTCATGATAGATCTGCGGAGGAGATAGCAGCTCTTGATAGAGCAGCGGAGGAGATAGCAGCTCATGATAGAGCAGCGGAGGAGGTAGCAGCTCATGATAGAGCAGCGGAGGAGGTAGCGGCTCATGATAGAGCAGCGGAGGAGATAGCAGCTCATGGTAGAGCAGCGGAGGAGGTAGCAGCTCATGGTAGAGCAGCGGAGGAGATAGCAGCTCATTCTACAGGAGCGGAGGAGATAGCAGCTCATGATAGAGTAGCGGAGGAGATAGCAGCTCATGATAGAGCAGCGGAGGAGATAGCAGCTCATGACAGCGCAGCGGAGGAGATAGCAGCTCATGATAGAGCAGCGAATGAGATAGCAGCTCATGGTAGAGCAGCGGAGGAGATAGCAGCTCATGGTAGAGCAGCGGAGGAGGTAGCCTCTCATTCTACAGGAGTGGAGGAGATAGCAGCTCATAATAGAGCAGCGGAGGAGATAGCAGCTCATTATAGAGCAGCGGAGAAGATAGCAGCTCATGATAGAGCAGCGGAGGAGGTAGGAGTTCATGATAGAGCAGCGGAGGAGATAGCAGCTCATGATAGAGCAGCGGAGGAGATAGCAGCTCATGATAGAGCAGCGGAGGAGATAGCAGCTCATGATAGAGCAGCGGAGGAGGTAGCAGCTCATGATAGAGCAGCGGAGGAGATAGCAGCTCATGAAAGAGCAGCGGAGGAGGTAGCAGCTCATGATAGAGCAGCGGACTAGATAACAGCTCTTTATAGAGCAGCGGAGGAGATAGCAGCTCATGATAGAGCAGCGGAGGAGATAGCAGCTCATGATAGAGCAGCGGAGGAGGTAGCAGCTCATGATAGAGCAGCGGAGGAGATAGCAGCTCATGAAAGAGCAGCGGAGGAGGTAGCAGCTCATGATAGAGCAGCGGAGGAGGTAGCAGCTCATGATAGAGCAGCGGAGGAGATAACAGCTCTTTATAGAGCAGCGGAGGAGATAGCAGCTCATGATAGAGCAGCGGAGGAGGTAGCGGCTCATGATATAGCAGCGGAGGAGATAGCAGCTCATGGTAGAGTAGCAGAGAAGATAACAGCTCATGGTGGAGCAGCGGAGGATATAGCAGCTCTTGGTAGAGCAGCGGAGGAGGTAGCAGCTCATGGTAGAACAGCGGAGGAGATAGCAGCTCATTCTACAGGAGCGGAGGAGATAGCAGCTCACGATAGAGCAGCGGAGGAGATAGCAGCTCATAATAGAGCAGCGGAGGAGATAGCAGCTCATGATAGAGCAGCGGAGGAGATAGCAGCTCATGATAGAGCAGCGGAGGAGATAGCAGCTCATGGTAGAGCAGCGGAGGAGATAGCAGCTCATGGTAGAGCAGCGGAGGAGATAGCAGCTCATGGTAGAGCAGCGGAGGAGATAACAGCTCATGGTAGAGCAGCGGAGGAGGTAGCGCTCATTCTATAGGAGTGGAGGAGATAGCAGCTCATTATAGAGCAGCGGAGAAGATAGCAGCTCATGATAGAGCAGCGGAGGAGGTAGGAGCTCATGATAGAGCAGCGGAGGAGGTAGGAGTTCATGATAGAGCAGCGGAGGAGATAGCAGCTCTTGACACAGCAGCGGAGGATATAGCAGCTCATGATAGAGTAGTTTAGGAGGTAGCAGCTCATGATAGAGCAGCGGAGGAGATAGCAGCTCATGATAGAGCAGCGGAGTAGATAGCAGCTCATGATAGAGCAGCGCGGAGATAGTAGCGTTGGAGATAGCAGCTTATGATAGAGCAGCGGATGTGATTGCTGGATCGAACAGCGGCGGTGATAGCAGCCCAGGATAGTGTAAGGGATGGGATAGCAGTTTATGATAGAGGAGCGTAGGAGATAGCAGTTCAGGATAGAGCAGGGAAGGAGATACCAGCTCAGGATAGACCAGGATGGAGTGGTCATAAAAATTTAAGAAAAATAATATTGAAATTAATGTTCAGTTTCTCATATACTAGAATATGGGTGCCAATAACAATGGTTTTAACCGTACAGTTTGCAAATTTTTGTGACTTTCTACCATCATTGTACACCTTACAATAAAGAAATTGGTTGATTGAAGTTGAAGTTCTTTCATTAGTCTTACGATTAACTTCGTTGTTCAACTGAAGTCTAGTTGACATCTAAGTTACTTCAAGAGCAAAAGAATTCAACCATAATATTACTGAAAATAAGCTTGTTATTTTATCAATTGGAAGATCCTCTACCTTGGAAATCTACTCCCAAAAGAGAACCATTGATAAAAAAATCGGATAAAATAACTTTGTAAAAATATATAATGCTACTCAGCAGCGCTAGGAATATATGCAATAAAAAACAAATATGTATTTACATAGAATTCCTAGCCCCGTTGATCAGCGTTTATATCTATGCCGTATAAATATTACGTATATAATTTGATCAGTTTCGATTTCTATCTATATCCTACTTAGAATATTAGTATTTATAGAATAATAACTTTTGTATTGACTTCCACTCAAACTCATTGGAGTAATTATATTAAGGTACAGAAAAGCGGTCTCAGAACACAAATTAAATAGGTCAGCCTTCAGGTAGCCTCTGAGTATACCTTGAAATGTATAGTTATTTGACTGTCATCTTGGCAGAACCTATTGTCTACGTGCCATTTTAATATTCCCTCTCAACATCCCGAATATTCCGATTTTGTCACCCCATCTATTGCTACTAATTTGTATACGTTTCTCGGCCTACTGTGCCCTACGGAACATTACGTAAGAGGCATTTAAAAATAAACTTACAAAGCATGAGGTGGTGGTGTTAAACGTGAATGTACCACCATGCGTATTGACTAATGAAAATAATGTTAAGTAAGATTCATTTACAACGCTAGTTAGGTGATGTAATGCATTGGATTGAAAATTAATACAGACTCGGTACTCCGGATTACTCTGCAACTATGACGGGTAACATAAACAAATTAGATATACACTATTATATATAATATACAGCTGTATTTATACTCCTTTTAGCTGCGAGGCCATAGGCCTATCAGGAGTTTGGGATCTTTGTCTATAGGCCTATAGTAGGGTAGGCCATGGAACTATTTATTGTCAATTATTTCTATTGTTAGTGTATTTTATGGAGTAAATTTAACTGATATTAATTTAAATGAGTATGATACAGGAAGAAAAGGTGAGGATGATTCATGGTATGTAAATATCCAATTCGGCAATTGCCTTCACGACTGGGGAAACCATGAAAAAACCCATGTCAAATTGGCCGGCCACGGGATTTGAATCTGGGACCTCCCGAATGCTAAGTCCAAGACGTTACCATCTCGGCCACCTCGTTCGGTTAAACTATTTTGTTGTAACTTACTGACACATAAAATTTTTGTTTCATGGAGGAGTAACATTATCCATATTAACATGTTTTATTATTTATTGACGTGGTTTGTTATATTTGAGGCCAATACACACATTTTTAATTTTCGCAATAACAATATTTTAATTTATGTCCTTATTCCCGATAACTCGGTATTTTAGAAACGCGGCGCTCTTTCGGTCCTTATTAGGCGGAATTTGCATAGTGGTTTATAACTGGTCTATTTTTTAAAGTTCGTATTAAATTTGTAGGCTACTTTGATTTTCTATTCTTTAGCCACTAACCACTACTTGAAGAACATTATAGAGTCCACCAGTTATTATCTTAATTAGAATGGAACTAATGAATGTTAACTTTAATATGATAAAGAATGTCGCTTCCAAAATAAGCCTACAGCAGTAAAGTAAAAGTGTTCCCTATACAGGCTTCCAGGAGGTTGAGGCTCCCAGATTTTAGACATTCGGTACGTAAAGTTGGTAAGATTGTCATCCTAACGCTCCTGCCGCTATTACCCATAGGTTTGCTCCTGGTACTCATTTGGATTAGAGGCTGAGTCGACGCCACGGCCATAGTGCCACCAGCAGGATTAAAACAATTGAAAAATCCCAAGAACCACATCGGGGATCGATTCCGCAACCTTCAGGTTTGTAGCGCAGTGCCTCAACCACCGCGGCACGGCGTACCGCGTCAGCGATAAGCCATGTGTATGCTAATTTTTCTTTTATGGTTGGCAATTTCAGGGCTGAATTAAACTAGTTCATTATAATTAATCTTTTCGCTGCTCCTGACATATACATTATTCACCTTAAAAGTTTTATGAAAGCAGATATATTATATCAGTAGAGTAGTGCTATTTACTAAATGTGAGGATTTTTTTATTCCCAAGTTAAATTTTTCATTTATATTGGTTTCAAACTTAGAGCCCACTGATGATTTTACCTATTGAATACTTATATTATTACATAAATTCAGGTCTGGAAGGGTTTTACAAGCTACATATCTGTCATGAATTTTGTCATTGTAGTCTAATTCTAATTGAAATCGCATCGCAGTTAATCCGGAAAAAATAATACATTTCTTGAATAAAAAGAAAGCAAAAGTTTTAGGTTGTTGTATGTGCCAGGGTTGCCATACGTACGACTATAGTCGTACACATACGACTATTTCATACATTTGTACGACGTACGACGCAACAATGAGTCGTGCGCCTATTTGTACGACTATTTTTAACATAGAGTTTTATATTTTTTAACCAGTTTACTGTAGAATTTTAAATTTTGATACATTTATATATTTAAATACAGCTTGTTTATTCATGGGTTTCTTTGTAAGCATGTAACTAAAAATCAATATGAATGGAAAGCAGTCCTGTTCCTTTTGCAATAATTACAACACTGTGGCAACTACTGTTTATTTAATTTTATTGTATATTATCAAATTTACCACATCGGAAGATAATGAAACACGTCTAATCATTTACAAATAAGATGATTTATTAACAATTGCATGACATTTATGTAAGGTGTAAAATTCCGATTATGAATTATTATTATTATTATTATTATTATTATTATTAACGCAATACGTTCATTACACTGAAAAATTACAAAGTATACGACAGTTTTGACTAGAATACGACTATTTTCGAATATTGGTACGACCGTTCTACGTTTCTGATCTGGCAACCCTGCACTTTGTCGCAGAGAATGCGTTCAATCCTCTCATGCAGTGGGCCCGGATTCGATTCCTGGTCGAGACAAGTTACCTAGGTGGGAGTTTCCCGAGGTCTTTCGTCACCTGTAAAACGAATATCGAGTAACTTTAAGGCCCTTGTGGTCCCTCGATATCATTTTCATCCCATCAGCGCCTTGTTCTGAATGAGTGTGCGCACGATTGGCGTATCTCGGAGGTGGCCCCACCATTAGACTGATCATCTATCCAGGGAGACCCTCCAATGTCCTTGTTTGGTCAAAAAAGTATGTATGCGATCCAATGGATAATCCCTCTCCCGAGAGGTCGCGGTCCTGTAAGACTCTAAGCTAGTGTGCCTTATAGGCCCCGCAAATGCTTATATCTTAAAAGTCTTTAAGTGAGGTCGGCCGTTAAAAATAATCATAGGAAAGATCCATCTGCCACCGAGTTCCGAACTGACGTTAGATCAGTAGGTAGAACATCGCTTGGTGCTGTAAGTTACTCGTCACATTCCCGATGAACATTTAACGCTTTCGTTTGTATGACCACATTTAGACATGCTACTTTACTTCAAATTCCTATACAAGATCTTTTTTTGTGAAGAAAGAGGAATTTTACGATGGCTCCTCCTAAGTGACTGATTGTGGGTTAATGACGCCTTACCCTTTACTTACAGAAACGTTATTACGAGTAAAAGGCGCATTATTATAATAATTACAACATGGCGTCCATTAATAATTTAACCGTAACATCTCTGCTTTTGGAGATTTGCTTTGAAGAACCTGTAGTTGCGTATGCAAATGAGTCGCCGATCATGGATAACTAATTGATTCGTAGCCGTAAAACTTGCATTTTGCGATCACATGGTGTAAACATTTATCCGCTGTAATTGTCCGGGATTCAAATTAGACGCACGCCACTTCCCAAGTTTGTAAAATTACATGTATTACGTTTCCAGACGCTCGTCCGGAATTATCATCTTGTATGCAGGTTCTGAATTTTTATAGATCCAACTGCCCATGGTTAAAATTTCGTTCAGAATTTGCAGGATTAATGTCTTCATCACGGGATTTTTTCCTTCATTTTATTCTCTACAGTTGCATGCTATTTCTAATGAAGCCTTCGTGGTCTAGCGGATAGCGTTGCTAGGGGTCCGCCAGTCTGGGTTCGATCCACGGTGAATCCTTGGATTTATGTGTAGGGGTGAGCTCAGCCTTTTCTGCTCATGATTCCGATGGCCACTATTTCAAGAATACCAATTTGTAAGTTAGTACCAAGCTGCGTCATTTACTTTAAGGGAAAGCCAACAAAAAAGAAGGTATATGATCCCATTCATCACATCCCATTAAACCCATACAGTCCCAGTTTTCATGTTGGCTGAGTTCTTAGGAAAAAGTATTTCTTGCATGCCAATCTACTCTCCAGTGGCGCCAACTTTTGAAGAACATTGGGTGGGCTCAAAAACATTAACCCGGAAATTTTTAACCACTGGCCGACAAGGTGGAAGGCAACCGTGCTACCAACACCTCCCGGGTGGGACTCTAATTTAATTATTCAAAGTTTATAATTACGGGGACCTTTGGAGGAAAGATATTAGGTAACAACTGAAATAAAATAAAATATTTTGAAATAAAGCAAAACATGCAATAACTATTGAGTAGCACTGCATGTTGTAGGCCTACATGTACAGTACTTCTCCCTATAAATTCTTCAACAGGCAAAATCGAAAGCCAACTTTTCCCAGTTATCCGTATGTAGGGTTACACTTAGAACAGCAATGTGTGAAATTAACTCTTCCCTATAATATTGTTGAACGTAATAATGTCTTCGGTCTTTTCAAAGCGGAAAAAAAGTATTTCGGAAAATGCTGGGAAAACTGGCATTAACAGAGTAAATTTGTCGTAGGCTATAAATTTGAAGGATTCAGAAACAATTGCAATCGTACCGTAAGTTAATTGAAACAATGGAGATCATGTTACTTGTGTCATGTTAGGCTAGCCTAATTTTGGTTTTGCACCGACTAAACATGATTTTTTAGTAATAATAGGCCTAATAATAATTATAATAAATATTTAAGATAATTCACAGCAAATTATTGGGTGGGCTTGAGCCCCACGGGCCCATATAAGTTGGCGCCACTGCTACTCTCTCAACCAGCACCGTGTTATCTATAATCACCCAGGTGGGTTTAGAACCTGGGACATTGATTAAGCGCAAATACTCATGTAACCCATCAAAGTATGCTGTGGAAATAATGGAATGATAAATTAAAGAATTGCGAGTAATTTAGTAATAATTGTTTCTCATATGACTTGCCGTATAGGCCTAAGTCAATCATGGCGAAGATTTTCAGAACAAATGTATCTCTGATTGTAACATAAGCTTGTGCAAGCATAAGTTATAGATAGCCTATGCACGAACAAAAATATTGAAACTTAGAACGAAATATAGGCTTTTGTGTGTCGTAAATTACTTAACCAAATTAACCCAAGAAGACATAAACTCTGACTGGAATATCGAAAACAGTTTGTTCGTATTTGATTATTCTAAATGCAGTGGAAATTATACGATTGTTTCTCCTATATTATGAACTTATAACATAATACAATCCTTTTAAGAAATCATTTGGACCCATCCAAGCAAAGGCAAAGGCATGAGATGGGGCTAGTGTTATCAAACGTAGCGTAGCTGCAACAAAGATATAGTAATTTCTATCACAAAATGTAAGCTGCTTGCCTGTCGTTTTACCTCCAAGCTGTAATTAGACTATTCGTACATTATGTACTGTGTTTCACGCTTAAATTAACTGCAGGAACAAGTAAAATCCTGAATTATTGCCCTTAAGAAATATCGAAAAGATGTGACTCATTCGTGGTAAAGATCTCGCACGATATCTGTGCCGATGAGACAGTTACTCGCTAGAGAGAGACATGCTATTGTGCGAGAGAGAGAGAGAGAGGTAGTTTGGCCTTTACAAATAAAAAGGAAGGTACTGTTGTGCGAGAGAGATAGGTAGCAGGCCAATCGACGCTACAGTCCCCACGAAAACATAATGCAATGACGTATGCAATCGGCACAGATTTCGTGCGGGATCTATACTTCCTTAAATAAGTTGATTTTTCTTCTCTGAAGTCTTACACACATCGTGATTCAGAAATACCAGAGACTTAAACTAATAATTAAATGTGTGTACTCTAGTGTTGTGGCTATTAAGCTAGCCATTTACATCGTTATAGTAAATATCTTCTTGTAAGCAAAACTTGAAGTAGGCCTATCCGTTTGGTGGAAATAATTCCGAGTGTAACCTTACCTTACTGACAGGCCCAAGTACAGACTAAAGAATGGAGACAGATAAATGTAAGTGATTAATATGAAATAGAATAATGCTATTTGTTTTGCTGGGATGATGGATTTGTGAGCTATTAATGCCGAAATAACGTCTGGCTACCCTGCTGTGGCTGAAGAGTTACACTCCAGCCTCTGATTTATTTTAACTTTTGCCTCTATCCCCGAGTTAATAGCGCTTTCATAACGTAAAAGAATCTGATGCGAGACACTTACATGATTTCCTCTAACGTAATCGTGCATTTTGTAACTTCATTTTCAAATGTGGGAGTGTAGTAGCTTTAAGAGTTTCCTCCCCACGAAAGTCTACACTGTTCGCAACGCGGGATTTCAGTTCCAGGTGTTGTGATAGAGGCTTCTAGATTGCAATAATCCTTCAAATTATATTTCCAAAAAAGCAATGTTTCAAATGAGAACTGTAGGTCTCATGAGGTATTATAAAATTAAATAAATAAATAACAATTTTTAGAATCATTTTCCAGCGAATCACTAAAAATATTTTTTAAGTCAAGAAGTGGAAGATGAATGTTGTCAAAATGCTTCCTTGGACGTTCTGTTTTAAGGTCAAAACGCATTAAAAACTATCCGTAAACGAAAAAAAAAAGTCTCGATGCATTACGAAAATTATAAACATAACGTAAAATTAAACATTAACTTAGATCTTGAGTCAAAAGTTCATGCGAAACGTAACAAAAACAATCAGAATTTAATCAGAACTACGAAGCAGCCACTCGGATAACATTCGTCCTCACTCGATCTGCTCGTTCGTTCGTTCTTTTCGTTTCTGGCAGCCATTTTAATCAGCTGTTCACATTCTCATTTGTGATTTATTATTATAGGGCTATTACCAATGTTTACGTTTTCGTTTTTTTAATAAATTTAGTCGGTCATAGGCCAATTTTCCTCAACTTTTCTTCTTCTTTTACAATTTGTTTACCTTGATTTACCGTTTGTTTACCCTTTTTCCGTATTACATACAAACACCCATGACCGAGTCGGACCCACAGTCTCTTTCACCGCGGCTACAAAGCAGCATGCTTTAGTTATTACGACTAAGGAGACCGGCCTGTTAAAGCTTCTAAGTCGTGCTACATTTGCGTAACGTTTTATATTTTCTACGTTTATGATTAGTTTTCACTGTGAATGGGTGTAAATTCAAATAAACATTTAACTCTCTTTTTTCTCTTTTGAGAAAAATAGTATTAAATACTATTATAGGCAAAAAGACACACAGAGACATCCATGAAAACACACACAGACTTAGGGCTATGCCCAGACCTTTTCTATTTAGTTTTGTTGAACCAAGAAGTATGATGAACAGTTTACATTGAATTTTAAGTTAAAAACAATACCTTCTCCATACTAGTATCTTATAATAGGCCTTCATATGGTATTGGTATAGATATTAACTATCAACTATTACAACCAGTTTATATAGAAAGTCAAGGGTCACTCCAATCAGTCGGTCTAGGAGGCGCTGGCTTTTTGTGCCCAAGATAGTGGCTTCGATCCCGGCTCAACTCAATGGCATTGTTACAGGTTGATGTCTGTAGATTTGATTCATGCGAAAGAACTCCTGAAGGACAAAATTCTGGCACACCGACGGCGGTCATAGCCTAAGCTGCAGTACATTCCCGTCGATATAAAACAAAAAAACACTTGATATAAAAATAATGTTCCAAATGAACAGGGCGAAAGATATTCCATCCCTTTTCAGCATGATTATCTGTTTTCCCTCATCTTATCAGTGCTTTGAAAAAGTCAAACAGTCTATAAGGAGTATTAAGTGTCGAGGGGTATTTTGGCAATATCTTAAATAATCGGAATATCTAAGTTAAATTAAATTAAATAGCACGGATTTTTGTTCTGGTTCTGGAGAGTTGGCTTTCAAAATAATTATGTTTCTTTGTTGTGGTTATTAATGTCAGTTGTACAACGCTACCTCTAACCGTCGCCGGTGTTCCTCATGAGATCTGTTACATGTTTGTAAATCATGTTTGCATGGGAATTGCATTTACGCACACATGAATATCAATCTGAATCAGCATCAAACCCACGAATTTGGTAAAGAAAGTCCATGCCTAACCAGCGTTCTACTCACGCTGACAAAATTTGTTACATCGTCCAAACAAGTATTTTTTATTATGCATAGCCCTACCCACAGTTTTATCTGTGCACCAATGTTATGTAGCAGATTGAAAAAATAGAGCTACTATGTGTGCGAATAAATTGAACTGAAATTGAATTTACTAATGTTGATGATGATTTTTTTCTTTTGAAAATGTGGGACCATTTTAAAATTTTGAAACATACAAATGAAAGGGCGGGACATGGAATGTGTGTATAATGCAGATTATGGGTACTAGATGTAGGATAGTGAAGGAAACAGATACCCATGAATATCCTTACGCAATTGAATCGTGCCACTTGAATGTATTGTGTTAGTTGGAAGTATGAAAGCACACATACCCACTCCATGATCCCTTAAATTTCGTTACTTATAGGCATTATTCCCCAAAGCTTCCAACAGCTCCTTGTGGTATTTTCTGACATTTCTCCCTCGAATAGTGACTATTTTGACGTAAGAATGTTCACATCTGGTCATATCCATTCTACACAGCGGGTGACTCACGACTAAATTACCATCGCTTCTACTCGTAAAACCGAACGTCACAATGCTACCAAATGATATGTCCATATACTAGTGATGTCACAATATTCAACATCTCATGGCTGATCGCCTTACTTTGAGAAAAAATAGTTACTGTGACTTACACTCCATCCTCGTATAATAATAATAATTTCACTGTCGATGTTGTTGTTGATGATGATGATGAGACGATAATAGTTTTTTTCATTTTTATTAAGGAATATTCCACAATACAATGGTTTTCCTTCATACCACAAAAATCTTTTGCCTCCTTAAGTCCCTGTCCATAGCATCTTCTTCACTTAATCCTTTTCTCGCCATACTCCTTTTCACCCCATCCATCCAGCACTCTTTGGGCTTCCCTCTTCTTTTTTTTCCTTCTACTTTCCAATCCAAAATTTTCTTGGGTATTCTATCCTCTGTCATTCTGAGTACATGTCCATACCATCTCAAGCGTCTTTCTTCTACAATTTCCAAGATATTCTTTACAACTTGCATTATTTCCCTTACTCTATTATTCCGAATTTTTCTTTCCTGGATTTTCTTGCTGAACGCCTCCAAAATCAATTTCTAATACCATTAATTTGTTTGCTTTTTGTCTACTTATGGTCCAAGTTTCAGCGCCATAATTATAATGTTTTTTCTTTTCAATAATAATAATAATAATAATACAGTATATAGAAATCTTCGTTCCTGAAGGAATTTTAATACTTAACAGATTTACTGGAAAATAGCGACGAATATGATATTTGCATTTAAGAGCAAATTTCCGCAATTGAGATAACTCCTTATGCTAGATTAATATGCTTTATAAACATGTTAGAATCGGTAAGTAGCATGCCAACATGAGAGGAAATCTTGGTATTTACCACGCGTTCTCTGGCATGTTATTTACTGCTCTATCGCATGATACGTTTCCGGCTGCTGAAATCCACCATGAAGCTCATTTGCCGCCCCCTACGTGCTGTGTTTGTTAACTACATGTAACACTGCTCCCCTATGAATTCCCCCGCAATTGACAATCTTCCTCTCTTTGTAATGCAAATTGAATGAATTGTTTCAAGACACAACGTACCAATTAATGGGAAAGCGATGAATGGGTTAAGAATCCAAATAACAAAAGAAATGTCTGGTGGGTTCACTGCACAGCAAAATATTTAATTGCACATTACTGAAGCTTTGATACTGTTTGAGTAAGTAATGCTATGATTACCCATGGGAGTGATATAGAAGTAAAAGCTCCAATGGATGAGCACGGTAAGTGGCACTTTCTTCAGTGACTTGGCGGTTTATCCAAATTGTATTTTTTATTACATCGTCTACATGATTACAAAGGTAGAGAAAATATAGTACTACATTGTCCCAGAAATTCTATTCAAGTTTTCAGTATTAATATTTTTGAGATCCTCTAATTCCAAAAATACAATTTTCAAAAACGTGTGTGTTTTTATGTATTCGAAAACAGGGTGCTTAGGAAAATATTTGGGCCTAAGAGAGGTAAAAATGTGGACTGGATGAAACTTCATAACGACGAGCTTCATGACCTGTACTTTTCATCGGATATAGTAAGGGTAGATAAATCACGGAGGATGAAATGGGCTGAACATTTTGCACGCATGGGGGAGGAAAGACATATCTCAAAAGTATTGAATGGGAGACCCGAAGTGAAAAGACCACTTGGAAGACCTAGACGTAGGTGGGAGGACTATATTAGGATAGATTTAAGGGAAGTAGAATTTGCGAGGAATAATTGGCTAGAGTTAGCACAGAATAGGGTTGAATGGCGGGCTCAGGTAAGCGCGGCAATGAACCTTCGGTTTCCTTAAAATAGATATGCCTAATATTCCTTTAGCTTGCTGAGGAGTTGTCTATTGCCATTGAGTAAGTAAGTAAGCGTGTGTTTATGTATATGTGTGTGTGTGGGTGTGAGATAGAGAGAGCATAGAGAGAGTGAGAGAGAGAGACTAGCATATGTCTGTGAACAACATAACGAAAAATCCTATAAAACTAAATAAATGTTTGGGGTAAATATCTTCTGGAGATGTTGTCCCAAAGATTAGAGACTTTGCTGTCTTATTTTTCTATCACTTTTCTTGAAGAAAACACATTTTCTTCGATTTTCTAGATCTTGCTTAAATTTTGCACACAAAATGCTCTTACTGAGAGCTTTTATTAGAAATATACATATTTTTGCAAAAATTCTCTTAAGGGTTGTTACAAAGCAGCCTTCGTTTGTACAAGCTCAGACTTACGAGGGAGTTCCCGGTCTGCAGAATACTAATTTTTCAGTTAATTAATTAACTAACTAAAAACAGTATAAAATATGATAACCTTGAAAACCATTGAATGACAGAATAGTCTCAAAACGCGTTTCTTATAGAAATAAGAAATTGTTGATAGATGAGTAGACTAATTTTTAGTTTTCTACCACTTAATTTTTCTTAGGGTTCGCAAAATCCCATGGCAGACTCTGTTCCTTAGGCCTATTTCATGAAAGCAAGTCTTCATGGTTCGTTTTAAATTGCGCACAAATAGGATGGAAATAGACTACAAAATGGCACGAAGTAGCCTAGTCACGAATAGGCTGGAGGCCAACTGTATAGTCTACTGTAGCAATTACTCCTTCAAACCTATTTCAAGTGGTTTTTATATAAATGTTAATCCTTAGCCTAAATCTAATAGTTTCATTCATAATGTAAGTTATTGCAAGTTATTATTGTTTTTTTTTTTACTTTATTCCCCTAGTGTAAGGGCGGGGCTGTTAGGAATACTTTAAAACTGACAGATAATCGAGTGTTTCATGGAAATTTTATGTTTAAAATTATCAGGATATATAATATGTTCATATGGAATCTCATTTGTGAATATTACAAGTCTAAGACTTCCTATTTGAGTGATAGATTTGCAGATGAACTTTCTTACTGAATAGTATTCTATAGATTAAATTTTATCCCGGACGGGAATCAAACTCTGGTTTTCGCCAATAACTAGAACACTTTGAGTCAGTCTCCAGTCTCGGCTCAATCTTGAAACTGGAATTAATCATTTCAAGTTAGGGTTGCTGTTTTTATTTTTTTTTTTATTTTTTTTTTTTTTAAATAAGTTTAGTACCGTAAATTGAGAAAACAACTTGGTTTTAGGCCTATATGCAGAAAAATGGAAATTGCAAGTAACTGCCTACTATAAATTTTAATTATGAATTGCGGTATTATAATCTGAAGTAATTCATTTTATGTATCAAACGTCTTTGTCTGGCAAAAGATGTAATCAAGGCCTTCCTAGAAACGATTCATGTTTTAATAGTCTAGAAATTATGTCACTCCCTTGCTTGATTATTTACGTAATTTAGTTTGTATCAATCACCATAATTTCGAATTCATTGTAAGCTCCTATCTTCATCTATATGATAGTCGATGGTAGACTTGACCTGAACTTAATTCAGTGTAGGATAAATAGTCATAACCAAGAATAGTCATAAATATTTACAACTTAAATTGCACAACAATCTACCTGAATCTTCTAGAGAGTTGCTTTAATGCTTTTAAAAGATATTTAGGCTAATTTCCTGAAACATGAAGCATTTTATTCAGTAAATGAATTTTTATCTCGTAAAATTACAACTACTGAGATGTTTTAAGTGTATTTTTAGATTTGTTATTTAATTTGTCATTATATTTTTCACTTTTTTAATATGTAAGTTACTTTCCATCTACAGTGAGTCCCACGCAAGAGTTGGCCAATGACGCGGGTTCTTGCGGCGCGGCGGGCACAGCTCCAACTCCCGAGTGATCGGGTGAAATATCTACGCTAATAAAGCCGCGTTCGGTGTAATGATTCAGGTTCTCACATTTACAGTTAAAATTACAATGAAAATAAACACGTACCTCATCACAAGAGATGTTGGAAATGTTCTCCTCTTGCATCCACACAATACTGGCACCGTTTTAGGAAATGTTCTTCCACGCGCATAAGTTCAGCTTCCGAGACAGAGTTCATTTCTCTTGTGATAGGCCTATGTGATATTGTCTTTAAGTTCTTCTAACAGTATGTGAATATTATTTATGGGTAAACTTGAAAAATAAAGAGTATAGGTCAATTTCCCACACATTAGAAGAACTTACAGACAATACCACAAGAGAAATTAACTTTATCTCGGAAGCTGAACTTATGCGCGTGAAAGATAATTTCCTAAAAAGGTGCCAGTATTGTGTGGATGCAAGTGGAGAACATTTCCAACATCTCTTGTGAAGAGGTACGTGATTATTTTCATTTTAATTTTAACTGTAAACGTGAGAACCTGAATTATTACACCGATCGCGGCTTTATTAGCGTAAATATTTCACCCGATCGCTCGGGAGTTGGAGCTGTGCCCGCCGCGCCGCTGGAACCCGCGTCGTTGGCCAACTCTTGCGTGGGACCCACTGTATGTAGTCTACACGATTAATGGCAGAAATAAATATGTACTAATGTTAATGCTAATTAAATTTCTGTTTATCAGCAATGACATTGTAACGTGCTGTATGTTACAGATAACGTGAATATCCGTGCAATCGACGATACAAGACATAAATGGGCTATAAAATAATTTTATATACGAAGTTTCTATATGATAAAGACAATAAACTAGCATAGAATTTAGAGCTTTTAAAGTGACTAATTTTTTACTTCCTCTGCCCGCAACAAAAGTAAACCTAGGAAGTATTGTGTTCGACCCCGAAATTCGATGCCGAACTTCTTAATAAATAGGCTACATGTTTGTGATGCCCTGAATCCTAAAATACTATTTTCAGAAATATGGCTGTGTGTTTGTGGACAGCATACCATAAGAACGAAAAATCATAAAAAACAAAATTTTATTACTTATTTGAGTTAGGTACATTCTGGGGACGTAACATGAAGCATTGACGACGACTTTCTCTTACTTTTAATGTCACATTAGGCCTAAATTAAGAAAATTTCTATTTATTTTTTTTTGCGATTTTCTCGACAACTCAACGATATTTAGATTTTGTACATGATGTCCTTATACTAAGAGCTGAAACTTTTATTTGAAACATTTTTGCCAAAAATTCTCTGAAGGGTAGTTATAAGCCACCCACTCTTTGTAGAAACTCAGTTTTGCATGGTCAAAAAATAAGCTTTGCATCAGATTGAAACAATTGAATACGCACTCTTTGCAATCCGACCTCTTATTCTATATCAGAATGTGAAGTGTGAAAGATGTATTTCCCATGTTTAATGTAAAGGAAGTTATATAGGTTCATTAATCAGATTTTATTTGGAAGTATCCTTCGAGGATGCGATTTGAAATGTGGTTCCACTTTCCGTTCGTTTTTACAACCAATTTACATTAAAAGAATGTCTTTTTTTCGATTTTCTCAAAAATGGCTCTAATGATTTTGTTTAATTTTCGTACACGAAGTCCATAAGATGCACAATATATTATACTGTATGGTATATGAAGTTTGTAAGAACCAATACTTTTATTTAGATAAAGTTGTGTTTCATATAAGATTTTTTTTTATCGTTACTAATAGACTATTTGGTATGTTGTTTAATATATTTTATTAGCCTATTTTGTCATGTGTAACAATTAAATTAATGAAATTAAAATGATGATAGACTAGTGAAAATGATGGTAGGGAATGCTGCTTAGATTTAATATTATTACATTTCTGTAGGCGAACTGCTACTGACTATTTTTACGTTTATTTTGTTATGGCAGCCTTATCTATTTCAAAATAATAGTCTACTACTGTTTTTGCGTTTTCGTTCACATACAATAATGAGAAGACTAGACTTTACACAAACATATTGCGATTAAGTAGGCCTATAAAGTAATTTACGTACTAGGCCAATTCTGAATAAAAATAATACGAGTACCGGTACCATTACTCAATATTTCTTAACTTTACACCGAACATATTTGCGTGGTAATTCTTATGTAACAGCAACACAAATAATTCAATGTTTAAAATACTAATAGTGTAGGGTAACTTCATTGAATTTTGGTGTAACTAGGATTATATTTACAATGGTTTGAATTATTTTAAGTTATTAAAATCAGTGTTTTTATGAATTTTAAGAAGTTTGTAAATTTCTTGATACGAGAATCAAATTGCTTGTTGGCCGTGTCCCTCCAGTTATTGTTAGTTCCCGTTCCACTTTTCTTCTTAGTTGTTCCCGAAGCTTACACTCATGGGTGAAAATATGTTCTACTGTTTGGTCACCTTCGTTACTGGGATTTTTAATTTGTCTTTGTCCAACTGTCGGAAAGAACGATCGGCATTGTGCACTTTTAGAGCATTTTTTCACATTCCCTGTCACTATTGTAATCGTTTTCTCTTCATTTCGGTGGTTACTATGGTGATGGGTATACTATTACATACTTTGACCAGAATGTCATCTAACGCTGCCTCTTTGGCAAGTTTATCTGCAAGTTCGGGCTATAATGGCTATAAGCTACCGTATTAAAATTAAAATGTAATTTATAAGGAGCATGCACAAGTGTTTATTGCAATACTAACAAATGCGATTGATTTCATAAATGAACCCACAAATAAGGAATTACGTTCTGGAATGTTGGCTTTAAAAATACCTGGCCATTTTGGATTCAAATACAATTCAGAGAAACATTATTTTTTAAAATATGCATTCATATAAAACGGATATATTTCTAAAATAAAGTATCCCACGCTACATCCCACAGTATTCCCAATATCCGAGAGAGAGCTTCATTTGCAACTGTTTCCAATTTACGTTTACTTTGCAAAATAATGAAATCTATTTTCTAAAAAAAATGCCAGAAATAACAGGAATTCAGAGAGAGAGGAGAGGATTTTTCAGCTTTGGTGAAATCAGAGCTGATTTGTTTTATAACCATACATATTCTTTTCTATCGAATCGTACCCCAACCGTAATAACGCGGGATTTTGCCCTTCCACCACCAACCCCTTCTCCACCCCAGCAAACTTCCGCTGTGTATATTCGTATCACAAATTAAATCCGTTCAGCGACATTGTAGCGATTTGAAAGGCTGTACAAGTATGGGGTAGAGGGGGTGGAGAGGAAGGGCACAACAGGGATGGGACATGATATGTGGTTTTCAATTATTGCCACAACCGAAAGGGGGATGAGGCCGGAAAGCCGAGTCCAACGTAGCCAACACATAAACTTTATATATCACATCCCATTTTCCACGCTCATCATTCTATTCCGCTCTTTCTCTTTTATTATTTTTTATCTACTATTCTCTTTCCACTGTGGTTTTGTTTACCACTGTAATTATGTGATTATCCGTAACGTAATTATGTTATATTAATTTCTGTTTCCTGTTCTGCGCAGTCACGTCTCGAAAATGAGAACAAATCTGCTTCTTTCTACGCTCCTCCAATAATGCTACTCACATACTAACAACAAGCGTTGTGTCATTTGTATCCCGTGGACAGAGACTGTCAACTATTCATCAAAGTAAATTAGGCCTATATGATACGAACAAACTCGGGATGGTAAATTAGTGCTATACGCTGACGATATGCCGATTACTGTTTTATATGTTCCCCATGAAAGTTACAATAGATCATCTGGTTTACACCAATAATATTTTAAGAATACGCTTTATTAGTAGTAGTAGCAGCCACGAGGTGCGACCTCACTGTGTTTTCAAATCTATCCAGATGCGATTTTTTTCTATGACGTCACCACGATGACGAGTCCAGAGAGTGTACCAAGAAATGCCACTTACTGGATGAGAGGTAAAGACAAAGAAAAAGGTGCATTGAAGTGAAATAAACGCCAATTTTGCACATAAAAATTCCGTATTATGATTCTTTCAATATATCCTACCTAATTACATGCCTTTATTTTCTATGCCGCCCTTAGAAATAGGTATACATTAACTCAATAAATAGTTATAGGCCTAAGTATAATTACACGAATACTTCTACTAATATAATGACATACCGTTATTAACCAATTCATAAAAATAATATTAGTCTACTGATTCCATCAATTTCTGGAATTAATATAAGTTAAGTTATTCCCATATTTTGAGACATTTTTGGAACATGAAGATGGTAAGATTTTCACCTTTACACACCGACCGCCTTTATCCTCAGGATTGCACCGGGTACTAATTTCTATCAGAGGTTGAGTTCATTCTAGTGTAACAGTGGATTAAGCCAATCAAAAAATTCCAATTAAATAATCGAGGATCGATCCCGCGAACTTCCGGTTTGTAGATTATAATCCAACTGCACTACGGCGTATCCTACGAATGAGCCACATCCAATTCCGACAGGTTTTTCCGTACTTTAAAGAACCCTTTTTTCGAAAAGTTAGTGCACTGAGTTGAACATTTTCGAGAACTAGAGAGTAAGAAAGGGACGCCATTTAATACACATGTGCCCACATAAAAATGAAGATGTTTAAATAATGCAATGCTGTTGGTGCTGTAGTCACTTTTTTATACTCAATCCATTACATTACTTGGGCGGCACCTTGCTTCAGCAAATTAAGGAAGAGGGGACAAAAAGAAAGAAGGTATTTGGATTAAAGTAACAACGGCTAGGAGGGTTCAAGTTACAAAGAGGTGAACTGATTCGAAGCCATAAAGCTCATCGTTTCGCCAGTATGCGAGTTTCTAGGGAGCGTATAAAACCCTCCTTTACCCTCCCCCTGACACTTCCAATAGGTGTATAAAAACCTCCAGACCTTCCGCTCTCCATATTATCTTCCTCTCTCCTATTCTTTCAGTATTAATTTAATTTTACCCTTGTGAACACTTGAGGAAGTTATTAGATATATTGCTTCCATAACGATTCGTCTTGCATCCTTGAAGAAAAAGAAAAAAAGGGGGCGCTGGTCCAATTATCTTAGTCTCAATTTTTATCGTCTCCGATTGTTAGCATCTGGTGACTCCACCTCTGTGATTAAAGGGAGGGTTCCCTCATGGCATAATTGCACATAAAAGTAATGCTTCATTGAGTCTTCAGCATGGAATTGATTTTTCTGCGCTCAGCAGTGAATTTGACAGATTTCTAAATATATAATAAATAATAATAATGATAAATATTTAGATGACGGTTTGTATTGTTACTAAAATTTTTCAAGTTGATTATTATGAAATTAAGCTTTCAAAATAAACCCTTCATAATATGTTCAACAAAACTAAACAGTTTGGATGAACCCTTACTTTGTGTCACATATGAATCATTCCATTGTCACAGATGAGAGTTTTCACCGTGTTGTTTTCATTCCAGTGATGAATAATTACCAGGGCCCGGATTCGGATGACCTAAAATTGTTTAAAAAATGACCTATAAAATGACTCTAAATTTTAAAGAAAATTACTTAATAATTACAAAGAATGACCTAAAAGCTCATATTTTATTTATAAAAATTATTATTGTGCACACAAAGGTATAGACTAATTTGTACATAATTCTAAAAACTGCAAATGTGGAAAGGATATCGTAAGTCCAAAAGCTTTGTTCTTGAATGGAACATTTGAGAAGAAAAATAAGAAAATTGTTTTTAAAGTAGATTCTACAACAATGTTGCATTATAGTAACCTAGTCATATATTTAAAGTAAATGCATAAAAATGACAAAATAAGGAAGCAAATGACACGAAAATGACAAAATAATGACCTAAAAGTGAAATAAATGCCCTAAAAATATAAAATTGCATAAAATGACAAAAAATGACCTAATAAAAATGCATTTCTTTAATCTAGAGACCATGATTATGATTTATCTACAAGTTGGCAATGTCTAGGCAGCATCAATAAAAAGATGACATGTCATTAGAATCCGGGCCCTGATAATTACAATAGTAATACTGTAATAATGGAAAAAATGAGTAGGCATATTTGCCATTTAATTTCCAGATTAAGATCTTCCAATTCCTGTAATTTCTGAAGTTGGGTCCCGGCTTATTGAGGGACCCTGGAACTCCACCACCCAGTTAGACAAAACAAAATTGGCCGGCAATGGAATTCGAATCCGTGACCTCCCGAATGTAAGCCACCTCACTCGGTAGCCTATAATATTGAAAGAGAGATTTTTATTTCCTATTTTCCATGCCACTCTATTCAATAGGCCTAGCAAGTGACAGTCAAAACCTTCCCAGAAGAGTCCAAATTCAGAATGCAAATGTTTTATGTGATTTAAATGGCCACACACAGACAGACTAAGAAAAAGACGGACACCATAACTGAAAAATTTTAAAATATGATCTTTCCCTTCGAAATAGGCTAGATATTAATTTAAGTTCTTTTAAGAAGAGTTAAGAACCAGCAGCATAAAACTATTATGATCTGATTTACATATATTAGGCTTTCTTAGAGCAATGATATCAAATCAAAGTTCAATAATAATTTTGAAAACTATTATTACAAAATATTGTACGCGTCACCAGATATAGTAAGGGTAATTAAATCGCGAAGGATGAAGGGGCTGGACATATTGCACGCATGGGGAGGAAATACATATCTCAAAAGTATTAACTGGGAGACCCGAAGGGAAAAGACTACGTGGAAGACCTAGACGTGGGTGGGAGGACAATCTTAGAACGGATTTATGGGAAGTAGGATTTGTGGGGGATGATTGGATGGAGTTAGCACAGAATAGGGTTGAATGGCGGACTCAGGTAAGTGCGGCAATGAACCTTCGGGTTCCATAAAATAGATATTATTCCTTTAGCTTGCTTAGGAATTTTCTATTGCCACTGAGTAAGTAAGTAAGTAAGTAAGTAAGTAAGTAATTATTACAAAATTTGTAAATATTCAATGAAGTTTTTAGATCGACTAGTGTAATTCAGTCATACTGGCAAGATCATTTCTCCTATCCAGTACCATAACGCGTACAGAAAACACATTTTCGCCGTTCTCACTCCCTTTACAAGCAATTCGAAAATCACATTACAAACCAGGAGCGACGCCAAATTGCAGCCCACACTCCTCACCCTCCAACCCAATGCAAGCTGGCGGGTGTTTGTTGAATGCCACTTTCCTCTGCCGCTGCCTTGGAAGTTCGCACGACAGTAAATTAGACTATTACGTTGTTCGGATAGAAACGGATAGGTTTCGGGCATCGAGCCTCTGGGGAGACCAGTTGCTGGAAGGATTTGAACGCCGGAACAAGACGTAGGGAGGTCACACCGAAGAGGAGGGTACGGTACAGGATACATCTCCCAATGGGACCTCGGTTAATTTAACGCTGTATAGCATGGCATTAAATTGGCAGCGAGCAATTCTTCCTCTTCTCGCACACATTCGCTCCCCAAAAACACAAATAAGCAATACAAACGTACGTATATGTGTTTGCGTAAAATACCACAGGAGCGCCTTTTATTGTCGTTCGCCTAGGTTGAATTCTGCAGGGTAGGCCTACTAGAAAAATTTAATCACTAGAGCCCGGAAGTTCAGGCAGTTAGTTTGGTTAAAATAGGCAGGCAAGAAAGCCCTTGAAATGCCGAAAAATAGGGAGTATTATAATTAAAATAGACATTTATTAAAATTCAAAACTGAGAGGTATCCCACTCTCTATTAATGAAAATTGCGATCTAAGATACTTAAAATGTACTACATAGACTACCTAGGCCTACCCTCAATTTTCTTGATTACAAGCAACCAGGAGTTTTTTTTTTTTTGAGGTGTCAACTGTCATAGCCCCCTGTCAGAGAGAACTTTTTCGTCATTTATAGGGTACAAGATCCTCAGTAACTGTTTTTGTTGTGTCATTTCATTATTTGTGTAACATTTTTTTCACTTTCATGCATTAAAATTCTTTATGTGCTTTTCAAATAATTACAGAAAAAAGCTTTAACAATCCAAAAAAGGCCAAAAAAAAAAGGAATTAAACAGTAACATAGGCAACAGAAGCCAAAATAGGCAAAAAAGACTAAATAAAAACGGGGCCTACCGCCTCTAATTGTATGGAAACATGTTTATCTCTATTTAACTCTTTAATATATCCACCAAAATTGAAAAGGCATTTTGCCTAACATCCGGGCCCTACTCATCACCAACAATGAATTCTGGACAGAGCTCTTGAAATAGGCTATTTGCATTCGTACTATTTTACAAATAGTTCACTTTATTGGTTAGTATGTCATGAAACTTGAAAAGTAGGTTTGGGCAAGATCAACGATTCATAAAATCAAAAGTTGGCAGAATTGTTTATTTTTTAGCAGATAACGAGTCTGCAGTATTTGTTTGTCAGAACAGCATCTGACCCAAAGCACAACATCGAAAATGAACGACTAAAGCGGAAAAACAGAAATGTTTTGCTTCATTTATTTATCAACAGACCTTCTCAAGGTGGTGATGCAGAAGATTTGCATTCACCCGTTAATATTATGACACAGTCGATTTTGTAATGTTTAGGGAAAATGATGTGCTGGCGCCAATCTAGGTTTCTTGAAATTATATTTCAGTATTCCACATTAACACTGTGTCACCACCTAAGAAGAGAATAACATTAAAAATTGTGAATATGATTAACAGTAAAAACAAAGATATTCAAGTAGGCTTACTGGTATTATTATTATTACTATTATTATTAGGACTAATAGCCAAATTTCAAATTATATTGATCCAATATTGCACCGACTATTAAATCTTGGTTTATCGGCTGAATCTTGTGAAAAACTCAAATGCTTATTTCTATCGAAAAGCCCCAAATAATGTCCTCAATTACACATACAAAATGATCTTGAACCCAATTTCAACCCTTAAAAGCGCGAGTCTCAGTTCCTATACTAACCCAAGCAGCAGTACAAAGAAAACATTCAACACAATGATTAGGCCCATAGTTTATTCTTTGTACCCCAGACACATCACTCGTTGTTGTTTTATGTGTCTACAAAGGAAATTGGTTTGTTAAGTAGATTGATTATGAATTTGTTGTTGATTTGATTAAACATTTTTTTAGTCTTACATTTTTAATCAAATCAACAACAAATATACACAATCAATCTAGTTAACAAACCAATTCTCTTTGTCGACACATAAAACAACAATGAGTGATGAGCCTGGCATTCTTTTATTTTGCTGCAAATTTAAGAAAAACTTCTGTATCCAATGAATTACATTATGAATTTAAAGATTTAGGTTACATCGATAGACTACGTACAGTACGTCTACGTACAATTAGTTTATATAAGCCTACAGAACATTTGGGACTACCTGCGAATTAGTCTAGATTGTTTTCTAGAATACAAATGAACTCCGTTTTCTGCACTAGATATCATGGATAAGTGTAAATTTCTTCATTCCTTTCACACCCTTGTTCCCGAAGTGATGAGATTCCAGATTTGGAACTTATATCCCAGATTTTTGCCAGGGTTTGAACTCACATCACTTGGGCTCAGCGACCAGTCCTCAAATAACCTATCCACCATGAGAGACGTAGACAGTTTTAACCTACACAGACCAGTCTCCCATTATATGTTTACGGACTTCATCTTCAAGTAGCCTACCTTCTCTCTTACCCCAGTAGATCTCAAGTAAGGTAAACAACAATACTAATTCCATTAAGTCCACCAGGTCTATTCCGCTTGACTTGAAAAATAGCCTTTATTTGTGTTATTCGAGTGCTTTCATGCTCGAGCTGTTTTTAAACAAATGATGTGATGGTGTGAAAGATGAAGTCTAGTCTATAATACGGACTCTACAAAAGTCATTGATACAAGTTACGTATTCTCTGCATTCAGTGGCGAATTCAAAAAAGGATATCATATCTAACAGAATAGGTTGCGTTATAACTTCAACACCCATCCACGAAAACCGCTTATTATAATACTCAATAACTGAAGATATTTCAATTTTTTGAGATCTCATTATTTTATCGCTATTTTGTTTTCATTTCTTTTTTGTGGAGCTATAAGATATACTCATTCATTTTGCTGCCATTTACTTAGTTATCCTTAAGCCCATGTTATGAATCAAGAATCATGAAATTTATTAACCATTTATATTTTCAATAGGCCTACATGTAACGGTTTTGTTGCTTTCAATTAAAATATAAAATACTTAAAACTACGATATTGAAATAGTTAGGTTAACTATTAAAAGAGAGAGAGAGAGAGAGAGAGAGAAAGAGAGAGAGAGAGAGAGAGAGAGAGAGAGAGAGAATGTTACCCATATCAGGATTGTTAGAGAGTCACTGCAAATAGATCAGACAATTTACCTGAAATTGTCATGTAGGCCTACCTAGTTATTTTATTTTTGAATCATATAGGTATAATTGTTAGGATCCTTCGCTATCTAATTTTGAACTTTCTGGGTCTTCCTCCCTATTAAGTCTGTTTTTTGTAAGTTCGTGGTGGGGTTTTTTCTCTTCTTTGTAACACACTACTTTCCAATTTCTATAAGTAAATCGTTTAAATATGTACGCCTATACAATACCACTGTTAACTAGGTATTCCGATGCTCTTTACCAATGTTCAGATTATTGCAATGGAGAATAGCGTTCTAGATGAAATGACTTTAAGTGAGGAAAGCTGACATTTTATTATTTTCCTATGCCTATTACTCTTTAACTGATTTTAGGACCTTTGGAACATGTTTTTCGCATTGTTGCACTTTTCCTTTTTGGTTTTGTTTCTGTCATTTCGATTGTCTACCCGTACAAATATTTTTACATATCACAGTCAAATAAATAACGTTAAAAACAAACTTTTTGGATTTTTAAAACGACTAACTCAGAAGGAGGTGATTCTGCAAAATTTGAGGATGAAACTTTCAAAAATAAAACCCAATATTTCAGAGATTGTCAAAAGCAAAAAACACCACCATCCTTCTCACTGATATTAGTGGTATTTTACTATATACTGTAACTGTTCCATTGGTAATGTTTTATAATTAATACTAAGAGTCCTGTCGTTATGCAATTGAATTCAATGCTTGAAATTTAAAAAATGTATCAAAACAAACAGACTGCTTTCATTTCCTATCCTATAGCTTTTCGTTTTGAATTAAATATATTTCAAATGGTTAATACTACAAAATTAGTAAAAATAGTAAAGGGTCATTTTTTAGGGGTCCGCAATGACATTATTAATTAAAGGGATCCTCGAATAAAGGAAGTTTGAGAACCCCTGTCCTATAGGATACGTGATCAAAGTAAGGAAATCCACCACTGGACACAGGCTAAGAGTGAGTACAATGCTGCTTCAGATGCAGCATCAGCCACGTCTCTATCATGCTGCATTGTGCGGTGCGTCAAGTGCTGGACCCTCTATCAGGGAGGTCTTCACCCGCCCCATTCTGCAGAAGAACCATTAGGGAGCATAAAAGCTTTACTATACTGCTGTTGCGGTCGATTTTAATAAAGAAACCATCCCTCCATGTGCGATTTGTCTGTAATAGAGGGTAAGTTCTCTGAGATTGCACTATCAAGGCAGATGCTCTCTGAAAGGTGTTTGCAACTCAAGTGGATGTGTTGCAGATCATATAAGTCGTCTCTCTGTCGCCATCAGGATATCTTTACTGGCTCCTAGTAGTTTCCAGAAAAAGAAGGCACTAGAATCAGTACTTTTCTTTAAGAGAATGATTGGCAGATTAATTTTACAGTAACTTATTTCTTACCTAGATAGTTTATTCCTTTTAGAATTGCAGCTCTGATAACTAAGTTTAGGGCAGTACATCCCCGTCGTTAAATAACCATACACCAACCAAGTTTAAGCCATGTTACTCACATACTTTTTGAGAGGGATGGGTCGATACCAGATTTTCTCGATACTCGATACTCGATACTCGATACCGATACATGATGTTTTCCTCGATACTCGATACTTCGATACTCGATACCTTCAACATTTCCAGTTTCAATAAATAGGTACAATAAAAATTAAAATTTGAGAGAACTGTGTAATACCAACTAAATCAATTAAGTCTGCATATTTAATGAGACATTTAATATCATCAGTAGCCTACAATTATTTTTAAACTCTACATTAAAACCAAAAGTAGTTTTTTAAACAGTCCACTTACAAGTTTTTGTTAAAAAATACTAGCATTCTCACTTAATTGCAGAATTACAAAAGTATGGAAAAAGTATCGAGCGAGTTTTCTGAAGTAGGCCTATCGTTCGATGCCGATACCATACAAGTATCGAGAGTATCGAGGTATCGAAAGTATCGAGGACCCATTTCTACTTTTACAGTAACTTATTTCTTACCTAGATTGTTTATTCCTCTTAGAATTGCAGCTCTGATAACTAAGTTTAGGGCAATACATCCCCTTCGTTAAATAACCATATACCTACCAACTAAGTTTAAGCCATGTTACTCACATGCTTTTTGAGTTATGCATTTTTTAAAGTTAAGTATTAGGTTTATTTCCAGAATATATTAATAAACTGACATGTAACAAGATGTATGCACACAATATCAGTTTCGCTGCACAACGTATCCGCATGTCATTTTTCGGCGTACTCAGTGTACGCAGGCGTTGTGCTACTGACAGTACATGACTTAGTTTTAGGAATAGACCTATTGTTTTCGAAAGCTATCATATTATACAAATCATAAAATGCATTTTTACAGTAACTTTAGTCTAATACACATAGAAGAGCTAAAATAGTAATTATCCCAAATCTTTCCACTGAGATTTTTTGGTGCCTGTTGTAAAGCTAAAACCTTGGTGGCCATCGGTTAGAGTTAGTAATAGATTCATTTTATGCAACAAAAAAAAAACAAACATAATATCCCAACCAAGGCATTAATTTACCCCCAGTTTTGTAAAGAGAAATCAGCTAGGCTAACCTAATAAGTTAGGTAGTCCTCCGTTATTACTCAACATTTAACCTTTTCACTGCTACTGACGTATAAATTCGTCATCTAAAATTGTGTATACAAGTAAAAATATAAGCCTAATATACTATTGTTTTATGTAAAATATGAAGATTTTTTTCCCTCTTCTTATGAATGTCATTCATGGGTGCCAGCTTTTCAATTAAAATTGTCTTCATAGATTCTAAACTAAGAGCCCACTGATGATTTTACTTGATGTTTGTTTATATTAAAACATAAATTCCATTCTCTAAACAGGATTATAATAATTGTGCGCATTTATGTGTGGCAACGTTGCATTTGTATTTCATTACATAGCCCAAACTTCAATTCAAATATTTCTTTTTTCTACTGCTGGTTGAAATTGTCATTCCAGCAATAGCTGTCAAATTCTATTTAATGCAGTTACATTTAGTTGAGAATGCATTAATACTAAACATTAAAAAAATTAACTTTTCAAAAGCATTTCAGCGTTTTTCAGCTCTTACATTTAAAGGCCAATTTGTTGAAATAGGCCTAAGCAATAATTTATTTCTCATTTTCAGAAGTAAGGTACGGATTATCTTAGTTTTTACTATTACTATTAACGCATTAAGTAACATTTTTGTAAGGTAAACAGAACATTTATATTACGAACTTAGCATAAAAACGAAAATAGTATATTAATACATAGCCTAACATTTTTTTTAAGCTACTGTATTTCAAGTAGCTTAGTTGTTCACGAATAATATTTTGTTCTATACTGTACGTAGAAAAC
Source organism: Ectobius pallidus (assembly GCA_964059195.1). Lineage (NCBI taxonomy): Eukaryota > Metazoa > Arthropoda > Insecta > Blattodea > Ectobiidae > Ectobius > Ectobius pallidus. The sequence continues at coordinate 169,505,886 of CAXKWD010000001.1, forward strand.
TAACAATACTAGCACAGTTCAAATATTTTAGTTTATATTCACAAATTAATCTGAGCATTAGCCACGGTCAGATGGAAAAAAGTTACTGAAATTGAATAAACCAATAACATATTTGGTATCAACAAAAACATGAAATAAAGGCCTTAAAATTATGGTCTGAGGAAAGCTACAGATTTTTTTACATGCAAACACTGGACGATCAAGCATAAAATTTAGTAAAAAAACAAAAATCAAATAGGCTTACCACTATTAGACTATTGGGTTCATCAACTTATTGACGATTCAATTGAATTTCTTAGCTAGTGATAAGTAGCTATTTTGCTTACTGTTGTTCTTATTATTGGTATTAATAGATTACGTTATTATTATCATCATCAGTCTGTTATTAATATTAGTATTGTTGTTTATCTTGTTGCATTTATTATTATTATTATTATTATTATTATTATTATTATTATTATTATTATTATTATTATTATTATTATTATTATCATCATCATCATCATCATAGGCGTAACCAGGCCGACCATATGGGGGGCTTATAACATCTGGGGGGTATGGAATACCCCCCAGGGGGAGGGGGGTTTGGGGGTCCTCCCCCGGAAAATTTTAAAAATTAAGATTCACAATAACGAGTTTTAAGCTTCCCACGCTTTATAGCCTACTCGTAATAAGTAATTTATAAGCAGACTTTAAAAAATCATACAATTTTCCTTTTTTTAATCAATGGGGGGTTCAAACCCCCAACCCCCCCTCGTTACGCCTCTGATTATTATTATTATATTGATACTGCTAATCGTTGTGCAACAAAACACTGAAGTCAGAGCAGAAGGAGGCTTAGAGCGAGAGAAACAGAGAAAGACAAATGGAGCAAAGAGCTGGGCGCCGAGACGGAGGTAACGAACGTGCTACTTGCTTGACGTCGCCGTTAATTGCCACATTAATTATACTAGCACCCAATGAAAAGCCCAGACTGTAATTAACCGCAGAGGCCAGTCCCTGGAGCCCTGGATAGACTGCTCCATTAATTGGATTTACTTCCTTCAGACTGCAGGATTCATGCATGTCGATATCACACAACTGCTGTTCATTCAGACTATTGTTATATGCTTATTCGTAAGTCTGTTCCAATCTGAGAATGTTATATGATAGTCTAACAAAAAATAAAACATAAATAACAATTAAGTCAATCACACTCAGGCCTACTGTCGACGCGCAAATGTTTTAGATAGTAGAATGGGTAGGCCTAAGTATTATCTGCTCTAGAACCGGCTCCAAAGTAAACAAGTAAGTCTGTCTCACTCTCATTTAAGTGGATACAAGTATTTTGCTTGAGTGTGAGAGATTTACTTGTTTTCTGTAGGGCCTATTTTAGTGCGAACGATTCCTACTCATCCCATTGTCTAAAACAATTGCGCTCCGACTATAGGCTTAGTCTAGGCTATATTATTTGCCCTAAATTCAACGCATCTTTAACACACAAACGGACTAGATACCTGTCCGAAAACCCTTGCCGGCCCCTGGGCACAGGCCTAATGTCTGTCCCACTGATCGTCATTCTGGATTTCAATTTTTACCAAGATCACTAGCCTTTAATTTCTATAGACTATACTAGGAATGTCATGCTGACAGACACACTATCAGGCAGAAATTTACATCAATAATTAGGACTAATAATTGTCCTTTTTTTAATTATTCACGTGATTGGTTAAAGATCCTAAATTCTTTGAGCTAGAGCACTAAGTTTTGAAAGAAGTCTCTAGTTCGCCAGAACCAAAGTATGCTATTTTACAAGCCGTTCTTATAATATAAAGAATTAACCCGCGCTTCGCAAATAAATTTCGATTACTTATAGAGTTGGATGATTTTGCTGAAAATTACTTCTAGGGTCAGATTAGACAAAACCATCTAGCTTTAGGGAACCCCAGGCATTTAATAATATTTATACAGTACTCTCATTTCGTACATCATTTGCAATACCGGTAGCAGAACTCCTTTCATGAACGCCTGGGAACCACAAATGGCGTGAGATAATTTTATCATAGCTAATTTATGAAAAGTTCTGAATTTATCCTGTGAAAAGAAAATGTTTCACCATTTAAAAATGAATATACATTATTTTCACATCTCCTTTTGCTCGTATGCATCTTATATAAACCCAATCGCAGTGTTCAATTATTGTTTTTGTTCGAAGAAGTTACAGGCCTAGGTATGAAGATGTTTCAGTGTTCAGTCCTTGAGAATTCCATAAAAAACAAAGCACATAAGATGCGTCAAAATGAAAGTGATAAAAACAAAACGATAAAAGTATGAAGATAGACACTTGCTATTGGTTGAAATTCCACATAGGCCTAGTCTTATACTGGATTGGTCACGAAATCAAGAGCTAAATTGGCGTCAACTCATAGGCCTAATAATTATTGGTTATTCTTTTCCTTAGCCAGTCTCCATAATCCAATGGTTTCGTTGCCTTTTTGCCATCTCTATACTAATACCACTGTGATTTTTTAAAATTCGGTATTGTTTGAAAATTAATAGGGTGCACTCAGCTTCTTCAGGTCAGCAATTTCTAACATTCCGATTGAGAAAACAGTCATTAATGGCCGCGGACTTTAAATTTACTTAACGTTAACTTAACGATAACACAGTTCAAGAGCAAATTATTCATGTTAGTAGACTATAGTCATAGTCATTCGCCCAGGTTCCGACTCTACAACACAAGGATCTGATGATGGCGTAGCTATATTGCGCCGAAATGCATATTCAATATCAAAACAACATTGCAACACACTGGGCATTTAATTCTGCAAGAACTTCACAAAACAATCAAGAGAGCAACACTTTACAATCCTGAAGATTTAGACATTACCGTCATTATATATGGTGCAAAGACTCCCAATAATAGGGAAATTCATTTTATATACACATTTTAGTGTTTTTACAGCATAGACCTGTGTATAATTTGTGATTAATTTTAATCTGTGCATTTAGGCTTATTTAATGGTCTTTTAATGTTTTACACATAAATATCAGTGTTACAGTGTGTTGTGTGTTTATTTTAATATCAGAGGGTATAATGAGGTTAATACTGTCTAAAAAAATATAAAAAAATAGTAGACTATAGCCTATAGGAACACTTAGCCTAGCTTAAAACGTAAATATTCTAGCTTAGAGATGGCCTTAGACCTTAAGTCCGCCGGTTAAATGAATTAATGGTTGTGTAACGAGCCTATAATAGCATTTATTAAGACACGAGTATGTTTATGAAACGGGCAAAGCGAGTTTCGAATTTTCATATGCTTATTTAATTACTAGGGCAAGGCGTTTACTGACCATAAAACAGTGAAAAAAAATGCAAAATAAAAAATGAATTTATGATCTAAAATAGTCAAAAAGACTCAACATTTAAACAAATGCCAAATAAATTTATCATTATTACTTATAATTAGTTTTTTAATGAATTGATAGAAGCAATTTAATGGATCATAGTGCGTTATCTAATATATAAAATCGAAAATGTGTATGTATGTATGTATGTATGTATGTATGTATGTATGTATGTTTTTTTGTTTGTTCCTTATACAAATCTACATTTCTTTACCAATTTACACGACATTTTGCACACATACCCAGTTAAGCCCGGGAAGTATAGCTGTCGACATTAAAATTGAAACAAATCAGTCCTTCCCTTGAAAATTATATAATTTCTGTGAATATTCTACTGAAAAAAATGAAATGTTGTTCAGTTCACATGGCAACAGTGAATTGTTTACTGTGATTAGTGATTACATAGGGCCTTGGCAACTATATAGCCTAATGCTGGACTATAACGAATTATGATTCCATCTAATATATTGGCGAAAATAATTACTGAAAAATGAATTACACGAAAATCAAGCACAGTGTGATGCAGTCACATAACTTTCTCTACCCTCGACATAAGAAATATTTTCTCACTTCACATTTTGATGTAGAATAAGAGGTCGTATTGCAGGAGCAACTTAAGTGTGTGAGTATGCTATATCAGAAGTCGGTAAATAGTCAGTTATCCATAGCTGTAGGCTTTTTATTAGTTGAGATTTATCATAGGCCGTAAGCATGGGATGGAACATTTTGAGTCCTATGCTCGCAGTGTATTATGTCCCGGGTTTTAGGGGAGGAAAGTATGAAAGTGATACTGCATTTCTATTTTATTTCAGCTCCGAAACGGTTGTATGGTAACATGAGAATGAGAAATAAAATTTTCCGTCAAGTCAATACAATCTTATGTAATTTATGTTTCTTCTTATTTCAACCCCTCCCAGGCATGATGAGTAGAAGCAACGGAATGCAGCATTCGACATCCTCTATGAACCATAAAAAGCTACATCTAGCGTTTTCTGAGGGAATAATCTGAGTGCCATATGTTGTTCTTCCTCATTTCGAACTCTACATACATTATTATATCAGGACCTAGAGTTTCAACATCGAAAGTCCTCCATAAGTTAATTTCAAATTACAAAATACAAAGCCCGGGCGACGCCGGGCCTTTTCAGCTAGTAACTTATATGAATCTACAATACAAAACACACTTATTTTATTACTAAAGAAGTAATGTATACTACTTATAGAATTTTTTTCTGAACTGCCATGCCCATCAAACTGCCCTATAGCAAATAGGAGTCATTTAAAAAAAAAAAAAAAATAATTCTTATTGCTACAAGAAAATTACTATGGTGTTTACAATAAAATCTGAATTGAAATGAACTATGAACACTTGGAGATTTTCAAATAAAAACGATTGTCTGTTGTCTGAAAGTAACGATTTGTACATGGAAAATCTCCTCTCTACCTCCACTGAAACATGACCAAAAATGTCGAAAATTACCTAAGAATTGCCAAAAATATACCTATTTCTTGAAAATGACGAAAAATGCAAAATAAACAACAACAAAATCTAAAACATATTGCCCTTATTTAATCAATTATTTCGTGATACACATTTATATAGGCCTATATTCGAGATATCTTTTAATCTTCAAACAAAAAATATGTAAAATCATAAAATGCCTTGCCTTATTAATTACTATTATAGGCAAGTTGCAAACCATTGTTTTAGTTCGACCATAATTAAATCTTTAAGTTTTGAGATTTTAGATTCACTCAAACAAACGGAGACGGCTGCCTTTCTCAATCAGCTGTTCTCGTAGTTCTGTTCCTCTGCGATAAATTTCAGCTGATGGTGTCCGGTCAAGTCGAAGCTTTTCGGTAGTTTTCTTGAAGCCAATGAGTTTTTGCTACACGAAATGAAATAAATTTAGTGTAATATTAAAATTAAAACGATCACAATTGATTTGATTTTAAATAGAGGTTGTTTATTACGCAGTTCCAGTTGCTATTCTCAAGGTTTCAAGAACTTTTGTGTTCGATAACAATCGATATCATTATTATACCGTTCAGCGTCACATGTGATAAACGTATATAGTACGTTATGGTTGAACAAAAATATTCTTTCACATACAATATAGAGACTATATCTGCACTAGTACAATTTCACTTTAGTTAGTAAAAATTTGGGTAGATTAGATTTCGTCCAGTCTAATTTTCATCTATTAATAATTTACATTTTGAGAGTAGGTTTACGCGGGTATATGTAATCTGCGCCACGGTTGACACCGAATTTGAAATAGAATAAAAATGAGATGTGTAAACTGCGCCACGGAGATAGGCTATGTAGGTTGCGGCAGTAGTTATAGGCAAACAAAAGTTAGACCTAATATGTGAATGTTCGTTTCTATTCAGTAACAATTTTTTGCACATGAGGTAATGGGAAAAAACAATATATAAACAATGAAATATCCCGTTTTGATTTTATTAAGAAGGCATAGCCTATATGAGAACAAAGCGCTCATGCAAAAAAATTAGGATAGTGTTTTTAACAATTTTATAAGTGACGAAGCGTTCATGCAAAGAAATTAGATAATTATTTTTAAATTTTTTTTTAAATAACAAAGCTACTAAGCTTAACATTTTTATCCACACCTATGCAATTTCATAGCCAGTCCTAAGACTGAAAAAATGGGAAGGAAAATGTTAGCGCGATAGTATGACGGTGACGCCATTTAAATATCGGTGGCGCAGTTTACATATGTCGGTGGCGCAGTTTACATATGTCGGTGGCGCAGTTTACATCGTGTAGGTTGGGGGAAAAGGTAAAAGTGGCGCAAATTAACTTTTCCCATGTACGCCGACTATTTCACACTAGACCTTTGAAACTCGGCATTAGATTACCCGAATTGGATTGTGGGAACATGGAAGCCTGACTCTATGTGTGGTCACCCGTTACGATTTCACGTATTAATGCATGTCATTCCACCGGATGACTTCTTCAGATACATATCCGTAATAACCCTGTCACGTAGCTCTGATTCACACACCGTGTATTCAATAAGACAACGACGGAATTAAAATATATATTGGACAGGAAACAGTCCTCGAAACACAGTTAATTGAAAACACAGATCTGTTGTTGCGCGCGCGGCAATTTGAACCGATTACAGTTCTCATCTTTTGCCAATTAGACCTGCCTTGTGATTATAGAGCAGACCGTCTAGATTACAGTGAACAAAACCCTGCCTGGGCGCTCGCTTCCCGCATTTCATTACAGCAGTACTGTCGACTGCGCACTGACAATGTTGTGCTTCATTTCTGATCGAATATACCGGTATTTATTATTATTATTATTATTTTTATTTTTTTTTTCCGCACATGGGCCCATGTAGGACTACGCAAAGTACTTAGAGGCGTTTCTGTGTTTTCCTTTGACTCCATATTGCTTTCATCCTTTGGCTGTAAGCTTCCTTCCTCTCGTTTGTCCATGTTGTTCCAGTTTTTTCTTCGGTCTGTCCTCTTGGTCAACTATTTTGAAGTTCTTTGACAGGAATTGCGAATTCACTGGATTATTTGAAGCTATTATATTATTATTAGGCTATTATTGTTGCTGTTGTTATTGGTATATGTATTTATTTTTTCCTTTCGATTAGGCCAGCTTAGGACCAAGTGAAACAGTTGTCTTTTTCTTGTCTTCCCAAAACTTCTTCATTCTTTCGCGATGTTACTGTTTCCATTCTTCCGTCCATTTACTTCCCGTTTTCTTCTTGGGTTTCTCTGGAAATTCGCCATCAAATATTGCTTTCCAAAACGTTTCTCTGTTTGCAATAGCCTATTCTCCTTTTTGATATTGAGTCATTTCAAATCTTCTTCAACTTCCTTGAAACATGCTGGTTTAGTTTTTTTTTTTTTACTTACATAGTGATAAAAAAAAATTGTTTGGTAAATCTCTTTCCATTCTGAAAATGTGACCATAGAATCTTAATTTTCTTTTCATGAAAGTATGGCCTGGTTTTTTCTGTTTGTTTGTATAACTCCTTTTCTAGTCTCAGTTTATAGGCCTTTAACTTACGTTATTCTCCCAAATTGGTCCAATAATTTTCCTTAAGATTCTCTTCTCTGTTTTGTTTATTCTTCTATCTGAGAAGGTGTTTATACTCTGTTGCGTACAGAGCTTCTGGTAAGATTACAGTTTTATAATGCCTCAATTTAGTATTTTTTGAAAATGATTTTTTGTTATAGGCCTATATATTCATTGTTGCAAGGTATGCTTTTTCCATTTTATAAACTCGTGCTTTCATGCCCTCCTTTTCTATCGCTGTTGCCGTTATTACTTCACCAAGGTATTTGAACTTATTAACCCTCTTGATTTTTTATTTTGAGATATTGTAATATCTGCAGGTGCATTTTTTATAGCCTATTGGTGATCCATTCTGTTTTTTCATAAGGTACTTGTAATCCAATTTTTGCAGCACTGTTTTCAAGTTCTTCTAGTTTGATCTTTCCTTCTTCCGGATTTTTAGCAAGTATCACTAGATCATCAGCAAAGGCTAAGTGATTTGTTACAATTTGTTTCTTTGATGGTCCCATTACAACTGAATTATAGATTCCTTTCTCTTCCAATATTCTGACCCATCCCCTCACAACTTTTTCTAGTGCGCAATTGAATAATATTGGGGAGAGTCCGTCTCCCTGTCTCACTCCAGTTTTAATTCCAAATTCTTCTGACATTTCCCCTAAGAGTCTGACTTTTGAGAAGGTGTCCGTTTATGTTTCTCTAACAATGTTAATAGTTTTGGTGTCTACTTTGAATTCATTTAATATTTTAAAAAGAGACTCTCTCTGAATAATCATAACTCGTAGATGAAGTCTCGCATTCTTTACAACATATTATAACCGATTTTACTTGTGTTTTTCTATGATTTCCTTGGTCGTAAAGGCAAATGCCAAATTGAATATTTACATACCATGAATCTTAGTCGCTATTTCAACTTGTATTATGTCCATTTAATTTAATATCAGTTGAAATTTACTCCATAAAATACACCATAAATGTATGTAGGCCTACACTTCCAGTTGATCTAGGAAACTTAGCCTTAGCAAACTGATACCTTTTAGCTTGCAACCGACGATAAAATTCCGAAAAAAATCCCAAAGTCTTCCCACATTTATTTTTTCAGGTTTATTGTGGCAAAAAGGTAATAGCCAATACAACAGACTAAATACACGCACTCTATCTCCCATAGATCTTTTAAAATACCTTTCCCGAGAACCTATGCGGGGGTTTGGGGGAGGCGGAGCCCCCAAGGAGCGAAGCGAGTCCCTATATTATAAAGCCGCATAGCTAACTGACTCACATCACTCCCAGATGAGCTAGAAATTTGAAATTTGGCACACTTATAACCAACACGAAAATTCCAGAAAGTTTTTTTTTTTTTTAATTTTACCCCTAAAAAACTTGAAAAGACCGGATGTATTTTAAAGTCTCTGCTCAGATCTCATGGGAACAATACGTAGCCTATTACCTCAGAGGGCTTTGGAAGTTGCAATTCACCGGGCTTTGAAGACTTGCTAGCCATAGAAATAATTATTTTCGTAGGCCTATACCAAGCGAGGTGGCCGTGATAATAACGTCTTAGACTCGCATTCTTCAAATCCCGTAGTCGGCCAATTTGACATGCTCTTTTTTCACGGTTTCCGCAGTCGTAATGGCAAATGTCGAATTGGATATTTACATATCATGAATCATCCTCGCTATTTCATCCTATATATTTTATTAATTTATTGCAAAATTGGGAACAATAATGTTAATAGTTCATCTTACTGATCAGAGAGGGCAGCTTCTCCTCTATTTTGCGGACTTTTTTTTCCTTTTTTTCCATTAACTTACTTATTTCGCAACATATATATATATATATATATATATATATATATATATATATATATATATATATATATAATGACGATTCCTATGAAAACTTCCGGTCGCATTAAGAAATATGGAACCTTCTCGATGCTTCAGAGGCCGAAAAATGCTGGTCAGTTACAGCCCTAACTACACTTTCTTTCAAGCTAGCATTTGTAGGCCTATGTGGCGCGATGACACACAGCAAAATGAATTATGACAATACATTAAGTTGAATATCGTATGTTGCGCTTTCCGCGTAGTTCATTTTTTCCCTCGTTGTTCATTTTTTCCCCTCCTGCCGCATGGCCTCATATGTTCCGAGAATGTCCTGTATTTTATGTTTTTATAGGAAACTTGTGAACTAATGCGTTAAAACTTTAATTTTAACTGCATACGAGTCCCGACGTTTTTTATTTGACCGACTGTACCTGAAAATTTAAAAACTGAATTTTTAAGCTTCAATAGGCCTACAGTATTTTCTGTACCATGGAGACAGACAGGTCAAGTAACTGGACTAAGTTTATATTAAAAATTAGCCTACGTTCAGAATAATTTTAACATAGATTCTGGCGATAATATAAGCCTACGCAAATTATAGCCTACTTGAGAAACTTTTTTCCTCAAAACTGTCTGAAAAATAGTTATAAGTAAGAGGCTTCCATTTTAAATGTACCCATCTTAAGTTGCAGATATATATATACGGTATATGGGTAGGTGGGTAAGTACAGGAAGGTAGGCTATAAGAATTTCAACCATAAGGCTCTTTGCTATGCATAAGACTGATTTAATACCGCTATTTTAAAAAGCATTAAATGTGTACATTAACTTTATAAATTTGACAGTACTGCCGTAAAGTATAGATGGATTCATATAAATAAAGTTACGGTAGTATTGTGCAGTCAATACATTTCAGTTAGGTAAGAGGTGCTTAGGAAAATATTTGGGCCTAAGAGAGATGAAAACGAGGACTGGAGAAAATTGCATAACGGCGAGCTTCATGACCTGTACCCTTCACCAGATATAGTAAGGGCAATTACATCACGGAGGATGAAATGGGCTGGACATGTTGCGCGCATGAGGAAGGAACGACATCTCAAAAGTATTGACTGGGTGACCCGACGGTAAAAGACCACTTGGAAGACCTAGACGTAGGTGGGAGGACAATATTAGGCTAGATTTAAGGGAAGTAGGATTGCGAGGGATGATTGGATAGAGTTGGCACAGAATATGTGTGAATGGCGGGCTCAGGGAAGCTTGGTAGTAGGATTGCGAGGGATGATTGGATAGAATTAGCACAGAATAGGGTTGAATGGCGGACTCAGGTAAGCTCGGCAATGAACCTTCGGGTTCCATAAAATAGATATTATCCTTTAGCTTGGTGAGGAATTGTCTATTGCCATTGAGTAAACAAGTAAGAGGAGTAAAAATTCAATTGGAACCATTCAGTAGGCACTTAGACTGGTCCCATTTCATTTCCTCGCTTTACTTATTGTATCAAAATGATGGCGATCGTCGATTCGCCGAGCAGCTAGCACTTTCCATTGTTCTGTGCGCTGTGAAGCATACGCTGATGGCAGCCTCCTATTGGTCCCACACGATGGACTGTTTGCCCTCTTACCTCCATTGTATTCAAATCTCGCTACGCCCTCACAACAGTTCGCATCTTAGCTACCAGTCTGCGCTACTTAATGGAGCAATTGGATTTCAAACAGATGACCGCGATACCATTGTGGTAAGATTCATAGCAATAGTACGACACTCCGCATAGCAATTTCGTGTTGTTAGGATGTAGACAGTGTGCAGTACTGCGTAGTCATGGGTGCTATTTACGATAGATTAGAGCTCGAAAAAATTATCATAACAAGGAGGAACGTATGGAACGACTGTAGCCTATTATTATTATTATTATTATTATTATTATTATTATTATTATTATTTTGTATGCTTTAACTGCATAGCCTTATAGGTCAAATCACGAGTTTAGAATGTAGAAATGAAAGTCCGACGGTCTGGAGTGTATGGAGGATGCTGGAACACCTCCCAACCAAATTTGTTGATTTTCTCACTAACAGCTGCAGAAACATGGGGGCGATCATTGTCGTGAAGAAGTTTGACACCATCAGCATCAATGTTTGGTGCCATTAAGAAATTCCTAGCCGGTAAATGCTTTTCGTCAGATGCACAAGGGAAAACAGCAGTCCGCAGATGGCTATACTCCAACCGAACGGACTTCTATGAACAGGATATTTTGAAACTGGTATCACGATGGGAGAAATGTATTGAGAAACTTGGCGACTATATGGAAAAATAGACAAAAGATGTCCCTTCATGTGTGCATTTGTTTGTAATTGTACGAGGGAAAACCTCATGAAAACAGCAATAAATTTGTTCCCACTATTTTACTGCAGAAAGAACGTTTGCCGATTGGAAGTCTTCATCAGATTTGAACTTCTGCCCTCCAAGGTGCTCCTTTAATGGGCCAAAGATGTGGAAATCCGATAGTGCCAAAGCGAATGAGATTGCTGAGTAAAGGTGTTTTGCTTCAACATGATACCACCCGTTCTCATGCGCCTCGTGCAACAATGAAAACCGTCGACGACTTCCGCCATAACCGCAAGATTTGGGACCATCAGATTTCCAAATCTTTGGTTCATAAGTTAGTGGGAAGAGAAGAGAACAAAAATTAATGCTTGTCCCCGCATTAAAGCTGATGAAGGGTGGACGGTTTACGCTGCAAGGTTTCAGAACAGAATCAAAACCAAATATGCTGTGTTCTTGTCATATATACACTCAAATAAACGGTGCAAAGTATCTTGCACAAACTTCATTTGTATCATTGAGGTTTTTAGGTTAACGAAAGAAACCAACATGTACCATGACAAAATTAAAGTGCAACCTCTAGATTAAATGAATTTTTGGATCTGACCAAATTTTTCATATAGGTCTATAGCACCACACATAATACCTTAATAAATAATTGATCCGACTATTCATTAGATCTAGATTTTATGGGTGTAGAAAATAAATCATAAAAGCGAGTAGGCTACAAAAAGTAATACATCTGACTACTTTTAATTTTTTTTAATCCAGATTTTTTTATATTTAAGCCTACTATATTTAGACTTTTATTATTATTAGGCTATATCGAACTGAGTTAAACCTAGGAACTACTTAAACTAGTTTTCATTCTCCCTGTAGGTGCTTAAAATTCTTGACATTATTTTCACTTGGAGTACCAGGACCTCTGAATTACCTCTAGGACCAACATCGGTCGTTTTAACTGGCAAGCATTTTTAGTAATTTTTCTTACCGTAAAAGCATACCATTTCAAATAATATCTTACTACAGATGTATAGCTCTTCGAAGGTACAAATGTCCTGCGCAGATGCAGTTTCTTTTCCAAGCACACATTCTCCACACTCTGGTCGCGGCGTTCCACATCGGTTTCCAAAGGCGGCTTTATCATCTGAGGAGTAACGCTTCGCCCAAACTAGTGAGATAAATAAGCGCGTGCGCTCTAACCTCCACTTAATTTGGAGAGCTTTAGGTATTGAAATTTAAGAGTTGAGAGTTATTTCAAACCTTATACGACACTGGTATACTCTCTACGTCTAAGAAATATTAAACACACTGCGCTTTCATGAAAAAATATTTGGATTAGGCTAGGTTCGATTGAGTTAAATGCAGGCACGCGTCTTCCTCAAAATATGACAGAACGTCAGGTGCACTAAAAATCGAAGTACGGTTACTTCCTCGTGATGTTTCTGCGGTAGGCTAAAAACAGTGCAAAATACCTTTTCACCCATACGAAGGACATATAGCCATTCAGTCAGTAGCAAATAACACGAGAGCTGATAAAAACGCCGCAAAAGAAGCGCATTGCTCTTAATAAATGTTTCTTTTCATGATTGTTTGAAATGTAACCAAGTACTTAGTAGGGCTGTCTATTTCTGTTCAACGTTCCAAAAGTCTAAGTTATAAAATGCGTTATTTTTAGGATATTTTGGTTACCAGTAGGTGTCTGCTTAGGCCTAGCCTATTATTGTTGCTGTGTCTATTTTGCTTTTTTTGCTTTGAGACATGAAATATTTTAAATTAATAAAACAAAATGTTGGAAGGGATGAGTCTGAGCGATCTTGCAAGAATAGCCAACTTCAAATTACAGTAGCCTAAATATATTGCCAATAGCCCTAAGTTACTTATACACAGATAGGCCTATATAAAATTTTCATACCTGTGCCTGTACTGTGGTAATATTAATATTAAATTAGGAGTGGATTAAAACGCCTGAATAGCGAAATACGAAACAAACACTATAAAATAGACGTAACTAAATGCTAAAATTGGACATTTCAAACACCAGATCTGGTACAGTAGTAAAATGTGTTTTGTTTCTTTTTAAAACAACACTAAAATAGTATTCTAGCTATTAGTCATTTGATCTTGGCCAATGATATCTAACTGTATTTTTATATCGTCTAGTGAACTTTAATCACATAGTCCTTGGGAACTGTCACAGATTTACTTATAAAAATGAGTTTCATCATGTTAGAAAGTGATATACTGGCACCTCACACTACAGCATCCTCTGCATAAACTGAGATCCGAGCTCAAATTGATTCGGGAAAGTTAATCTGTCACAGCTGCTGATGTACCGAACAGTAGCCATAAGTTGGCCTCTCAAAATCATATTTTTATTCTGTCGATAAAAACGTGCCTGGGCCCGTCTTCCTAACTTCACCCTCCATCTCAATTTAATAGAAATTTGTTCATCAATTCACGAGGGAGAAACTAATGATGGGAAACTTGTCCAATATCCCTGTCCTTAATTTACCATCCGTGGCCAAACATTTTTATAACTTGCGCGGTTATTGGATCATCGTGTTCTATATATATCGCTACGACGGATTGGAGGGGTCGGCAAGTGGAACCATCCTTCATAATGTGATTTACTATGGAAACATCAACCCTCTCTTCCTCAACCCTAGCTTATCCCATCCTCCTACCTCCTACTCCTTCTCCACAATTGATCATCCACAATGTATTTTGGAGTGGATGAAAATAAAATCACTGGATGCTCACCAAATAAGTTTTTTTAGTGCTTGAAAACAACAAGAGTTTTTATTATAAGTTTCATCCTCGCCTCGTTTTGCAATAAAAGCAAGGTTATTAGCCTCACATACTACATGAGATTTATTATCATAAAACGCAGATGCATAAAACAGAGTATCGAACTTGTTTTTCTTCCTAACTCATAAAGTAACTGAACGACATATTCATAAAAAGAGTGTTATTAAGGGGGGACTTATAGCTTTCGGTGAAATTCATAGGTGAGAAATAGGGAAATTGTATTATTTTTTTCTCAGCAATGAATTGCTGTGCAATCTTGCAATCTGATATACTTTTTATTGAATACTTCTACAATTGCATACTATTTTCAAAATTAATCAAACTGTTACAGTTATGGGTAATTATCGTTACAAAATGGCAGCCATGTTTCGTGCACTAAAATGCCGTTTCCGTGATAATTTCCACAAATGGCAATATTTTAAGTGATGTTTTCTATCTATTTGCAAACATCATATGAACAACATAATCTACAATCCTTGAAATATCTGCTGTAGGCCTATAAGTATTTTTTAAAATCAATTCTTTAAAATTTTCTTTTTCATTAATATATATGTTAATATGTTAATGTTAAATGAATGATTGTAGATAGTGTTGTTTATATGATATTAGCAAATACATACAAAAATAATCACTCAGAAATATTGATATTTGTGGAAATTCAGTGCATTTCATTGCATGAAACATGGCTGCCATTTTGAAACGATAATTAGCCGTAACTGAAACAGTATGATTAATTTTGAAAATAGTATGCAATTGTAGAAGTAGTCAGTTAAGAGTATGTCAGATTGCAAGATTGTAGAGCAATTCATTACTGAGGAAAAAAATAATGAAGTTCACCTATTTCTCACCTATGAATTTCACCGAAAGATGTATATCCCCCCTTCCTTAAATCGGAATTGTGTTATTTAACTTCTCCAAAGAATTGTTTCAATATAGAGATAAAAGCTTGAAAATGTATAACACGTTAAACACTTTATTGTGTTGTGCTCAAAAAGGAAAATAGGACTTTCTAGCATATTAAGGTCTCTCAAGGCCGCCAACGGTCCATGTAATCACGAATGCCTCTCTGGGCTTATCTAAATCAAATCGTTAAAAATTCAGACCGAACTGCTTGCGAAAAGAAATCTTATGTGAAATTCACATAACTTTCTCTGCCCCCAAAAAGTTAGCCTCTTAGTAGAATATAATTGTTATGTATGGCATTCTCTTCATGTAAATTGGGTGTAAAAATGAAGAGAATGTCGTAACCACATCACATCGCATCCCCGAAGGATACATAAATCAAATAAAATCTAATTAATGTACTCTCGTAACTTTCTTTACTTTAAGTAAGCTCAATACATTTTTCTCACTTCACATTCTGATATAGAACAAGAGGTCATATTGTAAAGAGCAAGTATTCGGAGTGTGTGGCTTATAACTACCCTTCAGATATCTTTTTTTTTTTTTTTTTTCGAAAAAATGTTTCAAATGAAGTTTTAGCTCTTAGTAAAAGCACCCCATGTGTAAATTTTAAACAAAATTGTAAGAACTGTTTTCGAGAAAATCGCGTCAAACGAAATTTTCTTCATATAAAGTCCTCTTGAAAATAAGAGAAAGTCGTCGCCATTCTTCGTCTCACATCCCCAAAAGGTACCTAACCCAAAGACAAAATGTTGCTTTCGTACGATTTTCCGTTACAAGAGCCGTATTACAAAGCTCGCGTATCCTATAACTTATAACTACCCTTCAGAGAATTTTTTCGAAAAAAAAGTTTGAAATAAAAGTTTTAGCTCTTATTATAAGCAAGCCATATGAAAAATTTAAAAGAAATCGTTAGATGCTCTTAAAAATAAGAGAAAATTGTCGCCAATCTTCGTGTCACATCTTCAGAAGGTACCTGACCAAAATACAAAATTTTGTTTTCATATGATTTTCCGTTCTGGAGCTAGACTGTTCACACACATTCACACAGTCACGCAAACACAGACATGTTTCCAAAAATAGTATTTTTGGATTCAGGGACCTCAAAAGTGTATTTATGTTAAAATCTCAACTTCGAATTTGGGGTCGAAAACAATACTTCCTCTACCTTAGTATCTATGGTACAGGCAGAGGAAGTAATAAGTTGAAGAGGGAGACCGAGGGAAGTGAGTGAAGCAAGTGCCACATTTGACAGGTTCCAGGGACAATAATTTCAGTAGGCCTAGGCCATCCGACTTGACTTGAGGTTTTTCATGGTTTCTCAGACACAGGGGCATTCATTTATGAAGTAAGAAATAAAAGTAACATAGGCCTACAACTCACGTATTTACAGAAGAACTTGAAATGTTTACCATTTTCTTAACGGCAAATTCACTCGCTTTCATTTATTTGGTAAAACTTTCATCAAAGATTTAATGGGATTACTTATTCCAGTTTTCGACTCATAACAAACAGATGCACAACAATAGCTAAAATGGCGTACTCTGGTATACCTGCTACGAGTCTGAAAGGAAGATGGGGCAGATACCAACCTTCTCGTGGGTGGCGAACTTAACCAGAACTGCGCAGAGACTTCTTGATGGCACTGTTTTATTCTAATGTCATAGCTACTAAAATTGAATATCGACGTAAGCGTAATATCAGGCATAAACATAAATCTAAGACAATATAGGCCTATATTATTTATTTATTTATTTATTTTCCAAATGGTTAAACCCTATTTTACTCAGTGGTGTATTAGGGTTGTAATTTGTACATGTATATCATATAGGCCCTACTGTATACAAAAAATGAAGACTTAATTCATTAACCAGAAGTTTCTTATAAATGTAACTTAAAGAATATTTTGTTTAGAAAAGATATGAAGTATTCAGTGGCGTAGGAAGGGGGGTGCGGGGGGTGCGGGCCGCCCCGGGTGCCATCACCCGAGGGGTGACAAAATAAAAATGTGTCTTTTTAAGTGAAAAATCGCTCAAGGGAATTTAAAGAAAATAAAAAATATTATTTAAAACAATTAAATAATTTTAACAACTTTCTACAAGTCAACATGCATATTGAAACTTCTTAAAAAAAATAGTTTTAAATTCAGTCAACAATGGTAATAAAACGCGGCTGAACTGGCCGCTGTGTTGATACGAACAAACCTAATAGGCTATTATGGTTAGTAGTCCAGTCACCAGGTACTTTTGCCTGGAAAAAGGTCCGAAGTTAATGATTTTTTAGTATGTTGTATATGAGTATTCTGAGGTGTAGAATCCAAGTTTTCCAATTCGAGAACCTTGTGCTAACTTCAGGGCAGCCGAAAAACCCCGAAATTTTTGGGCTTTTTTCAATGTTTTCCTTATAACTCCTAAACAACGCTTTTTATCTGAAAATACTCTATTATAAAAATTAAAGGGCAATAAATTTACTACAATTTGCACTGTTTAAACTTTTTTAAAGTTGAATACGTACCGAGATATGGAGCTTCGAAGTTTCGAGTAATTTTTCAAAATATTGAAAAACTGCAGAAAATGCAGGATTTTTCCTAGTAACTTTCATCTTTCAATATTGCTATATGAATAACGTTCAATAACCTACACAATAGAAAGCCCACCCTTAATGAGATGTTCTTTTCAGAATAAAGAACACAATTCTCGATGCATAAAAATGAATTTTATAAAAATGTATAATACATGTAATGACATGTGGATATATTAAGTACAAAATATGTAAATTATTACAAATTAGTAATTCATATTAATTCATAAAAGCCTTGATCTCTTTGGTCCCAATGGCAAGTCGGCATCATCTCTCAGTGATTCCTCTTCCTCCTGAGCAATGATCTCATCGATGACGTCATCCTCCTCGTCGAACTCAATGTCTGTGTCTTCCTCGTTGATGTCAGTTTCAGGCAAATTCTCACAAGCATTTCCTGCACAATTCTTGCAGATGGTTGAGCATCGGAGTCCTGTTTTTTTGCAGCTGCAAGCCCCGGTGCTACACCCTGTCTTGCACTCGCAATGTATCATTTGCATCAACTTTCCTGGAGCTGCATCCATGGTCGTTGTTATAGGGATCAGCCCTCGTTTCGTTAAAGTCCAGCCCAAACTGACGGTAACTTTTTGTAGCCCAGCCACGACTGCACTTGCAGATAGGTTCGAAAAGAATGGTACCGGGCAGCGTCTCGTGTAGGGGGCAATCTGGCAAGGTTGAATTTGGATTTTGACACGGAGTTGGAAAATATTCGGTACAGAAGATCATTCAGAGTATCTGTGTCCATGTTACCACCGTACAGTATCACAAGAAATTTTTCCCCTGCTTCCGAAATTTGGCATGGTGTTGCTTCGTTATCTTTGAAAACACTAACGATGTCAGACAGAGAACGGTTTTTTTCATACATAGTGAAAACTTTCTTCTTTCCTTGTCCAAATGGGTTTGATGTAGTGTCACACCCGCTTGCTGCATGAAGGAAAAGAATATCCTGAGTATTGTATTTGCACGAAGCTGGCTAATACAAAACACTGGGGTATTACCTCTCCCACTCTTTTGGAAATAGGCCTATACGTTCTTTTGAGAAGAGCCTAATGCAGTCAGCAATACTAAGAGATCGATGTCTTCACCTGTGATAGTAACACTATCGAAGTCAGAAGCCTTTGATATTACAGTTTTCACTATCATGAAATCAGCATCTTCTATTGCCTGCATAACTTCGATGCCCTTTGCTGCCATTTCAGTCATCAGCATTGAAATAAAGTTTCTCTTGTTCGTGTCATTGGACAAACATTTTTCTTGCGACAATGTAACGGCCGTTGTTAACGAAAATAGAAATTTTCTGGACGATTGCAGCAAAGCCCAGCAATATCGTTCAGCTGCTTTGGTGCTCCGATAAGCGACGTCACTAAGATCTCCATCGAATGGCAGTATACCCAAAGTGTTTCTGTACCTAGTCCACATAGGTCTTGCACAACGTGCGTGATGTAGTCTTACCCCATACAACCTTATACAGTCACTTACTACACATTTTCTGCTGCCAAGGTCTTCATCCTGTAAGGAGTGAATGCTGAAATGGCAGCTAAGGAGGACATCATCGATAAGATCATTGCTCAGGAGGAATTACTGAGAGATGATGCCGATTTGCCAATCGGGAGCAAAGAGACCAATGCTTTTATCAATCAATATTAATGGAAATTTGTAATAATTTACATATTTTCTACTTAGTTAATATATCCACATATCATATGTAGTATAAATTTTTATAAAATACATTTTTATGTAACGATTATTGTTTACTTTATTCTTAAATGAACATCTCATTAAGAATTGGGTTTCTATTGTGTAGGTTATTGAACGTTATTCATACAGAAATGTTTAAAGATGAATGTTACTAGGAAAAATGCTCCATTTTCGCAGTTTTTCGATATTTTGAGAGTTTTTCAAAACTTTGAAGCGCCATATATCGGTACATATTTGGTTTTAGAAAACATATAAACAGTTAAAATAATTGGAAATTTCATGCCCTTTAACTTTTGTAATGGAGTGTTTTAGGCTAATATGCATTGTTTAAGAGTTATAAGGAAAACACTGAAAAAAGCCCCAAAATTTCGGGGTTTTTCGGCTGCCCTGAAGTTCGCACAGGGTTCTCGAATTGGAAAACTTGGATTCTACACCACAGAATATCCACATACAACATATTAAAAAATCATTAACTTCGGACCTTTTTCCAGGCAAAAGTACCTGGTGACTGGACTATAAACCGTTCCACGGCCTTCAAGGAAATCGCCCAACAGAACGTCCTGACGGGGGAGGGAGGGGGATGATGATGTTAAATTTATTAATTTAGATTCACCTACCATTACTACTATTATTATCCATATAGAAATGTTGGAAGATGAAGTTTACTAGGAAAAATCCTGCATTTTTTGCAGTTTTTCAATATTTTGAAAAATAACTCGAAACTTCAAAGCTCCATATCTCGGTACGTGTTCGACTTAAAAAACGTTTAAACAGTGCAAATTGTAGAAAATTTATTTCCCTTTAATTTTTATAATAGAGTATTTTCAGATAAAGCGCGTTGTTTAGGAGTTATAAGGAAAACATTGAAAAAAGCCCAAAAATTCCGGGTTTTTCGGCTGCCCTGAAGTTAGCACAAGGTTCTCGAATTGGAAAACTTGGATTCTACACCTCAGAATACCCATATACAACATACTAAAAAATCATTAACTTCGGACCTTTTTCCAGGCAAACCCAATTTTCAGTACCTGGTGACTGGACTATAGGGGAGGAGTGTTTATTTCTGCCGATGCTTGTTTCAGCAGTTTTATTAATTTAAATGAGACTTCAACAATCGGTGATATTTTATATCACTCAAGCCGCAACCAATTCTACTCGCTGCGGCAGTCATGACTTTGACGAAAATAAACTTCGAATGTGAGTTGACTCCGAAGTCTCCTTCAATCTAGATTTTGAACTGGGATGTGCGCATATTTAAGAATAGATTATTAATGATACAGTTCCGTAAAATAGTCACATTACTTGTTTACGAATTTTTTTAGGATCAACCTATAAAAAATTGATGAATAATTCACATAACTTCCTCTGCCCAAATAAAAGTTAGCCTCCCCTTAAAAATAAGAGAAATTCGTCGCCAATCTTTGTGTCACGTCCCCAAAAGGTACCTAACCCAAATACAAAATTTTGTTTTCTTACGATTTTCCTTTGCAAGATGCCATATTGCAAAGAGCGCGTATTCAGAGTGGGTGGCTTATAACTACCCTTCAGAGAATTATTTAGAAAAAGTGTTTCAAATAAAAGTTTTAACTCTTAGTATAACCAACCCATGTGCAAAATTTAAAGAAAATCGTTAGAGCCGTTTTCGAGAAAACTTTCTTTATGTAAAAATAAGGAAAACGTGTCTCCAAACTTCGGTGCACATCTTGAAAGGTATCTGACATAGTCTATAAAATTTTGTCCTTTTATCAAAATTCATCTTTCCAAAATTCGAGATTTCGCTTGGAAAACGAAATATAAAAATATAAAATAATCACTCAAAAAATAAAAATTTGCACAATTTCGGGAGTGTATTTTCGCCTAGATGCTTTCTTTATTAACGGTAACACCCACAGTCTGTCGCTCACGAAAACAATGTATATCTGTCTGTCTATTTCGCTCTTTAGATTAATAATAATAATGGAATTTGCTGTCGTTTAACAGTGCAATGTACAGTACAGCATAATGTACTTGATATGTATGTCTTTCCTTAATCCTAACAAATTGGCTGAATTAGGTTAACTATTATGTCTCATATGCACCATTGGTATCACTGGTTAGAACATGGTCACTCGAATCGCTTTATGGATGGTTCATTCATAGTATACCATGATTTCGGAGCTTAGTTTTGTTTTTATATAACAAAGTAATTATTACTAATTTTGCATAATCCGTTGAGTTTACGAGTTACATCAGATAAATTCGTTGCAGCTGCATCTATCGATAAACTCTTAAACTCTCGTGGGATTACCTTTGACTACCCAAAAAATAACACTTGGAGCTGTTCCATCTTTTAATAATTCAAATGGGGGGGGGGGGGGGTGACAAGAAATTTTCCGCACCGGGTACCACCTAAGCTTGCTACGCCACTGGAAGTATTGGTAAGATTTATGATTCATGAGAATACTTGTGAGTGGTTTGGAAAAAGAGTAGCCCAATGATTGTAATAACAGTTCAAATTCGAGCCTTTCGATGGCTATAACTGAACAGTGGAACAGTATGTGTGTGACATCTTGAACATTTTCCCCAAAGATGTAGTCTGGACTGGGTTTAATTTTTTTAATCTGTGAAGGTAGGCCTACTGTTGGAATCTACCATGTCCAGTCAAAAATTGGGTTAAGACCAAATTTGGAACCACAAATCTGCATTTGCATCTGTCAAAGACTGTTGGAAAATATGTCTTTTGTCAATGTAGAGATACAATCAATAGTTACCACTGCTTTCTACTACGCTCACGATCTTAAACAATCAATATGACCTATAAAGATAAAACATGGATACTTAACGTAAAGCTAAGAGCTAGAGAAGTCATCAACATAACAAATGTAATCTGATTTTCACTAATATAGAGTACATTGAGTCACATACAGGCCTAGCAAGTAGAATCATTGCGTTTTAATTTTCGTGGATTTAGATGACATTGTGCTTAAAGACATGGGCCTTCCTTTTTAACAGGATTCGGATGTTAGCGGCACATTGTACGTTATCTTTCTTTCTTTCTTTCTTTCTTTCTTTCTTTCTTTCTTTCTTCTATCTTCTCTTTGTCTTTGTATTTCATTCATTCGTTCATCTATCCCTTCACCCGTTCTTTTCTTTCAGTTTTCTTTCCTTCTTCCTTATTAATCTATTAATAATATTACGGCAATCTATCCTCACTTGATCCTCACAAATATTACCGGGTAATAATAATATAATATATGAAGATAATCCAAATGTAGCGTGCTGATAAATTGGATGTGTTCAGTACTCTACCGTATGTAAGTAATTATCCTTTTCTTCGACGTGGACTACGGTCGACAGGAATTTATAGCCGGTGTAACTTACGTAACCTTTTATACAAGCACCTGGCCCTTTCTTTTTGTATGTTAGAGCGTGTGTGTGATACGAACAGCTACCGTGTGTCATAAATCCTGCTGAAGCTGTTCGCTGACGCTTATGTTAATTAACAAAGTATATTAAATATCTTGTGTCCGTCAGAATTCCCATGACAAATGACCGCTTATTTGCCTTCTCCTTTGTTCACCCTCACAAAGACCTTCAGTACGTAATATTGCTTTCGTTCCAGAGACAGGATTCGGATGTTAGCGGCACATTGTACGTTATCTTTCTTTCTTTCTTTCTTTCTTTCTTTCTTTATTTTTCTTTCTTCTCTTTGTCTTTGTATTTCATTCATTCGTTCATCCATCCCTTCATCCGTTCTTTTCTTTCAGTTTTATTTTCTTCCTTTCCTTTTTTTACTGTTTCTTCCTCTTTTTCTCTTTATTTCTTTTTTATTCTTCTTATTTGTCTATTTCTCTATCTATTTATGTAGGTTTATCCATCTATTTACGCCTATTTATTTATTCTCTATCTACATTTTATCTATTAATCTACCTAATTTTCAATCATTGATATAGGCCTATTTTGCTTCTTCATTACTTTCTTTATCTCTTTCATAGTTCATTCTTCATCGTTTCCCAAATTTTCTTTTTTTTTATCCTCTCTTTTCTTCTTGTTAGACTAGGCCTACTCTTCTTTATCTTCTCTTTCCAGTAACTTATATGTATTTTACTGGTAGTATCACAGGCTCCCATGCAAAATAAAAAATATAAAAAACTTTAAAAAATAAATCCTCTGTCGAATTTTTAACAGAAATATAGGCTAATGCAGGTCTATGTTTTGAGTTCTTCTGTTGGCTGTTTTCTATTCGAGTCAGACACCATTCCTGGTGCGATAGTATGCATTTCGACTACCATATTAGACCTCATACTTGAAAAGACTATGGTTTTAAAAGATTTTCCAAAACCAACCGAAACATTTTTGTTTAATCTTTTGTAAGCCAAGTCTATAGGCCTATTGTATATTATATACACTGTTCTGTATTGAGACCCGTAACTGCAGATGGAAACTTCTTTAATAAATTACAGTCTCGATCTGTTAGGCCTATTGAGTTTTGTTAAGCCTTACTCACTTGCTCTTATTTACTTATTTATTTACTTCTATTACTATGCAGCAGCTTTCTTCATGTCGGAATGAGAAACAAGAAATCATTGCTTAGACTACAGTAGTCTGAATGAGTCTCTTGCAATTTATCTGCGTTAAATAGCATTTAATTTAATTAAAACGCCTATCTAAAGAACATTTCAAATATGACATACCTTACAGTCTACTTACGTAATGCTTTAAGTCCCCCCTCCCTCATATTTCTCAAAGAAAATTAAAATTAGTTAACGTCTCCTCCTGACATTGTAAAGTTTACGAAGAGGATACGACACTTTCAAAGTTAAAGGCCTAGGATGCTGCATTTTTTAAATCTCTGAGGTAATTTATACAGTCGCAAGTTCACGATGGCATTGCAGAAGGTAAATATAACACATATTTGTCCGAAGCAATAAATTAGGTCTCTATGGTATTCCTGCCTTTCCATCTCTGAGCATGAATGAAAATGAATATGAAAATGCGTATGAATATTTTGAAATATGAAATAATCTGTTCACAAGTTCCATAATAATTATTGTCTTAAAATGGAAAAAAGGCATTCCTCATTTTTGTGCCGATCCTATCACATAGTCCATCGAAACAAAAGATCAACCTAAAGTAAAATACAATAATATAAAATAAATTTAGGAAACAGATAACCAGAATGTACCCTGAGCCCTCAGTACACCCTGATCCTAAATTTTATAGGAGTATAAAAAATTATCTGGTATTTATTTCTAGCTACCTCCTACGTATTTATTTTGTTTTTCTATTAAGTCTTTATTTTAAAACTGTTGTATTTTACATAAGTTACATCACATTTTTCCCCCTTTTTTCACTCTGCTCTTCGTCTCTCCTCCTTTTTCACTCCACTCTCTTTGAACGAGCAACCTTGCTCATTCGGGTGTATTTTCTGAATATTATATTCATAGTATATTATGTATCAACAATTTTTAATTAATTGTGTTTAAAATTTAAATTTATTGTTTTTGTATTTCTGATATGTCATAAATATATGTAAAATTAAAATTAAATAAACAAAAACTTAAAATTAAGAAATATATATAAACATTCTAATACTAAGTTATTTAGATAGTTTCCTCAGTGCAGATTTCATTCAGTTTTTCACCATTTATATTTTTGTATATTTAGCTGCCATGATAGCATTGTTTTCGGAGAGTTTTGAGGCCATCAACTGGGGTGGTTAATGTTTTGATCATAGGCAGGGAGTGCGTGAAATACAAATGAGATTGAGAGCTTGAATCAATATCCCAGGCTTGGCACACAGCAGCTGCCTGTCATCATGAGAGAGCCCGTCCTCTGCAGATTCCAATTACATATAATAATTAATACTTTCGTATCACTTCTGATATTTCAACAAATTGAATTAGTCGATGCAGATAGGGGACTCGTCTTTTATTCACATTCCAACATCTATTTAGCAAAAAAGTCCGTTATTTTCATGGTTGCTAGCGAGGTTTTAGATTAGAAAGGTGTACGGAATATTTATATATATATTACGTAACCGACTGGAATGGAACAATTACATAGCCTAGTAAATACCATTCGAGTGTATCTGTACATACTCTACGTGTGTATTATGCCGACGTATGGTTTTATTTAAATATGGTTATAAACTTTAAAAATGTAGCCCAAAATTTCATGGTAACTGGAAGATTATTTTTAGTGGAAAATAGCAAGACTTGGTCTTAGCACGAAAGCAAGTCACTATAGTGAAGGAAGCAAGAATAGGCTATGTGGTTTTCAGGTTGTTCAGACGGGTTTCTTTATAGTCCGCTGGGCTATGGCTTTCTCAGCACACTGTTTTCCTAACGGTTCGTGGTCCGTGTACCTAGACCTCACCCCCTTCTATGCGAATGTCAGTTATGGGCCATTCAGATAGAAACTTAACCGTAAACGTAAGAACGTAAACTTAAACGCAAACTTTAGCACGGCATTGAGCATTCGCAATGAAAGCATAAACGTAGATAACAACCAATCACAAAAGAGAACGTGAACAGCTGATAAAATGGCTGCAGCAGACGAAAATACTTTCATGTTTCTATTAAACATGTGTATGCCATTAAAAATTGAAGTCATACAAGCGTATGCAGACATATAAAAATTAACAGAATACTATATGGACTTTATTTAACACTATGTTCATTTCTACCGAACTAATTTTCATATATTTTCCTTCAATATAATGGATGCCATTTATCATAATGACGAGTTTCTCATTCATAGAGACCATCTCTTGGCTACTTCCACTTCCGTCTCCTGTTCTGTTCTCTGATTGGTTGTATCGTTACTTTTCGCATAAACGTAACGCAGAAGCTTGGTGTTCGCAAGGTTCTACGTTACGTTTAATTTTACGTTTAAGTTTCACGTTTACGTGATGCATTGTGAATGGTCACATTGAAAAACATAACCCCAAACTTTTAAGTTTACGTACGTTTACGGTTAATTTTCTATCTGAATAGCCCATTATTCCCAAATCAAGCGCTGAGGTTATCTTCGTTTGATCGTTTCCTCCGTGTACGTCTTCAGTTCATTATACACGTGTAGGCTATTATTAAAACAGGAAGAGAAATTCGTAAAGGAGATACGCTGGGACAACATTTTGAAAGAGTCCTCATTTAGATAGAGTTGTAGGAACAGTTCTCATGTGGACAGTGACAATGACCAGTAGCTATAAAATTGTGTTAGTTGTTAGTACACAAATAGCCTATCTGACATAATGAGCCTATTATTCATTGCTTTACAATTTACAGTGTAGTAATTTTATAGTAAATAAGATCTGTACTATGCAACTTACATTTTATTAACAAATGTGTAGTGATAGTATTATCAGCTAACAAAAATTATCTGCCTTTCAAATAAGTTATAACATGAGAAAATTAGTTGATAAATTTTGATATTTATTGAATGTTGAGTTTGTCCGACAATTCGTGCAAGTTTATGAAAATAACGCAAGTAAAGAAGTTCATTTAATCATTCTTTTAAATCAGTTATCGAATTGTTAATTTAAATAGCTAAACTATTCTTTTGAAATATTCTGTTAATTTTAGTATAATGTTGGCCTAATCGTGGGAGTGAAAGTTTATTGAAACGTAACACCTGTACTAGTAAGGGGAAAGGAAAGAGGGGTGTCGGTGGATGGAGTTGTTTTGAGAAACCCGCCTATTCTTTCTGCATCGACTTCCTGCAAAAATATTATAAATATAGGTCTACAGAAATAATTATAGACTAACTCACTAAATAATAATTAGGGACCGGATTTTTAGGTTTTTAAAAACACTGTTTTAGGTTTTCCATTAGGTGAAATAGTTTTTTTTAGGTTTTTTCCCTAAAATATCGTTTCGGGTAGAATAATTGGTTGAATGAATTTGAATGTGCTACATAGGATTCTATACATAATACTTGTTTAACTTAACAAAATTGACTTAAATTTGTGTAAACTTGCTTTACTACAATATTATACAATTGAAGAAAGAAAGCATAAACAATCAAAAGTAGCAATGAAAATAAGATTGCCTCACATTTCCTGGTTACAGTGTATCACTAAATATCTTTCAAGATTCTCACCTGTGCAGTTCTTCCTGTTATCTCTTAGTTAATAGTTAATACTGTATCTAGACACTACCCTTCTCAGGATTCGAACCCGATGCTTCTAATTTAGTGAGTAAAATACTTATGGTTGGATGTAGATAATGTGAAACAAATTATTTTCCTTTCTTCGGTTGTTACGCATGCTAACCGCACAACAGATCAACTAGGGACGAAAACTTCCCCCTTTTCTAGAAAGGTAAATAACACTTACGTGTTTCTGGCAGGCTTGACAAAATATTACTTTGCCATCGGTAGTAAAATTCAGTTCGTCGCCAATCCACTGCCGGAATAAACTCGATTTCATTTGTTTCTGCATAATTAACACTTCTACTTAAAACTCACAGTGAGACCACTCAGTATGAATAACAGGGAAGTACTAAATGCAAACAAGCGCTTTAAAACACAGAAATCTATATCCTTATTCATACACGGCAACAATGGTTGTTCGTACGAATATTTTAAAAGGAATACGCCGGTATTCTTACACTTCCTCTCTAGATACTGTCCATTTTAGACGACAATGGGTTGAACGAAACGCTGGTGGTATTAATTTCAACCCGACGAAAATTATTGTCTCTCCGCAAAATACCGATTTCTCAACCGACAAACAAAAAAGATAAAAAAAAGTAGCGTAAATTAGATATTTTAGGTTTTATATCCCGTTTAGGTATATTTAGGTTTTTATACCCCATTTAGGTATTTTTAGGTGCTACAGAATTAATGTGGGTGAATCCTATGGACATGATTCGAAAAAGTGTATGAGCGCTTTTTGTTTTGGAAGTAAGGAAAAAAATAGGTAAAAACCTAAGAATCCGGTCCCTAATAATAATTTTATGAATATTTTTCAAAGAATAACGAAAATATCATCCCAAGTAATTTTAGTTATTTGCGGATTTAGTAAGGTCAGTAATAAGCGAGATATTTCCTTTTTTTGCTGTCCACGTCCCTTATAAACTCTCCATGTTTTTAGCTTTATTTATATACGCTTTAACTGTTTATAGGTCATATCGCTTATTTACTTTAGGATATGTCAATAAACCGGTAGGCCGTGTAACTCTTAATTTTCATCTGTTTCTAACTATTTGTGTGCATAATTAATTTGTATGAATATTAATATTATGATATGAGAGAAACAGCTGCGATGAATCGTCTAACCTGGCATTTGTCTTAAAGACTGGGGACACCATGAAAATCCAAGTCAATTTGACCGGCCATGGTGATTCAAACCCGAAACTTCCCTAATAAGATTTCGTCACACTAGACCTACCGTCTTGGCCTCCTTAATCATTAACTCTCTGTTGTTTACTGATATACAAGGGATTTAACGTCTTAACCTTTCCCATGTGTTTATAAATTCAGTTTACGAACTTACCGTTAATTATCGTGCAGCCGTTTTGACGTTTCTAAAACCTGTAACAGATAGGCCTAGATGAGCAGGCAAACCTTAAAGCAGAAAGTCCCAGAAACTGTGATCACATCATACGAAAGGATCACTGTAACTAATAAAGTTGAAAAGGGGTCTTTAACGGTAATGCGAATCTTTCCCATATTTTTTATAGGTGTGAATAAAATCCTTTGAGTATGTTTCACATTTCATTTTAATTTCCAAACTTCAGAATTTAGGAATTAATGGCATTGAACTAGAACTATTTTCATCTTATTTATCTAATCGTACTCAAGCAGTTTGTTAACAGTAATTTTCTAAAGTGTCCAAGGTTAGTAGTTTAGTTTTTCTTTAGTGTTTAATTATGGTTAATGACTTTTCCGCTAATGTTTGTATTGAGACTGTATTATTTGTTGATGATACTACTTTACGCTACATAAGCCGTTGATATACGTTCATTGAATGAAATAAATAGCCAATGCAACTAAAGAGCAAGAAATTATTCCTTAAAAATGGATACTGCTAAGTATGAATTAAACTCAGTAGGACTAGGCCTATAAGAAATTCCCTTTAGTTGATGTACTCGTAATTTTGATACTCTCAATGAAGCAAAACGTTTGGGCATTAGTTGGGCAGTAAACTGACTAGGTTTTTCATATAGACTAACCATGCCATCTGTATTAGATTGTTTAAAAGAGTTTGGAGAACGTTAGGGTCTTCAGGATTTTTAAATTGGTCCTACAGTTAGAATTGGAAATGTGTGTTTTCATGACTACATTTTTCTCAGTGGTGATCCTTTCAGTTATTGGTTCACATAATTTGGTCTGTATGAAGGCATACTTTAATACAATACATTTATTATTTGTTTGTTCTTAATCCGTTCGCATACAGAGAATCCTGGGGCTTCAACAATAAAAACCAGCACTAAATTGTATGATTTGTGCACAAATTATATATTATTGCTACTCACACTCTTTGAGAATGTTCTATTAAAAATAATAAAAACGCGTGTGGGGTTTAAGGGGAGTAAATATTTGAAATCTGGATGTCACTGAGTTCGCGTTTCCAAAATAGAGACAAATCAATTTCCTTTTATAAAAATGTAATGTTGAACCGCTATTATTTTCGTTCACTCTGTTCACCATGTTGATATGTGAGTTTTGAATAATTCAGCTGGTGAAAGGTTTAATGGGGTTTATATGTGTCTTTCTGTTCCCGTAACATAGGTAGGCTTACAATAGGTAGAGGAAGTATTTTGTTAGACCCTGAAATTCGATGTTGAGTTTTCAGAATTAATAGGCATACACGTTTGAGGTCCCTTAAATATAAAAATAAATTTTCATAATTAAAAATAAATGTTCAGAATCTGTCTGTGTGTTTGTCTGTCCATCTGTCACCCAGTCTGTCTGTCCTTGTAGCCTATGTCTGTGAACAGTAGCCTATAGCTGGAGCATGAAAAATAATATCCAGATAACATTGTATATTTAGGTTAGATATTGTATGGGAATATCTCACGAAGATATGCGACCACCTTCTCAAACCTTTAGGCCTACTATAATTTTACATAAAGAAAATTTAATTTTTCGCAATTTTCTCGAAAACGGCTCTAACGGGCTTCTTAAAGTTTACACACAAGATGCTTATACTAAGAGCTTAAACTTTTAACATTTTTTCGTATAAATTATTTGAATAGTTTTTGTCAGCCGTCGTTTGCAGACACTCGGGCTTTAAGTTTTGCGTGGCTAACTATACATATTTGCTTCAGGCTGAAACAATTGAATACGCACTCCCTGCAATATGATCTGATATATCAGAATTTGAAGAGAGAAAATTATATTGCTTATGCTTTGTGAACACGTTACATCAAATTATTTTCAGTATTGTGATATGGGACTGTATGTATGCTTTTTTATGTTTCGGACCAATTGCACAATAATATACAACAAAGATATTTAACTAATATTACTAATTTATATACTAATATAATTAATTTAGGTCCTATAACTAATATATTGGTATATATATATATATATTGTATATATATATATATATATATATACACACACACACGTGTGTGTTCTTTTAATTTAATCAAGTTAATATCCTTAAAGATGTTCAGTTTTACAATTACTATAATTACTATAATTATTGTCTTTCAATATGATATATTTTTAAATTAATGCTTGTTCAGTGATCTAAGCCAACCATTTCTTATATGAATTATGTTACCGAATAAATTATTTCTTCCATGTGCAAGTAAAACTGACGAACCTGCTTCTCATTAAGTATAAAATACATCAGAAACCAAACAATATTGACCTATTCTGTTTTGGTTTTTTCCCATGCACTCCCAATATATGAACGGAGTCATGGTTGATTTCTTTAATTCTAAATCATATGGTCCCTTAATTATGATTTTAAGAACTAACATTTTTAACAATATTTTCTTCTTGTACCGGTCAAGAAAACCATCACTGACTACCTGGCACGCTCACCACGCACCCATTCTTCCCATGTACCAATGAAGTCGAAAGAACGACATAAATGACGCACCGATCTGGTAGGCCCGGTCTGGGGAAGGGATGTTGCGCCATTGGAGTTTAGTTTTTTTAGTTTCCTTCTATTCTCGTATAAAACTATCAAAATCGATTTTCAAAATTCCAAATTTCATGCTTATGATTGCCCTACTAATTGGCAAGGAAACCAAGAGAGTT
The DNA here is from genome assembly GCA_964059195.1 of Ectobius pallidus. NCBI lineage: Eukaryota > Metazoa > Arthropoda > Insecta > Blattodea > Ectobiidae > Ectobius > Ectobius pallidus. The sequence continues at coordinate 169,537,672 of CAXKWD010000001.1, forward strand.
ATTTGTGTCACTTTCGCCCTGAAGTTGCACATACAATTGCAATGCACGTACAGCACGGCCATTGTTATCATTTGAGTTTACTGTAATTACACTGTGAGGCGGCAGTCAGTCACATTCTGGTGGTGTGCAGAAAAGGCGCGGTAAAGCAAGAGTATCTTTATAATTTCGGAGGCCATCTATTAATTCGAAATCCCTCTACCAGGCTCTGATATTACAGGGCGGCAAGGAAAAAACACAGCATTTAGTGTATTATATTACACCAGGTGCTGCCGCCTACCGGCTGGGCTGAGAATTATTGAAATCGCTGTGATTATACACCTTGGGGACTCTTTTTAAGAGCCACCACTTTCCAGTACGCTTCCATCTTCTTAGTTATGTTAGCTAGTCAGATCTGAAGCCCGGAGCTGATTCGTTGTTTTTTATATCCCCTTGAAGTAGTAACACCTTCATTGCGCTGGACCAGCAGATCTAAGACTTTAGGCCTATAGATCGTACTGTTTTCATCTGGCCAAATGTTTAACGTAACTTACCCCTACAATAATATTTCCCCGAGTCACCGTTTAGAAATACAGTTGTTTTCTATGAGAATATTAGGCCTATAGGAGAAAAATTCCTCTGATAGCCTACTGGGATTGGACCCAGGACCTTTCGCTTTCCGTGCCACTGCTCTACCAACTGAGCTAAACCAAAGTTCACTTCACAGCCCCAGATGGAACCTCTCTCCTGTGACTAATTGCCCTTAATGGTCTACCTCCTCATTTATTCATGAATGCATATATATCCAGCAATTTGCTATATTTTAGAACTAGGTAGGCCTACTCTACTGAAGTTATCATAATGTGCCGATTTTTATAACATAAAGGAGAATTAACTAAAATAATGTAATTTATATTGTAAATAGCCAACAGAGTAGTTCTAAGATACATGTTTTCCATAGGCCTACGATAATTAAGAGAAGTTTCATATATGCTGTCATCATAGGCGTACCGAGGGGGGGGGGTTTGGGGGTTTGAACCCCCCCCCCCCCCCCATTGATTAAAAAAAAAGGAAAATTGTATAATGTTTTTAAGTCTGCCTATAAATTACTTAATACAAGTATAAAGCATGGGAAGCTTAAAACTCGTTATTTTGCGTCTTAATTTTTAAAATTTTCCGGGGGAGGGCCCCCGGACCCCCCCCTCCCTGGGGGTTATTCCATACCCCCCAGACCCCGCGGATGTTACAACCCCCCCCATATGGTCGGCCTGGTTACGCCTATGGCTGTCATGTAACCTTCTAATTATAGCACGTAGGCCATGCTATATCAATTAAGATTCTTAAGTCAATTAACCTATCATTCTGATTACCCTATACTTATTTCTATAATTTTATTCCCTTTTCAGGCTATTTAAATCGAAATTTTTCTCAAAGATAGGGTCTTTCGATTTGAGCATGCGCCTTTTACCAGACTGACTTCATTTAACTTACCTATGTAACATATCCTAAAACATGCTACTGCAAAGACAAGACAGAATCTTCAACTAGATTTTTTTATAAAGCAATTAATTATTGAATTTCGTCTTCACTGGTGGGCAAGTGGGTTCGATATCCCCCCATCAATGCCTTTTTTTTATCTGATCTGCTTATGATATATTAAAAATAAACTTAAAAATAAAACTGAAATTAATTATGGGAAAAGTCCAACCAAGAGTTGGTATTTATGAACTATGGATCCCTGGAGACCTAGATATTTTATTTTCCAGTGTTGTAGTTTGCCAGGGTCGTTTCCCCCATTTACTTCTTGTTAAAATATGATCCATATCGAAGATGAGCTTAGAAATTAGAAACGATTGGATTAATAAATGACATATGTTAGTGAGTAAGACTCGTGTACATTTCAATTTGCTTGAGTACTAGCTGCATCCCCCGCACTCCACGCGATGAAGGGGACGGACAATAGCTTGTTATCACGATACTACGATTACTCACTGATTACTTGATTAAATTGATTGCTCCACTTTGCCTCCTTGATGAACTATCAAGTGTGCTTTACCATGCAGGAACTCTTATTACCAGACATTTAGTGTAATTAAACTAAGTGCTTCATGATGCATTGCGTTTTAAACTGAGACGATCGAGCGATGATCATATTTTAATTTCTTCCTAGGGGATGATTTTGTAGCCTATAATGGATAGGATACTGCAGAACCTCGTATCATTATGTGAATTGTACTTCACTAAACTATAGGCCTATGTAGGAATTTTAAGTAGGACTATCCGTAGAAAGTTTTAGTTTCCAATCGTTTCTATATTGTCTTTAAAAAATAAAAAAAATAAAAATAAAAAAAAAAAAATAATAATAATAATAATAAAATAACAACAACAACAACACTTCGTATATTACTTAATAGGTGTACTGTAGGCATGGGCGTACGGTGAAATTTTGTTCGGGAGGGGTTCGATGTAAAGTTGTCTCAGCTCCATGTCCTTGCGCACATTGTGAATTAATACTCTTTTAAAATTAGTAAACAGTTGTATTGTGATAATTAATACACAGTAATAAATTAATATGTAGCTCAGTCTTTGAAACTGTTTTTCTTGAGTTTTCTCATTTAAGCTAGAGTAGTGATGAGCAAATGCAAGACCAAGACCAAGACTAAGGCGGTCTTGGTCTTGGTCTTGGTCTTGGTCTCGCACACTCAGTCTTGGTCTTGGTCTCGCATCGGTAACCCTGGTCTTGGTCTTGGTCTTGGTCTTGCATACTCGGTCTTGGTCTTGGTCTCGGTCTTGCATACTCGGTCTTGGTCTTGTTGCAAGAGTCTTGCATTTTTCTTTTACGCATCTTACTGTGATTGATGGCGTTTACGTGATTTACAGTTACACCGATTACATGTGTGTTATTGCTTGCGAAAGTAACGAAAGCTAATTGCTTTTAGTTGCTTGAACCGTGAAAACAGTAACAAAACAACTGAAAGCTATTTCATCTTTAGCCATTAGTTATTAAGTGACAGAATGGTACTTTATGAAATTTGTGTGGGGAACTGGAAAATGTCTGTCTGTCTGTCCTTCTGTCTGTCTGTCCATGTGTCTGTACTCGCGATAACTCAAATGCGCTTTATTGGATTTTCATGAAACTTGGTATACGCACTTACAACATCCATAGGAAGAAGTCTTTATTTTCGCTGTTGCGTTTCTACTGGCTGCAACCCCTGCAAGTGATTAGCAAAATACCTTCCTTTCAACTTGCAAGCAGTCGCACAGACGAGTTACACGTTTTCATTCCTTAGAAAGTAGAAACAGCTATCGTTTCGTTGTGTTGTTGATTGTTGTAACGTAGTGTTTCAACATGAAACAAAAACGAGTAACCGTAACAAAACATGGTCTGTGTGGCGTTACTTTACATGTAAGAGATCAATTTTATAAAATGACTGTAAATGGATATACCATTAAAATGGTTTGTGTTCCGTTCTTATTTTAAAATTTGAAGAGTTCAGGCTACAGTATAGTAGGATTAAGCCACCCACACAGCAAGGCCCATTTAATGTCCCGGTCAAGTACATATTTAGAAATCAGTTTCCCGGGGGTCCTAAACTGATGAACCAGAAATTACTGACATCTTCTCTTCCTAAGTAATACAAAAAATATGTTTTTAACTAATACTTTAAAAATCTCATATTTGGGTGGGGGGGTGCGGTCCGGACCCACGTCCTTGCCTCCTGATGTTGTCTATTTTAAATTCATAAAAAATTGTTGGTCTATACCTATCAAATTTTGCTGTTTTATTGCCATTGATATGCATATTTTAGAATTTAAAAAAATTTTAATTGGGAATAGGTGGAGCAGTTGATTTTATACAAGCATTAAAACTATCCGTCGACCGGTGTCTGAAATTTCTTATATATAAATATTAACAATAACAAGTTATGTCCAAAAAATTAAGTACAATGTCATTTGAAACGTAATATATATTTTTTGGGTAAAACTTAAAAAGGTATTAACAGTACCGAATGCATTTAAAACGTGTTGGATTTTTACTTTGCGTTTTATTTTCTTATAGTGACTTGTTCTTTTTCTGTTACATGTAAACATTAATTTAGGTATTGGTTAAGAATTTCAATGTATTTCACTTTTTTATTAAGTAATTTCATTTAAAGTACTAATCAAGAAGATTCATTATTATGCTTGTATCAATGTGAGAAAACATTGTAACAGTTTTTCCAAGTAATTAGAAAGACCGCAAAAGACTATGGGCTGTGTGGGTTATGTTGGCACTGAAGTCATAAAACTACCCTTCCACTATTCAGCAGGTAGCCAAAAGTTAGTTACTCACTCCACTATCCCACTGGGTGGAGTAGGGTGTATAGAAAAAATGGGGGAAAACCAGAATTTCGAGGTTTAAATAATCGCCAGATGTGTTTAAGCAGTCTTATTGTCGTTTAGGAAAGAGACGTGGCGGCTTCTTACTGTAAATGGTGTTTATGTTAAGTCCTGATTATACAAATTCGTGGAGTGAGTAACCTTTCATAATAGTATGTTTCTATCTCTTTCTGTTCAATTACTGACTTCTGCCAAACATCTTCTGTCTCAATTTTCTGATCCGTGCCAACTCACAACAAACAGACTTTAGTGTCGGCATTACACCATGTCATAAATTTCTCAAGGGTCGGCGTAGCATATCTTTCAAATGAAGGTATGTGATTTACAATATTGTCCTTGGAGACAATTATCCTCTTTGCTATTTCTTACTATGAGGGAGGAATGTATTGTTCCTACCCCAAGAAGTAGTTTAAAACAAGTTCTCTGCAGGGCCGTGGAGAGAAAGCAAAGGACCTCAGGAAAAAATTTCCCGGGCCCCGTCAAATATTAATTTCACCACTGAAACCCAAAGTATGCAGCAAAAAGATTGTATAAAAATATTACATAATTATTATATAATATTACATAATTACATTATTACATATAATTACAATTATTACATAATTATTATATAATGTATGTAATGGTATGTAAGTATCCTATTACTTGAAGACATATGATATTTTTGTTAATCACTAAAAAGTTAGTCATATTTTACAAAAAATAAAACCATGTAAGTTTAAAAGCTTTTCAGTTGTGCACACAGAGGTAATAATACGTGTTTTGGCAAAATGCTATCAATAATCATAAAAACTAATCATTGTACAACTAGTGTCTTACTTTTCAACTATAAATAACAACATTTAAATTATATATCGGTACCCAACTATGTTTAATCACTATGAAAAATTCGCTTGTTTTGAACAACATAAACTGAAGATAAGATAAACATATACGATTGACAATAAAACTTGACACAATGACATAAGAACTCTTATTAAGTACCAGAATGGTACTTTCTGAGATCATGTGGGGGACGGGAAAATGGCTGTCCGTCCGTGTCTGTCCGTCAGTCTGTCCGTGTGCCTGTATGCGCGATAACTCAAATACGCTTTATCGGATTTTCATGAAATTTGATATACATATTTATAACGTCCATAGAAAGAAGCCTATTAATTTTGTACCAAATCGCTTGACCGGTACCGGAGTAACGACTAATTAACGGTCACATGCTTATTAAATGGCAAATCATCACTATACTACAAAGCCGCTTAGCTAATCACTGAGGGCCTTCACCACAATGCAGTCAGATGTTTGTAAATTTATTATATCACATCTTGCTTTAGATGTGAGGCATTCGTTCTGTTGCTATCCCACTTATTCCTTCACATGTGTTTAACGAACTTTCTCAAGAGTTCGGTCTAAAACTATATAGTTTCTGAAAAAAAGACCAATTAACTACATCTGGCACTTTTTTGTATCAGTTTACCTGATTTTTTATTATATTATGGCACAGTCTATCTTATGCCGATATCAGACAAAGGTTGAGCTAATAAAGTATTCAAAAGGAAAAATGTTATTGTTACTGAGACATGTAATAGGCTATACTATAAAGTAATTATTAAAAGAATGTCTTAAGAATCCACCGTCTTAAAAAATAGCTTTCCTAGCTTTTTACTTTGCAAAAGTATTAATAATACTATTATAATTCAGTTGTCTAGCAAAGATATCTCCAAAAACGTCAATGTTATAAGAGGTAATGAATTTCCTAGGAATCCCGGGGATAATTTTGCAGAGATATGTACCAATTTTATATGTATTCTATGTATCAAAATTAATCATTTGAAAATTATTATTTTAAATGCCGAACGTTAGTGAGGCCTACTGTTGAGCCCAAAAGGATTTCTGCTTCTACTTTTAAAAAAATAATTTTTCTCCAAGAATAATCCGTTTCAGATTACCTGATTAATTCCGTGTCACCGTTATGAGACAGGACAATGCAGATAAAAAATAAACACATAAAACATAGCTTAAGCTGTTTGTTGACTTATAAAACATTTAATTTTAGAGTAAATTAGAAAGTAAAAAATAAAACCTGGTCGGCCGGGCCGGGCCCCAAGTCTTTAGTCTCGGCTGCTCCCCCTCTCGTCCTTGCCAGCCTAGCCGAAACAGTTCCAACAAAAATGCAAGTGAAACCGGTCTTTTGCAACCCTTTCATAAAACTGTTATGTGCGCGTAACAGTTTCGGCTACAACCTTTATCTAGAAACAGCTTATTTTCCCACCTCTACCGGTAACGGTAACGGCACCTTTCAGTAGTGGTTGCTGGCTTGCTGCGTACACAATCGAGCATTTAAAACATTTTCAATATAGCAAGACTGCAAGAGTCTTGCAGTTCGGTCTTGGTCTTGCCCGAGTCTTGCAGACTTGGTCTCGGTCTTGGTCTTGGTCTTGCACACTCGGTCTTGGTCTTGGTCTTGCTAACGCAGATGCGGTCTTGGTCTTGGTCTTGGTCTTGCATTTTCTGCAAGACCAAGACCAAGACTGCAAGACCAAGACTGGTCTCGCTCATCACTAAGCTAGAGTCTATAAATAAAAGTTTATTTTTGAAAATTATCATAATGGTGTATAGGGCACTTTTTCAAAGTCATCTGTAAATCCACCAGTAGAAAAACCCAATTAATGCCGATTACTTAATGATAATTTTGTGATGAGCTTGTGAGTAATGTTGGCTTTACAGACAGGTTGATGGATTTCGGCGGGAGTATTCGAGTTGTCGTTTGACAGATTCCAAAGGGATTTTTGTTTACTAGTAATACATCACTGTTATTAAGGTGAAGAACTATCAACACCATGGGGTTTTGAAATTTGAATCTTAAAAAAATTATGACAAATCTTAAATAATGGTTTGATATGTACGAAATTCTAAAATACGTAACAACTGAATCAGAGTTCTCTTTTTTTTCCGTTCCATGATTTATGATCTTCGAAATATTGCAGATATTTCGGGAGGGGTTTCAACCCCCTGAACCCCCCCTTACCGTACGCCCATGACTGTAGGCATATCAGACTTTAGCAACGATCTATGAATAGAAAAAACTATTGGGTGTGGAAATGTTTTCCTTTTTTTCTCTCGCTAAAATGTAGGCCTATTTGATCTGGAATTCGGTCGCGTGCCTCAATAAAGCTTTCTGAAGGCCGCATCTGCAAGCGGACCCTGAATTTCACACCGACAGTTTATATGTAATACGATAAAATCCAGTAATGAGACAAATAAACGAAAATATTAGGTTTTGACAAAGAAAAGAGGGCATTCTGTAAAATATGCTACTGCATTTGTGATAAAAGATAAATTGCTAAAATGACGCTGTAGGTATTAGCGTTATCTATTATCAAACCCGGAATCCAGGTCTCACAAACATTTTCATAGCCTACGTAGGACTGTTCCATTTCTGAATATGGGGATGTCTCCTCTTTTTTACTCTTAGAAATCCAATGCTATGTCATAAGATCTGACATGCAGGCAGCTTTTAATCATACATATGTTTCTTATAGATTCTTACTGCCATACATTTCAGATTTATAAGATTTGCCTTCTTAACACAAAGACCTGATTCGAAATTTACTATTTTTCCCCACTTGTTACAAATATCGTCTTTTTGGAATATATAAGCAAGTTTAATTTTTTTTTTGTCTTCCCAAGTTTGGTCCTGACCCTGGTCAATGGGATTTATATATGCATAAACGTTACGGTCCCATGTCTGTAAATTTACATGCATCTAAAGAACTCCTGCGGAACAAAATTCCGGCACACTGGCGACGATCACAGGTCTAAGTAGCAATAGGCCTATACCCTCATCGTTTAAGAACCATAAAAACCAATCTTAATTTTCCACAAACTTATTTTAAACATTTTTATTGGTCCAAAAGGTGGGCCTAGTCTAGTGATGTTCTTTTGTGGTCAGTGGTCCACAACTTTGTTTTCTCTGACAGCTTTCTTCAAACTTCTGGAGTATGGTGGTAGCCTTTGATATGATATTAATGGGAAACAGAAAGCCTATCTGGGCAATGTCAAATGTAATGTACCTTTTCTATAAATAAAAACTAAGCTAGGCACTTGATCGTTTTACAGTTTCTGGATATATAACCCTGTGTCGGTACTAAAACAATGATTATTCCGTTCGTGGGTTTACAAGCAAAACACATTAAGTCTTATGGAAATGCTGTTGACTTAGTGTATTTTGCTTGTAAACCCACGATTCATAAATGTACTTTTTTAATTAAATATGATTTTTTCTTCATTACCAATTTTTTTATCGACATTTTAAAGTGTCATATGCCTGTGAATGGTTTATATATTAATCGTTTCAAAAATGTTGTTCATTGTATGATAGACATTTGAATTAACAAATCCTGAAAATTTCAAGTTTGTAGAAGCTGATAAAAGGTGCCTTTATATAGAAAAAGTAAACTTACAAGAAACGAGCCTCAAAGTTAAACAACCCTGCTCCATAGTCTGGATCTTCTAAGAAAATAATAATAATAAGATGGATAGAATTATACCGCAAATATGTATAATTAAATAGGAAAGTCCATAAAATAATACAAGAATAAATACAGTAATAAAAAATCTAAACTTTCATTAAAAACCATTTGATCTTCAAAGCTAAAACATTTCTGCTCCATAGTGTGGATCTTCTCAGAAAAAATAAAATAAAATAAAATAAAAGGCATGGATAGAATTCAAGTGTAATATTATGTGTAATAACTTACATAATTATAAAGAGAGTCCAGAGAATAAAATACAATAGAAACCACACTTTTCATCCAAAAACGGACTCTATTTTCCTTTAAAGTAAACACACTCCCTTTACCACGGCTTCATTTGCATGAAAACTATTGTGTCCTCAAAGGCAATGTTTATAAGATCTGAAAAAAAAATTACACAGAAATTTCTAACAACACTGACAATAAATATGACAAACACAGACTAGTCTAGCCAACAATTTTAATATTTCAAGTCTGTTCACCTGAATAGCTATAATTATAAAGTTTTCAGAAGCGATTACAGCATTTGTTGTCCCATGAGTAAGAATCTTCCAATTTTCTGGTAGGATAATGAAAATAATTGACTTATTAGAAGACAGATGAAACCCCGCTAGGCTTGCGTGACTGGAATCAATCAACAATTAGGCTTAGGGGGAGATAGATGCAGTTTCACTCATGTTTTACTGATTTCAACCCCTATCGAGTAGTATGCACTCTAATTACCGTATCATTATTCCTACCTCTTCCATTTGATAGATGAGGTCTCTAATTGTCCATCGTCATGCTACTTCTGTTTTATTGTTTAGGTGGAAATTCTAGCAGACTTGCGTCTTCAATCTCTTGAAAGTTTCTTTTTTGCATGAGATAGTTGTGCAAAAGATATTCCTAGTAATCACAGTTCTATTATCTATAGTCTAACCTAAAAATACCTTATCGCAGCAAGGCCTATAGGCCTACCATTTAAATATGGAAAAAATTATTTTTTCAGAAACAGTTTGGAGCCCACTTCCCTCCATTTTCTCACCTCTTACGCTATTGTGGTCCTCTCCTTAGAATGTAATTGAGAATACTTACTGCCGACGTCTAAAGTGGTGCACAAAGTGTGTAGTTACACTCTAAATTTCCATAAACATGGGAGTAGAAGTGTTTTCTATGTTTTTCATATAGGCCTAAGAGGAGCTCGTCTCCAAAAATTCTCTTGTCCAAAAATTTCAAAATTTGAATTATTAGTCCTACCATAAAGAACATAGCCTATAGTTCTATAACTCTGCATTTAAAGCTTCTAAAGTCTTTCGAAACTGGTTCACAAACCTACTTTAAAGTAATGAACCAACCAAACTTCAATACGTATTTAGGCAGTGGCCTGTAACCCGGGGCCGCTTGCGTCAGGTTTCACATTGTATTCAAGAATATTACTTTTCTTTGTATTAGTATTGTTCATTAACATTGCAAAGTGAAAGACAAAATATAAAACATGTATATTTTATATTTTAAGGAAACCTTACATATATTGTAATATAACTTAATTGATATAATCGTGTTGCGTAAGTATCATGTCTGTTTTTCTGTTTGCCCCCAGTGATGGAGCGTAGGGCCTCCAAATGGAGGTTTCTGTTAGGTTTGTTCGCAAAGCAGTCAGAAACCAGGAACATATCGTTCGCGCATGCGCTCTTTCTCCACACGCGTTCGCAAAGCGAGAATCCGTGATTCTGATTTCAATCTTCTGTTCGCAAAGCTCTCACGGACAGTTTCTGTACTATAAGAAAAGTTTGCAGGCTCCAGCATGAATTGTTATCAGAGACATGCGCAGTAACCTATTTTCACGCGCCTGACTCCTCCCTCCTATAACATTGCGCCAGATTTATAAACATAGGCTATTTATATGTATGAATAAGGGAAGATAATTAAAAGTTTCCCAAAATACAGATTATATTGTCGATGTATATTGCATTTATAACATGTCAAAGGGAAATATATATTTTATTTGCATATCATATCGATTAAACGCAGAAACTATCGATTCCAAATTCCTGTAACCGTTCGCAAAGTGCAAATCACGGGTAAGTTACAGACTGGACATGCGCAGTACAACAAATTATCAAGCGGTCACGGATTTGCTTTGCGAACAAACCTGTTACCTAGTTTATTTTTGTTACGCTTATTTTAGGAGAGAGGGCAACTAAGGTATTATTTGGACGTAAAAGGGCCAAGGAATTTTGTCCAGAGGCTCTAATTTAGGCTTGGAGTTCCTTTATGTATCGTAAATCTACGGCCTAAAGTATCCACAAATTTTACTTCCTGAAAAATCCATCGACCGCGGCCGGGTTTGATCCCGCGACCTTTGGATCTAGAGGCGGGCACGTTACCTGCTGCCGACATCATGTTACTACTGTAATAAATCAATAAAACAGTGCGGCCCGCTAGTCTTTCACGAAAAAAGAAAATGACCCTTTAGTTTAAGAAGAAGGTTGAAGACCACTGATTTAAACGACTTTGTCGTTCTTCACCTTTTTTAATTTACAATGAACACAGCAAAACATTTTTTTATATTTTTATATACTGTATTACCAATGACGCTGGTATGTTTTCATGCATCATATTTTTGTTCAAAAATTCGTCGCAGATTTTTTCCACGTATCATTGTTTTCGGCCGGCCTACGCGACGATTCCAATACAGATCAGATTATTGTCTCTGATTATTTTGGTAGGGAAAATGGTACGGTGGGCATCTAGGGCAACATTTTAAAGTTTATTATTGCGATAATTAAATTGTGTTATTTTTAGGAGTGATTTTTTTCTACTAATACAGCACTTCAAGTACAATGCTGTCAGATAATTATTATTTTAAAATGTAATATTGTGAGGCAGTTAATTTTGAACAAAACAACGTACTTTGTAAAAGTCCGATTGAAAGGTCCAGATAGCTTCACGTGAGCTATCTATCGACGAAGAGTGCAACTAGCACTCATGTCGGAGGGCCCTGCGGCTTGATCACAAAGGAAGCTGCTTACAAAGCCTGCCAGAAGAATTTTAGCTATATAGCCTAGTAGCTGTTCACAGATTATGTGAAGATATGGACTATTATTTTACATAAACGTACCCTGGGGCTTACATAATTTGAATATGGGATGTGGGAATACTAAGAATATTATAGCAATTAAAAGAAAAAAAAACGCAATTATCCATAATTAAGAATAACCTATCGGGCTTGCGTCCGGCTAAACTTCCTCGTAGCGAACTTCCTCGAAGAATTATTCCCCCCCCCCGCCCCCCGATGATGTCGGCAATATGATACACATAGTAGCCTAGTTCTTTCTGTTTAATGCTGTATTTATTGTGTTTAAGATTCCTAAAGAAAATACAGGTTTACAGAATTAATAGTTTTTTCCCTGTATAGTATACAATATGAAAAAAATCACAATAAATTTCAAATAATATAAAAATTATGCCTGGCAGAAAAAAACTTAAATATAGATTTAAATTCACCATACACATTTCTATACGAATCGCAAACAACATCGCCAGAAAAATATTATTTATTTTTTAGAACCGTATAATTGAACAAGATGTCTGATTAATACACTTATGATAAATGCTTTTTTTTATTTTGATACTAATAGGCCTATAGTATTGCCATGGGTAGGTTCATATGAAAGAGAAGGCATATCGTGTTCTATTTTCTAAACCTAATAATAGCTTTAATATCTTAGAAATAACACAGTGACACTATCGCTTCGCTGTTGCTGATTTAATCTGTTTTACTTGTAGCCTATCGTAGGTACTAAGAAAAAAAAATGTATTCTCGATAATCCATGCCTTGAGTCCTCTCAATCCAAAATAACCGTTGTTTTGTCTATGTGAGTATTTGAAAAGCATAGCTCGAGATATAACATCAATACTAAATATTATACTTGTGTTAAAAATCTCTCGAGGATATGACTCGAAGCACGTCGATTTTCTCGGTAAAGTTTAGATGAGGCAAAGTCTCAAATTTACATACGAATTGCGGCCCAGCATATTGAGGGGGAGTCTTAGTTGCGGCCAAGTAATAAGATATTGATCATCCAGCCTAATAACGTTACAAAAAAAGTTACCCAGGAGACACCGCGGGGAGGTCGGCTAAATCGTTTCCCAAAAATCTCAGCTTGTAATCAATTTAAAAAGTTATAAACAACACAATCTCACTGTCCTAATTTAAAGTTTGCGACAAAAATTTGAAGCTTAAAAAAAAAGTCACAAAGTCATTCTCCTAAGGTTTTGTGGTGGCAAGTAGCCTATGATATTATTGTCGTGATAGAATTTCAAATTACCTATTTATTTATTAGGCCTAATTATTTACTTGAAAACCATTAAATCAGGTTTTGTGGTGTCTATATTCAGTGTTGGGTTATTTAATACGCTTAACAGCAATAATACTCAAAATGTATTTAGTAGTTATGAATTTCGGTGGGATTTGTTGTATGATAGGATTAGGGTACGCAAATTTTCACATTGAATCACACACTTTGCACCTACCGTAATCCATTAATCTGAAAATGAAAGTAGTGGATCTATAATTTGAAAATTTAAGCTACGGCATGAAGATATCTGAACTAACCATATTGTCACTAAGAATCAAACATTATATGAGTTTAATATAAACAACACAGAGAAATAATCAACCTGTCTCAGCCGGGTAAATAATTAGTTCGGCCGCAACTCGTATCCATCCGATTTTCTCTTAAACTTACTGCAACTTTATAAGAAAAATAATTAGGTATGCGCTTGAAAATGGCTTAAACATTTTTTTTTTACTTTTTTAAAAACTGTTTAGCCTATATATTTGTAATAAACATAACCGTTAAGTTACTTGAAAATAGATGTACGAAATTGTACGAAGGGTAGTTATAATCTGGTATCATCCATAGCTATGGTTATATCTATTTTAATACCTGTTCCGTAATAACTATCTTACATTGAGAAAATTCGGATTGAACATTCCTGCTACGTAGCAGCTAAACTCTGTGCTGGAAAATAAAGCGAAAAATTCATAAATTCCATGCTATGAGTAAAAATAAATCATGGAAGTGTCTCAAAACAGATTTTAAATGTTATACTTTTTTTGTGTTTTGTATTTCTTGAGTTATATATCTTAACTTTAATTCCGAAGCAAAATGCTCATACAAAGTTCATCGCAAAATTGAACTCGTGTCCTGAAAATCTGAAAGAGAAGTCTTCATGATTTTGCTGAGGGTGTGTGACCGTCTTCAGGAAGAAATGTTCAGGGAAGTTAGAAACGACTTTCGCCACGAACAGAGTTCTCGGCATGACGAGGGCTATTGCATGTTTACGTAAATGATTCCCCGTTGGATAATACCATTTAACCTCGCCACTTAAATGAGCTCTTCACTATGCATTAAGGTACTCTGAATGGGCACTCAAATAAGATTACCCATTACACCAAATGAACAAAAGAAAAATGCTTGAAAATAAACCTTACATCCAGTGAGTCTATGATTAGAAATTCCAACATTAAGTAAATGCAACTGACACCTAGAAAGCAAATTCCTTGTTAGAAGTGTCATGTACTAGATGTACTCGGCCTATATTGTGAACTTTAAATTTAAATCAAAATGATGGTGCATTAATTATTAATATCGTCGAAACAGGCATATTCCCAATAGCCCCATGTTGATTTAATTAAATTTATTTATTGAATTGGGATAGGCCTATATATATAAAAGCTTATAGGCCTATATAGATACTGGAATTATTTATATATTGGTAGAGGTAAGATCTTCAGGTTTTCTCTTCCCCTCTTACTAGTAGGCCTATTCCAAAAACTACCATTAGAATACGTAAGAATACAAAAAGGTCACAAAAAATACGAGGAAAAGACAATAGCACGGACACTAAAGTTATGATACACTTACAGTAATAATAAGTAAAATTGTAATAATAATAAAATTACAATAAAAACATTATACAATAATAAAATTAAATCCGGCACTTATGATTTTTAGATTATTTAGGCTTACATCCTTAACCAATTAGAGCACATACTTTTTTATGTATAAAGCGATAAGCCTTAATGAGTTAGGTGTCCAAACAGTTTTTGTTTGAATTGTCTGAGCTTTTGGCAATCTCTGACATTCATGGGCAAAGAGTTCCATAATCGAATTCTGGAAATGGTTAACGAATTGGAGTAAAGAGCTGTGTGGTGGGGTGTGGGTGTAGATGTGAAATTTTAACTATAGGCTATAGACCTACTCAAAGATGTGAAACAAGTCTTTAGACTAATACTTTGTCAGGAAAACACTCCGTGTCCCAGAAAGATTCGTCAGATTTCAAACGCTTACCTCCGCCACCATCCATAGGCCTAAACAAGAAACTAACATATAAAATTTTTAATTACGGTATAAAGCTTAATAGTCTACATGTACTTATTCCAAAATGAATCTCACTGCTCTATGTTAATTTATTACCAAAATATCGGATGAATCTTTTTAAAACACCATGTAGGGCTATATTTCGAACAATCGAGAACTAACTTATAATTCTCACCATCCGTCTCTCTACTTCCAAGTTACTCCCGGATTAAGCTCCCGTAAACTTTATGCTTTTTACAGTTTTTTAACGACTGAAAAATAATTAAACCTATCCATTCAGAGGGAATGATGATCATCTGTGAGATTTTTAACTCTCCTGTGTCTGTCTGATTGTGTGAATGTAATTTCCAGTCACACCAAAACGGCTGCAGGCAAATTAAAGATGGTTCTTATATCAAATTTGTACACCTCTGATCAAGTTTTAGAAATGTTTATAAACATCTATCTTAGCCTTACTACTTATTTTTGTGACAATTTGCCTGAAGAGTAAATATAAAGATTGATTTTTTAAATAGTGGCAACATATCTATAGAATCTTACTAGGTAGTCAATACCACTTTCACCTGATATTGGTTGCATATCCAGTGAATCTCAATTTGTGGCAATGCAGATTTCTTATTAGTCTTTCCAGATTAACTACCCTCTTTAGCTATTTAAATTTTTTCTAGCCTGCACCACTGCGTATTCAATTCTGATTGTTGGGGCATGTATTCCGTCGCGATAGAAAAAAAATCCATTTTGTCCTGAGATATGCTGGATATCGAACGAACATCAGGGGAAAGTATCATATACTTCCTTTGCGTCGGTAAGATTTGACAGATGTGTTGCCACTATTAAAAAATCAACCCTTCGATAAATCTGGCTTAATGACCAGTTCTGTCCCACTTATGCCAAAATGTGAAGCGGAAAAATTGCAAGATCCGTATTTAGTGCGTTTCAATCACAGCATTTTTTCGGAGGAGATATTTTTTTGTGATCAGAGTGTAGTTTAAATCAGCACAAGAGCGATGATCCAACTCGAGTCTCGAGGGGTTCTGGTCAGTGCGGGCGGTGGTATGTGGAGGAAAAGGGGGAATTGGAAAGCAATTCAATTAGCCATGTTCTGTCGTGTCCCAATACAGTTATAAACTTAGTCCCTGAATATAAAACCCCTCTCATAACGTATTTTTGTGTAAAACATGAAGATACTTGGCTGTTTCTGAACAATAGGCTGCTTGTCATCCTTGCTAATATGAAAATTTACCAGTTCAGTGGCGGCTGTTTCATACGATTTGTGAATGAACATAGGCCTACATTTTTATCTCCTCACGGTACAAAAATTTACAGTTCATCCCGCGAAACTGCCACAATAACTAAGGTTACTCTGTTAAGGAGCTACGTACACCTTCAAGTATGAACCTTTTTAAATATTTGTCACGTAAGTTTTATAAGTAGGCTACTTTTAGGTATAGTCCTATAGACTATCTGTGAAAGAATTTTGAAGATATCTATAAATTGAGCGAGTTAAGAAACCAAATGTCTTTTAGGGGTGCAACCATAATAAACAAAACGAATTTGATGAGTGATGAAATACTATTTCTAAAATATTGTTTTTAATGGTGCCGGTATATACCTTAAGTTGACTTATTTTGCTGGTACCGCATCTAGGACCTACTAGGATTGTTTGAAGTAAAATGCTCATACTGAAATCAAATTGTTATTTGAAGCCACAAATTCACAAAATAAAGAGATTTGTGAATATACACAAATAGGCCTACATAGATTTCAGTTCGCGCTGTGAATCGAATTCACACTACCTCAGTTGAGAGAGCAAAGGCACGTAAAGCCGAAGGGGGTTTGAATCTCACTGTCAGAAGATTTTTCTCCTAATATAGCCCATTTATTTTTAGTTGTCCAATGAACTGTTAAAAAAGAGTTAAGTGGATAGGAAGTTTAGCCTGAATCATCGGTTCCAGTGCAAGAAGGTTGTTGAGAATTTTTCGCCATGTTTTAGAATGGAGTGATATCCCATTAGTGACAAACTCAGAGAAATGAAGTTCACATAACATCTAATAAACTATTATAAATTTAACGCAATGTAATCATAATTTAACGTGGTGACTGTATTGCATAACAGTTAATTACATATCTTAATGTTTTGTTATGAAATTATCAATTTTCCTCCAAGAATAAAATATTAAATAATAAAAAATACGCCATGCTTTCAGGAAAAGAAGATTAAGATTCTATGGTCATATTTTCAGAATGGAAAGAGACAGACTTACCAAACAAATTTTTGATCACTATGTAAGTAAAAAAACTAAACCCACATTTTTCAAGGAAGTTGAAGAAGATTTGAAATTACTCAACATCAAAACATATTGCAAACAGAGAAAAGTTTAGGAAAGCAATATTTGATGGCGAATTTCCAGAGAAACCCAAGAAGAAAACGGGAAGTAAATGGACGGAAGAACGGAAACAGCAACATCGCGAAAGGATGAAGATGTTTTGGGAAGACAAGAAGAAGACAACTGTTTCACGTGGTCCTAAGCTGGCCTAATAGAAAGGGGGGAAAAAAGGCTTGATATTATTACAAAGACTTGTTTAAAGCATGAAGAAGGTAGTAGCGCATAGAAGACCAAGAAGATATAGTTTTGTGGTGCAGGAATTATTTACTGTCAGATAAGAGAATTTACGCAAGAGGGAAGGAAATTTATACTACATAAATGAAACTTGGGTTAAGGCGGGCCACACAACATTAAAGTATGGAGTGATAACACTATGAAATCAAAGAAGCAGACTTTGCCATAGGGATTAAGCAAGAGTTATAGAACCAAATGGGAAGGAAAGAACATCCTTCTGCGTAATAAAACGACGACTGCTTATTAATGCGAGTATGCTTTGCTTTTCATACTATAAACAACGTGTAATTTTGTCATTTGCGTATTTATTTATTTTAACGTTATTACATAATAGTTATATTTAATGTCGTCTTTTATCCTAATATTTTACCAGACTATCACTGTTTGTTATTAAGTGCCAGTATGGTACTTTATGAGATTGTGTGGGGGACGAAAAATGTCTGTCCGTCTGTCTGTCTGTCCGTCCGTGTGTCTGTACGCGCTCTAACTCAAATACGCTTTTTCGGATTTTCATGAAACTTGGAAAACACATTTATAATGTCAATGGGAAGAACCCTATTGATATTGAACCAAATCGGTTCACCGGTACCGGAGTAATGCCCAATTTAGTGCCTATTTTAATAGATTATGGCGCCTTTCTATGTATCGGATTTCCATTAAACTTGGTATACGCATTTATGACATCCATGAAAAGTACTCTGTTAAATTTGAACCTAATCTGTTGACCGGTACCGGAGTAAAACCCAATTTAGTGTATATTTTAAAGGCGCAATAGCTCAAATACGCCTTATCGGATATTTATGAAACTTCGTATACGCATTTATACTATCCATGGAAAGACGTCTGTTGATGTTCAACCAAATCGGTTGGCCAGTACCGGAATAATGCCCAATTTATTGCCTTTTATGTTAATATATGAGAAGTCGCGATAACTCAAATATGCTTTATTGGATTTTCCTGAAACTTTGTATACCCATTTATAATGTACATGGGAAGACGTCTACCGATATTGGACCAAATCGGTTGTCCGGTACCGGAGTAAAACCCAATTTAGTGTCTATTTTAAAAACGCGGTAACTCAAATACGCTTTACCGGATTTTTATGGAATTTGGTATACACATTTATAGTGTTCATGGGAAGAGGTCTACTGATACTGGATGAAATCGGTTCACCTGTTTCGGAGTAATGCTCAATTTGGTGCCTATTTTATGATAATATACGTATTCGAAAGAATTTATATAAAAAAAAAGCAAATCATTTTATCATGACAACATAGTCAATTGTTTTACTGTGATATTTTACGGCTTTGGAAATTAAAATAGAGATAGCTATGACCAAAAACACTATTGTTTTACATGCGCTTATAACTTACAACTAGACCGTTAAACTGACCCAGGTGACCGAGATGGTAACGTTTTGGCCTCACGTTATGGAGTTCCATGGTTCAAATCCCGAAACCAGCCAATTTCACTTTCTTTTTCGTATTTTTATGTGAGTGTGCGATTGTCAAGATATCAAAAATCTGTACAGTTCAGCTGATGCTGTAAGATTTTAATCTGATTAAAAAGAAAACTAGACCTTTGTTCTTCCCTAAGCCCTGCTTAATGAATAAATCTGGAGCTTAACTTGTAAATCAATTAAAAAAACATATTCTGCATATCATAATTGCAGTCATAACTGATTAAAAAAAACATACTGGCACTTTTTTACATCAGTTTACCTGATTTTATTTAGTCTGTGTTTTCTGTGTTAAATTCCAAGTGGTGGGCAGAATGATACATTTCGCTTTGTTTACATCTACTTTGTTTACATCTTTAGTTGGACGATGTAGGCTACAGTGTAAGCGTTTCTATAATATAATACTTCCAGGTTCGGGAGCAATCCCACGTTGTGAATGTTTTGGTTATAACCATATATCTGTATTTTGTCTTCTTTCTTTAATACTTGTTGTTGTTTTTTGGGGGGGATTATAAATGTTCTACAAGCCACCACTGGCATCCGTGCAAATCCCTATGGTGTCTCTTCCCACTATATTGTCAGTTTCACCCCACAACATTTTTATTATTATTTATCATTACAATACCAGATGCGCGTGGAATTCTGACAGGCTGATCATTAATCGACCAACTAGCAAGGCTCGAGCGATGAGGGAAAAGGGAATGAGTATCGGATTAATTTTCGTTTTTCAGTATTCCTGGTGATATGAAGACTTTACATAGTTGTAAATAAGGAGACAATTATCTTTTATTAATCAAATCCTTCTCTTGATTTTCGTGGTGATCTGTTAAAAGCTTGCATATCTTAGTTTGGTTTTATGGTTATTTCATGTTTGGGGTGTACTGCAATAGACCGTCGCCGATGTGCTGATATTTCGTCACGCAAGATTTCTATTACATCCAGGAAAATGTACATGTAGGGGGGAAAAAAGCGGACCGACTCGTGTAGCTGATTTCAGAGCCTTGTGATACGTAAATAGATGTAAGAGATGTAACGGAAACGTTTGTTTTCACAAGCAATGCAAATTACTTGAAATTATTTTTTCGGCTGTAGAACAAATTTCAGTGCATTCCCTGCTATCCTCTCAATGCCGCTAGGCATGCGCAGTGGCTCATATCGGCAACTTACATATTTTAGTCAGTCCGCTTCCCCCCTACCTGTACATATATGGGTCTGCCAATCTTAATGAACTTCATCTCTCTCCTGTAATGATGTTTGATAAAGAAGAATTTTCCCACCCTCCCTACAAATCGCATATTGTTTCAGAAATATATATGTACATAAAAACAACGCTTATCATACTTTATAAAAGTCTTTGCTTAGGAAGATGTAGTGTTTATTGTTCTTCAGTGTGAGGATCCTATATTAAAAAAAAAAACTTCATAGGATGGACTGTAGTGTCGCATAATCGGAGCGCAATTTCACATCTTCCTTACAATAAATTCCAGAATGCGTTAAGTATTTGACGAATTATTAGAAGTGGAAGTGTGACTTTTTTGCAACAAATTTGTTAAAACAGCTGAAAAACGAGGTATGATTCCCAACCAGGACAAATTTTCCCTATAGATTATAATATACGCCTATATCTCTTTAGTCTCTTCATTGTCTCTTGATACCCCGGCAAAGAATAATTGCCGCCTGGTAGAAACGCGCAAGCTACAGGATTCATCTCTCGCTAGTTCCAGCATTTTATACGATTTTAGAATAGCCCCAATACTTTTCAGACAGTTTGGGTGAATACGTTTTGTAAGCTCGTACAGCTTAGAGCCTATTTTTTATACCTTTATAGCAATTACTAGTAATGAAGTATTAATACAAATCACTAGATGGCACTGATGCCAATTATCAGTAGCCAGAATTCTTGGCACACTTGTACCTATTTATATATGCTTAGAAAAAGAAAACATATGTTATATTCTGTACTATAATGAACTAAAGAATAATTTTGCACATCTATTCTTGTTAATATTAGCTATTATCAGCAGAATTACTAATTAATGTCAATTAGCAACAGAAAGCTGCATTGCCGACATCGAACTGATATCGATAAGTCGAGTGCCAGCTCATTAACATTCACTTGGCGCTACAGACAGAATACATTAGCTTACTTAAAGCCGTCCTATCGATTAGTGCCATCGATTAGATGCAGCTTTATGAATAAATCGATTATTCACCGCATTGAAATTATTAAATTTCTCTGTAATTATACATTGCAATTATAATGTAAATGCTCACATATTAATTTTTTATGTTACAGAATAATTACAGCATGTCATTCTCTGTAAATGTACCCTAGTTCTGGATGGAAGCTACTAGACACTTCTAGAAGAGCCTTCCATGGGATTCTAGAACTCGACTCTTTGTAAGATGATTATGTGAACGCATTTTGGCCGTTAGACTTTCTCTCATTCTCTCACCGATCGTCGCTTCGTAAGGGCACAGCCCCAATTTAGCAACAGACCACAAGTCTGAATATATAATAGTACAGTTCTACACTACTCAGCATGGAACCAGCAATGATAACCACGACTTAATCTACCAGGAGATGGATATTTGAAACATCACTAGAACTGCGTGGAGCGTAGCTTGCAGCCATTGGAAGTACTCGCTATTGGCCACCGTTCAGGATGATCCACAGCAACGCAGAACTTCATCTACAATAACTGTACATCCCTTAACTTCAGTCCGGCTAAATGCAGTCACATTCTCATCAGATAGTCGCAAACCAAGTTAAGTAACATAAACCTAACCATGTTATATTACACAAAAGCCAAGTAGGCTTAGCATCTTTGTGTCATTATAATGTAAAACTGATTGTATAATGCTAGGGAGTTTTGGCATCTTTGCAGCTCCTCTTTTTCTCTACGTGCAAGCCCAATATGCTGCCGTAGTAGTTTGAATAAACTTTAATATTACACAAAGACCAAGGATTGGTCTAGCATATTAGTGGTTTTTACAGAAGTAATTCCGCTTTCATAAAGTTAAGAAGTTTTGGCAAATATTTGCAGCTTCTCTTTTCCTACTTGCAGATAAAGTATACTGCAGTAGTATTCTGAGCCAATACAGCTCAATTATTATATTGTAACTGTTGAAACAAAAATAAAGTTATTTGAATTGTTGTTGTGGAAACAAACCATATTATGTTATAATAATAAATCAACCTTGAAATTATCCTGAAATCTACTTAGCAAAGATAACAGATCATAATTATTGACAACTACAGCTAAGAATAAGAAGAATAAAGAAGCAATTCTCTCTCCATTCTTCCTGCTTCCTTCAAACATTTCTGCAATTCTAAACTTAAATATTTTCTGGATTATAATCCAGTGGTCCTCCGAAAATCCTATTGCAACCCTGTTAGGCACACTAGCCTACATTTTTTGGTCCTCCGGGCCGGATTCTACCCACGCCGTGGAAGTACATTTCATCCACTCCTCAGACCAAAAACCTACATTTTTTGGTCCTCAACGAGCCTGGATTCTATCCACACCTTGGATAATCACTTTGTCCACTCCTCATACCAACAGTATATATTGTTTGTAAAACACATCTTGTATTTGTACAATTCTAATACTCTATTGTATTTTCAGCCTATGTTAACTGCATCATATACTAGGAGCAGTCATAGCAGGCCTAGTGGTAAGAAAAGGTGCAAGAATTCTGGTAGAGCCGTGCAAGGGACAACAGTCTTACTGGATATTAAGGTAAGTGACAGCCTTCCTTATAACACACTGTCATACACCACCCCTCACAATGCCAGACTCACAAGTACTTGCCACAGATGCCTCCAAACTTAAGAACTACAAGCAGAAGAGGGCAGTCATCAAAGGAAAGTTAACTAGATTCTACCAATATGTTTTGTCAGTTCAAGTCGACCAAGACAATATTGAAGAAACTGCACACAGACTATCACAGGATGAATCGTTATTAAGGGACTTTGAGGAAATGCAGAGTAAGATAGAAACATGCGACTCAGACCCTGACTGGGAAGGAGAAAGACAAGCTTTCGAAGAGACATACTACAAAACTGTAGGCATGGCTCGCAGAAAAATCAGGGACTATAAAATACAAGCTAATGCTCGAACTAACTACACTTCTATGGTTCAATTACCACAGATAAATTTGCCACACTTCAATGGCAGGCATTCAGATTGGCTACCATTTAGAGAACTGTTTATCTCACTTGTTCACAGCAACAATTCGCTTGATCCAGTTCAGAAGTTTCACTATTTGAGAATAGCATTGCAAGGCCCAGCCAACAAACTCATTGACACACTACCATTAACTGCTAAGGGTTATGAAACCGCTTGGAACTTACTCAATGAAAGGTTTCAGAACAACAAAATTATACTGCAACAGTTATTACAGTCTTTGATTGACTATAGCAAGATCCCTAAGGAATCACCCAGTCAATTAATGGACTTACTTGACCACTTTACCAGACAGGTTAGGTCAATAGAATCTATCACACCAGAGAACCTTAGATGGGACTACATGCTCACTCATCTTCTCACGTCTAAACTTGACCCTACTACGCTCAAAGCATGGAGCCTAGAGGGCACAGTAGATCAGCTAAACACATTCAAAGAACTCTGTAACTTCCTACAGAGAAGGGGACAAGCTCTGGAGACACCAGACAGCTCCAGCAGGCCTAAAACTGTACACAATACACAGAACAAGCCTATTTGCCACAGACAACTGAGCCCACGTACCTTTGTTGCCCATGCAGCCAACAATTGTATACTGTGCAGGCAAGATCACCAGCTACACAAATGCGAAGACTTCCATAACCTCAATAACACACAGAGATGGAACTTTGTAAACACTAATAGACTATGCAGTAATTGTCTCAGAGCAGGACATCACGTCAGAAACTGCACATCTACATCTTGTTATAAATGCCAACAACGCCATCACACACTGCTACACCAAGACAAGGTTCGCAGCAATGAATATAGGCAACATGCAACTACACAATACAATAGTAGATTGCCTAACAGACAAAACGGAAACCAAAGCCACAGTGGTACTAGACAATCTCCAGCTACTACCAGCAGCAATGCTACAGGCACAGCATTTGCTAACAATGCTCAAATCACGCCCAAAACTCATACATTTCTTGCCACAGCAGAAATACTAGTGAAAGCTCAGAATGGCAGACTCATAAAAGCCAGAGCATTATTGGATTCAGGTGCCACGCACACATTTATAACTCAAGATTTGGCTGATAGGCTACAGTTACAAACCAAGCCTACCACCATAGCTGTGACCGGTGTAAACCTACACACCTCCAATGTCTTGGAAATTGGACACATACAAATAAGTGACGCACATGGCAATGGCTACAAAAGACAGCTACAGTGCCTCATCATTAACCAGATTGCCAAAGACATTCCCAGTGCACCTATAGATGTCACCAGCTTAAGAATTCCTAATGACATTGTGCTAGCAGACAACAGATTTCACATACCCGGTACCATTGACATATTGCTAGGGGCAGATGTATTTTGGAACTTGTTAATGGGACACACTATACCCATCAACAAAACCAACAAACACAAAGCATTCATCAGAGAGACCAGACTAGGTTGGATTCTCTCAGGGCAAATACACTACACTCAGGGTAGAAGACAAGAACCACGTTGCCACTTAAGCATAACAGAACAAATCCACAAGAACATGCAGAAATTCTGGGAAATGGAAGAAATTATCCAACCAGTAAGATCTGAAGAAGACTCCATATGCGAGCAACATTTTCAAGAAACAATACAGAGAGATAAAGATGGACGCTACACAATAACCTTACCATTCAAGAAGCCCACAGGTAATCTTGGTGCCTCTAGAACTGGAGCTTTGAAACGTTTCTTCTCTAATGAAACCAGACTCCATAAACAGCCTACTATACTCCAACAGTACTCAGACTTCATGCAGCAATATGAAGCCCTAGGTCATATGACCCAAGTGGACGAAAGTTTCTACCAGGATGGCCCAGAAGCATATTATATTCCACACCAATTTGTCTTAAAGGAAGACTCAGAAACCACAAAACTCAGAGTAGTCTTCAACGCTTCATTCAAAACCTCAACAGGTACATCACTCAATGATATCCTATACACAGGACCCTGTGTGCAACCTGATCTCTACACCATACTCTTGAAGTTCAGATGCCACCCATATGTTGTGAGTGCTGACATAGAGAAAATGTACAGGATGGTAATGGTACAGCCACAGCAAAGAGACTTCCAAAGAATCTTCTGGAGACATTCTAAATCCACTCCAGTGAAGATATATCAGCTCAACACTATCACATATGGACAAGCCTGTTCAGCTTTTGAAGCAACCAGAGTACTCAACCAGTTGGCAGAGGATGAGAGAAACAGATTTCCCACAGCATCCAAATTGCTATCTACTTGCTTTTATGTTGATAATCTCCTTGCATCATTTTCTACAGAGCAGGAAGCTATACTAGCAGCCACAGAAGTGTCACAACTATTACAGACAGGTGGATTTAACCTAACACAGTTTTGCTCTAACTCACAAGAAGTTTTGAGAACACTGCCACAAGAAAAGCTCTCTAAAGCTACACTTACTCAGTTAGAAGAGCAGGATACAGTCAAAACACTAGGATTACACTGGAATCCATTACAAGACTTGCTACAGTACACAGTGAAGTCATTACCAGCAGCTACCACTAAGAGACAGATTCTATCTGCCATCTGTACTCTATATGACCCTCAGGGACTAATTGCCCCCATCATCTCTGCAGCTAAATGTATTATGCAACAGATTTGGCTGAATGACATAGGTTGGGACCAGCAAGCTCCTGTTGACATACAGAAGGCCTGGAATGAACTATATTCACAACTTCACTATGTAGAATTATACAGAATCCCAAGGAACACTCTAATACTCAATTTCAGTCATGTAGAACTGCACTTTTTCAGTGATGCCAGCCCACAGGCATATGGAGCAGCATGCTACATAAAATCTGAAGATGAAAGCCACAAAACACAAGTTCAACTATTGACAAGTAAATCTAGAGTGGCCCCACTTAAGCAGATTACTTTGCCCAGACTGGAGCTCTGTGCAGCTCAGTTGGCAGCATGCTTATACCTAAAAGTAAGCTTATCTTTGCAGATTATGATATCAGCAGTATATTTCTGGACTGACAGTCTCATAACCTTACAGTGGATCACACAGCCTCCACACAAATGGAACACTTTTGTAGCACACAGAGTAACCAAAATTCAAGCTGCTACAGAAAACTGTCAATGGAGACATGTGCCAACACAGCAGAATCCTGCAGATCTCATCACTAAACCTGTCTCACCTAACAAGCTTCATAACCAAACTCTATGGTGGAATGGTCCAAAATTCCTAACACAAGATGAATGTTTTTGGCCTACCACTGACAATGTATTTCAGACAGAAGAAATACCAGAAACCAAGAAAACAGCAAAAGCCTTTATGACTATAAGTACACACAATGAATACTTGCATAGATATTCCTCTTTCAGAAAGCTACTCAGGAATACAGCCTATATTCTGAGATTCAAACACAACTGTCTACACAAGTCTGATAGATTTGTTGGTCCTATCAGCCTGCAAGAACTACATAAAGCTCACAATGCTATCATACATGCTACTCAGAAAGAAGCCTTCTCAGAAGACATGGCTCACATTAGAAAGAATAATTGTGTTTCTAGAAGCAGTTCACTATTACCACTGCATCCATACTTGGATAAAGATAGCATATTACGTGTAGGTGGAAGACTGCACCATACTGATTTAGACTACAATGCTAAACATCCAATTATATTACCTGCCAAGCACCATATTACAGACATCATTGTCAGAGACACACATCTGAAAAACTTACATGAAGGCCCTCAAGGCATACTGTACACATTAAGACAACAATACTGGCCCATCCATGGAGTTCAAACTGTAAAATCAGCCTTAAAAGGATGTCTCACATGCTTTAGACATAGCCCTGTCAAAGCACAGCAAATCATGGGAACTTTGCCCCAAGCCAGAGTTACTCCCAACCGAGCTTTCAACACCACAGCCATAGATTTTGTAGGTCCTATCTCTTTAAAGGATCATGGGAGAGGCAAAACAGTATATAAAGCTTACATCTGTATGCACATATGTTTATGTACCAAAGCAGTACACATTGAATTGGTAACAGCAGCCACTTCAGCAGCATTCATTGCATCCTTGCAAAGATTCGTTTCTAGAAGGGGACTACCTTCCCACCTATACCTGGATAATGGCAGAAACTTCATAGGAGCCTCACGAGAGCTGAGTGAACTCTATGAACAATTCCAGACGGAGCAAGCTAACACAGATATAATGAACTTTACAGCAAATCTAAATATACAATTCCATTTTCTGCCACCAAGGGCAAGCCACATGGCAGGACTTGTAGAAAGATCTAACCGCAGCATGAAAACTATTCTATACAAGGTGATGAAAGACACTATCTACAGCTATGAAGAAGCCAGCACACTTCTATGCAGAATAGAAGCCATCATCAACAGTAGACCACTGACACCGATGAGCAGCGACTCTCAAGACTACATGGCATTAACCCCTGGTCACTTCCTCATTGGTGCTCCTTTAAATTCTATCCCCCACCCAGACATACAGTCTATAAACCTGTCCAGGCTGTCACGCTATCAATTGTTAGAGCAACAGTCACAATGCATTTGGGCCAGATGGGTCAAAGAGTATTTAAATACTTTGCAACAGAGACAGAAGTGGAACACAGAAACTCAAAATCTGAAAACTAATCAATTAGTTATATTAATGGTGGACAATGTTCCTCCTATGAACTGGCCACTGGCTAGGATTATAGAAGTGCATCCTGGTCCAGATGGTAAAGTTAGAGTAGCAACAGTCAAAACGGCCAATTCTATACTAAAAAGGCCTATATCTAAGCTGTGTCCACTGCCTGCTCAGTAAATTTTTCTATTTTCTTGGGCCCCCCCCCCAGTATGTAAGCTCGTACAGCTTAGAGCCTATTTTTTATACCTTTATAGCAATTACTAGTAATGAAGTATTAATACAAATCACTAGATGGCACTGATGCCAATTATCAGTAGCCAGAATTCTTGGCACACTTGTACCTATTTATATATGCTTAGAAAAAGAAAACATATGTTATATTCTGTACTATAATGAACTAAAGAATAATTTTGCACATCTATTCTTGTTAATATTAGCTATTATCAGCAGAATTACTAATTAATGTCAATTAGCAACAGAAAGCTGCATTGCCGACATCGAACTGATATCGATAAGTCGAGTGCCAGCTCATTAACATTCACTTGGCGCTACAGACAGAATACATTAGCTTACTTAAAGCCGTCCTATCGATTAGTGCCATCGATTAGATGCAGCTTTATGAATAAATCGATTATTCACCGCATTGAAATTATTAAATTTCTCTGTAATTATACATTGCAATTATAATGTAAATGCTCACATATTAATTTTTTATGTTACAGAATAATTACAGCATGTCATTCTCTGTAAATGTACCCTAGTTCTGGATGGAAGCTACTAGACACTTCTAGAAGAGCCTTCCATGGGATTCTAGAACTCGACTCTTTGTAAGATGATTATGTGAACGCATTTTGGCCGTTAGACTTTCTCTCATTCTCTCACCGATCGTCGCTTCGTAAGGGCACAGCCCCAATTTAGCAACAGACCACAAGTCTGAATATATAATAGTACAGTTCTACACTACTCAGCATGGAACCAGCAATGATAACCACGACTTAATCTACCAGGAGATGGATATTTGAAACATCACTAGAACTGCGTGGAGCGTAGCTTGCAGCCATTGGAAGTACTCGCTATTGGCCACCGTTCAGGATGATCCACAGCAACGCAGAACTTCATCTACAATAACTGTACATCCCTTAACTTCAGTCCGGCTAAATGCAGTCACATTCTCATCAGATAGTCGCAAACCAAGTTAAGTAACATAAACCTAACCATGTTATATTACACAAAAGCCAAGTAGGCTTAGCATCTTTGTGTCATTATAATGTAAAACTGATTGTATAATGCTAGGGAGTTTTGGCATCTTTGCAGCTCCTCTTTTTCTCTACGTGCAAGCCCAATATGCTGCCGTAGTAGTTTGAATAAACTTTAATATTACACAAAGACCAAGGATTGGTCTAGCATATTAGTGGTTTTTACAGAAGTAATTCCGCTTTCATAAAGTTAAGAAGTTTTGGCAAATATTTGCAGCTTCTCTTTTCCTACTTGCAGATAAAGTATACTGCAGTAGTATTCTGAGCCAATACAGCTCAATTATTATATTGTAACTGTTGAAACAAAAATAAAGTTATTTGAATTGTTGTTGTGGAAACAAACCATATTATGTTATAATAATAAATCAACCTTGAAATTATCCTGAAATCTACTTAGCAAAGATAACAGATCATAATTATTGACAACTACAGCTAAGAATAAGAAGAATAAAGAAGCAATTCTCTCTCCATTCTTCCTGCTTCCTTCAAACATTTCTGCAATTCTAAACTTAAATATTTTCTGGATTATAATCCAGTGGTCCTCCGAAAATCCTATTGCAACCCTGTTAGGCACACTAGCCTACACGTTTAAAATGAATATTGTCTGTTGTCGGTGTTAGTATAAGTTGTTATTATCGTATCGAGAAAATTAGAAAAGTATTCATTTGGATACTCATAAGACATCGCGTTTCCTCAAATTACGTTTATTTGAAAATTCAGAATTATGACTTAAAACAATTAAACTCGTTGAGACAGACACATTTCATTTTGTGGATGTGAACTTTTTAGAGCTCATATTCCTTTCACTTTTACTTGTAAACGCTATACTAGTACTCAGCAGGGGCGGATCCAGAGAGACATTTTTTTTGGGGGGGGGACCAAAGTAGAGAGGGAAGTTTTTACTCATAAAAATTAATTATTCCCAGCAGGCTACACGATTGAAAACAAAATGAACATTTCAGCATTTTCTTACAAAGGTATTTCAAAATAATCAATGCCGTTGCTTTAATTTATGTATTTGCGTTATGTTCTAATAAATTTTGAATAATTTGTGCTTAATGTTACAAATTTTTGTTTTGGGGGGGGGGGAATTTCCCCCATTTCCCCCCCCTCCCCCGTGGATCCGCCCCTGGTACTCAGAGACTACCGCTGTGATCTAGGCCTATGACGAGAGTAATTATTGTACATATTTTTCTTTTTTCATCAAATACATCAGTGCAAGGAAGTAGTTTCAAACCTTTAGGTTTTGTTCGAAATAAGTTTTTTCTCAGTACTAAAACCTTAATTAGAAACAGTTACCGTGCTCATAATAACACCTAAGACCTATATCGCTTTTTGATTCTTCATCTACAGTGGACTGTGTGTTGACATTTTCGTAATACTGACTTCGGAGTCCAATATCCTATTGTTCTAATCGATTTTAAATCCCACCAAATTTTGTATCAGTGAGTCATCTAACGGGTAAAAAGGGAAATTAGTGGGAAATTTCAAGGCAACCATGGAAATTAGGTCATGACGTGTCACTGCTTATAAGATCATACTTATCAACAGGCCGAGGGACAATGAGTGTATGTGTGTTTTTTTATGTATTTGGAGCTACTTCTTCATGGCCGAAGGCCTATGAGTCTATATTATGAAACAACATTAACAATTATGTACACAAATAATCGTGGAAAATTATTTTTCTCAGTTACGTGATTTAAATGATAATGTTGGCTGCAGTGTACTGTGGCCATGTGATTCTGCCCTGCCGCTGAACAGTCATCGCATAATTTCGTCTCAAGAAAGCGGCAAGTTTTTTGTACCGCATAGTTAAATATTCCAAATAGAAAATGCTTATTAAAGTAAAGGTAAGTATTAAGCGCTCCACATTATTAACTTAAACTATTTTGAGGTATATAATGTTAATGTACATATCTAATACTCATATTGTGTTTTCTTATTTTCATGCGATCCGTGTGCAGACGCTGACAGGAAAAGAGGTGAGAATATTTCGCACTTATTTAGCCTAATATGTACTAAGAACTCAACTGTAGCTTTATAATTTGCTTCCAAATTACTTCGTGAGATGATGTGATGAGTATGCCACACCATAAGTTATCTACTGATTGATTAATAGGTAGGAGAGTTGAGGTTAGATTATTCGGCGAAACTGAAGAATCTGTGGCAGAAGGGGAATGTTGGGGATCCAAGCAATTATTTGCAGTATGTAGGATAAAATATAGGGAAATATTATAGCACGTACAAGGCTGTGGTTGATGGATTTATCAGGACGTAAAAATTCTGGGTGCGGAGTCAGAGTGGGACTTTAAGCTGGGGGACCTGTGTCATAGATTTGTTGCACAGAAAAGAACCCTGAGCCAAAATTAGATCCTCTGGACAAAATTCCTTGGCCTTTCACATCCAAGTAATACCTTAGTTTTTGGAGGGGGTTTGTGAGGGGATGGGCTTACCACCTGCTCCTCTGTCCTCTCTCTCGGAAAATACGTGAAACTAAATTAGTAAGTTATAGGCACTGAAACATCCACCATAAGGGTTACGGGAAAAAATCAAGTCAATACTGTAAGTTGCTATAACAGTAAATATAAAAATTGTTTAAGTGATAATATTTTCTGTTACGGAGGCCTATCTGGGCAAAAGATAAATGTCAGTCACCCCTTATGCTCCAACCACTGTGTTGCTATGGCGACCACACGCTTGTTATCTCAACACTCCCGACCGTACCAAATACCACCTACCAACCCTTGCACCAAAATGAGAACCTGCTAGCTCATTCGGCACTCCCGACCGTACCACAATCACCTCTGCATATAGTCTAAATAACTTAATGCATAACACTATCCACATAGTTAAGTGCACGAAGCAGAGGCAGCAGCCGAAGCGAATCGCCCTCGCATTTTCGAATAATGTACGATACACTATTTGTAGGTTTCGAAAATGTGGCATATTATATCTTCCAGAAATTTGTTAGCCTGTCACCTTTTGTTTAGCGGTATGACGTCACACCACCAATGTCCAATCACGAGTTTCTTCATAATATGAGGACAGAAGAATTTGCTAGATCGTGGTATAAAAGAAAGTGCATCGCAAGGGTGTGGTGGGTGGGAACATTCATCCCAAGGTGCAACTTAAATTTATCTTTTCCCCCTATCTGAGTTGGCCTTTGAAAATATAGCCTACCTCTCTGATATAAATCTTTATTTATTTATGTATTTCTTTTACTCTAGATTGAGATTGATATTGAACCAACAGATAAAGTGGAAAGAATTAAAGAAAGAGTAGAAGAAAAAGAAGGAATTCCTCCTCAACAACAACGACTTATATTTTCCGGGAAACAAATGTAAGTATCTTCAGTGTAAATAAAAGGAAATTAATTAACTAGAAACATCTGCTACATTTATATGAGTGTTACGTATTTAGTATTATGTGGTTTTTATCTGAGTTTTATAAGGTCGCTAGCATAACCTAGTAGGCCTACAAAGTCACAATCTTGGATATGCAATTTTAAATTTTACACACCAAAACACCATCATATTATTTTCTTTGATACATACCTAATTATAATGAGAAAAATCGTCATTTAAAATTTATGCCTGTGTTACTACTTCAAGTTTACATAATAATTCATTTGCAACTCAATATACATCCCAAAAAATGGTCGTTGGTACAGGTGACCACTAAATTAAGGTTATGAAATTTTCAAAATCAGTGAAGAGGTCTGGTACATCAAATTATTAGTTGCCTCGCTATCCTAGTCCTCAACGGTATGGTCTTTGAAGTGTTGTGTCTTTGATGCAAGACGGACACACTCGTCAGTAATCACATTTTGAAGTGTGTTTACAACAATGTCGTGTCATCCGGAAACAAGAAGCAAAGAAATTATTAATTTTGTATTGTTATCACTATTGTTATCGGATTGAGCCTGCCACTAACTTGAATTTGAAAGTGTAAAATGTCGGCAAGTTTCCTCACTTTCAACAATCATTTCTCTCCTTTCTTCCAACGTTAAAACAACCCTTAACTTATCACTGAGTGAATAAATCAGTAAATGCAAGTGCGGTTGCTTCACAAAAGAAAAGCACACCACCCACAACAGTCTTTTGATCTGCCAAACTGCAATTGCATTAACGGATTTTTTTATTTCTTAAAATCATTGGCAAGCATGCATGGTGAATATGACTGGCCATTTATTCCAGGTCATTTTCCAAAATTATGTGGCCACTGACCGCAGTGTGAGGTGATCGTTAAAGGGAGAGGATATTAACACAGACTTGTGGTAAAATCACTGGGTTCCACAGAAAAATGGTCATTTATAGAGGTGATTATTAAATAAAGGTGGCCATTCAGGGAGGTTTGACTGTAAACTTGTTGATGAGGCCTTACATTGCAAAATAAATAATAGACCAATACTACTGAGTATAACAAAATCAATAACATGAAATTGGCAACAGAATTGATTGTTGAAGGAAATATGGCTTTCAGTTTTTTTATCATGGTTTATAATTAATTATTTTAAATACAGTGCATGTAAAGTCATGATGAACTTTTAAGTGTAACTGATTTTGATAATTATGTAATTTCTTGAACTTAATTTGAATAATGTTTTGAGTTCCAGGAAATAAAATAGGGATCTAAGGTAATGACTAGTGTTACGGTACCAGCCTTTGTGGATATTTTTCAAAACTTTAACATTTAACAAAGCACGGATAGGTGTTTTGGTTTGTTATACTGTGTATCTCAACAAAAAAATTAACCTGTAGCATATGTTATAAGAGGGCCCGAAATTTAAAAAGAATGCAGATAGGTATTGAGATAAACAGTGTTGAAAGTTAGGTAATATTTACAATTTCATCTTTAGGTGTTAAGAATGATTATTATCATAGTTATCACTGTAAGAAGAAAATTTAAGAACATCCTTAATTTTTGCAACACAGTTTATATTTTGTATTTACTTGCATAGTTAAATAACAGATTACCTTGTGTTATTTAGAAAGATAAGTCAATGTGGTATCTTACTCTGGGCATAATATGGACAGTTAAACACAGTACACAATTAGCCTAAATAGCACATTGAAATATCACAGAGTTATGGACTGGACTTTACAGTACACGACAAACCATGAACCTCAGTTCATAATCATGACATAACAAATAATACACTCAGCTATGCTAGCCGCTGAATAAGCACCCTGTATCAGCTGGAACATACTGACTCCAGTTGCAAGAAAACTTGAACCTAAAATAAAATATGAGGAGCATTTGTTCAAAATGTGATTTGTCCATGAATAATTATTTTTCAGGAATGATGAAAACCTATTTGTGGCCAAACTATGAAATGAACATACGAATTATTTGTTATTAGAGCAAATCATTAACATAGAGTTAAATGTAAGTTAATTGTACTGGGTGTGCAAAATCATTCTTTTTGTTTACATCTTTTATTGTAGGTGAAAGTTTCAAAAGTAATGGACTTCTCATGTTTTACTATGAAAATACAGTAGAAAGCATGTTAAACTGGCCAGACATCCTATCCACCTCCTTCTTTGAGTCTGTGGATTTCTTTAAAAGCCAGAATAAAAGCACCTGAACCACGTGAGCATTCCTATTTTGCCCTGCATATCCATCGCAGAAAAGCCGTAAAGATGCTAATTTTCGTTCAAAATTAAACTGACTTAAATAATTAATGAGTCACTACAGCAGCCACATCAATTGCATCTCGCTCAGCCTGATTTTCTGTACAACAGAAGAAATGAGGTTATTGCCTGCATCAGTAATACTTCAAGTAATATGCCTCACCAATAGCAAGCTAAGGCAAAGGTTGCACTTGTTGGAGCTCGACGCAAAGGGATATGAATGAAAAAAGGAATGAGCACGTAGCTTAAAGGGATATAGAATCTCTGTTATTGCAACTAGAAAAACAGATTTCTTTATACCATGTAGTGAGTTGTGATCTGTGTTTATTCCTCTTATGCTTTTAATATTGGCTGCTAATATAACTTCTGTTTTGGCGTCTGGTGAGATTTTTCCATTAGAAGACACATTAAACAATGAATGTCTCAATGTTCACTGCACCATCAGTTTCACGCATGGTCACATCTTAAAAGGTGGACTCATCACATTTTGTTCCGAAACTAGCGCTGGACTCATGATGTTTTAAATTGAAACCCTTATTTCAGGCTCAATTTTAGAGGTGAAAGGTTATGATTTGAAACTAAAACGTTTTGTAGTATCATGCAGAACACTTCAGAGAGTGCGAATCTGCTTCAAACTACATTACGATCAGATATGGACTAATCACGTTTTGAACCAAAGTTCCTCATATTATGGCCCTATTTGGGTGTCTATTTTCAAGATTTTTAGAATTTTTTTCCCTGCCTATTTTGCAGTTTTTAAAGCCTGAAGTCCAATCTTCAGATATAACTAGACATCAGGTTTTTAGGTTCTTATAGCTTAGATTACACTAATAGCTATGTGTTTACAAACATCTTTTTATCTCGAGTGTCCAAGTTTCAACTGTAAAGCTAATTTTTGTCTTGCTCATTTCTGTTTGTAGGAATGATGAGAAGACTGCTCAAGATTATAAAGTGCAAGGTGGTTCTGTGTTACATCTGGTGCTGGCACTGCGTGGTGGCATATGAGAGAGTGGTTTTGAACTCTCTGTCACACCACAAAAAGACTTTCCATCAAATATGTAACACAGGATAATATTTTGATGCAGTAATTTCCATAATGTTTCCAGTATGCCATAACTATCTGATAACACATAATTATGCTGAAAGATTCTACAGACACATTTGAAATAATACACTGCTAGTATGTTATGGTTTCTAATCAGTTTCTTTTACCGTCCATTTCCTACATTTCCATATAGCAAATACATTTCAGCTGTACCAGTTCAACATCCAGCATTCTCATTTATTTAGATTGTGGGCAACACAAATTTTATCTACATAAATTAAAAGTCCTCTGTTGGTATAACTTGACATAATATATTATATTTGTAATTTACTGAGAGTAAATGTGTTATAAGTCATGTTCAGCTTATATTTGTTTCATTTTACTGAAAGGATTGCTAGTCTATTAGAAATTTAATCAGTTATTTATGACAGAAACGATGTAAACTAAGTTGAAGCTGACTTATGCCACATTTCCTTGCTACAGAATGAAGTTTGTTATGTTGAAAGAAGAATAAAGTGGATCAAAGGTAACAAACCAGTTTTTTATCTATAATAAACCCTCGTACAATA
Organism: Ectobius pallidus; assembly: GCA_964059195.1. Lineage (NCBI taxonomy): Eukaryota > Metazoa > Arthropoda > Insecta > Blattodea > Ectobiidae > Ectobius > Ectobius pallidus. The sequence goes on from CAXKWD010000001.1 coordinate 169,574,334, forward strand.
AAGCTGACCTATTTAAGTTTTTTATTTTTTTATTTAACTTTTAATAGGGTTACTAGATGTTTGGACTTCAAGGGAGTTGTCCTGCTTTTTATGTCTGTGTCTGGCCAGGCAGTATAGAAGATCAAACTGTCCTGATTTTTAATGCTACTGGACATATTAATACTAGTTTTCATGTTTCTGCACACATGCCACTTACCGTTCATCCTAAATAGATTATGAATTCACAACATAAATGTGTATGACCAAAGAAAATCATTCAATAACCCTGATTCTACTGGTACTTGTATGAGTGATTTAGTAGGTGGTGCTTCGATCACAAAGTACGAAGCAGCTTTGAATGATCATTTTAGAGTACTTCTTTTAACTGCTGTTTCCTGTAAGCAAACAAGTTGCAGATTCATGTGTGAACTTCTTTAATGTGTGTTATTCACCACATTTTAACAATTTAATTTAACTTTATATGTATTTCAAAAATTTGTGGTATGTCTGGCTTTTTAGAGAAAATGTTCGCTCTTTATTTTTTATGTGTGGTATCCCTAGAATTTCAAGTGAAACTTAACCTGGAAGACTGTTTAAATTAAAGGCGAAAATATATTTTAAAATGTAACATGATTGAGCTTCCTGAAGAAACTTTGGCAGCAAATATTGCCCACATTGCAAAGGAATGTGCACTGCTGCTGATGATAATATATTCATTACAGTAGTCAATGAAGTAGTAATTTTTAATAGTACTTATGCTATATATTAAATCATAGTTTGAATATTACTGTTCCTCACCCTAGGTGACATAGAATAGCATCTGTTTTATGCACCCAAGGGTCTCAATTTATAGATAGTGAAGGAAACCCATAAACATCCATACATGACTGCATCATGCCACTCTAATGTATTGCGGTAGTTGGAAGCATGAAAGCACACATACCCTAGCTATGATCCCTTAAAGTTTGGTATGGATGGGCATTATTCCCCAAAGTTTCCATCAGCTCCTTGTGGTATTCTCTGGCATTTCGTCCTCGGATAGTGACAATTTGACGTAAGAATGCTGTTCACATCTTGTCTCATGGCCGTACATCACAATGCTACCAAATGATATGTTCCTATAGTAGAGGTGCCACATTCTCTCGTGACATACAACATATCGCGCTACCATCACCCCTACTTTGATTCCAGGGCAGAGATACCTGGCCTTGAAAATACAGATCCAAACCTGGAACTTCAATAAGGATGAGTTTACAGCTTATGTCTGTCCTTATGTGTTTATTAATTTTTTTCTATTTACAGGAATGCTTGTATTATTAATATAGGGTGATAAATAGTGTTTTTCTTCTTAATAGACAATGTTAACACTATTAGTCACACTCTTCCAAAATTGGGTATAGGTCCTGAAAAAGACAGTGTTACAAGTGATAAATATTAGTGCTACTCATTTCCTCTTTTTCTTCCGGACCAGTCGGATCTCTCCATCTACCTGTTTTACTTCCTAGTTCTCCTATTGCCCTCCCCCATTCTATCAAGCCTTTTTTTTACCTTTTTTTTTAAATAAAAAAAACCAATCATTTCTGGGCCCATCTCACTTCTTTCAGAAGATCACAGTAGAGTAGCTGTTAAAAACGTTTGGACACATTCATACCATTCACCCTCTTAGAAGACTGAGAGACCTTTATTGAAGAGTATGTATGTTTTATTTGAAGAACAAAGTACTCGAATTAGAGGTAAATAGTAAAGACAAAAATGTTAGGGATCTCTACAAGGGAATAAATGAGTTCAAGAAAGGTTTTAACCTAGAACAAACATAATTCAGGACAATGATGGCACTTTACTCGCGGCTCCAAATAATATTTTGAATGAGTGGGAACATTTCTTTTATTAAATGTGTACGGAGATGTCCAAAGTGTAGAGAGTGAAATATTCACAGCAGAGCCTTTGGTTGCTGAACCAACTGACAGAAGTAGAAACAGCTATAGGTAAACTAAAAACACACAAATCTCCAGGCGTTGACCAAATTCCAGCAGAATTAATTAAGTCTGAGATCTATAAACTCATTCTTATGATTTGGAGAAAGGAGTGGAAAGAATCTATTATTATACCGATAGAGCCTAATGTAATAACCATCTAGGAATTTCTCTCTTATCAACATCTGTACAAAATTTTGTCTAATATACTTCTGTCAACTTTAATCCCATATGTGGACAAAATCATTGGAAACCAACGTGGATTTAGGCGTAATAGATTAACCATTGATCAAACATTTTGCATTCCCCAAATACTGGAGAAAAAGTCTGTTCACCAGCTATACATAGATTTTAAAAAAGCATATGATTCAGTTAGGCAAGACAAATTGTATAATATCCTCATTGAGTTTGGGAAACCAAAGAAGTTAGTTAGGCTGATCAAAATGTGTCTAATTGAAACCTATAGCAGATTCAGGATAGGGAAATTTATATCAGATAGTTTTGCCATTAAAAGCAGCTTGAAGCAAGGCGATGCACTGTCGCCTTTACTTTTTATTTTTTTTTTTTAATATGCCATTAGAAAAGTTAGCCAGTAAATCATTCGAACAAGTAGAGAGATTTAAATATCTGAGAACAATAATTACAGCTACAAATAATGTTAAGGTAGAAGTTTAGTAAGTGTAGACTCAAATCAGGAAATGCCTGTTTTTATGCAGTTCAGAAACTCTTTATCTTCTCGTCTTCTGTCCAGAAATCTTAAAATAAATTTTTTGAAGACAATTATCCTGTCAGTTGTATTATTTGGATGTGAGACATGGTTGCTTACTCTTCAGGAAGAACAAAATCTGAGAGGGTTCGGAAACAGGGTGCATAGGAAAATATTTGGGCCTAAGAGATGAAAATGGGGACTGGAGAAAACTGCATACCAACAAACTTCATAACCTGCACTCATCACCAGATATAGTAAGAGTAATTAAATCATGGATGATGAAATGGGCTGGACATGTTGCTTGCATGGGGAAGGAAAGATATAGGCTATCTAAAGAATATTGACTGGAGACCCGAAGGGAAAAGAGGACTTGGAAGCAATCAATAAAATGAATAAAATATTGCTTATAGTCCAGTTACTCATTGCATACCCAGGCGGCTTCCTTTCGTTAGGAGGAAAAGTTTGCCGACAGCTCAACCCATGTTCTTTGTTTTTACCGCACCAATCAGCTAGTTACCCCAGCCAATCAAAATCTAAGAATGTCCTGTGGCGATTTTGACAGCTACTTGTCTATTCCGCGTGGAGTTAAATGCACGGTTGCAAGATCAAGTTACAGTAAACAATAACACGTGTGAATTGAATAAAGCGAAGGAAGAACTGAGGTCAGTGATAACAATGAGAGAATATTGCAACGTTGCTTTTGTTTTGGATAGCGGAAGCCCAAGACCGATTTAGTCAGATCAATTAACATAAAGAAACACCGAAACCTTTGAAGCCAACTGGCCATCCAATGAGTAACTGCACTATACTCTGATGCTCCACTAAGTCAATATTTTGACAATATTTGATTTCAGTGTTTGCAATATTTTATTCATTTTATTGATTCAGTATGTTCCACTGTTTATATTACTTCGTTTTTATTTATTTTATTTTATTTTAGCACTTGGAAGACCTAGACATAGGTGGGAGGAAAATATTAGGATAGATTTAAGGGAAGTAGGATTTGCAAGGGATGGAGTTAGCACAGAAAAGGGTTGAATGGCAGGCACAGGTAAGTGCAGCCATGAACCTCTGGGTTCCATCAATTAAATAATATTCCTTTAGCTTGCTTAGGAATTGTCTATTGCCATTGAGTAAGTAAGTAGCCTATGTATGTTTGTTCATGTATCTTCTTAAAAATGCATCAAATTTGACAAAATCTACTTCAGGGAGCTTAGAAAGTAGTCAGAGTAAACTTCAATTTCGTGTTTTATTTAGTTCATATTTCCCTTTCATATACTGTATGCCAAATTTCACCAAAATCTGTAACATAGGATAGCGTAGATTGTATCTTTAATACTGGATGATTTGACATGGACAGACCCTGAAGACAATAGGCACTTACCGTTTACAATAAAGAAAACACTCATATTACTTTATAAACATGCCCATTTATTTATATGACAAATGTTTCTACAATTAAAGCCTCCGAGATAATTTTCTATTTTTTTTTTCTAATTGGACGTAATTAGGTGAATTTATTTACTGCCTATTTAAATTTAAATCTAAAAGGCAATTTGAACTATGTTTTCTTTTTTTATAAATTCATTCAATCAAAATATTTATAGACCTTTTTAAGTACATTTGATAGCAAAATTGTTACAATCTTTCATAATTGTGGGATTACTGAATGTATAACGTATTTGAGCATAAAATCTATGTGCTGAATTTCTTCATGGCGTTGTTCGTAAATCTGCACGTAAAATTGTACTTCCTGATAAAATTAAGGAATATTAAATAAGGGTACTTTTAACAATTCATAACTACATGTTCATGGGAATTATTACATAAATATACCAGTAATCCAAGTAATTTATACATTATTCCAGTAAAACAGTAAGTTAACAGATGTAAGATAGATATTTGTGTTACTTCTTTTAAAATATATACATGGATATGGCATATAGACATTATAATAGCTTATTAACAATTTTCTGAAATAATGCCCACAAAACTACCATTCATTTTTCCCACTTACAGAATTATTTAACACACCTAATAATACATCTACACTGAGGAAGATTTTGATATTCAGATTTCTCCTTGAGGCTAAAGAAAATATTTGGTATTATGTTGTGTCTCTCGGTTAATATTTCAACCAGACCCATTCTTACAGCATTTAGATAAGATTTTCAAATGAAAGAAAAGTACAGTATTTCGTCTTCTTTAACACATTTTTGTGTTTTAATACATGTTATTCATATATCATTTTTCATTCTCCAATTTTGTGCAAATTGTTATTTAATTCACAGTGTTTCCATGATTAAATGACATACTATCAGGGATGGTGGAAAAAAGCAAAACCTTAATTTAATGTCATAAATAAATGTTATGTCGTAAAGGTAGTCAGGCTGAAAAATTCAATGCCAAAGCCAGGATTTGAACCAAGATCTTCGGCTCTCCATGCCGCTGCTCTACCAATTGGCAATATGCTGGTACAACATTAAATTCTTCAACTGACCCACATATCCCAGTATACCCCCCAGTGGCGGATCCAGAGAGACAGTTTGGGGGGAACCAAAGTAGAGAGGGAAGTTTTTACTCATAAAAATTAAATATTCCCAGTACACAATTGAAAACAAAATGAACATTTGAGCATTTTCTTACAAAGGTATTTCAAAATAAAGAATGTCGTTGCTTTAATTTAAGTATTTTGGTTATGTTCTAATAAATTTTGAATAATTTGTGCTAGATGTTACAAATTCCCCCCCCCCCCCCCGTGGATCCGCCCCTGATACCCCCAGACATTCTCAATATGAGATAACAACCGAGTGGCAACTTACAAACTAGTAAGTACTTTAAGGCCTGGGCTTCATAGTAAACCACTAGTAGGTCACAGTGGGCTACTAGTGCAATGATATAGCCATCTCACTTCTCTACAAGACTTTATCACATAGGAATCATACATGAAGATTCTGTTTTGCAAAAGACATGGACTTTTTGGCATTATAACATTGAAACAGGTGGTCTGACAATGTATGAACAAAGACTGCAGAAATAATATGTGGAGAGGAGGGAAATAGTGGAAGAACAGAATCAGTTAGAAACAGTGCAGCGCAGGGCAAGCAAATCCCGTTAAGTTGGCCACATGTCCAAATAAAGCTCGTTACATTGTTTTTGTGGTAATTATGCTAGGACCTAAAATTTCATACCTGTAATCTTATCTCAAATCAAGATATGCTTTTACCCTTCTTTGTTATTCCTCGAAGTTTACTTGCATCATCATGAAAATACCCTATATTTAATTTCTTTTGGACTATCAATTAATGAATGGTTTATGTAATTTTCAACACAAAATTTTAGCATTGTAAATCTTACCTAAGTTTGTATTTGTTTTTCATCACTTGTCATTAAATTCAGTATCATATGAAACGGTATTGGTTCTATTTCACATTTATGACCTAGCAACTCTTGCTAAATTAAAGTCTTTATGACGTTATTTACTTAATTTTTAAAATCATGTTTTGTTTCTTTGTTGAACATGTTTGTACTTGTTGACTTGTATGGCAAGTCATAATAAAAGAGATATAATACAGTATAACTCAGCCTACCATAATTATCAAGTTAATTTTACTCCTTTAGTAAAACAGATGCATCAGTGTGATCATCTTTAGGAGTTCTATATAAACCTGTATTATACCTGTAGTTTTATCCTATTGCCTTTTTACATAATCAATGTGATAACTGAACCACAAACTGTACTGTGAAGACATGTGTTGAATCAATCTTGAAATGCAATTGTCATGCTATGATTATTGTTGATTTATATATTTTCTGTTCACTTTTAAAATAATTACTTTTTAACCACCACTGTCTTCAATGTAGACATCAGTTGCCACTCCAAACATCTTCTATGACATGTTCTTGTGACAGTGCAACACACATAGCAATAATTGAGATTACCATTACTATGGCAAGGGCACATGCATTTTTTGTTATACTCAGCCCTACTGGTATGTTTGCCAATTTTCACAGTATTTAGTATAAGTGCCAAGCTGGCATGTGACATTGAGTGTTCGATAACATATTTACAACAAAATCACAATGATCTTTAACAATGCAACCACAAATTAATTATGAACTGTACAGCTCCAAATTAACGAGTTCAATAGGCCTAAATAATAATATATATATCATACTATTTAGGAAGTTTATACAATATATACTATATAATAATGTATGTATTTATATAAATACTGTATTTATACAGGGAGGTCACTTCCCTAATCTTCCCTTCAATAGCTGATAGCATTGAAATTACTGGTTACCGGTAGTGATAGCATTTTATTATAGCACATATCGCAACATAACATACCGCTGAGTACTATCTAAGCACCACATCATAAATAGCAGTGCTACTATTTTTATTCTAATACTCTGATTGGTATAAATTCTCATATGGCATCGTTTAGGAGGGATGAATAAAATATGCAGTACAGTTTATGGATGAACCTATAAAAATATTTTGATTTCTTCATAATTTTGGAGGGATTATTCTTTTAGCTCTGTTTTGGTAGTTAGCTATATTGATACTATTAACTGTTAACCTATCTAAAGATTATGGACATTGCTTTTAAAAATCTACAGTAAGAATGTGTTTTTGTTACAAAGAATACTTAATTTTTGTGCACTGTTTTCATGCTGTACTCTGTTACCTTTCCTTAGCCCCAAACAGAACATTATTACAATGTTTGATATTTCATATTGTTTGAATTAGAGATGGGATCTCAATATAATTTATTTCATTGTCTAGTATTCAGTAATATTGTTATAATTAGGGCTCGGAAGTTGAATACCTATAAAAAACCTAATAATATCCTAAAAAGGACCTATAAGTTGAAAACAATGTAAAAATGTGATACAAAGTAATATTTGTAGTAACTTTTGTAAAATGGAGGCTACATAGAATATTCACTATCAGCACCGTTCTGCCCCAACAGCAGCTGTGATTTCCATTGCTTTGCTGCTCAGGAATCTGCTGTCATGTGTTCCTCATGCCCAATATGCTGTTGCACATGGAATACTTTTTGCATTAATTTTCATTTCACAATAACTGATGTAGACTCGTACACAATCTCACAATCCTCATTTCTGCTCAAAGTCAAAGTCATGATGCAGCACCCAATCATTGTTGCCTGTTCAAATTGAGAGAGTAAAAAATGTGGTCTGAAGAAGACGTAGCCGCAAAGACCCCCCAAAAAGAAAAGACTTAAAAAGGACCAATAAGCAAAAAAACACCAAAAAAGAACAAAACAAAAAACACCATTTTCTGGCATACAGTGACCCAAAATGAACATATTGGGCCTTGTCTTCAAGATTTTTCATCAACTTCCTAGTCCTAGTTATAATATTTCATTGTCACAGTTATTGGTATGAAGACTGATTTACATTATCTGTAGAGATAGTTACTGGCAAGTCGTGCATCTAATCTCTGTTGTGTCGATTGAAGTATTCTTAGTAACAGCATTCATCCAGAGAGCAGCATGCAGATTCTTTTACTACATTTTGTACAGGATAATATCTATATGCAAGGCTTGAGGTGGGTCGGATGCAGTGTTATGGCATCCTGGTTCATTTTGAAATGGCTTGAAACCATCCTGTTACTTCTTATCAAATGTCACCAAACCAGAATTTTTTTTAACATTATGTGTATGTAAATAACTTTTGTGTAAGGCCTTAATAAAATACTCCCAGAGCAGGAAGGGAACACCATCCCATTTTTTTATCATAACACCTCAAGCACTTTCTGTAGGTAAATCAGATGTTCATTATACTCTCCCTAAATATACGTGAAAATTATTCTATTTATGATTTGAGTATGATATCTATATTGTAGTGTTTCCCGCGGTCAGCATCACTGGCCATGGATCTGCAGGTCCCAGTTTGATCCCCAGTACCTCCTCATATTTTTCAGAGGTAGGGAGATCTGGAACGGGATGTACTCAGCCTCATGATACAAATTGAGGAGCTACTTGATTGAAAAGTAGTGGCTCTGGTCACAAAAACAATCATTAACAGCTATGGCTGTTGTTACGTTTACCACATGCCCTCCAGTCCTCTCTTCTGCCTATGGTGCAGATGACGCACCAGTTGGATGGTAGGCTTAGTCCCTCCAAGGATGTAGAACCATGGAGTTAAGAGTTATTTGGAAATTCCCCCACAAGATTTTCATGCACCAAGAATTCTGCATTCTTTACGGTTAGGGACAATGTGGTAGCAAATCTGAATGTTATAATCTATACTCGGGAATAGTAACACTAGGTTTATTAGCAGGTTTTCTGTATGTTTTCTAGAGTTTTGGAAGTCGTGATTTTGTTTTTCATACAGCATATCTTCATCATTCACTCTTTTATGAGAATAGTGAGGATCTTACAAATAGATGTGTCTGTCATAATGATATGCAATCTTCTTATGCGATTTTTTTTTAATGAATAGATTCCAGAGCTCTAAGGCTTATAGTGATTGGAAGTAGCTAATCACTTTTTAAATTACAATAATCTTTGCATGAAACATAGGTAGGCCTGATTAAACTTATGGATCCTCTCAAATCTACGAGAGGTTATTACTTAACTGTGTGCTAAAGTTATTGTAATCTTTAAATAAAAAACTCCTCATGTAATTACAGAAATAAAATTTTTTAAATATGTAATATTTCACATTCCAGTTAAAAATTATATTTTCTTTCATTGTATTGTTAGTTCTTTTAAAACTATTATAAGGTATATTCAGTTCTTTGAAAACCTACATCCAATAAAAATCTGCATACTGATATTTCACTGTGTGTGCTATGTCATGCAAAACAATTTGTTAATATCCATTTTCAAAATTAAATATAATGCTTAAAACTAATAAATTTAATTATTTAACCATTTAATTTCAATTTTTTGATGTAGGGAAAATTAATTTGCTTTTAGAACTCTTTTCTTTCGTGAAGGAGGAGACCGGTTTTGTAAATGAAGCTAGCTGCATGAATTTGAGCAACAATACTGACAAAGGAAGAGTCCCATCTCTATTTGATAATCTCACAAATTACTTGTAAAAGTACAAACACTTGTATTATAATAATTATATAATATGCATATTTGTATTTAATTTGTGGCCACGTTTTAACTGTAACACTTTATCATAGACAAAAACAGGAAAAAATAGAATAGTTCATATTAAGAGTATTGTCGTTTATACTTAGAGTGATGTTATTGATCTTCAATGATCTTATTAAGAATGTTATAAATATATCGGTTAGAAAGACGTGGGGTCATTATAGTGTATTCTGCAATAACTACAAGTTTTGAAAATGAGCATAAGCTATTGTGTAGGTACAGTAAGGGGAACTTATTGAGTATTTTTAGCAAATTTTCACACATACGTTATTATTCTATAAGGATAATGAATCATAGCTATCACATATAGACCATCTTGTAATTACAATTGTAACTGAGTTGGTGTTCGTTCTTCTTTTCATCTCTACTTTACTATACAGAAAATCACCACATCACACCAGGATCCTGTTGCTTTATGGAATAACTGTTGGCACAAAACATTATTGTAGTACAGGAATACCACTTAAAGGCTACATCTTGAATAATTAAACAATATAGCTTCAATTTTGGAGATCACTTGGATGAGACAATTGGATTGGGAACTGTTGGATTATCATCTCACTGAAACAAAAAGAAAGAAAAAAACCTTGTTAACATTTAGCTCATACATTACAATTCATTACAATTTTTGGGAAAAAATAAATGTAAGTCGCACCTTGGATGAATGTTCCCACCTACCACACCCTCGCGATGCACTTTCTTTTATACTACAATCTAGGGAATTCTTCTGTCGTCATATTACGAAGAAACTCGTGATTGGACGTTGGTGGTGTGACGTCATACCGCTAAACAAAAGGTGACAGGCTGACTAACCTCTGGAAGATATAATATGCCACATTTTCGAAACCTACAGTGTATCGTACATTATTCGAAAATGCAAGGGCGCTTCGCTTCGGCTACCGCCTCCGCTTCGCGCACTTAACTATGTGGATAGTGTTATGCATTATTTAGACTATATGCAGAGGTGATTGTGGTACAGTCGAGAGTGCCGAGTGAGCTAGCGGGTTGTCATTTTCATGCAAGGGTTGGTAGCTAGTATTTGGTATGGTCGGGAGTGTTGAGAGAAGGGACGATCGGGAGTGCCGAGATAACAAGCGTGTGGTCGCCATAGCAATGCAGTGGTCGGAGTATAAGGGGCGACTTACATTTATCTTTTGCCCAATTTTTGCATTTGTAAATTCTTAATGTGCTCTCCACAATTCGCTTTGATGCTTTTACCCTAGCCAGTTCTAGACACAACAGTAAACTCTCCTGATGTTGCCCATCGGAATAAACTCAAGCCCTAAGTAATAAAATCAGGTAAACTAATAAAACAAAGTTCCAGATGAAGTTAATAGAGTATATTAAAGAAACTCTTGAGTTTTTCTCCATGGTTTCTTGAGAAAGTTTGATCAGCATATGTGAAGGAATAAGTGAGATAAGTAGGATAGGCTACAGTATTAACAAAATGCATTAACAACAAATTCCTCATGCCAACAATATTACTTATTTTTGCTTAAACATCTGAAAGCAAACAAATATGCAACATCTGAAAGCATAAAAATATATGCAGTCACTTGTCTTCAGTTCCTAATGGCATATTCAGTTCTATCGTTTGATGCAAATTTGTATTTAAAAAGCATGTGACTGTTAATTTTGTTCATTATTCCGGTAACATTTAACCATTTGGCCCAAAATCAATAGGATTTTTCCTATGGACTTTATAAGTGTGTATACCAAGTTCATGAAAAGCTGATAAGCGTATTTAAATTATTGCATGTACAGACAAATGAACAGACATTTTTCGCGTTCATCAAGTGATCTTAGAACATACCATTCTAGCACTTAATAATTTGACTATCATTACAGCGTACGCCAACAATGCACATTCATATTCCATTCTCCCCAATCATATGTTACAGTGAAGTTGATGATGTGTGTTAAAAAGAAATTTACAATAACTTCCACAAACTAAAAACAATTTTACATTGAAATAATATTATTTAATAATAATAAAATAGTAATATTTTTTAGAAATCCTTAGTCAAAAAGCTGCAGCCTACTTTATAAGTCTTATGATCGTAATAAACTTGGATAAATGGATATTAAAAATCAAATTTTTAACACAGATAACACAGTGCAATCCAGAGCCCCTAAACTACTAAGTGGATAGTGAAAAGTTCAATGCTTCAGTCATGAAAGCTTTCCTATTTTTCCTATTCCAGGCACTTTCTTCCCAATCTCCTCAAAATCCTTTCATTTTTATCATTATAATCATCATCACCATCATTTAAAAACATAGTTGTTTGTTGTAATTGAAATAATTATGATGATTTGTCATAAAGAACTGATGTTATGACACCTATAAGCCTCCATTGCATTATAAAAACTAATTACAATTAAAATTATATTAATTTTATGAAACCCTACTTTCCTCATGAATATTTTCTATGTAGCAGTAATATTGTAACTTACCAGTATGGTAATACCCTGTGTTAACAAAATCAATGAAACGATATGTGTAGACAGTAGAATTTTTTGTGCAGTCCTCCTCCTCCTTCTCCTCCTTCTTCTCCTCCTCCTCCTCCTTCTTCTTCTTCTTCTTCTTCTTCTTCTTCTCCTCCTCCTCTGTGGCACACAGTCCTTGGAGAACCTTGACTGCCCTACGAATATCCTTCCAGGTGTTCCTTTCTTCAACATTCCTTCTCCATCTTCTCACTCCTGCTTTTCTCAAGTCATTCTCAACACCGTTCAACCATCTGGAATGTGGTCAACCTTTACCCATCCGTCCTCTTAGCTTACCATTCAGCGCTTGTTTAGGCTCTCTACCTTCTCCCACCCTTTGAACATGACCCAGCCATACGTTGGATTCCAATTAATGTCGTAAGGTCAGGTTCCCGGTGGAGACCTTCAAGTTCTTTATTAGTTCTTATTCTCCAGACTCCCCTGTCATTCACTGTTCCAAATATTCATCAAGACTTTCCTTTCCCAGGTATTTATGAGTAGCTCATCATTCTTTGTAAGTGCCCAGGTTTCGCTACTGTAGAGGACTACTGGTCTGATAAGCATTTTGTATATGTTAAATTTCACCTTTTTCAATATGTTTTTATTCTTTGATAAATTTTGCAACACAAAATAGGTTTTATTTCCAGCTACTAATCTACTCTTAATTTCTACACTTTCATTATTTTAAGCTGCAGTCCTACATTTAGCAATATTTTATGTAATCAAAGATAATTTTTAGAGATTGTATTTTAAATAATCTAATTTTTGTTGATGTTTAATGCATATTCTGAAATGCTGATAACTGTCAAAATGTATTTTACAAATAAAGTTATGGTATTGGTACTCAGTAGGATGACCAACTTTTGAATATGAAAATAAGGGAGATTGGGTCACGGCAGAATTCTTGGGACATACATCCTACATTATAGATTGGACGGTTCATACTTAAAATATCAACATAAAAATTAAATTATAGTATATAAAACCATTTAATACAATTCAAACTATTCATATTTTATTTGTTGTATGATAATTTTGAAAACAATTAAAATTAGAATATCTGTTTCTTATTACATGAAACTTACTTTTTTACGTCTTAGGTATAATATTATTTCTCATTAAAACAGCCTCAATTACTAATATTTTATGTTATACCCCATCAACTTTTACAATCTCTTGCACATAGCCTTATAGAATAACTAGTTGATTTACTATAGATAGGCATGTTAGAAAACGTGATAGTTGGTACCTGGAATGAGATATTAAAGTTAAAAAACACCATATATTTTCCATTCCTTAAGAGAGCTGGTACCATATATTTTCCATTAATTCCTTAACAGGGTTGGAATGTTTAAAACAAAACGTTTAAAACAAGTGTTTAAAACATGTTTAAAACAAGTGCTTGTGTTTTTTTTAAGTTTGTTTAAAACGTTTTAAACAATCTGTTTTAAACATGTTTTTTTTAGCATATGTTTCAATCATTTTTTAATTGCGTGTTATATTTAATTATGAAGACAATTTACATTTTGTCAAGTCAGTGACACCCTGTTAGTGTTGTAAACAGAAAACAAAAAAAAAAACTAGGGCCAGAATACCAGAAAATCATGTGAGGTGGTGTCTTTTGTATCCTTTTCCTCCAGACTTCTCTATCCTCTGTCGCCAGCTTCCAGTTTCTGATTTTGAGTAATTGATTTGAATTTTTTCTGACTGCATCCTACCATCTATTTTGTGGTCTTCCTTTTTAAAGAAAGAGATTTTTGTATTAAATATTGAATGTGTCAATTTGGCAACACTGTAGTAGGATATTCCTTGTAAGTTTGATAATGTAAGGCGGCTAAGACCACGTAAAGCATGGTGAAAGTCAATCATCAGTTGAGCAGTAAAGGCAGTAATTAAACAGTAGTTTGTATTATTCTTTATTAATCATGAACTATTAAATCATAAACAAATACTACTGGTACAAAATGTATTTTCAAATACTATTAAGTCTACGACTCGTAAATCTTGAACATCTTAGCACAGGGTATCATTGGATTGACAAAATGTAAATTGTCTGCATAATTAAATTTAACACCCAATTAAAAAGTGTTATAAACATATGCTAAAAAATGTTTAAAACAAATTGTTTAAAATGTTTTAAACATTTCAACTGTATATAAATACACACATATATATATGTATATGTATATATAATAATATATATGGTTGATTTAAACAAAATGAACAATTTAAACTTTTTTAAACAGAAAACTCTGTTGTAAACATAAAAAAACGTTAAAAAAACATGTTTAAAACAACCAACATTGTTGTTCATGTATAAAACGTTTTAAACAAAAAAAACATGTTTTAAACAAAAAAAAAAGTTTTTTTTGTTCTTTTTTAAAAAAAACATGTTTTTTATCAACCCTGTTCCTTAAGGTAGCTCGTCTCCCTCAAACGAAGCTATGCCACATCCCACAGCCAATTTGCTACTCAGAGCAGCTAGTGGCAAAGTCATTACTATGTTAAGAACCTTTGTATTGCTTTGCAGCTTTTTTTGTGCTTAAGCATTATGTAGTATTACTATTTTAGTATCCACCAAAGTATAAAACACCATGCTGATAGTGGATAGGAATTAGTTTTATTGTAACAAATCTTTCTTTTTTATTTCAGAAACATGTAATTAAAATTGACAATAATAATGATAATATTGATGATAATAATAATAATAATAATAATAATAATATAATAATAATAATAATAAAAAGTTATTTAATCACCTTGTAATCTATTTTGAATCTTCTAAAGTCCCACAACAGATTAGATTAGCCATCTGCCAAAGGAGGAGTGACCCATCCATATTTCTCGTGGGTCTTTACTAGACTGCGGAAAGATTCCTCTGCAGACCGCCGGTTGAAGTCTTTGCTACCTTTGTGTTTCTTCGCTATACGTCCCTGGAACATTATTCATGTCATTAATCCTTAGAAATTAAAATGAAAGCTAAATACATATGAAACAAATTGTGTAGCATATGTTGACATCTCATTGATATGATTAATAGTAAATGTATCCAAAATTACAGTACCAAACCACGAACAGACTAAATCAGGCATTTCCAACTGACTGAGGAATGACGTCAGAGCTTGTTTCTCTTGCATAAAACCGGTACGGAGCAACATGCGAGAGCCGTGGACAGAGCAGTGGCGCGGTTGTGTGTTTAATCAGTGTATCATGGTATTTGCAGTGTACAGTCATGGCTTCAATGAGTAGTATTACTGAAAAGCCATGTACTCAACCTAAATTTATTTGTATTTGGAAGAGTTGTTTATGTTTACGGATACTGGAACAGTAGCAAAATGTTTAGTATGTTCCAATGAAATGCAGTATGTGAAGAAATTCAATTTACAGAGACATTACTCGTGCCATCCTACTGAATTCAACAAATGGCCGCTAGAATGCTGTATATGTTTGGAACCACATATGTCTGAGAGTAGTTTTTTCTCTAATGAAAATTAACAAATCTCGCTATAGAAGCCAGATGTCCGATAAGAGCTTACAGTCTACACTTAGGTTATCTGTGACTCGATCTCTCTATCCAAATATTGAGGAACTTGTGAAGTCGAAACGTTTACAGAAGTCCCGAAAAACTAATGAAAAATAATTCACAGCAATGTGACTGGTCAACTTAATTTGTTGTATCATTTCTTTTTTCGTTCAATTTTGTTTGTTTGCTATTCGTAAAAGAAGTTGTAGTGTTTCCTTTTAGTTACATTTTGTACCATTTTACTGTTATTTTTAAGTTCAACATGCTATGCATTCAATGTGTTAACATATTTATTATAGTAGCATGCATCACTACTACACTACGTTGTATTTCCTTATTATACGCCACTGCTCTGGCAGGGTGAAGCTGATCCATCTGCTCCGTGTTGTCTACCTGCCTTACTACGGAGCAGCAGAGACGCTCGCTATGACGTCACTGAGCATTTAGTTGGAAACCCCTGGACTAAATGAATGAGATTAGACAATAGACAAGTTTTATTCATCATTAAGCACTTCACACAAAATGCAATAGACTTTGTCGTGCAACTATAATTTGTAGGCTACCAGCCTACTACATTGATATATATAAACAATATATATATATATATAAACAATTCTACAGACAACCTATTATTTAAAAATTGTCATTCATAAAGTCATTAATACAATTAATTTACAAACAATTTATTTACAAACAATTTTAAAATCTAGTTTATTATTTAAAAACTGTACTTCTAAAAAGTCATTAACACTATAAAAAGGATTAGTTGCGAGACAACAGTCATAAGTGTTTTCTACTTTCATTACATAGCATATAAAAAAGTCCTGGATAATAAATTCTTTCTTTTATTTTCTTTGGGGCTTCTTTAAATGGATATTATGTTTTAGGTCCATTTATTTTTAAATGATGGGGTTTTTGAAGGTGTAAATCTCTATATTCTCCTCTGTAAATCATTACAACCATGATGCAAGAGATTAAAAATAATTTTTTTAGCAAAGTTAAAAGTTCAGTGCTTCAAGTGGCATAGCAGGTCACTTTTAAACAGGTATAAACAGATATAAACTTTAAACAGGTATAGGTTTGATGCAAAGACTTATCTTACTGGAAGTTTTACCATAATCGTGAGTGAGATCGTCCAGTTGAAGTTAATTCAGCACTTGACACTGTAGTTTCTAGTTATCCCAGAGAGAGCACTAAAATATAGTTTTGTCCATTTTGTTTGCATAACGGCTCACATTCAAAGAGAATAGGAGTAATTTTTATGCAGTTTCTACAGTATGCCATAGCACATTAGCACATAATCATTGGCAGCTTCTGGATGAAATTTACCCTGACACACTTTGAAATGTTCTCACAGAGAATTTCTTTCATTTATAGGCATGCATAGTGGTGCATCGTATATATGCTTCAATAACATGACCAGCAGCGATGCATGCTGATAGACTTACCAATTTAGTTATGCTAAGTTATGCTTTTTGAAGGAGAAATTTCTTCTTCATCCTAATATAAGTATTTTACATCTCAGTGTTAACAAGTTGTAACATATATTGTATTAACTTAAGTGACGAAACCATGAATTTTGTAACAAAATTTTTTCTAGTGAATAAATTGAAAGTGAAATTGAAAATTTGAAATTGAATATATCTGTAAAATCATTTCAATCATTTTTGTTTTCTTTTTAAGCTCATGTATCATTATGAGAAGTTTAATTCTGATTCCTTTATTCAAACTAATTATGCTTAACATATTCATAAAATATTCTCATTAATTGATCCCTCTTAAAATCCTTCATGTGTGTAACAATAGAATTTTGATCAGTGTTTTTTTATAATAATTGCTTTTTCTCACTTCTGAAGTGTGTAACATCTGTTTCACTAGATCGATGCAACAGTCATGCTGCCATCTGCTACATGAATTCTGACGTGGCCAGCAACTGTACTACAGAGAGCTGATTGACTATATTGTGCATTGAAGGAAGTGTATCGTAAACAACTCATCTGATTGGTAAGTTAATAATGCAATATATATATCGTCATTATTAAGTGCCAGAATGGTACTTTATAAGATTGTGTGGGGGACAGGAAAATGTCTGTCCATCTGTCTGTAGGCTCGATAACTCAATTACGCTTTATTGGATTTTCATGAAGTGGGGGACAGGAAAATGTCTGTGCATCTGTCTGTAGGCTCAATAACTCAATTACGCTTTATTGGATTTTCATGAAGCTTGGTATGAGCATTTATAACATCCATGGGAAGAAGCCTATTGATGTTGGACCAAATCGGTTGACCGGTACCAGACTAAAGCCCAATATAGTGCCTATTTTATGGTAATATATTTGAAATAATTTATCAAATGCAAATCAGTTCTCATGACAGGGTGTCCAGTGAGGCAAGCCGAAGAAATTCAAGCATAATTCAAGGATTTCAAGGCTTGAATTTCCAAAATTCAAAACAATAGCTTTATTTACTAATATTAAAAATGTATGAACATAGGACACAAAGAGTGAATACTAATGACTAATATTTCTGAAAATGGTAAAATTTTCGTAAAAACTATCAACTTAAAAAAATATTCTCTTCTATGCGATTTTTCCCGACGGTTCACAAAATTCAAGCATAATTCAAGGATTTTTCCCGACATGGAAAATTCAAGCATAATTCCCGATTTTCCCGATTTTCAAGGCTGCTGGACACCCTGCATGACAACATATTGTTTTACAGTGTTCATATATGGCTTTGGAATTTGCAATACAGTTAGCTTTGACAGATAACACTACCCACACATTTCTTCACATGCTTAACAAACTAGACCTTTGTTCTTCTGTAATCCTTACTTAATGAATTGATCTGGAGCTTAACTCAGAAATCGATTAAAAAATAACTTATTTTCTGCATGTTATAATTATTTCTATCATGATTGATTAAACAAAAGCATTCAGGCACTTCGTTACATCAGTTTACATGATTTTATTATTATTATTATTATTATTATTATTATTATTGTCGTCGTTATTATTATTGGTGTAGGGTAACCAGATGACCTGCCTTTTGCAGGATAAGTTTTTTTTTTTTTTTTTTTTTAACACATCCTGTGGCCTGCAGATAGCTTGTAAATGTCTTTAATGTCCTACTTTAAAAAATATCCTGCAAAATGAAATTTTAAACTTACTATTTTACCATCCCTATAAATTTATTTTATAAGTAATGTAACTTTTATGATTGAAAGGGAACTGAAACTAACGTCTGTAATGGTAACTATATCTCATTAACTCCTCAAGAGATCAGTAATCACATTTACACAGTGTGTATCAATGTGGTATTGTAACAATCAGTGAACATTAATAATGCTAGGTAGGAATAAGCTAATAAGATTTAATAGGCTAGTAAAATACAGGGGACCCAATGAATTGTGAACTGGCTGCGTGGTGATTTTCTGGTTTGCAACTGCAGCACACGTTGCCGTCCAACAGTCATAAAGTGGTGCTTATGCAACCATACAACAATTTCCTTATGTTAAGGCTTTACTTACCAGCATTGTGAAAGGAGGTGCTGAAACTGGCTACTGTTGTTGTCCATACATTTTTGAAACCATCCCTGACTCGCTATTGTTCACATTGCGAAATGCTGACAATTTCCTGGGCAGATATTTTGTTTTTATTCTTCCAGGGTGTGTGGGTTTGTCTCTCGCTCATGGTGCATCATACATTTTGGCTTAGGTGCATTTAGATATCCATAATGTGACTTTTAAGTGTTCTTTGTAAGTGCCATAATCTCTTTGCAACTCTATTATTACAGCACACATTATTTATGAAATGAAAATTATAGTTCCAGTCATTTTCAGAGTTATGCTAGAAGGGTATTCGTGTATTTTCCAGGCTACTACTCTAAGGAAATTGTTCTTTAGACCTATATAGGAACAGGATAATTTTAGAGGCAAGAATTATATCTCAATTTTAAAGATTAATTTTTTCAACATTTTTTCCATATAAATTTCACTATTCAAATTGCTCTTGCATAGCTGTATTTAATAAAATGCCTTGATATTTTCAACAAAGCCTCTAAACATATCAGAAAATGAAACTTACCGTACTAAATAATTTTAAACTTAAAAAACTTCCGTGTCTTTATAGCATAATGTTTCTGATTGAAACTTAAAATTAAGTAAAATAATGTTTATGTGCCTTTTTCTTATTATTATTTGGTTGTGAAAATTTGAAAACTGCCTCACATGAACTTTTTGCCAAGAAACCCATTAAAAAATCAAAAAATATATTTGTTCTTAAAATCTAATACATTTACATCTCTGAAAGATTTAGGGTTTATTATGGTAAATGCTTCCTGAGTCGGGGTAAGAAAAATAGAAAATTGTATGAAAAATGTAGAATTTCTAAATTTCATACAACGATCCCTTCTAACATTTCTCTTGCCAGCTATTTTGCATTTTAGAATAGTCTGCCTTTAGCTGGTATTTTTTTTTCTTCTTTTAATGTGGTTGAAGTATTGGAACTTTCTCGTTTTACTGTTCTCAGCATTTTTTTTTCCTTCTTTTCTGGAGAAAATCTTAACATCTAATTTGTCCCTGGCACCCTCAGCATCCTCTGATAGTGCAAAATCTCATAAATTTTCTATTTGTCACTGATCGACTCTGCCAAGAGTTCACGTTTCAGTACAGTACACCTTTCATGGATACTATCCATAACAGTAAACACTTTCAGTGAGAAAGATTTGACTGAGAAGATTATCAGCTTACAGCTTGAATGATTAGAGCTGACAGTCGTTGAGTTGTACAGTAGTTGTGCAAGTTTATTAAAACAATGTGAGATGTATTATTAATCACTGATTAGCTTTCAAAACTATTGGACATACTGAAAGCTGTTCAAAGGATTCTTTTCCCTTCTGCCTAGTAATCTATTACGCTGCTCAGGCCATTTATTGTCACCAGCATTTCTCCAACCTCAAGCACCAGAGCTTTCATGTTTAAATTCCTTGGCTATTCTATGTTTTTGTAAAAAAAAAAAACACACATATATATATATATATATAATTGTATACTCTCATTTGTGAATTTTAGATAAGCTTACTTAATTTTTAGTTAAGTATTATAGAAAGGTATATATACTTCTGCCAAACATGGTCGCTTACCAACGCACAAACTAAAAGGATACAAATAAGTCAATGGAAAATGGAGAGAAAGATTTTAGGAATTAGTCTCCAAGACAGGGTAAAAAATGAAGAATTGAGACAGAGAAGCGGTGGAGAAGATGCAGCCGAGACAGCTGCAAGACTAAAATGGTGATGGGGAGGACACGCAGTCAGACTCAACCAGAAAAGATGGGCATAAGCAATAACCGTTTGGGACCCAAGGAGAGGCAAAAGGAGCAGAGGCAGACCGAGACGAAGATGGGCACAACAATTTTTTGGAAACAGCAGGGCCACAATGGACAAGAATAGCAAAGGACAGGAAAAAATGGAAAGAACTAAGGTTAAAATTTAACATTAATGTAGAAAATAAGTAGAAAAACTAAAAGTGAAATGAAATGAGTGACCCAAAGAATGGAAGTGATACAGTAGATGTGTATATAAATAGGTACAGAATAATTTAGGTAAGAGTGACATCAAAGCTCATAGGGACTAGATCTCCCTATGAGTTTGACTGAGCTAGCCCTACCAGAAGGTAGGAGGCCCTTGCCCGCTTGGGATGTTACGGGCTTATTTATTATTTATTTATTATTAAATAAACTCCTGTAAATTTCTATATAGCGGTACTCTGTAAATACAGTATTAATGAGGAAATATAGGATATAGGATACGCCTACAACTGAAATATCTGCAACTAAGCTAGACTTAAATGAAGAAATTTTGGTGCCTTAAAACTTAGCATATAACTTATATGTGGGGAAATTATTAAGTGATGTTCTACTCCATCTAGGCTACATACTTATTTCACTACAAATCTTCTTAATATTAATCTACCTAATTACAAAGCAGAGCTTACCTGTCCTTTGACTATGCTTGCTGCAAACTGCATAACAACAGCCTCGACTGTGTATGCACTAGCCCAGCCTCTAGGAGTGAGCAGCTCCATGCAAATAGCTCCACCTTCCATCACAAATCCCTTCTCGATGCGAGGTGAAATAACACGCATGAAAGGGGGAGCAAATGGAAAATTGTCTGGGAATACAAGATGCAAGAGAATGTAAGGAATGCCCATGTCCCTCATATCTGTGGCAAGCTCACTTTCTGAATCGATTCTGTACAACCGCACATGCCATTCAAAAAGATTATCATTAACAAGCTCGACTGTGAATACTGGATCATGACGGTACTGTTGTTGTATGCGTTGAATCTCTCTGAGCTCTTTCATTAACCTGCGGGAACGGACTGTTCTTTGCGAAGCAGCACTTGCTGCACCCATCACCGCCTGTTTCTCTGAGCTTGTTGAACTTGATGCACTGTTGCTCTTCTTGGATTTGAAGAGATCGGCGACAGATTTGCGACTGCTTGCACCAGGAGCTGGACCATCCAGACCATTTCCTTCAGCTGGAGTGACAGCATCTCTGTGGTAGCCATGACGACTCAAGAGTTTTCTGGCTGGAGATCCGTTGTTACCGGAACAACCCTGACCTCCTACTGCACCCTCAGGATCTCCTATCTTCTGGGATGAGCGGAATAGTTTTCGAAATGCTGCAGCCATCTTTTCTTTTGAACGGGAGGACATTCTTCAGATTTTTCCTACTGAGAGTCAGATCCAGATTGTAACTGTAACATAAAGTAAATTCATATTTACAAACACATTTTTTATAAACAAATGTTAGCTATTGAAAAAAATCACTGAAATTACAGGCAGAGAATTAAATAACTAGCACCACAATTTTTTAAATACAATTGCACTGGATTATTTATTTAAAAAAATGGATGGAATTGATTGTTCAACACTTTAAGAACACAATCACATTAGAGATGAAGAAAATTGTGCTTTCGGGAACCATTATATGTAGAAAGGTGTGTATTATTGTTCGAATGAGACAGAAAGCTAGCATAGGTGCACATGAAGCTTATGATTCATGCTTCTAAACCCTCTTGAAACAGTTTTTTAGAGATCTAGACATGTATATGCTTTACACTAATATGCTTTACACTAATATGCTTGCTAAACTTAAAGGCATATACACAGGCCCGGTGACAGGATTCTTGGGCCTCTCTATCCCCTCTAACCCTCCCCCCTCCAATGTCACCTTATTCACCTAGACCAGAACTAATCTGTGAACTTACATCTTATTTTATGAACGAGACTTACCTGATTATCAGGTTAATCTGCAGAAGGAATGTGCATCACCATGCACTATTTATTGACAATTTTTGATGTACTGTACATTTCCATTTAATTTTAATAAGTCAGTTGGATGAGGAAACATTTTCTAGTTAAAACTTCTTTTATAGCTGATAAATTTTACAGTTTGTTATACAGGTATATAGGAAACAAAACTAGGGCTTAGTTAAACTTTAACTTGAACATGTTAAAGAAAATCATGATACATCTTTTCTCATTTTACAGTAAAGAGGGCCAGAAAAGTAATATTTTCATAGAGTTATCAATACTATCATCATATTTCAAGTTCCTTGCCAAAATGGAGTTTCATCACCAAGATGCTGAAATTGTTCAACCTGTTCTTTGTTGATCGATTGACACTTTTCTTTTCAATACACTGAAATTCTCTCTCCATGGCTTACTGATACAGGGTTGCAGCAGAACAATTTGATCGCATTATACCCGCCAGCCTCTTTTTTATTCGTGTACGCATTTCCTATTTTTATTTATTTTGTATTATTATATGTTTTTCTTGATTCAGGCCTGGGCCCTCTAAGGCATTGAACATAGACTTTAATCAATGGCTTGTATTTTATGCTTCATCTCTATTTACATCGAATTTAATTCCAAAGTTCTTAATACATGTTTCAAGAATATAATTTTACCACCTATATTTTACCTTTTCATTTTAATAATATACTTTCGATAATTTTGATGATTTCAGTTTCTGGAGTTGGAAAGTGCTGGTAATAAATTTCTTGTTGTCAAGTTAGCTCTTTATGAGTTCAGTTTACTTATAAAAAGAACTCAATACATTATTTAAAAATTGTGATGATAATTTTATTCGGAATTCTTTCAAATTCATTGTAGAAATTTTGTTGATGTGCTAGCTCCATTACATCTTCACTAGTTGGTATAGAGAAAATACAAAATGATTAGACATGTCAAAGTTGCCCCTCACACAACACGCTGCTGAGGTTTTTTATCAGCAGTCTCAGAACAGAAAACCTCAATAGAATATAAATAATTTAATATTCTACATTTTTACAATTACATTGCAACAAACTAGGCTATAGACTTTCTCACTGAACTTTCTCACAGGTAGAGGAAAATTATCTGTAAATTCTAAATTCAGTGATGCAGGGCCATAGCAAGGTCCTTCTGCGCCCTTGGTGAATCTGACAAATCTGCGCACTCCAATACTTGGTGGTCTGAACAATTTCTTTAAATTTCTGTAAAATTGTTTATTATTTGAATATAAAAACACTGTTATTATCAAAGAAAACCTAAACCTCAATTTGAAAATGAACTAAGTGTTGGACTTTCAAGGTACTAAAACCTTATTTTCAGACAATTGAACAACTTAAAAAATAATTAATTCATAAAATATAGAATTTTTATTGCTTGATAAATTGCACCAGTCTAAAAAAGGTGGTATTTTTCATGGTTAATTTTGCACCCTCTTTATACCTGCGCCCTTGGCGGGAGCCCATCTCGCCACCACCTAGCTACATGGCCCTGCAGTGATGGTAGACTACTTAATAAAGGATATTTTGTGCAAAACATAAGAAATAAAATCAGGTAAACTGATATAAGAAAGTGTCAGATGGAGTTAATAGGGCCATATTTCACATGCCTCTGATATACATGGCACAGACTTTGACCACTAATATTGTTATGTAGGCCTATCTAAAACATAAATGTTTATTATTAATAGAGTACCGGTACCCTTTATAAATATTATAATAATATGTGTAATAAGCAATACAATAGCAGAAATGTAAATAAATACCCTTCACAAACTATAATCACAGTTTCACCTATGTTCACAATTACTACCACCGTATGGGTTTGATAACAAAATACAGACAAATATTTATCATTACGTGTGTACTCTGTGAATTGCAGATATCCATTTAAGCCGACAGGATTCATTTTTTGGAAATTTAGACACTTGGACAGACTCTCTCTTGGCATTATTACTATATTGCAGCCAGAAACATGAAACTTATTAGGCATGTTCCCTATTTTTGTATAAAAATACAATTTTCATCCAGCATAATGTATTCAATGGCTGACTCATGCATTTTTCGCTAACAAACCTGGCCTATTATAGATGATGTGTATATTATGACGTCTAACTGACGTATTCGAGTTATCGCAGGTCCAGACACACGGACAGACAGACATTTTCCCGTCCACCATACAATCTCAGAAATAACATTCTGGCACTTAATAACTAGCAGGCCACAAAAATGTGGATGCTCTTTTTTAAGTTGTGATTTTCTCACCCCTAACTGTGCATGGACAAAATTGATGGAGCCTATATCTAGGCAATAATGTTTACTGGCATATTATGCTAAGTAATTTTAAATTCTACTTAGTAAAATAGTAGTTGTAAAACATCATTTAGAGAATCAGAACTTAATACAGTGTCCATATGTGTAGGAATGATTTTGTCGTAAGAAAGATTTAACTACCTTTACATGTACAAGGAAAGGAATCGTACCTCCTAGGAGGGAATAACACTGAAACAATTTTTTTTTTTCCGGCTTGATTGGCTGATATCTAATGTATTCTTTTATATTGTTGGTCTGCATTATAAGGCTACATATGAGTTATATATTCATTACAAAATTATAATCTTACAATGGCTTTTCAGTGTCTCTGAGGGAAATAACAGTTATTCAGTTACCTTCATATTTGTTCCATCGCATTTACCTTATAAAATGCTTGGTACTCCTTTCACATCTTCATATATAAAACCTAATTCTAATAAGCAGATCGCACCAGTAGTTTTTTATAGCTTAAATGTCAATATTTCCAGCCTCCCTACTTGCTGAAGAGGTAAAATTTTATCAACTTTCCTTCCTCTTACAAGTCTGTATTTGCTTTCCTGGAAATAAAACGAGAAAGTCGAATCTTTCAGCAGCTTAGAGTGACATTTTATAACTTAAATGGCAAGAAGAGGTCACTTCTTTTTGTTTCCGGTTATCATCGCAGGAGGAACTACCTTTAAGATCAAATTATTTTACAGTCAAGGGTCATTAGGGATTTGTAGAAGATTCTTTATTATGTTGCCACAAGAGTCATTCAGCAACAAATTACTGGGTGAATGAATTTGTCTCAAATGCTTTAATTTATCCCTTAGTTTCTTTAATGATTGTTCGTGGTTTAAGAGGTAGGATTTACTATTTTTTACTGACTCAGGAAACTTTATAAAGCTTTCGTGCGAATTGTAAAAATAAAACCCATTCAGCCTATGGAGCTTGTTGGGTTTTAGAAAAGCTGTACAGGGATGTCTCAATAAATTATCAGAAAAATGACAGAACTCTTGTAATTGCTCCAAGAGAAATCTATTTTATGTTTTGTTTTGCAAGGAAAATCTGCTGCAATTTAATTTCGTGTTTATTTACTTAAATACCAGTACCTTAAAATCAATATGAAGCAAAATAATTATTTTAGTACACTTTACAACCCAATCCCTTTACTACTGCAATATAAATTAATTATATATCAATTATTCTTCATGAGCAGAATATAAATTCTCGTTGATTTACATGCAGCCAACTTAGCAAGCTCGAGCTGTGACAGACAGACATCAAAAATGAAAACATATAAAACATATTGTGATGACTATCCAAAATGGATAATTGTTTAGTAATTATTCCAGAAAGGTCGAGAAACAGACGTATGGATCTTTCCTGTTTTATTTAGGTTATTTGGGTTCCAGAATAAGCATAACTCTTCTAATGTTAAGATTTCAGTCAGTTGGGTAAAAAATGCTTGTACATCATGAGAATATATATTCAAGATAATAATATATTAGCGTAATTAAATATCTGAGGTGAAACACATAGCTTCCTGTACACTTATGCATTTCAGCATAGAATAACGGCTATATTGCTGTAGTGCACATTCAGTTACCTCGGTCTCATTCAAAGTCGTATCATTTGTGAGTTAGAACATTTTTGTGTACGAAATGAGTGGCTTATAACTAGACCTGGGATTTTAGGTTCTAAAAAACTTGGTTTCAGGCACCTAAAATAAGCTTTTAAAACAAGTAAATAGGTTTTTAAACTAGAAAATAGGCACTTAAAATATGCTTCCAAAATGTGTAAAGAGACAGAAAATAGACTTTACAATATTACAACATACACTTAAACTGTAACGTGATCTTTTTATTACTGTTAGAAACGTGAAATATCTATTCTAAACAGAAATAACGGCATAATTAAGACAGAATTAAAAAGACATATATATCAAAAGCAATTATGGGTCATTAGAAAAATTAGATCACTACAGATCTTGAAGGGCGTTGGATTTCAGTAACGGCCAGCTCATGGCCTACAGATATTGGATGGTCGTGTGGTCAACACACTGGCGACTTGACACAGTATGTCCCTTCTTACTGCTTGCTCCTTGTTCTTTTGAGATAATCCTCCCCCATCAATGAGTATTCCTTTGGCAACAACTGTTTTGGAAAATCAAGTTTCTGTGAAAAACCGACCCTTTGCTGTTCTGCTCTTCAGTCAAGGATGTCCATGGTGATAAAAATTACAGCAGTTTAATTTCATTTTAAATGTAAAAATAGGCATTTTAGGCACTAAAATAGTAAAATAGGCTCTAAAGGCCCAAATAGGCATTTTAGGGCACTATAAAACTCTATAAATATAAGTGATTTTTCATGAAACATCAACATATTTTTAAAAAATCATGTTATTTCATAAGGACCAAAATAGACATTTGCCTTAAAATCCCAGGTCTACTTATAACTACCATTCAGATAATTTATCTGGAAGAACGATTAAAATAATATGTTTAATATCGTCGTTGCCGGTGAAAAACCTCTTATGTGCAAAAAATGAAATTTTAGCCTACAGGAGAGAAAATCAACAGTGATAACTGGATTTTTAAGACATTCTTCGCAACAGTGTACTGTGTACTCTAATGTATAATTACATGTACATTTATAAAACTTCTGTGATATAATAGTGTATTACTTGAATAGTATTGACTTTTTATTATTTTTTATGCACATAGGAGATTTTTGTCAAAATGTTAACTAACATACTGCTACAGGATAAATTAGTTCTCCATTATTATTAATTGTTATTGGATCAGAACTATATGAAGGAACTTCTTCGTTGCTATCAACTTTTTTTAATTAAGTTTCTTCTGTAAAATAAAGTAAATTGAATGACGTTAATTAATGATGAAGGTAATAATAATAAAATAATAATAGTAATAATAATAATAATAATAGCAGCTATATTTACCATATTTAGAATCTAGAAAACTATTCATAATGAAAAAAATACTTGTTCGAGAAATTTGATTGAATTATTTAAATTATGTTTTTAAGATATAAGACTATGGTTCATAATTGTCTTACCATTGCCCAGCGAATCAGCTGAAGATTCTTGCCATAGTGAAAATTGCACTAATTTATACCACGACTAACCACGAAAAAACACACCTACAACCTATAAAGTCAACCCGGTCACTACTTTGAGTTTGCCTCTAGTGTTCACTTAACAAAACGTATGGCCCTGCGGTCAGAGGAATTTTTCAACATATTGAAGGTCAAGAACAAGCAAAAAATAGCGAAACAATGTAACAAAGAGGGTGTAAGGGTGGCAGACAAACCACATTCCTTGGATATTCATAAACCCCTCTGAAGCTCATAATACGCCAAACCGATAGAGCTGTTTTCGAGAAAACCGTGAAAAATGAAATATTCTTAGGTTAGGAGCAGTAAAAGTAAGAGAATTAGAGAAGGTCGTCGCCAATCTTCATGTCAAATCCTTAAAGATATCTAACTCAAATACAAAATTTTCTTTTCTTACGATTTTTCCTTCTTAAGCAACGCTGTTCAAGTGCACACACACGCATACATGTTTCTGAAAATAGCAGTTTTGGATCTGGGAACATCAAAATGTGCATTTATGTTGAAAAGTCGACATCGAATTTCGGTGTTCAATTACTTCCTTTACATATAGTATATTATGGAAGGGATAGAGTAATTAGAAATGAACTGAAAAGCAGCAATATGACAGGATAATAGACTAGACCAGGACAAAATAATCTCTAATGTAACACCTCTGAGATTTCGCTACACAGAAATTTAAAATTAGAAGTAACGAGGCATTTAGTAATTTACGAACAAACTTTCTTTACTATTTTACTTAAGGGGGAAATGCATGAAATATTCACAATTTTTGTTCAAAATTAGCATATATATATATTTATATTTATTCCTATGTACCTTAATGTACTAGGCTATGTAACCTACCTAAGTTTCAGTCTCCTAAGGCACTTTTAAGCATCCCTAATATTGCAATATTTAACTGGCTACTCTCGTTAAATGTTTAAATCTTAGTGATGAAAATATATTATTCTCTTTATAAAATTAAACTCTCTTCAGAAAATTTCCCTTAGAAAAAGAATGTAAAGTTAGTTTAATTAATTAAAAAGAAGCATCAGTTAATAGAGATTGGCGTAATCTGGAGGAAGGATGCATATACATGTTTTTTTCATTTAATTTTCATGCAAAGGTTTAAAGTCATTTTGCCATACCTTTATTTTTACTGTGTTTATGTATATTTATAACTAATGAGTTCTACAGATTTAACGCAAGGAGTCTGAAATTTTAACTATACATTCTATAAAGTATGACTAACAAAATAACTAGTGCATTTTTTGATTACTGCAATTTTTTTAAATAAAATAAAATAAATGTGTGGTAAGCATGATTTATATCTTAAATTTGAGACTTGCATTGATTTTTTTCTTTATTTCTAGTAAAGATACAGGACACCTAATGCGTGGCGTTTTTTTCTAAATATGTTACTGGTTCTATTTTAAAAAATCAGATATTTTACTGAAAAATTGTGTGGCAAATTATTCAGTATTCATTTTTGAATAACTCAAAAACTAATACTGACAAAAATAAAACTTATTCACAATATTATCTGTTACACGCCAAGTATGTGCACGAAAAATCAAATGTGTAACTTTGAAAATTTAGAAAATAGAAGTTTCACCCATTATTCCCCTTAAGCTAAGTTTTCCGAATTAATTTTTACTTCCTCTGCCCGTACCATAGGTACTATAGGTAGAGGAAGTAACTTATTGTTTTCGACCCCCAAATTCGAAGTTGTGTTTTTAACATAAATACACGTTTTGAGGCTCCCTGCATCCAAAAATACTATTTTTGGAAACATCTCTGTGTCTGCCTGTGTGAATGTCTGTGAACAGGCTAGCTCCAAAACGGAAAATCGTATGAAAACAAAATTTCGTAATTGGTCCAGATACCTTCTGAAGATGTGACCCGAAGATTGGCGACAAATTTATCTTATTTTTAAGGGAACTTTAACGATTTTCTTTAAATTTTGCAAATGGGTTGCTTATGCTAAGATCTAAAATTTTTATTTGAAACATTTTTCGAACAAGTCCTCTGAAGGATAGTTATAAGCCACCCACTGTAAATACGCGCTCTTTGCAATACGGCGCCTTATAACGGAAAATCGTACGAAAACAAAACTTTTATTCTGAGAATGTGACACCGGCGACAACCTTTTATATTTTTTCTGGCTAGTCGTTGGATACGCTCTGGGAGATTGGTCTGGTCGTGGGCGATATGACAATATTGTTTGTGCGTGTCGGATTAGGTGCGGAGGACGGAAGGGGATGCCGCCCTTGAGAAAACGAGTGGGGCTGTGCGGCGCCTGAATAGAGATTCAGAATTTCAGATTCTGCCACTGCAGTGCTGTGCATGTAAGAGTAATGCAGGATCTAGCGTGATAAACCAAATTCAGATTACTACTAGTCATAAACACAGATTCAAGAAAAACTAGAGACGCTCTGTCGTTAATAGGCCTATGACGTCACGATCCCTAAGTGGCATGCACGAACCCACAGATATGCATCGTTAGATAGATATCTGTGACGTAACAGGCTCCCTGTGACGTAATCTGGAGGGAGGATAATTTCTACAGTCACGGAAGAAAAATAGATTCCATATTTTATGAATGTGATTTCCTAAAGAGAATATTATAGCTCACATCTTAAGTTTATTTCTGCCATATGTTCAATGCAGGATTACCCTTTCAAGAACAGTAGGCCCCCGCTTATGGATCCCATGCTTTTTTAAGCCCTCCGCGGAAACTTATAAAAAACATGTGAAACACATAACTTCCTCTGTCAAAATAAAAGGTTTGCCTCTTAGTATAATATATTATGTATGGCATTCTCTTCATGTAAATTGGTTATAAAAATGAAGAGAAAATCGTTATCACATCATAACGCATCCCCGAAGGATACACAACTTAAATAAAATCTTATTAATGCACGTAAATTTCTTTTCCCTAAGCATGGACAATTTAGTGGAGTGTCCGTGGAAAACGATATAAGTGCCAGAGAAATTTTTGGTTGTTTTTTGATGAAAATTGGTGTATTTGCCATTGTCAACAACCCAGTAAAGGATGTAAAAATCGTTCATTAGATGGCACCTAATCAACGCTTTTTATATCCTTTACTGGGTTCTTAACAATGGCACATACACCAATTACCACGAAAAAACAAACAATAATTTTTTTTGGCACTTATATCGTTTCCCACGGACACTCCTCTATATACACCTTTCTCATGTCACATTCTAAAATGGATTAAGAGGCCGTATTGCAAAGAGCGTCGATTGTTTTAACCTGATTGAAAGCTTTATTGTTCACCAGGCAAGACTGAGTTTCTACAAACAGTGGGGGTGGTTTTTAACTACCAAAGCCTGAATTAAAGCGAAAGTAGGTAGACCTGTTGTAAAATTTTCTTTAAGGATTATCTACAGATTAAAGATGAAATTTAAAGAGAAAGTACATTAGATATGGTTCTGGGGCTTCCTTATATCACGCTGGTGATTTTTGCTGCCGTCAGTGGAATTTTCACAGAACCACATTGAGATTAAGACTTGAAGGGAATTCGGAGCTATTTGAACAACTTTGAGCCCAGATAACGACTGAAACCTACGACTAGAAAACCCACATAGCATATTTATATGGGTAAAACAATGCATGACATGAGGAGTCGAGAACGCTTGCAACTTAACGACTAGAAAACCCGCATAGCAAATTTGTACCACCAGAGCAATAGGTGAAATCGTGCATGGCATGGGGAATCGAGAACGCCTGCAACGCCTAAATTTATTTTTACCAAGTTAACGTCTGTACGTGGTATGAAAATCGAAAGGTATTTCCGTAATCTACATGAAAAGTTGGTATAGAAAAGTGGCGATTAAAATTAATTTTATTTGGTAGACCTATATTTAAATTTATAGCGAAAGTTTCAGAATAGAGTGATTATAAGGTATCGATTTCATGGCCGTCTGAACCTGCGATCGTCAGTTGCCTTTATTTAGTTGTAAAATCGATTTCATGGCAGTCTGAATCTGTTATCGTCAATTACATTTATTTTTCGGTGCTTGAAAAACAGTGTGTAAATAGATAGCTTGATTTCTTTCTTAGCACTAACGAGAATCCTGACCAAATTGTAACTTTACGCTCGTAAAAATGAGTTATTTTATAGTGTGTATAATAAGCCTGTAGCTGTGTTCTTTCGTATTCTATATAAGATCAGCGATACCTGTTTTTATCGGTATACTGAAGTATATAATAAAATATGGCATCCTTGTCCTCAAAACTGAAGAGGCAAGCACTGAAAAACTGTAGACTACCTAGACTAAGGGTATATTCTTGCACATTTGCCTATTTTATTTGCGATAGTGGTAAGTAATATTTTGCCGTAATGAAAATAGGAAGACTTGATGTTTAAGCCATGTCAATTTGTGCCATGCAATCCACCATAGATTCTATTACGAGATCTGCCCATCTGTATTATTTCGTTTATAGCTGCACTTGAGCAATTTAAATTTCCAAATGAAATGCATTAATGAGATTTAATCTTATTGTTCAACTAGACCTATTGTTTGTTTCTTCCCGAGTTATTATATTAGTAGCTAAATCCCAATAATAACCAAACTCACGCTGGATTGGGCACAGTGTATTGCTAGATTAGATTCGCACAGCTGCGCTCCGAGTTCAATCGATTTCAATCAAGAGCAGACCTGATTTAGCGAAATTTTATTCTCAGGGGGATTGTTGACACTAATCACTTGGTCGTTATGATTGACAGATCATTTACAGTGTTTCATACATCCATGCAAATTTCTTACTGGCCTGGCTGTAGTGTGATTCTGATGTAACTTGTACGGTTATTTTCTGGTCTTATCAGACCTGGATTCAGTGGCGGACGCAGGGGGGATAGGGGGTTTACATCCCCCCCCCCCGAAATTTGAAAAAAGGCTATATAATGTACTCTAAGTGGCCAGTTTTATAAGCTAATTGTATATGTAAGTTGATTAATTTGTTTAGTATTATTTCTACCTATTTGAATCCCCCCCCCCCGAAAAAAATCACTGCCTGGATTAACCATTTATCATGGTCATATATGTACCTGAGAATTGAGAAAGATATTACTGTTGAAATTATTGAATCTTTCCCAAGTAAGAAAAAGTCCGCATATACAGGAGGTACATTGAGGGAACCCTTAAAACAATTATCCGGAAGCATTAAAAGGAAATACGTCTCTTCGTTCCCTATGCGGTTTATCAATAAAGCTTTTCGTTCAAATTAAAGACAATTATGATGTGGACTATATATTCCGCGCAGTTTGGCATTTCAAAACAAGTCGCGAGAGACAGATTAGGTCATTGTCCCCGCATAGGTGATCTGACAGTGCGCTGTTGCTATTCTGCGGGATTAATTGTAATTATCTCTTAAACCATGGCCTTAAAATTTTTGAGAATACAAAATTCCAAAGTTTTATTTATATATTTTTATGCATATTTTTATGCATATAATATTCATCATAAAAGGGTTTAAGGACGAGGGGGAATGCAATTAATAAAAGTTACGTTTTTAATGGTAGAAGGTATATGTACCCTCTTATATCAAAAGAGTAAGGATTGAATTAATTAGTCGGGTTATAGTTTGTTATATAATGTAATCTTATCACTATCGCAAATTTCTTAATCTTGGAACCGCGATTTTGTGTGAGTACGATTCTGCATTTTACTGTGGTATCACAAAGAAACCCCCTTCAGATCAACCGAATGAGCGGTATTTGACATCAGACTCTGTCACAGATGTTGCTTTTCTTCTTTCGTTAACTGAAATCTATTGCTCCTCAGATGCAGAGTTAATTGCATTGCTGTCTTTCTCTCCGTCTCTCTGTCTCTCACTTTCTGCTATATTTATTACTTTGCGGATGTTAGAACATTGGTCTTGGCATCTCTGTTGTTTGTTTTGATTTGTCTTGTTTTGCTCTTTACCAACAGCCTTGACCTCTTAGCATTTGATTTAATCATATTCAGCTTCAGGCGGTGCCCATTTAAATATTATTTTCTTTTCTTCTATTTTAAGCTGTCAATGCCAGAGAAAATAAGATTTCGATGATATAGGTCTACAGTAACAGCATGTTCAGTATGTTGAAAAGCAAACTTGTAAAATCAGTAATTAACTCAGTAGGTGCTTTTAAAAACCAGTCATTGGTTTGAATGTTTGATTTATTACTAAATCCAAAATTTCCGTAGTAGAATGTATTCGAACAGCCGGTGCTGTTATATAGATAATATATTCGTTCATATTACAACTATGAGGTTTCCAGTAATTATAACGATGATAGCATTTATATAGTATTAACTTATACTTTGGTTGAGTAATTTGAGACAGTGGAGTGGGTAGATATTTTCCGCTCTAGAACCGGCCCTATTGTTTACTTTGTTTGCTTTAGGGCCCTGTTGTTTACTTTAGGGCCATATTGTTTACTTTAGGGCCCTGTTGTTTACTTTAGGGCCCTATTGTTTAATTTAGGGCCGGTTCTAGAGCGGACAATACCCATTCCACTGTCTCAAAAGATTCTGACCAAAGTATGTGTTGTTTATTATAAAGTAGCAAAACAACGTATGTGTTGACAGTTGAAGAAATAACACACATCACCGTATGAGTATCGATTTTTTTACATTATTTGTGAAACCCTGAATCAATTCCATATCATGTCTTCGTATGCTTTATATAACATTTTCATTGTCTTTAAAATCAATACTTCCATTGCAATCATTCATTATTACCAATGGAATTAAAAATAAACCCGCTCTTCCTCTAAGATTAATATAGCAAGCAGATAACATCATTTGATGAAACCTAGGTAATGTCTTTTTTTAGTAGCAGCATTACTCCCACCAAAGGTCATAAAACATTCAATTGCAAGACATGCAGCAAGCATTACTGTTAAAACCGGTAATAACCGCTGACGTGATCGATCCTTCTAGGTAACCAGTGTTCCTATTCGACTTAATTTTGTTCCTGGCGATCATCAAACATTCAAAAGAAATACGCCTACATGATCTACTTACAGAGTTGTTTGAAAGATTTTTTCTAACGTGTATTGTGAAACATTGGTAATTATTAGGGCAATGCATTTAATGGCCATAAAATAGTGAAAAAATGCAAAATAGAAAATGAATTTATGACCTAAAAATAGTGAAAAATGACCCAAAATTTCAAAAAAAAAAAAAATTACCAATAAATTTGCCATTATTACTTACAATTAGTTTTTTTCTTAAGCAATTAATTGCTAAAAACAGTTTATTATGGTGCGTTAATATTAATTTATATTATAAAACACCCATTTTGTTACTAAAGAAATAAATTTATACTACTTGGACACCCTTAGCGAAAAAGACATTCTTTCTGAACTTGCAAGCCCATAAAATTGTCCCTAGCAAATATGTGCCATTTAAAAAGAAATAAAAAATCTCTGGAAATGAAAACGCAGATACAGCAGCCAAATCTGCAACAGTGTTATCACAAATTGAAAACGGTTTGGATGGTACATTAGAGGACACCAAAACAATGATCAGATCTGAAATTACGAAGCACTGGGATGAAACATGGAGATCCACTCCTTCAAAACTGCAGCTCGTCCGGAAATCAGTTACTGAGCCAGCCATTCCGAATTCTCTCCTCTGTAGAAGGCAACAAGTCTTGCTGACCAGGCTGCGGATTGGCCACTTCAACCTTAGCCATGGCTATCTTATGAAGAAAACTATTAAGGATCCATGCCCGAAATGTAATGGGGATGTAACTTCCTCCCATCTTATTCTGGAATGTCCACGGTTATTGCATGTAAGGCGTCTGTTAAATATCAAAGGAGACTTATACAATATATTTAAGAATAATGAAGGATGCCTTAAGGTTATCTCACTTTTGGAACTGTCACAGTTAAAATCATTCATATAATGTCAAATCAAATCATAGTTTGTCAATAGTTGCTAAAGTTTTAAGTTTAATATGTTGTTCTTCTTACTAAATTCCAAGTTGCATATGTTTTTCTTCATACTTCACTTCTTGTAGAACTTGTTCAATATATATATGTATTAATTATTGTGGTCGCTGGTGACCCTGGCAGTTAAAAAGCGACCTTAAATAAATAAATTAAAAAAAAAAAAAAATCTTTATTGTTACAAGACATACTGTGGTGTTTATAATAAACCTGAATTAAAATGAACTACGAACACTTGGCGGAGATTCTCAAATAAAAACGATTGTCTATTATCTGAAAGTAATAATTTGTACATGGAAATGCTCCTCTTTATCTCCACTGAAACATGACCTAAAATGCCAAAAATGACCTAAAAATCCCGAAAATTACCTAAAAATTGCCAAAAAATGTCCTAAACATTGCCAAAAAATGACCTAAAAATTGCCAAAAAATGACCTAAAAATTGCCAAAAAATGACCTATCTCTTGAAAATGACGAAAAATGCAAAATAAAGCAAAATAATGCAAAAACAAATTGCCCTTATTTAATCAATTATTTCATTATACACATTTATATGTATTCGAGCTATCTTTTAACCTTCATATAAAAAAGATGCAACGTCATCAAATGCATTGCCCTAGTAATTATTATTGTCTACGTGATTAATTTAAACACATCCATTCTATTTTGTAAGGGAAAGTATAAAATCTCACTTCTAACCATGATTTAGGCCTATATAGCCATGTCATTTTTGTACGTCTACTCCTTTCTTGTCAGTTTCGACTTCTAACAGATTAGTCGGCAATAGTCCAGCTTGGTACAGCTTTCCATCAGCTGTTTTATAAATTCGATTAACCTCCCTTGTATAACTAATAATATCGTGTTTATCAATATTGTATTTATTATTATGCGAGATTTTAAAATGCTTCTTCACTACGCATGTAATGATACATTATTTTCATATCCTTTCTTCGTTTGCTCATAGACTACCTGATTGCTGTGTTCAATGAATAATGTTTTTATTAAAAGAAGCTAAAGGTATGAAGGTGTTTCAGTGTTCTATCCTTGTGAATTTACATAAACAATTGCACGTAGATACGATAAAATACAAGCTACAAAAATAAAACTGTAAAATTATGGCTATAGACCCATTTGCGATTGGTTGAAATTCGACATATTCTTATACTGGGCCCTGTTTCACAGAACTTACTAATAATATTAGTCGATGATTATAGAACTCATAATATTATTTATTAACACAATCTTGTTTCGTAGAGGTATGTACAGGTAGGGGAAAAAAAGCGGACCGACTCTTGTAGCTGATTTCAGAGCCTTGTGATACGTAAATAAATGTAAGAGATGTAACGGAAACGTTTGTTTTCATTACTCCAAAGCAGTAAGGCCTACATAGGTATACCTTCATAAATGTAATAACTCATTATTCACATATTTGATTACATCTATTTTCATCCATTGTCTTCACATTGTATGTTTCTTTTCTATGTGCTTTTTTGTTTGGACTAAAATAATAACTAACTCTGTGAAGTCAGTAAACCTATCAAGTATTAATTCAAAATGTACTAAAATCTAACCTCAAATTCTAAAATCTTGTTAGGCCTATGACTAAATTTCCTCATTCCATAACTGAATTAGTTTTCTCACAATTTTAGGATCACGAAATCAGTATCACATGGATTTGAGAAAACTTGTTAGTCCAAATACACTTACAGAAAACCCACATAATGTTATGAGTTAATTTTATTATTTGCAGTCTTTGAAGCAGTTTACTAATAATATTAGTAACATTTACTAATAATTCAGGGCCATGAACTCACAACTAATAATATTAGCCAAGTCTTATGAAACAGAAAACTAATAATATTAGTTAGTATTATTATGTATTTGCTAATAATATGATTGTAAAAGGTCTATAAAACAGGTGTGGTCACATGGTCTCACTAAAATGTTAAGAACTGTGCGTAGATAAATTCGAGGACAATTATAGACATACCTCGTGGAGTGAGGGTACGTGAGAATTCCACTCTCGCCTTCCTCACAAAGTCCGCTTATGATCAGAAAGTTGATCAGTGCGGAGGACTCTGGTAGGGACAGCTAGTCAACTTGGTCGAATCGGCAATAAGTAATAGTGAGAGTAGTAGTAGTAGTATTAGCAGCTTGAATGAGGATTTCGGGGGTAGCTTGGATACTATTTGAAATATCTAGCTTTTTATCTTACTTGGACTCCACAGAAAATTTAATTCTTATCAAATATGAGCGAAATCTCTCACGAGTGCATAGGGGTGCAAAATATTGTTATTAATCTGGAACCAGATCATGACAATTTATTGAATTTCGTATAGGCCTACACACCTCAAATTATGTAATTTTTTACGCACTTATAGGACACCTAGAATCGTACAATTTGGCAGGAACATTGATACATCCAACTGCCATAAGTCTGCAAAATTTTGTGTTTCTAGCTGGAAAACTGGCTAGATACCCGTGGCGTCATTCACATCTACGACAGTCTAGAATCTAGATCATCCGCTTATTAACATCAATGTTTACTCACTTCTTCCAGATGACATAGAAACTTGGAATGTAACAAACTTATAGCTTTTAACTTATTACCGATGGGAAAATACTAATGAGTTCTATTTATTTTTTATTTTTTACCCTCCTAAAGAAGCGTTGAAAGGTTTTGACTGAGTATTTGTACGCCTTCAGATGTTTTGACAAAATAAAGGAATATTGTTGACGTGAGGAATTTGTGATAAATTCTTGCTGTTAATACTCCAGTTATCCTACTTATTTCTTAAAATATGCTTACCAAATTTTCTCAATAAATCGTGGTATAAAAGTCAATAGTTTCTTAAATATGGCCTATTAACTCCATTTGACACTTTGTCTCATCAGTTTACATGATTTTGTTCAGTGAACAATCGCTTATTCTGGTTCACATCTCATCGAAAACATAATTATGGCACGAGGAGGCTATTCCACTCAGGGTTCTTCAGCTGCGGGCTGATTGGGTCATTCAGGATAAGACTTATGTTTTAGGAACTTGCAGATTAAATAAGCAATAAAGTTTTAGCCGTAACCTTGTTGTGGCACATTGATTCTGTCGTCAAAATTTCAAGGTATGTTTCGATATGAAGGAGTTGACACTTTCCTTGTGAGTTCGTAATAACGTTATTCAATGTTAAGTCAGACACTATGGTTCCGTCATCACTTTCAAATTACTATAAACATTGGGCTTTAAAAAGAAAACTCTTTCGTCTTTCCGTAAAATATATTTAAGGAAATGAATATTTGGGTATGAAGTAAAAATCAAAACGAATAGCGACAAAGCATGGAAGAGGAAATCCTCGATTAATAGCTTAAAACTCTGTCAGTAATGTAATAGTAGGATATACTCTGGTTATTCATTGCATGGCCAGGCGGCTTCCTTTCGTTAGGAGGAAATGTTTGTTGACAGCTCAACCCATGTTCTTTGTTTTACCGCACCAATCAGGAAGTTACCCCAGCCAATCAAAATCTAAGAATATCCTGTGGCGATTTTGACAGCAAGTCGTCTACTCCGCGTGGAGTGAAATGCCCAGTTGCAAGATCTAGTTACAGTAAACACTAACACGTGTGAATTGAATAAAGCGAAGGAAGAACTGAGAGGTCAGTGATAACAATGAGAGAATATTGCAACGTTGCTTTTGTTTTGGATAGCGGAAGCTCAAGACCGATTTAGTCAGATCAATTAACATAAAGAAACACCGAAACCTTTGAAGCCGACTGGCCATCCAATGAGTAACTGCACTATACATATGGGGTAATCCGGGATGCGTTTGAAATATGGACCAGATTTATGGAAGCGATTGCACAGGTCAGAGCGACCGCTATAAAGCAAGCCGCATCATCGGTGGACGCCGCATTAAAGCAGGACGATGCTTTCATAGGACCACCAATATTTCATGTTAAAATACATTACTGCAATGAAAGATAGAGCAACTTTGGCTATGCAATTTGACGCTGGCTAATTTGATTTTCTGCTGTTCTCACCAGTTCTAAACCGAGTTTGCCTCGATTCGTTACAATTTGAGCTAGCCTACATACGATTAACAATCGCCCAAATTTGAGCGTATGCCTTGCTTATTAACAGAAATATGCATAGGGCCTATATGTATTGGTTGTAAAAATAGTAAATTGTAATCATGAAATTTCCCAATAAGCACAGCATTTTATTGTTGAAACTAATCTTCTGAAGAAAAAATCGTTTGAAAGATGCATTCTCAAATTTCAAAGACATTATCCTAGAATTAATGTGCCTTCAAAATCGTGTTATAAGACTGTTTAGAAAATTGCAAAAACTGGATTAATTTTAAATAAGAGAAATTAATCGTGTCCTAAGATAGGTTGAGTCAAGAAAATGTTGATGATATTCGACATTTAGCTTAGAAAGTTAGGGTTTAACATCAGTGTTAAGGGGACTTAACAGTTTGAAGTTTCTTCCATACAAAGTTTTCGCTGCTGATTACGACGCTTAAAACCCCCAAGCTGTACACCAAGTCCCTTTTCACAAAATGAAAGAACAGGAGTGTGGTGTGTGGTTAGAGCTCATCCAATCATAGGTCCAATATTTCACAATCCGAAATAGAGTTTCAAAGAGTGTTCCAGAATTCTGTGCATTGTTGTCAGATATGAGTACAAAAGAGGAGACAGCATTTTCAAGATCTACTTTAAGAAAGTTGAGTGAAACACCGAAATTATTTTATTAATTTTGATATTATCTTGTTTGGCAAGAGATGGAAGTACCATCGAGAGTTTAAAAAAATTGTCAAGGCGGCCGCACGCTATGGACGGTAGAAGTCAAAGGGACCTCATCTTCGTTCCCATTGAACTTGACTCGTTATTGTTATTCTACGTTGGCCTACATGCAGAGCGATACAAAGATAATGCCATTGAACCAGCAGGACTCATGCACAATAGAGTCGATTGATTATTGAGTACATTACGGTGATCACTCATTTCACGGTGATGTTACAAGTTAAATGTGTGTGTTGAAGCCCATCATGCAGGAGTTTCACTTATGGACGTCGATAATTGCGTTAGCTATTATGTGGCACGCCTTCTCATATTGTAGTGTCACTCACTGTCACTTTCAAATTACATACTACTCATCTAGTTTTAAACAGACCAATAGTGGAAAAGCAGTCTGGACGAAAAATAAATGTATTTATGATGCCACTTCTGGAAAATTCGCCCCCTTTAAAACATACGTTTTAAATTTAATGTTTTTTTTTCATATAGGTCAGATGCTGCAGTAAATATTTTCATTATAATAATTAGGAAGAATTTTTAAAATTAACAATCATAAATTTATAATATTATTTGTTTTTATGAGGCCATTATTGTTATTTTTTTATGTAAACTTCAAGTAAACTAATATCTTAGCAAATGTCGTAAGGTTTCGAGATGCCTTCAGCTTATAGTACTATTTCAGGAATAAAATACAAAATGTATTAAGAAAGTACTGTTACTTTAATTGGCTAACTGTGCTTTACGGCCAGGAATATATTTTGTTCATTGTACCTATGTATACTGCACTTAAATATCTCCAAAACGAATCCCTGACTGCATACTAGTTGCGAATGGATCCACTGGAGGCGCTGTTATAAGCATAAGCATACTGCTAACCGTAAACATACTAGTTGCGCAACAACCTTGGTTGGTTATAGTGGAACGTGGAGTGGGTCCAATTTAGACAAGGTAAAATAAGCAGATTACAGTACCTCAAACCCGTAGCATACAAAACCTTGCCATAACAAGGAGGAATATCTACAATAGAAAATGATCCAATGTAGGCAAAGCGAAATAAGTCGGTAATAATACATCCAAGCCGTGGTATACAAATTTCTGCCGTAAATGTTACAATATTCAGTCACACATTTTTAACCACACATACAAAGTCGTACTGCACTTGGTGGTCAGTCCTCAGTCTGGTTAAATGGAAGAAAAATATGCGATATGCAATTCGGATTTCTCAATATTCAACACCCGTAAAAATAATCTGCCTGTCATAATGTCTTATAGGCTGTAGTGTTCTAACTATTGCACAACTATATAATGTTAGAAATATTACTATTGTACAACTATATAATGTTAGAAATATAACTATTCCTATTACACAACTATATAATGCTAGAAATATAACTATTGTGCAACTATATAATGTTAGAAATATAACTATTGCACAACTATATAGCCTAATGTTACAAATATTGCAACTCGGCTGTGTGATAAATAGTGCAGGTATGCGACTAGGATATATTTTCGTGTTTAGTATGCCACTATCTTGTACCGAAATTTCTCAGTCTGGCAATGGGCTAGAATGCATGTGTAACCAGCTTGATTTCATAGAAGTATAAAAATTAAAATAATAAAAAGTTAGGCAAAAGCACTGGTATTACCGTGAGAATGTGCTTTCTTGAAAAGTAATGTTTTCAAAATAAAATCTATAAATACATCACTGATATAAACCAGCAAGTCCCAAATATAAAACTGGGATATCCCCGCCAGACCATTATTGAGCCTCAGTACTTAGTTGAGATACATGACTTTTATGTATCGTATCAATTCGCTCTCAGATAGAATTTACTAGAGTACTTA
The DNA here is from genome assembly GCA_964059195.1 of Ectobius pallidus. NCBI lineage: Eukaryota > Metazoa > Arthropoda > Insecta > Blattodea > Ectobiidae > Ectobius > Ectobius pallidus. Next base: position 169,617,484 of record CAXKWD010000001.1, read on the forward strand.
TACAGAACGATGGGTAAATTAAACATCCGTGAAAATACTCTGCCTATTATAATGCCTTCTAGGCTGTAGTGTTAGAAATATAACGATTGCACAACTAGGGCCTATACAGTATTATGTTAGGAATATAACTATTGCACAACTATGTAATGTTAGAAATATAACTACTGCACAAACTATAATGCTGTCCAGAAAAAAAAAATGCCTACACGCTCATTTTCCATGTAATTGGTTGGGTAATTGAGTATGTATTACATATCAAAGCTCCGTATATAACTTCGGAATGCAAAATATTGTGAAATGTATCTATTCTTCGCTGGACGAAACTTGCTATATACGTATTTTCGTAAATATTTCAAGTAAAGCACAACTTACACAAGTTAAACATAGCATTTTGAGTATAACTAAAATAAAGCAGGCCTAACTTACAACTTATTTTGAATGAATCTAACTAAATTGTGTATTTTTGTCTATTCATGAAAACAATAAGCAACAAAACCTGATAATTCTAGCAGATGAGACATTCAACTTGATACGCTTTTTCTCGATATTGTTTTTCATCCATTTTCTATACATTGTATCGTAACGGGAAGTCCAGTTTTCTAGCCGGTAACCTAATTATCGCACTACGTCACTGCTGCCGTCACTACTTACCACATAAGTGCATCATTAAATCAAAGCCTGTAACTTTTGATCGCAGATATGGAATATAATTATATTTGCTAGTTGAAGTTTACAACTTAAATCTTTCCTGCCTTTATTTCCTTTTTATTTCTTAAAATGGACTTATAACTTATCAGCCAGCTAGGTTATGATAGGTTGGTATCGGCCAAGACCTTAATGCAACTATCGATTATGACAAGATGGCGCCGCGTTGTGTTGGCGGGTGAATTTACATATGATTTGTTTATATTGAGATATCTGTTTGGAAGTTCTGTATTCGAATGCAATACGGGAAATGTAAATCTCATTCATGAATTATGGGTCGTTCATGTGTTGTGCCTGTATATAAATCCAATTACAGAACTTCAGATACTTCAGTGTTTATGTTCCCTAGAGATGGTCTGAGAAGAAAATGGGTTATGTGTATCCACTGTGAGAACTTTTTCGTGTTAGACGATACAGTAGTGTGTATTAAGCATTTTGAAGAGAAGTTTATTATGAGAGAGGATGTTTTTCCTATTATTGGTGGTGAACCAAGTATTATACCTAGAAGGAAACCGAAGCTTCCATAAGATGCTTGTCCCACTATATTTCCAAACTAACCATCCTATCACAGTACGAAAGCCCCAAAAGACAGAACAAAACCATTTGCACGTTTAGAACGCCTATTAGCAAGAGATGAAGAATATTTCAGTAATTGATGTTATAAAGATATTCCCGATTTTCAGTCCTTTAAATGTGAGGTTATGAAGAGAGACATAGAGCCGTTTTTTTCAATAGTGAAGGAAGTGAATAGTGAATTTTTATGAAAATTAGAGACGAAGTGTCTACAGACATTCTAACAGTGACAGTTTTAAAATCACTACTGGTTTGTGAGTTATAGTTGTCAATAGAAATGGGTATGTGCATGTTTGGAGCATTAATATCGGAACTTTCCCTAATTAAACAAATTCGTTATTCTTCATACCTACTGATTTGGGCTGCCACAATATCATACTCATTTCCTGGAACCTGTCAATGTATCAAAGACACACATGTTCTGAATTCCTCATCAATCGTAATGTTTACCTCAACATTCTTGGGTAAAGTTGGCCTCATTATCCCTTATGTTAGGGTCTTCACGTAAGGCATTTTAGAAGAAATGTTTAAATTGCTTCAGGAGAAGGTACGGTACGTAGAAGGTATGTGTTAGATGAGTTTATATTAGTTCTAAAATAACTTACAAGGGAGGAAAGGTTTTGGGAAAGGCAGAAAATACGGTCAATTTACACACAGCCAGCATTATGCAAGTTTTTGTCTCATCTTTATATTAAAAAAAAAAAAAAAAGATTTTACCCTTGTAAAAAACACGTAGGCCTAAGCAGATAAACTACATAGGCTAATCTCACTATTGAAGTATTGAAGGTTATGAAATTGGGTTCCATGTCATATGTTGAGTCTCTGATACCGTGTTAATAGAAGGTTGATGAAATCCTTTGTGGTGGCAGCTTGAACAATCTCTATGCCAAATCCCAACTTTTTCTTCTTTTTTTATTTTGTTCATAATCTTAAAAGCATCCGTATAGCAACTGCTTGAACATAAAAATGGAAATTTCACAATACCCAATGCAGAAGAAGGTTTGTCTGTTTTAGGTATATGAAACATTTTCTTTATTTCCATCGCACATGCCCCCCAATCCTGCCATCTGCCTGTGGTAGATGACGCAGCGGTGGGATGGTAGGCCAAGTCCCTCCAGGGATGTAGCGCCACGGAGTTTAGTTTTTTTTATAGACTATCTAGTCTTATCGTAGTGTAGCTGATCATGTCTTGTTTCGCACAATAAACTCTCTTGAATCATGGTTTCAAATTTCTATCCCAGTTTCCATCATCGTGAGGATGATAGATTTTCCCCTAGTCATTTGAATATTTACCTTTTCAATGGAATCTAATTTAATTTAATTTTCATTCCATCTAGGATGTTTAGTTTCCATCTCGAGTTTTAGCGATCGCCACCCTATTTACTTTTATAAATAGCGAAAACAAGCCAACTAGAGACGATCTGATTGTAATTACCGTATTTTTCGACTTCGTCTCTTTTTTTCTAACTCCGCATTCTACTAATAAATTAATAATTAAAGACAGGATTTCCAAGCATTATCAAATCTTAAAATATGCATGCAATCATGCACTAAAAAATTATCAAATTTTCACGATGGAGGGGAAAAAACTTATGCACTACCAGAATTCAAACTTACACTTTACATTTTAATGAAGTTCGGCGTTTACCTGCCGTTTTTTTTTTTGTACGTATGACCTTTCTATCTCACAAGAAATGACAGGGTGCAAACTTCATATTTGAGACAAAGTGATACCAGATTTTCATCTTGAATAACACAAATCCATAATTAGTATTTCCATTGATAACTTTGTCCAGTTTATCTTTAGCTGCACATCGATCGCTATATACAGGTCCTAAATGCAGTATATTATGCGATTTAATATGAAGTATGCACTCAAATTAGAGAAATGAACATAAAATGCAAAATAAACTTCAAAATACGTCTTATTAAACCTAAAACCCCAAAACATGCATTACGCATCCAAACAAAACAAACGTACATTACGCACCCAAAAAGACTAAAAATAAAAATACTAATTTGGAATCAATAACCCATGAATTGGATGTTTAGTAAGTTTAAGTTTGAGAACTGTAACAGGCTTAAATAAAAACATGCAATTGCATGGAGATCCTGTCTTTACTAAGTTAATAACATATTGATGTAACCGTACCGAATGACCATCTTATTTACAGAGTTTTTACAGTATACCTACATTTTAAATCGTTCTCCCTAAGAACGTCTTCTTCCGAAAATCCCTCGGTTTCACGTTTTATTTAAGACATTGGCTATAAAAGTAACATTTTATGAGAAAATCACTGTTTATAATCCCGCTGATGATCTGATAAGCTGATATTAACTCTCATTTTTGCATTAAATCAGAGTGATTATATAAGTTATGTATAATATTTAATATAATGGTGTGTTTCACACGGCTTATGAATAAAATGTGTACAGAAATGAACACATTATCAAGCTTCATATCAATTTCCTCAGCCATGATATGACAGTCAGGCACCGGCATCAGTTCCCAGGTCCGCGGGTATGACTCCAGCCTAGGTTGCATGCATTTATATATGCGCAAATTTGACAATTTAATACCGGCAAGACAAAATTCTGACACTTGGCAGTTATAGGCCTTAAATAACAGTACACAACCGCCGTTAAATAAAATTGCTAACGCACATTGTATATATTTTTTTTTAATTGGAGTCTTTGTTTCCTATTTCATTGTGATATTTATTCCTCTTAAATTCACTTAAGTAAATTCTTCTTTTTTATTTCTTCATTATATGTTTTATATATTAGTCCATATGCTGTACAGATTCTTTATAGTTTTAAACTACAGTCAACCCTCGATATAATGCCACCACCCGTTCTCTAACATTTAGTGGCACAAAGCGAGGGTGGCACTAAAACGAAATGGCATAATATAGTACTGTATTAATTTACTGCAGGCCTACTGTATTACGAAAGAAAAATTAAATAAAAGGCAAAACGCGAAATTTAACACAAAATTAAATAATGTACAGTAACTCAATTTATTCAGTATATGTCCAGTGCTACAGTACACAATAAATAATGTAAGTGAGTAACTAGTGCAGTGTTTAACAACTGAATGGACACTGGACTAAAAGAAGTGAAAGTTAGGAATGCCTCATTGTATGAAGGACTCTTTCTACCTGCTCCACCCTCACGCGGGCTGTCTGTGCGACTTCTTAACATAGCTTCCTCATTCCATCGCACTATATTTACAGTTAGTGGCAGGGGAACACTCACTTCTTGGAAATACAGTACAACATGTTTCTTAAATAATCTTCCTAACATCCACGCCAGTTATAAAAGAATTCTGCAACTGAAAAAAATCACTGCAAACTATATTTTCTAAAAATCTTGTCTTATATTCACTGGCACTTAATGAATTGGCACAGAAACGAGATTTCTTATGTATTTTATGTGGGAGAAGATCCGTTCACTTGCATTTATTGGCGCAGTGCGATGATGGCACTGTAAAGAGGGGCATTATTTCGAAGGTTGACTGTATTTTAAAAAGCATCTTTATAATTTCACATAGTCAGTCCAAACAAAATTCTTCCATATTGGTCGTAAACTGTGAGTTTTACTGTTTATTCGCATAGGCAATCGACAGAATAGACTGTAAGAGGCAATAGCACATCGATACCTAAGGCTAAATTCAGGAGGTCGCGGGTTCAAATTTCATAGTCACTCAATATGAGTGTGACTGTTTCTCAGGAAACGCCGGATTGGGATTTTTCCACCTGCATTGAATCTAATTGGTTTATTCTTGTACTAAAACTCCGAAATTTACGCCCTATATACAGAATGTCAACTTGCATCACTCATCTTCCATACAATATATTAACTCAAGGTTAAGGCCCTCTGAATCAGTGCTTAAGTTAGCAGATGGCAAATTTGTCAAAGCTATTGCAGGTACGGTGACGTAATTGAACGGAACCCGGCATTCAAATGACGCACGGGTTCGGAGAATGGGTTTCTGAAACAACAGTGGCGGTGTGGCACAGACGATATTCATTAACACAATTTTATTTTATTAGTGCACAATGCATAAATACAGACTGGTAGGGCTTTTACGTCAGTTATTGCTACTTATTCTTCACTTCAACTCTGTGTTACGAAATATATCTAATGTTAATTTATTCGCATTTACTTTCATCAGACCACGTCAATTTTTACCTGACACTCGCGATCTGCTTTTAGATTTTACAATCTTCAGTTTGGAAAAACATCCCTCACAAATATATGTTGAGCGAAACAAACTAGCAGCAAAGAAACAGAGAGATCTCTAAATACATCTAAACCAGTAATATTTTGTAATTATCATTTCAAGAACGCAGGGGTGCCCACCCCCCCCCCCCCAAGCTTCATGACTCACCCCCCCAAACTTCATTGCTCACTCCCCCCCCAACTTCATTGCTCACCCCCCAAACTGATTGGCTGTCGACATTTTCTAGAGGGGGGGGCAATTTTTTAAATTTATTTATTTTTTGTCACTTTAACTTCTTGGGCCACTTTGTAACGTTATATTAATATAATAATATAATAAGTGCAACAATGATGTAGCCAGAAAATAATTTCGGGGAGGGTTGAACGTGCCAGGAGGGTTTGGAAAACCCCCAAAAAGGAGGTCGGGGGTCCATCCCCAGAAATTTTTTAAAAATTGAACTAATGAAAATCACATTTTACGCTATTTTAGCACAGAAAAACTAGTTAGGAAATTTGTTTACCACACTCTAAGACATGCCAATGTAAAAAAGAAATCATTACCTAAGCGGGGGGTCCACCCCCGGAAAATTTTTAAATATTGAACTAATGAAAATAACATTTTATGCTACATTAGCACTCAAAAACTTGTTAGCAAATTTGTTTACCATACTCTAAGGCATGCCAATGTAAACAAGAAATCATTACTTAAGCGTGGGGGTCCACCCCCGGAAAATTTTCAAGTATTGAACTAATGAAAATCACATTTTACACTATTTTAGCACAGAAAAACTAGTTAGCAAATTTGTTTATTATACTCTTAAGACATGGCAACTCATAGAAGAAAGTGTTGGAAACCTAAGTTATCATACTTATTACTATTTATAAGAAAAGTTAATAACACATGGAACAGTGGACATAATAGGCTTACTCATTATGTTATGAGAAGAAAACAACTGCTATATCATATTTGACACACCAACAAATCTTGTTTAGTTAAATATTTTTTAAAAAATACAAATATATAATTTTAGGTTTTTACTTTTGGGGGTCAAAACCCCCTGAACTCCCCCCCCCCTTTCCTAATCCACTGTGGACTCTGCTTCCATGTTGTCGATTTGGTAAAACTTCAGCAAACTGTTTATGTCTCTACTGACTTTCAAATAATTGTCTTAAAATAAAAACACCTGACTAATAATTATTAATATACATTTTTTTCCCTTGCGCCCCCCCCCACCCCCGGGTATGGGCACTAATTTATTGACTATTCACTTCTAAAGAATTAGAAGAGACCTTTTAAAGTTATAAAACTTGACCGTTTTTATTTTAACATATAAAACTCTAATTTTTCAACAATTTTCAACCCCCCCCCAGAAATTTCAATGACGCAGTCTGCGTCTTAACCCCCCCCCCCCCTGTGGGCACCCCTGAAGAACGTGTTTGTAAATTCGCAACTTTTATTTGTAATTTGTGGTGTAATTTTGTCTTTGAACTCCTTGTTTCACTTTTCTATTTATCTAAATTAATTTCCAAGACATTATCGAGAGACCTAGGACAAGGAAAATGGTCCGTCCTCCCCCCGATGGTTTTGATACAGCCGTGTATCGGTGAGCGTTCGCCACTGTTTGTTTATGTATGAACGCGTGATGAGTGAAGGAGGGAGTGCTGAGCCGAGTCATTTACTGTTTTGCCCCTTACGGTAGCAGTACTACGTCACATCATCAGCCGGTACAGATTTGCCGACCTCTGCTGTATGTTATACATTAATCTATAGCAGCGTTTTTCAACCTTTTTGATCCTGAGGACCTCTAAAATGTCTAAAAAATTTTACGGACCCCTAATTTTACATCCCATTTTAAAAAGAAGGCATATATTCTTAATATTTGTGGTATTAATTATAGGTCATTATAACGAAATATGTGAAAAAGTTACTTCTTTAATTTCCACTTGCTTTATGGTATTTTTAAATTATGTCTGCGGACCATCTGCACCATCTTCGTGGACCACTGGTGGTCCATAGGTTGAGAAACGCTGATCTATAGACATCGAGAGTCCGGATTTTTATGTAATTACAGTTCCGGTATACTTCTCTGTTTAATATTTAGTCTATATGTTTGAAAACGCAAGATTTCGACTAAGCTACCCGGATCATCGTATTTTTAACTGTACTATGTTTGGGATTTATACCTCCTGGGGAAGGAGTTTTTAGGGAGGGACTTTAAGCTGAGGATCTCTTGCCATAGAACTCCAAGCGTAAATTAGAGCCACTGGACAGAATTCCTTGTACAGTATAAAGGTAAAATAAATCAAGTAGCAGTTGTTTAAGTTTTTTTATCTAATTTACTATTGATATTGTTTCACATTGACAACATTTTAACTACTTTTACTATTGATAATAATTTATTAACGTTTAATTAGTTTCTCTTAAACAGAATTATCAATACTTAGGCATATGAAATTACAAAAATATTTAAAGAATATAAAACCCAAAATAGTCTCGCATAATGGGTGCACATTTTAGCAATTTGTGTGTGCTCGTATTTGACAGTATTTCCACTTTGTAAGCACATGCTTCCCGAAACCAATAAAACTTAATTTATGTAAATAATAGCTATAACAGTAATATATTATCATTATTACAGTATATTATTATCTTCTATCATATTGTGCTTCATACTTGAATTAAGTTTTAAAATACCATAAAAACAATCTGACATCTTTGAATGAGTAATTTGTAGCTTATGTAATTCTTCTTCTTATAACACAACATTTTCACTCTTTTTGCAACTTTGATTTTACATATTTAGTATAGCAGGCGCTTAGGTTTCCACTTCGATATTTTTAAGTCTAGTATTGGGGTAACTCTTGGAGTGACTCTTCTAAGGTGCTGGAGTGAGAAACATCAAGTAGTATTGTATAACGTTGCCAGCTTTTCAAGTTATTTTACAAAATAAAATGCACGTTGCTTAGTGATTCACTTTCTCGTTATAAGACAGCAAAAGACATAACAAGCAAATGGGGTAAAGGAAGGCGAAGATTGGAAACCCGAAGATTGCCACTACTAAGCATATTTTGATATTTTTCTTCTTATCTAGGTAGGTCTACATTTTTAGGACATATTGCATAAAATTCCGGGCTGTAGCCACATAACCCCATTACTGGTTAGGTGATGTTTGAGTAGCTCTATTAATATTTTGAATTAAGTGTACTGTCAGATAACCCCATAACTGCTTAGGTGATGTTTGAGTAGCTCTATTGATATTTTTAATTGAATGTAGTGTCAAATAACCCCATAACTGGTTAGGTGATGATAAATTTCATGTTGTATTCTCCTACGAGGGATTTGTATGTCGTGTATAAAATAATTCCACCTATTCCCTCGTATAGAATGTTTCGGTTAAAATATCAGCTCATAGCTTTGTCAAATATAAAATTTACACTTGTCAATATTATAAAACATAATTAAAGATTATAGCTGTCAATTTTCGTGTTATTTGGACAATATATTTCGGCTATTCAGCCATCTTCAGGTCCTTTTTCTTTCTCCACGTGATCTTATTCTGTTCGTTAATCCATTACAACTCATTAGTTGGTTGTTCTTCATTTAAGAACCCATCGTTGTTTGCCTTGGATGTTTGGTGGATCAATGCTTTCGCATTTTCTTGGAAGCTATGCTTTAATGGGAACCAGTGTTTGTTGGATCAATGCTTTCGCATTTTCTTGGAAGCTATGCTTTAATGGGAACCAGTGTTTGTTGGAAGCTGGAAATGTGACACTTCTGTGTCATTTTGTATAAATCTCTGCCTTTTGGAAAACTATATTAGAGTAAAGGTGCTTTCGTATTGCAAGGAATATGTTTGAGGAAATAAGTATGCAGTAAAACAAAATACGTCGCTATATGATAGCAGTTTCGATACAACATGCAAGACACAACACCCAGTTGCAATCTAAACTAGATTCAGTCGCTAGCTTTCGTCATCTTTTCATCATACTTTTCTCCTGATACTTCATAGTCATCATCACCACCTGCTCCTTCATAATAACCATTATATTCCCCCGAAATTCATCTCCACTATCATCGTTTGCATTAGCTTGAATTTTCCAAAGTTAAGGCTTCGAGTTGACATGCTGAGGTCTTCTGAGATTTCTGACCTCTGCGAAGAAAACAATTTTTTTCCAAAACATCACTTACTCAATAATGAGCAGATCTACTAGTTTCTTAACGGAAACGAATTTAGGGTAAGGGCTGCCTGTCACATGCTGAACTTATCATAGATGTTGTAATTTAGATTAATCCATCTTTATCAGTCGGTTGTGCTTCCTATTGTATAATAGTTTGATGCTATATTTTGCAAGAGAAAGTCGACGAGTTCATAGAAATACCATATAGGCTTCACTTTCACTATGTTACCTTTCTGTATCTGTATCTGGTACCCTATGATCCCCAGGTGGGGCGAAGGGGCCTCCAATGGAGGTTTCATTACCTATACTAATTTTGATATGCTTATTTTCCGAGAGAGGGTAGAGGGACAGGTTATGTTACCTTTGGGTCTGAAATATTTAGTCATAACTCATAATGTATAATAGCCTATTGCATAATGAATGCATAATACGAAATGTTGTTCCACAACTAGAATGTTTCCAAACAAATATTAGATAATTCGAAGATCAGAGATATACCAGTATACAAAATAAAAAGTAAATAGCAAAAAACTATGGTAAATTTAAAAGTTTTTCTTTCGAAGTAAGTTCGTAGAAATTATCGAATATAGGATATTCATAGAATCCCTAAACTTGCTTAAAAAGTTGTATTCTTGTTTGTATATTTTTTCAATAGTTCAATTTTCTTAGTATCTGTTTTTTTCGATTCATGTAGGCTTATTTGTATATTCGCATAGGCCTATCCGTGCTTCCAACCTTCTATTGAGGGAATGCAGGTGTGCTTCTAATTCAGTGTTTGATAATTGCCCTTATATCAAGTTCATTCATAGGATAGTAGGCCTACTCTTGGTCATATAGTAGAGTAGACTATACACTGGATTATGAATACTGCAGTTTGATATTAGGGTCCATCAGTGGCGTAGGGAAGGGGAAGGTCCAGGGGTTCGAATCTCCCCCGAAATCAAAACCTAAAATTCTATTCAAGTCATTTAACTCTATTTTGTCAAATATTTAATTACTTTATTTAGTAATAAAATAAAATAAAATGCTGTACTGAAATTGTAAAAGTAAGACCACTGTTCCGTGTGTTATTTAATTTTTCTTATAAATAATAATAATAATAATAATAATGTGTTATAACTTAGGTAAGGATTTCTTGTTTAGGTTGGCATGTCTTAGAGTGTAGTAAACAAATTTGCTAACTATTTTTTCAGTGCTAAAATAGCGTAAAATGTGACTTTCATTACTTTTATATTTAAACATTTTCCGAGGTTGAGACCCCAAACCCCCCTTTCTTGGGGAGTATGGACCCCCGGCACTTTCGACCCTCTCCGAAACTATTTTCTGGCTACGCCTCTGGGGCTCATGCCACAATTTTCACTGTGTAGATATTATAGTGCTATTATAGTATTTGGAGTAAACACATCCAGACAAAGAAAAACAAACATGTATGGTACAATAATCTTAAGAAGTTCCGCCTAATACACCACAATATTAGGCGGAATTTCTTGAAATTATTGTCTTACCACTTGGAATATGAAATTAGTCAATTAAGACATGTATACACTTTACGTATCAATGTACAATACATGAAGCATATTAAAACTTGCTCAGGAATATACACATGTCGTTTGGGCTGCCTACATTGGCGGCTTAATGCTGACTTACGACCTGTTAATGCTAGCGTGGAATTTTTCGGTGAAAGTTTAGCAATTCATTTTAGTTTCCCTATTATAAAGGTCTTACGATTCTTGAATATGAACCTCTAACATTTTTAGACAATTGGAAGAAAGTGGTACGGTTGTCAGCCTTATACGCCGACCGTCTTGACCTCACAACTGTTTCTGGTACTGTACTAATTTCTGTTAGAGACTTAGCCGACCCCACGGACAAAATACCATTATAAAGACTAGGCCAATTGAAAAATACAAATGTCTTCATCGGGTTTGTACCAAGGTACCTCAACCGTCCGCACCACAAAATACCCTCCCAAAAAGGGTACTCGAATAGTTTAATATTTTGGATCTTGAACAAAATAATGATAATAACTTATTAAGCTGGCGGGGGACACTCATGTGACTCCATCTACTTTATTTATATTCCTTTAGTAATTGATAATGTACTAAGGCCTGAAAGAAGTCATAATTAGCCACATGATAAATAAACTAAACTCCGTGGCGCTACATCCCTGAAGGGACAAGGACTACCACCCGACCGCTGCGTACTACAGTATTTTTCAAATGAGAAGCCATTTCCTTCACCGCCAATCACGTGTACGAGCTAAGGATGCGCCGCTAGCAGGAAGTCTTCCCTCCGTCTCGCCATCTCTGATTGGACCGCGTATCTAAGCAGGAGAATGAACAAACGGCTTGTCATCTGCAAAACACCGCAGCCTTGGGATTGGGGGCATGTGCTCAGCATGCCGACACCCACGGCCGTTAACGGTGGTTTCCATGACCGGAGCCGCTACTTCTCTGTCAAATAGCTTCTAATTTTAATCACGAGGCTGAGTGCACCCCATTCCAGACCTCCCGACCTCAGAAACGTTCGAGGAGGTACCGGGGATCTAACCCGGACCGACGGATCTGTAGTCAGCTATGCTAACCACGAGACCACGCTGGCGATACAGATCATAAATAAGTCACCCCAAAAATATTATGTACCCTAAACAATTTCATAGGCATCAAAGCGCAGAATAGAAGGTAATCTGCTTCAAGGGTTGCTTGTAATAGAAGCTAAGTGGTCCTGCAGGAGTTGAGTGCTATGTTGAGTAGGCTAATAAGGCCAAAGTAACCCGACTGGCGCCTTCACTGTGAACTGAATCGATTAGGGTACACTTATTCGTAAATATTTAAACATATCCTCTGCTATATTTAAAGCTTATCAACCTGAATAAGCGGAATTGCAAGAAGTTTCTATTGTATTTGAATCGCTGCTCCTTAATTGAATTACCACAGTCGTCGGACTAATAAATAATTTAAGATGTGTTATTCTATAATAGGATTTTTCGAGGAACTGCGATGATTTAAACTTCGCACAACCTTACGTTAATTTATTATGGAAGGATATCTTTGGTAGGAAGAAAGACAATGGATTATTTTAAGTAATATCGAATGTTAGAGAACTTTTAATTGTATTCCTGATTTTACAAAGAATAGTTTTAATTAAATATGAATAACATAATTAATAAATTGTTAGTGAACATATGAAGGTTTCGGCGAAACAACGCTCTAACCCACAGATAGGCTATATGACTTTCTGGTATGTATTAGGCAGTGGCGGACGCAGAATTTTTTTCGGGGGGGGGATTTGAATAGGTACAGAAGGAATACTAAAAAAAAAATAATTAACTTACATATATAATTATTTTATAAAACAGGCCACTTAGAGTGCATTTTCAAATTTCGGGGGGGGGATCTATCCCCCCAATCCCCCCTCTGCGTCCGCCACTGGTATTAGGCCTATATTGCTGATCACTTGAGTATTTTCTATGTAGCCTATATAGGCTTCGTATGTCTTGAGTAATTTCTAATATAGTGTGTTCAATTTTTCGATAATTTTTGTTGTTGGCCGAAGCTCTTTGCTACTGATGTTAGAAAAACACTACCCTAATCAATCAACACTAAACTTCTTGAAGAAAAAAATACTTCTGTGCCGGAAAATAGGCCTCTGTCCTTTTTTTTTTTTACAATTTTTAAAATTTTACCCCCCAAAAACTTTATAAACAAAATGTCAACTATTTATCTCACTCGTTATTCTATGAACACTATCACAAACCTTTGTAACTCTTAAATTAGAACTTGTTTTATATTTGTAGCTCATTATATTGCTCTTTCTGAAAATTAATCTTTAAATGTTCCCAAAAATTTAAATCATCACGAACAAAATCTCAACTGTTATATTCTTAGCCATTATGAAACTTTCACCTTCTGGGATTGTTATTGATATTTCAATACGGAAAAGTACATGAACCTACAAAGAATTATGTAGACTCTCAAACTTTCGAATGTTGTTTTCTTCAAATCATCATCATATTATCATGGATTAGGACATTCTTGCTTCGAGCCTCTCATATATAGCGAACTGTCTGGTGTTACTCTCTCTATAATTAAAGCAACTGACCTATGAAATTGATTGTTTATATATGATTGTTTAATACTCGTATTTTCACGCCCATGTATCCAACTATAGAAGATGAACCATTACATCCCGAATGTGAAAAAAACAGAAAGTCAGAAACTTCATATTCCTCGTTCATATTTCGTGAAGCTGAAATGGTTTTCGAGTTGCGTGAAATTAACTACAAATAATTCAGAAAGGCGCCGCTAAATCATGATTGCTTCCAACATGAGTATCACGTAACAGTTGGTTGCCCACACATGTCGCAGATGAATTGTACAAATTGTAATATAGTTTTAACGAGCATATGTGCAAAAATTCACATACGCGACGTGAATGTATAAAATGTAGACAGCTGTAGTCTGTAGGGCTACTCTGTTTCAGCTTCCATAAACTCACCAAATTTTTTATAGGTATAACAAATTAAAAAGAATGATATAAATTATATATATATTATATAATATAATAATTATATTATATAATATATATTATCATATTATATAATATATATTATCATATTATATAATATATATTATAATATATTATATTATATATATATATATATATTAAATTTAACATTGAAATAGTCAGTTCAATTGCATATCTCAGGAGCGGACCATATCGGAAAAAGAATTTGGACCCTCCAAGTTCCAACGTTTTTGTTCGATGACACTAAATTTGTTTCTAGACACACATGACTGTTTTCCTCCCAGCGCTTTTAGGCATGTTTTGTTACCCATATTTCTGTCTCTTGATATTCACCCAGCACTAAACATCCAAAATAACGACATAGGAATCCTTTGTACACAATTGTTTAGGCCTAAAAGAAAGTTGAAATTGTTAGCTTTACAGAAAAAAAAAATTGTTCTTGAAAGGATGATACAACCAGTAAGATGTTCACCACGAGACTCGAAGCCTTTATAGAATTGGTCTTTATTGAAATTTAATCCTCGCTACTTAATTATCAAATTGAAATGAGACGAAACTATTGATTTTTTCAGGCGCTTTTATGAGGCGTCTGAAGTGCAAACACAGACATTTCCACTTCACTAAATTGTACAGGAAACAAGAAAAATGTATGGAAACTAATAATTTAGGAATAATTTTGTTACTAAATATAACAAGACCCCCATATGCACCTCTGCCATTGCCATGAATCAATTCAAACTGCCTAAAATAATAAGCGCAAATATTGGAAATTTCCGTGTTTGCTCCTATATGTTTTAAAAATTATACAGTATCAGCATTCCTGTCTTTTATTTGTGCTACTGTTATTGTGAAATGACGGTCATCACGTGGCATCAGTCTGATGCAGTATCGGCTGCATAAAAATGTCGCTGTTTGCACCTCCTAGTTACGCGGAAATGTCGGGGTTTGCATTTACAACCCAATTACATCAGCGTGAAATGAATAGGAAATGTCGTTTGCATTCATTTATCACATTAAATGATAAATTAGACTGGCGAGATTCTACATAAATGCAAAACACATTTTCGATAAAAAATATTTAAGACTTTTAATTCTTGTAAAATTTTGATAAGGTGAATATTTAATGAAGTTGCATTTTTTATTTGCCATTGACCGATAGAACAAAATTCTCTGCTTGGCTCATCCAGGACACAGATCTTCAAGACAAATCTTAGGCGTCAGTTCTTGGTGGAAGTTGCTGAAGTTCGTATCTTACGAAGATCTTATTGCATCACAACTTCAAAATCAAATTTAGCTAAGAGATATTTTTAAGAGTCTTTTGTGTTGGATGTAAAGTTAGATTCCTTGCTCTTTTCCTGCGAATACTTTCATAGCATGAAGGGAACTTTATTGGTGGGCGTGGACTCACTATATGTAGATTCAATTCTATGGAATTCGAAGGAGATCAATACCTTTATATCTGATAAAAGAATACATATTTACGTAATCATGAAATGAACTATGTTTTATATTGTGTGTAATTTCTTGCATATTTCTTTATCGGAATGTGTGTTTTATACGTCGCTACTGTTAGTGCAAAATTTTATTTAAGAATTTAATGCTTTAAAATTTACATTTATTTATTAATTTAATTATTTACAATTTACGTAATAAATTAACATAATTTTTTAAGCCTTAAACTCATAAATAACATTACGGGAACACACTTTAAACTTCATTTCTAAATTCGACCTTTTTGACTAACAGTAGCGAAATGAAGTTCATAGCCTCTAACAAAAGAAATATACACTGAAATATGTATTCCTTTGTAATGACGAAGCTTCTATAGAATCTCTCGAAGCTGTGCTTCCCGTAAAAATTTTAGGTTGAAATTTATTTTTATTGATTATCAAGTAAAATGAACTAGTGATAGAGCAATAATTGCTTTCAGCCATTTCATAATTACGGGTGGGACATTCTAGCAAATTATAACAACTATTTTTGTTTATTGCATGTCATAAATAATGAATTAGAACTGGTTCTGCACATTCTGTAAAATCTACTATGGCTTCTCCTTCGTTCTATATGCAAAGCATTATTACAAAATTATTTTAAATATTTTTAATTTGTTTTTCTAAATCTGTTACGGGTGGGACATAATTTGGACACTGATTTTAATTATGCAAAACAAAAGCTCATTTTCTGTTCTGCTATTACTGTTAGGGTCTTAATTTTGTTATTAATGAAGGTATGAGGGATTCAATACAAATTATAAACTGTTTCCAGGTTGTCAGAACATTTATTTAACTCATCAGTAATAATTTAACAAAACTATCACTGTTACGGGTGGGACAAAAATTCCCTTGTTTGTTATTTTACATAGTAATTAACCACACATATTTTTTGAAGTTAATCTTATACCAAATTGTACCTTAAGATGTATATTTTCTCAAATGAAAATGGACATAGCTGATTACTCTTGACTACTTGGTATTAAAGAGTGTTAAAATCATGCTAAAAATGGCAAACGAAAGTAACTCAACGCTATAAATAAGTAAATCGACAGATTTTACACATGAAACCACTTCAAATACACCCAAGTCCTTAAAATTCAGATAATTTGAGGTTTTAAACTTATTTTTGACCACCCAATTACAATAATTTTATAACTTCTCTCTTTGAGGGAAAAATTCCCATATTTTATGAAATGGCTGCGTTACGATTCATATTTTTAAAGTACTTTTCAAGCAGACTTTAGTTTGTAACCATGACTGTAGCGAAAATTCCATGGGTTGTGTGTTCATGCCTCCGTAAACTTAAAACATACTTACGTTGGTTTTTCGGACTTCTGGAATGAGAATTTTTCAATACACAAGACTTCTAACGTATTTTACTAGAGTAAATACCAAAAGCGTTTATATTGATACTAGCTTAAAAGACCCGGCGTCGCCCGGGTTTTTTATTTTGTAATTGGAAATGAACTTTTGAAGGACTTTCGATTTTTAAATTCTAGGTCCTTATATAGGTATTTATAATCTGAAATAGGAAGAACTACTTATTACACTCAAACTATTCCCTCAGAAAACGCTTGATATAGTTTTTTATGGCTCATAGAGGATGTAGAATTCTGCATCCCATCGCTTATACACAGCAAGTCTGGTAGGGGTTCAAATAAGAAGAAACAGAAATTCCTGTAACATAAAATTGTAATACCGAGGCGGAAAATTTTATTTTTCACTCTCATGTTACCATAAAACTGTTTTGGGGATGAAATTAAACAGAAAGCAATATCACTTTCATACTTCTCTCTCCAAAAACCTGCGATATAATAATATACCATATTACCATACCTCGTATTGTTTTCTCTATGCCCAGGGTAGAGAAAGTTATGTGACTGCATTATTTTCGTGGATTGCATTCTTTAATATATTTATTTATAACATAAATTATATTGATAGCTTCTCTTATTTGTCAAACTTGCATTTTTTTCCAAACCCATCTGATACCATTAGCAACAATATGTTCTGTGATTTGGATTTTATAATATTGTGTAAAAAGGGATTAAGTATTCTCAAAAACATTTAATTTTTGGCATTTAAAATCAAAATTTTGCAATATCCTTTCTTAGTGAGCACCTACATTATGAAACGAAGGTACTATCAAAATTCTAAGTCTCTACCTGTTATAGTTTAGGCTCTACGTTGATTCCTGTCAGTCAGTCAGTCAGTCAGTTGGCTTAATGCGCTAGTATAACATGGGCTTGATCCATAGATCGCAGTTTGGGATTGTTCCCTACGCGGCTTTCGTCGTAGAGACGGAATTAAGCACCTGCCAGGAAAAGAAAAATCCCTTTAGGCAGGCCTACAGGCTGAGGTAGATTTCGAAGTGCTAAATCTCGCCTTATATGAGAGCTATCGAGAAACCAGTTATTGATTTGTAGAGTACTCATCAAGAGCTTTTCAACGATACCCCATAAGACGTGGTTTCAAGAATTTCGAATTTCCATCCCCCCACCAACCACCCCCACTCGTACCCCCAAAACCCCCGAATCGTTGGTGTCACTGTGAACTCCATAGTCGACCTGCTAACTCAATCTGTATAGAGTTGGATTTCTGTGCCCAAGGTCGGAGTTCGATTCTGGTCCAGTCGATGACATTTATGTGTTCATAATATGAAGGCTCATTTAAACAAACTCCTGCAGGACAAAATTCCGGCACACCGGCGATGGTCAGAGGCCAGTAGCACTTAGCCTACCCTTGACGGGTATTTCTCAAGGTGCAATAATTAAATTAATTAAATTAAACATAGATGCACATTGCCCAAGGCTAAGAGAGAGTTTCTTCACTGCCAGTTCTCAATATACGAAAAACATTACTTAAGAACTTTCGATTGAGACCGTGTCACCATAATTATGTAAGATGTAATTTACACATTAAAATAAGCATGGTGGAGATCTTCAGGTTAAGGATTAATGTTTTCACTGATCCTTTGTAACAATTCTTGATTATGAGCGTATGGTTAAGGAAAAATTAATTATTTGTTTGATATGTCATCCGAAGACTTATTCCCAACTGTTAAAAAAATAAGCCGGGCGGTGCACTTTTGTTTGGGCCCTCGGTTCAACCCAGTGTCATTTTATTTCTCCTGATTATTTCCTTATCAGTCCACACTTCAGTTTACTCCACTTCTGGCTCGTACCACCTCACGTGTCGTCAATCGTTTGAACATTAAATTACAAGTGTATATAATAACGTACTCTGTTAAATAACATGGTTACAATAAATTACCGTTAAGCTCAATCAGTAAAAGTTTGAAAACGAAATTTGGTCAACCTTGCTTTTATTATTACGTAGGCCCTTCGGCAGTAGTCTCCCATGAACAACAACAAATGTGAAATTATCTTAGGATTAATATAACTCCTTTATTGCAACCAATGGTCGTGGTATGATGAATGGAGCTCTGGTGGAATGATATATGGCAGGGGAAACAGGAGTGCCCCGAGAAAACCTGCCCCGGCCCCATTAGCAACTAGTGCCAATCAATGGCGATAACAATAAAAATCAAGGTTGAGTAACGAAAGCTGTTTTAAATAATTCATCGTTCTTTGCCCTTAGAATTTCTTGAAAATTCTTCAACAAAGTCTTAACTTCACTTCCATGTTAGGAGTATTTTTTGTTGGTTGTGTCATGATAAGATGGGAAAGTATAGCCTTTCCAAACATTGTTGTTATTTACTTTTTTAATCGACCACGTGGTAACTGCTGGTGACATTGTTATTTTAGTAATGGATAGGCTGCAATCATGCCAGTCGAAATTGCGTTTACATCGCAATTTCACATTTTCCCATATTCTGGTAAACTTTCTTCAAAGCCTATCCAAAAACGTGATTGTTTATATGGATAGGAGTTAAATCGGTGGGAATTTTGAAGTAGGATTTGTACATCATGAAGAATAATTTATATTAAAGTCAACAAAAAGACGTTCTAATTAAAATTACGGTATCTTGGTAACAATTAGAATTAATGAAGCAACGCAGCGTAGTACTACTAGAAAATAGCCCGTGGTTAAAATGATGCTTAAATACGAAACTTACAGGTCTACAATCCTGAAGGCACTGACAATACATTTACAGAAATCAGCGCTGGCTTCATCAATTTTAATTTAAAATATCTCATCATATACTATCGCTTTTTCCTTTGTTTCTACCAGAACGTAGATTTCGGAAATTAATTACATCGTAAGTTTTATGCAGTTTCAAAGCTACCTGTGAACACTGATAATACGTACTGTTTCTCAACTGTTTGTTGACAGATGAATATGCTGTGAATTTGATTTGGTAAAGTCAGTGTAACTTTCATAAATTATATAATTTATCAAGGGTTTGTGGTTTTTATTAAAGTGGTTTGTTTGGATTTTTACTGTCCGCGATACTTCCAGGGTTAAACTATCAAAAAATTATAACTGGTGCCCGCGGCTTCGCCCGCCATTATTAATTGACTCCAGAATTTTTTAGAAATTCACACTGTCAGTTTATTAAAAATGTTCGTGCTTCAGAGCTATGAAAATTGTAAGTAAAAATAAAATTAGGGGAAATATTTGTTCATTGTGTTCATTTCACTTAGGCCTTATATCATAAAGAAACGGTTTTCCTAATTTTGTACCCTTCGTGAAAGTTTAGACTGCGAGAGACTTACATCCCCGAGTATACCCGATGTCTCACGAAGTGAGGGAGTAAGCACGCTATTTAGGGCCGTTGAATTGTATAAGAGTAGTTAGGCACAGACTCATACATCTTTATTTCGATTTGATCCAATAACATTATATAAGAATGCATCTGAAACCAGCCAATCGCAGACCTGATTCATTCAATCTGAACCTAAATTTTCTTCATCACCTTCTACGTCCACAAATGATACGTCCTCGTTTCTATATATTATATTCTATTTCGTATTCTCTCATGATGCATCACCATTGTCGCGATTTGTTAAGAATTATTCTGGAAATAAAATGAATTAGGCTACAGGAATCAGCATTAAAATATTTTGGGAAATGTATTTCATAGTTCAGAAACGTTGGCATTTAATTGTAATCAACTCCTGTAAACATTATGAGCACACAACCTCAGCAGCACGAATGAAATAATGTACATATTATATTCTTAAGTGCGTAATGTCTTTCAAGAAACAGTATTTACTAGTCTGAATCTATAGGAAGATAAAAAAAAAGAGACGTGATTTAGCAAAGAAAAACAGCCTTTTCACATGAAAAAATATGGCCCTTAGCAGAGAAACTCATGTAAAGTCTGTCATGTGAATTTTTTATCTCTATTTTTAAATTTGTGAAGAAAATGCGAATGCTCTCATGAAGATATTTCCACATGTAATAAAAGGCAATTATATTAATAGCATTTATTTACATGTGTACAAGACATGAAGAAACGACAGAAAATTAATGGTTTCATTCTGCATTTTGTTGCATGTTTTGTTAGTTTTCGATCATTCATAATATTTGCTTGATATTATAATATCTCTGCATATTTTATTAATTTGTCACAATTTTAACGGTTCGTTTCTGGCACATCTCTGTTAATTCAAAGATTTACAGCATATTTGGGTAAGTGAATGTTCTGAGAATCGACTATACAGTAATGACAGTACATAACCTTATGTTTTCGGAACTGATTGTAAAATATTAAATCAACGTTTCACTCATTAGTTTTCACTGTACTTAAATTTGTTGCATTGACCTTATGTGTGTGTGGATTTTTTAAAGTTTTGTTTGCTATGTGATGCATACAACGTCTATTATTTTTTGTAATTTATAATGTAATTCAGGCAACAAAAGAACGGAAAGTATTAAAAATACTTAAATGGTAGAGCATACTTCATTGGTTCCGGAGCATATTTTATAATTGTAGAATATATTTGCATGCATATTTCGACTCAAGATAGAACATTAACTACCGGACCTTAATTTTTACCTTGATAATTTCATTTATAGCCGTCTGACAGTCTAAACATATGGACCATTGTTAACAAAGACTAATTATCAACCAATCTGGGCTTAGATTCGTAAAAAAAAATAATAAAAAAAATAAAAAATAAAATATAATAATAATAATAATAATAATAATATCGATATGAGGCTGTCATCTGCTTGCTAGTACGATGCCATTATTTCCTATTGGTCTCTATGAGTACTAAATTGGCATTTATAATCACTTATTACAGCAAGAATATTTTAGGGTACTTAAAAAAAAATAGGCTGAGAAATATATTTGTAACCAAGACATTTATGATATTTCAATAATAATTCGAGTACCCTATAATTGGTAGGCCATCCATGTATCGCGAATGGGAGACAGCCGAATGCCGTATAAGAATGAACCTTGATAAACCCTATAGAGAGAAAAACTGAACGGTATTTTAAATTATATAAAGGATAATGTTAAGTTGATCAAGTCAGGCAGGCAGTTGATTGGAATGGAATTATAGATATATGAATTTTATTCCTGGCGCTTTTAGCTGAAACGAACACCTGCTCATTGTAGATGTCACTATTACTGTTTTTCATTTTTTAAACTTAAAATTCCATTTTGTCATTAATTATTTATTATAAATTAATTACTTAGTCATGTATTTGTCCCCAGATTTTTTATTATCGAAAACCCCTCCCATCTTCGTTGTTAAAATATTATGGATAAATAATTTAAAAAACTCTATTCCTTGTGATAAGTCATCTAATAGGCTATACAAAATCGAAAGTGTGTATGTGGGTGTGTGGGTATGTATGTTCCCTATACAAATCTACATTTCTCGAGCAATTTGCAAGAAATATTGTACACATACCCAGTTCAGCCCGAAAAGTAACGCGGTCAAAAATTATTCCTTTTCCCTTAAAAAATTATATAATTTCTGAACATATCACACAGAATACTTATCAAATGCAGTTCAGTTCTCATTACAACAGTGAATTGTTTACAGTATTCACATAGGGCTTTGGGAACTATATAATATTAATTACTATAATGGCCTTAATTCCACCAGGTAAAATAAAACAATTCTAATTCTAATTAATACTGGGTTTTAACAAATTCTGATGCTATCGATGTAATATAGGCCTATTGGTGTAAATAAATAATAAATAATGAAAAATGAAATCCACGAAAATAATGCACAATGTGATGCAGTCACATACCTTTCTCTATCCTGGATTTGGAGAATATCACATTCTACATCAAAATGTGAAGTGAGAAAAAGAGTTCTTATTGGAGGACAACTTAATCCAGCTGTACAGCCTGAGTGTGTACCAACGATTATGCTATATCAGAAGTCTGTAAAAAAAATCCTATCCACTGATACGTGCTTCATAGCTGTAAGCTTTGTATTAGTTGAGAAATAGGGATGTTTATCATAGGCCCTAAACATCTAAAAGGAGACAAAATAGGATGGAACATTTTTAGCCCTATGCGCGCAATATATTATGTCCCAGTTTTTTTTTTTTGGGGGGGGGGGTGGGGGAGGGGAGAAAAGTATGAAAGTGATAATGAATTTATTTTTTATTTTAGCCCCGAAACGGTTGTGTGGTAATATGAGAGTGAGAAATATACTATTCTGTAAAGACAATACAATTTTGTTACCGGAATTTCTTTTCCTTATTATTTCAACCCCTCCCAGGCATGGTGTGTAGAAACAGTGGGGTCCAAATTTCTACATCCTCTATGAGCCACAAAAAGCTATATCAAGCGTTTCCTAAGAGAATAATTCGAGTGTGATAAACCGTTCTTCCTCATTCAAAATTCTCCGTACCTAGACTATATTAGGACCTATAGTTTGAATATTAATAGTCCTTCATAAGTTAATTTCGAATTACAAAATACAAAACCCAGGCGACGCTGGGCCTTTTAAGCTAGTCAGATATAAAGGCCAGGAGGCCTGCATTACTTACTTGCTAATGACGAAACAGGACCATGAGGGTGTCCCCCCTGCCCCTAGGGGGATGAGGGAAACAGATCGAAATCGTACGAGGGTGAGTGTTGCTCTTCAAGTCCGATATACCACTGGAAGCGTATGAACGGAGCAGCAGAACTGCTAACAGGAGAGCAATGCGCAAGACAATCGAGGCAAGCGAAGCCACGATCAATGTTACTCGCTCCCGAAACCCTCGCCAACCGAGGCATCTCTCTCTCCCAGCAAACAAATCTCTCTTCTCTCTCTCTCCACGTCACACACTACAGTCTACACATTAGCAAATAATTTCCACGGTTTAGACAGCTGGATATTTACTGTCGGCGCCCCTAATGTCAATGACCAAAACCCCTGAATAATTTAGGGATGAGAGAGCCCTGAGACAAGATCGGGATTTAGGCCCCTTTTTGGATTCTGTTCTAAAGCATACATGTAAAATTTGAACTTTGTCTGGACAAGTGTTTCTGCAGCCTTTTCCCCCAGGGCAGTGGTCTACAACCTTTCTTAAACTAACGGGCCATTTTTTTTTTTTTTTTTTTTTTTTTTTTTTTTTGTGAAAGACTAGCAGGTCCCATTGATTTATTGATAACGTATATCATTTCTAGCAATTTTTTTTTTGTTGTACACAATTTATGTAATACAAATTAAATACAATAAATTATGATACAATAACTGAATGAAGTGCATTTCATCAAGCGCTGAAGATGGAGGAAAGACCAGTAAAAAAAATGAAACCAGAAAAAACCTATACCCATTAAAAGAATGCACCCAGAAAGAACCTAAGCCCAGTAAAAAATTCACCCAGAAAAAACCTAAGCCCAGTAAAAAATGCACCCAGAAAAAACCTAAACCCAGTAAAAAAATGCACCGAGAAAAACCCAAGCCCAATTAAAAAATGGACCCAGAAAAAACCAAAGCATATTAAAAAAATTCACCCAGAAAAAACCTACGCACAGTAAAAAATGTACCCAGAAAAACATAAGCCCAGTAAAAAAGTTCACCCAGAAAAACCTAAACTCAGTAAAAAATGCACCCAGAAAAACCTAACCATTTTGGGTGCATTTTTCATTTTTTCAAAGGGGTTAGGCTTCTTCGAATTATGGTTGCATTTTTCATTTTTATCAAAGGGGTTAGCATTCTTCGAATTTTTGATGCATTTTTAATTTTTTTCACAGGGGTTAGTGTTCTTGGAATTTTGGGAGCATTTTTAAAATATTCATAGCGGTTAGCCTTCTTCGAATTCCGGGTGCATATTTCGAAATTTTCAAAGGGGTTAGCCTTCTTCGAATTCCGGGTCCATTTTTCGAAATTTTCAAAGGGGTTAGCCTTCGAAAAATTTCGAAAAATGCGCCCAGAATTCCGAGAAGGCTAACCCATTTGAAAATTTCGAAAAATGCGCCCAGGATTCCGAGGAGGCTAACCCCTATGAAAATTTCGAAAAATGCGCCCAGAATTCCGAGAAGACTAACCCCTTTGAAAATTTGGAAAAATGCGCCCAGAATTCCGAGAAGGCTAACCCCTTTGAAAATTTCGAAAAATGCGCCCAGAATTGCGAGAAGGCTAACCCCTTTGAAAATTTCGAAAAATGCGCCCAGAATTACGAGAAGGCTAACCCCTTTGAAAATTTCGAAAAATGCGCCCAGAATTCCGAGAAGGCTAACCCTTTTGAAAATTTCAAAAAATGCGCCCAGAATTCCGAGAAGGCTAACCCCTTTGAAAATTTCGAAAAATGCGCCCAGAATTCCGAGAAGGCTAACCCTTTTGAAAATTTCAAAAAATGCGCCCAGAATTCCGAGAAGGCTAACCCCTTTGAAAATTTCGAAAAATGCGCGAAGAAACCCGAGAAGGCTAACCCCTGTGAAAATTTCGAAAAATGCGCCCATAATTCCGATAAGGCTAACCACTTTGAAAATTTCGAAAAATGCGCCCAGAATTCCGAAAAGGCTAACCTCTTTGAAAATTTCGAAAAATGCGCCCAGAATTACGAGAAGGCTAACCCTTTTGAAAATTTCGAAAAATGCGCCCAGAATTCCGAGAAGGCTAACCCCTTTGAAAATTTCGAAAAATGCGCCCAGAATTCCGAGAAGGCTAACCCCTTTGAAAATTTCGAAAAATGCGCCCTGAATTCCGAGAAGGCTAACCCCTTTGAAAATTTTCAAAAATGTGCCCAGAATTCCGAGAAGGCTAACCCCTTTGAAAATTTCGAAAAATGCGCCCAGAATTCCGAGAAGGCTTACCCCTTTGGAAATTTCGAAAAATGCGCCCTTAATTCCAAGAAGGCTAACCCCTTTGAAAATTTTCAAAAATGCGCCCAGAATTGCGAGAAGGCTAACCCCTTTGAAAATTTCGAAAAATGCGCCCAGAATTCCGAGAAGGCTAACCCCTTTGAAAATTTGGAAAAATGCGCCCAGAATTCCGAAAAACCCCTTTGAAAATTTCGAAAAATGCGCCCAGAATTACGAGAAAGCTAACCCCTTTAAAATTTCGAAAAATGCGCCCAGAATTCCGAGAAGGCTAACCCCTTTGAAAATTTCAAAAAATGCGCCCAGAATTCCGAGAAGGCTAACCCCTTTGAAAATTTCAAATAATGCGCCCAGAATTCCGAGGAGGCTAACCCCTTTGAAAGTTTCGAAAAATGCGCCCAGAATTCCGAGAAGGCTAACCCCTTTGAAAATTTCGAAAAATGTGCCCAGAATTCCGAGAAGGCTTACCCCTTTAGGAATTTCGAAAAATGCGCCCATAATTCCAAGAAGGCTAACCCCTTTGAAAAGTTCGAAAAAGGCGCCCAGAATTACGAGAAGTCTAACCCCTTTGAAAATTTCGAAAAATACGCCCAGAATTCCGAGAAGGCTAACCCCTTTGAAAATTTCGAAAAATGCGCCCAGAATTCCGAGAAGGCTAACCCCTTTGAAAATTTCGAAAAATGCGCGAAGAAACCCGAGAAGGCTAACCCCTTTGAAAATTTTGAAAAAAGCGCCCAGAATTCCGAGAAGGCAAACCCCTTTGAAAATTTCGAAAAATGCGCCCATAATTCCGATAAGGCTAACCCCTTTGAAAATTTCGAAAAATGCGCCCAGAATTCCGAAAAGGCTAACCTCTTTGAAAATTTCGAAAAATGCGCCCAGAATTACGAGAAGGCTAACCCTTTTGAAAATTTCGAAAAATGCGCCCAGAATTCCGAGAAGGCTAACCCCTTTAAAAATTTCGAAAATTGCGCCCAGAATTCCGAGAAGGCTAACCCCTTTGAAAATTTCGAAAAATGCGCCCAGAATTCCGAAAAGGCTAACCCCTTTGAAAATTTCGAAAAATGCGCCCAGAATTCCGAGAAGGCTAACCCCTTTGAAAATTTTCAAAAAATGCGCCCAGAATTCCGAGGAGGCTAACCCCTTTGAAAATTTCGAAAAATGCGCCCAGAATTCCGAGAAGGTTTACCCCTTTGGACATTTCGAAAAATGCGCCCAGAATTCCGAGAAGGCTAACCCCTTTGAAAATTTTCAAAAATGTGCCCAGAATTCCGAGAAGGCTAACCCCTTTGAAAATTTCGAAAAATGCGCCCAGAATTCCGAGAAGGCTAACCCCTTTGAACATTTCGAAAAATGCGCCCAGAATTCCGAGAAGGCTAACCCCTTTGAAAATTTCGAAAAATGCGCCCAGAATTCCAAGAAGGCTAAACCCTTTGAAAATTTCGAAAATTGCGCCCAGAATTGCGAGAAGGCTAACCCCTTTGAAAATTTCGAAAAATGCGCCAAGAATTCCGAGAAGGCTAACCCCTTTGAAAATTTCGAAAAATGCACCCAGAATTCCGAGAAGGCTAACCCCTTTGAAAATTTCGTAAAATGCGCCCAGAATTCCGAGAAGGCTAACCCCTTTGAAAATTTCGAAAAATGCGCCCAGAATTCCGAGAAGGCTAACCCCTTTGAAAATTTTCAAAAATGTGCCCAGAATTCTGAGAAGGCTAACCCCTTTGAAAATTTCGAAAAATGGGGCCAGAATTCCGAGAGGGCTAACCCCTTTGGAAATTTCGAAAAATGCGCCCATAATTCCAAGAAGGCTAACCCCTTTGAAAACGTCGAAAAATGCGCCCAGAATTCCGAGAAGGCTAACCCCTTTGAAAATTTCGAAAAATGCGCCCAGAATTCCGAGAAGGCTAACCCCCTTGGAAAATTTCGAAAAATGCGCCCAGAATTCCGAGAAGGCTAACCCCTTTCAAAATTTCGAAAAATGCGCCCAGAATTCCGAGAAGGCTAACCCATTTAAAAATTTCGAAAAATGCGCCCAGGATTCCGAGAAGGCTAACCCCTTTGAAAATTTCGAAAAATGCGCCCAGAATTCCGAGAAGGCTAACCCCTTGGAAAATTTCAAAAAATGCGCCCAGAATTCCGAGAAGGCTAACCCCTTTGAAAATTTCGAAAAATGCGCCCAGAATTCCGAGAAGGCTAACCCCTTTGAAAATTTCGAAAAATGCGCCCAGAATTCCGAGAAGGCTAACCCCTTTGAAAATTTTCAAAAATGTGCCCAGAATTCCGAGAAGGCTAACCCCTTTGAAAATTTCGAAAAATGCGCCCAGAATTCCGAGAAGGCTAACCCCTTTGGAAATTTCGAAAAATGCGCCCAGAATTGCGAGAAGGCTAACCCGTTTGAAAATTTCGAAAAATGCGCGAAGAAACCCGAGAAGGCTAACCCCTGTGAAAATTTCGAAAAATGCGCCCATAATTCCGATAAGGCTAACCACTTTGAAAATTTCGAAAAATGCGCCCAGAATTCCGAAAAGGCTAACCTCTTTGAAAATTTCGACAAATGCGCCCAGAATTACGAGAAGGCTAACCCTTTTGAAAATTTCGAAAAATGCGCCCAGAATTCCGAGAAGGCTAACCCCTTTGAAAATTTCGAAAAATGCGCCCTGAATTCCGAGAAGGCTAACCCCTTTGAAAATTTTCAAAAATGTGCCCAGAATTCCGAGAAGGCTAACCCCTTTGAAAATTTCGAAAAATGCGCCCAGAATTCCGAGAAGGCTTACCTCTTTGGAAATTTCGAAAAATGCGCCCTTAATTCCAAGAAGGCTAACCCCTTTGAAAATTTCGAAAAATGCGCCCAGAATTCCGAGAAGGCTAACCCCTTTGAAAATTTTCAAAAATGCGCCCAGAATTGCGAGAAGGCTAACCCCTTTGAAAATTTCGAAAAATGCGCCCAGAATTCCGAGAAGGCTAACCCCTTTGAAAATTTGGAAAAATGCGCTCAGAATTCCGAAAAAGCCCTTTGAAAATTTTGAAAAATGCGCCCAGAATTACGAGAAAGCTAACCCCTTTAAAATTTCGAAAAATGCGCCCAGAATTCCGAGAAGGCTAACCCCTTTGAAAATTTCAAAAAATGCGCCCAGAATTCCGAGAAGGCTAACCCCTTTGAAAATTTCAAATAATGCGCCCAGAATTCCGAGAAGGCTAACCCCTTTGAAAATTTCGAAAAATGCGCCCAGAATTCCGAGAAGGCTAACCCCTTTGAAAATTTCGAAAAATGCGCCCAGAATTCCGAGAAGGCTAACCCCTTTGAAAATTTTCAAAAATGTGCCCATAATTCCGAGAAGGCTAACCCCTGTGAAAATTTCGAAAAATGCGCCCATAATTCCGATAAGGCTAACCACTTTGAAAATTTCGAAAA
The DNA here is from genome assembly GCA_964059195.1 of Ectobius pallidus. Taxonomy (NCBI): domain Eukaryota; kingdom Metazoa; phylum Arthropoda; class Insecta; order Blattodea; family Ectobiidae; genus Ectobius; species Ectobius pallidus. The sequence goes on from CAXKWD010000001.1 coordinate 169,646,792, forward strand.
ATGCGCCCAGAATTCCGAAAAGGCTAACCTCTTTGAAAATTTCGACAAATGCGCCCAGAATTACGAGAAGGCTAACCCCTTTGAAAATTTCGAAAAATGCGCCCAGAATTCCGAGAAGGCTAACCCCTTTGAAAATTTTCAAAAATGCGCCCAGAATTGCGAGAAGGCTAACCCCTTTGAAAATTTCGAAAAATGCGCCCAGAATTCCGAGAAGGCTAACCCCTTTGAAAATTTGGAAAAATGCGCCCAGAATTCCGAAAAACCCCTTTGAAAATTTCGAAAAATGCGCCCAGAATTACGAGAAAGCTAACCCCTTTAAAATTTCGAAAAATGCGCCCAGAATTCCGAGAAGGCTAACCCCTTTGAAAATTTCGAAAAATGCGCCCAGAATTCCGAGAAGGCTAACCCCTTTGAAAATTTCAAATAATGCGCCCAGAATTCCGAGGAGGCTAACCCCTTTGAAAGTTTCGAAAAATGCGCCCAGAATTCCGAGAAGGCTAACCCCTTTGAAAATTTCGAAAAATGTGCCCAGAATTCCGAGAAGGCTTACCCCTTTAGGAATCTCGAAAAATGCGCCCATAATTCCAAGAAGGCTAACCCCTTTGAAAAGTTCGAAAAAGGCGCCCAGAATTACGAGAAGTCTAACCCCTTTGAAAATTTCGAAAAATACGCCCAGAATTCCGAGAAGGCTAACCCCTTTGAAAATTTCGAAAAATGCGCCCAGAATTCCGAGAAGGCTAACCCCTTTGAAAATTTCGAAAAATGCGCGAAGAAACCCGAGAAGGCTAACCCCTTTGAAAATTTTGAAAAAAGCGCCCAGAATTCCGAGAAGGCTAACCCCTTTGAAAATTTCGAAAAATGCGCCCATAATTCCGATAAGGCTAACCCCTTTGAAAATTTCGAAAAATGCGCCCAGAATTCCGAAAAGGCTAACCTCTTTGAAAATTTCGAAAAATGCGCCCAGAATTACGAGAAGGCTAACCCTTTTGAAAATTTCGAAAAATGCGCCCAGAATTCCGAGAAGGCTAACCCCTTTGAAAATTTCGAAAATTGCGCCCAGAATTCCGAGAAGGCTAACCCCTTTGAAAATTTCGAAAAATGCGCCCAGAATTCCGAGAAGGCTAACCCCTTTGAAAATTTCGAAAAATGCGCCCAGAATTCCGAGAAGGCTAACCCCTTTGAAAATTTTCAAAAAATGCGCCCAGAATTCCGAGGAGGCTAACCCCTTTGAAAATTTCGAAAAATGCGCCCAGAATTCCGAGAAGGTTTACCCCTTTGGACATTTCGAAAAATGCGCCCAGAATTCCGAGAAGGCTAACCCCTTTGAAAATTTTCAAAAATGTGCCCAGAATTCCGAGAAGGCTAACCCCTTTGAAAATTTCGAAAAATGCGCCCAGAATTCCGAGAAGGCTAACCCCTTTGAAAATTTCGAAAAATGCGCCCAGAATTCCGAGAAGGCTAACCCCTTTGAAAATTTCGAAAAATGCGCCCAGAATTCCAAGAAGGCTAAACCCTTTGAAAATTTCGAAAATTGCGCCCAGAATTGCGAGAAGGCTAACCCCTTTGAAAATTTCGAAAAATGCGCCAAGAATTCCGAGAAGGCTAACCCCTTTGAAAATTTCGAAAAATGCACCCAGAATTCCGAGAAGGCTAACCCCTTTGAAAATTTCGTAAAATGCGCCCAGAATTCCGAGAAGGCTAACCCCTTTGAAAATTTCGTAAAATGCGCCCAGAATTCCGAGAAGGCTAACCCCTTTGAAAATTTCGAAAAATGCGCCCAGAATTCCGAGAAGGCTAACCCCTTTGAAAATTTTCAAAAATGTGCCCAGAATTCTGAGAAGGCTAACCCCTTTGAAAATTTTCAAAAAATGCGCCCAGAATTCCGAGGAGGCTAACCCCTTTGAAAATTTCGAAAAATGCGCCCAGAATTCCGAGAAGGTTTACCCCTTTGGACATTTCGAAAAATGCGCCCAGAATTCCGAGAAGGCTAACCCCTTTGAAAATTTTCAAAAATGTGCCCAGAATTCCGAGAAGGCTAACCCCTTTGAAAATTTCGAAAAATGCGCCCAGAATTCCGAGAAGGCTAACCCCTTTGAACATTTCGAAAAATGCGCCCAGAATTCCGAGAAGGCTAACCCCTTTGAAAATTTCGAACAATGCGCCCAGAATTCCAAGAAGGCTAAACCCTTTGAAAATTTCGAAAATTGCGCCCAGAATTGCGAGAAGGCTAACCCCTTTGAAAATTTCGAACAATGCGCCAAGAATTCCGAGAAGGCTAACCCCTTTGAAAATTTCGAAAAATGCACCCAGAATTCCGAGAAGGCTAACCCCTTTGAAAATTTCGTAAAATGCGCCCAGAATTCCGAGAAGGCTAACCCCTTTGAAAATTTCGAAAAATGCGCCCAGAATTCCGAGAAGGCTAACCCCTTTGAAAATTTTCAAAAATGTGCCCAGAATTCTGAGAAGGCTAACCCCTTTGAAAATTTCGAAAAATGGGGCCAGAATTCCGAGAGGGCTAACCCCTTTGGAAATTTCGAAAAATGCGCCCATAATTCCAAGAAGGCTAACCCCTTTGAAAACATCGAAAAATGCGCCCAGAATTCCGAGAAGGCTAACCCCTTTGAGAATTTCGAAAAATGCGCCCAGAATTCCGAGAAGGCTAACCCATTTAAAAATTTCGAAAAATGCGCCCAGGATTCCGAGAAGGCTAACCCCTTTGAAAATTTCGAAAAATGCGCCCAGAATTCCGAGAAGGCTAACCCCTTGGAAAATTTCAAAAAATGCGCCCAGAATTCCGAGAAGGCTAACCCCTTTGAAAATTTCGAAAAATGCGCCCAGAATTCCGAGAAGGCTAACCCCTTTGAAAATTTCGAAAAATGCGCCCAGAATTCCGAGAAGGCTAACCCCTTTGAAAATTTTCAAAAATGTGCCCAGAATTCCGAGAAGGCTAACCCCTTTGAAAATTTCGAAAAATGCGCCCAGAATTCCGAGAAGGCTAACCCCTTTGGAAATTTCGAAAAATGCGCCCAGAATTGCGAGAAGGCTAACCCGTTTGAAAATTTCGAAAAATGCGCCCAGAATTACGGGAAGGCTAACCCCTTTGAAAATTTCGAAAAATGCGCCCAGAATTTCGAGAAGGCTAACCCCTTTGAAAATTTCGAAAAATGCTCCCAGAATTCCGACAAGGCTAACCCCTTTGAAAATTTCGAAAAATGCGCCCAGAATTCCGAGAAGGCTAACCCCTTTGAAAATTTCGAAAAATGCGCCCAGAATTCCGAGAAGGCTAACCACTTTGAAAATTTCGAAAATTGCGCCCAAAATTCCGAGAAGGCTAACCCCTTTGAAAATTTCGAAAAATGCGCGAAGAAACCCGAGAAGGCTAACCCCTTTGAAAATTTTGAAAAATGCGCCCATTTCAAAAAATGCGCCCAGAATTCCGAGAAGGCTAAACCCTTTGAAAATTTCGAAAAATGCGCCCAGAATTCCGAGAAGGCTAAACCCTTTGAAAATTTCGAAAAATGGGCCCATAATTCCGAGAAGGCTATAACCCCTTTGAAAATTTCGAAAAATGCGCCCATTAACTCCGAGAAGGCTAACCCCTTTGAAAATTTCGAAATTTGCGCCCAGAATTCCGAGAAGGCTAACCCCTTTGAAAATTTCGAAAAATGAGCCCAGAATTCCGAGAAGGCTAACCCCTTTGAAAAATTCTAAAAATGCTCCCAGAATTTCGAGAAGGCTAACCCCTTTGGAAATTACGAAAAATGCGCCCAGAATTCCGAGAAGGCTAACCCCTTTGGAAACTTCGAAAAAAAAGTCCAGAATTCCGAGAAGGCTAACCCCTTTGAAAATTTCGAAAAATGCGCCCAGAATTCCGAGAAGGCTAACTTCTTTGAAAATTTCGAAAAATGCGACAAGAATTCCGAGAAGGCTAACCCCTTTGAAAATTTCGAAAAATGCGCCCAGAATTCCGGGAAGGCTAACCCCTTTGAAAATTTCGAAAAATGCGCCGAGAATCTTGAGAAGGCTAACCTTTTTGAAAATTTCGAAAAATGCGCCCAGAATTCCGAGAAGGCTAACCCCTTTGAAAATTTCGAAAAATGCGCCCAGAATTCCAAGAAGGCGAAACCCTTTCAAAATTTCGAAAAATGCGCCCAGAATTACGAGAAGGCTAACCCCTTTGAAAATTTCGAAAAATGCGCCCAGAATTCCGAGAAGGCTAACCCCTTTGAAAATTTCGAAAAATGCGCCCAGAATTCCGAAAAGGCGCCCAGAATTACGAGAAGGCTAAACCCCTCTGAAAATTTCGAAAAATACGCCTAGAATTCCTAGAAGGCTAACCCCTTTGAAAATTTCGGAAAATGCGCCAAGAATTCCGAGAAGGCTAACCCCTTTGAAAATTTTGTAAATGCGCACAGAATTACGAGAAGGCTAACCCCTTTGAAAATTTCGAAAAAAGCGCCCAGAATTCCGAGAAGGCTAACCCCATTGAAAAGTTCGAAAAAGGCGCCCAGAATTACGAGAAGGCTAAACCCCTTTGAAAATTTCGAAAAATACGCCTAGAATTCCGAGAAGGCTAACTCCTTTGAAAATTTCGAAAAATGCGCCCAGAATTCCGAGAAGGCTAACCCCATTGAAAATTTCGAAAAATGCGCGAAGAAACCCGAGAAGGCTAACCCCTTTGATTATTTTGAAAAATGGGCCCAGAATTCCGAGAAGGCTAACCCCTTTGAAAATTTAGAAAAACGCGCCCATAATTCCGATAAGGCTAACCCCTTTGAAAATTTCGAAAAATGCGCCCAGAATTCCGAAAAGGCTAACCCCTTTGAAAAGATCGAAAAAGGCGCCCAGAATTACGAGAAGGCTAAACCCCTCTGAAAATTTCGAAAAATACGCCTAGAATTCCGAGAAGGCTAACCCCTTTGAAAATTTCGAAAAATGCGCCCAGAATTCCGGGAAGGCTAACCCCTTTGAAAATTTCGAAAATTGCGCCCAGAATTCCGAGAAGGCTAACCCCTTTGAAAATTTCGAAAAATGCGACAAGAATTCCGAGAAGGCTAACCCCTTTGAAAATTTCGAAAAATGCACCCAGAATTCCGAGAAGGCTAACCCCTTTGAAAATTTCGAAAAATGCGCCCATAATTCCAAGAAGGCTAACCCCTGTGAAAATTTCGAAAAATGCGCCCAGAATTCCGAGAAAGCTAACCCCTTTGAAAATTTCGAAAAATGCGCCCAGAATTCCGAGAAGGCTAACCCATTTGAAAATTTCGAGAAATGCGCCCAGGATTCCGAGAAGGCTAACCCCTTTGAAAATTTCGAAAAATGCGCCCAGAATCCCGAGAAGGCTAACCCCTTTGAAAATTTCGAAAAATGCGCCCAGAATTCCGAGAAGGCTAACCCCTTTGAAAATTTAGAAAAATGCGCCCAGAATTGCGAGAAGGCTAACCCCTTTCAAAATTTCGAAAAATGCGCCCAGAATTACGAGAAGGCTAACCCCTTTGAAAATTTCGAAAAATGCGCCCAGAATTCCGAGAAGGCTAACCCCTTTGAAAATTTCGAAAAATGCGCCCAGAATTCCGAAAAGGCTAACCCCTTTGAAAAGTTCGAAAAAGGCGCCCAGAATTACGAGAAGGCTAAACCCCTCTGAAAATTTCGAAAAATACGCCTAGAATTCCGAGAAGGCTAACCCCTTTGAAAATTTCGAAAAATGCGCCCAGAATTCCAAGAAGGCTAACCCCTTTGAAAATTTCGAAAAATGCGCCCAGAATTCCGAGAAAGCTAACCCCTGTGAAAATTTCGAAAAATGCGCCCAGAATTCCGAGAAGGCTAACCCCTTTGAAAATTTCGAAAAATGCGCCCAGAATTCCGAGAAGGCTAACCCCTTTGAAAATTTCGAAAATTGCGCCCAGAATTCCAAGAAGGCTAACCCCTTTGAAAATTTCGAAAAATGCGCCCAGAATTCCGAGAAGGCTAACCTCTTTGAAAATTTCGAAAAATGCGCCCAGAATTCCGAGAAGGCTAACCCCTTTGAAAATTTCGAAAAATGCGCCCAGAATTCCAAGAAGGCTAAACCCTTTGAAAATTTCGAAAAATGCGCCCAGAATTCCGAGAAAGCTAACCCCTTTGAAAATTTCGAAAAATGCGCCCAGAATTCCGAGAAGGCTAACCCAATTGAAAATTTCGAAAAATGCGCCCAGGATTCCGAGAAGGCTAACCCCTTTGAAAATTTCGAAAAATGCGCCCAGAATTCCGAGAAGGCTAACTTCTTTGAAAATTTCGAAAAATGCGACAAAAATTCCGAGAAGGCTAACCCCTTTGAAAATTTCGAAAAATGCGCCCAGAATTCCGGGAAGGCTAACCCCTTTGAAAATTTCGAAAAATGCGCCGAGAATCTTGAGAAGGCTAACCTTTTTGAAAATTTCGAAAAATGCGCCCAGAATTCCGAGAAGGCTAACCCCTTTGAAAATTTCGAAAAATGCGCCCAGAATTCCAAGAAGGCGAAACCCTTTCAAAATTTCGAAAAATGCGCCCAGAATTACGAGAAGGCTAACCCCTTTGAAAATTTCGAAAAATGCGCCCAGAATTCCGAGAAGGCTAACCCCTTTGAAAATTTCGAAAAATGCGCCCAGAATTCCGAAAAGGCGCCCAGAATTACGAGAAGGCTAAACCCCTCTGAAAATTTCGAAAAATACGCCTAGAATTCCTAGAAGGCTAACCCCTTTGAAAATTTCGGAAAATGCGCCAAGAATTCCGAGAAGGCTAACCCCTTTGAAAATTTTGTAAATGCGCACAGAATTACGAGAAGGCTAACCCCTTTGAAAATTTCGAAAAAAGCGCCCAGAATTCCGAGAAGGCTAACCCCATTGAAAAGTTCGAAAAAGGCGCCCAGAATTACGAGAAGGCTAAACCCCTTTGAAAATTTCGAAAAATACGCCTAGAATTCCGAGAAGGCTAACTCCTTTGAAAATTTCGAAAAATGCGCCCAGAATTCCGAGAAGGCTAACCCCATTGAAAATTTCGAAAAATGCGCGAAGAAACCCGAGAAGGCTAACCCCTTTGAAAATTTTGAAAAATGGGCCCAGAATTCCGAGAAGGCTAACCCCTTTGAAAATTTAGAAAAACGCGCCCATAATTCCGATAAGGCTAACCCCTTTGAAAATTTCGAAAAATGCGCCCAGAATTCCGAAAAGGCTAACCCCTTTGAAAAGATCGAAAAAGGCGCCCAGAATTACGAGAAGGCTAAACCCCTCTGAAAATTTCGAAAAATACGCCTAGAATTCCGAGAAGGCTAACCCCTTTGAAAATTTCGAAAAATGCGCCCAGAATTCCGAGAAAGCTAACCCCTTTGAAAATTTCGAAAATTGCGCCCAGAATTCCGAGAAGGCTAACCCCTTTGAAAATTTCTAAAAATGCGACAAGAATTCCGAGAAGGCTAACCCCTTTGAAAATTTCGAAAAATGCACCCAGAATTCCGAGAAGGCTAACCCCTTTGAAAATTTCGAAAAATGCGCCCAGAATTCCGAGGCTAACCCCTTTGAAAATTTCGAAAAATGCGCCCATAATTCCAAGAAGGCTAACCCCTGTGAAAATTTCGAAAAATGCGCCCAGAATTCCGAGAAAGCTAACCCCTTTGAAAATTTCGAAAAATGCGCCCAGAATTCCGAGAAGGCTAACCCATTTGAAAATTTCGAGAAATGCGCCCAGGATTCCGAGAAGGCTAACCCCTTTGAAAATTTCGAAAAATGCGCCCAGAATCCCGAGAAGGCTAACCCCTTTGAAAATTTCGAAAAATGCGCCCAGAATTGCGAGAAGGCTAACCCCTTTGAAAATTTCGAAAAATGCTCCCAGGATTACGAGAAGGCTAACCCCTTTGAAAATTTCGAAAAAACGCGCCCAGAATTCCGAGAAGGCTAACCCCTTTGAAAATTTAGAATAATGCGCCCAGAATTGCGAGAAGGCTAACCCCTTTCAAAATTTCGAATAATGCGCCCAGAATTACGAGAAGGCTAACCCCTTTGAAAATTTCGAAAAATGCGCCCAGAATTCCGAGAAGGCTAACCCCTTTGAAAAGTTCGAAAAAGGCGCCCAGAATTACGAGAAGGCTAAACCCCTCTGAAAATTTCGAAAAATACGCCTAGAATTCCGAGAAGGCTAACCCCTTTGAAAATTTCGAAAAATGCGCCCAGAATTCCAAGAAGGCTAACCCCTTTGAAAATTTCGAAAAATGCGCCCAGAATTCCGAGAAAGCTAACCCCTGTGAAAATTTCGAAAAATGCGCCCAGAATTCCGAGAAGGCTAACCCCTTTGAAAATTTCGAAAAATGCGCCCAGAATTCCGAGAAGGCTAACCCCTTTGAAAATTTCGAAAAATGCGCCCAGAATTCCGAGAAGGCTAACCCCTTTGAAAATTTCGAAAAATGCGCCCAGAATTCCGAGAAGGCTAACCCCTTTGAAAATTTCGAAAAATGCGCCCAGAATTCCGAAAAGGCTAACCCCTTTGAAAATTTAGAAAAATGCGCCCAGAATTGCGAGAAGGCTAACCCCTTTCAAAATTTCGAAAAATGCGCCCAGAATTACGAGAAGGCTAACCCCTTTGAAAATTTCGAAAAATGCGCCCAGAATTCCGAGAAGGCTAACCCCTTTGAAAATTTCGAAAAATGCGCCCAGAATTACGAGAAGGCTAAACCCCTCTGAAAATTTCGAAATATACGCCTAGAATTCCGAGAAGGCTAACCCCTTTGAAAATTTCGGAAAATGCGCCAAGAATTCCGAGAAGGCTAACCCCTTTGAAAATTTTGTAAATGCGCCCAGAATTCCGAGAAGGCTAACCCCATTGAAAAGTTCGAAAAAGGCGCCCAGAATTACGAGAAGGCTAAACCCCTTTGAAAATTTCGAAAAATACGTCTAGAATTCCGAGAAGGCTAACTCCTTTGAAAATTTCGAAAAATGCGCCCAGAATTCCGAGAAGGCTAACCCCATTGAAAATTTCGAAAAATGCGCGAAGAAACCCGAGAAGGCTAACCCATTTGAAAATTTTGAAAAATGGGCCCAGAATTCCGAGAAGGCTAACCCCTTTGAAAATTTAGAAAAACGCGCCCATAATTCCGATAAGGCTAACCCCTTTGAAAATTTCGAAAAATGCGCCCAGAATTCCGAAAAGGCTAACCCCTTTGGAAATTTCGAAAAATGCGCCCAGAATTCCGAGAAGGCTAACCCCTTTGGAAACTTCGAAAAAAAAGTCCAGAATTCCGAGAAGGCTAACCCCTTTGAAAATTTCGAAAAATGCGCCCAGAATTCCGAGAAGGCTAACTTCTTTGAAAATTTCGAAAAATGCGACAAGAATTCCGAGAAGGCTAACCCCTTTGAAAATTTCGAAAAATGCGCCCAGAATTCCGAGAAGGCTAACCCCTTTGAAAATTTCGAAAAATGCGCCGAGAATTCCGAGAAGGCTAACCTTTTTGAAAATTTCGAAAAATGCGCCCAGAATTCCGAGAAGGCTAACCCCTTTGAAAATTTCGAAAAATGCGCCCAGAATTCCAAGAAGGCGAAACCCTTTGAAAATTTCGAAAAATGCGCCCAGAATTCCGAGAAAGCTAACCCCTTTGAAAATTTCGAAAAATGCGCCCAGAATTCCGAGAAGGCTAACCCATATGAAAATTTCGAAAAATGCGCCCAGAATTGCGAGAAGGCTAACCCCTTTGAAAATTTCGAAAAATGCTCCCAGGATTACGAGAAGGCTAACCCCTTTGACAATTTCGAAAAACGCGCCCAGAATTCCGAGAAGGCTAACCCCTTTGAAAATTTCGAAAAATGCGCCCAGAATTCCGAGAAGGCTAACCCCTTTGAAAATTTCGTAAATGCGCACAGAATTACGAGAAGGCTAACGCGTTTGAAAATTTAGAAAAATGCGCCCAGAATTACGAGAAGGCTAACCCCTTTGAAAATTTCGAAAAATGCGCCCAGAATTTCGAGAAGGCTAACCCCTTTGAAAATTTCGAAAAATGCGCCCAGAATTCCGAGAAGGCTAACTTCTTTGAAAATTTCGAAAAATGCGACAGGAATTCCGAGAAGGCTAACCCCTTTGAAAATTTCGAAAAATGCGCCCAGAATTCCGAGAAGGCTAACCCCTTTGAAAATTTCGAAAAATGCGCCCAGAATTCCGAGAAGGCTAACCCCTTTGAAAATTTCGAAAAATGCCCCCAGAATTCCAAGAAGGCTAACCCCTTTGAAAATTTCGAAAAATGCGCCCAGAATTCCGAGAAGGCTAACCTTTTTGAAAATTTCGAAAAATGCGCCCAGAATTCCGAGAAGGCTAACCCCTTTGAAAATTTCGAAAAATACGCCCAGAATTCCAAGAAGGCTAAACCCTTTGAAAATTTCGAAAAATGCGCCCAGAATTCCGAGAAAGCTAACCCCTTTGAAAATTTCGAAAAATGCGCCCAGAATTGCGAGAAGGCTAACCCCTTTGAAAATTTCGAAAAATGCTCCCAGGATTACGAGAAGGCTAACCCCTTTGACAATTTCGAAAAACGCGCCCAGAATTCCGAGAAGGCTAACCCCTTTGAAAATTTCGAAAAATGCGCCCAGAATTCCGAGAAGGCTAACCCCTTTGAAAATTTCGTAAATGCGCACAGAATTACGAGAAGGCTAACCCCTTTGAAAATTTCGTAAATGCGCACAGAATTACGAGAAGGCTAACCCCTTTGAAAATTTAGAAAAAAGCGCCCAGAATTCCGAGAAGGCTCCTTTGAAAATTTCGAAAAATGCGCCCAGAATTCATTGAAGGCTAACCCCTTTGAAAATTTCGAAAAATGCGCCCAGAATTCCGAGAAGGCTAACCCCTTTGAAAATTTCGAAAAATGCGCCCAGAATTCCGAAAAGGCGCCCAGAATTACGAGAAGGCTAAACCCCTCTGAAAATTTCGAAATATACGCCTAGAATTCCGAGAAGGCTAACCCCTTTGAAAATTTCGGAAAATGCGCCAAGAATTCCGAGAAGGCTAACCCCTTTGAAAATTTTGTAAATGCGCCCAGAATTCCGAGAAGGCTAACCCCATTGAAAAGTTCGAAAAAGGCGCCCAGAATTACGAGAAGGCTAAACCCCTTTGAAAATTTCGAAAAATACGCCTAGAATTCCGAGAAGGCTAACTCCTTTGAAAATTTCGAAAAATGCGCCCAGAATTCCGAGAAGGCTAACCCCATTGAAAATTTCGAAAAATGCGCGAAGAAACCCGAGAAGGCTAACCCATTTGAAAATTTTGAAAAATGGGCCCAGAATTCCGAGAAGGCTAACCCCTTTGAAAATTTAGAAAAACGCGCCCATAATTCCGATAAGGCTAACCCCTTTGAAAATTTCGAAAAATGCGCCCAGAATTCCGAAAAGGCTAACCCCTTTGGAAATTTCGAAAAATGCGCCCAGAATTCCGAGAAGGCTAACCCCTTTGGAAACTTCGAAAAAAAAGTCCAGAATTCCGAGAAGGCTAACCCCTTTGAAAATTTCGAAAAATGCGCCCAGAATTCCGAGAAGGCTAACTTCTTTGAAAATTTCGAAAAATGCGACAAGAATTCCGAGAAGGCTAACCCCTTTGAAAATTTCGAAAAATGCGCCCAGAATTCCGAGAAGGCTAACCCCTTTGAAAATTTCGAAAAATGCGCCGAGAATTCCGAGAAGGCTAACCTTTTTGAAAATTTCGAAAAATGCGCCCAGAATTCCGAGAAGGCTAACCCCTTTGAAAATTTCGAAAAATGCGCCCAGAATTCCAAGAAGGCGAAACCCTTTGAAAATTTCGAAAAATGCGCCCTGAATTCCGAGAAAGCTAACCCCTTTGAAAATTTCGAAAAATGCGCCCAGAATTCCGAGAAGGCTAACCCATATGAAAATTTCGAAAAATGCGCCCAGAATTGCGAGAAGGCTAACCCCTTTGAAAATTTCGAAAAATGCTCCCAGGATTACGAGAAGGCTAACCCCTTTGACAATTTCGAAAAACGCGCCCAGAATTCCGAGAAGGCTAACCCCTTTGAAAATTTCGAAAAATGCGCCCAGAATTCCGAGAAGGCTAACCCCTTTGAAAATTTCGTAAATGCGCACAGAATTACGAGAAGGCTAACCCGTTTGAAAATTTAGAAAATGCGCCCAGAATTACGAGAAGGCTAACCCCTTTGAAAATTTCGAAAAATGCGCCCAGAATTTCGAGAAGGCTAACCCCTTTGAAAATTTCGAAAAATGCGCCCAGAATTCCGAGAAGGCTAACTTCTTTGAAAATTTCGAAAAATGCGACAAGAATTCCGAGAAGGCTAACCCCTTTGAAAATTTCGAAAAATGCGCCCAGAATTCCGAGAAGGCTAACCCCTTTGAAAATTTCGAAAAATGCGCCCAGAATTCCAAGAAGGCTAACCCCTTTGAAAATTTCGAAAAATGCGCCCAGAATTCCGAGAAGGCTAACCTTTTTGAAAATTTCGAAAAATGCGCCCAGAATTCCGAGAAGGCTAACCCCTTTGAAAATTTCGAAAAATACGCCCAGAATTCCAAGAAGGCTAAACCCTTTGAAAATTTCGAAAAATGCGCCCAGAATTCCGAGAAAGCTAACCCCTTTGAAAATTTCGAAAAATGCGCCCAGAATTGCGAGAAGGCTAACCCCTTTGAAAATTTCGAAAAATGCTCCCAGGATTACGAGAAGGCTAACCCCTTTGACAATTTCGAAAAACGCGCCCAGAATTCCGAGAAGGCTAACCCCTTTGAAAATTTCGAAAAATGCGCCCAGAATTCCGAGAAGGCTAACCCCTTTGAAAATTTCGTAAATGCGCACAGAATTACGAGAAGGCTAACCCCTTTGAAAATTTCGTAAATGCGCACAGAATTACGAGAAGGCTAACCCCTTTGAAAATTTAGAAAAAAGCGCCCAGAATTCCGAGAAGGCTCCTTTGAAAATTTCGAAAAATGCGCCCAGAATTCATTGAAGGCTAACCCCTTTGAAAATTTCGAAAAATGCGCCCAGAATTCCGAGAAGGCTAACCCCTTTGAAAATTTCGAAAAATGCGCCCAGAATTCCGAGAAGGCTAACCCCTTTGAAAATTTCGAAAAATGCGCCCAGAATTCCGAGAAGGCTAACCCATTTGAAAATTTCGAAAAATGCGCCCATGATTCCGAGAAGGCTAACCCCTTTGAAAATTTCGAAAAATGCGCCCAGAATTCCGAGAAGGCTAACCCCATGGAAAATTTGAAAAAATGCGCCCAGAATTCCGAGAAGGCTAACCCCTTTGAAAATTCCGAAAAATGCGCCCAGAATTGCGAGAAGGCTAACCCCTTTGAAAATTTCGAAAAATGCGCCCAGAATTCCGAGAAGGCTAACCCCTTTGAAAATTTCGAAAAATGCGCCCAGAATTGCGAGAAGGCTAACCCCTTTGAAAATTTCGAAAAATGCGCCCAGAATTCCGAGAAGGCTAACCGCTTTGAAAATTTTCAAAAATGTGCCCAGAATTCCGAGAAGGCTAAACCCTTTGAAAATTTCGAAAAACGCGCCCAGTATTCCGAGAAGGCTAACCCCTTTGGAAATTTCGAAAAATGCGCCCATAATTCCAAGAAGGCTAACCCCTTTGAAAATGTCGAAAAATGCGCCCAGAATCCGAGAAGGCTAACCCCTTTGAAAATTTCGAAAAATGCGCCCAGAATTCCGAGAAGGCTAACCCCTTTGAAAATTTCGAAAAATGCGCCCAGAATTCCGAGAAGGCTAATCACTTTGAAAATTTCGAAAAATGCGCCCAGAATTCCGAGAAGGCTAACCCCTTTGAAAATTTCGAAAAATGCGCCCAGAATTCCGAGAAGGCTAACCCCCTTGAAAATTTCGAAAAATTCGCCCAGAATTCCGAGAAGGCTAACCCCTTTGAAACTTTCGAAAAACGCGCCCAGAATTCCGAGAAGGCTAAACCCTTTGAAAATTTCGAAAATTGCGCCCAGAATTCCGAGAAGGCTAACCCATTTGAAAATTTCGAAAAATGCGCCCAGGATTCCGAGAAGGCTAACCCCTTTGAAAATTTCGAAAAATGCGCCCAGAATTCCGTGAAGGCTAACCCCTTTGAAAATTTCGAAAAATGCGCCCAGAATTCCGAGAAGGATAACTCCTTTGAAAACTTGGAAAAATGCGCCCAGAATTCCGAGAAGGCTAACCCCTTTGAAAATTTCGAAAAATGCGCCCAGAATTGCGAGAAGGCTAACCCCTTTGAAAATTTCGAAAAATGCGCCCAGAATTCCGAGAAGGCTAACCCCTTTGAAAATTTCGAAAAATGCGCCCAGAATTCCGAGAAGGCTAACCCCTTTGAAAATTTCGAAAAATGCGCCCAGAATTCCGAGAAGGCTAACCGCTTTGAAAATTTTCAAAAATGTGCCCAGAATTCCGAGAAGGCTAACCCCTTTGAAAATTTGGAAAAATGCGCCCAGAATTCCGAGAAGGCTAACCCCTTTGAAAATTTCGAAAAATGCGCCCAGAATTGCGAGAAGGCTAACCCCTTTGAAAATTTCGAAAAATGCGCCCAGAATTGCGAGAAGGCTAACCCCTTTGAAAATTTCGAAAAATGCGCCCAGAATTCCGAGAAGGCTAACCCCTTTGAAAATTTCGAAAAATGCTCCCAGAATTGCGAGAAGGCTAACCCCTTTGAAAATTTCGAAAAATGCGCCCAGAATTCCGAGAAGGCTAACCGCTTTGAAAATTTTCAAAAATGTGCCCAGAATTCCGAGAAGGCTAACCCCTTTGAAAATTTCGAAAAACGCGCCCAGTATTCCGAGAAGGCTAACCCCTTTGGAAATTTCGAAAAATGCGCCCATAATTCCAAGAAGGCTAACCCCTTTGAAAATGTCGAAAAATGCGCCCAGAATCCGAGAAGGCTAACCCCTTTGAAAATTTCGAAAAATGCGCCCAGAATTCCGAGAAGGCTAACCCCTTTGAAAATTTCGAAAAATGCGCCCAGAATTCCGAGAAGGCTAACCCCATTGAAAATTTCGAAAAATGCGCGAAGAAACCCGAGAAGGCTAACCCCTTTGAAAATTTTGAAAAATGCGCCCAGAATTCCGAGAAGGCTAACCCCTTTGAAAATTTAGAAAAACGCGCCCATAATTCCGATAAGGCTAACCCCTTTGAAAATTTCGAAAAATGCGCCCAGAATTCCGAAAAGGCTAACCCCTTTGAAAAGTTCGAAAAAGGCGCCCAGAATTACGAGAAGGCTAAACCCCTCTGAAAATTTCGAAAAATACGCCTAGAATTCCGAGAAGGCTAACCCCTTTGAAAATTTCGGAAAATGCGCCAAGAATTCCGAGAAGGCTAATCCCTTTGAAAATTTTGTAAATGCGCACAGAATTCCGAGAAGGCTAACCCCATTGAAAAGTTCGAAAAAGGCGCCCAGAATTCCAAGAAGGCTCCTTTGAAAATTTCGAAAAATGCGCCCAGAATACCGAGAAGGCTAACCCCTTTGAAAATTTCGAAAAATGCGCGCAGAATTCCGATAAGGCTAACCTCTTTGAAAATTTCGAAAAATGCGCCCAGAATTCCGAGAAGGCTAACCCCTTTCAAAATTTCGAAAAATGCGCCCAGAATTCCGAGAAGGCTAACCCCTTTGAAAATTTCGAAAAATGCTCCCAGAATTGCGAGAAGGCTAACCCCTTTGAAAATTTCGAAAAATGCTCCCAGGATTACGAGAAGGCTAACCCCTTTGAAAATTTCGAAAAATGCGCCCAGAATTCCGAGAAGGCTAACCCCTTTAGAAATTTCGAGAAATGCGCCCAGGATTCCGAGAAGGCTAACCCCTTTGAAAATTTCGAAAAATGCGCCCAGAATCCCGAGAAGGCTAACCCCTTTGAAAATTTCGAAAAATGCGCCCAGAATTGCGAGAAGGCTAACCCCTTTGAAAATTTCGAAAAATGCTCCCAGGATTACGAGAAGGCTAACCCCTTTGAAAATTTCGAAAAAACGCGCCCAGAATTCCGAGAAGGCTAACCCCTTTGAAAATTTAGAAAAATGCGCCCAGAATTGCGAGAAGGCTAACCCCTTTCAAAATTTCGAAAAATGCGCCCAGAATTACGAGAAGGCTAACTCCTTTGAAAATTTCGAAAAATGCGCCCAGAATTCCGAGAAGGCTAACCCCTTTGAAAATTTCGAAAAATGCGCCCAGAATTCCGAAAAGGCTAACCCCTTTGAAAAGTTCGAAAAAGGCGCCCAGAATTACGAGAAGGCTAAACCCCTCTGAAAATTTCGAAAAATACGCCTAGAATTCCGAGAAGGCTAACCCCTTTGAAAATTTCGAAAAATGCGCCCAGAATTCCAAGAAGGCTAACCCCTTTGAAAATTTCGAAAAATGCGCCCAGAATTCCGAGAAAGCTAACCCCTGTGAAAATTTCGAAAAATGCGCCCAGAATTCCGAGAAGGATAACCCCTTTGAAAATTTCGAAAAATGCGCCCAGAATTCCGAGAAGGCTAACCTCTTTGAAAATTTCGAAAAATGCGCCCAGAATTCCGAGAAGGCTAACCCCTTTGAAAATTTCGAAAAATGCGCCCAGAATTCCAAGAAGGCTAAACCCTTTGAAAATTTCGAAAAATGCGCCCAGAATTCCGAGAAAGCTAACCCCTTTGAAAATTTCGAAAAATGCGCCCAGAATTCCGAGAAGGCTAACCCAATTGAAAATTTCGAAAAATGCGCCCAGGATTCCGAGAAGGCAAACCCCTTTGAAAATTTCGAAAAATGCGCGCAGAATTGCGAGAAGGCTAACCCCTTTGAAAATTTCGAAAAATGCGCCCAGAATTCCGAGAAGGCTAACCGCTTTGAAAATTTTCAAAAATGTGCCCAGAATTCCGAGAAGGCTAACCCCTTTGAAAATTTGGAAAAATGCGCCCAGAATTCCGAGAAGGCTAACCCCTTTGAAAATTTCGAAAAATGCGCCCAGAATTGCGAGAAGGCTAACCCCTTTGAAAATTTCGAAAAATGCGCCCAGAATTGCGAGAAGGCTAACCCCTCTGAAAATTTCGAAAAATGCGCCCAGAATTCCGAGAAGGCTAACCCCTTTGAAAATTTCGAAAAATGCGCCCAGAATTGCGAGAAGGCTAACCCCTTTGAAAATTTCGAAAAATGCGCCCAGAATTCCGAGAAGGCTAACCGCTTTGAAAATTTTCAAAAATGTGCCCAGAATTCCGAGAAGGCTAACCCCTTTGAAAATTTCGAAAAACGCGCCCAGTATTCCGAGAAGGCTAACCCCTTTGGAAATTTCGAAAAATGCGCCCATAATTCCAAGAAGGCTAACCCCTTTGAAAATGTCGAAAAATGCGCCCAGAATCCGAGAAGGCTAACCCCTTTGAAAATTTCGAAAAATGCGCCCAGAATTCCGAGAAGGCTAACCCCTTTGAAAATTTCGAAAAATGCGCCCAGAATTCCGAGAAGGCTAACCCCATTGAAAATTTCGAAAAATGCGCGAAGAAACCCGAGAAGGCTAACCCCTTTGAAAATTTAGAAAAACGCGCCCATAATTCCGATAAGGCTAACCCCTTTGAAAATTTCGAAAAATGCGCCCAGAATTCCGAAAAGGCTAACCCCTTTGAAAAGTTCGAAAAAGGCGCCCAGAATTACGAGAAGGCTAAACCCCTCTGAAAATTTCGAAAAATACGCCTAGAATTCCGAGAAGGCTAACCCCTTTGAAAATTTCGGAAAATGCGCCAAGAATTCCGAGAAGGCTAATCCCTTTGAAAATTTTGTAAATGCGCACAGAATTCCGAGAAGGTTAACCCCATTGAAAAGTTCGAAAAAGGCGCCCAGAATTCCAAGAAGGCTCCTTTGAAAATTTCGAAAAATGCGCCCAGAATACCGAGAAGGCTAACCCCTTTGAAAATTTCGAAAAATGCGCGCAGAATTCCGATAAGGCTAACCTCTTTGAAAATTTCGAAAAATGCGCCCAGAATTCCGAGAAGGCTAACCCCTTTCAAAATTTCGAAAAATGTGCCCAGAATTCCGAGAAGGCTAACCCCTTTAAAAATTTGGAAAAATGTGCCCAGAATTCCGAGAAGGCTAACCCCTTTGAAAATTTCGAAAAATGCTCCCAGAATTGCGAGAAGGCTAACCCCTTTGAAAATTTCGAAAAATGCTCCCAGGATTACGAGAAGGCTAACCCCTTTGAAAATTTCGAAAAATGCGCCCAGAATTCCGAGAAGGCTAACCCCTTTGGAAATTTCGAGAAATGCGCCCAGGATTCCGAGAAGGCTAACCCCTTTGAAAATTTCGAAAAATGCGCCCAGAATCCCGAGAAGGCTAACCCCTTTGAAAATTTCGAAAAATGCGCCCAGAATTGCGAGAAGGCTAACCCCTTTGAAAATTTCGAAAAATGCTCCCAGGATTACGAGAAGGCTAACCCCTTTGAAAATTTCGAAAAAACGCGCCCAGAAAATCCGAGAAGGCTAACCCCTTTGAAAATTTAGAAAAATGCGCCCAGAATTGCGAGAAGGCTAACCCCTTTCAAAATTTCGAAAAATGCGCCGAGAATTCCGAGAAGGCTAACCTTTTTGAAAATTTCGAAAAATGCGCCCAGAATTCCGAGAAGGCTAACCCCTTTGAAAATTTCGAAAAATGCGCCCAGAATTCCAAGAAGGCGAAACCCTTTGAAAATTTCGAAAAATGCGCCCAGAATTCCGAGAAAGCTAACCCCTTTGAAAATTTCGAAAAATGCGCCCAGAATTCCGAGAAGGCTAACCCATATGAAAATTTCGAAAAATGCGCCCAGAATTGCGAGAAGGCTAACCCCTTTGAAAATTTCGAAAAATGCTCCCAGGATTACGAGAAGGCTAACCCCTTTGACAATTTCGAAAAACGCGCCCAGAATTCCGAGAAGGCTAACCCCTTTGAAAATTTCGAAAAATGCGCCCAGAATTCCGAGAAGGCTAACCCCTTTGAAAATTTCGTAAATGCGCACAGAATTACGAGAAGGCTAACCCGTTTGAAAATTTAGAAAAATGCGCCCAGAATTGCGAGAAGGCTAACCCCTTTGAAAATTTCGAAAAATGCGCCCAGAATTTCGAGAAGGCTAACCCCTTTGAAAATTTCGAAAAATGCGCCCAGAATTCCGAGAAGGCTAACTTCTTTGAAAATTTCGAAAAATGCGACAAGAATTCCGAGAAGGCTAACCCCTTTGAAAATTTCGAAAAATGCGCCCAGAATTCCGAGAAGGCTAACCCCTTTGAAAATTTCGAAAAATGCGCCCAGAATTCCGAGAAGGCTAACCCCTTTGAAAATTTCGAAAAATGCGCCCAGAATTCCAAGAAGGCTAACCCCTTTGAAAATTTCGAAAAATGCGCCCAGAATTCCGAGAAGGCTAACCTTTTGAAAATTTCGAAAAATGCGCCCAGAATTCCGAGAAGGCTAACCCCTTTGAAAATTTCGAAAAATACGCCCAGAATTCCAAGAAGGCTAAACCCTTTGAAAATTTCGAAAAATGCGCCCAGAATTCCGAGAAAGCTAACCCCTTTGAAAATTTCGAAAAATGCGCCCAGAATTGCGAGAAGGCTAACCCCTTTGAAAATTTCGAAAAATGCTCCCAGGATTACGAGAAGGCTAACCCCTTTGACAATTTCGAAAAACGCGCCCAGAATTCCGAGAAGGCTAACCCCTTTGAAAATTTCGAAAAATGCGCCCAGAATTCCGAGAAGGCTAACCCCTTTGAAAATTTCGTAAATGCGCACAGAATTACGAGAAGGCTAACCCCTTTGAAAATTTCGTAAATGCGCACAGAATTACGAGAAGGCTAACCCCTTTGAAAATTTAGAAAAAAGCGCCCAGAATTCCGAGAAGGCTCCTTTGAAAATTTCGAAAAATGCGCCCAGAATTCATTGAAGGCTAACCCCTTTGAAAATTTCGAAAAATGCGCCCAGAATTCCGAGAAGGCTAACCCCTTTGAAAATTTCGAAAAATGCGCCCAGAATTCCGAGAAGGCTAACCCCTTTGAAAATTTCGAAAAATGCGCCCAGAATTCCGAGAAGGCTAACCCATTTGAAAATTTCGAAAAATGCGCCCATGATTCCGAGAAGGCTAACCCCTTTGAAAATTTCGAAAAATGCGCCCAGAATTCCGAGAAGGCTAACCCCATGGAAAATTTGGAAAAATGCGCCCAGAATTCCGAGAAGGCTAACCCCTTTGAAAATTCCGAAAAATGCGCCCAGAATTGCGAGAAGGCTAACCCCTTTGAAAATTTCGAAAAATGCTCCCAGAATTCCGAGAAGGCTAACCCCTTTGAAAATTTCGAAAAATGCGCCCAGAATTGCGAGAAGGCTAACCCCTTTGAAAATTTCGAAAAATGCGCCCAGAATTCCGAGAAGGCTAACCGCTTTGAAAATTTTCAAAAATGTGCCCAGAATTCCGAGAAGGCTAACCCCTTTGAAAATTTCGAAAAACGCGCCCAGTATTCCGAGAAGGCTAACCCCTTTGGAAATTTCGAAAAATGCGCCCATAATTCCAAGAAGGCTAACCCCTTTGAAAATGTCGAAAAATGCGCCCAGAATCCGAGAAGGCTAACCCCTTTGAAAATTTCGAAAAATGCGCCCAGAATTCCGAGAAGGCTAACCCCTTTGAAAATTTCGAAAAATGCGCCCAGAATTCCGAGAAGGCTAACCACTTTGAAAATTTCGAAAAATGCGCCCAGAATTCCGAGAAGGCTAACCCCTTTGAAAATTTCGAAAAATGCGCCCAGAATTCCGAGAAGGCTAACCCCCTTGAAAATTTCGAAAAATTCGCCCAGAATTCCGAGAAGGCTAACCCCTTTGAAACTTTCGAAAAACGCGCCCAGAATTCCGAGAAGGCTAACCCCTTTGAAAATTTCGAAAATTGCGCCCAGAATTCCGAGAAGGCTAACCCATTTGAAAATTTCGAAAAATGCGCCCAGGATTCCGAGAAGGCTAACCCCTTTGAAAATTTCGAAAAATGCGCCCAGAATTCCGTGAAGGCTAACCCCTTTGAAAATTTCGAAAAATGAGCCCAGAATTCCGAGAAGGATAACTCCTTTGAAAATTTGGAAAAATGCGCCCAGAATTCCGAGAAGGCTAACCCCTTTGAAAATTTCGAAAAATGCGCCCAGAATTGCGAGAAGGCTAACCCCTTTGAAAATTTCGAAAAATGCGCCCAGAATTGCGAGAAGGCTAACCCCTTTGAAAGTTTCGAAAAATGCGCCCAGAATTCCGAGAACGCTAACCCCTTTGAAAATTTCGGAAAATGCGCCCAGAATTACGAGAAGGCTAACCCCTTTGAAAATTTCGAAAAATGCGCCCAGAATTCCGAGAAGGCTAACCCCTTTGAAAATTTCGAAAAATGCGCCCAGAATTCCGAGAAGGCTAACCCCTTTGAAAATTTCGAAAAATGCGCCCAGAATTACGAGAAGGCTAACCCCTTTGAAAATTAAAAAAATGCGCCCAGAATTCCGAGAATGCTAACCCCTTTGAAAAGTTCGAAAAAGGCGCCCAGAATTACGAGAAGGCTAAACCCCTTTGAAAATTTCGAAAAATACGCCTAGAATTCCGAGAAGGCTAACCCCTTTGAAAATTTCGAAAAATGCGCCCAGAATTCCGAGAAGGCTAACCCCATTGAAAATTTCGAAAAATGCGCGAAGAAACCCGAGAAGGCTAACCCCTTTGAAAATTTTGAAAAATGCGCCCAGAATTCCGAGAAGGCTAACCCCTTTGAAAATTTAGAAAAACGCGCCCATAATTCCGATAAGGCTAACCCCTTTGAAAATTTCGAAAAATGCGCCCAGAATTCCGAAAAGGCTAACCCCTTTGAAAAGTTCGAAAAAGGCGCCCAGAATTACGAGAAGGCTAAACCCCTCTGAAAATTTCGAAAAATACGCCTAGAATTCCGAGAAGGCTAACCCCTTTGAAAATTTCGGAAATTGCGCCAAGAATTCCGAGAAGGCTAATCCCTTTGAAAATTTTGTAAATGCGCACAGAATTCCGAGAAGGCTAACCCCATTGAAAAGTTCGAAAAAGGCGCCCAGAATTCCAAGAAGGCTCCTTTGAAAATTTCGAAAAATGCGCCCAGAATCCCGAGAAGGCTAACCCCTTTAAAAATTTGGAAAAATGTGCCCAGAATACCGAGAAGGCTAACCCCTTGAAAATTTCGAAAAATGCTCCCAGAATTGCGAGAAGGCTAACCCCTTTGAAAATTTCGAAAAATGCTCCCAGGATTACGAGAAGGCTAACCCCTTTGAAAATTTCGAAAAATGCGCCCAGAATTCCGAGAAGGCTAACCCCTTTGGAAATTTCGAAAAATGCGCCCAGAATTCCGAGAAGGCTAACCCCTTTGAAAATTTCGTAAATGCGCACAGAATTACGAGAAGGCTAACCCCTTTGAAAATTTCGAAAAAAGCGCCCAGAATTCCGAGAAGGCTCCTTTGAAAATTTCGAAAAATGCGCCCAGAATCCCGAGAAGGCTAACCCCTTTGAAAACTTTGAAAAATGAGCGCAGAATTCCGATAAGGCTAACCCCTTTGAAAATTTCAAAAAATGCGCCCAGAATTCATAGAAGGCTAACCCCTTTGAAAATTTGGAAAAATGTGCCCAGAATTCCGAGAAGGCTAACCCCTTTGAAAATTTCGAAAAATGCGCCCAGAATTGCGAGAAGGCTAACCCCTTTGAAAATTTCGAAAAATGCTCCCAGGATTACGAGAAGGCTAACCCCTTTGAAAATTTCGAAAAATGCGCCCAGAATTCCGAGAAGGCTAACCCGTTTGAAAATTTCGTAAATGCGCACAGAATTACGAGAAGGCTAACCCCTTTGAAAATTTCGAAAAAAGCGCCCAGAATTCCGAGAAGGCTCCTTTGAAAATTTCGAAAAATGCGCCCAGAATCCCGAGAAGGCTAACCCCTTTGAAAATTTTGAAAAATGAGCGCAGAATTCCGATAAGGCTAACCCCTTTGAAAATTTCAAAAAATGCGCCCAGAATTCCGAGAAGGATAACCCCTTTGGAAATTTCGAAAAATGCGCCCATAATTCCAAGAAGGCTAACCCCTTAGAAAATGTCGAAAAATGCGCCCAGAATCCGAGAAGGCTAACCCCTTTGAAAATTTCGAAAAATGCGCCCAGAATTCCGAGAAGGCTAACCCCTTTGAAAATTTCGAAAATGCGCCCAGAATTCCGAGAAGGCTAACCCCTTTGAAAATTTCGAAAAATGCGCCCAGAATTCCGAGAAGGCTAACCCCTTTGAAAATTTAGAAAAATGCGCCCAGAATTGCGAGAAGGCTAACCTCTTTCAAAATTTCGAAAAATGCGCCCAGAATTCCGAGAAGGCTAACCCCTTTGAAAATTTCGAAAAATGCGCCCAGAATTCCGAAAAGGCGCCCATAATTACGAGAAGGCTAAACCCCTCTGAAAATTTCGAAAAATACGCCTAGAATTCCGAGAAGGCTAACCCCTTTGAAAATTTCGGAAAATGCGCCAAGAATTCCGAGAAGGCTAACCCCTTTGAAAATTTTGTAAATGCGCCCAGAATTCCGAGAAGGCTAACCCCATTGAAAAGTTCTAAAAAGGCGCCCAGAATTACGAGAAGGCTAAACCCCTTTGAAAATTTCGAAAAATACGCCTAGAATTCCGAGAGGCTAACTCCTTTGAAAAATTCGAAAAATGCGCCCAGAATTCCGAGAAGGCTAACCCCTTTGAAAATTTCGAAAAATGCGCCCAGAATTCCGAGAAGGCTAACCCCTTTGAAAATTTCGAAAAATGCGCCCAGAATTCCGAAAAGGCTAACCCCTTTGAAAAGTTCGAAAAAGGCGCCCAGAATTACGAGAAGGCTAAACCCCTCTGAAAATTTCGAAAAATACGCCTAGAATTCCGAGAAGGCTAACCCCTTTGAAAATTTCGGAAAATGCGCCAAGAATTCCGAGAAGGCTAACCCCTTTGAAAATTTTGTAAATGCGCACAGAATTACGAGAAGGCTAACCCCTTTGAAAATTTCGAAAAAAGCGCCCAGAATTCCAAGAAGGCTGCTTTGAAAATTTCGAAAAATGCGCCCAGAATTCCGAGAAGGCTAACCCCTTTGAAAATTTCGAAAAATGCGCGCAGAATTCCGATAAGGCTAACCCCTTTGAAAATTTCGAAAAATGCGCCCAGAATTACGAGAAGGCTAACCCCTTTGAAAATTAAAAAAATGCGCCCAGAATTCCGAGAAGGCTAACCCCTTTGAAAAGTTCGAAAAAGGCGCCCATAATTACGAGAAGGCTAAACCCCTTTGAAAATTTCGAAAAATACGCCTAGAATTCCGAGAAGGCTAACCCCTTTGAAAATTTCGAAAAATGCGCCCAGAATTCCGAGAAGGCTAACCCCTTTGAAAATTTCGAAAAAACCGCCCAGAATTCCGAGAAGGCTAACCCCTGTGAAAATTTCGAAAAATGCGCCCAGAATTCCGAGAAGGCTAACCCCTTTGAAAATTTCGAAAAATGCGCCCAGAATTCCGAGAAGGCTAACCCCTGTGAAAATTTCGAAAAATGCGCCCAGAATTCCGAGAAGGCTAACCCCTTTGAAAATTTCGAAAAATGCGCCCAGAATTCCGAGAAGGCTAACCCCTTTGAAAATTTCGAAAATTGCGCCCAGAATTCCAAGAAGGCTAACCCCTTTGAAAATTTCGAAAAATGCGCCCAGAATTCCGAGAAGGCTAACCTCTTTGAA
Organism: Ectobius pallidus; assembly: GCA_964059195.1. Classification (NCBI taxonomy): domain Eukaryota; kingdom Metazoa; phylum Arthropoda; class Insecta; order Blattodea; family Ectobiidae; genus Ectobius; species Ectobius pallidus. Next base: position 169,671,456 of record CAXKWD010000001.1, read on the forward strand.
AATTTCGAAAAATGCGCCCAGAATTCCGAGAAGGCTAACCCCTTTGAAAATTTCGAAAAATGCGCCCAGAATTCCAAGAAGGCTAAACCCTTTGAAAATTTCGAAAAATGCGCCCAGAATTCCGAGAAAGCTAACCCCTTTGAAAATTTCGAAAAATGCGCCCAGAATTCCGAGAAGGCTAACCCATTTGAAAATTTCGAAAAATGCGCCCAGGATTCCGAGAAGGCTAACCCCTTTGAAAATTTTGAAAAATGCGCCCAGAATTCCGAGAAGGCTAACCCCTTTGAAAATTTAGAAAAATGCGCCCAGAATTGCGAGAAGGCTAACCCCTTTCAAAATTTCGAAAAATGCGCCCAGAATTACGAGAAGGCTAACCCCTTTGAAAATTTCGAAAAATGCGCCCAGAATTCCGAGAAGGCTAACCCCTTTGAAAATTTCGAAAAATGCGCCCAGAATTCCGAAAAGGCGCCCAGAATTACGAGAAGGCTAAACCCCTCTGAAAATTTCGAAAAATACGCCTAGAATTCCGAGAAGGCTAACCCCTTTGAAAATTTCGGAAAATGCGCCAAGAATTCCGAGAAGGCTAACCCCTTTGAAAATTTTGTAAATGCGCACAGAATTACGAGAAGGCTAACCCCTTTGAAAATTTCGAAAAAAGCGCCCAGAATTCCAAGAAGGCTAACCCCTTTGAAAAGTTCGAAAAAGGCGCCCAGAATTACGAGAAGGCTAAACCCCTTTGAAAATTTCGAAAAATACGCCTAGAATTCCGAGAAGGCTAACTCCTTTGAAAATTTCGAAAAATGCGCCCAGAATTCCGAGAAGGCTAACCCCATTGAAAATTTCGAAAAATGCGCGAAGAAACCCGAGAAGGCTAACCCCTTTGAAAATTTTGAAAAATGGGCCCAGAATTCCGAGAAGGCTAACCCCTTTGAAAATTTAGAAAAACGCGCCCATAATTCCGATAAGGCTAACCCCTTTGAAAATTTCGAAAAATGCGCCCAGAATTCCGAAAAGGCTAACCCCTTTGAAAAGATCGAAAAAGGCGCCCAGAATTACGAGAAGGCTAAACCCCTCTGAAAATTTCGAAAAATACGCCTAGAATTCCGAGAAGGCTAACCCCTTTGAAAATTTCGAAAAATGCGCCCAGAATTCCGAGAAGGCTAACCCCTTTGAAAATTTCGAAAAATGCGCCCAGAATTCCGAGAAGGCTAACCCCTTTGAAAATTTAGAAAAATGCGCCCAGAATTGCGAGAAGGCTAACCCCTTTCAAAATTTCGAAAAATGCGCCCAGAATTACGAGAAGGCTAACCCCTTTGAAAATTTCGAAAAATGCGCCCAGAATTCCGAGAAGGCTAACCCCTTTGAAAATTTCGAAAAATGCGCCCAGAATTCCGAAAAGGCGCCCAGAATTACGAGAAGGCTAAACCCCTCTGAAAATTTCGAAAAATACGCCTAGAATTCCGAGAAGGCTAACCCCTTTGAAAATTTCGGAAAATGCGCCAAGAATTCCGAGAAGGCTAACCCCTTTGAAAATTTTGTAAATGCGCCCAGAATTCCGAGAAGGCTAACCCCATTGAAAAGTTCGAAAAAGGCGCCCAGAATTACGAGAAGGCTAAACCCCTTTGAAAATTTCGAAAAATACGCCTAGAATTCCGAGAAGGCTAACTCCTTTGAAAATTTCGAAAAATGCGCCCAGAATTCCGAGAAGGCTAACCCCATTGAAAATTTCGAAAAATGCGCGAAGAAACCCGAGAAGGCTAACCCATTTGAAAATTTTGAAAAATGGGCCCAGAATTCCGAGAAGGCTAACCCCTTTGAAAATTTAGAAAAACGCGCCCATAATTCCGATAAGGCTAACCCCTTTGAAAATTTCGAAAAATGCGCCCAGAATTCCGAAAAGGCTAACCCCTTTGGAAATTTCGAAAAATGCGCCCAGAATTCCGAGAAGGCTAACCCCTTTGGAAACTTCGAAAAAAAAGTCCAGAATTCCGAGAAGGCTAACCCCTTTGAAAATTTCGTAAATGCGCACAGAATTACGAGAAGGCTAACCCGTTTGAAAATTTAGAAAAATGCGCCCAGAATTACGAGAAGGCTAACCCCTTTGAAAATTTCGAAAAATGCGCCCAGAATTTCGAGAAGGCTAACCCCTTTGAAAATTTCGAAAAATGCGCCCAGAATTCCGAGAAGGCTAACTTCTTTGAAAATTTCGAAAAATGCGACAAGAATTCCGAGAAGGCTAACCCCTATGAAAATTTCGAAAAATGCGCCCAGAATTCCGAGAAGGCTAACCCCTTTGAAAATTTCGAAAAATGCGCCCAGAATTCCGAGAAGGCTAACCCCTTTGAAAATTTCGAAAAATGCGCCCAGAATTCCAAGAAGGCTAACCCCTTTGAAAATTTCGAAAAATGCGCCCAGAATTCCGAGAAGGCTAACCTTTTTGAAAATTTCGAAAAATGCGCCCAGAATTCCGAGAAGGCTAACCCCTTTGAAAATTTCGAAAAATACACCCAGAATTCCAAGAAGGCTAAACCCTTTGAAAATTTCGAAAAATGCGCCCAGAATTCCGAGAAAGCTAACCCCTTTGAAAATTTCGAAAAATGCGCCCAGAATTGCGAGAAGGCTAACCCCTTTGAAAATTTCGAAAAATGCTCCCAGGATTACGAGAAGGCTAACCCCTTTGACAATTTCGAAAAACGCGCCCAGAATTCCGAGAAGGCTAACCCCTTTGAAAATTTCGAAAAATGCGCCCAGAATTCCGAGAAGGCTAACCCCTTTGAAAATTTCGTAAATGCGCACAGAATTACGAGAAGGCTAACCCCTTTGAAAATTTCGTAAATGCGCACAGAATTACGAGAAGGCTAACCCCTTTGAAAATTTAGAAAAAAGCGCCCAGAATTCCGAGAAGGCTCCTTTGAAAATTTCGAAAAATGCGCCCAGAATTCATTGAAGGCTAACCCCTTTGAAAATTTCGAAAAATGCGCCCAGAATTCCGAGAAGGCTAACCCCTTTGAAAATTTCGAAAAATGCGCCCAGAATTCCGAGAAGGCTAACCCCTTTGAAAATTTCGAAAAATGCGCCCAGAATTCCGAGAAGGCTAACCCATTTGAAAATTTCGAAAAATGCGCCCATGATTCCGAGAAGGCTAACCCCTTTGAAAATTTCGAAAAATGCGCCCAGAATTCCGAGAAGGCTAACCCCATGGAAAATTTGGAAAAATGCGCCCAGAATTCCGAGAAGGCTAACCCCTTTGAAAATTTCTAAAAAAGCGCCCAGAATTCCGAGAAGGCTCCTTTGAAAATTTCGAAAAATGCGCCCAGAATCCCGAGAAGGCTAACCCCTTTGAAAACTTTGAAAAATGAGCGCAGAATTCCGATAAGGCTAACCCCTTTGAAAATTTCAAAAAATGCGCCCAGAATTCATAGAAGGCTAACCCCTTTGAAAATTTGGAAAAATGTGCCCAGAATTCCGAGAAGGCTAACCCCTTTGAAAATTTCGAAAAATGCGCCCAGAATTGCGAGAAGGCTAACCCCTTTGAAAATTTCGAAAAATGCTCCCAGGATTACGAGAAGGCTAACCCCTTTGAAAATTTCGAAAAATGCGCCCAGAATTCCGAGAAGGCTAACCCCTTTGAAAATTTCGTAAATGCGCACAGAATTACGAGAAGGCTAACCCCTTTGAAAATTTCGAAAAAAGCGCCCAGAATTCCGAGAAGGCTCCTTTGAAAATTTCGAAAAATGCGCCCAGAATCCCGAGAAGGCTAACCCCTTTGAAAATTTTGAAAAATGAGCGCAGAATTCCGATAAGGCTAACCCCTTTGAAAATTTCGAAAAATGCGCCCAGAATTCCGAGAAGGCTAACCCCTTTGAAAATTTCGAAAATGCGCCCAGAATTCCGAGAAGGCTAACCCCTTTGAAAATTTCGAAAAATGCGCCCAGAATTCCGAGAAGGCGAACCCCTTTGAAAATTTCGAAAAATGCGCCCAGAATTCCGAGAAGGCTAACCCCTTTGAAAATTTCGAAAAATGCGCCCAGAATTCCGAGAAGGCTAACCCCTTTGAAAATTTCGAAAAATGCGCCCAGAATTCCGAGAAGGCTAACCCCTGTGAAAATTTCGAAAAATGCGCCCAGAATTCCGAGAAGGCTAACCCCTTTGAAAATTTAGAAAAATGCGCCCAGAATTGCGAGAAGGCTAACCCCTTTCAAAATTTCGAAAAATGCGCCCAGAATTCCGAGAAGGCTAACCCCTTTGAAAATTTCGAAAAATGCGCCCAGAATTCCAAAAAGGCGCCCATAATTACGAGAAGGCTAAACCCCTCTGAAAATTTCGAAAAATACGCCTAGAATTCCGAGAAGGCTAACCCCTTTGAAAATTTCGGAAAATGCGCCAAGAATTCCGAGAAGGCTAACCCCTTTGAAAATTTTGTAAATGCGCCCAGAATTCCGAGAAGGCTAACCCCATTGAAAAGTTCTAAAAAGGCGCCCAGAATTACGAGAAGGCTAAACCCCTTTGAAAATTTCGAAAAATACGCCTAGAATTCCCAGAAGGCTAACTCCTTTGAAAATTTCGAAAAATGCGCCCAGAATTCCGAGAAGGCTAACCCCTTTGAAAATTTCGAAAAATGCGCCCAGAATTCCGAGAAGGCTAACCCCTTTGAAAATTTCGAAAAATGCGCCCAGAATTCCGAAAAGGCTAACCCCTTTGAAAAGTTCGAAAAAGGCGCCCAGAATTACGAGAAGGCTAAACCCCTCTGAAAATTTCGAAAAATACGCCTAGAATTCCGAGAAGGCTAACCCCTTTGAAAATTTCGGAAAATGCGCCAAGAATTCCGAGAAGGCTAACCCCTTTGAAAATTTTGTAAATGCGCACAGAATTACGAGAAGGCTAACCCCTTTGAAAATTTCGAAAAAAGCGCCCAGAATTCCAAGAAGGCTGCTTTGAAAATTTCGAAAAATGCGCCCAGAATTCCGAGAAGGCTAACCCCTTTGAAAATTTCGAAAAATGCGCGCAGAATTCCGATAAGGCTAACCCCTTTGAAAATTTCGAAAAATGCGCCCAGAATTACGAGAAGGCTAACCCCTTTGAAAATTAAAAAAATGCGCCCAGAATTCCGAGAAGGCTAACCCCTTTGAAAAGTTCGAAAAAGGCGCCCAGAATTATGAGAAGGCTAAACCCCTTTGAAAATTTCGAAAAATACGCCTAGAATTCCGAGAAGGCTAACCCCTTTGAAAATTTCGAAAAATGCGCCCAGAATTCCGAGAAGGCTAACCCCTTTGAAAATTTCGAAAAAACCGCCCAGAATTCCGAGAAGGCTAACCCCTGTGAAAATTTCGAAAAATGCGCCCAGAATTCCGAGAAGGCTAACCCCTTTGAAAATTTCGAAAAATGCGCCCAGAATTCCGAGAAGGCTAACCCCTTTGAAAATTTCGAAAATTGCGCCCAGAATTCCAAGAAGGCTAACCCCTTCGAAAAATGCGCCCAGAATTCCGAGAAGGCTAACCTCTTTGAAAATTTCGAAAAATGCGCCCAGAATTCCGAGAAGGCTAACCCCTTTGAAAATTTCGAAAAATGCGCCCAGAATTCCAAGAAGGCTAAACCCTTTGAAAATTTCGAAAAATGCGCCCAGAATTCCGAGAAAGCTAACCCCTTTGAAAATTTCGAAAAATGCGCCCAGAATTCCGAGAAGGCTAACCCATTTGAAAATTTCGAAAAATGCGCCCAGGATTCCGAGAAGGCTAACCCCTTTGAAAATTTCGAAAAATGCGCCCAGAATTCCGAGAAGGCTAACCCCTTTGAAAATTTAGAAAAATGCGCCCAGAATTGCGAGAAGGCTAACCCCTTTCAAAATTTCGAAAAATGCGCCCAGAATTACGAGAAGGCTAACCCCTTTGAAAATTTCGAAAAATGCGCCCAGAATTCCGAGAAGGCTAACCCCTTTGAAAATTTCGAAAAATGCGCCCAGAATTCCGAAAAGGCGCCCAGAATTACGAGAAGGCTAAACCCCTCTGAAAATTTCGAAAAATACGCCTAGAATTCCGAGAAGGCTAACCCCTTTGAAAATTTCGGAAAATGCGCCAAGAATTCCGAGAAGGCTAACCCCTTTGAAAATTTCGAAAAATACGCCTAGAATTCCGAGAAGGCTAACTCCTTTGAAAATTTCGAAAAATGCGCCCAGAATTCCGAGAAGGCTAACCCCTTTGAAAATTTCGAAAAATGCGCCCAGAATTCCGAAAAGGCGCCCAGAATTACGAGAAGGCTAAACCCCTCTGAAAATTTCGAAAACTACGCCTTTGAAAATTTCGGAAAATGCGCCAAGAATTCCGAGAAGGCTAACCCCTTTGAAAATTTTGTAAATGCGCCCAGAATTCCGAGAAGGCTAACCCCATTGAAAAGTTCGAAAAAGGCGCCCAGAATTACGAGAAGGCTAAACCCCTTTGAAAATTTCGAAAAATACGCCTAGAATTCCGAGAAGGCTAACTCCTTTGAAAATTTCGAAAAATGCGCCCAGAATTCCGAGAAGGCTAACCCCATTGAAAATTTCGAAAAATGCGCGAAGAAACCCGAGAAGGCTAACCCATTTGAAAATTTTGAAAAATGGGCCCAGAATTCCGAGAAGGCTAACCCCTTTGAAAATTTAGAAAAACGCGCCCATAATTCCGATAAGGCTAACCCCTTTGAAAATTTCGAAAAATGCGCCCAGAATTCCGAAAAGGCTAACCCCTTTGGAAATTTCGAAAAATGCGCCCAGAATTCCGAGAAGGCTAACCCCTTTGGAAACTTCGAAAAAAAAGTCCAGAATTCCGAGAAGGCTAACCCCTTTGAAAATTTCGTAAATGCGCACAGAATTACGAGAAGGCTAACCCGTTTGAAAATTTAGAAAAATGCGCCCAGAATTACGAGAAGGCTAACCCCTTTGAAAATTTCGAAAAATGCGCCCAGAATTTCGAGAAGGCTAACCCCTTTGAAAATTTCGAAAAATGCGCCCAGAATTCCGAGAAGGCTAACTTCTTTGAAAATTTCGAAAAATGCGACAAGAATTCCGAGAAGGCTAACCCCTATGAAAATTTCGAAAAATGCGCCCAGAATTCCGAGAAGGCTAACCCCTTTGAAAATTTCGAAAAATGCGCCCAGAATTCCGAGAAGGCTAACCCCTTTGAAAATTTCGAAAAATGCGCCCAGAATTCCAAGAAGGCTAACCCCTTTGAAAATTTCGAAAAATGCGCCCAGAATTCCGAGAAGGCTAACCTTTTTGAAAATTTCAAAAAATGCGCCCAGAATTCCGAGAAGGCTAACCCCTTTGAAAATTTCGAAAAAACCGCCCAGAATTCCGAGAAGGCTAACCCCTGTGAAAATTTCGAAAAATGCGCCCAGAATTCCGAGAAGGCTAACCCCTTTGAAAATTTCGAAAAATGCGCCCAGAATTCCGAGAAGGCTAACCCCTTTGAAAATTTCGAAAATTGCGCCCAGAATTCCAAGAAGGCTAACCCCTTCGAAAAATGCGCCCAGAATTCCGAGAAGGCTAACCTCTTTGAAAATTTCGAAAAATGCGCCCAGAATTCCGAGAAGGCTAACCCCTTTGAAAATTTCGAAAAATGCGCCCAGAATTCCAAGAAGGCTAAACCCTTTGAAAATTTCGAAAAATGCGCCCAGAATTCCGAAAAGGCGCCCAGAATTACGAGAAGGCTAAACCCCTCTGAAAATTTCGAAAAATACGCCTAGAATTCCGAGAAGGCTAACCCCTTTGAAAATTTCGGAAAATGCGCCAAGAATTCCGAGAAGGCTAACCCCTTTGAAAATTTCGAAAAATACGCCTAGAATTCCAAGAAGGCTAACTCCTTTGAAAATTTCGAAAAATGCGCCCAGAATTCCGAGAAGGCTAACCCCTTTGAAAATTTCGAAAAATGCGCCCAGAATTCCGAAAAGGCGCCCAGAATTACGAGAAGGCTAAACCCCTCTGAAAATTTCGAAAACTACGCCTTTGAAAATTTCGGAAAATGCGCCAAGAATTCCGAGAAGGCTAACCCCTTTGAAAATTTTGTAAATGCGCCCAGAATTCCGAGAAGGCTAACCCCATTGAAAAGTTCGAAAAAGGCGCCCAGAATTACGAGAAGGCTAAACCCCTTTGAAAATTTCGAAAAATACGCCTAGAATTCCGAGAAGGCTAACTCCTTTGAAAATTTCGAAAAATGCGCCCAGAATTCCGAGAAGGCTAACCCCATTGAAAATTTCGAAAAATGCGCGAAGAAACCCGAGAAGGCTAACCCATTTGAAAATTTTGAAAAATGGGCCCAGAATTCCGAGAAGGCTAACCCCTTTGAAAATTTAGAAAAACGCGCCCATAATTCCGATAAGGCTAACCCCTTTGAAAATTTCGAAAAATGCGCCCAGAATTCCGAAAAGGCTAACCCCTTTGGAAATTTCGAAAAATGCGCCCAGAATTCCGAGAAGGCTAACCCCTTTGGAAACTTCGAAAAAAAAGTCCAGAATTCCGAGAAGGCTAACCCCTTTGAAAATTTCGTAAATGCGCACAGAATTACGAGAAGGCTAACCCGTTTGAAAATTTAGAAAAATGCGCCCAGAATTACGAGAAGGCTAACCCCTTTGAAAATTTCGAAAAATGCGCCCAGAATTTCGAGAAGGCTAACCCCTTTGAAAATTTCGAAAAATGCGCCCAGAATTCCGAGAAGGCTAACTTCTTTGAAAATTTCGAAAAATGCGACAAGAATTCCGAGAAGGCTAACCCCTATGAAAATTTCGAAAAATGCGCCCAGAATTCCGAGAAGGCTAACCCCTTTGAAAATTTCGAAAAATGCGCCCAGAATTCCGAGAAGGCTAACCCCTTTGAAAATTTCGAAAAATGCGCCCAGAATTCCAAGAAGGCTAACCCCTTTGAAAATTTCGAAAAATGCGCCCAGAATTCCGAGAAGGCTAACCTTTTTGAAAATTTCAAAAAATGCGCCCAGAATTCCGAGAAGGCTAACCCCTTTGAAAATTTCGAAAAATACGCCCAGAATTCCAAGAAGGCTAAACCCTTTGAAAATTTCGAAAAATGCGCCCAGAATTCCGAGAAAGCTAACCCCTTTGAAAATTTCGAAAAATGCGCCCAGAATTGCGAGAAGGCTAACCCCTTTGAAAATTTCGAAAAATGCTCCCAGGATTACGAGAAGGCTAACCCCTTTGACAATTTCGAAAAACGCGCCCAGAATTCCGAGAAGGCTAACCCCTTTGAAAATTTCGAAAAATGCGCCCAGAATTCCGAGAAGGCTAACCCCTTTGAAAATTTCGTAAATGCGCACAGAATTACGAGAAGGCTAACCTTTTTGAAAATTTCGAAAAATGCGCCCAGAATTCCGAGAAGGCTAACCCCTTTGAAAATTTCGAAAAATACGCCCAGAATTCCAAGAAGGCTAAACCCTTTGAAAATTTCGAAAAATGCGCCCAGAATTCCGAGAAAGCTAACCCCTTTGAAAATTTCGAAAAATGCGCCCAGAATTGCGAGAAGGCTAACCCCTTTGAAAATTTCGAAAAATGCTCCCAGGATTACGAGAAGGCTAACCCCTTTGAAAATTCCGAAAAATGCGCCCAGAATTGCGAGAAGGCTAACCCCTTTGAAAATTTCGAAAAACGCGCCCAGAATTCCGAGAAGGCTAACCCCTTTGAAAATTTCGAAAAATGCGCCCAGAATTGCGAGAAGGCTAACCCCTTTGAAAATTTCGAAAAATGCGCCCAGAATTCCGAGAAGGCTAACCGCTTTGAAAATTTTCAAAAATGTGCCCAGAATTCCGAGAAGGCTAACCCCTTTGAAAATTTCGAAAAACGCGCCCAGTATTCCGAGAAGGCTAACCCCTTTGGTAATTTCGAAAAATGCGCCCATAATTCCAAGAAGGCTAACCCCTTTGAAAATGTCGAAAAATGCGCCCAGAATCCGAGAAGGCTAACCCCTTTGAAAATTTCGAAAAATGCGCCCAGAATTCCGAGAAGGCTAACCCCTTTGAAAATTTCGAAAAATGCGCCCAGAATTCCGAGAAGGCTAACCACTTTGAAAATTTCGAAAAATGCGCCCAGAATTCCGAGAAGGATAACTCCTTTGAAAATTTGGAAAAATGCGCCCAGAATTCCGAGAAGGCTAACCCCTTTGAAAATTTCGAAAAATGCGCCCAGAATTGCGAGAAGGCTAACCCCTTTGAAAATTTCGAAAAATGCGCCCAGAATTGCGAGAAGGCTAACCCCTTTGAAAATTTCGAAAAACGCGCCCAGAATTCCGAGAAGGCTAACCCCTTTGAAAATTTCGAAAAATGCGCCCAGAATTGCGAGAAGGCTAACCCCTTTGAAAATTTCGAAAAATGCGCCCAGAATTCCGAGAAGGCTAACCGCTTTGAAAATTTTCAAAAATGTGCCCAGAATTCCGAGAAGGCTAACCCCTTTGAAAATTTCGAAAAACGCGCCCAGTATTCCGAGAAGGCTAACCCCTTTGGAAATTTCGAAAAATGCGCCCATAATTCCAAGAAGGCTAACCCCTTTGAAAATGTCGAAAAATGCGCCCAGAATCCGAGAAGGCTAACCCCTTTGAAAATTTCGAAAAATGCGCCCAGAATTCCGAGAAGGCTAACCCCTTTGAAAATTTCGAAAAATGCGCCAAGAATTCCGAGAAGGCTAACCACTTTGAAAATTTCGAAAAATGCGCCCAGAATTCCGTGAAGGCTAACCCCTTTGAAAATTTCGAAAAATGCGCCCAGAATTCCGAGAAGGCTAACCCCCTTGAAAATTTCGAAAAATTCGCCCAGAATTCCGAGAAGGCTAACCCCTTTGAAACTTTCGAAAAACGCGCCCAGAATTCCGAGAAGGCTAAACCCTTTGAAAATTTCGAAAATTGCGCCCAGAATTCCGAGAAGGCTAACCCATTTGAAAATTTCGAAAAATGCGCCCAGGATTCCGAGAAGGCTAACCCCTTTGAAAATTTCGAAAAATGCGCCCAGAATTCCGTGAAGGCTAACCCCTTTGAAAATTTCGAAAAATGCACCCAGAATTCCGAGAAGGATAACTCCTTTGAAAATTTGGAAAAATGCGCCCAGAATTCCGAGAAGGCTAACCCCTTTGAAAATTTCGAAAAATGCGCCCAGAATTGCGAGAAGGCTAACCCCTTTGAAAATTTCGAAAAATGCGCCCAGAATTGCGAGAAGGCTAACCCCTTTGAAAGTTTCGAAAAATGCGCCCAGAATTCCGAGAACGCTAACCCCTTTGAAAATTTCGGAAAATGCGCCCAGAATTACGAGAAGGCTAACCCCTTTGAAAATTTCGAAAAATGCGCCCAGAATTCCGAGAAGGCTAACCCCTTTGAAAATTTCGAAAAATGCGCCCAGAATTCCGAGAAGGCTAACCCCTTTGAAAATTTCGAAAAATGCGCCCAGAATTACGAGAAGGCTAACCCCTTTGAAAATTAAAAAAATGCGCCCAGAATTCCGAGAAAGCTAACCCCTTTGAAAATTTCGAAAAATGCGCCCAGAATTCCGAGAAGGCTAACCCATTTGAAAATTTCGAAAAATGCGCCCAGGATTCCGAGAAGGCTAACCCCTTTGAAAATTTCGAAAAATGCGCCCAGAATTCCGAGAAGGCTAACCCCTTTGAAAATTTAGAAAAATGCGCCCAGAATTGCGAGAAGGCTAACCCCTTTCAAAATTTCGAAAAATGCGCCCAGAATTACGAGAAGGCTAACCCCTTTGAAAATTTCGAAAAATGCGCCCAGAATTCCGAGAAGGCTAACCCCTTTGAAAATTTCGAAAAATGCGCCCAGAATTCCGAAAAGGCGCCCAGAATTACGAGAAGGCTAAACCCCTCTGAAAATTTCGAAAAATACGCCTAGAATTCCGAGAAGGCTAACCCCTTTGAAAATTTCGGAAAATGCGCCAAGAATTCCGAGAAGGCTAACCCCTTTGAAAATTTTGTAAATGCGCACAGAATTACGAGAAGGCTAACCCCTTTGAAAATTTCGAAAAATGCGCGCAGAATTCCGATAAGGCTAACCTCTTTGAAAATTTCGAAAAATGCGCCCAGAATTCCGAGAAGGCTAACCCCTTTAAAAATTTGGAAAAATGTGCCCAGAATTCCGAGAAGGCTAACCCCTTTGAAAATTTCGAAAAATGCTCCCAGAATTGCGAGAAGGCTAACCCCTTTGAAAATTTCGAAAAATGCTCCCAGGATTACGAGAAGGCTAACCCCTTTGAAAATTTCGAAAAATGCGCCCAGAATTCCGAGAAGGCTAACCCCTTTGGAAATTTCGAAAAATGCGCCCAGAATTCCGAGAAGGCTAACCCCTTTGAAAATTTCGTAAATGCGCACAGAATTACGAGAAGGCTAACCCCTTTGAAAATTTCGAAAAAAGCGCCCAGAATTCCGAGAAGGCTCCTTTGAAAATTTCGAAAAATGCGCCCAGAATCCCGAGAAGGCTAACCCCTTTGAAAACTTTGAAAAATGAGCGCAGAATTCCGATAAGGCTAACCCCTTTGAAAATTTCAAAAAATGCGCCCAGAATTCATAGAAGGCTAACCCCTTTGAAAATTTGGAAAAATGTGCCCAGAATTCCGAGAAGGCTAACCCCTTTGAAAATTTCGAAAAATGCGCCCAGAATTGCGAGAAGGCTAACCCCTTTGAAAATTTCGAAAAATGCTCCCAGGATTACGAGAAGGCTAACCCCTTTGAAAATTTCGAAAAATGCGCCCAGAATTCCGAGAAGGCTAACCCCTTTGAAAATTTCGTAAATGCGCACAGAATTACGAGAAGGCTAACCCCTTTGAAAATTTCGAAAAAAGCGCCCAGAATTCCGAGAAGGCTCCTTTGAAAATTTCGAAAAATGCGCCCAGAATCCCGAGAAGGCTAACCCCTTTGAAAATTTTGAAAAATGAGCGCAGAATTCCGATAAGGCTAACCCCTTTGAAAATTTCAAAAAATGCGCCCAGAATTCCGAGAAGGCTAACCCCTTTGAAAATTTCGTAAATGCGCACAGAATTGCGAGAAGGCTAACCCCTTTCAAAATTTCGAAAAATGCGCCCAGAATTCCGAGAAGGCTAACCCCTTTGAAAATTTCGAAAAATGCGCCCAGAATTCCGAAAAGGCGCCCATAATTACGAGAAGGCTAAACCCCTCTGAAAATTTCGAAAAATACGCCTAGAATTCCGAGAAGGCTAACCCCTTTGAAAATTTCGGAAAATGCGCCAAGAATTCCGAGAAGGCTAACCCCTTTGAAAATTTTGTAAATGCGCCCAGAATTCCGAGAAGGCTAACCCCATTGAAAAGTTCGAAAAAGGCGCCCAGAATTACGAGAAGGTTAACCCCTTTGAAAATTTCGAAAAATACGCCTAGAATTCCGAGAAGGCTAACTCCTTTGAAAATTTCGAAAAATGCGCCCAGAATTCCGAGAAGGCTAACCCCTTTGAAAATTTCGAAAAATGCGCCCAGAATTCCGAGAAGGCTAACCCCTTTGAAAATTTCGAAAAATGCGCCCAGAATTCCGAAAAGGCTAACCCCTTTGAAAAGTTCGAAAAAGGCGCCCAGAATTACGAGAAGGCTAAACCCCTCTGAAAATTTCGAAAAATACGCCTAGAATTCCGAGAAGGCTAACCCCTTTGAAAATTTCGGAAAATGCGCCAAGAATTCCGAGAAGGCTAACCCCTTTGAAAATTTTGTAAATGCGCACAGAATTACGAGAAGGCTAACCCCTTTGAAAATTTCGAAAAAAGCGCCCAGAATTCCAAGAAGGCTCCTTTGAAAATTTCGAAAAATGCGCCCAGAATTCCGAGAAGGCTAACCTATTTGAAAATTTCGAAAAATGCGCGCAGAATTCCGATAAGGCTAACCCCTTTGAAAATTTCGAAAAATGCGCCCAGAATTACGAGAAGGCTAACCCCTTTGAAAATTAAAAAAATGCGCCCAGAATTCCGAGAAGGCTAACCCCTTTGAAAAGTTCGAAAAAGGCGCCCAGAATTACGAGAAGGGTAAACCCCTTTGAAAATTTCGAAAAATACGCCTAGAATTCCGAGAAGGCTAACCCCTTTGAAAATTTCGAAAAATGCGCCCAGAATTCCGAGAAGGCTAACCCCTTTGAAAATTTCGAAAAAACCGCCCAGAATTCCGAGAAGGCTAACCCCTGTGAAAATTTCGAAAAATGCGCCCAGAATTCCGAGAAGGCTAACCCCTTTGAAAATTTCGAAAAATGCGCCCAGAATTCCGAGAAGGCTAACCCCTTTGAAAATTTCGAAAATTGCGCCCAGAATTCCAAGAAGGCTAACCCCTTTGAAAATTTCGAAAAATGCGCCCAGAATTCCGAGAAGGCTAACCCATTTGAAAATTTCGAAAAATGCGCCCAGGATTCCGAGAAGGCTAACCCCTTTGAAAATTTCGAAAAATGCGCCCAGAATTCCGAGAAGGCTAACCCCTTTGAAAATTTAGAAAAATGCGCCCAGAATTGCGAGAAGGCTAACCCCTTTCAAAATTTCGAAAAATGCGCCCAGAATTACGAGAAGGCTAACTCCTTTGAAAATTTCGAAAAATGCGCCCAGAATTCCGAGAAGGCTAACCCCTTTGAAAATTTCGAAAAATGCGCCCAGAATTCCGAAAAGGCGCCCAGAATTACGAGAAGGCTAAACCCCTCTGAAAATTTCGAAAAATACGCCTAGAATTCCGAGAAGGCTAACCCCTTTGAAAATTTCGGAAAATGCGCCAAGAATTCCGAGAAGGCTAACCCCTTTGAAAATTTTGTAAATGCGCACAGAATTACGAGAAGGCTAACCCCTTTGAAAATTTCGAAAAAAGCGCCCAGAATTCCGAGAAGGCTAACCCCTTTGAAAAGTTCGAAAAAGGCGCCCAGAATTACGAGAAGGCTAAACCCCTTTGAAAATTTCGAAAAATTCGCCTAGAATTCCGAGAAGGCTAACTCCTTTGAAAATTTCGAAAAATGCGCCCAGAATTCCGAGAAGGCTAACCCCATTGAAAATTTCGAAAAATGCGCGAAGAAACCCGAGAAGGCTAACCCCTTTGAAAATTTTGAAAAATGGGCCCAGAATTCCGAGAAGGCTATCCCCTTTGAAAATTTAGAAAAACGCGCCCATAATTCCGATAAGGCTAACCCCTTTGAAAATTTCGAAAAATGCGCCCAGAATTCCGAAAAGGCTAACCCCTTTGAAAAGATCGAAAAATGCGCCCAGAATTACGAGAAGGCTAAACCCCTCTGAAAATTTCGAAAAATACGCCTAGAATTCCGAGAAGGCTAACCCCTTTGAAAATTTCGAAAAATGCGCCCAGAATTCCGAGAAGGCTAACCCCTTTGAAAATTTCGAAAAATGCGCCCAGAATTCCGAGAAGGCTAACCCCTGTGAAAATTTCTAAAAATGCGCCCAGAATTCCGAGAAGGCTAACCCCTTTGAAAATTTCGAAAAATGCGCCCAGAATTCCGAGAAGGCTAACCCCTTTGAAAATTTCGAAAATTGCGCCCAGAATTCCGAGAAGGCTAACCCCTTTGAAAATTTCGAAAAATGCGACAAGAATTCCGAGAAGGCTAACCCCTTTGAAAATTTCGAAAAATGCACCCAGAATTCCGAGAAGGCTAACCCCTTTGAAAATTTCGAAAAATGCGCCCAGAATTCCGAGGCTAACCCCTTTGAAAATTTCGAAAAATGCGCCCATAATTCCAAGAAGGCTAACCCCTGTGAAAATTTCGAAAAATGCGCCCAGAATTCCGAGAAAGCTAACCCCTTTGAAAATTTCGAAAAATGCGCCCAGAATTCCGAGAAGGCTAACCCATTTGAAAATTTCGAGAAATGCGCCCAGGATTCCGAGAAGGCTAACCCCTATGAAAATTTCGAAAAATGCGCCCAGAATCCCGAGAAGGCTAACCCCTTTGAAAATTTCGAAAAATGCGCCCAGAATTGCGAGAAGGCTAACCCCTTTGAAAATTTCGAAAAATGCTCCCAGGATTACGAGAAGGCTAACCCCTTTGAAAATTTCGAAAAACGCGCCCAGAATTCCGAGAAGGCTAACCCCTTTGAAAATTTAGAAAAATGCGCCCAGAATTGCGAGAAGGCTAACCCCTTTCAAAATTTCGAAAAATGCGCCCAGAATTACGAGAAGGCTAACCACTTTGAAAATTTCGAAAAATGCGCCCAGAATTCCGAGAAGGCTAACCCCTTTGAAAATTTCGAAAAATGCGCCCAGAATTCCGAAAAGGCTAACCCCTTTGAAAAGTTCGAAAAAGGCGCCCAGAATTACGAGAAGGCTAAACCCCTCTGAAAATTTCGAAAAATACGCCTAGAATTCCGAGAAGGCTAACCCCTTTGAAAATTTCGAAAAATGCGCCCAGAATTCCAAGAAGGCTAACCCCTTTGAAAATTTCGAAAAATGCGCCCAGAATTCCGAGAAAGCTAACCCCTGTGAAAATTTCGAAAAATGCGCCCAGAATTCCGAGAAGGCTAACCCCTTTGAAAATTTCGAAAAATGCGCCCAGAATTCCGAGAAGGCTAACCCCTTTGAAAATTTCGAAAATTGCGCCCAGAATTCCAAGAAGGCTAACCCCTTTGAAAATTTCGAAAAATGCGCCAAGAATTCCGAGAAGGCTAACCTCTTTGAAAATTTCGAAAAATGCGCCCAGAATTCCGAGAAGGCTAACCCCTTTGAAAATTTCGAAAAATGCGCCCAGAATTCCGAGAAAGCTAACCCCTTTGAAAATTTCGAAAAATGCGCCCAGAATTCCGAGAAGGCTAACCCATTTGAAAATTTCGAAAAATGCGCCCAGGATTCCGAGAAGGCTAACCCCTTTGAAAATTTCGAAAAATGCGCCCAGAATTCCGAGAAGGCTAACCCCTTTGAAAATTTAGAAAAATGCGCCCAGAATTGCGAGAAGGCTAACCCCTTTCAAAATTTCGAAAAATGCGCCCAGAATTACGAGAAGGCTAACCCCTTTGAAAATTTCGAAAAATGCGCCCAGAATTCCGAGAAGGCTAACCCCTTTGAAAATTTCGAAAAATGCGCCCAGAATTCCGAAAAGGCGCCCAGAATTACGAGAAGGCTAAACCCCTCTGAAAATTTCGAAAAATACGCCTAGAATTCCGAGAAGGCTAACCCCTTTGAAAATTTCGGAAAATGCGCCAAGAATTCCGAGAAGGCTAACCCCTTTAAAAATTTTGTAAATGCGCCCAGAATTCCGAGAAGGCTAACCCCATTGAAAAGTTCGAAAAAGGCGCCCAGAATTACGAGAAGGCTAAACCCCTTTGAAAATTTCGAAAAATACGCCTAGAATTCCGAGAAGGCTAACTCCTTTGAAAATTTCGAAAAATGCGCCCAGAATTCCGAGAAGGCTAGCCCCATTGAAAATTTCGAAAAATGCGCGAAGAAACCCGAGAAGGCTAACCCCTTTGAAAATTTTGAAAAATGGGCCCAGAATTCCGAGAAGGCTAACCCCTTTGAAAATTTAGAAAAACGCGCCCATAATTCCGATAAGGCTAACCCCTTTGAAAATTTCGAAAAATGCGCCCAGAATTCCGAAAAGGCTAACCCCTTTGAAAAGTTCGAAAAAGGCGCCCAGAATTACGAGAAGGTTAAACCCCTCTGAAAATTTCGAAAAATACGCCTAGAATTCCGAGAAGGCTAACCCCTTTGAAAATTTCGAAAAATGCGCCCAGAATTCCGAGAAGGCTAACCCCTTTGAAAATTTCGAAAAATGCGCCCAGAATTCCGAGAAGGCTAACCCCTTTGAAAATTTCGAAAAATGCGCCCAGAATTCCGAGAAGGCTAACCCCTTTGAAAATTTCGAAAATTGCGCCCAGAATTCCGAGAAGGCTAACCCCTTTGAAATTTTCGAAAAATCTGACAAGAATTCCGAGAAGGCTAACCCCTTTGAAAATTTCGAAAAATGCACCCAGAATTCCGAGAAGGCTAACCCCTTTGAAAATTTCGAAAAATGCGCCCAGAATTCCGAGGCTAACCCCTTTGAAAATTTCGAAAAATGCGCCCAGAATTCCAAGAAGGCTAACCCCTTTGAAAATTTCGAAAAATGCGCCCAGAATTCCGAGAAGGCTAACCTCTTTGAAAATTTCGAAAAATGCTCCCACGATTACGAGAAGGCTAACCCCTTTGAAAATTTCGAAAAATGCGCCCAGAATTCCGAGAAGGCTAACCCCTTTGGAAATTTCGAAAAATGCGCCCAGAATTCCGAGAAGGCTAACCCCTTTGAAAATTTCGTAAATGCGCACAGAATTACGAGAAGGCTAACCCCTTTGAAAATTTCGAAAAAAGCGCCCAGAATTCCGAGAAGGCTCCTTTGAAAATTTCGAAAAATGCGCCCAGAATCCCGAGAAGGCTAACCCCTTTGAAAATTTTGAAAAATGAGCGCAGAATTCCGATAAGGCTAACCCCTTTGAAAATTTCAAAAAATGCGCCCAGAATTCATAGAAGGCTAACCCCTTTGAAAATTTGGAAAAATGTGCCCAGAATTCCGAGAAAGCTAACCCCTTTGAAAATTTTGAAAAATGCGCCCAGAATTGCGAGAAGGCTAACCCCTTTGAAAATTTCGAAAAATGCTCCCAGGATTACGAGAAGGCTAACCCCTTTGAAAATTTCGAAAAATGCGCCCAGAATTCCGAGAAGGCTAACCTCTTTGAAAATTTCGAAAAATGCGCCCAGAATTCCGAGAAGGCTAACCCCTTTGAAAATTTCGTAAATGCGCACAGAATTACGAGAAGGCTAACCCCTTTGAAAATTTCGAAAAAAGCGCCCAGAATTCCGAGAGGCTCCTTTGAAAATTTCGAAAAATGCGCCCAGAATTCCGAGAAGGCTAACCCCTGTGAAAATTTCGAAAAATGCGCCCAGAATTCCAAGAAGGCTAACCCCTTTGAAAATTTTGAAAAATGCGCCCAGAATTGCGAGAAGGCTAACCCCTTTGAAAATTTCGAAAAATGCTCCCAGGATTACGAGAAGGCTAACCCCTTTGAAAATTTCGAAAAAATGCTCCCAGAATTCCGAGAAGGCTAACCCCTTTGAAAATTTTGAAAAATGCGCACAGAATTACGAGAAGGCTAACCCCTTTTAAAATTTCGAAAAATGCGCCGAGAATTCCGAGAAGGCTAACCCCTTTAAAAATTTCGAAAAATGCGCCCAGAATTCCGAGAAGGCTAACCCCTTTGAAAATTTCGAAAAATGCGCCCAGAATTCCGAGAAGGCTAACCCCTGTGAAAATTTCGAAAAATGCGCCCAGAATTCCGAGAAGGCTAACCCCTTTGAAAATTTAGAAAAATGCGCCCAGAATTGCGAGAAGGCTAACCCCTTTCAAAATTTCGAAAAATGCGCCCAGAATTCCGAGAAGGCTAACCCCTTTGAAAATTTCGAAAAATGCGCCCAGAATTCCGAGAAGGCTAAGCCCTTTGAAAATTTCGAAAAATGCGCCCAGAATTACGAGAAGGCTAACCCCTTTGAAAATTAAAAAAATGCGCCCAGAATTCCGAGAAGGCTAACCCCATTGAAAAGTTCGAAAAAGGCGCCCAGAATTACGAGAAGGCTAAACCCCTTTGAAAATTTCGAAAAATACGCCTAGAATTCCGAGAAGGCTAACCCCTTTGAAAATTTCGAAAAATGCACCCAGAATTCCGAGAAGGCTAACCCCATTGAAAATTTCGAAAAATGCGCGAAGAAACCCGAGAAGGCTAACCCCTTTGAAAATTTTGAAAAATGCGCCCAGAATTCCGAGAAGGCTAACCCCTTTGAAATTTTAGAAAAACGCGCCCATAATTCCGATAAGGCTAACCCCTTTGAAAATTTCGAAAAATGCCCCCAGAATTCCGAAAAGGCTAACCCCTTTGAAAAGTTCGAAAAAGGCGCCCAGAATTACGAGAAGGCTAAACCCCTCTGAAAATTTCGAAAAATACGCCTAGAATTCCGAGAAGGCTAACCCCTTTGAAAATTTCGAAAAATGCGCCCAGAATTCCGAGAAGGCTAACCCCTTTGAAAATTTCGAAAAATGCGCCCAGAATTCCGAGAAGGCTAACCCCTGTGAAAATTTCGAAAAATGCGCCAAGAATTCCGAGAAGGCTAACCCCTTTGAAAATTTCGAAAATTGCGCCCAGAATTCCGAGAAGGCTAACCCCTTTGAAAATTTCGAAAAATGCGACAAGAATTCAGAGAAGGCTAACCCCTTTGAAAATTTCGAAAAATGCACCCAGAATTCCGAGAAGGCTAACCCCTTTGAAAATTTCGAAAAATGCGCCCAGAATTCCGAGGCTAACCCCTTTGAAAATTTCGAAAAATGCGCCCAGAATTCCAAGAAGGCTAACCCCTTTGAAAATTTCGAAAAATGCTCCCAGAATTACGAGAAGGCTAACCTCTTTGAAAATTTCGAAAAATGCGCCCAGAATTCCGAGAAGGCTAACCCCTTTGAAAATTTCGAAAAATGCGCCCAGAATTCCAAGAAGGCTAAACCCTTTGAAAATTTCGAAAAATGCGCCCAGAATTCCGAGAAAGCTAACCCCTTTGAAAATTTCGAAAAATGCGCCCAGAATTCCGAGAAGGCTAACCCATTTGAAAATTTCGAGAAATGCGCCCAGGATTCCGAGAAGGCTAACCCCTTTGAAAATTTCGAGAAATGCGCCCAGGATTCCGAGAAGGCTAACCCCTTTGAAAATTTCGAAAAATGCGCCCAGAATCCCGAGAAGGCTAACCCCTTTGAAAATTTCGAAAAATGCGCCCAGAATTCCGAGAAGGCTAACCCCATTGAAAATTTCGAAAAATGCGCGAAGAAACCCGAGAAGGCTAACCCCTTTGAAAATTTTGAAAAATGCGCCCAGAATTCCGAGAAGGCTAACCCCTTTGAAAATTTAGAAAAACGCGCCCATAATTCCGATAAGGCTAACCCCTTTGAAAATTTCGAAAAATGCGCCCAGAATTCCGAAAAGGCTAACCCCTTTGAAAAGTTCGAAAAAGGCGCCCAGAATTACGAGAAGGCTAAACCCCTCTGAAAATTTCGAAAAATACGCCTAGAATTCCGAGAAGGCTAACCCCTTTGAAAATTTCGAAAAATGCGCCCAGAATTCCGAGAAGGCTAACCCCTTTGAAAATTTCGAAAAATGCGCCCAGAATTCCGAGAAGGCTAACCACTTTGAAAATTTCGAAAATTGCGCCCAGAATTCCAAGAAGGCTAACCCCTTTGAAAATTTCGAAAAATGCGCCCAGAATTCCAAGAAGGCTAAACCCTTTGAAAATTTCGAAAAATGCACCCAGAATTCCGAGAAAGCTAACCCCTTTGAAAATTTCGAAAAATGCGCCCAGAATTCCGAGAAGGCTAACCCATTTGAAAATTTCGAAAAATGCGCCCAGGATTCCGAGAAGGCTAACCCCTTTGAAAATTTCGAAAAATGCGCCCAGAATCCCGAGAAGGCTAACCCCTTTGAAAATTTCGAAAAATGCGCCCAGAATTGCGAGAAGGCTAACCCCTTTGAAAATTTCGAAAAATGCTCCCAGGATTCCGAGAAGGCTAACCCCTTTGAAAATTTCGAAAAATGCGCCCAGAATCCCGAGAAGGCTAACCCCTTTGAAAATTTCGAAAAATGCGCCCAGAATTGCGATGAGGCTAACCCCTTTGAAAATTTCGAAAAATGCTCCCAGGATTACGAGAAGGCTAACCCCTTTGAAAATTTCGAAAAACGCGCCCAGAATTCCGAGAAGGCTAACCCCTTTGAAAATTTAGAAAAATGCGCCCAGAATTGCGAGAAGGCTAACCCCTTTCAAAATTTCGAAAAATGCGCCCAGAATTACGAGAAGGCTAACCCCTTTGAAAATTTTGAAAAATGCGCCCAGAATTCCGAGAAGGCTAACCCCTTTGAAAATTTAGAAAAACGCGCCCTTTGAAAATTTCGAAAAATGCGCCCAGAATTCCGAAAAGGCTAACCCCTTTGAAAAGTTCGAAAAAGGCGCCCAGAATTACGAGAAGGCTAAGCCCCTCTGAAAATTTCGAAAAATACGCCTAGAATTCCGAGAAGGCTAACCCCTTTGAAAATTTCGGAAAATGCGCCAAGAATTCCGAGAAGGCTAACCCCTTTGAAAATTTTGTAAATGCGCACAGAATTACGAGAAGGCTAACCCCTTTGAAAATTTCGAAAAAAGCGCCCAGAATTCCAAGAAGGCTCCTTTGAAAATTTCGAAAAATGCGCCCAGAATTCCGAGAAGGCTAACCCCTTTGAAAATTTCGAAAAATGCGCGCAGAATTCCGATAAGGCTAACCCCTTTGAAAATTTCGAAAAATGCGCCCAGAATTACGAGAAGGCTAACCCCTTTGAAAATTAAAAAAATGCGCCCAGAATTCCGAGAAGGCTAACCCCTTTGAAAAGTTCGAAAAAGGCGCCCAGAATTACGAGAAGGCTAAACCCCTTTGAAAATTTCGAAAAATACGCCTAGAATTCCGAGAAGGCTAACCCCTTTGAAAATTTCGAAAAATGCGCCCAGAATACCGAGAAGGCTAACCCCATTGAAAATTTCGAAAAATGCGCGAACAAACCCGAGAAGGCTAACCCCTTTGAAAATTTTGAAAAATGCGCCCAGAATTCCGAGAAGGCTAACCCCTTTGAAAATTTAGAAAAACGCGCCCATAATTCCGATAAGGCTAACCCCTTTGAAAATTTCGAAAAATGCTCCCAGAATTCCGAAAAGGCAAACCCCTTTGAAAAGTTCGAAAAAGGCGCCCAGAATTACGAGAAGGCTAAACCCCTCTGAAAATTTCGAAAAATACGCCTAGAATTCCGAGAAGGCTAACCCCTTTGAAAATTTCGAAAAATGCGCCCAGAATTCCGAGAAGGCTAACCCCTTTGAAAATTTCGAAAAATGCGCCCAGAATTCCGAGAAGGCTAACCCCTGTGAAAATTTCGAAAAATGCGCCCAGAATTCCGAAAAGGCTAACCCCTTTGAAAATTTCGAAAAATGCGCCCAGAATTCCGAGAAGGCTAACCCCTTTGAAAATTTCGAAAATTGCGCCCAGAATTCCAAGAAGGCTAACCCCTTTGAAAATTTCGAAAAATGCGCCCAGAATTCCGAGAAGGCTAACCTCTTTGAAAATTTCGAAAAATGCGCCCAGAATTCCGAGAAGGCTAACCTCTTTGAAAATTTCGAAAAATGCGCCCAGAATTCCGAGAAGGCTAACCCCTTTGAAAATTTCGAAAAATGCGCCCAGAATTCCAAGAAGGCTAAACCCTTTGAAAATTTCGAAAAATGCGCCCAGAATTCCGAGAAAGCTAACCCCTTTGAAAATTTCGAAAAATGCGCCCAGAATTCCGAGAAGGCTAACCCATTTGAAAATTTCGAAAAATGCGCCCAGGATTCCGAGAAGGCTAACCCCTTTGAAAATTTCGAAAAATGCGCCCAGAATCCCGAGAAGGCTAACCCCTTTGAAAATTTCGAAAAATGCGCCCAGAATTGCGAGAAGGCTAACCCCTTTGAAAATTTCGAAAAATGCTCCCAGGATTACGAGAAGGCTAACCCCTTTGAAAATTTCGAAAAACGCGCCCAGAATTCCGAGAAGGCTAACCCCATTGAAAAGTTTGAAAAAGGCGCCCAGAATTACGAGAAGGCTAAACCCCTTTGAAAATTTCGAAAAATACGCCTAGAATTCCGAGAAGGCTAACCCCTTTGAAAATTTCGAAAAATGCGCCCAGAATTCCGAGAAGGCTAACCCCATTGAAAATTTCGAAAAATGCGCGAAGAAACCCGAGAAGGCTAACCCCTTTGAAAATTTTGAAAAATGCGCCCAGAATTCCGAGAAGGCTAACCCCTTTGAAAATTTCGAAAAACGCGCCCATAATTCCGATAAGGCTAACCCCTTTGAAAATTTCGAAAAATGCGCCCAGAATTCCGAAAAGGCTAACCCCTTTGAAAAGTTCGAAAAAGGCGCCCAGAATTACGAGAAGGCTAAACACCTCTGAAAATTTCGAAAAATACGCCTAGAATTCCGAGAAGGCTAACCCCTTTGAAAATTTCTAAAAATGCGACAAGAATTCCGAGAAGGCAAACCCCTTTGAAAATTTCGAAAAATGCGCCCAGAATTCCGAGAAGGCTAACCCCTGTGAAAATTTCGAAAAATGCGCCCAGAATTCCGAGAAGGCTAACCCCTTTGAATATTTCGAAAATTGCGCCCAGAATTCCGAGAAGGCTAACCCCTTTGAAAATTTCGAAAAATGCGACAAGAATTCCGAGAAGGCTAACCCCTTTGAAAATTTCGAAAAATGCACCCAGAATTCCGAGAAGGCTAACCCCTTTGAAAATTTCGAAAAATGCGCCCAGAATTCCGAGGCTAACCCCTTTGAAAATTTCGAAAAATGCGCCCAGAATTCCAAGAAGGCTAACCCCTTTGAAAATTTCGAAAAATGCGCCCAGAATTCCGAGAAGGCTAACCTCTTTGAAAATTTCGAAAAATGCGCCCAGAATTCCGAGAAGGCTAACCCCTTTGAAAATTTCGAAAAATGCGCCCAGAATTCCAAGAAGGCTAAACCCTTTGAAAATTTCGAAAAATGCGCCCAGAATTCCGAGAAGGCTAACCCATTTGAAAATTTCGAGAAATGCGCCCAGGATTCCGAGAAGGCTAACCCCTTTGAAAATTTCGAAAAATGCGCCCAGAATCCCGAGAAGGCTAACCCCTTTGAAAATTTCGAAAAATGCGCCCAGAATTGCGAGAAGGCTAACCCCTTTGAAAATTTCGAAAAATGCTCCCAGGATTACGAGAAGGCTAACCCCTTTGAAAATTTCGAAAAACGCGCCCAGAATTCCGAGAAGGCTAACCCCTTTGAAAATTTAGAAAAATGCGCCCAGAATTGCGAGAAGGCTAACCCCTTTCAAAATTTCGAAAAATGCGCCCAGAATTACGAGAAGGCTAACCCCTTTGAAAATTTCGAAAAATGCGCCCAGAATTCCGAGAAGGCTAACCCCTTTGAAAATTTCGAAAAATGCGCCCAGAATTCCGAGAAGGCTAACCCATTTGAAAACTTCGAGAAATGCGCCCAGGATTCCGAGAAGGCTAACCCCTTTGAAAATTTCGAAAAATGCGCCCAGAATCCCGAGAAGGCTAACCCCTTTGAAAATTTCGAAAAATAAGCCCAGAATTGCGAGAAGGCTAACCCCTTTGAAAATTTCGAAAAATGCTCCCAGGATTACGAGAAGGCTAACCCCTTTGAAAATTTCGAAAAAGGCGCCCAGAATTACGAGAAGGCTAAACCCCTTTGAAAATTTCGAAAAATACGCCTAGAATTCCGAGAAGGCTAACCCCTTTGAAAATTTCGAAAAATGCGCCCAGAATTCCGAGAAGGCTAACCCCATTGAAAATTTCGAAAAATGCGCGAAGAAACCCGAGAAGGCTAACCATTTTGAAAAATGCGCCCAGAATTCCGAGAAGGCTAACCCCTTTGAAAATATAGAAAAACGCGCCCATAATTCCGATAAGGCTAACCCCTTTGAAAATTTCGAAAAATGCGCCCAGAATTCCGAAAAGGCTAACCCCTTTGAAAAGTTCGAAAAAGGCGCCCAGAATTACGAGAAGGCTAAACCCCTCTGAAAATTTCGAAAAATACGCCTAGAATTCCGAGAAGGCTAACCCCTTTGAAAATTTCGAAAAATGCGCCCAGAATTCCGAGAAGGCTAACCCCTTTGAAAATTTCGAAAAATGCGCCCAGAATTCCGAGAAGGCTAACCCCTATGAAAATTTCGAAAAATGCGCCCAGAATTCCGAGAAGGCTAACCCCTGTGAAAATTTCGAAAAATTCGCCCAGAATTCCGAGAAGGCTAACCCCTTTGAAAATTTCGAAAAATGCGCCCAGAATTCCGAGAAGGCTAACCCCTTTGAAAATTTCGAAAAATGCGCCCAGAATTCCGAGAAGGCTAACCCCTTTGAATATTTCGAAAATTGCGCCCAGAATTCCGAGAAGGCTAACCCCTTTGAAAATTTCGAAAAATGCGACAAGAATTCCGAGAAGGCTAACCCCTTTGAAAATTTCGAAAAATGCACCCAGAATTCCGAGAAGGCTAACCCCTTTGAAAATTTCGAAAAATGCGCCCAGAATTCCGAGGCTAACCCCTTTGAAAATTTCGAAAAATGCGCCCAGAATTCCAAGAAGGCTAACCCCTTTGAAAATTTCGAAAAATGCGCCCAGAATTCCGAGAAGGCTAACCTCTTTGAAAATTTCGAAAAATGCGCCCAGAATTCCGAGAAGGCTAACCCCTTTGAAAATTTCGAAAAATGCGCCCAGAATTCCGAGAAGGCTAACCCCATTGAAAATTTCGAAAAATGCGCGAACAAACCCGAGAAGGCTAACCCCTTTGAAAATTTTGAAAAATGCGCCCAGAATTCCGAGAAGGCTAACCCCTTTGAAAATTTAGAAAAACGCGCCCATAATTCCGATAAGGCTAACCCCTTTGAAAATTTCGAAAAATGCTCCCAGAATTCCGAAAAGGCAAACCCCTTTGAAAAGTTCGAAAAAGGCGCCCAGAATTACGAGAAGGCTAAACCCCTCTGAAAATTTCGAAAAATACGCCTAGAATTCCGAGAAGGCTAACCCCTTTGAAAATTTCGAAAAATGCGCCCAGAATTCCGAGAAGGCTAACCCCTTTGAAAATTTCGAAAAATGCGCCCAGAATTCCGAGAAGGCTAACCCCTGTGAAAATTTCGAAAAATGCGCCCAGAATTCCGAAAAGGCTAACCCCTTTGAAAATTTCGAAAAATGCGCCCAGAATTCCGAGAAGGCTAACCCCTTTGAAAATTTCGAAAATTGCGCCCAGAATTCCAAGAAGGCTAACCCCTTTGAAAATTTCGAAAAATGCGCCCAGAATTCCGAGAAGGCTAACCTCTTTGAAAATTTCGAAAAATGCGCCCAGAATTCCGAGAAGGCTAACCTCTTTGAAAATTTCGAAAAATGCGCCCAGAATTCCGAGAAGGCTAACCCCTTTGAAAATTTCGAAAAATGCGCCCAGAATTCCAAGAAGGCTAAACCCTTTGAAAATTTCGAAAAATGCGCCCAGAATTCCGAGAAAGCTAACCCCTTTGAAAATTTCGAAAAATGCGCCCAGAATTCCGAGAAGGCTAACCCATTTGAAAATTTCGAAAAATGCGCCCAGGATTCCGAGAAGGCTAACCCCTTTGAAAATTTCGAAAAATGCGCCCAGAATCCCGAGAAGGCTAACCCCTTTGAAAATTTCGAAAAATGCGCCCAGAATTGCGAGAAGGCTAACCCCTTTGAAAATTTCGAAAAATGCTCCCAGGATTACGAGAAGGCTAACCCCTTTGAAAATTTCGAAAAACGCGCCCAGAATTCCGAGAAGGCTAACCCCATTGAAAAGTTTGAAAAAGGCGCCCAGAATTACGAGAAGGCTAAACCCCTTTGAAAATTTCGAAAAATACGCCTAGAATTCCGAGAAGGCTAACCCCTTTGAAAATTTCGAAAAATGCGCCCAGAATTCCGAGAAGGCTAACCCCATTGAAAATTTCGAAAAATGCGCGAAGAAACCCGAGAAGGCTAACCCCTTTGAAAATTTTGAAAAATGCGCCCAGAATTCCGAGAAGGCTAACCCCTTTGAAAATTTCGAAAAACGCGCCCATAATTCCGATAAGGCTAACCCCTTTGAAAATTTCGAAAAATGCGCCCAGAATTCCGAAAAGGCTAACCCCTTTGAAAAGTTCGAAAAAGGCGCCCAGAATTACGAGAAGGCTAAACACCTCTGAAAATTTCGAAAAATACGCCTAGAATTCCGAGAAGGCTAACCCCTTTGAAAATTTCTAAAAATGCGACAAGAATTCCGAGAAGGCAAACCCCTTTGAAAATTTCGAAAAATGCGCCCAGAATTCCGAGAAGGCTAACCCCTGTGAAAATTTCGAAAAATGCGCCCAGAATTCCGAGAAGGCTAACCCCTTTGAATATTTCGAAAATTGCGCCCAGAATTCCGAGAAGTCTAACCCCTTTGAAAATTTCGAAAAATGCGACAAGAATTCCGAGAAGGCTAACCCCTTTGAAAATTTCGAAAAATGCACCCAGAATTCCGAGAAGGCTAACCCCTTTGAAAATTTCGAAAAATGCGCCCAGAATTCCGAGGCTAACCCCTTTGAAAATTTCGAAAAATGCGCCCAGAATTCCAAGAAGGCTAACCCCTTTGAAAATTTCGAAAAATGCGCCCAGAATTCCGAGAAGGCTAACCTCTTTGAAAATTTCGAAAAATGCGCCCAGAATTCCGAGAAGGCTAACCCCTTTGAAAATTTCGAAAAATGCGCCCAGAATTCCAAGAAGGCTAAACCCTTTGAAAATTTCGAAAAATGCGCCCAGAATTCCGAGAAGGCTAACCCATTTGAAAATTTCGAGAAATGCGCCCAGGATTCCGAGAAGGCTAACCCCTTTGAAAATTTCGAAAAATGCGCCCAGAATCCCGAGAAGGCTAACCCCTTTGAAAATTTCGAAAAATGCGCCCAGAATTGCGAGAAGGCTAACCCCTTTGAAAATTTCGAAAAATGCTCCCAGGATTACGAGAAGGCTAACCCCTTTGAAAATTTCGAAAAACGCGCCCAGAATTCCGAGAAGGCTAACCCCTTTGAAAATTTAGAAAAATGCGCCCAGAATTGCGAGAAGGCTAACCCCTTTCAAAATTTCGAAAAATGCGCCCAGAATTACGAGAAGGCTAACCCCTTTGAAAATTTCGAAAAATGCGCCCAGAATTCCGAGAAGGCTAACCCCTTTGAAAATTTCGAAAAATGCGCCCAGAATTCCGAGAAGGCTAACCCATTTGAAAACTTCGAGAAATGCGCCCAGGATTCCGAGAAGGCTAACCCCTTTGAAAATTTCGAAAAATGCGCCCAGAATCCCGAGAAGGCTAACCCCTTTGAAAATTTCGAAAAATAAGCCCAGAATTGCGAGAAGGCTAACCCCTTTGAAAATTTCGAAAAATGCTCCCAGGATTACGAGAAGGCTAACCCCTTTGAAAATTTCGAAAAAGGCGCCCAGAATTACGAGAAGGCTAAACCCCTTTGAAAATTTCGAAAAATACGCCTAGAATTCCGAGAAGGCTAACCCCTTTGAAAATTTCGAAAAATGCGCCCAGAATTCCGAGAAGGCTAACCCCATTGAAAATTTCGAAAAATGCGCGAAGAAACCCGAGAAGGCTAACCATTTTGAAAAATGCGCCCAGAATTCCGAGAAGGCTAACCCCTTTGAAAATTTAGAAAAACGCGCCCATAATTCCGATAAGGCTAACCCCTTTGAAAATTTCGAAAAATGCGCCCAGAATTCCGAAAAGGCTAACCCCTTTGAAAAGTTCGAAAAAGGCGCCCAGAATTACGAGAAGGCTAAACCC
Source organism: Ectobius pallidus (assembly GCA_964059195.1). Taxonomy (NCBI): domain Eukaryota; kingdom Metazoa; phylum Arthropoda; class Insecta; order Blattodea; family Ectobiidae; genus Ectobius; species Ectobius pallidus. Next base: position 169,700,793 of record CAXKWD010000001.1, read on the forward strand.
CTCTGAAAATTTCGAAAAATACACCTAGAATTCCGAGAAGGCTAACCCCTTTGAAAATTTCGAAAAATGCGCCCAGAATTCCGAGAAGGCTAACCCCTTTGAAAATTTCGAAAAATGCGCCCAGAATTCCGAGAAGGCTAACCCCTATGAAATTTTCGAAAAATGCGCCCAGAATTCCGAGAAGGCTAACCCCTGTGAAAATTTCGAAAAATTCGCCCAGAATTCCGAGAAGGCTAACCCCTTTGAAAATTTCGAAAAATGCGCCCAGAATTCCGAGAAGGCTAACCCCTTTGAAAATTTCGAAAAATGCGCCCAGAATTCCGAGAAGGCTAACCCCTTTGAAAATTTCGAAAAATGCGCCCAGAATTCCGAGAAGGCTAACCCCTTTGAATATTTCGAAAATTGCGCCCAGAATTCCGAGAAGGCTAACCCCTTTGAAAATTTCGAAAAATGCGACAAGAATTCCGAGAAGGCTAACCCCTTTGAAAATTTCGAAAAATGCACCCAGAATTCCGAGAAGGCTAACCCCTTTGAAAATTTCGAAAAATGCGCCCAGAATTCCGAGGCTAACCCCTTTGAAAATTTCGAAAAATGCGCCCAGAATTCCAAGAAGGCTAACCCCTTTGAAAATTTCGAAAAATGCGCCCAGAATTCCGAGAAGGCTAACCTCTTTGAAAATTTCGAAAAATGCGCCCAGAATTCCGAGAAGGCTAACCCCTTTGAAAATTTCGAAAAATGCGCCCAGAATTCCAAGAAGGCTAAACCCTTTGAAAATTTCGAAAAATGCGCCCAGAATTCCGAGAAGGCTAACCCATTTGAAAATTTCGAGAAATGCGCCCAGGATTCCGAGAAGGCTAACCCCTTTGAAAATTTCGAAAAATGCGCCCAGAATCCCGAGAAGGCTAACCCCTTTGAAAATTTCGAAAAATGCGCCCAGAATTGCGAGAAGGCTAACCCCTTTGAAAATTTCGAAAAATGCTCCCAGGATTACGAGAAGGCTAACCCCTTTGAAAATTTCGAAAAACGCGCCCAGAATTCCGAGAAGGCTAACCCCTTTGAAAATTTAGAAAAATGCGCCCAGAATTGCGAGAAGGCTAACCCCTTTCAAAATTTCGAAAAATGCGCCCAGAATTACGAGAAGGCTAACCCCTTTGAAAATTTCGAAAAATGCGCCCAGAATTCCGAGAAGGCTAACCCCTTTGAAAATTTCGAAAAATGCGCCCAGAATTCCGAGAAGGCTAACCCATTTGAAAACTTCGAGAAATGCGCCCAGGATTCCGAGAAGGCTAACCCCTTTGAAAATTTCGAAAAATGCGCCCAGAATCCCGAGAAGGCTAACCCCTTTGAAAATTTCGAAAAATAAGCCCAGAATTGCGAGAAGGCTAACCCCTTTGAAAATTTCGAAAAATGCTCCCAGGATTACGAGAAGGCTAACCCCTTTGAAAATTTCGAAAAAGGCGCCCAGAATTACGAGAAGGCTAAACCCCTTTGAAAATTTCGAAAAATACGCCTAGAATTCCGAGAAGGCTAACCCCTTTGAAAATTTCGAAAAATGCGCCCAGAATTCCGAGAAGGCTAACCCCATTGAAAATTTCGAAAAATGCGCGAAGAAACCCGAGAAGGCTAACCATTTTGAAAAATGCGCCCAGAATTCCGAGAAGGCTAACCCCTTTGAAAATTTAGAAAAACGCGCCCATAATTCCGATAAGGCTAACCCCTTTGAAAATTTCGAAAAATGCGCCCAGAATTCCGAAAAGGCTAACCCCTTTGAAAAGTTCGAAAAAGGCGCCCAGAATTACGAGAAGGCTAAACCCCTCTGAAAATTTCGAAAAATACGCCTAGAATTCCGAGAAGGCTAACCCCTTTGAAAATTTCGAAAAATGCGCCCAGAATTCCGAGAAGGCTAACCCCTTTGAAAATTTCGAAAAATGCGCCCAGAATTCCGAGAAGGCTAACCCCTGTGAAAATTTCGAAAAATGCGCCCAGAATTCCGAGAAGGCTAACCCCTGTGAAAATTTCGAAAAATTCGCCCAGAATTCCGAGAAGGCTAACCCCTTTGAAAATTTCGAAAAATGCGCCCAGAAAACCGAGAAGGCTAACCCCTTTGAAAATTTCGAAAATTGCGCCCAGAATTCCAAGAAGGCTAACCACTTTGAAAATTTCGAAAAATGCGCCCAGAATTCCGAGAAGGCTAACCTCTTTGAAAATTTCGAAAAATGCGCCCAGAATTCCGAAAAGGCTAACCCCTTTGAAAATTTCGAAAAATGCGCCCAGAATTCCAAGAAGGCTAAATCCTTTGAAAATTTCGAAAAATGCGCCCAGAATTCCGAGAAAGCTAACCCCTTTGAAAATTTCGAAAAATGCGCCCAGAATTCGGAGAAGGCTAACCCATTTGAAAATTTCGAAAAATGCGCCCAGGATTCCGAGAAGGCTAACCCCTTTGAAAATTTCGAAAAATGCGCCCAGAATCCAGAGAAGGCTAACCCCTTTGAAAATTTCGAAAAATGCGCCCAGAATTGCGAGAAGGCTAACCCCTTTGAAAATTTCGAAAAATGCTCCCAGGATTACGAGAAGGCTAACCCCTTTGAAAATTTCGAAAAACGCGCCCAGAATTCCGAGAAGGCTAACCCCTTTGAAAATTTAGAAAAATGCGCCCAGAATTGCGAGAAGGCTAACCCCTTTCAAAATTTCGAAAAATGCGCCCAGAATTACGAGAAGGCTAACCCCTTTGAAAATTTCGAAAAATGCGCCCAGAATTCCGAGAAGGCTAACCCCTTTCAAAATTTCGAAAAATGCGCCCAGAATTCCGAAAAGGCGCCCAGAATTACGAGAAGGCTAAACCCCTCTGAAAATTTCGAAAAATACGCCTAGAATTCCGAGAAGGCTAACCCCTTTGAAAATTTCGGAAAATGCGCCAAGAATTCCGAGAAGGCTAACCCCTTTGAAAATCTTGTAAATGCGCACAGAATTACGAGAAGGCTAACCCCTTTGAAAATTTCGAAAAAAGCGCCCAGAATTCCAAGAAAGCTCCTTTGAAAATTTCGAAAAATGCGCCCAGATTTCCGAGAAGGCTAACCCCTTTGAAAATTTCGAAAAATGCGCGCAGAATTCCGATAAGGCTAACCCCTTTGAAAATTTTGAAAAATGCGCCCAGAATTCCGAGAAGGCTAACCCCTTTGAAAATTTCGAAAAATGCGCCCAGAATTCCGAGAAGGCTAACCCCTTTAAAAATTTGGAAAAATGTGCCCAGAATTCCGAGAAGGCTAACCCCTTTGAAAATTTCGAAAAATGCGCCCAGAATTGCGAGAAGGCTAACCCCTTTGAAAATTTCGAAAAATGCGCCCAGAATTCCGAGAAGGCTAACCTCTTTGAAAATTTCGTAAATGCGCACAGAATTACGAGAAGGCTAACCCCTTTGAAAATTTCGAAAAAAGCGCCCAGAATTCCGAGAAGGCTCCTTTGAAAATTTCGAAAAATGCGCCCAGAATCCCGAGAAGGCTAACCCCTTTGAAAATTTTGAAAAATGAGCGCAGAATTCCGATAAGGCTAACCCCTTTGAAAATTTCAAAAAATGCGCCCAGAATTCATAGTAGGCTAACCCCTTTGAAAATTTGGAAAAATGCGCCCAGAATTCCGAGAAGGCTAACCCCTTTGAAAATTTCGAAAAATGCGCCCAGAATTGCGAGAAGGCTAACCCCTTTGAAAATTTCGAAAAATGCTCCCAGGATTACGAGAAGGCTAACCCCTTTGAAAATTTCGAAAAATGCGCCCAGAATTCCGAGAAGGCTAACCCCTTTGAAAATTTCGAAAAATGCGCCCAGAATTCCGAGAAGGCTAACCCCTTTGGAAATTTCGAAAAATGCGCCCATAATTCCAAGAAGGCTAACCCCTTAGAAAATGTCGAAAAATGCGCCCAGAATCCGAGAAGGCTAACCCCTTTGAAAATTTCGAAAAATGCGCCCAGAATTCCGAGAAGGCTAACCCCTTTGAAAATTTCGAAAAATGCGCCCAGAATTCCGAGAAGGCTAACCCCTTTGAAAATTTCGAAAAATGCGCCCAGAATTCCGAGAAGGCTAACCCCTTTGAAAATTTCGAAAAATGCGCCCAGAATTCCGAGAAGGCTAACCCCTTAGAAAATTTCGAAAAATGCGCCCAGAATTCCGAGAAGGCTAACCCCTTTGAAAATTTCGAAAAATGCGCCCAGAATTCCGAGAAGGCTAACCCCTTTGAAAATTTCGAAAAATGCGCCCAGAATTCCGAGAAGGCTAACCCCTTTGAAAATTTAGAAAAATGCGCCCAGAATTGCGAGAAGGCTAACCCCTTTGAAAATTTCGAAAATTGCGCCCAGAATTCTTAGAAGGCTAACCCCTTTGAAAATTTCGAAAAATGCGAAAAGAATTCCGAGAAGGCTAACCCCTTTGAAAATTTCGAAAAATGCACCCAGAATTCGTAGAAGGCTAACCCCTTTGAAAATTTCGAAAAATGCGCCCAGAATTCCGAGAAGGCTAACCCCTTTGAAAATTTCGAAAATTGCGCCCAGAATTCTTAGAAGGCTAACCCCTTTGAAAATTTCGAAAAATGCGAAAAGAATTCCGAGAAGGCTAACCCCTTTGAAAATTTCGAAAAATGCACCCAGAATTCCGAGAAGGCTAACCCCTTTGAAAATTTCGAAAAATGCGCCCAGAATTCCGAGAAGGCTAACCCATTTGAAAATTTCGAAAACTGCGCCCAGAATTCCGAGAAGGCTAACCCCTTTGAAAATTTAGAAAAATGCGCCCAGAATTGCGAGAAGGCTAACCCCTTTCAAAATTTCGAAAAAAGCGCCCAGAATAACGATAAGGCTAACCCCTTTGAAAATTTCGAAAAATGCGCCCAGAATTCCGAGAAGGCTAACCCCTTTGAAAATTTCGAAAAATGCGCCCAGAATTCCGAGAAGGCTAACCCCTTTGAAAATTTCGAAAAATGCGCCCAGAATTACGAGAAGGCTAACCCCTTTGAAAATTAAAAAAATGCGCCCAGAATTCCGAGAAGGCTAACCCCTTTGAAAAGTTCGAAAAAGGCGCCCAGAATTACGAGAAGGCTAAACCCCTTTGAAAATTTTGAAAAATACGCCTAGAATTCCGAGAAGGCTAACCCCTTTGCAAATTTCGAAAAATGCGCCCAGAATTCCGAGAAGGCTAACCCCATTGAAAATTTCGAAAAATGCGCGAAGAAACCCGAGAAGGCTAACCCCTTTGAAAATTTTGAAAAATGCGCCCAGAATTCCGAGAAGGCTAACCCCTTTGAAAATTTAGAAAAACGCGCCCATAATTCCGATAAGGCTAACCCCTTTGAAAATTTCGAAAAATGCGCCCAGAATTCCGAAAGGCTAACCCCTTTGAAAAGTTCGAAAAATGCGCCCAGAATTCCGAGAAGGCTAACCCCTTTGAAAATTTCGAAAATTGCGCCCAGAATTCCGAGAAGGCTAACCCCTTTGAAAATTTCGAAAAATGCGACAAGAATTCCGAGAAGGCTAACCCCTTTGAAAATTTCGAAAAATGCGCCCAGAATTCCGAGGCTAACCCCTTTGAAAATTTCGAAAAGTGCGCCCAGAATTCCAAGAAGGCTAACCCCTTTGAAAATTTCGAAAAATGCGCCCAGAATTCCGAGAAGGCTAACCTCTTTGAAAATTTCGAAAAATGCGCCCAGAATTCCGAGAAGGCTAACCTCTTTGAAAATTTCGAAAAATGCGCCCGGAATTCCAAGAAGGCTAAACCCTTTGAAAATTTCGAAAAATGCGCCCAGAATTCCGAGAAAGCTAACCCCTTTGAAAATTTCGAAAAATGCGCCCAGAATTCCGAGAAGGCTAACCCATTTGAAAATTTCGAAAAATGCACCCAGGATTCCGAGAAGGCTAACCCCTTTGAAAATTTCGAAAAATGCGCCCAGAATTCCGAGAAGGCTAACCCCTTTGAAAATTTCGAAAAATGCGCCCAGAATTCCTAGAAGGCTAACCCCTTTAAAAATTTGGAAAAATGCGCCCAGAATTCCGAGAAGGCTAACCCCTTTGAAAATTTCGAAAAATGCGCCCAGAATTGCGAGAAGGCTAACCCCTTTGAAAATTTCGAAAAATGCGCCCAGAATTGCGAGAAGGCTAACCCCTTTGAAAATTTCGAAAAATGCTCCCAGGATTACGAGAAGGCTAACCCCTTTGAAAATTTCGAAAAACGCGCCCAGAATTCCGAGAAGGCTAACCCCTTTGAAAATTTAGAAAAATGCGCCCAGAATTGCGAGAAGGCTAACCCCTTTCAAAATTTCGAAAAATGCGCCCAGAATTACGAGAAGGCTAACCCCTTTGAAAATTTCGAAAAATGCGCCCAGAATTCCGAGAAGGCTAACCCCTTTGAAAATTTCGAAAAATGCGCCCAGAATTCCGAGAAGGCTAACCCCTTTGAAAATTTCGAAAAATGCGCCCAGAATTACGAGAAGGCTAACCCCTTTGAAAATGAAAAAAATGCGACCAGAATTCCGAGGAGGCTAACCCCTTTGAAAAGTTCGAAAAAGGCGCCTAGAATTACGAGAAGGCTAAACCCCTTTGAAAATTTCGAAAAATACGCCTAGAATTCCGAGAAGGCTAACCCCTTTGAAAATTTCGAAAAATGCGCCCAGAATTCCGAGAAGGCTAACTCCATTGAAAATTTCGAAAAATGCGCGAAGAAACCCGAGAAGGCTAACCCCTTTGAAAATTTTTAAAAATGCGCCCAGAATTCCGAGAAGGCTAACCCCTTTGAAAATTTAGAAAAACGCGCCCATAATTCCGATAAGGCTAACCCCTTTGAAAATTTCGAAAAATGCGCCCAGAATTCCGAGAAGGCTAACCCCTTTGAAAATTTCGAAAATTGCGCCCAGAATTCCGAGAAGGCTAACCCAATTGAAAATTTCGAAAAATGCACCCAGGATTCCGAGAAGGCTAACCCCTTTGAAAATTTCGAAAAATGCGCCCAGAATTCCGAGAAGGCTAACCCCTTTGAAAATTTCGAAAAATGCGACAAGAATTCCGAGAAGGCTAACCCCTTTGAAAATTTCGCAAAATGCGCCCAGAATTCCGAGGCTAACCCCTTTGAAAATTTCGAAAAATGCGCCCAGAATTCCAAGAAGGCTAACCCCTTTGAAAATTTCGAAAAATGCGCCCAGAATTCCGAGAAGGCTAACCTCTTTGAAAATTTCGAAAAATGCGCCCAGAATTCCGAGAAGGCTAACCCCTTTGAAAATTTCGAAAAATGCGCCCAGAATTCCAAGAAGGCTAAACCCTTTGAAAATTTCGAAAAATGCGCCCAGAATTCCGCGAAAGCTAACCCCTTTGAAAATTTCGAAAAATGCGCCCAGAATTCCGAGAAGGCTAACCCATTTGAAAATTTCGAAAAATGCACCCAGGATTCCGAGAAGGCTAACCCCTTTGAAAATTTCGAAAAATGCGCCCAGAATTCCGAGAAGGCTAACCCCTTTGAAAATTTCGAAAAATGCGCCCAGAATTCCTAGATGGCTAACCCCTTCAAAAATTTGGAAAAATGCGCCCAGAATTCCGAGAAGGCTAACCCCTTTGAAAATTTCGAAAAATGCGCCCAGAATTGCGAGAAGGCTAACCCCTTTGAAAATTTCGAAAAATGCTCCCAGGATTACGAGAAGGCTAACCCCTTTGAAAATTTCGAAAAACGCGCCCAGAATTCCGAGAAGGCTAACCCCTTTGAAAATTTAGAAAAATGCGCAAAGAATTGCGAGAAGGCTAACCCCTTTCAAAATTTCGAAAAATGCGCCCAGAATTACGAGAAGGCTAACCCCTTTGAAAATTTCGAAAAATGCGCCCAGAATTCCGAGAAGGCTAACCCCTTTGAAAATTTCGAAAAATGCGCCCAGAATTCCGAGAAGGCTAACCCCTTTGAAAATTTAAAAAAATGCGCCCAGAATTACGAGAAGGCTAACCCCTTTGAAAATTAAAAAAATGCGCCCAGAATTCCGAGGTGGCTAACCCCTTTGAAAAGTTAGAAAAAGGCGCCTAGAATTACGAGAAGGCTAAACCCCTTTGAAAATTTCGAAAAATACGCCTAGAATTCCGAGAAGGCTAACCCCTTAGAAAATTTCGAAAAATGCGCCCAGAATTCCGAGAAGGCTAACCCCATTGAAAATTTCGAAAAATGCGCGAAGAAACCCGAGAAGGCTAACCCCTTTGAAAATTTTGAAAAATGCGCCCAGAATTCCGAGAAGGCTAACCCCTTTGAAAATTTAGAAAAACGCGCCCATAATTCCGATAAGGCTAACCCCTTTGAAAATTTCGAAAAATGCGCCCAGAATTCCGAAAAGGCTAACCCCTTTGAAAAGTTCGAAAAAGGCGCCCAGAATTACGAGAAGGCTAAACCCCTCTGAAAATTTCGAAAAATACGCCTAGAATTCCGAGAAGGCTAACCCCTTTGAAAATTTCGAAAAATGCGCCCAGAATTCCGAGAAGGCTAACCCCTTTGAAAATTTCGAAAAATGCGCCCAGAATTCCGAGAAGGCTAACCCCTGTGAAAATTTCGAAAAATGCGCCCAGAATTCCGAGAAGGCTAACCCCTTTGAAAATTTCGAAAAATGCGCCCAGAATTCCGAGAAGGCTAACCCCTTTGAAAATTTCGAAAATTGCGCCCAGAATTCCGAGAAGGCTAACCCCTTTGAAAATTTCGAGAAATGCGACAAGAATTCCGAGAAGGCTAACCCCTTTGAAAATTTCGAAAAATGCGCCCAGAATTCCGAGGCTAACCCCTTTGAAAATTTCGAAAAATGCGCCCAGAATTCCAAGAAGGCTAACCCCTTTGAAAATTTCGAAAAATGCGCCCAGAATTCCGAGAAGGCTAACCTCTTTGAAAATTTCGAAAAATGCGCCCAGAATTCCGAGAAGGCTAACCCCTTTGAAAATTTCGAAAAATGCGCCCAGAATTCCAAGAAGGCTAAACCCTCTGAAAATTTCGAAAAATGCGCCCAGAATTCCGAGAAAGCTAACCCCCTTTGAAAATTTCGAAAAATGCGCCCAGAATTCCGAGAAGGCTAACACATTTGAAAATTTCGAAAAATGCTCCCAGGATTACGAAAAGGCTAACCCCTTTGAAAATTTCGAAAAATGCGCCCAGAATTCCGAGAAGGCTAAGCCCTTTGAAAATTTCGAAAAATGCGCCTAGAATTCCGAGATGGCTAACCCCTTTGAAAATTTCGTAAATGCGCACAGAATTACGAGAAGGCTAACCCCTTTGAAAATTTCGAAAATAGCGCCCAGAATTCCGAGAAGGCTCCTTTGAAAATTTCGAAAAATGCGCCCAGAATCCCGAGAAGGCTAACCCCTTTGAAAATTTGGAAAAATGCGCCCAGAATTCCGAGAAGGCTAACCCCTTTGAAAATTTCGAAAAATGTGCCCAGAATTGCGAGAAGGCTAACCCCTTTGAAAATTTCGAAAAATGCTCCCAGGATTACGAGAAGGCTAACCCCTTTGAAAATTTCGAAAAATGCGCCCAGAATTCCGAGAAGGCTAACCCCTTTGAAAATTTCGAAAAATGCGCCCAGAATTCCGAGAAGGCTAACCCCTTTGAAAATTTCGAAAAATGCGCCCAGAATTCCGAGAAGGCTAACCCCTTTGAAAATTTCGAAAAATGCGCCCAGAATTCCGAGAAGGCTAACCCCTTTGAAAATTTCGAAAAATGCGCCCAGAATTCCGAGAAGGCTAACCCCTGTGAAAATTTCGAAAAATGCGCCCAGAATTCCGAAAAGGCTAACCCCTTTGAAAATTTCGAAAAATGCGCCCAGAATTCCGAGAAGGCTAACCCCTTTGAAAATTTCGAAAATTGCGCCCAGAATTCCGAGAAGGCTAACCCCTTTGAAAATTTCGAAAAATGCGACAAGAATTCCGAGAAGGCTAACCCCTTTGAAAATTTCGAACAATGCACCCAGAATTCCGAGAAGGCTAACCCCTTTGAAAATTTCGAAAAATGCGCCCAGATTTCCGAGGCTAACCCCTTTGAAAATTTCTAAAAATGCGCCCAGAATTCCAAGAAGGCTAACCCCTTTGAAAATTTCGAAAAATGCGCCCAGAATTCCAAGAAGGCTAACCCCTTTGAAAATTTCGAAAAATGCGCCCAGAATTCCGAGAAGGCTAACCTCTTTGAAAATTTCGAAAAATGCGCCCAGAATTCCGAGAAGGCTAACCCCTTTGAAAATTTCGAAAAATGCGCCCAGAATTCCAAGAAGGCTAAACCCTTTGAAAATTTCGAAAAATGCGCCCAGAATTCCGAGAAAGCTAACCCCTTTGAAAATTTCGAAAAATGCGCCCAGAATTCCGAGAAGGCTAACCCATTTGAAAATTACGAAAAATGCGCCCAGAATTCCGAGAAGGCTAACCCCTTTGAAAATTTAGAATAATGCGCCCAGAATTGCGAGAAGGCTAACCCCTTTGAAAATTTCGAAAAATGCGCCCAGAATTCCGAGAAGGCTAACCCCTTTGAAAATTTCGAAAAATGCGCCCAGAATTACGAGAAGGCTAACCCCTTTGAAAATTAAAAAAATGCGCCCAGAATTCCGAGAAGGCTAACCCCTTTGAAAAGTTCGAAAAAGGCGCCCAGAATTACGAGAAGGCTAAACCCCTTTGAAAATTTCGAAAAACACGCCTAGAATTCCGAGAAGGCTAACCCCTTTGAAAATTTCGAAAAATGCGCCCAGAATTCCGAGAAGGCTAACCCCATTGAAAATTTCGAAAAATGCGCGAAGAAACCCGAGAAGGCTAACCCCTTTGAAAATTTTGAAAAATGCGCCCAGAATTCCGAGAAGGCTAACCCCTTTGAAAATTTATTAAAACGCGCCCATAATTCCGATAAGGCTAACCCCTTTGAAAATTTCGAAAAATGCGCCCAGAATTCCGAAAAGGCTAACCCCTTTGAAAAGTTCGAAAAAGGCGCCCAGAATTACGAGAAGGCTAAACCCCTCTGAAAATTTCGAAAAATACGCCTAGAATTCCGAGAAGGCTAACCCCTTTGAAAATTTCGAAAAATGCGCCCAGAATTCCGAGAAGGCTAACCCCTGTGAAAATTTCGAAAAATGCGCCCAGAATTCCGAGAAGGCTAACCCCTTTGAAAATTTCGAAAAATGCGCCCAGAATTCCGAGAAGGCTAACCCCTTTGAAAATTTCGAAAATTGCGCCCAGAATTCCGAGAAGGCTAACCCCTTTGAAAATTTCGAAAAATGCGACAAGAATTCCGAGAAGGCTAACCCCTTTGAAAATTTCGAAAAATGCACCCAGAATTCCGAGAAGGCTAACCCCTTTGAAAAATTCGAAAAATGCGCCCAGAATTCCGAGGCAAACCCCTTTGAAAATTTCGAAAAATGCCCCCAGAATTCCAAGAAGGCTAACCCCTTTGAAAATTTCGAAAAATGCGCCCAGAATTCCGAGAAGGCTAACCTTTTTGAAAATTTCGAAAAATGCGCCCAGAATTCCGAGAAGGCTAACCCCTTTGAAAATTTCGAAAAATGCGCCCAGAATTCCAAGAAGGCTAAACCCTTTAAAAATTTCGAAAAATGCGCCCAGAATTCCGAGAAAGCTAACCCCTTTGAAAATTTCGAAAAATGTGCCCAGAATTCCGAGAAGGCTAACCCCTTTGAAAATTTCGAAAAATGCTCCCAGGATTACGAGAAGGCTAACCCCTTTGAAAATTTCGAAAAATGCGCCCAGAATTCCGAGAAGGCTAACCCCTTTGAAAATTAAAAAAATGCGCCCAGAATTCCGAGAAGGCCAACCCCTTTGAAAAGTTCGAAAAAGGCGCCCAGAAATACGAGAAGGCTAAACCCCTTTGAAAATTTCGAAAAATACGCCTAGAATTCCGAGAAGGCTAACCCCTTTGAAAATTTCGAAAAATGCGCCCAGAATTCCGAGAAGGCTAACCCCATTGAAAATTTCGAAAAATGCGCGAAGAAACCCGAGAAGGCTAACCCCTTAGAAAATTTCGAAAAATGCGCCCAGAATTCCGAGAAGGCTAACCCCTTTGAAAATTTTGTAAATGCGCACAGAATTACGAGAAGGCTAACCCCTTTGAAAATTTCGAAAAAAGCGCCCAGAATTCCAAGAAGGCTCCTTTGAAAATTTCGAAAAATGCGCCCAGAATTCCGAAAAGGCTAACCCCTTTGAAAATTTCGAAAAATGCGCCCAGAATTCCGAGAAGGCTAACCCCTTTAAAAATTTGGAAAAATGTGCCCAGAATTCCGAGAAGGCTAACCCCTTTGAAAATTTCGAAAAATGCGCCCAGAATTGCGAGAAGGCTAACCCCTTTGAAAATTTCGAAAAATGCTCCCAGGATTACGAGAAGGCTAACCCCTTTGAAAATTTCGAAAATTGCGCCCAGAATTCCGAGAAGGCTAACCCCTTCGAAAATATCGAAAAATGCGCCCAGAATTCCGAGAAGGCTAACCCCTTTGAAAATTTCGTAAATGCGCACAGAATTACGAGAAGGCTAACCCCTTTGAAAATTTCGAAAAAAGCGCCCAGAATTCCGAGAAGGCTCCTTTGAAAATTTCGAAAAATGCGCCCAGAATCCCGAGAAGGCTAACCCCTTTGAAAATTTTGAAAAATGAGCGCAGAATTCCGATAAGGCTAACCCCTTTGAAAATTTCAAAAAATGCGCCCAGAATTCATAGAAGGCTAACCCCTTTGAAAATTTGGAAAAATGCGCCCAGAATTCCGAGAAGGCTAACCCCTTTGAAAATTTCGAAAAATGCGCCCAGAATTGCGAGAAGGCTAACCCCTTTGAAAATTTCGAAAAATGCGCCCAGAATTGCGAGAAGGCTAACCCCTTTGAAAATTTCGAAAAATGCTCCCAGGATTACGAGAAGGCTAACCACTTTGAAAATTTCGAAAAATGCGCCCAGAATTCCGAGAAGGCTAACCCCTTTGAAAATTTCGAAAAATGCGCCCAGAATTCCGAGAAGGCTAACCCCTTTGAAAATTTCGTAAATGCGCACAGAATTACGAGAAGGATAACCCCTTTGAAAATTTCGAAAAAAGCGCCCAGAATTCCGAGAAGGCTCCTTTGAAAATTTCGAAAAATGCGCCCAGAATCCCGAGAAGGCTAACCCCTTTGAAAATTTTGAAAAATGAGCGCAGAATTCCGATAAGGCTAACCCCTTTGAAAATTTCAAAAAATGCGCCGAGAATTCCGAGAAGGCTAACCCCTTTGAAAATTAAAAAAATGCGCCCAGAATTCCGAGAAGGCTAACCCCTTTGAAAAGTTCGAAAAAGGCGCCCAGAATTACGAGAAGGCTAAACCCCTTTGAAAATTTCGAAAAATACGCCTAGAATTCCGAGAAGGCTAACCCCTTTGAAAATTTCGAAAAATGCGCCCAGAATTCCGAGAAGGCTAACCCCATTGAAAATTTCGAAAAATGCGCGAAGAAACCCGAGAAGGCTCACCCCTTTAAAAAATGCGCCCTGAATTCATAGAAGGCTAACCCCTTTGAAAATTTGGTAAAATGCGCCCAGAATTCCGAGAAGGCTAACCCCTTTGAAAATTTCGAAAAATGCGCCCAGAATTGCGAGAAGGCTAACCCCTTTGAAAATTTCGAAAAATGCTCCCAGGATTACGAGAAGGCTAACCCCTTTGAAAATTTCGAAAAATGCGCCCAGAATTCCGAGAAGGCTAACCCCTTTGAAAATTTCGTAAATGCGCACAGAATTACGAGAAGGATAACCCCTTTGAAAATTTCGAAAAAAGCGCCCAGAATCCCGAGAAGGCTAACCCCTTTGAAAATTTTGAAAAATGAGCGCAGAATTCCGATAAGGCTAACCCCTTTGAAAATTTCAAAAAATGCGCCCAGAATTCCGAGAAGGCTAACCCCTTTGGAAATTTCGAAAAATGCGCCCATAATTCCAAGAAGGCTAACCCCTTAGAAAATGTCGAAAAATGCGCCCAGAATCCGAGAAGGCTAACCCCTTTGAAAATTTCGAAAAATGCGCCCAGAATTCCGAGAAGGCTAACCCCTTTGAAAATTTCGAAAAATGCGCCCACAATTCCGAGAAGGCTAACCCCTTTGAAAATTTCGAAAAATGCGCCCAGAATTCCGAAAAGGCTAACCCCTTTGAAAATTTTGAAAAAATGCGCCCAGAATTCCGAAAAGGCTAACCCCTTTGAAAATTTCGAAAAATGCGCCCAGAATTCCGAGAAGGCTAACCCCTGTGAAAATTTCGAAAAATGCGCCCAGAATTCCGAGAAGGCTAACCCCTTTGAAAATTTCGAAAAATGCGCCCAGAATTCCGAGAAGGCTAACCCCTTTGAAAATTTCGAAAAATGCTCCCAGGATTACGAGAAGGCTAACCCCTTTGAAAATTTCGAAAAACGCGCCCAGAATTCCGAGAAGGCTAACCCCTTTGAAAATTTAGAAAAAAGCGCCCAGAATTCCGAGAAGGCTCCTTTGAAAATTTCGAAAAATGCGCCCAGAATCCCGAGAAGGCTAACCCCTTTGAATATTTTGAAAAATGAGCGCAGAATTCCTATAAGGCTAACCCCTTTGAAAATTTCGAAAAATGCGCCCAGAATTCCGAGAAGGCTAACCCCTTTGAAAATTTCGAAAAATGCGCCCAGAATTCCAAGAAGGCTAACCTTTTTGAAAATTTCGAAAAATGCGCCCAGAATTCCGAGAAGGCTAACCCCTTTGAAAATTTCGAAAAATGCGCCCAAAATTCCAAGAAGGCTAAACCCTTTAAAAATTTCGAAAAATGCGCCCAAAATTCCAAGAAGGCTAAACCCTTTGAAAATTTCGAAAAATGCGCCCAGAATTCCGAGAAGGCTAACCCCTTCGAAAAATGCGCCCAGAATTCCGAGAAGACTAACCCATTTGAAAATTTCGAAAAATGCGCCCAGATTCCGAGAAGGCTAACCCCTTTGAAAATTTGGAAAAATGCGCCCAGAATTCCGAGAAGGCCAACCCCTTTGAAAATTTGGAAAAATGCGCCCAGAATTCCGAGAAGGCTAACCCCTTTGAAAATTTCGAAAAATGCACCCAGAATTGCGAGAAGGCTAACCCCTTTGAAAATTTCGAAAAATGCGCCCAGAATTCCGAGAAGGCTAACCCCTTTGAAAATTTCGAAAAATGCGCCCAGGATTTCGAGAAGGCTAACCCCTTTGAAAATTTCGAAAAATGCGCCCAGAATTCCGAGAAGGCTAACCCCTATGAAAATTTGGAAAAATGCGCCCAGAATTCCGAGAAGGCTAACCCCTTTGAAAATTTCGAAAAATGTGCCCAGAATGCCGAGAAGTATTGTAAAACTGAGTGGTCTGCCAAATTTCCCAGTTGGGTGAAATAGTTAAAACAACAGGTAAGTGTTCTGTACGATGCTGGTTGAAATCTCCCTTCTGCAAAGTTTTAAGTTATTTATTTATACTGGAAAAAGCAGAGCGCGATATAAGAGCTAAAAAGAAATACAATTTCAACAGTCATTGCTGGCTGAGGTGGTTAATACAGAATGCTTCTGAGCGAAAGGTCCCAGGTTCGATCCCAGGGGGGTTAGAAAGTTTTTCAATAAATCTCTAAATATTATAAAAACTAGAGCGGAATATAAGACAGCTGAAAGAACATTTAACTTCAGCAATATCCGGTGGTTGAAGTGACTGAGGGATTTTAAGTAAAAAAGATTGAAATTAGAAATAATTAAAATCCCAGAGCTCCATACATGATGGCTAAAAAGGAAGGCGCAAGCAACAAGTTGTGGTGGCCGAAGCGGTTAAAGAGACGTGCTTCGGAAGACAAGGTCCAGGGTTCGATCCCCGGGACGGAAGGATTTTAAGTAAAAAAGATTAAAATTAAAAATAATTAAAATCCCAGAGCTCCATACAAGAAGGCTAAAAAGGAAGGTACAAGCAACAAGTTGTTCTGGCCGAAGCGGTTAAAGAGACGTGCTTCGAAAGAGAAGGTCCTGGGTTCAATCCCCGGGACCGAAGGATTTTAAGTAAAACAGATTAAAATTAAAAATAATTAAAATCCCAGAGCTCCGTACAAGAATGTTAAAAAGGAAAGTGCTTACAACAAGTTGTTGTGGCCAAAGCGGTTAAAGAGACCTGCTTCGGAAGAGAAGGTCCCGGGTTCGATCCCCGGGACTGAAGGATTTTAAGTAAAAAAGATTAAAATTAAAATTAATTAAAATCCCAGATCTCCATACAAGAAGGCTAAAAAGGAAGGTGAAAGCAATAAGTTGTTGTGGCCGAAGCGGTTAAAGAGACGTGCTTCGGAATAGAAGGTCCCTGGTTCGATCCCCGGGACGGAAGGATTTTAAGTAAAAAAGATTAAAATTAAAAATAATTAAAATCCCAGATCTCCATACAAGAAGGCTAAAATGGAAGGTGCAAGCAATAAGTTGTTGTGGCCGAAGCGGTTAAAGAGACGTGCTTCGGAAGAGAAGGTCCCGGGTTCAATCCCCGGGACGGAAGGATTTTAAGTAAAAAAGATTAAAATTAAAAATAATTAAAATCCCCGAGCTCCGTACAAGAATGTTAAAGGTGCAAGCAACATAATGTGGTGGCCGAAGCGGTTAAAGAGACGTGCTTCGGAGCAGAAGGTGGTGGGTTCGATTCCCGGCACGGAGTGATTTTAAGTAAAAGATAGAAAATTAAAAATAATTAAAATTTCAGTGTTCCGTGTAAGAGGGATAAGAAAGAAGGTGTAAGCAATAAGTTGCGGTGGCCTACCAGGCCTACATTCCAAAAAATAGGCCTTCTAGGCCTAGATTCCAAAAAATAGGCCTACAATCCAAATTAATCGTATTTTTTGGAATGTAGGCCTAGTAGGCCTATTTTTTGGAATGTAGGCCTAGTATGCTTATTTTTTGGAATGTAGGCCTAGTAGGCCTAATAGGCCTACACCCCAAAAAAGGCCTACTAGGCCTATGTCCAAAAAATAGGCCTACTAGGCCTACATTCCAAAAAATAGGCCTACTAGGCCTACATTCCAAAAAATAGGCCTACTAGGCCTACATTCCAAAAAATAGGCCTACTAGGCCTACATTCCAAAAAATAGGCCTACTAGGCCTACATTCCAAAAAATAGGCCTACTAGGCCTACGTCCCAAAAAATGGCCTACTAGGCCTACATTCCAAAAAATAGGCATACAATTCAAAATAGTCCTATTTTTGGAATGTAGGCCTAGTAGGCCTATTTTTTGGAATGTAGGGCTAGTAGGCCTATTTTTTGGATATAGGCCTAGTAGGCCTATTTTTAGGAATGTAGGCCTAGTAAGCCTATTTTTTGGAATGTAGACCTAGTAGGCCTATTTTTTGGATATAGGCCTAGTAGGCCTATTTTTTGGGGTGTAGGCCTACTAGGCCTATTTTTTGGAATGTAGGCCTAGTAGGCCTATTTTTTGGAATGTAGGCCTAGTAGGCCTATTTTTTGGATATAGGCCTAGTAGGCCTATTTTTTGGGGTGTAGGCCTACTAGGCCTATGTCCAAAAAAATAGGCCTACTAGGCCTACATTCCAGAAAATAGGCCTACTAGGCCTACATTCCAAAAAATAGGCCTACTAGGCCTACATTCCAAAAATATGCCTACTAGGCCTACATTCCAAAAAATAGGCCTACTAGGCCTACATTCCCAAAAATAGGCCTATTTTGAATTGTATGCCTATTTTTTGGAATGTAGGCCTAGTAGGCCATTTTTTGGAATGTAGGCCTAGTAGGCCTATTTTTTGGAATGTAGGCCTAGTAGGCCTATTTTTGGAATGTAGGCCTAGTAGGCCTATTTTTTGGAATGTAGGCCTAGTAGGCCTATTTTTGGAATGTAGGCCTAGTAGGCCTATTTTTTGGAATTTAGGCCTAGTAGGCCTATTTTTTGGATATAGGCCTAGTAGGCCTATTTTTTGGGGTATAGGCCTACTAGGCCTACATTCCAAAAAATAAGCATACTAGGCCTAAATTTCAAAAAATAGGCCTACTAGGCCTACATTCCAAAAAATAGGCCTACTAGGCCTACATTCCAAAAAATAGGCCTACTAGGCCTACATTCCAAAAAATACGCTTAATTTGGATTGTAGGCCTATTTTTTGGAATCTAGGCCTAATAGACCTATTTTGGATTGTAGGCCTATTTTTTGGAATCTAGGCCTAGAAGGCCTATTTTTTGGAATGTAGGCCTGGTAGGTCACCGCAACTTATTGCTTACACCTACCTTTTTATCCCTCTTACACGGAACACTGAAATTTTAATTATTTATAATTTCTATCTTTTACTTAAAATCACTCCGTGCCGGGAATCGAACGCACCACCTTCTCCTCTGAAGCAGGTATCTCTAACCGCTTCGGCCATCACAACTTGGTACTTATATTTTCATTTTTAGCTCTCTTATACGGAATTCTGGGATTTTAATTATTTTTAACTTTTATATTTTACTTAAAATCATTCCGTGCCGGGAATCGAACCCACCACCTTCTGCTCCGAAGCACGTCTCTTTAACCGCTTCGGCCACCACATCTTGTTGCTTGAATCTTCCTTTTTAGCTTTCTTGTACCGTGCTCTGGGATTTTAATTATTTTTAATTTTAATCTTTTTTTACTTAAAATCCTACCGTCCCGGGGATCGATCCAGGGACCTTCTCTTCCGAAGCACGTCTCTTTAACCGCTTCGGCCACCACAACTTGTTGCTACCACCTTCCTTTTTAACATTCTTGTACGGAGCTCTGGGATTTTAATTATTTTTAATTTTAATCTTTTTTACTTAAAATCCTTCCGTCCCGGGGATCGAACCAGGGACCTTCTATTCCGAAGCACGTCTCTTTAACCGCTTCGGCCACCACAACTTGTTGCTTGCACCTTCCTTTTTAGCCTTCTTGTATGGAGATCTAGGATTTTAATTATTTTTAATTTTAATCTTTTTTACTTAAAATCCTTCAGTCCCGGGGATCGAACCCGGGACCTTCTCTTCCGAAGTACGTCTCTTTAACCGCTTCGGCCACAACAACTTGTTGTAAGCACTTTCCTTTTTAACATTCTTGTACGGAGCTCTGGGATTTTAATTATTTTTAATTTTAATCTTAAAATCCTTCCGTCCCGGGGATTGAACCCAGGACCTTCTCTTTCGAAGCACGTCTCTTTAACCGCTTCGGCCAGAACAACTTGTTGCTTGCACCTTCCTTTTTAGCCTTCTTGTATGGAGCTCTGGGATTTTAATTATTTTTAATTTTAATCTTTTTTACTTAAAATCCTTCCGTCCCGGGGATCGAACCCGGGACCTTCTCTTCCGAAGTACGTCTCTTTAACCGCTTCGGCCACAACAACTTGTTGTAAGCACTTTCCTTTTTAACATTCTTGTACGGAGCTCTGGGATTTTAATTATTTTTAATTTTAATCTGTTTTACTTAAAATCCTTCCGTCCCGGGGATTGAACCCAGGACCTTCTCTTTCGAAGCACGTCTCTTTAACCGCTTCGGCCAGAACAACTTGTTGCTTGCACCTTCCTTTTTAGCCTTCTTGTATGGAGCTCTGGGATTTTAATTATTTTTAATTTTAATCTTTTTTACTTAAAATCCTTCCGTCCCGGGGATCGAACCCGGGACCTTGTCTTCCGAAGCACGTCTCTTTAACCGCTTCGGCCACCACAACTTGTTGCTTGCACCTTCCTTTTTAGCCATCATGTATGGAGCTCTGGGATTTTAATTATTTCTAATTTTAATCTTTTTTACTTAAAATCCTTCCGTCACTTCAACCACCGGATATTGCTGAAGTTAAATGTTCTTTCAGCTGTCTTATATTCCGCTCTAGTTTTTATAATATTTTAGAGATTTATTGATAAACTTTCTAACCCCCCTGGGATCGAACCTGGGACCTTTCGCTCAGAAGCATTCTGTATTAACCACCTCAGCCAGCAATGACTGTTGTAATTGTATTTCTTTTTAGCTCTTATATCGCGCTCTGCTTTTTCCAGTATAAATAAATAACTTAAAACTTTGCAGAAGGGAGATTTCAACCAGCATCGTACAGAACACTTACCTGTTGTTTTAACTATTTCACCCAACTGGGCAATTTGGCAGACCACTCAGTTTTAGTTTATCCCACTCTGGTTTCCCAGTAATGACGAATTATAGACTAAGATAGATGAATTTTCACATCATAGTTTAACGAAATCTCGTAGTGTACTGGTTAGCGTCTCCAACTACGAAGTCAAAGAAACAGAGTTCGAATCCCTGTCGAAGCGTATATTTGTAGGTTAGGAGTAAGTCCCTAGTAGGTAGGTAGGAAAGAAAACGGGTGCTTTTATTACTGGGATTAGGTTTTTCCTGGGTGCATTTTTTTACTGGGCTTAGGTTTTTCTGGGTGCATTTTTTTAACTGCGCTTTGGTTTTTTCTGGGTGTATTTTTTTACTGACTTAGGATTTTTCTGGGTACATTTTTTACTAGGCTTTGGTTTTTTTCTCTTGGAGAGAATTTTTTTACTTGGCTTAGCTTTCTTCCTGGGCTTAGGATTTTTCCTGCGCGCATTTTTACTGGGCTTGGGTTTTGTCCTGGGTGCATTTTTTTTACTGGTCTTAGGTTTCTTCGTGGGTGCATTTTTCATTGGGCTTAGGTTTCTTCCTGGGTGCAATTTTTTACTGGGCTTAGGATTCTTCCTGGGTGCATTTCTTACTGGGCTTAGGCTTTTTCTAGGTGAATTTTTTACTGGGCATAGGTTTTTTCCCTGGTACATTTTTTTACTGGGCTTAGGTTCTTTTATTTAAGGGCTCCTCCTAACTAACTACTTCATGAGAACTACAATAATTTATGCATTAATACTGTATAATTCGTAAAAAAAAATACCATATGCTCAAATACAATAACAGGCGTAACCATACAACTCTGCAAGAAATCAAAATATATAGCTTAAGATCATTACCAATGCAATTTTCGGTCCACTGTTTAGGAGAGGTTATCACATTGAGTTTCTACATGATCAAGTTGTATATTAGTAAATTATGAGTCCTACACCTCTTGAAGTTATATAAAAGGCAAAAAGGAAGTAATATTGACAAATCCTTCACTATCATAATGCATTGAAGACTCTGAACGAATGGGAAGAAATGAAGGTATTACGAGGGTTGATCAGAAAAAAAGGTTACAAGCCGCAGCATTTGAAAACTACACATTATGGAAAACTTTTCTTTCTCCAGTGTGGAGACAGATGGCACTACTTGTCATACAGCTGGTTTGCGGGTAGGTAGCGAAAGTTCCTAGATGGTTCAGGACGATTGAAATGGAAAGACGCTTAGAAAATTGAACTCGTTATTGTGCCACTTTGACACGGTTACGCGAAGCCATCCGACGCAAACGGCCGGCATGTTGAGTGAAGGTGTCATCCTTCTGCATGACAATGCCAGGCCCCATACTGCTCAAGCAACGCAGGAATTGTTGTGACGGTTCGGGTGGGAAATCTGGAGTCACCCCCATACAGCCCTGATTTGGCACCCAGTGACTATTTCCTGTTTCCGAAGTTGAAGGAGCACTTACCCGGTAGTCGGTTTCTCCTTCAGACAGGGCTGTGAAAACATCCGCCGAAACCTGGCTCAATGGACAGGGACCTGATTTCTACCAAGACAGGTTAAACAAATTGCTTGTACATTCTGATAAATGCTTAATGTCGATTATGTGGAAAAGTGATAGACGTGTATGCCTCTTAATTCCCTTTTGTATTTTCTGTTTATTGTTCATAAATATTTCTTTATTCGAATTGTAACATTTTTTCTGATCAACCCTCGTAAATAATGATTTGAGCAAAACTAAATTGGCCTATCGTGTTTGCTTATATTTATGTTTTGTTTTTTAGTTATTTATGTTATTTTGATTTGAAAATGATTGTAGGGACACGATACTACTAGTATTTGGAATAATAGTATTTGTAGGATTTAAAATGAAGATAGTTAATTAGCCTATTCATTTGTATGAAAGCGAAGAGAACAACAGTTTGATCTGGGGACATCCTGTATAATCTTTAAAACGTGCTAGCCCCCTTTTCTTTTTCTAAACCAGCTCATCCCGTAAAATAGAACTTAAAATAGATGAAGAGACTTCTGTTAAACAATGATCATGATTCAAAGCAACATAAAATGAAAACATCAATTTCTTGAATTGCTATTTATTTGTACGCTAATATTCCTCGCTAATGGCACTAATCTATAAATAATAGGTGACCTCAGATCTTCGATAAAATATTTACAAGTGCATTAGCGTAATATAATCGCCTATAAATTGGAGGATTTGCCTATATTCGTGTGCCTGACTTCCCCATATAGTAGAGTGTAATATGTACGATCATATCAGTTCTCACCGGCTACTACACATATTGCGGGACTAGAGCGAAGAGAAGACGACTTTTGCCTGAAGATCTCAATAAAAATTCATTAAATTGTAGACTTGAAGTAAGAAGAATCCTATATATTGTACAGGTAATAGTATTCTTTCAATTTTCATTTATTAACAGGCCATATTTGCAAAGATCTCATCAAAACTGCAATAAAATTGATCTTGACCTTTAGCATTGCAATAAATTAATCAATAATTATCTAATTAGGCTACTTTGATTATTTTATTTTATTTTATTTTAAGTCTACTAAACTACAATATTAGGCCTACATAGTAGAATCAAATGAAGAAAAATCCCAAGAACAACGAAAGAGTACTAAAACAAATCAATTAAACAATACTATCTCAATTACAACAATTATAAATAAAATAAAGTTAAAACCCTTTGAAAATTTCGAAAAATGCGACCAGAATTCCGAAGGCTAACCCAGGCACCCAGAATTCGTAGAAGGCTAAACCCATTAAAAATTTCGAAAAATGCACCCAGAATTCGAAGAAGGCTAACCCATTTGAAAATTTCGAAAAATGCACCCAGAATTCGAAGAAGGCTAACCCCTTTGAAAATTTTGAAAAATGCACGCAAAATTCGATCGAAAAATGCACCCAGAATTCGTAGAAGGCCAACACCTTTGAAAATTTCGAAAAATGCACCCAGAATTCGAAGAAGGCTATCCCCTTTGAAAATTTGGAAAAATGCACCCAGAATTCGAAGAAGGCTAAACCCTTTGAAAATTTCTAAAAATTCACCCAGAATTCCGAGAAGGCTAACCCCCTTTGAAAATTTAGAAAAATGCGCCCAGAATTCCGAGAAGGCTAACCCCTTTGAAAATTTCGAGAAATGCGCCCAGAATTCCGAGAAGGCTAACTCCTTTGAAAATTTCGAAAAATGCGCCCAGAATTCCGAGAAGGCTAACCCCTTTGAAAATTTCGAAAAATGCGTCCAGAATTCCGAGAAGGCTAACCCCTTTGAAAATTTCGAAAAATGCGTCCAGAATTCCGAGAAGGCTAACCCCTTTGAAAATTTCGAAAAATGCACCCAGAATTCGAAGAAGGCTAACCCATTTGAAAATTTCGAAAAATGCACCCAGAATTCGTAGAATGCTAACCGCTTTGAAAATTTTGAAAAATGCAGGCAGAATTCGAAGAAGGCTAACCCCTTTGAAAATTTCGAAAAATGCACCCAGAATTCGAAGAAGGCTAACCCCTTTAAAAGTTTCGAAAAATGCACCCAGAATTCGTATAAGGCTAACCCCTTTGAAAATTTCGAAAAATGCACCCAGAATTCGAAGTAGTCTAACCCAAATGAAAATTTCGAAAAATGAACCCAGAATTCGAAGAAGGCCCCTTTGAAAATTTCGAAAAATGAACCCAGAATTCGAAGAAGGCTAACCCCTTTAAAAATTTCGAAAAATGCACCCAGAATTCGTAGAAGGCTAACCCCTTTGAAAATTTCGAAAAATGCACCCAGAATTCGAAGTAGGCTAACCCCTTTGAAAATTTCGAATAATCCACCCAGAATTCGTAGAAGGCTAACCTATTTGAAAATTTCGACAAATCCACCCAGAATTCGTAGAAGGCTAATCCCTTTGAAAATTTCGAAAAATCCACCCAGAATTCGTAGAAGGCTAACCCCTTTGGAAATTTCGAAAAATGCACCCAGAATTCGAAGAAGGCCAACCCCTTTGAAAATTTCGAAAAATGCATCCAGAATTCGAAGAAGGCTAACCCCTTTGCAAATTTCGAAAAATGCACCCAGAATTCGAAGAAGGCTAACCCCTTTGAAAATAGCGAAAAATCCACCCAGAATTCAAAGAAGGCTAACCCCTTTGAAAATTTCGAAAAATGCACCCAGAATTCGTAGAAGGCTAACCCCTCTGAAAATTTCGAAAAATGCACCCAGAATTCGAAGAAGGCTATCCCCTTTGAAAATTTGGAAAAATGCACCCAGAATTCGAAGAAGGCTAAACCCTTTGAAAATTTCTAAAAATTCACCCAGAATTCCGAGAAGGCTAACCCCCTTTGAAAATTTCGAAAAATGCGCCCAGAATTCCGAGAAGGCTAACCCCTTTGAAAATTTCGAGAAAAGCGCCCAGAATTCCGAGAAGGCTAACCCCTTTGAAAATTTCGAAAAATGCGCCCAGAATTCCGAGAAGGCTAACCCCTTTAACAATTTCGATAAATGCGCCCAGAATTCCGAGAAGGCTAACTCCTTTGAAAATTTCGAAAAATGCGCCCAGAATTCCGAGAAGGCTAACCCCTTTGAAAATTTCGAAAAATGCGTCCAGAATTCCGAGAAGGCTAACCCCTTTGAAAATTTCGAAAAATGCACCAGGAATTCGAAGGCTAACCCCTTTGAAAATTTTGAAAAACGTACCCAGAATTCGAAGAAGGCTAACCGCTTCGAAAATTTCGAAAAATGCACCCAGATTTTGTTGAAGGCTAACACCATTGAAAATTTCGAAAAATGCACCCAGAATTCGTAGAAGGCTAATCCCTTTGAAAATTTCGAAAAATGCACCCAGAATTCGTATAAGGCTAACCCCTTTGAAAATTTCGAAAAATGCACCCAGAATTCGTAGAATGCTAACCGCTTTGAAAATATTGAAAAATGCACGCAGAATTCGAAGAAGGCTAACCAATTTGAAAATTTCGAAAAATGCACCCAGAATTCGAAGAAGGCTAACCCCTTTGAAAATTTCGAAAAATGCACCCAGAATTCGAAGAAGGTTAACCCCTTTGAAAATTTCGAAAAATGCACCCAGAATTCGAAGAAGGCTAACCCCTTTGAAAATTTCGAAAAATGCACCCAGAATTCGAAGAAGGCTAACCCCTTTGAAAATTTCGAAAAATCCACCCAGTATTCGTAGAAGGCTAACCCCTTTGAAAAATTCGAAAAATGCGCCCAGAATTACGAGAAGGCTAACCCCTTTGAAAATTTCGAAAAATGCGCCCAGAATTCCGAGAAGGCTAACCCCTTTGAAAATTTCGAAAAATGCGCCCTGAATTCCGAGAAGGCTAACCCCTTTGAAAATTTCGAAAAAAGCGCCCAGAATTCCGAGAAGGCTAACCCCTTTGAAAATTTCGAAAAATGCGCCCAGAATTCCGAGAAGGCTAACCCCTTTGAAAATTTCGAAAAATGCGCCCAGAATTCCGAGAAGGCTAACCCCTTTGAAAATTTCGAAAATGAGCCCAAAGTTCCGAGAAGGCTAACCCCTTTGAAGATTTCGAAAAATGCGCACAGAATTCCGTGAAGGCTAACCCCTTTGAAAATTTCGAAAAATGCGCCCAGAATTCCGAGAAGGCTAACCCCTTTGAAAATTTTGAAAAATGCACCCAGAATTCCGAGAAGGCTAACCCCTTTGGAAATATCGAAAAATGCGCCCAGAATTTCGAGAAGGCTAACCCCTTTGGAAATTTCGAAAATTGCGCCCAGAATTCCGAGAAGGCTAACCCCTTTGAAAATTTCGAAAAATGCGCCCAGATTTCCGAGAAGGCTAACCCAATATAAAATCTCGAAAAATGCGCCCAGAATTCCGAGAAGGCTAACTTCTATGAAAATTTCGAAAAATGCGCCCAGTATTCCGAGAAGGCTAACCCCTTCGAAAATTTCGAAAAATGCGCCCAGAATTCCGAGAAGGGTAACCCTTTTGAAAATTTCGAAAAATGCGCCCAGAATTCCGAAAAGGCTAACCCCTTTGAAAATTTCGAAAGATGAGCCCAGAATTCCGAGAAGGCTAACCCCTTTGAAAATTTCGAAAAATGCGCCCAGAATTCCGAGAAGGCTAACCCCTTTGAAAATTTCGAAAAATGCGCCCAGAATTCCGTGAAGGCTAACCCCTTTGAAAATTTCGAAAAATGAGCCCAGAATTCCGTGAAGGCTAACCCCTTTGAAAATTTCGAAAATCGCACCCAGAATTCCGAGAAGGCTAAACCCTTTGAAAATGTCGAAAAATGCACCCAGAATTCCGAGAAGGCTAACCCCTTTGAAAATGTCGAAAAATGCACCCTGAATTCCGAGAAGGCTAACCCCCTTGAAAATTTCGACAAATGCGCCCAGAATTCCGAGAAGGCTAACCCCTTTGAAAATTTCGAAAAATGCGCCCAGAATTCCGAGAAGGCTAACCCCTTTGAAAATTTCGAAAAATGCACCCAGAATTCGAAGAAGGTTAACCCCTTTGAAAATTTCGAAAAATGCACCCAGAATTCGAAGAAGGCCAACCCTTTTGAAAATTTCGAAAAATGCACTCGGAATTCGAAGAAGGCTAAACCCTTTGAAAATTTCGAAAAATGCACCCAGAATTCCGAGAAGGCAAACCCCTTTGAAAATGTCGAAAAATGCACCCAGAATTCCGAGAAGGCTAACCCCTTTGAAAATGTCGCAAAATGCACCCTGAATTCCGAGAAGGTTAACCCCCTTGAAAATTTCGACAAATGCGCCCAGAATTCCGAGAAGGCTAACCCCTTTGAAAATTTCGAAATATGCGCCCAGAATTTCGAGAAGGCTAACCCCTTTGAAAATTTCGAAAAATGCGCCCAGAATTCCGAGAAGGCTAACCCCTTTGAAAATTTCGAAAAATGAGCCCAGAATTCCGTGAAGGCTAACCCCTTTGAAAATTTCGAAAATCGCACCCAGAATTCCGAGAAGGCTAAACCCTTTGAAAATTTCGAAAAATGCACCCAGAATTCCGAGAAGGCAAACCCCTTTGAAAATTTCGAAAAATGAACCCAGAATTACGAGAAGGCTAACCCCTTTGAAAATGTCGAAAAATGCACCCAGAATTCCGAGAAGGCTAACCCCTTTGAAAATGTCGCAAAATGCACCCTGAATTCCGAGAAGGCTAACCCCCTTGAAAATTTCGACAAATGCGCCCAGAATTCCGAGAAGGCTAACCCCTTTGAAAATTTCGAAAAATGCGCCCAGAATTCCGAGAAGGCTAACCCCTTTGAAAATTTCGAAAAATGCACCCAGAATTCGAAGAAGGCCAACCCCTTTGAAAATTTCGAAAAATGCACTCGGATTTCGAAGAAGGCTAAACCCTTTGAAAATTTCGAAAAATGCACCCAGAATTCCGAGAAGGCAAACCCCTTTGAAAATTTCGAAAAATGCGCCCAGATTTCCGAGAAGGCTAACCCATTTGAAAATCTCGAAAAATGCGCCCAGAATTCCGAGAAGGCTAACTTCTATGAAAATTTCGAAAAATGCGCCCAAAATTCCGAGAAGGCTAACCCCTGTGAAAATTTCGAAAAATGCGCCCAGAATTCCGAGAAGGCTAACCCCTTTGAAAATTTCGAAAAATGCACCCAGAATTCCGAGAAGGCTAACCCCTTTGAAAATTTCGAAAAATGCGCCCAGTATTCCGAGAAGGCTAACCCCTTTGAAAATTTCGAAAAATGCGCCCAGAATTCCGAGAAGGGTAACCCTTTTGAAAATTTCGAAAAATGCGCCCAGAATTCCAAAAAGGCTAACCCCTTTGAAAATTTCGAAAGATGAGCCCAGAATTCCGAGAAGGCTAACCCCTTTGAAAATTTCGAAAAATGCGCCCAGAATTCCGAGAAGGCTAACCCCTTTGAAAAATTCGAAAAATGCGCCCAGAATTCCGAGAAGGCTAACCCCTTTGAAAATTTCGAAAAATGCGCCCAGAATTCCGAGAAGGCTAACCCCTTTGAAAATTTCGAAAAATGAGCCCAGAATTCCGTGAAGGCTAACCCCTTTGAAAATTTCGAAAATCGCACCCAGAATTCCGAGAAGGCTAAACCCTTTGAAAATTTCGAAAAATGCACCCAGAATTCCGAGAAGGCTAACCCCTTTGAAAATTTCGAAAAAATGCGCCCAGAATTCCGAGAAGGCTAACCCCTTTGAAAATTTCGAAAAATGCGCCCTGAATTCCGAGAAGGCTAACCCCTTTGAAAATTTCGAAAAAAGCGCCCAGAATTCCGAGAAGGCTAACCCCTTTGAAAATTTCGAAAAATGCGCCCAGAATTCCGAGAAGGCTAACCCCTTTGAAAATTTCGAAAAATGCGCCCAGAATTCCGAGAAGGCTAACCCCTTTGAAAATTTCGAAAAATGCGCCCAGAATTCCGAGAAGGCTAACCCCTTTGAAAATTTCGATAAATGCACCCAGAATTCGAAGAAGGTTAACCCCTTTGAAAATTTCGAAAAATGCACCCAGAATTCGAAGAAGGCCAACCCTTTTGAAAATTTCGAAAAATGCACTCGGAATTCGAAGAAGGCTAAACCCTTTGAAAATTTCGAAAAATGCACCCAGAATTCCGAGAAGGCAAACCCCTTTGAAAATGTCGAAAAATGCACCCAGAATTCCGAGAAGGCTAACCCCTTTGAAAATGTCGCAAAATGCACCCTGAATTCCGAGAAGGTTAACCCCCTTGAAAATTTCGACAAATGCGCCCAGAATTCCGAGAAGGCTAACCCCTTTGAAAATTTCGAAATATGCGCCCAGAATTTCGAGAAGGCTAACCCCTTTGAAAATTTCGAAAAATGCGCCCAGAATTCCGAGAAGGCTAACCCCTTTGAAAATTTCGAAAAATGAGCCCAGAATTCCGTGAAGGCTAACCCCTTTGAAAATTTCGAAAATCGCACCCAGAATTCCGAGAAGGCTAAACCCTTTGAAAATTTCGAAAAATGCACCCAGAATTCCGAGAAGGCAAACCCCTTTGAAAATTTCGAAAAATGAACCCAGAATTACGAGAAGGCTAACCCCTTTGAAAATGTCGAAAAATGCACCCAGAATTCCGAGAAGGCTAACCCCTTTGAAAATGTCGCAAAATGCACCCTGAATTCCGAGAAGGCTAACCCCCTTGAAAATTTCGACAAATGCGCCCAGAATTCCGAGAAGGCTAACCCCTTTGAAAATTTCGAAAAATGCGCCCAGAATTCCGAGAAGGCTAACCCCTTTGAAAATTTCGAAAAATGCACCCAGAATTCGAAGAAGGCCAACCCCTTTGAAAATTTCGAAAAATGCACTCGGATTTCGAAGAAGGCTAAACCCTTTGAAAATTTCGAAAAATGCACCCAGAATTCCGAGAAGGCAAACCCCTTTGAAAATTTCGAAAAATGCGCCCAGATTTCCGAGAAGGCTAACCCATTTGAAAATCTCGAAAAATGCGCCCAGAATTCCGAGAAGGCTAACTTCTATGAAAATTTCGAAAAATGCGCCCAAAATTCCGAGAAGGCTAACCCCTGTGAAAATTTCGAAAAATGCGCCCAGAATTCCGAGAAGGCTAACCCCTTTGAAAATTTCGAAAAATGCACCCAGAATTCCGAGAAGGCTAACCCCTTTGAAAATTTCGAAAAATGCGCCCAGTATTCCGAGAAGGCTAACCCCTTTGAAAATTTCGAAAAATGCGCCCAGAATTCCGAGAAGGGTAACCCTTTTGAAAATTTCGAAAAATGCGCCCAGAATTCCAAAAAGGCTAACCCCTTTGAAAATTTCGAAAGATGAGCCCAGAATTCCGAGAAGGCTAACCCCTTTGAAAATTTCGAAAAATGCGCCCAGAATTCCGAGAAGGCTAACCCCTTTGAAAAATTCGAAAAATGCGCCCAGAATTCCGAGAAGGCTAACCCCTTTGAAAATTTCGAAAAATGCGCCCAGAATTCCGAGAAGGCTAACCCCTTTGAAAATTTCGAAAAATGAGCCCAGAATTCCGTGAAGGCTAACCCCTTTGAAAATTTCGAAAATCGCACCCAGAATTCCGAGAAGGCTAAACCCTTTGAAAATTTCGAAAAATGCACCCAGAATTCCGAGAAGGCTAACCCCTTTGAAAATTTCGAAAAAATGCGCCCAGAATTCCGAGAAGGCTAACCCCTTTGAAAATTTCGAAAAATGCGCCCTGAATTCCGAGAAGGCTAACCCCTTTGAAAATTTCGAAAAAAGCGCCCAGAATTCCGAGAAGGCTAACCCCTTTGAAAATTTCGAAAAATGCGCCCAGAATTCCGAGAAGGCTAACCCCTTTGAAAATTTCGAAAAATGCGCCCAGAATTCCGAGAAGGCTAACCCCTTTGAAAATTTCGAAAATGAGCCCAAAGTTCCGAGAAGGCTAACCCCTTTGAAAATTTCGAAAAATGCGCACAGAATTCCGTGAAGGCTAACCCCTTTGAAAATTTCGAAAAATGCGCCCAGAATTCCGAGAAGGCTAACCCCTTTGAAAATTTTGAAAAATGCACCCAGAATTCCGAGAAGGCTAACCCCTTTGGAAATATCGAAAGATGCGCCCAGAATTTCGAGAAGGCTAACCCCTTTGGAAATTTCGAAAATTGCGCCCAGAATTCCGAGAAGGCTAACCCCTTTGAAAATTTCGAAAAATGCGCCCAGATTTCCGAGAAGGCTAACCCAATATAAAATCTCGAAAAATGCGCCCAGAATTCCGAGAAGGCTAACTTCTATGAAAATTTCGAAAAATGCGCCCAGTATTCCGAGGCTAACCCCTTTGAAAATTTCGAAAAATGCGCCCAGAATTCCGAGAAGGGTAACCCTTTTGAAAATTTCGAAAAATGCGCCCAGAATTCCGAAAAGGGTAACCCCTTTGAAAATTTCGAAAGATGAGCCCAGAATTCCGAGAAGGCTAACCCCTTTGAAAATTTCGAAAAATGCGCCCAGAATTCCGAGAAGGCTAACCCCTTTGAAAATTTCGAAAAATGCGCCCAGAATTCCGAGAAGGCTAACCCCTTTGAAAATTTCGAAAAATGAGCCCAGAATTCCGTGAAGGCTAACCCCTTTGAAAATTTCGAAAATGGCACCCAGAATTCCGAGAAGGTTAAACCCTTTGAAAATTTCGAAAAATGCACCCAGAATTCAAAGAAGGCTAACCCCTTTGAAAATTTCGAAAAATGCACCCAGAATTCGAAGAAGGCTAACCCCTTTGAAAATTTCGAAAAATCCACCCAGTATTCGTAGAAGGCTAACCCCTTTGAAAAATTCGAAAAATGCGCCCAGAATTCCGAGAAGGCTAACCCCTTTGAAAATTTCGAAAAATGCGCCCAGAATTCCGAGAAGGATAACCCCTTTGAAAATTTCGAAAAATGCGCCCTGAATTCCGAGAAGGCTAACCCCTTTGAAAATTTCGAAAAAAGCGCCCAGAATTCCGAGAAGGCTAACCCCTTTGAAAATTTCGAAAAATGCGCCCAGAATTCCGAGAAGGCTAACCCCTTTGAAAATTTCGAAAAATGCGCCCAGAATTCCGAGAAGGCTAACCCCTTTGAAAATTTCGAAAATGAGCCCAAAGTTCCGAGAAGGCTAACCCCTTTGAAAATTTCGAAAAATGCGCACAGAATTCCGTGAAGGCTAACCCCTTTGAAAATTTCGAAAAATGCGCCCAGAATTCCGAGAAGGCTAACCCCTTTGAAAATTTTGAAAAATGCACCCAGAATTCCGAGAAGGCTAACCCCTTTGGAAATATCGAAAAATGCACCCAGAATTTCGAGAAGGCTAACCCCTTTGGAAATTTCGAAAATTGCGCCCAGAATTCCGAGAAGGCTAACCCCTTTGAAAATTTCGAAAAATGCGCCCAGATTTCCGAGAAGGCTAACCCAATATAAAATCTCGAAAAATGCGCCCAGAATTCCGAGAAGGCTAACTTCTATGAAAATTTCGAAAAATGCGCCCAGTATTCCGAGAAGGCTAACCCCTTTGAAAATTTCGAAAAATGCGCCCAGAATTCCGAGAAGGGTAACCCTTTTGAAAATTTCGAAAAATGCGCCCAGAATTCCGAAAAGGCTAACCCCTTTGAAAATTTCGAAAGATGAGCCCAGAATTCCGAGAAGGCTAACCCCTTTGAAAATTTCGAAAAATGCGCCCAGAATTTCGAGAAGGCTAACCCCTTTGAAAATTTCGAAAAATGCGCCCAGAATTCCGAGAAGGCTAACCCCTTTGAAAATTTCGAAAAATGAGCCCAGTATTCCAAGAAGGCTAACCCCTTTGAAAATTTCGAAAAATGCGCCCAGAATTCCGAGAAGGGTAACCCTTTTGAAAATTTCGAAAAATGCGCCCAGAATTCCGAAAAGGCTAACCCCTTTGAAAATTTCGAAAGATGAGCCCAGAATTCCGAGAAGGCTAACCCCTTTGAAAATTTCGAAAAATGCGCCCAGAATTTCGAGAAGGCTAACCCCTTTGAAAATTTCGAAAAATGCGCCCAGAATTCCGAGAAGGCTAACCCCTTTGAAAATTTCGAAAAATGCGCCCAGATTTCCGAGAAGGCTAACCCAATATAAAATCTCGAAAAATGCGCCCAGAATTCCGAGAAGGCTAACTTCTATGAAAATTTCGAAAAATGCGCCCAGTATTCCGAGAAGGCTAACCCCTTTGAAAATTTCGAAAAATGCGCCCAGAATTCCGAGAAGGGTAACCCTTTTGAAAATTTCGAAAAATGCGCCCAGAATTCCGAAAAGGCTAACCCCTTTGAAAATTTCGAAAGATGAGCCCAGAATTCCGAGAAGGCTAACCCCTTTGAAAATTTCGAAAAATGCGCCCAGAATTTCGAGAAGGCTAACCCCTTTGAAAATTTCGAAAAATGCGCCCAGAATTCCGAGAAGGCTAACCCCTTTGAAAATTTCGAAAAATGAGCCCAGAATTCCGTGAAGGCTAACCCCTTTGAAAATTTCGAAAATCGCACCCAGAATTCCGAGAAGGCTAAACCCTTTGAAAATTTCGAAAAATGCACCCAGAATTCCGAGAAGGCAAACCCCTTTGAAAATTTCGAAAAATGAACCCAGAATTACGAGAAGGCTAACCCCTTTGAAAATGTCGAAAAATGCACCCAGAATTCCGAGAAGGCTAACCCCTTTGAAAATGTCGCAAAATGCACCCTGAATTCCGAGAAGGCTAACCCCCTTGAAAATTTCGACAAATGCGCCCAGAATTCCGAGAAGGCTAACCCCTTTGAAAATTTCGAAAAATGCGCCCAGAATTCCGAGAAGGCTAACCCCTTTGAAAATTTCGAAAAATGCACCCAGAATTCGAAGAAGGCCAACCCCTTTGAAAATTTCGAAAAATGCACTCGGATTTCGAAGAAGGCTAAACCCTTTGAAAATTTCGAAAAATGCACCCAGAATTCCGAGAAGGCAAACCCCTTTGAAAATTTCGAAAAATGCGCCCAG
Organism: Ectobius pallidus; assembly: GCA_964059195.1. Classification (NCBI taxonomy): domain Eukaryota; kingdom Metazoa; phylum Arthropoda; class Insecta; order Blattodea; family Ectobiidae; genus Ectobius; species Ectobius pallidus. Next base: position 169,734,257 of record CAXKWD010000001.1, read on the forward strand.
ATTTCCGAGAAGGCTAACCCATTTGAAAATCTCGAAAAATGCGCCCAGAATTCCGAGAAGGCTAACTTCTATGAAAATTTCGAAAAATGCGCCCAAAATTCCGAGAAGGCTAACCCCTGTGAAAATTTCGAAAAATGCGCCCAGAATTTCGAGAAGGCTAACCCCTTTGAAAATTTCGAAAAATGCGCCCAGAATTCCGAGAAGGCTAACCCCTTTGAAAATTTCGAAAAATGCGCCCAGAATTCCGAGAAGGCTAACCCCTTTGAAAATTTCGAAAAATGCGCCCAGAATTCCGAGAAGGCTAACCCCTTTGAAAATTTCGAAAAATGAGCCCAGAATTCCGTGAAGGCTAACCCCTTTGAAAATTTCGAAAATCGCACCCAGAATTCCGAGAAGGCTAAACCCTTTGAAAATTTCGAAAATGGCACCCAGAATTCCGAGAAGGTTAAACCCTTTGAAAATTTCGAAAAATGCACCCAGAATTCGAAGAAGGCTAACCCCTTTGAAAATTTCGAAAAATGCACCCAGAATTCGAAGAAGGCTAACCCCTTTGAAAATTTCGAAAAATCCACCCAGTATTCGTAGAAGGCTAACCCCTTTGAAAAATTCGAAAAATGCGCCCAGAATTCCGAGAAGGCTAACCCCTTTGAAAATTTCGAAAAATGCGCCCAGAATTCCGAGAAGGATAACCCCTTTGAAAATTTCGAAAAATGCGCCCTGAATTCCGAGAAGGCTAACCCCTTTGAAAATTTCGAAAAAAGCGCCCAGAATTCCGAGAAGGCTAACCCCTTTGAAAATTTCGAAAAATGCGCCCAGAATTCCGAGAAGGCTAACCCCTTTGAAAATTTCGAAAAATGCGCCCAGAATTCCGAGAAGGCTAACCCCTTTGAAAATTTCGAAAATGAGCCCAAAGTTCCGAGAAGGCTAACCCCTTTGAAAATTTCGAAAAATGCGCACAGAATTCCGTGAAGGCTAACCCCTTTGAAAATTTCGAAAAATGCGCCCAGAATTCCGAGAAGGCTAACCCCTTTGAAAATTTTGAAAAATGCACCCAGAATTCCGAGAAGGCTAACCCCTTTGGAAATATCGAAAAATGCACCCAGAATTTCGAGAAGGCTAACCCCTTTGGAAATTTCGAAAATTGCGCCCAGAATTCCGAGAAGGCTAACCCCTTTGAAAATTTCGAAAAATGCGCCCAGATTTCCGAGAAGGCTAACCCAATATAAAATCTCGAAAAATGAGCCCAGAATTCCGAGAAGGCTAACTTCTATGAAAATTTCGAAAAATGCGCCCAGTATTCCGAGAAGGCTAACCCCTTTGAAAATTTCGAAAAATGCGCCCAGAATTCCGAGAAGGGTAACCCTTTTGAAAATTTCGAAAAATGCGCCCAGAATTCCGAAAAGGCTAACCCCTTTGAAAATTTCGAAAGATGAGCCCAGAATTCCGAGAAGGCTAACCCCTTTGAAAATTTCGAAAAATGCGCCCAGAATTTCGAGAAGGCTAACCCCTTTGAAAATTTCGAAAAATGCGCCCAGAATTCCGAGAAGGCTAACCCCTTTGAAAATTTCGAAAAATGAGCCCAGTATTCCAAGAAGGCTAACCCCTTTGAAAATTTCGAAAAATGCGCCCAGAATTCCGAGAAGGGTAACCCTTTTGAAAATTTCGAAAAATGCGCCCAGAATTCCGAAAAGGCTAACCCCTTTGAAAATTTCGAAAGATGAGCCCAGAATTCCGAGAAGGCTAACCCCTTTGAAAATTTCGAAAAATGCGCCCAGAATTTCGAGAAGGCTAACCCCTTTGAAAATTTCGAAAAATGCGCCCAGAATTCCGAGAAGGCTAACCCCTTTGAAAATTTCGAAAAATGCGCCCAGATTTCCGAGAAGGCTAACCCAATATAAAATCTCGAAAAATGCGCCCAGAATTCCGAGAAGGCTAACTTCTATGAAAATTTCGAAAAATGCGCCCAGTATTCCGAGAAGGCTAACCCCTTTGAAAATTTCGAAAAATGCGCCCAGAATTCCGAGAAGGGTAACCCTTTTGAAAATTTCGAAAAATGCGCCCAGAATTCCGAAAAGGCTAACCCCTTTGAAAATTTCGAAAGATGAGCCCAGAATTCCGAGAAGGCTAACCCCTTTGAAAATTTCGAAAAATGCGCCCAGAATTTCGAGAAGGCTAACCCCTTTGAAAATTTCGAAAAATGCGCCCAGAATTCCGAGAAGGCTAACCCCTTTGAAAATTTCGAAAAATGAGCCCAGAATTCCGTGAAGGCTAACCCCTTTGAAAATTTCGAAAATCGCACCCAGAATTCCGAGAAGGCTAAACCCTTTGAAAATTTCGAAAAATGCACCCAGAATTCCGAGAAGGCAAACCCCTTTGAAAATTTCGAAAAATGAACCCAGAATTACGAGAAGGCTAACCCCTTTGAAAATGTCGAAAAATGCACCCAGAATTCCGAGAAGGCTAACCCCTTTGAAAATGTCGCAAAATGCACCCTGAATTCCGAGAAGGCTAACCCCCTTGAAAATTTCGACAAATGCGCCCAGAATTCCGAGAAGGCTAACCCCTTTGAAAATTTCGAAAAATGCGCCCAGAATTCCGAGAAGGCTAACCCCTTTGAAAATTTCGAAAAATGCACCCAGAATTCGAAGAAGGCCAACCCCTTTGAAAATTTCGAAAAATGCACTCGGATTTCGAAGAAGGCTAAACCCTTTGAAAATTTCGAAAAATGCACCCAGAATTCCGAGAAGGCAAACCCCTTTGAAAATTTCGAAAAATGCGCCCAGATTTCCGAGAAGGCTAACCCATTTGAAAATCTCGAAAAATGCGCCCAGAATTCCGAGAAGGCTAACTTCTATGAAAATTTCGAAAAATGCGCCCAAAATTCCGAGAAGGCTAACCCCTGTGAAAATTTCGAAAAATGCGCCCAGAATTTCGAGAAGGCTAACCCCTTTGAAAATTTCGAAAAATGCGCCCAGAATTCCGAGAAGGCTAACCCCTTTGAAAATTTCGAAAAATGCGCCCAGAATTCCGAGAAGGCTAACCCCTTTGAAAATTTCGAAAAATGCGCCCAGAATTCCGAGAAGGCTAACCCCTTTGAAAATTTCGAAAAATGAGCCCAGAATTCCGTGAAGGCTAACCCCTTTGAAAATTTCGAAAATCGCACCCAGAATTCCGAGAAGGCTAAACCCTTTGAAAATTTCGAAAAATGCACCCAGAATTCCGAGAAGGCTAACCCATTTGAAAATTTCGAAAAATGCACCCAGAATTCGAAGAAGGCTAACCCCTTTGAAAATTTTGAAAAATGCACGCAAAATTCGATCGAAAAATGCACCCAGAATTCGTAGAAGGCTAACACCTTTGAAAATTTCGAAAAATGCACCCAGAATTCGAAGAAGGCTATCCCCTTTGAAAATTTGGAAAAATGCACCCAGAATTCGAAGAAGGCTAAACCCTTTGAAAATTTCTAAAAATTCACCCAGAATTCCGAGAAGGCTAACCCCCTTTGAAAATTTAGAAAAATGCGCCCAGAATTCCGAGAAGGCTAACCCCTTTGAAAATTTCGAGAAATGCGCCCAGAATTCCGAGAAGGCTAACTCCTTTGAAAATTTCGAAAAATGCGCCCAGAATTCCGAGAAGGCTAACCCCTTTGAAAATTTCGAAAAATGCGTCCAGAATTCCGAGAAGGCTAACCCCTTTGAAAATTTCGAAAAATGCGTCCAGAATACCGAGAAGGCTAACCCCTTTGAAAATTTCGAAAAATGCACCCAGAATTCGAAGAAGGCTAACCCATTTGAAAATTTCGAAAAATGCACCCAGAATTCGTAGAATGCTAACCGCTTTGAAAATTTTGAAAAATGCAGGCAGAATTCGAAGAAGGCTAACCCCTTTGAAAATTTCGAAAAATGCACCCAGAATTCGAAGAAGGCTAACCCCTTTAAAAATTTCGAAAAATGCACCCAGAATTCGTATAAGGCTAACCCCTTTGAAAATTTCGAAAAATGCACCCAGAATTCGAAGTAGTCTAACCCAAATGAAAATTTCGAAAAATGAACCCAGAATTCGAAGAAGGCCCCTTTGAAAATTTCGAAAAATGAACCCAGAATTCGAAGAAGGCTAACCCCTTTAAAAATTTCGAAAAATGCACCCAGAATTCGTAGAAGGCTAACCCCTTTGAAAATTTCGAAAAATGCACCCAGAATTCGAAGTAGGCTAACCCCTTTGAAAATTTCGAATAATCCACCCAGAATTCGTAGAAGGCTAACCTATTTGAAAATTACGACAAATCCACCCAGAATTCGTAGAAGGCTAATCCCTTTGAAAATTTCGAAAAATCCACCCAGAATTCGTAGAAGGCTAACCCCTTTGAAAATTTCGAAAAATGCACCCAGAATTCGAAGAAGGCCAACCCCTTTGAAAATTTCGAAAAATGCACTCGGAATTCGAAGAAGGCTAAACCCTTTGAAAATTTCGAAAAATGCACCCAGAATTCGAAGAAGGTTAACCCCTTTGGAAATTTCGAAAAATGCACCCAGAATTCGAAGAAGGCCAACCCCTTTGAAAATTTCGAAAAATGCATCCAGAATTCGAAGAAGGCTAACCCCTTTGCAAATTTCGAAAAATGCACCCAGAATTCGAAGAAGGCTAACCCCTTTGAAAATAGCGAAAAATCCACCCAGAATTCAAAGAAGGCTAACCCCTTTGAAAATTTCGAAAAATGCACCCAGAATTCGTAGAAGGCTAACCCCTCTGAAAATTTCGAAAAATGCACCCAGAATTCGAAGAAGGCTATCCCCTTTGAAAATTTGGAAAAATGCACCCAGAATTCGAAGAAGGCTAAACCCTTTGAAAATTTCTAAAAATTCACCCAGAATTCCGAGAAGGCTAACCCCCTTTGAAAATTTCGAAAAATGCGCCCAGAATTCCGAGAAGGCTAACCCCTTTGAAAATTTCGAGAAATGCGCCCAGAATTCCGAGAAGGCTAACCCCTTTGAAAATTTCGAAAAATGCGCCCAGAATTCCGAGAAGACTAACCCCTTTAACAATTTCGATAAATGCGCCCAGAATTCCGAGAAGGCTAACTCCTTTGAAAATTTCGAAAAATGCGCCCAGAATTCCGAGAAGGCTAACCCCTTTGAAAATTTCGAAAAATGCGTCCAGAATTCCGAGAAGGCTAACCCCTTTGAAAATTTCGAAAAATGCACCAGGAATTCGAAGGCTAACCCCTTTGAAAATTTTGAAAAACGTACCCAGAATTCGAAGAAGGCTAACCGCTTCGAAAATTTCGAAAAATGCACCCAGATTTTGTTGAAGGCTAACACCATTGAAAATTTCGAAAAATGCACCCAGAATTCGTAGAAGGCTAATCCCTTTGAAAATTTCGAAAAATGCACCCAGTATTCGTATAAGGCTAACCCCTTTGAAAATTTCGAAAAATGCACCCAGAATTCGTAGAATGCTAACCGCTTTGAAAATATTGAAAAATGCACGCAGAATTCGAAGAAGGCTAACCAATTTGAAAATTTCGAAAAATGCACCCAGAATTCGAAGAAGGCTAACCCCTTTGAAAATTTCGAAAAATGCACCCAGAATTCGAAGGTTAACCCATTTGAAAATTTCGAAAAATGCACCCAGAATTCGAAGAAGGCTAACCCCTTTGAAAATTTCGAAAAATGCACCCAGAATTCGAAGAAGGCTAACCCATTTGAAAATTTCGAAAAATGCACCCAGAATTCGTAGAATGCTAACCGCTTTGAAAATTTTGAAAAATGCAGGCAGAATTCGAAGAAGGCTAACCCCTTTGAAAATTTCGAAAAATGCACCCAGAATTCGAAGAAGGCTAACCCCTTTAAAAATTTCGAAAAATGCACCCAGAATTCGTATAAGGCTAACCCCTTTGAAAATTTCGAAAAATGCACCCAGAATTCGAAGTAGTCTAACCCAAATGAAAATTTCGAAAAATGAACCCAGAATTCGAAGAAGGCCCCTTTGAAAATTTCGAAAAATGAACCCAGAATTCGAAGAAGGCTAACCCCTTTAAAAATTTCGAAAAATGCACCCAGAATTCGTAGAGGCTAAGCCCTTTGAAAATTTCGAAAAATGCACCCAGAATTCGAAGTAGGCTAACCCCTTTGAAAATTTCGAATAATCCACCCAGAATTCGTAGAAGGCTAACCTATTTGAAAATTTCGACAAATCCACCCAGAATTCGTAGAAGGCTAATCCCTTTGAAAATTTCGAAAAATCCACCCAGAATTCGTAGAAGGCTAACCCCTTTGAAAATTTCGAAAAATGCACCCAGAATTCGAAGAAGGCCAACCCCTTTGAAAATTTCGAAAAATGCACTCGGAATTCGAAGAAGGCTAAACCCTTTGAAAATTTCGAAAAATGCACCCAGAATTCGAAGAAGGTTAACCCCTTTGGAAATTTCGAAAAATGCACCCAGAATTCGAAGAAGGCCAACCCCTTTGAAAATTTCGAAAAATGCATCCAGAATTCGAAGAAGGCTAACCCCTTTGCAAATTTCGAAAAATGCACCCAGAATTCGAAGAAGGCTAACCCCTTTGAAAATAGCGAAAAATCCACCCAGAATTCAAAGAAGGCTAACCCCTTTGAAAATTTCGAAAAATGCACCCAGAATTCGTAGAAAGCTAACCCCTCTGAAAATTTCGAAAAATGCACCCAGAATTCGAAGAAGGCTATCCCCTTTGAAAATTTGGAAAAATGCACCCAGAATTCGAAGAAGGCTAAACCCTTTGAAAATTTCTAAAAATTCACCCAGAATTCCGAGAAGGCTAACCCCCTTTGAAAATTTCGAAAAATGCGCCCAGAATTCCGAGAAGGCTAACCCCTTTGAAAATTTCGAGAAATGCGCCCAGAATTCCGAGAAGGCTAACCCCTTTGAAAATTTCGAAAAATGCGCCCAGAATTCCGAGAAGACTAACCCCTTTAACAATTTCGATAAATGCGCCCAGAATTCCGAGAAGGCTAACTCCTTTGAAAATTTCGAAAAATGCGCCCAGAATTCCGAGAAGGCTAACCCCTTTGAAAATTTCGAAAAATGCGTCCAGAATTCCGAGAAGGCTAACCCCTTTGAAAATTTCGAAAAATGCACCAGGAATTCGAAGGCTAACCCCTTTGAAAATTTTGAAAAACGTACCCAGAATTCGAAGAAGGCTAACCGCTTCGAAAATTTCGAAAAATGCACCCAGATTTTGTTGAAGGCTAACACCATTGAAAATTTCGAAAAATGCACCCAGAATTCGTAGAAGGCTAATCCCTTTGAAAATTTCGAAAAATGCACCCAGTATTCGTATAAGGCTAACCCCTTTGAAAATTTCGAAAAATGCACCCAGAATTCGTAGAATGCTAACCGCTTTGAAAATATTGAAAAATGCACGCAGAATTCGAAGAAGGCTAACCAATTTGAAAATTTCGAAAAATGCACCCAGAATTCGAAGAAGGCTAACCCCTTTGAAAATTTCGAAAAATGCACCCAGAATTCGAAGGTTAACCCATTTGAAAATTTCGAAAAATGCACCCAGAATTCGAAGAAGGCTAACCCCTTTGAAAATTTCGAAAAATGCACCCAGAATTCGAAGAAGGCTAACCCCTTTGAAAATTTCGAAAAATCCACCCAGTATTCGTAGAAGGCTAACCCCTTTGAAAAATTCGAAAAATGCGCCCAGAATTCCGAGAAGGCTAACCCCTTTGAAAATTTCGAAAAATGCGCCCAGAATTCCGAGAAGGCTAACCCCTTTGAAAATGTCGAAAAATGCGCCCTGAATTCCGAGAAGGCTAACCCCTTTGAAAATTTCGAAAAAAGCGCCCAGAATTCCGAGAAGGCTAACCCCTTTGAAAATTTCGAAAAATGCGCCCAGAATTCCGAGAAGGCTAACCCCTTTGAAAATTTCGAAAAATGCGCCCAGAATTCCGAGAAGGCTAACCCCTTTGAAAATTTCGAAAATGAGCCCAAAGTTCCGAGAAGGCTAACCCCTTTGAAAATTTCGAAAAATGCGCACAGAATTCCGTGAAGGCTAACCCCTTTGAAAATTTCGAAAAATGCGCCCAGAATTCCGAGAAGGCTAACCCCTTTGAAAATTTTGAAAAATGCACCCAGAATTCCGAGAAGGCTAACCCCTTTGGAAATATCGAAAAATGCGCCCAGAATTTCGAGAAGGCTAACCCCTTTGGAAATTTCGAAAATTGCGCCCAGAATTCCGAGAAGGCTAACCCCTTTGAAAATTTCGAAAAATGCGCCCAGATTTCCGAGAAGGCTAACCCAATATAAAATCTCGAAAAATGCGCCCAGAATTCCGAGAAGGCTAACTTCTATGAAAATTTCGAAAAATGCGCCCAGTATTCCGAGAAGGCTAACCCCTTTGAAAATTTCGAAAAATGCGCCCAGAATTCCGAGAAGGGTAACCCTTTTGAAAATTTCGAAAAATGCGCCCAGAATTCCGAGAAGGCTAACCCCTTTGAAAATTTTGAAAAATGCACCCAGAATTCCGAGAAGGCTAACCCCTTTGGAAATATCGAAAAATGCGCCCAGAATTTCGAGAAGGCTAACCCCTTTGGAAATTTCGAAAATTGCGCCCAGAATTCCGAGAAGGCTAACCCCTTTGAAAATTTCGAAAAATGCGCCCAGATTTCCGAGAAGGCTAACCCAATATAAAATCTCGAAAAATGCGCCCAGAATTCCGAGAAGGCTAACTTCTATGAAAATTTCGAAAAATGCGCCCAGTATTCCGAGAAGGCTAACCCCTTTGAAAATTTCGAAAAATGCGCCCAGAATTCCGAGAAGGGTAACCCTTTTGAAAATTTCGAAAAATGCGCCCAGAATTCCGAAAAGGCTAACCCCTTTGAAAATTTCGAAAGATGAGCCCAGAATTCCGAGAAGGCTAACCCCTTTGAAAATTTCGAAAAATGCGCCCAGAATTCCGAGAAGGCTAACCCCTTTGAAAATTTCGAAAAATGCGCCCAGAATTCCGAGAAGGCTAACCCCTTTGAAAATTTCGAAAAATGAGCCCAGAATTCCGTGAAGGCTAACCCCTTTGAAAATTTCGAAAATCGCACCCAGAATTCCGAGAAGGCTAAACCCTTTGAAAATTTCGAAAAATGCACCCAGAATTCCGAGAAGGCAAACCCCTTTGAAAATTTCGAAAAATGAACCCAGAATTACGAGAAGGCTAACCCCTTTGAAAATGTCGAAAATGCACCCAGAATTCCGAGAAGGCTAACCCCTTTGAAAATGTCGAAAAATGCACCCTGAATTCCGAGAAGGCTAACCCCCTTGAAAATTTCGACAAATGCGCCCAGAATTCCGAGAAGGCTAACCCCTTTGAAAATTTCGAAAAATGCGCCCAGAATTCCGAGAAGGCTAACCCCTTTGAAAATTTCGAAAAATGCACCCAGAATTCGAAGAAGGTTAACCCCTTTGAAAATTTCGAAAAATGCACCCAGAATTCGAAGAAGGCCAACCCTTTTGAAAATTTCGAAAAATGCACTCGGAATTCGAAGAAGGCTAAACCCTTTGAAAATTTCGAAAAATGCACCCAGAATTCCGAGAAGGCAAACCCCTTTGAAAATGTCGAAAAATGCACCCAGAATTCCGAGAAGGCTAACCCCTTTGAAAATGTCGCAAAATGCACCCTGAATTCCGAGAAGGTTAACCCCCTTGAAAATTTCGACAAATGCGCCCAGAATTCCGAGAAGGCTAACCCCTTTGAAAATTTCGAAAAATGCGCCCAGAATTTCGAGAAGGCTAAACCCTTTGAAAATTTCGAAAAATGCGCCCAGAATTCCGAGAAGGCTAACCCCTTTGAAAATTTCGAAAAATGAGCCCAGAATTCCGTGAAGGCTAACCCCTTTGAAAATTTCGAAAATCGCACCCAGAATTCCGAGAAGGCTAAACCCTTTGAAAATTTCGAAAAATGCACCCAGAATTCCGAGAAGGCAAACCCCTTTGAAAATTTCGAAAAATGAACCCAGAATTACGAGAAGGCTAACCCCTTTGAAAATGTCGAAAAATGCACCCAGAATTCCGAGAAGGCTAACCCCTTTGAAAATGTCGCAAAATGCACCCTGAATTCCGAGAAGGCTAACCCCCTTGAAAATTTCGACAAATGCGCCCAGAATTCCGAGAAGGCTAACCCCTTTGAAAATTTCGAAAAATGCGCCCAGAATTCCGAGAAGGCTAAGCCCTTTGAAAATTTCGAAAAATGCACCCAGAATTCGAAGAAGGCCAACCCCTTTGAAAATTTCGAAAAATGCACTCGGATTTCGAAGAAGGCTAAACCCTTTGAAAATTTCGAAAAATGCACCCAGAATTCCGAGAAGGCAAACCCCTTTGAAAATTTCGAAAAATGCGCCCAGATTTCCGAGAAGGCTAACCCATTTGAAAATCTCGAAAAATGCGCCCAGAATTCCGAGAAGGCTAACTTCTATGAAAATTTCGAAAAATGCGCCCAAAATTCCGAGAAGGCTAACCCCTGTGAAAATTTCGAAAAATGCGCCCAGAATTCCGAGAAGGCTAACCCCTTTGAAAATTTCGAAAAATGCACCCAGAATTCCGAGAAGGCTAACCCCTTTGAAAATTTCGAAAAATGCGCCCAGTATTCCGAGAAGGCTAACCCCTTTGAAAATTTCGAAAAATGCGCCCAGAATTCCGAGAAGGGTAACCCTTTTGAAAATTTCGAAAAATGCGCCCAGGATTCCAAAAAGGCTAACCCCTTTGAAAATTTCGAAAGATGAGCCCAGAATTCCGAGAAGGCTAACCCCTTTGAAAATTTCGAAAAATGCGCCCAGAATTCCGAGAAGGCTAACCCCTTTGAAAAATTCGAAAAATGCGCCCAGAATTCCGAGAAGGCTAACCCCTTTGAAAATTTCGAAAAATGCGCCCAGAATTCCGAGAAGGCTAACCCCTTTGAAAATTTCGAAAAATGAGCCCAGAATTCCGTGAAGGCTAACCCCTTTGAAAATTTCGAAAATCGCACCCAGAATTCCGAGAAGGCTAAACCCTTTGAAAATTTCGAAAAATGCACCCAGAATTCCGAGAAGGCTAACCCCTTTGAAAATTTCGAAAAAATGCGCCCAGAATTCCGAGAAGGCTAACCCCTTTGAAAATTTCGAAAAATGCGCCCTGAATTCCGAGAAGGCTAACCCCTTTGAAAATTTCGAAAAAAGCGCCCAGAATTCCGAGAAGGCTAACCCCTTTGAAAATTTCGAAAAATGCGCCCAGAATTCCGAGAAGGCTAACCCCTTTGAAAATTTCGAAAAATGCGCCCAGAATTCCGAGAAGGCTAACCCCTTTGAAAATTTCGAAAATGAGCCCAAAGTTCCGAGAAGGCTAACCCCTTTGAAAATTTCGAAAAATGCGCACAGAATTCCGTGAAGGCTAACCCCTTTGAAAATTTCGAAAAATGCGCCCAGAATTCCGAGAAGGCAAACCCCTTTGAAAATTTCGAAAAATGAACCCAGAATTACGAGAAGGCTAACCCCTTTGAAAATGTCGAAAAATGCACCCAGAATTCCGAGAAGGCTAACCCCTTTGAAAATGTCGCAAAATGCACCCTGAATTCCGAGAAGGCTAACCCCCTTGAAAATTTCGACAAATGCGCCCAGAATTCCGAGAAGGCTAACCCCTTTGAAAATTTCGAAAAATGCGCCCAGAATTCCGAGAAGGCTAACCCCTTTGAAAATTTCGAAAAATGCACCCAGAATTCGAAGAAGGCCAACCCCTTTGAAAATTTCGAAAAATGCACTCGGATTTCGAAGAAGGCTAAACCCTTTGAAAATTTCGAAAAATGCACCCAGAATTCCGAGAAGGCAAACCCCTTTGAAAATTTCGAAAAATGCGCCCAGATTTCCGAGAAGGCTAACCCATTTGAAAATCTCGAAAAATGCGCCCAGAATTCCGAGAAGGCTAACTTCTATGAAAATTTCGAAAAATGCGCCCAAAATTCCGAGAAGGCTAACCCCTGTGAAAATTTCGAAAAATGCGCCCAGAATTCCGAGAAGGCTAACCCCTTTGAAAATTTCGAAAAATGCACCCAGAATTCCGAGAAGGCTAACCCCTTTGAAAATTTCGAAAAATGCGCCCAGTATTCCGAGAAGGCTAACCCCTTTGAAAATTTCGAAAAATGCGCCCAGAATTCCGAGAAGGGTAACCCTTTTGAAAATTTCGAAAAATGCGCCCAGAATTCCAAAAAGGCTAACCCCTTTGAAAATTTCGAAAGATGAGCCCAGAATTCCGAGAAGGCTAACCCCTTTGAAAATTTCGAAAAATGCGCCCAGAATTCCGAGAAGGCTAACCCCTTTGAAAAATTCGAAAAATGCGCCCAGAATTCCGAGAAGGCTAACCCCTTTGAAAATTTCGAAAAATGCGCCCAGAATTCCGAGAAGGCTAACCCCTTTGAAAATTTCGAAAAATGAGCCCAGAATTCCGTGAAGGCTAACCCCTTTGAAAATTTCGAAAATCGCACCCAGAATTCCGAGAAGGCTAAACCCTTTGAAAATTTCGAAAAATGCACCCAGAATTCCGAGAAGGCTAACCCCTTTGAAAATTTCGAAAAAATGCGCCCAGAATTCCGAGAAGGCTAACCCCTTTGAAAATTTCGAAAAATGCGCCCTGAATTCCGAGAAGGCTAACCCCTTTGAAAATTTCGAAAAAAGCGCCCAGAATTCCGAGAAGGCTAACCCCTTTGAAAATTTCGAAAAATGCGCCCAGAATTCCGAGAAGGCTAACCCCTTTGAAAATTTCGAAAAATGCGCCCAGAATTCCGAGAAGGCTAACCCCTTTGAAAATTTCGAAAATGAGCCCAAAGTTCCGAGAAGGCTAACCCCTTTGAAAATTTCGAAAAATGCGCACAGAATTCCGTGAAGGCTAACCCCTTTGAAAATTTCGAAAAATGCGCCCAGAATTCCGAGAAGGCTAACCCCTTTGAAAATTTTGAAAAATGCACCCAGAATTCCGAGAAGGCTAACCCCTTTGGAAATATCGAAAGATGCGCCCAGAATTTCGAGAAGGCTAACCCCTTTGGAAATTTCGAAAATTGCGCCCAGAATTCCGAGAAGGCTAACCCCTTTGAAAATTTCGAAAAATGCGCCCAGATTTCCGAGAAGGCTAACCCAATATAAAATCTCGAAAAATGCGCCCAGAATTCCGAGAAGGCTAACCCCTTTGAAAATTTCGAAAAATGCGCCCAGAATTCCGAGAAGGCTAACCCCTTTGAAAATTTCGAAAAATGAGCCCAGAATTCCGTGAAGGCTAACCCCTTTGAAAATTTCGAAAATGGCACCCAGAATTCCGAGAAGGTTAAACCCTTTGAAAATTTCGAAAAATGCACCCAGAATTCGAAGAAGGCTAACCCCTTTGAAAATTTCGAAAAATGCACCCAGAATTCGAAGAAGGCTAACCCCTTTGAAAATTTCGAAAAATCCACCCAGTATTCGTAGAAGGCTAACCCCTTTGAAAAATTCGAAAAATGCGCCCAGAATTCCGAGAAGGCTAACCCCTTTGAAAATTTCGAAAAATGCGCCCAGAATTCCGAGAAGGATAACCCCTTTGAAAATTTCGAAAAATGCGCCCTGAATTCCGAGAAGGCTAACCCCTTTGAAAATTTCGAAAAAAGCGCCCAGAATTCCGAGAAGGCTAACCCCTTTGAAAATTTCGAAAAATGCGCCCAGAATTCCGAGAAGGCTAACCCCTTTGAAAATTTCGAAAAATGCGCCCAGAATTCCGAGAAGGCTAACCCCTTTGAAAATTTCGAAAATGAGCCCAAAGTTCCGAGAAGGCTAACCCCTTTGAAAATTTCGAAAAATGCGCACAGAATTCCGTGAAGGCTAACCCCTTTGAAAATTTCGAAAAATGCGCCCAGAATTCCGAGAAGGCTAACCCCTTTGAAAATTTTGAAAAATGCACCCAGAATTCCGAGAAGGCTAACCCCTTTGGAAATATCGAAAAATGCACCCAGAATTTCGAGAAGGCTAACCCCTTTGGAAATTTCGAAAATTGCGCCCAGAATTCCGAGAAGGCTAACCCCTTTGAAAATTTCGAAAAATGCGCCCAGATTTCCGAGAAGGCTAACCCAATATAAAATCTCGAAAAATGCGCCCAGAATTCCGAGAAGGCTAACTTCTATGAAAATTTCGAAAAATGCGCCCAGTATTCCGAGAAGGCTAACCCCTTTGAAAATTTCGAAAAATGCGCCCAGAATTCCGAGAAGGCTAACCCCTTTGAAAATTTCGAAAAATGAGCCCAGTATTCCGAGAAGGCTAACCCCTTTGAAAATTTCGAAAAATGCGCCCAGAATTCCGAGAAGGGTAACCCTTTTGAAAATTTCGAAAAATGCGCCCAGAATTCCGAAAAGGCTAACCCCTTTGAAAATTTCGAAAGATGAGCCCAGAATTCCGAGAAGGCTAACCCCTTTGAAAATTTCGAAAAATGCGCCCAGAATTTCGAGAAGGCTAACCCCTTTGAAAATTTCGAAAAATGCGCCCAGAATTCCGAGAAGGCTAACCCCTTTGAAAATTTCGAAAAATGCGCCCAGATTTCCGAGAAGGCTAACCCAATATAAAATCTCGAAAAATGCGCCCAGAATTCCGAGAAGGCTAACTTCTATGAAAATTTCGAAAAATGCGCCCAGTATTCCGAGAAGGCTAACCCCTTTGAAAATTTCGAAAAATGCGCCCAGAATTCCGAGAAGGGTAACCCTTTTGAAAATTTCGAAAAATGCGCCCAGAATTCCGAAAAGGCTAACCCCTTTGAAAATTTCGAAAGATGAGCCCAGAATTCCGAGAAGGCTAACCCCTTTGAAAATTTCGAAAAATGCGCCCAGAATTTCGAGAAGGCTAACCCCTTTGAAAATTTCGAAAAATGCGCCCAGAATTCCGAGAAGGCTAACCCCTTTGAAAATTTCGAAAAATGAGCCCAGAATTCCGTGAAGGCTAACCCCTTTGAAAATTTCGAAAATCGCACCCAGAATTCCGAGAAGGCTAAACCCTTTGAAAATTTCGAAAAATGCACCCAGAATTCCGAGAAGGCAAACCCCTTTGAAAATTTCGAAAAATGAACCCAGAATTACGAGAAGGCTAACCCCTTTGAAAATGTCGAAAAATGCACCCAGAATTCCGAGAAGGCTAACCCCTTTGAAAATGTCGCAAAATGCACCCTGAATTCCGAGAAGGCTAACCCCCTTGAAAATTTCGACAAATGCGCCCAGAATTCCGAGAAGGCTAACCCCTTTGAAAATTTCGAAAAATGCGCCCAGAATTCCGAGAAGGCTAACCCCTTTGAAAATTTCGAAAAATGCACCCAGAATTCGAAGAAGGCCAACCCCTTTGAAAATTTCGAAAAATGCACTCGGATTTCGAAGAAGGCTAAACCCTTTGAAAATTTC
The DNA here is from genome assembly GCA_964059195.1 of Ectobius pallidus. Classification (NCBI taxonomy): domain Eukaryota; kingdom Metazoa; phylum Arthropoda; class Insecta; order Blattodea; family Ectobiidae; genus Ectobius; species Ectobius pallidus. The sequence goes on from CAXKWD010000001.1 coordinate 169,749,652, forward strand.
GAAAAATGCACCCAGAATTCCGAGAAGGCAAACCCCTTTGAAAATTTCGAAAAATGCGCCCAGATTTCCGAGAAGGCTAACCCATTTGAAAATCTCGAAAAATGCGCCCAGAATTCCGAGAAGGCTAACTTCTATGAAAATTTCGAAAAATGCGCCCAAAATTCCGAGAAGGCTAACCCCTGTGAAAATTTCGAAAAATGCGCCCAGAATTTCGAGAAGGCTAACCCCTTTGAAAATTTCGAAAAATGCGCCCAGAATTCCGAGAAGGCTAACCCCTTTGAAAATTTCGAAAAATGCGCCCAGAATTCCGAGAAGGCTAACCCCTTTGAAAATTTCGAAAAATGCGCCCAGAATTCCGAGAAGGCTAACCCCTTTGAAAATTTCGAAAAATGAGCCCAGAATTCCGTGAAGGCTAACCCCTTTGAAAATTTCGAAAATCGCACCCAGAATTCCGAGAAGGCTAAACCCTTTGAAAATTTCGAAAAATGCACCCAGAATTCCGAGAAGGCTAACCCATTTGAAAATTTCGAAAAATGCACCCAGAATTCGAAGAAGGCTAACCCCTTTGAAAATTTTGAAAAATGCACGCAAAATTCGATCGAAAAATGCACCCAGAATTCGTAGAAGGCTAACACCTTTGAAAATTTCGAAAAATGCACCCAGAATTCGAAGAAGGCTATCCCCTTTGAAAATTTGGAAAAATGCACCCAGAATTCGAAGAAGGCTAAACCCTTTGAAAATTTCTAAAAATTCACCCAGAATTCCGAGAAGGCTAACCCCCTTTGAAAATTTAGAAAAATGCGCCCAGAATTCCGAGAAGGCTAACCCCTTTGAAAATTTCGAGAAATGCGCCCAGAATTCCGAGAAGGCTAACTCCTTTGAAAATTTCGAAAAATGCGCCCAGAATTCCGAGAAGGCTAACCCCTTTGAAAATTTCGAAAAATGCGTCCAGAATTCCGAGAAGGCTAACCCCTTTGAAAATTTCGAAAAATGCGTCCAGAATACCGAGAAGGCTAACCCCTTTGAAAATTTCGAAAAATGCACCCAGAATTCGAAGAAGGCTAACCCATTTGAAAATTTCGAAAAATGCACCCAGAATTCGTAGAATGCTAACCGCTTTGAAAATTTTGAAAAATGCAGGCAGAATTCGAAGAAGGCTAACCCCTTTGAAAATTTCGAAAAATGCACCCAGAATTCGAAGAAGGCTAACCCCTTTAAAAATTTCGAAAAATGCACCCAGAATTCGTATAAGGCTAACCCCTTTGAAAATTTCGAAAAATGCACCCAGAATTCGAAGTAGTCTAACCCAAATGAAAATTTCGAAAAATGAACCCAGAATTCGAAGAAGGCCCCTTTGAAAATTTCGAAAAATGAACCCAGAATTCGAAGAAGGCTAACCCCTTTAAAAATTTCGAAAAATGCACCCAGAATTCGTAGAAGGCTAACCCCTTTGAAAATTTCGAAAAATGCACCCAGAATTCGAAGTAGGCTAACCCCTTTGAAAATTTCGAATAATCCACCCAGAATTCGTAGAAGGCTAACCTATTTGAAAATTACGACAAATCCACCCAGAATTCGTAGAAGGCTAATCCCTTTGAAAATTTCGAAAAATCCACCCAGAATTCGTAGAAGGCTAACCCCTTTGAAAATTTCGAAAAATGCACCCAGAATTCGAAGAAGGCCAACCCCTTTGAAAATTTCGAAAAATGCACTCGGAATTCGAAGAAGGCTAAACCCTTTGAAAATTTCGAAAAATGCACCCAGAATTCGAAGAAGGTTAACCCCTTTGGAAATTTCGAAAAATGCACCCAGAATTCGAAGAAGGCCAACCCCTTTGAAAATTTCGAAAAATGCATCCAGAATTCGAAGAAGGCTAACCCCTTTGCAAATTTCGAAAAATGCACCCAGAATTCGAAGAAGGCTAACCCCTTTGAAAATAGCGAAAAATCCACCCAGAATTCAAAGAAGGCTAACCCCTTTGAAAATTTCGAAAAATGCACCCAGAATTCGTAGAAGGCTAACCCCTCTGAAAATTTCGAAAAATGCACCCAGAATTCGAAGAAGGCTATCCCCTTTGAAAATTTGGAAAAATGCACCCAGAATTCGAAGAAGGCTAAACCCTTTGAAAATTTCTAAAAATTCACCCAGAATTCCGAGAAGGCTAACCCCCTTTGAAAATTTCGAAAAATGCGCCCAGAATTCCGAGAAGGCTAACCCCTTTGAAAATTTCGAGAAATGCGCCCAGAATTCCGAGAAGGCTAACCCCTTTGAAAATTTCGAAAAATGCGCCCAGAATTCCGAGAAGGCTAACCCCTTTAACAATTTCGATAAATGCGCCCAGAATTCCGAGAAGGCTAACTCCTTTGGAAATATCGAAAGATGCGCCCAGAATTTCGAGAAGGCTAACCCCTTTGGAAATTTCGAAAATTGCGCCCAGAATTCCGAGAAGGCTAACCCCTTTGAAAATTTCGAAAAATGCGCCCAGATTTCCGAGAAGGCTAACCCAATATAAAATCTCGAAAAATGCGCCCAGAATTCCGAGAAGGCTAACTTCTATGAAAATTTCGAAAAATGCGCCCAGTATTCCGAGGCTAACCCCTTTGAAAATTTCGAAAAATGCGCCCAGAATTCCGAGAAGGGTAACCCTTTTGAAAATTTCGAAAAATGCGCCCAGAATTCCGAAAAGGGTAACCCCTTTGAAAATTTCGAAAGATGAGCCCAGAATTCCGAGAAGGCTAACCCCTTTGAAAATTTCGAAAAATGCGCCCAGAATTCCGAGAAGGCTAACCCCTTTGAAAATTTCGAAAAATGCGCCCAGAATTCCGAGAAGGCTAACCCCTTTGAAAATTTCGAAAAATGAGCCCAGAATTCCGTGAAGGCTAACCCCTTTGAAAATTTCGAAAATGGCACCCAGAATTCCGAGAAGGTTAAACCCTTTGAAAATTTCGAAAAATGCACCCAGAATTCGAAGAAGGCTAACCCCTTTGAAAATTTCGAAAAATGCACCCAGAATTCGAAGAAGGCTAACCCCTTTGAAAATTTCGAAAAATCCACCCAGTATTCGTAGAAGGCTAACCCCTTTGAAAAATTCGAAAAATGCGCCCAGAATTCCGAGAAGGCTAACCCCTTTGAAAATTTCGAAAAATGCGCCCAGAATTCCGAGAAGGATAACCCCTTTGAAAATTTCGAAAAATGCGCCCTGAATTCCGAGAAGGCTAACCCCTTTGAAAATTTCGAAAAAAGCGCCCAGAATTCCGAGAAGGCTAACCCCTTTGAAAATTTCGAAAAATGCGCCCAGAATTCCGAGAAGGCTAACCCCTTTGAAAATTTCGAAAAATGCGCCCAGAATTCCGAGAAGGCTAACCCCTTTGAAAATTTCGAAAATGAGCCCAAAGTTCCGAGAAGGCTAACCCCTTTGAAAATTTCGAAAAATGCGCACAGAATTCCGTGAAGGCTAACCCCTTTGAAAATTTCGAAAAATGCGCCCAGAATTCCGAGAAGGCTAACCCCTTTGAAAATTTTGAAAAATGCACCCAGAATTCCGAGAAGGCTAACCCCTTTGGAAATATCGAAAAATGCACCCAGAATTTCGAGAAGGCTAACCCCTTTGGAAATTTCGAAAATTGCGCCCAGAATTCCGAGAAGGCTAACCCCTTTGAAAATTTCGTAAAATGCGCCCAGATTTCCGAGAAGGCTAACCCAATATAAAATCTCGAAAAATGCGCCCAGAATTCCGAGAAGGCTAACTTCTATGAAAATTTCGAAAAATGCGCCCAGTATTCCGAGAAGGCTAACCCCTTTGAAAATTTCGAAAAATGCGCCCAGAATTCCGAGAAGGGTAACCCTTTTGAAAATTTCGAAAAATGCGCCCAGAATTCCGAAAAGGCTAACCCCTTTGAAAATTTCGAAAGATGAGCCCAGAATTCCGAGAAGGCTAACCCCTTTGAAAATTTCGAAAAATGCGCCCAGAATTTCGAGAAGGCTAACCCCTTTGAAAATTTCGAAAAATGCGCCCAGAATTCCGAGAAGGCTAACCCCTTTGAAAATTTCGAAAAATGAGCCCAGAATTCCGTGAAGGCTAACCCCTTTGAAAATTTCGAAAATCGCACCCAGAATTCCGAGAAGGCTAAACCCTTTGAAAATTTCGAAAAATGCACCCAGAATTCCGAGAAGGCAAACCCCTTTGAAAATTTCGAAAAATGAACCCAGAATTACGAGAAGGCTAACCCCTTTGAAAATGTCGAAAAATGCACCCAGAATTCCGAGAAGGCTAACCCCTTTGAAAATGTCGCAAAATGCACCCTGAATTCCGAGAAGGCTAACCCCCTTGAAAATTTCGACAAATGCGCCCAGAATTCCGAGAAGGCTAACCCCTTTGAAAATTTCGAAAAATGCGCCCAGAATTCCGAGAAGGCTAACCCCTTTGAAAATTTCGAAAAATGCACCCAGAATTCGAAGAAGGCCAACCCCTTTGAAAATTTCGAAAAATGCACTCGGATTTCGAAGAAGGCTAAACCCTTTGAAAATTTCGAAAAATGCACCCAGAATTCCGAGAAGGCAAACCCCTTTGAAAATTTCGAAAAATGCGCCCAGATTTCCGAGAAGGCTAACCCATTTGAAAATCTCGAAAAATGCGCCCAGAATTCCGAGAAGGCTAACTTCTATGAAAATTTCGAAAAATGCGCCCAAAATTCCGAGAAGGCTAACCCCTGTGAAAATTTCGAAAAATGCGCCCAGAATTTCGAGAAGGCTAACCCCTTTGAAAATTTCGAAAAATGCGCCCAGAATTCCGAGAAGGCTAACCCCTTTGAAAATTTCGAAAAATGCGCCCAGAATTCCGAGAAGGCTAACCCCTTTGAAAATTTCGAAAAATGCGCCCAGAATTCCGAGAAGGCTAACCCCTTTGAAAATTTCGAAAAATGAGCCCAGAATTCCGTGAAGGCTAACCCCTTTGAAAATTTCGAAAATCGCACCCAGAATTCCGAGAAGGCTAAACCCTTTGAAAATTTCGAAAAATGCACCCAGAATTCCGAGAAGGCTAACCCATTTGAAAATTTCGAAAAATGCACCCAGAATTCGAAGAAGGCTAACCCCTTTGAAAATTTTGAAAAATGCACGCAAAATTCGATCGAAAAATGCACCCAGAATTCGTAGAAGGCTAACACCTTTGAAAATTTCGAAAAATGCACCCAGAATTCGAAGAAGGCTATCCCCTTTGAAAATTTGGAAAAATGCACCCAGAATTCGAAGAAGGCTAAACCCTTTGAAAATTTCTAAAAATTCACCCAAAATTTAGAAAAATGCGCCCAGAATTCCGAGAAGGCTAACCCCTTTGAAAATTTCGAGAAATGCGCCCAGAATTCCGAGAAGGCTAACTCCTTTGAAAATTTCGAAAAATGCGCCCAGAATTCCGAGAAGGCTAACCCCTTTGAAAATTTCGAAAAATGCGTCCAGAATTCCGAGAAGGCTAACCCCTTTGAAAATTTCGAAAAATGCGTCCAGAATACCGAGAAGGCTAACCCCTTTGAAAATTTCGAAAAATGCACCCAGAATTCGAAGAAGGCTAACCCATTTGAAAATTTCGAAAAATGCACCCAGAATTCGTAGAATGCTAACCGCTTTGAAAATTTTGAAAAATGCAGGCAGAATTCGAAGAAGGCTAACCCCTTTGAAAATTTCGAAAAATGCACCCAGAATTCGAAGAAGGCTAACCCCTTTAAAAATTTCGAAAAATGCACCCAGAATTCGTATAAGGCTAACCCCTTTGAAAATTTCGAAAAATGCACCCAGAATTCGAAGTAGTCTAACCCAAATGAAAATTTCGAAAAATGAACCCAGAATTCGAAGAAGGCCCCTTTGAAAATTTCGAAAAATGAACCCAGAATTCGAAGAAGGCTAACCCCTTTAAAAATTTCGAAAAATGCACCCAGAATTCGTAGAAGGCTAACCCCTTTGAAAATTTCGAAAAATGCACCCAGAATTCGAAGTAGGCTAACCCCTTTGAAAATTTCGAATAATCCACCCAGAATTCGTAGAAGGCTAACCTATTTGAAAATTTCGACAAATCCACCCAGAATTCGTAGAAGGCTAATCCCTTTGAAAATTTCGAAAAATCCACCCAGAATTCGTAGAAGGCTAACCCCTTTGAAAATTTCGAAAAATGCACCCAGAATTCGAAGAAGGCCAACCCCTTTGAAAATTTCGAAAAATGCACTCGGAATTCGAAGAAGGCTAAACCCTTTGAAAATTTCGAAAAATGCACCCAGAATTCGAAGAAGGTTAACCCCTTTGGAAATTTCGAAAAATGCACCCAGAATTCGAAGAAGGCCAACCCCTTTGAAAATTTCGAAAAATGCATCCAGAATTCGAAGAAGGCTAACCCCTTTGCAAATTTCGAAAAATGCACCCAGAATTCGAAGAAGGCTAACCCCTTTGAAAATAGCGAAAAATCCACCCAGAATTCAAAGAAGGCTAACCCCTTTGAAAATTTCGAAAAATGCACCCAGAATTCGTAGAAGGCTAACCCCTCTGAAAATTTCGAAAAATGCACCCAGAATTCGAAGAAGGCTAAACCCTTTGAAAATTTCTAAAAATTCACCCAGAATTCCGAGAAGGCTAACCCCCTTTGAAAATTTCGAAAAATGCGCCCAGAATTCCGAGAAGGCTAACCCCTTTGAAAATTTCGAGAAATGCGCCCAGAATTCCGAGAAGGCTAACCCCTTTGAAAATTTCGAAAAATGCGCCCAGAATTCCGAGAAGGCTAACCCCTTTAACAATTTCGATAAATGCGCCCAGAATTCCGAGAAGGCTAACTCCTTTGAAAATTTCGAAAAATGCGCCCAGAATTCCGAGAAGGCTAACCCCTTTGAAAATTTCGAAAAATGCGTCCAGAATTCCGAGAAGGCTAACCCCTTTGAAAATTTCGAAAAATGCACCAGGAATTCGAAGGCTAACCCCTTTGAAAATTTTGAAAAACGTACCCAGAATTCGAAGAAGGCTAACCGCTTCGAAAATTTCGAAAAATGCACCCAGATTTTGTTGAAGGCTAACACCATTGAAAATTTCGAAAAATGCACCCAGAATTCGTAGAAGGCTAATCCCTTTGAAAATTTCGAAAAATGCACCCAGTATTCGTATAAGGCTAACCCCTTTGAAAATTTCGAAAAATGCACCCAGAATTCGTAGAATGCTAACCGCTTTGAAAATATTGAAAAATGCACGCAGAATTCGAAGAAGGCTAACCAATTTGAAAATTTCGAAAAATGCACCCAGAATTCGAAGAAGACTAACCCCTTTGAAAATTTCGAAAAATGCACCCAGAATTCGAAGGTTAACCCATTTGAAAATTTCGAAAAATGCACCCAGAATTCGAAGAAGGCTAACCCCTTTGAAAATTTCGAAAAATGCACCCAGAATTCGAAGAAGGCTAACCCATTTGAAAATTTCGAAAAATGCACCCAGAATTCGTAGAATGCTAACCGCTTTGAAAATTTTGAAAAATGCAGGCAGAATTCGAAGAAGGCTAACCCCTTTGAAAATTTCGAAAAATGCACCCAGAATTCGAAGAAGGCTAACCCCTTTAAAAATTTCGAAAAATGCACCCAGAATTCGTATAAGGCTAACCCCTTTGAAAATTTCGAAAAATGCACCCAGAATTCGAAGTAGTCTAACCCAAATGAAAATTTCGAAAAATGAACCCAGAATTCGAAGAAGGCCCCTTTGAAAATTTCGAAAAATGAACCCAGAATTCGAAGAAGGCTAACCCCTTTAAAAATTTCGAAAAATGCACCCAGAATTCGTAGAAGGCTAACCCCTTTGAAAATTTCGAAAAATGCACCCAGAATTCGAAGTAGGCTAACCCCTTTGAAAATTTCGAATAATCCACCCAGAATTCGTAGAAGGCTAACCTATTTGAAAATTTCGACAAATCCACCCAGAATTCGTAGAAGGCTAATCCCTTTGAAAATTTCGAAAAATCCACCCAGAATTCGTAGAAGGCTAACCCCTTTGAAAATTTCGAAAAATGCACCCAGAATTCGAAGAAGGCCAACCCCTTTGAAAATTTCGAAAAATGCACTCGGAATTCGAAGAAGGCTAAACCCTTTGAAAATTTCGAAAAATGCACCCAGAATTCGAAGAAGGTTAACCCCTTTGGAAATTTCGAAAAATGCACCCAGAATTCGAAGAAGGCCAACCCCTTTGAAAATTTCGAAAAATGCATCCAGAATTCGAAGAAGGCTAACCCCTTTGCAAATTTCGAAAAATGCACCCAGAATTCGAAGAAGGCTAACCCCTTTGAAAATAGCGAAAAATCCACCCAGAATTCAAAGAAGGCTAACCCCTTTGAAAATTTCGAAAAATGCACCCAGAATTCGTAGAAGGCTAACCCCTCTGAAAATTTCGAAAAATGCACCCAGAATTCGAAGAAGGCTATCCCCTTTGAAAATTTGGAAAAATGCACCCAGAATTCGAAGAAGGCTAAACCCTTTGAAAATTTCTAAAAATTCACCCAGAATTCCGAGAAGGCTAACCCCCTTTGAAAATTTCGAAAAATGCGCCCAGAATTCCGAGAAGGCTAACCCCTTTGAAAATTTCGAGAAATGCGCCCAGAATTCCGAGAAGGCTAACCCCTTTGAAAATTTCGAAAAATGCGCCCAGAATTCCGAGAAGACTAACCCCTTTAACAATTTCGATAAATGCGCCCAGAATTCCGAGAAGGCTAACTCCTTTGAAAATTTCGAAAAATGCGCCCAGAATTCCGAGAAGGCTAACCCCTTTGAAAATTTCGAAAAATGCGTCCAGAATTCCGAGAAGGCTAACCCCTTTGAAAATTTCGAAAAATGCACCAGGAATTCGAAGGCTAACCCCTTTGAAAATTTTGAAAAACGTACCCAGAATTCGAAGAAGGCTAACCGCTTCGAAAATTTCGAAAAATGCACCCAGATTTTGTTGAAGGCTAACACCATTGAAAATTTCGAAAAATGCACCCAGAATTCGTAGAAGGCTAATCCCTTTGAAAATTTCGAAAAATGCACCCAGTATTCGTATAAGGCTAACCCCTTTGAAAATTTCGAAAAATGCACCCAGAATTCGTAGAATGCTAACCGCTTTGAAAATATTGAAAAATGCACGCAGAATTCGAAGAAGGCTAACCAATTTGAAAATTTCGAAAAATGCACCCAGAATTCGAAGAAGGCTAACCCCTTTGAAAATTTCGAAAAATGCACCCAGAATTCGAAGGTTAACCCATTTGAAAATTTCGAAAAATGCACCCAGAATTCGAAGAAGGCTAACCCCTTTGAAAATTTCGAAAAATGCACCCAGAATTCGAAGAAGGCTAACCCCTTTGAAAATTTCGAAAAATCCACCCAGTATTCGTAGAAGGCTAACCCCTTTGAAAAATTCGAAAAATGCGCCCAGAATTCCGAGAAGGCTAACCCCTTTGAAAATTTCGAAAAATGCGCCCAGAATTCCGAGAAGGCTAACCCCTTTGAAAATTTCGAAAAATGCGCCCTGAATTCCGAGAAGGCTAACCCCTTTGAAAATTTCGAAAAAAGCGCCCAGAATTCCGAGAAGGCTAACCCCTTTGAAAATTTCGAAAAATGCGCCCAGAATTCCGAGAAGGCTAACCCCTTTGAAAATTTCGAAAAATGCGCCCAGAATTCCGAGAAGGCTAACCCCTTTGAAAATTTCGAAAATGAGCCCAAAGTTCCGAGAAGGCTAACCCCTTTGAAAATTTCGAAAAATGCGCACAGAATTCCGTGAAGGCTAACCCCTTTGAAAATTTCGAAAAATGCGCCCAGAATTCCGAGAAGGCTAACCCCTTTGAAAAATTTGAAAAATGCACCCAGAATTCCGAGAAGGCTAACCCCTTTGGAAATATCGAAAAATGCGCCCAGAATTTCGAGAAGGCTAACCCCTTTGGAAATTTCGAAAATTGCGCCCAGAATTCCGAGAAGGCTAACCCCTTTGAAAATTTCGAAAAATGCGCCCAGATTTCCGAGAAGGCTAACCCAATATAAAATCTCGAAAAATGCGCCCAGAATTCCGAGAAGGCTAACTTCTATGAAAATTTCGAAAAATGCGCCCAGTATTCCGAGAAGGCTAACCCCTTTGAAAATTTCGAAAAATGCGCCCAGAATTCCGAGAAGGGTAACCCTTTTGAAAATTTCGAAAAATGCGCCCAGAATTCCGAGAAGGCTAACCCCTTTGAAAATTTTGAAAAATGCACCCAGAATTCCGAGAAGGCTAACCCCTTTGGAAATATCGAAAAATGCGCCCAGAATTTCGAGAAGGCTAACCCCTTTGGAAATTTCGAAAATTGCGCCCAGAATTCCGAGAAGGCTAACCCCTTTGAAAATTTCGAAAAATGCGCCCAGATTTCCGAGAAGGCTAACCCAATATAAAATCTCGAAAAATGCGCCCAGAATTCCGAGAAGGCTAACTTCTATGAAAATTTCGAAAAATGCGCCCAGTATTCCGAGAAGGCTAACCCCTTTGAAAATTTCGAAAAATGCGCCCAGAATTCCGAGAAGGATAACCCTTTTGAAAATTTCGAAAAATGCGCCCAGAATTCCGAAAAGGCTAACCCCTTTGAAAATTTCGAAAGATGAGCCCAGAATTCCGAGAAGGCTAACCCCTTTGAAAATTTCGAAAAATGCGCCCAGAATTCCGAGAAGGCTAACCCCTTTGAAAATTTCGAAAAATGCGCCCAGAATTCCGAGAAGGCTAACCCCTTTGAAAATTTCGAAAAATGAGCCCAGAATTCCGTGAAGGCTAACCCCTTTGAAAATTTCGAAAATCGCACCCAGAATTCCGAGAAGGCTAAACCCTTTGAAAATTTCGAAAAATGCACCCAGAATTCCGAGAAGGCAAACCCCTTTGAAAATTTCGAAAAATGAACCCAGAATTACGAGAAGGCTAACCCCTTTGAAAATGTCGAAAAATGCACCCAGAATTCCGAGAAGGCTAACCCCTTTGAAAATGTCGAAAAATGCACCCTGAATTCCGAGAAGGCTAACCCCCTTGAAAATTTCGACAAATGCGCCCAGAATTCCGAGAAGGCTAACCCCTTTGAAAATTTCGAAAAATGCGCCCAGAATTCCGAGAAGGCTAACCCCTTTGAAAATTTCGAAAAATGCACCCAGAATTCGAAGAAGGTTAACCCCTTTGAAAATTTCGAAAAATGCACCCAGAATTCGAAGAAGGCCAACCCTTTTGAAAATTTCGAAAAATGCACTCGGAATTCGAAGAAGGCTAAACCCTTTGAAAATTTCGAAAAATGCACCCAGAATTCCGAGAAGGCAAACCCCTTTGAAAATGTCGAAAAATGCACCCAGAATTCCGAGAAGGCTAACCCCTTTGAAAATGTCGCAAAATGCACCCTGAATTCCGAGAAGGTTAACCCCCTTGAAAATTTCGACAAATGCGCCCAGAATTCCGAGAAGGCTAACCCCTTTGAAAATTTCGAAAAATGCGCCCAGAATTTCGAGAAGGCTAACCCCTTTGAAAATTTCGAAAAATGCGCCCAGAATTCCGAGAAGGCTAACCCCTTTGAAAATTTCGAAAAATGAGCCCAGAATTCCGTGAAGGCTAACCCCTTTGAAAATTTCGAAAATCGCACCCAGAATTCCGAGAAGGCTAAACCCTTTGAAAATTTCGAAAAATGCACCCAGAATTCCGAGAAGGCAAACCCCTTTGAAAATTTCGAAAAATGAACCCAGAATTACGAGAAGGCTAACCCCTTTGAAAATGTCGAAAAATGCACCCAGAATTCCGAGAAGGCTAACCCCTTTGAAAATGTCGCAAAATGCACCCTGAATTCCGAGAAGGCTAACCCCCTTGAAAATTTCGACAAATGCGCCCAGAATTCCGAGAAGGCTAACCCCTTTGAAAATTTCGAAAAATGCGCCCAGAATTCCGAGAAGGCTAACCCCTTTGAAAATTTCGAAAAATGCACCCAGAATTCGAAGAAGGCCAACCCCTTTGAAAATTTCGAAAAATGCACTCGGATTTCGAAGAAGGCTAAACCCTTTGAAAATTTCGAAAAATGCACCCAGAATTCCGAGAAGGCAAACCCCTTTGAAAATTTCGAAAAATGCGCCCAGATTTCCGAGAAGGCTAACCCATTTGAAAATCTCGAAAAATGCGCCCAGAATTCCGAGAAGGCTAACTTCTATGAAAATTTCGAAAAATGCGCCCAAAATTCCGAGAAGGCTAACCCCTGTGAAAATTTCGAAAAATGCGCCCAGAATTCCGAGAAGGCTAACCCCTTTGAAAATTTCGAAAAATGCACCCAGAATTCCGAGAAGGCTAACCCCTTTGAAAATTTCGAAAAATGCACCCAGAATTCCGAGAAGGCTAACCCCTTTGAAAATTTCGAAAAATGCGCCCAGAATTCCGTGAAGGCTAACCCCTTTGAAAATTTCGAAAAATGCGCCCAGAATTCCGAGAAGGCTAACCCCTTTGAAAATTTCGAAAAATGCGCCCAGTATTCCGAGAAGGCTAACCCCTTTGAAAATTTCGAAAAATGCGCCCAGAATTCCGAGAAGGGTAACCCTTTTGAAAATTTCGAAAAATGCGCCCAGAATTCCAAAAAGGCTAACCCCTTTGAAAATTTCGAAAGATGAGCCCAGAATTCCGAGAAGGCTAACCCCTTTGAAAATTTCGAAAAATGCGCCCAGAATTCCGAGAAGGCTAACCCCTTTGAAAAATTCGAAAAATGCGCCCAGAATTCCGAGAAGGCTAACCCCTTTGAAAATTTCGAAAAATGCGCCCAGAATTCCGAGAAGGCTAACCCCTTTGAAAATTTCGAAAAATGAGCCCAGAATTCCGTGAAGGCTAACCCCTTTGAAAATTTCGAAAATCGCACCCAGAATTCCGAGAAGGCTAAACCCTTTGGAAATTTCGAAAATTGCGCCCAGAATTCCGAGAAGGCTAACCCCTTTGAAAATTTCGAAAAATGCGCCCAGATTTCCGAGAAGGCTAACCCAATATAAAATCTCGAAAAATGCGCCCAGAATTCCGAGAAGGCTAACTTCTATGAAAATTTCGAAAAATGCGCCCAGTATTCCGAGAAGGCTAACCCCTTTGAAAATTTCGAAAAATGCGCCCAGAATTCCGAGAAGGGTAACCCTTTTGAAAATTTCGAAAAATGCGCCCAGAATTCCGAAAAGGCTAACCCCTTTGAAAATTTCGAAAGATGAGCCCAGAATTCCGAGAAGGCTAACCCCTTTGAAAATTTCGAAAAATGCGCCCAGAATTCCGAGAAGGCTAACCAATTTGAAAATTTCGAAAAATGCACCCAGAATTCGAAGAAGGCTAACCCCTTTGAAAATTTCGAAAAATGCACCCAGAATTCGAAGGTTAACCCATTTGAAAATTTCGAAAAATGCACCCAGAATTCGAAGAAGGCTAACCCCTTTGAAAATTTCGAAAAATGCACCCAGAATTCGAAGAAGGCTAACCCCTTTGAAAATTTCGAAAAATCCACCCAGTATTCGTAGAAGGCTAACCCCTTTGAAAAATTCGAAAAATGCGCCCAGAATTCCGAGAAGGCTAACCCCTTTGAAAATTTCGAAAAATGCGCCCAGAATTCCGAGAAGGCTAACCCCTTTGAAAATTTCGAAAAATGCGCCCTGAATTCCGAGAAGGCTAACCCCTTTGAAAATTTCGAAAAAAGCGCCCAGAATTCCGAGAAGGCTAACCCCTTTGAAAATTTCGAAAAATGCGCCCAGAATTCCGAGAAGGCTAACCCCTTTGAAAATTTCGAAAAATGCGCCCAGAATTCCGAGAAGGCTAACCCCTTTGAAAATTTCGAAAATGAGCCCAAAGTTCCGAGAAGGCTAACCCCTTTGAAAATTTCGAAAAATGCGCACAGAATTCCGTGAAGGCTAACCCCTTTGAAAATTTCGAAAAATGCGCCCAGAATTCCGAGAAGGCTAACCCCTTTGAAAAATTTGAAAAATGCACCCAGAATTCCGAGAAGGCTAACCCCTTTGGAAATATCGAAAAATGCGCCCAGAATTTCGAGAAGGCTAACCCCTTTGGAAATTTCGAAAATTGCGCCCAGAATTCCGAGAAGGCTAACCCCTTTGAAAATTTCGAAAAATGCGCCCAGATTTCCGAGAAGGCTAACCCAATATAAAATCTCGAAAAATGCGCCCAGAATTCCGAGAAGGCTAACTTCTATGAAAATTTCGAAAAATGCGCCCAGTATTCCGAGAAGGCTAACCCCTTTGAAAATTTCGAAAAATGCGCCCAGAATTCCGAGAAGGGTAACCCTTTTGAAAATTTCGAAAAATGCGCCCAGAATTCCGAGAAGGCTAACCCCTTTGAAAATTTTGAAAAATGCACCCAGAATTCCGAGAAGGCTAAGCCCTTTGGAAATATCGAAAAATGCGCCCAGAATTTCGAGAAGGCTAACCCCTTTGGAAATTTCGAAAATTGCGCCCAGAATTCCGAGAAGGCTAACCCCTTTGAAAATTTCGAAAAATGCGCCCAGATTTCCGAGAAGGCTAACCCAATATAAAATCTCGAAAAATGCGCCCAGAATTCCGAGAAGGCTAACTTCTATGAAAATTTCGAAAAATGCGCCCAGTATTCCGAGAAGGCTAACCCCTTTGAAAATTTCGAAAAATGCGCCCAGAATTCCGAGAAGGATAACCCTTTTGAAAATTTCGAAAAATGCGCCCAGAATTCCGAAAAGGCTAACCCCTTTGAAAATTTCGAAAGATGAGCCCAGAATTCCGAGAAGGCTAACCCCTTTGAAAATTTCGAAAAATGCGCCCAGAATTCCGAGAAGGCTAACCCCTTTGAAAATTTCGAAAAATGCGCCCAGAATTCCGAGAAGGCTAACCCCTTTGAAAATTTCGAAAAATGAGCCCAGAATTCCGTGAAGGCTAACCCCTTTGAAAATTTCGAAAATCGCACCCAGAATTCCGAGAAGGCTAAACCCTTTGAAAATTTCGAAAAATGCACCCAGAATTCCGAGAAGGCAAACCCCTTTGAAAATTTCGAAAAATGAACCCAGAATTACGAGAAGGCTAACCCCTTTGAAAATGTCGAAAAATGCACCCAGAATTCCGAGAAGGCTAACCCCTTTGAAAATGTCGAAAAATGCACCCTGAATTCCGAGAAGGCTAACCCCCTTGAAAATTTCGACAAATGCGCCCAGAATTCCGAGAAGGCTAACCCCTTTGAAAATTTCGAAAAATGCGCCCAGAATTCCGAGAAGGCTAACCCCTTTGAAAATTTCGAAAAATGCACCCAGAATTCGAAGAAGGTTAACCCCTTTGAAAATTTCGAAAAATGCACCCAGAATTCGAAGAAGGCCAACCCTTTTGAAAATTTCGAAAAATGCACTCGGAATTCGAAGAAGGCTAAACCCTTTGAAAATTTCGAAAAATGCACCCAGAATTCCGAGAAGGCAAACCCCTTTGAAAATGTCGAAAAATGCACCCAGAATTCCGAGAAGGCTAACCCCTTTGAAAATGTCGCAAAATGCACCCTGAATTCCGAGAAGGTTAACCCCCTTGAAAATTTCGACAAATGCGCCCAGAATTCCGAGAAGGCTAACCCCTTTGAAAATTTCGAAAAATGCGCCCAGAATTTCGAGAAGGCTAACCCCTTTGAAAATTTCGAAAAATGCGCCCAGAATTCCGAGAAGGCTAACCCCTTTGAAAATTTCGAAAAATGAGCCCAGAATTCCGTGAAGGCTAACCCCTTTGAAAATTTCGAAAATCGCACCCAGAATTCCGAGAAGGCTAAACCCTTTGAAAATTTCGAAAAATGCACCCAGAATTCCGAGAAGGCAAACCCCTTTGAAAATTTCGAAAAATGAACCCAGAATTACGAGAAGGCTAACCCCTTTGAAAATGTCGAAAAATGCACCCAGAATTCCGAGAAGGCTAACCCCTTTGAAAATGTCGCAAAATGCACCCTGAATTCCGAGAAGGCTAACCCCCTTGAAAATTTCGACAAATGCGCCCAGAATTCCGAGAAGGCTAACCCCTTTGAAAATTTCGAAAAATGCGCCCAGAATTCCGAGAAGGCTAACCCCTTTGAAAATTTCGAAAAATGCACCCAGAATTCGAAGAAGGCCAACCCCTTTGAAAATTTCGAAAAATGCACTCGGATTTCGAAGAAGGCTAAACCCTTTGAAAATTTCGAAAAATGCACCCAGAATTCCGAGAAGGCAAACCCCTTTGAAAATTTCGAAAAATGCGCCCAGATTTCCGAGAAGGCTAACCCATTTGAAAATCTCGAAAAATGCGCCCAGAATTCCGAGAAGGCTAACTTCTATGAAAATTTCGAAAAATGCGCCCAAAATTCCGAGAAGGCTAACCCCTGTGAAAATTTCGAAAAATGCGCCCAGAATTCCGAGAAGGCTAACCCCTTTGAAAATTTCGAAAAATGCACCCAGAATTCCGAGAAGGCTAACCCCTTTGAAAATTTCGAAAAATGCACCCAGAATTCCGAGAAGGCTAACCCCTTTGAAAATTTCGAAAAATGCGCCCAGAATTCCGTGAAGGCTAACCCCTTTGAAAATTTCGAAAAATGCGCCCAGAATTCCGAGAAGGCTAACCCCTTTGAAAATTTCGAAAAATGCGCCCAGTATTCCGAGAAGGCTAACCCCTTTGAAAATTTCGAAAAATGCGCCCAGAATTCCGAGAAGGGTAACCCTTTTGAAAATTTCGAAAAATGCGCCCAGAATTCCAAAAAGGCTAACCCCTTTGAAAATTTCGAAAGATGAGCCCAGAATTCCGAGAAGGCTAACCCCTTTGAAAATTTCGAAAAATGCGCCCAGAATTCCGAGAAGGCTAACCCCTTTGAAAAATTCGAAAAATGCGCCCAGAATTCCGAGAAGGCTAACCCCTTTGAAAATTTCGAAAAATGCGCCCAGAATTCCGAGAAGGCTAACCCCTTTGAAAATTTCGAAAAATGAGCCCAGAATTCCGTGAAGGCTAACCCCTTTGAAAATTTCGAAAATCGCACCCAGAATTCCGAGAAGGCTAAACCCTTTGGAAATTTCGAAAATTGCGCCCAGAATTCCGAGAAGGCTAACCCCTTTCAAAATTTCGAAAAATGCGCCCAGATTTCCGAGAAGGCTAACCCAATATAAAATCTCGAAAAATGCGCCCAGAATTCCGAGAAGGCTAACTTCTATGAAAATTTCGAAAAATGCGCCCAGTATTCCGAGAAGGCTAACCCCTTTGAAAATTTCGAAAAATGCGCCCAGAATTCCGAGAAGGGTAACCCTTTTGAAAATTTCGAAAAATGCGCCCAGAATTCCGAAAAGGCTAACCCCTTTGAAAATTTCGAAAGATGAGCCCAGAATTCCGAGAAGGCTAACCCCTTTGAAAATTTCGAAAAATGCGCCCAGAATTCCGAGAAGGCTAACCCCTTTGAAAATTTCGAAAAATGCGCCCAGAATTCCGAGAAGGCTAACCCCTTTGAAAATTTCGAAAAATGAGCCCAGAATTCCGTGAAGGCTAACCCCTTTGAAAATTTCGAAAATCGCACCCAGAATTCCAAGAAGGCTAAACCCTTTGAAAATTTCGAAAAATGCACCCAGAATTCCGAGAAGGCAAACCCCTTTGAAAATTTCGAAAAATGAACCCAGAATTACGAGAAGGCTAACCCCTTTGAAAATGTCGAAAAATGCACCCAGAATTCCGAGAAGGCTAACCCCTTTGAAAATGTCGAAAAATGCACCCTGAATTCCGAAAAATGAACCCAGAATTCGAAGAAGGCTAACCCCCTTTGAAAATTTCGAAAAATGCACCCAGAATTCGAAGAAGGCTAACCCCTTTAAAATTTCGAAAAATCCGCCCAGAATTCGAAGAAGGCTAAGCCCTTTGAAAATTTCGAAAAATGCACCCAGATTTCACAGAAGGCTAACCCATTTGAAAATTTCGAAAAATGCACCCAGAATTCGAAGAAGGCTAACCCCTTTGAAAATTTCGAAAAATGCACCCAGAATTCGAAGGCTAACCCCTTTGAAAATTTCGAAAAACGCACCCAGAATTCGACGGCTAACCCCTTTGAAAATTTCGAAAAATGCACCCAGAATTCGAAGAAGGCTAACCCCTTTGAACACACCCATATCCTCAGTTTTAGTTGACCAGACTACCCATGCAACAGAGGGCGTGGTTTACAGCTCACCTTCATACGGCCGACTTTAAGCAAGTTGCACGCTCAGGATTTCAGTGTCTCCTAGCAATGAGAGTTGTGGCAGGTGATTTAATAAATATTAAGCGAACCATACCTAGTAGGGCATTTAATAACGTAAATAATTAAGCTCATAAATCCTTACATGAAATTTTGGCGTTTGGAAGAAACGATGTCAGATTCTCACTACATCCATGTGATTTCAGCCAGTCAAATGTGGAAATATCATTGCGGAGAGCGATCCAACTAGGAAGACGTACACCAAAGGTGAGGGGAAGAGTGAGTGGAAGGGACGTTTGCATTGCACGGTACAAGGAGCTCATGTGCTCTTAAATATCTTCCTAGCTGGATCGGCCTTTAGATGTTGCAGTTCTCCCTAACTTTGGGTCAGAAAACGACGATGTATTTCAAGCTAATCATATGGATACAGATATCGGCGAGGTATAGTACATTCCAATAAATGAAAGCCTCCGTTCTTGGAGCTACCCAGAAAACACTTTCCCCTGCTACTTAACCATAGAATTACTGAACAATAGGTGATTCTCATTGTTAAACGATTTAATGTAATTATTGTAAATTAATTTTATTACATTACACTTCTATAGCTTAACTTAAAGCACAACATTGCGAATGCCAGATTATAATAATAATTATAAGAGCTAAAAGTTCAATAGTTGCACCCGCAGTGTTAATGAATAATATGTCCTTTTTTCTAACCCAGGTGCAAAAATGTCCAAACAGGCCACATCGGAAGAAAATTTGACTGACTCTGGGATTAGCGTACATTGAGAAGGGGACACATTGTAAAACCATTCCTTAAAGACTCCCCAAGTCTCGAATGGTGGAGTGAGACGAGACTTTCATGTTTGGGAATAAACTATAACAGATGCTGCAGGTCTACAGTATGCTGCTAACTATTTAATTAACCCTGTGGACAGGAAAGTGAGAAGCATTATAAACTATATAGAAAAAAATGCCAACATGAGTGCCGAAAGAAAATTTTAAGGAGGGGCCCGGAGGTTGAAGCTGCACAGGATCTAGAGAAGTAGTCACTGAAATTATTTTTAAACACACAACCATCTACATAATTATTATTGGAGTTCATAGATTCCGAAATATTGTACCGCCATTTTTTGTTTAAATATTACATTTCTCAGTTGTAATATTATTATTTTTATAAGGTAATATTTTTTAAGTAAATGTTCTGTGCATTTGAAAAAGGACAGACACATAATGCCCCTTATTAGTTTTGTTATCCTTTTTATCCCCCCTTTTTCATGATTTTGTGTAATACTTCTTATTAATATTGTTAAACAGTCAATAAGTATTAATAATTCATTATAGTGAGATTTATGATAAACAACTATAGAATAATTGATTTATCGTTTTTGGGGAAGAATATGTAACTTTAGGAAGTGTAAATATTTTAATATATTTTAGAACTTTATTATTATTATAGTCGGCCGCGGTGGTCTAGAGGTAGCGTGCCCGCCTCTAGATCCGCAGGGCGCGGGATCAAACCCGGCCGCGGTCGATGGATTTTTCAGGACGTAAAAATCCTGGGCACGGAGTCCTCCGGGAGGGACTTTAAGCTGGGGGTCCCGTGTCGTAGATTTACGGCACGTAAAAGAACTCCAAGCCTAAATTAGAGCCTCTGGACAAAATTTCTCGGCCCTTTCACGTCCAAGAAATACTTAGTTTCCAGAGGGGGGTTGCGAGGCGATGGGCTTACCACCTGTCCCTCTACCCTCTCTCGGAAAATAAGCATATCAAAATTAGTGCCGGTAATGAAACCTCCACTTGGAGGCCCCTTCGCCCCACCTGGGGATCGTAGGGTACCAGATACAGATATACAGATTATTATTATGAGAGAAATAATTATAATGTTGACAGTGAATCAATTATGAAAATCAACTGGAAATTCCAATTGTTTGCATTATAATACAGAAATAGTTTGCACAAAAATTGTAATCACAGTACCCATACGTAGGCTACTAAACTGAAAATACTCAATTGAAGGAATTAAAATTAGTAATGAATAAAATATTACTATTAGACCTATTTTAAAACATGAAGATTGTCATTAGTAATATTTGGAACAACCCAAATTCATATTCATTGTTTCAGCGAACCTTTCTTTTTCATTATCTGGCACTTGAATAATACTGGCAATTGAAATGCACGTGTTCTGCTGCGCTGCACTAACGTTTCTGCTCTGTTCTGCGCAGAATTCGACTACTTCTTTAGTAAAAATCGCTTACTACTTTAGTAACAACTAAAGAAGTAACTATCAATTGAGCTCTCCAACACCAACTAAAAGAGTAAGTTACTAAAAGAGTAGCACTAAAGTAGTAAATTTAGGAAGGGAACCTTGCGTAACAAAAACCGGTTTGTCTGTCTCACTCTAGCACATTACTCGTATGACTTAAAGAGTGAGAGAGATGTACTGGTTCTTGTATACTCCAGGTCTCCGTCTTAAATTTACTACTTTAGTAAGATTTACTCCTGGATGGTGCACGCCACCCTAGGTGGTGGCATGGCAGGCAATTCAAAAATACAGATACATTTATAGTAAAAACCAACATTCATGGTATGGAAAATAAACTTTAAAAATACGTATTGTAAAGGAAAAGTACTGGTGAAGTGCTACTTCACCTACTTCCCCTGAATAGCCGCCACTGAAATTATGTACTAAATTTTTCATACGAAAACTAAAATTATGTTATCTGGACACTCCCCAGGAGATCTTCCAACTGTACAAATTCTCAGCAATGTATTTAAAAAATCAAGAATGCCTATATAAATTGGACTATCAATTTTTTTTTTTTTTAATGTCACCACATATCAATGTAAATTTACTCAGTTTAGGTTCCAATTGTTTATTATGTTTATAAGAGAAATTACATTCAATTAACTTACTGTAACTGCAGACCGAAGCAACAGGAATCTTAAATAAACAGTATTTTTCAAGTCCGGCGCCTCCTATTCTGTTTCTGAAGATTCACTGGGGGCATAGGCACCTTAAGAACAACTATGGTTGAACCACTTGTTTTAGGGAATGCACCCAGAAAGGAGCAGAAATTGTGTAACCTGGAAATATTAGAAATAACAGACACAGTTAAATAGTTTTGAGAAGTGATTCTTCAGACTAGGGGCACCCAAAATCTATGATGCAAAGGTGATGAACCAAAACTGTTATAAGGATTACTTACTGTATGGCTGGGAAATGCATGATAGTTAATGGGTCAGTTAATATGGTGAAGAAATTGAAAATAGGTCTTGTAAAAACGCTACCTTAATAAAAAAGAAATTAAAAAAAGCAACTGAATATGTAGTATGTGTAATTTTCATAAAATTCTATTCCTTTAAATAAATATTATGTCAAAGGGTGACTAGATTTTCCGGAGTTGTACCAGCCCCCCTCCCCCAGTTTCCTTCAAACAGAAATGTAACTAAAACAATACATTTTCTTTCTTTTTTTTTACTTTATTTTCCTGTATTTATTAAGTGTTTTACACAAGCTGACTTTGTTCTATTATGTTTGAAGTCTAAAATGTGGTCTTTATATCTCTTTATCCTGTGCATTTTTCCACAGTCATTACTAGGGACCGGATTTTTAGGTTTTTAAAAACACTGTTTTAGGTTTTCCATTAGATGAAATAGTTTTTTTTAGGTTTTTTGTCCAAAATATCGTTTTCGGGTAGAATAATTGGTTTAATGAATTTGGATGTGCTACATAGGATTGAATACATAATACTTGTAAAGTTTAACTTTAATAAAATTGACTTAAATTTGTGTAAAATTTCTTTAAGACAATATTATACAACAGAAGAAAGAAAGCATAAACAATCAAAAGAAGGAGTGGAAATAAGATTGCCTCACATTTCCTGGTTACAGTATATCACTAAATATCTTTCAAGATTCTCAACTGTGAAGTTCTTCCTGTTATCTCTTAGTTAATAGTTAATACTGTATCTAGACACTACCCTCTCAGGATTCAAATCCGATGCTTCTAATTTAGTGAGTAAAATACTTTATGGTTGAATGTGGATAATGTGAAACTGATTATTTTCTTTTTTTTCGGTTGTTATGCATGCTAACCGCACAACAGATCAACTAGCGACGAAAAATTCCCCCATTTCTAGAAGGGTAAATAATACGTGTTTCTGGCAGGCTTGACAAAATATTACTTTGCCATCTGTAGTGAAATTCAGATCGTCACCAATCCACTGCCGTAATAAACTCGATTTCATTTGTTTCGGCATAATTAACACGTCTTCTTAAAACTCACAGTGTGACCACTCAGTATGAATAACAAGGAAGTACTAAACGCAAACAAAAAACAAACGCTTAAAAACACAGAAATCTATATCCTTGTTCATACACGGGAACAATGGTTGTTCGTACGAATATTTCCTCTCTTGATACTGTCCATCCTAGACGACAATGGGTTGAATGAAACGCTGGTGGTATTAATTTCTATCTGACAAAAATTATTCTCTCCCCGCAAAATATCGATTTTTCAACTGACAAACAAAAAAGACAAAAAAAAAGGAGCCTAAATTAGATATTTTAGGTTTTATATCCCGTTTAGGTATATTTAGGTTTTTATACCCCATTTAGGTATTTTTAGGTGCCACAGAATTAATGTGGGTGAATCCTATGGACATGATTCGAAAACGTGTATGAGCGCTTTTTGTTTTGGAAGCAAGGAAAAAAATAGGTAAAAACCTAAGAATCCGGTCCCTAGTCATTACATTATAATTTTTATACCACAACACAACATTATGTAATTTATGCTTAAGTTCATTATTTGTTTTGTACGCTATACTGTTAATTTTTCAAACATATTTGCTAAGTTGTGTGGTGGGGTTTTTGCTTTTATATGCATTAGTTTTCTGTTTCTCAGAAAGTTTAGTGATGATTTTTTGGCTTATCAGTTATTTTTTGCTATTTGCAATATTACCTTAAGTTCTGTCATAATCTTGTTTGCTCATGGGAATATTTACAAATCTGTATACCAGGGTACTATTTTTTGGTTGTATGGGTGATTAGATATTGCATTGGTGTAACTGTATATGTTGGTTTTAGCTGAACTGTCATCCATTGTAGCATTTTATAACGTTTAGGTCTAACAAGGGAACCATACAGGTTGTTATGTCCGATACATATGTTTTTATTCTGTAGTGGTCGAGAAGTGATTAGTACCTGCTTAAATTTTGAGGAATAGCTAGGTGAATTTTGTGTGCTGTTCATATTAGTTCATGTTTATACTTGGACCTATAATGAGTACAATTATTACATAGTATGTTATTCTGAGTTCTTAACACTTCAAGACATTTGAATAGACAATAAATGTCAACATTGAAAATAAGTTGATTGTTTACCTAAGATCTTGTTTATTTGATTTTCTTCTATGGTTTGTAGATAACTTCTGCGACTATTCCCAGTAGCGGTGATCCCATAGCTACTTCTGCTTTTTGCATATACTATTTGTTATTGAATATGAGGATATCTCTCAGGAGGTTGATTATTTCCTCATTTACAGTATAGCTTTCTGAATATGAGGATATTTCACAGGAGGTTGATTATTTACTCATTTATGGTATAGCTTTCATCATTGCTCAACGGTCTATTTTCAGTCATTTGAATTGTAACTTCAATAGGTTTGCTATTTTGTTTTTCTTCATTTGCTTCATTAGGTCCAATGAGTTTTTTTTTTTTTTTTATTGGGTAGGTATTTTTTAGTTAAAGTTTCTGTTTTAGTAATTTACTCATTCTTTGAGATTCTACATGCTGGAGCATACATAAAATTGACTACTGGTCTTATTGCCAACCATTAGAAGGAGTTTTTATACAAAGAATAATTGTAAAATATTAAGTATAATCTTTTAAACTAAAAACTGAAATAGTTTTATGCAAAACTAATGGGAAATATTCATTTTCGTAAAGAGCCAAATAAAGTTGATTTTATTGGTAGCCCGTAGCTCATATTTTAGTTTATTATAGGAAATATTGATTTTAATGTTGTTGTAAGTTCATAATGAATGTTCTGCAAGGATTTCAAAAACAAACAATACTGCAAAATTTAATTTTTGTTCTTAATGGACAATCTTGATGAATTAAACAAATTCAATTGAATTTATATGCTTTCAACTTTAAAAATATAATATACATTGGCATTGGCAAAGACCTTAGAACTTATGGAGAAGACTATGATTGTGCCAGAACAAATACCTTTAATAGTAATACCGATCACTCTCCTTTAAAATCAACGAACAGCAACACTAGTCCATTTGTTGGCCCGGATTCATCTGCACATGAACAGCTGATTTCTCACCTTTATTATAGAGCTGTGCGTGAAGTTATTTAATGTTATTTCAAATCCTAAGGAATTATATAATTAATGGTGAATTATAAAGCAGGCACAATATGTACCATTTATGGCTGCAATAATTATAAGTGGCAGAAAGATTCCAGATCTTTATTTTGTTTTCCTAAAGACAAGGCACTGTAAGTAGACGAAACTAGATAAAATGTTTCCATGTTATTGTTTCTCATTAAAATGTTTGGTTTAAGATAAAATCTTACTGTGATGTATTTAAATTCAGTTGGCAACAGTGGGTTCTAAAAGTCAAGAGCGCAGATTTAGATGAATTATTTCGAAAAGAGGGCCCTGATAAATTATATAATAGCCACCGAGTTTGTGATGCTCACTAGGGAAGTTAGGGCAGAGATAAATAGCAATGTTATTGATATCTTAAAAATTAAGAGTAAAACCATGCATATTGAGAATAAAGTTGTATCCACTGTTCTCGATGAAATATCTTTAAAAGAAGGATTGGTATACAATGCAATGGGTGATTTTTTTTAAGGAATTCCTGATTTAAGTAGAGATACGCCATTAACAAGCGAAAACTATACTTTTCAATTAGCTAACCAAGCAATGGTTGTAATGATAAGGGGTTTGAAAGAGAATTATAAACAGTTCCTTGGATATTTTCTGAGCAATGGTGGGCTTGACGGGAATAATCTAAAAAGTGTAATTCTCGATTGTATTAATAGAGTTAAAACAGTAGGTTTTGTTCTGAAGGTAAATAGTTTGTGACCAAGGAGCAATAACATGAAAGCTAGGCGGCTTTTTGGTATATCTGAAGAAAGACCATGCATTGAAATCAATGGAGATGAAATTTTCTTTTTGTATGATGCACCACGCTTTCTAAAATCTGTAAGAAATAATTTTAATAAGTACGATTTGGAATTTATGGGTGTCTAGCAGTTCTATGCAAAGGACAAATTAATGTGCCCAAGACTTGCACCTAAATTAACTATGAAGCACATACAATTGCCTCCATTTATTAAAATGAGAGTTAATTTGGCTGCTCAGATTTTCAGTCATTCTATGAGCAGTGGTATATCAACTCATATCAACTTGAACAATATGCCATTTGAAGCTAATCAGACAGTTGATTTTATTGAAAAGATGGATAAATTATTCAATTGTTTTAATTCCAGTAGTTTTAACACAGGGAATATATTCAGAAAACCATTGTCAGCAGATGAGTCAATACACTTGTCTTTCCTAAAAGAGATTAATTATTTTTTTCCCATAAAGCATCAACTGCTGCAACAAAATGTTTTCAAGGATGGTGCAAAAATATAGCATGTATTGAACAGCTGTGGCAGGATCTGTTTTGTAATTATGGTTTTAGTTTCTTGCTTACTCGTAGACTGACACAAGATTGTATTGAAAATCTTTTTTTCTATTGTAGGTGGTAAAGGAGGACATGATGTAACTCCAAATGCAAGTCTCTTTAGAAGTACCATGGTGAATCAGATGTTAACACCGTCAAAGGATGGGAACTGTGAAATAGATATGGATAGTTTTCTTATACAGAAATCCGATGTTGAAAATAGTAATTTCAGAATATCTACTGAAGAAATTAAAGATGAAGGTCCTGTATGCAATCTTAATTACGATTGTGTATTAAATGACTTGGTTCAGCAAAATGCTTTGAATTATGTTACAAGTTGGGTGTGTAGTGTGTTACCATATGAAGAATGTAGATTGAAGGCAGCTTCTACTGAGACATCCAAGTCTCATGATGAATTACACATTTCTAACAAGTGTTATAATGCTTCTTTTCTGTTTGCAAATAATGAACTGAAATGTTTTACAGCTGATATTAAAATGTGTATAGTTGTATATTTGAAACCATTTTTTATCAGTTAATGTGTTCAATTACGGAAAAAATTCAACTGCCTTCATTTGTAAAAACTTTGCTTTGCAAGGAGTGTATGAAAATATTTATAAGAAACCCCACGTCCATATCAATTGCTTTGTAAAGAGTGTCAACGACAATTTAAAATCTGTGCCTCAGAAAAGAAATTCTAAAGCAGAAAAGATTATTTATCAACTGTAGAGCTAGGATTTAGAAAGTACGGGTATAAATATGTAAAATAACTTCACCAAAATTATCATCATGTGGTGTACCATAGACACAGTGGCGTAATTATGGGGTGGCAGTTGCCACCCCAGAATTCCCAAACCCCTCTTTTTGCCACCCCAAAAATCGGTAGTAAAAATATCAGTTATTTGCAAACAAGTGAAAAATTACAGTTTATAAACGTGGCACAATCTCGATGCTTTATTAAACTTTATTAAACTTAACATTTATGCTGGTATGGTATGTAAAAAGATTTTAAAAATGCTTAAACTACATAATTTTAACGCCAAATTTTAAAAAATTTCCAAACCCCCCAGACCTTGCCACCCCAGTTAAAAAGCTGAAATTACGCCCATGCATAGACACTTATGTTTTCCCATAATGTGAAGGTCAAGAGTAAATAAAATAAGTGATTATTAGGACAAGGCATTTGATGATTTTGCATCTTTGTTACATGAAGGTTAGAAGATAGCTCGAGTATATGCAAATATGTATAATGAATTAATTGATTAAAAAGACCAATTAGTTTTTGCATTTTCATCATTTTCCAGATATTGGTAGGTCATTTTTGGAATTTTTTAATAGTTTTTTTTTAAATAAAGTGCCACCAGTACATTACCGATAGGCCTATGTTATACTTTCAATTTTTCATTATTATTTCTGTATTTAATGCCTGATTATAACAACTTTATAAGCAAATAACTTCCACAGGAAACAAAGCCGACTTGCAGCATAATGGAAGGAATGTGCATTTTGAAATCTAGTACATTTCCAAGAAAATATGGTTTAGGCAGTAACTGCTTCCTCTATTTTAAAGGAATGTTCATTGTTCCCATTTCAGGTATACCAAAAGGACTTTCACTGTGTCATTGATTTGTGAATAAGAGTTCAGTGAAGTATATGCTAGGGGCAATTTGATGGACATGACAGTTCAGAATTTAAAAAAATAAAGGATGTTCAAGTAGTATTAATTTTTTTACTTCATTAGTAATATAAGAATGTTTTATATTGTAAATTTAAATGTTACACACTATCATTCATTAAGCTGCTCTCTAAATTAACTCATTACTTCTAAAACAACTAATTATGAGTAATAATAGATGATTTATTGGTAATTTTTCTTAAATGTCATTTTTGTACTATTTTTAGGCCAAATGCATTTTTCCACTATTTTGTCATTAAATGCCTTGCTCTTTTACACTATATAGAAATCCCAGCTCTACTCATCATTTTGTTGATGAAAAAAATTAAAGAACTTAGCTATTTCAAAATACTTTTGAATGTATTTTTCAGAACCTATATTCCTTTCCCAGTTTCTGCTTTGTCATTAAATAGTTATGTATTTGCTGCAATAAGGTCTCTTGTTCATTTTCCAATAAAAACTGATCCTATTAGATTGCAACCAGTGGCATAGCCAGAAAATAATTTTGGGGAGGGTCGAAAGTGCCGGGGGTGTTTGGGAATTCACCCCCGGAAAATTTTTAAATACTGAACTAATGAAAATAGCATTTTACGCTATTTTAGCACCAAGTTATAACATTTATTGCTATTTATAAGAAAATTTAAATAACACAAGGAACAGTGGAAATAATAGGCCTACATTTACAAATTCAATATTTTATTATTAAATAAAATAATGAAATATTTGACAAAATAGAGTTAAATAACTTGAATAGAATTTTAGGTTTTGATTTCGGAGGTCTGGACCCCCCCCCCTCCCTTCCTTAAGCCACTGATTGCAACAATCTTTAACTCTTTAACATGGGACTTTCTCTCCACATTTTTCGTTTATGATAGTTTTGAAGGCCTAAAATAACCCATAATGAGTCATAGGCCTTTGTAGAAATTCAACATGCAAAAAACCCGTGGAAATACTTGTCTTCTACATGAGCATAATGTTCTTTTATTGTATTTTAGGCTTATAGAAATATTAATTTGAAGTTTGATATTTCACAATCATAGGCGTACCGAGGGGGGGGGGGTTTTGGGGGTTTGAACCCCCCCATTGATTAAAAAAAGGAAAATTGTATAATTTTTTTAAGTCTGCCAATAAATTACTTAATACAAGTATAAAGCGTGGGAAGCTTAAAACTCGTTATTTTGCATCTTAATTTTTAAAAAATTTTCGGGGGAAGACCCCCGGAAGCTTAAAACTCGTTATTTTGCATCTTAATTTTTAAAATTTTCTGGGGAGGACCCCCGGAAGCTTAAAACTCGTTATTTTGCGTCTTAATTTTTAAAATTTTCCGGGGGAGGACCCCCGGACCCCAGATCCCGCGGATGTTATAACCCCCCCATATGGTCGGCCTGGTTACGCCTATGTTCACAGTACATGCGTAATCACTCAATCCAGCCCGCTAGATGGCAGCGTTGTCGCTATTCACATTTCTTTCTTTGTTAAAAGAGGAGAGCTATTACTATTAAAGGTATTACTATTAAAGGTATTTGGCCAGAGTGCACTTGGCACGTTGATCCTAAATTTCTTCCTCTTGGCTTTCTCAGTAACTGTTTTAGAATGAAAAATTGTTGCTCTAAGTCTCCATGAGAAAATATTCTTCTATGCCATCATGACCAATATATTCATTTCCTGTTAACATCATGAGGAAATGATAGAAATTGAGAAAATATTGTTTAAAAATTGAATAATTCATCCCAATAAAACAATATTGTTGCCAAAATTCATCTAAAAACCAAAATTATGATAACTTTTCGCATTACGTGAGATTTGCAAAATGTGAAATTGAGAAAAATTTGCATTACCACTTCTCTTGAATTTCATGGACCTCTATGTATACTATGTATATGTATATGTATATATTTACTTATAAGACTTACCTTTTTACTGGAGCATTAAGCGATTGGGACAGAGGACCTAGATCTAACTGGAAACCGTTGGCTAGTAATCCCAGTACTATCACATAACAAATGCCTTTGTCCTTCATTGTTATTGGCCGTGTCCTACAAAATAAAAACCAATCTATCAGATATATATACACAAGAACTATGTGAACTAGTTAGGAATGTAAATTAATCTTCAATTATGATACTCAAAAACATTTAAAAAGATGTCACACATTTATAATTAAGGTAACCCACATATTTTCACTGACAACAGGAGCAACAGTATGCTGGTCACCAAATTTATCAATCTTTCACAATGTGAATCTATTTGGGTAAAAAATGAATACCCATTTGAAAACCCTGTCGAATGTAATTGATGCGATTTTTCATTTCAAGTTTCACAAGAGAGCTGGTAGAGTAACAATCAACAAGACTAGAAACCTTAACATATATGTTTCACATACATTTCTTGGCAGAAATTTTATTAAATGCCAGTAGGGTACTTTATGAGATTGTGCAGGACATGTGTCTGTGTGTCTGCACGCACGATAACTCAAATATGCTTTATTGGATTTATATGAAACTTGGTATATGCATTTATAATGTCCATGGCAAGAAGCCTACTTAATTTGGACCAAATCAGTTGACCGGTATCAGAGTAATGACTAATTAAAGGTCACAGGCTTTTTAAATGGGAAATCATGACTATACTCTGATGCCACTTTGCTGATCATTGAGGGCCTTGACTCCACTGCAGTCAGACGTTTGTTTATTTCGTTGTTCAAGTTGAAATGAGTACTATGTGAATACTGTTATATACAGAAGGTATATTAGTGTGAAATAATTATTCCTATGTACATTAAACAGAGTTCTTTGCCAGTGTATTTTGTGAAATGTTGACATATTTTAAGAATTTCTTATATATCAGTGTATACAAGTTTGAATTAAGGTTAAGTATCAAACTTTAGACCTTTGTTCTTCTGTAAGCCCTACTTACTGAATCAATCCGGAGCTTAACTCGGACATAGATTACAAAAATAACATATTTTCTGCATATCGTTTTTCCAATTATCACTGATCAAACAAAAGCAATCTGGCACTTTGTTACATCAGTTCACCTGATTTTATTTATTTCTTTATTTGTTTTCTTTTTCTTTATTATACAATGGTTTCATGAAAAATGTAAATGGCATTTTCACTACACTGTACAATTCGGTATCTGCCGTCTCAGCTGGGCCACACCAATTGGACCAAATATATAATGTTGCCAATATCACAAATGTGACTAAATGCAGACTGAACTCAGCAGATGGTCAAATATTCTATGGATTGTAAACAAAATACCAGTGTGTTGTTTTATATGAGACTAGCATGTGCCCGCGGCTTCGCCCGCGATAATTATTTCAAAAATAACAAATAAAAAATTAAGAGCATAATAGTTAAAACATTATATTTATTAACACCTAAACCACGTGGACTACTTATCACGATTAGATAGCATCGCCTGGCAAAAGCGATCTCAGATTCGAGTTCCTTGACCCAGAAAATCCCTGTATAGTGAGTTTCGTCCAAATCGAACAATGTTTAATCATATTTAGGTCTATGTTGATTATCCCTCTTCCGTGTAGGTTGAAGATTTCGTATGTCTACGGGCCTTGACATTCTAAACAAATGAACCAGTGTGCGCTTACAACATTCAAGCGATTGCGATGCTTTTATTTCCACGGTATGACAAAAATAGCCAAAGCCAAATGCAATTGATTTGACATTGAAATGTATTACTGAAATCTGATGCTTCGACAGCGCTAAAATCACGTTTTCTGCTAGTTTTTCACTCATAACTCGCAAACGAAAGCTAAAATTAAAAATCCGGCTTTGAGGTGCATTCGCCCACCTTTCAGTCCATCTATGTTAAAAATTTCAGATCTCTGCGTTCAGTAGATTTCGCTGGGCATCGCGGACAGACAGACAAACACGTCCTTTTATTATTATAAGATAACATGTGCCCGCGGCTTCCCCCGCGATAATTATTTCAAAACTTAAGTGCATAATAGTTAAATCATTATATTTAATAACACCTAAAACACGTGGAGTGTATTCCACGATTAGGTAGCGTCCCCTGGTAGAAAAAGCGACCTCAGGTTCCAGTTCCTTGGCTCAGAAAACCCCTGTATAGTGAGTTTCGTTCAAATCGAACAATGTTTGACCATAATTAAGCCTATGTTGATATCCTTCTTACGTGTAGGTTGAAAATTTCATATATCTGCAGGCCTTGACACTCTAAACAAATGAATCGTCCACGATGGACTTACAAAATCAAGCGATCGCGATGCTTTATTTCCAAAGTAGGTATGATGACAAAAATAGCCAAAGCCAACTGTAATTCATTTAATTTTTTTTTAAATATATTACTGAAACTGATGCTTCGAAATCGCAAAAAATACACGTTTTCTGCCCGTTTTTCACTCATAACTCACGAACGAAAGCGAAAATTAAAATTCCGGCTTCGAGGTGCACATTCCGACCCTTTAGTCCGCCTATGTATAAAATTTCAGATCTCTGCGTTGAGTAGATTTCGCTGGGCATCGCGGACAGACAGACAGACAGACGGAGGACAGACACTTCCTTTTATTAATATAGATAATACTATGGTAAATACAGGATGATGAATAACATTAGTGTTAGGTGGAGTTACTTTAGAAAACTGTTAGAAACAAAGGCATCAGACTTCTTCGATTAGGCCCTCAAATAGACAGTATCTGGTAACATCTCTAGATATTATTTAGATATTCAGATAGCAGCTTTCTTGCTTTATGGAGAGGTAGTAAATTCTATCAGTGCGTTTCTTTTTAAAGCAAACCTGTAAAACGCTTTACGAGTGATGCATGATTGCTTTACGACCGCTGCAGACAAAAAAGAACGGCAAAGTCGATCAGCTGAGAGCATGCTGGATGAAACCGGCAATGTTTACAGCACTTTGACATGGTTAAGACATGTGCAAATCACAATTATACGAGGATGGGAAAAATAATTATTATTGTACAATATGATGTACAGGTAAAATCAAATGATACTAACTGTGCTGAAGAAGGCATTCGTACTCGGGAATTTGAACAATTATGTTAAATCCATCAAGGAAATTTTTGATGATCACCTAGTCCGCCATGACAGTTCGTGCAGCAAAACCATGCAGCAGTCGTAAAGCGAGATTTGAGTTCGCTGCACGAGTAGTAAAGTGGGAGTAAAGCGAAGCTGCATTAAAATGTAAAAAAGAACGGTTTTGATGCAGCAATGGTAAAGCGCTTTAGCTTCGCTTTAAAAAGAAATGCACTGTATTAAATGCATGATCTACTTAGAGAAAGAAAAGTTACTGACTGATAGTGCAAACCCAATAAAAATTACCATCCACTGCCACTTACTTCAGATACTAAAAGTTTTGAAATAAACAGGCGAAAAGGCACTAAAATCTTGAAAATAGGCCCTCAAAAAAGCACTACTGTTTAATATAATCTCTATTCTCAAAATAAGTAATGACAATTTATAGTAATGTAGGCCTAAGAAGGATGCAGTATGAGTGGAAGATAATTACACTGCATTTTTAAAAAACGACTTGCTACCAAATAATTTTTTAAAAAAGTTTTAATAAATATACTGGAAAATACAAGCAATAAATACAAATTTCAAAAGTAAAAAACCAGTTCTGTGGCAACACTTTCCTGACATACCAGTCTTTATCAATGGATACATAACTGAGAGAAAATAGGTAAAGATGACCCTAGATCCCTTCACGTCATTCACAGCCCAAAGTTCACATGTGTTTAGTCGAATGAAAGAAAGAGACTGAAGGCTCAAAGAAGAGATGGTACTGTAAATGTGGCTGCTTTCCTTAATCCAAGAAAGTGACTGTACAATGCATGTTTGGGAAAAAAACATACTCCAACATAAACAAGTTTTATGGAAGCATAAAGGGAACATGAAATTAATTTTTTACAATATGAATGATAGCACAAGGCATTCACAAAGTATTCCTTACTGTGCTTTCAACTGTTTGAATGCAATGCGACATGAATGTTAAAAATTAGACAATAAGCAGTAATAGGCAAAGTAAGTAAAATTATTTTTGCTGTATATAGCCTACCATATTTACTAAAAAATCTAGTGCAAACCCGCATCCCTCCCACCTTCCATTTCCAGCTGCACCTTCCCCAAGCCTCCTTTATGTTGTCAACAATAAAGATACTTTATTTTTTAAAAAAAAAATCCTTAAGCCTTTATATATGGATTTTTTTTAATTTCCTGTTTTTATTTTCTTGCATCTCGGATTACCATGACTCTACTGTATACTGAATCTGAAAGTGAAATCAATTTGAATACATATATATATATATATATAAGATTAACGGATGCTATGGCAGAATTTGAATTTACAATAATATTATCTACAGTGCCTTTTTGTTTACTCGTGGCCGGGCGGTCGGCTGGAGGTAGCTGCGAGTGCACAGTGCTTCTCACCATTCCTAGCTCCTGCCTTTCTCCCCGTCAGTGAACACACACAGCACACCAAGCACCAATTTTCTGGTCATGCAATGACATTTCGTGTACAATATCGGGTTTTTCTGCACTCCAGTATCTGTTGTTTTGTGTCGATACATGACCATGTAAATGAAACCATGCTTCGTCTGTGAAAAAAATTAACTTTGGGTCCACAGAGCCAACATTAACTTTACCCAACACCCAATTGCAGAAATTTACTCTACTCACAGTATCACGTGGTTGCAGTTCCTGAACTATGGTTATCTTATATGGTTTTCATTTCATAAGTTTAGTGACATTCCAAGCCGAGAATTGTGAAACCCCCGTTTCCTGTGATAACCTACTCAGAGATTTTCTTGGGCTACGTTCTAACTTTTGTCCTATCTCATCGAGTTTTTTCTCTGTAAGCACACGGCGATTTTTTTATTTTTTTATTTCTTATCAAGAACAGAACCCGTTTCTCTGAATCTGTTTAAAAGTTTACGAACTGTCTCTCTGTGAGGCACAGGGATACCAGGGAATCTGTCTACAAATAGCCGTGTCACTTCTCTACAGAACTCCGTTTACACATAGGAATCATACATGAATATGCGGTGTGCTAAAGTATACACACTTCTTGGCATTATAACAGAACTATCACAATTTAACCACAAAGAAGAAAACAAGAACCTCCGCTAGCAACGACCGCACATGCACTGACGGGGAGAAAGGCGGGAGCCAGGAACGGTGAGAAACACTGTGGGCTCGCAGCAACCTCCAGCCGACCGCCACAAGTAAAAAAAAAAAAGGCACTGTATAACCAATTTTCCACCAGCATAAATGTTGAGGTTCTCTGAAAATTATGAAAAGGGTACGACAGTGAATACATATGGACCGCCCTGTTGATTGTAGCATCATTCAACTATCCCAAGGAATTTAGTTATAGTGTTAATGGTAAATTAAGAGAATTATTTGGTTTGGTAAAAACAGAAGTTATATCAGTTTGAGATCAAATTAAAATATAGAAATGTACTATTTGATCTGGGTAAAAAAAACAGAGTGGTTCATATTTCAGATTTAAAAAGATCACATAAGGTAATCTAGTCTGTGACTGGACCCAGTGAAGGAATAAAAGGTAATAGTTAAAATTGTGAGGAGTCCACAAATAGACAAGTGTGGAAGTGCACATTGAAACAAATTGATTAACTGTATGTAGTTACAGAGTGAAAGTGGCAACCTGACTTTGGGACTTAGAAGTAATGAGGAAGAGAACAGGTTTCTCCAAAAGCGTTGCCACCTGTCCCGAATTTGGCAGGACATCCCGCATTTTAAGAACATTTTCAGTGTCCCGAATGCCTAAGAGGGACGCATTATATATATTTTTTTAAACACAACCGTTTTCTTTTCTAATGTTAGTGTTACTGTTACTTAGCCTATTCAGTTTTGGCTTTGTAACGAATATATACCATCTTTCTCTTAATAATAAATTGTTCCATGTACAAATTTAGGTATGAAGATCGGGGATATGCATATATTTGACAAGTGTCCCTCCTCAGCCTTACCAAAAGGTGGCAACCCTATTCGCCAAAGGAAGAATTACAAAGTGAAGAAAAACAGAGTCAGAATAAAATTTTGTTTATTTAATCAAACCCAAAACTTCAGTTTGTAAACTACTGTTCATAACAGTTTGTAAATTATTGTTAATAAAGTTTGAAATTCCAATAATAAATTGAACAGACTTCTACAATAGGAACCCTCATTCTCCCTGTGTAATAGCCTCGTTTAAACTTGTTACAAGCAGCCCATTAAAAAGAATTCCAAGTGTGATGAGAGTTGAATAAATATTGAGGATGGCGCCTGTATAAAATAAATTTTTCCTCAATATCTAGTAAAGAAAGTAATCAATGTATGTATAATAAAGTTCAGTGCAGAAGTGTAGTGAAGAAGTTATAAAACACCCTGTAGTTTGAGATGTTTGTGAAGAAGTTATAAAACACCCTGTAGTTTGAGATGTTTGAAGTGGATGTTTATACTCCACACCAGTGATGTGTCGCAGTAAGGTAAATGCTTAATGTAAATTTATTGCTCCGGCGAGAGCGATTACAAGATTATAAAGTGTTGAGGTTATACACGCGGTGTTAGTAGGACATATTGAAAGTAATAATGCTATGTGGAATTCTCTTCCTATATTTTGTCACAACACTGTGTCATGTGCGCAGCCAGAAATAATTGTATCTGTTGCTTGATACAAAATATTTGACTTTAGTAAAGTTGTCAACATATATATACACTCAATCAGGGCTACATAGGAAATATAAGGGAAAATTGTGACTAGGCAAGGAATGTAACGGAAATAGGAAAATTTCTTAGTAAAGAGATATATATACACACGGTATACACAAACATACTGTCGTGTTGATTGCAGTATCAATCAATTTTCTGTTTTGGTTGGACAGCTGACAGTATATTGAACCATGTGGACAGCCAGAGTGTTTGTGTTTGTGTGAGATATGGGCCATTCATATAGAAACTTAACCGTAAACGTAAGAATGTAAACTTATACACAAACTTTAGCACGGCATTGAGCAATCGCAATGAAAACTTAAACGTAGATAACAACCAATCACAAACGAGAATGTGAACAGCTGATAAAATGTCTGCAGCAGACGAAAATACTTCATACAAGCGTATGCAGACATGTAAAAATTAACAGAATATTATATGGGCTGTATTTACTACTGTAGTTCATATCTTGGGGAACTAATGTTCATATATTTTCCTTCAATGCCACATCTTTATATAATGGATGCATAAAGACAGGGATAGGATACAACGTTACAAGTTTCTCATTCATAGACGCCATCTGTTGGCTACTTCCACTTCCATCTCCTGTTCTGTTCTCTGATTGGTTGTATAGTTATTTTTCACATAAACATAACGCAGAAGCTTGGTGTTTGCAAGGTTCTACGTTATGTTTAATTTTACGTTTAAGTTTCACGTTTGCGTGATGCATTGTGAATGGTCACACTGAAAAACATGGACCCAAACTTTTAAGTTTACGTTACGTTTACGGTTAATTTTCTATCTGAATGGCCCATGAAACTAGGTGTCCAGATCTTTATTGTGTAAGAGGAATCTAATGTAATGAAAGCTCCTATTAGGTGCCTGCTTACTCTGTGCAGAAACATGAGAAAAGAGCATTAATGCTAGGTGTAGAGAAAATTGTGTGAGATTCTAACATCAATTTCTTTTCGCAACAACATGCTGTTATGGAGCCTTAATAAAAAAAAAATACAAGAAAATATTTAGGAGTTATAAATGGACAAACCAATGTAACATGTTTCTTTACTTTACTGTGTGATCAAGTTTCTGCTCTCTACTCTCATCTTGACTACTGAAAACTTTTGGAAATCATCAAAATAAACTGCACAGAGGGAAAGGTTGGACCATAATCATCAAGCATGATAAATCTTAAGATTACCAGCACTGATACAGGGCTGTAGCTAGGCGGCGGCGAGATGTGCCCCCCGCCAAGGGCGCAGGTACAAAGAGGGTGCAAAATTAATCATGAAAAATCCTGCCTTTTTTTAGACTGGTGCAATTTATAAATAAACACTGAATTTTTTCATTTTCTCATTGCAAGTTGCAGAAGCTGTTTTAAAAAGTTTTTATTAAAAAAAAAATACTTTTACCTATATTAATGTGTTAAACATTTTAGTAGGCCTCAGGCCTATTATGTACTTTACTTCTGATACTAGATTTTATGATTTAATTATCTATTTAAGTAGTTCAATCGTCTGAAAATAAGGTTTTAATACCTTGAAAGTCCAACACTTAGTTTATTTTCAAATTGAGGTTTAGGTTTTCTTTGATAATATGTGTTTTTATGTAAAAAATAATAAACAATTTTACAGACATTTAAAGAAGTTGTTCAAGGAGTTTGCAGATTTGTCAGACTCGCCAAGGGCGCAGAAGGACCTTGCTACGGCCCTGTACTGGTATAACGATTTCACATTAGCACAACTCACCTCCCATTTGCAGAAGAGACTGTGAAGTCGTTTATAATCTTCTTGTGGATATCAGGGGAGAATTTACAGGCTGAATAAGTCTTGGAAGTGATATGTTTAGTAAGTCTGCGGAGAAATTTGATGAGCAGATCTACATACAACATGATGGAAACTCCATGCAAAATCTTTTCTGTGTCTAACCTCTGCATCTCGGCCAGAACATACTTAAACACCTCTGAAAAACTATTAAATAAAATTCAATTACTTAACTTCCTTTTTTGGTAACAACAGACATTGAGTTAAGTTTACTAATTTCATTTTAATTTGTTTAGTGATAACAGATAACCAGGGTTTGGATGTTTATGACATGTCATATTTTTATCCTGACCTCCATTCTCGCTGCAAAAACAAATTAAACATGAATTGCACATTTGTTCTCCTAATCGGACTGTTTCTATTTTGCATATAAAGTCATATTTTGGTCATTTTCATGGTCTTGGTCATATTTGTAATTTAATGTCATATTTCAGTTATAAATTCGGTAAAAGAGCACAAATATGCAGTACGTGCACTAAATTGTTGACTTAAAAATTTTTTCCTGAAAAAGAGTAACAAATATTTTGGTTTTACTGTAACTGAAATCTGAAGGGACAATAACAAGTAAAAGCACAATTACCTCTTCCTTCTTGCTGTCAACAACTTCCATCAAACATATTTTTAAAATATTTTCAGTTCACATTTGCAGTGGTATCTGGAAACATTAACAGATTAGAAGTTCTTTACAAGTAAAACTGTAAATCACCTGTAAATAGTTAAAAAGTGATTACTTACTTACTCAATGGCAATAGACAATTCCTCAGCAAGCTAAAGGAATATTATCTATTTTATGGAACCTGAAGGTTCATTGCCACGCTTACCTGAGCCCGCCATTCAACCCTATTCTGTGCTAACGCCATCCAAACACCCCTGGCAAATCCTACTTCCCTTAAATCTATCCTAATATTGTCCTCCCACCTATGTCTAGGTCTTCCAGGCGGCCTTTTCCCTTCGGGTCTCCCAGTCAATACTTTTGAGATATGTCTTTCCTCCCCCATGCATGCAACATGTCCAGTCCATTTCATCCTCAGTGATTTAATTATCCTTACTACATCTGGTGAAGAGTACAGGTAATGAAGCTCATCATTATGCAGTTTTCTCCAGTCCCCATTTTCATCTCTCTTAGGCCCAAATATTTTCCTAAGCACACTGTTTTCGAACACTCTCAGATTATGTTCTTCCCGACCAGTAAGTGGCCATGTTGCACATTCATAATTATAATTCAACCGGCAGGACAATAGTTTTATAAATATTTATTTTTAGATTTCTGGACAGAAGATGAGAAGATAAGAGTTTCTGAACCGCATAAAAACAAGCATTTCCTGATTTGAGTCTACACTTAACTTCTGCTTTAATATTTTTTTTGTCTGTAATTATTGCTCCCAGATATTTGAATTTTTCCACTTATTCGAACGATTTACCAGCTATTCTAATATTTTGTAGAGCATTATTTTGACGTTCCATGATCATATACTTCATTTTTTTTGTATTAATTTCCAATCCAATATTCCTGCAGACAGACTAGTTAAAAAGCAATTATCTGATTGAATTCATGTGATGTAATAATTTAGTGTCATTAAATGTTTTAAATCGGAGCACTTATTTTCAGAAAATACGTTCCTTTATGAGGTTATATTTAGGATTTTTGGTCATATTTAGTCATTTTTAAGGTCATATTTGCAGTCATATTTTGCACTTTTTAGGTCATAAACATCCGAACCCTACTGATAACACACTCTTCCTGTTTTACTCTGAATTTTAACATCACAAGCATACAGTATGATCCTAAACTTATTTCAGAAACCTCATACTCAGCCATTTCATTACAGGTGGGATATTCTTACATAGTGTGAAAACTATTTTTATTACGTATCACAAATAATGAACTAGAACTGGTTCTGCACATCTGTAAAATTTACTATGCCTTCTCCTCCAAACTACATGGAAAGCATTATTTAGAATTGATTTTAAATATTTAAAATATGTTTTTCAAAATCTATTACGAGTGGGACATTATTTGGACAAAGATTTTAATGGTGCACAAACACAATTCATTTACTGTTCTGCTATTAATGTTAGAGTCTTAATGTTGTTATTAATGATGATATGAGGGATTAAATAAAGATTATAAATTGTTTCCAGACTGTTAGAACATTTATTTAACTCGTCAATAATAATTTAATAAAACTATCACCATTACGGGTGGGACAAAAAGTCACTGTTTGTTATTATACGTAGTAACTAACCACGCATACTTTTTGAAGTTATCTCACACAAAATTGTACCTTACGATGTATATTTTCTCAAATCAAAATGGACATACCTGATTACACTTGACTATCTGGTATTAAAGAGTGTTAAAATCATGGTATAAATGTCAAAAAATAACTGCAATGCAATAGGTAAGTAAACTGACAGATTTTAAGCACGAAACAACTTCAAATGTACTTAATTCCTTAATTTTCAGTGAATTTGAGGATTTAAACTTTTATTTGACCACCCAATTCAGCGTTCCTCAACCTATGGTCCACGAAGATGATGCAGATGGTCCGCAGTCGTAATAAAAAATAAAATAAAACAAGTGGAAAGTAAAGAACTAAATTTTTTTACATATTTTGTTATAATGACCTATAATTAATACCCCAAATATTAAGAATAAAAATGGGATGTAAAATTAGGGGTCCGTAAAATTTTTTAGGCATTTTAGAGGTCCTCGGGTTCAAAAAGGTTGAGAAACGCTGACCCAATTACACTAGTTTTATAACATCTCTTTAAAGAAAAAATTCCCATATTTTATGAAATGGCTGTACTGGTAACTTGTGATACAGTGCACCAGGCCAATGCAGTTTTCAGTTGGCAGCAGAAGGCAGGCAGGCACTATCTTCAATGGGTAACAGTATATTGAAAGGTAGTGAGTGTGTGGTGCTTTGTCTTGGGGTAGTCACTAATAAGTGCGTATTGCAGTGTATGCTTAGACCAAACATTGTGACAGTGCAACAGTATTCTGGTGATAATATTCAGTATTGAAGAGAGAGCTCTTTTGGCGGTACATGTTTTTCGCAAAGGCCATCAGTTTACGGAAAATGTAAAAACAAAATTTCAGGAGCATTTTCCAGATTCAAGGTGTTCAAATTGGGATACTTTGAGATCTGATAAATAAATTCTGTGTGACTGGCTCAGTTCACGACACACTGAAAACCGACGGGCCTACCCTTCTAACAGATGAAAAACTATTAACCCAATGTAATATGACAAACGCCATTGCATTCTCAGAAAATTGGTGTCATACATCAAGAGAGTGAATAATAGGGCCAGTATGACAGTTCAGTTAATTCTGATGTTTACTGCTCTGAGATAATTTACAACTTTACTACTCAGTTGAATGAAAATAAAATTGAGTGTTCCTTCTTTCAACAGGACAATGCTACAGCACATATGTCAAACCAGTCACTTCAACATTTAACTGAATTTTTTGGGAAAGAATAATAACCAAAGGTCTCTGGTCACGACGGTCTCCTCATTTTCTTTGGGGTGCAGCAAAATTTGAGGTGTAAAGAACCAATCCGAAAAAAGATCGATGAACTTAAAGTGAAAATAATGTGCAGTCAATTACGCAAGAAACTGTAGTGAAAGTCTTTGACAATATATGTAAAGGAGTTGGAGTCTGCCTGCAGACATGAGGACAACATTTATAGCACCTGTTATGACTGACTGTAGTGAGTACAGTTTATGGTTTATGATTTGTTTTGATACAAGCTCATGCTGCCAACATAATTGCTGTTGCTAATATCCTCTCCAGCTTGTAGCTGCTGTGGAGGAAGTTCTCTGGCACACTGTAGCAGTCTTTGAAATCTTCTAAACAAATGCAACTTCATTTTTGTGGTAGAGGGTTGTTTTAAACTAAAGGTTTTTGGCTATTTTGACAATAATTAATCACAAGGAACTTTAAATTGATAAGCACATCTTAATTTTCCGTTTTCAAGTAAAAATAACTTGACTAAAGCAGAAGTAGGCTATGTCAGATAAATTAGATTATACTATTTCCAACTAAAGAATAAAGTAGATGTAAAAAAAACCACGTGACATGATGGGTTCTGATTGGCAGTTGGACGCACAACCTCTTCAGGCTCTTGCTTGTCGTCTTCTTCCGAGTATTAATGTAGTTTCTTCAAAACATAAAAAGTAAGTAATGTATTTGATGTAGGACTAAATTAAGCACGTTTCTCAAGTTTGTTGCAACACTTTCTATGTGATTTAAGCAATACCAATATTATTATTTGATATTATCGGTTGAATGTAATGCGACGCACATGCCTGAAGACAACAAAGGTATGAAAAAATAACACAGTCACTTGTCATGTATTCCTTGAAGACAGATAACGTTTAATTCATACGGTGAAAACAAGCATACTACAGCTATTATATAATAAAATACAGCAACAAAGTTCAATGGCTGAAGCTAATCAGGCCTCACCACCTCGTGTTGTCAAGCACAAGCGGGGAAAGCCGTTAAATAGTGGCGAAAAAACTGTGATCTTGAATGTTTTAAATACATTTTGCAGTAGGTAGATTTTTCATTATGACATTGAAATATTACAATGCATTAGCATTTTAAACGTAGGCATTTGTAATATTTGTGAAATCCAGCTTTGTTTCTGTAGATGCTAGCTTACTTTGATCAATATTAACGAGTTCCTCTTGTATCAAAATTGTGACGTCTGCAATGTGTCAACGAACACGTGGTCGCGGAGTAATACATATTAGTGTGTTTGTTTACATCTACTTTATTCTTTAGTTGGAAATAGTATA
Organism: Ectobius pallidus; assembly: GCA_964059195.1. NCBI lineage: Eukaryota > Metazoa > Arthropoda > Insecta > Blattodea > Ectobiidae > Ectobius > Ectobius pallidus. Next base: position 169,792,535 of record CAXKWD010000001.1, read on the forward strand.
GGCATCAGCAACGTGCGGCACAGGCATGCCATGTGAACTGAAATTCAGAATATTCTTATGAGTTCAATAAGTTTATTATTAAATAGCTGTATAAGTTATAATTCTTTTTAGAGCTATTAAAATACATGTTATATACCACTGAGCTCGATCAATAAACTACAATAGACTTAATACCAGGAACTCAACAATGTTTTATTTTATAATTCGCTGAGGCCTTTCGTGTATTTCCATCATCTTCAGGGCATATTCTTTTGCTGGTTTGGATGTCTCAATTAAAACCAAAACTGCATTGTCTTACATCTTGTCACATTTATAAAATAAAATTTATAAAAGCTTTATAAAAACACTATCACTGAATCATACTCTGTGGCTTATTGGATATGTGTCTGTTGATTTTAACTGAGGCATCCAAACCAGCAAAAGGAGATGCCCTGAAGATGGTACAAAAACGCCTAAAGGCCTAGACGAATTATAAAATAAAGTATTGTTGAGTTACTGGTATTAAGTCTATTTTATTTCTTTTAGGGCTATTCATGCATTAACATTTCTTCAAAATGAAAGTTGTTAGGCACTGAAAGTAAGAAAGAATGTGCCTATGCAAAGCCGGAAGTGGCCAAATACACACCTCACAACGAACAACTAACCAAGATTTGACTTGTCTGACTTTGCTACTCATAACTAAATATATGTTTATAATCAGCAATTGAATATATTGATTTTCTGTATTTTATTTTTAACTTTAAAAGTGTTCACACGGCCACAGTGCAAAGAAACAGCTGTTTTAACAAGACTATCATGTTTTTACATAATTTTTTATACATGAAGAGAAAATGGCCTTCATTGGTTTAAAAAATTAGAAATATTCCTTTTCGACTGTAGCAAAAAGAATTTGATGTGTAGCAGACGTTAACGTCATTCAGACAACCAACAAAGACATCACTGCCATAAGCAAAGTAGTATACAAGAAATAAGTAAAATACAGAAAAGTCACAATAATGAAGAACTACAGCATTTCCATATATTAAAATATGCAGGAAATAATAAGGAATTAAAATATGTTAACCATATTTTAATCCAATAAATACGACAAAAGCTATTAATTTAATAAACATTTCCTTTGTCTATTTCGCGGGAGATTTTACCCATCGATAAGGACTCAGTCAAACTAACTTTATGGGATAAACCCTATGAATCATCAATTCCCCGCCGCTGCAACAATCATGTACAGCACTACCCATACTAGGCTGACGTCAGTGAGAGCCAATCACAGTAGAGATAGCGTCACTGACGACAGCAGAGGGGTGATGCATTTGTAGTGAAGAGTACTATATCGGCTGGAGTGGGAGAGAAGCTACTAGGTGTATATAAGGCCTAGCGCGTGCCTCACACGATCTTATCCGCTTATATACTTATACTGACAACAGGCGTACACGTCGTGCAGGCTACTCAGTAATGGACGCCGGTAATTCGGTCCATGCTCGACAAGTATTTCTAAGCGCATGGCGCAAATAATCTACAGCCTAGAAGGAAGCCCAGGATCGCCCACGGACATCATGGTTAATAACCTTTAACTAATATCAGGTTGGTAAATCCTAGTGTGTGCTAACCAGAATAGGCGCGTTTACACCAGGCCTTAAATATCAGTAGAACTTCTCTCTCCAACCCAAGCTCCATAGTAAGATACTTTTGTAATAGCTCACCGTGTAAACAATAGTAATAAATGCTGACTAATTAATCCCCTAAGATAAAGTTTCTCATTGCTCTACCGTAGATATCCTTTTGCCACCCTACATAGCCATTTCAGGAAACCAGAAGCCTGAGAGATCTGGCAACACGGCATCGAACGAGGAGGAACAGCAGGTAAAATGGCCGCCCTCACTGTACTTAGACGTACAACCACGAACCTCTTCTAATAACCTACAAAACCCCCTTTCAACGTGGTTAACCCCCAAAACCCTTACAGATGGAAAGAATAGATTGAAATAACAGCTGTCATCAATGTCATACATTCCAATTTGAAAGTTTGTAGAAATTTCTATAAAAAAAATTGGACTGTGAGACAACAGCTTTGGTTCTTAGCTTTAGCTCAAAATGTGTATTTTCTATTCTTTCTTATTATCAGTAATAGCAGACTTAGAACTTACCCATCTTTGAATTTTTCTGGGTTTGTGAGGACCTTAACAGCTTCTGCCTTCAGTATATCCAACTCTTTGTCACTCAAGAAATTGCTCAGTGTGTAAACATCTACCACATTAGTTGCCTCTCTATTTGCAGGAGGGAGGAAACCAGGAATTCCAGAATCATCCGGTATCTCCAGTGCTTCCACATTGACATTTTCTGACATGGTCTTCAATTTCTCCTCCAGTACTTCCTTATCAGCACGCATTCGAGAAATGTATTCAAGTGAACGCTGCTTCCTCTTGGAACCAAACTTCAGGCCAAGTTGGTTTGCATCTCCCTGTGAGATTTCTTTTATATCATCATTGTCCACCACCTCGTTCTGCAATTTTGTGGTTATAGGGGACATCATGTACTTTTCCATAGGAAAAAGACGAACCTACCGAAAAAAGAATTGAAACAACATTTACACTTCATATTTGAAGCAATTTTATCAGTAGTGCAGGGACGTATCCGAGATTTTTTTTGGGAGGGGCTAAATAAGTCTAACACTTGTCACTAGGGCCCGGAAATTTATGAAAATCATATTTTTAATAATGCAAATTATTACAAAGTGTCAAAGAAATATTAAGAAATTTATGGTTTAATTTTGGATATTTTGTTAGTTTTGCAATGATGCATCATATTTGTTCAATATTAAAATATTTGTGCATATTTAACCAATTTTTCACATTTATAACAGCATATTATGAGAAATATCAAATATTGTGCATATCTCTGGAAACCGACTATAAAATTTGTTGATAGTAAAAAGACTATATTTTTTTGTAACCGATTATATAATATTAAAGCAACGTTATATTCATTATTTTTCAATTTACTAAAATTTATTGCAATAACTTAACCTTGCTTTATTTTAATTTTTATTATGTAATTCATAAGAGGGTCAATCCATTAGAAATGAACCAAATTTAATAAAATTTGTTGCTTGACATTTTTGATTTTCCTAATTTTTTTACCAGTTATTTCCCAACTAAAGGTGAGTTCAAAACTATGGTAAAAAAAGTTTTGGGCTCATACTTTTTTTTTGGCGGCCATTTTAAGTTTGCTTTTTAACCATATTTCAGTCGAAAACATGTTTTGCACAAATGTATGTAACTCCGTTAATTTTATAGATAACAAGACAAAATAAACACCAAAATTATCAAAATGAAATGCTCTACATTTTTGTTCTAACACAATATTACCTAAGTAGTGAGGAAAGTGAAGAAAAAAATTCAAAACTACAAATTGAAAATTGACTCAAAACGGGAGGTTTGGGGCCGCAAAATTATTAGAAGGAAGAAAGACTCGCCCTTAATTTTTTTTTCTGGTGTGGATCTACTATAGGACTACTCGCTGTAGAAGTTTAAAGCTTGAGAACTTTGCGGATTTTTTTATACAATTTTTTCAAAAATGCCCAAAACCGTATTTTGGCAATATTTGAAGTAGAATATCTCAAAAGGGACTGAGTGAAAAATTATGAAATTTACACAGATAAAAACCTCTTTATGATATAAAGATGTGATAAGAATTTGGTGACTGAGACTCAACTGGTTCCCGAGTTACAGTGCATCGAATTTGGCCAAACATTGCGTTATAGGCACACGAAATTTAATAGTAAAAATTAACTTTGTAATTTTAAATATAAAATTTTTGTGAGCCTAAGTTTGTTACACAATAGAGTTGTATATGTAGGCTACATTTCATCAGTTAGCATGACAAATATTTGATTTCCCCAAAGCTTTGAAGAGTGTTGAAATTCGGTGCATAGTTTGCAGTTATGGGCAACTTCGATGCACTGTAACTCGGGAACCAGTTGAGTCTCAGTCACCAAATTTTTAACACATCTTTATATTATAAAGAGGTGTTATCTGTATAAATTTCATAATTTTTCACTCAGTCCCTTTTGAGATATTCTACTTCAAATATTGCCAAAATTCGGTTTTGGGCATTTTTTAAAAATTGTATAAACAAAACCGCAAAGTTCTCAAGCTTTAAACTTCTACAGCGAGTAGTCCTGTAGTAGATCTACACCAGAAAAAGAATTAAGGGCGAGTCTTTCTTCCTTCTAATAATTTTGCGGCACCAAAACTCCCATTTTAAGTCAATTTACAATTTGTAGCTTTGATATTTTTTCTTCACTTTCCTCACTACTTAGGTAATATTGTGTTAAAACAAAAATGTAGAGCATTTCATTTTGATAATTTTGGTGTTTATTTTGTCTTGTTATCTATAAAATTAACAGAGTTACATACATTTGTGCAAAACAAGTTTCCGGCCGAAAAACTGTTACAAAGAAAACTTAAAATGGCCGCCAAGAAAAAAGTATGAGCCTAAAAAATGTTTTACTCTAGTTTTGAACTCACCTAATATTGGGGAGTAACTGGAAAAAAAATTAAGAAAATAAAAAATGTTGAGCAATAAATTTTATTCAATTTGTTTCATTTCTAATGGATTGACCCTATTTTGGCATTATTTGAAGTAGAATATCTCAGAAGGGCCTGAGTGAAAATTATGAAATTTATACACATAACACCTCCTTACGATATAAAGATGTGATAATAATTTGGTGACTGAGACTGAACTGGTTCCAGAGTTACAGTGCATCGAAGTTGGCCAAAAATTGCAAACTATGCACCGAAATTTCAACGCTCTTCAACGCTTTGAGGAAATTATAAATCGGACATGTTAACTGATGAAATGTAGATTACATGTACAACTCTTTTGTGTAACATACTTAGGTTCACTAAAATGTTGCATTTAAAATTACAATTTGGATTTTTACTATTAAATTACCGTTAAAATTCATGTGCGTATAATGCAAGTTTTGGCCAAATTCGATGCACTGTAATTCGGGAACCAGTTGACTCTCAGTCACCAAATGTTTATCACATCTTTATATCATAAAGAGGTGTTATCTATATAAATTTCACAATTTTTCACTCAGTCCCTTTTGAGATATTCTACTTCAAATATTGCCAAAATACGGTTTTTGGCATTTTTTAAAAATTGTATAACCGAAACCGCAAAGTTCTCAAGCTTTAAACTTCTACAGCGAGTAGTCCTATAGTAGATCTACACCAGAAAAAAAATTAAGGGCGAGACTTTCTTCCTTCTAATAATTTTGCGGCACTAAAACTCCCGTTTTGAGTCAATTTTCAATTTGTAGTTTTGAATTTTTTTCTTCATTTTCCTCACTACTTAGGTAATATTGTGTTAAAACAAAAATGTAGAGCATTTCATTCTGATAATTTTGGTGTTTATTTTGTCTTGTTATCTATAAAATTAGCGGAGTTACATACATTTGTGCAAAACATGTTTTCGACTGAAATATGGTTAAAAAGCAAACTTAAAATGGCCGCCAAAAAAAAAGTATGAGCCCAAAACTTTTTTTACCATAGTTTTGAACTCACCTTTAGTTGGGAAATAACTGGTAAAAAAATTAGGAAAATCAAAAATGTCGAGCAACTTGGCTTGGTTCATTTCTAATGGATTATACTATCTTTTAAAATTCGTGATGTAATTCAGCCAACAACAGAATGTCTAGTACAGTATTAAATTAATTAAATAGTAGAGCATACCTCATTTTTCCGGAGCATATTTCACAAATTTCAGGTAAAAATTCGATGTTATGCTGAATTTTGTCAGGATGTGCAATTGAACTGTCTACTAGACCTATTTGTCAAATTAAAATGTTCTTATGTGCAACATATTAGCATTACTTAACGTTTCGGGGGGGGGGGGGCTGTAGCCCCCTCAGCCCCCCCTCTGAATACGCCCCTGCAGTACTGATTCGTAAATTATCAGTAATTTATAGTTTTTCTGGTAGAAAGTGGTTTTATTTAAAATATATTTTAATATTTTTGTAGACATTAATGCTACTCTCCCATGAACTGTAGATCTTTTTTTCAACAAAATGTTTTCTATTCATTACACTTAATTTGTCAATACCTTTTTAATACAGTCGATAAATTTGTCATAATAGAACTCAGCATCACTGAAAATATATTGAAATGGATCATTTGCAAAATACTAACCGGTATTCAATATGGAGTGATTAATTCTAGGAACAATTTTATCCTTGAATTTATAAACTAATTAACATTATTAAAATATTTTCATACAAGAATATTTTGAGTGCTAAAGTAGTTAACTTCTTTAGTAATTTTTGTGATACGATTGTTCAAACTATTTCTCGAAAATAGTTTAGTTAGTTTCTCATGATTTACTGTACTTGAAAATTACGTAACTTAAAACTAGATAAACACATATGCTGGATTGCCAGATTTTTAGAAAGCAGAATTCAAAGAGTAAAGGGCCCTTTACACTGGTTGGTCTACAACGACTGTGTCTGTACAGATAAACTGGTGCATGTAAATGGGGGGGGGGGGAACTGGTTGAGTGACTCTTCTTCTCAAGATTCTCACATTTATTCACATGAATTTATAGAGTTGTATGATATCAAATTTTGAAAGTGAAGACTAAAAAATATGGTGGTGACTACAATAAGAACAAAAATGCTGCTTATGACACATTTGAATTAGAACAAATGCCGATCGTGAAACCATAGTAAAGAGAATTAATATCAGTGTTGGCCTAACAAAGAAAAGTGTTGAAGTAATTTCGTAAATAGAAAAAAGGAATCACTATTCTCTATCCCATTTAAGAACGATCCTGTTCAAAACAAAGAGGCGTCATAGCCCGCACGTGTTCATAGTGTTTATGTTAGTTTGTTTATTCTCAGTACAACTGACCCGCAGGGTCGTCGTGAACAATGAATCCTTTGTTTTGTTTGCTGGGCCATTCCGTGAGAAAGTGGACATGAGGGATAATTTTTATTATTTGGTGTAAAATGGAAGGAAAAAATTTGCCAAAACATTTGTAAGTTGTGTATTAACTTATGGATGTGAAACATGGACAATAGGAAAAGCAGAAGCCAAGAAACTAGAAGCAGCAGAAATGTGGATATGGAGAAGGCTAACAAAGACGAGTTGGGTGGATAGGAAAACAAATGAAGAAGTGCTTAATGAAGTGATGGAAGAGAGATCCCTTCTGAATTAAATTAAGAGTAGAAGAGCAAAGTTAGTGGGTCATACATTTCGGCACAATGATCTACTCATTAACATTTTTGAAGGGAAAATACTGGGAAAGAAATCAAGAGGACGTCCAAGAAATTCATTTATTAAAAACATGATAAAGGATATGGACGTGCTGTCATACGAAAATCTAAAGAGAACAGCGATGAAGAGGAAGACATGGCTACTACAACAAGGCATTGCCTTTAGATCCTGATGATGATGGTGTAAAATGTTTATTTTTGCAGCAAACATTTCTTGAATATCTATATTTTATTATACCACGTACCAAAAACATAATATGAAGAATTACTTTAAAAAATGTGATGTGAAAGTCACATAACTTCCTCTGCCCAAATAAAAGTTAGCAGTATTCACATATCCTTTTACAGAATCGCAAGACACAATTTTACGCTAATTATCCTATAAATACCTCTTCTTTCAATGATGCGACTAAAAGCGCAGGCTATACAAACTTAAAAAAAAAAGAACAAGTGACTGCAGTCGTTTATTGAACTTTCCGCCGTAAAGAATAATTTCCTAAATTTATCGAATATTTCCCTCAGACACTTCTTTACTCTATACCTGGCCAACAATACATCTTTCTCACTTCACATTCTTATATATAATAAGAGGCCGTGAAAGAGCGCGCATTCAGTTGTTCATAACGCAAGACAAAATTTATACAAACAGTGGGTGAACAGTGGGTGGCTTGTAACTACCCTCAGAGAATTTTTTCGAAAAAAAGTTTCAAATAAAAGTTTTAGCTCTCAGTATAAGGAACACATGTGCAAATTTTAAAGAAAATCGTTAGAGCCGTTTTCGAGAAAATCGCGAAAAACGAAAATTTCTTCATGTAAAGTCCCCTTAAAAATAAGAGAAATTTGTCGCCAATCTTCGAATCACATCATCAGAAGGTACCTGACCCAAATACGAAATTTTGTTTTCATACGATTCTCCGTTTCGGAGCTAGCCTGTTCACAAACTTCCACACAGACACACACACAGACATGTTTCCAAAAATAGTATTTTTGGATTCAGGGGGCCTTGAAACGTGTATATATGCTAAAAACTCAACTTCGAATTTTAGGGTCGAAAACAATACTTCCTCTACCTATAGTACCTATGGTACGGGCAGAGGAAGTAAAAATATGGGGTTAAAGTTGGCTCTCTTTGAACTTGCTCTGTTATCTTTAAAAAACGTATTTTTTAGTCAGCTAGACAGATTGTACAGAACCAGCAGAGACAAGTTCTGCTCAGGTCATTGTTAACAGCGTCTTTTGCTCTGTATGTTACCTGCATTTCATCTTAATCCATCAAGTGAGTTTATTTTAAAATGCATATTAAGTTGTCATAGTCATAAATGTAACATACGTAACAAAAAACTTGAAAAGTTTTTATTTAATTGTAAAGAGCTGGTGGATTTCTTTGTAACCTTGTGGAAGTAAGGTTAGTCCTGAGTTCTAATGATTGCAAAACTATTTTCACCAAAAGAACAATTATTTCCTTAAAAAAATACGTAAACAATATGTGTAACATACGTAACACGTTTGACTGCCTTGGAATAAAATATGAATTTGCCTTTTGATAGGCCTACAGTTAGGCCTACTTGAGTGCTGAAACTGATTTCATATACATAGGCCCAGTGGTGCAGCCATTGGGGGGGGGGGGCACTAAGGGGGCTAAAGCCCCCCCCAGCCCCCCCCCAAGATCAGAATGATTTTTCTTTAGCTTACCACTTTCACTTAAGTTAAATTAGTGATAACTGATAAGAATGCAAGATTATTTAAAATGTTTCACAGTGTTTGAAATTGTTGCTTGGATTAATAATAATATTTAATTTTTGCCGAACATAACAGAAATTCTATATCGATTTCAAATGCATTAGTTTGCAACTTCACTTTACCGAATCGAGTCCAAATCCCACTGCACCAGGTTTGCTACAGAATTCATACTGGTAGAGAATGTTAAAATCTTCTGTACCATAATAGCAATAATTACAAGTCATCACAGAAGTCGAAACAATTTAGTACGTTTGTCTTGTCTTGTCTTAATGCTGTTTTTTAAACACTCATTTTTTTACAGTGCTTCATACGATCACTTTAAAGACACACAATAAAATACTATGGGGGAGCAGATTCAGTTCTGATTAGACCTAATGGTACGATAACTATAAATTTCAAAAGTTCAACATTTTCAACAACAGGTGATATGGAAATATGTGTTGATATCCAATTTGATGATGATGAAGATAATGATAATAATAATGTTAATGATGTTTGCAACAGGATAATAACTTCATTGAATAAGAATGGGTTGTAAAGAAAATTTAAAAATTAGTCCTTTGCACCCAGCTTATAATAAATTATCTTCTTTAAATTTTATCAGCGTGCATTTTAAGTTTTAGCAACCCTAGATTAAAATCCTGGCTGCACCACTGTATAGGCCTAAAGGTAAAATTCAATAATTAATAAAATAATTGTTTGTCTTATGAATATAAATACAGTGAGTCCCACGCAAGAGTTGGCCAATGACGCGGGTTTCTGCGTCGCGGCTGGCACAGCTCCAACTCCCGAGCGATCGGGTGAAATATCTACGCAAATAATGCCGCGGTCGTTGTAATGATGCAGGTTCTCACATTTACAGTTAAAATTACAATGAAAATAACCACGTACTTCATCACAAGAGATGATGGAAATGTTCTCCTCTTGCATCCAGACAACACTGGCACCTTTTTAGGAAATTTTCTTTCACGCGCATAAGTTCAGCTTCCGAGACAGAGTTACTTTCTCTTGTGATAGGCCTATGTGATATTGTCATCAAGTTCTTCTAACAGTATGTAAATATTATTTATGGGGAAACTTGAAAAATAAAGTGTATAGGTCAATTTCCCATACACAAGAAGAACTTAAAGACAATATCACAAGATAAATTAACTCTATCTTGGAAGCTGAACTTACGCGCGTGAAAGAAAATTCCCTAAAAAAGGTGTCAGTGTTGTGCTTATGCAAGAGGAGAACATTTCCAACATCTCTTGTGATGAGGTACGTGTTTATTTTCATTGTAATTTTAACTGTAAATGTGAGAACCTGAATCATTACACCGATCGCGGCTTCATTAGCGTAGATATTTCACCCGATCGCTCGGGAGTTGGAGCTGTGCCCGCCGCGCCGCAGGAACCCGCGTCATTGGCCAACTCTTGCGTGGGACACACTGTATATAATTAATATAGGCCTCATTATTTATTATTTAATCAAAATTGCATAAAATTACGCATAAACGAAAGATATTCTATTTGGCTTATAGTTCGAAATGAGTTCAAAGGAAAGAGTTAGGAAATAGAGAGACAGGATAAAACAAAATAAAGAGGTATTTGAGGCCAATTTAGAGAAAGAAAGAGAAAGAGGAAAACAAAGAGAAAGAGGAAAACAAAGAGAAATTGGAAAACAATATCTGACTAACAATCCAAGGAAATTAATACTAAAGCATGTGAGGAGACACCTTGCTTCGTATATATGTATAAGTAAATACACATATAAACATATAATATATATAAGGGGTGGGTCTCTGTCACTACAGCATGTTGCATCCTAAGGTTGTGGATAGAGGATATGGCTGCCAGATATGGAGGGTAGCTGTGAATATGCTGAATAAGCAGTCGCGAACAGATGACATGAGAGACTATAAAAACTTAAATATGAGTGGACTATCATGTAAAAGTTCTTAAAAAATTCAAATTGTTGAAATATTGCACAGTAAAACATTATTCTTGTTCATTATTTTGCACAGTGTAACATACGTAACAAAGTAATGTAACATACTAACAGAAGAAAAAAATTTGGCAGCATCTTGCGAGAAGATTGTTAGCTAATGGGAGTGTTGGTAGACAACCTATGGGACGTGTAACCACAAAGAGCAGTCCTCGTAAAAACAAGTGTCAATGCTACAAGACCGGGATTTTGTGTGTATCAAGGAATGTATTTCAAATTCAGCTGGTATGGTTGCCTGAACTTACTGGAATAGAAGAGCACAATGAACTTTTAACATTAAACTTACCTTGTTAGTTTTCTTGTTGCGAATGGCCAACATTTGCCAGAATATATTGTTCCCATTTCCTTGCTCTCTACCAGTTATTATGCTTTCTCCAGTTGTAGTCGCTGCAAGAACTCTCAGTCCTGTCTTCCTTTCTCTGTACATCCGGCCTCTGATTGTGTTTGTCTCCTGAGGAATCAACCCTCCATGAGGTAAGATCACTGCAAAAGGTTAAGAAATTTGAATATCGCGGGAGCCTATACCATTTTCATCAAATTGAATATCACGTTAACATTTATATGAAAAGGTAACTCAAAAGATCGGCATCCATACATTTTGAAATGCAATCTATTATTTTATACGTGCCTATCAACAGGAAAGTTGTAATTGTAAAACGGAAAACAATAAAGTGTACAAGTTATGATGTTGGCAGTATGATGTTTTAGGGTTAAATTGCTCTCCTGACATCCTTGTACCACACACGTGAGTACTTCAAAGGAAACACATAAATACAGTGTGTTAGTATAAATTTGAGCTCCTACTTGATATAGTTGGTTTTCCACCATCAAATACTGCTGAGATTTCACATTTCGCTGCTTCCATTTTATCGTGGTTTGCAAATTCCGGTGTTTTCAGACCACAGGTCATTCTAGAACATCCACAAATAGCCACATTCGTAACTCAATTCTACCAACCAACAAAATAAAACATGGCTGCCTTGAAGTTACTGAGCGCATGTAGTGCTGTCTGGTGGCGAAGTTCAACAACTTTCTCCAGCAGACACTTGTCGCTCCAGCAAGTTTCGACCTTCGCAACAAGTGCTCCTGAACGGAAATCCGGGAAAATGGTAAAGTTAAATAAATTTATTTATGTTGAATACACAACAACATACAGTCTGTATTTATGTATAATTATAGTCCCGTTTTAATTCTAAAACTTTACTGCTGCTTCGGGATGTCTACATTCCAGCCTGTTGGTCCAGCAGGGACTGTACAGTCTCCTCCATATCGAAATTGCCACTCTGCATGTCTAAGAAATAGCATGAACAATGTCTATTTCTTCATATGTATATGCAATTTTTTAAAAATATTATTTCACAAGGAAGTTTCCTGCTTATTTGTGCTGTTATTTTGTCAAGGTCACAGAGACTGGAGTTAGATATCTTTATTCTTGTTCGTTGACCTTTCAGGAGGGGGGATTCAGAGTTCGGACTCTGGCTATCCTTGCGTGGGGACAGCATCAGAGTGTTCTACCTTTCGAGTAAGTAAAACAAAGTAAAAAATTACACAATTGAAGTATTTTTAAAAAATATTAATAATTAATCATTAATTGTTTAATATTAATTCATCCGACGAAAACTAACTTTGCGCGAGACTTATTCTGATGCAGTACAACCTTTTTAGATGTTTTATTTTTCTCCCTTTTATAATAATATCTTTAAGTACTACAACAAATTACAAACTAGTTCTTCGAACATTATTGTATATGCCGAAAGCTTTGTTTTGATCATATTATTTTTAGCTGGTTAAATATTTTCAATATCCTGGTCCATCCACGTGCGATTTGTGATGGTGAAGGCGGGCAGATTTTCTCTTACTTGTATCATTCCACGTTTTGCTCATCCCATCAAACTGGTCGTTGACTGCGATTCCTAGTCAGTAGTTATTCGTCTTATGTGGGGAGAAATCGAGTTCGTGATACCGTATATAGTTAATAAATTGTATCTTGGCAATACCGTCTGTGTGTATATCCTTTTCCTGGCGGATTGTATTGCGTGCGTTAATTCTGGATTTTCTGGATTTTCCATAGAGCTATTATTCGCAGTTAAAACTTTGATTTATGATTTTTTACTTCGTTTTAATTATGTCTTAATTTTATTGATGAATATGTTGTTGGAAAACAACGTTCATTTTCAAATCTCAGTGAGCAACATTTATCATAATATCACACAGTTACTAAATGGCCGGTACACTACTTGGAAATCTGTGCAGCACTTGAAACTCGTTTCGTTGTCATGGCAACGGTACGGTACAAGCTTCCACTTCTCTTCAATTTATGGGTCAATAAAAGATATTTTCGTAGACACCGAAAAGTCATTGCATCTCTTGTGTTTCCTTCGTGATATAATCAGTACTGTAGTTGAAAAAATATTAGGCGGTATGGACCAAAAATTCAGTTAAGGAGATTCCTGATGGTCTCGTAGGACTTTAATAATTAACTTAAGGCATTCAGAATTTTTTAGTGGTGGGGATTTTCTTTTTCAACTTTAATTGTGAAAAAGTCAACTGGTTATTATACTTATTTCTTACTACTTATCGAGCCTTAAATCACAGACTCTTGCCTTAACTTTTTCACACGACTCGCGGAAAAACTGCGCTGGAGATTTTCCATCCGGAAAATATAACTTCTTCAATTCTCTTGGATTTCGAACTGAGCTACCAAAACGAGCAATTTACTTTTCACTACATTAAAAACAATATCTTCGCAAAGAATTATTCAATTCCAGTATCATTAGTACCGGTACATTTGTTCGGAATAAATTAGGCGTGAAAAAAAATTGTATCTTTATATCTAATGCTCAGGATAATAATCTTAACGAATCCGTCAAGAGACCAAGTTGTTTACATATAAAATATTTTCCCGGGCTTCTAACCAGGTGGTTACCTGGATAAATCCCGACGTTTCGGGGACGATCCGGCCCGGCACTTAATTCTCCTCGACTATGGAGCCTCAGATCGGCCACGAATCGTTGGAATTTATCCAAGGAACACCTGGTGAGAAGACCGGGAAAATATTCTATACTACCAGCACCAGAAAAAGTTCAAATTCTATTTGAAGTAATTGACATTTCACATTAATATATGTTCAATAAAACATAATGTGGTGAATGTACATGAAATATGTGTCGACAGTATTCTCGTACTCTTACTACTCTTACACCAGGATAAATTCTTACTACCATGTTGAATTTTTTTTTCCTTTTTAAATTTCGTGAACATTTTTTTTCGAAAATTTATTTGACGAATTCGTTTAAATTTTACACACCAAACCATTTAAACACTTTACATTGATCTAAATAGAATTTACTGATACTCTAGTGCAGGGGTTCCCAACCTTACCCTTCTTCATAAAAAAGTTTCTGAAGGGTAGTTATAAGCTATTATAGCTATATATTCCTCATCTTATGCTTTGCCTACCCTTAAGACCAATGCAGGCTGAGACAGCTTTAACACACAGTCCCAAAATGCAGCATGTTAGTTTCCTGCAATGTGAAGTGATAAAATCACAATATCCATGCTTATGACAGAGGCAATCGTGTGTTTCACACCATATTTTTTATTGCTGACATTTATATGCCTTTCATTATTCTTTCGTGTTTCGTACAAAAATATTTAAAAATTAATGTATCCAGGGCTGAAGAGGGGATAAGCGGTGTCGTACTTACACCAGGGCAATTAATATATAAATCAAACTTATTACGGAAATTTCACAAACCATAATATAATTTTAGCAGTAGTGGAGAAAATGGGGAATAATGGTTAGTGAAAGGAAATCAACTAAGAATAGAAAAGTCCTGTTAAAAAATTAGAATGCATTTAAAAGTTTATCCCTTAGACAAGTGAAATGTCACATATGGAGAATGTCGTATATGTAGTAACTTACTGTATATGGACATGTCATTTGATGGGAATGTGACATATGGTTATGCACACATAGGCAATGGTAATTCAGTAGTGAGTCAGCACCACGCAGAATGGATATGACAAGATATGAACAGTATGTTTCCATCAAAATGGCCGTTCTTCAAGGAAGAAATGCCACAAAACCCATAGACAGCTAGTAGAAGCTTTGGGAAAAACCCAACTTTGAGGGTTTATGGCGTGGGTATGTGTTCTTTCATGCTTCCAACTACAGCAATAAATTTTCAGCCTAGACAAGCAGCCTGTGGCATGCTGTACCATAGCCCAGCTCCAGTGGCGAAGCGTGACCATTGAAGTAAGGGAAGCTCCAATGTATTTTTATCTTGTATAAATTCTGAAGAAGGCATAGTGACAAGGGCGCTTTGGCATAAGCCTCCGAAACACGATAAACAATTAAGCCTAAATTAAGGCAAGTAGCCGAAAGATAATATTATTGATATGAGTGTACATAAATAATGAGTTACTAAATTAAGTATGATCATACGTTATTGTTTGTATAACAGTTCAACTCTTCTGTTTTTCTTGGCAAATATGTCAATCACGTCATCATAGAAGGACACTACCTTTATCATTTGACAAAGTATTCTTCTGTTCCTTTTAACATCCTCATTATGTTTGTCTATTGACAGCCGGAATTGTTGACTTAAACAGGATTCAATGCGTGTTAACTGTGTAAACTGTTTTAGGCACATTATATGGTTTTGTGTGACCTGATGCCTTTTTACAGATTTGTGCAAATTATTTAAGTCATCAAAACCACTGTGATTCCAAGCACTTCTTTCCTGCGAAAATAACAAGCATGGCCAACAGAATAATTTTCGCAGTCTATGACATCCACATAACCAAGGAACAGTGTCATACATGTTTTCGTTGAAATGACGCATAAACGCCTTAACCCCTTTACTCTGCATACCGATGTCATTATTAAGCAGTTTCTTAGGTTTGCCACTCTTAATAACAGACAGTTTCTCCTCATAAGGGAATAAGCTGAATCTACTTTTCAAAAGCCTTTCAATTTCACAGTCACACGTAGGTCCTTCTTGCACTGGATTGCCGGTAGTGTGACTGCAAGCATCAGGACTGGCCATGGTCTTAGGACGTCCCAAAATCTCTCGGAGCTGGCACTCGCCCCTACACTTCGTAACCCTAGAAGCGGACAAGTTAGTTATGAACTACATTCATCTTCGCTGATGATTAAAACTAACAAGATAAGCCCATTTCTATATTCTAAATACTAGTCCATACAAGATAAGATAATTCATTACTTAAAAATATACTTACAGTTCCTTTTTTTATGGTAAACTAAATAAAAATGATCTCTTTTCTCTATAAACACAATTTTCTGCGAGTGACTAAATATTGCACAGCTTACCGAGGAATTCCGAGTGTTTCCGATCAGCCGGCTATCGTTGGCCTGCCCACCTGCTTTCACCCCACCACTCTGCTCAGTAAATAATGCGCAGTCACTCATCTCCGTGCAGCGTTACCGTTGACATCCAGTTTGACATCCAATTCAAATGGTTCTGTATGAACGTATAGCTTAATTTAAATCCAAGACGATTTAAATAATAATATTTCTCTTGGAAATTTAGGGGAAGCGGCGCTTCCAGCGCTTCATCGGACGCTTTGCCACTGCCCAGCTCTATTGTTCTTATATTTCTTATCCTTCCATACAGAGTTTGATCTAAAAAGAATTTACTGATACTCTAGTGTAGGGGTACCCAACCTTACAGTTTTAATGCTCCCCTTTTGAGATGTGGCAAGTCACTAAGCCCCCTACCATATTTCAATATCTTGAAGGGAAGAATGTAAACTAAGACAACATAACAAGCACAACATGTTTAAATAAACACACATTTCCACAAACATAACATTAAATCAACTAGTGAAAGTAATGAATAATTAAGTCATATTGTTTATGAACCAGTTTGGTAATTTAATCACTGTCATTATGTTAGCGATATGGTTGACACCTTTTGGCCCTGATTAGATCTCATATGCTGGTTTCAAATTTGACATTGCACAGCAGAGATCACTCATGATATATAGCCGACAATACTCTTTTGTTTTCATTACAATCAAAGTTGAGAATCCTAACTCACATAAATATGTGAACAAAAATGACACAATAACAGTCATCGCAATTCTGGCTATGTGGGGATAAAATGCAAGATGATTTATCCGAAAGCTCTCAAGACCTGAATATTTTGCTTTGAATCACTTTTCAGTTCTATGGCTTTCAATAGAATGTACAATTTTTTTTTTTTTTTTTTAACGTGTATACAAAAATTATACTAATTCCATATTATTCTGCGCACCCCCCCCCCCCCAAAGACTGTTAAACTCCCTCTCAGGTTGGGAACCACTGTTCTAGTGAACACAGAATTTTTCCAGTGAGCCCAATATGGAACAGTCCTGCAGTTTAAACAACTTTACTTTATGTGTGTATGTTATTTTTTAAAGGCTGGTAAACTTTCTGAAGAAGACAGGATAGGAAAACTTCAACCACTTCTGTCTAATGGATGGTCTATGGTAAATGCAAGAGATGCAATCTACAAGGAATTCCTATTCACAAACTTCAATCAAGTATGTATAAAACTGTACAAAAGCATTAAATAAATGTGTATATTCTACTACTCTTGTCACTACTGTATTTATTTCAAAAGTTCTCTTAGTTAACTTCGTGGAATTCTAAACATGAAATTTAACTATGTTTATATTGGTCTCACTTGATGACTACAATGAAGCAGTCAGGGAAGATAGTGCTAACCAACACTAATTTTAGATATTACATTTTTAAAGTTACCTCAAATCTGCAAATCTTATTTTTTTATTTATTTTTTTTTGTACGGTACACATTATGTTTCTAACAAGACTTATTGACAAAATTAGTCAGTGCTCAGAAACATTGGAATGAATATTGACTAAGAAAAAATATAAATAGTGCAACAATCTCAACTTTTACAAAAAAGAGGGTTAGGACTATCTTCCCCGACTCCTTCATATGGTTCAGTTCACTTAGAAATTATTAGTCTAGTGAGGAATGACTGGTGACAAATATTTAAAGATTTATACTACATGATCTGCTGGATAATGCTATCTCTTTATACAGTATTGTCTTGATCGTGCACTAAAAGATAAGACATTATCTAAGACCTGATGACACCATGTTTTCACTGCAAGAAACTACAGTACCACTTTCTCTCTGTCCAGTCTTTCATTGTGTCTGTTTTTGATGCTTTAAGTACAGAATTAGCAACAAAAATCCTCAAAGACAATTTTATATGTGAATGAAAAATAACAATTCCAGTTCATAGAAGTTCAAATAAGCAGAGACTCTACTGTATATGAAGTTATGTTATGCTCTTTTTTCTTTTTTTAATTTTAAACTACAAATAATTTGTAGCTTCTTTTAAGCTTCTTTACCCATCAAAAATAGGGTTTAGAGAATTAAACTTAGAAATGCATTGCAAAGCTTACCTGTATTTCTGTTGTAGGCATTTGGCTTTATGACAAGAGTGGCTCTCATGGCAGAGAAGATGGATCATCATCCTGAGTGGTTCAATGTGTACAACAAGGTGCAGGTGACTTTGTCGTCACACGATGTCAGCGGACTGAGCAATCGTGATGTCAAGCTGGCCACTTTTATGGACACAACAGCAAAGACCATGTTGACTCCTAAGGAATGAACAACAATCAAATATTGAATTAATTTTGACTGGACCAAGTTTGTGACATATGTATTTAGCGAATTCTGCAATGCTGTAATTAATTTATTTAACATACAATAAAAGTTTTTCTTTCCAACAATTTTTATTGTGATTTCAAGTTTTGAACCTCATAAATAATAATTCCTTGTCATTTTTATAATCCTATTTTGTAGTGCTAAAATGTTGCTTGGACATGGAGACTGTATTATTTAGGCTGACCACATATCCCGGTTTTCACACAAATATCCTAGTTAGTCTTGGAAAATCTTCAGGATGTGTAACTTAATTGTCACAGTTTTAAAAATCAAGCACCAAATTCTGTACTAATGTTCTCAATTATTTAACTTCTTTTTTTACGGTAATTATTTATTTAAGGTTGCTTTTTATTACTGCTAGCAGCACAAGAATTGAAGAATGCTAGCAAAATACTTACTTTCATATTTCAGGATAAACTCACCTTCATGTCTCAGATTTCATTGAAATTAGATTTACATAAAGTTTTTTTTTTGTTTTTGTTTTGTCTTGTCTGGGTAGTACAACAAATACGAAACATTACATTTTCTGAAATTTTGCACGCACAGTTTTACGTAAGTATTAATATTTCTGGTATTAACTGCAAGAGAAATAAGATCTTTGGATCATTTTACAATTTCAAATAAATACTTCAATTACATGTGAAACAAAAAATAGTTTGTTAAACATTTACTAATTTCACAAAGCAATTAAAGTTGCAAACATTGTTATCATTGCTAGCATTATATTTTTAAATTCCAAAACAAATTTCAGGAGTAACTTAAAGTTGTTCATATTGCCCTAGAAAAAATCAGAATGGAATTCCAAATAATTACTGAGAAATTGAATAACTTACCAAGTCGTGCAGTAGTCTAGCAGCAGCATTCATGTTGCATCGCGTTGCGTACAAGGTTAAGATGTTTCAAAGTTGATTGTCACAGTTCACCTTAGTGTTACTGCGTTGGCATCCGTTACAAAGGGCAACTCTGTGTGTAGCTGATAGTCATAGATCATATTCATCAGAAAGAGATGGCTAATTTACTGAATAAAATAAAAATCAAATCAAAAGAGCAAACATGGGTGTAAATATGCAACTAAACAGAAGAAATATGTGATCTTTACCTTTATAAGGTTAAGCTGCATTGAGAATACTACCAGCTGCAAAGAAAAATCTATACAAGTGCCTTATTCCTTGGTATTTCAAAACAGACCAAAAGCAATAATGTATAAATGATAGATTTTGATGTGTGATGAACGAAAAATGTATTTTAAAAATAAGAAAACATATATCAGGTGAATTTTAGTGGAAAGAGGTTGATGCCTAAAAATTGAGGGTATACATGTGAAAAACATGCTAGTAAATAACATTTTAATGACATTCTACTGTATATTGCAATTAAGACCCGTATTGTAATGATTACAATTTAGAATAAACATAAATAAAATAGTAACTTTCATTTGTCTTAGATCATATTCAGTTTTTAATCAAACTTCCATTCTTTACTTTTCCTTCATAATTGAGATTCTTTGTGGCAGTTAGTACTGAATGTGAAGAAAGTTTTTAGCATATATACACAAATTAAATTGAATGAAAATATGTTATTTTTATTTGATTAGAACTGTTCATTCTGGAAATGCGCTTGGCTCATGCTTATGAAATTGTTGGGTGGTGAAGCGGTAGGGTCTAGTTGCACATAAAATGCACCGTAAAGTTAGATAGTGGATAGACGGCTAATGGAATTAAGGGAGGGAAGGGAAGGGGGAACACATAACAACCTCAAACACAGTCAGTAGAGCCAATTCAGTAACTGCTAGTAGCTCATCAGTACCCTTTCCAGGGCTAAGAATTAAAAGTAGGGATGGGTCCTCGATACTTTCGATACCTCGATACTCTCGATACTTGCATGGTATCGGCATCGAGCAATACTTCAGAAAACTCGCTCGATACTTTTTCGATACTTTGGTAACTGCAATTTAAAGAAATGCGGTATCTCTTTCTGCTTTTAGTAGTCTACTAAATATAGTAAATACTTCTATTTCTCCTTGAAATGGAGAAAATCACTCTGTGACTTTTGTCTAGTCATAAATACTTTCCAACTTTTAAAATCCAAACAGAAGAGATTCTTAATTGTTTCGTTTCCTGTCAAACGTTTCAATAACAACCAAGCAAGCTGACTGTCCAAACCCCATTGTAATTTTTGAACAAAAACTTGTAAGTGGACTGTTTCAAAAACTAATTTTAGTTTTAATGTAGGCTACTGATGATATTAAATTTTGTCTCATTAAATATGCACACTTAATTTAGTTGGTATTACACAGTTATCTCAACTTTTAATATTTAATGTAGCTATTTATTGAAACTGGAAATGTCAACGGTATCGAGTATCGAGTATCGAGGAAAAAATCATGTATCGGTAGCGAGTATCGAGTATCGAGAAAATCTGGTATCGACCCATCCCTAATGAAAAGTATTTGAAAATTTTATATATCAGCCATAAAACCAAAGTTGGTGAACTATGGAGATGTGTTAAAAAAGGATGTGCTACAAATTCAATTTTTAACAGTTAAGAAAACTTTATTTTACAAAATACCCATAATTATTCAACGAGTAAAACTATAAACAGAGAATTTGTATCTAATCTTGCAAAAAGAAAGGCATGTGAAGATATAAGTGAGAGGCTAACAAAGATAGCGAGAAAGGAAATACTGTTGGGACCAACAACAATTTCAAACTCTTTAAAAACATACAATGTGGAAAAGTTCAAGTGAAAAATCAGAGGAGAAGAAACCTACAACCCTAACAAGCAATATTCATGGCATTGGACATTCTTGATGTCACTCCACATAATGGAGAGAATCTGCTTGCCATTAATGACAGTAAAACTAATAATTAAACAACAACCATTTTCTACTATTTTTATACTGCAGGCTATTGTTGCCAGTCCCAAGCCTGGATAAAAGTGTGAGGGAAAATTGAAGATTAATGCAGTTGCATCAGGGAGAAGAGCAATGGGAAAGGGAAAGCTTTTTTTGTACAATTCGACAATTGTTTAATCTTGTGCAATAAGACAATTTAGTGCAACTTGACCCTCCTCAGACCACCAGAAGTCGGACTTCATCAGTAAACTCACCAAGTTGCTGGTTCCAGGATCAATAGGAAATCCCAGAGCTTGGAGAAATAAGTATATGTTTAAATGTTCTGCTGTATTAGTTACTATATTAACATTTTTAAGTCTTACAATAAAGTTTAATTAAATATCTCTAATTTAACATCTTTTAATATGTATATAAAAATACACATTTAATGTAAATAAAAATTTGTGGTAAATATTTATCACAATAGTTGGACTACCAATTTTCTACAAATGAAAAGTCTGCTTTTATAATTACTATCAGTTCATATATACCTAGGCAGTGCCTCAGGGCAGTAAATCATCACTTAAATAACTAAGAATATACCAGTAACTCAGATGAAAAATAATTTGCACTTCCTACATTAAGTTAATAAATATCGATTATCCACTTATCGATATTCATTTATTTGACTAAAGCAAAACGCGCTCTAGATTTTCCAGGATTCGGAATAATTTCCCAGCTATAAATATTGTTAAACCTGCATTTAACAACAACATATTATTTAACCAATCATGAAATCCCACACTAAAACGAATCAATAAGTGAGCATGATCATGAAAATAGATTAGTAGTTGTATAATTGAGATGCTCTATCTTGTAAATTTATGTTATTTTTTCTTAAATGTTTAAACAGAAATCACTTTACAAACAATGAGAAAATATTTAGGCCATTTCTGAAGTATACCTGGCTACAAAATGTTCTACATTTAGAACATGTGTTTCATTATTATTTTGCTAAATATTTTCTCTAGTGTGGTCTTCACAAAAAGACATTTGCCTAAAAAAAGGGAGGGAAGAAACCAGTTGAATATCATACTTTCAACAATCAATCAATCCCGTGCTGAATTCAAATCAGTACTAGTAGTAATGTAAGACTACAATATTGATAACAAGAGATGAGTTTCAAGCCTTTTCATATGCTACTGTCACCCTAAAGTACAAGCAACAAATAAGTTCTGTACAGCTGATCTACTGCCGTGGTGCATTTGGCAGCATGTCTGCCCTAGAGAATCAGGTTTGATTCCTGGTAGGTGCAAATTTTTTAATCTGACCCAAAAGGCTGGATTTAGGAGAAGTGGTGGTGTACAGCTTTTAATCACTAGTCTGTGCACCAAATATACCTGAGATCAATCCCAAACTTCTCTGCAGTGCATGGAGGACATATGGGGGCATATTTCCCTCCATCTTTCCTTACCTCACCATAATTACTCATACACTACACGAACCCCACCACACCATGTAATGTGATGTGATCCACCCAAAGGTGCTCAAAAATGGGCTACACTATTGACACCTATCTGCCTAACAATTGAATGCAAATGGATCAGAGCAACAGGATTGGCATTGGATTCCAACTATCCTGTATTTCCTGGGAAATCCCATATTTGCAATTTAGACGAAAATCCCAGTTCCTGTATTTTTCAAGATATATCCCGAATTTCCAGAATTCTTGCCATTCAATCATTTAAATCTGTTTTGGTATGATATTTCCATAATGATCACATAATTATAAAATATGAATTTTTTCATTAATGAACAATAAATGGACTGACACAAGAAATAAGAGCAGTGTAGATCTGATAAAATCAGAGCTTCAGGTTATTGAAATTTACTGGTACTGTAATTTTTAATTATGGTTGTGGGAATTTTTCACTTTTGTAAAAACTGACAAAGATGTATAAAATAGGCATGGTCTGTTGCCAAATACCAGCAAGCCAGCAAGAATATAAAAGATAACAGTGTTTGTAAATCACTTTAATCTCTCAAGTGTTAAACCCCCGCCCTGATGTGTTTTTCTTTTATTGGCAGGAATATTTTATTGTTAGTGTAGAGTGATAAAAAATCTGTTTTAATAGAGAATATTAATGCAGTACCATAAGTGACCATTCATTTTGTTGTACGAGTAGTAATTGGGTCTCTTGTTTTTGCATTTATCCCTTTTTTCACTTCTGTTATACACTATTTTCCCTTATTTTCACTTTCAAGAGTTGGCAACCCTATTGGGTACACACACACACACAGTTCCATATAACTTTTATCTATGAATCCCCCTTTCCCTTTCATTTTATTAAGTGCCAGTATGGTAACTTACTTTATGAGATTGTATGCGGGTCGAGAAAATGTCTGTCCATCCGTCCATGTGTCTGTATGTGCGATAACTCAAATACATTTTATTGGATTTTCATTAAAGTTTGTATATCGGTATGCATTTATAACGTTCATGGCAAGAAGCCTATTTATTTTGGACCAAATCGGTTGACCGATACCGGAGTAACGACTAATTAAAGGTCACATGCTTTTTAAATGGGAATTCATGACTATACTACAATGCCGTTTTGTTTAATCATTGAGGGCCTCGACTCCAATGCAGTCAGATGTTTGTTTATTTCGTATAAAGTTGAAATGAGTTCCACATGAATACTGTTATGTGCAGAAGGTATATTACTATGAAATAATTAGTCCTACTTATATTAAGTGGAGTACTTTGCCGGTGCATTTTGTGAAATCAGTTTACCTGATTTTATTACTCTCCTATTGCTTCCAGAGGTACTGGAGTTTGCATACAGCAGCAGAATGGTTTCTCACAAGTCTTGGAGTCTTGAAACCCATCTCTATCACTATTCAACCACCTACAACAATGGACAAATTGTACCCATATTTCTGAAAACTTAATAATGAGTAAATCATATAAACTCAAATCGGAATTATCTCAGTTCTTCAAGATAATTCATACTATGGAATGTAAATGTGAAACCTTTAATGATTGCATTTCTTTCATCTGAGTCACCAGGGACCGTCAACAACATTAAGTAACAGTTACACAAGAATAAGTTAATCAACACCACACATAGGCCTACACAGAAATTCAATACAAGACAAGACAAACATAGTATGATTACCAAATGCAGAATCCGCATTACAAAAAGCAAAGCTACAATACGTTGAGCATTATAATATCAGTGGTTCCCACGTCACTAAATTAGAATAATGGAAGCACTCAGAAAAGATGAAGTATGTAAAGAATTCCATTAATTCTGATAAAGCAACCACTGGTATTTGCTCACAACTATATGACATTATTATAAGTGCTACAATTTAGTGAAGATGAATATAGGCACCGACTTTTATGTTTCCCATGTGAGATAAGTAGGCCTACCTAAACAAAATTGTCCCTCATAAAAACTACAGTGGGCCCTACTATCTAAAAATTTGTAATAATAATAATAATAATAAAGCAATAATAATAATAATAAAAAAATAATGATAATAGTAGCCTAATAATATAAGAATACTAATATGTCAGAATACTTATAAATCTAAATTCTTATCATATTAAGCCAAATTAAGGCATTATACTGCAGAAGTTGAATCAGAATGCCTGTATGTCGGAGACACCTTAGCTAGAAAAGGAGTTTTGGAAAAAGAAAAGAAAGGAGGTTTCTAAGGAAGATTTTGGGACCTAAAAAGAGTAGCAAAAAGTGAGTTTACCTTGCTAAATTAAAATAAACTCAGTGTCTCTAAATCCCTGGAGGGAATAGGCCTACCATCCAACTGCTATGTCTTTTACCATAGGCAGACGACATGTGGTCAGCATGCCGACACTCACAGTTATTAATGATGGTTTCTGTGACTGAAGCCAGAAGCCACTACTTCTCATCAAGTAGCTCATCAGTTTGTATCACAAAGCTGAGTGCATCCCATCCCAGACCTCCCTAGCTCAGAAATATTTGTGGAAGTACCGAGGATTGAATCCAGGCCTGTGGATCTGCAACCAGCAACACTAACCATGAGACCACCAGGTGGTTGAGTTCACCTTCCACTCAAGACCAAATCATGAGTTGTACAAAAAATTTGAGAACATCTCAAATACAACAAAGAAGAGATGATTAGCTTCCTACGGACACATCAAAAATATGGAACCAGACAGATTAGCAAATGAAATCCTCACTTACCAGGAGAAAGAAAGATACAAATCCTATGGCTAAGAGATATTCAGAAAGATTTTAACAAAATATGGAATTAGTAACCAAGTTAAAGGAATTAGAGGAATGTACAGAAAGAAAATTACTGAGATGAAGAATCTGACTAAAGAGAAACAAATGAGTACAACAAGAGTATTTTTGGAAGAAATCACACTAGAATGAGTCAGAGAATGAAGAAATACTAGAATAGGTGGAAAGATCTTCAGATAGTGTAAGAAGTTGTGTTATCATAGATTGTAGTTGGCTGAATTGAGTGTTAAAAAATAAAGTAAAAGTAATAATGTTGCCCCCATATGATTCAATTAAATGGGTCATGGGCAACTTTGCCCCCTTTAGTCAGTGCCTATGAAGATGAACACAAGAATAATTCATTTCCTCTTAGTCTTTATTCATGGAACAGTACTAGAATGAAATTCTGTAGGAATAAATTTTATTAAAGTGTATGTATATTCATTAATATGGAAAATGAGAACTTCATTTAAGTTGAGTAAGTGTACCACATCTTTAACTAATCTTTTTAACTTTTATTGACACAGTTTGCACCATGAATGAGAGTGTGATAATAGAGGTCTTCTAATAATGTTAACAATAGAGGGAAGTAAGAAATACATTAGATGAGGATCAACGGTTTCCAAATATAGGTAAGTAATGTGTTAAGCCATGGTTGTCCCATGCAGTGGTAGCCACAGTACCTGCAACATCTGAGAAAGAGCCAGTATGTCCCATCTATTAAAAAAATACTTTAATGAAGGACTCTCATAACGTCAACAAAGACTAAATTAAAGGGAACTCATTTGCCTAATATTACTCTATAACTAGGTGTCCTATAATCGGCAAAATAAACAATTTCTAGAAGTGAATGTATTTGAGTAATACAATAATTATGATACAGGATAAGTAGGTAATTGTTCCTCAGAAAATCTAAAATCTGCACTGATTACATAAGATAGAGCTCCAGGGTCATATCTAGGCCTAGGCAGTCTAGGCAGCTGCCTAGAGTGGCATATTTCAAGGGGCAGCTTTTTTAACTTTAAAAGTTATCAATTAAATAGGTATTTGTGTTCATTTTTATAAAGATAATAATAATAAATTAATCACTGCACTTTATATTACAATATGTAATTAATATCCTCAAATTAATAAACTCTTTTTTACGTATGTCTCATGCTGCAACAATTCTTTTGCCATTATGTTCGATATGTATGCTCCACAAAGAAGGAAACACATGCTTTGTCCTCGAAAACCAGTGAACTATAAATCAGTGTCAACAGACATATGAATCATGTGAATTTAAGACTGCAATTGTGAGAGTAAAGTACAAGTGCGGTTTGAAAATTTTATTTCATATACGATGAGTGACAGTAAGAAAAACAACTTAGAGGTTCACAATATCAGAAAGAAAATTTTCAAAATTTGTGAGAAAGATTAAAATCGCAGACAACTAGTTCTAGAGTTAAGAAAATTTAAAGGAATTAAAAAAGTTTGTGTTTATCTGAAGTCTGAACAATAAAGACGAATCCATTATCTCAGATGTGCTCAATGCCATACCTACAGTGAAAGTACGTACATGCCACAGTTTTTCTGTGAAAGTACATGAAAGTAGATAGTACCTACTGTCATCTAGAAATAAGGGGTGGAAAGCTGTTCCTGCCTAGGGGCCTAAATATATAAATTCGTCCCTGGATAGGCCTCCATTATTACATTAGTGTAGCAGTTTAGTTTTTCTTTGTTCTAATTATGAATAACAGTTAAATATTCTATTTTTATGTTTGCTGAACGACTTTTGTTGTGAAGGACATAAGAAATTAAACTACAATAACAACAATGACAGAAAAACAAATCTACAAAGATCATTATTGAAAAGCAGCGTTAAACTAGATTATGATCCCAAAGAACAAATAAAAACACGTATTTTACTTTACTGATACAAATTTAGTAATATTAAATACACTTAATAGGATTATATGGGAGAACAGCTACAAACAAGTTGAATTCTACATTTTTTTTGTTAGTTTGCTTGGCACACAGTTTACACCTAAAACTTCATAGTTTTTAAATGGTGTTTAAGGTCACAATTTAAATTTAAAATACAATTGAACTACCTTTTGCAAACTACCAACCTTCTGAGATTAGTGCATCAAGCATAAAAAAA
Organism: Ectobius pallidus; assembly: GCA_964059195.1. Classification (NCBI taxonomy): domain Eukaryota; kingdom Metazoa; phylum Arthropoda; class Insecta; order Blattodea; family Ectobiidae; genus Ectobius; species Ectobius pallidus. Next base: position 169,820,495 of record CAXKWD010000001.1, read on the forward strand.
ACAACAGAGATATATTCTCATTTTACTCTATTTTTTAATACATATACATTATCTTGGTAATCCGAATCCCATTAATCTGAGCAATTTTATTATATAAAATTTGAAGGGAAAATAACAAATATGAATCAGCAACAAAGCTGCAGTTTATTCTTAACTTAAAAGAACATTTGAATGGGTATTGAACGAATATAGCAGCTTACTTAGTAGAAACAAAATCGGTTATCACTGTTAGCTCTTTCCATACTCTTTCACAGAGCATCCATCTACTGTATATGGTAAATTAAGGATTTTTTTCCGAATTTCCCAGATCATTCAAATTTTCGGAAATCGGTTAGCCCCAATTAATTTGGATTCACAAGGTTCCACTGTATTAAAAATGTATTTGCATTTTAATTGTATTAGCTATGCTCAGCTATGGAGCTTCCCTCATTGAAGGTATTTTTACAACTAATTAACTAAAAAATAACACACTACTTTATCTTTTTAATATTCATATAATGATGGACCACATTTCTTCAGTATAGCACCAATATTTAAAAGGTTTACTGTGACTTTAGGAAATTTAATAATTTTACTCTATGATTCACAATATCAGGAACAAGCAATTAGTGGGACAGTTATAATTATAGCAGGGTTGCCAGGTGTTAAATGTGAAAATAAGGGACAAATCACAGTGACCTAGAAGTTGCAATTGCTAACATAAAGTAAAATTTCATTCAAATTACACTGAAAGTAGTGTTTGAGCTTTGAGGGTAGGCCTACATACATCTTGATAAACAATGAAATAAAAATTGAAACTAGAAAGTATTATAAATTTATAATAATAATTTTTAAAAAATGATGGAGCAGATGTAGAAGTCATTTTACTTTAATATTCATACGATTCAGCCTGAAGCATGCTGCAGTACATTGCTGTGAGCACCATGTTATATTATTTACAATTTATTTGTACTGTTCTTAAGCCACAGATATCTTCTTCCTGCAACATTCCTCACAAAATAGCCTAATCTTTTATAAATAATATCAGAAGTTGCTGGTTTACGTTTTTAGCTTGTTCAGCACTAATCTTACACGTAACACCACATCCAAACACAACAATCACTGACAGAAAATGGGAAGAACTACCCATTTCCACGGTCTGGCAGCTACATCAAAACATGGATACAGTTGGAAGATAACAATTGACATACCATGAAAAACTGTTCAGGGACAAGGGGCATTTTACTGTTTCCCTTGAAATCTAGGATGCCTGGCAACCCTGAATTATCGGCATGTCACAGAATGGCTTCCTTTACTTCCCCTACTTACTTACCTTATTACCCCTTGCATACCCATTAGCATAAACTAGGCTTGTGCAGGTAGAACAGGAAGAAAGAAGAGCAGTGAAGTGAAGCTTTAATGCAGTGGTGTGAGGGATAAACTAGACCCTCCCTCATCTTTTCAGTGACATGCCAGGGCTAAATAAAGAATAAAAAAAAAGAGGTAAAATGCCAAATGTTAAAGATATCAGAAATTGTTTTCAAGTTAATTGAGGAATTCTTACTAATGATATTATTGTCTTCCTGTGGTATATAACTGAATAACTTTCTGGAAACAGCTATTTCTTGTTTATTTTACAGGTGAAAGAAGGTTCTATAAAGTCTATACCAAGACTTTAATAAAACTAAGCAAAGATATTTTTGTTTCGTAATATTTAGGAAGTTTATACAGTGAAGTAATTATTATATAAAAATAATAATGAGATGGATTGTAACTAGGGTGGCCAGACGTCCGGCTTTTGGTCAGACTGTAAGGCTTTTTGCTAAGTAGTCCTCCATCCGGCGCAGCTTTATGCCGGACGTTGAATTGTCCCCCTTTTCGAGACTCTGATGGATCAGTAAAGCGTATTAATAAAATTTGTATTTTCCCGTATGTTCCTGCCAATCCTAAGGCTGGCACACTTGTCGATACTATCATTTGTTTCGTTAGTGCCGCGGAAAAATCTGAATCTATTCCTAACGGCTTGCTTGTCCATACAATGATAGCATACTATCATTTGTTTGGTGCAGTACGTGGCATTGGCCATACTGTTGATTGTTGTTCAAGTCTCCATTTTTATTGTACATTCTTTGCAGTTTTCCGTGTTTTTCTTCAATTACCAGAATGCCAAAACGAAAGACTTCTTTTAATCCTCAGTGGGTCACAGAATTTCAGTACATTTCAAAAAGCAGTAGAGCAGTGTATAATATTTATTTTATATAAATGCAGTTATTAAGTTAAATTAGTCAGCGTTATACCATGTAATATGTGCTGTCCAGCCGTCCATGCCTGAAGTTTTATACTATGCTAGATTACCGAAGAAGTGTCCTCCTTTCTGACATTTTAGAAATTGTAACACACTAACTTCACTAGAATTCTTGTGAAGTTAGTGTGTTACAATCCTTCTCATTATTATTTTTATATATTTTCGTTTGTTTGGTATTTATCAACAAACAACGATGATTAATTAATAGTAAGAATATGAATCTAATCAATTTTAAATAGCAATATGCTACTTTCAAGATCTGTTAAGGTAATACTTTGGTCAATTTTCTTTACTGACTAATACTAAGCTAAACTTCAGCTATTAAATTGTGCTTCTGTCATTTATAGAAAGTTTTCCCAGTCTTCCAAAAAAAACAAAAAAAAATCAGTACAATATATTAGAACAATTAGTATATACTGGTTGTCTGATATGACAGAAACCCAAACATGCAGTTAAAAATTACATCAGTTTTAAGAGTTATTACAAGTAATATCTTAAGTACTAAGATTATGAATGGTAATCATAAGAGATAAAACCATTGTTATGCTTCACATTTCAAATCACACTGTTGAATACTTACTGACATTAAAAGCTTCCTGATAGTTATGCGAGGAAGAGTGGCACAAAACTGTCAATAGCTTTAACTATTTAGACGATAGGTAGAGAACTGTAAAAATAAAAGTAATAAAAACAAAAATGTAAATCTTGGACATTCCAAAAACACAAACCTACTCAAATTTAAAAATTTGGATAAATACTTAAGTTTACTTATACTAAGGGTAAAATGAAGCTATCAAAAATTTGTATCTACCAAGGTTTTACTAGGAAGGCAATATTTTTCTCATTCTCATCTATTTTTATGAACAGTAAATATTCCTTTAATTAAAGAAATACATTGAAGCAGTAGTATGTTTTCTTCTAAGTTAGATATCACTGCTTTAGCAAAGATGAGGCATTTCAGTTCCCAAAGCTAATATGTTAATTTACTATTGGTGATTCAGTGAACCGGGAGCTCAGTAGTAATGCCATTCACACGTTTCAAATTCTAAATTTGTAATCTCTGAATATGCCAAGCAGTATTAACAGTTTATCAACACAAATCCACTTAAAATAGGACACTTTCAACACAACACGCGTCTGAAAACTTCTGTAATCGTTTTAGTGGAGAACTGTAAATTGAGCGCCCCCATAACTGAGTGCTTCAATGAGAAAACAATACGGTTGAGTCCCGCAAACTCACCCTAATATGGACAGAAAGGGTATTGAGATTTCAAAATACCGAGTTATCAAGAATAAAGGCTTAAAAGCTAAAACTGTTATTACAAAAATTAAAAATATTTTTATTGGCCTCAAATGAGACAAAGACCATTAAAAATCATCACAAAGCATGTTAATATGGATTTAAGTATTCTTCCATGAAACAAATTACATGTGTCAATAAATCCCAACAAAATTATTTACCTCATTTCTTGCAAAAAAAAAATTAATATATATATATATTTTTTTCCTGTCATGCTTTCCGAGTAATCCAAACTGCTGTGTTACCGAGGACTCTACTGTATACCAGTTCTCCATCAAACAGTACTGAATTCTGTTTTAGAGCCATAAAAAAAACTCTGAACATTCCATATCTACCCATGAAATCAGCATTATAAAAATCTGCAATATCGTTGGAGCCACAAGGTAGTAGACAGTGTATTTTTCCAAAAGTCGATATTTGCTCTAAATCGATTGAAGCAAATGTATTGAAACTGCTTGAACTAGTACATTGAAGCAGAAGTATGTTACTGCTTTAGTAAAGATGAGGCATTTCAGTTCCCAAAGCTAAACCAGTAGGAGGGAATATTGTAACAGCTGAGAACACTACGACAATTTATATTTAGAACAATGCAAATCATAATTAAGATCATTTCATTACCTGGTTAACAAGTGATTAATTCAGTTGCGCACTTTGTATCATAAATACACACAGCATGTTAATTCAAGTGATTCTGAAAATAGAGTAATTAAGTTGTTGTAAAGCCTGGTGGTAGGAGGTATCGAACCAAAGGTAAAAAGGAAATAATAAATACAAATCTAGCATCCTGTGAAAAATGTATTAAAAATAAGATTTCCTCCCCCCACAAATGTAAATAAAAAATTACAAAAATGCAATTTGGTCCTGATCCTAGCATTATTTTAATGTTAAAATTTCCGGACGAATGAACCTATGCAATTGCCTAATTAGGACAACAAACATTACACCTTACTCGATTGTTTGCTGTAGAGAACTTTATCTGTTTATTAGTTTGGCTGCAAGAAAGATTGATCAGCAGTTGAGTGTCGCTCAGGTCAACCGGATCTCGCTCACCTACTCTCATTATATTCACATCATTTACACTTCTGTCTGTGAAGTAGACACATAAAAACGCTGACTCATGTTTCTGGCTGATAATAACTATGAAGAACGAACATTTTTTTTTTCAAGCCTATCCAGTGATTTGAAAGGCCTTCTGATTAACTTAATGTAAACCTGAAGAACCCACATCAGATGACTTACCCAATACACTGGCATCCGCATTGAAAAGGAAAGAATGTGAACCCTTCAAAACTAAATATGCAACACTCCTCTATGTCTGAGCACACATGCCAAATTTTTTTGTGGTAATTGCCTTTTCGGAGAAAATACGGAAGAGGTAGTTGATGATTCTGAGTAACAGAAATGTGAAGAATAAATCAGAGCAAAAATTTACTTTTCCCAGCCTATTTTCATGGTTTCTATCCTTACGTTTCTTTGCTAATTGTATCTGTTGTTTCTGAACATTTCAAATTACAAGCTGTATACCCGAAAATGGCAATGTATTTTCTGTACATGTACTGTAATATAAATTATAAGTTAATGTATACTGAATTCATATTATATTTCAGCCAGTCTATTATGCATACTTAGAAGACAAAATATATATTACCGGTACATTTAATGGAGACTTACAAAAGTTATGACACAATTTTCACACCTTGATTATTGTCTGAGACATATTAAAGTTGACAGCCACTTACGAGGAATGTGTACCCAGTGAAAGAGCAACCTGGTTGCACTAATTTATTAAGTCACTTTATCATTATAATGCATTTTAAGCTCAACGTTCACATTCCTGTAGATCTATTAAAATTGTCTAAAATGTGTTGTAACAGTTGATTATACGACTTTTGCAGGCACCTTAAAAATATAAATATGACCTAGTGGAATTTGAACATATACCTCGTTGTATTCACAGGTATCACTATTCTAGAATATGAGAGAGCATAACTAAACAAATAATGTGAGAATAAAGTTATTGATGACATTTCACTGGATGCCAGAATTGTATGCTTACAGTTATTTAGAAACATAATATTTATTTAATATATAATGTATACTTTAAGTTTATACTAAATACATGGCACCATTAACAGAAAGAATATGCCTGTGATAGAAACAATTTCTAGCTCCTTATTTTCCTTATATTATCATACCTCACAATTGCAGATAGAGTTATCCTCTTTCACAATATTCTTCTTTCATCATTTCCAGTTTCTTTAAAAGAATCTCACAGGTTTCTCTTGCTTTCTCTATGATCTTCATCTATACTGACTCTGATCTGAAGGCCAAGAAATATGACACAATAACTAAATATGGCTATTTTACTAATTATTTTATTCTTTCATCAATGCTTCTTGTATTAATTAACAGCTCTTCACTCTTGGACCCAGGGTTCTTGATTCCTAAACAAGTTGAAATATATTTTTTTGCATTATTATTTACTAGGCATATTTACGGTCTCTTTATATAGTAAGAGTTTAAATATCTGAGACAAGTATGGAAAAGAAATTCTTGACTGTGGACGAATTCTGACTATTCTTGCAAGAACAGTAATATACAATTAGAAACTCCCTTCAGAAGATAAGTGAAAACACAAAGGTAATATTTAAATTCACAGCCAACTGTCTTCCTTTCTTAGCATGTAATTTCCATCTTCATACTACAGAAAACAATTACTGACAGTGGAACCTTAGTTCCTGTGTTGACAGTTAATGCTATTAATGCCCGGTTTCTATAAGCTTGCAAAACACCTATGGGTAAATTATCCAATAGACATGTCAGTTCGAGAATCACCCACCAGAGCACTAATGATATGAGGAAAACAAAAAAGTATATATACCAGAGACTGAATTGTGAACCTCTAGAATCATAATCCAGGAAACTGGCAATGAGCTACAGTGAACACTGAGAATTGATCTTAAATAACGCAGATGTAATTATTGTTTCTTTCTACGTTTCCATAACATGCGTTTTTGCAATATATATTATATTAATTAGTCCAGAATAATATTATCTTCATATAAATACTATAATTGTTAGGTTCTAATGCGTGAGAGGAAGGAAAAATTAAAAATACGAGCCTACTTTGCAATGTTTGCATACTCAGTGCTACCAAATACCAGCAAATACAGTCATTACCTACCGATAATGTATGGTACCAGTACATAAAAATTTAAACAAGGAAATATGTATATAAATTCTGATAAGCCTATCCTATCTTGGAGAAACTAAGTCAGCAGTACAAATCATCTCATCTATTCTAAAACTGTATTTTACAGGAATTGTAATCAGCTGTGTACTTCCGCCATGTTGATCCTAAGAGAGGTTACATTTTATCTAGCTATCCATGAAAGGATAAATTAACCCAGCGATATACCCTTTTCCTTTTTACCAAGAGAACATTTATCTAGAAACTTGCCATAAGTGTATCTTTGTTATCTTTAAATTATTTGAGTTTGTAAAAATTATCCTTGTGTAAATTCTGTCCATTGGATAATTTACCCATAGGTATTTTGCAAGTATATAGAATCTGGGCATAAGTAATTCAGTACTGGAACATTACCTCATAAGAACTGATCCACGATGACTTCAGATTTTTGTTATTCCCTGTACATGGCTTTTAAAAATTTTAATTCAAATTAGAAAAGATCGCCTAAATTCAGTCAATAACTTACCTTAACTTACCAATAACTTTTTAAAGAGTTTAAAATAAATGTTATATAAATGTTTATATTTGTAGTAAAAAAGCTTAAATAAAATGATTACAGTCATTTGTGAGAAAATAGCAAAACACTAATCTTTTCTTTCAAGTGAAATTCAATATCGATTCCATTCTTATCTTATGTTGCATTTGTAAACAAGCACAAACATATTCCTCCATCTGCTGATGTGTTTTGATGGGAAAATGGCACAGATATTTCATGTACTTCTAAATGTTCATCACTTACTTTTTTGTTACAAAATCAGCAAATTACATTTAAACAAACCCTTTTAGAAACAATACACTTTATACTTTATGCTGGAATCCACCTACATTTATAAATGGCATGGCCTTCATTTACCAATGTTTTGTAAAATTGTTCCTTATGTCTGTACTCACAGATTTTTTGAGGGTAGTTTTGGCACCACAGCAGTATATCTTTTCAATCAGAAATCATTTTTTTCTTTTCACCTCAAAGTCGATCTCACTCAGAATAGTATGAAAACTTGTTTTTCTTTAAATATGGCATGTTTGGATCACTGTTTACAAAAGTCAGTTCTTGATTGATCATAGGGGGTTCATTCATCTTACCAAATGTGATGCACCTTACAATGCACAGTATCCCTTACAAACTTGTCATGCTGCTCTTCTGTTCTAGACTTTTTATTTTTTGTGCATCTCAGCTGGTCTAGATCAATATTTTTTTATTTATCTTCACTGCTTGGAGAGTATGGTCCATCCCCAAACACCAATAATCTCTGCTATCAGCTTTACTATGTCCTGAATGCTGTCAGATGCTTTTCATAAAATCTTCAGAAGACACTAAAACAATTTGCTTACTGTCATGCTTAATAAGGTTTCACGTTGCCCAAAAAGGCAATATATACAAATGTGAAAGGTTGTTCATTTAATCAAAAATAAATCTCATAACTATTTTACTAACTAGAATTTAGCTAATTCTTTTCTGTTGTGCATTATAATAAAAACAATATTTATAATAATCATGTTTGTTTCTATAAGAAGTTGGATGTTAAAAATCAACTCCCTGGAACCACTCTTCAGCTCCATGGCAAGCAAATAATTCAAGTGCTAATTAAGATGTGATAAAATTAATATTGAGCTCGGCTATTAAGGTAAGGTAATTATTTTCACTCTACACTTCTAAACAATGTTTTTCAAAATACTTAGATACACAGCAACTGTACTGTTAAAATCTTATACTAAAACATAAAATAATCAAAGTTATAAAAAACACATAGGAAACAATATGTAATTAATAATAGGTAAATCTAATAAAATTTATATAAAACTGGACATTTTATTTTTCCTTTGTTGTAAGACTGAAGAATCATGCCACATCATGCTGCAGCAGATCCACGTTCAGTGAGTATTCAGTCCCTCAACTTCCTTAGCTAGTTGAAGATTGTTATCCTTCAGTTAAGTACATTATTAATCTTCTGTTTGTGTCAGTCAACTTCCTTAGCTAGTTGAAGATTGTTATCCTTCAGTTAAGTACATTATTAATCTTCTGTTTGTGATTTTGATGGTCGAGGAACTCAGCGTAACAGCAACTAAAGTCTTGTATATCTCGTTCGGCAGCTTCCTTTTGCAATATCAAGATTATAGGGTCTTCTTCATAAGCTTCCACAACTGTTTTCAGTTCTTTGTAGAGTTTTTCAACCTATTCAACATGAGATGCTTTTCTCTACAAAGAACTGTTATCAGTCATGGAAGCTAATGAAGAAGAACGTAAAGTCTTGATATTGCAAAAGGAAGCTGATGAACAAGATAAACAAGACTTCAGTTGCCATTACGCTAATTTACTCGGCCATCAAAATCACAAGACAGAAAATTAAACATGTACTTAAACTGAAGGACAACAATCTTCAACTAGCTAAGGAAGTTGAGAGACTGAAGACTGAAGTTAGAGCTCAGAAGAAGAAAATGAACGTAACGTATGTCCAATTTTTTTATATTATTTTTTTATTGTTTTTATTATTATTTTTATTTATTTTTAATATAAATTTTATTAGATTTACATATTACTAATTGCATATTGTTTCCTGTGTGTTTGGTTTTCCTATGTGTTTTTATAATTTTGATTATTTTATGTTTTAATATAAGATTTTAACAATGCAGTTGCTCTAAGTATTTTGAAAAACATTATTTCAAAGTGTAGAGTGAAGTTAATTACCTTACCTTAATAGCCGATCTCAATATTAATTTTATCATTTCCTAATTAGCACTTGAATTATGCTTGCCATGGAGTTGACAAGTGGTTCCATGGAGTTGATTATAACATCCAACTTCAAGAAAATACCCCTCTTATAGAAACAAACATGATTATTATAAATATTGTTATTGTTATAACTTATAATGCACAACAGAACAGAAGTAGCTAAACTTTGGTTAGTAAAATAAGTATGAGATTTATTTTTTATTAAATGAACAACTTTCCAAATTTGTTTATTACCACTTCCCAATAATTTCCATTATCATGATTTTACAAATTCCTTTATGACTGGCCATGATTGCAACAACTGAATTTTGTGCTTGTTTCTAACATACTGGGCATGCGTTTCATGTGTCTACTAAAACATGTTTAATAAAACATGTATATGAAAATGTTTATAATTATTATGCTTCCTTAATGCTTTAATTTGTTTTTAGAGAATATTTTATTGTAAATTTATAATCACGCATTGTTTCTGTAATTATGTAGTAAACTATATTTTCATTTACAGATGGGGCACACAAGATATTTGGCTCAGTCATACATGTGCTTTTGTTGACATTGCAACATATGCTTAGTGACGATGCATTATAGTTTATGTATAAGAAAGTTAATGTGTTATATACTACATATTTAATTTAGATTTTATGCAATCATGTATCTGTGGCAAATAGAATGCCTCATTTGCTACTTTTATTCTTCATTTAACAACAAATTTAATTTTAAAATTTATTCAATAGAAGTTAGAACCATATGCCTTAAAGTACAGAAGCATAATCCTTTTAAATAAAATGCTGTTCTACTGTAAGAATATTTTATCTTTTCATTGTAACAAAAGTTTGGTTATGTAAGTATTCTGGTGATTTAAAATGGAACCTTTTTCATTGCAAGACAACACATTCTAAAGTAAACATTTATGCATGACTATATTAATCAAACACTTTAAAATTAAAGAGATAAAAAAAACATTCTTCTTCGCAGCTGCCACACACTCTCTTCACTCTCTCGTTCTAGATTGCGGCGGTCTCATGCAGGACTCACTGGTGCAGATTCCTTCTCTACAACTTCAAAAATGTTGGAAAGTTCATCCACCAGAGTTTCGTAACGGTATGCCACTCTAATGTCAGGGACATTTGTTCGGGTGATGTCGTTCCCAGCAACACCTTGTTTTGTGTAGTTTGGACCTAGCCAATACTGCTTCATCTAAATAAAAAATAAAAGTGTTTTAGCACTCTAGATATTAAGTTACCATATAAATGTTGAGTACTGAGTATTAGACCTACAAAAAAGTAGTTTGTGCCATTTTCTGTTTTCGAGCTGTGTTTCACTTGTCACCTTGTTGGACTTTTATGTATAATAAGACAATACAATAAATGATGAAATACATAATCATAATTGGGGACATATGGCAACAAAAGTATACAATAGTATTCCGTATTACCTAAGTCACTAAATCATACCTGAGCAACTGAGGGGAAACGTTTTAGTACCCCACCCATGCTGTGACGTATGAAACATGCTCTTCATGTTCAGTGTCATGTCGAAACTGCTTTATTCTGACGTCAAGGGCGACTGTAGTGGGAGTCATTACCCCACCGCACAGTGACACAATGTGAACCAGTTGCGCACCCGTGCACTAAATGGTACCTCATTCATAAAAAAATTAAGACAATTCTCATATCTGAAGAATTGTACAACACAGATGACATTTGAGAATATTATAGGAGAAAAATTCCTCCGACACTGGGACTTGAACCCAGGTCCTGGGTTCAAGTCCCAGTGTCGGAGGAATTTTTCTCCTATAATATTCTCATGTAATGTCCAAAAAGAGACAATAATCTGTGGTTCATGAAAGCTTACATATCTATCTTGTATGTTAACAGATGACATTTTCTCAATAAATGATCAAAACTATTACTAAAATTAAAACTGTGAATTGTAGATTTCAGTAATATTAATTAATTATAGATACTGGAAACTGTGGATAGTAAATAAGCAATACTGATTAATTACAGATAAGTATATTAAGGAAATATAGATAAGTTATAGTGTAATACTTATTACGTTACTAAAATGTTAAATTTTATGGTGGTAACCATGCACTGCTAACGAGTTTACCAGGCGTCGGAGTTCTTGGTTGGTTCCTGTCCATGTTCTGCTCATCATGGCCTCCGTCGTGTAGAAGCTGGGCCAGATCTCTTCTCTCTTATTTTGTCTTTCTTGTATCAACTTCTTCCAGCTGTCCGTGGATGGTAGGGCTAACTTCATTCGTAGGTCTTCCATGAAGAAAGAAAGGCTCTTTGGCAAGTTCGTAAACTAGTCTGGATCTTGTATGCTTTGATACTCCTAAGGCAGCTTTCAGGAAGCGTGATTTGACAGCTTCCAATGTTCTTAGGTCTCTAACGCTTAGTTTTTCCCATACTATGTCTATTGCATATGTGGCGATGGGGACTATTTTTGCGTCGAATAACTCCATGGCAGTTTCTAGTGAGATTCTGGATAGTGCTTTGATGTCAAACATGGCTTTCGTGGCAGCTGTTGCTCTAGACTTTATATGCGTTCTGAATGACCTGCCTGTGGTTTGTAGTGTCAGACCCAAGTATTTGAAGGCGTTTACGCAACTGTGTATGCAAACTGTGCGATCAACTATGTGAGAGATATCACGTCGTCACGTGCAAACAAAGGCAATAAGAACCTAGTGGAGTTTTGTAAGATGTAAGATGTTATAACTCTTAAAAACTTGCACAATTTGTGCGCATTTCTGTTTAATAATAAAATGTTAAATTTGTTCATTATTGTATTTAACAGACTGTATGCAGGTTTACCCTGTCTGAAAGTCAATAAACATCATACCATATTTTAATTTAATTAAATTTAATATATAATATAATACTACCCCCAAGAGCAAAGCTCATGCGAGGGGTGACATAAATACATTGGTTCAAAAGAAAAAAAAATTACAACACATACTACAATTATCTTAAGGCTATAACAAATTCACTGTGACAAACATACTACAAACCACACCAAAAAAAAAAAAAAAAACTTGTAATATACTAAGCAATTTTGAAATATGCATTTTTTTTAATATGATTTCACAGAAATATATTATAACTATCCTACTGACTAAGTACACATCTAAAAAATATGATAATTTCTATGCGACTGTTTATTTCTATATTAATAATACCTGACAAGTATCATTAACTCTTCTGTAATTCCTATTTTGTTGTAGAACTTCTTGCCGTAGTTATTAATTTCTATGCGACTGTTTATTTCTATATTAATAATACCTAACAAATATCATTAACTCTTCTGTAATTCCTATTTTGTTGTAGAACTTCTTGCCATAGTTATTAAGTTGTATGATTTAATTGCAACTTTGTAATTTAATCTGTATACTTATCTTCACACTTTTATTAGTTTTAAATAGTCATAAGTTATTATTAGGTTTAGGATTAGTTCTTGACGATCCAATATTTTTGTATAGAAATTTATGGTGAATAAATCTTATATATCTTACCTTAAAGTAAAGAATCTTGGTCTAATCAAACTGAATTTTGTGGCCACATAGCCTGATGCATCTGTAAACTCCATTGGATATTTCTTCTAGGGTGCAACCCATCTATTCCATGTAAACACCTGTGCATTCACAGAGGATTTCACAGACGTATGGTGGGAGTAGGCCTAGTGAATCCTTCAGGGGATGTACCATTTGTTGTTTTTGGAGGGGTAACTTGGCCATTGCAGCCTGATACATATGCAGTGTTTGTTATATCTTTCCTCTACAGTATGGCCTGTCTGTCTAATGTAAACTTCTCTGCATTTGAACGGGATTACCCAGAAACTGAAGTGGCTCAGCATCTTTTTGATACTGGTCACAAGATTCAATTTGAGGAAATCAGGGTTCTAGGGATTCAAGATTCAAGATTTATTATATTTTTGAACTGCATCAAAATGCAGTTATTAACATACGTATGATTTACAGGATGAAAGGTTTTATACAAAACAGAATATGGAAATATGACAGTTTAAAGTACAATATTAGTAATAAGATATAAAAAGAAAAGACAATTCAAAATACAATATCAATATTAACTTCAAAAAACTCACTAATAGAATAATGGGAGGCAGAGGTACTACTGAAGTTGAATAGCAGAGGCCTTGGAAATACAGATCTAAGGCTGGGGCTTCAGTAGGGACGGTGGCCTACAATTCAGCCAAGCCTAGAAACTAGTATCGCCATCCTAGTTTTCCCAAAGTACAGTCTTTCTTATAAAATTCAGACCACTTCCCGGATGGTGCACTTCTTCCAGAAGATAAATAAAATGGACACAGTTATCCCACTCACCGAGTTGGAAGCCTGAGACATCATTCATTTACAACACCAGGAAAGCCGTAAGTCACATATTTTTAATGTAGTTTTGTTTCTTTATGGAACAGAATGATAAATATTGATAAAGTACTCAACTCTTGATTAGAGTCATGATATTATAGGCCAACACTTACCCTATGGGGGAAGCCACTCATCAGGACGCTGTTGCGAGCCAGCTCACACATGTCACATGAGCTGAGCTTCCACACCTGTGCTGCTATGCTGTACTCCTCCATCAGAGGTTCCTACAACCCAGGTTACTAAGTTATTAAGAAATTTATTCAGAAGAATTATTAAAAAATCATCACTGCAAAATAATTCGAAGTCTTTTGAGTGCTTAGAATAATTATTATCTCATGAAATAACATATTACACATAACCTGTATTTTGTTCATTCAGTTTTAGTCAGTCAATATGCAAAATTACAAGTACCGGTAATGATTTCAACACAGAATTGAAGCTTGAAGATGTTTTAAAATTGAAAAGAGAACTTAATTAATTATGTCTGGATTTTCTTGCAAATGCATGGTTTTATATAAACTTGTTACAGTTCCCAGACTTGCTAAATATCCATTTCATGGCTTACTAATTCCAAAGAAGTATATTATTTCCTTGCATATTTGCATGTTTAGGTCTTTTTTATGGTCAATTTTATGCATAATGCATGTTTTTGAAATTTTAGATTTAATCAAGCACATTTTATCAAGTTATCTTTCACATTACTTACATTTTTGTAGTTTGAGTGCATGTTTTGTATTAAATGGCATAAAATCTTAAACTTCAGTTTTTCTGACCTCACAGTATCTGAGTCCACCAGAGAAAATAACTAAGACGTCGCAACAAAAAGATTTTGAGACATACTGACATACTGAATGAAAAAATATGGAATAAAGTGAAAATTTTTCTCATTTCACTAAATAACTGAAAAGTGTTTTCACTTTTAATATTTAATGTCATGTTTTAAGTACCAGTACTAAATATTTTACTGACCTTGGTAAAGTGGAACTGCAGCGGATCATCTGTAGAGAGACTGACACATAACCCTCTTGCCAGGTATTCTGGCAGTGGGTTGCGATGGTAGTTAAGGAACAGTGAATTGTTGCTTAGTGGAGACATGGCAATCCCGATCTGAGCTAGATAGTACAGATACTGAAGGACTGGTACCTGTAGCAAAATGAACAGTAACTCTAAAAAATGTGATCTGGGCTCTCAATACCAACAACATGAATGAATGAATGATTTATTCTTGTATCTGGCGTTGTACAAAAGATCACCCCTGGTGTTACAGCAAGTTTTTTCACCAAAGGGCGTCTGCATACATAAAAAACACATATATCTAAAATCAATACATCTACAATCAATACTATTACTAATATATGTTTACCTTTTGAAAGTATATCCCCTTACCATTTCTAACCAATTTCTCTTAAGCAACTAATTTGATTTTCCCATTTTATTTTAACTATGTACAAAAAATTTCCCAGTTCCTTTAGTGTTTTGGTGTTTTTTGTTACAGATAATTTCTTATATGCCACTTCTTTATTTAATTTTAACATTTTTTTATTTAAAAACTTATGTCGTAGCGTTTCAGTTTCGGGACAACTTAAAATTATATGTTCTGCATCTTCATTACTAAGACATAATGGGCAACGGCCTTTCTCAAAATTTCTTCTTGCCCCTCTAAGCTTCCATATCCCTAATCTCCACCATGCTAGCCCAGCTTTTTGTTTCTTCGAGCAATCATTCACATAATTTTCCATACCCCACATTTCCTTCATTTTGATGTAAAATACTAAAGATTTCTTTTCCCTCATTACGGCAAAATGGTTCTGCCTTTGTATATCATTACATCTTTTAATAACTATTTTTGAAATCACATTGATGTTTTTCTCCTTGTTCAATACTGAATTCCATATCCACTTTAATCCTATCTCATCTAATGTTTTCCTAATGTACTGTATTCTGTTTCGATTGCCATTATCACTCACTTGGGCTTGGAAGCAGATTTTCACTATATCTTCATTGTCTTTTTCCCAGATGTATCTGTAATACCTTAAAATTTTGCTTAAAATGACCCCCATACTACTGTCATATCCTAATTCATATCGAGCTGGGCT
This sequence comes from Ectobius pallidus, assembly GCA_964059195.1. Lineage (NCBI taxonomy): Eukaryota > Metazoa > Arthropoda > Insecta > Blattodea > Ectobiidae > Ectobius > Ectobius pallidus. The sequence continues at coordinate 169,836,546 of CAXKWD010000001.1, forward strand.
CTCAATACCAACAACATCATAAAAACAAAATCTACCCAGGATTATATTTCAGCACAACATATTTTAATAAAAATATAACCTCCAAACATACTTGAAATCTAAGCAGAAAGAAGGCTGGGTCCAATCTACAACTTCCCCAACTTAAGGGCAGCCAATGCAACTAAGTACACCAAACTACAGTGCAACATGCACAATTCAAAACTGTCATTAATTCAAAGATGTTTACCTGGTCTCTTGAATTTTCTATTAAAGCAGTCTAAAAAATCACATTTAACTATACAGGAATATGGTTAATTACCTTTCTCAGCAGCAGGCCATGTGAGATGTTTTCTGCCATCATGAACCCACACACTAGGTGCTGGATTGGGCCTGCTTCACCACAGTGAGGCCTTAGTACGAACGTGTTCAGTCCCTGCTCCCTGAAACAGATCCAGCATAATGAAATTTTAATAGTATAGCATACAAAGTTACTCTAAATAGGATCAACAAACTATGGGATCAATTAGAGATCCTTTTCTATGCAATCTTTTTAAGAAACATATGGATGCAAGATGTTAGTTTCTTATATTACAAGAGATATTGTAAACATGTAAGTTCATTCTCTGAGGAGAACTCCTCATGCTAAGGATCTTGTTTTCTGTATCTTATCTCCAGCCAGCTTTACTATTCCTGTTCTCTGTTTCATATCAGTGCCATATAGTCAAGATCCGGTGGATGAAGTTTTTTTCAGGATGGGCTAGGGTTAAGTTATGAAACAGTATTATACTTTAGGTATTGAATTGGCTGACTGGCAGGGAAAATTTAGTGTTAGGAGCAAGTGGGACGTCTGGCCAAATTAAAAATCCATTCAAAATTCCAAAAATCCAGGAAATAACTACAGCATTATAAATTAGATGTAAGATAAAGACCATACGCATTGCATAATTTCATGCTCTTTATGACGTATGATCAAAATGCAATGCAAAAATTTTTATAACTTCATTTTATAAGTTATTGATTTTCACAATATGAGAAACTTTCCTCCAAATTATCTGCATAATATTTTACTTTGCAATATGACCACCTGTAAAGAGCATCGAAACACCTGGTCAAAAATGGCAATGCATTTATGTTTAAATGGTTTACTTGCATGCAAGATCATCTTTTTGATTATGTACATCAGTTGATTCATGTTAGCACTATACGACAATTACAATTATTCAATCTGGGAAACAAAATCAATTTTTGCCAGTATAATTCTTTTAAAGCCAAACAAATATTATTCCAATAGGTCTGTAAATAAATTGGTTGACAATAACCCTTGTCTTGATTGTGACAATAACCCTTTGCTGTCTTTAATGCTCCAGAATGGCAGAATGGTCTGACACTTAAGAAATCAACGAACTAAATGGAAGAAGAAGCATGTAAGTTTAGGAATTGTTAACTACAGTAAAAGCTCCTTATGTTCCATAAATATGCCGCGAATACAGAAACCGTGAATACGGAATGATAATTTATATGGGATTATAGGGGATACGTTCCTAGGTGACAAAATAATAAAAAAAAAAACAAATATATACAGTACAGTAAAAAAATCAATTTAATTGAAGTTTTTGAACCAACCTTCCGATGCTTGAAATCCTCCACCTGTACATTCACCACTACAACTACCATCAGGTTCTTTAAAATGAGCGTAAAGACGCTTTGCCTTCTCCCGGACCATTGGACCACTCAGGGGCACCCTTTTTTTGGTTGCGGTCTTCGATCCATAATGACAACGCCACTTCCATTTTTGTAACGAATGTGAAAGACGAAACAATAAAACACGCAAAGCGGCTTTTACCATAGAACGGAACAGCAACATTTAAAAATATACTTTATTCATTGAGTAATAAGGTTGCTTTCATTCTGTTTGTTTACATTCTCAAAAACACCGATCGCGGCGAAGGCGGCTTATGTCAAAGTCCTTGGCGATATCATTTAACAACAAAGGAAAAGTTGTAATAAGATCTACAGTACTGTATTTTACTTTTTTTATTAGTCCATTTGACGGCATTTACAAAGGATATTGGGTTGGATACCTATTGGAATCTCTTTATTATTATTAGATCCGCGAATAAAGAAATTTTTAGCCGCGAATATAGGAATTGGGTCGCATTTTTTTCATCCGCGAATAGTGAAAACGCAAATGAAGGAAGCGCAAATAAGGAGCTTTTACTGTATAGAATGTTGAAAATTTTGTGTTTAATTTGTTTTAATAAGGATTAATAAGCACCCATAATAATATCCATAACAAAAACTGTCAGGAAAAATTCTCTACACAATTCAAAGGTTTGTCATTCTGATTTAGAAACACTCTTTATATGCGTGGAAATTTTCTAAGTTCGGTTCCCCTGCCGAAGGTTACAAGTTCAATCCTGGTGTCAAAGGAATTTTCTTCCTAAAATACTCTCAAGTTCGATAGAAACAATATTCTTTGGATTCATGAATTTTGGTTATCCTGAGAAAATGGCTTTAAGGCATGTGAATATTTCTACCATTAGAGATCTATAATATTCATTCCTTACCTGCGGAAGTGATTAAGTACAGTCATGTTTGCATACGTGTAGTACTGGTAATAAGCGTAAGGTGGATTCTCCTCTTCATTCCATTGTTCTGGTAGTGTCACATCTTTGTCAAACAATGGGTTTTCAGGCTTGCTTTCATCATCCACAGAGTCAAATCCCACAACCTGAGAATTAACAAAATAACAAAAAATAAATAAAATGTAATTAAAAATGGTTTTCTTCTGGGTGGAAAAAAAGTAGCTGAGAATGAATTGAATTTTTCTTGGCAAATACTAGTGATTAAGTTCTTCATGGGCTATAAAAAGAATCAAAGTTTTATTAAGTTTCAAGTTCTTCTACCAGATCAGGAGAATATTATGAAAACACAAGATTTAAACAGTGTCTCTTCTACCGCTAAACATCCAACATCACTTAAGACCAGTGAAAGACGACCAAGGCCTGAAGTCTTCTTGGCATCTACAGCTTCCCATGTGAATGAAGGCTGGTATACATCGGCCAGACTGAATGCGCCATAGAGGACATATGCAAGCAGTGGTGTAGTCGAGGGTATATGCAGGTATATGCTACATAACTTCAGTGTAATCCCACTCAATAGTGTATATTTTCTGATTTATTGTATTTATTTTTGTACTTGTTTATTTGTTTGCATATTTGATAATTGACAATTCTGCCACTGACTCTAGAGAAAATGTGAGAATAGCCTGTGTAGAAAAGTTCTGGTGATCCATTAAAAGAAAATCTGTAGTTTTTTTTATAACATAGCCAAAACCAAATCATGATGATTTTATCTTCAAATCGAGATGTTTTCAATCGAATTCTTATTATAGGCCCTAGTGTGGAAATGTGATCAATAAAATGTATTTTATCCTTTGAAATCTTAAAACTTGATATCTATCCTGATTTGCCAAATTATGGGTGTAAGTGCATTGCTACTGTCTCATTTTGAAATCAGTTGCATTGTTTGTATAAATTAAATGATTTTATTAATAGTGTCTCGCATTAATTGCTTCTATGCAGTTCAAAAATCCAGTTAAAATATAATTATGACTTCCACTAAAATTTTGCCGAAGCTTTAGAATAAGTTATACCCTAGGCAAATTTTGGGACTACAGCACCGGATGAAAGGAACATCACAGGTACAATAGGCTTTGCTAGCACAGCATAGCATTAATGAAGGGCACAGAATGATATGATGCTTAAGAAATAAAAAAATATTAAAAAAACACAAGATTCAAACAGGGTCTCTTCCACAGCCAAAAATCCAACATCAGCAATTGAAATCAGCCTCAGCACAACAGCATGAACAGAGAAAAAGACCTCCCTCTTAGCAAAGCGTGGAAACCAGCCCCTAATTTGTATTTATTCTGTTCCTAGAAGTTCATTTTTATTGCTAGAAGAAATAATTCTGTATTTATAACATCAGAACATTATCAATATAGCTACTTACGTAGCAGGATAACTCAGCACCTATGTACATAATTGTATTATATATTTGTATTGTATTGTAAATTAATAATGTGTTAATGTGTTAATATTTATGTTGTATATTTTGTAAAGAAATTTTCACATTGTATATATTTCTATTAACTGTAAATTTATATTTTTATTTGTAATTGTATTGACGTGTCCCATAAGTAACATGTAATATGTTCCAATTGACCGAATAAAAATAAAATCAAAACAAAACAAACACATTAAAGAAGAGATATACATAAACATCTTTCTCTACAACAGCTGCCTTCTCCACTGGTCAGGCAAATTCCACCAACACTGACTTTTGGTGCTGCTATTGACACACACCAACCGCTCCAGCCTATATATACAAGCATACTTGAACACCTAGTCAGTCTTCTCAATCAGATCCCCAGGGTTGGGAAAAAACATGTTTTTTTTTTTTTAAATAACAAAAAAAAAACTTTTTTTTTGTTTAAAACGTTTTTTTTATATGAACAACAATGTTGGCTGTTTTAAACGTGTCTTTTTTTAACTTTTTTTATGTTTACAACAATGTTGTTTGTTTAAAAAAGTTTAAATCTTTCATTTTGTTTAAAACAACCATTTTAATGTATAGGGCCTATTATATACATATATACATAAAACGTTTTAAACAAACTTAAAAAAAACACAAGCACTTGTTTTAAACATGTTTTAAACACTTGTTTTAAACGTTTTGTTTTAAACATTCCAACCCTGCAGATCCCAGAAGATGGACTGAGAGCTGTGGTCCAAAAGCTCGGAACCTTATAAAACTTTGTCTCGGCTGATAGCCCATGAAGTACTTACCAAAGGATAGCAAAGAACTTTGTGCTACAAACGTATTTGCTTTATGATCATATTATAAACACATGGTATTTTAATACTCACATATTGCAAGAATTGGTGGAGTTCTGGGTGACTTCTGGGATTGTTTGTCACTTCAAAGAGTGGTAAAAAGATGTTCGTCAAAAACTCCTGGAAATTGTCCATCAGCTTGTTTGACTTGAAAATATCACTGAAAATCAAACCAATATATTCACAAATTATGCTCTTAACAAACTTTTAAAACTGGTATTTAAACCTGAGCATAAAATATTATTATTTATACTGCACGTTCTTATAGGGCTACAAGAGAAGACATAGGAGGAAGAATGAAATAAAATTATATTAATTAGAAAAGATTGAAGAAGTTTCATGAGTGACCCTTAAAAATTCACCCGGGATCACCAGTGACATTAGAGTAAATCTAACAATTTATTAATAAGTGTGTATATTTTACAATAACCCACTAATCTTTTGCAAGAAAAAGGTGTTGTGTCACCAATGCATTGTGTTTTATAAGGAGTTTGATCAGTAATTTTTAAATACCTAGAAATCTAAAACTCGGAAAGACACAAATATAAGCCATTCAAAAAGAATCCTATAGAACTTACAAGAGCCTAGGAATCTGTATGAGCCAGCGGACATTGTCGGAGTGTAAGTCACCATCTATTGCCCACTTGGCCAGCTTATCCCATTCGTCACGACTTTTTCCATAGATGGAGAGTCTTAACTCAACATTCTGATACTTGCTCTCTTCTAAATCTGAAGACACTTCCTGTTCAGACAAACACAGATTGTAGAGATTCAGTCACTATGATGACAAATAAAACACTGGTAAAATTTATATAAAATAAGGAAAGAATCTATAAATAGTACACTAGGCAACAAGCCTATAATGGCATTTATTAAGATACGAATATGTTTATATTTCCATATGAGAATCATACCATTATAGGCACGTTGCATACTACTGTTTTTGTTCGACCATAATTAGTCTGTTTAAATATTGAGATTTTAGATTCATTCAAACAAACACCCATGCTGTCCTTCACATCAACTCGTTGCTGGTTGTCATAGTTATTGTCTTCTATGATAGATGGCAGCTCATGACATCGGTCAAATCGAAGCTTCCTTTTGGTTATTTTCTTAAAACCAATGGATTTTGACTACATAAAATTAATTCATTTTTATTATGATATTAAAATTAACACGAACGGAATTGATTATATTTTAAATACAGGCTATTTATTATGCAGTTTTCAGCTGCTACTCTCAAGGTCTGAAGATCGTTCCATGTTCGATAATGATTGATACCACACCGATAACCGATGATTTAATGAAAATCAGTTTCAAAATAAGTATCATTACCATACCATTATGTCACACATAATAATTATATTAGAGTATGGTCAAACAAAAAGATTTAATATTAATAACTGAATCTGATAATTTTGCCTTTTGTTTATTTTATATTTTCTTCCATCCACCTATTTATAGAGTTGGATTATTCCCACAAAGTCTCTGGCCTTGAAGCCAAACCCAGCCAGCGAGCTTCTCGTTACGTCTCGTTACCAAGATGCGCGAATTCGCTGCGTGTAAGATCAGTAAGCTACCGCTGGGCAGAGAGTGAACATCATGCCAGTCGTAGAAAATACTATAATAGTTGAGAGGAGGGTTAATGCCGCTGCGAGAGAGACAGACAACACGTGGAGTGGGATAGGAGAGCTGATCCAATCAGCGTGCAGCTACCTCCCCTAGCCAGGAACTCTACGAGCGGTGAGACTCGCTCCTAAGGTATATACGTAAAAACCCAGAGACGTTGTGGAGATAATCCTACTCTACCTAACTGTTGCTCATGGCAAGAATAATGATTATAATTATTATTTCTAAATTATTAACATAAAGCAAATCTATTTTTTTGTAAATAAAGTTTAGTTTTTGTAATATTGAACTGTTTAAATATCTTCAAGAACTGTTTAAATGATTTTCATTTATATGTTAATTTTTGGAATATGTATGTTTCAGTTTTGTTCTGTCTTACGTGCTGGCACCTTTTTCTGTACCCTTATGGGCTTGCAAAGCCCAGCCTGTAAAACGGAATTTGACATAGAGGAAAAGAGTTCTGTCAATCACGTTTACAATTCAAAAAACATAAAAACATTTGTGCTTTTAAAAATTCTAGAAACTTACCATATTAAAAATACAGTAATGCAAAATTTGTTCCTAACAATTCATACATGCATACCTTTATAATCCTTGCAAAGTATTTTCCGTTTAAGTAGTTATCTGTTTTCAAAAAGACCTCTCGAAGTCTGCTTTCTCCGATGGGATTATATTTAGCATTGAACTTGTCAAAACGATGGAATGTGTTCCGGTCCTTAAAAACAAGAACATACATTAATAGGTTAATATTATATTGATACATAATGATATGTATATATCCCACTTGTTTTAAATACTACTAAGTAAAATACAATTATTTTTTCTATGCATATATAAGAATTCAAACACACTTACTGCATGAACATCTAGCATGTCTACAGTGAGGTCATAAGAGGTTAGGTTCATAGACTGAAAGACTTCTTTCAAAGTCATCGTCTGACCCTTGGATATTGTGACTACCTCATCTGCATGGTTCTTCAGAGTCTTTTTGATAAAACGCAAGAGGTGTTTTTGGTTCATACATGATGCTGCATGGATGTGGGTGTCAACCTGTCAACATATAAGTGTTACAGTTTTAAAAATCTGAATAAGAAAAGAAAATGTCAGTTGCTGTGAAAAAGAAATTAAAGTTCAAGAAGAAAAAGGGTCTTCAGAGTAAACGAGTGGATATCTTGCTTACATTAATTCAATATTAGCAGATTAAAATATTCTGTTGTACTTAATACGACTTTACTAACATGTGTATGAAATATAGCCGATGTTATTGAAGCCAAAACAGAATTCACTTTTGATAATGATTCCTAAATGCATTATTATTAGACATTACTTTTGTACACCCCCAGATGCATGACAAGGCAGTTCATGATGCCTGTCTTCTTGATTGTAAACAACAACCACTATGTCCAAAGTAAGTTTACCCATGCCTGGTGTATTTAATAGATGAATGTTTAAATTACTTTGGTGGAATTTATAAATATATATGAACTAGCTTAAAAGTCTCTCACCTTTCTTATATTGTAGAAATCACGATGCGGCACAGCCTTCTGATTGGCCAGCTCACGCAATTCATTAAGTAACACATGAAGTTGGAACTTTGAAGACAGATAACAAAGTCTGCGGTAACAGAATGACTTCCTGCAATGAAGACAATAACAATATTTAGGATATTTTCAATAGCCAAAATGGATTTTCAAGATGGAGAAGAAGAAGAAGAAATACATCAAATCAAATCAAATCAAATCTTTATTCACCTTTAAATACAATATATTTGTACAATAGGCTTCGTCAGTTTTTGGATAGTTTTATATAATAACAAAAAAGCTAAGAATACAAATTTATATCCATAATATTTTCTGGTATATTACTCTCTAAAAATTCTTCTACGGTGTATATCGCTTTGCTTTTGAACCAAATAGATAGAATATTGTACAGTTGTTTTTTTTCAAGATTTCTTATCTTTAATGGAATTTTATTAAAAAAAATTATCTGTTGATAGCAGTGACTTTTTATATTTGTACTTAAGTGAAGTTGTGGTTTATCTAAATCATTTTTCCTTCGCGTGTTGCAGTTATGCATTGGCGATCTAGTTGTAAATTTAGTGCTATTTTCTTTAACATATGTAATATTAGCTAAAGTCGGCCGCGGTGGTCTAGAGGTAGCGTGCCCGCCTCTGGATCCGCAGGGCGCGGGATCAAACCCGGCCGCGGTCGATGGATTTTTCAGGACGTAAAAATCCTGGGCACGGAGTCCTCCGGGAGGGACTTTAAGCTGGGGGTCCCGTGTCGTAGATTTACGGCACGTTAAAGAACTCCATGCCTAAATTAGAGCCTCTGGACAAAATTTCTCGGCCCTTTCACGTCCAAGAAATACTTAGTTTCCAGAGGGGGGTTGCGAGGCGATGGGCTTACCACCTGTCCCTCTACCCTCTCTCGGAAAATAAGCATATCAAAATTAGTATAGGTAATGAAACCTCCATTTGGAGGCCCCTTCGCCCCACCTGGGGATCATAGGGTACCAGAATATTAGCTAAAACGTACATAGAGGTAAGTGTAAGAATGTTGTACCTTTTGAAGTATTGTTTACATGATTCTCTTGTTCCAATTCCTGCTATCAATCTGATAATTTTTTTCTGCCAGATGAAGATCGCTAAATGTATATAAACACCCTAACTCACAATCATTGAATGACCATATGAAATAGCTCATAGTCTGCAATGTAAATGAGAAGTAATCACGCCCTAAGCATACAAGAAGAAGAGGAGTAAAACAGATATACTCACAGTGGTCCATCTGCAATCATAGCACAAAGCCTGTTCATATCTCCCACAAAGGTATTGAGGTTGGGATATGGGTAGTTGTTTGGTTCTTCACTATCCAGGGCATCACGATTCTTATATACATGGAAAACACCATTTACAGGATTAATGATGTACCCTTTGTCAGCAGGGGATTCACACTCCCATGGGTTGCCTTTCTGCGATGGTGCATGAACTGGATGATCTGAGAACAGCAACATAAAATTTAAGTTAATTTCCTAATTATTCATCTGCTTTCAGAAAGTAAAACTCCTTGTTGGGCTCCAGTTAGAGATGAAAAACTGTGGACCCATAATAAAGTTGGGAAGACATACCGGTACTGAATGGAAAAATAGAAGGAACTTTTCTTTTATTGCTTTTAGCATAAAATCTCTCTCAAGAGAGTTGAAACATTCTTGAAAGTATATTTTACTTATAACTTCTTTTTAAGAAAATTACGTTTCATGAAAACAAAATTACAATTTCTGAAATTAAAACAAAGTTTTTCAAAAAGTGAAATTACTCTTTAAAGTTGAAGCTGTATAGACGATGACGAGGTGCTATCTCCTTATTGATTTAGCCACTATAATATTCACTAAATATACTCAATACTGCAACAAAGCACTTCAGATGCAGGAAAAAACTGTACCATATTTTAAAAATAAAACCAAAAATTATTTTTTTATAAAAGTTAATATGATAATTTTCTATTCAAATTGTTCTAGAGAGGACATACTTCATGAAATGTGTACCAAAGAAGACATAACTATCTCGATCAAGCAAGGTTGCGTGATCTTAATAAAAGAACATTGGGAAATAGAAGGAATCCTATTTTGATGTAATAGTTCTCCTGAAAAAATAGTTCTTCTGCATCTCCTGGACAAGATTCATAAAACATCTCTTGTACAATAATCTAGTCAGCCGAAAGACAAAAAACAAAACAAAGAAAAAAGGAAAAGTGATTATTCAAACAATACTGTAAATAAAACAATCTTCTATTTTATAATGTTTCTTCACAAATTATTCTTATAACTGAATGATGCAACATTCTGCAATTCATAATTTAAAGAGACAGTTATTATGGAAATTCAAACCAAAACCACATGAGTTAGACAAGCTTTTAGGTTAGTACTGTAATTAATTAAGTGCCCACTAAATCTACACTAAAGCAGAAGTGGCAATAAAATAAAATCAATTGTTTAATACAAGGATTATTAATGTACCGGTAGCTAATTTTAGAAAAGAACACTGGAAAGATTTTATATAATGCATTCATTATATTCAATATAAGCTATTTCTCAAACAATTCCATCCTGCTTTTAAAATATTTTTTGGCATGTTTTGCTCTAAAGCAGCCATCATCAGTACACAGGAGCTGGTTTTACCAGTTCCATTTCTGTTACCATCTACCACCAGGAGCAGCAGGCCGATTTGTAAACTCAGTGGCAGTTCCTGTATCGGCATGGGAGTAATTTTGCATTCCAAATTGATTTGATCACCACTCGACAGAACTGAACCTGACCCACTGCTGCTCTGAGGGAGGATATGAATGACGTTAACATTTTTCCCTTTGCTTCTCTTTCTGTTACTCCCATCACACTTATGTACTAAGCAGGCAAGCTCCAAACCAGACTGCTCAGTACTTGATGATAGCGTTTTAAATATCAGCTGAGATGTATGGAAAAATTATTATGCTAAATGTAAATAAAAGGTGACAGAATGAAAGCAGAAAAAATCAGAAATACCTCCACCATAAGAAAAACTCCTTTCCCGTAAGCATTCTTCCTACACCTTTGAAGTGTGTTAATATTTTTAATTTTCTCCTCGTGAAGAATTAAAGTAAGGCACATGAATAATAAAACCACACTAGGAACACAAATTAGAGGTCTCAAGACTGTGTAAGTTACATAGGATATATATGTTCCCTAACCTATCAACACTTCTATCATTACTTTTATCCCCAACTTATTTGTATAATATCTAAACCTAACCTCACTCTGTCCTGAGACCTCTGATATAACATGTAAATAGAAGTAGTTGTTCTAGAAGCTGGTTGTGATTCTATTCAAGCTGCTTGTGCTTCATCTAAGTTGTGGAAACTTGCAATGGTCTCATTGATTTTCACTACAACCTAGGCATGGCCAACAAGTTGAGCATACCTGGTCTACGTGAGCAGGTTTCCACAAACAAGTGCATCGATAATGTTACCTTGCTTCTTCATAGGGTCTCGGGCTAGAATGGTGTCCAACTCTACATCGCTTGTCGCGTATCTCATGCTACAACACTTGTCATCATGCGTGTTTAATTCATTCTGACTCTGGCAACGAACCAATTCCTTCTCTTCACTCATAACTAAATAAACATGCAGACAAATTTTATTCATTTTCTAATAATCAAATGTCATTTCACAGTAATATCTATGCATTTTTCGGAGGAATATTTTTTGACATCATGTTAAAAATGTAGTGATTTTGTACCAAATATGCTACATAACATCCTAAATAAAATTATAACATTTGTAATGTATCAGTAAGTAACGAAAATCAAAATAATTTTAGAATTTAAAAATAGCCTAATTTATAGAGTATAAGAAACATAAAATAAACTATAAATATCTCTAACAATCAGCATCAAATTGAAATGTTGAAGAAGTGAGCTCAAACAAATCAGTATTCTTTTCTATTCTTTCTTCCTTTTCCTATACCGTAGTTTTAGACTTTGTATTATATAATGTAGTTTATCTACAGGTTAAGTTAAACCAAATCTAAAGTTTAACTGCAGATGACGTTTTATAATGTTCTAATTATCCTGATATCCTATGCCAGTCCTCCTGGTCTACAGGAGTAAACAAATAAATAAAGTTAAACCATAGTGCAATGGTGTTGGTAGACCTATCAGCTAAGAAAAGAAGACAACTTATTATTTTGTAGAAAAAATCTATCAATGCGGAAAAAAAAGACAAATGATTGTGTTAGTTGAAAAAATTACTAGAATTAACTAAAACAAGTTTAAAATGTGCTAACTTTTCCATCGATAAATAGAAATAGAATTACACAGAAACTTGAATGATAAGCATAAAGTGGTAACACTGTGATACTAAGTTATGGCACTACAACACAAATTTACATGGAATCATGATATTTATAAGGTATTCAAAACTTTTAGTGACAGCGTACAAGCCACAAAGTAATAACACACAATCATAAGAAGTTACAATACAAATATTTATAATAAACTTTAAGAAACTATAATTAAGTAGCACAGACTAAGCTATAAAATAAAATCAATAGATATACTATTACAGTTAAGCTTGGTACTGAATTTTAAAGAGATAGGCTACAACGTTAAGTTATACAATTATATCTGAACATAATGCATAGTTCAAGTCAGAAATTTAAGTAAGAATTTATACTCTTAGGACTGCAAATTAACCAAAATCTTGACTGGAAGACACACATTGAAATGATAAGTTCAAAACTGAGTTCAATGTGTTTTGCTTTAAGAATCTTGAACGATAAATTACAACAGGATGCGTTACTCATGGTATATTTTGCATATTTTCACTCTGTAATGAGACAACTTCTGGCATTCACCTTGGCATTCACCTTGATTCTGATCTCGGGTGGCACACTCACACTGCTAGCATTGCATCTAAAATAAGTCAAGGCATTTTTATGTTAAGAACTCTAAAAGAAAGTTTCTGTAAAGAATCTCTCTTAAACGTCTATTATGCCCATGTTAACTCTCACCTAAATTACGGTGTTATGCTTTGGGGGAACCATACATCCTCCGATAAACTTTTCATCTTACAAAAAAGAGCCATTAGAACTATATGTGGAGTCTCGTCGTCAACGCACTGTAAACCACTGTTTATCAGACTTGGCGTTTTGACTCTTCCAGCTATGTTTGTTTTTAATTGCCTTCTCTATGTATGTAAACATTTGGAAGCATTTACTAAATGCGCTGAAATCCATACCTATGACACACGCAATAGAGGTAACATATATATCCAAAAATGTAAATATTCCAGAACATTCAACAGTTTCGAAAATATTTCTCTTAATTTATATAACAGCCTACCTGTAAATGTAAGACAAATGGCTTACTGGGTGTTTAAGAGAACTTTAAAATTCCAGCTGAAAATAAATCCATTGTACAGCATCCAGGAATTTTATTCTATACATTGGTTGTAAGCTTTTATTGTTTGATGTTGCTATACATTTTTGTAATGTCCTGGCAAAAATAAATCTATATCTATATCTATATCTATGGAATCATATTCTGGGGCAACTCCTCCCATAGGGAGAAAGTAATTAGATTACAAAAACGTGCAATAAGAATAATAGGTATGTATCTACGTACATCTACATAGATGGGAGGTTGTGTATAGCTAGATAATAATGGTCTGAGTCTGAAAACTGCAGTTTCTTGGATGTTGAGCAAGGATATGGATGTTATTGTAACAGGCTTACTATGAATACAATATAACTGAAGTGAATTATGATTTTAAAAACAACTTTTCCTGTTTTTTGTAACGACTGATTAAAGAACTTGCGTAACATGCAATTTTATTAAGTGGTTCTGGTTCAAAATGTTGCCTATTTATTCACATTTACACTACAAGGTAAGAAGTAACACCAATATAAATTACTGTCAATGAAGCATTAGGCCTACTGCAATGAAATTCATATTCAGTGGAAATAAACAGTTAAGAAAGAGACCAGTCTCCTGGCTCTCTTACCAGAAGTAAACCAAGTTATACTGCTATAGGAAGTGAAGAAGGGTTTTGTTAGTCTAAAATATATGCACCAGAATTTAGCAGGGTTTTAGTCCTGATGCCATGCAAGGGAGTTGGCCCACTACCTAACAATTAATATAGGTATGCTACATTCTCCTTGAAGAAAAGTAATTTAAAATATTTTTTAACAGTTCATGTTAAAAGTAGATTTTTAACATAAGACACTCAAAGCTGTACATCAAGGAGTGAAAATATGTTAGTAGCGTACCTGTCTCAAACTCCAGTGGTCCGGGTTTGATTCCTGGCCGGGAAGGAGTTTTTCAGCAACGAAAAACCCATCTCTGGGTTCAGGACTGGGTGTTTGTAGTAGGTTAAGATAATTCACACTGTCCACGATTCCTTAATTACTAAAATATGTTGTTAGCGTAATTTGGGATTTTCATTATGTGGGCAAAAGTATAATTATTATTCATTGATATGATTAGGGACTGGAAGTTTTAATAATACACTCTATTATATGTTTGTGTTAACATATGTAGGCCTACAAGACATAAAAGAAATAACAGATAATTGATGGTTTCATTTTGCATATTTTTTTAGTTTTCCAATAATGTATAATCTTTTCTTGATATTAAAATATTTGTGCAAATGTTATTAATTTGACACATTTATAACAGCATATTTCTGACAGAATTTAAATATTATGCATATATCTGTTAGTTCAAACATTTAGAGCAGATTTGGCTAAGTGAATGTTTTGAGAACAGGTTGTACAATAATTGACAGTATGTAGCCTAATGTTTTTGGAACTCATGTATAATACTAAAGCGGCATTTCACTCCATCAGTGTTTGAAATTTCACTCCATCAGTGTTTGATATTTCACTTCATCAGTGTACAATTTACTAAAATTTGTTCATTGACCTTGTTTTGTAAAATGTTATGTAACATAATTGATATAATTTCTATTATTTTGTTGTAATGTGTAATGTAATTCAGCTAACAAAAGAATGTAAAGTATTAAAATTGTTTAAACAACAGAGCATTTGGTTCAAGCTCATATTCTACAAATTTTAGAGCATATTTTCATGCATACTTTCTCTTCCAATACAGCATTAACTTCCAGGGCTTAATTATGATTATACTGCCTCAACATAATATTAGTACACAAAATACATCATAACTCCCAGCATTCTTACAGTGGATGATGCAGCGTATGATTAAATGTAAACTAATAATGAACAAAACATTATATTATTAATGTTCCCAAAGTTTGGTCATATCAGTTCACTAAATTGTTGTTATTCATAATAAAGAGTTGTCTAAAACAATTTATGGCATGCACGCTGAAAGTGTTATTACTGGATTTTGCTCATACAATTTACAAAATGAATTCCTACTTAAACTAGGGTAACCGTATTAACTGGGGCAGTCCCGTTTTTTACATGTGTCCTGGCCATCCCGTCGACACTCCCAAACAAAATGCAATTGTCCCGTTTTATAAAAATCTACAAACAAACTCGAGAATAGAACATATACTTAAAGTTGTATCTGTAGATTTTATTAGATTTCACAGTTTTAGGTACGGTATTTACTTTAATGCTTAAAACATGTTGATTGGAATTTTAATTGTAGCATGTTATTTCAGTTAAGTTAAAGAGCATATTGTTTTGTCTATGTTTTGGTGACAAAGGTTCGCGTTTTAACAATTACCATACTAATAACCATTTTTTCATGTAGAACATTTCCTTTCTAGATCAGTCATTCTATGCAAAATGCCATTTATGTAATTATTTTGAATGTGTTAAGTCCATGTTTGGCTTGTTGTATAGCTACTGTGTAAACTAAAAAAAATGTATTAATTTTTAGGCTTACATGATAATTATGATGATGGTGACGATAATAATAATGATAATAATAATGATAATAATAACACAATAATATAATAATAACAATAATAACTATAATAACAATAAAAAATATTATTATAATAATCAAGCCATTTTTTTGGTGGAGAGGTGTTAAAATGACTTAGTTGGAATGTCCCATTTTCAGCTTAAAACATTGTGGTCACCATAACTGTAACACTTCTATCATAAATAAGTATTGCTATTCGCTAGAATAAAGATGGTTTCATTAAGTGACCTTTTTAAATATCAGTGCCTCAGAAACATTTTCCTTCAAGATATAGCAATTCAAAATATTTTAGTTAATAACGAGAACCTTTGAAGTGGAAGTGCTTCTCAACAGATGAATAATATATGAGAACAGTTAAGGAGGAGGTTAGAAGTACCATGATGTTCTTTTAAAGAGTTTATCTTCCAGGCAGGAAGTTTCCCGTACAGCGATATATCAACTTTAAGAACAAAGTGGATCAGGGTTCCACCCACTTCTCCTTAGGGGTACCTTGCAATGTCGAGACAGTGATGTGGGCATTGTAATGAATACTACCAATCTCAACTGCCAAACGTCTCTCTTATTGATTTTTATTCTTTGCATGAAAGCTGCTTTACTTCTTGCATGATTCCTACTAATCTTCTTTTTCTATCATTCCCTACAAGTTTCAAGGATCTTAACTAAGAAACTGACGTCAGGTGGTATCCTTAATAAGTCCTTACTACAGTGAATTTCTTTAGAACTCATCCTTTTACCAGAATGATAAAGATAAGGTGGTGGTAAAAGTGGAAGTGAAATGATCCTGCAAACTGAAGTAGACAATAAAGGGGGGGGGGGGGAATTTAAAATTTAAAAAACTCTGAAAGTATAAGTGACAAAATGCAGGATAAATTTAGAGTTTCCTTTTTATTTTCAGTAAATCCAAGACACAAAAATTTAACAGAAAATTTAGGACAGATGTGTAAAATTATGGACAATTGAAAATTGAGAAAATGTAGTACAGGATGTAACAGAGAGAGGGTAACAGAACCTTGGGGAGAGGGTGAAATTGTGTTATATGAACATGGCTTTGACAATGCGTTATTTCCTTGTTAGAGTTCATTCTTTATACCTGCACCACTTGCCAAAATACTCAAAAACAGAACTGTGAAAAAATAGAAAATCATACGAAATGGTATTCAAAACAGAACTGTAGGTAACAGAGCATCAAATGAAATGAGAATATTATAGGGAAAATAATCCCAGTGTCAGAGGAGGAATTTTTCTCCTATAATTTTCTCCTGTAATGTCCAACAGAGACAATAATCTGTAATTCATTAATGCCTATATATCCATATCAAATGAAATGTTCAAAAGTCTTCCCTTTGGATGGATACATCCATCAACCCACCATTGCATGGACTCTCTGATGCACTGATGATCCCTGGAATATCTCCTATTATCTGGCAACCTTACAGTATACAAGCATGAAGACTCTCTACATCTTAGGCTACAATGGTGTTGAATTCTTAACATATTTTAAATGCTCCCACAAATAAAAATCTAGTGGATTCAGGTCAGGTGAGCGTGGAGGCCAAGGAATTGGCACACCTTTTCCCATCCATTTATCACAGAACCATCTATTCATTAACTGATGAACAGAGAGGCTGAAACGAGCAGGAGGTCCACCATACATGAAATACAAGTCTCGTATTTGCAATGGCACATGTTCCAACAGGACAGGTAATTATTTTTTCAAGAATACTTTGTACCTTCGTCCAATGAGACAATTTGGCAGTGCATATGGTCCCACCAAACAGTCACCAGTAATGTCAGCCTAGAGTTATAGACAAACGACTCTAACCAAGAAATAAAGCATTTTCGGACCAATGTTCATATAACATAATTTCACCCTCTATGTTTCCCAAAGATTTGACCTAAGTTTTTATTACGCCCTGCATAAGTATGATAATGTATCTCCATTTATTATGGGGGGAAAAAAATTCTTACTAGTTTTACATGAACTAACTGAAGTTATGAGTAACCCAGTCTTGTAATTTCAATGCTTTTCTTTTCTTGGTGGAAGCTATGCCCCCACAATCTCCATATTTATCATCCAGAATGATCATTAAATTGAACCAATATCCTTGTAAAATCCTCTTACTCTGTAAAGTTAGTAAATGATGTGAGACTGCAATGTACACTGACCGGCAAAAAAAACCGATCACTGTAAAATTTGTTGTAATTTTAATTTAAACATAATTTTGATGGGATGTTCCTATATTGTTGTCGGTGAGGATGAATTATTATTTTTATTGGACCATTAGCTATAGATGCAGCATATCAGCTTTCTTCATATCTTCACTTTATCATCAAAGAAAACAAAAAAAACATCGCAATAGGGCGATTCCTATCTGATTATGTGCACCAGCTTGTCATACACATTGCAAGGTGTTTCATTGTTGTATTGCGTCATTTCCTTCCAAACTGAAAGGAAACTGTCTCCTTTCGCATCAAAGTGATTCTGTCAGTAAGTTTAGTTGAAATTATGCCTCTCAGTCCCAAAGACGTTGCCAAAGCTGTTGCTCTAATTGATGATGGACGCAGCTTCCGTTATGCCGCTGCAACCATAGGCTCACCATTCACCACGGTGCAAGAGGCAACATGGGGAATTAAGTGTGAAATGTGTCATTAAATTTTAATCTTAAAAACGTATACAATTACAATAATTTTATTTCAAGCACTAGGCCTACTACATAATTTTTATTTAAACTTAATTTTTTTTAAATTTCTTTAAGTGATCGGTTTTTTTTTGCCCGTCAGTGTATATGAGTGATCAATGAGTATCTGAATTTGTTAGGACAGTAACTGGCAATGGTATAATGAATAATCTTTTTCAGTAAAAAGGAAAGGTAACCAGCTTTTATAATATATAGTTTAAATGAGCATTTCTTACATTGTACTGTAGCTAAACAGGGCAACTTTTACGCACAGCATCTTTCTGTTTTATGCATAAAGAATAGTACATTATGCAACAATCC
Source organism: Ectobius pallidus (assembly GCA_964059195.1). NCBI lineage: Eukaryota > Metazoa > Arthropoda > Insecta > Blattodea > Ectobiidae > Ectobius > Ectobius pallidus. The sequence continues at coordinate 169,855,499 of CAXKWD010000001.1, forward strand.
TATAATATCGTTTATTAAGGCATGAGTATTTTTTTCATAAGTCTCTCTTAACTACCTTTATAGGTAAGTCGCATAGGACTGTTACTGTTTGAATGTAATTAAATATTTAAGTTTTTGATACTTAGAGTACCTCGCAATTGATGAAGAGGACCACTTTCACCATCAGCTGTTATAGTTCTATTCTTTACCGAGGCTACAAGGCATGCAGGCTGCAGGGCTTCTCTTGATGCTTTAACGTCAAACAACGCACATTAAAATACAGGAAATAAACTCAATTTAGAATAATATTAAAATTAAATGAACAGAATTGATTTTATTTTAAATACAGGTTGTTTAATTACGCAGTTTTATTTGCTGCTCTGAAGGGTTCGAGATTGCTCCGAGTTTATTTAATCCATACCACTTCATGTTATAGTGAAAATCTTCATTATTATAGATAATATTATGATATTCTTATGTCACATATCAGCATGGGCATTTTTTGAAGTGCATTAGAAGTTACAGTAATTATACTTCTGCTGCACTGTTGTCATTACATGATACTGGTACTGTAAAATAAGTATCTTTCAAAGTCACATACAACAGTATAATCAGATACTGTGTATATATTTTATTCACTACTAGCTGGTAGCTGGTTACCCATCCTTCATACAGGTAAAAAAGTATCTTGCACAATTTTTAACCATATTCGAGAATCATCATAAGGAAGTAACCATACTTTTATAACAGTTTAGGATTTCTTGGCTGGCGTAAGAATTATTGAACAATTTTCCAGGCTTATAGGCCATAGTTCAGTGGGGTTTAGCATCCCCATCATTTCCTCAATAACTGCATGCGGTATCCTCAAGTGTTCTCTGTTTTCAGCAGTCGGCAGTGAACTTCGGTTGCCTCAGTGTCGCCCCTACTTATAACCATGGCGGTGTGGTATCTGTGGTAAGATCTCGTCAATGACTGGACAGCATGTAGGAGGATTGCTTATTGGCTGATGATGTCTTTATTTCTTCTAAGCATTGATTGGTCACAGGTTTCTTGACTCTAATGTTTTTTAGTATGGGGATCTAGACTTCAATGACCCTTTCAAATTCATCTTAATGGTTAAAACTATTGCTATGTTTATGGATGTAGGGCTCTCTTACCACTGAGAGTGCATCACAACATATATAAATAGGAACCAACAACAAGACTACCACAGTTCACTGCCTGAGGATGCCAGATGCAGTTTCCAGCAAAACATTGGGAATGCTATACCCAATGGACCATGGCCTATAAGCCCAGAAAATTGTTCACATAATCAATAACCATACTTTGTTTTTAGTGTACCTGACATTCTTCCTGAGTTTGAGAATTACATTAATCTGCATCTTACTCCATATAAAAAATGCTATTTGTTTATCTGTTCAATGTTATTTCAATATTTGACCTGTGTGTGTGTATGCATATATCAACAGAGCAATGTGTGAGCAAGAAAATGAGTCGGATCATACCCCGCAACAGAGATTAGAGTTAGATCCTGAGAAGATATATTGTCCAACTCTGTAGTTAACTGGAAGAGTGCAAAGTTTGCATGGAATTAGATGCAGACAGGCGGCATCCTAAAAATGCAGAAGAATGTCAGGTACACTAAAGAAGAAGTATGCTGCAATGTTTCTCAGGTCAGACCAAAAACCATGCAAAATACTTTTTCACTCGTACCAAGGATGGATGACCAGCTAGTCAATAATAATGATAACACAACAGCTGATAATTATGTGCCAAAAAACACATTGTTCTTAATGAACGTTTTTTTGTTTTGATAATTATTTTAATGCAATAGTAGTGTAAAGTACTGTAACAAAATACATTCAATTGTAAGGATCTTTGGGTTTTCCAGTAGGTCGTGAAATACTGATGTGCATCTGTTTATATTGTTATTGTGTTATGGCTTGTGTTCATGTTAAATGGTAATGAATATGATTATAATATTACGTGGAATAGCAAAGATGAGTTAAAGACTACAGTCCTACATTCTTTCTGGGTAGAGAACCATCAGTTTGGTATTTTTGTGACAAATTGGATCAGACAGCAGCCACTACATTTTTATACTACAATCATATGATAAGGTAGCGGTATTTAAAGTCTGTAGTATATTATTTATCCGGTCATCGAAACCACCATTAATGGCCATGGGTGTCGGTATGCTGACCACATGCCCCCAATCCTGCCATCTGCCTATAGTAGATGACGCAGCGGTCGGGTGGTAGGCCTTGTCCCTTTAGGGATGTAGCACCATAGAGTTTAGTTTAGTTTAGTATATTATTTAATGAATTATCAAATTTAATATATGCTTAAATACAATAAAGGCAGACATAATTTGCTCAAGTGCCACTGTTCCCAGTAATTAGCCACTAAAAACATTTAAGGAAGGCATGTTGAAGTGTAAGGAAACAACATAAAGTTGAGCTAAAAATAGAGTTGAAAGAACAAATCTGTCATGATCTACCACTTAATTATTTGTTTGAATCACTTGAATACAACTTTGTTTACCAAATACAATGAGCAACAAACAGGGCCAAGAACAATAAAACAGTTTAATCTCATATAAGATAACTGTAAACATTCTTGTTGCTAGAAATACAGATACCATTCCTTTGCCAATTTACTTTAGCTGTAAACACGTAATAAAACTGTACATAACTGTGCAATAAAATGATTATGTAAGAAACCAGTATTAATTTGAAGCATTATAATTTAAAAAAAAAAGTGCTTTAACCTTCATTTTATCATGTAGCCTAAATATTATATGTATTACTGGTATGGAATGTTCATAGCGCAGTAGAACACTAATTACTCTGAGCTTCAGTGATAAGCATGTTAAAAGAAGCATGTTTCTAATATTCAATATAATTTGGTATAAAAATTACTTCTTAATAATATTAACAAAACGAACCAAACTGATACAAAGTATCAATAGGCCACATTTCAGAAACTATAAAGTTTTAGACCACTATTCCTTGAAAAAGTTTGATCACCATAAGTGAAGGAATAAGTGGGATAACTAAAATATTAACAGAATAAATTTACGACAAATTCCTCATACAAGCATATCCTTTTATTTTTCCCAAAACACCTGAATGCGTACAAATATGCAGTTACTTCAAGTAAGAATCAGCTTGAAAAATTGTATGTCATAACCGGGATTTGAACACGGATCTTCGGCTTAACGCGCCGAAGCTCTACCATTAAGCTACCATGACAACATGCCAGTACGACATCAAATTCCTCAACTGATTCAGAAGACAAGGCAGACCACGGGAGGTTTCTCCGTTGAGAACACACATCCAATGGCGTCCTACATTTGTAGGTACTTTGAAGCCAAGTTATATTTATATACTATTAATTAAGTGGAGGGAAAGGAAATAGACATTAAATCCATGTCTGGGATATTAATACAAGTAAGAATCAGCTTGAAAAATGTTATGTCATAACCGGGATTCTTACTTGTATTAATATCCCAGACATGGATTTAATGTCTATTTCCTTTCCCTCCACTTAATTAATGCAGTTACTTGTCTTCAGTTCCCAACAGCATATTCAATATTACAGAGTGATGCAAATTTTCTATTTAAACAGCATGTGACCATTAATCGGCCGTTACTCTGGTTTGGTCCAAAATCAACTGCGTTCTTGTTAAGAACCTTGTAAGTGTGTATAATTAGTTTCATGAAAATCTGATTAAGCAAATTCCAGTGATTGCACATACAGACACACAGAAGAATGGACAGACTCGCCAAGCAATCTTACAAAATACCACTCTGTCACTTAATAATTTATAACATTAATAATAAAGTTGCTATTTTACCAACAATATTTAAAATTGTTTGAAATGTGTTCTATTTTAAATCAAGGGTTTTCTACTTGAGTTCCCCCCACTATTTGAAGAAATGTACAACTTGATCTATTTTCTTTTAACTGTCAGTTCTAGGATAATGGTTGGAATGACTACAAACTCCACAATTCATCTCTTGACAAATTTTAATTTAGCAGTCAAAAAAAGAAGAAGAAATAAGATAAGAAGAAAGTAGAAAGGCAAAAGAAGAAGATTGTGTTGGTGAATGAAGAGCCATAAGAATTACAGAAGGAAGATAACAAATAATTAGGAGCAATCAGGTAAATGTTAGTGTTGATGCCAAGGTCTCTATTTATTTCTCTAAATATGTACAATGTCTTATAAATAATGTCAATATTTTATGTCTAGAATTTTGCAATTTTTTAAAGTTAGTAATGGAATTTACAGGAGAGTATGATCATTATTTTTGTTACCTGGCACTTTGGGCATTGTAAGTATTAATTACTAACAAAAACTTTCACTGAAAATTAGGAAGTTTGGATATGTCAGACTAGGCCTATAAACAGTATTGCAAAATGCCAAGCATAAAATATATGTATCAACCAAATTAACAACATAGTCTAACAGGAAGGACTTTTTCTTTTAAATTAATAATAACCTATAAAATGTACTTTGTGCCTCACCTTCAATTGTCTTCCGGTCCTCATGTTGGATATCTTCCAACAGATGTGGAGAGCCCGAGTCCACAGAACGCAGAAAAGTTGAAGTTATGCTAGGGAACGTCTGGTGTGAAATGGCCATGTATCGCTCTCTCACGTGCAGAGCTTGCACCAAGAGGCGTGATGCCTGTTGCAGGTCTTCTAGGGGTACCTATCAACAATATCTCATAGTTATTTTCCCTTTCTATAGAAAAATAAAACAAATGCAGGCACCCAGGAACTAAGCAGTTTGTAGAATAAGGCATTCAGGGTTGAGATTTATATGATAATGTATTGAAAGACACTTATGTTGATTGTTGCAGCTGATACTGAAGTTCATACATCAATTTTGTTATAGCAGCTAGTTATATTTATTAAAGCTAACTGAATCTCATTGCTATTAATCATATCAGAGAGGATAACTATTGTGACATGGAGGCAAGAATGGTTGTTGTAGGGTGTCATTTGGACAATTATGTTATCTATTCCACAAAGCTTCACAAAACAATTCATATGTCAGTAAACCAATTTAATGCCAAGAGGCACTAGAGAAATTCAATTCTTCAAATTTTAAGGGAAAAAAAAAAAAAAAAAAAAAAAAAAATTAGTTAAATAGTTTAGATTTTTTAAAATATTTACATATTTGCCATTCAACCATTTAAAATCCTTTAGCTGATCTTAATGTGTTGATGTGCTGCAAGGTCATTGGCATGTTCAGACTATAATATTAATTTGTTTTTAACATTTTGTTCAGTGACTGTAGTAGTTTTATGTCAGTTTTCTGGAAAATGAAGCTATGGATTCAAAGCTCAACAGTTTGTAAGTTTTTGCTGAAGAAAAAGCTGTACCATACATCTGCCCCTCCAACTTGCAATAGACACAAAAGCTATCTTCTCTGATATGTTTAATATTATGGATATTCAATTACATTTGATGACAGAACACATGCCTAGCTGTTATCTTAAAGTAATGCACAGACTCAGCACCAACGCAATATATCATCAGGAACTATCATGTACAACTAATCCCTAAAATGCTCTATTCCAACAAATTCATTAATAATAATTACAGGTACTGGAACATTCAATATATCTATCATACCCATACCATAATCCAGTTTTATGCAGTCTCACCGAAACATTCAATCACCCCATTCATTATACAAAGTCAAGTAGTGTTTGGTTACTTGAAAGAAGAAATGGAAAGCACTACACCAAGTGAAAGCATGACAATTAAAGAACTACAAGAGCTATGAAATTTGTGAACCATGCTTTGCAACACCTTCACCACCACCAAAAGATACATATCTTACAATTTAACAGACCCAGGAAACCAACTGGATGCAGCAAGATATAACAAGAATATACAAAATTTGATTCACAATAATACAAATACTGTACACCAATTTCATACTGAGTCAAGCCACTATATACTACTTAATACTATTTCAATAATCCGAATGTCAAGTCATCCAAACCGTTCATTATCTTATTTCGAGATTTTCAAACACCAAAAAAATTTCAACTGAAAAGAAGAGGTAATGAAGGCCAACAAGCTGTGGTTTCTTGTATCGTGAGAAGTTCCGGTGAAAAAAAAATCATAAACATAGACACAAGGACCACTTAGAGAACCATATGCCAATCCATGCTCAGAGTATGAATACCAGGGTAACATGGTACCAGAGCTTAGCTAAGGAGACAGACAATTTGTTCCAGGAGATACTTTGTCTCTGAATATGCTCAACACAGTTGTGAGTGAAACATCGGGCCATAAAAAACTGAAACCACAGCCTAACAACCGGGAAAGATTCCACTCTCATGATGACACCAGCCTTTTAAGCTTATGTGTATCGATATCCATGTCCATGCTACTCCCTGGTCTCTATCCTGAGTTTACTTCCTGTCATATCTCCTTTTACCTGCTTCCATTTTTGCTTGATCCTTTAACAATATATTTCCCTAGTTACATATTGTAAAAAATATAATTGGATGTACAGATTGTCAAGCTATATTCACAACTTCCATTTTCAATAACTTGTTTATTCATTCACTTATTCACAACTACCACAGCAGATTAGTACATGCAAGCATTCATGCAACATTACGTGAGCATTTTATTAACCTTGTGCCACAAGCAAATCCAAACCTACAGAAGTAAAGATGCTAAGTCCTGCTTTAAAATATAAGTTTCAAAAAAATTCAATTGCTATAGTGGAAGACATAATGCTAATACAGAAGAGAAGAAAACTGTACAAAACTTAGTAGGATTTTGATTACAGTTACTAACTAGCTTCTTCAATACCATATGCTGGGGAAGTTTAGAAACTAATATACGTTTTCACTTGTCTTCTACAACAGAATTTACAATAAGGTCTTGAGTTTTCTATTTTGTTTAAGGGCAGTGAGATAAAAAGGATTTCATACTGTAAGGCTCCTCACTGAAGGTCGCATCAACCTATTTTCACTATGTCTTAGTCTAGTATATCTATGTAAATTTTAATATCCCCAATTAGTTTTAAGATCAGTGATGCTGTCTATTCCTGTATAGACAATTAAGTAAGTTTATTTTGTGTGAATATTTGACTTGTCCTATAACAAAGAGCTATTTATTCAAGGGATGGGAAATATTCATGGTAACCTTTTATTTTTCGAAAATTTGGGACAATTTGAAATTTTGAAATATACAAATGAAAGGGCAGGGTATGGAATGTATGTGTGATGCAGATTATGGGTTCTAGATGTAGGATAGATGTAGGATAGACACCCAAAAACATGCACAGACGGCGGCACCGTGCCACTCGACTGTAAAGCACGCATAGTCCAACCTATAAAACCTTTGAAGCTTGGTATGGAAGATCCTTAATCCCAAAGCTTCCACCAGCTTCCTGTGGCATTCTCTAGTATTTTTGCTCTAAGAAAAAGCTATTCTACCTTAAGAACACTGTTCATGTCTTGTCACATCCACAGTAGAGTATCAGGATGCCATCGTGTATGTATGTTTATGGGTGTCTGGTCTCCCTACTCTATCCTACAACTAGTACCCATAATCTCTTAAATTCCATGCCCTGCCCTTTCGCTTGTCTATTTCAAAATTTCAAAACGATCTCACGTAAAAACAAGAACGTTGTCGTTACTTATGCCTCATGCCTCATACCTCATATTACCTATTGATACAATAACTGGAAGCTGAGTAAATTAATTAACTAACTAACTAAATCATACCTTACATACAAGTTGTTAGTAAATCCCAGCATGTAAATTTCATTTTTTATATTTTATTGATGTACTGTATTATGAATATTAAGCTATCAGCTCTCACTGGATGAACTGTTTTTATGCCATATACCACAGATAGAAACTGAAGAAAACTTCTAAAGTTGACCCAATGCTTAGAAAAATACAAATTACATTCCTTAAGTAATAAAAATTCTGCACTTTTGCTTCAATTTCTATTAACAAAACATGATTCGAATAAGTGACAGAAGTATTGGTGTTAGATTCTTTATGAGAGTGAAAGAGGTTTTGAGTAAATCCATGGGTTTTGTATGGCTGTTTAATAATCAAATATATTCATTCTCTTTACTGTTCAGTAAATAATAGTATATGAAAAAATAACTATTTGTGCTTTTTAAAGAAAAATACAAGCTTAACATGCTAGATATAAAGGAACATCGGAAATGTACATAAGAAAAATGCAAATAAATGATATATGAGACTCACAATGTTAATCTCAGTTCCTTCAATGTTCTTATTAGCAAGACCTCTTAGAATCATTAATATGTTTTATTTTTCAGAACTTCGAGTTGTCACAACATAATTTTAACAGTCATTTTAGAGAAATGGACCAGAAAATGAAGAAACTATAAGGGAGGAGGTATTTCTTCTACACGATTATCTAGTTAGAGAAGAATTAATACGCTTCACTTGCGGGTTTCTTATTTTTACATTACCTAAATGGATATCCATATTTTTTCTATTCATATCTATCTATGAACGATTTTAGAAGTAACTTTAAGAATTCTAGTACAATTCCATTTGAAGTATGGGCACAAGTGTAGACTACTAATATGCACTTTGATATAATAGTGACCAGAAGTAGGGCCCAAAGGCCCAAACAGCATTTATTCTACATTAAATCAATCTACAAACGAGAAATAATTTTAATCAAAGATAATTTTACATTTCAAAATAATTAAATTAAAATTTTATTTCTTTTAATGCTAATGGGCCAACACAAACAATTGTTCAAAAATAACTATTTAAGAAATTTAAATAAAAGAACAGGAAACAGAAAGAAACATTATATATATAATGAAAACGATTTTAAGTCAATCATCAACTTGGGAACCACAAAAAAGAATTTCTTTTCAAGCAGCCTGAATTAATTTAGGCCTACACTCTTTCACTCTCGCTAATAGAGTAGAGTAGAGTCCCGCTATTCCGAACTAATTGGGACCGAACACCGTTCAGTTTAGCGGGAATTCGGAATAGACGGATTTCTTTAATAATATCAACGTATTGACTTGTTAAGGCGTAAATTAAGTGCAGGGAATTGTATAAATGGAGCGGACATGTGATTTAAGTAACCAGCTTTCATTCCAATCTGGTTTTAACTTCTTTGTATAACAATAAATGTACGTTTTTTCACGAACGTCTTTTTAATTTTACCTGTTTTTAAGTTTAAAAAATAGGTATGTTTTCTGAACTCTGTTCGGAATAGGTGGATTTTCGGAAAGCGGGGTTCGGAATAGGGGGACTCTACTGTATGTGCATTAGTTACGTTCTATGATAAATCATAGTCTTTTAAAAATAATATAATAAAATACAAGAAAGAAAAAGTTAATGGCTTTAGGGTAAGTATACATTTTTCTTTCATTAATTTCAGGTTTAAAATAATAAATTTGAATTTTTAAATCAGTAAATTTTCAAACTTATGAGAAAAATGTCTCCATTGGATTTAGCATTTTCTAACCTCGCATTGTTTAAACTGTTCAACCTTAAATAGAAATTCTCCACACCTCAGAAGTTAAGGCATCCCAGTTAGCATGTATGTGACACCCAGGCTGATAAAATCTCGAAGCCATTTTCGCCAGTCTTGCGCCTTCCAGGTCCTAATAACACATTGAGCCAGGTGACTGATATTTATGTTATACAATGAATTTAGAGTGGTCACAATTTAAGGTATAATTTTAAGTCTTTGCTTGGTCATTACCAGCAGCTTGAAAATATATCCTTGAAACTTCTGCATTCTTAGCAAAACAGACTAAACCTAAGAAAAGTAAAAATGACAATGATTTAGGAAATATATTATATAAACATTGCATTTTAAAGGAACATTATATCACTGAAATGAATTTTCAACAAAGTGTGAGATTTTTTATTTTGCCAGAGGAAGATGCCTACTAGGTTCATTACTAGAATTAAAATTTTAAATACCTAGGTGTGTATACCCTGCGCTGGTTCAAGCCAGTGGGGAGAATCCCCCATCCCCCTAAAAATCACACACTGCATACAATACATTTATGTGTGAATACATTGTTACAACATTCACATTCATTTTAGTACCCTTGCTCATTTTATATAAACCAGATTACACTGGCCAAGCTACAACTTCTACAGTTTTTCTAGAAGCAGTGCTGATTTTCTAGGAACAAATTAAATAGTACTCTCAGTTTCAAGAATGGTGGTTAATTGGAGAGGCCAATATTTTATTAGCATTTTCGTGATCTGTTTTAGTCCTAAGTAGACACTGCTTGTGCCCATAGAAGCCTCTACATTCAGTATTGTGATGTAAATGTATTTATACTTTGTTTTCTAGTTATACGAGACGATTCCGAAAAAAGTTTCCCCTGGCAACTGTGTACAGAGGTGTGGATGAAAGACAAAAAATATGAGACTTTAAAGATAAGACTACCTTTATTTTTCCACATAATTACCAATTACATTGAGACATTTGTCATACCGATTTAGAAGCTTCAAAAAGCCCTCCAGGAAAAAAAACCAAGGCTCTGCATACAGAAGAAGCGTCGAAATTGAAGGAGGCGATGCGGAAAAATTGGCCTGGCCATCTCCAATCTGGTGTTCTGTTGTTGGATGACAATGCGAGACCACACTCGGCGACGGCAACGCAAAACCATATTGCACTCTTGGGTGGGAGAGCCTAGCACATCCGCCATACAGTCCTGATCTCGCACCCAGCGACTTCCATCTGTTTCCGGCTTTGAGAAGACTCTCTGCGGAAGGTGCTTTGGGAGCACTGCTGACGTCACACAAATCGTTCGACACTTCTTCCGTGTGCAGAGCCCTGATTTTTTTCCTGGAGGGCTTTTTAAAGCTTCTAAAGTGGTATGGCAAATGTCTCAATGTACGTGGTAATTATGTGGAAAAATAAAGTTACGTCTTATCTTAAATGTCTCATTTTTGTCTTTCATCGACACCTCTGTACACACTCGCCAGGGGAAACTTATTTTTGGATTCTCCTCTTAGTTTTGAATTTCTGTTAGTAGACAATTCCAATCTTCCTATTGCAAAAGAATGTAGTATAACCAATATAAAGGTTCCACATGGAACTATTGCAGTAAAATTTCCGAACTCAGTTAACTTATTTTTCGTATTTATTTTACTATGTGTATAGTATATTATTTTTTAGGTATATGTAATGGTATGCATATCAGAGCATTTCCCTTGAAAATCAGCACTGTCTAGGAATATACAATGTAGATTTTCAAGACTTGACGACAAAACAACAAATGTCCTCCATGGTACATGTTTAATGAAACATTTTTAGGTGAAACTCCTTTTTAGGTAGATTTTCGAAGAAAAATCTACCTATTGCAATGGATACCACTTTATGATTTTCGAAAAATTCTTTCATATCTTTACGTTTCATGCTCCCCTAAGTGCGAAACCACCGCCCGTTCAAAAAAAAATTTTGTGATATTTATATATATATATATATATATATATATATATATATATATATATATATATATATATATATATTTATATATATATATCTTTACACGATAGCGGCCGTAATTTTGAAGATATTTGAACCAAATTTTATTATGTTATTTCTAGGCCCAATAGTTCGGACAAGTTCGTTAATGGGCAAAATTGGCCCAAGGGGGTGGTCGGGGGAGGGGGTTGAAATTTTTAAAAATGTATATCTCGGCCCCTATGAAGTATAGAGGGAAACTTTGTTTGAATAAATTAGAGTACTCCCTATGGAGTTCACAGTGACACCAACGATTCGGGGGTTCGAGTGAGGGTGGGGGTGGAGGTGGGGGTGGGGGATGAAAATTCGAAACTTTTGAAACCACGTCTTGTGGGGTATCGTTGAAAAGCTCTTGATGAGTACTCTACAAATCAATAAATAGTTTCTTGATAGCTCTCATATTACGCGAGATTTTAATGTTTGAAAATAATAACACTTAAAGGAATTATTATAATATCATAATTTTGTCTTGTTTAGCGGCCTTGCTAATTTTATTCATTGCTGATCTTGCGCACGGCCTCCCAGAATATTATATCCTATTCTTGTTGTCAAAACAAATGATTGTAGGCTCTTCCTCTTTACCGAATTCAGTTCTTATTACTGCAGGTTTACCATGCCAAGGCTAAAGAAGAAGAGTGCTATGCAGCGACAATAAATTAAACCAAAAGCACTTCGAAATCTACCTCCGCCTGTAGGCCTGCCTAAAGGGATTTTTAACATTTTATGAGTGCAAGAAAAGACTTTCTAAAGATTACTTTGACTATAGCCATATTGCAGAAAAACACTAGAATGCTATGTTTTAATTTCACGAAGAGAAAGAATCTTATGAGCTGGGAAGTAAACTATTGCATATACATTATACTTATCTGTAAGTATACTGTTTATAGTTTATAAGCATAAGCTGCATTTTTTTTTAATTCTATAAACTACATTTTATAGTTTCTTTTTATGCAAAGGAAAATGTTTCAGATCTGTTACTTGATTTTAGAAAAGATGGAAGATGGATATTTTGAAAATCTCAACAAGCAACATAAGTCCATAAAGAGAGTGCAATTTATTACCTTTGTTAGAGATCTTCAAACTATTGTGAAAGTGCTTAAGTTATGCAAAACTAAAAGCAAAAATAAGAAGGTTCTAGACTAGATTAATGGTGAAAACACTAGAAAATAGTAGCTGCAAGCCCTTCAAATTATACTTTGATTTGTGGCCACCCTAAAACCAGGCACATGACATAAACTCACAAAATTAAAACAAAATGAATAAATAATAAACTAAACAAACATTCAAAGTGAAATTAAAATAAACAAATAAAGCTTATATACAAAATTATGTACAGCCTACAAAGCAACTCTCAACTCAATTAAATGGGGTACACCACAGCCAACGTGTACATATATACTATAGCCTAAGCACAGCTAGTCTTTTAGCAAAGAATGGAAAGTATTCATTTTTTACAGAAACATACCTTAGCTACTTTACACAAGAAATATCTAGTCATAACTTGTAGTTGCTTCCCATAAACACTTGAAAATCCAAACAGCTGTTGTTGTAAGGTTTTATAAATGATTACTCGTTTTGCTCATTGAGGGCTCTCCCCCCCAAACCCCCACCGAGGTTCTCGGGAACTATTTTTTTTATGAATTTACACCATATCGGAGTTCGTGTATTTAGACTGCCCCATAGTCTATTACCGTTAAGCCATAATTAGCCTTAAAAAGTGCCGGAGGACTTTAGGATTTTGGGGGGTATAAAAGAAACAATTTGAACTTTTTTGAATTTTCCCGTCGATTACAAGCTAAAAGGTAGCTCATCTGGAAGTGGGTAAACGTTAATGTCAATACAGTGAGTCAGTAAATCAGGTGAGAAAATGATATTGTCCATGCCCAGGGTAGAGAAAATTATGTGATGTATCACACCCGACATTTATTCATATAGATATCACTCTCTATTGTTGATTTACGGAAATTATTTCTATCGCTAGCCTGTCTAATTAGCCTATTTGTCAAAGTCCAATGTGAAGCTCTATATGAACACTGCAATCAATATTGTTGTCATGAGAACTCTGAAGAGACTTCAAAGCTGTGTCCGCCAATTTGAAGGTTTTTTTAGGGGGTAAAAAATAAAAAAATGAACTTTTTGGATCTTTTCCATTCTTCATAATATACTAAAAGCTATACTAAAAGCTATATATATGTGTCGAATTTCAAGTTTCTAGCTCATCTGGAGTGAGTCATTGAGTGAGTTAGTCTACCCTGTGGCTTTATATTAACGGAATGTTGGCAATGGTGTGTTTACACACAGTACATTTAATTCCATTTAATATGTCAAAAAGCTGTGCATTATCTTAGACGTAACATGTTAGAGGTAGCTAGGAGTAATACAGAATGTCTACTTTAAATGTAAAATCTTTCGCATTTCAGCTAAATAGGGACTTTCTCAGCCCTCTAAAACGTTTTGTCGACCTCGTACATTCCCAGAAAGAAATTAAATGTTACACTAGTTTCTGTGTGTGTAGTATACATACAGCATCAACAGGAATATTTATATCCATAATATAATCAATAAAAGTAACAATCACAGATATAAAACAATAATTATATAATAATAATGATGATAATAACAACAACAAAAATATAAAAAAAAATAATAATAATAATATGTCTCGTTCGTTATGAATTAGAAATCTAGAGATTATTCTGTTCAGCAGTTGCTTTCACTTACATATCCGCATCTGTGTTTTGTGTACCCGTGTTTTGTGTACGAGTGGTTAGCATAGCAGGCTTTTAACAAAGAGGTTCTGAGCTAGAATCCCTCCCATAATGTTTTTCTATTCAATTCTGTACCGATTTCGAGGAATTTCGAGGAGTTTCGAGAATAATTTTCTTATTAGACGAAATACGTTTACAGAATATTCCTTTCGAGTGTAAGAACGCTGCTTTTCTCGTACGAGGGCGTCATATGTACAATTAGTAAGGCAACGAGGATTCCTTTCATTAGTCCATTACGCATCATCACAACCTATTCTGACGATCACATACCACTACTCCTAAAGAGCCACAAATCGAATCTCGGTGGGTCCAGGTGGAATATGTGCTGGAGAAAACGGGGTCGGGCAGGTTTTCTCGTGGCGCTCCTATTTCCCTGTCATATATAATTCTACAGTCATTGCTCCCAACAACTTGTAACCGAATACAGTATAATTTCTATCATCCCTGAAACCCCCTTAGCATGGAACCAACAATACCGGTGCATCATGCATAATTTAAGAGGTATATAACTCCAAGAAATGGACGGCGATCGGGAACACCTGTATATGGCCATGAGCAAGAGTCTCTCTCAAGAGTGTGTTTACATTATCTAAAGAATGCATGAGTTGTGTAAACTGATGCTGCAGTCAATACAAGCTTGTCATATGAACTGATGAAACAACACAAACACTCTCATGGGTATTGATTATGTAAATTCTTTGCTCCTTCTGGGGGGCAACTATGCCTGCAGTACTTCCTGTAATGCGCTGTAGCCATACAGACTGTAATCACCACACTTTCGAACAACAGCTGAATGAAGCTGTAATCTTGTAACACAACGAAAAATGAATGTGGTACACACACCTACACGAAGCACTGACAATGCGACACTATCCCTTTACAATCCCACAAAGAATAAGTGAATGCATTCCGAAGTCGTATTTTTCTCGATGCAAGATACATACCCGTGTTTGCGCTGGTGGTGAATAGCTTGTATTCAGTCTTCAGATTTTTTTACGAAAAAATGTTTAAAGTAAAAATTATAAACATAAAGAATGAACCTTATATCCTCGCCAATACAGGCCTATGCTCAACCTACAAAATCTAAGAATTGATAACTTGTATAAGATTAAATAGTCAGGTGATGAGAGCTATTTCTATACATAGGAGATGGCAGTGCTATATTTGCAAAGAAATTAATTCCAGACAGAATCGCAAGAGATATGTATCATGCCAAACATTCTCCTCAATCTTCCCTTTTCTAAATGCTTTTTTTTTCTCAAGGGAATTATGTAGTGTTTAGAGAAGAAACATGACAACTGCTGGAACCCAGAACCCGATAGTTTATATATAAACACGCATGTGTATATATGTGTATATATATATATATATATATATATATATATATATATATATATATATATATATACACACACACATATATATCAATATTATGCATATGAAATGCATTAATTTGTTTCAAGATATTTCGGAGGGAAAAGGCAGCTGATTTTTTGCATGTGATCGTTTTATAGCACATCAGATCTGTCATCAAAATATTAATTTTTCGAGTAAGAATTGCTTTTCCTGAAATAGCAAAACCACTCTTAAAATACACGCAAAATCAACCTTATTCTACAGTTGAATATTTGGTGGGTCGCAATTATATTCGAATACAAGAGAATAACAGGATTAGATTGGTAGTACATGTTATCTAAGTTTTTGTCTAAAGCTTGGTGACCTATGTGTAACAATAGCACTAAATCAGTTAAGTTACACTACGTTGCGTTCCTAGGGAACATAATTAGATAAGTAACTGCAATATTTACCTCCAGGTGTCCTGACGGATGTCCAACTACCTATTTAAATATTTAAATGATCCCAAAGCGCGAAGTTTAGATTGTTCTCATATCATTCACAGATATACAAAACAACAGCTGTAGTCCCGATTAAAAGTGACAAAATGAATACATATTTAAATTAAAATTAAAATTTATTTTAATATTTAATTTTACCTAGTAATTATGCATAACAAAATAACGAGAATAAGTACATTCTATTCGCTCATAAAAACCAGCACCTTTGGTTCCTAAGATATCACGGGCGGTAAATTTTTCAGGCATATATCATTCTTTCCCGTTTATTATAATTCCATGTGTTACAGATTTTTTCAAACACCTTTGATTCTGCTCGAAGCAATATCTGAAAGAAAGAGAGAAAGGAAAAAGAGAAAAGGAAAAGATAAGAGAAAAAATGAAAAGATAAAAGAAAAAAGAAAAAAGGAAAAGGAAAAAGAGAAAAGAGAAAAGAAAAAGGAAAAAGGAAAAAGAGAAAAGAAAAAGAGAAAAGAAAAAGGAAAAAGAGAAAAGAAAAAAGAAAAAGAGAAAAGAAAAAGAAAGAAAATGACATACGCGCATAATAATGACATAATATTATTAAATTATTAATTATTATTAATTAGAAAATCAACTATTATTATTAATTTTTTTGTTAAATTTTTAAAGCATTCAGCTGGTAACCCAAAAGTATACGGGTCAAAACCAAATAGGTCTACACTTTCTAATTTGAAGAATATGATCTAGAACTGAGAAACGTCCTCACTGTAGGTTAAGCGAGTATCCCGGACTGATTTTAAAATTATTTATTATTATTACTATTATTATTATCATTATCATACTTAATATACTATAATAATATAATTATCATATCTAGTATTATTATTATTATTATTATATTTCTAGTATTATTATTATTATCATAATCATCGTCTTCATCACTAGGCTATTGATTGGTTTGTGCTTTCTAAGAATTAAGAAAAAGAAGTTAAATCTAGCTTATGCTATGCATAATTATAGTACAGTAAGTAGTATTACCACTACGATGATGAGTACTAATATAATAATAATAATAATAATAATAATAACAACAACAACAACGACATAAATAATACGATGAAATTACGAAATAACGCTATCAAAACGAGAGTCATGCCATTCCAATAAGTCACATAAGAACACAGTTCATGGTTTCGGTGTCATGTCTTGGCAGGGACGTGTAATAAAATACGTTCTATTGTTACTCTTTTGTCGTGACTGCTAAGCTCCGTGCTGCTAGACCACTTCTCCGACAGCTCTGTAAAGCAGGGAGCCTAGTCACGCATCTACAGGCGTCCCGGCTGTTACCAGGGTATCCAGGCGTCTGTGTGACGGACCGCGATAATACAAACACACTATAAAAGAGATTGGTAAATGTTGATACAGCCACATGCTGGTACAACTCTCACACAGTTCCCACCAGAGTTAATGAACACGGGGGATAAAAACTGAAAGGACAACCACGTGTCTACTTTACTGGAATGGAAAGCACTTCTTATCACCACGTATTACCATTAGTGCTATTACAGCACCATCAGTATTAGCTTTGATCATTTCATTGCAATTATATCACCATTACTATCACAATAAATGTATCTGTATGATTATAATAATTATTATATTGTTATTATTATCTATATTAAGTGTTCCCTATGGAGGCCCAGAGGGTCCCAGGAGGATGAGGCTCCCGAATTTTTAGACAATCGGTAAGTGAAGGTGGTAAAATTGTCAGCCTTAGGCACCGGCCGCCTTTACCCCCAGGATTGCTCCTTGT
Organism: Ectobius pallidus; assembly: GCA_964059195.1. Taxonomy (NCBI): domain Eukaryota; kingdom Metazoa; phylum Arthropoda; class Insecta; order Blattodea; family Ectobiidae; genus Ectobius; species Ectobius pallidus. The sequence continues at coordinate 169,873,414 of CAXKWD010000001.1, forward strand.
ACTCATTTCTGTTAGAGGCTGAGTCGACCCCAGGGTCATAGTGCCACCAGAAGGATTAGGCCAATTGAAAAACTTCAACGACCTCATCGGAAATCGAATCCGCGACCTTCTGGTTTGTAGCGCAGCGCCTCAACCACTACGCTACGGCGAACCCCTTATTATCTACATTATATTAGCATTATCAAAGGAAAAATAAGGAAAATGTTCTAAAAATAAGGCCAAAAAAGGGGAAAGGTTCTATTAAACTCGTTATGTAACAAACCGTACGATTCGAAGTCGACAAAATGGATGCAAGGACACGATCATACGTCAGTTGGTAAAATTCTGCAGTGACTTTTTTTAACGTTAACACTTTATTATTCCTAAAATGCATTGTTACTTGTTATATTTTGTCCTATGGGGAACCCCTACTTAAAACATATGTATTAAAGTATTTATATACCAGTATATATTCCCTAAATATATATATATATATGGGCTATTCACGAAAAGGAAGGGATAAAAAGTGTTAACCCAGCACAAACAACTTGTCAATCAAAGTTCAAGCCAAACTTTCCAGATAAGGAAAAGAAATAATTATTTTCATCGCCAAGATACTGTAAGAATAGCGGCTTAGGGGTGCAGACATTTTCTAAACAAATTTCTGTAAACTGAATAAAACAGTACATTGGATTCAGCTTAGCAGATGGCATTGTGAATGAATCAGGATATGTGAGTTATTCCTGTAGTGTTATTTCGTGCATCAAGGTCGGATTTTATTTTCCTGGAAGTTATAAAAACTCTCGATACCGTCAGCATGTCTTTGTTTTATGAACAATATTAACTGAATATATCCTCAATGAATGTGTAGTTACCATCAATAACAAACTATTCTAAACACATATGAAAATAGCCACTAAAATTCTCGTAAGTCCCTAGCAAAATTAGAGAAGAATTGAGACTTAAATTCACTATTGTTAAGGATCCCAAAACACAGTGCATTTTTATTAGTAAACATGTCACCAAATAGCAAAAGAAGATGGAGAAGTGTAAAAGAAAAAGATAATGTGATTGAGCAGCTTCGTAGAAAGGAAGGCTAAAGAATGAGCTTGGGATTGATTCTGTCTCAAGTGAACTTATGGTATAACGTATCGCAAATCTTCAAATAAGGAAATGTTTAGACACATATTATTATTATTATTATTATTATTATTATATTACTTTATTATCAGTACTAATATTATTACTGCTAAAGGTACAGGTTAAGTTGACAGAAAGTGAGGTAATTTTCTTGGAGACAAAAAAGCTTAATTTGTGTACGAAGAAGCCTTACTGATGCGCGTCAATTCCTCAGTCTTCCTTTGGCTGTCATCTTATAGCAGCTATGAGGTATCACTCCGGCCACCTCTATTTATAACTTGCATGCAAAGAAAGAATCGTGATTTACTCCTTTACTTTTATTGCTGCAGCTATCAAACATACAGAAATCAGTCAAAGCAAAATTAATTTCATCCTCAAAACCTGTGTTAAGCTGCACAGTCTCTAGAAATTGTGTAAGTTTTCTATTTGCTTGATATGCATTATAACAAATGCACTTTGAAAAAAGAAGTTTTCAGGGAAACTCTTTATTAATATTATTTTTTCTCGCAGTAGCCTAAGTTCATTTCGTTGCACTTTAACCTTTGTTCTCAGATCTTAACTTCGTCGCATTTCAAGGTTAATTACGCTCGTTAAGAAATCAATATACTTGACGATTTAGAAAAAGAATGACAAAAAGCAAACAATCACACGAATATTTAAACAATTACACAAGAATGTATGACATAGCTTTGATAAAAACGTTTGGAGCATACATGTACGAAAGATATTATCCAGAGTCTGTAACCGCATCTAGTAGCAGCTCATAGGCTACCGCTAAGATTGGTCTCAGCAAAATTATAAACCTTTAACAACCTATTACCAGAAACACATACATTTATAAGAATTAAAAAGTAACTCAATCAATAGCCGCCATTAGGCCTATATGGAATCCTCAGAAAAAATCACACGAAAATGTTAATTAAATAACAAGTAATCTAATTACATTTATATAAATTAATTATACAAATTAACACCGACAGACGCCAGTGGGCAGTTTGGTTTGAATTTATAAAGGAATATATTAAATTTGCTCTATTTGTGGTTAATGTGTGGACAAATTAAACATTTGATATGTAATATATAGGACTACTATTTTAATATTTTGATAAGGAATAGGAACTGGATATCAAAATAAGTAGTCCATGCAACGAAGGAAAAATAGGGGAATAAATCGCGTTGTTTTGAATTCTGGCAAATTTTCAACAACAAAAACAAAAAGGAAAAAGAGAGCTCTTTCGCCTTACACTTTTCGACACACTTTGCCTTCTAGCGCTTCATCCCTTAAGTATACAGCAATGCCCTGAGAAAAGAAGTTAAAGGGCAATGCATTCCCTTTAAAATGAGTAGTCATTTGTTATTTTGTCTTCAAATGTTCAAAACTTAAGACAATTTTAAGTTTCGGACAAATTTATGGATTTCGAAAGAAAACCATACATCGCACTTTTTCTTTATTTAGGGATAATACTTATCTCGTATATAAGCTGTATATTGTGTCTTTACATCGTGACACATACCTGTATAGTAGGCTATTTTAGGGTGATTGCCGTTCTTTGTATAGATACTAAAGGAATAACCATTCCAAATTATTATTTTTTAATTAGAGGATGTGAGTGGTGAAAATCAGTGGCGTAACTTTTTGCAGCTGGGCTCCCCAGCAGAAATATTTTGGCCCCCAATTATTTTATAATGCTCACAGAAAAATCCGCTGCGAAGGTGTATCGGTAGTTTACATGCCTTCCACCCCGGTGGTCCGGGCTCGGTTCCCGGCTGGGTGATGGGTCAGTAATGAAAAATCTCCTCCCCGGGTTCAGGGCTGGGTGTTTGTCAGTAGGTTAAGTCTAGGTGGAGATAATGCACAGGATTTGCGATTCCTTAAATTCTAATGCACACTGAAAACATTCTTATCTAATATGTGTTCCTAAAAGTAAGTTGTTTAAAAGGTAATAATTATTTATATTGTATCGTCCCAACCACAGTATTTATATATTTTTTCTGTAATCATAGCCAAGATTTACAATTCAACCATGGTTTTTTTTTTCCAGAAAAATTGCAAACAGGAATGTCTCATACATTTTATTACTGTTTTATGGTTATTTTTTAATTAGAGGATGTGAGCGGTTAAATTCATTGGCGTAGCCTCTTTTCATGTTAAGTCGTTCTGAATGATCGATTTTGCCTGCTAGCCTTCTTAAAGGCAAATCATTCAATTAATGTACTATGTAACTTAAGTTTCCGTGCCTTTTCAAATTCAATACTTAACGCGCTTAATTAGTCCTTAATTAATTTCAACTTTAAAAAAGATCTTTCAGCAATCGGTCTGGTAATCTTGATGCCAGATGCGAATACATACCAGATTTATTCGCGTGATTCATAATACAGGAAAATTCTCGACGTTCGGGCCATTTCTAGCCCTCGATCCCCCACCCCCTCGCGGTGCAGGTTCTGCGGGGATGTAAGTTATGCCACTGGTGAAAATATTACCTAAATTATAGTAGCCTATAAATTTCGTTAGCACACGGAGGTGTTTGAACTCCCACACTCGGGCGACTGTCAATGAGTGGGAGTACTGCAGCACTCTGGCCTTATTCCAAGGCCGCAGCTATTTTAGGAAAGTCCTTCACCCCCGCAAACAAAAACAGCTGATTCGATAGCAGTATCACTGTACACTTCCCCCACATAATTATAAAAACAAAAGAGAGAACGTCACGTCACTTTCTCTGTTATATTTCGCACGCTTGTCATTGTCCACAAGCCGCTTGAAGCTGCAAACATACTGCTATGACATTTCAGCTTCTTCAATAATAGAAAAGAAAGGAAGCAGATGTTTTAGATACAGTAATTCAGTATTTTATGACGATCTGCGTCACAATATGAGATCTTGTTGATGCTTTTCATATTAAGGGATACAAATACTGAAAAATCGAGTGCCTTTTCGATGAGGCGTTAGTGAACGTATTCCTTTAAAGGCACCTACGTCAACGCTAATCAACGCTACTGTTAACATCTTCGGGCGTTCAAATTACTTCCACCACTGCAATATAATGTATTGTATGTGTATATAAATAAATATGTGTATATATATATACATAAATATTACACTATAGGCTATGTACAAGAAGAATATGATAAAAAACATATAATACTAAGTAATAGCCATGGGCGTACGGTGGGGGAGGGTTGAGGGGGTTGAAACCCCTCCCGAAATATTTGTGACTGTTAGAATTATAACATCATGTTCAATAATTAAAAAAAAAAAAAATTGGTTTGGTTATTTTATTATATTTTCTTACATAAGACAGCATTACTAAAAAGAACTCTTCTAAATTTTATTTTCTCATTAATGATTCTATACTCTCGTAATTTATTTAATAATAATGCACCTATTTCATCTCTATCAGCAAATGATCTGTAATAACTTCTACTGTAGAGGAAAGCGTAGGCCTATTGTTATTAAATAATTTATTAATACTGGTGGGTTTTTAATTTTATACTTCTTATAACAGTGACGCGTTGATGATAAACAAAATTTCCTTTGGAATTTCTCATAAATGAATCGATAACCCGGATATTTATGTGGTGTGATCGGTTGGATCTCGTGAGTCCAATGAATATCAGCTTTCAATACGTAAAACCGAATTTTCTGGAATGGCCTTAGCTCCAGAAACCAGCACAAGTAGTTAAAACGAAATTACCACGTCTGCAATCAACTTGCCGATACAGAAACTAAAGAATATAGATACAATGATTCAAATGTGCGCAAGGACATGGAGCTGAGACAACATTATATTCAACCCCCTCCGAACAGAATTTCACCGTACGCCCATGGTAATAGCCAAGACTTATCTATAGGTGATATTATTAGTTTTCTAACAAATAAAAAAGTCATGATTTTAGACGATACCTATCATACTTCATTCTTACTACAGTGCCTAACTCTCAAAAGTTTAAATGACACTTTGGGGATACAATTTGATAATTCCTTACAACTTTGTCTACATCAGGGATGGCGACTTCCCTCGCAAGCTGTGAAAAGTCTTCGGCAGCTGTCAGCTGTCTTTGCTAACAATTTCTGTCTAATGTGCTTTTAAACCTTTGCAGAAGTAAAGAAGAGCAAACATAAACAAATACATTGTCAACTAATATACTTTAGTAGTTTCAACTCATAAGTTAACTGTCACTTTGTTCTAAAAAGGCCAATGTCATAAAACTTGCTTTTGAGGTAACTGACTTTGAAGCCTTTGTAGAAGTAACATTTTTTGCTGTGAACTTCCGACATTGGCTTCTAAGGCTTCTGTATTATGTCTATTAATAGCAACATACATTAGCACTTTTATTATACGAAAGATAAAGACTAGCCGAGCTCAATAATGCTTAGATCTCAGTTTTGCAAGGAATTGACATTGGCCCTTTTAGAACCAAGCCACAGAATTTTCAACTCAAATGTAAAAGATACTAGCAGCCATTGTTAATAGTATGATGAGTTTCATGTTTCTGTTTATACTTCCTCTACGTCTGCTCGGGTTCAAATACACAAACGGAATATTGTTAGCAAACATAACTACAGTATCTTCAGAGCATGGGAGCGAAGTTCATCATCCCTAGTGTCAATACTAAAATTCACTATAATGCACACTTTTCATTTGTAACAACAAGATGTGTCTTTTAACTTTGACATGAGACGTATATGCCAAATAAAAGGAGCTAAAGAGTCAGATTCGATACTTAGGATCTAGAACACAAGACAGATTGTAAAATTATGATGTACATAACACAGAATGTAGGGTAGGCTGTGAATTAATATAAACAACATCAAAATACCTGTCCAATTTGTTCTAATTTTAAAGATTTTATAGACTGTTATAAATTATGAAAATATTAACAATGGATGAATAGGGTCGAAATATCATGGTGGTGAAAGGCTTCACCCATATACAGAACAAGAAGAAAACGGAACACCGGCTTCCAGTTAATGAATGGTAAAATATGTTTTTGAGTTGATATAAAATATATTGTACGGTGCTGGTTCTACACATACTTTAATTATGGATTTTATAACGCAGTCTATAAGCCTCTCAAGGGATATCTGTCATTAATTTGAATCATTGTTAGTTTAATGTTCACTGACTCATCGTTTTGGCCTCATAGATCACCAGACACAATCTCAAGCGTTTTTTTCTAGAGAAACGGAAGGAAAGAACAATCTAGGGACTATCTACGGTTATGGCCGTGGTTGTATCCGTAACCGTGAACAATAAGATCGAAAGGTTGAGGCAAGGATAGCAATACAGATATTGAAAATATTAATTCTAAGCGTCATGGATACCCTGCAGTAATCAATTCAACGTTCCAATGTTTGGTTAAGGATAATCACGTGGAAAGGCTATCATTTTGAACCAATCTGTACATACATGAAGCGGAATGCAACTTAATTACAGCGACCAGCTACATTAAACAATGATAAACGAAAAAATCATATTAAATAAATCAGAAACAAACTAAAGTACACAACACTCACAGAAACAAAATATAATAAAATAAAAATAACATATTTAAAAACGAGTTCATTATATGAAAAATGAAGCCATAACACAACGATCCACGAAATATCTCATCATGCCAAATCATAATAACTGGCTATGAGAGGTTATAAAGTAAGGTCTTACCCCAATGGTGTGTTCCCCACTGATGGAAACACGCTGATAATGTGGTACGAAGTCTTGTTCTTCTAACTTGAAGGGATGTTCGCTCTCGTCCGGGGCAACGCCCAGAGAGGGCTCGTAATGACTGCGGCGATCCTCGTAATCTTTTGCAACCCTGCAAAAAAAGAATAACATAACTACTAACGAGATCCCACTAGAATAGTTTTTTTTTTAACTATGATACCAGTAGAATAAAGTAAGTTAGAGGGAAACGTCTATACGCGAAAGTAGAAATGGCAAATGTGTAGCACTTTTCTGTCAAACTATAATAAAAGTGTCAAATCTGATCACTGTTGGTCTTGGATATTATTAAACCTTAGGACTGTGGTATACTATTCTCGAGATCTCCCGTTCCCACATACCCTGAATCTCTCCACCATTGCTCACTTTCATAAAAATGGCGGAGATTCAAATAAATAAGGTATTTCCACAGAACTGAGTCCATCTTTAAACAGTCAAGGGAATCGGTAAGCTGACCACATGCTCTACTTCTGCTATCTGGCAATTAATTTGAAAACGTGCCTAGATGGCGTAGTTGTCCTTTCCGTTCCTTCCCTGTTTATGGACGTAGGGGCATGATTAGTTTCTACATGGGGCAGGCATTTGGTCGGAACTATGTAACAAACAAATTTGAAGACAAACAGACGAAATGCAGTAAGCCATTAGAGTTTCGTCATAATGTACTGGAACAAAGAATATTTTACACTCGAAAGTGAAGACAGTCTTCAAAATTTTAAAAGCATAAACCGTTTGGCTAGATTCCTTGAAAGAAACGGAACCATTAAAAGACTCAATATCTTGAATTGGAATAAAAAAAAGATTCCTTAATATACTGTGTATAATGACTTCAAGGAACATTGACGACAAATTGGAAGAAAATCGAGCTTCGCGTTTGGTCCTGAAAAACAAAGTAATTTACAAACAGACGAAACGCGAACGGTCAAGTTAAAACAGGATCTGACTTCGCACGGTCAATTATTATTTTACTAATGCTATTTTGTTGTTTTAGCTAACGTCGATCGTGTATAAAGCAGATGAATGAAGTATCGCCGGACTCCATTAATTACTGATTAGGATTGGATTATTGATACATTAACTAACGACAAAAAAAAATATAATAAGACATAGGTCACGGGTAAAAATATAAAACATTGTTTCAGTGAATTTCAACGAAGGTATAGGGTGCGGCAGTGGGCTACGGCGGTTTTTAGAACGCGCTCGTTTCTAGCGATTTTGAGTGAAGTAACCATCAGTGTGGGTAATGTGATCCGGAAGACATGCAATTGTTTTTCAGTGTTGGGAAAGACAATATGGGGAACTGGTCTGTGGCAGAACGTGGGTTCTCAGTCAGAACGTTTTTAAACAGAATTTCCGCTACTTTAATGAAGAACAACCCTTACAAGTGTGGGAAAAAAACACTGCACAGTCCAAAAGTAACGGTCCGGTGTGGCGTCTCTGCCTTTGGAATTATCGGCCTGTACTGGAAATCCCTGAAGAAATTAATTTTGATGGTACCATTTATAACAAGTTAGAGCAACAGCGCACACTGCACGTGGTTCAATGAACTGTTTGCGATTCATGTTTCCAGAACGCATAATTTCACGAATTGGAGACACTGCCAGGCCGCCAAGATCTCCTGACCTGACTGCAGCTAATTACTTCCTCGCCTCATCCAGCTGACAGAAAACATAAGGAAATCAGTGTCATCGATCCTGCTTTGCTGGAGCGAGTTATGCAGAATTTTCGTAGCAGATTGCAGGAATGTATTCGTTGCCATGGAGACTACTTACAAAATGTAGTTTTTAAGAAGTAATCAGACATTAAAAATTGCATTGTACTAGATTATTTCCAGTATGTGCTTTCTTTTAATTCGTCCTGAGTGTCAAACGACAGGGCTATAAAAGCCGGCATATCCCATTGCCGCACCCTAAGTATAAGATCAGATAAAACATCACAAAAAAAGATAGAAAGAAAGGAAGATTCGCTGACTAGTGTTTCTAAAATTTCATAAACGAGTACAACGTTTTTCTTAATCTAGTGTAAGTCATAATTCTTATCTATTTATGGGAACGGTATATACTTATGGATGTCTACTGAACACATAACATTCTTCTTAAGAAGAAAACACGACACATGTGAATTACACTATAAGGGTCGGTAGAAATATAAAAATAGATGGAAATGTAGACGAAAATTCCGAGAAAAAATTAAAGTGGGTTTGTATTCGCAGATCTATACTGTCTACGTTTATAATTTCGGTTGGGTGGGTTTTGTGAAATTTAGGCTATTCAAGAATAGCCTAATTCATGCTTAAGGTTTAAGAATGTGATTTGAATAGATTATTGGGGAAAGGAGAGAAAGAAGCAAGTAGGTTAACATATAAAAAAATTATATTTCTAAATATGAAAAAAGTCAGTTTTAATATTAAATTGTATTAAATTGGTTAGTATATTAAAATGAATAAATAAAAATCAATACTGAAAGAGAAGAATAGACGTGGGTAGAATTGGCAGAGAAATAAGTAAGGTTAACGAATTAATTAATTAATAGGATAAACGAAGTCAAGAAAAATGAAGAGAGCGCATACAGACAGATAGCTGACAGTAAATAATTAAACAAATAAATAAATAGCTAACAAATAAATATTCAGATACCTTGATTAAATAGAACATGCACTTACAGACCGGTAAAAGATTAGGATCACAAAATGGCATGCAAATAAACAAAAAAATATCAAGGAATTCTATAATAAAATATTTAACACAAAAATAATAAAAGAATCGGCAACAAAACTGAAATAAAGGTTATGAAAAAAAGTATTAAAAATTAAATAAATGACAAAGTGGTATCACTCGATGCGCGGAAATTATTAATTATAAAAAGTAAAACACTACAAATTTGAAGTTGCTCTGCACTAATTCAGAAATATGAATACTTTTATTCCATTTATTGCCTTACTGGAGTCTACATTTTAAATAAACCAAGAACCATACGAGGGAGAATCGATGAGCATCAAGAAGCATTCGCCCTAGTTGGCGACTCTCCCTTGCGTATAATAAATTGAACTGCGGAAATTTCGCTCTGGAGGGTCCAGTTCCAGCTCAGACCTGGCGAAGTAGCGCAAGAAGCCAGGGATTTATAAACAAATGCAACCAGATATGCTTAATCTCACTTCACTGTTTATAAGTCAAGTGAAAACACCATCAAGCTGTTTGAAACCGCAGCAGAAGCCATTTCGTTTTCCTTACATCCAAGGGAATTCACCATAAATATTTGTCACACGCTCCTTTAGTGCTTCTCATTTTCAACATATAATTAATCAACTTGCCTTCTACGTCAAATGCTATTTATAGTGGCTCTTTGTCAAGCCTTCTGAGAGTTCGCTGTTGCGTAGAAAATTGATCTCAATATAATATGTGGGCGGCCAAGGACAGGAATTCTTACAAAATTAAGCTACAAATATTAACATCTGAGAAATTTATAAGATCTTAATACAGGAAGTCAAGTTTCATTTGATTTCTACAATGCTAGATAAATATACGCTTTTAAAATTGATTATTATTATTATTATTATTATTATTATTATTATTATTATTATTATTATTATTATTATTATTATTATTATTATTTACATTGTATTTGATCGTTTTCCCTGTCATTCACCGTATGGATTTTCATCAGAAAAACAATACGAGATTGGGCGTTCGATTCGCGCTCGGTGGGTTTCACACCAATTACTAAATAAAACTGATAAGTCTTGGACACTAAAGTTAAGTAAGAACTGACTACAGTCCTAAACTCTGAGGAGCACCTATATCAAACCCTATGTATTGGTGGGAGCCGAAGCAGTCTCCGAACATAAAAGTAGGATATCATTTGAAAAGGCTTTAGTGATAGCTTTTATATTAGCCAAAACTTTATCAAATCCATGAACAGTTCAAAATATTCCCGATTTAAAGGAGTATGCCTATTCTTTCATCATTACGTAAGTCTACTCCAGCTTTATACATCAGCAAATTTTCACTTCTTTCATAAATAAATATAAATATATATATATATATATATACACACACAGTGAACGCAGCTTAATGTAATCCCGGATAATGTTATCAGTTGGGTATTGTTATCACTTTTATGAAGTCCCGTAAGGATTAAAACTGATACATTGAAAAAGTGTTGTTTTTTTTATATTTTTTTATTATCCAAGTTTTAACCTTATTTTACTCGAAGGTATATTAAGGTATAAAAAGTGTTGTTTGTTGTGATAAAATATTAGGTTTATGCTATCACTTTTTCCTTTTTGTGGCATTATTTCTATGTACTATACGTTATTGAAACTTTCGTTTTTTAGTGGTTCGTTTCCAACTCAACAGTGTGTTGTACACAGGCGTTAGATGTGTTTGTGAACCGGTCAGTAGAGTTCGAAAACATTATGAGTAAGAAATATTGGTTAATGGAATCCTACTGGGGAAAAAAGGAAACAATTAAAAACTTGTTACTGATTGAAAATTTACATAGTTGCTTGCAGTCTAATACTGTATTATATGAGTGGTTCAATGATTCACAGTTATGTATCATCATATGTATGATTGAATAACCTTCAATTAATATTTTCGGCTACTGTTATCAATCAGTTAATATTATCAGATTACCTTCTTCCCAAAGTGATCATAATAAGCCTACTAACCCGATAGAGCTAAAATGTAGCATGAACATAGTTTTTATACTCGGGTAAGGTAAGGTTAATTAATAATTCCGGATCTGTTGCACAAATGAAGTTTGCATGAGAATGATTAATGAGGGAACATATGGTATGACATAAATAACTTTATTCAGAGAATTGAGTATCCCACTTCAACGGTGTATTTCTGGGAGAATCACGTGTTTTGATAAAAACTTGTTGATATTGTTGAAGACGTCGAAGTGGAAGAGAATGAAACTTGACAGTAAGCAGATGTTGCACACATTTCCAGAAGCTGAGCTATATAATATAAACATTACCATTTTCACTTAAACACACGATGCATAAGAAACATGCATTTGCACGCCCAGATTAATGTCCCTTAAAACTGTACCACTACTTGGTGACCAAACAAGTATTTTATAGGTACAGTGGTATTAATCAGAGGCGAGAGTCAGATGCGCATGAGGGGAAGTCACTCAAATGGAAGGAAGCATGGGGAGGGGTAAGAATGTTGAACTGCACTAGCGAAATGAGAAGCTATTGTAACAAGGTATCTTGATTCTTAACTACATTATTCTGTCTTACCATACTGGAAGCAACGACACAACTGACCCATACACCCCTCCACGCAGTACGAAAATTTATTGGACTCGTCTGCATCTACTGCGCATCCATGCTTGATTTGTCACCTCTGATTAATACCACTGTATAAACGTAAGAGTAATCAGACCATGGGTTAACTCAGCACAAGCGTTTGTAGTTGCCAAAAATTCGGGCTGGATATTTGTAAAGGCCTCAGGCGGTAGTAAAATGCACACTGTAAACAGGTATAACATTATTTTAGTAGGGTTTCATTTTCCTTCTAGAGCATGTATAAACTACACACACCCTATTTTTCCTAGATTACAGATATTGCAAGTTAAAGAAGGAGAAAAGAGGATGAAAAGAAATGGAAGTAATAAGAAGATAAACTAGAAATGAATCGAGAAGAGAATAAAAAACGGAAAAGGAAAAAGAATTCACGAAGGGAAGAAGAAAATGGCATTATAAAGTCAACATATAGTGAGAGATGGAAATTAAAATTGAAGAAAAGGCAGATGAAAGCTAAAAACAGGAAAGCAAGAATCAGGAAAACAACGCTTTAAAATTGTTCAAGGGTCTTCTGAGATAGAAAAAAGGTGGCAGAAATGAAAATGAACGAGAAGCTTCCAATGGCAAAACGCCATGCACCATCAAGGCTTCGTAATTCAACTGTTTGGTAACATTAAAACCCCCCACTCTTTTATCTGCTGAGAGGATATAAGCCAGGATATAATGTAAGAACCTGCGAAATTAAATTTTCTTTGTTTCTGAGAGCTAAAAGCTGAGTGAGATGGAATCAATCTCCTCGGTGTCGACATCTTCACAATCAATCAACATTCAAACCCGCCGGCAATGACTAACTTTTCATGTAGGAGAAAAAGACTGCAAAATTACACCGTGCCCCTAATCGTCTTATACAGGGTGTTTCAAAAATACTTTTACAAACTTCGGGCATGGGTACCTTACACCATAGGCGTACAGAGGGGGGGGTTTTGGGGGTTTGAACCCCCCCCCCCATTGATTAAAAAAAGAAAAATTGTAGAATGTTTTAAGTCTGCCCATAAATTACTTAATACAAGTATAAAGCGTGGGAAGCTTAAAACTCGTTATTTTGCGTCTTAATTTTTTAAATTTTCCGGGGGAGTCCCCCGGAAGCTTAAAACTCGTTATTTTGCATCTTAATTTTTAAAAATTTCCGGGGGAGGGCCCCGGACCCCCCAGACCCCGCGGATGTTATAACCCCCCCATATGGTCGGCCTGGTTACGCCTATGCCTTACACCAAAAGGAGAAAAGTTCATATGAACATATGTCCTCGTTTTCTTGTTAGGAACTGTTCAACACATTGGTACATTCCTAACACGTCAACACAGAAAACTTATAACAAATGCTTCTAGACATGCATGCACTCGTCAAATACTCCGGGATGGTGTCAAATGGTTTCGCAGGCTTCCATGACATGTCGATGAAAAGTTTCTTCATCCGAGAAAACAAGGATTATGGGACATATGTTCATATGAACTTTTTCCTTCTTTTGGTGTAAGGAACCCATGCCCGAAGTTTGTAAAAGTATTTTCAAAATCCCTTCATCACAGACATTATGGAAGTTCCTCCACTTAAACGTATTTAAAAGTCGATGGAACTTCACTCAAACCCCACCATAATAACAAAGGACGGACAAGATAAACACGGTACAAAGTCACGCTAATCAGAGCGATCGGATTAATACTCCCCTGCTTCCCCTACCTTAATCACACACTCAACAAAATATGCACAGCTTATTAATATATCCGGCTACGTTTATTTTTTAAAACATGGAATAAATGCTCATTAAAATGCAATTTTTGTGAACATGTGTATGTATCTGTTTTCTATATGTGTACTTGAATGTACATGAACGGCATAGCTCAGAAACGACCTCATAACGACATTTTATATTTTGTCTTAAGTCTCCTCCAGGGATCCACCGAGATTCGATCCCGAGTTTAATGGGATAATTAACACTAGTTATAACATAGGAACTTTCTCATCGTGCAGAATATGGTCTCTCAGTTTCTCGTATCAGTCTACGGCACCGAATCAGCGTAGTAGCTTCTCTTTAATAGGCGACAGAAATGAATTTACTCGAGTTACGACAGCACATTGGCTTTTGTCGACCATAGGTATAGGATCTAGTATACCTTCCTCCATTACTTGTTGTAGCTCCTAGAATTTTATGAATTTCATTCAGACACATCTGGTATGTAGAATTAAATGCTGCCCACAGTAACATCTATGGCAGACGTAAGTTAATGCATATAAGCTGTAAAAAGACAGTTGTAGTTGACGACTTGGCTTTATCTCTTTTACACTGTGCAGAAGTGAATATAAATATAAAACGACGAAGTCAGATATACTACTCAATATGGTATATAATGTTATTCGTTTTGTGTTTGAATTGTTAGGAAATGAGAAATGTTATAGCAGTTCCTTATGACAGCTGTTACGCGAATTAAATACAAATATTTGAGCGGAAACTGCAATTAATTCCTATTTTGCCCTCTTCGACTCACTTGTCAGTAAAATATCCACTCTGAGAACTTCGTAACTCCTCCCAACGTCCAAAATCCACCGGTTGACACGTTATTCACTATACTACAGGGAAACTATCCAGGAAGTTTCCTACGGTATTTGAAAGGTGTTTCATGTATACAGGATTACGACGGACGGCCAAAGTGCCGCATTTGAGACGGTTTCTATTTTTTAATGAAAAACATAAAATGCGGATCTTCCAAAGAACTGAAAACTTATCTCCCAACCTATCTACCAACATAATTTTAATTGTTTTAATAATTTAATTGTTAATTTCAATTTTTATAATCAGGAATGTTGGCTGCAGGCCGATGGCAATCTAAAGGAAACAAGGAAATAATACAATGTACAGATTTCAATACGATATCGATTAACGCTGATTATTGGCTTCCTCCCATACGTAATTTCCATTGGTTAACAATTACAAATTATTTTATCCAACATAATTAACCGAATCAGGTTACTTATTAATGTACACCGTTTATCAACAATAGACCAAGACATTAATCCAAGTTAATATTATTACCGTGATTGACGTCTTGTTCATGGGTTTCTATTTACATGCGAGATAACTCTAGTTATATTCCCGCGGACTTTGTCTTGAAGACTGTTTCCGAAAATAGCCAACATTATGAAAACAAGCGCTCTGACAAAGTGAAACTACCTACATTGTGCTTGTTTATAAAAGTGTAATAACTTCAATATTTACAAATACGTATCAAACAATACACAGTTCATCATGAATAGGCCTTCATACATATTATAAATTCAAGTTAACTGGTACAGTTAATTTTTTGCTATTTACAAGAAAAAGATATAACAACTCTTAACAACAAGATATAACAACAACCCTGGTCGTATTTTTGTAGACTTGGACCTGTGCTGGGCACTGTATAACTTCCCCAGAAAGGAAAAATCCTTCCCCGTCTTTTAAATTTTAGATTATATAATTTGCAAAATAGATAGTGTATATTCATGAAAAAGTAAAACTATATTAATTTATCTATATGTGTTGGTCTTCAAAAACCCTGTTCATACTGTATAATAGGTAGACCTACTGCAGTAGCATTTGCTTAGTTTTATTATTTTTCATTTAAAGGAAAATAACGTACTAAAATAATTAGGTATTTGTTTACAAACAAAGGGATGTCATTTTATACACTCCCTGTGTACCTTACTCCAGTTCAGTCCGTTAGCAATGAACCTCAATGAGGTCCGAGGTCTAATTATCAGATATACCGTAGCTCCGTATACAAAAACAAAAGAAAAAATTGCTCGCAAATTGAAATGAGATTTCCGTAGCGTACAGTAATGGACTGGAAAATTGTTCAACTGGCAAAATGGCGTTTTTTAGGGTTTATAATCAATTTTACTACAATCTCGAAAACGGAAAATTCAAAATGAATGATAAAATTTCGTACAGTGATTTTCTCATAGCCTTACACAAATATAAATGCATATGTTCCGAACTGCTAATGAACAACACGTAATTTGCTTCCTGAATATTACATTGTGGCAAGTGTGTAAACATGGAAAGTTGGATGCTTTGTTTTCAGATAATTTATATTCGTGGAACGCTATTGTAAATAAACGGAGCAAGGGCTCAGAGCTGAAAGTTTGAAAAAGCGGTAGCACATGCTGCCTATCTGCAGGCAGTAAATAAGCGCAGACTGATTCTGTAATCCCTGCTCCATCCCTCCATTATAACGAGACAAGAGAAATCGACATTGCACATTATTAAGCTGAGAAGATGTACAGTGGTATTAATCAGACGTGGCAGTCCAAGCATGGATGCGCAATAGATGCAGAAGAGTCCAATAAACATTCGTACTGCATGGAGGGGTGTATGGGTTAGTTGTGTCGTTGCTTTCAGTGCAGTAAGATCATATAAATGCAGTTAAGAAACACGAGACCGTGTTACAATAGCTTCTCCTCTCTGGCTAGTGCAGTTCAACATTCTTACCCCTCCCCATGATTCCCCCTACATGCGTCACCTCTCTGACGCGCATCTGGCTGCCGCCTCTGTTTAATACCACTGTACAGCCTTAACTAAAATAAAATAAAAGTTGCTTATGTATGCATTGAACGGTTGTTTGGTTGATCACCGCAAGTTATATATAAGCCGTGTCACTAATAAACCTTGTATAACTGCTAATATTTACAATGGGTTTGAATGTGAAGCGTCAACAAACACGTCATGCTGGGGATGAAGTTTCTCGCCCGCAGAAGTATAGGAAATATGTAGCTGCACTCCACCAGTGTCACCATCTATCCGAGCAGCGTCTGCTGTGAGAAAAACTTTCAGTATTTCGTTAAATTGACTTCAGAAAGCTGTAGTCATGGGTAAATTAAGAAAATATGACCCGCAAACAGGGAACTAAGAAACTATATTTCCTAACAAATTACTTTAAGAAGGGGTACTTAACCTCAAAATTCAACTCAAACATATACGAAACGACCGGTTGTTACAGATATCAGCCATCTTTAGACCTATTATTTACGTCAAGTTTATACAGGGGTGTTAGGCTGTGTAAAGTGTTGCATTCACTCAGTCTTTTACTTAGGGCTGTGTATATTCCTGGTATAAATGATACTCATGGATTATTAGTAAGAAAATGTACAGGAATGTTTAATAATAATGCTTTACTTGACAAATTCTCGTCTTATACTCTCAAATCATCAATGGATCTACTTTTTCTATTAGTACTCATAGACACTATAGGTACAGGAATTTATAGTCCACTCAACAAAAGTACAAGACATTATTTTAAAATGTTCTAGCATATGGTAACATGATAAGAAGTTAAGGAACACCAACAAAAAAAACTCTCAAACTAAATCCAAAATCTCAAAAACTGTTTTTCACAACATGCTTTTTATGAAACATTATTTCACATCATCACCAACAACATACACTAAGCGAAATCAACGCTAGGATAAAAATCAACGTAAACAGAATTTCTGCAATTAATTAGTTACCTCTTTTTAAGTTTTTATCGCGGTTAGTAACAGGTAATTCCGTCGGTGATCTTGACAGTGAATGATAAAATAATGTAAACAAGTTAAATGCACTAAGAAATGTTTTATAAATTTCGGCTGAATTGCAAAAAAATCCCCTTCAATATCCACTGCAAGCAAAGTTTCTTCCAAGTGTTTGATTCCGTCCTTCCTCCTTTCTTTCATTTTGATTTTTCTATTGTCTGAATTATTAGATGATTCAACATTCTTGTAAGGAACTTCACCTATGGATTGTGCATTTAGTTCTTAATTTAAAAATTTGTAAAGTTCGGAACTTCGAAAAATCTTGTGAAGTTCGGAATTTCGAAAAATCTTGTGAAGTTCGGAACTTCGAAAAATCTTGTAAAGTTCGGAACTTCGAAAAATCTTGTAAAGTTCGGAAATTCGAAAAATCTTGTAAAGTTCGGAACTTCGAAAGTCGTCGACAAATTTGCTACGCTGAATA
Source organism: Ectobius pallidus (assembly GCA_964059195.1). Taxonomy (NCBI): domain Eukaryota; kingdom Metazoa; phylum Arthropoda; class Insecta; order Blattodea; family Ectobiidae; genus Ectobius; species Ectobius pallidus. The sequence continues at coordinate 169,891,530 of CAXKWD010000001.1, forward strand.
TCAGTCGTCCTCAACCATTCTGGAAAAATCCTTGTCACTTAGGTCGGTCGTGATCACGGTCATCAACTTTGCAATTACCCCCCCCCCCCAACAAAAAATGATCACGAGCCGCCATTGTGTGTGTGTGTGTGTTTTTTTTTTTTTTAATTCTGCGAAATAACAGACTAGAGCGGCTAGTCAGGCCACGTAGTAGGCGCCCAAAATACAGACTCCTGCCCTAATATCTGTGATAACAGATAAGGCACTGGTGATCCTTGAACTGAAAGCACAGTGTTTCAGCAGACAGCATGATGTAATTATTACATTTTCCCCAGCGACTCATTTAGTTCATCGAGGATGCGTGCTGATTCATCTGAACCTTGACACTGTACCGTATTATCAAGAGATATTCACTGACTTGCAAACTGACAGATAGCATCTGGATGTAATGGCAAACTTTCAAACAATGTCACTGCGTGCTATTTGACTGTTCCTGTTGCTGACCATATGTAGCGAATCACAAGCAATATTGATTAATTATCAGCTCTCTGTAATTTGGTATTGTTAAATGGTGGTACAAACGACGTTGCTTTACACTTAGCGAGGGTTATATTGTACGTTTCAAGAACTCGTTACCCAGCATAGGCCATGGGGAAAACTATAACATTCTAAATATTGTGTTAACCATGTTAAAGACGCCAATCTTCGTGTGACATCCCCAGAAGATATCTACCCTCAATACAAAGTTTTGTTTGTATACGATTTTTCGTTCTCGGGGTATGCTGTTCACATTTTGAACTTTTTATTATTATTATTATTTATTATTATTATTATTATTATTATTATTATTATTATTATTATCATTATTATTATTATTATTATTATTATTATTATTATTATCATTATTATTATTATTATTCAAGGAACCTCAAAATGTGCAGCTCTATTTAATGTTGAAAACGTGCTTTTATCATGTTGGAAATTTTGGGGATGAACGCAATATTTTCTCTACCTATAGCATCTATTGGTACGGGTAGAGGAAGTAGAAATTTAAAAGTCTACATATATTATCATAATAAAGAGTTTAACAGGATTTATGAAAAAACTACTGCATTCTTGCAAGAAAAGTGATGACTATTGGAAAAACAAACAAAGAGGAATATGAATATTTAATTATTTTGCTAACTGCTTCATTCCTCTCAATAGAACAATGCTTCTAGGGGAAAGGGAAGGACTCTGTTCACATATCCACGTATAATTTAAACAGATCATGGAGAGGCTTTCTGACGAGTGACTAGCTCTCTGCAGGGACCAGGCATATAAACAACTAAATAAGAGGACAGTTTTAATTATTAGTGGTACAATCAGGTAGGATTAACTCCTTGGGATAGAACTCCGGATATCTCGAATGGTATTCCCAGATGCCTGAGCGAACCTACTCGTAAATAAATTAACATTAATTAAACATAAAGAAAGAAGTAGGATAAATATTAAGAATAACCGAATAAATTTAACATTTATGTAAATGAAAGAGAAATGGATAGGAAATGAGATATAGAACATTTAAAAATGAAAAATAAATAGATAAATAAGAAAATATAAATTAAGAGAAAGACAATTAAATATGATGATAGAATAATATACCCGCCAAAATGCTCTCAAAGAAAAATATTACTACTTGTAATCAGACCACAGAGGAATATCTGAGATAAATTTAACTGTTTGTGAACTTCTAACTAACTAGTCCAGTTTCTTGCATAACTTCGGCACCAACTTCTGTGGTTTTAGCCGAATGCCTGAAGCATGTTACAACACACAGTCTGACACAATGCTATAGTATATACTGTACAAGATGATTGAGCCACTTTACACTTACATTAAATTTGTATTCAGTATCTGAGAATTAAAGGATAATACTTTCCTTTAACTGTTGCCCTTGATGTAAAACAAGTAACGATTGTTTTTATTATTTGTATGGTTTCAGTCCATCGTTTAGTAATAATTGTACTATCAATCAACGAAAGCTTACAGATGGAAGTAAAATAAATATTTGTCGTCAAAATGAACGAACGACTGTTCTTGTATTATTTACAAGTAAATTACTTTCTTAACGAAAGCTTTCAATATTCGTTCACGTGATAACTATAGGCACGGTCTTGATTTTCCCACTTCCAAGAACCAGGCTGATCAAGGATGGGTTGTATCATATGTTATTTATTCAGTACTTTTTTTTAATAGATGACGAACAAGTAGCTCATAAAGTGTTGGAAAATAACCTTCCCTACGTTCCGTAGATTTCAAATATTTATATAGGTTTGATTTGTGACCAGTGTTTTATGTGAGCACTGCATAATATGCTACTAGGACCAGCCTATGGAGCCAAAAATATGTAAATAACATTGATGTTTCACAAATAATGAAAAACCATGTTGGGACATCTTATTATAGTCTGTGCAAATGTTTTATACAGTTAAATGGCTACAACCGGCCCTAAACAAGCAAGTATGTCTTTATCACTCTTATGTAGACAGGAGTTATGTGCAAGAATGAGACAGAATTACTTGTTTACTTTAGGGCCGGTTCTAGGGTGGACAATATCTACCCATTCCACTGTCTCAAAAGACTCTGACCAAAGTATACCCATTCCACTGTCTAAAACATTTGCGCGCCTACCATATACTTTTTAGGTAACTGATTTGAGGAACTGTTTGAGAAAATATTTATTGGAGCAAACAAGTTATAAATGTTTTCTCTCACATCAATTGAATGTAGAATACAATACTTTAGAGAAGAACACCTGTTTAAAACATTTCCCTGTGTTATATGCAAGTCGAGTTCTTATCAGCTGCTCAAGATTGTTTTTCACTCAATTTCGTGATTTTCCCCGAGGGATTTTGGTTTTTGTGCAGGGTAAAGGAGTGTACTAAACTCACCCCTCTCGCACATACATGAGGCTATTTTTATTCCTCAAAGATTCCACTACGTGCTGAGACTAATAAGATATTTTAATTAACCCCCCCCCCCCATGTGGCACATCAAGATGCCTTCGTTCAACGCTTAGTTCACATTAAACTAAATGGTCATGTATTTTTATAAAATCTAGCGAAGTTGCTTTTGAATACTGAGTTTCTGGATGCAGGTTGCGGTTATACCCCTGGTCCCTCCTTTTTTATTATTATTATTGTTTTATTTTTATTTTTTAAGGTAAGGATATATGGAACTTCGTGCAATTAACCCATAAAGACAGAATGGAGGGCTATAAATATGTAACGAATCCATCAAGAATAGAGTCCATAACGGCCGAAAAGTTGGCATGCCGATTACATGCTGCCATCTTGCTAGTAAATTAGAAAGCCATAGGCTGTCAAGATGCAGCGGTCAGAAGTGTGGCCTCTTTTTTTCCATAAAATATAGCGTCAGGGATTTTTTATTTGGTTCAGTTTTCTTTTCAACATATATTTGAATTTTCAAAATTAGCTTAAGTCACCCGTTATTTAATGAAATACCTATTTAGTAAAGTCAGATCCAAAGTGAATAATTTATAGGTTAAATATTAATCTCAATCTTCACGAAAACTGTCACTATGGGTAGGCCTACATCTCACGACATTTTATTATGGTGCACGCCATTATGATATTGCCTTAATACGTAGATTGGATTTTAAATGTAGAAACTTAATTAAATAGAACAAGTTTATAGCCTATTACTGTTGCGTGATATTGGTTGTGCAGTATACCTCAGAGCAAAATGAATTATTTTTCTATTACTAACTTATCTACGTCAACAACAATAAGTTGTTCTCTCTGAGTGGAAATTAAAATGTCAAAACCTTCTTAACAAACCCGGTGTTGAAATTTTGGCGATAAAAACTTTGCACCATAATAATAAGACCAGGTGAAAAAAAAATCTTTAGATATTTAGGATCTTTAGAAGTTGTCGTGAAAATAGAAATTAGAACGTGATTATTGAGTAAAGAGGCTGTGCACGTTTAATTAAAACGCCAACACAAATGGGGCAGGCTCCCGCGCATAAATCTGAAGTATATATTATTCCAATAATATGTATATATTTATTTTTATTTTAAAATATTATTGTACAGCATGCTCCATTACAACATTTGTTACACTACATGCCTTGGTTTCCATATAAATTCGAAATAAATAATATACGTTAGAATATTATAATCTTAGAATATCACGTTTAACTAATTCATTATACGCGTAACAGTATTAACGTACATAATAATATATTTACAGAGTAGGCCTATCTAAATCTAAGCTATTACAAACTTAATTCAGTCCTTAGAGAAGTTTTTCATTAATAATTATTCACGTTTCATAATCGGCCATATCAGTTCAGCTTTAATTGCTTTATTTATTGATTTATTTATTTATTATTATTATTATAATTATTATTATTACTATTATGATTATTATTATTATTATTTTGCATTTATAAACTAGATAGTCGATTGTTTGTTCTCCAGCACGTGGGTACACTAGGCAATCTATAATTTTAAAACGAAAGCATGCCTAACACGATTTTAATTTACCCTGCTCGGTTACAATTGAATCGGTCATTTAAGAAAGGGCTTAATGACAGAAATGATAACTTTTCAGGAGAAAGAAAAAACTGTTTATTTACAGAAACATTGACAGTTAGTAAATTCTTGCATATGCAATGTCTTATTATAGGTGTTTTTAAGATCTCTACATGTTAAACAGAAATACAGTGTGCTTACATGATGTATTATAGTAATTGAAAGTAATGGAGTTGAGCCCTTTCAAAAGTATATCCCTCACACTTAACATTGAAATTGTGCAAAAACACAGTTTTAAAATAAAATAAACTATTATGATTGATTTATGTAGCATTAAAATATGATAAAGGGACAACTTAATATCTTGAATACTAAATACAGTCCTACATCCATGAAAACATACAATAAATGTAAAATACTTTCTTCATTCGTCAGCTTCTTTGGTGCAAGTAGGCCATGTAAGAATATCTACATAGAAATGCTTATGTTCTTCTGGTATACGTTATAACACATTAGTTTTGACAAATCTTGCTTGGTGTTAATGGGAACATTATTTTCATAAGCACACTTTTCAGGAAGTTTCACAGTTGATGTTGCAGATATTTCACATCAGAGGTGTGGCTGATATATATCCCTAATGTATGTTGAAGCACAAATTTGTACTGGGTTCTTTGAATCATACTGAGAACTTAGGTTTCAGTCTTTTTGTAATAATTTTGCCACTATGTTGAGACTTGTAGAATGCCATCAGCCAATACCAATAAGACTGTAAATCCTCCTTGTTTTGCTGAGTTGACAATGATTTGTACATATTCCCTGATAGAAAGAATTCTATCTAGCTTATAGACACATCTCTTGTTTAAACCAAAATCAAGGAACAATGACCATAAGTCTTACATTCACTGCTAGGATTCAGGAAGGTTCAGTATTGAAAGGACTCCATTCCTGGAGTTGAGGCATTTCTAAACTGAATGGTATATTCAAGCTGCTGTAGAACTAACTTTAGTAGGTGGAATTGGGTCTTTCTTTAACAGAATCATGCATCTACCCCTGGTGAACCCATTTACCTCATAACATCCATTTTGAAAAAAAGTGTCATTGAGCCCTTTCTTAAATGACCGATTCAATTGTTGTTAACTTAGAAGTCACTATTACATCATTTGGGCAACTATCTTCAACGGACACTAGGCCATTTTTGTCGTCATCTAGCCTAAATTAATTTCGTATTGTACTATAATATGATGTAATTTAACCTATATTGCTTAAATTTGATAATTTCTTTAGTTTTTTATTTCAATTTCGGTGTATATTAGGCCTATATGTATTTATAGTCTACACATTTATAGTCTACACATTTATAGTCTAAACACAGATATAAAATTTAAATTCATTTAGTTTTCTCTTCTATTATTATTGGATGCATTTTTGTCTTATGTTTATTAATATTTTATTGCTAGTATTTTGTATTATTATTATATCTACTTTACTCTATTTATTGTATTTTTCAAAGTATTCATTTAATGTATTTTGTATTTATCCTGGTTGAGTGAAAGATAAGGTCCTATGGAATTAATTATGGTAATTATGGTAATTAATGAGGGTACAAGGTGGAAATTAAATTCTTATTAAATAAGGTCCTATGGCTTTAACTCTTCCAGGCAAATTAAAACATTATTATTGTTATTATTATTATTATTATTATTATTATTATTATTATTATTATTATTATTATTATTGATTTATTTGTTCATTACTCAAATCCTACTCTCTTTCCCACTTATTTAAACTTAACTCCTTCAGTTTGTACTTCACTACACTCAAAGGAATTTTACAGTATCTACTCGGAAGAGCTTGATCACACGTTGAAATTAAGAACAAAATCCACTTTAAAATTAATTAATTAAAAATTATAAGAGACTTTGAAAGCAAACTACAATAACGTGACATACAAAGCAACAGGTCTCTAGTTTGGGGGTAAACAACACTGAAACACAAGACGTTGGACTGCCAATATTAACGTCAAGGACTTCAGTGTGCCAATTCAAGATTTCATTCAATGTATATTTAGGCTTATTTAACACTATTCCGGCTTGAGCGATTCTAGAGAAGAGTTGACGATGTGTCTAAATTTAGCTCTGAACGGCAAAGCAAAGCCCTTAATCGTTCTCAAAGACCTCAACACTGTCTCAGTTTCTAAAGAAGGGCAATTTGGTGAGACAGCACTTTGCTCGGGAGTCTGTGTCAGTGGTGGTAATAATCTCTTCTGGCGCATCAGCTAACAGAGATAGAGGCAACACAAGACGGATGCTGGGAAATTTCCACAGGTGTGCTCAGAATACATAGATCGACGTACTGTACTTACTTCCCCATGCATTAAATTGTCTCGACATTAACCACCTTTCTCATCTCCATTGATATCTTAACGTTGTATTTAACACTTTGGAATGTAACTACGTAAGAAATAATTAAAATGAAAATTTATTCTTATTTCTAAAGTCACAGGTCCTGAAAGGAATTTTTTAAAATACTCATCCATTTTGAATTTTTATTATGTGTCGGTAGGAATTCGGCATGTATTCATCCATCTAAATAACGGAATTTCACAGACATGGTTAAATATTAATAGTTTGAAGTTATGAAGAAAACAAACAGAAAGTATATGAAAACAGAAAAGGGGACGAGCATTATGTGAAGAAAGAAGAAAGAAGAAAGAAGAAAAAGAAAGAAAGAAAGAAAGAAAGAAAGAAAGAGAGAATATACGAAAAGAGAGAAAATAATGAGATAAGATGGTAACAAAGAAGAGTAAGAAAAAAAAAAGGAGGATGAAATTGAAAGAGATGAGATGACAAAATTAAACAGAATACGAAGCATAAAATAAAGAGAACAATGGAAATATCAAGAAGGAACAAAAACGGTCTTCCCAAAAAGAAGTGAACCGATAAGAAAAGTAGGAGAGAAGAAAGAAGGAAGGAAGGATAAAAGGAGATGAGAAAGTAATGAAAATGGGAAATGAAATGAGAAAGATGAGCGAAACACAAAATATTGACAAAAAAAGGTTAATTATCCGTGGGTTGAGCCCAAAGAAAAGTATGAGCAGTATAGGACAAAAAAGAGCGGAAGAGAAATACCAGGTGAACGGTTTGTAAGAAAGATGGAAGTTAAGTACAATCAGTGAGAGAAGAGAATTTAGGAAGGAAACTAATTTAAAGCACACAAATTGACAGTGAAAATGTCTCGCTTTTTCTTATTATTATTATAATAATAACAATAATAATAATAATTACTACTGTAATACATGTAAACAATAACAACATACAAACCAATAAAGAACATTAATTAGGCCAAGCAGGAAATATTAGAACACAAACATATTTAATAAAATTTCAACAAAATTTGAGAAAAAGTAATTTGATGCTTTAATTGTAAAAGTATTATCTGGGCCAATAGCAACATTAAAGTTACCGTAATGAGTTATAAAACTTAACTGAACGAGTCAGTATCCCTTTTAAACTATACTTAACTGAACGAGTCAGTATCCCTTTTAAACTATACTTAGATGAATCACAACCTTAATCATTTACTCTAAATCAAATTGAATCCAAACAATTAAGAATACTTAAATCTATAATTGTTGACTCGATTAAATATCGAAAAGATTAGAAATATCGATGTAAAGATGCATATTATAAAACGCTAACTTTCTGATTAAGGTTTTCCATGCTATAAGAAACAAATAAAGGCATGGGGTCTTGGTCATTTCATAGACAGTGTACAGACAAAATTGCAGCCTCTTCTGTACAATGTTTTGGACTTTGGTATCCAAATTTTCAGCCCTGGTAAATATGTTAGAAGAAATAAATGGGACTCTTCCTCAAGCAATGTAGGCCTATATTTTGATCTACGCATAAGTCAACTGATTGCCTACTGTCTGATCAAACAGGACGTAAGAGGAGTTCTTTGCACACGAGCTGAAAGGTTACGGTAGTTAGATGGATTGACATGGTAAAACACTCATTTGAATAGCTATTCCAGGAACTCAAAGGGTAACAAACTAATTGAAACTTCATGCATAACAAATAAGCTCTCGTTTATAGTCCTAAAGTGTTTCGAATCAAAAGCAACATTACAGCCTTACAAATTAATGCTGAATGACTAAATACCAGGAATATACATGGCCGAGAAAAATGCTTACCACCTAATCCGGAGTAGAATACAGGCTAACCCTACACTTAAACAACCTCTAACCCTGTATATTTCCTGTACAATGAATAAAATGGCAGATTCCTCCATCAGTTTATCAATTCTGTGACTGAACTGTGTTGTAGTGCATCAAAGAAAACGAACTATGCAAAAGAAAAATGCAGTTTTGATTATTATTTAATTAACCTTGAAAACATAGATAATTAATCATTAATCTAGGGTTATTAGCCGTCCTGTTGTCCCGACAAAACTTGAATGGGACTCAAAAGTCCCTTTTTATAAATTAATTTCTTAATTACAGTTTCCATTATTTTTTTCTGAATGATCAGATGAGAAGAACAGGTTTAATGATGAAACTGTTAAGGCTATGGTTATGGTCAAAACACGTTTTCATGATGTATCTTGCATACGTTTCTATAAATTTCTGTCAGAACACCCAAAACTTTTGCAGGAAATACTGAACTCACATCAGTATCAAAGGAGGACTGGTTCAGATCCCGGATGCAGTGAAAAGTAAATAAGATTTTGCATAAGAAACTTCAATTAAGCTAAGACTTAGGCAAGGATTTATTAAGGTAGAAGTATTTTTGGAATCAATTGTTATATTTTTATTATATATATTTTTAGAATAAATCTGACAGTGACTGCAGTGATGATATAGTTTAAAGTTAAGAACTGTACACTTTATTGGTTTAAAGTAAAATCTAATAATTAAATAGAATATTCATAACATTTACCTAATTATGCGTTCTGTCTTCTCGAATACACAAGACGCACCAGAGTGTTCTGTTTTTTCATTCTTAAAATATGGTCACCCTATATTAAGCTACATAGGCCTAGTTTAAAAAAATAGAAAAGTAACTTGCACGATCCGGTTTCTTTAAATTACGATGACTTCAGCACGAAATGCAGATAAAAAAAAACACACACAAAAGTACAGTATTATCTTGTGATGCACAACACTATTAACGATTACCTTACAAATAGACCTATTATTGAAATGTATTATGCCCACCATTCATTTGTATGCAGCCAAAGATAGCCATGAAAATAAACCTCTCCAGCCAGCAATTAGCATTCAGGGAGTGCTGCAGAGATGCATTTCTACACTACCGCAACATAAACAAGAGGGACACGTACAGGAAACCACAGTTGAGTGTGAGTTTGACCCACTCAACCACGAAATATCGACGTAAAGATGCAAACTGGTGCAGTGCTTTCAAAGAGATCCGTGGACGAATGAAGCTGACGCAGTTTCGTTATCACCTATAGTCGTTCTATATATTTTTTATATATATATTTTTTTTTTCACTTTCCGCGTCACCTCACCCGCTCGTGAATGTTTCTGTCTTTCAACATATTGTTTCTCAACGTAATCACTTATTGATTCACCAGGCACTAATCACTCTGTCAACACATGTTCACACGATTATACAACATCAATGTTGAGATGACTGGAGTAAAATTCCCATTTTTATAAGAGAGTATTTCCATAACAGACATTTAATGGCACTGGAATGATAATATCTTTTCCAGGATGGAAAAAAATCTCAAAGTACACGTATAACCCAAATCACGTGTTCTAGGAAATCAAAACATACACTAATCAAATCAACTTCAAGTAAAATTTTACACATTTCTTTTTTACATTCCGTTGTGAATAAATTTCAAAGTAGCTTTAATGACACACTGTTAGTCCGTTCAATTTTGGGTAAGTTTTATTTTAAATGTTTGGCTGAAGTTGTGGAAAATTGGTTCCTATTTTATCGGAATAAAAGCAAAATTCCGACTGATTGTACTTAAACATAAAAAAAATGTGATTATTAAGAAGACCTAATATAGGCCTACGAGGCTGACAATATGTAGCGAACATAGTACCACAGTGTTTATAAAGTTAAAAAAAAACACTGCGACAACAATAGAGTAGTTACAATGAAAGGCATTCTTCTATTCAAAGTTTCTTTGGCGAATGAACGACCACGTTATAATCATTATATAAGATAAAAGGTGCGCACAGATGTGCATTATTCATTCTACGTTATAATCATTTCCCTTGGCATATAATGCATATTATTTAGATTTCAAATATTGGTCAATAATATAATATGTGCTTAAAATGACAGGCCAATACTTTCATGCTTGTTCAGAAGATAAACTAGAAGAAAGGTAGTTTCCTAAGCGCTGTATTTTCTTTATGATAAAGAACATTTTATGTCCTAGTATTAAGAACTACAACCTAAAGCCTGTCATTAAAGATGTTAAAATATGAAAACCAGATACACAAATTACGTTCTCGCTAAAAATCATCGTAACATTTATTTATTTATTTCATTGTTTAGTTATTTTAGTGGATTTTTGTGTGAAACTTAAAAAACGTTTATACAATGCTGACCTTATAATTTTATTTAATATTAGTGTGTATAGCTGTAATCTTTAAATAAGTAATGACATGACAAAAAACGATTACATGAATAAATAATCAACATTATTATAGCTGATAATCAGAAGTTTAATTTTGATCGTGGTAATTAATATTGTTGCAAATACATTCTTCACATCACACGCTTGCTTGTTATGTAAAGATGGGTTATCGTATTAACCGTAATTGAAAAGCAAATTTATGAAACACTCTTTTTCTTAGTTTAATCACTCCGGTAGTAGGGACGTTTATGCGGCCCACGCCACTCGGGCCTTACAGGACCGCGACCTGTGTTCGCTCACACAAATACTATTTTGACTAGACAAGGACATGCAGGGCCTTCCCGGAATGGTGATCACCCAATGCCGGAGCCACCTCCGAGACAACAAGAACACTTAGGACGATGACAGTATTCGCACACACACACACTGATTCCGAAACAAGGCACAGATGCGATGAAGACGGCCAGATGATATCCTGGGAGCACAAGGGCCTAAGTTTCCCAACATTCGTCTCACAGGTGAAGGAAACCCTCAAACAAAATCCATCTAGGAAACTGGTCCTGACCAGGAATCGCACCAAGGACCGATGAGTGAGGAGAGCGAACGCATCCCTACGCCACAGCGGTGGACCAAACTAATGACACGTAGCATTTAAATTATATAGAACAACCTGCTTGTCTGATACAGTATTTCAAAACAAACTTTCATGATCACTTGTCAAAACATAATTTTAGCTTTGATATTGACACTAAGCATAATTCATTGTACATGTTCCTCCGCTTAAAAATAGCAATAGTAACAGAATTTTGAAGTCTGATTACTGTTATCATTGAAGATTTAGAAGTGTGTTTTGACAGATACCTGAGGTTGTCTCGCAGCCACCGTTTGACATCGCGCGCGAGAAGAGACATGGCGCATCCGTCCCATGTCCGAGTGCCTCCACAACTGTGCGTGTCTCCGTCTGCCTCGTGCGCAACCCCCTTCCCGGCACCCCACACGCCAAATACAATTAACCACCTCAGCCTAGCTAATAAGAAAAACACCACTACCACCTAAGCTGAGATTTCCAGTCACCCAACTCATGCGCATCCTTCTCCATCTAATCTAATTATCCGCCTTCCCCATCTCTCCTCCTATCCCACAGAGAATGACCTATCAACCAAGCGCTCGGACCCTAGGCATGAACGCAGAGGATTTTACGTCGTTAACAGTGGCGGACGCAGAATTTTTTCGCGGGGGGGGGGGGGATTTGAATAGGTAGAAAGAATTCTAAAAATCTACCTATTCAAATTCCCCCCCCCCCCGAAAAAAAATTCTGCGTCCGCCACTGTTAACGAGGTAAAATCCTCTGCGTTCTTGCCTAGGTAGTTATATATAATTAGTTTATAAAACTGGCCACTTAGAGTGCATATATAGCCTTTTTTTTTCAAATTTCGGGTGATATATCCCCCAATTCCCCCCCCCCCCTGCGTCCGCCACTGCTCGTTAACAATACATTTTAATCTCCTGCATTTACGACTCATAAAGAGAGACGAAGGATAAAGAGTAAATGAAAAGGGGGAATATAACTTTATAGTGATTTATGATTAGGGCCCGGATTTGAAGGTTTAACCTATTTTTCCCCAGCTTCCTAATTAGATAATTTTAACCTACTGTTCCGTTTCATGCCCCTTGCTTCCGAATATGTGAATCTTATAGAACCTAAAAAGGGCTAAATCGGACTGAAGGGTCTAAAAGGGGCTAAGGAGGACTTTTGCTGAATAATAGGGGCTAAAGAGGACTTTTGCTGAAAACTCTATTTTTAAATACATTTTCCAATTACTGTAATGAAAAGGAAAATAAATATGTGAATTTGTACATTTTAAGAGAAAACAAAAAATAATTTATACAACGCACTGGAATTAATGTATTTGTTGCTTGTCTTTGTAACTCGAAAATGTTCCGCCTCGCCGTCGCAGGAAATGAAAATTGAGCCTTCTGCAATGCTTTGTAATCTGCAACTAATACATTTAATTGTCTTTTCAACTTTAAAATAAAAAGTTGCGACCAACGACAGAGGAGTATGTTAAAGAACAAATTCGTGGCACTCGAGTCTACTTATTTTTGTAGATCAGAAGTGAATTAATTGAGTGGTGAATTGAATAATTTATCATTAAAAGGAAAATATCTCTATTTGTTCTATTTTTCGAGTACCGATATAAGGAATAGTCACTTGTTAATTTTGTAAAAAAAACTGTGTCAAAATTATAATAGAGTTTTCGGTGTTAATATTAGTATTCATTATATGTTTTATTAAGACGGTTAAAATCGTTTATTCAAACCCTAGAAAGAAAATAAAATAAAAGATTAAATACCTGTTATAAAAGCCTAAAACTCCGGGCCGTATTTATGATCATTGATCATAGTTAGTTATCACTAGGGCTCGGACTTTTAGGTGCTTATAAAAACGAAAATACTTATTTTTTATGTGTTTAAAAAGTCGAAAATATGTTTAAAAAATATGAAAATATTTTAATTAACTTATTTAACCAATATTTACAGAAGTAGCCCTACTCATCTAGTCATTCTAGTCAGCAAGTGTAGAACTGTAGTTGCAGTGAACGACAAAAGTAGATCTTAAGTTGTGCATCTTAAAGCTGTGACGATTTTCACGGAACAGGGACTTGTATCTTGAAAATGTACGTTCAACATCTTGCATATTTGTAACACTGACACTCAGATGTTCCATCTGCTCCAAGTTCTCTACACTGTTACCTATTAAAATTTCTGAAATCTTGCGCAACACTTGTAACCCTTCATTCTTATTTAGGCATGACAGGAATTTTTCTTCAATTTTGTTTGCTTTTGAACCACTGATTTTGTTAAGTTTGTTTTCAATGTGTTTGATTTCTTTTTATTGATTCTGTCTACAATTGTTTTGTTGTTTCCAACTTAGTAATGCAGTGTAAGAGGAAACAGAAATTTGCACTAATGAAGGCCAAATCCGCCCTGATTTATTCTCTGACTGAACATAACGCAACAAATTGAAAATATGGAGCAATTTTACAAAAACTGTCAAAATATTCATTTCTAAACATGATGTGTGAAAAAATATTACAAAAACTGTCAAAATATTCATTTCTAAACATGATGTGTGATAAAATATTACAAAAACTGTCAAAATATTCATTTCTAAACTTGATATGTGGTAAAATATGTAAAAATAATTAAGTTACCAAAAATATTTATTCAAATAAGAAATATCGAAAAAAAATTTTTTATGTGATATGCAAATCAGTATTTTGGATTCAAAGGTCCCAACCGAAACTTTGGCAAAGTCCAGAAATCATAAGTAATAGCAAAAATAATATGTATTTACCTAAAAGTCCTAGCCCTAGTTATCACCTTATCAGTAAGCCACGGAAGTTAATGCTCTATCAGAAGACGAAATATGCATGTAAATATGCTCTAAAATTTGTAACATATACTCCGGACCCACTGAACAATGCTCTATCAATTAAGTAATTTTAATACTTTTACATTCTTTTGTTAGCTGAATTACATCATGAATAATTTATAAAAATAGTATAAACTGAATAAATTAATTATAAAAGTGAATAAAAACAAGATCAATGCAACAAATTATAGTTGATTAAAAATTAATGAAATGAAGCGTCGTTTTAATATTATACAATCAGTTCCGAAAACAATAGGCTATGTACTGTTAATTAATGTACAGTCGGTTCTCAAAACATGCACATAGCCAGATATGCTGTAAATGTTTTAATTAACAGAGATACCGTATGCACAATATTTTAAAACTGTAAATTTACCATAGCCTATTCTCTGTTGATCAAACGATTTTCATAACTTATACCTCGTAAGTTTTACCAGGAAAGTACAAGACATATGTGGTTGCAGGTCCTCTACAGATCCCTTTTGAAAGGATAGATATTCTCTCATGTAAATAACCCCGTAATATTTAGTAAGGCAATTCAGCAATGGAAGCGTGGAAATTCGGATAAGCTGATCTTTTTTCATTTTCCTATTCTCATGGTAAGTTATTTTGTCTTGAACATGACTAAATTCTTATGTCTTATGGTGTTCAGATTTTTCAGGTTAATATACATAATTATGGATCAATGGTTACAATAGGGTTTCGATAAGCTTCCCGAGAGGAATCACATCACCTAATACCGTTTGTGTCATATATATGGTACAATTTCCTAAATTTTGACCGTAAGTTGCTTATATGCAGCTATTATAATATGCACAGAAACATTTAGTGTTGCACACCTATATATCTGTGGCTTGTTTCTAAAAGGGCCAGTGTCATAAAACTTGCTTTTGAGATAACTGACTTTGAAGCCTTTGTAGAAATAACATTTTTGCTGAGAACTTCCGACATTGGCCTCTAAGGTTTCTGTATTATGTCTATTAATAGCAACATAAATTGGCACTTTTATTAGGGCCTATACGAAAGATAAAAACTAGCCGAGCTCAATATTGCATAGATCTCATTTTTGCAAGAAATTGACATTGGCCCATTTAGAACCAAGCCACAGATATATACAATGTTAAGATCTTGTAAGATTATTGTCTTATCAAAAGATAAATCTGTTGAAGATTCTAGATGTTATCCTTTGTGCACTTGCTTTTCTATAGAGGAAGTCGACTCCATGAAAAAACAAATATGATTATTATCGTTCATTCACTCAAGAATAATAAGAAGACTCATCCAACGAAAGCATTCTTATCAGTTACTTTCAACCCTAATAAATGATGACTATTTGCTTCGATTTTATTACTTTTCAGTTTATTTTCTATGTTAATATCCCTTAAAAATGATTTTAAAAAATTTATACCGATTACTAAATATTCGTACAAGATTTAAGTGCATAGCTTAAGTACATAATAATTGTTACATGTTATTTAACGACAGCGATGTACTGCAACTTAGGCTTGTGACGGTCGCCGGTGTGCCGGAATTTTGTCCCGCAGGAGTTCTTTTACATGCCTGTAAATCTACAGACATGAGCCTGTCATATTGATGCACATGTAAATGCCGTCAACTTGGGCTGGGTTTGAACCCGCGACCTTAAGCACAGAAAGCCAGCGCCAAATTCACTGCGCTACACAAAGACCTAAGAAACTATTAAAGTCTTTACTTCTTTTAAAGTGCTAATATATGCCTTCGATTTCCACTTCGCTGCATGCTATGCCAACGCCAGTATGTGTTTTGACAAAGACAACATTGCTACATGATAGCAGCATTGTCTAAAGCAATACTGTACACCTTCGCATTAGAATTTGCCATCACAAAAGCAGAACGGAGCTGTTACCAGGATTTTATGCTGTCCCACTTCCTAACCACTCGTTTATGCCTGTATATTACAATAATACTATTGTACTTTATAATTAACAGGGGGGAAAAATGAAATTTTCTGGCACGCGAAGAAAAGTACCGGATTCTAACTTACAGGCAGTACATATACCGTAGTTCTTTCTGCAAGTTGTAAATGTATTTTTATGAAAATCTTATTAAAATAAATAAAACTATGTAACCTTTATAAACAAAAAATTGTGTACGACATAATTCATCTCTTCTCTATATATATAAAAGGCTTTGTCCTGACTGACAGGAATCAACGTACAGCCTAAACTATAACAGATAGAGACTTGGAATTTTGGCAGTACCTCCGTTTCATAATGTAGGTGCTCACTAAGAAAGGATTTTGAAAAATTCTGATTTTAAATGCCAAAAATCAAATGTTTTTGAGAATACTTAATCCCTTCTTACACAGAATTATCGAATCCGAATCACATTTGACATTAAAACATATTGTTGCCAGTGGGTTTCAGATGGGTTTGGAATTAAATTAAATGGAAGTTTGACAATTACAGTTGGCTTTGTCTATTTTTATCATACCTTGGAAATTAAACTTTCGCGATCGCTTGAATGTTGTAAGCCCTAATATGGTCAAACATTGTTTTATTTGGACGAAACTCACTATACAGGGGTTTTCTGGACCAAGGAACTCGAATCTGAGGTCGCTTTTACCAGGCGATGCTATCTAATCGTGGTATGTAGTCCACGTGATTTAGGTGTTAATAAATATAATAATTTAACCATTATGCTATTAATTTTTAATTTTTGAAATAATTATCGCTGGCGAAGCCGCGGGCACATGCTAGTATTTTATAAAACATGAGGGTTATTGAATTCGTACTGTCTTTGTTATTTTAAACATTTTCTCTTGAGCATCAAACAGACATAATTAGAAAGCATTATTACAATCCCCTGCCCCTGACAGTTTTTTCCATGGCATGAGTATGTGAAATCTTATTTGCTGACGGATCCGTAGGTCTGGTTCAATTCCCGATACATCCTCAGATTTTTCTGAGGTAGGAAAGTACAGTATGGAACGGAGTACACTCATCCTCGTGATACCAGCTAAATGCCCACCGCCTAATCCCGCAGAAAAAAGCTAGAGTGTAAAGGAGCGTCGACCTGATACAGTATGCCGGCTAGTCTTATCTTGATTAGCGTTACGGTAAATATATTTTTATATAATTTATACGTTGTATAGGCCTATTGTATTTCGTTCTTTATTAATTTTGCATTTTATTCTTTAAATAACTACTATAAACGCCACTCATACTTTTACCGCACTTCCAGAAGAATTCGTTGTAATAACTTTGAGAAAAAAAAAAGAGAGAATGCGCATACCATCTAGAATTAATTGATTACGATTATGATATTCCCATTGGAAAAACAAAGATATAGACATCTCCCATAACTTACAGATCTGTGATTCTTGTAAACCATAATCCGGTTTACATTATTTTTCTCTCAGAACAGAAATTATGGTTAGAGATGGGTCAGTAAATCAGTACCGATTAGAAATGTTTATTTAGACATCAATTTGCGAGTAAAACATGGCATACAGAATGAATTCTACTATTTTTTAGCCCTCCATATATATATATATATATATATATGGAGGGCTAAAAAATAGTAGAATTCATATATATATATCTTTATTTATTTATTTGAGATATAATATCTACTTGAATGAACAAGAGTCAATGGCACAGATTTTGTTCCCCATCTCTACATCGTTGCTGAAACCAAAGACTTTATTGGCTGAAACTCACCGACTGGAGATCTGTCTTTGTATAGCTAGCTTCTTCTCTATCTGCTCTATGGGGAACTGAGGTACTTCATACGGTGCGGAGATCTCGTTAGAAAGAATGTACTGTGAAGAACCTCCGCTCTCTTCCAGCAAGTTCCTCTGAACAGGAAATGCGGCATTTCCAGCAACAAATGTGGGACTCTCACTCTCTGCAACAAAATTGAAAGAAATTATTAGTTACTTTTACAAAGAAGGTCATTTAACGTATAATTTTAAAAAATATTTATGGGCATAATAATTTAATAACTAACGATCAGATGTTAGACACTAAAACAACTTCAAAATAAGCAGAGTAAAAATACACTACAAATCTTTAAAATTATTTACTGTTCGTAGTGAAATTTTAAATTTAATTAGTGTCCAACAAAACTGAAAATAGGACACCTTTTATTAGAATGTTCCGCTACTCTTAACTTTACCGAACACATAATCCGTACCTAGGCTACTTTAGTTGATCATTTACTGTATCTTAGAATTTGGTATCATTACAAATGATATAGGCCTATAGGTAGATGCTTGAATTTTTAATGAACGAAGATTATTTCGGTGTTAAGCTTCTTCTATTGCAGTAGATATTTAGCGAAATAAGTTATAATAACTACATTATATGTGACATGATCTAAGTTTTACTTCTTTATTTACTTTAATAGGCCTACTTAAGTATGGCTGATAGAAATACAACGTAAATTATTATAAAACATTATTTGGCAATGAAAATTGATTTTAGGTTTCCGAGTTTAAATGACAAACAGAATTTATCACAATATATCTTACGTAAGAATTTTTCCAGTTTTTGGATCATTATATTATGAGTGTGATATTTCAATTTTCATTGTAACCTACGTTCTATTATTTGTATCACTTTGTCTCTATGTCAGCCTTTAATGAAAGAAGTTTCGTTTGCAAAAATAATCATTTGCAAACAGAAGAAATGTGCAGAATGAAAAAGGCATTTCATACACTAACAATTACGATTTCGATCATATTCCCGTACACATTTCTTAATGTTTGTCCTGGAGGGGACGTATTTAGCGGGTATTTACACATTTCGTGAAATCCAACAAGGGGATATAATTTGCTTAATACTGATATTTATAAAGTTAAAATAACTAAGGAAAGCTGTTTTGTATAATTTTGCGCTTATCGCTGCTAAAAAAAATAAATAAATAAAAAGTCCCTATTTAAAGACTACGTTACTCTGGTAAAACTTATGTTTCAATAATAATAATGTTAAATCTGAACAAAATTCTGGCTACCAAAAATAAAATAGTATTTTCCAGAGAAAACATGACAAGATAAGAGGTGAAATATTTTGTTTCTCGCTTTGAAAAGTAAGGGTTTTCGAGGGAGTTATAAAAGTTATTCAATTAGTGCAAATGGCCTGAAAATCTGATTTTATTGTAAATCATAGTGAATGAAGTAAAACTAAAATAAAATGATCGTATATGCTTTTTGTTCACCGCTGACAGAATAATAACACAGTAAAAAATAAGCCTGATTTTTTTTTCAAGGAGTAAGCTATCAGCAACAAGCCATTTACTTCACATAACAGTATTAAGGCTGCGTAGAATTAAGATGCACTGAACAATAATAATATTTACACCAAATATCCTGTATCATCGAATACAGTAGGCCCTATGTTAATCCGAATAATGGTATTTAAAATGGGAAAACGTTTTTCTCAAGTTTTACAAGAAATAAAAGGTTAATAATGTATGAAAAGAAATAATATAAATCTTTAAATAGTTTTAGGAATATAAAAATACGAGGTTCAAAAATTGAATTAGTCATGCTTTATTTTTAGTTTTTCCCCTCTTATCATCGTTGATTTATGTTGTATAATTAAAATTGACTTTTACATTGGATCATAGACCATTAACAAAAACAAGCACAGTATCAGAAAAGCATAACTTTTCCTATTTCAATGGAGAACATAAGACAGAATTATTGTCATCAGTGAAGTCCAATACAATCTTGTGAAACTTCTTTGAACTGTATATGGCATATTGAAAATTCTGATGTTATCATTCACATAACTTTCTCCACCACCAGGATGGACAATGCGCTTCTCTGGCTTCACATTCTCACAAAGTAATTTTGACGTATTTCGGAAGTGCTTATTCAATAAAGTCAATCTCATGCAAAGCCAAATCGTTTGCGACAGCTAGAGTTTGTGGACGATGCAGCAAGCTGGAAAGGGATGCACTCGGCCTCGTGACACCAACTGAGCTCCTTGATAAAGAAGTAGATGTTCCGGTCCAGTATTGCATCAATAACGGTCCTGAGAGTCTGCACGCTGGCCACATGCCATTCAGTGGATGACTTAGCGGTCGGATGGTAGGCCTAATCTCTCAAGGAATGTAACGCCATGGAGTTAATGTTTATAAACAATTCTACACTCATATTCTAGTACAGTATTATGCTGTTCACAAATAGACAGAAAACATTAAAATATGTTTCCAAATGATGATGATGGGTGATTCTGCCCGGAAGCAGGTCTAAGGTCCCGGAACAGAGCCGCGGGGGGATGACCTCGAGATACGCCCCAGGACGTGATACCGGTAAGGATGATACCGCGTAGGTTTGCCAGCGCCTTTCGTAGGATGGGAATGAGAAGACGCAACACCCAGTCCTGATCCTGAATCCCCGACCCGGCCGTGAATCGAACCCGGACCGTCGGGGTGGCAGGTAGTAACGCTACCAACTCACCCTCTTAGGCGGACATGTTTCCAAAAATCTTTTTCCCCCCTCATCGGACCTGAAAACATATATTAATGTTCAAAATTCCACAAAGAATTTCACAGTCAAAAGCAATATTTCCTGTACGTTTAATAGAAGCTAACTATGTAGAGGGTAGAACAAGTAAGAACTAGAAATATTAAAGACTAACGAAAAGTTATTTAAAATTTTGTGTTTTTTTTCAATTTCTGTAAAGCAAAAATAGAACATTCGAAGTATATATGGAGAAGGGATTTCCATGCAAATAATTTCCATGGATTCAGCTACTGTAGCCTACATGGTAGTTCTGCATTTGTACGCAACTTCTTCTGGAAATAGATGACATGTTTATCCCGTGAACACACAACGTGAATAAGCATGTGCTGCCCCACGTGTATGCAAGTTTGTGTTTGACAGAGATTTAAATTTTCCGATTTACATCAATAACCAGTAAAATTGATATTGAGTGTTTAGCTGTGTACTCGGTATTCTTACCATTCTTAATTTTATTATTAACTCTTATAATTTATTATTATTATTATTACTAGCACCATCACTATTAGAACACTTTTATGAATAATAACATGCATGGTGTTTTGAACAACATAATTTAAAACAATACAGAGATTATCAATGGTATTATTCATAAAAATAAACAGTACAAAATATGTTGCACAAACTTACTTATATAGATACTTGTTGGATTTGCATATGGTTGACGAAAAAATTGTTTTTAACATTCAGAAAATAATTTATAACCTCCAGGTTAAACAGATTAAGGGATATTACTAAATTTTTCGTAATGGCCTACTAGGCCCTATTCTCCTAATAGCATCACGCATATTACCCGAATGAATAATTGTTCCTTCTATTCAATAGATTTAGATTTCTTAGGCCAAGAAAATAAATCATTTAAGAGAATGCAAATTAACAAGTTCAATATAATGCTTAATATACGACTTAGACACACTTTAATGATTGCTACTTTTCATGTAGGGTTATTTATGAACTCTTTGCTTTTTGTCCGTGCGTGCTTGTATTCGTATGTTCCTGCATATAGGTTTTGTGGGTGAAATCCGTTTTTATACAAATGGTTGTGAAATAATGCGAATGGCAGGAATAATTCTACCTTCATCGAGGAAAACCTTCTCAGGTCGTTAATCTCATCTCTAGGGGGTTGAGACAAGATCTCCTGATACAAATTCCCACGATGATGGTTTAAACTTTAAAGTAGGGATGGGTCCTCGATACTTTCGATACCTCGATACTCTCGATACTTGCATGGTATCGGCATCGAACGATACTTCAGAAAACTCGCTCGATACATTTTCGATACTTTTGTAATTCTGCAATTAAGTGAGAATGCTAGTATTTTTAACAAAAACTTGTTAAGTGGACTGTTCAAAAAACTAATTTTAGTTTTAATGTAGACTTTAATAATAATTATAGGCTACTGATGATATTAAATTTTGTCTCATTAAATATGCAGACTTAATTAATTTAGTTGTATTACACAGTTCTCTCAAATTTTAATTTTTAATGTACCTATTTATTGAAAGTGGAAATGTTGAAGGTATCGAGTATCGAGGAAAAAATCATGTATCGGTATCGAGAAAATGTGGTATCGACCCATCCCTACTTTAAAGTATATTAAGCTAGCTTGAAAACATGTGAAAACTATCTAATTCTAATGCGTGAATCATAAGAAACAGTGAATTATCTATTGATTGCGGTTTGAAAGTTTTCCTCGAACTGAGATAGAGTGACATTCGTATGATATTGGTCACGTAACAGAGCACCGCATCTCGGACGCCGCCGGCATTATGTAGATCTTTAATTTCTAAACCCTGCCCAGCTCCATCAACTCCTCATGAATGCACAGCCGCACGTTATAAACCACACGTACGCACATAACATAAGCAAAAACTCTGACGTGAAATTCACATAACTTCCTCTGCTCAAATAAAAGTTAGCCTTTTAGTATAATATAATTATTATCAGTTTTGTTATTACGCAGAATTTTTTCTTTTTTGGGACTTGAATAGGTAGAAAGGATACTAAAAAAAATTAATTTACATAATTAATTTATAAAACTGGCTACTTAGAGCCCATATATAGCATTTTTTTTTAATTTAGGGGGGTCTATCCCCCCAATCCCCTCTCTGCATCCGCCACTGATTATTATGTATTACATTCTCTTTATGTAAATTGGTTGTAAAAATGAAGAGAATTTCGTTACCAAATCACATCGCATACCCGAAAAATACATAATGCACATAAAATATGATTAATGTACTCTCGTAACATTCTTTACTTTAAGCATGGCCAATACATTTTTCTCACTTTACATTTTGATATAGAAGAAGAGGCCATATTGCAAAGAGCACGTATTCAGAGTGGGTGTCTTATAACTACTCTTCAGATATTTTGTTCGAAAAAAAATTATTTAATAGTTTTAGCTCTTATTATAAGCACCCCACGCGTAAAATCTAAACAAAATCGTAAGAGCTATTTTCGAGAAAATAGCAACAAACGACATTTTCTTCATGTAAAGCCCCTTAAAAATAAGAGAAATCGTCACCAATCTTCGTGTCACGACCCCAACCTAAATACAAAATACAAATTTTTGTTTTCGTACGATTTTCCGTTACAAGAGCCGTATTGCAAAGAATGTGTATTCAGAATGGGTGGCGCTCAAAGAGTGCCGTATTGCAAAGAGTGTGTATTCAGAGTGGGTAGCTTATAGGCCTAACTACACTTAAGAGAATCTTTTCGACAAAATGTTTCAGCTCTTAGTGTAAGCAACTCTTGTGCAAAATTTAAAGAAAATAGAGCCACTTTCGCGAAAATCGCGAAAAAACTAAAATTTCATGTCAAATCCCCTTGAAAATAAGAACTTGTCGCCAATCTTTGTGCCACATCTTCAGAAGGACCTGACCCAAATTAGGCGTATTCACACTTGTCTGCGATCCAGTACAATGTTGCCAAATACGTACTAGAGCAAATTTACTTCACTTGAGAAGTGGTGAATGGCAGCGGCAACACTGGGGAAATAAACGCGACTACAAGAGCAACACGTTCTTTGTCGGTGTCGGTGTAGATTTTCGGATTAGGGATCAATGCTATTATATTCTTTTGTAGATATACGACGGTTTGGGATGAGGCCTTCTTAAAATGGCACGAGCAGTGTTTCTATACGCTTTTATTAGGCCTATATGTTTTTCATAATTTCCAGTGCTTATTACTTTATCTTGGATAATCGCAATGAATCCTTCTGTTTCTGGATAAAGTGAGCTCTTTTCTATCATTATTATTATCATTATTATTATTATTATTATTATTATTATTATTATTATTATTATTATTATTAATATTATTATTATTATTATTATTATTATTATTATTCCCATTCACACTTTCAGTTTAGAGCTATGGGTTTTCATAAATGAGGACGCTCATCACCATTCGTGACCGGTTTTACAAAATTATTGATAGCATAACACGAGGCAGTAACAGTATGGGAGTATAGCAATCAAAGGCTGGACACTTCCGCCGGCAGTTAATTGGGTGCTTGGTATTCGCTTATGCATTCAGGTGTTTTATAAATCACCCGCCTGCGCAGTGCGGCCAACTTGTTGCGAGGTTTGGGTTCGTTCCAGGAACGGCAGCTCCAGGGGGTCTGTCTGCCCACAGCTTTTGTAAAATATATTCATTTAATTTCATATTCAGTTTAATTGTATTGAAAGAATTACCATGACCTTAGCAGTTATTTCATCCATACGTCACTTACATTTAATTGAACTAACAACACGTAAGAATTAGATACCCTTTTACCACTGCAATCCTAATAAACTATTTGTAATTGGTCTTTTACCCTGTATAAATGTAGGCCTACTGTAATTGAGTTAATTTTAAGACCATCTTTGTTTCCAAATTACTCTTCTTAAGGTTGGACACACGCTCTAACACACATATATATCAGAGTGTCGGTCATTAGAGCCTCCAAGTGGAGGTTACTGGAACCGTTGAGAATTTTGTTACGCTTGTTTTCCGTGAGAAGACAGAGGGACAGGTGGTATGCCCATCACCTCCCAGGCAAGGTATTAGGCCTACTTGGACGTGAAATGGCCGAGAAATTAACACGAGTTATTTATGTACAGTAAAACTATGACAGTGGCCCCCCAGCTTAAATTCCTTCCCTGAGATTCCATGCCCAAGGATTTTTACATCCTGAAAAATCTATCGACCGAGGCCCGGTTTGATCCCGCGACCTTCGGATCTAAAGGCGGACTAACACACAGTTATACGTAGTTGTTATAAAGTCATCCTACATGCTTCCTCGTAAAATCATTCAGCGATGGAAACATTCTGAATAACCAGTTCGATGTGAAATAGGTTCTTAGCCTTGAATGTCATCATTTGTGGCAGTAACTCGTGGAAGCTGTGTGCGTTACTCTTTGCTTCACGGTAATAAACACTATTACTCTGTTGCAGGGAAGTTCTATTGATTTCGCTTCTGACGGATGCCATACGCATGTGTTCTATTTGTACTTCCAGTAGATTGAATCGATTTTCGTTATTAAACGCGTCGTTTTTTACAACATTTGATAGCGGAATTTTGCGGTGATTGGTGAACAAACTAGATCTGGCATTATATTTAATAGTTCTGCAGTGAAAATGTACACTGATACATGCCATTAGTGAAAGGGTTGTTAGGCCTATAAATGTTATTACGACACCATTCAAAATACTGCGTTATAATGCCAATTCCACCAAGTTTTAAAGCAAAATTTCTGATATACTTTAAATCTTCATTTGAGTTTCAGTCATTCAAAATACTTTGTCCTCTTCGGTTCGTGTTAAAACCTAAATGTGGTAGTAATTAAAGGACGAATATTGTGTTATATTTACAAAGGTGTGTGATAATAATGTATGTACGTCACCCCTCGCATGAGCTTTGCTCTTTGGGGTTGTATATATATATAATATTGTGAATTTTATTCATAAGTTAATGTAATATCATTGTAGTCGATTTCTTATATTTTACAATGGAACCACACTGGAAAAAAAAGAGGAATATTAGCCAGCGTCGAAATCTGCCACTGCCTAAATGGAAAATACACTTTGACAAATCATTTTTAATTATATATTTTTTTAATTTGAAAATTACAAGAATCACCAACGCCTGTAAGAATAAACTAATAATTTAGTTTTGCAGTTGTTTCAATTTTATGATATGTTTTAATGTTCGCAATGAGATAATCTTAAAAATTACGTTTAAGCAAAAAAATTAATTTTGTATTATTAAATAAATAGACAATAAAAGTAACTTACCGCCATGTTCTTCCAAAGAAAAAATTAATACGTAACTCGATGTTTCTATTTAAGCACAACCCATAAAAGCCTGGTGTGCCTTCTCGTTGTGCTAGGAAGTAAATTATTATGTAAAGGGTCAGGGAATTTAGTCCGGAGACTTTAATTTAGGCTTGGATTTCATTAACGTAAGCCCCAACCTAACTACAGTACTTTAATGGTTCTGTTTGAGTATAAGCACGGTTAAGTGTAAAACTTCTGACATAGGTGCTGAACTTTTCCTTTGTCCATAAAAAGTGAAAAGCAATTGCCGTAAGTGTTTAGAATTTATTATCTACTCTTATACAATTCAACGGCCCTAAATAGCGTGCTCACTCGCTCGACCGCTTCGTGAAACATCGGGTATACTCGGCGATGTTCGTCTCTCGCAGTGTAAACTTTCACGAAGAGTACAACATTAGGAAAACCGTTTCTTTATTATATAAAGCTTAAGTGAAATGAACACTTTGAACAAAATTAATATTCTAATTTTATTTTCAATTACAATTTTCATAGCTCTGAACCACAAACATTTTTAATAAACTACCAGTGTAAATTTCTTTAAAATCCTGGAGTCAATTAATAATGGCGGGCGAAGCAGGGGGCACCAGCTGTAAAATATTTATGGTTTAACTCTTGAAATATCGCTGATAATAAAAATCAAAACAAACCATTTCTTCCTTTGAAACATTATATAATTTCTGAAAATTACACTGAATTGATCAGATAAAATTCACATCATATTCATCTGTCAACAAACAGTTGAGAAACAATACGTATTATGTGTTCACAGTTAGCTTTGGAACTGCATAATCGAATCTGAGATCGTTTTTTTTCAGGCGGCGCTTTCTAATCGTGGAATGTACTCTGAAGCCGGAATTTTAGCTGTTTCATTAATTATTAATAGTTTAGTTTATGAATGATTCGCGTGCAAGTGTTAATAAATATAATGCTTTAATAGTTATTTTACTCTTAATTTTTAATTTTTAAATTAATTATCGTGGGCGAAGCCACGGGCACCTACTAGTTATTAACATTCTATCCCTTCCATTAGACTTCAGAATATGATCACATTGTTCCATGCATCAGTTTTGCACACAGCCTGCAGCATAGTTCCTATTCCAAGAAGCACTTCAATCAAACATTTCCGAGAATAATTCTACAATGTGTAAATATTTTCTGCCAAAACAGAGCTGCACTTACAAAACAGATTTCTGAGAAGCTTTAACACGAAAAAGGACATTAAAAAATCATTTCGTTCCAGCTGAGGTACGCAAACGATTTAAATTACTTCGTGGGAGGACTCACAATCGCTATTCCATGAAATGGATCACTCCTCAACTTACTTCCTCCTGCTATTATTTAATTTTACTAATTCAGTAGGATCATGAATTTTGTTATGTTTATGGTTTGTTTTGAAATTCTTCTTACAATGAAGTGGTTGGTGACGATGTTACGTGATTCTGCTTATTTCTGGTCCGAATTATTGTACCCTTATTATGGGTCGTACCCTTTTGCGTCCCAAAGCGAGTGGTCGCTTTATCAAAACAACCCTCGTGCGTCCGGTGCAATTTGACGTAAACAACCCTCTTGCGTCCCGTCTTGAACAAGATCGATACATCTATCTGACTGGAATATGTGCAAACAGTATCATTTAAGTTTCTACCAACCACAAGAAAGTAAACTGGTAGCCAAAAGACAAAGAGTAACTTCATTCTCCGCTTCAGTTTTGTTTAATATTGACAGTAATGCAGGGATTAAAATTTTTGGGATGTGTAGCAGTTCGCCTTCTCATGGTGCACCCTGGGTAATGCTAAACGAACTGCATGGTAAAAATTATTAATTTTACCTGTATTCCATGGGACGCATTTTGGTCATTGCTCTAGAGAGACCTGGGACGCAAACGGGTCATTGGATCTGAGGATCTATGGACGCAAAAGTCCTAGTTTGGTGGTTTTGGGACGCAAAAGTCCAGACCCCTTATTACATGCGGATAATGGATAACAATCTATAATCATTAATCAGTTGCTTTGAAACTGCATTTCTCCTCCATCTGTATCCTTAAAGCTGGATTCAAATCAATTATCGATATTGAGCGGCACCCTATAAACAAACGATTTAAAATTAAGATGACTTAGGTTTTCTGTAATGAATTATTATTATTATTTATTATTATCATTATTATTATTATTGTTATTATAATAGTACGCTAGAAATATAGTTTCTGCTCTGTTTTATAGTGAGCTGTAGAATAAGTGCAGTGTAGTGCATATAACTGTGTCAAAATTTCACCTTGAAAAATGCAATCCTGATTTCCCTGCGTCTTTGAGAATTTTTAAAATAAAGAAAGTAAATAAATAAATAACAGTATTAGAATAAACACGCCTAAACCCAAGAGCACAACTAATTTACTACGAAGCTCTGTTTCGTTCGTCAGATTGCTTTCTAACTTGCCTTGACGGTCGGCTTTATAAACATTATTTACGCTCTACGACCTGTATGTAAAGTAATGGTTGCAATCTGCTTTCATTTATAGGCCAATTTTATATTCAATTTCATTTGCAACAACTTGATAATTATATCCCTGAGGGAAGCAGCAACTTGGTTCTCAACAGTGCGTGACTTTTAACTTACAACTCTTTAAGCGGACACGAAAAAAGAAAGGAACCGACAAGTTTGATTCTGTCTAAAATAACTTCAAGAAATTAAACTCTTACAACAAATTCAAGATTCCTATTTTCCAGCATAAGAACTTTCAAGTTGCTAGCTTTGAGTTGTTTCGTGATTCATTTCAAATGTAATCTAAGCTTGCAAGTTGGTTAATATTGTGCAGCGCATTATAAATACTGTAGCAAAGTGGAAGGGGAAGTTTTCAAAGTGCAAACAGATGTTTTTAGGTCTGTAATTGATCAGTCAGCCCCGCATGGATTGAAAGTGTACGAAAAAATTAGGTAAAACATTCACATCACTATTTTTACATTAAGTGAGTTTACTGGCATTTCAATCATAAATTCCCATAATATTTGTCATCAAAACTTACAATACTTTTTCCTTTAGTCTGTAAAGCAGTATTTCATTTTCCAACATATTCACATCTAAAATGCTGTAACTTCGCCTTGTGTTTTAAAATAATAAAATTCAAATATATTTCCGCCCTCTTCTGATCGTCCTCAGTGGGGGGGGAAAAAAAGTTAAAATCATGGCTACATCAAACCAACATGGTGTGCGGTATGTCGCTGTGTCGAACTGCTTTAGAGCTAGCCAACACAGCCACATACCGCACAGCATGTAGGTTTCATGTGGCCATGGTTTTAAATTTTTTAATTGTTTTCACTGAGGATGACAACATATGGGTCAAAATATATTTGAATTTTATTATTTAAAAATTTTTATATTGACAATGCAGAGTTACCGCATTTTAGATCCAGACAAGTCAATATGGCTCTATTTTATCAACATTGTAGCATATTAACATTCAATTATTTCTTTCAATTCGCATATATCCTATTTATTAAGTGCCAGTATGGTACTTTATGAGATTGTGTGGTGGACGAAAAAATGTCTGTCCGTCTGTCCGTGTGTCTGTACGCACCATAACTCAAATACGCTTTTTCGGATTTTCATGAAACTTGGAAAACACATTTATAATGTCCATGGGAAGAACCCTATTGATATTGAACCAAATCGGTTCACCGGTACCGGAGTAATGCCCAATTTAGTGCCTATTTTAATAGATTATGGCGCCTTTCTAATAGAAAGGCGCCATCACTCAAATACGCTGTATCGGATTTCCATGAAACTTGGTATACCCATTTATGACGTCCATGAGAAGTGCCCTATTGAATTTGAACCTAATCTGTTGACCGGTACCGGAGTAAAACCCAATTTAGTGTCTACTTTAAAGGCGCAATAACTCAAATACGCTTTATCGGATATTTATGAAACTTCGTATACGCATTTATAATGTCCATGGGAAGGCGTTTATTGATATTGGACCAAATCGGTTGGCCAGTACCGGAATAATGACCAATTTAGTGTTTTTATGTTAATATATAAGAAGTCGCGATAACTCAAATATGGTTTGTTGGATTTTCCTGAAATTTCGTATACCCATTTATAATGTACGTGGAAAGACGTCTACTGATATTGGACCAAATCGGTAGACCGGTACCGGAGTAAAACCCAATTTAGTGAATATTTTAAAGACGCGGTAACTCAAATACGCTTTACCGGATTTTTATGAAACTTGGTATACACATTTATAATGTCCATGGGAAGACGTCTATTCATAATGGATAAAATCGATTGACCTGTTTCGGAGTAATGCTCAATTTAGTGCCTATTTTATGGTAATATACGTATTCTAAAGAATTTATAAAAAGAAAATGAAAATCAGTTATCTTGACAACATAGCCTATTGTTTTACTGTGATCTTATAAGGCCTTGGAAATTAAAATACAGGTAGCTATAACAAAAGACATATTAATTCACATGCGCTTATCCAACTAGACCGTTAAAATGACCCAGGTGGCCGAGATGGTAGACCTTTCTTCTTCCGTAAGCCCTGCTTAATGAATAAATGTGGAGCTTAACTTCGAAATCAATTTAAAAAAATATATATTCTGCATATCATAATTACAGTCATAACTGATTAAAAAAAACATACTGGCACTTTGTTACATCAGTTTACCTGATTTTATTTAGTTTGTAGTTAAGAGCAAGGCCAATACTTTGCTGATGGAAATTTACGAAAAATAAGGAATTATGTAATTAAAGTTTTTATGATAGAAAAAATAGTGTAATGCACAAGTTGACAGCTAGTATAAATTATATGTTCACCCCATACACTGTTTCCAGCTTTCTCTTTTCATTTTTACATTTCTGGTTTATTCAGCATGTACAAACAGGACGACTACTTAAAGTAGAAACGCATACCATACAATTTTTTAACACAGCCTACAGATGAATCTAAATTTAAATAGTAA
The DNA here is from genome assembly GCA_964059195.1 of Ectobius pallidus. Lineage (NCBI taxonomy): Eukaryota > Metazoa > Arthropoda > Insecta > Blattodea > Ectobiidae > Ectobius > Ectobius pallidus. The sequence continues at coordinate 169,922,900 of CAXKWD010000001.1, forward strand.
TTAAGATTTTTTCACTGTATAGCAAGCAAGCCTGATAAAATAGTTCACCATGATTCATGATATACTGAATATGGTAAAAATAACGTCATATTAGACTCCTGAGCGAGTGGCTCAGATACTTTCGTCCCGGATACCCATACCCTGTGTCAGTGCAACGTAAGAAAAAAGGATATTGTACTTCTTTTAGCCAGCACATTTAGTGATAAACTCTTCACACAAGTGGATTCACAATACAACGCCAGCAGGATAAACACCTAACCCATGCTAATGAGTCAGTTAAGAAGAAAAGGAATGTCAGTTACCTGGCATGCTTCTTAATAGACCTTGGTTCGACACCAAACCATTCACATTCATTAATACCCATTCGTTTTCACTGACAAGAGCACTAGCCAAGAAACTTCGAGAATTTGCCACACAATTTCGTTTACCAGACTGTTCCTAGTAATGTTTATGTCGACCTTCCTACGCCAAGATCCCACTTTCGCTTGTGCAATTTGCGTATTTGTGCCTACAAAGTGCTAACAATTTACATCAACCACCAACAACTGAACATCAGTATAAATGACCAATTACAAACAAAACTAAAACGTACAAAATTATATGCGACGAAAAAATAAGTAGGCATAATCTTATTTCTCAATTTACAATTTATCTAGTGCAAATTTTCGATATTTTTTTATGAATTGCAGGAAGTCCGACAGTCTATGTAAGTTCCTATTTGAGTTATTACATGATCTAATGAACCACCATCCACAGGCGTACCAAAAAGGTTTTCATTTTCCTAACAAGACGACCTATATTCGCGACGGCCTTAGTATTTAGTTTCAGCTACGGTCTTTGACTATTTCTGGATATTGGATATTTCAATAAATATTACAAGGATGTTACATATTACAAGAATGCCTACCTTATAAATCTCTAGCTCCCTAGAAAATTACAATACCTGGGGCATTGTACACTCGATAAAAGAAATATCTGGGCATTTATATGTCTGTTTCAGTCGAAGACCTGATAGTAAAAATTAGGGAAGTCCGTAATGAGATGCATTGTCATTATTGCGATCGTAATACATAGTGTATGGTCTATAGCCCATTCTCAGGAAGATCCTCGTGAAGTCAAGGGTTCGATACCTTCCCAAGGGACTCGGGACGTAGGTGAGGAGACTGAGAAAGTGCCCAACCGGAAAGCAGCTGCGTGAAGCCTGTAACATAGCTATGGCCCTACGTGATGGCAGAATCAGGTTAGTGGCATGAGGGATGAGAATTAGGTAGAAGAGTTCTGGGGGACCGTGGTAATGAAAACTCAATCCATCATTTGCCTCAATGACAGTTAGGAACCACGGAAAAAAACAGACAGGTTGGCCGGCCTCGGGATTTGAACACGGGACCTTCCGAATGCGAGTCCAAGAGGGAAAAGCCTCGGCCACCAAAACCCCACTCGGTTTACAATATCTTTGAACACTGCTCTGTAGAGTAAACGGATAAAACGAAGAATATAACTTGATCACAATGGAGTAACCAATGGTATTTAATTTCGAGACCAAATTTCCAGTTATAGTAAGTAATAAGTGACTCGCACAGGATGAAGCAATAAAGCCACTAAAAGAACGGCAACTGATTGGCGGTAGGCATTGCTACAGGAGTGTTGTTGACCGACATGCCTATGCCATGCCGTGTGCTGAAGACAAGCCAATTTGGCACGATGGCGTCCCGACGCTACGTTCCCGACGCGTCATGCAGGTCCTGCAAGGTCAAGCACACTCCGACCCTCTTTACCACCCGGGGGGCACGTCCGATTCAAATATTTTCTCGCATTAGCTGTTTTATTATGAAAACCACTGAATCTTTCTTAATGATGGCAGTATTCTTCGATCTAAAACATTCATACAAACAAATAATATTATATTATATTTACAATATTACATTTTATAGTCTAAACTTGTGATATTTCTGGTTAAAAAGTGCATAATTACTCGAAATGTTGGTATTTATATCTAATGCAAGTAAAAATACATTAATAGCACATTCCTTTTCTTAGTTTTTTTTAAGGATGGGTCGATACCAGATTTTCTCGATACTCGATACCGATACATTATTTTTTCTTCGATACTCGATACCTTCAACATTTCCAGTTTCAATAAATAGGTACATTAAAAATTAAAATTTGAGACAACTGTGTAATACTAACTAAATTAATTAAGTCTGCATATTTAATGAGACAAAATTTAATATCATCAGTAGCCTATAATTATTTTTAAACTCTACATTAAAACTAAAATTAGTTTTTTAAACAGTCCACTTACAAGTTTTTGTTAAAAAATACTAGCATTCTCACTTAATTGCAGAAGTTCAAGGTTACAAAAGTATCGAAAAAGTATCGAGCGAGTTTTCTGAAGTATTGTTCGATGCCGATACCATGCAAGTTTCGAGAGTATCGAGGTATCGAAAGTATCGAGGACCCATCCCTAGTTTTTTTTAAATATTTCATTTATGGGATGGCATAACGAAATTGCTTGCTACGAGAATGCTGAACTATGCAAGTCCAGCACTAACTTTGAACTTCAAACTTCTCATAAAACTACGGGTGTACGCACATGCTAGTGATTAAAATAATGAATTAGAAAATTGTTTTCTTCTTTCTCTTTCTCTCTCTCTCTCTCTCTCTCTCTCTCTCTCTCTCTCTCTCTCTTATTCAAACAAAATACACACAAACAAACATAGGCTAGATAGGGCAGTTAATCTGAGGATACGTCATAGACAGAGCAAAATTGATTAATGTTAGGTGTTTTCTCTTTACAACCTACAAAGAAATATAAGCAAAAGTCAAATAAACGTAACAAATATAATAAGTAGGCCTTTAATATGTATATAATTACAACACTGAAGACTAAGGTAAATTTATACTGTATTTTTATGATTTTCTGATCTAAAAAAAACATATTTAGTTAAAATCGTTCGAGGTTATAAACGACTAACGTCCAAAACAGTTTTTCAGTTGACAGAGGAAGCGAATGTCAGATAAATCAATCTGCGAAAAAATAAGAACAGAAGTAAGAGTTAGCAGTTTACTATAGAGTTATAAACTTTTAATAATGCGTTATATGTTATATGTTTTATTATCAATTGTACGAGATATATTCCACAAATATTAAGAGTATTTGATAAGAAATGAAAGTCACAAAAAGTGAAGTTCACACCTAGTTCAGGCCTAGTTTAAACTATTTGCACAGTATAAGCACAGTATAAGTATTAATACAGTAAGGAAACTGTGTGTTAAAAGTCCTATGACAACTTGTTAGCTGGGCGACACTAGCGCTCCATGCGGCGGTTGAGTAAAACTGCATTCTCACCATATAAAATAACTTGGGAAAATGCATAAACACATAACAAAATATGTTATAATAAGAGAAAAAAATCTTCTTTCAAAACTGAATTTTAAATTTAAGAAACAATGAAGCATGTATTATATTTTAGTTAAGATCAGGCACAATTTTTAAATGCCACTTACCTGTAACTTGCACTGCAGTTCCTAGGGCTATTCTTATTACAAGTTTTAATAACTTCAAGATGATTCTTGGAAAACCAATTATAACTCATTTTTATTTTTAAAAGTAGCCTAATATTACATTAGAATAGAAATGTCATCATTTTACAAAAATAATACAATATTACATAAGATACAATACAAAATTCAAATAAAAATGTAGGTTTCTATCAATATTTCTCAATTTCTAATACTCCAAAACTGCTTTTAGTATACAGTCGGTACAGCAGTTTTAATTAAAGAGTTCTTATTGGAATTCATAAACTGGCTGTTTTCGAAGTGTTCCAAACATAGGCGGCAATTTACATTTAAATATTTTACAGTTTTTGTTAGTAGGTCTTCTCGCCGACTATTGATGACCCATTTTTTACACCTGAAATCATTACAACAATTGAAGGTAGATCGAAGCCGTAAGATACAGAAACAAAATACAATCTCAACAATGAAGTTGAGGACGAGCAGTGTGACAAACCTATATTCAAAGGTCACTCTTTAATATAATTTATAACTTAAACGTTGATTTTAAAGGTGGGAAAAACCTTGGACTAGATACGCTTCTTAACAGTAGCCTATTTTAGGTAAGCCTATTGCTTGCCTAGGTTTGGATAATGATGTCATGTTAGTTTACTGTCGCAAACACCTTAATGGCACATGTATCCGAGAATTTATGATGTAAGATTATGTTTTCGTCATCTTTACGCCTACATCGTGTTCGAGAAAATAAATATCGTACCGCCTGTAAAATCGGCTATGTGCACTTTTTTACGAAATTGAGTTATGTGCACTGATATTCTTTAGCATTGATCCTTACAACCGGGCATGTGGATCTTTGATTGTCAGGTTTGTGCAAGCAAAGAAAAAAAATCGGCTACATGCTGCAAAATGGCCATGTGCATTAGAGCTCACATAGTCATTCTTGACTGCCAACACGGCACACATGTTTGTATACATAACCGGCCCTGACATATACATTACAATGCACATAGGAAATAAGCTGCACCGCAGCAAATATTGTGTTATCTTAAGCGATCACAATACGGCATCCTAAATATTGTTATCTTTAACCGTGATATAGACTGCTGACATTTTCATTTCATTAGTATCTATTGTTAGAAATTACAACATAATTAAAGATAAAAATATTACATTAAAGTAAATGTAAACATAACCACACCAGAACATGTGTCAAGAGTAAGCCAGCAGGCATACAATAAATATTACGTATTTTTCTTCTTACCTTTCTGGATCTTTTGGGAAAGTGAAGAAATGCAATTCAGGATTTCTTCCTTTATTGTTACTGCAATTTATAGCAGAACAATAACATCCTTTCCAAACACGCATTGCTATAAAAATTCAAGACTCCTATTTATTTCCATTCTTCCCGCAGTAGTGATTGTAGTATTACTCAATGGCCGGTAGGATCGCATGGAATCTGCGCGCGCATGTCCGTATGGCAGAAAAACGGACTGAGTTTCCTTACTGTATTAATACGTATACTGTGGTATAAGTATTAATACAGTACAGAAACTCAGCCCGTTTTTCTGCCAGCCGAGCATGCGCGCGCATTTACTAGCGATCGTAGCGGCCATATAGTAAGACTACAGAAACTACTCCGGGAAGTATGTAAATAAATAGGAGTGTTGTATTTATTAGAACACACTATATTCGAAAGGACCTTATCATTCTGCTGTAAATTTCAGTAATAATAAAAGACAAAATCATGAATTGCATTTCTTCACTTTCTTGAAACATCCAGAAAGGTAAGAACGAAAATAAGTAATATTTATTGTAGGTCTACTGGCTTACTCGTGATTCCGGTGTGGTTATGTTTCAAGTTACTTTAATGTAATATTTTTATATTTTATTCTGTGTATAAAATAGGTCATTAATGGTCGACAAGAAAACCTAGTAACAAAATATGTAAAATATTTGGTGAAAATTACCGTCTATGCTTGACACACGCCGAAAACAGACAGTTTATGAATTCCTATAAAAACTCGTTAATTAAAACTACTGTACCGACGGTGTCTTCAATTCCAAATGCTCCTGAATTTTTTGTTTTGTTTAATGAAGTCCATCCTGCAGTAATTGACGCTACATAGACCTACGATAAATTGAAGTCGTATATTGCCATATAAGGCAAAGAATCAAAATACACTGTCAACAATGACGTGCAGGATGAACAACGTGACAGGCCTATAATATAATTTACGTAATTAATATGTAGGCTATTTATTATCATAATTTGAATTATAAATTACATTAAAGGGCAATGATTTTAAAGATAAAATACTAGGCCTAGGTACAGTCCTTAACAGTAGCCTATTTAGGTATTGTTTACCTCTTCTTAACTAGAATATAATACATTATCTGTTTTATTATTTCTTAAATTTAAAATTAGATTTGCATTAAATAAAAATATTCTGTATTTTTCTCTTTTAACATAACATATTTTGCGATGTGTTTATGTATTTTCCCAAGCCATTTCATATGATGAGAATGTAGCTTTACTCAATCTCCACATGGAGCGCTAATGTCGTCCAGTTAACATGTTGTCATAGAACTTTTAACACACAGTTTCTTTACTGTATTAATACTTATACTGTGCTATTTGTCTAACCACGAGCGCAATAAAAGAAGCGCGATACTCAAATTACACTTGCAACTGATCCGAAATTTGGTGGAATTTTATGCTTGCTACATAACAATACTGATATTATCGCGATTAACTAGTTTTTTCTACAATCAAGAAGAAATCACAAGCGAAGAAATGTGTAGAATTTAGAACCATAAACCTAATATCTCACACAGCAAAGATGTAGCAATTACTAAACAGAAGATCGAGCAGAAAGCTGAAGAAACACTAGGAGAAGATAAATTTGCCTTCAATAAAGGTTAATGTAGCAGAGATGTTATAGCAATCACGAGAATCATCTCCGAAACCGTAATGGGCATAAATTAAAAGCACTGCAGATTCTTAATCGACTAGCAAAAGGCTAAAAGGCAAACTGGGAAAAGTTAATGGGAATCCTGAACCATAATATTTGAGTAAAATGGAGAGACAGAAGACTATCAAGAATTTGTATATGGGACAGAAAGTGAAGGGAAAATGGTTCAGAAACGACGAGCACATTTGAAATGGTGAGGCTACATATTACACAAAAATATGCTAATTGAACTGAGATAGGCCTAGTCATTTTGTTCTTTATTCGTATACAAGCCCACTGAATGTAAGAAGGGACACATTTCTGTAATAGGTTCATCCAACATAGGTCTTCTCGATGACATGGAAATGAAAGTATCTTCATTATCTCAATCAATCATGAAGTATAGTTTTTTAAATCCTTTCAGAGCTAAGTTTATAAATTATATGTCTCCCTATTAAGAATTCTTGCCTTTGCTCTTCACAACAAATTCTATTTACTAGAGGAAACGAGCAATAAAATTTGATTTCTTGCTATGCCTGGCGAGTATTGCTAATATAAATATTCCTCCCCGGTACTCAAAATGCTGTAATAAAACTAAATAACATGTGCATTTCTCTTTGCTTTCAAAAGCAATGGATAAAAGCATTTTATACCATGAACGTAAGGTTATAAACGTCTGTATCTTTGATGTTTATAGTTTCATTTTTAAAAAAAGTACAGAGGAAAAGTACATTATATGGCGTGTAGAAATGTCATTTAAGTAGTCAAAAGAAGGATAAGAGGTGGGGAATAAAAAATAGATAAACGTAGGCAAACCCTACAAAAAGAAAGAGAGAAAGAAAACATACTGTGAAACATAAAATGACTAGATCAAAATAAGAATTTAACGAAATTACACACAGATAACCATTACGAAAATACGAGCATAATAAGAGGAAACCGTGGGACAAGAAAAAACTACGGAAGGATTGACGGAAGAAATATGATTGTAAGATGAACGGTTGAACGAAGCAACATTATTTTTTTATAAATGTATAAATATAATATAAACTGGAATATTAGACTCGAAGACAATTTTATCAGATAAATTCATTTATATGATATAAATATATAATGTGCCTTTGAATGAAAGTGGGCAAAAAACAATCAGTGTCACAAAGAGCAACGAATAATTTAAGGAAGAAAATAAAGGGGAATCGACGGATAAAATTATAGTAAGCTATTAGTGAAACAACAACAAAAGGGATAATTTGCTTTCTTAATCTCTTTGTAACTTATGTTCATGGAAGTTTTAACATATCGATTCACTGAAAATGTATCTGGGAGTTTTAAAAATTCGCTTGGAAAATATATGAATTAAATTTAACTTCATTTTCCAGAGTTCACTAAATTTCGTAGGTGCCGGAAAGGCTGCGTGGTGTGGGTGTCGAATGCATTACGCGAGGAAGCCGTAAAAATGTGCCAGATTGCTATTCCAAGAATAACATGTTGGGCCGTCGCTCTGCAAGGTTTGAAGGACTCTCACTTCTCAGAGCATTGGACTCGCGGTTACTTTGGTTCAATGCTAGTTGCCGTTTCTAGTATTAAAAAATATATTTAAAAATTAGTCAATCACACGACATGGAAACACTAATACTTCGATTCAAGGTGACCCATTTTTCCACAAGATTGTCAGACCCATTACAATAATTCCGGGGTGCGCGGGCAAAGAGAGTTAAGTCCACTTTCTTGTTACTGAGAATTAGAGTGACTTAACACACTATACCAGCCCAACATAGCTTTAGAGATGGATGAACCCATGTGGCACACATCCATAACTACCGTACAATTTTGATTATGACTTACTGGACTTAACACAAATGTAGATAACATTTTTATTAGGGCTGAAAATCGATTAAAATTTCTAATCGAGTTAACGCTTAACTTTAATCGATTAATCGACAAACAGGTCGGTATTTTAGACGAAACCAAAGTGTACATTTAATATTGTTTTACACGTTTAATAACTACTACACTACAGACAATCAGAAAAAATCCTGTATTAATGAATACCATTATTAGTTAACTAGTGAAAGAATATATACAAAACTTACGTTCCCGGTTACTTTTTCAGTCAAGACTTGAGACATACGAGTTTGTTGACATTTGAATGTTCAAGAGACGATCGTAGCTTGTTTACAATAATACCGGTAGCACTAAAAATTCTCTCACTCGGCACTGAGACAAGAGTTTGGTCATTTGACTCATTTCTCGAAACACGTTTTTCAGAATTCGACTAAACCGATTAATCGGAAAATGTAATTGATCGACGATTAAATATTTAATCGATTAATCGGCTCGATTAATCGGTACAGCCCTAATTTTTATCTATAACTCTATGGACATATCTCAATTTTTTAGGATGGTGGACTTAACTCTCTTTGCCCGCGCACCCCGGAATTGTATATAAATTTTAGGGAATAGAATATCGAAACCACAGTCTTATATGAAACGTGAAATTTAAATGCTTCAAAATATTTCACAAATTCTGAGGAAAGAAACACTCAAACAAGTGGGATTGAGGTGATCATCAAGCACTACGCACATAATATATTTCAGGCAGTGAGTACAATATGCGTCTGCGCAGTTGCGGCAGTTATTTGTAAAAATATCTTTCCTTCGATATAAATTCACACGAAATGTCGTCCTTGTGGGCAAGATCTCTGCGCTCACTAAACCAAAGCTACAACCACGTCATAACGTGGACACTTACGTAATCAATCTCATACTGTGCTCCAAGTTTCTAAAAAAATACACCGACTTGCCGATCGTCAGTAAAGAACAGGCTAATACGTAATAACTAAGGTGCAATTCTACTAAATAGTGCGATCACTTCGAACGCCGTCACTACAAGTAAAAGAATGATACCACATAAACAATGCTAAAACATACTACGTTACTAGTACCTTCAAAGTCCACGAAAGGATCAGGTGTTCTGATCCTAGGCAGGATTTCTTCATGCTGATCCAAAGTATTTAGGACACCTCGAGAACACATTGTAAAGAAAACACTTTTCTATCACCTGGCTGGCAGGACAGCCGGCCCAACACTGAATTTAGATGAGAAAACAACTGCTGGCTCCAATTCAAACTAAATAGTATATTCTTAGAGCACAATGCCACTTTGTAACTTCGCAACCAGTCAATAATGCATTTCTATCGCTTATCGACACATTGCAAATTTCATTGCGAAATAACACATCGTCAGTCCTAATGAACACGTCACAACCTTCGTGCTGGTTAAATTTAGATACAGTTTCTCCAGTTTATTTTAAGCCAGAAACACTGCAACCTTACAAACGAAGGAAGGAAATGTAACTGGAAACGTATCGGAAACTAGACCTGAACTTTTGACGTAATCAAGGACGTTACGCATGATGAACAAGTAAAATGCGTATATTTTCATATTATCATTCACGGTCATTTATTTTACAAGTAAATTCTACAGTACATACCAAGTAAGTACTCTGCAACTTGTAGCTTAGCAAAAGCAAGAAATTTCGATACATGTAAGTATCACATAAAGCGAATTACAGAATTATACAGTGAGTCCCACGCAAGAGTTTGCCAATGACGCGGGTGTCTGCGTCGCGGCGGGTACAGTTCCAACTCCCGAGCGATCGGGTGAAATATCTACGCTAATAAAGCCGCGACCGGTGTAATGATCCAGGTTCTCACATTTACAGTTAAAATTACAATGAAAATAACCACGTACCTCATCACAAGAGATGTTAGAAATGTTCTCCTCTTGCATCCACTTAATACTGGCACCTTTTTCTTTCACGCGCATAAGTTCAGCTTCCGAGACAGAGTTAATTTCTCTTGTGATATTTTCTTTAAGTTCTTCTAACAATTTGTGACAATTTATGGGGAAACTTGAAAAATAAAGTGTATAGGCTTTTTTATTAATGCTGAAAACTCAAGTTCAGGTTTCAGGATCGCACACAATACTTCCTGTACCCTACGGCCGTGGAAGTCGGCATGCTGACCCCATGCCCTCAATCCTGTCATCTGTCTATGGTAGATGACGCAACTGTCGAATGATAGGGATGTCGCGCCGGTGTAGTAAGTAGTACCTACACAAATTGTATTACAAAGGCAGCAGAGCTGCTAAAGTCAAATAGGCTAATTTAACTTCGGTGGAACATGTCTTGCTAGTGATGGGGTTTACACGTATATTGTATGAACACGACTAACACGGCCCATATCTGTTTAATACCAACTAAGTATGTTAGAAACACACCTATAATGCCCCTGAAAATAATGAAGATGGGTTTGATTGATCACGTAATACTTAAAAGCAAGATCGTGCAATCTAAGACAAGAAGATTCTTCACTCTAATTAGATAAATTAAATATAGATACTGGATAAATAACACGTCAACTAAATAAACTGAAACCATCCATACGAAAAACAAAATCCAGCTACATCTGCCTCGGCTTAATGTGGAAAATATGGTACGTACAGTAGGCCTACATAACATATAGTAAGTGTTTGTACTGTACAGTTTCAAAAACAAACAAATCTTTTTTTTTTTTTTTCATTTTAATAGAATTGTTGTTACTGATCTTCGTAATTTATAGAGTTCTGGAAGTCAAAATCAGGTCTTCGAGTGAACCCACATCCTACTAATGACTGAGTTTACAAATTCTCTGTACAGTAAGTAGATGAGCACATATCTTAGTAATAACGGCTAAGAAAGTTAGGAGTTTAAGCGTGGTTAAGTCCTCATTAGAATAATTATCTACAATTCCATCACATTAAACCTGCACTAACAGCGCTGTGCCACATCCTTGGAGAATTCACGTCTCAAACAGCCTTCCAAAAATCTGGAAAAATTATGAATGTTCTATTCCTAATGAAAAAAACACCGTCACTTTTTGAAACACTTTGTGCAATGCTCATAAAGAATGTAATTTATAAAATGAATGCACTTTTCTCATAAAACAGATTAATGAAACTCTAATAAGACTCGCCATCTTGTTTCTTACTCACACGCGTTACCTTGGCAACGGGATAAAAGATTGACAAGGCCCGTATACCACGATGTAGGTCAAACTGAACAGTCTCATGGGACAAGCTTTTCATAGTGTAATTTCTCTTCATTTATAATCTCAAAGCCACGGAGTAAGGTAACACGCAAACATATTACTTTGTGCTTACGTGCCTTTAATTTCACCATAAAGTCATACTGAAATACATCGAAGTTTAGCACTAAACCCGTGAGCGTAGTACAATTATAATTCTTTCACTGTAATGTAAGTACCGGTACTTAAAGGTAGTCAAACGAGAATGCATTTTATTGCATGAAACTACGCATCATCTAAAATCAGCAACGAAGTTGGTTGAATGTTGGGTCTATAGACCCAATTTAAAACAATTTCAATATTCTCTAAGTTTACCGCATTGACAGGGTGAAGTTCACACAACATAGAAGAAGAAGTAAATTTTACTGATGTTTTTAAGAACTTTCAAGTTTTATTGATTTTAATCAACAATGACAACTTTATTAAAACAGCTTCACCCTTTTTAGATGTAATTCTACAGAATAAGATGCCCTGACGATGGTTTTGTGAAACCGAAAGACCTAGGCTAAATAAATAAATAAAAAAGTTAACATTTAAATGTTAGACTACATAATTATTTTATTGATCGAGCTCAACAAAAAAATCAACAAGATTTTTAACACTTTGAAAGAATTTCAGATAAAAATGTCATATGCGCTAAAATAGTTGAAAAATTGGAGAAATTGTATTGAAATGTATTAGGCTAATACGGCGCTCATAGTCACAGCAAAATCAGCAATTGTTTTCACGATCTTCTATAGGCCTAGGCCTATAGAAAACTTTTTCTGGTCACAGATCATGCGAGAGTGATATCAAATCTTTGATCCAAACATCACTCAAATTTTCTTCAAGTTCTTCAATCAGAAAGTGATCAATGAACTCGGCCTTCCATGCGTTAAACGATTATGTTTTGTTGATCATGGACAAGTCGCATTCATTTGTGAATTTCTGACAACAAGGGAAGAATGCCAATTTCCCATTTCAAAACTTTACAGATCTTGCATAGAATGTAGTAAATGATAGGAAACACCCGTATTCTGACAGTACGTTGTAGTTCAGACATCGGCAATGTCTCTTTGAGTTCTTACTTTACTATAACAAGCAGATGAGTGATTTGAAGCATTTGTGATGGATGGGCTGCATATGTATCAGGCATCATTAATGCAAGAGAACTCGTAAAATCATTGATATGTGTTCGTGATGATTGTGAAACATAGTATCTAGCATGTGGGCGTTTCCTATCATTCACTGTTTTTTACATTCTGTGAAAATGTTTTAAAGTTTTGAAATGGGAAGTGGGTATACTTCCCTAGGAGTTCAGTCTCTATTATCACAATGGTATGCACATAGTTAATATGGGAAATATAAAATATGTGTATTTGGGCGTTTTTAAACTAATAAGGGGGAAGAATGTATATGGTCAGAATTAGCCTTATTGAATTGTCAAAAGTAGTGCTACTAAGCAATATTAAAACTGACCCATAAGGAAAACTGCGCGCAATGCGTGAGGGCAGCGGCTCTTAGAATGTAGCCTAGTACGGTATATTTGGTTGTATTTCCAGTTCAGATAGTTAATTCGTGATCGGAAGAAATCAGGTTGGGATTTGGACCCAGGCTATCCTGATAAAAATGTCTCACAAAATTAATTATCAAATCCGTCTTGCCCAAACCTACCCTGAAATGTTTGGTTAAAACATCTGTGTGGAAAAGGCCGCCTGTAAAGAACAGTTGGCTGATTACACTACGAAACCCTGAAACCAAAGCCAGAATCCTTAACGGCGTGCACAGCGGGACTATCCAGCCACAGTATTTTAGTGAGAAACATGAAAGTCTTTTTTAAGGGTAGTTAGAAGCCACCCACTGTTTGTAGAAACTCAGTTTTGTTTGGTGAACAATAAAGCTTTGCATCAGATTGAAACAACAGAATATGAGCTCTTTGCAATACGGCCTCTTATTCTGTATCAGAACGTGAATTGAGAAAGATTTATTGCCCATGTTAGGGTAAAGAAAATTACGTGAGTGCATTAATCAGGCTATATTGCAAAGAGTTCGAATTCAGAGTGGGTGGCTTATAACTACCCTTCACAGAATTCTTTTTAGATAAAATGTTTCTAACAAAAGTTTTATCTCTTGGTATAAGCATCCCATGTACAAAATTTAAAGAAAATCATTAGAGCAGTTTTCGAGAAAGTTGTCGCCAATCTTCGTATCACATCCTCACAAGGTACCTAACCCAAATAAGTGTTTCATTTACAGAGTCCAAATTAAGCTTTGCAGGGTGGGCCAACCTTTCTCTGCTACGCCACGGGACAAAGCCTACTGTACGCTGTATTCAACGGCAACAATGTATTATTATTATAGACTAGCGTGTGCCCGCGGCTTCGCACGCGATAATTATTTCAAAAATTAAAAATTAAGAGCATAATAGTTAAATCATTATATTTATTAACACCTAAATCACGTGGAGCGCATTCCACGATTAGATAGCGTCGCCTGGTACAAGCGACCTCAGATTCGAGTTCCCTGGCCCAGAAAACCCCTGCATAGTGAGTTTCGTCCAAGTCGAACAATGTTTGACCATATTTAGGCCTATATTGAATATCCCTCTTCCGTGTAGGTTGAAAATTTCATACGTCTGTGGGACTTGATATTCTAAACAAATGAATCGTCAAGGATGGACCTACAAAATCAAGCGATCGCCCGCGATAATTATTTCAGAAATTAAAAATTAAGAGCATAATAGTTAAATCATTCTATTTATTAACACCTAAATCACGTGAATTACATACCACGATTAGATAGCGTCGCCTGGTAAAAGCGACCTCAGATTCGAGGTACTTGGCCCAGAAAACCCCTGTATAGTGAGTTTCGTCCAAATCGAACAACGTTTGACCCCATTTAGGCGTCGCGTGGTAAAAGCGACCTCAGATTCGAGGTACTTGGCCCAGAAAACCCCTGTATAGTGAGTTTCGTCCAAATCGAACAACGTTTGACCATATTTAGGCCTATATTGATTATCCCTCTTATAATAATAATAATAATAATAATAATAATAATAATAATAATAATAATAATAATAATAATAATAATAAAATCAGGTAAACTGATATAACAAAGTGCCAGTATGTTTTGTTTAATCAGTTATGATTGCAGTTATGATATGCAGAATATAAAGAGAAGTCAAATTGGCCGGTTTCGGGATTTGAGCCATGGAACTCCAGAATGTGACGCCAAGACGTTACCATCTTAGCCACCTGGGTCAGTTATGGGATAAGCGCATTTAAAGCAATAGTGTTGTCATAGCTAACTGTATTTTAATTGCCAAAGCCTTAGAAATCACAGTAAAACAAAAGGTTATGTTGTCAAGATAACTATTTTAATTTTTTTAAATAAATTCTTTCGAATACGTATATTACCATAAAATAGGCACTAAATTGAGCATAACTCCGAAACAGGTCAACCGATTTTATCCAGTATCAATAGACGTCTTCCCATGGACATTATAAATGTGTATACCAAGTTTCATAAAAATCCGGTAAAGTGTATTTGAGTTACCGCGTCTTTAAAATAGACACTAAATTGGGTTTTACTACGGTACCGGTCTACCGATTTGGTCCAATATCAGTAGACTTCTTCCCATGTACATTATAAATGGGTATACACACTTTCAAGAAAATCCAATAAAGCATATTTGAGTTATCGCGACTTCTTATATATTAACATAAAATGCACTAAATTGGGCATTATTCTGGTACTGGCCAACCGATTTGGTCGAATATCAATAGACGTCTTTCCATGGATATTATAAATGCGTGTACGAAGTTTCATAAAAATCCGAAAAAGCGTATTCGAATTATTGCGCCTTTAAAATATACACTAAATTGGGTTTTACTCCGGTACCGGTCAACAGATTAGGTTCAAATTCAATAGGGCACTTTTCATGGGCGTCATAAATGGGTATACCAAGTTTCGTGGCAATCGGATACAGCGTATTTGAGCTATGGCGCCTTTCTAATATAATCTATTAAAATAGGCACTAAATTGGGCATTACTCCGGTACCGGTGAACCGATTTGGTTCAATATCAATAGGGTTCTTCCCATGGACATTATAAATGTGTTTTCAAAGTTTCATGAAAATCCAAAAAAGCATATTTGAGTTATGGTGCGTACAGACACACGGACAGACAGACAGACGGACAGACAGACGTACATACATTTTTTCGTCCACCACACAATCTCATAAAGTACCATACTGGCACTTAATAATAATCCTCTTTGGTGTTGGTTGAAAATTTCATATATCTGCGTGCCTTGACATGATAAACAAATGAGTCCTCCATCGTGAGCTACAACATTCAAGCGATCGTAATGGTTTTATGACAAAAATAGCCAAAGCCTACTGTAATTGATTTGACATTGAAATGTGTAACTAAAAATTGATGCTTCGAAAACGCTAAAATACACGTTTTTTGCCCGTCTTTCACTCATAACTCAATAACGAAAGCAAAAACTAAAAATGTAATATGCCGAAAACCTTCCCGGGAATGTACTCAACAACTTCCCAAAGTTTCATGGCGATCGGATGAATGGTGTAGTAATGCATAAAGGACACACACACAGACACACAGACACACATACATTCATTTTTATATATATAGATAATTCAGGATTCTATTTCGAGTCATTTTTAACGAAAACAAGCACCTAATTTTTATTGTATATATTAGTATATATACATAGATACAGGGTGCTAATGAATAACAACGAAATATTTTGCCTGTGTATAGAGGGGCCATAGATAAGCAACTTTTATTAGGGGATTTTTGCTCTATGAATTCAATTTTTCCTGCTACAGCATTAAAATCTCCCAGGGCATGGCCGCCACTGACTTCTAACATAGAAGAAAAATGCAAAACAAAGGAACTTGTCAGCCAGTAGTTATGAAGTCAGTAGTTATGAATAAAAAAATAATAATTCAGTGACGGTCAGTCATGTGAATAGTCTGTAAATTTTGCAGATTATAACAACTCTAAATTATGATATAGCGGTTGACGAATGGTTAAGAATTAGGTTTTTAACGATCACTAAGAAGGCATGAAGTCAATTTAATGAAAATTTTAACCCTTTTTTTAATTATTGACTTATGAGCACCAAATTATGACTTTAATGCCCTGTAGTACACACATTTTATATCTTAGAGCAAAAATCTCCTAATAAAAGTTGCTTGTCTATGTCCCCTCTATATACAGGTAAAATATTTCGGTGTTATTCATTAACACCCTGCATAAATAGCGGCGTCGAAAAATACATACACACACAAATATATATATATATATATATATACACACGCGATTGTGTATCGTATAAATATCAAAATATTTAGCCTATGTAGGTTCAAGTATGAGGATTTTATATTTTACAGGACAGAGGCTAACTGTTTGAGTCCACTTATCCCAGGAATATGCAACTATACATTTAAGTGTGAAACTGAAAACTGTACACACTCCACAAAAATTTCAGCACGTTTTCTTAGGAGCGTTTGTTTGAAACACCGTATATTTCGCGAAGTGCACAGCGCAGTTTATTACGTCAATAGTCCAGTCAATAAACGTCGAAAAACACTGAATAGAAAAAAAAAATCGTGTAGTTTTGAAATTTTGCAGAGTTGTCGGAGGGAGTATCCTGAACAACATACTAAAAGTCCCCGAAGGTGGGGGGTGAGCGGGGGGCAGGGGGGCCCCCAGGAGGTCCCAGTTTTAGGTTTTTCGCTTATATCTGAACAATGGTGCATCGTAGAGGGAATATTTCTATATACAAAATTAAAGCTGATAAAATTTCCTACAAGTTTGATTCTACACATTTCTTCCTACTTCCAATAGTTTTCGAGATATCCGCCAACGAAAATAACAAATTTTCGAAAAAAGCTCTTTCGCCTCGCGCTTTTCGACACACTTTGTCTTCTAGCGCTTCAGCCTTTAGGTATACAGCAATGTTCTCATGAAAGAAGTTGTAGGGAAATAAATTCACTTTAAAATGAGTTGTCATTTGTTATTTTGTCTTCAAATGTTCAAAAGTTATAACAATTTAAGTTTCGGTCAAATTTCGAGATTTCGAAAGAAAACCGTACATCGCACTTTCTCTATATTTAGGGATTATATCTTTGTATATAAACTGTATATTGTGAATTTACATCATGAAACAAGTGGAGAAATATGACACAACCATTAAAGTTGAATTTATTAAAAACCCGATCGCGGTACAAGCACAGGACATGTAATGGGAAATACATTATATTCCAGGCAAGAAAGGAAAAACAAGGACAAAAAAAATCATGTAGTTTTGAAATTTGGCAGAGATGTGGGGGGAAGTGTCCTAAACAACATAGTAAAAGTCCCCATGGATAGGGGGTGAGCGGAGGGTAGGGGGCACTTTTGAATGCCATTTCTCGCAGTTTTCCCTAAACACACAAACGCTATGGGTTCTAGCAAAAAACAGTTTATGCACAAAATTAAACTACTTAGAAGTTCTTATAAAATTTATCTGAATGATACTTTTGTGTATTTAATAGTTCAGGAAATAGATGGATATGAATTATGACATAGTTCTGGAAATTCTGTTTTACTGCATCTAAAGCCTATACTATTATATTTTTTAACGAAAATGAAAGCAGATTATAAAATAAATTTGCATGTTGCCAAGCAAGTAAACTAGTTCTTAGAATAATATTCGTACTAAAGGTAAACATAAAAAATAAAACTCATCATCATTATTATTATTATTATTATTATTATTATTATTATTATAAAGCTTACAAAAATCTCATGGTATGAGTGTACGTTATAAGAAACATAAACCAGGCCTATCATTTGGAAAAAAATGTGAAGAGTTAGATAGGCCTGTATTTAGTAATTATAAGAGGCTATATTTAGTAATTATAAGAACTAGTAGGCCTACATAGTACTTTAAATAAATGTTTAGTTGTCTATTTTTTTCAGTCTCCAAACTGGAATCCTAGTACATCGTATGATAAGTTAGGGTTATATTGTTCTATCTACCGAACATTCAGTATTTATACACATATACAACATTAATTAAAGAGTGCCCGAACAACTTATTTTGCTTGGACGTCATCAATTTTAAACTTTTCTTCTCCTTCTAATGGTAGGGCCTATTCTTGTTGGTGCACATGCCATGACAGGTTCCACAAATAGATGAGCATTTAATACCAGCTTTTCTGCATCCATATCTTCCACCAGTTGCACAGTGACAAAATATGATGTACAAATATTCTCAGAAGCCACATAGACAAGTAAACATTTATTTAAAGTAATAGGTAGGCCTACTATTCTTACAATATCTAATATATATACCGGTACCTAATTCCTTACCATCTGAGTTTTATGTGTAACGTCACCATTAGTAAGTGTATTTTTCTAAAAACTAGTTTGCTTGCTTGGCATCATAATAATTTAATTATCATCTGCTTTCATTTTCGTTAAAAAATAATATATAGCTGTATGTAAAACAGAATTTCCAGAACTATGTCCTACCTCATATCCTTGTACTTGAGCCTCTTAAAGCCCAAGTGGTGTAACTCACATTACTGCTGTTCTGAGATATTGAAGGTTTTGTCTGTCTCCAAGTACATGGCTTTATGGACAGCATAAAATTGTGCTCCTACCTACAGGGTTGCTATGCAAGTTATGACTTACACCATTTGCGCTATTAATAGAAGACACTTCCTGAATAGGATGCTGACCATAACTAAAAAAATCCAAAACTGGAGTTACACCACTTGGGCTTTAAGGGGCTCAGTGAACTATTAAATACATAAAAATATCATTCAGATCAATTTTATAAGAACTTTTATGTAGTTTAATTTTGTGCATAAACTGTGTTTTGCTAGAACTCATAGCTTTTGTGTGTTTAGGGAAAACTGCAAGAAATGACATTCAAAAATGCCCCCCACCACCCGCTCACTCCCTATCCATGGGGACTTTTACTATGTTGTTTAGGACACTTCCCCCCACATCTCTGCCAAATTTCAAAACTACATGATTTTTTTTGTCCTTGTTTTTCCTTTCTTGCCTGGAATATAATGTATTTTCCATTACATGTCCTGTGCTTGTACCGCGATCGGGTTTTTAATAAATTCAACTTTAATGGTTGTGTCATATTTCTCCACTTGTTTCATGATGTAAATACACAATATACAGTTTATATACAAAGATATAATCCCTAAATATAGAGAAAGTGCGATGTACGGTTTTCTTTCGAAATCTCGAAAATTGACCGAAACTTAAATTGTTATAACTTTTGAACATTTGAAGACAAAATAACAAATGACAACTCATTTTAAAGTGAATTTATTTCCCTACAACTTCTTTCATGAGAACATTGCTGTATACCTAAGGGTTGAAGCGCTAGAAGACAAAGTGTGTCGAAAAGCGCGAGGCGAAAGAGCTTTTATCGAAAATTTGTTATTTTCGTTGGCGGATATCTCGAAAACTATTGGAAGTAGGAAGAAATGTGTAGGATAAAACTTGTAGGAAATTTTATCAGCTTTAATTTTGTATATAGAAATATTCCCTCTACGATGCACCATTGTTCAGATATAAGCGGAAAACCTAAAACTGGGACCTTCTGGGGGCCCCCCTGCCCCCCGCTCACCCCCCACCTTCGGGGACTTTTAGTATGTTGTTCAGGATACTCCCTCCGACAACTCTGCAAAATTTCAAAACTACACGATTTTTTTTTTCTATTTTTCATTCGTTGCCTGGACTACAAGGACGTCTTACAAAGACATGTCTTACAACGCAGAAAGTAGCATCTCTCATTAGCTTTAAATTGGCGCCGAACAAAAAGGGACATAAGTTGCCATTAAGTAGTGTCTCCCAGTGACATGTTTGTTTAGTATGGTGACAATAATAGCTACAAATAAACCCATGCTCTCTGGGATTTAATCTCCGCGTTGTCATAGCAACCATTCAGTCCCAGCAGATGAGAATCTATTCTGCGTTGTCTGTGATAACCAGGCAGAGGAGTTTTAGAAGTAAAAAGAGCAATCATATTGATGACGTCAGGTACTGTGAACACTCCACTATAGCTGATGATGATGATGATGATGAAGAATTATACAATTTCTGTAACAGTCTTATGGATGAAGGAAAAAAAAGCTCAGAATTTTATAAGTTTAATATTTTGGACACAAGTTAGGACGTTTTATATATTTTTCTAATTTGTAATCAGAAATGGCTATTTATAATTACACAAAAACGTATGCAGTCATAATTTAATGTTGTCAACAAAAATGAATAATAGATATGAAAATTACACCAGTAAGCTGTATTTCAGTATGGTGTTGCCACTAAAATGTAATATCCACAACAGGCAACACTTACCTATCCAAAATGTAAATTTGATGTACCGTCTTATTATTAGAGTCTGAAATTCTAGCTTTTGCAAGTGTGATGCTTTATCAAAGTAGCGGAATTGCATTTCGACATAAAATAGCCTAGATTTTTTCAAAACAAACAAAAGCCAAAACGTTTGCATTTTAGCGGGGATGTGCATAACTTCGAATTTCTTCCATTACACCACACCATCCATCCATGAATTGTCCCGGTTCTTTCTTACTCAATGGCAATAGAAAATTCCTAAGCAAGATATTTTACGGAACCCGAAGGTTCATTGCTGCGCTTACCTGAGTCCGCCATTCAACCCTGTTTTGTGCTAACTCCATCCAATCATCCCTCACAAATCCTACTTCCCTTAAATCCGATCTAAGATTGTCCCCCACCTACATTTAGGTCTTCCACGTGGTCTTTTCCCTTCGGGTCTCCCAGTCAATACTTTTGAGATATGTCTTTCCTCCTCCAAGCGTGCAACATGTCCAGCCCATTTCATCCTTCACGATTTAATTACCCTTAATATATCCGGTGAAGCGTACAGGTCCTGAAGCTCGTCGTTATGCTATTTTCTCCAGTCCCCATTTTCATCCCTCTTGGGCCCAAATATTTTTCTAAGCACCCTGTTTTCAAACACTCTCAGACTATGTTCTTCCTGATCGGGATAATAGTCCTATAATCTATCCCCACCTGCCTTAATTAATTCTGCTGGAATTTGGTCAACTCCTGGAGACTTGTATGTTTTTAGTTTACCTATAGCTGTTTTTACTTCTGTTCAAGTTGGTTGAGCAACCAACGGCTCTGCTGTGAATATTTCACTTTCTACACTTCGGACATCTCCATGTGCATTTAATAATTGATTAAAGAAATGTTTCCACCAATTCAAAATATTATTTTGAGCCGCGAGTATAGTGCCATCATTGTCCTTAATTATGTTTATTCTAGGTTGAAAACCTTTCTTGAACTCATTTATTCCCTTGTAGAGATCCCTAACATTTTTGTCTTTACTATTTCCCTCTAATTCATTTACTTTGTCTTTGATATAGGTTCTATTCTTTGTTCTAATGATCCTAAAGGTTTCTCGTTTAGCATTATTGAGATTTTCGACCGTAGTGTCATTCGGATTCTGCAACCACTGTAGTTTTGCCTGCTTTCTTGCATTTACTAATTTCACGGATTCATCATCAAACCACGGTTTATTTCTTTTCAGTTCAAGTGGACCAAATTTTTCTTTTGTGGCTACTTTAATATTGCCTTTAATGCATTCCCAGGTTTTATCGATATTCATACCATCCCTAGCTTCTTGTTCGGCAGTCCAAAATATCTACCCATTCCACTGTCTCAAAAGACTCTGACCAAAGTATAATTATTTCCATTTCATCTTGGATGTTGTCTTGTCGAATACCAGCTGTCGCTAATCCGTTACGAGGATGCAGACACCAGGAAACTTTGATAGCCTGATTTGCAAGATATGCGACATTCAAGGTCGGCAGTGTCTCTGTGAGGAAGATTGAGACCGACAGATGTGGAATGTTGTTTACACAGTTTAATTGAAGACATAAATAGAACCGACTTACTCAAGAGAGTCAAAACAAATTGAAGAGACTTTTAAAGGAGGGACGGTATGGAATAAAAATACAATCTTGTATAGGGCAAATACCAATGTTAATCATTCATTGTTACTGTGCTTAAATAAGTTCCACTACGTTTTCTTCTTGTTTATCTATTTAATTTAATAATTCATAGGTCTTAAAATGTTGCCTGCAGGGATAGATGCGTCATTACATAAAACCCCCTACTTTATATTGTCTATATTTTCCCGTTGCACACTTGGGATATAATCGTATTTGCTAGTTGAGTTTTATCATTTCATTATTTCCTGTAGGCCTATCTTGATTTTCTTTCTATTTCTTAATACCGTGCACGCCGCTTATTGCGATCACTTCGGGACGCAGCTAATATGATAATATTAACCGACTGATAATATTAGCCGAAGGAATTAAATGAAGGATGGTTATATATATATATCACTTTCATACTTCCCTCCCCAAAAAACCTGCGATATAAGAATATACCTATTATCATACCTCGTATGGTATTCTCTATGCACAGGGTAGAGAAAGCTATGTGACTGCAGCACATGGTGCATTATTTTCGTAGAATTCATTCTTCAATATTTATTTACACAAATGAATTCCATCGATAGCTTCTCTAATTTGTCAAAGTCCCGTTTCATTTATTTCCAAAGCTACCTGTGAACACTGCCAACAATACACTGTCGTCGTGAGAACTGTACCGTACATGGAATGTGATTTGGATTTGATAATTCTGTGTAAAACGTATTATGTCTCCTCTAAAATATTTTATTTTTGCCATTTAAAATCAAAATTTACCGAAATCCTTTCTTAGTGAGCAATTACATTATGAAAGGAAGGTACTGTCAAAATTACAAGTCTCTACCTATTATAGTTTAGGCTCTATATATATGGTTGTGAGACATGGTAGTCAGCCTACTCTTCGGGAAGAACATAACCTGAGTGTGTTCGAAAACAGGGTGTTTAAGGAAATATTTGGGCCTAATAGATATGAAAATGGGGACTGGAGAAAACTGCATTAACGACGAGATTCTTAACCTGTACTCTTCACCGAAAAAAGTAAGGGTAATTAAATCACGGATGAAATGGGCTGGTCATGTTGCACGCATGGGGAGGAAAGACATCTCAAAAACATTGACTGGGAGACCCGAAGGAAAAATACCACTTCGAAGACCTGGACGTAGACGGGAGGGCAATATTAGGATAGACTTGAGGGAAGTAGGATTTGCGAGGGATGGTTGGATGGAGTTAGCAAATAATAAGGTTGAATAAAGGGATCAGGTAAGCTCGGCAATGAACCTCCGGGTTTCATAAAATATATAATATTCCTTTAGCTTGCTTAGGAATTGTCTATTGCCATTGAGTAAGTAAGTAAGCAAGCATTAAATTACAAAAACGTGCGTTCGAAGGAGAGTGAAAAGTAGAAAATCTGCGCTACGAACAAGTATCTATGTTGAGTGCACTATGCACAGTAAATTAATACAATAATTCCCAACGGATACTTTAACCCGGTGGGAGCAAATACAAACGCTTCATATATAAAACAATACCTTTCTGCTAAATCTGCTTTTAAAAGACTTAAAAATTCTATACCATGAGAACTTGTCGTACGCAGCATAGGCGTAACGAGGGGGAGTTTTGGGGGTTTGAACCCCCCCCCCCATTGATTAAAAAAGGGAAAATTGTACTATTTATTTGATTATTGTTATATATCACCTTTTTTAAAAATCTGCTTATAAATTACTTAATATGAGTTTAAAGCGTGGGAAGCTTAAAACTCGTTATTGTGCATCTTAATTTTTAAAAATTTCCGGGGGGAGGACCCCAGAACCCCCCCTCTCCAGATGTCATAACCCCCCCCCCACATATGGTCGGCCTGGTTACGCCTATGCTACGCAGTTTGGTTCTATGAAAATGCAGCCTATTCCCCAGGATGAACAATTTGTTGTTATACAAAGGTGCCCTATAGCTGTGGCAGAACTCATTTCGTGATTCTAATTTCCCATGTGTTATCTAACATCGTTGTTGTAGGCTACATTTTAATCTGAAATTTAATGAATTTTGTTCTCAAATAATAAATTTCCCTAGGTCTCACAGGTATGTACAATTTATTCTTTCCTATACCTCATGTCTGAAATAATGGTGCACTTAAACGGCCCTAACAAAACACACCAACTACTCAGAGCATACGACAAACAAGCATGAATACTGGTAGTATGAAGGGGGTTCCTATGGATTAGTGATCATACCACTTTGAGTGTTTAAGCACGATAAGCAATGGTGGCTCGGAACGGAGCTTTGATTGTGAAAACCCCGCATATAGCAATATTTTTCTTCGGTTCCGGCGAATTTCCTATCTTAATAATGTTAAATGTAACTCACTACATTGATGAAATTATTTCAAGGAAAAACCCTTTTATAACAATATTTGGAAGTGGAATTAATACTGCAAACCAGTAGCTTAGCCCTATGAATGGTAACTGGGATCAGATCACTATTCTTCACAGCCACAAATAGTGTTTTCTGAGTGCCTGATATCTGTTACATTTCCTAGAAATTGCTGAAAAGAAGGGTTCATTAGGGGATGGAAAATAAGATCACTAAGGCTAAAATGATCCCTTACCTATGCAAAACATAAAAGTGCGTTGTGTTTCTACTTAAACATGCACAGCATGAGCAGATGAAACAACATAAGGAGCAAAAGTTATAGATTTGCCTTGTTATGTGGTAAATTTTCTGTTTTTTCCTTACCCCTTCTCACCCTCTTTGATTGTGAAATTTCTTTCATACGCCTAAGCTCAAAGCGTGCCATGATCCGTGATATTAAACCAGTCTGAATGGTAATGTGTGGATGTAAAGTAGCCATGGTTAGAATTCAACGGATGTCATTAAGTTAAGTAACAAAATTAGCTGTTTTTGTAAGATTACATCGTTTTTAGCGTGCAGTCTCTCATATGTGGTAAATCACATCCCCTCACTATAACAATTACTCTCATATAACAATACAATCTTCTATGGTCCACAAATATCGCTATACGGAGGATTGACTGTATACAGGATTCCACGTAAGGCTGTAGGTCACGTCTGCTGTAATAAGATTTGGAATAGTCGTTAACTTATAATATTCTCCTTCTCATTAAGCGTGTCGCCTACACAACACCCACACGAGTAATCGTGAAAAATGCCCATAGGACGTAATGATAATGTGGTGAATTAAGCAAGCTATAAGCCTGTAAGAATGAGAAAAAAATTATTTCGTGTGTTTGGATAGCATGGACTTAATGTCCCCTTCCGTCTACATGACATTAGTCGATTCAGATTAACCTTTCGTAATTTATTTTTCGCATTTATGTGCTACATACAGCACATGAGTATAAACGTAGAGCATTTTGGCGAATTTTTGTTCAGCGGTACGACAACACTTACATATTCATTCTAAGGCATGTAAGAATCACATTTTTGTCGCTTACAACAGCTTAACTTATGAAAATAATTATTAAACTCTAAATCAAATTAGGAAAACTGATACAACAAATTGCCAGATGGAGTTAATAGGTCATATTTGAGAAACTATTGAGTTTTGGACCACGGTTACTTGAGAAAGTTTGATAAGCATGCGTGAAGGAATAAGGGTGATAACGAGAATATTAACAGAACGAATTTACAACAAATTCCTCACGTCAACAATAAGCCTATTAGTTTATTTTTGTCAAAAATCTGAAGCCGTACTAGTACGCAGTCAAAAAATTTAAGTTTATTTTGGAGGGGAAAAATTAAAAATCTGAACGTTTTTGGAAATGACCCATTGATTTTTCTACATTCATGGGGCTGCTAGGAACACCAAATTTTGCACTCTTACATCTGTTGTATGTGACAATGTTCCTGCCAAATGTTACGATTCTACCTGTCCTCTAAGTATGTCAAAAATTACATAATGGGAGGAAAATATACATTTACTTTAAAGCAAAAATGTAATTCAATATAAGGCATAACCTATGGAGACACGACAAAAAAGGAATAGGACCAAACTTGTTTACCTCTCAAAATCCGTTACTGCTGGTGCAATCGGTGTTTTATAAGTCTTGCCGTTTTGCTACTATAAGCCTTCATGAAGGTCTGCACAGACCTTGAAGTTGCATCCGCCATTTTGGATGTTTTTTGAGGGTGAAAAATAAAAAACCGTATCTTTTGGAATATTTCCATTGGTTAAAAGCTACAAGTATGCCGAATTTCTGGCTCATCTGGAAGTGAGCAAACAATTATGTCAATGAGGGAGTTAGCCACCAGCTTTGCAGTAGTAGTGATTTGCTACTTTTGAACCGTTAATTGGGCGTTACTTCGGTACCGGTCAGCCGATTTGGTCCGAAATCAAAAGGCTTTGTCCCATGGACGTCATAAGTGCGTACACTGAGTTTCAAGAAAACCTGATAAAGCGTATTCCCTTTATCATGCGGACAGATATTTTTACCCTTGGACCACAGACATACCTTTCTGAGCAGACAAGAACATGGAAGGCCTCCCTAGATGAGTGAACAGCCCAATACCGGGGCCACCTCAGAGACAACCACTAACA
Organism: Ectobius pallidus; assembly: GCA_964059195.1. Taxonomy (NCBI): domain Eukaryota; kingdom Metazoa; phylum Arthropoda; class Insecta; order Blattodea; family Ectobiidae; genus Ectobius; species Ectobius pallidus. The sequence continues at coordinate 169,950,051 of CAXKWD010000001.1, forward strand.
CATCCAGAGAGACACACGCCAGTCGCACAAACATTCATGCCGAACAAGGCGAAGATGGAAATTACAAGGGCATAAAATTACCTGACATTCGTCTCTCAGGTAAGGAAAAAACCCAGAAAATATCCCACCCAAGAAACTTTTCCCGATCAGGAATCTAACCAGTACCCGCTCCGTGAGGAGAGCGAATGTATCCACTACGCCACAGCAATTAATCTTCCATGAAAAAAAGTTCTGAAATAACTATTAACTGTTCCAAGAATTTGAATGTGGAGATGATCTCACTAGAGTAGATTGCAATATTGCACAGTGGCTTAACTCAAGTTACATGACTATACCTTTCTTTGTGAGGCATCTTATGGATGTAGTGTTCTTTGTTTATGCTTGTTTCATTAATGATGTGCTGTTATGACAAAAGGTTGGCTGAGATTAGTTTAGTTCAGTTTAGATTTGGTTGCTTCCAGTGCCACTTCAATGTTATTGTATTAATAGCCTGCAAGGCCAAGTTTGGAATTCAAAACTCAAAGTTACTTCCGTAAGTGTTAACCACTTCCTGAAAGCCTTCTCATAACATGATAGCCAGATGAGTCGAGTTCGGGTTCAGTGCCTTTTAATTTATGAAAATAATGCGTTCTTCAATTGAAGGACAAGGCAGTACACAAATAGTGAAACAAAAATAACAGAAGGGAAGCTAAAAAGAAGTGTCAATCTGTACATCTGCGCCCCACATAACCAACAATAAGTTATTTCACTGAATTTTCCTTAAGAAAGGCAGCTGAATAGCTCGTTTCCGAAACAATTTCGCTTCAAAATACCGTAGACTGAATGTGTACAATGAACAAAGGCTCTATGTCTAAATTCTCAATCATTTAGGGGTAAAACATAGTGGGAATTTCGTCCAGGGGTGAAAATCGATCACGGACTCATTGTATACACTATGAATTGTGGCCGAAAGTACAGATTCATTCAGATACATTCCTTAGAAGCCTTAATAGCAACACAGTTAACTCCAAGGCCGCAATACTATCTAAGTATCATTACTTAGTATCATTAAAAGATTCAACATTAACCACGTTGACATTAGTTGTTAACGACTCAGTGTATGCATAGCGCATTCCAAAATAGTACGCTGTAAATGTATGAATGAACAGATTAATACGTATAGACTCCTTATTCATGTAGGCCTACACAACTTGCCAAATTTGCCGTACCACAAGGTTCCGTAATGGGCCCACTATTATATAGGCCTATACATAATAATAAATATATTTATGAGATTACCCATACTCTTGCAGATCTAGAAGATGTAACACTTATTCTCTTTGCAGATTATATATAAGATAAAAGGTGCGCACAGATGTGCATTATTCATTCTTTAGCATAGTTCACCAATGATTTTGTCCTTTCGGCACACACTAGTATATGATAACGCTCGCACTGTTCACTACACAGAGTACACACACATTCATTGTTGGGATCATGGAATTTCCCGTTCTTACACACTTTGCTGTGAAATCCATGACCGCCAATCTGGTTATGACATGTCTCAGCTCTTGATTAGGGTTTTTCCAGGAATGTGTCGTCATGGCTTCAGTTAGGTAAAATTCCTCCCATATATTGTTCTGTTTCTACTTTCTGATCCGTAGCACCTCCTTCACGGCAGTCATCTTCTAGTAAGAAAGTCTTTCTGGCCAACACGTATACTAATCGGGATGGGGTATACTTGGAGAGACCCATGGTTCTTTTAAGGAATCTAGCTTTTATACTCTCGATGTTTTGCAGTTGTTTTACTGTAAGATGTGCCCATATTATTTCCAATCCATATGTTAGTGCTGGTACCACTTTTGCTTTGAACAATCTGAGGGTTGTATCTAGTGACAATAGTTGTAAATTGTTGATTTCATTGATACTTCTGATTGCTTCAAATTATTCTGTCCTGCAAATGCATTCCAAACGATTTTCCTGTTAATTGGATAGTGACACCCAGATACATATAACAGTTTCTCTTTTTCAGTGGTAAATTCTTTGCAGATTATACCAACCTATTAATAAAGGGGGAAGAGTTGGATATTACTCATAAAGAATTAACCATGTGAAAGAAAGCTCTTTAGCTTGATTTCGGGATAACATATTAACTCTGAACGTTACATCCTAATAGGCTTAGGGAAACTGAGGAATAAATTTTATGTTTTTTTTTTTTTTAATTTAAATTTTTTATGGCTGAAGGTGTAGGCCTAACTCCTTAACAATGTAAACGAACATGGCTTCAGCGAAGGTAACTTACATCTGCAAAAATAAATATAATCGGAATAGATGCTTGCTCTTTAGACATGGGTAGAATATGTCATTATCCTATACCGTTTCCTGTAAGGATGAGAGGAAGATCTGTGCAGCACCTGTTAGCTTCTGGGTAAAGAGCTCTGGGCTTTTTTAGTTTTTCCTCCTGCCACTTGAGCGCGCTGCTCTCCACATTCAGGTATTGTCAACTTCCGGTTTCCTCATTCTTGTGTGTTTTCAATATGAGTTCGGGACGGTTCGCCAATTTTACAGTGAAGGAGTTAAAAAGGATGTTATCCGAAGATGGTGCAACAAATATTTCATAGTTAACAAAGCAAGAGTTGATTGCAAGGTGAGAAATCAAAGCTACCTGTCTTCTGAAACGTTCGCTAACTGTTCTAATATGGTGCAATATGCCTGCGGTCTCGAATATTTTTGTATACTGTTGCACGATTTATTTTCATGTTTTTTTACAAATATGCATGAACTTTTTCGTATCATAACTTATTGAACACACAGTCTAATATACGACGCTGTTTGTTTTGGTTGCAGGTTGCTCAGGCGAGAGAAAAATCCGGATAGGAACTTTGCCTTATTCGAAGTTGAGGTTATAGAATCAGAAAGTACCCACGACTTTCCTTCGACAAATTTCTTCAACATAAATTCATTCAAGAAAGAACGGTTTAAACTTTTTGACGAAGACTCCATAACCACATGGTTCGAAAAGCGTAGGGCAGGCAGCAGTATGAAAGCTGGCCGGACTCTAGCAAGTTAGTGAATAAGAAACATTATGCACAAGTACAGGCACAGATGTTACTTACTGATATTCACAGGTGTGACTTTGTTATTTGGACTAAGAAGGGCATCATTATTCAAAACATAAAATTTAACAAAGCATCTTCTTAAGTGCTACTTCATAAAGTAAATGTTTATTATCAAACAGTATTTTTGCCTCTTCTGCAAAATACCAATAAAAATTATTAGTTGTACAGTTGTCATTGTCTTTTGATTTGTATTAAATAAAAATAGCTGAACCACCATGCTTTTTATGACTACGACAAAAATAAGAGGCTACTTTAAAATTTTGAGTATTTGTTCCGCTATCCCAATTACCTCCAAATTATTGTCTGATGACATAATACATAACATATCTGATTTACCTAGAAAACCTTGAATTAAAAGAAACATGACGTTTACAAAATTAGTGTTATAATTAACTATAGGCCTATTATGATTCAATTTTTCTTTATCAGGTTTTGTTCTACTTGTTACAAGAGTTTCTATTACAGGCATACAACAAATCTGGACATATTAAGATACATTTAAGCTATCCTTAGGCCTAGGCCCACATTCTACTCTAAAAAATCATCAAGCCCGGACCCACGTGTTCCTAAAAATTTGTATGTAGTCTGTTTTTTACTCAATTTCAATACAGAATGACCATTTTATCGGTTACGGGAGAAATTTCGATTGACATTGACATTCTTAAATGTCAAAATAAATGACCAAATAAATTGGCAACAAAAATTACACTGAAAAGATGAAATACTAATTTAACATGGAAATGAAACTTGATTATGAGCCTAAACGAGGTTAAGTTGGTCAGGTATACTTATTATTTCATAGGCTTATATATTTTTCTCAAGATATACTATATCAAAAATATCTTAATTACCGGTACTCTAAAAAAAACATGAAATACTCGCCAAAACTGCTCAAAGGAACATTAAAATCATCTTCTGTGAAGTGACAGCTGCAAACACGAGAGTACTGGGAAGGTGTTTTTCCATGGCGTAATTTTACCATCCATTCTTGAAAAACCGCCCTTTCTTTTGGAAAACTAAGTCCTAAATTTTTGTTTGAAACGGCTGAACAGCCGAAAACATAGCAGTTAATAGGCATAATTACTTCCAAAACAAGACACAAGCACAGAACTGCATTGTAAACACAGGCCTTTGAGATAACCGGAAGTGGATAATACCTCATTCTCGCCGGCCATCTTAAAAGCGCAGAGCTCTATAGCTCATTGGTAAATACAGACTACAGTGGTATTAATCAGAGGCGAGAGCCAAATGCGCGTGAGGGGAAGTGATATATATGGGGGGAAGCGTGGAAACGGATAAGAATGGTTTTTATAACTACAGTACACGGTCTTACCGCACTGGATGCAACGACACAACCCTGACCAATACACCCCTCCATGCAGTACAAATATTTATTGAACTTGTCTGCATCTACTGCGCATCCATGCTTGGACTGTCACCTCTGATTAATACCACTGTATAGGCTATGCGTATTAAAATAAAGACGATGCCCGGCTCAACATATAAGTTTCTCTAATGAATACAATTTCTAAAACAAGTTCAACCTAATTAGAACTATTTAATCAATTACGCATGTCCAGTTTATTTTTCCGATTTGCCCTGGAATGATCCTTCAACCGTCCTATTTGACCAAATATAGGGGACGAAAATTAAGGGCTGAAGCTTTAGCCAAACTCCAGTATAGTAACGGTGAATATAGCTAAGGAACCTCTAAAAATGATAAAGATGAGCTGTAAAATAAAAATCAGGTAGACAGTATACCGAAAAACTCTCCAGTCCATGAGCATAATGTTTTCACTTAGAACTGAAAATCGTCTCTCGTTAGTGCTTTTCTTCGAACTATATTGATTTTGTACTTAGATTTATTGTTCTAGCAAACCTTATAACATATTTTTATTTATGGTTGGTTATGTTTTGTCGTATGGTGACCTATATTTAGTTGCTGAATAAACTGACATAGGCCTACTTAATATATTCATCAGTTTATTTGCCATTTGCTGAAATTTTCCTCTAAACTATACGAAATGTCATTTCTGTATGCAAATAAAACACTTTAAATCTGCATAACAGTAATCACGAAGATATTACAAGAGCAAAATAAATTGAATAACTTCTTCCTTGGGTTCACAAATAGAAGAAGCTACTCTAATTCGTGTCTGAATGGAGATGGGAAGGCGCCGCGCATCGGAGAAGAGACAAGGTAACGAAAATATCTAATCGCAAAGAGCACGCGAACATTGATACAACATGCTAACGAGGACTCATGCTTACAACTTTGCAACTTCAAAGCTAATTAACGTTTAGTCCTAGCACTGATTTCGTGCTTAAAGCGGGAAGAAAATTATGCAAAACTGTAGACAACTGTGACAAAAATAACGTTACCTATTAATAACATACCTACGAACACACACGGCAGCACGACAACTTGCTAAACGTTTTCTCTTAGTATATGCCAGTACGAAATTTATATCGTCATTAAACACAAAGTAGAGAAAATGGCAGTCTAACTTAGCCGGTTAGTTTGAGAATTAAATAATGGGCCTCCAAATGTGACAAATAATTATTATGTTATTCTGCATCGTAAACATTGTTTAACAGAACTCTCTTCTTCTAAGTAAACTTTCATTTTACGGGCTGAGCCTGTTATAGTAAAAAATAAAGTGGAGATTACAGAGGATGTCACCAGATGTCACTTCGTTCCCTCCCCTTTCCACAAATTAATATTATCCATTTCATTCGTTTTAACCACTACAAATACTAGTATTTATACTACTCCTACTACTATTAATCGTGTACCTATTCTTCACTACAATTAAAAAAACAAATAACAATTTCGGCAATAAAAATTGGGTCCAAAAACTAGTTGATTTTGACAAAGCACAAACGCAAGCCAACACAATATATAGCTTTCGCTCAAATCATTACTTACGACCTTCATTTCTCTCCAATAGTTGGGTAGTAAAACATTTTGTACAAATTCTCTTAATGCTAGTATGTAAAAAAAAAAAGTATGATGAGCCAGGTTAGGATTTTTAAGTGTAATTTCCATGTGGAAAAAAGGGAAAAGGTAGCCTATTAAAAAATAAGCAAAATAGGGGATAAAAAGGTGCTACTAGATACATTATGTTTAACAAACTTTCATTTACGAAGAGCAGGCAACTGTCTAATTCCAATGAAATTTAAAAAATAGTTAATATACAAATAATCTTCCATAATTCATTGTATTTATTATACTGTATGTATGTATCTAACTTTAGACTATATTTCATATAAGTTATTAAATACCTAAAAGTTTTTCTTCCAACTACTGGTTCTCGTAAAATTTAAAAACAGAGAATAGAACACACACATAATTATTTTTGTTGTAGGTTTCCTTCAGTCCCGCGTTTACTAAAAACAGAAGGCTCATTACTCAACGTTCACTGCAAGTTGACAAATTCGTTGAAAGTTCCTCAGATCTAAGGTAGGCTACTGAAACGAAACCATAATTATATAATAATATAGCAATGAAGGAACTCAAAAAGGTTATATGCTGTAAACGATCAAATGCACTTTAGAAGGTTATTAAGAAACTGCAATAAGATTCAAAAAAGTGTATTATGGGCATGTTGGAGAAAAAAAGAATAAGTCTTAAAAAAGGAGAAAACAGGTGCTAGAAAATTGTCTCCATTATCAACTATTGACACTATAGACTCTGGTTTCTTCGGAGGGGTTCAAATTTGTCCTATGATAAAAGGTGAGCACCTAAAAATCCTAAACCTGATGACAAGTCACTTGTAACGGGTCGATAAACTCTCAGCAAGCGAGATTAATATTTTACGAACGAGCTAGTGGAAAATATGAACGGCACCATCGACCAAACCAACAGCTACAGTACATAACAGCCGGGAACATATTAAAATAAATCTCGCAGCCAAGGAACCTCATAGTGATTTACGACAGGATATTTGAGGACCGTTTTTTCAAAACTCGCTTTATGCAAAAAACAAAGCGAGTTTTGAAATGGCCTCTACATATGCACGAAGCGAGTTTTGCAAAAACGAGCTGTATTCTCTGTGCTATAATTTCATAATAAAGCAAATTTTGCTAAAGCCGGCTGCATAGGCTTTTAGAGGATGCTAAACAGTATGTATTAACACAAAAAAAGACTGAAAAAAAAAATGCATAAAGCGAGTTTTGGAAAAACGGTCCTCATTTCTGGTATGCTGTAGGCCTATCTGCAAACTTCAGATATATATTTATGCTTTTTTTTAATCTACTAACCTCATTTAGGCCTACATGATTTCTAGCATAACTGTTTCTAAATAGCACATAAACACACCAGTTCATTCCAAGGTAAAATTCCATGGAACAACTGAAAAGTTAGCCTGCAATCTTAACGCAGCTAAGCCTTTCTGTCTTTTAGTCAAGTAACATACGGTGATTCCCTGATCATAACCTATTAATCTGTGATTGTGTTGTATGCATCACACCAAAGAGTACTGCAATTCCTATATACGACATATTCTAATTTTACTTAACCTTGCCTATGCCAGATCCAAGATTAATATAGGCTACAGTGCAAAACAGTGAAACAGAAATTAGTATTGGTCGTCCCTCAGATTTCCTGTCTACTGTATAGATTTTATAGCAAACCATTCGTATCTATGAAGCAATTAGCAGCAATGACACTTAGCAACTGATAATCGAGGTTGCTGTATGCTTATCAGGAAGCAGTTTTATGCTGTTTCATGTTGAACCGCATATGACCTTTTACTTAAGATAAACATACGTAATACAAACATCAGTTTACCCACCTTGCCTGGTCAAAGCCTGTCGAGACATGATATAATTATAGAAATCCACAACTTGTTCAAAGTTTCACATTCGATCCACTGTACTCTAAGCACACACGCTTACTACTGATCGGTATCTGTACTTACATAACCAGAGCAGTGTAGCCAACAAAACAAAAGTTCATTTCCCTTTAAGTATTATTTAAGTGAGCACACTTCCAGATTTGCGCAACGTTTCTACTTCTCAAGGTTATTTTCGCTCAATTTCTTTGAGTACACAGGCGTAAGAGACAGTAAAGCATATTTCCATTCAGAAATGCTTCATCGCGTGAGTTTGAACATACTGTGGTTAGATACGGTATCTCAAAGTAAAGTAATGCATGCAAATAACTATCCCTCCCCAGATGAGTGATCAGCCCAATGACGGAGCCACCTCCGAGACAACGCGTACACATAGAACTATATACAGTACACCAATTACCCACACACTCATTCCGAGCAAGGCGAGGATGAGGGTGGTAGTGACGGCCAGGTAAGGAGGGACCAGAAGGGCCTAAAGTTTCCCGACATTCGTCTGACAGGTGAAGAAAAATCCCACCTATGAAACTTGTCCTCGCCAGAAATCCAACCCAGGCTCGCATTTCCTACGCCACAACGGTGGACTGGTAATAATTAATCACAAATGAGAATGTGAACAGCTGATTAAAATGACTGTCAAAAACGAATGAATTAAAAAATCCCTTTAGGCAGGCCTACAGGCGGAGGTAGATTTCGAAGTGCTTTTGGTTTAATTTATTGTCGCTGCATAGCACTCTTCTTCTTTAGCCTTGGCATGGCAAACCTGCAGTAAAGAGGAAGAGCCTACAATCAGTTGTTTTGACAACAATAATAGGATATAATATTCTGGGAGGCCGTGCGCAAGATCAGCAATGAATAAAATTAGCAAAGCCGCTAAACAAGACAAAATTATGATATTATAATAATTCTTTCAAGTGTTATTATTTTCAAACATTAAAATCTCGCATCATATGAGAGCTATCAAGAAACTATTTATTGATTTGTAGAGTACTCATCAAGAGCTTTTCAACGATACCCCACAAGACGTGGTTTCAAAAGTTTCGAATTTTCATCCCCCACCCCCACCCTCACTCGAACCCCCGAATCGTTGGTGTCACTGTGAACTCCATAGGGAGTACTCTAATTTATTCAAACAAAGTTTCCCTCTATACTTCATAGGGGCCGAGATATACATTTTTAAAAATTTCAACCCCCTCCCCCGACCACCCCCTCGGGCCAATTTTGCTCATTAACGAACTTGTCCGAACTATTGGGCCTAGAAATAACATATTAAAATTTGGTTCAAATATCTTCAAAATTACGGCCGCTATCGTGTAAAGATATATATATATATATATAAATATCACAATTTTTTTTTGAACGGTGTAACCGATCAGTTCATACGGACTTATATAAAAAGAGGAATCAAATATAAGAAAATACATTTCACGGACAATATTTGAACTTCCCGCAACATTATCGACTACTAAAAACTAACATTACGCCTAGACTATTAGAATGACCATAAAACAAATTACATGACAAGACAGAGGACATTTACACGAACAATTTGATATACAACACGATCATCTGAATCAAAAGACATTACCAGCAATTACAAATAATTAATCAAACGATTAATTATTAACACGACAACATAGAAAATTACATCATTCAACGCATAATCAAGAAAGCTATACAACTACACTTATTGCAAACAATAGTGACAATTACTTTATGAATCATTAACTAAATAAGGGAATACAATGAAGTGAAGGCGTGGCTTTTCGTCTAGAAAAGACCACTGTCGCCAGCTATTAAAGTGAAGTTGATGGATACGTTTCTTCCCAAACCTCAACCCACTTTAACGACAAATATTTCAAACACTAGCAGACGACTTAGCTAATTTCCAATCATAAGAGACAAAGCCTACTGACTGAACCAATGGAATGGCTAGAATATTTTAACACCGAAACATATTAACACGAACAGGAGCGACCAACAGAGACTTGAAGACATCTATTCAACAGCGACGGACGTAATTTTTATAGACTAAACCGGAGTTAGAAATATACAGTGAAACAGTAACAAGTACTAATAGTAATTTTATACCGACTTTTAAATAATACGGTCGAGGATAAAGATATATATATTGGAATAAGACAAGATTATAGATATTATTTTTCGTATTGAAAAGTTAAACGAATAAATACCGCCATAAGATATATAACCTAAAATTCCTGCAATAAAACGTGCAGACGTTATAAGTATAATAATATAACCTAAAGTAATTTTGGCGACGACGAAGCAAATAGATAAAGACATTACTGTATTCTTCCTCCAGACATTTTAAGAAATTAACAAATCAAGTGAAAGATTTTCGGACAAAATAAACTTACAAATATTATTCAAGTTCATTATCAATAGACTTCATTTTTACGACCTATAATCCCTTCATCTTATATCCTATTTTAGTTTTCGTCGAGCACGACCCTGAAAGAGATCTCGCTCTACCAACTGAGTTAAAAATAGCCGGACATAATATATTCAACGACCCCTACTAACAATTATACATTGGCACCCAACAGTCATAAATTAGCACCCAACATTACGAACAGTTATAAATTGGCGCTCATCTCGGTGCTAATCAAATACTCCCCCTACAAACGGTTATAAATTAGCTGCCCAACTTGTGGCCTAACAAACCAACGGTTATAAATTGGTCGCCCAACTCTAGGCCAATATATCCAAACCTACAAACAGTTATAAATTGGCTCCCATCTCAGGGCAGAATTTTCGAAACGAAATAGGATATAGGAATTAGGCCAACAAAAGTCGAAAATTTTTTTGAAACGACACGGGGGATAGACGAAATTCATTAATAAATTAATTCTTCGCAACAATAAGCAATAGTGTATAGACTCCATGTGGATTACCAACAACATCAACATTCACCATCAACATTCACCATAAACCCTCCACTCAACTGAAAATCTACACCCCCGCCCCCCCAATTCTACAAGAGATCGACACCCCCCTTCAGCTTGTGACCTCCAGTCAGCTGATGGCCATTCCTAGGCTATTAACCGACAGACAGCTGCAACAACAGAAGGACTAGGGTATCGTTAAAATTTTTTGCTTATACTTACAGAGTTCACAGAACAATAATATTTTTTTTTCTTCAATTTTTTTGTAAAGGCTTAAAATAACTTTAAATTATATCCTTTCAAGAAGGAATGACTTTTTAGATTTATATTTCAGTAATTATTTTTCAATTTCACATTTTTCTATGCGTTTACGCAATAACAAAATTAAGATGTCTGTGAAAACTGTACAAGTAATAACATGTTCAAGTGACCCAGAACCACAGCATGAATCCCTACACCCAGTGTCAAATGATGAATCTAGTTTGCAAAGCAGTGAATTAGACAATAGAAATGTCAATGTAAGTGAGAATTTAACAGCAGGTGTAACATCACAGTCAGCTGTTCCAACAGATACTATGTCTTCTAACCCTGAAATAGCCACTGTAAATGTCAATGCATTGCAACAAATTATGAATGCTATAACTTCTCTGGCCAGTCAAAATACTGCGCTAACTGAAACAATTAACTCATTGCAGACTGAAAGTAACAGTCAAAACACTGCGCTAACTGAAACCATTAATTCAATGCAAACTGAATTAAACAATCAAAACACTAATCTAAACACAACAATTAACTCATTGCAGACGGAATTTAATAGTAAAATGAATTCAATGCAGACCGAATGTAATAATCAAAATACAACCTTAACAACAACAATAAATTCAATGCAAACAGTACTTAATACTCAATTAACTTCACTACAGACAGAAGTTAATGAAAATTTGAATTCAGAGCTAACAGCTCAAACCAGTAATCTAACTCAATTAATGCAAAACCATAGACAACAGGTTGCTGAGGAATTAATGCAAATCGATTCCCGAGTAACACAACAGATAGCATCTTCAGAAAATATCTTAACTGGACAAATAGAAACTGTACAGACAGAGGTTCGTACCCAGGTAGATGGAATTCGAAATCATGTAAGTGCAGTAGAAAGAGAAGTTAGGAGTAACAACACTAGATTGGTGTCCCTTAATTCGGAGTTGGACAGATTGCGTCATAGGTTACGGGATCAGGAAGATCGTACAGAGAGTACAGTCTTGGTCTCTGACCGGGGCGAAATTGCGTCAACTTCATCTGCTCTCCTAGACACGCCTACTGATACACCTATCATTCCCCCTCTACCCGCAAGCTTACCAAGATCCAATAACGGATTGAACCATCACACTGCAGGTAATTCAAGTCAAAGTAATAATAATAATCATCAAAATTTCAACCCCAGTAATCAGATTGGATTTACCCTTAGTCAAAGCGACTTGCCTCTTCCCACGTTTGAGGACAAACAGAAGACTAACCCCGTAAGATATTTGCGCGAATTAAAGACCTTTTTCAATTTAAGAAATGTACCCGAACAGTTAAAAATGATCATGGTATCCAGGTCATTAAAAGGTAGCGCAGCTCGATGGTTCAATGTTGTTAATGACACGCTGGAATTGAATATGCAGACATTCGAAGAGTCCTTTCTTCGAGAATTCTGGTCAATATCAGATCAAGAGAGATTAAAAGGTCAGATTTTTCATGGAAGTTTTGATCGTAATAGCGGCCAAACCTATATGGAACATTTTATTTCTTTATGTGATTCAAAACAGCTGTTAACCCCTAGTATCGAAGATGAAGTCTTCATCAAAGCCCTCTGCTTACACTATCCGTTTTCAATAAAGAACAGTTTAATTGTTGCGAGCCCCAAGACAATCCCTGACATGATAGCATTGTTGAAATCCCTACAGGAATCCCCATTTCCACCACAAAAGATAAATAAATCCCAAGTTACCAACACTAATCAAGGCCTAAAAAGAAACATTAATTATGTCCAAACCAAACCCAACCAAAACGCTTTTGGATGCGAGACGCGGACAGGATCTGCCCAGTTGTGTGAGGAACAACAACAAGTAAATGAAAACGAGACTAATGTTATCCATGAAAATAGCTCAAATAGCCCAGGACAGTTCTGGAGAAATACGCCATATCAGAGAGGAAATAGGACTTCTTATTGGAGAAGTAGAAATTTTAGATATCGCCCTTATCATTTCAACAATGGCAGAAACTACTCAAACTACAACAATGGTTTCAGAAACAACAATTTTAGATACCAAAACTACAACAATAATTATAACAATAATCATAATGACTACACACATGATAACTCCTCAGGCTCGAATCAGAACAACAGAAATAACTATGGCAGACGACCATACAATGGAACACCCCGCTGGTTCAATAGGACTCAATACAATCAAGGATTTTTCCGACCAAGTTTTCGAGGTAGAAATAACTCACGCCGGGGACTAAACCAATATGCTAATAACAATGGACAGAATAATGAAAACCAACATGACACAACTGATAACAATCATGAAGATGGCAACAATGGCCACCAGTCACCACCACCGACGGTTGTTTTAAACGACTAAGGGCACCATTGGAACCTCGCAAAAGGGGCCCTGCAGTTCTAAGGAACAATAATGGAGGTACAGCTAATAAAGTCATGAAACTATCAGATAAAGCACTCAGGTCAGCACCACACTCAGTACAAGACTCTAAAGCCTACAAACAAGCTTTGTCAACAACTGTTACACAGCACAAACCCACTACACTTAGTAGAAAAGGATTTTCGAATGCCGCCGTGCATGCTGTAAGTAGCATGGTGTGCCCGAGCAATTCAGGATTTTCTGGTGCAAAACATAATAAAGTTGCAGTAAATAACCTGAATGACACTAATATTGATTCTGTTAACAATAAAAAGAAAAACCACAAAACAGGACATCACAACAATGCAATTATTCACAACAAAGAAATAGTTCGTGATAAAATTGCAACCATACATAACACCACTATAACAAACAAACTTTCTAAAACAAACAACACAACACCTCATGTTCTTACAGTCAACAATGGAGTGGACAACAATACTGTAGTTAACAATGACTGTACAACAACCGATTTTCACAACAATACAGACATGACCACGCCCACAGATATCACTGTAGGCATCTTACAACGTAGTGAATTGTCTCAAGACCCAAATAAACCCCCTACTATTGAGGTATTGATAGGTGAAAATCCCTATCAAATTACTCTCGATACCGGATCAGATGCCCAAGTAATGTCGCAAAACACATTCTTGGAGTTGCAACGAACTCGAGCAATTACACAGATTTTACCGGTATTCAATATGTCTGCACTTCTCGCAGCAGGCCGAACAAGATTTAGAATACGACACCAATGTTTCGTACCTTTAAACATAGCCGGTCATACGGTGGAAGTTCTATTCCTTGTGATAACAGGATTAAATTTACCATTGATTGTAGGCAGTGAAGTTTTTAGACAGCTAGAAGCTATCATTGACTTTAGAAATGAAAATTTCAATTTTATTGGAAATGACAGGCAGGAGCTTACTGTACCGTTCCGGAGGCCAGCCCCCCTTCCATTCACAGCAGGCGACTGTAACCCAGACCTGCAGGAAGAGACGTTCTTTGTTGAGGCTGTAAATACCTACCCCCAACCCCTCATACAGCTTACACAAGACGACCATTCACAACAACCACTCACTCCACTTCTGTCTTCTCAAACAGAACATAATATACAACACTTAACTTCAGAAGTGGATGTAAATATTCAACACATTATGACGAGTTCTGAGATAGATTCGCTTATATTGGCCAAGGTAAGCGAAACTCAGGGCTTAGATACACACGCTCAGCAAACTTTATTAGGTATACTGAGAAAACATAGAGATTTGTTTACCAATAAGATTGGAAAATGTAATCTCTATACACACCAAATAAACCGACGCTCTACCACTGTAATACGACATAAACCGAGATCCATCCCATTGAGTTTAAGAGCCAAAGTAACTGCTGTGATACAAAACATGTTGGATCAGGGAATCATCGAGGACTCAATGAGCAATCATAGTAATCCCCTCTGTATAGTAATAAAGCCCTCAGGAGATATTCGCTTAACAATTGATGCTCGGACCCTCAACAATGACTGCCAGGAGGACAACTATAAGCCGTTGACTTCTGATGAGTTATTATCAAGAGCAAAAGAAGGAGATTATTTCTCTTCAACCGACCTAAACTCAGCTTTTTGGCAAATCCCTTTAGACTCAGAATCACGCGATATGACCAGTTTTAATTATCAAGGACGGCATTTCAGATTTTGTCGCGTCCCGTTTGGCTGTCGCACGTCTTCAGCCGCACTGCTACGTGCGCTAGCACTAACTTTCAATTGGAGCAGCAACCCTTTCATAATCCCCTACCTCGACGACATTTTGATTGCGTCATATTCAATAGCAGATCACATGGATCACATAGACCAAACCTTAGACAAGCTAAGAACAGCAGGATTCACCCTTAATATCTCCAAGTGCCATTTCTTTCAGCGAGAGGTAAAATTTCTCGGATATATCATATCCGGGAAAGATTTCCGTATCGACGACGAAAAGGTGGCAGCCATCTTGCAAATCCCAGCCCCTAAGAATCAGAAACAATTACGATCTTTCCTTGGTGTATGCCAATATCAGGCCAGATTTGTACAAAATTATGCCCAAGAAATTTTTCCCCTAAAGCCTCTTTTGCGGAAGGCCCAGAAATGGGAATGGACAACGGAACATGATGCGGCCTTCAATAAGGTTAAGCAGCTGTTCGCGGAGTCCATCCGACTGCAAAAGCCAGACGATTCGATTCCATATTTTATAGCCACAGATGCCAGTGCCCGTGGGATCGGAAGCATCTTATTCCAGGTTAAAGACGGCGAAAAACGCCTAATAGCCACCGCAAGCAAAGGCTTGAACACCACACAGTCCAGGATGTACCCTACCGAATTGGAAGTATACGCAGTTCATGAAGCCTTAAATAAATACAAACATTACATTTATAATCGCAAAGTAACAGTATTGTGCGACCACATGAGTCTGAGTTTTATCAATCAGTGCAAACTGAGCAACTCCAGAGTATCCAGGTTTATCAGCGCCATATCCCGATATAACATAGAAATACAGCACATAAAAGGATCTGATAACAAACTTCCCGATATTCTTTCTCGTTTGCCTAGCCATCCAGGCATAGCCAGTATGGAAGGACAGGTTGAGAAAGAAGTCAAGATCATGAGAATCACTGTCAATGACAAATATAAGCTCAACAATAAATTAGCAAATTTAGTGACACTTCAGAACGACGACGAATACCTTTCATCTATTCGGCCTAGGCTGCAGGGCATCCCCGATTCAAATTCCAATCCGGCATGCGGCCATGATAACCAGAAAACCATTGCATTACACAATAATGTGATATACAAACTATGCGGACTGGAAACCCCTACTTGGAAACCATACGTACCGAAAGCGTTGGAACATGACATAATTGCAAGCTACCACGAGAACTTAGCTCACAGCGGTACTGATCGAATGATAAATGCAATCAGTGACCATTTTTTCATTAAACAGTTAGGACGAAAAGTGAGACTGTATGTCAGTACCTGTCACTTATGTCAGACTGGAAAGAATAAAAACACCGCCTACGCCACTGAGATACATTCTGTAGAATCAACAGCACCAAATCAATTAATATGCGGAGATATATTGGGACCCCTCATACGCACTAACTTCGGTAATCAATATGTTTTTGTTTTGGTTGATGTATTCAGCAAATTAGTAGCCTTGTATCCCATAAGAGATTTATCAACAAAGATTTGCTTAATGAAGATGCAAGAATATGTCAATACGTTCGGACAGGTATCCAGTTGTCTGACAGATAACGCCTCAATTTTCGCAAGCCGGAAATGGACAGATGGCTTAAGTAGGATAGGAATCAAGACATTACATTCATCTAATTATAACCCACAAAGCAACATTTCCGAACGATATATCAAACAGGTTATATCTTATCTACGCTTACTCACACACAGACAACACAAAAATTGGTTTCGTTACTTAAAACCTATACAGGCCATATTGAATGAAACGAGACACCAGGTCACAAAAGAAATTCCTTTGGAAGTAGTAAAGCAATGTAAAGTTGGACCCCTCTTTTCAAACACCCCACCTGTTTTGAACACTTGTGAGAAATCTGACATTGAAGTGTGTCAAGCCATTCTTCAAAGGTTACAAAAGCGATGGTTGAAAAGAAAAGAAAAGCCACGCAAGAAAAGAAAGAAATGGGAACCCAAATTAGGAGACTATGTACTACTAAGACAACATGTGTTATCCAACAGACTTCAAAACAAACAACGTAAGTTTTCTTTAATCTTTAAAGGACCATTAGTAATAAATGCAAAATTTAGTACCGATACCTTTGAGTTAAAAGAAGCCAAGAAACCCCATAAAATTGTTGGCAGATATCGTAAACAATTATTGAGACCATATCATGTGATGTCACGGATTGTATGAGAATCAAAGCATACGAGGTAAATTTTGCTCTTAATCAATGAACTGGAAACGAAAAAGGACTACGAGAATGGAATGTAAAATATTTTTGCGTGAACCCTCTCAGATCTATGTTTCATTTTTACGTTAACACAACGAATGTATTAATTTAAGGTAAAATAATGAAGCCCTCATTTTATAAGTAAACACTGAAAGACAATAACGATACAGGAATTACCTCATATAATGAAGTGATTTTTGCAGTGTTTCCTTGAAGACGAAGAGATGTGTGTACAGCCTTTCTTCGACTAAAATTGTATATATATTTAAGAAGTGATGTGCAGATTCCCCTCTGAATTATACTGAAGGAAATGAAACATCGATTTGACTTAGGATAATCACACTAGTATTTGATTTAAATATATAAGAAAATTTTAATTACACTTATTGAAAATATTGAATTAAGTTTTATAATTACACATTACACTTTGGTTAAAGAATTAAGATTTATGAATAAATAAGTATTTTACTATCATGCATATTCAATTTAGGATCCTCCCTACAACCTTACACCAATAAAATATAAGGTATAAAATGGAGATGAAACAGATAAATAATGAGTTATGAAAAGTGAATTTATGAGTGTGCAAAGATTATGAATAATTAAAGGTAAGAAATGAGTCGACGATGAAAAATGAGAAAAGTATGACAAGGAAGGAATCCACTGTCAAAAGAGTGAAAAAGATCACTAATGAGAAAGAAAATAATAAAATGAAGGTAAGGCATGCACTTATAATAATCATGCTAGAAAAAGCAGATTGACATATAAGAATGATATTATTGATTGTGTAGGAGTAAGAATGCATAAATTTGTAGTAAACTTGAACATGATATTACGAAATAAGCAAAATAAATTCATTTTAATAAAAAGGATACCTGAAGAACAGAAGAAAGAAAATAATACGTTTTTAGATTGTGTAATTAAACATAAAGTGTGAAGTGTATAAGTAATCAAATCCCATTGTGTGTTAAATAAAATTTTATGTATTTAACGGTAAGTAATTAAGTGTAATTAGTAAAATTGTTTCATTAGGTGAAGAACAGTGATGTACCAGAAATGAGTTACAACCAGTCAAGATGACTATTATCAAGTAATTCAATGTAACAAAGATTTCATTTTATTAGGTGAAAAGGAAAGAGAAGCGTACTACAAGTGAGTACAATGAAGTAAAGAAAGGAAGATTATCAGCTGATTCAATGTAACAAGTGTATGATTTAACAATGTTTATATTTTAAGAATTTTAATGTGAAAACTATATTTTTATTCAGTCGACGAGGAAGAACACAGATAAAAGATAACAGATAATAAATTACAAAATATTCATCATTACAAAATCAAAATGACTAATTGATATACGAACTGATCGAGAAATTTTGGATGCGAGACTAACGAAAAATTTTTAAAATTATTTATAAAACTATTTTCCAAATACCAATTACTTCATAATTTTAATAATTATAGCGTTCGGACATTTGTAACCGATCAGTTCATACGGACTTATATAAAAAGAGGAATCAAATATAAGAAAATACATTTCACGGACAATATTTGAACTTCCCGCAACATTATCGACTACTAAAAACTAACATTACGCCTAGACTATTAGAATGACCATAAAACAAATTACATGACAAGACAGAGGACATTTACACGAACAATTTGATATACAACACGATCATCTGAATCAAAAGACATTACCAGCAATTACAAATAATTAATCAAACGATTAATTATTAACACGACAACATAGAAAATTACATCATTCAACGCATAATCAAGAAAGCTATACAACTACACTTATTGCAAACAATAGTGACAATTACTTTATGAATCATTAACTAAATAAGGGAATACAATGAAGTGAAGGCGTGGCTTTTCGTCTAGAAAAGACCACTGTCGCCAGCTATTAAAGTGAAGTTGATGGATACGTTTCTTCCCAAACCTCAACCCACTTTAACGACAAATATTTCAAACACTAGCAGACGACTTAGCTAATTTCCAATCATAAGAGACAAAGCCTACTGACTGAACCAATGGAATGGCTAGAATATTTTAACACCGAAACATATTAACACGAACAGGAGCGACCAACAGAGACTTGAAGACATCTATTCAACAGCGACGGACGTAATTTTTATAGACTAAACCGGAGTTAGAAATATACAGTGAAACAGTAACAAGTACTAATAGTAATTTTATACCGACTTTTAAATAATACGGTCGAGGATAAAGATATATATATTGGAATAAGACAAGATTATAGATATTATTTTTCGTATTGAAAAGTTAAACGAATAAATACCGCCATAAGATATATAACCTAAAATTCCTGCAATAAAACGTGCAGACGTTATAAGTATAATAATATAACCTAAAGTAATTTTGGCGACGACGAAGCAAATAGATAAAGACATTACTGTATTCTTCCTCCAGACATTTTAAGAAATTAACAAATCAAGTGAAAGATTTTCGGACAAAATAAACTTACAAATATTATTCAAGTTCATTATCAATAGACTTCATTTTTACGACCTATAATCCCTTCATCTTATATCCTATTTTAGTTTTCGTCGAGCACGACCCTGAAAGAGATCTCGCTCTACCAACTGAGTTAAAAATAGCCGGACATAATATATTCAACGACCCCTACTAACAATTATACATTGGCACCCAACAGTCATAAATTAGCACCCAACATTACGAACAGTTATAAATTGGCGCTCATCTCGGTGCTAATCAAATACTCCCCCTACAAACGGTTATAAATTAGCTGCCCAACTTGTGGCCTAACAAACCAACGGTTATAAATTGGTCGCCCAACTCTAGGCCAATATATCCAAACCTACAAACAGTTATAACGGGCGGTGGTTTCGTACTTAGGGGAGCATGAAACGTAAAGATATGAAAGAATTTTTCGAAAATCATAAAGTGGTATCCATTGCAATAGGTAGATTTTTCTTCGAAAATCTACCTAAAAATGAAAGTAAGCCGAGTGGAGAATGTAAACCGAGTGGCTGTTCCGTAGTTCGGTAGTTCTGTTTGTTTCGTCATGTTTCGCATGAACTTTTGCACAGATGCTTGGAGTTTGCAAGGCACTAAATTCACCTTTAATTTTACATTATGTTTAAGCTTCACGTGATACATTGTGAATGGTTCTGTTGAGAAAAATATCCATGAACTTTTAAGTTGAAGCAGTTGATGTTGCGTTCACGGTCATTTTTAAATGTAAATAACCCTTTAGCAGGGTTGCCAGATTAGAAACGTAGAACAGTTGTACCAATATCCGAAAATAGTCGTATGCTAGTTAAAACTGTCGTATACTTTGTGATTTTTCAGTGTAATGAACTTATTGCGTTAATAATAATAATAATAATAATAATAATAAATATAATAATAATAATATAAAATATAATAACAATAAATAAATAAATAATCGGTATTATAAATACCTTACATATGTCATGTAATTGTTAAGAAATCATGTTATTTTTAAATGATTAGGCGTGTTTCATCATCTTACAATGTGCTAAATTTGATAAAATACCAAAAATTAAATAAACCGTAATTGCCGCAGTGTTATTATTAGCAACATGCTTATACAACAAAAGCCATGAGAAACCAAAGAGCTGGACATGTATCAAAATTCGTCAGTAGATTTATTTAAAAAAATATAAAATCCTATGTTAAAAATAGTCGTACAAATAGGCGTACGACTCATGGCTGTGTCGTACGTCGTACAAATATATGAAATAGTCGTATGTGTACGACTATAGTCGTACGTATGGCAACCCTGCCTTTTAATCTTGCTAAAAATAATGTTCGCGGTACAGTAGTGAAGAAGTATTGCTATAATATCAGGAAAATGAACTCTCTGTCTACAGGCCTATAAATCTCACTATCTACATCTGCATTTCTGTAGCGAATTATTATTATTATTATTATTATTATTATTATTATTATTATTATTATTATTATTATTATTATGAAATATATGCGTACAGTATTTTCGCTTCGGTGTTCAATTTATTCATTTGTTAAAAATAAATACGTCCATTTCAAACGATTATTCCCTTTCATGCATTAAAAAAATTCCATATTTTAAGCCGTAGGCCTACATCCAATTTTGAAAATGAATCATTACTTCCTTCTACCTGGCACGCAGCGCGCTCGTACCTGATTAAATAAATATTCTGATAATTCTTTATGTTTCAAACCATGCATATCTCCTTTACTGTAACAATGGATAGGACAGACTTTGCGTCACTTCCTGTTGATCACTGGGTTACATTCATGGGCAGCTATTCTTCTGAACTCCCGACGGTCATTATGGAACAGTCATTCAGGGTTTTCACCTTGACTGAATGACCGAGGCGTCGACTGTCTGCCTAGTGTCTGTATCAGTTCAGTGATCTGCTAATTAGTTAGGAACAGTCAGTAAGGAAGAGCCGTGATCTCACACTAGTCAGCTCAAACCCTTTTGGGGGGGGGGGGGGTAAACTGAAAACAATGTAATAGTTTTTTTTGCACGACTTAACTAATTAGTGGTACTTACGAATGTTGTTGCCGTGGATCGTAAGTTGACATTCCCTCACGCAATCTTGTTGCTATGTGCGGTAAGTGTTTCCGTGCGGTTATGAATTTACTTACGGCACATCATAATACAAGCCTTTATGGACAAGGCCCCCCAGGACAAATATTCGGTTCGCATAACAACAAACACATGCGAATCACTTTCTGAAATAAACATCTGTCTTCAAGAATGTATATACATAATATTTTCAGGTAATATCACAATTAATATAATTAAATTGATATAAATAATCATCGTGCAAAAAATAGCATGCAATACACGTGCCGTAAGCGCATAACGGATCTCGAAAATTGAAAAAAACTCTTTCCTCGATCCGTATGCATCGCAATATACTATTCTGTAACTCGTATGATTTAATATACGCATAATCACATCCTGAGTAATGCACCTACATAGTAAGCACGCCCTTAGCTTAGAGATTTATAATACGAATCTGCAGGAAGCTGGCCAAATGCTGAAGGTTGCCTAGGAGACAAACCACGGTGACGTATTACTACCCGGAACGACCGACTCATTGCATTGGTATAGTGCAGTTACTCATTGGATGGCCAGCCGGCTTCAAAGGTTTCGGTGTTTCTTTATGTTAATTGATCTGACTAAATCGGTCTTGGGCTTCCGCTATCCAAAACAAAAGCAACGTTGCAATATTTTCTCATTGTTTTCACTGACCTCAGTTCTTCCTTCGCTTTATTCAATTCACACGTGTTATTGTTTACTGTAACTAGATCTTGCAACTGGGCATTTCACTCCACGCGGAGTAGACGACTAGCTGTCAAAATCGCCACAGGACATTCTTAGATTTTGATTGGCTGGGGTAACTCTCTGATTGGTGCGGTAAAACAAAGAACATGGGTTGAGCTGTCAGTAAACTTTTCCTCCTAACGAAAGGAAGCCGCCTGGGTATGCAATGAATAACTGGACTATAGAAGCTCAATTTCAAAATAAACAAGTGTACCATGAAAACTTAAAAAGAAAACAAACTACAGTCTGACCGTTCTAAGAAAGAAACCTGAAGTAAACAAAAGGCAGTATACCTGTCTCACTCTAGCACATTACTCGTATGACCTAAGAGTGAGACAGACATACTGGTTTTGGTTTACTTGGGTTTCTTTCTTTTCTCGTCTCGGGTTTACAAGATTCTGCTTATGCGAATGTAAATAAACTAGCGTGCTGCTTTCGCTTAGCAGCAAACACTATGTCATAAAAGCTTAAGACTTCCTTAATCCTTAAAAAATAAATGAAGGTTTTTTAAAGTTCCAATCCATTTGTTTAGCAGTAAATGGGGGGGGGGATAGTTAAAAGGACACGGAAAGTAAAATTTTAAAAACATCGCTCTGTACTGATTTTACTTTCAAATATTCTTGATAAAAATTGCTTTAAAATATTCCACACAGGTTTTACTTTTTGGTAAATATATATATAGGATAGATATTTAAAAAGTCATGCCAATTTTTAAGTCTATTATTATTTATTTATTAAATCGAATCATTTGTAGAGGTCTTTCTTCCATAGCACGTTATTGTTTTCGCCTGAGCTTCTGGTTGCGATGTATTGTGCAGTGAGGTTCCTTTATGTTAAGGGTAGAGAAAGTAAACGCTGCGATGCATCAGCCACTTCACTAGCATTTGTGCAATGCGTGTTGTCTAAACAACTCTGTGCAGGCGACGTGATTTTGGAAGCATAATCGTGTGCGCCTGATTTTGCCCGGCCACTTCTCTTGCTTCGCTGTGCCGCGTGTAGTATAACTGAACACGTCAGGCGTTCTCAATGCAGAGCTGCAACTCCTGTGTTTGATGTTATATCTTACAAGTCTTGGGTTTACAGCTATTAAAAATAACTATTCAAAATTGTTAGTAAATCAAAAATATGTAACGCTACAACAATTCTGCAGTCTTCATCGGAACTAATTGAACTTAATATGTACTTACTTACTCAATGACAATAGAGTATTCCTAAGCAAGTTAAATGAATAGTATCTATTTTATGGAACCCGGAGGTTCATTTCCGCACTTACCTGAGCCCGCCATTCAACCTTATTGTGTGCTAACTCCATCCAACCATCCCTCGCAAATCCAACTTCCCTTAAATCCATCCTAATATTGTCCTCCCACCTACGTCTAGGTCTTCCAAGTGGTTTTTTCCTTTCGGGTCTCCCAGTCAATACTTTTGAGATATGTCTTTCCTCCCCCACTTCATCCTCCGTGATTTAATTACCCTTATTATCTGATAAAACGTCAGCTCGTTACTGGAAATGTAGATATCAACGTGCAGTGACTATTACGTGACACGCTGCCAGTGAACAGAATGAAAACATTATTTTATACAGCATAAACTTGTTTGGAAATCGAAATAAAAAAGGAAATGTAAATTTTGGTTTGCAAGACCAATATTTTATTTAAATTATTAAAACTAATGATTATTAATTTATTCTCAAATTTTTGTGGTATTTGGGTGCTTTCTTCAAATCGAAAACTTTGGTTGATTGGAAACACAATTTCGATTCGGTGCAAGCCAGTTCGTGTGCTTTTATTCTGTTCTGCTTTTAGCTTACCTGAATGAAGTTAACTATGTCTTATATGCACCATTGGTAGCGCTGGTTACAACATGGTACAGCCTGTGCATTTAGACGTGAGCACTTGCATGCGCCGCAGAGATAGGGCGGGACGGAAGGGGAGTGTGTTGCTAGTATGAATCACATGATGACTGATTCCACTGCGCATTATGTTTACAGTGCTCTCGTCTAAATGCACGGACAGTAACTCGGATCGATTCGTGGATGGTTGATTCACAGTATGCCGTGATCTCGCTGCTGTTCGTTTTGTTTTTATACAACAATGCACAAAAGTAATTATTATTTGTATAATCCATTACACGTTTTCGTGGAATGGTATTAATAAATACCACTCGAGATTACGAGTTTATAAATTCTCCCCTGTGTATCTCTTTTCAATTTACATTCAGTGGCTTTTCACGGATTACTTATTTAGGCCTATGCTAAATTCTTATTCCCAGGAACTTTTTTTAGCTGTGGAATGCATGGAGACGCCGCCCAAGGAAACAGAACTGGTCTTATTACTTCAATTAGTTGTTTCCTTGGAAACCTGTCCGATCTTGCACCTTTTTAAAACTAAGAAGATACCGGTGATTTATTTGCTTAAGATGAATTTGTAAGATGTATTTCAATCACCAAGGTTTTTTTATAACTTCAGCGTGATTTCTTCATCTTGCACGGTGCACTTTTGTACACAATCATCGCTCATGCGCAGTACAATGTCTCATCTCTATTCCGTTCCTCTAATGTTAAGGGGAGACTGTCGGAGATTTATACTGACATATTTGCAATTCCATATCTCCTACATTTTGGGACATATACTGAAATTTGAAACACATACTTAGGAACATTTTCTCTGCTTTTGGTAATTTTTACAAAATTTTAACGGTTTATTAGTGGTGTAGTGAAATTTTGAATTTCTTTTAATTACTATTTTTCGGTACACATTTTTCCTGCATCCAAATCAAAATTTTCAATTCTCTCCACAGAAAAATGATCTACACTAACAGGGACACATTTAAGTTCAGTAACTTTCTGCCACATTGTTTCAATTATTAAGTGCCAGTATGGTACTTTATGAGATTGTGTGGGGGACGGGAAAATGTATTTCAGTCTGTCCGTCCGTATGTCTGTACGCGCGATAACTCAAATACGCTTAATCGGATTTTAATGAAACTTGGTAAACGCATTTATAATGTTAATGGGAAGAAGTCTATTGATTTTTTTTTTCGGACCAAGGCTGTACAACAATTTTACTAGAAGAAACCCTAATATGATACCACTAAACAATAAATTGTTTAAAAAAAGAGTACTCGATTTGATTAAATCTAACTTGTAATTGTACTTTTACCACTTTTTTATGTTAATCATTCTCAACTGTAAATTTTTAATTTTTAACATTGGGTATTTTGTTTGTAACTCTGTTATGTTACTGTAATTTATTTTTTCGTATCTTTGTTCATGCATTTATTTCATATAAGCAATCTTATTTATTTTTATTCTTATTTTTTACCTAAAACTATAATATGTATTTTTTTTTTTATAATTTTAGTATGACTGAACTGACCCCGAACACGAGCTATGCTCATGCGGGGCAAATAATACTCTTTTCAAATTGTACAAATTGTACAAATTGTGTGTAGCCTATATTATTTGTATTTGTAATAATTTTGTATCAATTTGTATTTTTTAATTTGTAATTTGTAATAAACTTAATTGAAAAAAAAATATATATACTGGACCAAATCGGTTGGCCGATATCGGAGAAATGCCCAATTTAGTGCCATTTTATGGTAACATATTATAAAGAATTTAACAAGCGCAAATCGGTTATGCTAACAACATATGTTTTACACTGCTGATATACTGCTTTGGAATTTGCAATACAGATAGCCATGACATATTCCTTTGCATTTGATTATCAAACTACTCACATGTTTATTTCGTTGATCAAGTTAAATACTGTTTATATACAGAAGTAATATCACTATGAAATAATTAGGCCTACGTACATTAAGTGAAGTTCTTTGCCTGTGTATTTTGTGAAGTGTTGACATATTTTAAGAATTTCTTATATCAGTGTAGCCAATACGAGTTTGAATTAAGGTTAAGTATGTTCTTCCACAAGCCCTGCTTATTGAATCGATCTGGAGCTTAACTCGGAGATAGATTACTAAAATGACTTATTTTGTTCATATCATAATTGCAATTAACTTATCACTGATTAAATAAAAGTATTGTGGCACTTTGTTATATCAGTTTACCTGATTTTATTATCATTGTAATTCCACCTGTAAATATGAGAACCTGAACCATTACACCGTTCACGGCTTTATTTGCGTCGATATTTCACCCGATCGCTCGAGAGTTAGAGCAGAGGACGCCACGACGCGGAAACCCGCATTATTGGCCAACTCTTGCGTGGGACTCACTGTACAATACGCATAGTTGGATTCATTAAAAGATAATCGACGACTTTACCATTAAACTTACCATAACGTATATGCTGTTACTATTGTTAATTTTACAGCATATGGACCTACATAATATTTTTCCTGTGTTTTGCCTCACCTGTGAGACGAATGTCGGGTAACTTTAGCCCCTTGTGCTCTCGGATATCATCTGGCCATAATAATTATAACTAGGGGGCGGATTTCTATGACCTAAAAAATAAGATATATACATGCATTTACATATCTAAAAAGATTAAAATATGACTTTACCACTTACACATTGTGTATATATTTTTTAAGTTTCATTACAATACATTTTATTAAAATATAGTGTTAATTATTTAAAATATCTGTAAATTCTCAAAAAGTATCATTATAATGCAAAATTTACAAAATATGATATGAAACTTCAAAATTTCTTTAAGATGCATACAAATATGCCAAAAATATGACCTAAATATGCTACAATAGTTGAAAATTTCCTAAATATACAGTTATATGCACAATAAAAGCCGTTCCATTTTCACCAGGATGCTTGGAATCGGGTTTAAATTAGTCGGAAACCTGAAATAATGCAAAGGGGAAAAATATGACATGTCATAGAAATCAGCCCCCTAATTATAATCTTCATCCCATCCACGTCCTGTTCGGAATGAATATGACTGGTCTGTCTCATCCTATGTGATCGTGTTCTTCGGAAGGCCTCCATGTCCTTGCCTGGTCAAAATAGTATGTACGAGTATGTGATCCAAAGATAATCCCTCCCCCGACAGGTCGCGTTCCAGTAAGGCCCGATCGGCGTGGGCCGCATAAACGTCCCTATAATGGGAGATGTTTACTAAGAGAATGAAGATGAAGATGGACCTAAAAATTCATATCTTGAACTATTTTCAGTGATTATGTGATCAGCTAATCACTAATCAGTTTATTATTAGAACAAAGAACTTAAGATGGGATTTATTTGGAAAATTCTCTTTATTTACACAAGTTATTATTAGAAAAGGACTGATGAATAGAAATACGAATTAGCAGACCTTGTGTGAAAGTTGGCCTAGATTAAGAATGTGATAAAAATAGCCTGGTTCTGTCGCAATCGCTTCAAATCAATTGGGAATGGAGATGCAAGTGTTGCAATATCCTTATACGCTACAGCCCTGTTTTTATTAGGCGTTGTCATGGAAACCAAACACACTAATGAATTCTTCAGGTTTCATTACATTGAGTTGGCAAGAGCAAATCGCCTCTTGGCAACGGGAAAGCCAGATGATTACACAAGATGCCAACGATGAAACAAAAGCCGCTTTGAAACTGAAACATCCGAACGCAGATGGATGGAACAGGGATGAGGAAAATTAGACTCTGTCAATTAAAGTGGGCAGTTTTATCATGCAATATTTGTTACATTAATTAGAGCGTTTATATAAGAGCTGCAGTTGCAGAACACACAATTCTCCCTCTTCAAAGGTTCACTGGCTACTAGGGAATACGATACCAAAAAAAAGAAAAATTCCCCTTTAAGCAGGCCTACAGGCTGAGGTAGATTTCGAAGTGCTTTTGGTTTAATTTATTGTCGCTGTGCAGCACTCTTCTTCTTTAGCCTTGGCATGACAAACTCGCAATAATAACTGCAAAAAAGAGGAAAGAGCACTTTTTCAAACATTCAAATCTCGCCTTATATGAGAACTATCGAGGAACTAGTTATTGATTTGTAGAGTACTCATCAAGAGCTTTTCAACGATACCCCACAAGACGTGGTTTCAAAATTTTTTAATTTCCATCCCCCCACCTCCCACCCCCACTCGTACCCTCATAAACCCCGAATGTCACTGTGAACTCCATAGGGAGTACTCTAATTTATTCCAACAAAGTTTCCCTCTATACTTCACAGAGGCCGAGACATAAATTTTTCAAAATTTCAACCCCCTCCTCCGACCCCCCCCCCCCTTGGGCCAACTTGTTCGAACTATTGGGCCTAGAAATAACATAATAAAATGTTGTTCAAATATTTTCAAAATTACGGCCGCTAGCGTGTAAAGATATATATAGCCTATATATATCACAATTTTATTTTTGAACGGGCGGTGGTTTCGTACTTAGGGAGGCATGAAACGTAAAGATATGAAAGAATTTTTCGAAAGTCATGACATGGTATCTACCTAATACGGCGCAGAATGACTTTAGAATATGAGAGTGCGAGAGGTAGCTTACAGCTAGAACCATTTCCAGCAAGAGACCTTTTCAAAACTTTCAGTTTGTACCTTCTCTTAGATTTATAGTAATGAGGAAAATGGTATAATCCGTGTACCCAATAGACGGATTATACCTACGTCACAGCTTACTCCCATGCTTTGAGTTGTGTACCTGAAAACCCCGCCTTAGCTGAGATGAGCCCCGAAACTGGTGTCTAATGTAAATGTCATATTAAGTACCCCATCATTCAGAATTTATCAGAATTATCATTATGGGTATTATATTTCTCCTCTTGGTGGAAATATTACTGAATTTCGAGAGGCAGATACAATTAATAGTACCATAAGGTTTGGTAACTCAGAAAAAGTTTTTCAATGTTTGAAACTAGATAGAGTATTGCTGTATCGAATTCCGCAATTTAGTATTTAAATTATAAAAACTAAATAAAAACATGTTTAAATTACATGCAGTTATAGAAATCCAAGTTTAAGTGTTTTCAAATATCCTAAAAATATTAAAGTTATACTCTTTCCCAATTGATATTAAAGGCGTTCGCGAGTTCTATATTTCTGTCTACTGTCAAACAGTAGAATCCAGTAGGTGCTGAAAATGAAGCTACGGTATTTTATATTAAAACCGCTATGTTCTTTTCCATTACTTACTTAAATTAGAATTCTGGAATATAAAAGGTTGCTGGTGAAAATGAAACCATTGTTTATTTCTACTAGGCCTATGTTATTTGAATATATCCATTCATTAAAATATTTCCTAGTCAAACTTAGGAAAACAGGATACCGTGTTAGACCACCCCCAAACATATAAAAATTCGCCAAAATACTCTACTGCAGACCACAAAATATATTAAGGGGCTACCAGAATACAAATACAGGTTTCAGCCTTTCGATTGAGTGTAACTTTTAGTTCCTTCTCTCTCTCTCTCTCTCTCTCTCTCTCTCTCTCTCTCTCTCTCTCTCTCTCTCTTTCTCTCTCTCTCTCTCTCTCTCTCTCTCTCTCTCTCTCTCTCTTATGACCTATTATTTCTAAAAGACTCAAGCGTTCACTGGATCCCTTCGAATATTCTTATAATTTTATTGGTCCATACTTTTACTTAAGATAACCGATATCATATCACATTAACAATTCCGCCACTTTTATATTTAAGTTTCAGCAACAAAACAAACACATTGTTTTTCTAGGCATTTCTTCCATACAGTTTACTTCGGTTCATTAAACTTCGTTGCTCTTTTTAATAAAATAACGAAGTTACCTATTAAATACTAATAAAATGTTAACCAATGTAAGAAATATTTTCTTGTCGAGAATAGACATAGGCCTATTTAACAAGAATCACAGCTGTTCCCTCCACAACTCTACATTTAAGTGAAACTATAAAAGACTGTATCGTACATTTACACGAAATGAACAACTCTATTCATTCAGTTGAGATACGGATCACCAACAAGGTTATCATTAGGTCGTTCACCAATAATAGCGTAGGGTTACATATATGTTAGCCTCCTTGCCTAATAGCGTTGCAAGGTCCGAGGTTTAGTTAGGACCTGTAATTAAACATTTCTTCAGTCAAGGATTATTCCATGATACAAATGGAGCGTATGGTTCTTGTGGTTTTAGGTGTTTGTTTGTTATATTTAAGTGTTAGGAGGGGACAGGCACATCCTCCCAAAATAACTCTTAAGAATATTTTCTTAGTCGGTTCTATGTGGTAGAGGCTCGAATCTCGATCAGATTATCGCGAGTTCATCCCGGCCGAGGTCCACGTATTTTCAAGACGAAAATATCCTGAGCGTAAGACCTCCTGGAGGTACTTGATTTATTTAGTAGCCTACTTTGATATAGGCTCTTATCCTTGATATCTATCAAGGGCTCTTTACATGCAATTGATATGTTTAATATTATTGACATAAAAATAAAAGAAATAAAAACAAGAAAATACAATATTGCGTAAGTAAAAGAGAAAATACAATAAAAATGAATACGCCTAATTGTATAATTTAAGCAATAGCAACTCCATTGTGCTACTAAGTTACTAAGCTATTAAATTTAAAGAAATAGCACACTGTCACTGTTTACCTTTTACTATTTAACATTCACTACAATCTCTCTGTCCTTAGTCCGTGAGAAAATATTTAAACATCACAGTCTGCAGAATGTCATGTTGGAATTAAGTTTGCTCAAATCTGCAAATCATACTGTCTTTTTGGGGGGTGGGTACATGTTATGTTACTAACAAGATTTATTGATAGATTTAGTCTATACTCAGAAACATTGGAATAAGTAGTGACTAAGAAAATATGTTAGTGCAACAATCTCAACTTTTACAAAAAGTGGGTTACCAATATCTTCCCCGACCCCTTCAATTTTTCTCGTCAGTAAACAAAGAAAAAAGTACAGAAATAAAAGATTGGAAGCCCATTTTCAACTATCAAATTAAATACGATTAGATATTTTATTTAGTTCTAACTCTATGTCTATTTTCCTGAGAATGTAACGTAGGCTTGCTATGAATATTTGAACAATACAACATTATCGTTCAACTGAACCTGGATTTAGAACACTGGCATTTTCTCTACATATCGTATGTTGTAATTAATCAAGTCACTATAAAGGTTTCTATTCGACATGTGAATCTTCAGCGGTTTCAAGTCCTGCACTGCCAGAGAGACTCTGGCAGTCATTTGTAGCAAAAATAAATGAACACAACGACGTCTTTCTTAGAACGCTCCTTTGTAGCCAACATCTTGACATCACTTAACCAGTAGCTTTCTTTTTAAAACTAGTCGAAAAGTACAATAAATTTACGCTAGCATTTTGTTTGCTGATTCACTGTCATCACTAGAGACCGGATTTTAAAGGGAATTCCTTTTTTTATATTTCATCACAAAACGTGATAAAATTGAACAGGACATTACTGAGTAAGTTTCAACTGCAAATGACCTGTTTTTAATGTCCATTTTTTTCCTTTTTTAGGCCCATTTCCCTTTTTTTAGGAACTTTCCCTTTCCAGTACCTTTTTTGCTAATTTATTTTGAAAAATTCGTAAATTACCCAGTATTTGGCAATATGAAAACATTAAAAATTGTTTTCACTGATTCACCATTGAAAAAATAATTCCTCCCAGCAGAATAGAGCGTTACAGGGAAATCACAGGCTTGCCATTCATGGAACATGGATTTCGTGTGCTATTTTCCTCTGTGAGAATTTCAACAAAATCAAAAAATGTCATCAGTCATTAGATGTTGCAGAATCAGCGGCCGTGGAGCATGCAAGGGCTTTACATAAAACATACATGTATTTCTCTGTTGAATTTTTACACTCTCTTATTTTTATATCCCTTTTTTCCCCACCTTTTTTGGCAATAATTTTCCTTTTTTCCCCACCTTTTCTTGGCAATAATTTTCTCTTTTTTCTTCCTTTTTTGGGTGAAAATTTTCCCTTTAAAAACCGGTCTCTAGTCATCACACAAATCGTACGTTGGCACTGACTACCTGTTCAAAGGTCGATGGTATTTATGTGTGCATAAATGGGACAGTCCCATGTCTGTAGATTTACAGGCATGTAAAAGAACTTTTGCGGGACTTAATTCCCGCATGTCGACGATCGTCACAAGCCTAAGGTGCAGAAACTTCCATCGTTAAATAACAAACAAAAAAATCAATCAACCTAAGTCTATTCACTACTATAATGGTAAATATCGCACTCTGAGGCTTTATTTCGTTGTATGATAGCCTCTGAGCCTAAGGATAATGGGTGGATAGATTTTTCAGGGTGAAAAATTTTCATCGCGGGTTCCCTAAGGGGAGTTTAAGCCAAGGGTATGTAATTTTCGACACTTTAAGAACCTCTTGCGTGAACTATAGCTTCTGAGAATTTTTTTCTCGTCCCAGTAATACCTCAGTTCGTTATCAAGATATCCTGAAGAAACAGACCCACCCCTAATCACTCCCTAACTGCATTGTCCTTGGTGTGTGTTAAATACAACTAAATTCACAATCCTGAATAAAATCGGTAAAATATTTCGGTCGTACAATATCCTACATAAAGAGGGAGAGAGAGAGCGAGAAAGAGATAATTTGAATTTGAATTTTCTTTATTAGTCATTTGTCAACACAGGTTGAAATAGACAATAATCATAAAAAACAATTACATTAAAACATAATAAGGAGGGACGGAGAGAAAGAGTGCATGTGCAATCAATAAATCTTTAGTTAGTTTTCACATCCTTTGCAACTCAATTTCACTAACAAATTAAAGCAAGGAATTCGTCTAAAAAGTTAGGAACACTTGACTTGTATGAGATTTCACAACTTCGCGAGAAATACGAAAATTACGTTGCTATTACGACTCAAATGAATGTTTAACTTCTCCAAAAACATTGTTTTGCCTCGCGGAAATTCATATAGAGTTCTGACAATATTGTGTTATAGCTTATTATAACTGGCCGTCCGGATTAATAGGAGGCTAGGAGTACAAGCCAATACTCATAGCATCTTTTGTTTGTAGAACTGAAAATGGCAGATGGTAAACGTCAAAGATGTATGCGGAATAGAATTACATCACATTGTAAAATCATAAACCCAAATAATGAGTAACTCAAAACGTGAGTCTATGTCGGAATTTATTTTGTCATTCCGCCGCAGTTGGTAACATGGCTGCCTTCCACTCTGCGGTTTGGATTATATTCTCGGCCGGATCGAGGATTTTTCAATTGTTGAAAATTTCCTCCCTGGCTTTAGGATTGGGTGTTGCGTTTTCCCTACAACCCCATCCCGCGGGAAGAAATAACAAATTTAAGAGGTATTACCCTTTCCCGAAAGAGCATTGGATAAGTCGTGGTCATCATCCGATGGTTTCGTTTCGGGTCTGGACCTTCCTTCAGGCTGAACACTCGTTATCACCAAAAGCATAGAACCAAAAAAATTCTTCATACTATAAATTGCCATCAGAAAATAAACGGGATTTCAGTTTGTTCCTAAAATGCAGTGCCGTATTTAAGCCTAGGCAGACTAAGCAGCTGCCTAGGGCGGCAGATTTGAAGGGGCGGCTGTTAAGCTGTTACTTTTTTTTATATATATATATTAAACATTTTATTTATAACTCTTCAAAATGTAACTAATGTAACGCACAATGAAATAGAAATGAATAACATTGACAACAAACGATCAAATGTAATCAACGATCTAGTTCCATTGTTGTTGTCATTGAAATTGGAACTCTCCTTCCATTTAACCGCCTTTGACAAAACTCTGACATTCTGATGATATTATTATTATTATTATTATTATTATTATTATTATTATTATTATTATTATTATTATTATCATCCTACTATTTCAGTTACAATAATGCTTATTGTAGGTTACTTTGTGGTACATTCATGTGGAAATAAGGGGGCGAAAATATTTTTCTCTGCTTAGGGGCGCTTAAGTAGCTAAATACGCCCCTACTAAAATGCATTATAAAGCTTTATCGTGGTTTTATCCAAACGATTCAATTAGTTAAGCTACGTGATGCAGTCGATCCGAAGTATGAATACTGGCAATTATTGAACTTTACATTACCACTTGTACGAAATGTGAATTAACTACAAGTTACAGCATCTTGCAACTTCCAATACTGTAACAAAACTTAACGAGATAAATGACGCCTTGACACAATATGCCAAATAACGTGGAATATGATGTGTTGCAGAAAAAAGTAGGCCTAAATTAATTCCAAACCTACTCATCCTTAACGTGATAGGTTATAATTAGGGACCGGATTCTTAGGTTTTTACCTATTTTTTCCCTTGCTTCCAAAACAAAAAGCGCTCATACACTTTTTCGAATCATGTCCATAGGATTCACCCACATTAATTCTGTGGCACCTAAAAATACCTAAATGGGGTATAAAAACCTAAATATAGGCCTACCTAAACGGGATATAAAACCTAAAATATCTAATTTAGGCTACTTTTTTTGTCTTTTTGGTTGTCAGTTGAAGAATCGATATTTTGCGGAGAGACAATAATTTTTGTCGGGTTGAAATTAATACCACCAGCGTTTCGTTCAACCCACTGTCGTCTAGGATGGACAGTATCAAGAGAGGAAGTGTAGAGTACCGGCGTATTCCTTTTAATATATTCGTACGAACAACCATTGTTGCCGTGTATGAACAAGGGTATAGAATTCTGTGTTTTAAAGCATTTGTTTGCCTTTGGTACTGTCTTGTTATTCACACTGAGTGGACATAGGCCTACTGTGTTTTATGAAGACGTGTTAATGATGTATTGAATCCTATGTAGCACATTCAAATTCATTAAACCAATTATTCTACCCGAAAACGATATTTTGGATAAAAAAAACCTAAAAAAAACTATTTCACCTAATGGAAAACCTAAAACAGTGTTTTTAAAAACCTAAAAATCCGGTCCCTAGTTATAATAGTG
The DNA here is from genome assembly GCA_964059195.1 of Ectobius pallidus. Taxonomy (NCBI): domain Eukaryota; kingdom Metazoa; phylum Arthropoda; class Insecta; order Blattodea; family Ectobiidae; genus Ectobius; species Ectobius pallidus. The sequence continues at coordinate 169,985,782 of CAXKWD010000001.1, forward strand.
AAGTATCCATCGTGTATGTTCCTTATCTTACTTGTTAGGTAGTCAGGGGCGTGTTTAAACTATTTTTATTCAATTATTTGTCACAGATGTATTTATTTTATATTAGTCCTATATTTAATTACTGAGTAAATACAGACCCATTGTGTACATTGTCACTGAAAGCAATACAATTGTTACTGGGCATATTGTTATCGTGGTCTGATTTTTAAATGAATCCCGGATCAAATTTTTATTCCTGATCTTCAATGAGGCCAACCTTCAGCATAAACATATTTACATATAAAACATAGTGTGGAAAGTCCACAATAGAAGAACCTATAACTGAACGTAATTTTTATTAAGTCTTTCTGAAAATGCTTTACTGTACTATTACGGTCTTGAGTTAAGATGTTCACCATATTAAAGTACAGTGTTATCTATTTGCATGGTGAAGTTAAAGGCAAGCTCCAAGTATTAATGGCAGAGAATCAATAACACCACTTGGGACGTTTCTCGCTCTCATTAGCGTCTGTCTCCTTTCTGTTCCCTGTGGAATAATTAACTTGAAAGCAGAGAATTTAGAATCCATCTGATAACTCGTCTTTTTTTTTCCCCCCCAAGTCAGATTCTTTTATCGAAAATGCATGACTTTTAGGGCAGAACAAAATAACAAATCAACATTATTATTATTATTATTTATTTATTTATTTCTATTATGAGCAAATGGCCGGTTCTAACTTCTAATGTTTCAAATTATTTGATGAACAGACATTATTGTTATAACTAACGGGAAGAGTTGAATTTCACTATACTGGTAACAATGAATGTTCATTATGCTGGTAATATTAATTTAAATTTCCCCAGGCAAGAATATTGTTGGCCGCAGATGGATTCACAAAACCGGGCAATCAGAAGTAGCCAGCAATAAATATTGAGCAATGAACTGGAGAAAATGTTCATTGTAAACGAAATTTAAATAATGACTGAAATGTCCACCTCTATGCCGTCAATTCAATTTTTATTCACCACATGGACACGATACACGTACAAGGCTTCGTCAGGCTTACAATTACAATTTAATTACAGGTTGCAAGTCCTAACCATAACTGGCAAATCGTAATTCCCTAGTAACATATCAAGTATTTAATTGTTAGTAAAAGTTCAAACCAACTGGTTCTATAGGGCTACAGTAGGATAAGAGAAGTAAGTGCATGTGACCGTGGACATGACAACCAGATGATCCAGGACATTGCGGTTGCATAAGGCAGAATCAAGAGATTTTCGATGCTTGGCCGTCCAGAAGGGGGGCAGGGTAGGGCCGCTGCCCCTCCCTGGAAATTTTGTTTACACATAAATCTCTAAATTAAATGACTATAAGCAACTAATGTGAAGTGAGGTTTAAGTCTGTATGTTCGCGTTGTTTGGATGAAAAAAGGCTGTAACAGCTGACTTGAGTATGTAGGAATAATTACTTCCCCTGGACCTGAAACCATTTATACCCAAACATGTTATTATAATGAAGAAAAGGCAAGAAATGTCGCACTTTATATTTTATATGAATTATTGTAGGCCCACCTGTGAAATTGTAAGGTGTAGACAAAGTCATGTGAGTGTATATAGGCCTACATCAGATTTTTTCTTGGTATCCATAGTCATAGGTCCAACTATATAGCAAATGAAGGATGTTTATACGATAATAAAAAATTTAAAAAAATAAATAAAAAATAATAATAATAATAATAATAATAGCAGCAATAATGTGAATAGTAATAACAATAGCAATAATAGTATAATTGATTATGACAATAATAATAATAATAATAATAATAATAATAATAATAATAATAATAGAGTGGTTGCAGTAGCATAGTGATGGTGATGGAAGTAATTTGTTCATTGCCCCCCTCCTTGACAAAATTTCTGCGGGCGCCCATGTATCGATGGCATGGCTATCAGATGATTATGTGACAAAATGCGTCAAGTAAACATATTGGATCAGTCAATCCCATGGCCTCCAAGCACGAGAGGTCGCATCCTTGACTTTGACTGGAACGTAACAGCATCCATACATTACCCCAAGCGGTCGAAGCAAGCTGGACTCAGATTAACCAAATAAATTGACCGATAAATTCCGTTCGAAGAATGAGTGTATAAAGAAAATAAATTAAATTAATTTATAAAGTAACCGGGAAAGCAGTATGAAATAAATGGTGCAAAAATATGTTGCACAATATTTCTCGCATATACGTGTTAAAAGCTAGCATAGAAAAAAGTAAATTATAGAGACAATTAAATTTTATTTATTACGTTTTCATAAAACTAACAAATATCTAGTACGGAAAGCATCAGGGTCGATCTTTATGTTCAATGCTTCTACCGTGAAATAATAATAATAATAATAATAATAATAATAATAATAATAACAACAACAACAACTTTGGGGTTTGCATGGTTCACTCAATCTCAAAGGCAAAAATGCAGGATACATTGAGATATACCCGAACAATAGAAGCAAATGCTGCACAAATGAGGTATTACAAGAACCTAGTGGTAAATTTGGGTGGCCACGAAATTTGATTCGAACCCAGGACCTCTCCACTATTACCCTAAACCACCTCGCTCTAATTGATTTTGGTGTGTTCATTGCGACTGTGGTAAACTGACTACATTTCACAACAATAATTAGACTATAGTATTCTAGTTACTATGGGCAACAGAAGAATATCATTCATATTTTAATCAAAATGTATGTTCTGAAATTCGCATTTAAGTAATGTTATTTCGTTTTTATCTTCATACCTATTAATTTTGTAAAGAAATGTATTTAACAAAAAATGTTCTTTTTTATTTTCTCAACAACTTGACTGTGCTAAGTTTCCATGTATCGCCCAATGTAATGGAGATAGCCTAGAAAAATTGAAAATGGATACGAGTCAAGTACCCTCTAAGTCATTTTTGCAGAAAAACGGATATAGCCATTTTATTAGTCATAGATAAGAGTTTCCAATTTTAAATTTGTATTAATATCGTTAGAGCCAATTTAAAACAAAAAAAAATCATCTCAAGTCTCCTTAATATTTGAGTTATAAATATCAAATTCTGGGTGGTTCGATAAAATTTTGAAAAAGTCCTTAGTTCAAAAAATGAAGTAAATACAATGAACCGTTTACCCGCTGTGCTAGTCCACAGACAGACGGACAGACGTCATTCCAAAAACACTTTTTTCGTGAAACATCTTTTCCCGGTGTTATCTCGATTTCGATTTTTGTCACGATCACAATACTTTCTCTATACTACGTATATGCGAATAAGTAAAATGATAAATTTATTACGCTCCATGGAAACCAAGTAGACCTAAGTGTAAAGAGATAAATTTTAATTACTCGAAGATGTAAACAATTTTAACAATATTTTTATACGCTGACTACAAAAAAGTTTTCACTTTTTGTGAAGCACATGTAGTTCTCTTGACACTGCATGAAAGTAAAATAGTGTATTATTCCTAAAGTGTAATCTCATTCCAGAAGCAAATGCGGGGTTTTCAACCTAACTGTAATTACACATATTATTACACACTTTAGCCTATATTATAAACTTGAAAGTTAAAATGAAGTGATTTTCCTTTCCTGCTGTAATTCAGACAGATTTAGAATTTTCCACGAAAACATAGTTAGGTTAAGAAAAGGTTGACATGCTTCTAGGCGCATCTTCAGAATGTCTTGGAAATGAAATGAAATTGTGATTTATTATATTTTCGATTACCGATAGGCATGTCGCAGGATATCCACAAAAACACACACATGCACGCACATATTTGATTTTTTTTTTTTTTACTTTCATTAGAGGACTTTTTCGTTACAATATGGCTGTGATAACTCGAAATAGAATGTGTTTTAAAATATTTATGTCTTCGTAGAGTAGAAAAGGGAAGTGCTTTACCAGAAGTACTAAAACACTCCTTAGTTTAAATATAAGCATACTGCAATAATAATAATTATTATTAACCACCACCACAATAAATCAAGACAACTCCCTTGGCTCTCTGGAATAACGCTACTCGGCACGCACGCTTTGGAATTACAGATCTATATCACAATGTGATAGCGTGCCCTCTTATAAGGATAAAATATGTAAAAAAAACAGATTGCACCAGAGTTAGATTTCTTTTTTAATTTCAAGCAACTTTTCAAATATTTTCTTCATACCATAATATTTTGACGCTGATACTCTGATTAAACGCATCTCCGTGATCCTCACACCACTGTGTTCGGTATAAACGGAAAATATAGCCAGCTTACCCTGTCCAACAGGCGGAACAAAAAGAAAATCATATAAATAATATAGTATCAAGTTAAAACTTCGCCCCTTACCATGGAAGTAAGTTACAAATCTGTTAAGGACTAATTTAGAAGAAAAATAAAATAAAATCTGGCCCATCTTTCATTCAGTCAAGAAGTCGTTAAAAATGAAATAGTTGTGCATTTCTTTTTTTTTTTTTAATTTGTGAGGATATTGAAATGAGCGAACGGTGGACAATTCGTTGTTACACTACCAACTTATTTCGAGTTAAAGTCAAAGGCGCCGACTTTTGGGGGAGGAGCAAGGAACTTTCTGCCCCCAATATTTAAGTTTTTATTAAATAAGGCCTATGTATAACTACTAAAAATATAATTCTTGCCCCTCCCAAAAAAATTAAAGTCGGTACCTTTGGTTAAAGTAGGCCTACATAAAAATGAAACTTACTATTTTAGAGTAATTAGGCCCGTGGCCAGAATTCCAGATTAGGGTGGGCAAAATGTTTCTCACAATGGGCTAGGGTTATGTTATGGAAGAACATTGAATTCAGGTCTGAAGTGGAATTATTGCAAAATACTAGCCTATGTACTAGACAGTGTCAGATTTATAATTTTCAGAAGTATAGGCCACTTTATATGCACCGCTCCTTCCTCCTTCCTAGAAGTTCCCACGTATCATAATCACTCATTTGTAGTCCTTTATTAGGTAATAAATAATTTTAAGTATTTAAAATAGGTTACGTAGGTATTGAAAAATTAAATAAACGAATTAATTAGTCATTAATTAAAAGTAAGTGAGCGCCCTCTTAAATCTGCCGCCCCTAGGCTGCGGCCTATAAGGCCTATTGACAAATCCAGGACTGGTACTAGATAGTACTTCAATTAAAAGCACAAAAATGTCCTTAAGCTTTACTTTAAAACAATAGGCCAACATCCTAAAACTTATTCTTATGGTACCCTATAGCTGAACCTTTCCCTCATACAATAGGTTTAATTTTCTTAGAACCTTTTCTATGTTCAAGTCATTTTTTCTGCTCTTCTGAAATGCTAAATATACAAAAATTAACCGTTCTTGGGTGAGTCATGAGAAGTTTTGAGGTTTCTTAATTCTTGTTAGGACAAAGAAACTAGATTCACAAACTGCTATACTACATGCAAAAGTTGCTAACATCTTCCTCAATATGTTTTGTTCTTATCACTTATATCTTTCAAGTAAAGAAGTTTTTCAATGCTTTTCTTATGTAAGAAGTTCTTTGCAACTTTCGTATCATCTACATTTGGAATACTGGTGTGCGAATAAATAAATTGGACATTACTGTAAAGAAATTTTGAAGGTGGGCAGATCCCACCCTGGCCCCCCTCTTGCTATGGGCCTGCCCACCCTGGCCCCCCTCTTGCTATGGGCCTGAGAGTAACTGCTTGAGAATTTAGATTAGAATGCACAAAGATTTATTTATATTTTCCTTTATTTAGTTCGCTTTATTACTCAAGTTAGACTGAAGTGGCAAATAATACAGTCAGTGGTGGACGCAAGGGGGGATAGGGGGGATACATCCCCCCCTCCGAAATTTGAAAAAAGGCTATAGGCCTACATACACTCTAATTGACCAGTTTTATAAAGTAATTTTATATGTAAGTTGATTAATTTTTTTTCAGTATTCTTTCTACCTATTCAAATTCCCCCCCCCCCCCCAAAAAAAAAAAAATTCTGCGTCCGCCACTGAATACAGTCTCATAATCGCTTATTCCATCGTATAAATAAACATCTAAACGTTTAAATAATAATTTGGATATTCAAGAATTTTCATAGAATTACTACTGTTCCGGTACCCTGTTAAGATATTGAAGATTCTATTTACCCTGTTAAGATATTGAATATTCTATTTCTATACCATACGAGTGGGAGAGGGAATTCAGACATGCTTATCGCGACATTCCACAATTACAGTAGATTGCAATGGGTCTGACAGCACGAAAAAGAAAAGTTGAATGGGACACTACTTTTAAGACCTGACAGCAACGAAGCATACTGTAAATACCACGCGAAGAACTATAACAAGATAAGATACGATACAATAAGATTACTTATTAAGCTGCCAATCACAGTCCTATCTCAAGAACTACGGAAATGAATGCAAACTGATCAAGTTCTAGTTATCATCCATCATATTAAAAGTTACACCGTAGGTTTATAGGTTACCTGTTGAAATGTTTCCATAGAAAATAGCTTTATTGTATCACAGATAAAGGGTAGTAAAGATTAAATTGTCTGTAATAAATACAAAATGTTCATGATAGAAGGATTGCCGTGATCTGTCATTAAGTCCTAGGAATGTTGCGGTCCAACGTTTGCATAGGCGTAACCAGGCCGACCATATGGGGGGGGGGGGGGGTTTATAACATCTGGAGAGGGGGGTTTCGGGGTCCTCCCCCCGGAAAATTTTAAAAATTAAGATGCACAATAACGTGTTTTAAGCTTCCCACGCTTTAAACTCATATTAAGTAATTTATAAGTAGATTTTTTAAAAAGGTGACATATCACAATAATGAAATAAATAGTACAATTTTCCCTTTTTTTAATCAATGGGGGGGGACTGCCCCCCCCCCTCGGTACGCCTATGAACGTTTGTACAAAAATTAGATGTCCCGACACCTGCTGAGTATTGATTTTATAATGAAATGGAAGAATACCGTACATATAATCTTTCTTATCTTTACCATTTGCGATAATTTTATTAGGCCTACGCTGCTACAGCAAGTCATTTTTCGTACCGGTAACCTAAAGTTGTCACAAACTAATTTTAATAAATGTCACAGTGATTTAGGCAATTATTTACATATTGAAGAAAAGTATATTTGTTAACACAACTTATTCGTTCTAGCACACTTACATGACAAGCTCTAAACAAGCCAGGATGAGTGTCACGCCTTTCTTTATAAATTTCAAGATAATTTGACATACCTTCTCGCTCTCCATGCACTCGGCTGACCCTGCTGCTTGAGCTGTCGCCGTCACCATCACCGTCTCCATCAAAAGCTAGCTGGAATATCTCTGCAGGTCGATCTTTTACAGCAACAATTGTTTCGTCCATCATCTTGAATAAAACTGGGATCAACTACGTGTAGTGAACACAACACCATGCGAAAAGTTCATTCGCTTCGCTTTGCGTCTGCTCTACACAAAAAATTGGAAATCTCTGATTACCCGTCATTCACGATTCACGGCACAGTTGCGAGTGCTATCTGGCAGCGTATTACGTTACTACTTCAAGCCCAACCCACACGTAACGCTACTTACGGCTACAAAAGGAATTAAATCATTTCAGGAATATCCAATATGTATAAATAATAAATTATTCTAATTTTATCACTAAATAATACATTTTACTCTTCGAAAACGACATGCAATGCCATGCTTTCGGAATCGCATTAATCCTTACAATATCTTACACTTGGCATAATTTATTATTATTATCCCTGTTTATGACATCTCTAGCTACATCTCTACATAGGCCTACATCTGACTGCAAAGAACTGTCCATGTTTACTTATTTATACTGATGTTATTTCTATTTAATAAATCATTAAAATAACTAGTATCCCTAGGGCCGTTTACACAAACAAAACAAAATTTCATTGAAATATTTATTACAACAGATATAGCAAGTGTTCAGCTATTTTCCAACATATTCGCCACAGGAATTTTATTGAGACATTTGACATACTGTGGGACAAACTTTTCAACACTTGTGTCGTAGAAGTCCGCTGCCTGGGATTTGAACCACTTGGTGACAACCATCTCTGCTTCTCTGTCATTTATTGAGGCGTAGGAAAAGATGGAAATCACTGGGAGCGAGGTCCGGGCTGTAGGGTGGATGTTGAATTATCTCCTAGCCAAACTTTTGCAGAAGACTAGCAGGGAGGTGTTGAAGTCTCCACCCTACAACTTGGACTGCGCACCCAGAGATTTTCATCTTTTCCACCCCTCAAGAAATGAGAGTGAATGACAGAGAATGGTAGAGATTGACAGAGAAATGGTTCAGATCTCAGGCGGCAGACTTCTACGACACCAGTGTTCACAAGTTGGTCCCACGGTATGAAAAAGTCTCAATTTCTGTGGCGAATATGTTGAAAAATAGCTGAACACTTGCTATATCTGATGCAATAAATATTTCCATGAAATTTTGTTTTGTTTGTGTAAATGGCCCTAGGGAAACTTACTTTATAGACGCACCTCGAAAAAATATAATTTGAATTTTTAAACAACTTAATCACTTATATAAACCATTGATTTTCACATAATATTTTGAATTTTTTGCAAATTTTTTTGACACTTGATTTCTCTAGGACGGTGTTTCAAGCTGGTATTCTACATTTGGTGATCCTTAAGCCTTTTCCATATTTGTTCCTTAGATAACAAAGTGTAAGTCATGTTAGCAAAGAAATATATTCTTTGCGATTGGTGAAACTTTATTATCTTCTAGCATCATAATACCATAACATCATGATCACTTCTTATGCTTCTAAGCTTCCTATTGAGTTAGAGTGATAACTGTTTTACGTGTAGTCAACTTCTGACAAAGTTGAAAGCTCACTACTACCTCAATCTTAATATTTCTTTATTCTATTCTGTCATTCATGACATGCCATCCAAGCAATACAAGGATAAGATGAAAGGTACAATAGTTGACATTAAACGCACATGGGTTAAAAATTTTCAGCATACAGCAAGAATATATCTTAACCGCTATAGCCTAATTAATTAAATATTCTGAAAATAGGAATATACATGCCATCTATGAATCCATTTGAAAATAGACAAGTTTACAGATCCCTCATAAATAAACTCAATGTAGATTTTTTTTTTCTGGAATTAGTTACACCACATGCTTCCTGAAGGGTTAATATTAACTGCTGTTGAATCTCAACTTCAAATTTCAAGTAAAGATAAAACAGGAAATGTGAAATAAGAACGAATGTTGTCAAGTATAGAGAAAACTATAAGTACAAGTAATGAAAGATCATTTTATTACTTTTTTTTTTTCACAAAAAAGCAAACACTTCTGAACATAATTCAAAATGTAGTCAAATGTAATCTTTCAGTGTTAACAATATGAACATAATTAGTGCGTTAACACGTTAACATATACTGCAGTGAAATCTGATCTATTTTACATCATTCTCATACTCACAAATCTTAATTTGACAGCATAGGTCTTATTCTGAACCTTTTAACAGATTTATGAGAATAAGTAGGTTAGGATAAGACCACACATGATGTTCTTGAATAAGCTACTGAATGTAATGCACTATGTTGAATGGTTTATCAAAACGTTACTAATATATTTCACATTCACCCGCTCTTCACAACACAATTAGGTGGTATACTCCCTGTATACCAATAACCAAAAGAGCTTTAGTCCAGTTCTGGCCATGATGCTCCAAACTCCATCCCTTGGAAGGCAGGTGGGCTCCTCATCTGTTATGAAGCAAATTCATTAGGTACCGGTAAAATCCATACCACTTTTAAACTCAATTCAAGAGCTATTCAAGCTACACAATGTTTTTAAAAATTGACATCAGTATAGTATCTGAATAAGAGAAAATCTAGTATAGATACTCTGCAGTCATCTCACTTGGTCTGTTAAATGGAGTATTAAGTTAATGGGTGGTTTGCATAAAATCGTAGTCAATGCTTTTACTTTAACTTACCTATAGGAAAAGGTAACAGTAAAAGCACAAACTTCATATCGTATGCATAAACACGATTCTTCTTCTAAAAACAAAGTTAATGCTAGTGTAACATAGGTTTTACTTTTCGATAATAATTGATTTTGTGCTCTTCAGGCATTTCCATTAATAATCACTACTATCCGAATGCTGAGCATGATTGTAATTGTGGCAAGAAAGCAATAACCATAAATTTAATTATTTTTTCATCTAGTTTCTAAATTCCCCATCACAAAGCCTGCCAAAGTCATGCCTTCATTAGCTAAGCAAAAGGTTTCTCATAAGTACAAATGGCTGCGTTTATGAATAGGCCTATACAAGAAAGGAAAGTCTACAAACCTTCATTTGTGGAAAGCAATTTTATCCATGCATTGACTTTGTCTGTAATTTTTTCTGGTACAAAAGCGACTGCCCTTGATACAATGCTCTGGTGAACCTCTATTTCTTCACCTATTCCATTCTGAAATCCTAAGTCTGCCATATTTCTCAGCGAAATCCTTATTTATTGTTTGGAGTTAGGGCTGCTTCTAGTCTTTCACCGTTATAACCAATAAAATAATCACTCAACCATTCAACATTTTCTTTCTCGAATCTATAAAGTTTGATATTTCCATTTCCGGGCTGTATGGCCGTGGTCTATCAAATGAAATTGCTGACGTTTCGCCATGAACTGCATCTGGCATCTTCAGAGCTCGTTACAGCTAGGTGGTCGGCTGCGAACTGCTGGCAAGCTCTCAAACACTGGTATTTATACCTCCTCTGGTTGGTAGGCGCTCGGCTGTCGTGAACCATCCTCTCTCCTGATAGGTCCGAGTTTTGTGGGCCTGCATTTAGTTTTAGAAATGACAGGAATCCATGTTCTGTGCACTCTTTGCATTTCTTCTTTTTTATTAAAGTTGTTCGGGTGTTTTTGTATCTCGATGGCTTCCCTGTATAATCTGTGGAGGTAATGTGTGGTAGAACTGAGAACTTCTGTTACTTGAAGCCAGATGTCATGGGAAGCCATCGAGATACAAAAACACCCGAACAACTTTAATAAAAAAGAAGAAATGCAAAGAGTGCACAGAACATGGATTCCTGTCATTTCTAAAACTAAATGCAGGCTCACAAAACTCGGACCTATCAGGAGAGAGGATGGTTCACGACAGCCGAGCGCCGACCAACCAGAGCGCGAAGAGGAGGTATAAATACCAGTGTTTGAGAGCTTGCCAGCAGTTCGCAGCCGACCACCTAGCTGTAACGAGCTCTGAAGATGCCAGATGCAATTCGTGGAGAAACGTCAGCAATTTCATCAGATAGACCACGGCCGTACAGCCTGAAAATGGAAATATCATTGAACGCCGGCCGTGAAAGCCTTAGTAGTTATATCTATAAAGTTTCTTATAAACAGTAACTGATTGTGCTCTTTATACTTCTCTTTATCCCTTATTTGTAAAAACGCAGCCATGCAAATTACCACCAACCATTCACTAAGTAATCTAAGCCATGAATGATGCATGCTACAATTTTTCGTAGTAAAACCTATAAAGCAGAGTTCTATACTACATTTTATGCATACATATCATAGATTATTCTTGAAGGAAAATATAATCATGGCCAACACTATCAAATTTTTTCTGAGAGGAAAAGCTATTCCTATTTTATTCATACCAATCTTAGCGTTGCCTTAGAAAAGTGTAGTACCATTTTATGCATACTACCCAATAAGTAGTAAGCTTATAGAATATTATTGAACAAACATCAAGTATTTTTACAGTATAAATGCAAAAAAGTAGGACTATGTGCTATCATATGGATTCCATGTGTTGCAGAAGTGGTCTAGAATGCAGGCAGAAGTAAGAGAACAAGAAAATGTGGGCGAGGAGGTATTGGAATAGCAGACTAAGGACAAAAGTGTCTTTAGTAAGCTATAGCCTATAAAAGTTTTTATACCATGTCATGTATTTGAAACTGAAATGGATAGCTGTTCATTTCATTCTACAATTTCAGTTCATTTTTTACTCAACAGTTCAAAAATATAACTTTATTATTATTATTACTATTATTAATTATTAATAAAATAAAATTGTATTGTATTGTTCTGGTAGAATAAAATGTTTATCACATCAGTGCAAAAAGAACACATGTGTAAAATTTTAGCCCCTATTAGGAAAGACCCAAATGGAAATACTTGCTGCTGCTGCTGCTGTTGTTGTTGTTGTTGATGTGAGACAAGCTGTGAGACTCTCCTTATGAAGTCATGGTAGTTATTGCATTAAAATATCACTAACAAGAAAGAAGAAAGAAAGAAAAAAAACAGTTGCCTGAATTTTAGTCAAAATAGTATACTGCGACACAAGGGCGGAAAGGCACGTTTACGGGTCGAGGAAACAGATTGAAAACCCGAGGCGCCTGCGCCGAGGGTTTTCATGTTTTCGAGACCCGTAAATGCCTTTACGGCCCGTGTGTTGCATGCTATTTTTTGTGCGACGGTTACTTATATCAATTTAATTATATTAATTGCTATATTACCTGAAAATATTATGTATAATACACTATTGAAGAATGTTTATTTCAGAAAGTGATTCGCATTTGTTATTTTTTATGGCAACCGAATATTTATAAAGCGGGGAGGCCTTGGTCATTACAGCCCGCAAATAAGTGTTTGCGGGCGGTAAAGTAACTTTCCGCCCGTCGCCCCTAGCAACAAGTAACTTTCCGCCCGTCGCCCCTAGCAACAAGATTGCGTGTGGTAATGTCAAGTTACGATCCATGTAAACAACATTCGTAAGTAACACTTACTAGCTAAGGAGTGCAAAAACATGTTTTTGTAACATGCCCTTTTTCAAATTACGAGCAAACTGAGCACTGAGCAGATGTCAACATGAGTACAGGGACTGGGGGATGTATCCAAATTGAAGATAAGAGAATCGGTTTGGTTGAAAGAAGCATGGCATGTAGGGATAATATTCCTAGTAAAATCAGGATATGGAGTCACTCTGTACCTATGTATCATACCAAACTGTTATAGACACTGTAAAATTAAGATATTACACATTACTTTGTGTTTGGTAGGCTACTGTTGAAACTGTGTAACCATCACTGATCTGCATTTCCCATATATCCGAGGAAAGCCTGCATCTTCATCCTGAGTTTGGCCATATCTTTGGAACTATCATTTTCCAGTTGATTATCAATTAAAGTATCAACTTGTTCCTTCAAGACTTCTCTCGATTTTTCTGGCATTTTTCGTAAATCTCTTTCTGTCTTCTTCCACTGCTTATTGAAATTACGTTGAATGTTCTGTATTCCAGAGTTGCTGCAAAGGAAGCAGGCAAAGAATAATGTTAATATCTATTCTACAACCAACATTACAACAACATTACATGTTACCAGTACATTTTGGAAAATATACCTTATGTATTTTTGGTAGCAAGTTCAGGATTTTTATATTTATTAGTGAATTTCTATAATCATCACTTCGACAATATTACATCTTACCAGTAGTAAGTTTGGAACAGTCTACTATATGTATTTATGGCAGCAAGTTGAGGATTTTTTACTTCGATTTGCAAATTTTTATAATCACACTTGGACAATATTATATCATACCAGTAGTAAGTTTGGAATGGTCCACTTTATGTAAGTTATTCTGTATTCTGTATCTTTAGTAGCAAGTTCAGGATTTTATTTTTTTAATTCATGATATTAGTCATAATAACATTCTAGCAAGAGTATTGCCTACCTCACTCTTACATCTACTTAGCCGACACAATAACAAGTTTATGTCTGGCTCTTTGCCTAGGGCACATTGAAAAAACATAAGTTTGAAAATGCCACTTATGGTCATCTTAATATATTACTATAGAGATGGTGTTGAATTTACTATATATATATATATATAAGGTGCTGAATGTACTCTCACATACCATGAGAATAAGCAATCTTAGACTGTTAATGCCATGAATAATTGTAATTGTATGCTTTTCTTAAGGTATTTACTACGATATCTATTTCAACAAAAATGCAAGAAACATGAAATAAATTACTAACCACTGTAATTTACTATAGTATTTAAAAGTCTTACTAGGGACTACAGTATTTTACTACCATTTTATGAAAGAGGCTCCTGACATCAGAAGTTTTTGAAAAGGGAGGTTTCTTAATTATGGTCACTCGATTCTGATGTGTGTCAGTTTTGCACACAGAAGGCAACAATGCTCCACTGGTCTCTGCTTGAGAATGACTTTTAGAGGTCACATTATCTATTTAACATCATGCAGACTTTGAACACATGTGGATGTCATTTTTGTTGGCTACATTGATAATTAAAGAACAGTGCCTAATTATATCCTTTTGTAACCTATTTTAGGTGCCTAAAATGTTAATTTTTCATGCCTAAACATCCAGAGATCTACTGATAACACACAACCTTACTGTTAATAGGAACACAATTTCTGTGTAACATAAGAGGGGAAAATTTGAAATAATTTCAAGGCTCTGCTTTGCTCAGCATGGAATCACTTAACTGTAATCTCACAAAACCATGATATCTTGTAAATCCTATTGGTGAATAAACACATATACATTCACATATTCGGGGAATTAAAATAGAAGCAACATGCATTACAAAAAACTAGAATTTCCAAAACTTCTCAGTACTGCAAACAACAACCTTAAGTAAGTTAAATAACAGAATTTCATTGAAATCGAGTGGTCATGATTGAAAACCTCCCTTGTGAGTGTCATGAGTTGTAACACAGACTATTATCATTCTTGCAGTTTTATTTCCACAGAGCTAATGTAAATTGCATTTTTTGAACTGAAGGGAGCTTATGAATAGATTGAAGTCTACTGCTTACAAATTTATTAACTTTCAGCTGAGGAAAAGTCAATATGCTTCACATGACCATATAATACATTACCATATAATATATTTCTTGTTTTATCATTCACATAAAGATTCTTGCTGGAAGTGAAGAAGGGGAAGTATTATTCACAATGTAAGTTCTTGAGCTTAACTTACCTTTCTATCATTTCATCCATACACTGGTGCTGATGATGGAATGTATGTTTTATATACTTTTCTAACTTCTGAAATCGTGCCTCTTGCTGATTTAAATATTCAATGTTTTTTTCTAATTTCTTCAATTCCTGTTCTTCCTTACTAAGATAACCATCCACCAAAACTTTCCTGTTAACAGAAGGGAAAAACATTTTAACATTTAGAAGAAATTAATAAGAGCATATAATGTTTTGTCTTAAAGTGATTGCATTTTTTAAACAAAATGCAATGTTGCTTTTCTTTAAACAAAATGCAATGTTGCTTTTCTTTGAACAAAAAGCAAAACTCATACCAGGGAGAGCTTTTGCCATATTTTGTACAATGTACAAATACGTTTTCATCAGAGAGGATTTGCTCCTCAAGCATGGGGCCTGGAATAAACATCCAACTTGTCCCAAGCATGGAATAGTCTTGTTCTCAAATAAATATATCATGGGCTTAGATTCAGTTTTGTATCTACTTCCATAAGAGAGAATAATTGAAGGGGTTGGCGGAAGATAGTGCTACCCATACAAATCTCATTTTAGATATTACATTTTTAAAGTTTGCTCAAATCTGCAAATCTTATTTTTATCTTTCTTTTGGTACTATTATGTTATTAACAAGACTTACTGACAGAATTAATCTGTGCTCAGAAACATTGGAAATTTCAATAGTGACTAAGAAAATATATAAATAGTGCCACAATCTCAACTATTACAAAAAAGAGGGTTAGCACTATCTTCCTATGACCCCTTCAATTTTTCACTGATGCTCTGATAATGTGCACAAATCCAATAGTATAGACAAAGGTATAGGGATTATAATTTGATGCAGATGTTTTAGCTTTTAAGTGAAACATGCATTATTTCAGATTATTATCATCATGATCATCATTGTTGTCATCGTCCTCACTGTAATCATCACCATAATTATTATTATCATAATTATAATTGTCATTATCATTATTATTATTATTATTATTATTATTATTATTATTATTATTATTATTATCATTATCAACAACATCATCATCATCATCATCGTCATTGTCATCATCATTACCATAGTCATACCTTTTCTTACATGATTCGAAATAAACATCTTTGAAATTTTCTTCAATGATTTTTCTTGATTCCTTACAAACTCCTCTGAGTAATTCCTGTTGTTGTGATTTTCTGTTTTTCATAATCTAGAACAGAAAATAACTGGGGTTATATATTATACAAGTACATTTGTTGGCGTTTCCAGCAGCTGAAAATATATATGCATTGCATCAAAATTTCCTTTTCAACTAATTCTTTTCCCTTCTCCCGAACACCTGCTAAAAAATATATTAGGACATGCCAAGGATATGTATATATGGGTTATGTACTTTGAAAAAATAATACACCAAATAAGACATGCACCTAGGAATAGTATTTTTTATGTTCTTGTGCAGCTCACATTCACACTGTCCAAGATCACATCACTGGCAATATGGCTCCTCCGTACATACCTCAAAGCAGTCAATAATAATTGTTGACAATAAAATGAAAATTAAAATGAAAATATAAGCTCTCATTACTAAATAGATATATAAGCTTTCATGAACCACAGATTATTGTCTCTGTTGGACTTTACATGAGAATATTATAGGAGAAAAATTCCTCAGACACTGGGACTTGAACCCAGGACCTTTGGCTATTCGCGCCAATGCTCTACCAACTGAGCTAAGCGGGAGTTCAATTCACAGTGCCAGATGGAACCTCTCTCCTATGACTGATTGCCCTAATGGTTTACCTCACAGACAGACAAGTTATGCCATATGCAGTACTGTGAAGCACACTAATTAGTGATTTTTGTGACTGTGAATTGAACTCCGGCTTAGCTCAGTTGGTAGAGCATTGGCGCGAATAGCCAAAGGTCCTGGGTTCAAGTCCCAGTGTCAGAGGAAATTTTCTCCTATAATATTCTGTCATTACTAAGTTATAAATTAATCAAACCTAACAATTTCTTGAGTAAAATAAACAGAAAATAAAAAGAAATCTCAAAGTACAGATAGTGGGCAATCACAGGGGGTAATTATGAACCTACTACTTTGAGATTGTGGTAGTTTTTATTTTCAGATTCTCTAACTCAAGGGACTATGTTTGAATAAAACTTAGGACAAACTGTAGAACGTGCATCTCAGCGGACTGTATGATAGATAATTAGGGCTGATTAAAATCAAAATGCACGCCATACATTCCGATAGAAAATAAAATAATAGGTTTACAAGAAAACAAAGACCATAGGCGATGTAACACGACACTGAATTCTTCTTAAGCACAATCACTCGCTAATTCTTGGTTGATGTCTTGACGATCTTCTAAACGCAGAGATGATTGAATCCGCCCAATAAAAAACCTTGTTGGCTTCAATATAGATTTATTTAAGATTCCAGAGGACCACTCGACTTGATACGTCGAGAACTTGTAATTATTAATTAAGCATATACATATAACAATTGTATGCTATAAAATTGATTTACAGTTAATCTTGTAATGTCTTTTAATCTCAAGTCACAAACGCAATGCTAATGTCAATAAATTAATTTGCGTGTTGTGTAGCGTCAAAGCAATATTCAAATATTTATGAATGTTAAAATCCTTTAAAACACTCACTTGTGTAATGACTCCTTCTTGTAACGAATATCACTACAGGAAATAATCCTGAAGTCCAATCAAGCTATATTAAAGCTAGTAGATAAGCTTAGCAGCGACGTAGAAGAAATTCACCATTTTGCGGCGAATAATAATTAGAACTGCTTCTGTGCAGATAAAATTAATGTTGATAATTCCTTGAATCGTTGTAAACAGATTCCAAGACGAATAAGTATTATTAGCTGCTGCTAGCTGCATCCAGAGAGAATTGAAAATCCTTTCAGAGGATTACACAATAGACGAAGAAGGAAGAAGAATGAAGAAGTAAGTTTTGAATTGAAAACAATGACTTGTAACAATACTAAAAAGTCAATCCCATTGGACGAAGATAAAAACGATTAGGCAATTTAAAGACAAAAGATTGTATTTTGACAATAAAAATAATAATTACTAGAAGGCCGTGAGAAAAATTAACCTTGAATAAAATCTTACCAAGGCCGAAAAAAGACAAGAATAATTATTAAAAGATTATTAAAGAAGGCCAAGAAAAATAAAAAACTCTATCAAATCTCAAGTATCAAACATAACTGAACATATTGCCCGCGATTATTCCACTTGTGGAATAATCTAACTAGAATGCGAAGTTATGTTTGACCTTGAGAAAGACAAAAACGACAAAAACACAAAACAAATAATGAAAAAATAACAATAACTAAGAATACATAGATGCCTAGAAGACAAAGACTAACTATCTAGTCTTCTGAGTCATGGATAGGTAAAGGTGCCAATTTAACAATTGGCCTCTTAAATAAACCTGAGGGGGTACGAACAGTAACCACCCTGACAAGGGAATCAGGACCAGGATGAACCTTTTCAATAACACCCATAATCCATCTCAAAGGAGGAACGTTGTCTTCCATTACTAAGACTGGAGTGCCTATTGACACATTAGGCATAGTTCTAGTCCATTTAGACTTCCTTTGAAGCGAATGGAGATAATCAGATGACCATCTCTTCCAAATACAGGTCACCAAGTGATTAAGATTGTTCCAACGGGAACGGAGAGTATACCCGCCAGAAAGATCTGGACTAGGTAAAGATATAATAGCTTTTCCAATAAGGAAATGGCCAGGAGTAATAAAAGTAGAGTCATTGACGTCCTCGTACAGGGTGGTAAGAGGGCGTGAATTCAATAGAGACTCTATCTGAATGAGAAGAGTAGACATCTCTTCATAGTCAAAATTAAAAGAAGGTGCCATCCTATTAAGATGAATTTTCATCGAACGAACAGCAGCTTCATGAAGACCTCCCATATGTGGCGAATGAGGAGGTAGGAAATTCCATTTAATACGTAGGTGAGAAGTGGCATCCTGAATAATAGATTGATAATCATTAGATTGGAGTAGCTTGACAAGATTCTGTAAGTCAACCTTAGCACCAATGAAATTACTACCATTATCAGACGTAATGGAAGCAGGTGTGCCTCGACGACAAGTAAATCTGGCGAAGGCAGAAAGAAAAGCACGAGCAGTGAGAGCGGTAACCAGCTCAATATGAACTGCCTTCGTAGACATACATACAAAGATAGCTATATAAGCTTTGATACGAGTCTTTGAGCGAGGACCTCCATATTTGATGGAGTATGGCCCAGCGTAATCAACGCTAACATCATTGAATGCAGATGTATAATTAACCCTTTCAGAGGGCAAGTCAGCCATCTTTTGCTGAAACGGCTGAGGATTAAAGCGTAAGCATTTAACACAGGTTCTCAAAACACTGCGGATAGTCTTACGAAGAGAAAATATCCAAAATTTCTCTCTTAAATGAGACATGATTAGTTGAGGTCCAGCATGTAACAATCTAATATGAGTATAATAAATAAGGTGCCTAGTAAATCCATGTTTAGCTGGCAATAGCATCTGATGCTTGTGTTCAAACGTTAAGTTGGAATTTTTGAGGCGTCCACCAACTCGAAGGATACCATCTTGAAGCATGAAAGGGCTAAACTGATGTAGCTTGCTAGTAATCGATACTTCAAGACCAGTGGAAAGAGATTGAATCTCCTTGGAATAAACTTGACGCTGAATTATTTTAACACAGCAATTGATTGAATTCTCAATTTCAATAGGTAACAATGGACCTTCAGATCGAGTCTGAGCCTTACGGCAATTATTGGCAAATCTCAAAATGAAAGCCATAATGCGAACAGTCTTTAAATAACTGAACTTAGCTAACCAAGTGCTAAGGTCAGAAACATCAGACTCAATAAGAGCCACAACCTTCAGTTCTGGAGGCGGAGTAGAATGAGAAGGAGAATATTTAGCTGGCCATTTGGAAATATCCTCAGATAACCAAACAGGCCCAGACCACCATAATGGGTTATTGAGGAGATCTGAGGGTGTAGATCCTCTCGAAATAACATCAGCAGGATTGTCTTTAGAAATAACATGCGACCAAGAGTCAATAGAAGTAGTCTCTTGGATGTCTGCAACTCTATTCGCCGAAGCCTCGAACACTACCCTCAACTTAGTGGTAGTGCTGGATGGCTTAAATACAGGGTGATGAGGAATTACATATTCGTACTTAGCAGTACAATCCTCAATAGCAGGTTCCATATGACCCAGCTCTTCATATTCAGACATAAACTTGCAATACTCTAACTGGAGAGAGGGATTAGAAGATAATCGCTTCTCCAAAGAATGAAACCTTTTTAAAGCTTGGGCTTTAGTAGTGCCCAAAGTCTCTGGGTCAATTCGAAAGGGAAGCTTCACAATATACCTCCCATCAGAATCTCTCTGAGTAGTGTCTAAGAAATGCTTCTCACAGAAGGACTCGTCAGGGAAAGGAGCACAATTAGAAACCTTCTCTAACTCCCAAAATTTAGTGAGTTGATTACTAACATCTTCATCAGAAGTTAAGAAGGCTGAATAATTGGCAAAGGTTTTCCTGGAATTAGCAGGGTTAAATATGGGAGACTTATTCTGATTGAATCGCTTCTTGCAATGAGTCAAATGATTATGACGACGTTGGGAAGAAGGAGAAGGAGGCAATTTGCCTGAAAAATACCAGCCTAGCTTGGAATTCTGAATGGTGGGATAGTTGGGAGCAGATATCTGACCAGGAGCTATGATTTGAGAAAAGATTTCAACTCCCAAGAGCAAGTCAACATATTTAGGTTCATTAAACTGCAAATCAGCTAATTGCAGATTGGGGGGAATATTCCATCCCTGAATGTCAATTGAGTGTTTTGGAAACTTGGATGTGGAGATTTCTGGGACAATAATAGCCTCAGTATCACAGTACCAAGGAGTAGCACGAGATCTAAGTGATATCGATGCAAGCTTTAGTGTGCTTACATTAGTGGACAGTACACCAGCCAGCGTAGTGGGATGAGGTAAAGGAGACAAGCCTAACTGTTTGAATAACCTATTACTGATTAGGTTACAGTCAGAACCGCTATCTAGAAACGCTGTAGCCTCTACAGCACGACTATTTTTGTCGAGAATTACCACAGTGGCCGTGGGAAGCAGACATTTTTGCTGTGATTTTCCAGAGGACATTACATTGACTATATTCTCTGCCTGCGAATTATTAGAAACATAATTGTGCAAATAAGTACTGTGTTTTGCGTTGCAAACACTGCAACGATAGTTACTACAATTGGATTCGTGGCCGTTTGCGCCAAGGCAAACACGACAACAATTGTGATCTTTCACAAATTGATCACGATGCACAAATTTCATTGTCTTGAACTTGTCACAGCGATAGAGAGGATGTTGCGCATTATGACAACAAATACAATTGTTTCTCGTGGGCTGATGTTTGACCTTAGCTTTGGTAGTGAGAGCAGAAGTAGGCGCAGATTTAGCAGACTGACTACGCAGGGCTGCCTCCGTCATCTGCAACACCCTGACTCTCGACTCCAAAAAGCTAAACAAATCTTCGAGTTTAGGGAGCCTACCAAGTTTAATTGAGGACTCCCAATCCTTGATTAGACTCACAGGGAGCTTATCCACAATTATACGTGAAATGATGAGGTCAGACAAGGAAACCTCAGTATTCAAAGCGTGCAGAGCATGCACGGTGCTTACAAAATGGTCCAAGTAGCGTTGAAGCGACTCTGCGGAAGACCCTACTATGGAGGGTGCAGAGAATAAATGATCTAAGTGCGTATTTGCAATCAAACGATCATTGTCAAACCTTTCTGCTAAGGTTTTCCAAGCCACTTCGAAAGTAGCAGATGAAACGGGAATATTTTGTATAACAGTCATCACTTCAGGTGACAAACATGATTTCAGATATTGGAATTTATCCATATCTGAAATGTGGCTGTGATTTATGATGAGGGATGTAAAGGTATCCCTGAACTCAATCCAATTCCTAGGATCGCCGGAAAATTGAGGTAATTTTAATTCCGGAAGTTTGGGCAAATTAGGGAGATGAGAGTCGAGCGATGAACGCTGGCTAATCGATTGAGATTGTTCAGACTCATACAATAACTTGTTGTCGAGAATGAGTGAGTCAATGAATAAAAAAGCAGCAGCATATTCAGTTTGAATATGCTGTTCTAGCTGCTCAGCCTCCTGATCCGAGACATCAAAGAATTGAGGACTTTCATCCCTATATCTATCCATAAGCCTTTGAAGTTCGGAACGATGGAACAAAGCCTTACGGTATGAGAGTTTATCTTGAATCTCAAATTCATGTATAGTCTGAAATGTATTGAAGAGTTGAACCCTTAACCGTTCAAAACTAGCAAGAGCTTTAGCTTTGGCCTCGGCCCTTTCTTGCTCAGCCTTAGCTGCGGCTTCGGCCTCTTTGCGCTCAGCCTTAGCTCTTTCCTGTTCGGCAATAGCTTTAGCTTCGGCCCTTTCTTGCTCGGCAATAGCTTTAGCCTCAGCTTCCTTGCGTTCAGCTTTAGCCCTCTCTTGCTCGGCAATAGCTTTAGCCTCAGCTTCCTTGCGTTCGGCTATAGCCTTAGCCTCAGCTTCTTTGCGTTCGGCTATAGCCTTAGCCTCAGCTTCTTTGCGTTCGGCTACAGCTTTATTGAAAGAAGTAATCTGTTTATTATAATATTGAGTAGCTCGCTTAATAACTTGCTCTACTTCTAATCTGTAAGCTTCTTCCTGTTCAGAGTAAGCTAGCTCATCTATTTCAGATTGAACTTTATCATATTCATTTTCAAACTGGTCTAGTTTATTTTTAAAATTCAAGAAGTCTTGGTAAGATCCTTCATCATCAATAACTGAATTAAGGATATCATTAGCCTTACGTGTGATCTTCGCCTTTATGGGAGTACGCTTAGCCTTAAGGGACCTTAAAACAGCCTCAGGATTATCCATGATGTGATATTCGCAATTAATTGTCCAAAAAATCACAATACTTCACTTATTGAAGTTGGGAACCTGAGCTAAATCTAAGGTTAGTTGTTGCCCGCATTCGGGACAAATACAAAGATTAATAGTTGCCCGCGTATCGGACAAAACACATGATAAGTGTAACTGGTTTTACAAAGGTAAGTACAAGCGTGTAACACATGAAAAGTGTAACTGGTTTTACAAAGGTAAGTACAAGTGTGTAAATACAAATACCCTTGAAAACATTCACTGAAATCAGCTGTTGAAAATGGCCTCACACGTGTAAAACACGGAGGCGAAGCACTAAAATTAGCTTGAATGATAAAGATGTAGTAATATTTACTACGCTCAAACTGACCTAAATGGTCAGGAGAAGAACAATGTGCTTCAATAGTCAATAATATAGTTAAATATAGTGCTCAAACAGCAATATCTGGAGCACCAACAGCTTTAAAGAATGAACTTATATTGAATAAGTCTGGGCGGAATGAAAAAATAGTGTCGTTTACAATAAGTCTGTTACAATAGAGGTTCCATCCGGCCCGGAAAGGATCCAAAAATGTAGAACGTGCATCTCAGCGGACTGTATGATAGATAATTAGGGCTGATTAAAATCAAAATGCACGCCATACATTCCGATAGAAAATAAAATAATAGGTTTACAAGAAAACAAAGACCATAGGCGATGTAACACGACACTGAATTCTTCTTAAGCACAATCACTCGCTAATTCTTGGTTGATGTCTTGACGATCTTCTAAACGCAGAGATGATTGAATCCGCCCAATAAAAAACCTTGTTGGCTTCAATATAGATTTATTTAAGATTCCAGAGGACCACTCGACTTGATACGTCGAGAACTTGTAATTATTAATTAAGCATATACATATAGCAATTGTATGCTATAAAATTGATTTACAGTTAATCTTGTAATGTCTTTTAATCTCAAGTCACAAACGCAATGCTAATGTCAATAAATTAATTTGCGTGTTGTGTAGCGTCAAAGCAATATTCAAATATTTATGAATGTTAAAATCTTTTAAAACACTCACTTGTGTAATGACTCCTTCTTGTAACGAATATCACTACAGGAAATAATCCTGAAGTCCAATCAAGCTATATTAAAGCTAGTAGATAAGCTTAGCAGCGACGTAGAAGAAATTCACCATTTTGCGGCGAATAATAATTAGAACTGCTTCTGTGCAGATAAAATTAATGTTGATAATTCCTTGAATCGTTGTAAACAGATTCCAAGACGAATAAGTATTATTAGCTGCTGCTAGCTGCATCCAGAGAGAATTGAAAATCCTTTCAGAGGATTACACAATAGACGAAGAAGGAAGAAGAATGAAGAAGTAAGTTTTGAATTGAAAACAATGACTTGTAACAATACTAAAAAGTCAATCCCATTGGACGAAGATAAAAACGATTAGGCAATTTAAAGACAAAAGATTGTATTTTAACAATAAAAATAATAATTACTAGAAGGCCGTGAGAAAAATTAACCTTGAATAAAATCTTACCAAGGCCGAAAAAAGACAAGAATAATTATTAAAAGATTATTAAAGAAGGCCAAGAAAAATAAAAAACTCTATCAAATCTCAAGTATCAAACATAACTGAACACAAACTTTGCTTTTATTTGTCTTTAAGTAACTGCTTAAAGCAGCCAAACAAGATGTGTTAATGTCATACAGTGTGATGTCAGAACACATAATCATGATTATGGCTGCATAGTGCACACACGTAAGAAATACTGCTCTTCAGTGCATGTTAAATAAAACGTATATTACATAATAGCAAGAATTTCAATTTTTCATCAGTTTCTTTTTTAATATAAGAACTTCAGAAAACTTTCCATGTTATAATATTTTATAAAAGAAAATCATGAAAGTAGGAAGTTGAGTTGAATGCCAGCTGGGGGGAAAAATTAAGACAGCATAACTGGAACTTTTAAACTAGATTGACAACTCAACTGGTACTAGACACATCATAGTCCCTTTACTTACTGTCCAAGGTGTAGAAGCTGTTATCTCTATCTTCTCATCATGTTCAGAAAATTCCACAGCCTGACTGCTCTCTAAATCCAGTGAAATGTCATCTAAAATATGTAGAAACAAAAATTAATTTAGAACCTTTAATATACCGGTATTTTGATAGTATAAAATACTTCAAAATAACTGAAAATGCTTGTTGGTACTTAGGGTTACACATGAAAATGTGTTTATGGGGTAGCAGGAATCTGTCCCATTAATTGTAAAACGATCTGTTGCATGCTGATTAATTATTAATCAAATAATTCCCACAGTTATTACAAAAGGCAGGTAAGGCATTAAAGCTTTACTTCTTTGAATACTTCGATTGCATTCTGTTTCAAGTCATTTTATCATTTCTCATCTATCATCCACCCTGACAGGCAACATATTTTAGAACTGCAAATTCTTAGCTTGGACTCATCCTCTGACATGGCCTTCAGCTGAATACACAGTGCTGACATTTAGTTTTCACAAAATTATTCATGAATCTGATCTGTTGTTCTGGGTATAATACCAAATAAAAGAATAGCAATATGGAATCCTATAGTTGTGATACAAAGACAACAGAACACCTCTTTGTTCAGAGATATCACATCTAAAAAATCTGATGTGAAATTCACATAACTTCCTCTGCCCAAATAAATTTTGCCTCTTAGTATAATATATTATTATGTATGACATTCTCTTCATGTAAATAGGTTGTAAAAATGAAGAGAATGTCGTTACCACATCGTATCACATCCCCAAAGGAAACATAATCCAAATAAAATCTGATTAATGCAATAACCATAACTTTCTTTAAGCATGGCCAACAATGCATTTGTCTCACTTAACATTCTGATATAGAATAGAAAAAAAAATGTTTCAAATATAAGTTTAGCTCTTGGTACAAGCACTCATTCCATGTATGGTACAAAATTTAAAGAAAATCGTAAGAGCTGTTTTAAAGAAAATCGTGAAAAAATAAATTTCCTTCATGTAAAGTCCCCTTAAAATAAGACATAGTTGTCGCCAATCTTCGTGTCACATCCTAAGAAATACAACATTTTGTTTTCATACGATTTTCCATTCTGGAGCTAGACTGTTTACAGACACACAGATACAGACATGTTTCTAAAAATAGTATTTTTGCATTCAGGAGACCTCAAAACTTTTTGTGTTTGTTTGTTTGTTTGTTTTGTTAAAAACTCAACTTTCAATTTGGGGGGGGGGGCGAAGGAAGTAAAAATTGAAATTGCATGAGATGATTCTTTTTTACTACATAGCCTTACTTTATAAAATCACTTTACGTATGTCGATATTATGGCATTATAATGTATAGTAAATTTGTTTTAGTTATGTCATTTCGTGTTATTAAAATAATTGTATTCTCATATAAATAAATAGGAATACTTTTTCAGATCTTTTATTGTTAATTACTTTTTTAATACCATATAACTAATTTACATTTAAGTGTAGCCATAGATGGTCCAGATGGTTGAGGCTCTGTGCACGAATATGAAGATCATCGGTTCAATCCATGGAGAGGTCATTGGGATTTATTACCGGTAATTGCTTTAAACCTTCTAGTTGATAAATTATTACATAACAAATGTAAAATGCTGCAGAAAAAATATTAACCCTGAGTAAACCCATTTAACATAATCTTTGAGAAAACCCATTTAACATTATCTCTGAGAAAACTCATTTAACTATCTCCTATTTTTATTTTCATTGTCACAAATTTTACCTCACATTGGAGTGATCCCAAGGATCTTTGAATATTAGTACTCTAATACTAAACTACTGACAACCTGAAACACATAGTACCCAGTTAAGGGCATTTTTTGTTGACTCTTTACTTTGTTATCAATAAATTAAGGATTATAAAAATTACTTACCTTGGGTATGTCTTGAGGTATTCACAACAGGAGTAGTATCTTCAAAGAGAGGAATTTCCATAATGTGGCCTGTGTTCTTTAATTTCTTCTTATGGTATTTATTTCCATCTTTGTAATTTATCTTTTTCTTGAGCTGGCAAGTAGCTACTATGCCCTTAGAATCATCATCATCTAAACCCATTGGTATATCCAAGTTTATTCGTTGTGGTTTACCATCCTTTGAACATGATGGTACAGCAGTTTCTTTCATAGTTCTTATTGCATTGACTGAACTTTGTGAAAGCGATTTCACATTTTGAATATCTCCATTAGAATTGAAATTAGTCTCAAGAGAAAATGGTATCATTTGAGATCCATGTACTGGAGACTGATAATCTGCAATTTCATGTTTATTTTTTGTTTTTAATAAGGCTTTTTTACCTGCTTTGGATACTTTACATGATAACATATCCAAATCAACATTTTTGGTGAACTCCTTTTCCTCACAGGTAATTGAAAAGGAATGTGAAGTATTTTGGGGATTCTGAATACAGCAATTTTGAGAAAATGTAGCAATACTAGCATCAATACATTCAGAAATAGAAAAACTTTCTTCATTCTGATTTAGATGAGGAGATGCAAGGTTCCAGTTTTCCATATCTAAATCCTCCATGTTTTGTGAAAAATTTGTATTTTTCTTCCTTGCTGGCACAACAGTCCAATGAGAGGAGATATTATTGTCCTTCAAAGGATTCTGTATATTTCTGACTGAACTCATCCCAGAATCATATCTCCCAGGAGGCACTGCTACTTCGAGGCTAACTGAAGGTTCTTTAAATGATGGCATTGTCTGTGAATTAACATCTATTACGCTGAGTACAGCTTCTATTGAATTTATAGGATTATTTACTTGCTTTGAGTGAGGACGTTTCTTCCTTTTCTTAATATCCTCAGGCACCATCAATGATGCCACAGTGTCTTCTGCTAGATCATTACCTGTTTCTGCCCACTCAGGTATGTTACTGTTTGTTTCATCAAGATGTTCCTTCTTGTTCTTTTTCTGTTTCTTTCTTTTTCCTGTTGGTAAGGTTTCTAGATTTTTATCTTTATGCTCAGATTCTTTATGATAAGACTTCTTGAATGTTGTTTCTTTGGTTGAATGAGAAATCATATCCTCATTATCTGACAATACATTGCTAAATGGAATAACATTACTTAAAAGTTGAAAGCTCTCTGTATGTTCTTTATATGCTGGCATAAGAGACCACTGGGAAGTGAGAACATTTTCTGTCATTGGAGCTTGTATGTTTTCCAATGAACTCATCCCAGAAATAATTCTTTCTCTGGGTAATGCTGGAGTCAGGTTGCCTGAAGGCTCATGTAAAGTTTCCTGTAAATTTATATTGCTTTCAGGGAAACTAACAAGAGAATCTACTGGATAATTGGCTTCCTTTAGGGGAAGGTGTTTCTTCTTTTTTTGCTTCTTCTCACTTACGATCATTAGAGCCGAATTGCCTGTTTCTAAACATTCAGGTAAGTTAATACTTGTTTCACTGAAGTGTTTCTTTCCTGTCTTTTTTTGTTTTGTATTAGTTTCTGATGTTACAGTTTTTAGAGCATTATGGTCAGATTTCTTATCTTTATCCTCTGTGTCAGGTAAGTATGATTTGGCTTCTGCTGTGGACTCAGATAACATGTCATTTACTGACACAGAATTGCTAAGCTGCATACTATCATCATGGTTGCTCTCTGCAAACTCTTTGCAAAATTCCTCAAAGTCATCAACATTACATGAAAAAGAGTTTGATATATTCATTGACGAAAATAAGTCTGCATCACTTTGAAGTTCTTTTGTGTTCAAGTCACAAAATGTGTGCATTGAGGCCCACTCTCTAGGTTGTTTTTCATTCTTTGAGCAAGTCTGTTCTGAAATATAATCTTCCTCAGATGTCTGCCTAAACTCTTTTGGTTTTCTACACAATTTATTTTCTTGGCTTTTCATTCTAAGAGATTTTTTGCTATACATCTCCGAATTTTCCAAAACGTCTTTCTGCATTGAATGAGAATTTTTCATCCCAGAATAAAGGCTGCTCTGTTTTTTCAGTTGTTGATTTTTTGGTGCAGAAGTTAATTGGTGTCCAGGCAGGCAAACTTTCTTTCCCAGATCTGCATTAATATCACTTTTATAATTAATTTTCTTTGATTTATGTTTATCAGACTCAATGGCTTGCATCTCTTCAGGTGCATTATCCCCTTCACTGTCAGAAGTCAGGTCAATTATTGGATTACTTTTTTTAGTACTATCCTTATAATGAAACCCGAGTTCTGTATTATTTTTAAACGAAATTGTCTTTTTGGAATCAGATGGATTCTTTTCTGGGGGTAAAGGGTTCATACCGGGAGATTGTATCCTTTGCAATGAATTATGTTTTCTTCCCTGAGTATTGTTGTTTTTTATTTTTTCTTTCCTAACAGAGGAAAAATCACACCTTTCACGTTTATCCATGTTTTCTCTATGTTTGATTTCTATATCCTCAGCCGATGTTTTAGTAACCTTTTCTTTCACTTTATTTTCAGATATTTCTGATTTATTTTTAGTGTGATTTTTATTTTTCTTAGTTTTCTTTACTAAATTATCCATGATCTCATGAGTTTCAACTCTCTCATCAATCTCATCTTCAATAATAATATATGGTGGAGAATAACTCCAGTTATAACCAGGATTTTTATCAACCTCTACAACTAAAGGTGGTAGAGATTCATCTAATGTGGAAATGGCATTGCCACGAAGAGGAAGGATATCTTCTTCTGGTGGTGCCATTACATCATCAGTGTTTTCTGTTGCATCTCGCATTACTTCAAACTCTCTCCATCCACTGGAAGAATACTTATTTTCATTCTCAATTTTTGAATCTTTACTACTTCCTTTTGTAGACTGTACTTTGGTAGGCATATTTTTCTCCTTTCTTGTTTTGCCAAGTAATTGTAGTTTCTTTTTCTTTTCATATGTTACCTTGGGTTTCAGAACTCTAGAAGGTTTTGTTTTCAGTGGCTCTAGCCAACTAATATTACTGCTACTGTCACTCTCTAAATCTGAATATATTGAAAACTTATGTTTATTTTTATCTTTTTCCTTTTCCTGAGACATTTTCTCACGTTTATGTTTTCCTATTTCTTTCATAAATTTACTTTTCCATCGGCTGGTACTATTTGGAGAAAATTCTGTTAACTGGGGAATACTAACAGTTTCAAACTTATAAGTTTGTATTTCAGGATCTTTCTTTGATCTGCTTCTTCTCTTCAGTTCTGTTGTTTGTATTTCAGAAGCTTTCTTCGTTCTGCTTCTTTTCTTTGGTTCTGTTTTCTTTTCAACATTCTTATCTTCAGAAGAAAACAAACGCCTTCTTTTCCATCCACATGGACGTTTGGGAGTCCAAGAAGGATCACATGAAGAATTTTCTAACTCTTGAAGTTCAATAACTTCTTGTGAGTCTTTTGGTTCAGAATATAATTTCCTCTTACGAGATGATTGTCTATGAGAATCTTCATTTTGGTTTTCAGGTGTTTCTACGCATTTTATTTGATCTGTTCTCAATAGATTCAGAGCAGATTGCCGTTGTTCTTTATTTTGTTTATCAACCTCATATCTCCTTGTTTTGAGGTCAATTAGTGATTTTATTTCATTCATTTTTTGTAAACTGAATCTGCTACATTCTTTGTTTGGTTTACTGCTTGCCTGAATATCATGAATTGATTTAGTTTTTTGAATGATCTGTATCCTCCCTTCTTTTTCAGAATTTATGTCTAAGAGCTGACCTTTCTGATTCTTACTCTGATTATCACTCAACACATCTTCTTTTTTACTAGTGTCATCCAACTTATGTACTGATGATTCTGGTTTATCTAAGGACTGGACATTCTGACTGACTTGTAGTTCATTTACATCTGGTACATCCACATTACTATTAATGTTTGCTGGTGAGTGTAGTTTAGCTAAGGGCTGAAGAGTCGTATTTCCATGTTCCTGCAAACGATTCACATCCTGTGCCTCTAAGTTCTCCCTAGGGTTTTCTGACTTCTTATGTTTACCTGCATACACCTTACTTGAAAGATGAATGTTTTTATTACTACTCTGGTGTTGATCCTCTTTTTGTGGTATGTCCATGTTTTTATTGGTGTTAACTGGCTTCTGCTTTTGTAAGAGTGTTTTCTCTAACTCCTGTACATTTTTATTATTATCTGGTATCTTCTCATTTTTATCATTGCTTTCTGATTTCTTCAGTAATGATGATTGCATTTTATCTTTTGATAATTTACTTACATTTGCAGTATTCGTACAGTTACATTCATCATTTTCATTTGTATCCCAGTCTTGAAGAATCTGTTCCACTGTTGTAATATTACTTACTGCTTTTGAATATTCAGTATCCATGGGAGACTTAACGCTCTGAATATATCTTTGAGAAGTTCCTACATTTAAATTAGATGTGTTTGATAAATTTGCAGTTACATGTTCTGTTTCTTTCAATGACTCATGTATATCCCTGTAATCATTCATTCTGTTTTCACTCTTCTTGCTTTCTGATTCCTTAGGAGCACTAACATCTGGTGACAGCAGTTGCTTCTCAATACATCCATTGCTGTTTGTCCCTTCTTTAGAATTTGTGGTTTTCAATTCACTCTTATCATGTAAAACTGAAAGGTATTTCTGCACATTCACTATTAATTCTGCATCAGGCCTTGTTACTCTAAGAATTTCACTCCTCCCTCCATATCCTATTTCAGGAGAAGTATATTTTATATTTTCGTTATTGCTTTTGTCTGGCAAAGTATCATTGCTTGATTCCCATTCTTCAAGAATGTGCTGTGCAGTATATTCTGAAGAATTTCTAGGCCCTCTCATTTTAAATCTTCCATCCCTTCCTGTATTTTTGTTATTTATCACATCTTCAATATCATTTCCTAAATCTATCCCCTGAAAAGATCCTACTGATTCAGTTGTTTTATTAGAAGTTTCTTTTATGAAAGGGGCAGCAGAAAGTTCTGAAACAGATTTCACAGAATTTTCTTGTAGTCTCTTGTGGTTTCTTGAAATCAACTTGACCTCTTTCTCAGTATCAGTTTGGGTCTCTGGAACAACTACTAATTCAGATCTCATGAATGTATTATTTAGAGAATTTGAATTATCTTCCGATAAAGCTTTTTCTTTTCTAGACTTGGAAATATAAATTTCTTTAATGTATGTTGCAGTACTTGCTCTAGAATTCATTTCTTCACAAGAGAAATCTGACATTTTGTCAACATATATATCTTTTTCTGAGGAAATATTTTCTTTCTGATGACTTCTTGAATTTAGTTTCTCTGCCTCTTCTGAAGCAGTTTGTGTTTCTGGCACAACTATTAATTTAGATTGTTTGAGAGTTTTCTTCAAGGGCTTTGAACTTTCTTCTACAGAAATATCTTTCTTTGAAGAACAAATCTGAATTTCTTGAATGATTGTGGAAGTGCCAGACTTAAGTGTTGTTTTCTTATTAGAGTCACTTGAAGTATTTTCCGACACAAATTTTGAAGCATTTATTTTAGAAACAGTTTGTTTTTCCTTGGGATCTTCCAAAATGTTATCTTCTTCAAAATGGGAAGTTTGAGTTTCTGGCACTAGTGTAACAGCTTTATTGATCTCAGAATTTTCTGGAATTTTCTCAATTTCTTTTGAAGAATTATTTTCATTTTGTAAAGTATTTCTCACATATTTTAATTTTGAGCAACTAGATACTTTTGAAATTTCCTTTGCAGATGGCATTTCTACAGAAGTAGTAATCTGATTCACAGATGAAGGTTTTGAGGAATGTAGCAAAATTTGAGTTGGAGCTGTTTCTATGTCAAAAACATCATTACCATCATTGCTTTGAACCATACTTTTGTCAAGTTGATTAGTTTGCAATCTAATTTCAGATGTGTCTTTTTTATCCTCTACACAAGATGAAGAAATCTCTTCTTTCATATTCCTTTTATGCACCCTTTTTGTCCTATTTGTTTTCTTTTGAGTAACGATCTGTTTCTGGGTGTTTACAGCACAACTGGACTTTATTTCATTTTCTTTTCCATGTACCATAGACTTCTTGCCAGCCTTCAATCTTTCGTGTTTCAATTTTTGCAGCACTGCTTTTTCTTTGTCTTCTTCTGCTTTCTTTGCAGGATTGATTGAATCTGAGTCGGGAGCATTTACATTTTCATTTTTTCCTAGAGGCAGTTGCCTTGATCTCCTGCCTCTATTTTTAATACTTTCCTTGGCGAACTTCTCAATCTGTTTATTTTCCTGTTCTTTTAAGATAGGTTCATATTGAAAGTCATTGTGAGCTTCCTGTTCTCTTGATTTGCTGCGTAACCTCAATGATTTTCGGCCTTCAACGGGCACATTCTGTTTTACCTCTTTATCTTTCTTATCAACAGTTCTCTTATCAACATTCTGAACGGTATCCTGCAATACCTTCTTTCCTTGCCTGTTAACAATCTTTTGCTTAGATTTTTTAGCAGTATTATATTTTTTGTTGGTCTTAGGTTGAAAATTACCATTTTCATCTTCAGATGAGTCTTGTCTTGAAGAAACATTCTTTTTTAATGCTTCATTCTTCTTTTCAGCTTTGTTGGATATGTTTTTTCTGTTTGTTTCTGTGCTGGAATTTATACTTTTTTCTATATTACAAGGAAATGGAGATGGATCCTGTTTATTAGTAGCAGCTTCTTGAGAATCTAGTATCTTTAGCAAAGCCTCTAATGAAGCACTAGGCTCATTTGTATCAGGTGTGTTTTTCTTTCCATGAGTCTTCACTGAAGAAATGGATTCTTTCTTTGTCACTGATTTCTTCTTCACATGTATCTCTACTGATACTGATTCTAGTGATTTTTTCTTCCCAGCTACTGCTATTGAAGAAATCTCATCCAGTAATTTCTTTTTCCCATGTGCTTCCACTGACTTACTAGGTTGATGGTTATCCAGTGATCCCACTGATTTTGTTTCCAAATGTGAATCACATGTTTGTTGTGGTTTTGCCAAAATAAGGTTTTTTTCTGTATGTTTTGCTCTATCAAAGTAAGTTACTACTCCCATCCCAAATTTTTGTTTGGTGATCTCTGAGTTCTTGTTTCTTTCTCCTTCAGACCTCTCTTCAGATACCAGTAAGTCATTGTTTCCAGGTTCACCTAAAGCTCCTATATTCAAAGAATTACTTATTTCAGGCATAGCAATATCACCATAACTATAGCTTCTCGTTGTTAACATTTCTGTGCTAGATATAAAACCACTTTTATGAAATTCAGAATAATTATTCCTATCACTAGATGTTACCTGTTGTTTAAGTATTTTTCTGGTGTCATTGTCAGAATCTGTAATTTTGTCAGATCCATGAATCTGAGAAGTTATAGGACCAGTGCTCATAGATGTAGAACACTTCCTATTGGGAATACGATGCTCTGTGTACACTTCAGAACATTTCTGTAGAATGTGTGCATTATTCACTGAACTTTCATTTGCTTTTCTACTTTTCTCAGACTCGTTAAGATCAGCAGGAGCACACGTTTCTCTTCTTTCACCTGTCCTTATTGTGACGGCTTCTTTCGTTGCAGAAGCTTTGCAATTTGATTTTGACTTCTTCAATAAGACCTCAGAATTTCTGTTTTGTTCATTAGCATAGCATGTTTCATTTAAAACACCAGCTGAATCACCAGATATTGCAGAATCCTCTTTCTGGTTACTTTCCAGAATTTCAGCCTCTTTGCTTAAACTTTGGTTTGATGTACTAGAGTTGTTTTCCAAGCTTGTATTATTAATTAATCTTTTTACTTGCTGCAATTCAGACCTAGATGAATGTCTGTCAAATTCAATCTTTTCACTTACAGAACTCTTCCTATAAATTTTACTGATTTTAGTCATATGAACTTTAGGTACTATATTGGCATCTTTAAATCTGAAATCAGATGTAGGACTTTGAAACTGGTTCTCATTTGTGTTTTTTATAATCACAGATGCTGGACCTGTAGTAGAAGATTTTCTTTGACTATTGACTTTCTGAGTTTGGCTATGTCCATCAACATCTTTGAGATTTACAGTGTCGTTACTGTTATAAGTTGTCAAGTTCAAATTATTTATGTCAGACACATGAGGCACACTAGAAGACAGTTGTGATGGTCTTTCTTCACTGATCATGCTCAGTTGTGGGCTTGCAATTACTGAAGGAGCGACTGAAGCAAAATTTGTAGAGTGGGTCTTCAGTCTTTGTTTCAAATCCTGTAACATAAGAGTGGTCTGGTAACAGTATTTCATTTCATCTCATTAATTTTTTATTCATTAATTTTATTATTATACCCAAGATAATGTTATCAATTTCTTACATGCTAATAAGCAGACAGAAACTTATAATAAAAGTAAAGATATGGGTAATGCAATTGAGAATATACCAATGAGCATTGTCAGCGTGTATGAATAAATACACACTAATAAAGAGACAAATAGTTATAATAGCGAAAATATGATAAAATACTTATAAATAATTACACACATATACATACATATGTACACACCTTTGCCATTTGTGTAATGCATACAAACACACACTCTGAGGCTGGGACAAGGATTACTAGGATAAGGCAGACATTTTAAAATAATTTATAAGATAATTTACTCATATCTAATTTCAGTATGAGTGCTCTGCCGTGCTAAGGAAGAAGGCGGTAACTGCAGAAATTAAAAGTATGGAGTTTTCGGTATTGTTGGAATCATCTCAATGTTCTGCATTATAATACATCATTTAAAAGCAGTAACAAGATTTCTTGTTAAAAATATAAGGAAAAACCAGTTACTGCCTTTGAAATGTTTTCGACATCTACATTGACAGAAAGCAGTAAGTAGAGACTGCACTGTAAAAAAGCAGTAACTGCAAAAGTACTGTTTTTTAAGATTGGGTTTTCATCCCATACTGTAATAACTCAACAATGACAGAAAGCAGTAAATACCGGCTACAACTTAAGAAAAAGCAGTAACTTCCAGCAATCAAGGCCAAATCCACATACACATGGAAAAGTAGCCATTGGACATAGCCCCCTATAACAAGCTAATTCATTGGTATCAGTTCTAGCAGGATCATCGATGTCACAATCAGACCTATTGATTGTCTTTGCCTACAGATCCAGAATCAGATCCAGTCATCAAAATAGTTTTCACATGACACATATGCTGAAATGTTATACTTTTCAAATTAATCACTTAATGTGCCCAAAATTCATTGAAGTTCTTTGATTTTTACCATGACTTTGTGTAAAAATGAAATAAACAAGTATATATATTTATAACAAGTATATGTTATATTACCAGCATATATACTTACTCATATCACTTCCAGAATCACTGAAGTCAATGACATCTACTTCAGAATAAATCATTTCAATCAGCAGTTGGACATGACTCATTATAATATTAAACAAAATACTCCCACTTCTCAGACAACACAAGTATGCCAGCAAATGGCAGGGAAAAACACATTTCTGGAAATGATCCACTTTTTTACTGACACATATACTGATGAGGTAGATGTGAATACTTTTAAATGCACCAAAAACGAACATGGCCCACTATTTTACTCAAGGGCTATTTTACTCAGTATGAAGTATGTTCCCCTGATCTCAGGTAAGTTTTGCTTTCAAGTTCAAAATAATGGAGTTTGAAGAGTCATCGTTTAAATGAAACAACTATTTATAACTAGATAATAAGATGAGATTTTCAGAATATCTTTTCACTACTCTAGCAATTATGACAAAATAGTCTTCCCACCTTACCTTCCTGGGATCAGGAGATCCTTCAGATAGTGACGGAAGATTCGTGCATAGTGTGAGGGGTGTTCTTTGGGTAGACACAACTTCTGTCCCCACCTTTCCTGTATAACAAAATATGTCCTTTTATTTTAAAGAATCAACTAATGTCATTTTACTTTAGAGAATCAAATAATTGGTGACGACTGTGTAGGTGAAATCTCAATATAAAGTACATCAGAAAAACCAGTTGTTTACACTTTATTCTGAAAAGTATGCTATATGGCAAATCTTGCCAAAACCAAAAAAAAATTACAGTTATAACCAGTAGAAAAAAATCATTGTGATTCTACAATACATAATGCAGTATGTAAGAGTTATTCCACAAAACACTATGGAGCCAACAAAACTGACCAACAATGGCTCATAACCTTGGAAGAGTTGACTTCAACACTAAGCTCAACATTCGTACATTTGAAGGATTTTTTTTGTCCTTTAACATTGTTGACACTGTTGTTGGTTTTATATTGTAAACATGTACCACATTAATCAGTTTCAGTTCACCCTCAATTTAACTAATGATTTATACCTTCTGTTCTATGCTAAATTGCTTTCATTCCTTTCTTGGAATTGTGACTAATATGCTAATTCAAATAGCAGGGTGACTAGCAAAGTGACCTTAGGAAATTCCCTGACTTTTCCTTGTTGTTGAAGAATGTAACCTGATCATAAATAGTAAAGGGAGAGGTTTTAAACTTGTCGGAGAAAATGCTCATTACATTGCAAGCGTTCTTAAACACGTCTCCTTTCCAGCGCATGTTCAGTCGCATCCATCAGTCTTGGGAGGTGATGGAACCGATGGCTGGTTTAAAACGGTCCAACAAAAATCGTTCTTAAACTCAGAGCATTTGCAAAAAAGCAAATTTCCTCCAATGAGTTTAAAAACTCTCTCAAGCGTACCTTAGGAGTCTGCTTAAAATCAAGCAAAAGGGTTTGGCTTTTAGCTTAATTACTCAACGCAGAGCAGACAATAGGTTTGTTCGCAAAGCAAATCTGTGATTGCTTGAGAATTTGTCCTACTGCCCATGTCCAGTCTGTAACTTATCCGAGATTTGCACTTTGCAAACGGTTAGAAGAATTTGGAATCGATAGTTTCTGCGTTTAATCTATATGATATGTGAATAGAATATGTATTTCCCTTTAACATGTTATACATGCATTATACATCGCCAATATAAACTATATTTTGGGAAACTTTTAATTATCTTCCATTATTCATACATATAAGTAGCCTATGCTTATAAATCAGGCGCAAGGTTATTGGAGGGAGGAGTCAGACGCCTGAAAATAAATTACTGTGGATGTCTCTGATAATAATTAATGGTAGAGCCTGCAAACTTTCCTTATAGTACAGAAACTGTCCATGAGAACACATCGAAGAGAAGATTGAAATCAAAATCACAAATTCTCAATTTGCGAACGCGTGTGGAAAAAGAGCGCATGCGTGAACGATGTGTTCCTGGTTTCTGACTGCTTTGCGAAAAAACCTAATGTAACAAAACAATAGATTTGTTCGCAAAGCAGTCACAAACCAGGAACACATCGTTCACGCATGCGCTCTTTCTCCACACGCATTTGCAAAGCGAGAATTCGTGATTCTGATTGTCAATCTCCCGTTTGATGTGTTCTCACGGACAGTTTCTGTACTATAAGAAAAGTCTGTGGGCTCTACCATGAATTGTTATCGAAGACATGCGCAGTTACCTATTTTCACGTGCCTGACTGCTCCCTCCAATAACCTTGCACCTGATTTATAAGCATAGGCTACTTATATGTATGAATAATGGAAGATAATTAAAAGTTTCCCAAAATATAGTTTACATTAGCGATGCATATTGCGTGTATAACATGTTAAAGGGAAATACATATTCTATTCGCATATCATATCGATTAAACGCAGAAACTATCAATTCCAAATTTTTCTGTTTGCAAAGTGCAAATCACGGATAAGTTACTGGACATGCGCAGTACAACAAATTCTCAAGCAGTCACGGATTTGCTTTGTGAACAAACCTAATAATTCGTGCCGGCAGTGTCTTCACATTTCATAATGGCTATATCAAATAACATGACACACACGTGACACACCAGGACACGTCACGTGAATTTAAACTGACAATATATGCATGCGTATATGACCAACGTGGTTGATGCAACTATCGATTGTTATATGTATGATATATGTACTTAGAATAAAAAAGTACGCCAAACTGAGGCCTGTTACATCAAGATTAAACTATACTGACAAAGTTTCATTGCAGCCACACTTCCCATATTAATGAAAATAAAGATTAATTAGAACTATATATTGAGTTTTAGAGTTAGCCTACACTTAACAATAAGAATATCTAAACAATTTTTTTGAGTCATAAATGAGAAAATATATGGAAGTACTTCCGTTCTTTCAATTTCTTTGTAAAATAACACTTTCAGACTTTCTCCTCTTTTTAAATTATTTTTTCACTGTTCGAAATAACAGTTCACAAACCTGACTTTCTTCCTATCTCCACATTCTGATTGTTCAATTTGTTTTATTTAAATTCATCAGCTCCATTAGATATAACTTACTCCATAATTACTTTGTTAAAATTATAATAAAAACATACCAGTACCATTCTCCTTCATAGGGCTTGAAATTATCTGCAAGGGTCTGTATTTACTCATATGTGAATTAACCACAGCAGTCACTCCAGAAGTACTTACTGAAACATGATAGAAACAAAGTATAAGCTAACTTAGAATACTGTTATTGCTGAAATAGTGTAAGTTACACGCAGAAGACTACATACCAGCTATGTCTGAGCCTGAACACTATACATCAAATAAAATCACCAAACACACTGTATCAGCAAGTCAATAAACATTTTTGAGAAGAGTATTGTACACTATAAGTATGTTCAGCCCTTTCGGAAGTCTCACTATCCAAAAAGTAATTTCTTTTTCGTCACAGAATCGTTGTACCAACATTACAACAAACAATAACATTATCATGCAACATGGTGGGGGTCTTGAATGTAAAAAAGGATGAACAAGGCTCACATTCTTATATTTCACCAATTCTTGCAAGACTATTATTTTTATTGTTATTAAGTGCCAGAATGGTACTTTATAAAGATAGTGGAGGGGACAGGAAAATGTCTGCCCGCCCATCCATCCTTGTGTCTGTACTTGCAATAACTCAAATATGCTCTATTGGATTTTCATGAAACTTTGTATATGGTATGCATTTATAACGTCCATGGGAAGAAGCCTATTGATATTAGACCAAATTGGTTGACTGGTATCAGAGTAATGCCCAATTTAGTGGCTACTTTATGGTAGTATATTAGAAAGAATTTATCAAATACAAATCAGTTATCATGACAACATATTGTTTTACGCTGTTCATATACAGTAATTTCGTTGATCAAGTTGAAATGAGTACTACATGAATACTGTTTTATACAGAAGGTGAAATAATTAGGCCTACATACATTAAGCGGAGTTCTTTGCCAGTGTATTTTGTGAAATATTGACATATTTTAAGAATTCCTTCTATCAGTGTATACGAGTTTGAATTAAGATTAAGTATCAAACTTTTAAAAAAGATTGGTGTTTATTACCTTTTGTTAAAAATCCAGTGGATCACGGAAGCACAGGGCTTGCTTGCTACGTTTCAACCTGTACCTCCAGGTCTTCTTCAGGCGAATACTAACCAGTATTCGCCTGAAGAATACTAACCAGTATTCGCCTGAAGAAGACCTGGAGGTACAGGTTGAAACGTAGCAAGCAAGCCCTGTGCTTCCGTGATCCACTGGATTTTTAACAAAAGGTAATAAACACCAATCTTTTTTAAAATACACTTTCGACAGTGGAAAGTTATAAGACCATCCGCCTATCATGTTGTGGTAGTTTTTAATTAGGGCTTAAATAATATTTTATGTAGAATATAGTAACGAATATAATTAATATGCATTCATTGCTTATTCAAAACTGGATTCGCAATAGTACTGTAGGGAGATTTTTCAAGGTGCAGGTAAAGACTCCTTTCCCACGGAAAGAGGCTTGTACCTGGGCTAATAAATTCGGAGCCTGTCATAACACAGGACTCAGCTCTTTGAAAGAAGATTTTAGAACACAAAAGAGCATCAATAAAATAAAATGATACTTTAGTATTTGGTCGTAAAACCTAAGTTTGCGAAAGTGTAGTTTAAGCTTATAGATGTAAGATAAAGCACGCTTACTTGTTATGAGAGGAAGCAATGAAGTAATTTCACGTAATCTCTAAATTACGAATTAAATGCACGAGCATGACATCAGGAAGGCTTTAGCGAGAGAAAAGTAATTTATGTGTGAACTGTCGGTATTTTGTTAGTTCAAAGGACTGACGATATCATTGGCTAAGTTATGATTATAACAATAGCCAATAATATCGTTTAAGATATAAGTAACCAATCACAGTTCAGTAAGGGCGTGTATTTTCATGTCAAAATACTCAGATAGTTTTGATTTTCATGGAGTGAAGATATCACTCTGTTACTTGATTTCGATCGAGAGGGATGTAGGGACTCTGTTACTCGATTTCGATCGAGAGGGATGTAGACTCGCTTACTTGATTTCGACACGAGAAGGATCAAAGGTTAGGATAGTATTAACGTAAAGAAATTAAGTGTTGTCTAGGAAACGGGAGCATATGACTGCCCCGCGTAGCATGCCAGTAAAGTATATGTAGAATATAGAAGTATATCACAAGGTATACAGTGTGGTAGGCTCGATGTGGCCTAAGTTTAGCTAGATACCTGATCCAATAAACTAATCGTCATTTACATCGTAACTTGGGGTCACCATGGGAGCGATTTCCAGGATGGATTTAACAGTGTATTGTGACTCAGTGTAATTTAATCTGGTGAACAAATAAACCACGAGTATTTTGGTTATGGTAAAATATAAAACCTGTGTATTAATTCATGTTAGAACCTTATCCAAGCCAAGTGTCGTCTGTCTGCTCTGAGAGAAGGATGTCCTGTGTTCGATGACCGGCTGGCAGCTTGGGATAGCGGTAAGACAAATAAATTCGCTATGTAATTGCATGGCTGGCGCCCAGATAAAGCTTAACCCCAATAGAACTGCTACGAAATGAGGCTCAACAGTGAGGAGTTAAGAAAACCGCTATAAAATGGTGCCCAACAGTGAGGCCGAAATAACTACTATAAAATCGCACGTCAACGGGGGAAAATCCGAGGATAATACGAGCACCAGATATAAAATGGTTTCCCAAGGCCTGGGGCTCGATTTGCAATAAAATAATCCAACAGTGAGGCGACGACAAACTACTAGGAATAAAGAAATCAGTTATAACCGATTGACCAACTGGAACGAAAAAAATGGAAGAGGATCGACGAAATTTAAGCACCATGCTTGAAGTGAACCACAGTTGAGATAACAATCTTCACAGCAAAGAAGAAAGCCCCAGAAGACAGCGACAGCGGCGGATAAGAACAAAATACCAGGGGAATTTAAGAAGAATGAAGACACCAGGGAAATTGACGAAGAATGAAGAGGAACGTGGTACAAATGGATGCACCGAGGGATGACACAAATCAAAGATAAGATCCTAAATACATATGTGTGTTGATATCTCTTAAAATCAATAGCAATTGAAAAAAAAATAATAATAACAGTCTTTTAACGTTTTTAGAAAGTTTTTTTTTTTATTGCAGATAAAGTTATTCAATAAAGAATCAGTTATTGAAATTTAAAATCAAAGTACATTAAATTAAAATAAATTTAGACAGGCTGAAAATTTAAGACAGCTCTGTAGATATCAACACTCAAAATTATTTGGCGAGAACATTATAGGGAAAATTGTAAAGATTGTATTTGTATGTTGTGTTGCATGATTTTTTTTGTGTTGTGTTGTTTGTTATAAACAAGGCTGAGTAAGTACAGGTATATGAAACTTAGAAGCGGGCATTGTACACAAGTGAATATGGAGCAGGATTCAGATCTCGGGAGAGGGCAGAATTTTTTCAGCCAGGAGCTGGATAGTAATATTGAAAATATGGATAGGGTTCCAGGAACCGATTCTTCAGAAAGTAGGACACCTGACGGGGGTGAGTTTGTTGAACAGGCAATTAGGACAGCTGGGGAAGTTATTGAAAGCGAGGTTAGTGCTAGCAATGACCTAGAAAGAGATTCTGGAGACCCTGTAATAAATACTAATGTTGCCATGCCAACTGGTGTAGAGTCTATGTTTGCTCGCCTTTTAGATAAAATTGAAGCCGCTAGCAAGGAGACAAATAATAAAATCGAAGCTGTAAGCCAACAATCTAAGGAGACAAATAATAAAATTGAAGCGAGTAGTGAGCAGGCTAAGAGTAATTATGAGAAACTTGAGCAGAAAATTATTCAGGCTAGTAGGGAAACAGATGAGAAATTTCAGAGAATGCTAGAGAAATTAGATGATAAAATAGGCGTTCAAGACAAGAAATGCAAAGAGAGGGTTAGACATGAAATTAAAGTAGTTGAGGAAGAGATAAATAAAACTGAGGCCAGGGTGAATAAAAATGTGGAAACGAAAGTAGGTAACCTTAAGGGGGAGATTATGAATAAATTATGTGAGGTAGGCTCAGGCATCGAGAAGGTCAAAGATAAAACAGCTGAGCTATCTAAGAAGGTACTAGAGGCAGAAAAGGCCATAAAAGGATCTAGACAAGAAATTCAGGCAGAAGTAATGATAAAAGTCAAGCAGATTGAGGATAAATTGAATAAGGATGTTGCAGGAATAAGTAAGGAGATATCATGTATATCGAGGGAGGCGTGTAGTGTAAGGTCAAGGGAAAGTAGTGTCCAGAATGACGTCATATCGGGTGATCATGCTGTAATTCAGAGTGAGGAAAATAACGTCACGAGAGGGTCAAATGAAAATATGACTAACGGGAACATGTTTATGACAGGACCCAGTTCTGACGTCATGCAGGTTACTGCTGGACCAAATGAGAGTTTAGGGATGTTTGCAGGCGGTATTGATAAGACTCACGTAAATAGTGTATTGTTCAACGAAGTCACTTTACCTTTCTACGCAGAAAATGCTAGTCAGACACCACA
This sequence comes from Ectobius pallidus, assembly GCA_964059195.1. Taxonomy (NCBI): domain Eukaryota; kingdom Metazoa; phylum Arthropoda; class Insecta; order Blattodea; family Ectobiidae; genus Ectobius; species Ectobius pallidus. The sequence goes on from CAXKWD010000001.1 coordinate 170,029,630, forward strand.
AGCTTTTTTGAGGAGCATGGACGAGTATTTTTTCCTAAAACACGTACCAGAGCAATATAAAATGCTTATGATTTCGCGGGCATTACGTCACAAGGCGAAAGATTGGTTTGACTTGACAATAGGCCCAAGCTGCACGTACGAAAGATTCAAGGAATTGTTTTTAGACCGGTATTGGGGAGAGAACAAGAAAGCAGAAGTCAGGATTGAACTGTATAATGGACGTTATAAGCATGCGGGGAATACTTCATTAGTAGATTACTTTGTAACCATGGTCGGACGGGCGAGATTGCTCGAGCCTTCTTTAAACGAGAAATCGATTATACAGTTAATTCAACGGCATTTTGAGCCGGAGGTTCACAATGTCCTCGCTGTAGCTAATTTAACGACATATAGTCGTGCCATTGAAGTCTTGTCTAGTTTCGATGCGAGTGCAAGGCGTGACAGTGGGGAGAATAGATTTAACAGGCCGAGGGATACGAACCCAGGACCTAGGAACAGGACGGATGGAGACGGTAGGAATAATGGTCCGTATTACTCATCACGAAATATGGACAGGAACCGGGGGGTGAATCATGGTAACCAATTTAGGGGGCCGAATCGTGGACAGAATGAAAACAATAACAATAACACTAGAGAAAGACAAGTGAATAATATTGAGTTTTCAGACGGCGTACCCTATGTCAGGAGAAATAATGGAAGTTTTCGTGGAAGAGGGGGAAGATTTCGTGGAAACAACAGAAATGCGAGCCAGCATGGCCAAGAAAACGCATTGTCTGAAAATAACCAGTTGGACGAGGCGGATTTAAACCCTCAGGCAGTGGTATACGACTCGAGGAACGTAAACACGGATGAAAGAGGTCAGTACAGGAGGGGTGAGGAGGAGTTAACCCAATAACAGTAAATATGTTACAAATATACCCTGTAAAACATAAAACCCGATGAATACATTTGCCGTAGGAATAAGGGAGACGAGAATACGAAACAAAATAAATGCATAACAGAAAAGAAAAGAAATTGAACATTTAAATGCAAAGAATATATTTAAAAAAAATATATATATAATAATATTAATAGTAAGCAAAAGTAGGAAGGCGTAAAATGTACTTTATACGATTGATAACCAAAGAATGCTAAATATGGACATAGATAAAAATGTCAATGTATGTTTTCTACCAGTTAAATTCCAGTATACAATCTGATACCAGAATACGATTTTTGCTAGTCTGAAAGCAGAATTAAGTTTAAAGAAATAATGTCACATTGCTGAACAAAGAAGGAATTATGATACGCGTACCGTTTGTGAAGGAGAATTATGCGGTCAAAGGTGATAGAAGCTCTGAGAAAGAAGTTACCGTGTTATACGATGAAGTTATTATCGTGTGCGTAGATGGCAGCGGAACGCGCCCACGCAAAGTTTATTCAGACAGTGAAGTCATAGAACTCGCTAGTCGTTTTTGAAGAAGTAGGGGAGATAAATAATCCCGGGGATATTGGAGGAAAAAGTAACAGACAAATGAGCGACTTTTAGATGAATGCATCTTTGAATTAAACAAGGTACCGTAGAAATATTGAATTTAGAGGGAATAAATGTGACAAGTTGGAAATAAATATTGAGGAAGTCTTATGAAATCGCGTGTCAGACATTACATTAAATAGCTGGTCAGAGGAATTTATATAGATTGCTATCGAAGAAGGAGATTTTTAAATAAGCAAGTTGGTTCATCAATCAGTATACAAATCAGACGCGAAATGCATTACGTAAATGTAGGGTGGTACATTCAAGATATGAATAATTAGCATACTCATAAAAAAATTAAAGTACTAAACAGTAAGAGATGGGAAAGTGAAGTATTTTGAAGAGTTTTACAGAATTGAGATAAAACAAAAATACAAAACTACAAGTCATTGTGGAAGAATAAGATAAGAAGTGTTGCTTATTATGCACGGCGGTGTTTGAAGGAAGAATATTTTGTGAGAAATAAATGTTTTAGAGGAAGATATTAAATTAAAGTAATAAATTTACGGCATATGCTTTTTCATGGTGGTTAGTGGGTCACACGTGACATTACAGGAAGTTCGTAAGAATAAATTGATTAGATATGCGTCGAGAAGGAAGCGATAAAAGAGGAAGTTTCAAGTGATAGTCAGAATATGATATTACGATAGAGGGAGATTCCAGATCAATTAATAGATGATTGATTGTTATGAAAAGAGTATTCATGATAGAATAATTATTCATGAAGGTTATGATATTACGATAGAGGCTTTCGGTCGTAAAAAGAACCGAACCGTAGGTCGATTCAATCTTTCACTTCTGAAGAAGTATAAAGAATAAGAATACACCATGCGAGTCTTGTTAAAAAACCTAAATGCAATCATTCCAAGTTAAATTGTAGATATTATTGCAACTGTCATATTTTTGTGTAAGGTAAACATGTTTGCTGAAATAATGGTAACATATGTGTGAGTTGTATAAGTGATGTGGAAATGGGACAGCTGGTCGATCAAATTCCAATGCAAAGTTTTCATATTATCTTATTAGTGGAAAGTGTAAAAAAATGTAGCATCTCACAGACGTTACGTCTTTACTTCGGGGCTGTGATGGGTGAAAAGAAAAAAAAAAAAAACATATATATTTATATACAAATAAATGAGTCGTGTGTGTCGTACACGAAATAAAAGGAGTTTTAAATGAAACATTCGCGTGAGTAAAATGCTGTGTTTATATGAGTGAAGAAATGTTTGCATGTTATTAGTGTAAGAGTATTTACTGTCATAATGTTAACATAATAGGTGATGAACCTTTTTTCAGAGGTAAGGAGAAGGGTGAACATGCAGGTAGAATGTTGCAGATGACAGGAGTAAACACGGGTTTGTTTTGTAAACACTGTGTAGGCCCAGCTGTTTTTACAACTATGAATGAAGAGGGTCATTGATACTTTTCTAGTAAGTTTCGGGAGATGCGAGAAATACCATCTTAAGTAATCAGAGTATACACTCAGACTATTAAGTTTGTATTCCTCGGGGCACTTGTGGTAGTTTTTAATTAGGGCTTAAATAATATTTTATGTAGAATATAGTAACGAATATAATTAATATGCATTCATTGCTTATTCAAAACTGGATTCGCAATAGTACTGTAGGGAGATTTTTCAAGGTGCAGGTAAAGACTCCTTTCCCACGGAAAGAGGCTTGTACCTGGGCTAATAAATTCGGAGCCTGTCATAACACAGGACTCAGCTCTTTGAAAGAAGATTTTAGAACACAAAAGAGCATCAATAAAATAAAATGATACTTTAGTATTTGGTCGTAAAACCTAAGTTTGCGAAAGTGTAGTTTAAGCTTATAGATGTAAGATAAAGCACGCTTACTTGTTATGAGAGGAAGCAATGAAGTAATTTCACGTAATCTCTAAATTACGAATTAAATGCACGAGCATGACATCAGGAAGGCTTTAGCGAGAGAAAAGTAATTTATGTGTGAACTGTCGGTATTTTGTTAGTTCAAAGGACTGACGATATCATTGGCTAAGTTATGATTATAACAATAGCCAATAATATCGTTTAAGATATAAGTAACCAATCACAGTTCAGTAAGGGCGTGTATTTTCATGTCAAAATACTCAGATAGTTTTGATTTTCATGGAGTGAAGATATCACTCTGTTACTTGATTTCGATCGAGAGGGATGTAGGGACTCTGTTACTCGATTTCGATCGAGAGGGATGTAGACTCGCTTACTTGATTTCGACACGAGAAGGATCAAAGGTTAGGATAGTATTAACGTAAAGAAATTAAGTGTTGTCTAGGAAACGGGAGCATATGACTGCCCCGCGTAGCATGCCAGTAAAGTATATGTAGAATATAGAAGTATATCACAAGGTATACAGTGTGGTAGGCTCGATGTGGCCTAAGTTTAGCTAGATACCTGATCCAATAAACTAATCGTCATTTACATCGTAACTTGGGGTCACCATGGGAGCGATTTCCAGGATGGATTTAACAGTGTATTGTGACTCAGTGTAATTTAATCTGGTGAACAAATAAACCACGAGTATTTTGGTTATGGTAAAATATAAAACCTGTGTATTAATTCATGTTAGAACCTTATCCAAGCCAAGTGTCGTCTGTCTGCTCTGAGAGAAGGATGTCCTGTGTTCGATGACCGGCTGGCAGCTTGGGATAGCGGTAAGACAAATAAATTCGCTATGTAATTGCATGGCTGGCGCCCAGATAAAGCTTAACCCCAATAGAACTGCTACGAAATGAGGCTCAACAGTGAGGAGTTAAGAAAACCGCTATAATGTTAAGTATCAAACTTTAGACCTTTGTTCTTCCATAAGCCCTGCTTAATGAATCGATCTGGAGCTTAACTCTGAGATAGATTACAAAAATAACTTATTTTCTGCATATCATAATTGCAATTATCACTGATTAAACCAAAGCAATCTGGCACGTTGTTACTTCAGTTTACCTGATTTTATTATTATTGTTATTGTTATTATTAGTATTATTGTTATTGTAATTGTTTTTAATTTCTACAGTACATGAGAAAATGGATTTACATGATTATGGTACATTATGCACATAGTAATGAACCAATTATTATCATACCAGCACAATATGTGAAATTTTTTTCATGTGATTGTAATGAAAATGGTAATTATTTTTATGTAGGCCCTACAGTCATATTTGTTACTAAGTTTATCATGGGTCACAAACAAATTGTTACATGCAGATTTATCTTCACTAGGTATTCCTGAGAGAGAATTTTCTGCTAAACTTCAGAATAACATGACAGCCGTCTCAGCCAAGCCATACTGAGTGAGACTAGGTGTACAATGTCGTCAGTAATACAAACATGACTATTGTTGGGAGCTGACGAGATGATCCGTGATTTGGTGGTGGCATGCAAGGGGAAGACGGTGTTGTGCTATAACTGCAAGTGATGGGGAGCGCTGCTATTGGCTGCAGATAAGAGCCCCATAGTCATGCTAGGGATCATCTCGTCAGCTCCCAACTGTACATGTGCTAATTGCACTCTGCATATGGTTGAGAAATCTACGGATTATAAATGACTTGCCAGTGTGTTATTTCATATGGGATAATGCAATGGTTAGCAGCAGTATGCTGAATAGCACGGGGTTTGGTATGTGCCATATTGAATCTTTTCCTGTGATGGGAAATTTTACTTCTGCAACAATCGTTCCTCTTTTGTTTTCCGCTGCTCGGAGGGACATGGACACTAGTGGCGGTGCACACTTCACTGTTAGCGTGCTACCCTATTTTGAAGGAGTTCCTAATTTTCTCTCTCTAATTTCTTTCATTTAAATATAATTATAAACTTTCAAGCATTCCATTATTATTAGAGAGAAAATAACAATGATTATAGCTGACCTGTCTTAGGTTACCAGAAGATACAGCCTACCAAGATCAGCTATTACAAAATTACTTTAAGGTATCACTTTAAGGTAAATTGTTTTATTTATTTACTGTCAGATGGAACATTACAGGCATTGATATTCTCAGAAAAAATAATAGGCTACTACAACTACTACACTTGAATGCAAATTTAAAAACTCTTCCCAAATATAAAAAGGGTTTTTTGTTACTTAGGAGAAAGAACTGAAAGTTTCAAGTTTATACATAAAAATATCTTTGAATGAAGAAGCATTTTGAACATTAAAAATGTATGTAAAAAGGGGAGGAAAAGTTTAGTTATGGTGAATGCAACATGTGTATGGTCAAGACATGATAATTACCTTTAAATTGTTGATAGCTTAAATGGAAATAATAATAGGCCTAAAAAATGGAAATACAAAAACAATTCTCTGACTTTTCTAATTTTATTTATTTTTCTTCAATCCTTTAGGAGAAAATATATCCTCCTGTTTATAACATTAATCTTAATGTTAAAATATTGCAAATGCCTATGCACTCAGTGGCAAGACTGGTCAGCTATGAAATGATCAGCTGAGTACAAGCATCACTTCATGCTCCTGTCCAATGGAAGTGGAACCAAGACTGAATCATCTATAGACTTTGATATCTACATTACTTGAACTCAGTGGAATGAAATTTTTGTTTTCCAGCAAGAACGAGGCTCTGCTGTTTAAAGATAAGAGGCTTTTAAACTATACACTTTTCAAACTAACTCCTAACTCCTAACTCCTAACGAAGAAGAAATAGAACACATCATCCGTAACTTAAAGACCAAGAAGTCCAGTGACCTTGATGGGTACTCAAACCATATAATAAAACAATGCAGCAATCATCTACGGATTCCATTGTGTTATCTAGTTAACCTATCATTTAGCTCAGGAACTTTCCCAGATGCACTTAAAACCGCAAAAATTAAACCTCTATTTAAAAAAGGATCTAAAGAAGATGCTAACAACTACAGGCCAATAGCAATTCTCTCTGTCTTCTCCAAAATACTAGAAAAAGCTATGTATAAAAGACTGTTATCATTCTGTAACAAATTCAAGATCCTTACTGAATGTCAATATGGTTTCCGTAAAGGCAGCTCCACAACCACGGCACTGCAAAATGCTCTTCAAAACATATACAAATCTTTAGACAGTAAAGAAATGTGTTTAGGTATATTCTTAGATCTCTCTAAGGCCTTTGATCTGGTTGATCACAGCATTCTACTCGCTAAACTAAACTCTTATGGCATTAGAGGATTATGTCTCAATTGGCTAAGATCCTATTTGGTAAATAGAGTCCAGTTCGTACAAATAGATTATATAGATAATGAAGTCAATGAGATCAAATCCAAATCCTCAAAAAAAGAACTAATTCTTCAAGGCGTTCCCCAGGGTTCGATCCTGGGACCGTTGTTATTTTTGCTTTACATAAATGACTTAGGTGAAAGCCTTAACTCGACAACAGCCAACACAAAACTTACTCTTTTTGCAGACGATACGAGCATACTTATGAAGGGCAAAAACACAGTAGAACTTGCAAATTGCATCAATATGTTTAATTCAAAAATTTTAACATGGTTCCATAACAATAAATTAAAAGTAAATGAAGAAAAAACTGTCGCCATAGGTTTCCACCACAGATTAAATACCACTCTCCAATTCCCGGACATACATATAGACAACAAACCATTATGCTATGCACCAGCGACAAAATTCCTTGGTATATGGCTAGACCAACATCTAAAATGGGATGTACATATTAAGCAGTTATCACTAAAATTGAGTTCAATCTGCTTTTTCATAAAATCATTGAGGGAAGTTGTAGATGTTCATGTTTTGAGAATTGTATACTTTTCATATTTCCATTCAATAATGTCATATGGCATTCTAAGTTGGGGCAGTTCAAGAGATGTTTTAACGATATTCAGATTACAAAAAAGAGCAATGAGATCTATTGTTAGAATATCATCCTCAACCAGTTGCAAACCATATTTCAAAACTCTGAAAATACTACCATTTCCATGTGTGTACATATATGAGGTCCTCTGTCATATCAAATCGACTCATTCTAAATTCAAAACAAATCTACAGAAACACTCATATAATACAAGAAACAAAACAGATCTATGTATCTTGGCCCACAATACCTCCCTATTTGAAAAAAGTTTTGAACACAATGGAACTCACTTTTACAACAGACTCCCTAATTACATAAAATCTATAAACTCAATCAAAAGATTTAAATCAACCCTAAAAAATTATCTAATGCAAGGATGCTACTATTCAATAGAAGAATATTTATCTGAACCATAGGCACGGCGCATCTTTTGCTACTCCTAACTAAGCATATAGTAGTACTGAGTTTTATCAGTAGTGACCTGTAGGCTACATAATTTTATCATTTTACCAGTTTGTTAATTTGTCTTGTAGGTTAAGGTATTCTTAAATCAGTTCATTATTTAAGATTCATAGTTTATAGTTTATAGTTCATAGTTTAAGATTCTCTGTATTACTGTTCTAGTGTTAATTTCTATCTTAGGTTTAAGCTGACGAATCCTACATCGATGTAAATTGATTATACGGATGAATAAAGTATCTTATCTTATCTTATCTTATCTAACTGTTTTATAATGCTAACTGTAGGCCTAGACATTACAACATGCTACATTTCTTGGTCATATTTATCTGCTGACCGTATCTAGGTCAATAGCATCAAAATTTTACATTTGAGAAAAGAGGAAATTGTTTATTGAATAAAGATACAGCTTACATCTAGCAGATTGCCAGAAGACACAGTTCAAACATTATTCATAATCTGATAATTCTTATAAATTTAATAAATACTGACTAAATTACAAAAAAATAAATAAAAAATTATACACAAATAAAATATAATGTTGCAAATCTTAAGTATGTTTGCAAGTATATATCCTGTTGTTCCACTGGGATCATAGGGCCTCTGACTAGAGATTTCTGTACATAGGACTAGTTTAGTTACACTTATTTTCCGAGAGAGGGCATTGCCTCAACTCGTGTATTATGTATACGTGAAAGGGCCGAGGAATTTTCGCCCAGAGGTTGCAATTTAGGCTACGACAGTTTAAAGTTCCTTCTGGAGGACTCTAATCCCAGGATTTTTATGTCCTGAGTAATCCAATGACGACTGCCAGGTTTGAACTCATGACCTCTGGACCTGGAAACAGGCACACTTCTACACCACCGTGGTTGACAACTTTTAAGTAGTTCTCTGCATTAAGATAAATTCACAGAATTTTAAATTTAAAAAAATCCCTTTAGGCAGGCCTACAGGCGGAGGTAGATTTCGAAGTGCTTTTGGTTTAATTTATTGTCGCTGCATAGCACTCTTTTTCTTTAGCCTTGGCATGGTAAACCTGCAGTAATAAGAACTGAATTCGGTAAAGAGGAAGAGCCTACAATCATTTGTTTTGACAACAAGAATAGAATATAATATTCTGGGAGGCCGTGCGCAAAATCAGCAATGAATAAAATTAGCAAAGCCGCTAAACAAGACAAAATTATGATATTATAATAATTCTTCTAAGTGTTATTATTTTCAAACATTAAAATCTCGCGTCATATGAGAGCTATCAAGAAACTATTTATTGATTTGCAGAGTACTCATCAAGAGCTTTTCAACGATACCCCACAAGACGTGGTTTCAAAAGTTTCGAATTTTCATCCCCCACCCCCACCCCCACCCCCACCCTCACTCGAACCCCCGAATTGTTGGTGTCACTGTGAACTCCATAGGGAGTACTCTAATTTATTCAAAAAAAGTTTCCCTCTATACTTCATAGGGGCCGAGATATAAATGTTTTAAAATTTCAACCCCCTCCCCCGACCACCCCCTTGGGCCAATTTTGCCCATTAACGAACTTGTCCGAACTATTGGGCCTAGAAATAACATAATAAAATTTGGTTCAAATATCTTCAAAATTACGGCCGCTATCGTGTAAAGATATATATATATAAATATATATATATATAAATATATATATATATAAATATATATATATATAAATATATATATATATAAATATCACAAAATTTTTTTTTGAACGGGCGGTGGTTTCGTACTTAGGGGTGCATGAAACGTAAAGATATGAAAGAATTTTTCGAAAATCATAAAGTGGTATCCATTGCAATAGGTAGATTTTTCTTCGAAAATCTACCTAAAATAAAATTACCTTGACAATTCCACTTAACTTCTCTTGGCCAATAGAATACCTTAACACTTTTTAATCAACAAAAAGGAACCATATTACACTGAAAGTAAAATCAGGTACCGGTACAGTATACCTATAATAGTTTTCTTTCATAGTCATATTCATATTCATATATTGCATCCAACTGCTTTTGATTTCATGATTAAGTTCAAAAATACTTTTTAAAGAAAACGTATGGAATAACAAAGAAGCTATTGCTGATTAAACAACTATATATACAAGAAACAATAAATACAGTTAACTTCATTTTAGAGGAGACTATCAGAACAGGTTTTATACAGTTTTATTACATTACATTCTTTGCTTTGAGATAAAATTCAGAATGAATTTTATTTCTTTGCATGGAGTTATCTAGTTTTACTTTGGTTATTTAACTTAACTTTTAAACTCATGTTTCTATTTCAAGACCAGAGGTTGAGGTACAATTAATCATGACAAGAAACATTCAATGAACTCAACTGATTTACCAGTAAAATTACCAGGAACTATCAGTAGCCCTACTCATGTTATTACTGTTGACAGCTTTTGCAAACTTGTACATAAAGTAAAATAGCAACACTTATGAAATATCCCAGTAAATTTGGCAGATTCAACAAGTGTAACTGTTCTGGTAATGCCCGTTATTTTTACTACATGCTTCTTATAATAGTAATATTTGATATCAGCTTACTTCTCCTGGTATTGGGGAAGGATCCTTGAAGAATCTTATGACCTGAGCTCTTCAAAAACGTAGTATCACTTGAAACCGGTACTTTCTGAAAATTTCAAGTCACATTTAAATGCTATATATAAATGATTTATGATGTCTCAGACCTCCAGATCCCTAGACAGCAATGCTATCTACAGGATTACCGAGGTAGATCAACATTCTGCCTTTACAGAAAATAAGAAAACCAATGCCACAAACGTTTCAAGAAAATAATGGAACCGATTACTACTAAACTGACATCAAATTCACCCTTTTATAGAATATTCCACAGCGGAGGAGGTATCAGGGATTGAACCTGGGCCTCTAGATGAATTGTCAGCAATGACAACCACTGAACAATCAAGGTGATCAATATTTTGCCTTTAATAAAAATGAAAATCAACCCTCACAATTGTTTAGAGCAGAAAAGTAGAGAAGTTGCATCAATTCTTGCCATTTCAGTAGTTTCTAAAGCAATCTAGATATCCAGAACCTCTGAAGACTGTAGATCATTATATAAAAAATTCCTCTGCATTTAGTGATTAGTGATTATTATATTAGTGATTTATAATTAATTATAGGAGTCCTTTGTTCATAAGAGCTTCTTTCATTCATTTTATTAATCTATGTTCTATTACAGAATTTTTAAGACTACCATACACTATAGGTTACATACAATTGAGATTCCAGATTTGAAGGCCTATATACCATCTTGTGTCAACTGTCACATGTGGTATTGTGTGTACATTACACAACATTGGTCTCTCTCTATAAAATCAGCCACTCACTGTCATTCCATCATGCCAAATGGAATATCATCACTCCAAAACATGTCATGAGTGTGAAAACTTGTCCAGGTTTAGATAGTGTTGAGAGGTGTGACAGATATCGAACAGATAGCAATACCATTGTTCCTTGCCATCCTACCAGGGATCCTCGTCCCCAAGAGTGGGAAAACCCCTATGACTATTTGAGAAAACTGAAATGATGCTGTGCTCGCAGTGGCGAATCTGTATGTGCAAATGGATTACTACATGTTGAATCTCTGTCTAGTATACACCTTCGACTTGTGAATGTGTACTTACATGGTATCTATTGTTCCATGTTCTTTCGTAAATTATTTGTATCATATGTTAATAATAGTTTACTTACAATATTATCCAACAACGAGTCAAATCTTTGACTAAAATTAGTATAATGTTAAAAACATATTAATTAATTAAATTATTTGAATTACAATCGTCCAAAAAAAGCAGTATGCAATATATCATTTCATTTTTCTAACCTTTCCTCAATTCTTTAAAACACACATCTCACCCATATATCGCAATATACTATTTAAACTCCAATAAATTAATAGACTTGTTATATCATGTGGATATAACTGGCTAGTTCCAGGGAAGCTGCATGGTCCAAGTATCTGCAGATTAAGCAGAAATTCCATGTTCGATTCTAGCACAGGACAAGTTTCCTGTAAGAGAGTTGATATTTTTTTTTATTCTTGTTTAGTTTTTAGTCAGGTGATCTGATAAAGTAGGCTATTACCAGATTACTGCGAATTCATATGGTTTCAACCATAGCAAATTTGTAATTGAGTAGATACATGTTCTTGAGATGCAAATAATTATTTTTTCAGATGCATTCTCAACCCACGTTTCATATTCCCCTTTCCATTTAATGTTTCAGAAAAAATATCAACAATCAATATTATAACAAACCAATCCCCTATTGTCAACACAGAAGCCAGCTCAAGAAAGGCGTTGAGTATGCTGATGGAGCGTCCATGAATGACCCTCCATTTTTTAAGTTATTCCAAATGGAACGAAATGATTTGGAGTGGCTGGCTTAACAAATCTGTTAAATATTTTAAAATATTGTACCTACACAATCCCTAAAATCCAGGCTCATTGGATTCTGACACTTGTGAATTTCAATATGAACAAAATACTATACAGAATTACATGATATCTCAAAATTGGAAGGCCTATTACTTTAACAGTGTGTAACCATAATTCACTTACCAACAGCCTATAATATGTGAAATAAAGGATAGCAGGCCTAATGGTGGCTTCAAGCGATAAAAAAAAGAGACCAGAAGAAAATTTAAAAATGTATGTGGTATTAAGAAATGGCACAAATTAACGTTCAAATAGATCACACCCCAGTTATCAAAATACATAGTTTAGAGATGAATTCTTACCTGATATTTGTTACCTAGCATATGTGGTAGGACTTCAGAAGCCAAGGAATGTACAGCTGTGGGATTACTAAATGTCAAATGGAATTCCTTGGCTGATATGGGATTCAAAGTCAAGAGTTCAGTTTTCTCTTTTCCATCAACCTTTAAAACAAGTGTTTGCATTCTCTGTGGTCTTTCTCCAACAAACCTTTAATAAAAAGAGGATTATCTTGTTCAAATAATCAGTATTGTACATGGTTAAATGTTAAATGTACTACTTTCTGAAATATGCAACATATGAAATTAGTAAAATGTTAAACATCCATCAGAACATATATTTCTGTAATAACGATTCCTCTTTCATTTTATATGTGCAACTTTACTTAAAACAGTACCAGGACTTATGCACAACAAAGGTAATACGATAAAACACAATAAAATAAAAAGAAGTTATATAAACAGTGGAGTATACTGTTAAAATCCAAAATTCTGAATGATAAATACACTTTATTCTCCATTCATCACTAAGAAAGAAGACAAGGTTATGAACTTTGAAATCCCACCTATAGACGATGTAGTGCGACTTACAAAAACGGCACGAGAGGGCAGCACAGAACAATGCATATATACAAACCAACATGGCAACCAGAATAACAGTCGACCACCAGCCGATGATGGGAGCGAATAAGGCTCTTGAAACTAGTCCTGTGTTATTAAAAGTGATGTAAGTGGAGAATAAAGTGTATTTATCATTCAGAAATTTGGATTTTAAAGGTAATACGGTTAGAAAAACATCTTGATTGAACTCTGATTAATTTATTTAATTATTGATCATATAAATGGTTTTTACTAAGGACTGAAGGTACAAGTCATCCAGTAATCCAGTGTGAAGCTATTGTACTTCACCCCATTTGACAGGTGGGCAGAAAAAACACAGAAAAGACTTGGTTGCACTCTGCACATATGTTACATGACTTTTAGTCCTCTCTTATTTTCCCTTGCAAGCACAAATGACATACCCTCGCTCTTATTCTTCCCAAAGAAAAATCAGGAACTGTTGTTGACTACACTACAATTACCTCTACAGAAATTTACATTACCACTACTACAGTGAGTCCCACGCAAGAGTTGGCCAATGACGCGGGTTTCTGCGTCGCGGCAGAGACAGCTCCAACTCCTAGGCAATCGGGTGAAATATCTACGCTAATAAAGCCGCGATCGGTGGAATGATTCAGGTTCTCATATTTACCATTAAAATTACAATGAAAATAACCATGTACCTCATCACAAGAGATGTTGGAAATGTTCTCCTCTTGAATACGCGCAACACTGGCACCTTTTTAGGGAATTTTCTTTCACGTGCGTAAGTTCAGCTTCCGAGATAGAGTACTTTCTCTTGTGATACTGTCTTTAAGTTCTTCGAACAGTAGCTTACGTGACTATTATTTATGGGGAACTTGAAAAATAAAGTGCATAGGTCAATTCCCCACACATTAAAACATTAGAAGAGAAATTAACTCTACCTCGGAAGCTGAACTTACGCGCATGAAAGAAAATTTTCTAAAAATGGTGCCAGTGTTGTGCGTATCCAAGAGGAGAACATTTCCAACATCTCTTGTGATGAGGTACGTGGTTATTTTCATTGTAATTTTAACGGTAAATGTGAGAACCTGAATCATTACACCGATCACTGCTTTATTAGCGTAGATATTTCACCTGATCGCTCGAGAGTTGGAGCTGTGCCCGCTGCGTCACAGAAACCTGCGTCGTTGGCTAACTCTTGCGTGGGACTCACTGTAGTAGCTAGGTTCATCAGTTATGTTTTTTAAACACAAAAAATTATGTTTACAAGCAATGAGACAATTGAAACTGTCATTTGAACTTGAAATACGGTATTAACAATTTCACCTTCCAATAAAATTCACTGCATCTTTGTACCAAGCACAAGAGCAGTCTTAAGACTTTCTTTTATGACTATGAAGATAAAGCTAATACTGAATTTGCAGTCTCCTGGAAAAAACAAAAATTACTACGGTACATTCTTTACAAATTTATACTATGATTTCTTTAAATGAATGCCACGAAAAAATTATTTTCAAATCTTAGAATCTCTGACTGAGTATATTTGGACATGGGACTATTATAGTGGTTCTCTCTAACTGGCACAGGTATAGTCAACAAAGGGTTAAATAGTACGAATATAGTAATCAGATGTAGGCTACATACTAAACTATACTATATACTTACTCTTGCCTAAACGTAGCCTGAGTGACCAGATCACATGGGACACAAACAACCTCCCAACTATTAACAGCTCTGTCAGGAATTAAAGATGAGCTATCACACAAGATGATAATACAACTACTGCCATAATTGAAATCCACCCACAACTCTTTGTAGTTCTCTTCCTAAAAACCAAACATATAACATGTTACACAGTGTGAGTCTTTTATGAGGAAATTTCCCAGCAGTAAGAGCCTGCAAATTTCTCCTCTATTGTGGCATAAATGGCTGAGGCCGATAGAGATTTCTCTTGCACACATTCTTCTTAACATTGGCAGAAATTTTATAAATTCATTTTACATTCCAGCAAAGGCGAGGACAGAAGGTGACTCTGTGACATCAGTGTAGTCAGCTCTTCTTCTTTCAAGTAGTATTCTGCGAGCAGATTGTAAATTGGGGGACCATTGAACAAGGGGAAGAGAGGGGTATTAGTATTGTGTCAGCGAAGTGCTCTTGCCTGACAAATCACACAATGATTTGCATGCACTTCCTTCACAAACTTCATCACTGGACAAAGCTGTCTTCCACTTTTCTAGTATAATTAATAGGAAGTTTGATTTAAAGCTAAGTTCTGCATATAAAATGTTAATTTCATGTATTATGGTATTTAAATGTTTTATTTGGCATTGATTTCAGGTATTGCTGAAATGGCCTCCTGGCTGCACATCTTTAGAACAATACAATTTGATTCAGTTTTAGTAAAAAAAGGTTTTTTTGTTTCCAAACAAAATTCAATCTGCATTCTAACAAATGCTTGTGTTATATTCACCTCACATGAGCCATTTAGCTTGAATTTCACGCAAGCCCTACCACTGATGAGCCTTTGGTCGAAAAACTGTAATTCAATTAAGAAATCAAGACATGTGTATATGAGTGGATTGTGACCAAACAACAAACATAGGGTGGTCAGCAAGGTGTGGAAGTGAATTTCTCCCGGCTTCAATGCCCTTGAAAATGGAAGCAGCATGGGCCTTCGAAATGTCGGGAGAAATTCATTTCCACACCAGCCAAGAAACCTTCACTCAGATTCTTCTCCAGGAAAACCTCTGCTCTTACATAACAAACATAGGGATTAACCTAAAGATGTGCAATCAGAAGGCCATTTTCAGCAGTACCAGAAACAAGAAATGGTAAGATTGTAAAACATATTTCTAAAATCATTGCCAATGTTAAGAAGAATGGATGTGACAAAAAGCACTATAGGCTTCCATCGCTCATGCCATCATAGGGAGAAATTTTCCACTAACGCTATCTTATATAGGTAAAGAAAAAGTAACAATTTAAAAGTTACAATACAATATTTAGTTTCAAATTTAATAAATAAAAAGTCATATCTAAGGAATTAATAAATTCATTTATTAACTACCAGTATTAATTCTATTTATTTGGCATCCATTATATGGATTACTAGTAATTCAAATCACATATCTGAAACCATCATAATGCATCGATGTTAACTTACGTTCCTTTCAAGAATCAAATCCTACATTTTGATAATGGGGTTCCTATTACAAATGACCTATTTGAAGTTCCTCATGGGACAATCAGGAATGTTTTTTATGCATTTATTAATCAAATATTCACAAATTACTTCTTATAAATAATAAATGTTACATGCAGATTGTTGATTTCATAACATAAGCTGAATCTCACATTTTAAGCAGAAAGTTCCATAAGTATCTCGTAACTCAAATCTATGTACAAATGTCTGACATTCTCTGAATTTATTATAGTTGGGAATCAGTTTTTTCAACCAAGTACATACATATTATTATTATTATTATTATTATTATTATTTTTTATATATTTTTTTTTTGTATTGCAATAACACAACCCATAATTTCCATAACACATTAAATAAATTTCTAGGGAAATGTGAAAAACTGAAGTTTGAGTAGGAGACTCAAAGAGCTGTACGAGATTTATTTAAAAGTAACACAAAACAAAAAACAAGGACAAAATAATAAAATTAACTTTTGCCTTTCAAACTCACTTACTCAGGAATGGCTTAAATATAATCTCACTTTCACATAAATTTAATTCTCATGGAGAACTTACCTTGGGTTTGAATATTTCATGATTGTCCACAAAGGCTTTAACACAAGGAAAGGTATGCACTTGTCCTGTGCTGCCCTGTGAGGAATTCACAATGTTCAAGAATGTACGACAGTCCTACAATAGAATCATATCTTTAATAAACAGCCTACAGAATTTTATTATACAGCACACGAAATGGTTTCCTTTTCTACAGAAAAAATATGAGACTTGCTCTTATGAAATATAATACTGTACAACAACACATCAATTCATTTTCACTTACAAAACCAACTAACTTAAAAACAGATTCATGATAGATATATAGATAGCCATACAGACAGACAGACAGACAGACAGATACTGTAGGTAAAAATATATTACAATAATACTTACTGGATCAAAATCTTTGAAAGCAATGTTGACAAAAGCATTTTCAATATCAGGATATTCACTAAACCAGGTCCTGTAAGGCTGACGATCACTTTTTATGGCTATAAAACGAAATATCAGTTCCATGATTGCTGTTTGAAATTCATAATCTCCACAAGTGATCAATAAAGAAGCCAGTTTGCATCTGAAATTTATAATAAAATTTGTAATACATGATTTTAACCTTACCGTTACTTATGTATTTGGCCCCTTAAGAGGGAAGGCGGGTTGGGACGACCCTAAGCACTTCAGCCTTGCGGCCCATTGTGCCAACCTCCGGAATGGAATGATGTGCAAGCCCAACAGTCCCCACCGCGAGCCCCCACATAGCTGACAAAACTAAAAAATTTGCCAGGTATGGAGTTTTAACTTCACATGCTGTGCATATTGAAGCTCACTGTACGTCTCAGTACATGTACAGTGAGCCCCACGCAAGAGTTGGCCAATGATGCGGGTTTCCGCGTCGCGGCTGGCACAGCTCCAACTCCCGAGCGATCGGGTGAAATATCTACGCAAATAATGCCGCGGTCATTGTAATGATTCAGGTTCTCACATTTACAGTTAAAATTACAATGAAAATAATCACATACCTCATCACAAGAGATGTTGGAAATGTTCTCCTCTTGCATCCACACAATACTTACTTTCTCTTCTGATAGGCCTATGTGATATTGTCATTAAGTTCTTCTAACAGTATGTAAATATTATTTATGGGGAAACTTGAAAAATAAAGTGTATAGGTCAATTTCCCTTACATAATAAGAACTTAAAGACAATATCACAAGAGAAATTAACTCTATTTCGGAAGCTGAACTTACGCGCGTGAGAGAAAATTCCCTATGCAAGAGGAGAACATTTCCAAAATCTCTTGTGATGAGGTACGTGGTTATTTTCGTTGTAATTTTAACTGTAAATGTGAGAACCTGAATCATTACAACGATCGCGGCATTATTTGCGTAGATATTTCACCCGATCGCTCGGGAGTTGGAGCTGTGCCAGCCGCGCCGCAGGAACCCGCGTCATTGGCCAACTCTTGCGTGGGACTCACTGTAGAATGACTCTGTTTCCCCCTCTGATCCTTTCTACTCTGTAATGTAACAATGTATTATCAGGACTGCAGAGAACTATTATTGTGGCTGGGAGGACACTAATATACGAGGGCTGATCAACACAGACTGAGATTGATTTTTTTCCTGTGGTTTCCTTCATAGTTACCTGTCTGTACCATGAATATTTGAAAATAGCAGGGTTTCATGTATAATATCCCTTAGTGGCAGCAGTTTCGTATTGGTAGGTTGGTAGTAATAGCATATGTTGTAGACCATGCTTGCATTTTGCATAACAATAAAAGGAGGTGACTTCTGAACAAAAGGCTGTGCGAATCGAGATGTGCTGTGAAGTGCTGGGCCTCTTTGCTGATGGAGGGTCTTGATTACATCATTATGATCCTGAAGGAAAACGAGCCAGCACAGAGTGGAAATTGCCATTTCGCCAATGCCAAAAAGGCAAAAGTTGTTTCATCTACAGAGAAGATGATGGTGATCACATTTTTTGACTGTAATGGAATGATTTAAAACATACATTTCCCCCTTGCAAAAAATGTGATCATCACCTTCCCTGCAGTTGAAACAACTTTTGTCTTTTTTTTTGGCATTGGAGAACCTGGCAATTTCCACTCTGTGCTGGCTCGTTTTCCTTCAGGATCATAATGATGTAATCAAGACCCATCACCGGTGATAACTGATTCCAGAAATGCAACCCCTCAGCAAAGAGGCCCAGCACTTCACAGCATGCCTTGATTCACACAGCCTTTTGTTCAGGAGTCACCTCCTTTTTGTGTTATGCGAAATGCAAGCAGGGTCTACAACATATGCTATTACTACCAACCTACCAATAAGAAACTGCTGCCACTAATGGATATTATAAATGAAACCGCGCTCTTTTCAAATATTCATGGCACAGACAGGTAACTATGAAGGAAACCACAGGAAAAAATCAGTCTCAGTCTTTGTTGATCAGCCCTCATACCATCAGCAGGCTACGTTACTGGTTTGCATTAACAGTCGCACTTCAAAATATTGTTGTAAAGGGGTGTTTCTAAAACAGTTTCATCGTTTACTAAGTGACATTTAACATTACTAAGGAATATGTGATTTGTAGGGAGGAGGTGGGGGAATTCCCCCTCCCCAGTGGACATAAACAGTAGCATGGTATATATGTTTAAAACTTTATTCTGGTAGTGAACCTATTAGGCCTCTTCCCTGCCCCTGGTAAAAACACAGATCATACATTATTATTAAGATGGGAAATTTGCCAGGACCAAAGAAAAATATTGCTAAATACGGGTAAATCAATACAATCAATCTTTGTTACACAGAGGTTTCACTGTATTAATTATTCAATTAATCTAGAAAGATAACACTCCCTCCAGAGGATCTTTTTTTAATGATTTTTTTTACTCCAAAAAGCTTCACAAATAATTATTTGGTAATGAAATTATATGAGAAAAGGCAACTCATTTCCCTTCAAAAAATTAATTACACAGTAATCCACTAATTTTATTTTAAGAATGTAAATAAGGCCCATATGTCAACTCATATTCATATACATACCGGATTCTCAATTTGCTACTTACATTATGTACAGTACAGCTCTCACTAAAATTAAATTACAATCATTCAATGTTTCTACAAATTATAACTAAAAATAATTTACTGTTTTAATAGAAGCACTTACAGCAGACCCCGAAGAGGATTCACAAATTCCTTTCTCAATGAAGAATCTGAGCCACTTAAAACATTGTTGAATGTTTTACAGATGTTCCTGCGCACGAGTAAATGTATTTCATTTTTCAACATCAAATCTAGCACAGGTGTAGAGAGAACTTTAACCATGCAGTTTTTCACAACCTTGGACTGCTTTGATGAAACCTATAAAAAATACATGCTTTGAGATACACTCAATTTATCTAGCAGTACTTGTATACCATTTATAGATGACCATATTCTATATCATAGCATAACGTATAGAATTTGAGAAGTGTGATCAGCCTGATCGCTCTTGGGTTGTTTACATGGTCCGCTGCAGTGAGGTGCTTCTATCAGCACTGGCTGCTCATGTATAGGCACTGTGGAACTGCAGCATCCCCTAATTCCACTTGATATTATCGATAACATTTAATGTAATGAGTCCTTTTTCTTTAATTCTTTATTTATACTTGTACAATAAATAATCCTTAAACTTAATGAAAGTAGCCATCCCTCAGTTTATTAAAAAGAGAAAAGAAAATGTGTGGTGTTTGACTGCTGTGCTCATGCCCACATAGAAAGGTGCACGCCACGGCTGCGAGGGAGAGAGAGCACTGTAGCTTCCACAGTGCCAACCATGGCGTATTGGTGGAAGGTAGTGTTTCTTTAATTTTTTTTTGTTTTTTTTCTCTGCGTGTTATGCTTAGAAACCATGTACCATATTCTCAAATGTGATATTAGATTATTATCTTGTATCCAGCTATTCTATTTGATTCATTATTTTCGGTTCTTTTATTTAACAGAAATCTTTAACCATGGCAGATCAGGAGAAAATTATTGATCTTTTTACAGAAATTAAAACAAGAAAAATGGATTTCATTTTTTAAATGAATAGATCAAGCTTGAACTGTAACAATTTATATTAAAGTAAGTAAAGTAAGAGTTTTATCAAGTTTCTGAATAAATTTTCATTTTATATACCTATGTTTCCTTTTACACAATTTTAAAACAAAGGCTTAAAATTTTCTTGAGCAGCACCCCCACTAATTTTAGCTAAGATCCACCACTGTCTATCAGTAAAGATGATTGTTGGCTATAAGACTATATGCTAAGCAGGGCACCTTATTATGAAAATACTGCTACAAGTAATATGAAAACAATAAGAACTGCAACATCACTGTACATTAGCCATGGGGATGTACGGGACTACCGTTTTCTAACAAATAAACTTTATACCGTATTTACTTTATTGATGTGAAAATCATGTCTCAGAAGTGTTTTAACGAAATACGTGATTCTTACTTGCATTTGAGTTATCCCAAACATTTTTCAAACTAAAGCCATGATCACTTGTATTTGATACAATAACCTCCTAATAAAACTCGTGGAATTCTACAGGATATTACAGTTTTAATGACAATCAGTGATTATTTCAGGACTCATGTTTCTCCTTTCCAGAAATTGTAGGTGTAACTAATATAAGTTAATAGCTCAAAGAAACAATTACTATTACTAACTAAATAGATTATTTAATTTTCAAATTCTTGTTTTCTTTACTTATTATAAATAATTTGTTCATTCCTCGTCAAATTATTCACCAAGGCATTTGTATTCATCATTTTCAAGCAGAAAGTTATCTGATATGGCATTCAGTACATTTTTGTTTGACTGTATGGGCACCTGAATCCTTTATACAGTCTCTGCTAATGAGTTTCTGAAGGGAGAGGAAGTAACTCGTGCTTTAGTGGTCATAATTTTGAATAACAAGCTTTCTAAAATAAACTCATCAGAGTAACTCAACCCTTTACTATTAAAAAAGTTGCACTTCTTAAGCATTGAATCAAAACCTATTTTATGAATTTGATCTGCTCTTAGCTGCTAATTTCTTTTCGAGATAGCTATGCCAGAAATAACAGAATCAAATGAGAAAAAATTTCATCTTAACACTTCATTTATTTCTTCTTATCAGAATTAACACATTTCAAAGTGTTTACAAAAATTAACTTCAGACCACAGTGCCAACCCTTTATCACCTTCTTAAGGTTTTTTTTTTTTCTCTCGCAGTTTTTCGATGTATTTAAAAATTTTCAAAACTTTGAAGTGCCATATCTCGGTACGTATTTGGTTTTAAAAAACGTTTAAACAATGCAAATGGTAGGAAATCTAATGCTCTTTAACATTTCTAATGGAATGTTTTTGGCTATAATGTGTTGTTTAGAAGCTACAAAAACTCAAACATTTCGAGGTTTTCGACTGCTCTGAAGTTCGCACAGGGTTCTCAAATTGGAAAACTTGGATTCTATACCACAGAATACCCACATACGACATATTAAAAAATTAACTTCGGACCTTTTTCCAGGTAAAAGTACCTGGTGACTGGACTATTACCGCACCCTGTATATCATGGTACTAATGCTTCCGAGCTGGCTTAGCCCACTCTCTCACTTAATTTATGAAAAGTGTCTTTCAAGAATAGATAAGGAAGGAACTCACACAAACCTTTAATATTAGGTTCACAGTTACACGACTATATGTACTACACAGAGTTGACAATAACTCAAATTTGAAAATGTTTGGCTTGGCCCACTCTCTCACTGGATGCCACACATGCTAAGAGTTTGTTGCATCCCTATTCTCTTGGCTTCAAATTGCATTTATTTGCATTAATGCTGCTGTAGTTGTAGTTGTTCTTCATGTGTTAAATTATATATGCGCTTGTGAAAATGACTCCGCTTATAGTACCCCTTAAAATTTCTGCAGAAAAAAGCACTGGGTAAGGCTCTTCCAAACTGTAAAATGCTTTGTGGAATTTTGAAAAATGTGGGGGTAAGACCGCAGAATGTCGAACACATTGCCATTGACATAATGGATATCTGACTTGTTAAATGATATCAGAAAAAATGCAACAAACGTACATAAGCTGTCTCTCCCTCCTTGGTATTGCTATATCCCATTTTTAAAATCTGTTTTATGTTTGGGTGGCTTAAAACAATAGTTCTCCAGGGAAGACTTCATGTACCCGCTTTTACATCCCAGCACAAAACACAAAGGCATTTTGTATTTTTACCTAGAGATTAAAAACATATCCTTTGGAGTTAGAGATAAATTTTACGTTGCTACAAACAACACTTGACTAAGAAAGTGACATGAATTAACCCTTCACAAACACTCACTCCATGTACCTAACTAAAATGTCCATAGCTCGCAATATCATCTTTACTGATCGCAGCAGCAACACTTCAACAGACCGCTGCAGTGCCACAGCTGTCTCCATATCAACGATGGTATGGCAGATAAGTAATATGAAGGTGGCGCGAGTGATCACAATTCTCAAGTTCTATAGATTATGATCATAGTCTGAATCAGTATTTTATTTATTCAATAGGTTCTGAAATGAAATATGATTGTACAAGGGTTAGGAATGCCTTCACAGTAACCAGAAGAAATGAGCTGGCTCTATCAACTGGTCTAAAATGAATTATGGATCTGACAGAAAGTCAATGATTAAAAATAATTCAATACTTTAACATTATTCTTGATTCACAATAATATGTAATAACATAATGAACTGTTTCAAGAAGCAAGATGGGTCAAAGCCAGTCACTTGTTCTTCATTTCCTTCTGGTGGAGGTTCAACTCAATCATTCATCATAATGAGTAAAATTTTTTAACCAATCTTGAAACAGTTCAATTTCCTGTAATTCACCTTGATTTCATAGATGTGTTGCCACTATTAAACTTCCAACCCTACATCATCCATTCTGAGAGATAAGTAACTTACACTAATAAGCTCCAGAATTGTAGTGGAGAGATTAAAGAATGCATCACGGTTATCAGCAATTATTGTAATGAAATTGAGGCACAGTCTTATCATCATTACAAACTGAAGATGCACTTCCTCCCAAACAAAACGACCCTAGAACAATTTTCAAACATACTGTAATTCAGATAAATTAAACAAAACCCTAGTAGGCTATACACTATTCACATACTGGTACTCAAAGTTTCGTACCAGTTTAGAAATATATTAACAGTAATGACAGACATACTTAATCGAGCGATTTAATAACTCATTTGTGAAATTAATACATTCCTCTTAAACCTTATAAAAATTAACAAAATAGTAGGCCTACTAACCTCTAGAAAGCAAGTACAAAGCAGACATTGGAGAATTTTTCTTACACCTTCAATATCAGCACCAGAGTCCTGTACATAAAAAATATAATAACTAATATTAACCTGATGATAAACCTTTTCTACTAATATACATTTATATATATAATACTTTTAATTCTTTTTGATGGAGGGAATAAACAGTAATTAGATCAGGTAACCTGATATAACAAAGTGCCAGAATGCTTTTTTTAATCAGTGATAATTGCAATTATGATAGGCCCATGCAGAAAAGAAGTCATTTTTGTAATAGATCTCAGAGTTAAACTTCAAAAATAAAATGGGCTGGCAATAATATTAGTGATGCAATAGGCCTATGATTCGCTGAAATGTTTGTTTCAAGTTTAAAGCAGCCTTATGGGTTATGAATGAATAAAAATTCAATCTGAAATCTGTCAGGAATTACATTGCGTATATTGCTGCACAGAAACGAATAAGAAAAACACTCACATTAAAATATCATTTAGATATCAGTAACATACTTATCGGAAGAATGAACAATATTATATCAGTATTTAATGGCTAGTTGTGTTGTAAATCTTTTATTTATATTTACTTACACTGACATCATTATGAAGAAATGAAACAATCAAGGCAGGCTAGCAATATCAAGAAATGATTGGCAATTTGTTACGTTATGTTTAATATATTGTGGGCCATGCGTATTATATCCATTACAAAAT
The DNA here is from genome assembly GCA_964059195.1 of Ectobius pallidus. Lineage (NCBI taxonomy): Eukaryota > Metazoa > Arthropoda > Insecta > Blattodea > Ectobiidae > Ectobius > Ectobius pallidus. The sequence continues at coordinate 170,054,523 of CAXKWD010000001.1, forward strand.
TAATATTGATATACTCGTTATTTTGGTACAGGTCAACTGATTTGCTCCAAATTCAATAGCCTTATACCCATGAACGTCATAAATGTGTATACCAAGTTTCATGAAAATCCGATAAAGGGTATTTGTGTTATCGTGGCTTTCAAATATATTACCATAAAAATAGGCACTAAATTGGGCATTACTCCAGTACCGGTCAATCGATTTGGTCCAATATTAATAGGCATCTTTTCATGGATGTTATAAATGCGTATACCAAGCTTCATGAAAATCTGATAAAGCATATTTGAATTATCGCGCATACGCAGCTTAAAAGCATGAAATATGACAAGTATTCTAATAATGGATGTTAAAATAAAACCATGACAATTATTGTTTCATAATTTATGTTAACATGCAAAATTTTCCACTATCTTAATCCCCATAAAATATATGGATTGCACATTTCCATTGTGATTTTGAGATAGGCCTACTGCATAATAAAAACTTACTGAGGGAAGAACAACTCTTTCCAGAATCTTCCTCAGCGAATGAATAACATCTTCATTTACAGGAAAATTGCCTTCTAGAACATTATTAACAATTCTTGAGTCTTCCTTTGTGAGACCTTTCTTCAAGTTATCAAAAATGTCTTCACTAGATGAATTCATTTTATACACCTAAATAAACATACAATATAAATTATTGAATTAGTTATCTGATACTGTAAAAAATCTCTTAAAGAAATAATAAACTACAACCTGAATGCAATCACATTCCTAACTGTTCAACATACAGATGGGTCATTCTCCAGAAAAGGGCAGATTTCAATGTTAGAATTTTTTTTTATTTTTGATCATGTAATTTTTTTATGTAATATTTCCTTCTGCAGAGTACTACTGAGGTACTTGCCCTACTTACCGAGTGGTATTTTGCATTAAATCAGGGGTGCCCACAGGGGGGGGGGGTTAAGACGCAGACTGCGTCATTGAAATTTCTGGGGGGGGGGGTGGCAAAATATTATCGTTTTTTGAATTTTCTGGGGGGGGGTTGAAAATTAGAGTTTTATATGTTAAAAATAAAAACGGTCAAGTTCTATAACTTCAAAAGATCTCTTCTATTTTTTTATAAAGATAAAGATGAAGAATGTCGACAGCCATTCGGGGGGGGGGGGCGCAAGGAAAAAAACTTATATTAATAATTATTATAGTCAGGTGTTTTTCTTTTAAGACAATTATTTGAAAGTCAGTTAAGACATATAAAGTTTGCAGAAGTTTTACAAAATTGACAACATGGAAGTAGAATCCACAGTGGATTAGAAAAGGGGGTCCAGGGGGTTTGGACCCCCAAAAGTCAAAACCTAAAATTCTTTATTTGTATTTAAAAAATAAAATAAAAAAATAAAATGAGTAGGCCTATTATGTCCACTGTTCCATGTGTTATTCAACTTTTCTTATAAATAGTAATAAGCATTATAACTTAGGTAACAGTTTCTTGTTTAAGTTGCCATGTCTTAGAGTATAGTAAACAAATTTGCTAACTAGTTTTTCAGTGCTAAAATAGCGTAAAATGTGATTTCATTAGTTCAGTATTTAAAAATGTTCCGGGGGTGGACCCCCACTTAGGTAATGATTTCTTATTTACATTGGCATGTCTTCGAGTATGGTAAACTTTCCTAACTAGTTTCTCTGTGCTAAAATAGCGTAAAATGTGATTTTCATTAGTTCAATATTTAAAACTTTTCTGGGGATGGACCCCCGACCCCCTTTTTGGGGGGTATTCCAACCCCCCCGGCACTTTCGACCCTCCCTGCAATTATTTTATGGCTACGTCATTGTTGCACTTATTATATTATTAATATAATGTTACAAAGTGGCCCAAGAAGTTAAAGCGACAAAAAATATATTGATTTAAAAAATTGCCCCTTCCTAGAAAATATCATATTGGCGCCCTTGTCGACAGCCAATTAGGTTGGGGGTGAGCAATGAAGTTTGAGGGGGGTGAGTCATTAATTTGGGGGGGTGAGTCTTGAAGTTTGGGGGGGTGGGCACCCCTGATTAAATTAATAAGATTAGAAAATGGCGCATTCATGGAGGTGAGAAAATAGTATGAAATAGTAATTATAATAGAAGTTATGTGAGAATTAGAATTAATTTACTGTATTAAATGTTATCATGAAAATTAACAATATTTATTACCATACAAATGGATTAACACGCAACTTTTTACTTATTTTTATCTATGCTAAAATAGATATCACCTTAAAATCAAAACTTTAAATCAAAACATGATATATTGTCATAAACTATTAGGCTATACCAGTATCGTCTTTAAACAAAAATAAAAAATGCAGACAGTTAAATATGTCATCAATTACAACATTAATTACACCTCCATGGATAGGACTCGAGAGTAACAGTAACGGAGGTGAGATTTTTCTCTAATTTGTCAAACAGCTTGGGAACATTTGAGGTTAGAAAATCTCAGTTCTAGAGTTTAACTTAGCATTCCTTATTATTATAATTTGTAGCGAAAGTAAATATAAAAACATACAACTTTACCGTTGGGTGTAGGTAACGGAGGTGAGGAAGTCCAATTACCAACTCTGCATTTAGCCCTTTTACACAAACAAAACAACACTTAAAATCACACTAACAGCTTGGCTTTATATAAATGATAAGAAAACTGCCAACAGTTGGAGTCCAAGGAAAATAGAAAGACTACAGTGCCATATCTGTGGAAATAATTGAATTTTATATTGTTTCACAGAGGTGAGGTCTCACCTTGGGACAAGCATGTTTGCAGAAAATTGTAACTTTTGTTTAAAAAGTGGAATATGGGATCAAATAGACCTTATTTCAATCTAATTTATCATAATAATTCAGAAGTACTTATTTTACACCAGAAAATCAACTGCGACATGAATCTGCCCTTTTCTGGAGAATAACCCAGATAAGAATTAACCTCAACACGAAATATGAACTGTTTGTTTTCTTCATGGAACCACTGCCTGACTAGAGCAGGCCTATGCCTATGCCTATGCCTATGCCTATGCCTATTACGAGTTAACTCAATAGAATTGATCATTCCACAAAGAATAGTTTACTTCATTTGTCAGGTACCTCACTAATTATTTTCAGTAATAGTGGCTCATACTTTGCTGCTATGGGAGAGTTTGTAGCGAGGCTGCCTTCCACCATGGCAAACTGGTTTCGAATCCTGGCCGGATCGAAGATTTTTCAGTAGTGGAAAATGTTCTTCCTAAGTTTAGGACCGAGTGTTAATGATGTCCTTTCTTCCTCATCCCATGAGAGGCAATTGGCAAATCTCCACAGAATCACCCTTGCCTAAAAGAGCCTTGGATGAGGCATGGTATCTCATCCTATCATTTTGTTCTGTGTCTGGACCTGCCTTTGGTCAGAACACTAATCATCATCAATGGCTCCTTATATAGGCCTATTAGTATTATATATTGCCTATTTCCTCTATTTCATAGAAGATGGGTTAATACAGGAGGATCAATGTGTGGAATATTCATTTAATTCCATATTAGATGTATGGCAAGTTCAGAAGTCTACAAATAAGATAATAAAGTGGATGTTTCTATTGTTTTTTGAGGTAAGTTAGGCCAAATGTACATTATTTCTTGAAGACTGGCAATGTTTTCATAGATTATTTGACAGCATTGCATTTTATTACCATATTAGTTTAGTTAAATCACATGCCCATATTAATTAAAACTATTTGCATAATAAGAGAAAGTGTTTGTCTGTACATTTGTTTTTGTGTGATGCCCATCCAAACCTATGGCATGCAGAGATATGAAATATTAAACAGTTTTTCACTAACTTTCAAACAAAAGCAAGATTTGGAAACTATATTCACGGTGCCCTACAGAAAAACCTACAGTTTGGCATACAGAGAAATTCAAGAAGCAACTCACAGACTAAAATCCATAATGAAACAGCAATACCTAAGACAAAATCTAAGAACTCAGTTACGTCAAGTGAATGTCCAATGGACAAACCTATAGCTTGACAAACATAGAAGTTCAAGAATCAACCAACAGACTACAGTCCATAATAATGAAACATTACCTAAGACCAGATCAAGGAATTCAGGTGCAACAAGCGTGTGAGAATGAATGTTTACACAGTATTTTAAACCAGTACCCTCACAGTGGCCGAGTCGAGCTTAGCTTAGCATCTATTTCACGACACAGTACTTAGTTTCCCATTGGTTAGCATAACACAGCATAGCCTTCTGTGTGGTAGCCTTTAGTGTCTCAGGGATGTTATATTATATATAATCATTTACACAGTGCATTATTCCTCGTACACTAATATGCAATGGGACAAACAACCAGTACACTAAAGGCCTGGCATGCAATATTTCATCGCAATAAATAGATTCTATTAGTCATTAGGTAATACAATTACTAACCAGACGGTAAATAATTTCTGAAAACATTTGACAATTACTAGCTGAACTTAAATTTAATTAAACACTATAACAAAACTTATTTTACTTGCAATACAGAAATTACTATCTACTAGCATATGTAAAATCAGATCTACAAAACCATTGTTGAAATTGCAAATATTATAGAAGGGAGCAAACACGCTCTAAATTACCATTTATGAAACTATAAAGATATAATGGAAAGTTTGATACATAATGTTTAAATCGAATACAGTACAATATTTCTTCCTTGCGCGTGTGAAACATGGCGCCTTTGTTCGTAAATACGCGTCAACTATAGTGCTGCTACCTCTCGACCAAGGCACGAACTTTGGGGAAGTCTGGCGGCAGCACTTGGCAATATGGCGGATTCCGAACGGCAGAATGCTGCCAGTCGACCTTGAAAACCATGGTATAATATAAATGCAAATAATGTGATAATGGTACGACTAAAACAGCATTCGTACTTACATAAATAATCCCTCAACCTACAACTCAAAATAAAGGCATCCCCATTTATTACAAGGTACCCAGAAATATCCTTGTGACCACATAAATAAAATAAGACCTATAAAATCAACAGGCAGTGACCGTCAGATATGGTATCTAACTACAGTTGACACAAGACATGGTTAAGTGATATTTGAGGGGCAATCTTAGGCAATAAACCTGTCACAGTTGTGAATTTACTAGAATGCTTACTCTGAGACCCTACATCCTTTGTGGGACTAGGCCTACCATCTGGCCGTTATGTAACCTACTAAAGACAGGTATATGGGCAATTACTGATGGCTTTCTTTATCAAAAGCTCCTCAGCCGGTTTCACGAGGCTCGGTGCATTTCGTTCCAAACCATCCTACCTCAAGTAAACCCGAAACGCCGGGGATAGAACCCAGACCTGCGGATCAGTGGTCAGCAACACTAATCGCTAGACCACGCAGCCAGTCATTAAAATACTACCTGGGAAACAGAGAAAAGGATGGTTGGCTGTGCATAATAGCAAAATAAGAATAACATCCATGCTTTTATCTTTAAACAATTCTTATGAAATTACGTATAAAAAATCTAGGTTCCATTTATAACCAAGCAACATTATTTCCCATCAATTGCATGTTCTAATAAATAAAACTTACTTACCTGAAGTAGGTAATCCAAGCAGTGAACCAGTAGTTACAGTCCAAAAGCCAGGGGTGCACCCCCCCCCGCCCCAACTTCGCATCACACCAACCTCATGAAAAGTACACCCCTTACAAATAGTGGAATAACAGGCCTACTGTAAAATTCTTCCCAAGGAAACCTAGGATGACATCCTACTCGTAAGTCTTCGATTTATAATAAAGAGGCTATTGTAAGCTTATTTTTAGTCATTTTGAACCCCTTGTAAGAAAAAATAAGCAAGTACCAGACCACTTTCGCTAACGTAAGATTTTATGACATTTCATAATATATCAATACCATTTGAAAGAAAGAAGTTACCAATCATTTACATTATTAATCCTATAAATTTGTATAAATAGATCGCAGAACGTCCCCATCACGCTTTGCCTGCTTGTTGTTGCACTGTAATTGCTTCAAAATCTAATGCTTACGTAAAAATTGTAGTGAACCCTCCCGCCCCCTTAGCAGAAAAAAGGGGCAGACCCTGGACCCCTCACACTCATACTTGTAAGGCCTGGAGCTAATTTCTTTTAACTTTCTATAATCTAATGGACTACTAGAAACACCCATTCCACTTCATAGTACAGTCAACCCTCGACATAATGCCCCTCTTTACAATGCCACCCACGCACTGTGCCAATAAATGCAAGTGAACGGTTACTATGCCAATTCATTTAGTGCCAGTGAATGTAAGACAAGATTTTTACAAAATACAGATTGTAGTGATTTTTCTGATCGAGAATTTCTTTATGAAGATTATTTTAGACAGCCCGTGTAAGGGTGGACCAGGTAGAAAGAGCCCTTCATACAATGAGACATTCCAAACTTTTACTTCTTTTAGTCCAGTGTCCATTTAGCTGTTGAACACTACACTACAGTTGCTCAGTTAATCACTTACATGGACCCACGTGATTTTATTTTGCTTTGCACAGCACTGGACATATAATGTAATCGAGTTACTGTATGGTATTTTATTTTGTGCTAAAGTTTTCTATTTGCCTTTTATTTAATTTTCTTTCACAATACAGTACAGTAAATTTATACAGCACTGTATTATGCCATTTTTTATTTAAAAACTAAATTTTTAGTGCCACCCTCGCTTTATGCCACTAAATGTTAGACAATGGATGGTGGCACTATATCGAGGGTTGACTGTATCTGGTTTCTGAAGGAAAACTGAAGCCTATGCAAAGGTTGTCAATTCACCTTATTCAGCAGTGTTTCCTACACACAGTGCAAAACACGATCCTTAATAACATTAACTTCCGTGGAAAAAAACCTATATCGGCCATGCAAAAAGCACAACCTGTGCTATAGGCTGTTCTACCTGGATAAATCAGTGATAGCCAAGCACACAATCTACTAGGGACCTTGCCTTAGGAATGACTTCACGACAATGCTTTCAAAATCTTACGGCTTTAGGGACAGGCTAATCAGAGATCAAATTGGAGTAAACAACTTTGAGTCTGATACTTTAACATCATGGACCTAAAAGGATAGATTGACCCAGAGAAGCAACTGAATAGCAAAGTGATGCTACCTGTTTGGTCAACCACTCATCTGGCTGACAACCCAGATATTCATATTCAATATCATTACATTCAAACATATTTCCCATAATCCAAGAAACACACTTAAACAAGGCCATGACTTCTATTGGGGGGGGGGGGGGAATTAACAATGGAACAAGAACAAAGTACAGCCTACTTTTCCTCAATCTAAAAATTATCAGCAACTTTTAAAAGAAATCTGGTATTTTCAGGAAAAGCTAATATAGCTATAATCCTACACCTCAAGCATGCAGCGATACAAACACCATTCTACAACCATGAATTCAGATAAAAAAGCCAGAAATTTACTTAAACAGTAGTTAAAAACTGAAGGTGAAAAAGATCAGTACATTACAGAATATACTGAACAAAATATATGCATTAAAAAAAATCCACATCTATGGACAAACCAAATTTCAAGAAGTTTTCAGCAAGTTAAAATTGGCACCACAGTCACTCAAGGCTAGATCCACCATAATTAAGACTGCTAATAGAGCATAGAGAGCACTGTACTCTCTTCTGAGAAGTATAAATCTAAGCATAGGCGCAGACTTGGGGGGGGGGGGGGGGCAAACCACTTTCTGCCCCCCCCCCCCAAGACTTAAGATTGTATCATGTAAGGCCTATGTATAGCTACTGAAAATCCAGTTCTTGCCCCCCCCCCCAGAAATATAACAAAGTCAGCGCCTCTGAATCTAAGCAGGAAATTAGAATTGGCGCTCTACCGAATGATCAAACCAGTCCTAATGTACAACAGTGAGGCATATGTACTGACTGAGGCTATGGAGAAGAAAACGTCTGGGATAGGAACAGGGTTGGATTGTTTAAAACATAACGTTTAAAACATGTGCTTGTGTTTTTTTTAAGTTTGTTTAAAACGTTTTAAACAATCCGTTTTAAACATGTTTTTTTTAGCATATGTTTAAATCATTTTTTAATTCCGTGTTATATTTAATTATGAAGACAATTTACATTTTGTCAAGTCAGTGACACCCTGTTAGTGTTGTAAACAGAAAACAAACAAAAACTAGGGCCAGAATACCAGAAAATCATGTGAGGTGGTGTCTTTTGTATCCTTTTCCTCCAGACTTCTCTATCCTCTGTCGCCAGCTTCCAGTTTCTGATTTTGAGTAATTGATTTGAATTTTTTCTGACTGCATCCTACCATCTATTTTGTGGTCTTCCTTTTTAAAGAAAAAGATTATTAATATTAAATATTTAATGTGTCAATTTGGCAACACTGTAGTAGGATATCCCTTGTAAGTTTGATAATTTAAGGCGGCTAAGACCACATAAAGCATGGTGACAGTCAATCATCAGTTGAGCAGTAAAGGCAGTAATTAAACAGTAGTTTGTATTGTTTTTTATTAATCATAAACAAATACTACTGGTACAAAATGTATTTTCAAATACTATTAAGTCTACGACTCGTAAATCTTGAACATCTTAGCACAGGGTGTCATTGGATTGACAAAATGTAAATTGTCTGCATAATTAAATTTAACACCCAATTAAAAAGTGTTATAAACATATGCTAAAAAATGTTTAAAACAGATTGTTTAAAATATATATGTGTATGTATATGTATATATAGGCCCTATACATTAAAATGGTTGATTTAAACAAAATGAACAATTTAAACTTATTTTTAAACAAACATTGTTGTAAACATAAAAAAAACACGTTAAAAACAACCAACATTGTTGTTCACATATAAAACGTTTTAAACAAAAAAAAAAACGTGTTTTAAACAAAAAAAAACATGTTTTTTATCAACCCTGGATAGGAAAGTGCTGAAGATATTTTGCCCTGTGAAAGGAGAAACACAGAGGATTAGAACAAGAAATAAGAGCCTTGTATAGTGAGTGAACTCAACATGGTAGCCTTAACAGGCTTGATATATGCCTCTGCTTTGATTTCTGATGTTATAAATAGACCTGGGATTTGAGGCTCTAAAAAAATTAGTTTTAGGCACCTAAAATAGACTTTTAAGAGAGAAAATAGGCACTTAAAATATGCTTCAAAAATGTGTAAATAGGTAGAAAATAGACTTTAAAATACTACAATATGCACTTAAACTGTAACTTTTTTTTTAACTTTAAGAAACATGGTATACTTATTTCTCAACAGAAATAACTGAAAAATTAAATTAAAAATACATTTATCAAAAACGGTTTTGGATTATATGAAAAATTTACTAAGTTATATACCTGCTACTTGTTGTTTTGAGCTAATCCACCCCCTCAGTCAGCATTCCTTCGGCGACACATGTTTCGGAAAGTCAAGTTTCTGAGAAAAACCCACCCTCTGCAGTTCTTTTTTTCATTCAGGGATGTCCATTAAATGACTGAAAGTTACAGAAGTTGAATTTTATTTTAAATGTACAAAATAGGCATTTTAGGCACTAAAATACTAAAAATAGGCTCCAAAGGAACAAAAAGGCATTTTAGGGCACTATAAAACTCTTATAAATTTAAGTGATTTATCATGAAATGTCAACATTTTTTAAAAATTTCACGTTATTTCATAAGGAACACCACTTAACGATCGAAGGTGTACGCATTATCAATTATTGATAGTTAACAATTGCATAAACTAATGAGAAATAACCCACACATTACTCACACTGGATATTCTCGTCCAGCAGCTGTTAGTGTTCTTCCATGAATTTGATAACTTTCAGCCTAAAGCTCTCTGCATAATTTGAAAATTTGTCGATTCTTATCCATTGTCCAAACACACGTAATCGGAAAATGCATTTATCGACAAAAACTCGGGAACTGTGCACTTATGCAAAATATATTCATTTCAACTCGGTTACTGGGACCAGTCAAGATTCTTTGATATGCTTCAGTAAAACAACTGCAAGAAGTTCGGTCTATTCATCGCCATTCCATCAAACCTTTACAACGAATGGCCACGCCACGGTATTGGAGAGTAATTTCACCACTGGGCGATGTTAAAATGGAGGAAAAGCACAATAATTGTTTCTTAAGAAGTGAACAATGTTGCACAATTATGCATTTGATTAATTATTGCCATATTCGTGTCACTTTTGCACTATAGCCATGCTTTCTCAAAAAGCCTACAGTACTAATGAACTTTCACAAATGTATAATTCTACAACTTGATATGTATACACGACTTTGAGAGCACTTTTCAGTGTCCACTTACTACTTCACGACTAATATCAATGCAAAAATGTTCCTTTTACTTTATAATTATTTTAGGTAAATTCACTTTGTTTTATACGCTTATTTCGCAACTTTCTTCAGTAGCTGAAGTGATTGTAAAGCAACAAGTTATGGAGCGGAAGTTACTCAAAACCTGGATACAGCTGATAATTTGTAAATACCAGTTATAAATATGAATATGAGGTACTACAGGGTGTCCACATAAATTTTAAAATAATTTCCCTGACCACAAGAATCAATGATATCAAGGTTGTAAAGGGGAAGCAAGAGCTATTTATCATGTAAACAATATCATACTCTCCACCCATTAGCCTTGACTTACAGGATGGCCCCATTACCCAGAGTGCAAGAACAGCCTTAACTGTTGAGGGTCAATCTACATGTAGATTCTCCATAAAATTAAAAAATCCTGTAAATTATGAGATGTTTTCTGAAAGACATGCAATATTGCATAACATCAAACATTTGGCTAGTTAATATTCAGTTGGAGGAAGTAGGAAACGACAGACAAATTCGTGGGACTTTATTACCAGAATAATGGCATAAAAGATATTCCACAATATTCCAAGATCTAATCATCAAAGAATAAGAAAGTAATCTACTGGGTCTGTGTTTCTATTGAATTGAGATGGTAATATGGGACCTTGGTTGGTATTGTAAATGGGGATGGGCCTGGATCTGAATCAGTCATGTCTATGCAGTTGGAACTGCTAAGCCTGCATTTATCGTGTCACCATCACTTGTGTCAATGTTGCTCTCAGAAGTCATCTGATATAAATTTGTCCTCCCTCTTACTAAAGTCACGAATATGTTTCCTGTAACACAGACTGTAATGCAGAGTTAAGCTGTTGGTCACATAGCAACCTCTTGGATGCCATCTCACTACCAATATTTCCTTAACTGATACAATCCAGAACCTGTGATGAAAGTGATGAAGGCAAATCACTGCAAGAAATGTGAGAGAGACTTTTCATGACATCTGGGAACAATTTTGTACACTCCCTCGCCAGAGAGGCAGGCTGGTGAAGTACACTACCACAGATGACACTGGATTTAATATATTAAATTTTGCGTGCAAAGGGTTAAGTATCAACGTATAGCATTACCACCATTCCTTTCATGAAACTTTAAAAAGCAAACATCTGTAAATTACACTTAAAACATCAAAATGGGATGAAACCTGTTAATGGTGTGGTAAGAAGTATGTTGAATGGTTAACAGTAGAACTTCTATCCATACTTATATGCTGAATATCAGCTGGTTTTATTCACAAAGTTTTAAAAAAATGAAAATTTTATAAAAGTCATCTAAATCTTGAGTCATGGCAGGCATCACAAACAAAATACTTTCAGGATGTTTGGGGAACTTCACAGCCGTCAGCTTAGCATCACAGAACTCTGGGGAGAAAAAAGAAGAGAGGATTATTTGCAACTTAATACATACTATGGACTGAGTCTGTATTCATGATTGAAAACATTCACATGAATGTAAGCATATATGAAAATATTTAAACATGAATGAAACTGAAACAGATTACCGTATTTTACACACTATAAGACGCTCTGGACCATAAGACGCACTTTGATTTTAAGATGGAAATTTAAAGGAAAATAAATTTACGGAGAGTCTAAGAAAAATTTTGAAGGGAAAAATATACTTCATTGCATAAACAAATTATAACCTTGTATGATGCGTACCTGCGTTCTACGAAAATCTCTGCTGTACAGGTGGCATCAAATAAATTTTAACTACCGAACTGATATCCCATGAAGATTGAAAATACTTACACCCTCAATACGGTGTGACAGGACAAGGCTGTTTAGAGGTCATTGCCTTCATTTAAACCACCCGGCGGAGACAACTCAACTTCCTTTCTTTTCGCATTGTATACCTGGCTTCCAGCTATCCTCATTTTAAGATTGTGGCAAGTGTACTGATGTACAGTCTGTGCCAAAACTTTCAACTAACCTATCCTTGGAACACCTTTATGATTATGGTATTACTGGCAATATTTAGCATGATTTAAAAAATTTTAGTGTACTTAGGACTATTAGACGCACCCAACTTTCAAGGCTCTGTTTTCAAGGTAAAAAAGTGCGTCTTATGGTCCAAAAAATACGGTATATATTTATACATAACTTGACAAGATGAACAGGTAAATCTGACCAATCTGTGCTGTATTACAGTAAATAATTATTCCAAATAAAATTATATTGGATTTATTTCAAGGTGGCAATGAATCAAGACCTTCACCCTGTATTTACATTATCCAGGTAACTTGTTCCGGAGACATTACTATTACAATTCTCGTAACAAAGTGTGTCATTGGGTCGCCAACCTATTTTGTTTATCTATTAAAAGGTGAATGTATGTGCATAAAAAAAATCAATACTCACTTAAAAATTAAGAGATACTTAATTGATGAGGTTATAGTATTTAAACATTCACATTTACCATGTATCCTACAACGTTGGATAGCTCACGTTACCTGATAACTGGTCAAGGCATTGGGCTAGTAATCTGAAGGTATATTGTTCAAATCCGAAAATTCTAATCAGTATTTATATTTATTGTGCTATTTTATAGTATTTGCCCTTTATTTATATGATGGTTATAAAATATTTCTACAGAAACTAATTATTGTGAGGTGAAAAACGAGGAATATTATCACTCAGAAGTAGGCTAACTTAAAATATAGATAAAACCTACGACAATAAATTGTCTCGTACTGCACTATATGAAGTTGCACAAATATATACAAAAGGGCTCTATTTCCGGCTTTACGTGATCAAAAACTGCCATGCTGTAATATTGATAATAAACGTATTTGAAAACTCATGTATTTGGGGTCCACCAACAAATGGATTTGAACCATATAGTATGTGGTTCCTAGTCCACTGTCTTTACCATTATGCCACCAATTTGTTTAACTTATTTGCTCTTATATTTAATAATTTCAATATTATCCTAGAATAAATACAACATAAGAGTACTTCTTAAAGCAAAACATGAGAGAACCTTGGGGGGGGGGAATCAGGCATCTACTAAATAAATTGTATGCACTGTGAAAAGTTTACATTGGGCAGACAAAAAGGAACACTGAAACCGGATTCAAGGAACACTTTTCACACACACAAAATTCAGACAAACAGATAAATCCACAATAGCAACACATTTTCGGGTTGAAGGACATTAAATAGAACAAGAAATCAGGCTACTGAAACCAGTAAGGACACAAGAATTAACAGTCTGGGAAAAGGTATTCTGGGGGGGGGGGGGGGAAGTAGATTAATGAATTTCGAAATACCACTAGAAGGTAACTTGATCAGAAGGTATATCCATCCACTGCCAGAAGAACCAAAAAGCATCCAGCAACCAGATCTGCTGAGGAAGTGGGCATATATTTGAGAATAACCACAATGGTTGTTGAAACTAGTTCTAAGGTATTTATCCCTCAAGTGAAGTTTTGTGTGAGCATTTAACAATAATAAAGACCTTGGACAGAATTTTGAAGCAGATGTTGGTTCATTACCCACAATTAGCAATATAGATTCAACTTTTAAAGACTGATAAAACTGGTGACACTGTAATCTGTTAACAAAGGTATTATTGGTAACGACACTATGAAGGCCTGTCGACAAAGACAGATTGTTTGGGCTGCTTCTATTCAATGAAATACAGTATATAGATCAGTCAGTCCTGGTATTTGTTTCTGCAAGTAAGTAAAATCCTAAGATCTCAGATTTACCAACCAAAAACATTGTACTCATTTCCCAAATTATGTCTTAGTGAACAACTGCAGTTTTGGCCTGCATATGGTGCAAAGGATTAACACAAATTTTTGGTGTTTTCCGGATACTTATACTTTTGACAGGTTCCCTCTGAAGTGGCAAGCGTAGGCCCTTAATAATTACAAGGGACAGGACTGAATCAGCCTTATAAACATTTATTTTTTCAACTTTGCAAGTGAGGCATTGAAATGAATTATGTATATTAGCTTATCAGTAGGGACCGGATTTTTAGGTTTTTAAAAACACTGTTTTAGGTTTTCCATTAGGTGAAATAGTTTTTTTTTTAGGTTTTTTGTCCAAAATATTGTTTTCGGGTAGAATAATTGGTTTGATGAATTTGAATATGCTACATAGGATTCAATACATAATACTTGTAAAGTTTAACTTAACAAAATTGACTTAAATTTGTGTAAACTTGCTTTAGGACAGAGCAGACGTAGAAACCCGCAGGGTGCAACGTCATAAAATAACCTAAGAAGAAGAAGGGGAAAAGATGAAATTCAGGTCATCACCAATCCACTGCCGTAATAAACTCAATTTCATTTGTTTCGGCATAATTAACACAGCAGTACTAAAGGCAAACAAGCACTTTAAAACACAGAAATCTATATCCTTGTTCATACACGGCAACAATGGTTGTCCACAAGAATATTTTAAAAGGAATACGCCGGCACTCTTACACTTCCTCTCTTGGTACTGTCCATCCTAGACAACGGGTTGAACGAAACGCTGGTGGTATTAATTTCAACCCGACAAAGTTAATGTCTCTCCACAAAATATCTATTTCTCAACTGACAAACAAAAAAGACAAAAAAAGTAGCCTAAATTGGATATTTTAGGTTTTATATCCTGTTTAGGTATATTTCGGTTTTTATACCCCATTTAGGTATTTTTAGGTGCCACAGAATTAATGTGGGTGAATCCTATGGACATAATTCGAAAAAGTGTATGAGCGCTTTTTGTTTTGGAAGGAAAAAAATAGGTAAAAATCCGGTCCCTACTTATCAGTAATCACTAATTCCAAAAACAGCACCATTTCTAGGATATGATTTTGCTTCCTGACCTTCACTGCTTCCTGCTTCACATCATTTACAGACTATCTGGAAATATGTTCGCAAGATAAATCAGGATGTACAGTGGAAGCAGTTTAACGGTCCTACAAAATAGACAGGCAGACTCGTGGATTATTGACTATACAAGACATGCAGTTGTAAGTAGGATTTCAACAGTTAGGCAGTTGTGCTGCACGGAGCTTAGTAAATAGTGGAAAATATAAGAAATTTGCTGTTGTATTTTTACCTTTCAGGCTTACATCAGGTACAGAAAGTCATGAGGAGGAACAAGACAGGCAGGTAGGTAGGTAGGTGTCAATTTCCTGGCAGCCCAGTTCACTCACGTTTAATAAAACAGGTTATGTTACAGACCAGGAAAAAAAGAAATCTAACACTTCATGCTTAACTGGGAATGTAGTCCTTTGAGATGCCTAGTACAGCAAACATTTCCAGCACATACTTGAAGGAGAGCTAGTACAGAATTCTGTTATTTAACATTGTACTTCAGCACCCCCACTAATATCACCACTGTTGAAACAGCCAACAGACATAGTCTTCCGAAACACTGCAGTTGACCTCAGCTGATTATGCAGATTAGATAATCTGTGAAACACGTTTTGTGTAAGTGAAAACATATTCAGTGGAACCTCCTTAACACTTTTTCTACATATGTTTTATAAGTTGCTCAATACCACTTAAAAGTCCATCCAAATGGCTCAGAATTATCCAGTGACACAGAGATTGTGAAGTTTAGTAAATGAATAGGACCAGACTTCCAGTGAAACATAACTTTATTCGAACAGACAAGAAACGCAACAAAATACAGGTACGTCATCAGCCACCTCATATACGTAACTGATAACAGGGGGTCATGGAGCTATGACAAAGCTGATGCTCCACAAAGGAGCTTCTATGCCAAGTCAATTAAAGGGTTTATATCATGTAAATGAATACATGGGCCTAATAATTTTGTTTGAAAAACTAAAAACTTCCTAAAATTCACAAAAAATCATTCACTTTATTCTGAAACATCCAACATGAAAAAGTTGCAACTAACAATAAAATTTCACATGTGCCAAAATGTTCACAGCCACAAATAGCTAATGAAATGCGATCTAATATCCACGTGAGAAGCGAAGATCCACTTTTTTACCCTACATTTCTTCTAACATTTTAATATTTTCTTCACACGAACGGTAAGAAATTAAAATATATATTTCACTACCTGGCGAACACAACAAAATTATCATGATAAAAAAAATGGTGGCTAAGCAGCTGACGCTGGAAAATCAGCATCGTCAAAATGACCAAGGAGAAGCAACTACAATGGATCAAAATGACTGAAGATTGGTCCCATAGAGCAAAGGTTCAGACTTTGAGGTGATAGCAGACAGCACAAGATTCTGACATTAAGATTACACGATCGGATGTGCATGGCGAGCCAAATACAAACGTACGAAGTATGAAACCAAAACGTGTTAAAGAACATTAAACATGTAATTACTAAGATTGGGACCGGCATTTCCAAAAATCAACGTAATATGCGGGAAAACATGGTAATCGCTAAAGTGCTAACAAGGTTCCACTGTACATAGTTAAGTTAACCCTTCGCGGGTGGCGATGTTTTATGGCTGTGGGCGGAAGGCATTTTTAAAGAAAAAATAAGTTAATGAAAAACTAATTGAAAGTAACTTAAATCATGCATTCATGCATAAAATCAACATATACCTTGGAGTTTTGCCGAATTCTGCCCCTAATCTGCTCTAGGAACGATTTTTAGTATTTAGCGAGAAAATGTTTATGCGGAAACGGCACAAGTCTCACTGAGCGCATTATAAGTTTACATAGGCCTACAGTGGGCTATGATTATCAATTGGATCAGTATTTTGTTCAAAATCAGAAGGGAGAACTGGCCCTTGTTGGATATTATATATTGTAGTAATAGATGATGTGCCTGTATCAAAATTACTCACTTCTATTGAGCTGGGCGCACGATTGCCTCCAGTGTCACTTACATCGCTCTCACTCTCATTAACGCTGCCGGTAGCGAACTCGGAAAAACATCCCTTACTATCGCTAAATGATAATTCTGACACTTCACTGTCACTTTGAATACTTAATTCTTCAGTTTCAGAACCTGTAGGACACTTTCTTTTTGCAATTTTACCGAAAATAAGGGAAAAACATGGAACAAAAAGTGCACGCAATTCACTAGTTACGCACGGCCACTGAAATCCTCTACTAAAATCGTCCTGGGCACGTATATTGGGGAATTTCCAAGTCACAGTGGATAAGAGAACATTCTCCTGCCATCTGTTGAAGATTTTACGTACTTAGTGCGTGAGAAGAGCCGGTCAGAGAACCCATATATGGGTTACCGCGCTGGAGGCATCGGACAGGCGTCCCATATATGAGATTCCGCCCGGGAAGGGTTAAGCGAGTCCCCTATCATGTTAACATTTAATATTTAACATTTTTTCGCTGAGATTCTCATAAATAGTGTCAGATTATTGTATCCTTATTCACAAACAGCATTTCCTTTTTTTAATATACCTAGTAAGGTTATACTTCAAACAAGGGCAATTTGAAAAAGTTCAAAATCACCAGGTATTCTGGCACACAAAAAGGTAGGTAATGGCCTCTGGAAGTGTAAAGGAATCTTCCAACACTGTGCTTTTCTTATTTCTATGTAAAATATTTAACTGCTATACTTACTATTCACCGAGATTCCAGCTACCTCCAACATCAGCAATGTCCAGTTTTACTGCAGAAAGAAATGAACGTAAATTTAACACAAAATAAAATAAGCACACACTTAAAATTTGACATTTTTGACACAAAATTCCTATTTATTTATCAAATCACAATCCTTATTAGCTTTTCCCCCGGTGAGATTATTTTAGATAGAACAATGAAATTTTAATAACATGCTTTGGTCATTATTACGAAATATCCTATAAAATGTCAGCAGGCTGTCAAAACTGTTTTCTTAAATAAATTTGTGAATAACACAATTATTTTTAATACCATCTATTGTGTGTAACACCGAAACAATTTATATATTTCATGACACGTGTTCTGCCAGCAATCTTTGTTTAGTCAACTCTTACAATTTCAACGTAACTTCACCCTTTTTGACAAGCTCATAAAATAAGAGTCATTTAAAGAAAATTTGGGAAGATAAAATTTGGCATTATATTTAGCAACTGGGTAGCATATTTTAGGAGTAACAGAAAAACCTACAATTTCTCTAAAAACTGACATATGTCACTAGTGCATCCAATTGACCATCTCGCATTACAACTAGCTGAAGAAGTTCCAAAAGAAATTTGAAATGAAACAAAATATATTTACATGTGTAAGTTAAAACTACAAGGAACAGATCACAATAATTCAAAGGACTCTCCTCTGGAAGGGAAAAGGAAGAATTAATTCTTTCAACATTGACTTCCAGTTATATATGACTGACCTACACTTCTTCCAGGTGACAAATGAAGTGTTTCAGGTATGAATTCTTTTAGGAATAGGGAGTGTTTCATAGGAAGCAAAAATATTTCGTTATGTAACTTCTTTCACTGGGTACTCGAATGCGGTAGGAAATGTTGGATTATTAACGGCTTGATTCAATTATATTGGGGACAATGCTTTGTGTTCTTAAAATCCTGAAAGGCAACAGTACCTGTATCCGTCCCCCCCCCCCAAAAAAAAACCCGTAACAGATAAAAACATGATGAAATCTGTGTGTAATTGTAATTGTAAAAAAAATAAATAAAAAAACGCTAAAACTAAAAAGGGCTAGAACTGCATTTCAAGTGAAATATTTTAAAATAACAATAATGATAATTAATCAAATTATTATTATTCTACTAAAGATAACTTTTTAGTACATTTTCCAATTTACTCAGTGTTGCTAGTATATTATTTTGTAAGAGAAAATACAGTATTAAATTTTGTAATTTTGTACCCCATTGCCTCGGTAAAGGAAATTGTTCTGCTTGTGTTTGTGTGGTGAAGTTAAAAACGACAGGGGCAAAAAGTGACTACTCTTGAAAATAAGCAAAAAGTGCCTATAGTTTTGTGGTTCAGAGCCATGGAAACTGTACGTAAAAATAAAATGAAGTAATATATTTGTTTTAGTGTGTTGATAGTACTTATTAAATTGTCTGAAAATGGTTTAAGAACTAAAAACGACTTTAACATGTTTAAAAAAACTAGGGAAAAAAAACTAAATATCCGGGCCCTAGTAAATACCATAAACTGAGTATAAACTTTATGACTCAGGTATCAACTTTCCAAGTGTGTGTAGGCCTAAATGTGGGGAAAAAGGGGGGTGTTATAATTAAAGGTACATTATCTATTGAGCGAAATCTTGCAAAACCACAGCTCCAATAGGCCAATCACCACATCCTTACTTTTTAGAAAGGTTTTATGTAATGCAAAAATATTTTAGGCATAAAACATAAAATTAATCTTTTATTTTATTAGACAACAGTAACAGCCTCAAGTATTTCAAAGGAACCATGAAGATTGGGAACCACTGAACTATTTAAAAAATTGCTAGAACAATACTATGACACTTATACTTTGAACAATGAAGTGCCTGGGCAAGATTATCCTTGCCTGCTCCTTTCAGACGTAACCCAATAGACAATTACCTAAGAAACACTTGAACCATTGCTTTAAATGATTTTTAAAAATATCCTATAAAAAAAGAATGCACCAACCTTTAAGTAGTTCCTTTGTAGCAGTTTCTTATGAGGCTCAGTATGCCCTCATTCTGAAAAGAAATTCAGCACATTTAATGGCAGTGAAAAAAACTTATTCTAACATTCTACAGTGCAATAAAAACAAAAATTTTGACTTGTGACCTAATCGAACACATTTCGCTACTGAATTTTAAGTGACTGCGCTTTTAGTTTTCACATACCAAATTAAACGTAATATTAAACACCAAACTATACTGCAAGACAATGAGTTCATTATCGCATTTTTTAATCGTTCGGCGTGCTCCAATTCAATCTTCTCGCTTTTTATAATTTCCAAATATTTTAGAGCTCCTAAGTACTTAAGATTTAAGCTACTACAAGTAATTAGACACTTTATATCCAATTAAGCGCTAAGGCATATCGCATGAACTAGATTATCTCAAAATAAATCAACTTATGACTTACTTGATAATGCCATCCCAACAATAATATACTGATGCCCTCCCAAAGTAACCCTCGCAGCATATAAAAGTAGTTTACCTGACTTTTCAACATCGTAACGAACATACTCTTCTTGTTATGTCTTGATCGGCTGCAGGCTTTCACAGCATACATAATTATTGTGAAATATTATGTCTCTTGTGACGATGTGGCGTTGTTACAACTTGGGGCTTGAAGTCCTTGTCCATGTCGGTGGATGTAAATTCGAGAGCCTTAGATCTAAAATAATAACTCATGACTGTTTAATTAAAGGATAAATCCTGTGTCCAAACGATGGACCTGTTGACTTCTCAAGCATGATCACCATTCACTAGGATGGTGTAAACATGCTCAGTGCACTGAAACAGAACTTCCCTAACTCCAGGCTTGTCAATTTACACAGTAAGTATTAACAGAAACAGTAATTTAATATTCCTATCTCAGAAGATTTCAGAACTTTTTACATTCCAATGAAGTGAAAAATTCTTATTAAATGGCATGAAATGAGGATAAAACGGACAACAAAGCTTAGAACATAAAAAAAAAACTAACGAATGTAAATACTTTGTAGCTTTGACTTCCTATTTTGCTTTCAATAGCAGAAATTTTATATTCTGTATCTCAATAACAACATATACTGTTTCACTTAATTCAAGGAATAGAAATCATCACCCAGAAAAACAATTCCCCCATCCTTTCTCATAAAACCATAAAATATTTTATGGGATCTGAATGAAGATGCTTCTAATACACACACCTGCCCAAAAAAACAATGAGATGTAGGGTGCAGATTATCTTTCTATTTACGAAAAGACAAACGAAACGAGAAAGATCTTTAAAGAGGTTAATAATAGAGCATAAGGCATATACAACAAACAAACTAGCATATGACTTCTTTCTCATTAGTAGCATACCGTTTTCCTTTTGTGGTTCACTCCACGTAATAAGCATTATCTGCAACAATGTCTTCCCTTATTTATTATTAAACATTACAACTACCCTACGGCTCAGTATAACTTACATCTAAAATAAAATTCTGGCTCAGCTGTTCTAGATTTTTTGTTTTCAAACACAAACCTAATTTTCCAGTCACTCTAGGAATAAAATTCTTGTAATAAAGAAATTAAGCCAATTATTAACATTGCATTTCTAAGCAAATTAAAATGCAATATGGATAATGCATTAAAACACCAAGGACAAGGATACACTTGACCAAGAGAAGCCTCTAACAGGACTGACTCAAGTAATATTTAATCTCAATTGCTTTAAAATAGCTAATAAACACTGCTCCATGTGAGTGGGTTACACAGATGGATATAATACAAAGTTACAATCCAGCATGTGTTAGTAACTGAAAATTATTCAGATCCTCATTGTAGAACCTATAACCGTACAGCCTATTACTATTTATATGTGATGTCTAAGAGACTTAAGACTAAATAAAATATATACCAAAAAAATGTACAAGGCTATAACAACATTCTTAATGAAACGCACACATTTATTGAGCAGAGAAAATACAAAATGTTTACAAAATGAGGTTAATAATACGTAAATTAGATAATTTACAAGATCCTCAGTTGATTTGTAGTTACACGGGCAACTGAATGAGAATATGTGGACACTAAAAGCTTTCACGCTTGTAGATACAATGAAATAAACTTTTCGGAACAGCAGCGTTAATTTTTTGCTGTTCTCGTGACATTTCTTGATAAAACCTAATCCACCTACTAAAGCAATTAACAATGAGCTGAACTTCTGATATAAGTCTTATAATGTGACAAATCTCTAAAAGAATTACTTTTTAAATCCTATAATTTCAAGGATTAATGAATATTTCACAAATGATACTGCAAAATGGCAGAATTTGACTTGTCGAGGTAAACTAACAAAAATTGAGCTTGTGTAGCATAGCATTTAGCACTTGCACACTCAGAAGTCTGGATAGAACTAAAACTGACTATTCCAAATACATTATTTCTGCAACGTGTTCAACAGTGTAGCACAAATTCACTCGACATAATAACCGTCCATGTCATTGCGGTGTAAGAGAATTTTCAATATTTCAAACTCAAGTTACAATCCCACTTCGGATACAATTACATATACGTATAAAAATGCTTAAAACTGAATCCACTGCAGACTGAATCCTGTCAGATCTTCTCTCTAGTTATGACAATGCAAAAGCGTAGCATCAAATGCATCATTTACCTGTGGGAAAGAACGTTTGGTAGATAGATTAATGTGTGACTACAAGTTATATACACACTGTTTTTTTAATTCGGCAATACAACGCAAAAGATCTGCAATTCGATGGATAAAATAATTCGTGATTTTTAATATATTAAAGCAAACAAAATTTCAATAATTTTTTTATCAAAAAGTTTACAGAATGCAAAAATGGATTAGCAATACTACAAACTTTTAGAAATAAATACAATGCTAGAAAAGTACAGTGAACGCGGCTTAATGTAATCGCGGATAAATTAATGTTATCAGTCGGGCAATGTGATCACTTTTATGAAGTCCCATATGAATTAATACTGTTACATCGAAGAAAAAGAAAGAAAGAAAAAATGCTGTTTATTGTGATAAAGATTCGGTTTATGTTATCATAGGGCTCGGACTTTTAGGTGCTTATAAAAACGAAAATAGTTATTTTTTATGTGGTTAAAAAGTCGAAAATATGTTTAAAAATATGAAAATATTTTAATGAACTTATTTAACCAACATTTACAGAAGTACTCATCTAGTCATCCTAGTCAGCAAGTGTAGAACTGTTGCAGTGAAGGACAAAAGTAGATCTTAAGTTGTGCACCTTAAAGCTGTGATGATTTTCACGGAACAGAGACTTGTATCTTGAAAATGTTAAGTTCAACATCACAGGATGATAATCTTGCATGTTTGTAACATGCAATGTCACTGACACTCAGATGTTCCATCTGCTCAAGTTCTCTACACTGTTACCCATTGAAATATCTTAAATCTTGCACAACACTTGCAACCCTTCATTCTTATTTAGGATGACAGCAATTTTTCTTTAATTTTGTTTGCTTTCCAACCACTGATTTTGTTAAGTTTGTTTTCAATGTGTTCAACTTCTTTTATTGATTCTGTCAGCAATTGTTTTGTTGTTTCCAATTAGTAATGCAATGTGAGAGGAAACAGAAATTTGCACTAATAAAGGCCAAATCAGCCCTGATTTATTGTCTGACTCAATGTAACAACGCAACACATTGAACATATGGCGTAATTTTACAAAAACAGTCAAAATATTAATTTCTAAACATATGTGGTAAAATATGTAAAAAAAAAACAAAAAAAATTAAGTTACCAAAAATAGTTATTCAAATAAGAAATATTGAAAATATTTTTCTTATGTGATATGCAACTCAGCATTTTGAATCCAAAGGTCCCACCGGAACTTTGACAAAGTCCAGAAATCATAATAGCAAAAAAAAATATGTATTTACCTAAAAGTCCGAGCCATAGTTATCACATTTTCCTTTTTGCGGCTTTATTACCAAGTACTGTATGTCATTCAAAATTTAGTTTTTAAGGGTTTCGTTTCTAACTCAACTGTATTGTGTTGTACTGGAGGTAGCAATACTCTTCCCAGCTCATAGGATGACCAGTTGGAGGGAGTGGCATTACCTAACTTTCTCTTTT
This sequence comes from Ectobius pallidus, assembly GCA_964059195.1. Taxonomy (NCBI): domain Eukaryota; kingdom Metazoa; phylum Arthropoda; class Insecta; order Blattodea; family Ectobiidae; genus Ectobius; species Ectobius pallidus. The sequence continues at coordinate 170,078,560 of CAXKWD010000001.1, forward strand.
AAGCAATAAAACATGTTTCACCCCACAGTTAAGCTGCAGCTTTTGATTTATGTTGACATGCAGTGATGGCTAGTGTAAAATGTAGACTTGGACAGACAGGCGTTAGATGTTTTACTATGCGGTGTTCACCCCAGGTCAGTATAGACTTCCAAAAACAGTTAAGACTCCAAAAAAATTGGTTAAAAAAATTGGTTGAAAAAATAGCTGCTTGCAGTCTATTACTGTATTGGCCTATGAGTGGTTGAATGATTCACAGTTTTGTATTATTTGATGAATAAATAGCTTTTAATTATGTTTTGTAGTGTATTATCTTATATGAATAAATGACACTCAATTAATTGCTTCGGCTACTGTTATCAAACGGTTAATATTATCAGATTAGCTGCATACCGAAGTGATCACAATAAGCGGCGTGCACTGTACATTGAATAATAGTTACTTTACCATTTACAGTAGAACCCCACTTATCTAACTACAGAGGGCAGAGCATTTCAGATAACTTTTTAACCCTTCGCGGGTGGAAACAACCCATGTGGCATGCCTGTCCGCAGACTCGAAGGTGGAAACCCATGAGTTCTCTGACTTATTCATATGTGACCCACTCTTCTCACACACAGACATAAAATCAAGAGATGGCAGGAGGTGTCCTCTTATCCACTCTGATTTGAGAACTCCCCTATACACGTGCCCAGGATGATTCCAGTAGATGATTTCACTGGTTGTGCGTATCTAGGGAGTAGCGTGCTCTTTTTGTTCCATGTTTTTCTCTTTTCGGTAAAATAGCAACAAGAAAGTGTCTTACAGGTTCAAAGTGATGGTGAAGTGTCAAAATTATCATTTAGTGACAGCAGGGAATGTTTTTCCAAGATCGCTACAGGCAGCATTAGTGAGAGTGAGAGCATCATAAGAGACACCGGTGGCAATAGTTCACCCAGCTGAATGGAAGTGAGTAATTTCAATGCAGGCCCATCACATATTATCACAATCTACAATATCCAGGAAGGGCCAGTTCTGCCTTCTGATTTTGACCAAGATACTGATCCAATTGAAAATTACAGCCTACTCTAGGCCTATGTAAACTTCTAATGCGCTCAGTGCCGACTTGTGCCGTTTCCGCATAAACATTTTCACGCTAAATAATAGAAATCGTTTCTGGAGATTAGGGGCAGAATTCAGCAAAACTCCAAGGTATATGTTGTTTTTATGCTTGAATGCATGATGTAAGTTACTTTCAATTGGTCTTCCATTAACTTATTTTTTCTTGAAAAATTCCTTCCGCCCACAGCCATGAGCATTTAGCCATTGGTTTCATTGTTCTTAAAAATGTACAGAACAATAAACTATACTTTGTACAAAAACACACGGAAGAAAAAGAAGATTAAACCTCCCAAGCTGGCACACAACTGAAAACAAGTGGAAAGCAGAGTATTCTCTCTGCTGCTGTATTTCTTATAGGGTGACCACCCTGAACATAAAACTTCTGCAACAGAAATGGGTACTCAGGAACACCTATTACTCCGAAGTATGGATGCAAGGATGAGTTGAGGACTGACAATCCAATGAAAATTCGAAAGGTGTGAAATAAAAGAAAATTAAACAAAGAATAGCTTCCACCCACACTAGCAAATTAAAAGTGGAAAATATTTCCTCTACCGTTCACATTCCTTACAATGTGACCTTTATTTGTAGCCATAATGTGGAGTAACAACCATGCAATTACTTGTCCCATTGACTTAAATGGACCATGGACTTTCACTATCTAAATTTAAGACAGCCCTTAAAGAGTAGTGCCACAGGCTGAACGATAGCAAGTGACAAACTTTTCGTGATGTATAGGTTTCCAGACCACCCCATCTTTTAGTGTTGTTTCCTGTCCCTTAAATATTTTCCCTTACAGATGTCAGAAAAACATGTTTCTTATCAATCGATGAATAGCCAATTTTTTTTTATTTATTTATTTTGTGTAGTGTGGAAGATCGGAAATGGGTCATAAAAAATCAGTCATATGGATAAAGTATTTGCGACACCTGTATTGCATATGGAACATCAACACGATACTTTAATATATTCAACTGGTCGTGAAGGAAAACTGTTGTGTTTTAAGTTATTACATGTACAATGAAAATAACACTCTATTGCAACACGTATTAAGTCTCTGCTTCATAAATATAGGTTACCCAGCCTAGAAGACCATGTGTAACCTCTTACAAAACAATGTGTTCCCCCTCCCACAACTCCGTAAGGGTCATATGCTTTTCTCTTTCCATGAGTTTACTTCAGCAGGGCTTTACTGTAGCTGAAAATATATTACAGTTAAAATTCCAAAGCAATACCTAATGTCTTGTTTTAAGTCTATTAATGAACTGAAATTATATTATAGTTAAAATTCCAAAGCAATACCTAATGTATTTAAAAACTTCATTTTCCTATAAGGGTGACTAATTTTTGGACGTGATTTAAACCCTTATACACTTATAAGGGTTTAAGGTGGAATATTTATCACGTCCAAAAACCTAATGTATTGTTTTAAGTCTATTAATGAAAAGCGCACACATTCAGAATTTAACGGGTAACCTAATTAGATCGTTTTAATAAATCGAAGACTTGGCAAAGCTGACACAGCCAACAGATTTAGGCCAAATTCATTATTAGGGTTGGTATTTTATTTCAAACTACCCGTTTGTTAAACATACTTTCATACTAACCATATTCTAAAAAAATATGAATTATTACTTCGGCTACTAAGAATACATCTTAAGCTACAGTCAGCAAGCAGTCAAACAGATTTGTGAGCAGTGCACATGTGCAATATAAGCAGTAACTAAAACACAAGCAACACACATCCCAACCTTACCTTCTCTTACCTAGCTATCTGAACAAATAAACATATATCTAAACAAATAAAATGTATGCAACAAGAATGTATTTAGTGGAAGGTGTTAAGCAAAACCAAAGGTATAAAAATGTTAGTTTATTGCTTGTACAAAGAAAACAGATGATGGAAATTAGCGGTTCCTACTAACACTAAGCTTAGAATTTGCGTATTTCATTTGAAAACTTTTCATTACTGAATATTTCAAAGCTTCCTCTACATCCCATATACAAAGTAATACTAATCACACTCAGCCAAAATGAAAATTAGTCAGTTAGATCAAAGAAATAAAAGCATTTGACAATAGGTCAGAGACAATATACTTAACACTTTGACTGCTAACCCATCATCTAATGGGATCATACTTTCTATTTCCATTCATTTTATTCTAGAGTTTTGTGATTTGACAGGATTTTATGATTGTGCGTATTCCTTTTGATCTTTTAATCTTGTTACCTATCACTAGAATGTGTTTTCTTCGACACCAATGTGATTTGTTTGGCATCCTGTTTGCCCCGTATTTTTACGCCTACTTTGTCATCGTTACTCATATATTTGCTAAGAAATGTTATTAAATTTTATTTGTAATATTGTAATGTTATATTAATACTGCATTGTGACGAATTGCATATCTTTGTAAATATTACTTCAAACACTTCTAATCTAGAATTCAATTTTACAGTATTTTTCTTCAATTTTTTATCGGTAATTTGTCAAGTTTCTGTACCAAAGGATAAGATTCATTTAATTTTTTTTTAATATCATACACATTTAAATGAGAAAATTTCAAACTTCCAAACCATATCAGTGTTATTTTGTTGTAATTATAATTTTTTATTTAAATTTTGAAATACTGCAATATTTGCCAGCATTTTCCGTAAGGCTACAATAGAATGAGTCAGCACTCAAGCATTAACATCAATGTGGAGGAAATACCTATAACCCATAAACCTTAATTTCATATGAATTTAAATTTAATTGGATGAGAATACTGAGAGGTCAAGGGAAACCAGGGAGCAAACCAATATTTTCTAAAAAAAATTAATAATAATAATAACATGCTGTCATTTCATAAACAAGTGTTTTCTAGATATCATGGGGAACTATAAACACTTTTAACGAACATTCCTTACCAAAGAAAGCATTTAATTCCAGAGAATTAAGAGCATGTGTTGTTCTGCTTTTTAAGCTGACAAAATAAAAATAAATAAGAAAAAAAATCATGCCCCTAGAGTGACTGAAATCCATCCCAAGCTTAAAACCTAAGACTAAAGTGATGAAGACATAAAATGCGGGGTCAACAAAGGAATTTATAAAACAACAAGTAGTATTTTCTTAGTGAGGTATTATTGACATACAAATGATCAGGATTACAAGTTCATGTACACTGAGTTTCATTATGCATAACTTGACGTACGATTTGTGAGACAAACCAGATCCATCAAATCTTACCTTGATACAATCACAAAAACTGTCTTTATCAAAATTATACAGGAAACAACAAAAGTAAAAAAAGATCATGACTTAGTGCTGCGATACGTGCACTTTTTTCTGAGTGACGTGATCCTTATTTAATCCCCATTAGTAAAGGAATAAAAGGAGGTAAGCTTCGCTAGATGTTAAGACCGCACAAGTTAATTCAATGTTATTTGTACCATGGAAAAGTTTATTTTCTTATAATGATTACAATGAAGTGGTCGATGCTTGTGACTTTACTACACATACAATAAATGGAAGACTAAGGGCTACAAATGAAATTGGTGTAAAAATTAAAATCAAATCTTCCACAAAATAAAATAAAATGGGAGAAGATATTTCCTGTCAATTAACTGAAATGCATGAACTTACCAGTAATTCACTATTCCAAAGAGGAAGAGTTATGGTTAAATATAATTCTGCATACTCCAAGAAAACACAAATAAAAGAACAAGTGACACGAAGTTACATTTTGTCATTAAGCTACGATTCATTATAAACCTGAATAATCACGGACCACTACACACTTTAAATGTGCACGCCAACATCTCTTGATTGTCTTTTTTTTTTTGTGTTGTTCTATCAAGCCATGTGTCTATGCTAAGTTAATATCTATCGAAAGTAAAATGAAGATTAAAAGGTAAGACATCTCCGCACAAGCATTTTTGTACCGCTGGAACCTTCCAAGTGAGCGCCGTCCGCACTTCTTACATCGCTACGCCGAAGTCACACACACACGATCGCTCATCTAGAATCGGCGAGGTGGCGGCATGTCACGATCAAGTGGCGAAGGCGCGGGATAGCTACGGCACAACAAAAGACAACACGTTTTTGACAATCGCAACGCATCTCAAAGTCGCCGTCCAACAGGCAACATTAAGTGCTATTTGCATCTTGTAAGATGGCTAAAATAGAATAATATATTATAAACCCATTTCATATATTACAATTAAGTTGGCAAGACAATTGTATACAAGACAAATTAGCCCTAATAATTATAGATGCCTTCAAAATAGTAAAGATTAATGAGGAAATATTCATCAAAGCATTTTTATATTTCAATAATTCAATATATCAAGGCATTTCATTTTTATAATTTAATACAAAGTCTTGCCATATCCCATATGTTGATTTATGCCAACCAAAGAAATTACTGCAAATCTAAGATATGAATACTACTAATACAATTTAAATTTACTTTCATTATTATTAAGCTCATTATGCATTATATGGGATGCTTTATAGAGAATTTTTACTTTTACAACGCCAACACCTTAAAAAAAACATGCTCTCAAGAAACTCTCGATTGCCCTCTGGAAGCGATTAAAATTCTAGGTATGTGCGTCCAAGAGAAAACATAATCTAAATTTTTGAAGTTACATATGTTAATTTCCTTGATCACCAGCGATTGATGCAATCAATTACCTATTGAGGAAAATCGAGAGTTTTATACACATCTCTGAAAAATTAAAGGGCTAGTGGTTGCCACTGATATACACAAGAGTTCTAATTTTCAAAGAATTATCTTCTACTCTGCAAGTGCAGTGGAAGAAAGCTCATGATATATACCTAGAGAAGAATCTAAATCACATGCTCCTTGTCGCACTCAAAATTGAAACATATTTACCGGAAGTAAACCTTTCAAATGCGTCAAAATATCAGCTTCCCTCAAACTATCCATAATACATGTTTCCTAGCCTATTTATTTAAATTTGATTCATTATCGACAATAATAACGAAGGAAGAACTTGCATGAGAGTCAACACTTACACCATGCAACGGTCACAGGATAGAGGCTTTTACTATCATAAATTAATCTAGGCTTTTACTATCATAAATTAATCTGGACGACATTATTATTATCAGCATCACTGTCCAGCTCGAATTTACTTCACTTGATTGGCAAGAATACATTTCATCATACGATCAAGATGGTGTTTTCACTTTTTTTGGCTTTGTTAGAAACTTAATTACATATTCAGCGTTATGAAGTGAACAAATATTTCGAAAGCATTTTAAGTAAGTTTTTTTTGCCATCATGTTCTCTTACGACACTGCACCAGTGTTGCCAATTAAAGAAAAATTGCACCTATTAACTAGTTAGAGCAGAATAAATACCGGGCGCCAGGTGACCATGGCACCCAGAAAATGTGTTGGCACCTAAGGTGTTTCCTAGTTAACAATGTGCAGGAAAACTAGAAAACATGTTCACATACATAGAAGACCAATCTCTAGAGGAAAATTTCTCCTGGGCAGGAATTGAACCCACCCTAAATTCCTAGACCGCTACGTTCCCACAGGACGCACCCAGGCACATTCCAAATCTTTCACTATTCCCTTCAACCTTATTATTGAGGTTTGCACATCAAGTGTAGCAAGGGTACATCAGACTTTTTTTTATTTTTATTTTTATTATTATTTTTTTTTTTTTGCGGGCTGCAATGTTGACCCAACTTTCTGTGCTATTAATTATGGTGTGAGACGTCAGATAAGACTGAAAATATGTCATTAAATAGAAGACCAAATGCATCTGACTCCTGGATCAATGAGAAATTTGTTTAGCCCTGTTAAGCTGAAGTTTAGGTATTATGTTTTTTTCTTCTTAATTTACCTCATTAACTTGATTATGGCCAGCCGATTAACAAACAAGACAAATTAATTTCAAATACTGAGCTGATATTGTAGACTATAGTTATACCAAAATTGCTTTCACTATAAAATATCCAAGAGCTAGGGTTGATTAGTAAGTATTCAGTTATTCAGAAGCAGCAATGTCCTGTACAGTGGTAACTCGAGATACAAGTGCCCTAACATACGAGTTATTTGAGACACGAGCTGTCGAGCGAGCGAAGTTTTGTTTTGAAATACGAGCGACATTTGAGATACGAGGAACGGCCAGCTGCGACGCTGCACACGGCCCAACAGTTTACTGCGCCTCGTGCGTTTCGCGCATTATCCCACGTATTCCCCCAGTGTGCTTGTTTACCTCGCTGTCGAAGCATCTTTGCTAAGTTTTTCTAGGGTTGTGCGCTTGTTGTGCATTTACATACTTTATCACATTTCTTTTTACAACCATGAGTCCGAAGAAAGTGTAACAAATATGTATGTACACTTTATAAAACCAGTTTTTTTTTGCTTTACATTCTCTTTTATTATGTTTTTATACAGTATTTGTCATTTATTAATACATTCTTCTTATTCCAAAACACGTAACAAAAACAATTGGGGGTAGCATTTTTGGGGCTGGGACGGATTAATGGCATTTCAATTAATTTCAATGGGGAAAATTGCTTTGAGATACGAGCAAATTAACATACGAGCAAGGTTAGGGAACGAATTAAACTCTTATCTCGAGGTATCACTGTACTTGCCTGTTAAGAGATTCTACTGTATAATTGTTTCATATAAGAGCATGTTAATTTGATACATGTGAAAAAGCATTTTGTTCTGAAACCATTTCTATGATAAACTAGGGAATGAGTACTATTTTCCATAAACACGAAAAGCTCATCATCAGTTTGAGTTGTTGATGTTTGCTCTAGTACAACCATTGAGGGTCAGGGAAAGCAACAAAACCTACCTAAAACCCACTTTCTTTTACCTCCCACAGAAAAGATAGCATATCGTATTTCACTGCATAATCGTCATATTTTAATGCCTTTTCCCCCCCCATGTGAAAATACAGTGCAACCATTATGCGACAAGAGGGTGGAACTTAACACGTACAGACCTACAGTAGATAATGAAAGAAAATAAGTATCATTCAATTACTAGAGCACTTTATCACTTATAGAATTATTAAACTGCATATGCAATGAAATCACATCATTTGTCATAGCAGTTTGCAGATATAAGATTATCTGAAGAAAGTTAAAATTACTTTGTGTTTACCAAAATATTGAGACTGAAAATTTATTGGACATGTCTTGAAATATTAATTTTTTATAATCTTCTTCGTGAGCCAATTCTAGTAGCATGTCGCATGTCTTCAACACACTGCCTTCTCCAGTTGCATCACTATCTTGAGATCTTCCTCTCCTCCATTCCACACCTTGTGCTGTTTAAAGCGTTGGAAATCCCCATCTTCTTGAAGCTCTTCACAATGAATTCATGAGAGATGTGATTCCAATGAGTCCCAATGACATGCTTAACCCTTTCACTGCTATCGACGGAGCTGTTCCATCGCGGAGAATGGCACTTACGTGTGCTATTGACAGAGCTGTTCCGCCCGCGAAGTTGGTGCTATGAACGAGACGATTCCACAAGGCATGGCATTTTTTAACACGGTTTTAACGAAAGGATAGTGTCCTGTCATCTATTGGGGTTAGACAGAACTTAATTTCATTGCTTTCCCTGCTCTGTGGTGCAATCTGTAGACAAAAATGTGAGGCCTTGCACAATGTTGCCGCGAAGTTAGTGCTACGAATAAGACAATTGCTTGTAGAATAGAATTTTTTAACATGGTTTCAACGAAAGGATAGTGTCCTGCCATCTCTTTGGGTTAGATAGAAATTAATTTCATTGCTTTCCTTGCCCTGTGGTGCATCTGTAGACGAAAATATGAGGCCCTGCACAATGTTGTGATGTCTGAAGAAGCCAATGAACTCAAGAGTCATCTGACAGGCGGGGAATCACGTCAAGGCCATGGTTTGTTCAATTTCAACACAGTCATTGCTTTCACGAGCAAGGAAAAGCATTTCTTACGTGATGATGAAATTCTGGCGTATTTTAAAACTGCCTTCTTATTTTTCGGATTTAGCGCAGAGTGACAGTGAAAATATCTCAGCAAGGAGGGTATGTCAGCTTGCCAATATCTCAGCAGTGAAAGGGTTAACTTGCTGACTGACTGCTCTTATTTTGTGCCAATCTCATAAGTTTTTCATTCACTGAAACTCCTCTGCAGCTCTGGTTCCATTTACTTCAGCAAATACTATTACTTGCAACTTAAAACATGCAGTATATTTCCTATAGTTTCCTACTTTCTATGGTCTACAACTGAAGCAAGCAAGCAACTGTAGTGTATTGAACTGAATGATGTTACCGCAAGAAATGCCACCCCTATCCCTCCTACACATTACTTAACCATGAATGAACTGGGTGGAGGATAAGGATGCTCTAGATTACAGTGGCAGCATGTCAGTCGTAAATTCTGAATCACCGTGAAAGAGAGAAATACGTCAAATATCTTTGCAGCAATCATGCGATGAAATTTTTATACACAATTTTTGGACTGGAAAAACAAGGCGCAACAATTATGCGATGAAATACGGTATTCTATGTACGATACAAGGCGTGTAAAAATTGTGTATCATGACCTATTGCTATCACCAGAAACCAAAATCCACTACATGCAGGATACAAATTGTCCACATACACATAATGCCACCTGCAGCAAGCCAATTCTAGTTCAAGGTTTATTCTGATTCCTCAAAACACTTTATTTTTCATAGCACATGTATCCTGATTTTTCGAATCACATTTGTTTCTGTCTTTTGCTCAAATTAAACTTTAAAAACTGCAAGTTTTAAGGTACTGGGCTCTGCCATACTGTAACAGGTTGCTAACAGACAACTCAAATTCAATTTATTGAATTATTATATATTTATGCTCACTTCAATAGATGTACTGGTTCTTCATTTTAATTACAGTTAAAAAATCTATCTTAATCCTTTTTCGGAACTGGATGTTTCTACTTTTTTAAGATATAGGGGGAAAACCTTATTTAATTTCAAATTCCTCCACATTGTCCTCATTAGTAAAGTAGTTACGAGAACAAGTGAAGTGAGTTGATATACATATGCATTGAATTGTATTGCTGCTTGGCTGCTGTTGGTGCAGAATCACTCAAAACCACACACATATACACACACACACTTGTGAATACCCTCATGCAAGACATGGACTGGTGCAGTCTGAAGTACAGTGAAACCTGGTTAGTGCGTCTTTCTGCTGAGAACTATAAAATCTTAGTTATTACCACACATAAAAATATTATTGTCTTAACAGACATTGAATTTAGAAACAATTATTTGGTTTAGAATAAGATTTAAAAGCAAATCCACATATTTAGTATTACTGCAATGGAGCTTAAATTTTAGTAATATGTTGTTCATATTACATCGCTTTATATTAAGTAAGTGTCAAAGTGTCACAAAACAATAGGCACTTCTTATGCTGAACACAAAATAAAAGTATGAATTTTATGCGCCTGAAATCATTTATGACCAGATTTCACCATTAATATACATTTTAAACTAGATAGGATGAAGCAATTTTTAAAATCTATTTCCACAATTCAAGAAAGAGGGGTAATTTTAAAATCAAAATACACACGTTCAAGATCACAGAGTGAAAATATTGATATTGAATGTCTCAAATCTTTGCCTTTGAGAGTTAATATTTTTAGAAATATGTGAATCCAGTTTCTTTGGAGCTGTTACTTCTTTTTTCACTGTGATACAAATCAGATGACTCAATTCCAAATCTGCAGTTGTTTATTATACTGTAGGGACAAACAACAGTTAGCAACTATAATGAAATAAATGGACTAATAGCATTAAATAAGAAAAAGAAAAGGTAATTTATCTTTCAAGATGAAATCATCATTATTTACATTAAAAAAATTAATTCTCTTGAAAATCCGATAAAAAAATTAATAATATTCATTGGGAGTATTGTTATTTCAGCTAAATACTGCAAGAAGGGAAGACATCTGAACTGCATCACAAATTTATTTCCTTCCACCTCACCAGTGTAACAAATGGACAACTCACTAGCCCAGTGCATAAACTAAGCAATTTAAAATTCAATGAATGCTCACCGCCTTGCAGGTGGTCCGTAGGGGTCCAAACCATCACGGTCATAACTGAAACAAGACAATCATATTTCAACACCAGCAGCGATAAGCAAAAATGTATAATCACTTATATGCAAAATTCTGGCTAATATGAACTGATTATTTTATTTTTATTAATCTTGTATTATTTAATTTTTATCCTTAAGTGGTCGGAATATTTTTATAGGATAGAAGTTCTGACAAGGATTTCAGCTTTCTTTGTATCGGTTTTAAGCAAGTTTAAACAATATTATTCTACTTTGTATACACTATCATCACACTACCATTGATACCAGCAGTAGTGTTTGCATAAACAGTAACTCACAATCGGCTTACAAGTCATAGATGATAAATCCTTCATATTTGTTTAACCCGAGTCCGAGGTCACATGGGAAATGAGAAAGCAGATGAATTGGCAAAGTTAGGTTCTTATTCAAATTATCAAATTTCCTATAGTTTATGCCCCCAATCCTTCATTAAGAAAACAATAAAAGATATGCACAGCCAATGGGACCGGATTCAGCAAGAAACCAATAACGGCAGCACAACAGAAGATTTGTTTTCCCCAAGAGTGCAACATAGAATAGCTTGTAAACTTTTATTCTAAACTACATTATGACTCAATTCTTAACAGGGCATGGGAAATTTGGTGAAACTTTATAGATTTAAAATTTCTACCTCTGCAAATTGTAAATGTAAATGTAAAGAGGAAAGCCAGTCTGTTAAACATCTCTTATTTCATTGTCCATTATTTATGTATTAACATTATACTATATTAAATTTTGTACATTTTGACTTGACAATACCAATCTATCGTCTGTTCATAAATAAGCAAAGTTATAAAGATTTTTCAAGTTTCATTAATAGTGTGTTTGCAAAATTGTAACATGTGTATGTAGTGTTTTGTATATTTGTTTAATCTATAACCCTAATATGTCAGTTGGTAAAATAGGATTCTGTATTTTTGGAAATTCGACGGCAGCAGCAACAACAACAAACTGTATGACCATGTACTGGACACACTAAAGAAATGGCCATTTTTAAGTTAGTACAGAAAAAGAAAAAGCAAGGGAAGCCTATTTGTAAATGGGCCTGGGGATTAGATTCAAATATGGATAAGACATGAAATAAAGTGTACGTTCACTGCACTAGTGGAACAGAGGAAGCTACTGAAATAGTTCTTAGAAAAATAAAACTTGGAATCAAACAGATGCTATGCTGTCTAAATGTTCCCACTTAATAGGTCAGTACATTTCACAGATATTCTTGGATCAGAGTGGAAATTTACATTTTTCTGAACTGTATTTGAAAGGGAAAGATGCACAATTGCACAATGTACAAAGTGTGCTGGTATTGTATAATAAAAATAATTAATAAAAATTAGAAAATCAATCAAGAATTTAATAATTTGACACATACTGATACACGTGTTTAAGGGAAATCCAATCCTATATTATTAATTTATAATTAATATAACTAACGAGTCTTGGCTTCAATCCTCTTTTATATCAATTTGATTTAGTCAAGCCAATATTTTGTGTACTTTCAGATTTAGACCTACACAGGGTGTAACAAAAAGGAAGGCCAAAACTTTGGAGTAACATTCCTTGCATCTAGAGGATGAAAATATGTTACATGAACACTGATCCAAAAATTCCTTATTTTCTGGTTGACTACAATTTTTCTGGTTGGCAGGAGACTGCTTGGTGGGACCCTATGCACTGCCATATTGGTGGATATGCATAAAAAAAGAGTATATAGTTTTTACTCACAGAATTCAAGTTTCTACTTGCAGTTGTACACATAAAAACCAGACGTACTTCCCACTCACTGTGTCCACGTGACAAGAAGCTGTAAGTACTCAGCCGCATAGCGCCGGCTTCAATTACGTATGCATAAAGACTGAGTCGCAGGAGCATTCACTAGGAAATTTGTAAGCTACCAAATACAACACTCACTTCGTGCTACTTTGGTGATTCGCATGGAATATATGGACATTCCAGAAAGAAAACTGCAAAGAATGTAGGGACAGCCCCCTAGCATTGAAGATGAGCCGGAAACCACCCCTGCGGCTTTTCCTTATGAAAATATGTGAAAATAAAATACTTGAATTTTTATCTTTACTTCCTCTACCAGTACTAGGTACTATAGATAGATGATGTATTATGTAGACCCCAAAATTCGATGTCACGTTTCCAACTTGTTTTGAGGTCCCCTGAATCCAAAAACATTACTTTCAGAAAGATGTTTGTCTGCGTGGCTCGAGAACAAAAAATTGTATAAAAAGAATTCTTTTTCTTTAGGTTAGGTATCTTTTGGGGATGTGACACAAAGATTGGCCAGTTTACACGAAGAGAAGTATGTTTTTTTGCAACATTCTCGAAAACGAGTTTTGATGATCTTGTTTAAATTTTGTAATTGAGGTGCTCACACAAGGAGCTAAACTTTTATTTGAATGTGTTTTTCTGAAAAGTTCTCTTTAGCCCCTAGTTTTTCAGCAAAAGTCCCTTTCAGGCCCTTCAGTCCGATTTAGCCCTTTTTAGGTTCTATAAGATTCATATATTCGGAAGCAAAGGACATGAAACGGAAACGTTTGTTAAAATGTTCTAATTCTAAAGCAAGCTGGGGAAAAAATAGGTTAAAACCTTCAATAATTATCACTTTTATGAAATCTCGTAAGGATTAATACTCATACATTGAAAAAATATTGTTTATTGTGATCAAACATTATGTTTACGTTATCGCATTTTCCTTTTTTGCGGCTTTATTTTCAAGTACTGGATAACATTCAAAATTTTGTTTTTAAGGTTTTCGTTTCTAATTTAACAGTTTTGTGTTGTACTGGAGGTAGCAATACTTTTCCCAGCTCCCAGAATAACCACTTTGAGGGGCTGGTATTACCTCTCTTTTTTAAGCAATAACACGAGTTTCACCCCACAGTTAAACTGCAGCTTTTGATTTATGAAGATAACAGTGTTGACATGCAGTGATGGCTAATGTAAAATGAAGACTTGGACAGACAGGCGTTAAATATTTAGATCAGTGTAGACTTCCAAAAACACTCATAACTGAGTATGGAGTCATAAAGGAAAGTAAAAACAATTGAAACCTTTCTTACTGGTTGAAAAAATAGTTGCTTGCACACTATTACTTTATTATGAGTGGATCAATGATTCACAGTTACATATTATTTTATGAATATTTTAGTGCATTATGAATAAATAACCTTCATTTAATTCCTTCAGCTACTGTTATCACATTAGCTGCATCCAGAAGTGATCACAATAAGTGGCGTCCACTGTAATTTGGACCAGTGCCTGTTTTTATTGGCAAAAATTTTTACGGGGTTAATTTAGAATTAATATGATTAGCATAACTATAAGTAAATTGTACTCAGTTGTTGTAACTTATAGTGTGTTACTTTTGTGACAAAAACACCATTGTTGAAAGCAAGCTCATGAAGGTCATTCACATCTGTCCATCTTCCTGGAAGTAGGGTTTGAACACTTGATCCTTTATCTTTGCTCTGTATTTAGTTCTTACCTATAAATTATCTGGGTTTTTGGACAAGATGGGTGCTGCTGTACTTCATTTATTATTTACAATATATCACATATTATAATCTTTTTTTTTAATTGCTAGAACTTGAAACTTATTGTTTTAGCTTTAAAGTGCATTAAATATTTATTGCACTTTCGCTAGTTTGCCATACAGGGGACGATATATAACATGTTGAAATTATCTCAAAATTGAATTAAATCTCAGACTCACTTTCCATGGAATGGGTATAAAGCATTTTTGGACCCATGTTTATAACATAATTCACCCTCTATTGCAAAGAATGTTTCCACAAAATTTTGCCCTATACAGCCCGCCTCATATCTCAGAGCTTCGCAGCTGTTAAGCTTCTGAAAATTCCAGAGGAGAAAGTGGAGTAGTGGGCAGGGATGTAGGTCAACCGGGTGCAAAATCATACGGTCATTTCAGTTGCCACGAGAAGTGTAGACATGTGCAAAACTATACCGATCATTTTCTTTCTGTAATAAATTCATTTTAAATAAGTTGATCAAAAAGTACTGTACCTAATATCCTAATCAGTGTGTAGTAGGTATAATTAATAATTGATCAGTAGCATTAATAATCAGTGTATTCAGTGTAATAGAAATAGTGCATAATATTTAGGTATACAGAGTAGGTATTTTAGTATTGTATAGGCTTCGCAAATTAACTGACGACAGTACTCAAGATGCCACCGGTTCTCTCAAAGTTAAAAGGTAGAAAGTTATGTGGTCAAACGCAAGAAGTCATTTACAACATTCTGACATTTATGGAAAAAGCAAAGAACCTTGAACCATTGATTCCAATGAGTAAACCGCAATAAAGGACAGTGACAGCCACAGGTGTTTCCCGCACCACTGTGCAACAAATAAAACGGGAGGCAAAGATGATTGGAACAGAGGTGGAGATTTCATATGAATCGCCAAATAAGAAGCAGCAGAAAAAATCACAATTTGCTCCTGACCCTTTTGATCAAGATGCGATTCGTAGAGTTGTATATCATTTTTATATAACTGAGAAGTGAGCACCAACGGTAGAAACGGTAAGAAGAAAACTTCAAGAGGACATAAATTATGAAGGCTCTACAATAACTCTACGCAGGATTTTAAAGAAACTTTGTTTTCGATGGAAGAAAACAAAATCCCAGCACCTTTTTCTGATAGAAAAATCTGATATAAGCCAAAAGCGAATCGAACTCTTGAGGAAAATTAGACGATATGGGAATGAAAACAGAACTATTGTTTACATGGACGAGTCCTATTGTTGTCCTCTCATGTGACACAGAAATCTGGTGTGATAATACTGCTCATGGCCTTCTCACACCAGAGACTGATTATTTCATGCCGGCGGTGAGGGTGGGTTTGTACCAGATGTGGAACTCTGAACATGCCACAGGAGACTACCACCACAATGTCAACAAGGAAACTTATGGAACATGGCTGACAAATAAGTTAATTCTTAATCTTCCAGCCAATTCTGTAGTCGTTTTTGACACTACAGCTTACCATAACGTGCAAGAAAACAGATGTCCCACATCAAATTCGACCAAGCTACAAATGCAAAACTGGCTACGTGAGCATAACATCCCTTACGACAATGATATGCTGAAACCAACGTCATATGACACCATAAAACTACACAAATCTCGACATGCAATATTTTCTATTGACACTATGTTGCACTTCATTTGCCGCCCTGTCATCCCAATTTAAACTTGATTGAGAACATTTTTGGAAAAGTAAAGGGTGAAGTGGCAACACGAAACATAATGTGTAATATTAAGGATGTGAGGGAACTCTGTGAAGAGATTTTTAATCAAATGGAGTTGAAGACTGGAAGCCATACTGTGTAAAAGTGAAAAAACTTGAAGACTAATACTACAAACTAGACATACGATAATGACAGTGGTAGTGAATGTGATCGCACGAGTTATTCAAGTGACGAAAAAATGACATCACTGAGCTCGGAAGCAGCACCCCTTAAGGAACTGTGAGTACATACATGTTTTTGTTTTGCCTTAATTGTAAACATCTTTTCTCTCTCTTCCCTCTATCCACCCTCTGCCACATTCAAATTTCTGTTACATAGGCTAGGCTCGGAAAAATAAAGCGCAGAGTATACCTTTCCTATCATTCATTGTAACTGTCCTAATGTTAAATAATGTTACATCTGCATAAAAGACTAACGAAACATTTATTTTTTTGTGTGTTTAATCGATTTATCTTTTCATGTGTGTATACCTAGACAATCATGCATCTTTGGGAAACAGTAACGATGGGGGAGTTTTTGATGTCTTGGCCAACGAAGTTAAGGGTCCAGAAAATTCAGGACAAGAACATAATATTAAAGACCGGCAAAATAAAGCAAGCAAAATCAGTTAACCCCAAAAGACTGAACAACATGCATTCGAAAATGCAGTCTTGAGTTTTAGTTAGGATAACCGATTAGAAATTAGAAATAAAGATACTAACGGTAATAGGTAGTCACAATAGCTTAATTCACTGGTATTTGAACATGAAAAGACAGAACGAAAGAAATTTGCTCTAGAAGAAAGAAACGTTTTACCTGATGAGAAACAGTGAATACATTCATGTAGCCTATGGCTGAAGTTTTTCTTGACGACAATTTGTATTTTATACAAAGTAGTAAAAATATTTGGAAGAAACGAAATACCGTATTGGTCCGAATATAAGACGATGTTTTTTCCCCTGAAAATGTGCTTTTAAAAACTATACTCGCCTTATACGCGCAGCCTAAGACTCTACAACTCTCCATTCATGAATGCAGCTGGGCACGTGTGCAGCGGCAATGCAGCAGGTATCCACAGGCAAATGACGTGCGTCCGACCCAAGGTCAAGTCACGCAAACTTTACCGAACTAATTTTTCCAGACTTCGTGCTTCTTTTTGTACTGCACCAGCCCCTTCTGATCCTGACTGCACTGTTAATTGCCTGGCGTCTCTATTCTTTACACGTAAAGCTTTTGTTTGACCACCAGTCATGGCAGACCATGTGGAAAAGAAAGCATCTTCATTGTCTCAATGCGTAAATAAAGGCTAGAGAAGAAGTTACGACATGAACTTCAAAATTGTTTTATGTGAAGCAAAATGTACTAATAAGCTTTTTTTTTCCCCCCGTAACTACCCTTCAAAAATTCAGAGTTGTCTTATTTTCGGACCAATACGGTAATACAAAATGATGCAAGATGACAAACATGGTAATCATAGTACCCATGGTATAAAGAGGCCATGAAGTCAGGAAATTATTACAACACAAAAATTCATATCCCAAAGTACACTACACCAAAGAAATTTTATTTATTTAGAGACATGAAAATCTGAAAACGTATTCTTGAGAAAAAGTAATGACACATATTTTATCAAATTTTCAACTTGCCAATACAGTGATACCTCGAGATACGAGTTTAATTCGTTCCCTAACCTTGCTCGTATCTCACAGCAATTTTCCCCATAGAAATTAATTGAAATGCCATTAATCCGTTCCAGCCCCAAAAATGCTACCCCCAATTGTTTTTGAATAAGAAAAATGTATTTATAAATGACAAATATTGTATAAAAGCATAATAAAAGAGAGGTGTTTCTTTTCCACGAACTGTGAAACTCTCTCCCACATTCCCAAGATCTCTTTTATCTCTACATTCCGTTGGTGGTCTTAAAATCTTTCCACTTGGTTAAAATTAGTAAAAATCCAGAAAATTACCTATGTATCTCTCTTTTATCTCACTTGTAGAGATAACCTCCTGCATGTAAATGCACAAAAAGCGCAAAGCCCTAGAAAAACTTAGCAAAGAAGCTTCGACAGCGAGGTAAACAAGCACACTGGGGGAATACGTGGGATAATGCGCGAGACGCACGCCCAGTAAACTGGTGGCCTGTGTGCAGCATCGCAGCTGGCCGTTCCTCGTATCTCAAATGTCGCTCGTATTTCAAAACAAAACTTCGCTCGCTCGACAGCTCGCATATCAAATAACTCGTATGTTAGGGCACTCGTATCTCGAAGTACCACTGTATACACAATTATAAAAGAATATTCTCAACAATATGCATAATAAATTCGTTTTTTAAAGCCTAGTTTAAAAATAACAACTTCAATGTCCTTGACTTCCAACATAAATAATTATTTTGTATAAAAAATAAAAATAAAATAATAAATAATAAATAAATAAGAAAATGCAATCTTAAAAATGAAATATGTTATTTTAAATTACTTGGAACATGAGTACGAAATTGGAAAACCAAACAAGTTTGAACAGAGCCTAGCTTTGCGTGATCAATTAACAAAATGTTAATTAAACTGATACTTATCCTTTCTGGACATACTGTGCAGCATCAAGGAAGTTGAATTTTGCACTACACATATTAACTTGCAGTGTTACAATTATACTTAAAAATTTAATTTCTTAAGTACCGGCAATTGTTAAAACTTTTATATCCTTATATATAATATATATTTTATATTGGTTTATCACTTTTCAAGGTCCCTAGAAACAAATCCTTATATAAGCTTAACTTATTTTTCACATTAAAGGGACTTGGGAAATCTTTAAAATTTCAATATGACAATTAGCCCTTCTTGAACTGTTAACAATATTGAACATAGGAAAAATGAACTTACCCGCCACCTCTGTAGCTTGAGGATGGGGGAGGTGTCCTCCTGCGGTAGATGTCTGAGGAGAGACCGGCACCACCATAGTCTGACCGTCGCTCAAAAGATGGCACTGGTGGGAGTGATGGACGATCATAGGGGCTGCGACCAATGTCAGAGAAGGATCTGCGTTCATATGGAGTGCGCATCATGTCTGGGTAGGATCTCCTCTCAGGCTCCCTGTCAAATACATCAAAACCCCTTCAATTTAAATGTCAGTAAGATCTGACAAAGAACTACGGTGTGAAAGATGCTAATGAGTAACAATAGACCACCTGTCTCGTGATGGCATTGCTGGTGGTGGGGGTCCCCGTGATGGATAATAGTTGTCATATCCACGGTCATAGCTGTCATAATAGCCATTCCTCATGCTAGGTGGAGGTGGCAATCCTGGTCGTCTGTCATAGTCTCCTCTTCCATCACGCATGTATGGTGGAGCACGACCCATTCCACCTCTCATACCACCACGCCCACGCATAGGTCCATAACCACCACGACCTCCACCCCTTCCACTCTTTTTGCCAGTGGATTGCTGAAAAACGCCATTTAGTTTATAGGTACGCAAATTTCATTAATAAAAAATAAACAAAAAAGAACAAGCTGTTTATGTATCAATAGCTTAATTAGTTCCAATGTTATGCTCGACAAGCAATCTGGTAGCAATAATATGCACAGCTTACCTCTACACTGATTTGTACACCCATAAACTCGGCATTGTTTAGTTCTTTGATAGCCCTCATGGCCATGTCCTCAGTCTTCATGTGTACAAATCCATAGCGGTTCAGTACATCACACTCTGTCACAATGCCATACTGTTCAAAGAGTCGTCGCAGATCTTGGGCCTGTGCCTCATCTGGAAGGCGACCCACAAAGATCTTTGTTTTCTGTAATTAGACAATGAGTGAATGTAAGTATTCAATCTGTTGTGTAAGATAGCAAATCATCATACTTTAAACAACCACCACCACATTTTTCACTTCCTTGCACATATACATCGTATACAGAAAGTATTGTGATCATGATAACACCGGTCGGCAAAATGTTTCATGTGCTTTTGGAATGACATCTGCCTGTCTGGGGACAAGTGCAGCGGGTTAACTGTTGATTATATTTACTTCTTTTTCAATTAGACTTTCTTGGAATTTTATTGAACTGCCCAAGGGACTTAATGGCTCTAACGATTTTAATAAACATGTAAAATTCAGAACTTCTATCCACAACTATAAAATGGTTACATCCATTTCTTTTGTAAAAATAACTTAGGAGGTACTTTACTTGTATCCATTACAGTAGGCAATGTTTGAAAACCCATTCTTTATCAAATTAATATGTATAAAGATAAAAATAAAACAAATAAGACTTATGCGAATGTAACATACATTATTAAAATATGAATATTCGTTTGTTTCCCATTGTAAAAGAAAATATGCAAAATACCTCAGTCATAATGAGCACAACAAAAACAATCAGATTGAGGGTATGGGCTAACGGGCAAGAGGTCCTGGATTCAAATCAAACCTTGTGGCAGGTCAAATTGGTTTTTCATGGTTTCCTCATTCGCAAAGACAA
Source organism: Ectobius pallidus (assembly GCA_964059195.1). Lineage (NCBI taxonomy): Eukaryota > Metazoa > Arthropoda > Insecta > Blattodea > Ectobiidae > Ectobius > Ectobius pallidus. Next base: position 170,099,534 of record CAXKWD010000001.1, read on the forward strand.
ACACAAAGAGAAACAAAATGAAATATCGAAGGAGCACTTTCACGAGTATGGATGCAAGGTTCTTATGAATTTCGCCATGTAGTGACAAGGTTCGCAGTACATGGTTTCCACCATAAAGTGTGTCAAGACCAAAGGATATCACCAGCCCGAAAACCAGTGTCATTGCTTGTGGCATGAAATGTGAGAGATACCATGTCATGTGGTGTATCCAGAGAACAATGTCTCGAACCCAGTTCTGCAAGGAAGTGAATTTCTAACATTCATGCATATTTTGCATTTTCCCTACTATGTACATTTTCTTGAACAAGCCTAAATTAAAAAAGATAAAAAGAAAAGTACTCAAATATTGTACTCGGTAAATGAGCCATATAAAAGTAGCAATCATTAAATGAACCTGTCATATACAGTATAGGCTTATCATACTAGCTTAAAAGGTTTGGGTTTTGTATTTTGTAATTAAAAATTAACTTATGAAGGTCTATAGATTTTCAAAATCTAGGTCCTTAAATAGGTATGTAGAATTTGAAACTAAGAAAGACTTATCGTACTCAAACTATTCCCTCAAAACGCTTGATATACTGTAGCTTCTCATGGCTCATAGATGTAAAATTTTGCATCCCATTGATTCCACACACCAAGCCTGGTAAGGGTTCAAATAAGAAGAAACAGAAATTCCGGTAACATAAAAGTGTATTGTCTTTAAGGAATATTTTATTTATCACTTTCAATGTTACCAGATACAACCATTTCAGGGCTGAAATCAAAAGGAAATTCAATATCACTTCCACACTTCCCAAAAACATGGGACACAATAAAATACTGCGCACGTAGGACTATAATGTTCCATCTTATTCTGTTTTTACATGCTTAGGGCATCCATATTTCTCAACTAAAAATACAAATCACTATCAGTGGGTAGAATTTATCGATCTCATATGGCATAACTTACCCGTTGACACACATTCAGGCTGAGACAGCTGGATTAAGCTGTCATGCAACATGTTTGGCACCTTTATTTTGTGTATGTTGTATTATCCACAACTTAAGAAGCAGCTGGGAAACCTATTAAGATAGTTCTCATTATCCTAATGAGATTCTGACGGAAAGTGAGAAAATATTGTAATTATGACGATTTTCTTAATCCTAAATTTGTACAAGCAGACCATGTTGGCCAGGGAAACCATCTATTAGGTAGGGAATAGAACCAGTAGGCCTATCATGAAAAAATAGGCTACAATATGATTTTATTATGAGTAATTTACAAATCAATACTTACAGGTGGTGTGCTAGATGTTCTGAGATCTGAAACAAGAGAAAAAGATTATTAGAACGAGTTAATTTCTTTATTTCAAAATATATTAATAACATAAATGACAGGATTTTTTTTTGTTAATAATTCCTCATCAATAGTTGCAATCAAACATATCAATGTCACCAACACATCCTATGAAAGATGTGGTCCCTAGTTACCATATATGATAAACGAGTCTACAGACAATGGGTATTTGGCCTTGTCAAACATGATACTAATTAATAATAAATGGAGATCACACAAATGTATAAGGTATCACTGCCTGCTGATTTCTAATAGTGACTGTGTTCGTCTATTGCACTTGCTGAAGTGATATCGTTCGCACCTTCTTCCACACAGTGAACACAGGCATTGGTCTGAAGGTTCGTGGAACCCTGGTCTTATGCACAACTTATGGTGGAAGCCGTGGACTGCTAGTCTATTAAGGGCGCTTCGCATTTCGTTATTTGGTCCTACCCAGGATTTATTTAACATGGCGTCCGTTGAGTAGAATTCTGTATCGATTTCTGCCCGCTTCTTTCGTCTAGTCTCTAAGTGTTGCGTTTCCATTTTGGTGGAGGGTAGCAGCAATCCGAGTCGGATGTCTTCTATGAGGAAAGTTTCACCTGCGAGTTCATATGCCAACCTTGACAAGGTCAGTTTTGAGATGCCGAGTATTCTTTTTAGAAATCTGGCTTTGACGCTTTCGATACAGTTCAAGTCGGTGGCTGTAAGGTTGTTCCAGATCAATTCCAAACCGTAGGTTAGTACTGCGAAAGTTGTGGCATAGAATAACTTCATGGATAGTCTCGTAGGTTCTTGTATTTCGTATATGCTCCTGATGGATAGTCTCGTAGGTTCTTGTATTTCGTATATGCTCCTGATTGCTGCTAGTGATCTTTCACTTATATGACTTCTGAAGGAGGTTATAGTTGGCTGTAATGTAACTCCGAGATACCTGAAGGCATTTACTATTTTGAGTTCTTCTCCTTTATATAGTATCTTGTCAGTGGCGGAGATTTCCCTCCTCTTCTAAATACCATCTGTACTGTCTTATCCATATTGAGTCTTAGGCTGTTATTGTCTGCGTAAGCTTCGAGTCTGTTCATTACTTCCTGGGGTTCTTCTGTCTCTTGACCCTATTATGTCGTCTGCATACAGAAGCATTTCAGCCGAGGTGTCTATGGCTATGATGAATAATAGCGGGCTGATTGGGTCTCCCTGCAGGACTCCGTTACTCTGAGTTATTGTGTTCGATGTCGCTTTGTTGTCTTTGATTCTGATTTCATTGTACATTAGGAGGTTGTTGATGTTTGCTGTCAGAGGATTTTCTTTTCCAATCATACGTTCCAGTTTATTTATTAAGATGTTTCTATCCAGGAGATCGAAAGCTTTTGTACAGTCTACAAAAATGGCGTACAGTTTCCTTCTTGGTACCCTGAGTGCTTCTTGTATTGTGTCTATGAGGTTTTTCACTGCGATGAGTGTTTGCCTTTTGTGAAACCAAACTGCTGTTCTGGTATAGATGCTTCCGTTTCTTTGACAAGTTTGCTTGAAGATACTGTTTTCTAGGGCTATTCCTCTGTATGAATGATGGTTTTCCTTTTCGCCTTTACCTTTGTAGAGTACCTTCATGTCAGCCTATCTCCAGTTTTCTGGAACTTCTCTGGTTGTGAAGCACCGGTTGAACAGTGTGGTCCACAAGTCTAGTAGTATACACCAAACGTTTCTTTTAGATTATCATTGTATATTCCATCTGGTCCCGCCGCTTTCCTGCTTTTTGATGTGCGGATGGCTTCTCTTACTTCTTCTCGGGATATGAAGTCAGTCTTCTCTGTGAGAATTTTGCGGAGCTCTATGGCCTTCTCGATGTTCCGTATGTTTAGAGTTTCTGTAAAGTGTTGTTCCCATGAATTCATTGGGATTTCTGCTGTGCAAGATGTATGTTGCTCTCTTGTTTATGGCGATGTACGGGTCTTTTTGAGCCTCTTCGGCCTGTTTCCTGGCTTGTTGTTCAGTGTAGTCTGACTTCTTTTGTTGCAGCAATTGCCTGTATGCCTTTCTTTTTGTTGCATAGGCAGATAGAATGTTCTGGTCATTTCCCTGTCTCGCTTTATGTAGGAGGTCTAGCGCCTCCTTCCTGAGTCGATAACATTCATAATTGAACGATGGTTTGGTGTGTCTCAGAGTTTTCTTGATTTGTGCTCGGTTAATGAAGTTTGTCATTGTGTCGAGCGCCGGGTTGAGTAGGCCTTCTTGGATCATCTTTGGTATTCTTTGTAGTTCAGCTATTTCGCCTTCCAGGGTTGACATGCATAGTTTCCTTGTTGTAATGTTGGGGTATTCTCGGTTTCTTGGCTTATTTGCTGCTGTTATTTGCATGTTGGTAACTACTGGAATGTGTTTCCTCAGAATGGCTGCTGCATCATTGTAAATCACTTCTTGCTTGTTGACCTTTATTCTTTTTCCTTTTATGAAAAGAGGTCAATTGTACTTTTCCCGTTAGGGGCAATGTATGTTGCTTTCTGTGGGTGGTTGATAATCTTATAGTTCTCGTCGTGTAATAGTTCTAGGATAAGTTCTGTTTTTTTGTCTGGCTTGTCCAGCCTTATGTTGAGGTCGCCCCCTAGGATTACATTTTCTTTATCCTTAGTCAGGGTGATTGCTTTGATTATGTGTTCCGCTGCGTCGTCTATTTTCAGGGCAGGACTTATGTACATTCCTATAATGGAGATTTTCTCGGTTTCTATAATTAGCATATTTTCTTCTTTGGGGTGCCGATGTCGTCATACATGATCGAAACCCCTCCTTCTGGTCTTCCTCTTTCTTTGGGAAGAGCTAAGGTATGTTTACTGTATAGGTGTGGTACGCTAACTTCTTCTGTTAGAAAGGTTTCTGTCGTTATGATTATATTAAATCTGTTCCATGATACTAATGCATCCAGGCAGAAATGCAAAGCAAGTCCAATATTGTTCAATTTATTTATAGATAACATTTTGGAAAGAGTAGAAAAATTTAATCCACATTGTCCGGTAATCGGAAAAAGAGAAATTTCTGCTCTCCTATATGCAGATGATTTGGTAGTTGGAGCAGTAACAATAATAGGGCTACAACGGGCAATTGATGAAATTAGCAAAATTTGTTCAGAATGGGGTTTAAGAATAAACATTAAAAAATCAACGGTACGGTAATGGTTTTCAAAAAAGGCTGTAAACTCAGGAAGCAGGAGAAGTGGTATATGAATAGTGAACCTTTGGATGTAGTGAAGGAATCTATTTGGGGATGACAATGTCTGCAAATGGGGGGGTGGGAGGCACATGGGAAAAAAATGGTAGTAGTAGGTAAAGCAGCTATGAGAGCGGTTAGAATATGTATAAGTATAAAATTCCAAATATTTCAGTTATATGTTTAGAGAGAATATATGAGGCAGTGGTGGAAGCAAAAATGTTACATGGGGTTGAAATATGGGGGGCATCAAAGGGGTGGTTGAAAGTTGAACTTGTACATAGGATGTTTTGTAGAGAAGTGCTAGGCCTACCTAGGGGATCACCAATGGGAGTGGCATTAGCAGAGCTAGGAAGGGTAGGAAAGGAATGATAGTAGAAAGAATTTTGAAATATTGGTATCGCAATATAAATGTGGATGAGGATTACACATTGAAAGAATGTATTAAGTATTTAAATGAAGGTAGGAGGCATGATAATTGGGTGGAAAAAATTAAAAGGATACTGGAAGAAGTTGGAAGGGGGGATATTTGGCAACGAGGAGACGGTAATAACATAGGATTTTGGAGGGAAGTAAGAAAAAGAGTAGAGGACATGGAAAGAAAAGAGATCTGGGAGAGCTTTGTAAACAAAAGCTCTTTGAGAAAATACAGAGTAATTAAAACAGAGTGGGGAAGGGACAAATATATGTGGATTGTTGTGATAAGCAAGAAAGAGAGGGATAGGTATGCATGTATGAGAACAGGGGGTGATATATCTGAAAGGGTTAAGGAAGGACAGAGGGGAAAGTTGTGTACTATGTAGTAAAGCAGAAGGAATATCACACTACTTAACGGAATGTGAAGGGGTAGGAAGGTAGAGAGTAGTGATGGGAAAAATCGAATGATTTTAACAATCGAATGATCATTCGAATGCAGAACTAAACATTTCGAATGAATATTTCGAATGAAATCATTCGAAGTGTTTTGTTCATAGAGGGATAGTTACATGCAACCTACGAGATGTTCATTCGCTAGCGTCAATATTTTTCGAATGAATCTTCCGTTCTCACTCACTTCACTTCATTGGCATTCGAAAGCGGGTAGATTTCAATTTAGTGCGCACATTTCCGGCAGAGAACAATGCGGCCAGCTTACAACAAACACGGCCTCCAGAGATGTTTATTATTTTAGTCATGTATTCCCGAACAGGTGCTGTAGTAAATACAGTAAATTAGGCCTAACATGAAATTTCTTGAAGTCCTACAAATATAAATTGCTTAATGCAGCAATAACCAGACAACTTCGTAGTTATTATTTGAATTTGCATACCTGTGGTGTTTAATAATAACAAGCATAATACGATCAAGTACAAAATAATCTAACTTTTCAATTTACGAAAAAGTAAAAATTATGTAATTTCAAGACACGTTCTTAAAGCTTTAAATCAATCATAAATTACAAAAAATCTGTTCATATTAGTTTTCTCTTTGGACTTACAATTTTAAATAAAATATCATTCAATCCTTTTGTCTTGCAATAAAACTCATATGACTATCCTAATAGCCTAACAAAAATAAGTTTGCATCATTATCTTTGACTATAAAAAAATAATTTGTCGTAGGTTAATTTTAGTATCCCATTCACAAAGGATTGAACATTTACTTATCATGACTTATCGTTACTATTCACCTAATAATACCATATTATCATAATCATTATAACTGTATAGGCCTATCAATCCCAATGAATAGAGAACATAACGACAACAGAAACAGATTATTATTATATTATTATTATTATTATTATTATTATTATTATTACACGGCTTATTGGTATACCCTAAGCTCCTAATTAAGCGATGTAATATGTAATATGCAGTTAAAGCATGGAAGGATAAATATAATACACGAAAAGACAATACTAGGCCTAAAATAGACAAATATATTTTCACGACAAAATTTGAATACAACGAAATGAAATGTATCTAATTTTAGTATTAGGTCCATTCAAATTTTCAAGTTTAATAAATAGTAATTAAGGTAAATAAGTTATTAAATTGATTATGTGCAGTGTATTCTTCAGTTTATTTTATTACGTTCGGAAATCCGAATAACTATATTGTCAGTTATATGCGATGCTGTAAAGTAATTATATCTATAATTCGGTAAGATCTCCAAATCTATTTAAATCTGAAGATTTCAAATTATTATTTAATAGGGTAGACATCGTTCGTTTAACTAAGAAATTCAATAACACATATGCGAGACCATATGTGAAACACATTTAGTACTATTTATTTTATTACTGTGTTATAATAGCATACTGAAGGTAGTGTTATGTCATATTACAGTATTTTTGCATAAATGCAGACATAACTGTTCAAAGACAAAGAATCAAAACAAGACAAGAACGAACATTTCAGTTAATAAACAGTAGAATAACGTTTAGTACAATGCTATTTTCATGCACTATAGGTCGTGGCTCTTTAATCTGTATCTCAATAATTATTAATTTTATAAAGATGTATGTTTGTTGTTTTATATATAATTTTCTTGTATAATTAGGAACCAACAAAAGCAATTCAAGGTCTCTGCAAAGCCTGAGTAAATTGAGCCGTGATTGAGCACATGTAGGTTGGCGATGGGGTGAGAGCAGTCTGGTTTTTTTCCTTCCTTTCTTCCTAATTTTTTTCCCCTTTATTAGGATGTGGAAATTGAAAAGACTGCAAGTCCATTCACCTTCTGAACACAACCCTTCAGGGGCGGATGATTTTTTTGAAGATTTTAAAAGGGAAAAAATGCAAGCATTCCCACTTTGGTGGCAATACCATTAAAATAAATTAGATGTTGCCAGTTCTCTGACATGTTGGAACACTGCAGATCTTTAGACAAAAACAGTAGAAACAACAGAAGTGAAAAGGTTAAATTAGTATACTCATATTACAGTTTGTCGCGGAAAATATGCTCTTACTTAGATAATTTCTAAAGTATGGAGGTAATTGGAACATGTCTCAGTTAACTAATTCAACAGTTCAATGTGGTATAGAATTATTAATTATGATTGATATCTAAATTGACTCTAAACAACATGTTGCCTCCTGCTTAAGTAATCTGATCTCGAGTCAATAATTAAAGAACCACTGAATCCTCCAAACGTGTACGTTATATAAACGGTTTATGGATTTCGTGTCAAAATATTCCTTCCAATTGTACATTCCGCCAAGAACTTGAAAGTATATAGAGTTAAAGCTTTAAATATTGCTATCAAAAGTATATCAATATGGTTGTAAGTATTACATGTGTGATATGTAAGTATATTTTATTCATTTAGTGTCACTTAGGCTATGGCATTAGTACGTATAACTTAGAATATTAATTTTGACTGGTATAATTAACTTTGTAAGATTGTAAATACTCATAGCTTAGGTTGTTGAAGATATGTATTTATGTAAATAGCTAATGTGACCGATTGCAGTTGGTACTGCTTAAAAATCTTATAAATGTATCAAATATAAAAATTTGAATGGCTGTATTTAATACCATAATTCATAACATACGGTAATTAATCAAATAAATAATCCATTTGAGAATGCATATGCTTCATGTAGAAGCTAATGATGGATGTAAAATAGGAACAATCTGCGAAAAATTGTGCTTTTTAATATTCGTGAGAACGGCTATTTTATTATCAAAATATATTTTGTAGCCTGGGGTTGAAACTCATGAAAATAAACCTTCTAGCTCTGCGTCATGCCATCCGTGCTTGGAATGGGAGAGACGGAAGTTACTAACTGGGACACGATGGAACACGAAAACAATCGAATGAACGAGAGAACGAGCCGAGAAGCCAGTTTCCGAGAGGTTGAAGAAGCATTCGAATGAATTCATTCGCTTTCACATTTCAGTTCAGTAAGCGAAGCGCTCTAACCCTAGTCTGGAGAGAGCAAAATCATTCGAATGATTTTTTTAACATCTCGAACATTTCGAATGATTTTAACAATCGAATATTTCGAATGAATTCATTCGAATGGTTCCCATCACTAGTAGAGAGAAGAAATTTGGGACAAAAAGTGGGATAAATTTCATGAGATAATAATCGTCAAGATGTTGAAATTCAGATAAGCAGAGACTAGGAATATAGGGGAGTAATTAGGAAAAACGAGAGAAGTGGATGAGAAAAATTAAGAAGTAGATCAAGAGCAAAATAATCAGGAAAGGTGTGGCAAGTTAACCAGAATCCCCAATCAATGTTTTCTATGCCATTTATGGCGACAGGCGATACTTTTACATTGAATAATTTTGTTGCTGTGTCTACTGACAGCTTCCTCAGGTGTTTGATGCTGTTCATGGTTCTCACAGCTGCGTTGGTTCTGTCTTTCACGTGTAAAGAGAATTTGTATCTCACGTGCGTTACAGCAGTCAGTGTTTTTTATCTGTGGAGGAAGACTGTTTGCTTCCCGCCTCGTCTGAAGGCTATGGACACTGTCTTTCCTTGTTCATGCGTATTTCATTGCATTCTTTTGGGCACTGCTTATCCAGTACTACCAATGCTTCTATATGCACATGCTCTCCATCTGGTTATGTGGTTAGGTTCCCCTGATACTGTTTATAATAAGTACCCCACTCGAAGCTCCCAGTGTGAAGGCGGTCAGGGGTAGACATGTGAATTTGGCGGTTGTGTTTTCTATAGTGTATTACAATGTTCACTATGGATATCCAGTTGTAGCCTATATCAGTAATAAAAAGTGTGAACCGCTGGTAAATAGGCCTAGCTGAGAAACTGACGAAATAAAGAACCACTATTTTGTGTTCTTACTCCATTAGAATTCGTTGACAAGGTGACTGTGTGAGCCATTCGTACTTCAAACTCTGCTGCTAGACGGCATGGGTATAATCTTCAAACTCTGCCAATATTACAAAAATGACCCTTGCACCATACGAAAAACAGAAAAAATAAAATGAAATATTACAAAAATGACCCTTGCACGAAATAAAATAAAATAAAATGGTAGAGAAGGGAAGTTCGCAGTGGTAACAGCATATTATTTAACATATTTTTGTTATGGTGCAAGGGTCATTTTCATAATATTGGCAGAGTTGGAAGATGAAACTGTCACCCATGACGGCATAATGGTAATAAAGGCCACGTGCAAGTCCCCCTTCCACTCGATACTCGCCTGGCCGCTTCCTATATCCCGCCGGCCAATGCTCAGCGCTGGTAATAATATTTCACAATAAAAAAAATACCCTTGCACCAAACATATTTTACAATTATAAAAAACGCTATGGGCCTATATGCCAACAGAACATTTCACAATTATAAAAACCCAAGTAATAAACATTTCATAATAAAAAGAGACCCTTGCACTCTACAAAATATTTCGCAATTATAAAAAACGCCGTATTATAGCTTAAAACATGGCTTAATTGATGCAGGAAAATTCCCTTGCACCACCATGGCTTAATTGATGCAGGAAAATTCCCTTGCACCACCACTGCTCTTTCCATAACTAACAAAATATCTCAAAATTATAAAAACAGATTTTTGCGTTAAACTCATGGGCATCCCAACTCATGAAATCTCCCCTAACATAACTCAAATATACGAAAGCTTCTTTCACTGCTCAGCCAAGAAAAGGTCCCGAATAGATAGGCCTAGGTAGGGTGAAGAGGTGAGAGGGAGAGAAAGGACACGGGAAAGAGAAGAAGAAAATAAAGGAGAAATAAGAGAATTTTTCCTGTTTCACCAGTTGTGTAGATGGCGATACAGTCACTGCTAGTAGTTCGAACACTGCCGCTAGATGTCTCCCCCACCCAAAACCCCTACTTTCCAGGTGGGTTGGAGTGGGGAACTCCTGCACGGCTTTTTTCTACCGTTTGCCCCCATGCCCTCTAGCGGCAGAGTTGGAAGTACCAATAGCTCACACAGTCCCCTTGTCAATGAATTCTAATGGAGTAAGAACATAAAATAGTGCGTATTTCGTCAATTTTTCAGCTATTTACCGGCGGTTCACACTTTTTATTACTGATATACAACTGGATATGCCTAGTGAACACTTTAATACACTAAAGAAACCCCTACTACAACCACCAAATTCGCTCGCCTATCCGGGGTCAGATGGAAGCTTGGAAGGGGGGCTTAGGGGCAAAGCCCCCAAAAAAAGTAAAACAGGAAAGAGATCTGGGGGTGATACGAAATTACCTTCTCGGAGTTCTCTGTGAAGGGGGTCTGGTAGAAGCCCGTAAGGGGGACCAGAGGCACCGTGAAATTTTGTATACAATAGATACCTCGGCCTCGATACCGACTGAACCACTGAGACCAAGGATTTTACTGTTAGGTTTCCAGGACTCAACTTTGGAATAGGTCCCTTAAAAAAAAGTTTCCATTTCCTGCGTTTTTCTTGTATTTCAGAATTGTTAAGGCCCACTCGTCATTAACATTATTTTCTGTCTTTTTTTTTTTTAATTACACAAAAGTTTATATCATTTATTTATCAAAGTTTATCCGGTTTCCAGTATTGGATTAGCACCATTTGCATGACAATAGAACATCGGCCAGCACACTGAGATTCGTGCTCTGACAGCAGTTCACAGCGCCATATTAGGTTACTTTTGTTTCTACTTCACGATTTTACTTATATTTAGGACCTTCGTACAAATATATGCTTATAAATGGAATCTATAGGTTTTAAAGCCTAATGTAACATCAAAATTGGCCGCTTTCTGTGCTTTTAAAATGAAAATATAACAAGTAGAGAGCTGAACCATCCCCTATGTTGATATTGGATTTTACAGCCATTTATCAGCTAAAATTTCTAAGTTTCATAAGAGAAGAAAAATCTGCCTGAAGTTCTGCTTGTATAACTGAAACCGCGAAGGGGTACCCCCGCGAAGTAGGTTCTACAGCTCGGACGGATGATTTTAAATTGCACAACGGAGAAAAGAAATGCGATAGCCTCCAATAAATTGTATTTTCAATCAAGGTTCTTAAATTGGTTGGATGGCTGTGGGTTTACTAGCACGTACAATGCCAGGATGTCTAAATAACACAAAGTGCGCAGTACGTAGAAGGGAACCTACCGCGAACCGATATTATGCTACTGTTCTCAACACTTCAAATCGCATCATATAATACTGGGGAAAAATTGGCTTTCAGCAAACTAAAATGTTTCGTTTTACGACTCAATACACGTTATTGACCTCAGATTTCATTCTAGCTTGCATGCGCAGAACCGGTTTCATCTAGCCAAGCTTTAAGGCGCCATGATGCTCAAAGAAATTACACAATTTTATGCTATACAACACGCACTAAATATGCATAATTTGTACACATACAGATGCCCCATATGTGTATTTTTAAAATTCATGGTTCCACAAACTAAAATACACGTGCAAAACAGAGATTTTCAAAAAATATGGATCCACCGAACAATATACCGGCATCAGTACAAAGCATGGCATTTTACACTTTCTACTCAAAATGAACATGAAACTTCATAACACAACGCAATCCTTGCGGTTTAATGTGTACTTTCCACATTTAAAACAGTGGTTATTACTCACCAGACATGTTTTCTTCTTTTACGTTTGTTCCTTCCCACAAACCAGTACTGTAATGGCGTCAACCGCGTCCCTTCTAGGCTTGGGATGGCGCGAAACCGCAAGTTCTGCTACCAAGAAGAGCTTTCAGAAAGCAGCTAAGCGTAACGAAAACGCAACTGCTGTAACATCAGTCAGAAAGATCGTTAGTTTGTGAACTAGATTGAAGTAGCATTTCCCAAGTTAATCGTTATTCTGGTAAATAACTGGGGCCCAAAAGAGAGACAAAATAATATTTAAAATTATAAATATTATTAAAATAATAAGTCTTATATTCATCATGTAAATAAAATAATAAAATAAAAACTAAATATTAGAGGCACCTAGCGGTAACAAGTTGATACACCCCAGGGCTCAGTTCACTGACTCGCTTTTGTCCTTCAAAAAAATCCAAAGGAGCATTCATTCAATGCATAATCGCGGTATGTTTCAAAACTGAAGATTCAATTCTGCTCAGAATAACATTGGATTAACATTGTACCTATAATGCACATTGTGCGCAATACTACTTATTAAAACTGAAGATTCACATTTTGGCAACCGGTCTTTTGAAATATAGCAAAATCTTCGCGTTTAGATTCAAAACAAATTAATTCCTAACTGAATTTGACGTCTGATGTGAAGTAGATCATCTCACAATGCTCCTTTTCTTTATATATATTAAAAATGAACAACGCACAGTGCCTCAGTATATAATAGTTTCCAAATTATCAGCTTGCTATGCAAAATTTATTGTATAGAATTACACATAAGTTGCCGGATGTCTCTCCTTTATTTTCATTCCTTTTAAATTTTTATCTCACTTTACTTGCCGGATGTCTCTCTTATCTCGCCTCTCCTTTATTTTCATTCCTTTTAAATTTTTATCTCACTTTACTTGCTTTCATTTTTCAATTGACCCTGCTCTCTTTGATTAAAAAAAAAAAAAAGAAAGAAAGAAAAAAAAAAATCAGAGCATGCCTTACTACCTACCAAAACTGGACCAGCTTAATACCCAATTTCCTCATCGTCAGCTTAACCTCCCACATTGTAGGACACAATCTCTGATTCCACCTTATGAGAAATTGGATGTGCCATTAAAAAGACATAGCATTAGGTTTGTTCCCAAAGCAGTCAGAAATCATGAACACATCGTTCGTGCATGCACTCTTTCTCCACACGCGTTCCCAAAACAAGAATTAGTGATTCTGATTTTCAATCTTCTGTTCCACGTGTTCTCCTGGACAGTTTATGTACTATAAGAAAAGACTGTGGGCTCTACCATGAATTAACAGACATGCGCAGTAACCTATTTTTACGCGCCTGACTCCTCCCTCCAATAACCTTGCGCTTCATTTATAAGCATAGGCTATTTATATGTATGAATAAGAAGATAATTAAAAGTTTCCCAAAATATAGTTTATATTGGCGATTCATATTGCATGTATAACATGTTAAAGGGAAATATGTATTCTATTTGCATATCATAAACAAAGATACTATCGATTCCAAATTCTTCTAATTGTTCCCAAAGTGTAAAATCACTGATAAGTTATAGGCTGGACATGTACAGTACAGCAAATTCTCAAGCATTCATGGGTTTGCTTTGGGAACGAACCTAATATGTTGTGTTCACAGCTGGACAAAGCATTTCTTCTCTTTTTGTTGTCAAGATCACTTAGAGTACGATTACTTCCACAAAGTCTCTAGCCTTGAAGACCTAACCCAGCCAGCGAGCCTTCGCGTTACAGCTAGTGCAAAGTCGCATGTGCATAGATCAGTGAGCTACTGGTGAGTACAGAGTGAAGATTGCGCTGGCAACACAAATACTATAATAGTTGAGGGGAAAGACAATGCCGCGGCGAGACAGAGACAGACAACACGTGGAGTGGGATAGAAGAGCTGAGGGAATCAGGGTGCAGCTACCTCCCCTAGGCAGGAACTCTAGGAACAGTGAGACTCGCTCCTAAGGTGTATACGTAAAAACCCAGAGACTTTGTGGAAGTAATCGTACTCTACTACTTAAATAATTAATAAATAGATCACTTCATTACCAGTTTACTTTGTATTTAAAATTAACAATTGTTTTTTATTTGAAGACATCTGATTATTACTGCTTAGGTCGTTTAACATTATGCTAAAAGACTGCAAACATCTCCTGCTCTGGTTTCAGTCCCTCTCTCTCTCCTGCTCTTCATGTATCACCCTGGTTTATGATCTGACAGGTATCTAGAAACTGCTGACTTGAGTCACTCATACCTTCTTTCAGTAGAGAGACCATCCGTTTCTCTTTGTCACCAGCTAAGCTGCTAGAAGATCTCACATTAATATGAAGTAATCACTTCCTATACAATATGAAAAATGACCAGTTAACCCCCTCCCAATTTTCATCTATACAGTTCCTTCCTTCTGTCTAAGTTCTCTTATCTGACATAAATAATGCCCGCACCACAAAATGATATCATCTTGGTCTACTATTAAATTAAAAACCTAGTCAATTATTACTTTGTGGAGGATGGTATATTTTAATTAGGAAGATCAAAACCACTTTTTACTGTAACTGGCCAGACCTTTCTGAATGTAGGGAGTTTGTTGTTATGGAAGAAACTGTGCACCATTTTTTAGCAAAAACTAGTCACACTGTACATCCAACACTTCCCTGGTATGGGAGTCACAACGTTACCACCTGTTTATATTTCTTTACAAATACCTCAGATGATAGTTTCTGACACACCGCTGAACACAGACGTCAATTTCAGGGATTGAAAGTTAAGCAAACTTTTCACAAAATATATTAAATAAATTTAATATTATGCATATAGTTTTTCACCACTTTTAAATCACTTATCTCTCTTATGTTTTACTACATGACATTGTGAAGCATAATCTGTTATGATTCTTCTCTATGCTTAAAACAAGAGTTCCAATGTAAGAATATTCAGCCTAAATTATTTCATTTATATTTTCAGAGGAAAATGGCTAGTTTGATAACCACACATTATGAAACATAATTCTTATGCAACACAGCCACCACATTAAAATTATAAATATGTTAATATGAGCAGTTCCTTACCATACAATTAAAATACAATTTCTCTACTTAACACATGTTTATTTTATTACATGGAGAATGCAACGCGAGAGAGCCAATCACAGCAAACAGAAATAAAGAAATAGATCCTGTAATCATGTGGTTTTGTTTACATCTACTTCATTCTTTAGTTGGATGGTGCTTCGTACCATTAACTTTGTACTTGTCTAGGAATTTAAAAATTTTGAGTAAATAATTTGGTGCGCATCAAGAAATTAAAACTATTCATACCATTAATTTGGTATGCATCATGATATTAAAAAATGCTCATAAGTCACCATTAATTTGGTGCTCATCTAGGAATATGCTGATTTCTTTAAGGTGGTTATTTTTTTTATAATAGAACAATAACAAGCTATCTTTAATACTGTTCCCTCACATAACATATGTATTAATGCACTGTTTACGTCTTTATATCTAGGATTCATTCCAGGAACATAATGTCTGTTATTCGGTGTGTGAATATTGTAATGAAATATTTCTAACCCAATTGACATTTATACACTACATGATCTTGGCAAGTTGATATGCTTACATTTACATGTACAAACTGACAATTTTTAATCTCATTCCACAATTTATATACAAATGCTGAGTCAACTGATCAGTCTCTTTGCAGGTCGAGATAAATGCAGTCTTATAAATAATACCTCTCGAGATGTTTGTGAGACAATTGTTCTGCCCACATGAAACAGTTTTCTTCCATCCTTAATAGTGCACTCACTTCATAGCAGAAAACAAACTCACTGCCGTATTTGCTCATGTAATTAGTGCACCCTAATTATGAAAGAATTATTTGAATGTTATTTTTGCTTCATGTATTTTATGCACTCTTTTTATAGTGTTGTATTTTATACACATTTTTTTACAGTAGGCCTATGGTAAGAATTTTGGTGTTTGTAGGCCTTGTACCTAAGGGGCAGTGATGACACAATGTATTACTAATGTGCTCTTGTGTTGAAATTTCAGATGGGTAAGAAGAATAATAATTACACAGCGTTGTACAAATTAAAAGTGATAAGTTTTGTTACGAGTTCAGAAACTGTGCAGCAGAAATTAATTTGGTACTTTAGAGTCCAATGTCCAATGTGGAAATAAAAAGATGCACTAAAAATGCAAAAAAGTTACCTCTTTTTAAGAAATCCGCATATTTTACACACCTCCATTTTTCAGTGACCAAGATAGTATAACAAGTACACTACAACTATCATGATAAATTATTTTTCATTATTATAAATACTTTTTATATCAATTGAATCGTGCTTTTACCCTCAGCTTTTGTCTTTTCCCCTAGTCTATTTCATTATGTTTTGTTTATTTAGTTTTAAGGTTAATTTAGGTTAAGATTAAATTTCAATAATGAAAACTTGTAAATATAAATACGGAACTGCCCCAGAGCATGAGCTCCTGCTCTTTCGGCATTGCAGGAACTCACTATGTATTAATGTGAAACATGTAAATATAAACATGGAACTGCCCCCAAGCACTAGCTCCTGCTCTTTCGAAGTTTCAGGACCTTACATATTATCTATGTATTCATGTAATTTTTAAATACATAATAAATAAATAAATAAATAAATAAATAAATAAAAAGGAAAAACGGTAGTACAACCTTGACTAAGCAGTCAAGAAATTTACTTATGTGCAATTTGACCCATTAAACCGTTCAGTACTCCTGTATTTGTTCTTTCCCTGATTGAAGGTGTGCAATATTTCCAGCAAGTCTCTGCTATCTTGCACACTGTGAATGAAACATTAAATTTCATTAAAGACTTTTTGAAAACAGGGTGATTGATAGGGAATTGGGTATTGTCGTAATGAATGTCGTAAGTATGTGAGTTTGTCGTGTACAGTCTATTTTTGTGTGTCCTCAAAATAAAAATCAGGAGACTTTTCAAGATATTTGGGCAAATATAACGTCAGAATATGCATCTGGCTTTAATAACGGGTACCTAACAATTAGTGTGCAACAGATATGCAATTAAAGAAGTGAGAACAAAACCAGCGACCAAATTAAAGGAATGTGCTAGAAATATAGAGTTTGAGTAGTTGCTAAAGGGTATAATTTTTTAATAAATATCTGTATTGTAAGGCTTGTATATAAGTCCAGTTTGTTAATAATGAATTCAATACTAGTGCAGTTAGTGTTGCAATGGTGAGAGCTTTAGAATATAATGGTGATACAATGCAAACTGTAAAGTGACTTATGAACACAGATTGAAGGGATAACAGAGAAGAAACTTTCATGTTTTTATTAAAAATTCTTTTTTCATCTTTCTATTTTAGAGAAGGAAATCAGTCTATATATGACATGTTTAGCAACCCATTCTATATACCTCCACTCAAAAAGTGTTTACTTTTTTTAAGATGTCTGCTAGTAAAATGACAAGCGTCAAATCCGGTAGACTCTTCTGTAATTTTCTTAGTACAATAAATAAATATCAAAATATTAATGTGAGATATGCTTTGCTTTACATACTTTAAACAAGGCATAAATATGTAATGCATTATGCATTATAAATTTATTCATTTTATTATATAATTATATTTTAATATGTTTTAATCTAATATCAACACACATTTCATCTATTTGCTATTTTGACTGTATTTTCCACGTTAAATTCCACATGAGCGGTGGAGTGATATATTTCACTTTGTTTACATCTACTTCCATCTTTATTTTGACAATATGTAAGCAGAGAGTTAAAGTCTACATAACATGGGAAGGAAATGGCAAATGCTTCAGAATCGATGTACTCCTAAAATAACTATGTACAACAGTTCTGTGTACTCACAACTGACCCAGATCAGTTGCATGGAATATCAGAGTCACCAATATGTCTCTCACCATCAACCACTGTTGTACGACACCATATGAAAGGCACTGTACAACCTGACCTTATTCCAAATTTGACATTCATTTCTTGAAAATGGAGCCACAGTTAGATTACATACCACCAAAAATAACAACTTTCCAACCTGACTAGAAAATATGAGAAAATTTTCTGAATAGTGGTAATTACATGGCCTCCTTTATCAATGAGAGTTAGCATTATTTCGTTGATGGTGGTAATAGATTTATCTGTCATAAGTATTCCTTCCAGGCTTCACACCACAGGATTGAAACTAGGAATTTGGAAAGTATAATACCGTAGTCTTAATTTGAAAGTGAATGCTATGAACATAGAACAATTTAATGTTATTTTCTTATTACTTTTACAAGTTAGTCCTCGTCAATAAACATGTCTAACAATATACATAAAATATTTGCTGTATATCAGGTCAAAAATTTTTCTGGCTCAATTGTTGTACATATGTAACACTGAAAAAATAACAAACAAAGATTTTTTTTAAAACTAATGTGAATTGACTAACACTTAATTACTCAACTCACCAAATTTGTTGGTAGAACATGTTTCGCATGCCTTCCCATGCATCCTCAACTACTTGTCAACCAAAAAAATTGTTCAATCAAAAAAGTTGGTAAGTGGAGTAATTAACTGTGTTAGTCAATACACATTAGTTTTTAAAAAATGTTATAACTTCACTGTGAAGTTCCATCAAAACTTTTCAAAACGAACCAAGATTTTAAAAAGTTTATGTATACAATTCACACATACAGGAGAGATGGAACTATATGATACCTATAAGTGAAACAAAATAAGAAATCAATACCATGGCAGCAAAACATATTATTACAGATGGCTGAGATTTACTGACATGATTTACACAAATGGGTAAATTTTGTAATACAAAATCACTTCATTTCTTAGGATAACGGTCTTGACTTTGCACATTCCTAAGGCATGCATTCAAATTAGATCACACGAGTGGAGGTATTATACACTTACTTCACTTGATTTTTCCACTGACCTAGACATGTTTCGGGATTCTGGGATAAAGACAGAATCCCGAAACATGTCCAGGTCAGTGGAAAAATCAAGTGAAGTAAGTGTATAATACCTCCACTCATGTGATCTAATTATTAACTTCACTGTGTAAACTTCCTACAACACTTAGATCCATTCAAATACCTTTGTGTTTATGCTACACCATAGCTATCAAACAGGCGCGGCTCGTGGCTGGGAAGTTAGGTGAAGAGCTAGAGAGCGGCCTAACTAGGAAGACGCCTGACACCGGTAAGGGTAGATTGCCTGGAATGGAAGCCTACCATTGCATTGCATTGCATTGCACCGTATGAAGAGCGCATGCGTAAGTGAAGTAGCATTTCACCTACTTCCCCTGAATAACCGCCACTGTTATCAAAATGCACATTCAACAAAATTCGTCACTCTGTCAACTGTACAAGCAAATAAGGATTACACCTTGGTATTTCTAACAAAAAATTACTATTATAAAATGTATGTAAGCTGTTTCTGAGAGAGTTATGAAATTTGTATTAGACTTGTATAAATTGTGACTATGTGTTACTGCAAACCAGTGGCGTAGCTTGACATTGGGTTCTGGGTAAACTGGATTTTAGATCATGAATTCATAACTGTTCACATGATACACAAATTCCCATTCTATCAATGATTGAAATAATAAAATAATGTTAATATTATGCACATGGACATAGGCGTAATGAGGGGGGGGGGGGTTTGAACCCCCCCCCATTGATTAAAAAAAGGAAAATTGTACAATTTTTTTAAGTCTGCTTATAAATTACTTAATACGAGTTTTGCATGGGAAGCTTAAAACTCGTTACTGTGTATCTTAATTTTTTAATTTTCCAGGGGAGGACCCCCGAACCCCCCTCTCTTCCATACCCCCAGACCCCCAGATGTTATAACCCCCCCCATATGGTCGGCCTGGTTACGCCTATGCACATGGATTCGATTTCATATATACCTACATAAGTATATTATTATTATTAGTACTATTATTACTACTAGTCGACTAGTAGTAGTATTCGTATTAGTACCACAATCATTATTAATTATTATCGAATTTTAGTTGATTTGGATTTTAAACTAAACTAAGTTACATAGATTAAAAAAAAAAGTATAAGATTCAATTTTAGAAAAATGCCTAAATCATGCTTAGGAGTTGGCTTTTACCCTTTTGTTCTTACTATAGAGTTGAAAACGGTGTTATCCATACCTATTAGATTAAAACATGCAACGCTGAAACAATCACAATTTTAAAATATACTAATACTGCACTCAATGATGGGTCAGCAATTGTAATGTTTATGTTACCATATCCTTCACCTTTATTCAATCTTGTCCGACTTCATGCTCGGGCGCTCTTCAAGAGAGCAGGTACCTGAAGAGACTAGTGTTCTCAAAAATCTCTCCAGTCTCTTTGGTGGTGACTTTGTGCTGCTCTTGCGAAACAAATTGGCCTGTTTTCGCAATGAGTAGGTTAACGTTTAGTGGGAGAAGTCATATGACTCGCACTTGTTGAGACTCTACTAGCTGAACCATCGCTCAGTCTCAGCTCGTCTTTACTGCCGCATCGTGAGATTTCGACGCTGCCTAAGCATGGGGCACCACAAGTTGACGCATAAAAGCAGGAGGGGTTGGGAAATGCAGCGGCCAGAAATATTTCGATGACACGGCTAATGAGTTTATAATGATTAATGGCTTGATTGACGCTGCCTTTATTTATTTGTTTATGAATCCACTATTTTCTTATATTATTTAGGTAGACTCAGTCTCAGTCTTGCTTTACAAGAGACTCAAAACTATTAATGGCAGTGACTATTGAGCTCAGGAATCAGTGGTCAACCCAGTATAAGAATATGTGGAATTTCAACCAATTGCAAGTGTATATCGTCACAATTTTATGCTTCTTCTTTGATCAAAAACAATTAATCATTGAACACAGTGACTGAGTACATATAAGCTGCATATGAACATATGGAGACGAAAATAATGTAAAATTACATGTATGGTGAAGAAGTATTTCAAGTCTCCTTTAATAATAATAAATACAATATTAATAAGACAAAATAATTAGTTATACCAAGAAGGTTAATGTAAAAAATAAAACAGCTCTGAGCTGATGAAAAGCCACACCAAGCCAGACTATCGCAGATAACTAAACGAAATATTATAATATACTGATTGTCCTGCTGTAGGCTATCTCGCTACAATGACACAAATAGTGATATGTTTTAGAAATGTTCGTGGTTTTAATAATATTCATGCTTCATGCTTCATTCTGAGAATATTCGTAAAATAGTCACAATAAATATAACTTGGGGTGTGGATTCTCACAAATTAAATTCATGAACAACGAACTTCATTGTTTATTGCTCGTGAATTTATTGATAAAATTAGGACCTCTTGTTATATTACAATTTTTTGCAGGTAGCTAAAAATAGGCTTTCTGACTTGACCCTACATACTTTTTCAACACAATAAAAGTAGTGACACAACCAGTGTTCTTCGACCACCTGCAATTAGCATGCTATAAACCAACAATGATCTTTTTCATTAACAGCAAGAACACTCTTGGAATGCAAGCAGAATCAACTTTACTGCTGAATGTATCCTATCAGTTCATAAAATGATTGGCAATGAACATGAAATAAAATATACAAAACTGGTTGAATGAATTTATGGTTAAGCCTCCTCGTCGCAGATATTTTTACAGGGTTATTACTAATCATATTCAATTTGTTTCATCCCCATATTGCACATACCATGTATAACTTATAAAAAAGAATTCTTTAGGTACACAAAGGGTCATTCCATATTAAATCAACAAATGGGCGTTGCCGCACCATTTTTGATTTTGATGAAATTTGGTAGGTGATGTGTACCAGTCTTCTGAACCCCAAAACAGATCTTGTTATACCTCAAAAAAATTTTACTCCTGAGATATAGGCATTTGTTTGGGACATGAACAAGCAAAAAATGTAATTTCAGACCCATTTTCTGAAAGCCGTAGAATTTCTATTTGAATCAGTAGGATGATCAAATAGGGCTCATTGGAAAGCTTAAAGAATGGACTTTCATTTGTGCATACTAAATTAGATTTAAGTTAAGTCTAAACAGACGTTTCTAGGGCTCTAGTCTTCGTTCGTGAACTGTCGTTTTGCGTAACTTTAGACATTAAAAAAACAATGAAGGACTTGGAGTAACAGGCCAATTTTTTTCCCTGTTACACTTATGTATGAGGAGTATGTGTAGGAAAAAAACTGAGCTGTTACTGGTGGTCCTTCACCTGAAAATTTTGCTCAAACTTCGAAAAAAATGTAAATCGGGCTTTTACTCGGTCCCAAAAAGTAATGTGGGACAGGTGATAAAAATCTGAAAATGCCAAGATGAGAAGCCCTTATAGTGTACTTTAAAATAAAAACAAAATCATTTTGTGACCCGAAGGGATAGAGGAGCTACAAGCCTTTGAAATATCAAGAAAACAACACTTGACCGCTACTGAAAATAGGCTAAGCAGATAGGATAATTACCACAAAATTTAATTTAAATTTACATAAAATATAAAACATTTATTTACAAATGAGAATTATCCTCAGTCATACAAATTTCTGATTTTTTGTAATTTTTCTAACAATTTTTCACATTTGACTTCTTTTTAAGCTACATTGATGGCAATTTCAAGTACTGTATTTAGAAACCATTCTTATCCTGGTTTATTAGGTGTAGGTACTGCATTAAACTCTACTCTTCTATACAGTATATTGAATTATATGTTAACTGTTATAATAGGATAAGTTCTGGACACGCACTGTTCATTGGAGTCTGGTTGCTGACCAAGTCATGTTTGAATATGCATAGCTTCATATGATCCAGCCCCTCTGTTCAATGCTGTCCACTATCCACTTACTGAGCTGACTCACAGCAAGTAGGTTGTGTTTGTGCTTCATTATCTTTTGATTAGTTTATTTATTTTTTAAATTATTACTATTGTTATTTTGTGCTGAATACATGCTATTGAAATTGTTACCAGTATATTACTATGATTGAGTGTTCTTGTACTGTTGGCATCTTCAGAGGAGAGGTATCTCATAAATTATCTTACTCTAGGTCTTCAGTACTCAATACTATTTCCGAGTTCACTGAAGAACAAAAAACATTATTTTCAATTAGAACTGGTTGCGATGATGTAAAATGTTTCACAAGGCTGAATTTTTGGACAGATACTTCCAAATCTTGTGTATGGTCTTGCTCTGACCCCTACAGTGTTCACTCAAAACCTATTAAAAATATCTCTCAGATAAATATCAATGACACTTTCCATGTGCAGTCCTGAGCTGAAATTAATCACAGGGAAGGTATTGTGCACAAAATGTTAAAAAAATTAAAAATCCAAAACAAGGCACAGAGACCGGTACTGACAGTGAAGATGAATGCCCAGACATTTATGAACCTGAAGCCATTCTTGTTGAAACAGTTAATGATGCTTGTTCAGTCCTTGGTATTTCTCCTGTTAAGGTGCAGGAGCTGTCAGTTGAAGCTAGACCCTCAGTGTTAACAAATAAAGTTAGTAAGACAGTCAAATCTATAACAGGAAAGTTTCGCAAGTCTTTTGATTTTAACATTTCAACTGATAATGAGGAATTTTCAGTGAACATGCAGCCTGCCAGTTTAACAAATGAGTACAAGCAACTAATTCACAAGCTTAAAGAAAAAAAATGAAAGTTGCATCAACTACTAAAGAACTTTGTAAGTTTAGCTCCTGGAGTAGTTGGAGTATTAGTATAGTTCAGAGTGAGTTTAATGTCAGCCAATACTTAGCCCGCCAGTCAAGAAATTTAGTGAAAAAGAACGGGATTTTTCCACAGAATAAGGAGAACAGGACTAGGAATAAACTTGATGAAGTTTCAGTCAAAACTGTACAAGACTTCTACGAAAAAGATGAGTACAGCAGAATGATGACAAGGAAAAGGGACTGTGTATCTGTTAGAGGACCTAATGGAGAAAAAGGCTAACATACAGAAAAGGTTAATTTGATGTGATCTTAAAGAGCTTTAGGCAACTTTTAGTGTTTAATGCATTACCTACATCCAAAAAACCAGGATAAGAATGGTTTCTAAATACAATAGTTGAAAATACAGTAGGCCTACTTGAAATTGCCATCAATGTAGCTTAAAAAGAAGTCAAATGTGAAAAATTGTTAGAAAAATTACAAAAAATCAGAAATTTGTATGACTGAGGAAAAATCTCATTTGTAAATAAATGTTTTATATTTTATGTAAATTTAAATTAAATTTTGTGGTAATTATCCTATCTGCTTAGCCTATTTTCAGTAGCGGTCAAGTGTTGTTTTCTTGATATTTCAAAGGCTTGTAGCTCCTCTATCCCTTCGGGTCACAAAATGATTTTGTTTTTATTTTAAAGTACACTATAAGGGCTTCTCATCTTGGCATTTTCAGATTTTTATCACCTGTCCCACATTACTTTTTGGGACCGAGAAAAAGCCCGATTTACATTTTTTTCGAAGTTTAAGCAAATTTTTCAGGGTGAAGGACCACCAGTAACAGCTCAGTTTTTTTCCTACACATACTCCTCATACATAAGTGTAACAGGGAAAAAAATTGGCCTGTTACTCTAAGTCCTTCATTGTTTTTTTAATGCCTAAAGTTACACAAAACGACAGTTCACGAACGAAGATTTGAGCCCTAGAAACGTCTGTTTAGACTTAACTTAAATCTAATTTAGTATGCACAAATGAAAGTCCATTCTTTAAGCTTTCCAATGAGCCCTATTTGATCATCCTACTGATTCAAATAGAAATTCTACGGCTTTCAGAAAATGGGTCTGAAATTACATTTTTTGCTTGTTCGTGTTCCAAACAAATGTCTATATCTCAGGAGTAAAATTTTTTAGAGGTATAACAAGATTTGCTTTGGGGTTCAGAAGACTGGTACACATCACCTACCAAATTTCATCAAAATCAAAAATGGTGCGGCAAGAAATTTTCTTAAAATTTGTTGATTTAATATGGAATGACCCCAAAGGAATTACTGCTTTTATCGATATAATTGGGAAAATGCAGATATTCACTAGAAGATTCAATTATCTTGCAGTAATAAATTGTCAAGTATTCAACTGATTTGAGACTTAAAATTGGAAGACTTAAGAAATACCCAGAAATGAGACGTATTCTCATGACCTATGGATTTATGGAAGAGCATTTTAATGATAAAGAAATGAAGCTTCATGGCATTATTGACATGGCCTCATGTCGTTACTGAATTTAGACAGCTCAATTTTTACAGCTGATGATAGAAAATATAATTAAGCTTTCCAATGAAATAATAAAAATATACCAAACATTCCCAAATTCTTTCCATTCTACAAGGCATCACTGAATAAGTTTATGGACACATTTTAAATATATATATATCTCCAAGATATATATATATATATCCAATATCAGTCCTCTAAAATTCCTAAAAAAATTATATGTATATACCGGTATATATATGGCTTCAAGATTTTATTCTTGTCACCTATCTATGTTATCTTCATAGAATTTATGAAGTGCCTGCCATTGCTTCGAACGCAGCAATATGTGAGGTCGTCGATTCTGCATCAGCTGAACAGCTTGTTCAGGCTTGCAGTCATTCATCTGCAAAGAAAGAAATAATATTCAGCTTTTGTACTTGAAAAATTGCTGCTTAGCTACCCTATTGTTGAAGACTTTTATTCAGCTTTACTGCTTCATTTTTTTAGATTTATGTAACTGCCAGAGGAAATTTTTACAGAACCTATTGATTGATTATTTTTTGTTCTATTTAACACTATATTTTATGATGAAACTACTTGTTCCTTTCTTAGAGATGAGAATATTGTTGACAGTGAACCGCAGAGAAAATTAACACAATAGTTCAATTGTGGTAAAAGACAAATTCATAGTAAAGAAGTCAAATAAACTTTCTAAATACTTTAATGCAAAACAAGCATAAAAATGAAAAGTAATACAGTAAAGTCAAATCCTCATATAATGACCTCATATAATGAAGATCGATTTAATGATAAACCTGCAATAAGCGAAATTTTCTATGGTCAAAGAAAATTTCCTATCTTAATAACGTTACCTCTCTCTCTGTAGTCATCAGTTTTACAACTGGTTTGATGCAATTCTCCAGTTCTTCCTATCTTCATGTCTACATATTTTTTACATCCAAAATCGCCAATAATCTGTTTTGCATATTCTAATCGCGGTCTTCCCTTACAATTTTTCCCCTCTATTGTTCCTTCTAATATAGTGTTGACCAAGCCTGGATGCCTCATAATGTGCCCCACTAGTCTGGCCCTTCTTCTAATGAGTGTCGTCCATAGACTTCTTTGCTCCTCTATTCTTTCTAAGACCTCTTCGTTAGATATTCTGTCAGTCCACCTGATTTTCAACATTCGTCTATAGCACCACATCTCAAAAGCTTCTATTTTATGCCTATCGTTACCTATCATTCATTATAGCAATTAAGATATTTCATAGCCACTCTTTTACAATGATAAGTATTTTTAAGTGAAATTGTTATTTCAAACCACTGGTTCAACCCTGCATACGTTAACAGGAAGCAGATTAGTGTCCTTCCCAGCCTAGTACTGGTACAACGTCTTTGTTCCCAGCCATCTGTTATCTGTAGGGTGCAGACCTGTCAGCTGCCTTTAGAAATTCTCAAAGAGAAAGTTGTTAGTACAGGATAGAGACCGGGGTATTAATTTGCCTTACTTTGTGTGCAAAAACATATGGTCATTTCACTTGCTTGTTCAACACACTAAGGGCCGATTGTATAAACAGTTTGATCTTGGAATAAAGACTAAACTGATCTCAGTTCACGCTGAACTCGGAAATTTCTGTTGTATAAACGCTAATCTGAGATCAATTCACACTGAACTTGGATCAATTTTGACTGGAGAAATTTCTCTGATCAAACTCAGTGATCTCAGTTCAAGGGGTTGTTTTCTTATTTGAGACACAAGATCAGTTCATTAGAAACATAATATTAGGCCTACCTGTGTGGTAACAATATTCTAAATATCAAGAAAATACACAAAAGACAATTTCAAACATTTCTAGCTATACCATAGTCGTGTGTATATAGGCTATGTTAGGCTCTATAATGCAGTGTAACATAACTCTACCACATAACCTCTATAAATTGCTTAAGTTATTATTACCAACTCATTCCAATTTTCAGATATCTCGTGATGATAAAAATTATGAATTTTGTCGGGCTCCCCATGTGTTTTATTTTGTTAGAGCAAATTTTTTCTTCGTTCTCTTTTTTATGTGACCTATTAACTCTTTCAGAGCTGAGATTCTACATTGTAATAAGGCAGTCATCAGGTAAAAACATCAGTGGGTTCTTAAGTTTAAAATCAATTGAGAAAATTTCAGTGGAATATCGGTAAGTTACCTGGTTTCCATGAATGACAAACATACTGTAACAGATGAACAAAACGCCTTAAATGTTTTGCATAAAGCATTACCCTATTAATGTTACATCTCTGCTTTTATGCAATTCTTGAGACGAAGCTTGTATAGGTCAGTAGCAGTGAAAATGTTAGGCCGATTTACATTGCCAGAACTGAAATTATCAGAACATTTTTCAATGCATTTTGCTTTTGCACAGACATCGCATCCATCTTTTTGGATTCTATAATGTCTTTACTTTTTACCAAGACAATTTCAATGAAGACATACTTGTCCTCCTTGCAAAAATTAAGGGTATGATCCTTTTTCTGCTTAATTTCAGACATATTTTCCCTTTCTTTCACATAACACACAGTCTGAATATGAAGGAAAACAGAGTAACAATGCTCTCGTCTCGAGATACTCAGCTGTTTCTGAGATGTTGCCAAGCGCTCATGTATGAACTAGGATCAAAATCGAACTTCGATTAGTTGATCTTAGATCAGTGTTATATAATATGACTCGAGTCTGAACTCAGATCATTTTCTGAACTTAGATCATAATTGACCTCCAGTCAGTGATGTTTATATAATTGACCCTAAGAATCCAAGTTAAAAAGGAAGATGCAAAGCAAATGAATTCAGTTTTGACTAAGTTACATGGCAACTCCATTCTATCTCTTTCTTTGCTCTCTTTATTCCCTCTTTACACCCATTATGAGACTGGATTTTCTATGATGTACGATAGGCAATGTTAGACCGCTGACCAGAAACCAGTTGTCAAAATTATTTTTCCCTGGGCAGGCGAAAGGTAGCTACGGTGTTTGCTCAATGAAAATCAATATTAGATCTCGAAATATTACTGGTTTTTAAAATTAAATGCACAGTGCAGTTTACTTATTTGTGTTACTGTGTACCCATGTTACAGTTAATATTCCCAGATTAAATGAATTCTTCTGTTTTAGTATTTTCATGCAATTAATTTAAGATGCCCCTCAGGATAACAATAACCCTCATATAACAATATGATTTGTTAGGGGCAGAAAATATTGTTATAAGGAAGTCTCACAGCACTTGGAAATCGCAGTGATGATTTCTTACCTGCATGAGATAGCATCCAACAAGTGTAGCACTTCGTGTGCGTCCAGCTTTACAGTGAACATACACTGAACCACCTGTGCCACTGAAGCGCCTGATGAAACTCACACCTCTCTTGAGTTTCTCCTGACATGGAGCCTCAAAAATATCTCTAGTTTGCAACTGCAAGAATTCCACGCCATGTTTCTTCCAATCCTGTAAAGCCGAATGTAACAGATTAGTGTTATAAACCTCATACTACATGTACACTCAAGTACACAAAATACAAGTGGGGAATTCTAAACTGGCTACACCATGCTCACTCCCCACCCTGGTTCATATCCTTTTATTCACGACGGTGGATTCGGCTAATAGCCTCTAGATTCGTTAAGAGAACATAATCATTTCAGAATTAATATTTAACCTTGTTGATAAGGAAAATAATTTTCAGTTTCATACCAATTAGGAAGTTTATACAGTGAAGTAATTATTATATAAAAATGAGATGGAATGTGACACACTAACTTTACTAAAATTGACACTAACCTGGACTGCAGTTTCGAACGATATCCCCATTCATTCTCAGCTAGACTACATCTGTTTGTTGATCAGCATCAACATCGTCTTGTGGGCAACCAATGAACTTCCTAATGGGATCATCATCCGAGGGAATTTCATAGTCCATAAATGTGTATCTGCTCTTGTGTATTTGAATTTTTTCCCAATCTGTCAGTTGTTTGTGTCCCTGAATACATTTTTCCAACTCTGGTTCCATATTATTTCATGTCCTGTTTCCCAAACATGGGCTGCTATTGCTGATTTATCAGTCTGTCCATAAATATATTCCTACTGTGTTCTTGGTTCTAATTTCAAAGTTCCTTTCAGTCATACCTATGTATTTTAAGTCACAGTTATTACTTTCTCGCATATGTAGTGTAGAGAAAGTATTGTAATCATGACAAAAAAAAAAACTGAGTTACACTGGGAAAACACGTTTTACGATGTCTAAGAACTGAAAAAAGTGTTTTTGGGATGACCGTCTGTTTGTCTGTCTGTACATCCATCTGTCTGTGGACAAGCACAGCGGGTAAATTGTTGTATTTGTATTTTTGAATTAAGGAATTTTATCAAACTGCGCAGAATTTGGTTCTATTACTGAAATATTAAGGGGACTTGACATTTAACCTTTTTTAAAAATGTAATTTTTTAAAAAAATGGCTCTAACTATTTTAATAAAAATATAAAACTCAATACTTCTATCTATGATAATAAAATGGCTATATCAGTTATACTGTAAAAATTATTTTACTCTATTCATTTTCAATTTTTCTCGGTTATCTCCATTACAGTAGGCAATACATGAAAACCTACCACAGTCAAGTTTTAGAGAAAATAAAAATGAACAGTTTTTGTTAAACACGTTGCTTTAAAAAATGTAAAGGTATCAAGATAAGAACAAAATAAATATGGCTTAAATGCGAATTTCAGAACATACATTTTGATTAAAATATGAATGATATTCTTTTCTTGCCCTTAGTAACAAGAAAACTATCTACTTATTGTTGTGAAATGTAGTCAGTCATGTCATAATGAACACACCAAAATCAATTAGAGCGAGGTAGTATAGGCTAATAGGGAAGAGATCCAGGGCTCAAGTCAAACCTCGTGGCTGCCCAAATTTACCAGTAGGCTCTTGTAATAACTCATTCGTGCAGCATTTACTTTTACTGTTTGGAGATATCTCAATATATCCTGCATTTTTGCCTTTCAGATTGAGGGAACCATGCAAACCCCAAGTTAAATTGGCTGAACATGTCTTACCTCTGCCACCTCGCTTGCATTGGATTTTTGACGTGTCCATTATGAGATAGCTATACTGCATTTTACAGCTATAAATTAATCGATTACACTATGGCATACCCTAGCTTTTAAGTCAGAGTGTTACAAAATCTGATAAATCACAATATGATCGTAACATGAATTACACGATATGGAGCAATGAATATTTGGGAAAAAATTCACATACACAAGAAAGAGACACACTTATGAACTTTGAAATTCCTGTGGAAGTTCATTGGTTGCCCAAGAGAGGATGCTGTCAATTTTAGTTAGTGTGTCACAATCCATCTCATTATTATTTTTAGATTACTTTCAGTTTGTTGTCCGTGTCCTTTGTTCACTTCAAATGACTACCTAGGGGTTTGAACTATACACTTTATTTTTCAAGTTCGCTAATAAATAATAGTCATATGCTCTTAGAAGAACCTAAAGACAATATCACAAGAGAAATTAACTCTCTTGGATGCTAAACTTATAATAATAATAATAATAATAATATTTATTTGCAGCCAATAGTCCTTTTGCAAGTTTCTGGCATTGTCATGTTTCAGTATGCAATACTGAATTAAACTTAAATTTAGTACAAATTTGATCTAATTAACATTTACATTACATTTACATTAACTTAACTTAAATAGCCTACATACAATAATTCATATATAATAACTGATATAACAGCAGTGTTGAGTCTAAAACTAATCTAACTACATGTTTACAATTCATCTAGACCATACAGACATTTTGTTGTAAGGAATCCTTTTAGTTTTAGTTTGAATTGATGTTTTGAGACCTCTGCAAGCGATTTAATTTCTGATGGTAATTTATGTGTGTGAAAGAAAATTTCCTAAAAAGTTGTCAGTGTTGTGTGGATGCAAGAAGGAGACATTTCCAACATTTCTCATGATGAGGTACATGGTTATTTTGATTGTAATTTTAACTGTAACCGTGAGAACCTGAATCATTACACCGTTAGTGGCTTTTATTTGTGTAGATATTTATCCGATTGCTCAGGAGTTAGAGCTGTGGCTGCCACAATGCAGAAACCCACATGATTGGCCAACTCATACGTGAAACGCACAGCCATAAAGGGCATAAACAGGAGTAAAGCAACTGGAGAAGATGACATACCAGTGGATTTAAATTTAACTAAGTGGGCTTGAAGAGCTGCTTGACAATCCGGGAGTTCAATAATATTAGCTAGAAAACCAAATATCTCAGCCTGCAAGCCTGCCATTTCCATACAGCTTAGACTCAACCCTGCATTAATATGGGAGTAGGCATGCTGACCACATGCTCCCCAATCCTGCCATCTGCCTATGGTAAATGACATAGTGGTCAGATGGCAGGCCTAGTCCCTCATGGAGATAAAGCACCATAGATTTTAGTTTAATCAAACACTCATGAAATTTTAAGAAGGTACGGAATTTCACAGTTGATCATGTTTTAAAGAGTTTAACAATAATTCTTTTGTAATGAGGGGACAGCACTCGCAGGTAGTTGTAACGAATGGACAGCCCTGCAAGGAAAGTCCATGGTTACATCCTGTATAATGCTGTTGGAGAAAGATTTCCCTTTTGCATGATGAGAGGAATATGGGTTAACTGTCGGTCAAAATGAACGGGGACAGATATTAGTCAGAATGTAGTAATTAGGGTAAAAACATGTGTCACTTGAGAGCATGTCCAAAGCTATAGGAATGGGGAGTTAAAGTAGGCTTTACAATGTGAAACCAGTATATAATAAGTGTATATAGAGAGGGTAGTTAGAATAAAAGCAAGGGAACTTTTAGCAAGTGTTTAATTTCAATGCAACAATGTAATTTGTGGTCTACCTTATTATCTCCTACAAAATATAACCATATTTATATGATAATCATATTCTCTACAACTTCACTAGTAGGTCTTTTACTATGTACTTCCATAATTAATATTTTCTAATAGCTTTGAAGACTTAAAGTTAAAAAAAAAGTAGTATCCTTCAAAGCCATTAATAAAGAAATATTCTTTAAGTTTTAGTAAACTTACTTATGCCTCCAGAATTGCATTGCACTATCATTACATGGATATAAGACCAATTGTAGGAGAGTAATACTCCTAAATAGATTTACAATCTATCACCTTACTAAATCTCAGTCACCCTACTCTTGAAGCAATGATTATTCTCAACTAATCATAAAGATACTGGCACATTATACTTCATCTTTGGCACCTGATCAGGTATAGTAGGAACTTAATGGGGAAATTTCAAGAAGAATATGCAATGCCATGAGGAAATCTATGGGAATGGCAACCAGGATGGTCAGGAGACCCACATTGAGATGCATACAGTACACCTTATCTTTTAATTATTTCCTGCCAACATGCTGCTATATTGATTTGAAATTTAAATACACCATAATAAAATCCATGTTCAAACAATCATGTATTGCTTGTTGTAACTTCTCATTTATTTCTTGAGTTATGAATCACTAGGTATGACTTTAGATCTGTGTACTTTACTTAATTTGTATTTTATCTTTTAATTCTGTTAACTAACATACTGTACTATTTACAATCATCATGTATGGTTTGTACTTTGATAATGTTATCTACAGTATTATACTTTGTACTGTTTATATATAGTTGAATAGGTCGGAGGCCTAAGATTTTTCTACTATTTGTAGGACTACATTATTATTTTTTTCTATTACCTTAACATAAATTTGACTGATCTACTCTAGATTCTTTGATGTATTGAATTCTTCGTTAAATTATTATGAGTGACTATTTTTTGGTAAAAGCAATTATGAAAAATTTTACAGTACAACTTTTAGGAAAGTATAAGTAATATTTAGCTTTATAGATGCTTAAAATATCACAATAAGCAAATAATATTAATGAAATATCACAAAATTTGTTGGACCCTATGAAATGTGTAAATAAGCACAAAATATGCCTCCTACATGATTAATATTGAGAAATGCGAACAAAAATATTATTCAAAATTTAAGTTTAATAATTACCATATACAATAATTTACAATCGCACAAGAAATGCTTCAAGATACATGCTGCTTTCACAGAATGTAGGCAAGGAAAGATGTTAGAATATGGCTCACTGAACAAATGAATCAAGTGCTGAATGTATATTAAAAATTACCATACTTTCAGTACCAGCAATGCTGCAGTCAAGAGTATATGCAGGTATAATCCGTATATTCTCAGCTTAACTTCATTCATTAGCGTATGTCTTCAATTTTATTGCATATATTTTCTGCTTTGGTTAAGTTATTTTTATTTGTATTTTATTGTAGCCTATTTATTTGTTTGATTGCATATTTTACAATTCTTCCATTGACTTGAGAGATCACTACAAGAGTAGCCTGTGAATGTCAAGTTCTACACTAAAATTCAGCCCAGCAAGTTACTATAGGTCTTATGGGGCAGGAATCATCTCACACCACTGGACCAGGGTGATGTTGCCAAACTAACAGTAACGGTACTTTGAGTAGGGGGATGGGGGAAGGTCACGGGCTAGCAGAATCTGCTCTATCCCCATGTAATACCTATTCTAAAAATATTTTCCTTTTACTCTACGCAACTGCTTTGAAAATGTTAGTGTCAGTAAGTACAAGTAAAACAAGGAATTTAAGTAGATGATAAACTCACCATTAATCGGGAAGAGGAGCTACTCCTAAATCTTCATATTCGTTCCCACTTTCGTCGCTGCTATTTTCTTCAGATTCTTCAAGATTTATCACAACATTATCGTGTATCAGATTCAGCAGGCCGTCCGTTTCCCACATGCGTAGTTCAACATCTTCTATGTGTCGCACATAACTAGACCACTGTTGTTGTGTCACTTCATTAATACTAGATTCCAAGAGTTCCCGAACCTTATTTATATTGAAAGTAGTGTTCTCTTGTGACACTTTCCTCTTAATTTGACTCCACACCTCTTCAATGGGATTTAATTCACAATGATAAGGTGGGAGTCGCAATACCTCATGTCCATGTTGTCGAGCCATTTCGTCGACAATACATTTAGGTTCGTATCGAGTTCGAACAGATCCCAATATCTCCACAAGCTCCGTCTTATGCATTTCATCATCGATGTGGATACCTTTGGAGATTAGCCACGATTTAATAACTCCCTTCGTGTTACTCTTTGTAGGGATTTTTTCATTCTTCCTGGAATGTACAGAAGCATTGTCTAGCACTATGACGCTATTAGCTGGTATATTTGGAAGCAATTTCTCTGAAAAATACTTTTCATACATGGGTCCAGTCATTTCATCATGATAGTCGCCATCTTTCTTTCCATGATAAATTAACTTAGCTTCAGGAATGAAACCATTTTCATTCCCTGCATGGACTAATATTATACGCCCACCTTTGCCTGAGGGCATTTTATTCCCTGTAGTTAGACCTTGCTTCCAGGCTTCTGATGCAGATTGAATTCTTGTGTCCACCCAAGATTTAGAGGTGGTGCAGTCTGCATTTAACCAGGTTTCATCGGTATAAACAATGTTTCTATTGTTTGCCCTGTGACGTCTCATAGCCCTCAAGTATCTATGTCTCCAAGCAATAATGTCACTTCTGTCGATCAACATAGAGTTCTTACTTCTTCTCGTGAACTGAAAGCCTATATCCAGCATTATCCTTCTTAATGTGGAAATAGATACAGTATCAGGGTCTTCATCAAGGGCTGATTTCACAGTTTTCAGCGTCGGTAGTGTGTTTTCCTTATAAAACATGTGAACACGACGCCTTATTGCAGAGAGAGTGTGAGAATCGTATTTTTGCATTCTTGTCTTTTGTATTCCAGGGCTCTTCTTTTTAACGGGTGTTGAAACAGTTCCCTTCATTTTAAGTTCTTTCCTTACTGTCATCACTAGTTTGTAGGAAATTTTAGTGGCTGCTGCGGTATGCTTGGCAGCTTCCGTCACACTGAATGAAAATATACTTCGAAAGTACAAAGAGACATTCAAAACCATCGTTCTTTCATCGGAACGCAAAATTCTTTTCTGGTTACTCAATTTTTTGTAGCATTCCGGGGACGTTTCCATTGTTTCAACTCAATAACTGAAATAATTACACTAATTTATTCCTACTAGATTTAAACTAAAGATAATACAACAAAATAAACACAAAAACTATAAACTATAACGAAGGATAAATGTAAAAGAAATATAACTATTGTAGAATAACATAAAACGTACGAATGCAGTATTAAATCATACGACACAAGAGAGGCGACACTTTCACACAGGGTAATATAGAACAGCACCAGCTCTGTGACAAGTGGTGACTGGTTTCCACATCTGGTTTTTCTTTAAGAAGGGGTGGCTGGGATTGCAGATTAGACATCTATGCACCTGCTGTGTTGCACATTTCAGGTTTATGTAAGGATTTTCCCTTAAAGCTACTGTTAAAAGGCAACACAGTTCCCTATTCCAAATACACAGTAACTTCCTGGGCTGAATTTTACTGTAGTGACCTATTATAAGAGGTTCTGTGGAGAGTTTTTTATTACATGGTTGTGGAAGTTCCATCGGGTCATGAACAACCCCAGGTAATCCTTTAAGGGGATATTCTCAGCGGATTTGTTTCCGGGGTGCACCAGTCCCCACTTAAGCCAAGGATGACACACACACTCAGTCTGAAAAATCACCAACCTAGCCGGGAATCAAACCCAGACCGCCAAGGTGGAAGGCAGGTGTGCTACAAACTCCTCCACAGTGGCAGACTTTATTACATAGACAGAACCAAATCATGAAGATTTTATCTTCGAATCAAAATAGTGTAGGTTTCAAACTAATTTCTACTACAGCCCTTCAGTGGAAATGTGATCAATAAAACATATTTCATCTTTAGATATCTCAAAACTCCAGAATTGTACGATATGCTTATTTTATGCCAAATTATGGGTAAAATCAGTGAAATATGTTCCATTTATTTGTTGTTGTATAAATTAAATAATTATATTAATCATGTCTCGTATTAGCCTAAATGCTATTGCTATGCAGTCCAAAAATCCAGTTAAAATAGATGATTTCCACTAAAATTTCCCCAAAACTTTAGAGTATATTCTTGAAAATTTTAGGACTATGGCCCAGAATACCAGTATAATAAAATGGTAAAATAAATGTATTACATAGTATCCTACTAGAAGGAGTTGCTTACTTACTTCCTTGCCATTTGAAAACACCCACAACTCATAGTCTTCATTCATAGACACCACAGCCTTTATATTTTCTTCAGAGATAAGCTGGAATGAAAAAAGTACATTGTATTGTTTTATTCATTTGATTTGAAAAATAACAAACAAAAAACAGATGTATCTCAAATCTTGAAATTAATTATGGAACACAAATCATACAAGAAATTAGCAATGTAAAATTT
Source organism: Ectobius pallidus (assembly GCA_964059195.1). Taxonomy (NCBI): domain Eukaryota; kingdom Metazoa; phylum Arthropoda; class Insecta; order Blattodea; family Ectobiidae; genus Ectobius; species Ectobius pallidus. Next base: position 170,136,331 of record CAXKWD010000001.1, read on the forward strand.
TTAGGACTGCAAATTGACCAAAATCTTGACTGGAAGACACACATAGAAATGATAGGTCCAAAACTGAGTTCGGCGTGCTTTGCTTTAAGAATTTTGAATAATATATTAAAACAGGATGCATTACTTATGGTATATTTTGCATATTTTCACTCGGTAATGAGGTACGGGATCATATTCTGGGGCAACTCTTCCCATAGGGAGAAAATATTTAGATTACAAAAGCGGGCAATAAGAATAATATGTGGAAAGAAAAAAAGGGAATCTTGTAAACCGCTATTTGAAAAATTAAAAGTCCTCACTCTTACAGGGGAGTATATATACTCTGTTATGTGTTATGTAGTGAATAATATTGATAAATTTCAAACTAATTTTAGTGTACACGGACGTACTACCAGAAACATGAATGATCTACACAGACCAAATAACTCGTTGAAACTCTTTCAGAAGGGTGCTTATTATTCTGCAGTACAGATATATAACAAGCTTCCAAACAACATTAAATTATTATGTATTCAAAGAAAGAGCAAACCTTTCAAAACAGCTGTCAAGGAATTTTCTTAATAACTCACACTTTCTACAATTTGGAGGAATACTTCCAGCTTGGATAAATTTGGCAGCTTACAGTTTCTGTAGGCCTATATTATTGTTATAACATGCATGTATTTTTTGATCTGACGTGTTCTATATCCTTGAGCCCCGCTCAACACAGGATCTACAGGACGAGATATCTACATCTACAAACATTTTATACCTTTGGTTTGTATTGTAATCTCATGGAAGAAAGATTTATTCCATTTTCATACAACTCTTTTACAACAAATATCTAGCATCAATGGCATAACTGACAGCCCTGCAGGCCCCTGCATTGTGGAGTGGCTCAGTGTACTATAGGGAGCATGAAAAAAGGAAATAATAAAAAAAAATGATGAGGGGTGGTCCCTAAAAGAAACTTTGAACAGCTATAAGAAAATTTTCAGAAAACAATGTACAGAAATGTAACACATGCCTCTGTGACAATGTCTATCAAGAACAAAATACAATAACGCAGCAATTTATTTTCCACGTAACTAAAAAATTCCTTGACTGCAGTCTCAGCCAGGCCACACCAACTGGGACCAAGTAAGCGTATACAATGTCGCCAATATCACAAACATGACTATGTGCTGACTGAACTCATTGGTCGAGTAAGTTAAGTCTATGAATAATAAACAAAATGCTGGTATGTTATTTCGTATGGGATATTACGTTGGTCAGTGAGGAATAACATGACATGAATAACATCAGTGTTAGAAGGCTGACTTACTTCAGGAAATTATTAGAAACAAAGGCATCATACTTCTTAGTGTAATAAAGTTTGACAAAAGGTGTGGAAGGGTAACAAAGCTGCTGCATGAAGGCAAGTAATGGCATGTGGTTTCTAGATCAGTGACATGTACTGCCAGCGATAGGCTCCCGTTAGGGCAAAAGATAGATTTATGCTGCACCCCAGCCAAGCTCCGCCGTTTTGTTAGGTTAGGAACGTTTATGTTAGTTTAGGAGCAATGTACTGAATAGCACGAGGTTTATTATGTTTCATATTGAATTTCTTCTGTGACGAAACCCTAAACCCCACCTTCCCAGGCGGACCTCACTAGAGAGGAGCCTAGGATGCAGCATAAAACTATTTTTTCCCTAAGTTAGGTTAGAAACTGTTATATTAGTTTAGCAATATCAGCAGCTGCAGCAAAATACTGAATAGTATGAGTTTTGTTATGCGACATATTGAATCTTTTTTGCACAGGGAAATTTTATCACTGTGACAATCGTTCCTCTTTTCTTTTCCATGGATCATAGTGACAAGGATGTTAAGGACAGAGCATACATCGCTGTTTACTGGCTATGGCGTTGTGCAGCTGTTCATTTTTTTAAAATTATGTCACGTTATGAACAGTTAAGTGATGCACAAGAATAAGATAAATTTAAATGTATACAAACACGAAATCTACAGAAACAGAAAATCATTACAATCCGTCCATGTTTAAGTATATCAGCTGTCAAAAAATTGCAGCAGCTAGGTAGTTCATTTGATAAAACAATGCACTTTTATTAGGGAATCCCAATTATTCTTTGTAGAGGGGCCTAATTGTTCCCGTTACGCCAATGTAGGCCATTTTAGCGAATATTCTAACCTTAGAAATTTAAGATTAAAGAAGGTCTACATGTTAGAAGTTACGGGAACAGTCTATTAGGATGTAGTTCAAATATCTGACCTAAATTACATGGAATTATAAATATTTACCTTCTGGGTCATTGTACGAAAAGGCAGAGCACCTAAAACCACTGTATCGTCAATCCTGTCGTACCAATTGCGACTAGTGAGCTTTTCCATCATGACATTGTAAAATAATGTCGGATAGAAAGATAAACGAGCAAACATTGTATAGATTAAACTAGATAAAAGTCAACTTCCGAAATAATTCATTACAATCCGTCTGCACATACGAAGATCTGTAGACAGAGTGAAAGTTAACAACTCTTCGCTCATTTTCTCTTCAATTTTATGTTTCACTTCAAATGAGTTAACCCCTCCCCCAAAGAGCACATACCCCTCCACTAGAACCCCACTACTGACTATGTGCCACTAAAATACCAATCCACTTTTCCCGTTTTCCTTTCCATTCAGTAGGCGAGACGGACGATTTCTTCGACATTTACAATTCATCAGCTGTTCACAAAAGACAGCAGAATTCAGAACATCCAACAGTACGAAATATTATTCTCTACTATGAAACAAGCGGCAAATACAAATAAGCCAAACAGTAGCCGTGGATTATATTCACCTATCCCCCCTTAATAAACAAAATTAAAAATAAATCTGTATATAAAAATGCAATATGTTTTATTAAGTGCCAGTATGGTACTTTATGAGATTGTGTGGGAGGACGAAAAATGTCTGTCCGTCTGTCTGTCTGTCCGTCCGTCCGTGTGTCTGTACGCGCTCTAACTCAAATACGCTTTTTCGGATTTTCATGAAACTTGGAAAACACATTTATAATGTCAATGGGAAGAACCCTATTGATATTGAACCAAATCGGTTCACCGGTACCGGAGTAATGCCCAATTTAGTGCCTATTTTAATAGATTATGGCGCCTTTCTAATAGAAAGGCGCCATAATTCAAATACGCTGTATCGGATTTCCATTAAACTTGGTATACGCATTTATGACATCCATGAAAAGTACTCTGTTAAATTTGAACCTAATCTGTTGACCGGTACCGGAGTAAAACCCAATTTAGTGCATATTTTAAAGGCGCAATAGCTCAAATACGCCTTATCGGATATTTATGAAACTTCGTATACGCATTTATACTACCCATGGAAAGACGTCTGTTGATGTTCAACCAAATCGGTTGGCCAGTACCGGAATAATGCCCAATTTATTGCCTTTTATGTTAATATATGAGAAGTCGCGATAACTCAAATTTTCCTGAAACTTTGTATACCCATTTATAATGTACATGGGAAGACGTCTACCGATATTGGACCAAATCGGTTGTCCGGTACCGGAGTAAAACCCAATTTAGTGTCTATTTTAAAAACGCGGTAACTCAAATACGCTTTACCGGATTTTTATGGAATTTGGTATACACATTTATAGTGTTCATGGGAAGAGGTCTACTGATACTGGATGAAATCGGTTCACCTGTTTCGGAGTATTGCTCAATTTGGTGCCTATTTTATGATAATATACGTATTCGAAAGAATTTATATAAAAAAAAAGCAAATCATTTATCATGACAACATAGTCAATTGTTTTACTGTGATATTTTACGGCTTTGGAAATTAAAATAGAGATAGCTATGACCAAAAACACTATGCAGCAGCATTATGTGTGGGCTAATTATGACATGTTTTATTATTATTGAAGAGAATCAGCATGTCTTTTGCGTTTTAGTCTTCTCTGATTTCGGGTCACTTGGTTCTGTAAAGGTATGTGATTCAGCAAAACATTGGGATGATGTATGAAGCTATTATGAAGCCTGGTATAATTGGTAGTTAGAACAGTTGAGACTTCGGGAATTTGGAGATCATTATGCAAGGTCGTGTTACGAACGTACCATGGTGCATCGGTACATATCCTGAGAATACGATTCTGTAGTGTCTGTATTCTTCTTATCTGGGTGTCTGAAGCAGAGCTCCATATCCCACAGGCATACATCCAAATAGGTCTGATGAGAGTTGTGTAGATGAGTATCTTGAGCTTCAATGGAAGAGGAGATGAGCCTTGGATCAGGAATTTTATTTGGTGAATTCTGTTTCTGATTTTCTGAACCAGTCCATTGATATGTGATTTCCAAGTTAGTTTGCTATCTAATATCAGTCCTAGATATTTTACAGAGTCGACCCGAGGTACATCCATGCCATGTAGTCTGATTGTATCACAGTAAAACAATTGACTATGTTGTCATGATAAATGATTTGCTTTTTTTTTATATAAATTCTTTCGAATACGTATATTATCATAAAATAGGCACCAAATTGAGCATTACTCCGAAACAGGTGAACCGATTTCATCCAGTATCAGTAGACCTCTTCCCATGAACACAACCGGCATGGGAAGAGCTTCATAGCAAAATTAAAGAACCAGATTACAAAAGTAGGAAGGATCACAAATACAAAATAAGGGGTAGATCTCAGAGAACAAATATTGCCAAATTTTCTTTTTTAAATAGAGGGATTCAGGATTGGAATGATTTACCTGCAGAAATCTTCGAAACGTTTCCTGCTAACGCCAAAATTTTTAAAAATATATTGAATAGGGTATATGATGTATAATTTTTTGTTCTAAAATATTCACAGTATGCAATTTTTTATGTTATAGTTTTAAATGGATATATATATATATATATATATATATATATATATATATATATATATATATATATATATATTTTAAATATCAGGTACGTGGATAGATGTTGCGATATTTAATGTGTAAGTGTATGTATAGTGTGTCTGTTTTGTATATAAGTATGGCTGGTATTTATTTAATGTGTAGTGTCATTTCTGTATATATGTATGGCTGGTATTTATTGCACCACTACCACCGGGTTGTTGACCCATTTGCAGTGTAAGGAAATAAATACAAAATACAAAAAATGTGTATACCAAATTCCATAAAAATCCGGTAAAGCGTATTTGAGTTACCGCGTTTTTAAAATAGACACTAAATTGGGTTTTACTCCGGTACCGGACAACCGATTTGGTCCAATATCGGTAGACGTCTTCCCATGTACATTATAAATGGGTATACAAAGTTTCAGGAAAATCCAATAAAGCATATTTGAGTTATCGCGACTTCTCATATATTAACATAAAAGGCAATAAATTGGGCATTATTCCGGTACTGGCCAACCGATTTGGTTGAACATCAACAGACGTCTTTCCATGGATAGTATAAATGCGTATACGAAGTTTCATAAATATCCGATAAGGCGTATTTGAGCTATTGCGCCTTTAAAATATACACTAAATTGGGTTTTACTCCGGTACCGGTCAACAGATTAGGTTCAAATTTAACAGAGTACTTTTCATGGATGTCATAAATGCGTATACCAAGTTTAATGGAAATCCGATACAGCGTATTTGAATTATGGCGCCTTTCTATTAGAAAGGCGCCATAATCTATTAAAATAGGCACTAAATTGGGCATTACTCCGGTACCGGTGAACCGATTTGGTTCAATATCAATAGGGTTCTTCCCATTGACATTATAAATGTGTTTTCCAAGTTTCATGAAAATCCGAAAAAGCGTATTTGAGTTAGAGCGTGTACAGACACACGGACGGACAGACAGACAGACAGACGGACAGACATTTTTCGTCCCCCACACAATCTCATAAAGTACCATACTGGCACTTAATAACCAGAACCCATTCTTGAGTCGCAAGAATTTCCCCTACTGTATTGAGACAGTTACAACACATGAAATAATTAAGTATAACCAACCAGATCTGCTATCTATACCAAATACCTTTAGTACTTATATACAATTAAAAGTAATTGTCTTTACTAGTCTGAATTTAGAACAGTATTTATTTCATCCTCGGAACATGTAAATGTTCATGCTAACTATACAGATTTAAACAAAGTAAACTTTTACAAAATAAAGAAAACTTTACAATGAAAACAATGTAGCATTGTAGCTGTGTGCAATGCCCAGCAAAATCTACAGCATGCATGATGTTTTTAACACACATTGATGCACCTCAAAGCTGGATTTTTTCTTTTGAGTTATGAATGAAAAATTGTTGGAAAATGTTAATTTTTGTAATAGATTGCATCAAATTGTTGAGATTTTCAATTTTAGCTTGCTCTGCTTAATACATTTGATTCAAGTGTTCTGTATACCAACAAAAGGAAGTGTTTGTGTGTGTGCACAATGACCACCCACATCTACGTACGGTAAGCAGATATCTTAAATTTTCAACGTCACGGAAGGAGAATCACCTAAAAAATACTGATAGACTTGTATGGATCTCACTATATGGTTGCTTTTTGGACCAGGGAACTCGGATCTGAAGTTTTTTCCTGGGTACTGTAGCACTCTCTAATTGTGAGCTGCATGCACATCAAAGCTAAATTTTTAGATTTTTAATTATTTATGAATGATTTATGTGAATGGTAAGGTTCACAAATCTAACATTCATATAAACATTCTATAACATTCTTTTCATATAAAAACCTCCTCTTCCGAACTAGCTCACTTCCTCCAGCTGAAACATTTAAGGGGTAGTTCCTTACAAAATTAGTACAACATAAAATTTTCTCCTGGTTCTATGGACTTTGTGTATGAAATCTTGTAAAATTAGGTAAAAGTATTTTAGGCCTTCATTTGTTTAGAGATCATTTTATAATAGAGTTGTAAACAATTAAGGGGTGGTTTCTTTTGATATTGTTTCCTAGAATTTTTGTCTGTTTCTAGAGGGTATCTGTGAAAAATTTGTAAACACTGATCAAAATATAAGGGAAAGGGTGATTTGAATGGATTTTAATGTTGACCATGTTTTTTCCTGGTTGAAGAGGGTATGTGTGCAAAATGTCATTAAATCAGTCAAATCTTGTAGATTTGTATAGAGAACAAAAAGCAGACCGACTCATGCAGCTGATTTCAGAGCCTTGTGATACGTAAATAAATGTTAAGAGATGTAACGGAAACATTTGTTTTCACAAGCAATGCAAATTACGTGAAATTATTTCTTATTTCAAGCAAAGGTTATTTCAATACATTCCCTGCTATCCTGTGAATGCTCCCAGGCATGCGCAGTGGCTCATATCGGCAACTTAGACATTTCAGTCGGTCAGCTTTTTTTTTTTTCCCCTACCTGTACATACATACACACATACTCTTAATTTTATATATTACGTCATGTTAAGATATTTTAAGACTAAAGTATAATACAACAATAAAAAAGTTAGTATTGAAGAAGATCCCCCTTCCTTGAGTTCTGCAGAATTAGAGCTAATAATTATTAAGTCTTATATTCAGATTAGTGATTATTGTATTCTGTCAGAATTAATTCTTAGTTGCATGAGATAAACTGGCTTCACCTGGTTCAGTACTAACGCCTGTAGAGGAGGGATTAAGCTCTGGATCCACACTTGACAGAACATGGAAGGGCTGTCTGGTGAAGAACCAACTCAAAGCAGGTCTTCTTCCTAGGACAATACAAACACACATGAGAACGGACAGTAACCAGGGTTCAAATTAAGGGGGTGGGGAATGTCCTCCTCTCGTAAATAAATTTTCTTGGCTCATCAAATACAAATTCCCTCCTTGCCAGGGATATATTTTTATACATTTTATAAACTTCAGTTTAAAATTCCAATGTTGTTATAGTCATCTCGCTATCATCGTCCCCAGTGGTGCTGTCTTTGAAGTGTTGTTTGTTTAATGCAAGATGGACACACTCGTTAATAGCTGCATGTTGAAGTGTTGTCATGTCTCAGTCGGAAATGAGAATCAAACGCCAAATTTTTTTATTGAATTACTACTGACTTGGCAACAGTCTGCCACCTGCTTGGATTTGAGAGCAGAAACTACTGTTTATCTTTAATAAACAATAATATAATCCGGCAGACCACAAAAGGAAATGCCGATGTTTGACTTGCTGAGTGGGTTCGATGAAAATGAGAGCACTACACTGGAAACGTACATTTATGTTTCTCATAATGGCACTTTTGATTGAATCTAATCTAATCACCAGAACAATGCACAGTAACAAAATTTATCTAACAAGCATTTGATATGCACGTAACAGAAGTGGGAGAATGGACATAAGTTATAATACTGTTTTGTGTTGGTTTCTTTTTGCTGACAATAATACATAAGATTGTTTGCTTTGACAATGAGTGCAGATTGGTGTTCCATGGTAGTGTGTCGGGTGTGTCTTCTACAGAGAATGGATTTTCTTAAAACTGGTTAGTAATATGGATATTTTTATATATATATATATATATATATATATATATATATATAAAAAAGCATAAAGTAACAGTCTGAAACATCAGGTAATAGGGCTAAGTTTTCTACTGAACAGGTAAATGTTCCAATAGTGGCAGGGACTAACGACAGTGAAATATATAGGGTACCGGTAGTGGAAATTGTGATATTAAGTGTGGTAGCATAATTGGAGGATGTATAGGCAAAGTGAGATTCAAGAAATGAGAAAACAATCAACCAAGGCTTTTCAGCAAACAGTTCCGGAGAGAGTATATGCTTAGTACAAGCTGTGAGGTATTACATTTATTTTTACATAAGGATAAATATAATAATGAAGTTAGTACATTGGACCCACATATAATTTCCCTCCTCGTCAAAATGTTTGATTCGAACCCTGACATAGTTAGTAGGGTAAATGGAAAGTAAATTTCAATTCAGCATTTGCCTTTGCAGTTGGGGAAAATCGTAAAATAAAAAAAAATAAAAACACATTCGGATTAGCTGGTCACAGGATTTGAACCTTAGTATGAGTCCAGGACATTACTGCTACAGTCTTTCACTCAGTGTTAAATTTATCAACAAGAAATCCTCTTCTAATACAGTACTATATTGAATTGACTACACGGCTAATGTATGCAAAGAATTTCTATGTGGTATGTGGTTTTCAGGTTCCTGGCAGTAATACAAAAACATATCTCATTTTAAAAGATGAAAAGAATTTATGATACAGTTGTAATATATTCAGTTTATGTAATAAGTAAGCTTCTATTTCACAGCACTAATAGTTCATTAAATACCATGAGGCTGTTTGATATAGGTAGATTATTTGGGCTGTTACCATTTCATAATAACCCTCAATATTATCCCCATGACCAACTTGGTGTTACCAAACACTATTTTCCAACAGGGTGAGGGAATTAGATAATTTATGGGCATTTCCATCTCAAATAACGGAGAATTCTAATGTGAAGTCAATGTGAATTCAAGGACCCCCTGTGCAATATAAACAGACTGTAAGACTAAGCGTAAAACATGAAGTAGAACAAACATAGATACTGACCCCCAAAAAAGTGATAAGATCTGAATCAGTTGAGGAATTTGATGTCAGACTGGCATGTTGTCATGGTAGCTCAATGGTAGAGCATCAGCGCGTTAAGCTGAAGATCCGTGTTCAAATCCCGGTTATGACATGAAATTTTTCAAGCTGATTCTTACTTGTATTAATATCCCAGACATGGATTTAATGTCTATTTCCTTTCCTTCCACTTAATTAATAGTATATAAATAATAACTAGGCTTCAAAGTACCTACAAGGGTAGGACGCCATTTGGATGTGTGTTCTCAATGGAGAGAAACCTCCTGTGGTTTGCCTTGTCTTCTGAATCAGTTGAGGAATTTGATGTCAGACTGGCATGTTGTCATGGTAGCTCAATGGTAGAGCATCAGCGCGTTAAGCTGAAGATCCGTGTTCAAATCCCGGTTATGACATGAAATTTTTCAAGCTGATTCTTACTTGTAGTGATAAGATCACTGAGAAAAAAATGTTTTAAAACTTTTATTGAATATTCTCACTTGTCTTATTATTCATGATAAAATTATTAGGGAATCACTTTAAGGACCCCTTGTGTAACATATACAGAGTGCATGACTAAGCGTAAAACATAAATTAGAATAAACATAGGCATTGAACCCACACGTTTAACTCAAAATACTTTTTGCTTGCACACCAAACTGTCCTGATGGACGAGATGTTGTTTTACAATGAGATGCATTATTACCTCATTGTAATATATGCATGACATTGCTTCTTGACACAGGTCACAGGTTATCAGGAGAGAACTATGGGAAATTTCAAACAACTACGTCACTCACTCTACCACCTTCCATTGTCCATAAGTCAGATGTTAAGGACACTGGCGTCTAGATCTCTCTATCATACCCTACTCCAGTCTTCAGTTTCAGGATTCTGACTCAGCATAATTACTCAAAACACATCTACACTGCTAGCCATTTAGAATGTAGTGAATTGGTTACTTAAACGAAATGGTTGCGGGTTTGCTTAACTGTATAACATCTTATTATGACTTATTACACCATGTCCAGCTAATAGGTTTAACATTACGAACTTTCATAATTTTTGTTGTATCAGTTTCTAGTAAAAAATTCTTTCATATATGATTAGCAGGTCTCTTGCCATTTATAAAAATAACTTGCAACAATGACAACAAATGATTAGAATATCAAATATGGCAATGTGGACAACACAACAAAAAGTTTTCTGTGTTCTTGGACTAGCTAAAACAAAATCTGTCAAGCCTGTACAACAAAATTTTTGCCATGAATTTAACCTTGGGGGTCATAACAATGCTCCTTCCTATGTGACAACACAACAAAAAGTTTTCTGTGTTCTTGGACTAGCTAAAACAAAATCTGTCAAGCCTGTACAACGAAATTTTTGCCATGAATTTAACCTTGGGGGTCATAACAATGCTCCTTCCTATGTGAGCATTATGAAATGGGACAGACAATTACGAGAAACTGGTAGACTTTTGTCCAATTGTGGGATGCATAGCAAAGGTAATGTGCCTGCGGAAAACGTGGGAAGGATTTGTATGCCCTTCGTAAGAAGTTTGAAAAAGTCAATTCAATGCGCCAGTGTAAAAGAAAACCATTTTCCAACAAGGGTCCCATCAGATGCAAGAATGTTTCAATGAGGAGTTCCCTGGTCGATGGATTGGATATGACCCCATTGTATTTTTTCCTATGGGGTTTTGTGAAGAATCAAGTTAGACCATATGCAACGAAAAATTTATCAAGCCGCAAATGTTGCTGAATACATGGGTGGAGATGGAGTATAGGGGGACATCTGCTGGGCCTCTGAGGGTGCACATATTGAAATTGTTTAAAAAGTGTGTATGAAATGGCATAACTTACTCTATCAGACAATATCAGTTTTTTAAATTAAATATGGCTTACTTTAAAGTAAATACTCTCTTAAAATGTTAAACCTATAAGCCAGACACCCTGTATATCTGGCATTATTAGGGTTGCCACCTTTTGGTAAGGCTAAGGCGGGACAATTATCGAATAAATGCATATCGCCGATCTTCATACCTAAATTTGTACATGGGACAATTTATTAATAAGAGAAAGATGGTATATATTCGTTGCAAAGCCAAAACTGAATAGGCTATGTAACAGTAACAAAAAGTATGTAAGAAAAGACTAGGAAAATAATAATAAAAATATATAATGCGTCCCTCTTAGGCATAATTCGGGACGCTGAAAATGTTCTTAAAATGCGGGATGTCCCGCCAAATTCGGGACAGGTGGCAACGCTAGGCATTATACACCATCTAAAGTTTGTATTATTCTTGTGCATTAACTATTGAGATACCTCCATGTAATGTTTTTACTTCCTCCAATAATATACCTTTGTATAGTAAACTTCGTGGGGTATGGATAAGGTTGCCCAATAACATAACTACTACAATTACAACAATGGGCACAATTACATTGAGGTAATGATTGGTAGAGGGTCCATGTTAGCACTGGTTGGAAACAGTTTAAGAGAGATGGGTGAAATTCCCACCCATTTTGGTAAAACATTGCACTTTTGCAAACAATCAAACAAAACAAAAAACAAAAACTATGAAGCCTGATTACCATTGTAACACAATGTTTAGATCCCTACAGTGCTTGTAGGTAGAGGAAATTGTACCTCAAGAATGTGACTGATGCACTCTTTAAATCTCATATTATCATTCCATCCAAGAATTCTTATCCCCTAGAAAATCTGCCCTTTTTATGCAAATCTACATGTGATTTTTACAAAATACAGAGCTTATGTTGCAACTAAGCTATTGTAACCAATGAGTTTAAGAAGATTGGCTCCAATTCACTACTTAACTCTTTACTCATTAAAAAATAAATTACACTTTAGAAACTTTCATCATAAATTCTCATACTACTACCGTTCATATAATTTCTTTGCATTAAACATGCCTGAAATCTTAAGTCAGAAAGTTGAATCATTAGTAGATATTCTTTAGTGTTTTTTTATTAAGTAGTAACTTATATTACTTTGTTTTTTGAAAAGGCCTTTACTTGTTAACATGAAAAAATTAAAAAGTATATCCAAGTAAATGTAATGTGAATTTATTAATTTTTTAAATAACTCAAAATAGAAATCGCATCCATCACCTAATGTAGTAAGTTAGTAACGTAAATTAAAATAAGAAATCCTAGAATTTCTTCAGACAAGATATAACAATTATCATAAATTTGTTCAGGCAGCTCATTCTTGCAAGCCTTGAACAGCAAATCTCATTATGTGAAGGTTAACCTGACAAAATTTGATGAGGAGATAAGCATGTGAATTCATACAGTTCAATAGTAATATAAGGTTTTTTCATGCTGTATAAAATTGTGGCCTTGTTTCACACTTGCAAAGCGACATTCAGACTACAATGAAGTTATATGAACAAGCTTGAATTTAAGAAATACAGTTATGAGTGTCTGCTTAAAATATTTTTCAGGTGGTTCTCCTGAGGAAGTTGAACACTAAATCAGTCATTTTATTTAACCTGGCTTCTATATATCATTAATACCACACAGGCTGACATTAAAACATCTGGTTACTTCAGACTTCCAGCATGGATTTCAGAGTGCATATTCAAATTTTCCATGTTGGCGAGCTACTGTTTTCTGGAGGTACTCCGTCCACGTTCTGATAGTGGCGTTGGAGTTGCTTGCACCTGCTAACATGCATCCTGCTCATTCCTTCTCATTACAGGTTCAGAAAAGAAGAGAGGTGTAGAAAAACGTAAACATTATGCATTATTGATTGCACAGAAAGTGGAAATATTATTTTTTTTAAATAATAAAAAAAAAAAAAAAAACTTAATAGTGGCATGTCTATGTGAACCATTTGTGAAAAATATGTTTGCTCTTCAATGGTGTATAATAAAAAGTAAGTTAAAAATCCGGCACTCCTCAGATCCTGAGTTGTTGAACTTTTTAATGCCAACCTGTATTTCATCACAAAACAAACCGCATCAGTTCAAATGTAGAAACACAGCTGAATGGAGGTCACATAAATCAATAAATAAATAACAATTATTTCTGTAGAGACTTGCCTTGAGGTTGAGGTTTCCAGATCACAACACTCCTCCACTTAGTTCTGCTGGAGACTGAGCACTTCTAAAAGTTGGCCAAATGAATCCCCGGAAACCTTAACAGGGACATGGACTTGCAGCTTCACACTTATTGCAGCAGTCTGTTCCAACTTTGGTGCTTGCCAGCAAGCAGTAGAGTATGCATGCCTCGCAGGAGTCATGCAATACAGCTCAGCACTGGGGCAAGCTATCATCATGGTCCAGTGGATACTGGAGAAGACAGGTGATGGGGAATACCGTTGAAAGGGATTACTATGACTGAGGAATTTGAAGTATAGGAGATATTCAACAGACAAGTTCATGATGTAGAATACAATATTTTTTATTGGTTATCAGAATGTACACGGAAACAAATGCTGATGTATCGGGAGTCAATGCATTTGCTGTTGCGATGCACAGAGTATTGGGAAAGATTCTTGGTGTAATAAACAATACCATTGTGACAGGTCCAGTGTGTTGTAATATCTGCGATTTAGTAAGATAGAATTCTATATGTCTATTATTTCCAATTGCATTGAAGGCAGGAAGTCATCAGGGATAACTGAGAAAGGATTGCTGAACAATCGCATTTCTTTTTCCAAAACATCAAGCTCTTGGAATCTTGCTTTGAAAGACTGGAGAAGCTGATTGATCTTCTGTAAATAACTGTCCAAAGAGGTCTCAGGAGGCAAGTTTAAAGAGGAGAGACAAATTTAAAACGTTAATTTTCCATTTTGAATCTGCTGCTTAAACAAACGGAGTTTTTCTGTGAACGCTCTGAGTTTATCGAGCTTGTCTATAATATTAAATCTTTCCCTTGCAGTGACTTCTTGTGGTGGTTTAGATGCACTGTTATATCTGCACGAAACTTCAAGTCTGATACCCATTTTATTTCAGACAGATATTGCTTTGACTGTTCTTACATTCTCAGGAAAAGAGTGATTTCTTCGCAAATGTCAACAAACACGTCAAGAACTTTTCCGTGATTTAGCCAGTGGTAGGGTAGGGTATATCAACATAAGCTGCTTCGAGATCTTTCAAAAACCCTTTGAACTGACGATGATTAACACCTTGATGCTGGACAAAATTTACACATGTCACTACAACTTTCATAACAGATTCTTGTTCCACTGTTGCAGTACAAAGTGGTTCTTCATGAATAAAACAGTGAATATTCACTATGTCCTTCCTACCGTCACATTTAACTTTATTTTGTAACTGAGAGATAAAGCCCTGCTGTTGCCCGTCTATTTGCAACATGCTGTCTCAAGAAATGGAATGGAGCTTTTCCCATAGCAATGCATGTTCACAGATTCACAAACCTCCTTAAATATATCTCGACCTGTAGCAATGTAATTCATCTAAGAGTTCCTCCATAACTTGCAGTTCCATGCCCACAATGCACACCAATATAGCTAGCTAATTGTAGTCAACTACATCTGCACTTTCATCAAGTGCGAAAGAAAGAGGCACAAAATTTTGAATTTTACATCTGAGCTGTCTTTCCAAATCCACTCCCATGATGCGAATTCAACCAAATACTGTCTGTTTTAAGAGACAGAATTCAAATTTCCACATCTCTCCTGGGGTTAAACATTCCCCAATAACAAGCATACACAATTTCATGATAGGCCCCACTGAGAACAGTTTCCCATTCATCCCAATGATGTGAGTGACTTCATAATTTACTTGAATTGCTGCTTCACTTGTATTTTCTTCGATATCATTCACCTGGAAAAGAAAGTGTGAATAAGTTTTGCTATCAATCTGTAATGGTTTATGTCTAGAGAATCTACAGTGCTATTTTTCTTTAAAAACTTACGTCTTGCTGTATGTCGCCTTTCAGTCTAGCTATGAGTTCTTCATGGGCTAAGCCTTCCACTTATTCATACAGATGATGCTGTTCATTCCATTCCTCGTTGAATTTGGCATCTTTTGGCATACACGTCACAGTGGTAATCCGTCCTTTTCAGTAAACAAAAACTGCTCTTCCCATGCAATAGTCAACAGGCCTCCTTGGCTTGACAAAGTGACATATGTTATAAGAAATGACAAAACCTCAAGACTGACAGGAAGCGCAAGCATTTGTAATGTGATCTTTGCCCAGTGACGTATTGGCTATCATGCTCCCCCTCCAGCCAGGTTCCGAGCACTCTTGCTGCGTATGCACATGTACTCGCACTCAGCCGAGCAGAGTGAGAACAGACTGCTTTAGAGTAACATTTCAACCAAGTGTGTCTAGCATACATTTATAAATCGAAAGCAGGGTTGTAAATTTATTACGATGACATGGAATCAGTTCTTAACAGTAATTTTTAGGTAGATATATTTATATATATATATCTTTACACGATAGCGGCCGTAATTTTGAAGATATTTGAACCAAATTTTATTATGTTATTTCTAGGCCCAATAGTTCGGACAAGTTCGTTAATGGGCAAAATTGGCCCAAGGGGGTGGTCGGGGGAGGGGGTTGAAATTTTTAAAAATGTATATCTCGGCCCCTATGAAGTATAGAGGGAAACTTTGTTTGAATAAATTAGAGTACTCCCTATGGAGTTTACAGTGACACCAACGATTCGGGGGTTCGAGTGAGGGTGGGGGTGGAGGTGGGGGGTGGGGGATGAAAATTTGAAACTTTTGAAACCACGTCTTGTGGGGTATCGTTGAAAAGCTCTTGATGAGTACTCTACAAATCAATAAATAGTTTCTTGATAGCTCTCATATTACGCGAGATTTTAATGTTTGAAAATAATAACACTTAAAAGAATTATTATAATATCATAATTTTGTCTTGTTTAGCGGCTTTGCTAATTTTATTCATTGCTGAACTTGCGCACGGCCTCCCAGAATATTATATCCTATTCTTGTTGTCAAAACAAATGATTGTAGGCTCTTCCTCTTTACCGAATTCAGTTCTTATTACTGCAGGTTTACCATGCCAAGGCTAAAGAAGAAGAGTGCTATGCAGCGACAATAAATTAAACCAAAAGCACTTCGAAATCTACCTCCGCCTGTAGGCCTGCCTAAAGGGATTTTTAATAATACAAGTGCCTCATTCAGCCAGTCAAATTAAAAAACAAGACACTCAAAAAATCTGTTCAGGTATAAATTGAGAGTTATCTCAGAGGTTCAATTAGTGTGTTGTGACAAGAAATGATCACTACTTTTAGAAATGAAAGGAGAAGTGTGGGTTGAGACAAATGAACCATAAGATTAAAATAAGAAAATAATTACATATACCAAAACTTTTACATTTTTTTTATTCACATATTGTACTACCAAATGATGAGATGATGATAAATTGACCAACATAACCAGTCAACAGCTCAAATCCTTCTAAGAAATAATTGTTTTTCCAGTGGAATAATTAATTACTACTGGTAAACACTGAAAAACCCTAATGTCAGACATTTAGAAAGCTGAACCTGAAAAATGTCCTAACATAGGCTTTAAAATTTTTCAAAGACAAGCAGATCATACCAATACAAATGGAAACACAAACATAACATACCATATTAAGAATATAAGAGTAGGCCTACTCTAATCAGAACCACTGAGGCAGAAGATTTAAACCTGCTGGGATGTAATTCTGCAGCAGATAAGCAATCAGATGAACACACCTAAATCAACTTTCAATAAGAAATTCTATAATAAGATGAAGTACCATACTTTTCTATGTGTAAGATTCTTGCTTGCATTAAGATACTCTAAATAAAATAAAATGATTAACACCATTAGCTTACAGTAAACCCAGGAACAGCCGATGATCATGCCCACTGTAAAAACTGCACTAAAATATGTCCATAGAATACTCCTAGACAATTAATTAAGAAATTGGTTTGGTTTAAACAACCAAGAGTCCTATTCTCTTCGAATGCGAGTCGTTATGCAAACAAAACAGATGAAAATATATTTTGTAGCGCTCTCTCCAAGATAACTAGAAACTGCAGGGCCGAGTGCTGAATTAGCTTCAGCTGTGACGATCTTACTCATGGTTGCTGTGGAATTTCTACTGCGCAAGCTCTGCTGGGGTTTCCTACGACGGGAAGCCACTATGAGTAAAGCATTGGTTCTAGGCTGATGTCTCGGTCTGTGGATATTAAGTTATCGTGGTGTATTTAGAAGGTCAATATTGTCGAATCCTGTTAATATTAATAGGCTATATAAATAATACTTTTACCCTTTTCATTATGTAAGTATGCTTAAAAAAATATTTTCTTTCTTTTAAATTCAGGCCTATGAAATGGTATATGGAGCACACTTTCGTTTTAAGCCATGAGCCACGACTGAGTAAACCTATGTGTAACTTGAATACTTCAGGCATGAAAACTAAGTTGCATAAGCCAGATCTCAGCAATTTCTTTGTACTTGGTTTGGTATGGTACTAATGTTTGCTTCCAACAATTTTATGATAATGATAAAGTAAACCAAATATGGTAGTTAAATTAGCTGTACATGTTGTAACTTACACCTCACAAGGATATGATGAAGCATCCAAAATGTTTGTAGATATGATGGTGTATCAAGGGCACAATTTGGTCACTAAGGCACACACCTAACGTGACTGTCACCATAAGATGTATGATCACCTTAATTCATGCTCAACTTTAGGTTATGATCACAATAATCAACTGGCAAATGCAGGGATCTTAATCCATACTTATTTTTAGATTATGATCATTGTATTCCGTTGGTTGACATAAGGAATCTTGAAATAATTTTATCTTTAGATGTGAGACCACTGTATTTTGTATTAAATGTAGATTATCTTAATCTCGTGTTCATCTTCAGCTATATGATCATTACTTACCTCTCCAATAAATGTAGGGAATCTTAATCTATCCATGTTCCCCTTTTTGATGTATGATCACAGTGCTCTACAAGATTAGATTTATATACTTTACACCATTTACTAGATGCACATCTATATATATACACAAATACAAAAGATGCTATAAAATATCTTCGTATAAGACACATGGAAATAATAAGCTTATATTGCAGACTGAAAGAATCTTATACATAAGAAAATAAGGAAAATTATCTTATTATGGTAGGCAACACACCACTGAACAGATCAAGTGTCCTAACCATTCTATTCATAAATAAAAGAAAATAATTAAAGAATGAAATCAATGGGATAATGGTATTTTATCTTAATATATTTATAATGAAATATATTTGGAGGCTAATGCTAGAAAGATTTAAATTTATTACATTTGTCTTTAATACCAAGATTGGAGAATGAAGATAACCGAATCAACCTAATGCAAACTTCCACAGATATCCAAGCAGAAGCAACAGCAATTAACTAACACCACTACTTCCTTGCAAAGTGCCTCTATATAGTCTATCCAAATACAGATCTATCAGTAAATTCTCTCATCACGATTCATTAATAGACACGTGACAGAAAACATAGAACACATATAATACATTTGTTTTATTATTTTACATAGCTAAGCTTTGCAAGAATGCTATGTTACTATAAGCACCATAAGGAATTGAGAAGTTCAATATAGAACACCAAATATCAACTAAATAGCAGGAAGATACTGCCACTGTTTCCAAAGCAATAAATATAACTAAACTATAACTGTATTAAAATAATGAAAATACAATTCACAATAATTATGAATTTAGTACCTCTCAAAAATTTAGAGTCTTCTACAAAAAAACAAAGAAACTAACTTATTGCAGGTCATCTAAAAAATATGTCCTTATATACCGGTATATGTGCACTTTTACATGGAATTCCTCAACTCATTTACATATTGTAACACTTTACACCTAGTTGCTACATGTAACTTTGGAAAGGATGAGCTATCCAAAATAATTTAGTTTCATATAAGAAAGGAGAGAAAATAATTTAGGTTTTCTATCTAGTGTAATTTATATGCCATAATTCCACAATATCCAGGAAGGTAAGAAATTTTCTGAACTTTAAACATTTCAGAGTCGGAACTGGAGGCTATCAACTGTGATATCATACCTGGATGGCAGGTTGGACTGTACTCTTTGAATTTTCCAATAATCCTTCAAATCTCTAAATTATTATACTTTTGGTATAATAAAAAAAAAAAAAAAATAAAAAAAAAATAATAATAATAATAATAAAAAATAATAATAAAAAAGGAATACATTCCTCCATGAAGGTTATTATAATATAATAAGTATAAGATTCCTATAACTCAAAAGGTGAAAAAATATTCATTACCTGAATACTGTTGAGGTCACGGCCATAGAAAATTTAAAGTCTTAAATATTGCAGGTCTCAAGAAAGATGTTTTGATAGATACAGTTAAAGGTCTGATTACCACTTCACGACAATCTTCTACTCTGAAAATTGCGGGATTTAACTGGTTTGCGAACATTATCCTAATGTAAATGTTAAACAAGTTAACAACAAGCTACCACTTAAGACTTCACCCTAAAACCAAATTAATCTTCCATCCTAGTGACTTATGTGTATGGAATTCTCTCTGTTTACCTTTTGTTGTAATCAGAGTTTGGTTATAATTCCAGCATATAATTAAGCTACACATAGCTATTATAAAGGAAGATTATACATATTTCCTTATAATATGAAGATGTTACTTAGAATATACATGTAAAGATTATATTTAAAACATATAGGAAAGAGAAGAATTTTCTTCACATTAGATATTTCAACATTTTGGAGATATACATATTCCAAATTATGCACCCGGAACAAATTTTCAATTCCACTGTTTAATGAAAGAAACATAAAACTGATAAATGACAGAGAGGAGAGCAGCATATATCAGACTAATGATTGTGAGATGGAACTTAAACATGTGCCAGGTACAAAATTATTATATTGTAAAACATTGTATTATGTTCGACTTCTGGAGCAACTTTATCTCTCGTGGCTGTCAAACTTACAAGATTAAAATTCTTGTAAGCTTTGAAGCTTTCACGATGTTCATTAGTTATTGTGTGTTCATGGTTATCTACCATGTCTGTATTAATAAATTCAAACTTTGGGCCATCCTTAGCTTTGTGAGCTTCATTGTGATACGGTGGACTAGAATGAGTGTGGTTTTACTTATTTAGAACATTTGGGGAATTAAACGAGGAATAAGTCATTCCCTGATTGGCTTAGACTTTCTCTATATACAACCATCAGATGTTGCATTGAGTCTGGGGGCATTTTAGCCTAGCAGCGAATGCTGTACCACTGGCTGCCAAGCTGCTAAATCTCTCCAGGACTCTATGCCTTGTCTGATTGGTTGCTCATAGGAACAGTCCTAGCCAATAGGAGAATGACTTACACCATTTTTAATTCCCCAAAAAGTACAAATAAATAAACCCTAGCTCAATCCAGTCCATGTGGTTGGAAGAAGGCTTCAAGGGACAGACTTGTGACATCTGATAAAAAAAATGGATAAAAATATTGTTTTTTGTTGTTGGTATTTTGCATATTAATTTACACCTGTTCTAGGCTAATGAAGAATGGAATCAATTATAGCCTAGGTGCATTTGGATGTCTGTAATGTGACTTTGAAGGGTCTTGCACACTTGATGTTGCAACTTTACTCTATTATTACAAAACACAATATTTTCTCAGTAGATATTTAAAATTATTATTCCAATAATTTTCAGGCTAATGTTGGACAAGGAAATCCATGTATTTTTCAGGCTACTACTTTAAAGAAATTAATTCTTTGGACCCATATTATATAAAGCACATTGTTTTAAAGGCAAAAATTGTGTTTCAAATTGAAAGCTAATTTATCTCAAAACTCCCCCCTTCCCCACATATTTCACTTTCAAATTGTTCCTGGCATAACAGTTTTTAATCAATTATTTTGAAATTTTCATGTGTCTAGACATACCAGTGAACAATACTTACAACATAAATTTTTAATTAAAAAGTTATTTATTGCCCTTAAAATATTTTGTTAAATTCACTTGGAATGGGAAGACACAATGAAGTGAAACAATATCAATACATAATTATGTATTAATATATTGTTTATTAATTAAACTCAACAAAATTAAGTAAAATATTATTCAAGTATTTTTTCTAAAAGAAACAGTCAATTCTATTACCAAGCATGTAGTGACTTTTTTGGTTTGAAGTGTCAAGACATCAAATCTGCAATTTGGATCCAAAAAAACTGAACACAGCACTGTAAAGACCTTCTGCCAAAATAGTTTTTCTTTCTCAAGATCTAATAACTTTATGGTTCTTAAAATTTTAGGGTTTAGGACTTGTGGGAAAACACTTCCAGGGTTAGGTAAAGAATTAACAAAATCTTATGGAAAATGTACAATTTCTAAATTTCACAGGACGGTCCCTTTAAGTGCTAAAGATGGACAAAAGCTTGAAGTTAATAATATTGGCACGCCTGATAACCAATGATGGAGGAATAGATGGTGATAGGTAAGAAAGGAGGGGAAAAAATGAATGACAAACACAAAGTAATGTGTAAGAAGAATTGCCAATCATAAAGCTCATTTTGGCAAAATGATTGGAATGGATATCTCATATAGGCTGAACTGGATTCAACAAGGCTTAAATGATAAGAACAACTGTGTTGTTTATGAAACTAATTATGGCATTTAATCCGATGTAATTGATCTCTCCATGAACACAACATGTTACACTATGCCCCTGTCTATCAAAGCCGAACACAAATACCTACTACATGTTACAGAAATTCCATTTCACGTTCAATGCCAACAAACTTCAGCTGTTCTGTAGGTCCATATCTGAAATGAAGAATAAATATATATATATATTTTTTTTTACAGTTTGGAAATTAAATATTCATAGAGGAGATAGATCAGAAGATAGTGTCAAAAGTGCGAATTGTCAAAATATTTTGTTTTTCTATTTTTATATAACTGAATAATAAATTATCTTGACTTAATGTATACGATACTGTGTTTGAGATATTCGAAGTTAAAAAGATTCAAGTCCATGGTACATTGACTGGAAGATGCGACTCAATCCCACGAAATGTGGTAAGCATAGAGTGACACTTCACACTCAATGTAACCAAACTAAAAATATCACTTTATTAGCAATAAAAGGCTCACTTAGTCTGTATATACTGAAACTTGTTCTAAATCTTAATTATGTCTAATCCAATCACAATAAAAATTACATATTGTTTAGGGTTATCAGTCAACTGGATTTTGGTGGAGTGCTCCAGTATTTAATATTTTTGCTTCTGTTCAGCAGGAATTTCCAATATTGTGGAAAAGTCTGGAATTTCATTATTTTCTGCTTGAAAATATTAAACTGCCGCTCGATATGAGTAATTCATAACTAGAGTGCAGATTTTACATATCTGCATGTTTTTTTTCCCCCTTAAATAATTTAAGGTCATGAATACAGATTAATTAATTTCTTGTTATTCGAGATCAATGTGTAAGATTTCATGGTGAACATTTGAAAATTCTTAATACAAAAAGGAGATTGTATCCTGCTATTCATTTTGGTGTGTGTGTATGGTTTTTATTATTAAGTGCAAGAATGGTACTTTATGAGATTGTGTAGGGGACAGGAAAATATGTCTGTCTGTACATGCGATAACTCAAATATGCTTTATTGGATTTTCATGAAACTTGGTATACACATTTACAACATCCATGGCAAGAAACCTATTTACTTTGGACCAAATCGGTTGACTGGTACCGGAGTAACGACTAATTAAAGATCACATGCTTTTTAAATGGGAAATCATGACTATATTACAAATCATTGCTCATCATTGAGGGCCTCGAATCAAATGCAGTCAATTGTTTGAAAATTTATTATATCACGCCTTACTTTAGATGTGAGGCATTTGTTGTAATTTCGTTCTGTTGTTATCCCACTTATTCCTTCACATATGCTTATCAAAATAAATAAATAAATAAATAAAAGATTTAAAACACATCTAGCCTAGCTGTTGAATAATTAAACACAGAAGCTGTTGATATAATATTGTGCATTCTATCAAAATGTATGGCTACCGATATCTACATTATATTTTAATGTGAGTATTTTTCAGTTTAAACATTGCTGTGAAAGCAAATAGACCTAATGTAATTCCTGACAGATTGATTTCAGATTGAATTTAATTCATTCATAACTAGACTTCGGACTTTTAGGTCACTAAAAATGCTGTTTTTGGTACCTAAAATAGGCTTTAAAAATTGGAAAAAAGGTTCTAAAAATCGTTAAATAGTCTCTTATAAAGTCGTTAAGTTGCCAATTTTCTGAAATAAGTTATCTCAATTGCAATACAGAATATTATTGAAGTCACCATTAATCAATAATCATGATAAAACACAGATATAAGCCTATGGTACACAGAATTATATAGACCTATTACCAGGACCTGTATTACTACCATAACAGTGAAAACCTGATCCCTGCGCCCAGAAGCTACGCACGCTAGCACATTCAACCCCTTGTAATTATCCCTCAGTGATTCAAAGAACTACGTTTTTATGTTTGTTTGTTTGTTTTGTTTTAGGTCCTATAAAAGTATCAGTTTTAGGCATAGTCACTTATGAAACATGCATATACAAGTTTTCGTCCATATATCACTTAAGGATTAAAATAGGTTTTTACCTAAAAGTCTATTCATAACCTATACTGCTGCTTTAAACCTGAAACAAACATGTCAGCAAATCGTAGGCCTACAATTATATCATTAATATGAGTATGTGAGTATGAATTAATGTTAAGAATCAAACTTTAGACCTTTGTTCTTCAGTAAGCCCTGCTTAATGAATCGATCTGGAACTTAACTCGGAGATCTATTACAAAAATAACTTCTTTTCTGCATACACCTATCATAATTGCAATTATCACTGATTAAAGAAAAGCATTCTAGGACTTTGTTTACCTGATTTTATTATTATTATTATTGCTAGCATTAGCTTTTACAGCTCTCTTGACCTACATACCAGCAAGACGGTAACCTCTGAAATCTAAACTGCAAGATTGCATTACCTAACAGTGGCACTGGGACCTAGGGACTTAGGCCCCTTTTGAGTCCTCTCTAGAAAATCTGTGGGCTGAGCCCCCCCCCCACTGAAGTTCTCTTTTAGAAATTTATAGATACATTCCAAATTAATTCAAGCGTATTATATTTATTTGCCATCCAGCACATTGCTATTATTGTCTGTCTGAAACAGCCTATCTCTCTCTCTCTCTCTTGTAATTCCATTCCTTACTTCTGTAGATTGCAATTTCGACTGTCAAAAATTGAAAATGTTTGCACATAAATATTTTGAATTTGTATTATTGAGCCCTCCCAATATTTTCTTTGTATTGGTGCACCTGTGTAAAATGTATATAGTTTTCTACTCCTTCCTCAATCTCTTAACATACCTTTTACTAACAAAGAAACTTTATTGTTATGGAATCATGCATACCAGTACATTTTATTTTTTGTAATCTTTTTTAATGTATTGCTTGATACCTGTGTATCCTTACTGTAACTGCAATTATTTAACTTATGACAGCTAAGCTCAAGCTGTTATTCAGCTTATTCAATTCAATGAGTTTATGTTTTCATAGTGGAAAGAAATCCAAGTTTGGATACAGACTTAAGAGTGAAAAAAATTTAACAATGCTTTCAGGTGAGTCAAAATTACACAGAAAAGGAGTAGCTTTCAAGTTACTGTCCTCTAAATTCATGTGAAGTTGAAAACACATTTTCTGTTTATAAGATTACAGATACAGAATTAACAGCCGTATTTGGCTTGTGCAAATTTTCTATTTTTAGTTCATGTATTCCTAAATCTTTGCACATATCTGCATGCGTAATTGCATTTTTTTTGCACATAAATCCACACAGACAGTATTCATAACATTCTTTCAGAGATGAAGAATACTGACATGCTCTCTCTGAACTGCTGAAGATTTGCCAGTTTTATTTTGCAATTCTTAGCAATTATGCAGTTTCTGAATGTGTGCTTGCCCTGATCAATGCTCAGTGAATGAAAAAAGGAAGATCAAATTTGAAATTTTTTAACCCCTGGGGAAAAAAAGGTGTCCGTACGGCATGCTGTTAAGTACTGCCAGAAAAAAATCACTGAACAGCAGTATATATTCACTGGATGCAAGAAACAACCAACTTTCTTTAAATACAATTCGAAATACTTGGAAACTGTTTCCATGCATTGAGTATACTAATAAAACAAAATTAAGTTTTTTTTTTTTTTTTTTTTTTTTTTTTGCAAAATCTCTAAATAACAAGGGCTTGTTAAAAATAGAAATAACAGTGTCAAATCAGTCATTGTAATATCAGAAGGGAAACAGAAAACAAATCTCTCAGTGAGTAAAAGAAATAAAAAAAGTAATATGGAATATTGAAAAATATATAAAAAAATCATACCTATAATCAAAGAATAATTCTTCTCCAGGCTGAATAGCTCTTTTAGCAAAGATGCCAATGCGATGATCTCCATTAACCATCATCACTTTGGCATAACAGTTGGGATTGATGGAATGGTTAGCAAATCTTATCTTGTTCCCTTTGCGTGTTGCATCAACAACAAAATCTGAGAAGAAAACATCTCTGATGAATATTCACAAATGGGCAGACATTATGATTACCATAATATGTATATGTTCTTATTATTTAACTATTAATATACAAACATACCCAGGTATAATGGAGGAGAGAGAATGAAGAAAGTTAATAGAATAGGAAGGAGAGAAGGGATATAGGTAGTGAAGGGAATAACTCATTTTGAAACAAAGAGAGAGAAAAGGAAAAGAAGGCAACGGAAAGTAGGGAAAATGAAAGGAAACAAATTAGAAAAAAAGCAGAAGAAAAAAAAATGATGAAAGAGAAGAAAGAAGAGTTCCATAGAAAAGATGGAATAAAGAAAACAATAAAGAAAAAATTTTAAAAAGAGAAAGATTATATAAATAATTACTGTTACTTTTAAGTAGCTAAACTATGTATCAAGTTGTTAATACATCACAAAACATGAGAAGCCAAGGAGAATTTACCGTTATTGAGGTTGAAGAGGAAGCTGCACATGTATTTGTCATATACTTTGCCCCGACGGTCAGCCTCATCTTGAGATATTATCTCACCACAATACTCTGAAATGAACTCATTTTTCTGTGCACTGTCTTTCAAGAATATTCCCCATCCTGCTACATCTGATGGAGCCATCAAGAGATGCTTATCTGTAAAATGGTATCAACACAGCTTGTGAAAGGAAACATTTTCAAATATAAGTAGTATGGTTAGTAATTAACACACAATACTTTGATTAAAACATTTGAGATTAAGAAGGAAGCTCTGGAAGAATGGGTGAATGAACATAGTTACTCAATAAAGAATTTTCAAGTAGAGAAAATAATAAAATGAGTAGTTTTATAATTTGGAACTTAAATTTAATGAGAGCTTTGAAGTGTCACTTTTGTCAAATTACATTCTTCATACTACAGAATTAATATTATAAATCTTAGACAGCATGGCTAATTAACCCTTTGCATGCAGAATTTAATACATTTAATCTAATGTTCTCTGTGATAGGGCAGAGTTTAATATATTCAATTCACAACACTGGCAGACCTCTCTGGCAAGAGAGTGCACCAAATTGATACTAGATGTCATGGGGGATCTCTTTCACATCTCCTGCAGTCAATCCCCTTCATCGCATGATTTTCTCATAGATCGCATCAGTCAAGGAAATTTTTATTGCTTTGAAGAGGGGTGGAAAGTTTTTCTGGGGATTTTCTTTAATATTTATTTAATGTTTAGAAGTGAATCCAATAGTCCCATGATGTCATTCATAGTGACTTGAGCATGAGTGAGAAGGAATTTAAACAAGATGATGCTACTGAGATCAACAGCAACAGAAGTGATTTTTTCGATCATCACCTACTTACTTCAGGGGTGAATATTATATTCAGAACATGGTAAATGTTTGATGCTATGTAGTATGGCATGGTTTTTAGGAAAATCTGCGTGATTTAAATAATTTTTTAATTTAAAGGAGAATCTGCCATGTACAGCCATAAAATTCGCCACTCGCAAAGGGTTAAATGCACTTAACATAGTGATTCTGTACTCTAATATCATTTTACACATTTACTCATCATAGTTTAAAGTTTCGGGAATACAATAAAATAAAATAAAAACTGCAGGAACAATTGTGGGACACTGGCAACAGTCACAGGTCTTTGTTGCAATACACTCCATCATTAAATAAACATAAAACCAACCAACATTACTTCTTGTGTGAAAACAAGTGATATTTAACTTACGCAAGCCTCGCTGCACACTGACATTCTTGCAAGAGATTTTAGTGATGTCAAATTGATCTGCTCCACAAGTCTGGCACAGATCTGGATCACATTCACGCACAGCCAAATAACAAGGACACTGTTTGGTGTTGCACTGTGCTTTGCAGCGACATCCTGGAAATCGATTTTGACCTAGAAAAAAGAATTACCATATAGCAAATCCACTGTGCCTGCATTATCCAATCTATAGTTCTTTTTCAATATTCATTTTATTCTCATTTACTTAAGGACGGGAGTTTACCAACTGTTGATCTCTTTATGAACACAGCAGATGCTAGTTTCAACTCACCAGTGATCTTCAATATCATTACGGATTAAAAGTTACGCAAACTTTTCACAAAAATGTATTAATTAGTTTAATATAAGCTTATAGCTTTTTCTCCACTTTGAAACGATTTACTTATCTATGTTTTACAAGTCAAAATGGTGAAACACATTCTGCTAAGACTCTTCTTTATGTTTAAAACATGTCTTCCCATACAAAAATATTAAGCCTATATTATTTAATATACTATTTCCAGAGAAAAAAGGCTAATGTGATAACCAAACATTATGACAGAAATGGGTAACACAGTTACCATGTTAAATTACAAATACTCTGCATTAAAATCATAATTATAAATACATTATCTTGCATGACATGACTATTTTAGTATGCAGAGGAGTTGTGTAATGTTCAGGAGCCAATCGCAACAAATGGGAATTAGGAAAAGAGATTTTGTAACCAATCGGTTTTGTTTACATCCACTTCAAACTTTAGCTGGATGGTGTAATCTTCAATGGCCTTAATTATCGTGCAAAATTTTGTTTATTCCTGTTAAGAGGATTAAATCTAGTAGTTTTTAAATATTTGGTGATTTTTGGGAAACTATATCACATTGTACTACGATGTATTCTACAAAATAATATTATCCTATTTTAATTTCACACAAGTTCTTATAACATTGTTATGAAAATAAATTATGTTCACTATCCATTTAGTGAGTATTTACTTACAATAGTGAAGTTAAAATTTTTTAAAGTTTAATGTATAATTTTACACTCCATGCGTTGTTTGTAAATTTGTTCACCGTTGGCATACAGTATACTTACAATCAGAACTGCACTGACAAAACTTCTCACAGAAATTTTGTGCACCAATACATGGGCAAAGCAGCTGGTCGCATGGCTGATTGGGATGGTCGCATGGAGTGAAGTTGTACACATGATTAGAACTAGAATCCTTCTTAAGTTGAATCTTACGGCAATGCATTGACCACAAACGATGCTTCTTCTTCTTCTTGCGAGGTGGAGTAAAGTCTTTAAGAGATTCTTCTGCAGGAATATCTGCAGCCTCTTTCTGTGCAAACTGATATACCTAAAAGTTTTACAACAGATTATGTGTAAACAATGAATAAACAGTAGAATATTTGGGAGGAGAGGGGAATAAGGATTGTGAAGTGCAGCATAGGTATATGCCAGGGACTTTTGTTATTGTAAGGTGCTGATCTCCCTCTTTTCAGAAATAAAATTGTTACAGCAAACAATAATAATTACAATTATTGTGATCCTGACAGGGAAACCCCAACATAAGCCAGAAAAATAAGTTCTCTGATTTGAATGAATTTAACTTCAGCATAAAATTCCAAGCATTCTTTCATAAAAGCATGGGTGTCCCAGAAAAAAAAAGGGGGGGACTAGCATAAAAATGATGCACCATTTTGCATGCCCATAGATGAAACAAATTCACTATGAGAGCAATTCAAAGTCTGTCAGCATATAGTGTCATCTGTTGTCTAATTCCTGACACCATCAGTTCTCTGTTCTCTGCCTTGTGCTGCCATCTGTAGCTAAATATTTCAGGTGATGTATTGCACCATGCATTGAAATGCATTATAACCCTGCTGTGTTGTGACGACGTGCAGGCTACCCCAGGGTTGCATAAAACAGTCTGAACTTCAAGAAATACATGCTGTGCTCTTGTTCTGGAGGAAACTGACAAATTTATTTGCAATTCTTTCTCCATTTATGATTACAAAAGAAATTTTCAAATTCATTCAGCAATGCCAGCAATTTAAGCAGTGAAAGGGTTAAACATGCTCAAACTGAGAAACCAGCAGTAGCAGTCCATGTGTGGAATATGGACTTTAAAATCAAACAGAGGCCTGAGCTAGTTAAGTGCATCCAGGGGGGTTCAGGGGTTGAAATTCTATGTTAAAACATAATTGAAACACAGAAGCTTAAATTAAAAAATCATAAGATAATTAACAGATTAACTTAAAAGATTTGTACAAAAATCCAACATACCTGTTGACATGTCTTGGTAAGCATGATTTGAGAAATTGCACAATAATTACTGAGGAAAACTTTATGCAGTGCTCGGAACAGAGACTGATCAGCTCCAGTCCATTCATAGTTATCATCAGCTCCCATTGTGCCTAGGAGAGAGAACGATGTTGTGGTCGACATCAGCTCCTGATTTCCATTGGTCTCTAGGATTGCTATTTTGGCAGCACTAGCACTTCCAGAATCCTTCCTAGAATTACGCTTGAACTCTGGAAAAAAAATCCCTAATGTAAGAAAAGACGCTAAAGAAAAAAGAACTGTTGTGAGATGATCATAACTTATTTTACAGTAAGCAAAGATCTTGCAATTTTCTCACATCACTTTCCAGCAGAGAGGAAGCAGCTGCCTAGGAGTGTGCATTGCACTGCCTTCCCCCTTAGGCAATGCATAGTTGGTCATGAAGTCGGACTAGTCTCTGAGTGTTGTGACCAAGAGAGCTACTTTTAAGACATTGGCGGCTGGTGTGCAGCTCCCCAACTCTTGTGGAGCAGGCAATTTAAACAGATCCACAAGTGCACGTGTTCTTGAATACTACTAGGCATATTTTTAAGCTGCATCATTCCCTATTTGTAATTATAGCTATAAGAAAAGAAACTACTCATGTACTCACCAGTATTTCCAGGAGAGAATCGCCATAAATGGTACCATTCAAAACAATACCCCTAGTGGAGGAAAATCTAGCAGAAAAGAACACTCATATTTGTCTCTTTCCTCTTGTTGTGTAAACACTCAGCATCTTTATATTTACTCCCCACCCCAATTTTTTCCTCTAATTTATGCATCTTCATACTGCCCAAAAGTAATCCCGGGGATCTTGAAGTCTTGAAGCAGGGTCTTGATGCCTGCACACTGTGAGATGGATATTATACTTACTTCTTGCAGGTTTTGTTAGTTTTGCTGTTATTACTATCTGTAACTGAGCACACTGTATAGCAGTAAAAAAATATACATTCTATGATGCTTGCTTTCTGGATTCTTAAAATTGCACAGTATATCCTGAAGGAATCAATTAACTACCAAAGGATTAATTTTTGCTCTATTTTTACAGCCATCCTCAAAAATACGATAAAGTGATAGGTACTGATTTGCTCTAACCAATCCTTTCATAGATTTATTATTGTCCAGCATGCAAACTGGTATCTCAAGGTTTCTCTTTTCTTGTTTTCTTTTCCCAGTGATGGCTTCATCTATATTATTAACCATTTGAACCTTCCACTTATCTTTCCATTTCTGCAGAAGAATTCATTTCTGAAAACACTGTTCCCTTAATTCAGTATTTTTCTTGCTTCATTAAAAAATGCAGTGAATCTTCTACTTGCCCTAACAGTGCTAAAAATTTATGCTTTCCTCTTTAATAGTTTCTTCTACGATTTTGACATTATCATAATAATTGTCCTGGTAAATGTTGTGCCACAAACGTAGATTACATTGCAAATTAGTTATTCTGGGTGAAGCAATCAGTACGGCACTGGCTTTCTATGCCCTAAGGCGCAAGTTCGAATCTGGCCCAGGTCAAATTCATTTACACGTGCATAAATATGACAGTCCCAAATTTGTAGTTTTACAGGCATGTAAATCCAGTCACAAGCCTAAATACACTCGTCAGTAACAAACCATCCCAATACCAACATAATAGTCTTTTTGGGGGGTTTCTCTTCAACTTAATACATTTCTGGATTACGAAATAACTAACTCTTGTTAATGTATGGTGTTTCAGATAGCAGTCCTGGGATCTGCACTGTTGGATGCTTGGTCCCATAGTAGCATTCCCTCTCGATTCCTGAGATGCAAGCAGGAACAAGGACTGAGTAATAATGACTTTGTTGGTCTCAAGAATAGCATTATAATCGTAGGTAATATATGGTCAGTGAGGTGCCACCCTAATAAATATCATTATAAATTACATATACCATAACAGATGTGTCCAAGTGTATCGAAGATGGTGAACAACAAAATGAATTATAGAACTGGTTGCAACAAGGCATGGAATCTTTTCGTGAACAAGTCCTGAAAACAGCTATTTCATATTCTGAATTAGTAACTTTACGTATTGTGCTGAAGTGTAATATAAGTGTGATTCCATTAATCGTTAATTATGTTGCATGAATCAAGGTATGGTTATATTTGAATATGATGCCTATTACAAATGATGTGTGGAACACTGAATCCTTGCTCCTAGGATACAATCCATTCACAGTCAATTTTCCTCTTCAGAGCTTGACTTCTATTTCATCCAGCCTTACCATCCATTCTTGTTGACCTTAATAAAACCTGTTGTTCTTCTATACCACATTCTTTAATACAAATCAAGATTCTACAGTTTACAAGTTTTCTGGAAGAGTAGGTTCACATACTTAAATGACCTTGCCATAGAATCACAGCCTCATCTGGAATTTACATAGAATCACAGCCTCATCTTATACACAGATTGGAATTCGGGGATGCATGTTCTAACACGGGTCTTGCAGTGAACAATCTGCCTATATTATTCTACCTGTACATATTTCTGCAGTCTGAGTTCTTGTAACATCAGAATTATTGAAGTGTATAATTTCCTGCAAGTTATACTGTTGACTTTATCACTTTGTCAACATAATGAAATTAATTTGTAACAACTAATCATGTAAAACATGAAAACATTAATTATTTTTGCTGTTATATTATGCTACTTTTTCCACTACATTTTATGAACTGGCCAACACAACTAGTGAATGAGTGAAGAGTCCAGCCAATGCACAAATTGGTCGATTTTGGATACAGTCTATTATGATTCATGGTATACATCAGCGATCCTCAACCTGCGGCCTGTGACTTAATTCCTAGCGACCCGCAAATAAATATCAATTTTAACAACAATGCCAATATTGACAATTTAGTGACAAAGAAACAGTGTTAGGTCTCACATTAAATTCAAGAATGTTACTGTGCTTTGTGTTATTCATCAACATTGCAAAGAGGAAGACAAAATATAATACCCACACATGTATTAAGTAATCCCTACAGATATTGTAATGTAATTGATATATTTGTAACTAGCATGTGCCCGCGGCTTCGCCCGCGATAATTATTTCAAAAATTAAAAATTAAGAGCATAATAGTTAAATCATTATATTTATTAACACCTAAATCACGTGGACTACATACCACGATTAGATAGCATCGCCTGGTAAAAGCGACCTCAGATTCGAGTTCCTTGGTCCAGAAAACCCCTGTATAGTGAGTTTCGTCCAAATAAAACAATGTTTGACCATATTAGGGCTTACAACATTCAAGCGGTCGCGAAAGTTTAATTTCTAAGGTATGACAAAAATAGACAAAGCCAACTGTAATTGTCAAACTTCCATTTAATTTAATTCCAAACCCATCTGAAACCCACTGGTAACAATATGTTTTAATGTCAAATGTGATTCGGATTCGATAATTCTGTGTAAAAAGGGATTAAGTATTCTCAAAAACACTTGATTTTTGGCATTTAAAATCAGAATTTTTCAAAATCCTTTCTTAGTGAGCACCTACATTATGAAACGAAGGTACTGTCAAAATTTCAAGTCTCTACCTGTTATAGTTTAGGCTCTACGTTGATTCCTGTCAGTCAGTCAGGACAAAGCCTTTTATATATATAGAGAGATACTTATCATGTTATTAATAACCAATAAATCAATGAGGCCAGCTAGTATTTTATCAAAACGAGAATGGCTCTTTAATTTTTTAAAAATGTTGAGGATCACTGGGTTACATAACACAGTACTCACTTCAGTGTCCTGGCTTCTTATTTCTGAAGGAATCAATGGAAAATAACATGCTAAATGATTTGAATCTGTCACAAGAAAATGACTTACAAAAGATAAGAAACCTCAGGCATAGAAGAATATAAAATGAGTGTAAGAGATACCTTATTGCACAATCTAATACTAGAAATGACCTTAAATTACAAATCAATTTTAACCTAACAATTTCAGGGTCCACTGTCATTTCTTCAAGCAACTAGAAATTTATTAAGTTGTCATCTCAGGAACTTTGAATAAATAACGACCAAATAAGAGCTGCTTATAAATCTGCACATGATGGAAGCGCCTTTCAGCCAGAGGTTTAGACTAAAAAATGAGGAACTTTTCACTTCATCTGCATTGGTTTCATTCACCTTTTTCTTATTTTTTTAAATACCGGCACTCTTTTCTCCCAGTTTACTTCTTTCTTAGTTCTTTTAGATGGGATGCACTTTTTCCCTGATTGGTTCCATCTGTTGCGTAATCAGAGATAACTCAGTTAGTTCTATGGATACAGTTTATATTCTGGTTTCACTAGACAATGGCCCTAGCCTTCTGATATAGGTTACTGACTGGTCAGCCCACACACCACAAGATTTATTTGGTCACATTCAATTTCTTGGGATGACAATACAGCGCATAGTTGAAAATATGGTTTTCATGGTCTTAGTCTATCTATGGTTTGTATCTCTTAGACATTTTATAAAATGTACTATACCCTACTTAAATCATGCAACAATTGTACAGAATTAAATTTTAGACACCAAAGGCACATTTAATGCCTTAAAAAATGGCTTACAAAATTAGAAAGATTACTAAACATTTAACAGTCTAGGGTCTACAAATCTCGCTTCCAGAACTGGAAGCCACAGAGGCATAAAAAGGAATAATTATATAATTAAAAGCAAGAATATATGCTGAGTGTTTAAAAATCACAATTTTGTAGACCCTGTAAGAAATTCTTGTTTTTTACCTCCATGATTCCAGAGTCTTCCATTCCAATCAATCAATGGAATGTACAGCCTACCAGCCGGACCAACAGCTAGTAGTCGTTAGAATCAAGAACAGAAGAGATTACAGAAGGCAAACAATTTATCCAGTGGACTTTGTTCAATTTTTTTCAACTTAATGCAGAACAGAATACTTCACTGACGATTGTATATTTCAGGTATGCTTATTCTGTGGCTCCCGACCTTGTAAACAAAGTAAGGATGTAATTGTGTAGCCCAGTCCCAATTCATTACATGTCGTTAAGGACAGCATATTTTGTGTAAGTTAAGTGCTAGTAAGGTGCTACTACAAGTTGAGCATACCTGACACGCATCATGGAAGTAATCTGATCCCAGAACAATGCCTTCACTGGATAATTAAGAAGTTTGATATTCCTACCACCACACTATTAGGAGAAGTAATGTATTACAATTCATTAAAGATAATGCAAAGAATATAGAATAACTATAATTTGCAATACGAAGTAAGTTGTTTTCAAGCATCAGACATAACAAGTGTATATCAAGCTGTGATATGCCAGCTAGTGAGTGGTAGGCAAAATAAGTTGGGTAAAAATCTTATAAGATTTGGGTCATTATAACAAGACCTCATCACTACCCTTAAGTAAAAATATTGCCTTCTATGAAAAATTGTTGTACGTGTTCATAAAATTTCTATAAAAATTGTTTTGACATTCATAATTTCCATATTGACATTCATTTGTTATTTTCCATCATTATTTAACTGAAATCATTAATAGATGGAATACAAAAAAATGGAGACTCCCTATGTTATGAAAAATGATGACTTTGTACACATTTCATTTACTTTTAATGCAAATAAAAATATCCTGGAAGATGACAGAAAAAAGAAAATATCCTGGAAAGTTGGAACAAATTTAACAGCTGGGAAAGAGAGACAGAAGAAGCTGAACTAGATTCTGAATATAATTATCACATCTCATTCTATCATAATCTTTCGTTAAAAATTATTATGCATACAGGTATATGGGCCTGTAAGTAAAAAAACATCAAGAAGTGCAGCCCAATCTCACACAGATTTGGCATAAGAATCACACACCCTATGTGACAATATATATAAAAGGTAACTCATTCAATTTGCTTTCACACACCTAGATTTTTCATGCTCCTTAATGTTTTGTAGGGGATAGATATATAAGCATTCATGAGCCACAGATTATTGTCTCTGTTGGACACTACATGAGAATATTATAGGAGAAAAATTCCTCCGGCACTGGGACTTGAACCCAGGACCTTTGGCTATTCGCGCCAATGCTCTACCAACTGAGCTAAGCCGGAGCTCAATTCACAGCGCCAGATGGAACTTCTCTCCTATGACTGATTGCCCTAATGGTCCACCTCACAGACAGACAAGTTATGTCATATGCAGTACTGTGAGGCACACTAAGTAGTGATTTTTGTGACCGGGCTCCCACTGTTATTGTACAGTTAACATTCAAGATAGATATTCTCATGTAGTGTCCAACAGAGACAATAATCTGTGGCTCATGAATGCTTATATATCTATCTTGAATGTTAACTGTACAATAACAGTGGGAGCCCGGTCACAAAAATCACTTCTTAGTGTGCCTCACAGTACTGCATATGACATAACTTGTCTGTCTGTGAGGTGGACCATTAGGGCAATCAGTCATAGGAGAGAAGTTCCATCTGGCGCTGTGAATTGAGCTCCGGCTTAGCTCAGTTGGTAGAGCATTGGCGCGAATAGCCAAAGGTCCTGGGTTCAAGTCCCAGTGCCGGAGGAATTTTTCTCCTATAATATTCTCTTTTGTAGGGGAAAAATGCCCTAGCCTTATTTCTTGTGTGTTTAGAACAAGGCTGAAAATTTAAAAGGAAGCCTTCCTGACCATTTTCCAAAGCCATTATTTCTAACATTCTTTTTTTCTATATAATTTTTCCAAACCCATTTTTTACAAGGTCTTTTTTTATGAATTACCATTTGTTAGTGCATCTTTCACATGTCAATGCGATGTAGAGATTTGTTTCGAGGACCGAGATGAATGGGTAATCGCAGATAGGAACAATTCTGGCAAGGCCTAACACCCATCATGATGATGATGACGAGGATGATGACGAGGAGGATGATGATGAGGATGATGATGACGATTATGATGATGAGTATTGTGAGTATTGAACCCCCCCATTGATTAAAAAAAGGGAAATTGTACAATTTTTTAAAGTCTGATTGTAAATGACTTAATACGAGTATAAAGCGTGGGAAGCTTAAAACTTGTTATTGTGCATCTTAATTTTAAAAATTTTCTGGGGGAGGACCCCCGAACCTGCCTCTCCCTGAGGGGTATCCCATACCCCCCAGACGTTATAACCCCCCCTCCCCCATATGGTCGGCCTGGTTTCGCCTATGCTTTCTATGGATGATATTGATAAGTGATCTGGGCAGCCTCATGCACAGAGGCTGTCAAGTGTGGCCATGTTGCTTTCCTGGGTTCATCCCATGCAGCAACTTGTGGGATCATAATATTGCATGACCCCATGAAAATGGAGGGAAATTGAAGCACATGATTTAAAACTTAGTTACGTACTGGTCACCATTAAAAACATTCAATAAGGAATGCTGTTCACATAATGTTACTTTTTTCCTGTAATTCTGTAACTTATATTACACACCTTTGTGAAAATGGAAAGGGAACCAAGAATAACTTAGTTCGCAGGCTTCCACGGCCAGAGTTATACTTAAAATGATAGTGATTGATATCCGGGTTAGGCCGCGTCGTGTTTATGGTGTCTTCTGACGTTTCGGACAACGTATCGTGTCCTTCTTCTGAGAAAGAATTGCAAGAATGTTGTCCGAAACGTCAGAAGACACCATAAACACGACGCGGCCTAACCCGGATATCAATCACTATCATTTTAAGGAACCAAGAATAGTCACTTCAGGGAAAGGAGGAATGAAACAATTGTTACTAAACATAATATCTGGCAGAAAGAATAATATTTAATGGGAATGTAAAAAATAATGATCAAAAGAATGTTCTGCAAGAGCCATCACCAATGACCATGGAGAAGATTTTCCCAAATCCCAAACGATGGGATGGTGCCTGTGAAGAATTATATTATTTCAATGTAAATTATATTTCATGATGAAAAGATCAAGGTAGAAGATGCCATATTTCCCGTTCCTACTTGATAACACTGTGGAACCAGTATAATTCAACCATTCATAACCAGCACACAACAATTAATCTGGGTGAGGGATTTCAAAATCATTAGCACATTGATCTAAGTTTTATTCAGCTCTTACAGAACTTCAAAAGAAACAGGGGAAACTCAGAATCTATTAAGGAAGTTTGAATGGGCAGAACAGTGAAGCAATTGAAAATCATAACATTTTTACATGGAAAATAAAATTAGTGAACCAAAAGTATATAATTGATATCATTTTTTTGTTGTTGTAAATAGTAGGTTTTTGGGGAAAAAAGCTTTCAGAATTTTATATTCGGAAAATTAGAAATAAGATAATTGTCTTTAAAAAAAATGGATTCAGAAAAATTTACAGGAATCAAAAGTAAGAGATAAGGTAGGCCTACTTAGTGTTAGGGTAAGGCACTTCAAAACCATGACGTTAACAGAAATGACATTGCAGGACAATTCTTTCCCATAGAAAACAATAGAAAAGGAAGATATTAAAGTATGTTCACCCTTTGTACACCAACATATATTATTGACAATGTTCTGAAATGTCTTGACATTATGCAGAACAGCAATAAATCTTATCTTATCTTATCCATTATCACCAACAAAATGAGAGACTTCTTGCACTTCTATATCTTATCTGTATCAGGCATGTACAGTGAACACCGCTTAATGTAATCTCAGATAAAGTTATCAATCGGATAATATTATCATTTTTATGAAGTCCCATACGGATTAATACAGATACATTGAAAAAATGCTGTCCATTGTGATCACATTTTCCCTTTTGCAGCTTTATTTCCAAGTACTGTACATCATTCAAAATTTAGTTTTTAAGGATTTCGTTCCTATTTAACTGTATTGTGTTGTACTGGAGGTAGCAATTCTGTTCCCAGCTCACCAGATGACCATATCGAAGGGGTGGCATTACATAACTTTCTCTTTTAACCAATAAAACATGGTTCACCAAAAAGTTAAGCTGCAGCTTTTGATTTATGAAGATAACAGTGTTGACATGCAGTGATGTCTAGAAAAAAATGAAAAGTCCTGAACAGACAGGCGTTAGATGTTTTGCCATGCGGTGTTCACCACAGATCAGTATAGACTTCCACAAATACTCGTTAGTAGGCGAAACATAAAGCGAGGATTCAATGACACTTTTATAAAAGAATGAATGTTATCCTGCAAATTTTACAATTCCAGATTTCCAGATTTCCATCAGTGACTCTCTCATACACAAAAATACACCCATCTTGATGAAAGCTTGTTTATGACTGCACTGGAATACAAACCTGCCTGGCTAATTACTATCTTTCAAACAGTAGGCCTATAGAGAATTGTAAAATTAAAATTATCTTAAAAACAAACAGATCATATCTACAAAGAGGGTACAGAGAGAATTTTATATTTACCTTTGTCATATTTGTTGCTGTCATTGCTGTCTTCAGAACTGGCTTCATTGCCAGAATCAACAGATGCTTGCTTGCGAACTTTTCTAGGTCGCTGTTGTCCAGTAGTTGCAGGTACTTTAAGCTGCTCTCCTCCTGCATTAGCTTGAGTTTCAGCATTGGCATCATTCTCCTCCTTAGTTTTCGCAGCTATAGCAGCAAGTTTTTCCTTCATACCTTCCTGCATAACACACAAGACCCATACGATTACACCATGCCACTGAATATCCAAATGACAAAACACTTGACTACAATATTTGAAGGTGAGCATGATTTTGTGGTGAACAATTAGTCATGGAAAATCTGAAAATAATAATGAGATGGATTGTGACATACTAATTTCACTAACCTGGAGTTTTGAAGGATATCCCCACTCATCCTCAGCCAGACTCCAGCTATTATTGATTGACATCAGCATACTCTTATGGGCAACCAATGAACCTTCTAATGAGACCATCATCTGCGGGAATTTTGAAGTTCATAAATGTGTCTCTGTTTTTGTGTATGTAAATTTTTTCCCTGTCAGTTGTTTGTGTTCTCGTATACATTTCTTCAACTCTGGTTCTATCCAAACATGGGCGCTCCTACTGTGTTCCTTGGTTCTAATTTTCAGGTTCCTTTTAGTCTTAACTATTAACCATGTGTTTTACGTCACAGTTACTACATTTGAATTGGTATATTCCAGATTTTTGTTTGTGCGGGATTTCATCAAGGTGAGTGGAATTCAACATATTTTTTATACTGAACAATTTACTGATGTGTTTTTTAAATATTTTCTTAAACTCTCTGTCTGCAAATGGATATGTGATTTTCTTGTACATGGTCTTTTTCAGAACTTAAGGTGGTATAACAATTCAAATGCAACAACTGTGACTTAAAATATGTAGGTAAGACTAAAAGGAACCTGGAAACTAGAACCAAGGAACACAGTAGGAACATAAAATATAGAAAGATTGATAAATTGGCAATAGCAGCCCATGTCTGGGAAACAGGAGATGAAATTAATATGGAACCAGAGTTGAAGAAATATATACAAGGACACAAACAACAGGCAGTTGAAAAAAAATCACATACACAAGAACAGAGTAACTTATGAACTTTGAAGTTCCCTCATTCGGAGGTTCATTGGTTGCCCACGAGAGGATGCTGATGCCAATCAACAAACAGATAGAGTCTAGCAGAGGATGAATGGGGATACCCTTCTTAACTGTAGTCCAGGTTAGTGTCAATTTTAGAGAAGTTAGTGTGTCACAATCCGTCCCATTATTATTTTATGTAATATTTACTTCAATAATTAATAAATAGTATGAAATGGAAAATCTGTTCATATGGGGATGAAAGTGGTGAAAAAATCAAGATGTGGTTTCAATGGCTCAGAAGGGAGAAGTGGAACGCTTTTTATTCACCAGTACCTGAAGTTTTAAGTAATTATTATAGGCCTATTTTTTGTATTGCTTTAAATGCACTAGTGACTAGTTTATAATACTGAAATGAAGAAACACTAGGATAAAATAACATTTTGATAATAGTCTACTAGATAGAGGATTGGTCTTCACAAACTTCAAGACGCAGCCATGATAAATTGGTTGGCCTAGACACACGGAAAGGTTGACAGGAACATGACACCGGGTACATGACCAGCGCAGCTGGGGCAATATTTGACTGTGAGAAAATAATCGCAAGGCATGAGTACACGAAGGTTGATGCTTCCTGGATATGACATATGAATGACTTAGAGCTGTGTGTCCAATAGGGAAGCAGCTTCTCATTT
The DNA here is from genome assembly GCA_964059195.1 of Ectobius pallidus. Lineage (NCBI taxonomy): Eukaryota > Metazoa > Arthropoda > Insecta > Blattodea > Ectobiidae > Ectobius > Ectobius pallidus. Next base: position 170,177,767 of record CAXKWD010000001.1, read on the forward strand.
TTAATTGAATGAGTAAAAAAGTAATTCCTAAACTCTATAAAATATGGTACTCAATTTTATCATCAATCACACATGTACACCAACACATATTTTGAAAAATAATTTTATTTAAATTCTCACTAACCATTCTAATTCTTATTCACTACTGAATATTTACTACTACTTATTCACACTCTTTCATAAATTAAACCTGTAGTACTTTTTTTTCTTCTGAAATCTTAACTGATTGGCCAGATGAGACTTACCAAATGTATGTAGCAATCAGGTCCACAAGGGTCTGAGAATGGTTTTAAGTCAGGACCCTTCCTTTTGTGTAGATTAGGACCTGGATGATACACTTGCAGACCTGTAATTATTCCAATTTCAAAAAGGTGACATTATGCAAAGTCTCCAAATTAATTTTATATGTAAGGTTGTGAAATATAAGGAGGTAGCCACAGTACAAAAATCATTCCTTAAGCTCCCATATCGTAAACAGGGTCTTTTTTTTTTAAAGTAAGAACCATCTTGTAATAGAACACGCAAAACGATATTTATGAACATAACTTTTATAGGGAATAAAAATATGTACATTATATTATTTTTCTTCATAGTCACAGTTAAAATCTAAACACTTGTTTTGTTGTGGCACCAGCTTTTGTATTCAGTTATCAAAGAACTCTGCACCAGTTTTGATGAGGGGAAAATTTAAATAATGTGGTTCCAAATTTATCAATCAATCAACCAGAACCAGAGACTATTTGACAGACCACCGCAGAACATAGGCATACCGAGGGGGGGGGGGGGGTTTGGGGGTTTGAACCCCCCCATTGATTAAAAAAAGGAAAATTGTATCATTTTTTAAAGTCTGCCCATAAATTAATTAATGCAAGTATAAAGCGTGGGAAGCTTAAAACTCGTTATTTTGCGTCTTAATTTGTAACATTTTCCAGGGGTGAGCCCCCGGAAGCTTAAAATTTGTTATTTTGCATCTTAATTTTTAAAATTTTCCGGGGGACGTCCCCCGGAAGCTTAAAACTCGTTATTTTGCATCTTAATTTTTAAAATTTTATGGGGGGGAACCCCCGGAAGCTTAAAACTTGTTATTTTGCATCTTAATTTTTAAAATTTTCCGGGGGATGGCCCCCGAAAGCTTAAAACTCATTGTTTTGCATCTTCATTTTTAAAATTTTCCGGGGGAGGGCCCCTGGACCCCCCTCTCCCTAGGGGGTATGGAATACACCCTAGACCCCGCGGATGTTATAACCCCCCCCCATATGGTCGGCCTGGTTACGCCTATGCCGCAGAACACCAATCATTACTGCACTCAATGCCTTAGCAAACGTTCTTTAACCATATTGTTGCAGGCAAAAAGGAACCAACACAAAATAGTAATATAAACTTCATGTCCATTGTGCTTCAAATGCATGTTAGATAAATTTTGTTACTATGCACTGTGCTCAGAGATGCCAACCTTGAAAGGTGGTTATCAGTAGTGTGAGTCTAATCGGATGGGGGGAGACTCGATATATGCATCTTCTTGTGCTGCCCCTTGACGCGTCCATTTTATGTTTACACGACATATTTCCTCAATATTCTACTTGCACTGCAACATTTAATAAAACTTCTAGCAAGCAACGGCGTCGGCAGTCGTCAGTGGCATTATAGTGAAACTACAATTATGTTATAACTGTAAGATATAACTTCTTTGGTTAACACACAATCACGTCAAAGATTGTAGTGTCCAATGTCGCCAACACAATGGGTGTTTTTTTTTTTACAAACTATTTCTCTTGATAACAATTGGCATCTCTGCTGACACATTCATTAACTATTTTTGTTCGCGGGAGAAACGAAAAATTTTAAAAATAGATAGACCTATTGGGATTCGTAAAATCCGTAATATTCAGTACAATTTCCGTATTGCCGTAGCAAATTCAAAAAAATCGTAGAAACTACGGAAATTCCGTAGCAGTTGGCATCTCTGTGTGCTGGTGATACTGTTAACATTCAAAAACAACATTATGAAGAAACATAGGCTAAAAGCATGTTTCTGGTAATTGCATTGGAATTTTAAAGTGAATTTTATGAAATGAAGAAAAACATATCCCTGGCAAGGAAGTAATTTTTATTTGACGATCCAGGAAATTTTTTTATGAGAGGGGGAAATCCCCACCATCCCCCCTGCTAATTCGAACCCTGTCTGCCTCCGTTCATTTAACCTGTCTTGAACACATGATTTTGTATTAAAGTTTGTCAGTAACAAATGCATAAATTACTCAACTTGAAACTTGAGGGAAATTTTGATGAAGCTCATCAATACTGAAGCGCCTGTTTTCACAAATCTTCTCATCAACTTTTTGTGTTAACTCTCCACTGATGACAATAGACCATTCAGTTAGATCATCATGAGCAGTGGCGGACACAGAGAGGGGATCCAGGGGATATATCCCCCCCCGAAAATTGCAAAAATAAATGTGACTGAATATGACAAATTTTACGCACCTTTTTATATCCGTTTTTGGAAATATTTAAATTGCTTATTTTTCATGAATTGAAAAGAGAGGACAGTGGACTCTATAATACAGAAAATATTAGTCCTTAGTCAACTGTGCCCAGATCGAATTTCTACAGTCAGTCATTCTTAGATCTACCCTAACGTTATCATCCCATCTTCGTCTCAGTCCCTCTAATGGTCATTTTCATTCTGGTCTTCCTATTAAAATTTTGTTAAATGCCCTTCTCCACCCCCAATCGATTAAAATATTCAGCCCATACTAACCACCTGCATTTAAATATTCTCACGGTATTAGGAGAACAATACAGATTGTAAAGTTTATCCTTGTAGAGCTTTCTCCATTCCCCTGACATTCTATTCCTTTTTATCCTAATATTTTCCTTAAAACTTTATTTTAAAATATTTTCAACTTGTGTTCCTCCTGCAATGTGGCCATGTTTCACGTTCATACAAAACTACATGTAAGATTACAGTTTTATAAACTCATTATAAATATAAGTAAACTTTTTTCTTTATTTTTTTCTCCTCAAATCCCTCCCTGAAAGAAAATTTTGCATCAGCCACAGATCATGAGCATTTGTCCTTTCTTCACTGAACAGTCTGCACCACTTATTCACATTTCTACCACTCATTACAACTTCACCATACACTTCAACAATTTGTTGATAAATTTCAGCAGGGGACAGATGTTATTTTAGTTTAAAACCCTCAACTTCACGGCTGGTGGGATTATTAATTGACATGGCGGCAAATAATGCAGCGTAACCAAATAACCAAAACAGAGAGTTGAAATGTAATGGCAGAGTAGTGGGTGACGTCTGAGAGTGGCTGATGTTGAATCGGCATTACCTGACTCCCAGCATGAACACAATGTTCAATTGTGCAATCATTCTTTCTTAAAAACACAAGCCTAGTACTTATAATGTTAACCACACATCACAATTGACAAAATTTTCCATAATGCACCCTACTATCTTTTAACACTAACCTCTGAACATTATACTCTGCCAGTCTTTTAGGAAACTATATTATATTTACTCATACGTTTCTCAAAAAAAAGAAAGAAAAAATGTGTCCCCAGTCATAAACTATTGTAATAGACATGATTTTGCACAGGTGTATCAACCTAGGAACTCTACCTTCTTACCTTTACAGATTTTACTTCATAAGTTAGATTAAATTCAGTCTTTAAACTGAAGATACAATTAAAAATCTGTACCTCTAGCACTCAGAATTCATACTTTCCACAAAAACAAAATTTCATTTTAAACTTAAACTTACTCTTGTTCGCACCAGTACTTTTTATAATCACTTCTAATAAGAGTTGTTCCCAATTTTACATTCATGAACAAATTACAATGTGGAGTGTGGAGTGGAATGTATGCATAAGGTTAATCTATAAAGAACCCTCTGTATTTATTAGATTTGACACTTCCGCCTATTCTGCACATACTTAAGAAGTAAAGTCAGTGATTCTTTTCCGAATCGACTTGAGGAGGCAATGTTCCACCATCGCCGCATTAACATATCATCATTTGGTGTTGACGAAGCGTGTTGTTCGATGTAGCCTAAGGCAAAGTCAAGAGCATTTGCTGCGTCTGTGTGTGCCTTAACAAGTCAATATGTTGATATTATTAATGAAATCCTCCTATTCTGAATGCCCGCTAAACCGAAAAGTATTCAGTCCCAATTACTTCAGAATAGTGGGACTCTACTGTATTTTAAAAATCTGATGTGAAAGTCACATAACTTCCTCTGCCCAAATAAAAGTTCACATATCCTTGTACAGAATCACAAGAGACACAATTTTACGCTAATTATCCTATAAATACCTCTTCTTTCAATGATGCGACTAAAAGCGCAGTCTATATAACAAACTTAAAAAAAAAAAAAAAAAAAAAAAATGACTGCAGACGTTTATTGAACTTTCTGCCGTAAAATATAATTTCCGAAATTTATCGAATATTTCCCTCAGATACATCTTTACTCTATGCATGGCCAACAATACATCTTTCTCACTTCACATTCTTATATAAAATAAGAGGCCGTGAAAGAGCGCGAATTCAGTTGTTCATCACGTAAGACAAACTTTCTACAAACAGTGGGTGAACAGTGGGTGGCTTGTAACTACCCTCAGAGAATTTTCTCGAAAAAATGTTTGAAATAAAAGTTTTAGCTCTTAGTATAAGCAACCTATGTGCAAAATTTAAAGAAAATCGTTAGAGCCGTTTTCGAGAAAATCGCAAAAAACGAAAATTTCTTCATGTAAAGTCCCCTTAAAAATAAGAGAAAATAGTCGCCAATCTTATCCTCACATCTTCAGAAGGTACCTGACCCAAATACGAAATTTTGTTTTCATACGATTTTCCGTTTTGGAGCTAGCTTGTTCACAGATATTTTCCACACAGACACACACACAGACACACAGACATGTTTCCAAAAATAGTATTTTTGGATTCAGGGGGCCTTGAAACGTGTATATATGCTAAAAACTCAACTTCGAATTTTGGGGTCGAAAACAATACTTCCTCTACCTATAGTACCTATGGTACGGGCAGAGGAAGTAAAAAACAATTATAAAACGTAATCTAATGTTTCCTTTAGACTTGATGATGACATTTAGAAATGAAACAGTCATTATAAAGAGTTAGAAAAAAAAAACAAAAAAAAAAAAAAAAAAACAAACAAACAAACAAACAAACAAACAAACAAAACTGTTTCAACTAGCAGCAGTATAAATTACTTACCAAATCTATAATGAATAATCAGGTGGAAACGAGTGAATATATGTTTCAGTAAAATCATTAAATTTAATATGAAATTATGGCCTTTAAGACTTGGTTGAAATTAAGAAAACTGAAGAAAAGTAGAAAATAAAGTATACTCACGATGCAAGAAGCAGTCATACTTGAAACAACGCCGACAGAATAACGTATGGAAGGAGTGCATTGTCTGTTCGCGAGGAACAGATTCTGCAGTTGGACCATCAATATTTGGAGTGCATTCTGGTGGCAGTGCATTTGGATCCAAGCGTTCAGTCAGTTCAATGTATCTATAAAATTAACCAGTTATTGTAATTGGTAGTTTTTCAGAACACACAGGTATTAATATTGCTGGGATATGAACAAAATGTGAATTACAAAATATTAAATTGTATTGGAAGTTAACACCGTAAAGTTATATAACATAATGAGTTGAATTTAACACTAAACCTTCACTTTTGTTATTGTTTACCTGTACTAGTTTTGGCACCTTTGCCAACACCTATACTTAAACTCTTCAACAGTTAAAGTATAGCTGTTGACAATGATAGCAAAGGCACAGGTAAACTATACCAAAAGTGAAGGTTAGTGTAAATTCAACTCATTGTATAACTACTAGCCAGAAAACTTTAATATCTAATTTCTCCACTTTCAATTTTCAGGATTTCAACTTAAGACAATATACCATGATTCAAGTTTTGGTCTAACTTTCTACAAACCATTAAATTAAATCATGTGACATTAAAGACTGGCACTGCACACAATGTCACCATACATATGCTAATTTTCTATTTTAAAAAATGAAATCAACCAAAAAAGCACCATTCTCTCATGTGATGCCACAGCTGATTTTTCAATTTGATTGTCTCTAATGTCCCTCATATTTTTTTTTGTTTACTCTTGTATCACTGTTTCATTTTCTTCTCCTTATGTAAATCTTTTCACAATTTTCACAATTAATGTGGTACATTCCTGACTATTCGCCTGTATACTTGAATGATGCTCTAAGGTACCAATATTTCTAGTTAAGGGTTAAAAGGGTATAAATTGCATAAGAGGCATATTTGAAAAATAAATACCAAAAGGAAATAAAAACAACAAAAATTATACTTTCTTGGACATATGGAATGCTAGGGAATAAGGGAAATCTACTCGCATGAGCAAAATTGTGACCTCAATGCTGTACTGTATTTAGCCATGTAATAAATGCATTTCTCCCCAGATTTTTATAACAAAAAACTAGGGTGGGTCCTTTATGTGAGGGAAAAAATTTTAAAGAAAGAAACACGTATTAAAAGATGCACCGGCTATCGATCGATAGCATATGTATCGATATAATGTATATGTATATGTATCCTAAAAAGGTGCCAGTATTGTGTGGATAATCTTGTGATGAGGTACGTGTTTATTTTCATTGTAATTTTAACGGTAAATGTGAGAGCCTGAATCATTACACCAACCGCGGCTTTATTAGCGTAGACATATCACCCGATCAATTGGGAGATGGAGCTGTGCCCGCCGTGCCGCAGGAACCCGCATCGTTGGCCAACTCTTGCGTGGGACTCACCGTATATATACACACACACAAAGACATATTTATACGGGATATATATATATATATATATATATATATATATATATATATATTCTTTTTGAATGTTGTTCACTATTCATTAATTTCTGTTTGTAACCACCCCAACCCTATCAGAGCTGTAGGTTACATGTAACTTTTGACCAAATTTTTGTCTTGTTCTAGCACACGACTTTCTTGTCCTCATGTAAGTGTTGTATAGCCGATATAAATAAATAAATGAACGCACATTCAGCAGGTCATACCCGTTTCTTGTGAGGGGGCTGTGGCATGTTCATCCCATGATGGCGTGCTTGAGTGTGCGCACAGCCATCATAAACGCCTACTATTTACATTCTGTTGTAACGGTTTAATTAGTTAACTAAGTTATTATGTGTCAGGTAAATCTGACCAAATTAATTTTGTTTCAAAAACAGATCTGCTTCAGAAACGTGTTTTTAAATTTCTCTGCATGAAAATAGCTACAAATAGGTACGGTTTGAATCGAACTATTTTATTAAGAGCAAGAGTGTGCTTACTAAGCAGCAAAAGTTACAATTCGTCCACCAGCCAATGAGGTGCTCCATTGTCACGTGGCTTTGTTTACAACTACTTTGAACTTAAAGAGAAATTAGTATACAGCGTGTTCCGTTTCTCAACGCTTTTACACCGGACCGGTGGCAAACGATGACGTCACGCTGCAGCGGAATTGGAACAAAACTGCTGGATTTATGCTGCCATCAATGGCGACTAAATTACTAGTGATTCTAATATTTTCTTACAGGAAGCATTGGTGTATTATGGTTTCAAACAAATAGAATTTACATTATTATTGACATAGCTAAAAGTCTTCCCATTTAGTAATAACTGAAAATATCCCCCCTTTGCCGTACTAGTCACGTCTAACCTAAAACTTTCGGAAGAATGTCTCCATATAAAACCCAAACACAACTGACAAGTGTCACAATTTTTAATATAACACGTTTTTGCAGCTAGGGTTTCTTAAATAGCGAATACCATATCAAATTAAATCAGGTAGGATAATATAATTGCTGGTCAGTAATTTTAAACATACCATCCAGTTATAGACAGCGAGTTCTTATAATCAGAAGAGAATATACATAAGTTAACCTACTTCTTCTAATATTGTTTTTATGCCTATACTCGTTACCTTTCTTCCTAAACATTTTGGAGTTTTATTGTTCCTATGCATCTATCATTAAGCTATACATACAATAATAATAATAATAATTTTACTTTATATATATATGTCAAGTCAAGTGACAGCATGGACACCGGGCAGGATTGAGTGAAGCCCATCGTCTGCTAATTCCCCCGCAGTTTTACGTGAGCCAATCAGATTCATTGGTGGATTCTCGCACCATATCCACGGGCCGGTGGAACCGATGCCAAAGCGCTGTGGAAACTGGTGGCACCGATGACGTCATTACTTAGCTTTGGAACAAAAATGCTGCCAGCGCTTTCACAGCGTTGAGAAACGGAACACGCTGATAGCTATTCATACTGCAGAAATGCGCTTTCTTTTACCTAAAAGAATAAGTCTGCTAAAAATAACACACTAACAACAAACAAGAATTAAGATAATTTGCTCTAAGAGAGAAAAAAAAAAAAAAGCAAAGAACTTACTTTTCACGCAATTCTTCAGGACGTCCTTTATCTGGAAACATGGCAGATATGGCTTGGAATATCACCATGTGAGGGAAAGGTTTGTTAGAATTTGAAGACGAAGAACTGGTTCCTGAGGCTGGCAACTTGGTTGCAGAGCTTCCTCGAGTAGATGATGCACTTCCAGTATTTGTCTTTTCTTTTTCTTTCTCTTTATTATCCTTGTCATTTTTTTCCTCCTTCATTTCCTCCTGTAATAATGATTTTACTTACAAATAATATTTTTAATTATCTTCTTCAAAGGAAAAAAAATATTATTAAAGATTGTTGATTTTAGAAGCCTGAAATTATTATTTTTTATTTTTATTTAAAATACAAATTAGACTTCTGAGCTCGTGACTAGAAAATTGTATGCACCAAATTCTATTATTACAAACAAGCATGAACATTAAATATTTATTTGGAAGTGTTATGATAAAACTTACTTGTTTGAGGCCATGATCTAAGGAAGTCTTGACACACTACACAGAGTAAACAGACACATGTATTACACAGTTCATAAAGCAATACGACAGAAACATGTCAGAATTTAAATTTAAATCAATCAGGGTTAGAAGAAACTGAGATCCTGATGGTTTATAATCAGGGCCCGGATTTTGATGACCTAAAATAGTTTGAAAAATGACCTATAAAATGACCCTAAATTTTAAAGAAAATTACTTAATGATTATAAAAAATGACCTAAAAATATTATATTTATAAAAAAATATTATTGTATACACAAAGTTATAGACTAGTTTGTACATAATTGTAAAAACTATAAATAACTGTAATGGTGTGAATGTTCTTTTCTCACGGAAATTTATACTGGCACTGAGGCACTGGTGAGTCAAAATTCGGCACATCCTTTTGTGGTCTGCCAGATTATATTGTTGTTTATTGAGGGTAAACAGTAGTTTGCACTCTCAAATCCAAGCAGGTGGCAGACTCTGGTGCTAAATCAATCTAATAACAATAGTAATATAATACAAAATTTTGGCGTTTCTTTGATTCTCATTTCCGACTGAGACACGTCAACATGCCAAATTTTTCCTTCTTGCATTAAACAAACAACACTTCAAAGACAGCACTGCTAGCGACGAAAAAAGTTAATACACTCAATGTAAATACATGAAAATGACTAAATAAGGAAGAAAATGACAAAATAATGACCTAAAATTGAAATAAATGCCCTAAAAAATTTAAATGGCATGAAATGACAAAAAATGACCTAATAAAAATGCATTTCTGTAATCTGGAGGCCATGATTAGGATTTATCTACAAGTTGGCAATGTCTATGCAGCATCAATAAAAAGATGACATGTCATTAGAATCCGGGCCCTGTTTATAATTATTTTGTAAAACATCACAACACAAAGAGAGATAATTCATAATAATTAATTCCCAATTACTGTAGGCCTACACGGTTTGCAGGTTATTCATGGCATCATTTTTCCCCCTCAGCTTTTTTTGGTCACTTATGAACTAGGTTTGAATATTGCCTCTTGTGAAGCCAGTTTCTAGCACATGACAACAGGCAAAGACATTGTACATGCAGTGATACACAATTCTGTTAAATGAAGAAGGGGAGAATGTCTTGTTAATGAGAAAAAATATGTTGTAATGTGTAATAAAGTATAAATTACTTTTGAAAAGGTCTCTGCTATCTCTGCTCCTCTGTGCAGCCCAAAGAATTGCTGACAAAAAAAATGAGGTTGGGTTCCCCCTTATTCTTTATAATTGTTATGACACTTTATATTTGTTTCACATGTTTAAATGTGTGAGAAAGGTTAGGTTCCCCCTTGCTGTTTACAATTTATTGTTACAGATTTTTTTTTTTCATTTTTCTAAGCGGATAAAACATGTTTTCTTTGCTAAACTTCATCACATGATTTTCTCCCACTTCCCCATAGTAATTATCATTGCCACTTATTCATGACATAAAATATACCCCATTTTAAACTACATTTCACTTGTTATTTGCGTCCACTTATTTAGGATTTTACATATATCGTCGCTTAAGAAACAATACCGCGTAACTGACACTTTTGGTGAAAATGACATTTTTATACTGTTGGCATCACTGAAATAGCGCACTTATGATGAAATATCTTTCAAGATGAAATTTTGTGTCATGACCTTGCAAAAGAGGCATACACAATACCGCATATCTGAAGCAACATAGAAAATTCAGAAATACCGCGTAACTGAACCAGTGTACAACACCGCGTATCTGATTTCATTGAAAACTTTATATAATACCGCCTATCTGTCGTATACGGCGCACGGTTCAACTTAGTTTACTAATGCAACATAAGGTGACATATAACCCTAGGATTTTTATTTGGGCTCACCCATTTCCGTTTCTGCACCTGTGGATTAAACATTATTAGGCTGCTGTCAGTTTACTTTTACATCAAGATGAGAGAAGATATATTTCATAGTATGAGTTAAGATCTATTCTGACGATAGAAGGTACATTACATGGTAAGTGCTATTTAAGATGTTTTGTATGAATCGATTTTACATATTCTCTTGTAATTAACACGAAAAAATTATTTTAAAAAAATTATATCTTGTATTGAAACAGATTGCCTGAAATCGTGCCGAACACACAGGTACAGTTCTGTACATGACGTGGATCTGCTTGAAGAAGTTGTAGATGGATTATTTACTGAAGAAGAAATAATTGCAAAATTAGGATTTGTATTCAGTAATTTTAGAAATTCTACCAGGATAAAACGACGTAAGTACCCTATATGAGTACAATATTAGTTTTCGAATAACTGATGTCAGACATTTTTATTCAAAATAGTTTTCTCGAGAATCTTCTGGTTCAAAAAGTCATGAATATTAATTAACATTGGTATATTTTTTAAACGCTATATTTCAAAATAAAGTATTTCATTAGTAGAAGAAACTGCCGGGGATATCTTCACCGGTTGGTGCACCAGAAGAAAGCATAAATAAGACAATTTGTGTAAATGAAGGTGAGGAAGGGGAATCGAACATATCGATATCTGAAGACAGTGTGTTTTGTAATTTATTTTTGTACGCCCTAATAACATGCCGACAATACCGGAACTTTAAAACAAGGACAGCTACCGGAAATTGTAATATGAGATATAACTTGCGATTCATATGAAAAAATATTAAAACCTGTATCTATAGTTCATACTTTTGTATTACAAGGCCTGTTTTAATTTAAAATTAGATTTATTACTATCCACGATTATGCTATTAGCATTTTTATATATTCATCGCAGATTAATCTCTATGTGTACCAGAGGGAAGCAAGGCAGAGACCCTACCTATGATTGAAGAAAATATTTTTGAAGGACCTTCTGTGAGTGGTTTGACTGTTATAAAAGGAAAATTAATAATTTTAAAGCAATAATGACAAAAGAAAAGTTAACGTATTTTGAATTAAATTTATTATTATCATTATTATTATTATTGCTTTTTTTCTTTTGCACACACATCCACTATTCTTCCGACTATAACGTAGATGACAGATGACCCAAGTTATGAGCATCATTTTTCAGGGACTTCTTCGGGAAATCATACAGAAAGCGAGGAACAGATGAAAGTGATTTTTTTTTGGGACTAAATAAGACATTTATTAGGGAATTTCTAGAAAACTTCCCGAAATTGTCATCGCATTACTTTAGGAAAATGTCTACTAACTCTATCTGGAGCCAGGAATAAATTCTATAAGCCAACTGTATCACCTATACAAGGAAAAAGTTTAAAGAAATGAACAAGGGGACAATAAGTAGACACACACTTGATGATATTTTATCAGACATGAATATAGGACGAATATAGGCCCAAAAAGGACGACTGCGACTTATGTGTTGAATATCCAACCGGCAATGTAAATGAGTATGATTATCAAAAAGGAAAGGATCGGGAGGGGAATACAAAAGATAAGGCAGCGGACGAATCAGGCACATGTAGAGTTTTTACGATGGACTCGCAGGCTGTAAAGGTAGCTCCCTTTTTGCAAGCCAGTGCAATATATTACAAAACTAAATTGGTAGTCCATAATATTACAATGTATGAATTGGCTAATCATGATGGGTTCGATGAAAGTGAAGCTGAGCAAGTGGCATCAACATTTTCCACTTGTGTGTTACTGACACATTGAAGAAAGTAATGTGCCCAACATTTTATATTCCAACGGCTGCACATATCAAAATAGGAACGCAGTATTGTCGAAAGCTTTGCTGAAATTCACAATGAAAACAAACATTACTGTTTTCCAGAAGTTTTTGGAAAATGGTCACATCCAAATGAAGTGTGATTCAGTGATCAGTGTCACAGAATGCAGGCCAAAATCTAAAGAAATATTCCTCCCTAGTCAATATCCAACTGTGACAAGAGAAGCAAGAATAAAGTCATTTCCAAACAAGGCTACTTATCGTGATCAGTGATCACACATTCTTCATAGACTACAGTGTCAATAAGCTCTGGATTTATTATTCCATTCGTCCTGAACGGAAACCAAATGACCCTACGGCATTTTATTTAAGAGTAATAAAATATGAACCTAAGGGTGTCAAACATTATAATCTTGACTACACTGAAGATTTTCAGGAGTTGCCTAAGCGGCCTAAGACTCTCAAGGAAGGAGAATTCTCCAGGCTCTATATGAAGAGGCTGAAGATCAAGAAGTCTAAGTGGGATCACTTACAGTAACTAAAGAAATTATTTCCTCATGATTTCCATCTATTCTATGACAACATTCCTCATTTGTAAATCATAGCATCAAAATTGTTATTGTTTATTTATTTAATCTATTGCTCAGGCTATTGAACAATTTTCATTAGGCTTCTGGCTTTCCAGTATGTTATTATTTTGCTTGCTCAGATTTCCCGGGCTTGTAGGCCTTGGTCCTGGACCACGGCCTACAAGCCCAGGAAATCTGAGCAATCATGATGTAGCCGGCCGCCAAAGCCCACACTGTTATATTATTTGCCATCAGTAGTATTATAAAATTCTTTATCTCCAATACAATACAATACAAAACAATACAAAAACTGTATCAGGAAACTGTATTTGTACCATGTATACTTGATTTATTTATATTAGAGCACGATTATTTCAATATAAAATATAGAGAAAAATAATTTGGTCAACAATTATAGTACTATACTACACTCAAATAAAATATTTTTTCTTAAAAAATGCTTCTTTTATTGTGAAATAAAAATATTTAATTCCGCGTAACTGACATTTTCGTAAAATAATTAAGAGTTCAATACCGCGTAACTAGCGCCACGGTGCCAAAAAACTAAAATTAGACTCAATGTTGCCAACATATAATTAGAAATACGTTTTGTTTATTATCCTGAAAATTTAAACATTGTACGACGCCTAATAGCAAAAATAAACAGTTTTTTGCTTCTCCTGTAAAATTTGTGTTTTGTTAGTTACGCGGTATTGTTTCTTAAGCGACGATATTTAACATGAAATATGCTAGATTTAAAAAAAAAAAAAATAAATAAAAAAAAAAAAAAACAGCAAATCAATTTTTAGCTGTATTTCGTGTTTCTAAAACTAAAACTTCACATCTAGCAATGAGCTATATAATCCCCCAAACAGACAGTGTACAGTATTTTTCAAAATAAAGACTTCTGCGTTTTTGTGCAAATAAATTTACCATAAAACTGGATGATTTATAATTTTCAATAATCGTCCAACCCCTTGCTTTCAATATTACAAATATTTGAATAATCAGGAGATCACTGTATTTGGAAATCTGAATTTTTAATTCTTTTAATATGTGACCGATTTGCATAAGGAGACTGACATCCCTTTCTAACCCATTAAGTGGGAAACTTAGCTAGCTAGTCAAAACTGTAGAGGATTTTAAAACAAAAACAAATGTATAATACTGTAACAACTAAAAATAGAACTGTTCAATAATAAGATTTGAAATAAAGGAGATGTTGTGACAAAGATAATGTGACTAATGATTTGGTAATTATGTAGTAGAAGAAATTTTCAGTTCAAGTACATTAGTTCTGAAATAGATATCGATCTTAAATCACAATTATATAAATGGCGAATAAACCATATTTAACATTTGACTGATAAACGTAGGCTACCTGTAAAGTTTATTATATTTATAACTTCCAAATGTATTTATTCAAAGATCTATTTTTGAAATTCACCAACTTCTACTACTACTGGTAGTTACACATAAAGTAAAATTACAGTAAATCATGATCAATTCAAAATAAGGGAAAAGGTTATAATGTAAACTCCTTGGCTTGAAGACAACATTCCCTACCTAACTACCTATTTACTCATCTATAACACCCCCTTACCTATAATACCCCTCCCTAATTTTCGACGACCCCCAAAAAAATGGGGCGGGGGAACATCTTTTCAAGTGACCAATAATTGCAACATTCCAGTTAACAGTAAAACCCATGCTTCCCCGCCACCTGTGTGTTGCCCTTGGTTACTCTCACCTCCATCATAGACTTCTCAATGCCCTTCCGGTTTCAGAGTTCCACAACTTTCACCGTATAAGTTAGTGTGACATTGGCCGAGAGTGAGTAAGGGCGTGAAAAATGAGTAGGAGAGCAAGTTTTACCACGTCCTTCAAGTTGAGTGTGTTAGAACATGCTGAAGAGAATGGAGTAAGAGCAGCGAGTTGTAAATACGAAGTGCAACCATGTATGATATGTTATTGGCGTAAACAGAAAGACAAATTATTAGGAGCCAAGAAAACTTTGAAATCATTCCACGGTGTGAAGAAGGGGAGATACAAAATTCAGGCAGTTGCCATCCAGTCGGATGATGACTTGAAATGCTGTTAACCATGAACACCACATGTGGCATTTAGTCACGTGACCAAGTCAGGTGCGGTAGTGAGCTGAATCAAACTATTTAAATTTAAATTGACATGATAATTTAACTATTTGTAAATAAAATATAGATCTAAATAACTATTTTGTGTGTTGATTTAAAGATGCTAGATGTACCTTTTTCTGCTTAGTTAAAGCATGACAACCCAACCTATATTATGTGGAATTTTTCACCTATTATACCCTCCCCTATTTTAGAAGTTGAAAATTACGAAGAAGAAAAAAAAAGGGGGGGGGGATTTATAGGTGAGTAAATACGGTACATGAAAACATGATCAAAGGCA
Organism: Ectobius pallidus; assembly: GCA_964059195.1. Classification (NCBI taxonomy): domain Eukaryota; kingdom Metazoa; phylum Arthropoda; class Insecta; order Blattodea; family Ectobiidae; genus Ectobius; species Ectobius pallidus. Next base: position 170,193,427 of record CAXKWD010000001.1, read on the forward strand.
AAAGAAGATAAAGAGAATTATTCTCTCCTGTAAAATCTATCACATGGGACAAACCTAGAATTCTGGAGTTTCTATCTAACATGTGTTTCTGCTAAGTATGTAAGTAACTGAAAAGTACTGAAAGTTCATCCATTTACCATCAAATATGAGAGTTACAGTAATCACTATATAAATAACATAGTAACTCCTCAATACCGGTACTTACATCTTTGCTTTGGAACTGAACTAAAGCATTCACAAGATCAACAAAAATAGCATCGTCCATGAATCCAGCCTCCCTGTCTCCATGTACTTTGCCATCGTAGTTCTTAATAAGCTCTTCAATGAAGGTGCCATCTTGATCAAGGATCTCATCGCCCATGTATGGAATGTTGTGCAATACAGTCTCATCTTCTACCTGCAGAAAAGAACATTACCATTACTATTACAAAGGACCAGTTGTTCAATAAAATGAATAAAATATTGCATACACTGATGCTCCACTAATTCAGTTGTTGTTAACCAGTTGGAGTTGTTCTAACTCCACTTTTTATAATGTCCCTTTTTTATATCCATAATATTATAACTCCACTTCTGTATCAAACTTACATAAAATTGTACATTTTGTAGCCAGAAAGTGTTAAAAATAAATGTTTCATATTGTTCCAACTCCATTTTCCAAGCTCAGCTTAGTTAAATATTATGGGTATTATAACTCCATCCTCCAATGACCAACCAATGACGGAATGGTGTGAGGTAAGACAGCCAATGAGAAACAAGCTAGGGCGGAAGGTTTTTCGTTAACGTGCATGAGAAACTTAACATGATACTACATGCATTTATTAATAATTACAACATAATGAGTGATTTTGGCACTTCAGAGGATATACCAAACATCTTTAATTTCATTCTCCTCCTGCAAGGATAAGGGTCCTGATTTCATGTAGAACAAACAAGCAATACAAAGTACATCAAGTGAGATTTAATAGTTTTTATGACTTCAACACTATACAGCTAAACTGAGGAACACAAAAGGCTGTGAAAATATTCCATACAAATGTCCATTTTCTGATAAGTTGTTTATAAGTCTGCAAAGTTTCTGAAACCTACAACAACAAGGCAAACAAAATGAACTGATGCATTGTGACTGAAAGGAGTTAGAACCTTAAATTGTCTAAATTTGTTTCACATCAGCAATATTCAAAGCTATTTGGCATTGTTCTCTGTGGCTCACTGCCAAGATGTTAGACTGTGGAACAAAAAGTTCAATCCTTAGTGCGGTACCTATTTTTTTAATTTTTGCTTTCATATATATATATATATATATATATTTTATTTTAAAATCACTGCCTTATACTTTTTATAAAAACTATACAGGACTACGGCGATCATGTGCATTACAAGGCTATGTGATGAACCATCATTTTTAAGATACTTTTAGAATTTTACAATTTTAATATTGTAAAGTACATGCATGACATCAACAAATGCTACATTAAAGGCAACTCTGTAGTGGATATAAGAAACAGGTAATCTTTAGCACAGCAGATCATTTTTGTAAAATTCATATAGTATATATGGATTTGTAGATTACTGAACTCTAAATTTGGATGCTTAGTATTCAATTAAATAAAACCATGAGCATCAAAGAGTTTTTACACGTGAAAGCACTGCTCGTTTATTCTTATGCTATGATTGGAGCGATTGGGCTGATCTTAATCAGGTAAAATGCTACAGTCCTCATTAGCCCCACAATTTATATCTGCCCAGGCCTTGCAAATCAATTGGATGGCCCTGGATATGGCCTCTACTCTGTTAAGCATATCCTGTTTGGGGAGCTACAGCACCAAGTAAAATTGTAAAAAAAATCAGTCTTTTCAAAATAAAAATGCTCAGAATAGTTGTTAATTCACCATGATTTGTTAGAAATAATAGAATTCACAGAAAACTTTGATTACCCACCAAGGAATTCATCTCAAGGCAAGCTACCTCTTTTGCAAGAATGTTACATGAGCTATTTTTCTCTTCTCTGCATTACCACCAGGCTCAAGAACTGACTCATGCAAGAAATCCTTCTGCAGCCTTCAGATTCCAGTGATTCAACAACTGAAGATTAAAAATACTGTAATGAATACCACCAATGCCCATAGATTTTCCATTCCCGTACTGTAATAACCTATATTTTAGTTAACGAAGAACCAGTTTTGGCTGCCTTATTCATGTCATGTATCATTCTTGTACTTTTCCCTTTTTAATTACTAGGCCTACCAGATCTGTATAGCACTCACATGCTGAGCAATAATTTAAAAACATTAAAAAAAACTGATTTTATTTCTATTTACTGGCAACCCTTTACAGCTCACAATATGTAAGCAGAAAGAGCTGGAATTCCTTATACCGTAATTCACTATTAAAAATAGTCAACTTATAAACACTTATAGCTCCTTATACTTGTTTTGAGTCACCAATTCGCTAACCGGCAGGTCATCCAGCGACACTGGGTAAGCTGGCACCCATGTAACCAGCAATAGAAAGGAATAAATTTGTTTAATCTCACGAAATAAGTACTACATATGAAAATTGTATATTATTGTGCTAACTTTGATTAACTATAAGAGGTACTATAAGTGCTGTCTTCCATTATCACACATTCGTGAAACCTTCGTAGAAAATGTAAATTTAAGACTACATGCACACATGCTTTCGTGAATCCTGCATAATTCAATTCTGATGTTGTTATAATCTCTCTCAATTTTCTCAGCAGGCACATTTCCTTAAACATAATTAGAAGTTTACGTACAGTGCTTCTGTCCAAGATGGGAATACTGAGATATTATCTTATGCACACACTTTTCCACATTCACCTTTCCTGAAATATGTCTGTACAGTAAAAATTTGTAGAAGATTTGCTTACTGAAGAGAAGCTTCATCAGAAACGAATTAGGCAGGATTCATGGAAAAATAATGTTTGTGTAGGCCTCAATGCAAATCAAGTATCACAAAGGTGTGGTAATGAAAGCCAGCACTTCTAGTACATCTTATAATCAAAGTTACCTCAGTAATATTCTATTTTCATAGGGTCATTCCATGTCAAATCATCACAGCTCCTAACCCGACCATCTCAGATTTACATGAAATTCGGTAAGAAGTTAAAATACATGAAGTTGTACTCACACGCAAAATTTTACCCCTCAGTGATTTACGATATTCATACAGCAGGGTAGCAAACATGATAAAAATTGTAAAATTTTCCCTTGCTTGCTCTGCAAAAATGAATCATAACTTTACTTCTAATTGAGGTAGAACCTTCATGTTGGTCTCATTTTGAAGCTAAAGGTACATAGTTTCCATTAAAAATAGTTGCATTTTAAAATAGTAATTTTTTCATCCCAAGGTCAAAAGGTGTAACCTTTGACCTTGAGTATCTAAGAAACTGTAACTTTAATTTTAATGGAGAAAAGATAGGTTAGGCAGTTAAATGCGTTCTCTCTTTGGTACAAATTTCATTTTGTGTGTGTATACAACTTCATGTATTTTAACTTCTTACCGAATTTCATATAAATCTGAGATGGTCGGGTTGGAAAGTACACTTTATTGTGATGATTTGGCATGGAATGACCCCATAGGCAATACTGTTATTTTGCAAGACTAATCCCATTTCCTTCTACTACTGTGTTCACAAGCACCAATTTACCCAGAGTCGCTGTCAGTAGTGGCGGGCAGCATATCTCTAGAATCAGTGTATTTTGAGGTTCTAAAGGACATTATAATCTCTAACTGGTCTGGTTTTCGACATTTTTCTGTGAAAAATCCATGAGAGTCACCATTATATGCTGCCCCATTGTTGCCATGAAAACAGTTTGCATAGATTATATAGAAGAAAGACATGAACCCATATTTATTATGTGTATCTTTTAAGGAAGGAAGGAAGAAAGAAAGAATAAAGTACTGGTAAGTGATACAATCATATGCAAGACAATACAGCAAGTCAGAAATCGTGTAACAAAGCCAGAAAAAGATACCTAAACATGAGTATGAACTTGCTAAGTAAAAAAAAAATCGTATTAGTTTCATTACTATCTGAGTGAAAGTTTCTCGGTTGGTCAGCCAGTTGTGGAAATCAATTGTTCCAGACATTTTGAAGGCCCGCGCTGCAGCCATCTTCAAGGGCATTCTTTAATGGTACTATGAATACAGGTTTTAAAATGTACATAGTGGGTTAAGTCTAGATTGTGGTCCTGACTTTATCTAGTAACAAAGGGGTTTAACGACAATAAAATTCTTATTTATTTATTTATTTAATTTATCTAAATATAAGTTATTCTTAAAAATTCTTGTTGACAACCCATTTTATACTGTTAATAAATATTTTGAATATGACTTTAAGAATTTATAGTTAGTAATAGTTAGTGAATGTACAAGAAACTTAATGTAGTAATTTCACTTATATTGTAAAATTAGTTGTGAATTATGTATATAATTCGTGTTGTAATTTATGTATGTAATCTTTGTACTCCTGACTTTGTCTATTACCTAAATGGTTTAATGACAAGAAAATAAAATTATTATTCTGGAGTGGAATATACCATATTGGCCCGAAAATAAGACGACCCTGAATTTTTGAAGGGTAGTTACGAAAAAATAAATAAAATAGCTTAACTTATTAGTACATTTTGCTTCACATAAAACAGAATTTTGAAGTTCATATCGTAACTTCTTCTCTTGCCTTTATTTATGCAATGAGACAATGAAGATGGTTTCTTTTCCACATGAACTGCCATGACTGGTGGTCAAACAAAAGCTTTACGCGTAGAGAATAGAGACGCCAAGCAAGTAACAGTGCAGTCAGGATCAGAAGGTCCTGGTGCAGCACAGAACACATAAGCAGAAGCACGAATTCAGAAAAATTAAGTTCAGTAAAGTTCGACGACGTCATTTGCGTGGGGATACTCACTACACAAGTGCACAACTGCATTCATGAATGGAAAGTTGTTGAGTCTTAGGCTCCGCGTATAAGACGAGTATAGTTTTTAAAAGCACATTTTCAGGGAAAAAAACATTGTCTTATATTCGGGCCAATACGGTATACAAATTCTGATTATGCAGATCCGACCAATCAGATGTTGGTGCACCCTCCTTCAGTCCTTTTAAGAGCCAGCCTGTCTCTGCTGTCCATCACCTGTTTAAAGCAATGATTCCAAATTGGGCTGATGTTATTTCCTACGTCTCTGTTCAGGTTGTCTGGTTCCAATTTGATTCCAATAGCATCTTTTATTAATCTGTCCCAGTAACATGAAGTTTTAGCCAGAAACGTGGCATTGGAAAATTCGATTTTGTGTCCTGGGTTGGAATTGATAGAAGAGTATCATGTGTTGGGCATGTTCAGTGCAGCTTTGATCAACAGTGCATGCAGTATGGCAGAATTCAAACCACCCCCAAAAATCAGGAGTCTTTTACGACCCGTGAAGAGGACGACATGGGCCTCAGGACCCCAGGTATGTATCACATGTATATGTGGTAGGGTGTACATTGGCCAGACTGCACGCACTATTGATCAACGCTACACCGAACATGCTTGACACATGAGACTCTTCTATCCTGAGAAATCTGCGATAGTAGAACATGCTATCAATTCCAGCCCAGGACATAAAATCAAATTTTCCAATAGGCTACCACAATTATAGCCAAGACATTATGTTACTGGGACAGATTAATAAAAGAGGCTACTGAAATCAAATTGGAATCAGACAACCTGAACAGAGACATGGAAATTAACGTCAGCCCAATTTGGAATCACTGCCTTAAACAGGCGATGGATAGAAAGGAGAGGCTGGCCCTGAAAAAGGACCATTTAAAGGAGGGGGTACCAACACCTGATTGGTCAGATAAGCACAATCAGAATTTCTATATACTCCACTCCAGGACGACTCGGCGATCCAACACCCTTGAAGATGGAGGCAGTGTGGGCCTTCGAAACGTCTGGAACAATTGATTTCCACACCTGGCTGACCACCTGAGAAAAACCTGCAATCTTTCATTACTATCTGTTACACGAAAGTTTAACAAATCCTACCATAAAGTTCTGTTGAATGGGAGCCCAAGTATACATGGTAGGGATGGGTGTCACAGCGTTAATTATCTTCACAGGGCTATTCTGTACTTCGCCATCAGAACACACCACCTCAGCTTTCTTCATACATGCAGCATGTGTTGGACCATCTTGTGACACCCATATAGCTTTGCCATCAGTCCAGCGTTTCTGCTCTGCGGCAAGAATATCTGAAAAATGTAAGATAATGGTAGTTAAAGAGGTAAAATATATATATATACACACACACACACACATATAGGCTATACATCCATCATAATATAACAATAAAATCTAGAGAAAAAGAGTGTATGCCAGCATAGCCAATAATCAACTTATGCTAAATTGCTTGGGCATCCCGGCAGCTAATTTGATTTCTTTAGGATCTTAAGAGATATTAAAGTAATGGACCAAGATAGGCCGTGCCTCACCTTGGATACACAGCCTTACAGCCAATCGACACTAACATTGTGGAACCCAGAGATCCATGCCTATTAAACAGTCAAGGCTGTAAGAATACAATGGAATTCACCAACAGTTAAACAGTTCAACTAAAACTTACTGTACCTGACATGTGTTTCCTGTTCTGATTCCAAGCAACTTTTACTTCATCAGCTCGTTTATATCGTTTCACTTGGCGAAGCCTCATGTATTCTGACTTGACACGTTTCTTCCATTCTGCTGAAACCTTTACTTTACTCGACATGATGGCTTTATTGCTGAAATAAAAAGAATACATTTAAGGTAAACAAACTGATTTTGACTCCATAAAATGATTCCTACTTAGTACATGATAATGACTGCTGGCGGTAAATTTTATTCAGGATTAATATACAGGGTTAGGTCTAACACAAAATGCAATTAATTAATTCTGGGCTTACAAACAAATCTCACACCTAAAGGCTTAATTTATTCGGTTATTCTAAACTCTGTAATTCCAATGAAAGATCTAATCTTAATATTTTGGTCTCATTGATACTTCGACGGTTTAAAGAGATTGCAAGCTTCCATAAACACATTCACAGCATTTTTGTTTGAATCCGGCATTGTGACAACAACAAAAAATAATTCCAGGGTGGTGTTTCCATGTTCATTTGCCTCATTTTATGACAGAAGCCTCGAGAAGACGGCAAAGCCTACTCACCTTGGCAAATTCAGCTTTTCAAGGTCCTGCTCTTCTCACATCAAATGCATGGCGACATAATTGACAAATTCAAAATCTAAAGCACATAATTAACAGGCTCCTCCCTACATCCTTCATTAACAAATTTATTTACACATCCAAAAACATAGTAAACAAAGTAAAATTAATTAACCAATGGTAATCGCTCAAACTGAAAATCTGGCAAAGATCCCTACCCACAATTCCACTAGCACTTCAATTGTACCACTACCAACCGTGTACCAACAGTTCATATAAAACGTTCATAACTTCGGATATTGAAATTCTTCCCTTCATCTTAAAAACTAGTCTATAATAATTACTCGTTACAACATTAGAAACCTTTTCTTGGGGTAGCCATACATGTTCCCGGCAACAATAAGAACCGGTACTAATCGGGCAATTTTAAAAGAAAAATATCCCGCCTATGATCAATGGGGAAAAACTGTACATACGAATAATTGAAACAAAGCAAGGGGGGGGGGGGGAGGGAAAACTATCATTAGGAACAAAGAAAATTCCTTATGTTTTTACATGCTATATTTATAGGATTCCCAGCTCCCTACTAAACCAAGGCCATTTACTGATTCAACCGCACAGCATGAATGCGCGTGGTATTGGATTGGAGGGGTGTGGGGTCCTGAAGCAAGTAAAATTTTGAAGAGGTATACTATTTGACATAGACGCAAACTTCGAGGGTACTGATTTTTGCCCCCCCCCCCCGAAATATTCAACTTTCTTCATATTAAGCCCTTTGTAACTACCAACAATCCAATTCTTTGCCGCCCCCCCCACACACAATAATATTTTCAAGTCATCACATCTGCTATTAGAGAGTTTAATAGTAATAGCCAACCCTTGATATAATACCACCATCCGTTCTCTAACATTGTGGCACAGAGAACTTTAGCTCAAAATAAAATACACTGTATGATTGTAAGTTACTGTACAGTAATTCAAATTTATCACAGTATATGTCCAGTGCACCAGTACACAAAGGGGTTGAAAATCATGTGGGTCCATGCAAGTGATTATGATTACATTAGTCCTTGGGGGAAAAAAAAAATACTGGTCTGGAATGTCTCATTGTATGAAGGGCTCCTTCTACCTGCTCCACCCCCAATCAAGCTTTCTGTTCGACTTCTTAACATAGCTTCCTCATTCCACTGCATTACATTTACAGTTTGTGGCAGGGGAACACTCACTTCTTGTTTCTTTAATAATCTTCCCAACATTCACACCAGTTTAAAAGAATTCGAGAACTGAAAAAAATAATTCCAAGCTATAATTTGTAAAAATCTTGTCTTATATTCACAGGCACTAAATTAATGGGCACAGTAACGAGGTTTCTTATGAATTTTATATGGGAGAAGATCCGTTCATTTGCATTTATTGGCACTGTAAAGAGGGGCCCCACACAGCACACTACGTATAATATACGTATAATATACGAATAATCTACATATATACGTATAATATACGTAGTGTGCTGTGTTGGGCATTATATGTCGAGGGTTGACTGTATATCGTAACAATGCAGTCCTAATATAATCTTATTTCTATGTATCACAAATGAGACTGGTCTGTAATCCTGATACTTTCTTATTTGATATTTTATTGTGTCTTGACAATGCACTGACTTGGTATATTGACAGGTTATGCAATAATTGTAAAAATGTAAGATTCTTATGGTGTAATAGTTAGCTCACTGTAACTTTGTATAATTTAAGTTTACCGTTATCTGACTTTGTCTATTGCTAATTTGTATTGGTTTAATGACAAAATTTATTATTATTATTATTATAAATATGTAAAGCACCCAATGGGCAAGAAAAGATAAAGAATTCATAAGACACTGGTCTGATTATAGTATATCTAGTCTGAGCAGAACTGAACCAGAGAGACTGATCTATTCTTGCATGGTAAGTTTCACATTGTTCAGCGCACAATTCACATATGCACTCCTCACAGGCCTGATGGAAAGACTTCCTGTTGGAGATGCGATAATGAAAACCATGAATTGCAAACCACGTTACTGATGTTTCTGCTTGTACTCGGCTTGCATCAATTCCTTTTTTATCATGGCATCCATCCTGTAGAAACTCTCATTAACTGAGTCCCTCTTCATTTGGAGCTCTTGCGACAATTTTTCATATGTAGGTGTACTTGGTAGGAGCATTTTCAGTCTCAGGTCTTCAACCAAGGTGTTTTCCCTGGCCAATACATACATACATCTTGATGGTGTAAATTTTGAGAGCCCAAATTTCATATATAACTTGGTTCCAAGCTATCAAGCTCTTCCAGCTGCCTGTGTTCAGTATTCCCAAATAAGTTCTAAGCCGTATGTGAGAGTAGGAAGTACTTTGACCTGAAAGAGTTCCATAGCTGTGTTGATCAACATCCTTTGTAGGTGTCTGATGTCACTTATGCTTCTGAATGCAGCTGCCAGTCTTTCTTTTATGTGGACTGAGAAGGTTGACCCTGTTACGGTACTTGCATTGTAATCCCCAGGTAAGTTATATGAATTGTCTTTTCAGCATCAGTGTATGCCCCCACACACAATGACAATGTCTCTGGCTAAGCGTCCTCCTTTCCTAAATACCACCAGCTCTGTCTTTGAAACATTAATTACTATATAGTTCGTTTTCATCTCGTATTAGAGTGTATTAAGAACACGTTAAAAAAAAAAAAAAAAAAAATAATAATAATAATAATAATAATAATAATAATAATAATAATAAATAAGTCTCAACAAGCGTCCTGTAGAAATCAGCCAACAGTATAAAGCCATAAATTCCATCCCCCCTCAAATAGCCTCTAAGTGAGACATTACCCCAGATGTCAAATCAGAAAGTGAAACTTGCTTACATGGTGCAAACTAAACATCTACTTATCCACTAAACAAAGAAATCTATAAATACTATTTATAGGCACTGTACCACAGAATTACAAACCCTAAAAGCAGCTAAACACACATTCTACGAAAATTAAATCCAGGCTTTCCCCAATCAAAATAAAGCATTATTACGGAAGAAACCTTAACTCAAAATGATAATCTATTATTAAGTAAAAGTAATGAAGAAAGGGGGAGCATGTTCAAACTGTAGGGAAAGAGCCTTGGAAGTGATTTATATTTAAATTAAGCAGTAGACATATCAGCAGAGAAATTAAACAAACAAAAAATCCTCACTATGACTGGCATATACTTATCTGAAATACTAAACTAATAAAAAAAAAGAACCAAAAGTCATAAAGAATACAGAAATCCATTATCACTGAAATTGCCAAATAACAAGATATTGGTACAGAATATGGGAGAAAAGTAATTCTGTTGTAAAACTAATCATCATGCACAAGCAATCAATGGACACTACTTCCTAAATTTGAAGAAAATAACTTTGCATTGTAGCGAAGTTCATAATGTAGATATAATAAGTTTCATACTGATATAATAAACTTATATATTCTTGATCGATATATAATTTAATTGTAACCTAATAGGATTGCTACTATGTAGAACCTCAAAGAACAAAATAAATAATTTATCTATCAAGAAATCTTATTCCAAGACTATGAAATGGTGTTAAGACTGTATATACTGTATATTATTCCATATCTTAATAGGTTACCTGTAACAGTAACTTCCTTGTGTTCCCGTGATTTAATGAATTTTAACAAATTCAACTTAGACACTACACCAGGAGTTTAGCCACTGTGAAAAGTAGGCTATCATTTTTTAGGTGAAAGAAGGAAAAAGAAAGAGGCTTAATCTTCAGAAAGTTGGCATTTAAGAAATTTGGATTTGGTGATTTGCTGATTATCCTTTTTTATGTGGGCTACCGAATTTACCATATTGTGTACAACTGTTCCGTGCTTGTTGGGTATGTAATACTGTCAACTGGGCACTGAGGAAAATGTATCAATAAATTAACTGGACTGAAAAAAAAAATATAGGGAATAAAATCCAAGTTAGCAGTAAAAAATGAACATTCTTTGTAAGGGGCAACTGCAGCTGGACAAGTAACCCATGACTCCTCAAGGACTCTCACTGACCCTCATTGGTGGAGTCAAAACTGGTAGTGACATACTATCAACTTTAGCAATATGAGAACAATGGCATTTAGTCTGTGCCAAAATAGAGATTCACACCTTCCCCAATATTGAAATGAATGTTGCTATCACAGTCCAACAGAGTGTCAGACTGCAAATGTGGATAACTCATGTTAGGAGACAAGTGGAGCAAATAGCAAGCAATTCAAGCACTGCAGTCCCTCACTCCCTGGAAGGAATACTAAAGTTACACAAATCAGACAGAAAACCTTTGGTGTTAATCTGATGATTATGAATGACGATGGTCTTTGAAACTAGTTCAGGTATTTATACAAAAAGTGAAGTATACGTGCTAGACCCAACTCAATATTATATCCTTTAGAAAACCTTTGCTTGAACAGTCAGATCACATTAGATATACTTAAAAACTTAATTCCCCAAAACATAATAACAGAAAACATTGAGGACACAATCAAAACATGAACAATAGCAGGACCATTCACAAGTGGATGAAGGCTCATGTGGGACTACAGAGTAATGAGAAGCAGATAAGCTTGTGAAGAAAGCAGCAGGAATGACACTTTACCTATTATATACTGTACAACAAAATTCCAGTAAGGGATTAATCAACAAAGGAAGGGCTATCCACCTGGCAACAACAATAAGAGATCAACAAAAGGAGCTGACTACAAATAAATTTTTCCACTGATGATAAGTGATAACACAACTGAAGCTAAGGTTACTTATTAACTGTAATATCACAGCCATCCTTTCTGGGCAGGGGAAGACCAGATACTACTGTATTTCTGTCGCTTCAGAATTGCTGAAAGTGCAATGTGTATATTGTAGTTCTGGCAGAAATCTAATAATTTCTTGGGATTCAGAATATTCACACATAATAAATCATTTTACAAATGTGTTTACCAGTGATTAATACTGTGAAGTGTACAGTATATATATACATCAACAATGGCTACATTAGCTCAAAGATAGCTCTATGGCGGATACCCATTCACAAGGAACAGACATGACTTTATAGGCTACAAAAATGTAAGCCTGAATTCCCTACATGCAACAAAATTAAATGCTGGACATCAAAGGTTTCCACAAGTGAATGCACCAATATGAATATATGAACGAAGCGGTTGGGCTGAGCAAAGAAAGCGACTAAGCACATACATTTCAAGTTCAGGAAAATACCGTAACAACTTTCATGTCACCAGAAACATAAAGGGAATTTGAAGTGACAATTCTATGACACGGAGTGACTTTAGGAAAAGTACTGTAAACATTCAGGAGCTCATAAGCAGCTGTTGAACATCACAATAACATGAGGAAGAAAAAGAGGCATTGTCTAGAATTAATGGTTGTATTAAGTTTTCTTGAACAAACAAGCAAACAAGTTGGCATTATGAAAAGGCAGATATTGATAATCAAGGCATATTCCTCAACTTGGTGTATTCGCAAGAGAAATACATTCGATGGTCGAGTCACATTTGGAGAGTTCTTTGCCATTTAAAGGCCTTAAAAAAACAATTGAAAATGAGCGGCTGGATATAATTCTGTTTCACAGGAAAATTTCAAGTTAGAACAGCTCCGTCCTAAAATTATCTGTCCCAGTGCTCAACGAATGGAACTGACCGAGCTAAATCAGAGACAAGAATTTAGAATCATCAGTGGTTCAGTGAAGATCTTGAAGTTTCTTCTATCTGAGAACTTTACAACATCTTTTCAGAAGTTGTGGATATCCTATGCATGCATTGGTAAGGTGATAGATCGAAAATCCTATCTTAGAAATGTGATGGGAAGAGAAACTGACCACATTAGCTATGTTGTCCATTGAAAAATTATGCTGAACGAAATACCAGAATTTAATAAGATGATTATTCAAAAGTAGTCGAATGTTTAAAACACTTTTAGCTCACTTTACGTACCATTACTAACCTCTTGAAACATGTCCTAGTAATGGTACGTAAAGTGAGCTAAAAGTGTTTTAAACGTTCGACTACTTTTGAATAATTAGTAAAGCTTCACCGTCTAAAAAACTTCACTCTAAACTTTGTAATAAGATGATGTTTGAAAATTTCCCAACCTATAAGGCAAGAGGCGTGAGTTAAACCAGTGTGGTCCAACTGGCAGCCTGTAGGCCGCATCCAGCTCACGTTCGTTAATAAACCAGCCCCCAGACTCCTAACTTTTTCATTTCTTAGTAATCGACAAGCACTCTATTTTCAACAATGTTCACTGTCTGGTAGAACTGATAGCAGCAATACTGTCTATATTTTTGGAGGTATGTGACCCACAATGTGAAAATTGTCTATATCTTATTATCCTATTTCTTTGAGTTTTGGAGATTAATAAGGAGAAGTATCTAAACTTGAAAATCCATGTTTGGTAATAGTTTACATGTGAGGGTGCATTTTGTAGCATGAAATTGTTAAAAAAACTAAGCAGAGTTGTCACAAGATTTACTAAATTGTCAATGTGGCTTGCCAAAACTCAAATGGATAGAATCTGTTAGTAGACCAACATGTAGCTCGAGTTTGTAAAATAGGCCTCCAAGACAGTCTAATATTCTTCCCATTTTTAACATTATAGTAATTTAATTTTTAAAGTCAATATATTGTTCTGATCCATGAATTAATTTTGAATGTGTCATCTGGCCCTTCACTTGAAAACAGTTAAACTATAAGTAAAGTAAGTTGCTGGTTAGACTTAAAACGTATTTTTGCATGCAGACCCTCTAAACTGAATACCCATGAGCCGCCACTTCTTATCAGTGCCAATAATTTTGGGAGGCAGCATAAATAGATATTCTGTTCGTGTGAACATGAGTTCTGAAACAGAAGGAACGTCATATTAGTCAAAAAACAAAAGAATAACACTATGAAGTTTACAAAAAAAGTACAAATTGTTGCACAGACACTGTTATATTTTTAATAAACTTGACTACACATAATTCAATAATACATTTCACAACAATTTAGTTCCTCTACATGGAACATTCTATGTATACTTGAGAAAGTCAAATATACTTTGAGCATAGAAATACTCAAAAAATGTTAATCTTCTTTGTACATATCATATAAATAAATTCTTATAATTTCTCTTTACATTAATTTCATCTGTAGAAATCTAATGAACACTGACACTGCATAAGTAGTTCTGATTGGATGGGTAAGTTCTTGAATTGTCATTTTTACCACATGTTATATTTTTCATTATTCTTATAATCCATTTCCACATGGAAGAACTCCCACTATTTAATTTCTTCTTACAATAATGAATCATTTTGCTGTTCGATGAAAAAATGAGCTGCCTTTGAGGCTGGACTAAAGGCTAAGTAGAACCCGCACTTAGTGAGGTCCATATCATGCAAATACATCCTTAGGTCTAGCATTTCTAGAATTGTATACATCAAAACGTATTAACTTTTAGGATTACGATGTACATTTTCAAAATGCTTCCTACAATAAAGATTTCTGAACAAATAATATATTCATTCTTGTGTCCGACTTTAGCGTTGTGTACAAATATTTGAATAAAAACACTTTCTTAACGCACTTTATTTTTCCTTAGTAAACTTCTGGACGGCCGTTTCACAGGTGGTGTTCCTGCATCATCAGCAGAGTGCCAACTGAGGTCTCTGGAGCAGGTGTTTGTGAGGGTGTCTGTTATGGTGGGGGTAGGTGATGGGGGTTTGGTTTGACTGCCTGTGTGTATTAATGTGTCAAATAGTGTGTGTGATAATTGTGGTCTGTTGTGATGATGTGTTCTGCAAAATTTGATTTGTTTTGTGCTTGGTGGATGGCTTTGATGTGCTCTTTGTATCTGGTTCGAAATGATCTGCCTGTCAAGACTGCCCCAGTTTCTACATAGGCCAAACAGGAAGATCATTTCGAACCAGATACAAAGAGCACATCAAAGCCATCCACCAAGCACAAAACAAATCAAATTTTGCAGAACACATCATCACAACAGACCACAATTATCACATACACTATTTGACACATTAATACACACAGGCAGTCAAACCAAACCCCCATCACCTACTCCCACCTCCACTACACCCCCACCATAACAGACACCCTCACAAACACCTGCTCCAGAGACCTCAGTTGGCACTCTGCTGATGATGCAGGAACACCACCTGCGAAACGGCCGTCCAGAAGTTTACTAAGGTAAAATAAAGTGCGTTAAGAAAGTGTTTTTATTCAAATAATATATAATCCTGGTGAAATATTTTTTTAATGTAACCAATGATTTATTTCAAGGCTTGTGATTACAATTTTGGACATCTCATCATGAGATGCCACAGAAAATATTATTTAATACATCGGTTTCCATTTCATAATTTACAAGCATTTAGGTCTAAGCTCTCTTTGCCTTCCTTTTGGCACTACATGTTAGTTTAATCATCCGCAAACATAAAGATACTCAGAAGTGCATAATACCTTCATTGAAGCCAAGGAGGAATACCTGTTCATGAAAATTTGAAAAGGATATGTGATGGCAATGGGGTGGAATCATTAAGATACCAAATACTATATATCCACACGTGAATACGACATATTATAACACACGCATGTATGTTTGGTTTTTGTACTGCAACAATTTCAGACCAAGCAATAATTATGAAATAAAAAATAAAAAAACCTGTTATGAATTCAATGTTCTATATTATAATTTACAAATAATTTCAGCCATGAAAGCTTCTGCATTTTGAATTTCAGATTTTATTTTCTGAAAACACACTAATCTAAATTTAGAATGGTTAAATGTTTTTTGGATCCATGAGCTTTTGATAAACCAGGATTCATTTGCACAGTAGCCAGTAACACTGCAATATTTAATACACGGTATGTAAATATGAAGGAGGTAAGCAGATAAATACTTGGTCTGGTAGGCATCAACTCAATATTATGAGGAATGTTTTTAGGATTTTGTTTGCATAGATATGACCTCCCCTCCCCTTCCCCCTCCAATGATACAAGTTTGTTACGGCATAGAAAGAAGAGAAAATGTTTCCTGGAAATCTAGACCAATGACACGAAGAACAACATCTATAACACTTAATGAGCAGAAATTAATTAATTATATCTACCATATTATTTTAGTAAGCCTATTAAAAAAGTAATGTAATTTTTCTAACTAAATCTTATCCATTCGATTATACAATTCCTTTGCTTCCTACATGAAGGAAAGTGAGAAGAGTAGCCAGGATATTACATCATTTATCAGAAATAGAAAGCAAAAATTGATTTTACCTCGACCTTGTACTTACAATACAATAATAATACTGTTACATGTATCTTACTTCTTCCTAGTTTTATGACACTCATGAGAAACAACACCCTAGCAATCTCTTCCACATTTTCCGTTTTGACATTACTTTTTACAGTTTGTTTGAATACAAACAGTTTTGAAAACTTACAATTCAATAAAAGACAAGAAACTTTGCTCTGTTAAGAAACTGAAGGGTCAATCATAACTAGGTAACTAGATGTGTCATAAATTCCACCAATAGATACTTAAAAAACAAGCAGAGTGGACACTTGCAACACAAAGCTGAATGAAATTTAGAGATAGAAACAGTTATCAATGGTTAGGGGGCTTCTTGACAGAAATAGGTACTTCAGGATATTTTCAATTATTATACTCTCTATTCCAAAGTCAAGGCTAAGTACGGTAAATGCCAATGTAACATTTACCTTTGTGTTTGTGGAAAACACGGCTAATTTACACCCAGATTGGTCGGCCATATAGTGAATGTGAATCTGCACCATCATTACCTCAGTCAACCATCTGGTTTTGATTTCCCTATATTATCTGCTTCTGAACAGAAACAAGTAGATGCTAACCCCATTGCTCTGATGCATATGGGGTCCACACGGAGGCAGATAGATGGTTATAGCATGACCCATTTTCGAGTTATGCACCACTTGGGCAGGTCACATTACATGGTGATGTAACTGGAAGAAGTTTAAGATGTAAAGAGATAAGTGTGTATAGTTTGTGTAGTGAGGGATATGAGTTTGGTGAGGAGTGGAGGGGGAACCCAGTGCTGGCATTAGCCTAATCTTTTCGAAAAAACCACGCTTAACGCCCCCATTTGACTGATGAATCACTATCAACAGTGACATATACCTCCATGTCAAGTACAATGCTGAGAGGTTTGGGATTGAGCCCAGGTATAATTAGTGCAAAGACTAAAGATTAGAAGCAGTACACCACCATCTCTCCTAAATCCAGCCCTTGGGATGGAAGGCAAGCCATGCTGCCAACCGTGCCACATTGGCAGACTACTGATTGGAATATTGTATTATCAATTTGTTGATATTATTTCACCACTCATTTTAATAAAGAGAAATGTGAACAGTTACACCACTGCTCTAAGTTGCCACCTAATTCTGATCCCCTGTAATAGTAAAACATCCAGTGGAAAGGTTCTTCAATGTGATAATATCTACTAAGTCTTGTTCATTACTGATAATATATAGATAATGAATTGATATGAAAAAATGATCCACTAAGTATTAGGTAAAAACATTACAAGTTGAGAATTGAAACTGACTGGAAAGACAGTGTTACACAAGCTCATTCCACACAACATCTTCAATCACACATACCAGTACTTGGAAAGTTATACACCCTCTTATATGGGAGGAAAGAAGAAGAAGAAAAAACTATTGCGACTATGGCATATGAATGAAACATAAGAGCACAATGACTAGTAAAACCCTGCTTATCCCAACTTCAATCAACCGAAACCTGAGTTAATTGAAACCAATTTTTTTCCCAACCACTTCTAAAAATATCTAACTTTGAGGAATTTTTCTTTTTTCGTAGACCTGTATTGAAAACTTCTAAAATAGATACAATAAAAGACAATAAAAGACAGGACAAAAGCTAATGATACTGTAGTAAAAATATCATCGCCTGATCCTTTCTCAATGTGTCATTAAGTATGTGTATCATCTTTTAGAAGGTACCTTTAAATGAATAATAGGCTTGGTGCCATACAGACAGGGCCGTAGCTAGGCGGTGGCTAGGTGGGCGACCGCCAAGGGCGCAGGTACGAAGGGCGCAAAATTAACCATGAAAAATCCCGCTTTTTTTTAGGCTGGTGCAATTTATCAAGCAATATAAATTCCACGTTAGTGGAAGAAATCTTTCAGGTTATTAAAAATTAATGCACGTGAACTATCTATACCTATAGTATTATGCCGATTGTCTACAAGCAAAAAGCAGTCATGCAACGTCCTTTAATTAACACGATTCATATTGACAGAGTAAAACATAAATCATGAACAGTATGGAAAGATATAACGACAATGAAAATTAATATGTACGTTATTAAGTGCCAGTATGGTACTTTATGAGATTGTGTGGGGGACGAAAATGTCTGTCCGTCTGTCTGTCTGTCCGTCCGTGTGTCTGTACGCGCTCTAACTCAAATACGCTTTTTCGGATTTTCATGAAACTTGGAAAACACATTTATAATGTCAATGGGAAGAACCCTATTGATATTGAACCAAATCGGTTCACCGGTACCGGAGTAATGCCCAATTTAGTGCCTATTTTAATAGATTATGGCGCCTTTCTAATAGAAAGGCGCCATAATTCAAATACGCTGTATCGGATTTCCATTAAACTTGGTATACGCATTTATGACATCCATGAAAAGTACTCTGTTAAATTTGAACCTAATCTGTTGACCGGTACCGGAGTAAAACCCAATTTAGTGTATATTTTAAAAGGCGCAATAGCTCAAATACGCCTTATCGGATATTTATGAAACTTCGTATACGCATTTATACTATCCATGGAAAGACGTCTGTTGATGTTCAACCAAATCGGTTGGCCAGTACCGGAATAATGCCCAATTTATTGCCTTTTATGTTAATATATGAGAAGTCCCGATAACTCAAATATGCTTTATTGGATTTTCCTGAAACTTTGTATACCCATTTATAATGTACATGGGAAAACGTCTACCGATATTGGACCAAATCGGTTGTCCGGTACCGGAGTAAAACCCAATTTAGTGTCTATTTTAAAAACGCGGTAACTCAAATACGCTTTACCGGATTTTTATGGAATTTGGTATACACATTTATAGTGTTCATGGGAAGAGGTCTACTGATACTGGATGAAATCGGTTCACCTGTTTCGGAGTAATGCTCAATTTTGTGCCTATTTTATGATAATATACATATTCGAAAGAATTTATATAAAAAAAAAGCAAATCATTTATCATGACAACATAGTCAATTGTTTTACTGTGATAATTTACGGCTTTGGAAATTAAAATAGAGATAGCTATGACCAAAAACACTATTGTTTTACATGCGCTTATAACTTACAACTAGACCGTTAAACTGACCCAGGTGACCGAGATGGTAACGTTTTGGCCTCACGTTATGGAGTTCCATGGTTCAAATCCCGAAACCAGCCAATTTCACTTTCTTTTTCGTATTTTTATGTGAGAGTGCGATTGTCAAGATATCAAAAATCTGTACAGTTCAGCTGATGCTGGAAGATTTTAATCTGATTAAAAAGAAAACTAGACCTTTGTTCTTCCCTAAGCCCTGCTTAATGAATAAATCTGGAGCTTAACTTGTAAATCAATTAAAAAAACATATTCTGCATATCATAATTGCAGTCATAACTGATTAAAAAAAACATACTGGCACTTTTTTACATCAGTTTACCTGATTTTATTATTGTGATGAAAGTGGTTCAACTCAATCCCTTTCCAGCTGATTGTTGTCCTCAGTGCTACTACTGTCGACAGGATTGATTTCAAAGCGATCAACAATGGCATCGCTCATACTGTTATATACATGCTACATGCAAAAATGACTGACCAACTATATTATTACAACAGAAAAAGCCGAATGCGCAGATCTCAATTCCTTTTGTTATTACTATTTTATTATAAATTAAGTGTGAACTAAAATTTCTTTTAATCGCACAATGTATTAATGTACATTAAAATTAATTTCTGTAACTTTACATTGAATAATATGTGTTGTGATCCGCGGCCGATGCACGCTCTGCCAGCTGGCAGTACACATGCTGTTTGTTTTGATCAAGTTCCCTTCTAAGGCCGGCGCTGATATTATAGTCGCTGCTATTATTTTTAATTACATTATACTGTATTATTATTAGGGCCCGGATTCTGATGACCTAAAATTGTTTGAAAAATGACCTATAAAATGACCCCAAAATTTAAAGAAAATGACTTAATAATATAAAAAATGACCTAAAAACTGATATTTTATTTATAAAAAATGATTATTGTACACACAAAATTATAGAATAATTTGTACATAGGCCTAATTGTTAAAATCTTAAATTCAGAGAGGATGCTGTAGGTCTAAAAAACTATGATTTTTGCTGTGAATATTCTCTCCCTACGGAAATTTATACTGGCCCTGAGGCACTGGCGAGTCAAACTTCGGCATTTCCTTTTGCGGTCTGCCGGAGTAGTTTGCACTCTCAAATACAAGCAGGTGGCAGACTCTGGTGCCAAGTCAATCTAATAACAACAGTAATGTAATACAACATTTTGGCGTTCCTTTGATTCTCGTTTCCGACTGAGACATGACAACACTTCAACATAGAGTGTGTCCTTCTTGCAATAAACAAACAACACTTCAAAGACAGCACCGCTGGGGACGAAATAAATGCCCTAAAAATATAAAATTGCATACAATGTCAAAAAATGACCTAATAAAAATGCATTTCTATAATCTAGAGGCCATGATTATGATTTATCTACAAATTGGCAATGTCTATGCAGCATCAATAAAAAAGATGGCATGTCATTAGAATCCGGGCTCTGATTATTATTGTATTTTTTAACTAAGCGATTTTTAAATTAAACAGTGAAACAATATTAATGTTTGTGTTGTTTCGTCTCTTGTTGATGTTGGCGTTACTTCTGTTGTATAGGTAAGAATGATTTCAGTAAAAAAATGTGCCAACTAAAACTACCATGACCATCATAGCTTAGTCTACATTATTAGTTTTGATCTATTAGGCAGTGGTTTTTTAAAGAAATGGGACCAAAAAAAACCTTCTGCAAGCGAATTTAAGAAAATCAGTTTTACAGAAATTTAAAAAAAATGTTCATTTGGAGGGCGCAGATTTGTCAAACTCGCCAAGGGCGCAGAAGGACCTTGCTACGGCCCTGCATACAGAGAGGAGTTATTCTGTCTACCAGCATTTCACATCATGTAAATCTTTAAATTAATAGTGAAGTTTTTGCTCTATTGCTTTTATCTATTTGGAACCATTTATTTCCGGTATTTCTACAGTTAAACACAAAATATATATATATACTAATGTTCGAAAATAATACCTATATAAACTGAATTTTTGTTTTCTTGTTTTTTCTAGCCTGGTGATACCATACGTATACACAACTTTGAAATAAGGATTTCATGAGAGATACAATCAAAAGCTTTTGATAGATCACATAAGATGCCTAGTAACTGTGGAGTTAAACATAGCTAAAACACACGTGGAAGCAGCAGGCCGTGTTCACACAGAACTAAATATTGCAAAGGAAACAGTCAGCGGTAACATAAAATAGCTGTTTCTTTATGATTTTATTTTTTTCTTCCAATGGGGAAATATAGATGGAATTAGTGATCAGCATGTTCAGTATAATGTTAACGGAATGTCACTGTTAACACTCAGCATCAGATGGAGGGCACAACAAAGAATATGTTATTTAATTCAACAATCTGATCTATACTCGGGTGTTGTCCACTCAACTTTAAGTTGCCTCAAGTATATGTTGGGCTTGGTCTCCTTAAAATGTTATAATCTGCACTGTAATACTTTTGATTTCTGTTATTATATTCCTCTTATTTTAACATACAGCTAATAATCCGAGTTATGCACACACTGGTATATAGCATTTGAAATCGTTGTGTAACATAGGAAAGTTTCTCAAGACATATAGCAAACTCACAATCAACTATATTTGCTCTGTTATATAGTGATAAGAAAATATTGTTAATTTATCATTTCTCCTTTTTAGTAAAATTATACATGGTCTCCATAAAGTGAATGTAAATTGCACTGATTAACTATTTAAAGACCATAACTTGGAATTTTCTCCTCTACTGCACTGCATACATCTACAATGTTTCCCAAAGTCCTTAGCTGCTTTAACTGAAGCATAACATCAGATGAGGTCTAGGTTACATTTCTGTTGAAACTGAATTATTTTAAGAAGCAAGATCTTATCTCTCTCTTGTATTCAGTGTCTCTGTGAGAAAAAATACATTTTTTAAGATTCTCAAACAAACAATATGGATTGCAAAATCAACGTGTTGAAATGTTACAAAAGATCTCTTTTGGAGCTTACATAAATGTAGTACGGTGAAAAAATTATTTATTTTCACTCTGCTGTTCTTATTACAAGAATAATATTTTTTAAAGCTTTATGTGTGCATTATTTTTTTAATAAAAGTTGACGGAGGTTTCATAAAATCTCTATTAGATTACGCTTCTTTTTATTTTATTAAGCCTGTGAGAGTATAAACATAGCCTGTGACAGGTCAAAATAATATGAAAACAAGAAATTACAAGAAAGCAGAATAACACCTACAATAACAATAAAATAAAATTTAGTCCTTTACATTAATTGTTTGATAAATTAAAAAATATTGAAGTATAGCTTAAGATTATGAGTAATTCTCATTCCTTTGGCAATTATATAATTAATGCACTAGTAATAATTATTTAGCTTATCAAGGACTAGAATGAAATTTATAATATACACAATATAATGAATAATCAATTTAATAAGAACATTTAAAAAGGGGGGGGGGAGAGGCTGGAGCAGGTGAAATCCAAGAGTTCAATTAAACCAGCTCTAGCACTAGAGTCATCCAGGCCACACAAATTTAATGAAAAATGTAAATTTTACTGTGTTAAACACTTTATATTCAACGTTTACAAGATTAGCCTTCTCAACAACTTGTGTCCGTGTGCAAAATTTTGCCTCTACAGATTATGCTTTGCCTGAAAACAGGCGCAAACCTTAGTACACTAAAACTGCCTTCTGTACTGCTTCAAACTGCATATCTTGGCACTGCAAACAAGACATATTTCAAAGCAGTTCTTCTGAAATAAAGAACCTCATTCTTAGTTATGCTTCAATTATTGCCCAGTTTACAGACTTCAGGAATGACTTTCCCTATCCCTCCTTTAAATAAACTACTGTATTTTTCTGACCATAAGACACACTTTTTTACCTTGAAAACAGAGTCTTGGTCCGAAGTACCATAAACTAAACTAAATTCAAATAAATAAATACATTAATTAATTAATAATAATAATAAAATTATGGTAAATATTGCCAGTAATACCATAATCATAAAAAAGGTTTTGTATAACAATAAATTAGTTGCAAATAATGGCACAGATTGTCACAATCGTAAATTGAGGGTGATGGGAAGCCAGGTATACAATGCGAAAAGAAAAGAATGTTGGGTTCTTTAATACAAAAGATGAAGTCTAAATGAAGGCATTGAACTCTACAAACAGCTGTACTGAGGATGAGAGGATGTAAAAGTATTTTCAGTCTCTTGTGAATTTTTGTAAAATCACATTTCCCCCTTAAATTTCCATCCTAAAATCAAGGTGCATCTTATAGTGCAAAGCGTCTTATAGTCCGAAAAATATATCTTTACTACATATATAACACCATGAGAAACTACAACAAAATGTATTATTCAATAATAGCCAATAACACAGATTCCTTTCTCTTATTTTAAGTAGAAATTGCTATTTTAAAATAAAAGTAATTTTAGCAGCTTAGAATTACAGAAACTGAATAAGGTTTAAGTATGGCTTCATCTTACAACAAATAAAATCCTTACTTACATTAAACTACTTAGTTGTATACGATATTTTCAACCACTATAAAATTTCTATAGAAGAAAAGGTAGACTGTACCACAAAATGCACTTCTAGTATGATGAAGTCCTTGGGGCCAAAAAATGTAATCTGCTATAAGACAGATTAAAAAATGACCATTCTCATTTAGAGAAAACAAACTGTATTTTACAAATGAAGGTTCAATGGAAGATTTACTTGCTTCCTTTATGACATTATCCAAGATTTTATATACATCAGTACAAATTATTAACATATAAACTAATTCCTTTACTTACAATTAACCTTATATAAAATTGCACCTTAATACATTAACTGATGTTTAATAAAGTGGATATGCAAGATTGAATGATTCAATTTAAAAAAATGTTATGACATGCTAACCTAAATATCTGCATGTACATGAAAAGAACCACAAAAATACTTTACAATACCAGTATTCAAGATAATAAGAATTTCTCTTACAGTAGGGTATAAAGATTTGTATGGAAGTAGTTACAAAAAAAATATGATAGACTAGATATTAGGTGTTGCAATATACGTGTAATACATGTAATACCACATAAAGTGCTTCTATTGTAACTATGTAAGTAGCTACTAGTGCCAATATTACAGGTTACATCTACCGAGGTCTTCGGGTTTAAGATTTTAAACATGTTTGTTTAAAATAATAATTTCTTCAGTTTAATTTTTTTTGCTTTAAACCTTAATGTTGGTTAGACACGTTCAGAGAAAACTCTGTAGAGAACAGACAAGAAAACTGCTACAGCCATCACTGTCAACAGACATGCTGAGAAACTTGACACAGAAATACTACATTCTTTTTTCCCAAATAGTGCCAATAGAGAAGCCAAAAATCTTGACAGAGAAATGCTATACTCATTTATTTTTCTTTTGCTGGTATGCTTAACCTACAAACTTAGTCATTCATAGACATTTCAATATTATACCGAATTTTTCTATCATTATTATTGTAATATATTTTAGTAGAGGTAAAAATATATATTTGAACCTTTATTCAGAACTACCTGACACATTCTCTATAGACACGATTATTTTGTACCTCTACCAAAGTCTACATTTATATTTTGCAGCAGTGTGCAGTAAAGTTACTTCTTGATACCAGAGTTTGCACTGAGATTTAGAAAAAAGCTCTGTTCAGAAAACTTACCGGGAAATGTACCTAGACAGAAAAACCAATGAGACTACAGAGAGTCTATGTCATATGCAAGTTCTCAAGCAAATTCCCGATAATGAGTTTTTCAATCGAGTCTCTAC
The DNA here is from genome assembly GCA_964059195.1 of Ectobius pallidus. Taxonomy (NCBI): domain Eukaryota; kingdom Metazoa; phylum Arthropoda; class Insecta; order Blattodea; family Ectobiidae; genus Ectobius; species Ectobius pallidus. The sequence continues at coordinate 170,218,905 of CAXKWD010000001.1, forward strand.
AGAGATTTCTCAGGGTATGTGTGTAACTGGCTTAATAGATGGATGAAGTAAGAACCTAGATTGCTTCGAACTAACTACTGCCCTACTAATTAGTTAGTGGGCAGGGGTTCTCTCATTGTACTGATTGTAGGCTGCTAGCAACCACCTCTCTTCAACAAAATGTTGTACTAATTAATACACCGGTTTACCTCTAATATTAATATTCCCACAGAATGTACGTCACCTGTACAAAGAGACTGTTGATATAACAAAAAATCTAAAAAGATCATACTGTATCCTAGAGAAATGAAAATTAATTTTAATGTCAACATAAACAACCCTAATCAGCTAACAAAACATTATTAGTCAAACATAGAATTAATTAATTTATGTGGAGGAAAAGAATAAATAAGATATGAAGAAAAAGACAAAATTTTTAACACACTGATGTATGTTTTCCCTTTATCATTTTCATTTCTCATTATGAAACCTCCTACCCATCATTCTATTTAGTATAAAATGGGATAGATATTACCTGAAATTTGTAACTGAATTAGGACTCTGTTCTATTGACTCTTAAGTACCACATAATTGCTATCATGTCCAAATTGGTTCACAAGTTTATATATTTATTTCTTAAATATAGTATCAGTACTATCATATGTCTTCTTTAGACATGTCTGTTTATACAGTATGTGATACTAGAAACTTTAACTTGATTATGAGAATTCAGTTATTTATGGGTAAATTATCAGATTGTAAAGCACAGAAAATTTTCTAAATGTTAGATTTTTTGTTTCTCTGAAGGTATACATTTTATTAGAAAAAATAAAGATATTATAGTCCTATTCTAAATATTCCCAGTTATGATTATGAGATATAACAAAAATTTTAAGAAGGGCAAGTACAATGAGATTTTTTTCATTATGGTTCTTTTAAAATTCCAAACATTAAGTTATACTAAAAATAATTCACAACAATAAAAATATATTTGAACACAGACATTTCTAGTAAGTACCAATAAAATGTTATTACAAATGCCAAAACCGTAAGCTTAACATTGGGGAAATGTGATATATTATATAATCCTTTAAAAGGAAAATATTTTATATGAAAGATAATGAGTAACAATCTAGCAAATACTAACTTAATGAAAATGGTTCAACATTTAATTTAATTAAAATTTACTAATCTCTCATAACTATCAAACACTAACTCTTACAGAGTCTTGATCGATTCATTTCACCCTTTTCACTCTCCATTCATATTGATGTAGATTATGAAAAATTGACTTTACAAGAATTTGGACATAAATGCTACAAAGACTTGTCCCCCACAACTATTTATCATCCTATCATTCAATATAATTTATGATATCTTTTTATCATCAATAAATATTAAATTATCACAAAAGTATCCATCATTCATGACTCTTTTCTCTGATTTTGCCTAGAAGATGCAAGAAGCAATCAGGAACAGTGAACACCAAATTTCATCTCTGAGCCTAAACAAAACCTCAGTATAACAGGCTTATTATTAGTTATAAGTAGGGATAGGAATTTTTCGCGATCGCGAATTTAACGATTTTTATTAAGATCTGTATTAGGAATGATAACTATCTTCAACACACACAACAGTACCCTGAAAAATGCTTTTTGAACTCGCGAATTGATGCGAATTTCGCATGAAAGTGCGAATTTTGCATGAAAATGCGATTTTGGTGCGAATTTTTACTTTAAAATGCGATTTTGGCACGAATTTTTACTTTTTTACGAGAAAGAGGCCGAAAACGAAAATTATTGAAAACTTGCAGAACGCTAAAGTACCGTATTTATCTTAATATAAGTCGCACTTTTTTCCTATATTAAGCCTGCGTCTTAAAATCGCGCACAAGTGTTTTAGGCAGTAATTGTAAAATTGAGCACAACATAGCCGGTTGATCCATCGTAGCTGGTTCCCCTCCTCCAAGCACCACCATCTATCGATTATCTCGAATCTCCAGCACTATCGATATATTAATCGATTTAACATCGAAAATGTATCAATTTTAATCGAAGCATCGTAAAAATGCGTGAGCAAGTGGTGTTTTGCATATTTTGGGCATTTTTGATGGCGGTATTACAGAATATGCATGTATTATGAGCTGTTCAGAAGTTAAAAAAATGCCTTAACGTATGGGAATGTGAATAAAGGCAATTTTGAACTGATAGTAACTGAAAGTGCAGTTATGAAAAGAAAAATCGCGCGAAATTCAACACTGAAAGTCATATGAAGTGTAAAGTACTGATTTCTGTTTTCTTTTTCGTCAATTTTATTTAATTATATTAAATAAAATTAGAATATCTTAACTTAAGTCAGCTGATACTTTATTTTTCTTATTTCAGGCCTATTTCGGCTAAGAAATATGTTACTTTATTATCGCCTCACTCAACGTTGACGGACGGCTCGCTTTGTTCTCCTATTACAATGCTTGTTGTTACTGTAAAAGGTTTTCTCAAAAGAAACCGCTGACTGAATTCGTGTTGCCAATTCTCTCATTGCTTAATGTCATTGCCACGTAAGTGTTTTGCTGCATCTACATCTTCCCGCTCTGTTTACTAACACTGTGCAGTGTGGCAACTACTCCAAGCGGTGGCGACTTCTTTGATGTTAATTGTCAACGAATTGAGCGAGGCGATAATAATATTATGAATATGAGGCAATTTATTTTTTCACTTTGGGGTTAATTTAATTATTTTTACTTTACTTTATTGCTAAAAAGGCAGTTGTGGCTTAAATTCAGGGGCGGCTTACATTCGGATAGATATGGTACCTTCATATTGTGTTTTTACAACCTCTTTGGACTTTTACCGCAAGACGTCACGATCGACCTTCAGTATGAAAAATAACTTTGTATTGTATTTTTACAAACTCTATCAATTATTAGGATTAGTATTAGTATGACGTATTTAGTTCTCTTTAGAGTTTGGCATCGTTTTAGTTTTGTTTTATGATAAGACCTCACATGATTGTCGTGATTGTTGCTGTGAAAATTGTCGAATAGTAAATTAATAAGGCCTCAAGATGCTAAATAACAAACTAAGCACAAAGGGTAGGGCTTTCCAATATCAGAAAGATGAATTTTATTCCATTGAGCACATAAAAAGTATGCTTTCCCGTGAATCTGCTATAGTTTTGAAAGTACCGAAAAGTTCAATTGAACCCACCGAATTTCACATTTCAAAGTACCGCTTTCTTCAGTTTGAAAACACCGAAAAATTCCTATCTCTAGTTATAAGGAAGAAAATAAAAATTCTACTGCTTTTAGAGAGAGAAAGATCTATCAAATGGACTATGGTGAATATCTTAATAAAGGTTGATATTTTTTAACAGTGAATTAGTTGGTTGGGATCATGATCGCATTAGACTCAACATTTGGGAGGTATCAGTTCCAATTCTGTGACAGTCAATCCGAGGGTGTATTCTTTTATTTTAATGGTTTTCATCAATTAATATACAGAATGGAACTTACATAATATATTGGAATTTAGTCAGTGGCAAGAAAAATTGTTTTGTAGTACTTTGGTATTTGAAATATCGCCAGATATTTGAAGAAAGAGAAACTATATACAATTTATTAGCATTTCTTCATTTTATGACTCTCATTAAAAAAAAAAATAATAAATAACAACTACATTATTAATCCATTTCAACAGAGCAAAACTCTCCTATTATTGCAGTGTTATAGCCTCCTCAGACCCAAGATCAAATTAGGGCAGATGTATTTATATTTTTCTGCTTAATAAGTTTCTTTGGGTCAAAATACAACAATTTCACCACAAAAAATAGTTTTGGGGGTGGGGGCTTTTGGGGGGTCTAAAATTAGATTTAGACAGCTCAATTCAAATTATCACTCAGCATCTCTGTTGAGATTATTAGGAAAATTCATGTTTCTCATGACTTGATCTACATAAAACATATCCACAACATTGTTCCCAAGTTTACGTTACCAGTTAGAAAACTTGCTCCATGCTAAACGAAAATGAGTTTAATAACCTATGACTGATATAAATATTTTTTAAATTACTCTTTCATTAATCACAAAGAAAATGAACAGACAATAGTAATTGAATAATAAGTACAACATATACGAAACAAGGGAAGTTCTGATGTGCAACTGATTCAACTGCAAAAGTAGGCAAATCATATCTTTAAGAAGTTAAAGCCTTAATAAGTTCAAAAGAAAAATATGTGAAAACATTTTCTGAATAGCCATACCACTATTTAAGTGTTCAGACAATGATTTTCAAAAACTAATCTCTCATATGATCTAACATATGTTTGCAATAAGATTGGAAACAAAAGGGTTTAAACATATGCAGTAATCATATAGCAAATGCTATTAATGTAACAATATTCAAGATTTATACTGATCTGTAATAAGAAATTTCTAACCCATTGCTTTTGCTTTTTTCTTCAACCAGAGCAAATTCATAATCTTATCTAATGTTGGAGACAAAAACAATACTGTTCATGAACAGTTTCTTAGAACTATGTTACAAAAAGGACTAGAATGGTGTAAATGATAATATCATTTACACCATTTATCACAATGTTTTACAAATCCTTGATTAAAGATTTTCAGCAAAGAAATATGGCCTAACTCTGAATAATGGCAACAACTGTTCCATGAATGCTCCCTGGCTACATGATAACAGCCACAAAACACAATATAACTACAACAACTAACCTTAACTACAAACATGTATCATCACCAATAGTGCACAGGCATTGTCAATGTCTCATTTTAGTTTCCTGAGTATTGCAGGCACCTGCAAGCAATTACTAGAATGTTAAAATTGGACCTTCTCGATGATCCAAAATATCTGAAATAAAAAATAAAAATAGTATCAATACAAAATAAAACAACCCACCTTGATTAGGCCTACTGTATTTTCTGGCGTATAAGATGGTCCTTTATTTCACTTCTAAAGACTTAGAAGAGGTTTTTATTACCATTTGAAGTTATAAAACTTGACCATTTTTATTTTTAACATTTAACATGCTAATTTTGCAACAATTTTCAACCATCCCCACCCCCCAAAATTTCAACGATGCACTCTGTGTGCCCCCTCTGGGCATCCCTGGATTAAGTGAAGCTCTTCGAGTGATTAAAGTGAATTATCAATTTTACAAAGCTATAATATAAAAAGGCAAGTTGCCAGAAGATAAAGTTGTTTTCAAATCTTACCTTTAGCAATGCTCCACCAGGGCAGTGTAATATAGGTTAGGAAGGCATTTAATGGCACTGACTGTGCTCGTCGTGTTTCCTTCCAGAAGTGGAATGTTTGAGTGAAGCCTCGCATCGTCCATAAAGGATTATATGCACCATCATCAAGTTCTGTAACAATATTCAAACAGGTAATTAGTATCAGTGTTATATTTCAGACCACCTTTAGCTCTATAGTACTAATATTAGGCCGTTTCTGAAAGCTGAAGACATTAACAATGTGCTGGTGTCTAGCAACTTGATGATTGGTAACTGTATACTACAAGCTTTTGACAAGTATGTTTCAATCACTGCTTCCATTTATCTACAGATTATCAAGGATGCTATGGTTATGAACTATATACCTTTTGATCACCACTTATGACATCACTTTCGATTATTTTGTCAACTATCTAGTTCACTTCAGCTGAAAATGTATATTTTGGAAATTACTAAAATTGCTAATTCAGAGTTGTGTTGTTCACAGACATACAAATGCAGGAGAAGAAACACAGGCAGAAACAAATATTTTCAGAGAATTCATTTTTCTTCTACATTTTTTTTTTATTGAAGTTCCGATATTTCATGGATGAATACAATATTTCCTCTACCCTAGGAACTGGTCTAGAAAATAAAAATACTGCTAGATAAAGATCACCCCAAGTGCTCCTCCTTTCTCTTGAACTAACTTCTTTTAAATTTGTTTCAATTACTATTGGCATTAATATTCAACTAAAATCAAGCAAACAACTATTCAAACTAAAAAAAAACATGCCAAGAAACATAATTTATATAAGCATCAAGATAAGAAAAGATACAACATACTCTCTACAGAGAACAAAAAAATTGCTTAAAATGTTTGTTTAAAAAGTTAAATTTTTGTTATGAAATGTTTTTTCAACTTAATTTCGATTTGTCAGGTAAAACCTATTAGCGAGATATGTGGGCTATTCAGATTAATAATATCTATCACTCCTTCTCAAAATATTGACTGTTGTGATCACAACAAAAGCAAATGTAGCAAATGCCCTTTAGAATCCCAGAATTGCACACCCTTCTTCATAGGTTGAGATGATCCTATGAACGAGGAAGTGTCTAAGGGACTTGATTAAGATAAGTCTTTACAGATGCTCCTAAAAGAAGAAGTCTATCATTGTTGGATTTGTTGGATACACTAAGTGAAAAGGCCATGGGATTGGACCGCTATTAAAACTAAATTACCACAGAACACTATTTTTTTATAATTTATAATATTCAGTTAATATGAACCACAATCAAAAGTATGCCAGTAGAGTTTGCTAATGCTTTATATTCTGTGTATGTCTATATATTGCACTGTCACAACAATTCTTTGACATAAATATTCTAATCACATTTTTAACCCTTCCCGAGCAAAATTAAGAATATAAGCAAAAAACTTATTTGAATATCCCAGGCATATTGTTCATGCTGGAAGTGTTCATTTTGGGTAGCAGAGGGCAGGATTGATAATGACTGCTACAGCCCTCTTCTATGTAAAATGAATACTTACCGCATGAATATGCTTGGACATTCAAATAAGTTCTTGCACTTATATCAGTTATTCTTATGGAAAGGGTTAATACATTTAGTAGAACAGTCTATACAGCAAATACCGCATGACAACAGTAAAAGAAATAGGAGAACAAGGAAATGATGATAATAGAACAATGATAAGACAAAATTCCATCGTTCATTAAGAATGTTATCCTACCAGTTGAAATGCAAGGTTGGGTCGGAAATGTTATATTTTAAAGATCCATAAGATGTATTTCAAGTTAAGGCATTGAGGCACCAATCTCTTGAAAAATATACTGAACAGAACTGTGTTTATGGCATAATGGCACATTCCGTCCGTCTTACATGCCAATACAGTAGAACATCAGCAATCCGAACATCCGTAATCCAAACATCAGTAATCCGAACATCAGTAATCCGAACATCAGTCATCTGAACCTCAGTCATCGGAAGCGTCAATCATCCAAACAAATTCTTCTTTTATTATTTTTATATTCTTATTTATACATTATCTAGATCCTTGTGATATCAATTAAAGGATGATCATACAAATATTTACACTGTTATAAAGAAGCTACCCCGCTATCAAAAAGTTTAGATAAGCAAAAGTTACAATTACCTACTTATTCTGTATCGTTTTAAGAAGATACTGTAGGAATGTAATAAGGGCGAGGATGATAGCAACTTGTTCTGGTGGATGGGTTATAAATTCCTATAGAGTGCTATACAGCTCCGATCTAAGGCTAATGCTGTGTAGTCTCCTTTCTCCCTTTGTTCTGCTTTTAAGTTATGTATGTTATTGAGAAGTTAATGTTTCTGAAATGGTTATGGCCTTCTAGTGTATCTGAACCCTCAGCAAAGTGCCCATCTGTTGTTGGTATGGATTTCAAACAGAAGCAACAATTTGTTGTTTAAGGAAGTGTCAAGTGTAGTTAAATTTGGTTTAGGAAAGAAACAAAGTTCGGAATTGGTGCAGGAAAAATCAGTGATCATTTCCAACAAGGTACGTAACTATTGTTACTTGTATTTGTTTCTATTATTATACTTTTTTGAAAGGTTTAATGTATTATTTTATACATATTTGATAATCTGAACAAATAGAAAATCTGAACCACCCCAGTCCCAATTAGTTTGATTAACTGAGGTTCCACTGTATTATATGATCAAGAAACAATGAAGTGTTATGTTATGACAGATAAATTCATAACAACTATCATACAAATTTAAAAGAAGGTCACTGAATAGCACTGGTATTTTAACCCGCATTTAGCGTTGCGAATTTTGCGGGACATCCTGCATATTAAGAACATTTTCACAGTCCTGAATTATGCCTAAGAGGGATGCATTATACATTTTTTTTATTATTTTGCTAGCCTCTTCTTTTCTAATGTTAGTGTTACTGTTACATAGACTATTCAGTTTTGGCTTTGTAATGAATATATACCATCTTTCTCTTATTAATAAATAGTTCCATGTACAAATTTAGGTATGAAGATTGGCGATATGCATATATTCGATAAGTGTCCCTCCTTAGCCTTACCAAAAGGTGGCAACCCTACCCGCATTTCCTGCTATTACACTACCGTAAGTCATTTGAAATTTACTTGTTCTCTATTTTTTTAAATGATTATATAAACCTTGATCAAATTTTAACAAAAAAAATTATCAAAATTTATATTGGTCACAATTTTACATTAAATTAATTATAAAGACTTTTATGTCTATAAAAATACTAGCATGTGCCCGTGGCTTCGCCCACGATAATTATTTCAAAAATTAAAAATTAAGAGCATAATAGTAAAATCATAATATTTATTAACTCCTAAATCATGTGGACTACATACCACGATTAGATAGCATCGTCTGGTAAAAGCGACCTCAGATTCGAGTTTCTTGGCCCAGAAAACCTCTGTATAGTGAGATTCGTCCAAATAAAACAACGTTTGACCATATTTAGGGCTTACAACATTCAAGCGATCGCGAAAGTTTTATTTTCAAGGTGTGACAAAAATAGACAAAGCCAACTGTAATTGATTTGACATTGAAATGTATAACTGAAAAATATGTTTTGAAAACGCAAAAAATGCACGTTTTTTGCCCGTTTTTCACTCATAACTCACGAACGAAAACTAAAATTAAAATTCCGGTTTCGCGGCGCATTTTCCGACCCTTCAGCCCACCTATGTTTAAAATTTCAGATCTCTGCGTTCAGTAGATTTCCCTGGACATCGAGGACAGTTCCTTTTATTAATATAGATAATATGAATTGTAATGATACCTTCTCTAATTTGTCAAACATCCATTTAATTTAATCCAAACTCACCTATACCATTGGCAACAATATGTTCTGTGAATTTGTTTCGATAATTCTATGCAAAAAGGGATTAAGTATTTTCAAAAACATTTAATTTTTGGCATTTAGAATCAGAATTTTTCAAAATCCCTTCTTAGTGAGCACCTACATTATGAAACAAAGGTACTGTCAAAATCCAAGTCTCTACCTGTTATAGTTTAGGCTCTACGTTGATTCCTGTCAGTCAGGACAAAGCCTTTTATATATATAGAGATTAAAAGAGAGATCAATGTTCACATTAGGCCAATCTGTTTACTTATGTTTTCTAAAAATGAAACGTTCAAGATATCAGGATTAATTACTTAGGATGACCAATTTTACAGAATTAAGAGTGGTTTATTAGATTAGTAACATGCCCAGAAGATTCTTCAGGTAGGTGCAGAAAATTATGTGATTAGAACCAAATATTTAGGCTATGTACAAGCATATTTTTCTGACAATTCTATATAAAATGAATTTTACATACTTCATGAGCCTATGCACAACATAAAATTGCAAGAACTTTTGACATTTCCAGGCTCTAAAGGATAAATACCATAATTTTACACAATAACAATTCTATAATTATATGCATACAATAGACCAACAGAAAATGTTTACATTTCTTGGCATAAAAAGAGAAACAGAAGTAAATGAGGTTAGGATCAAACAACACAACAAGCAAGTTCAAGCCATGCAAAGGGGAAAACAGTCACTTACCATGACTTCCTGTTACAGATTTCCGTGGCATGTCACACCAATAATTTACAAGAGTCCCATCCGGAGTCATCCTGTAGGGGGGTGTCATGCACCTTCCCCAAGCTTTGGTACGATTATTCATTGAGTCTTTCCATTTCTTAGGCAGTGACCCAGTTCTGGTGATATTTCTTGTCGTCTTCTCCTGTGGACATGTGCAAGCTGGATCGCTAGGCTCATCAGTCAACACCTCTTCACAAGACTGTAGCATCAAGTCGCAGTCTCCGTCTTGTGCATCATTGTATCTAGGCCCTTCATTTGAGATATCTCCATTTCTGATAGTACAATCTATTTCCTTCTCATTTAATTCATCTCCATAAACTTTCTGATCAGTGTTGTTATTGATACAGGTAGAGCATTGCGGCATGCCCATGCGGTCTGTGCAGCGGTGGGGCAGGGCACATTCACATCGGGTACAAGAAGAAGTAGAAGAGTGCAGGCAAAACTCGAGCTCTACGGACAAAAAAGAAGCAGAAACAAAAACAATCAAAATAAAAAACATCAATCAACTACTGTACAGGTGTATGGCAGTGTTGTTAAAAAAAAAAAAAAAAAAAAAAAAAGAGGCTCACAGAAAGTCTTGTACATCCAACATGACCCAAGTATGAACTTTCTGTGACGTGTAAATCAGCCAACATAAAATTTGCAGTGATTAGTGTATTTTAAATCTCATTTTATATTGTACAACCTGTCAGAAATCATCAAAATCTCTTAATGTATAAAGCTTTGATTTGTTTACGCGATCATCGCCGGTTTGTCTACAATGATGAACGCCAGCGATGATCACCGGGATTGACAATGTTTACTGGTACAGTAATTGCTTTTGAGGCCAACTCAGGGCGATGATCACCGCAGATTATCATGTATATAGTAGGTAAAGAAAAACAGAAGACAGCCATTTTGTGCGTAATCATGGCCAAAGTATTATAATTTTTCCAAAGCTGCAGTCAAAATATTAATAGATTTCGTGTTTAAACACAATGCGTTGAATAACATTTAATTAAAGGACCATAAAAGACTCGTATATTATTACCGGTTTGATGTGACTGTTATTTAATTGAACCATTTAACATTTAGTTCAACAGTGACATTCCTTTGTTCCTGTCAGCTTTTTCTCATGACTATGTTATAGGCTGAGTTGAGGTTATGAAAGCTATCAAATTTCCAATTCCATGTCCCCACCTTCATGGAGCTGTTTGACATGGCCAACTAAACTGTGAATAGCAACAGTGTCAAGGACGATGATTGCCGGTAAAAGAAGACACCTCTACAACAATGATGCTGATCCCACATTCGCCGACGAATAACATCGGCAATGAGCGCCGTAAATAAACCATAGCTTTAATGCACACTCTGTGAAGATGGTTCAATGAGACGAGTCTGATGTACGAGGTGCTACCCAAAGGTTCCCGAAATTCATAAGTGGTGTACGACCAAGCGGTAGTATGAGAAAATGGAACTAGGTGACACTTCATGTATCTCTTGTGAGTTATGAGCCAAGCAGCATTTTTCTGAGTGTATGCTCTCAGTATTTGTGAGCATTTTTCCACTGTTGAGTTCTGCTTACATTGCAAGTTCACAATAACATGTCAGGGATGGAGTTTGTCTGTGTAAAGCTTTATTTCAAACTCAGGAATACCTATAACTTGGAAAGGAAACCTGGGTCATCGTGAAGCTGATTATGAAAATCCCTGCAGACACACAGGCGATTCTGATTTTGATAGCACTCAGTAGTTGCGGAATGAACTTTGCCAAAGTCCTCAAGTTGAGTTCATAGGAGTCCAACATCATCACAGATTATGTCTTAGATGGTCTGTCTGTGATCTTGCACGATCATAGCCCGAAAAGAAGCAACAATTTTGGGTGTAATGCTAGTTGAATGCTGTTCAGAAAAGTCATCATCATCAACCGATATTGTGCCTTTTTTAAACGGCTTGAATAATCATAGATTTGGGGCTGGTCTAGACTATCTCCAAATGTTTGCTCAACATCTCATGCTTTTCTGCAGCAGTTTTATTTTATTATTATTATTATTATTATTATTATTATTATTTTAATTTTATTTAAATATATAAACAAAACTTGATGCAAATAGATGCTCCCTCACATCAATCATTGTGAAAATCGCAATGTAAGCAAGAATGGAAAAATACTCACAAATACTAAATGCGTTCACTCAGAATGAAGCCATTTGGCACACAGACTCACAAGAGATGTATGAAGAGTCACCTAATGGCATTTTCTCATACTACCGTTCGACTGGACACTACTTATGAATTTTGGGAACTTTGGAAAGCATTTGGGTGTCTATTCGTCTCATTTTTCCCAGAATCCCGTTTTTTTTTTTAAATATCCCGCTGTCCTGAAAGTTTTATTGGGAAACTCAAATGTCCCGCTTTTTTGTGATTGTGATTGGCCACTGTGTTTCACGCTACATTAATAAAAGTTACAACAGTGAAGGTCTTGCTCATTGTCAAAATATACTTTAATGGAGCAATATGGGCTGATTTTTAGGAAAAATTATAAGAAAAAATGCACTTCTTGATAGAATATAATAAAAGCGAAATGTACAGTGACAATGTCGCACCTATTTCTGTGGAATAAATTATCTAATTTTTGTGCATGAGACAAAGATAAATTGTAAGTATTCCCTAAATTTTGTGATTTAAATTTCTGTCCCCTTTTTTCCTTAATTGTTCCAGATTTTTTGCAAAAAAAAAAAAAAAAAAAAAAAAAAAAAAAAATTAAATGTCCAGTTTTATATTTAAACATTATATGGACACCCTAGGTAGCACGTACCTAGTAGTACCATACTACTTTCACAGAACAATGCTTTAGAAAAAAGGAGCAAACCATATAGTAGAACATACCTATGAGACCTGGGTTAAATTAGAACCCTAGTTTGAGAGTGGCAGACTACTGGTAACACTAGCAATTACAAAATGTTTTAAATAAATGCTTTGAGTAGTAATAAACAAGATTTTGTACCTTGTCACTTTTCAAATTAAACACATTTTTGAACCTACAGTGTGTTTTGAGAGGGACAAGGCAGTTGATGTTAACAAAGAAAAAAATCACTAAATAAAAAGATACATTCGTAGCACGATTTTATTTTCCAACGTACCATAAATAAAACTGTACTACAAAAATATCTTTTAATTTAGCAATTTTAATGAAGTACTGAAGTAAGACACACGAATGTATGAAAAAATATCATTTATGAATCTTGTATACTCCTTTCTGATTAACAGATACTCTAACTATCAGATCAATGATCAGTTATTAGTTTTTATACCCAAATTAAATTGGAGCCACTTAAAATACTAATGAAATACTCTCTGAAATTTTTATACCACCATTTCTATTTCAATTAACTTAGTTTTTTCTCATTTCTTCCCTCCTTTGGAAGGTATTTGCCAGCACATATTCATTTATTTTATTTTAGTTTTAGTCGATGACATGTTTTGAAACCTAAAAGTTCATAATCAAGTCTGTAATGTGGGTGAAGATCACAACGCTCTAGTCATGTGACTTTTACTTTCTCGCATATAGGCTACGTAGTATAGAGCAGTAATCAGAACCATGAAACTTATTGAACTACTAAATTTATTGATACGGGTAATTTGTTTGTCAGTTTTAGGACCCAAATTTGTTATTTTGATATTCTATATTATACCAATTGTGTTTTTAAAATAGGGTGACCATACATCCCGTTTTGTCTGGGACAGTCCCTTTTATTAGGTGTGTCTGGCCATCCCGTTGGTACTCCAAAATATGAAGATCTACGAACAAGTTTGAGAATAGACTTAAAGTTATATCTGTTAACATTTCATAGTGAGATAATTTTAATGTCTGAAATTTGTTGCTTGGAATTTTAACTGTAGCATGTTTTTTTTTTTTCAGTAAAGTTAAGGAGCACATTGTTTGGCAACCATGCTTAATTAAAGGAAAATAATGTTTACATTAGAAAATATATTATTTGGATGTAGAATACTTCAGTGGCCGTTACTGGATCAACTTTTTGCACAAAATGTGATATTTTGCCATCATTTTGACAGTGCATGGTGGTGGCTGATGTATTAATTGAGCTTGTAACTGTTGTCTAAAATTAAACATGTTTTATATTTTTGTGCATCATCTCATAAACGATTGACTTCAATGTTTAGGGCATAAGGCTTATACAATCTATAGGCCTTTTTTCTCCTATTCTTAAAACACGTTAGTTTCTTTTAAAAAAATAAAATAATAAAAAAAAAAAAAAATAATAATAATAATAATTATAATAATAATAATAATACTAATAATAACAAAAATCTAGAATTTTTGGAATGTTTCGTTTTCAGCTCAAATTATTATGGTCACCCTGTCTTAACCTCTTTTATAAACTGTAAAGATATTTCAAAATGTCATATCAATAAGATAAGTATTGATAATTTATATTCTTTTAGAAGTGATCGCCTCTTAACCATATTCAAAGTTAGCTTTTTCCTATGCAAAAATCCTTCTTAACCACATTCAAAGTTAGCTTTTTCCTATGCAAAAATCCTTCTTCTATTCAGTGGCATGTCCAAAGGCAGATGGTAATGCATGGACTCCTAGTATCTATGATAAATATATGAGTGTCTGACTCCAGACCATTAAGTCAGATACCTATTATTATTTTATTATTATTTTGAGTTTATAAACAAGCCCACTAATGCAGTACCGGGGCCCTATGCTCAAACTGTCATATCTGAATGCCTACATGTTCCAACTATCATAAATTCTGATGTCTTGGTAGCTATTCAACATTTGAAACCATCTAAGAGCTCGGGACTCGACCAGATACCAAGCTTTATTGTTAAGGGGTGTGCCCCAATACTGACACCCGTTCTTACATGCTTCTGACTTTTCCATCAATGTGGAAAATTTCTGCTATTAGGCCGGTACATAAGAAAGGCAAAAGCAAAGAAGTGGTGAACTTTAGGCCCATAGCCATACTAAATACATTTTCAAAAATCTTTGAAACCATCATTCATAAACATATTTCTTCTTTCAGTAAAAATAAACTAAATGATTTTCAGCATGGTTTTACCAAGAACATGTCTACTGCAACCAATATTGTCACTCTTCTCAATGACATATTTAAAGGAAATTGCTCACAATCGCAATCAGATACCATATTTTTTGACCTGAGCAGAGCATTTGATGTAGTTAATCACAATCTTCTTGTTAAAAAGTTGAGTAATTTAGGTCTGCATAACAAGTATGTTAATTGGTTCTCAAGTTATCTAAGAAACAGATCTGCTCGGGTTAGAATATCTAACTATCTTTCTGAGCCCTTTCACATACCACAAGGTGTACCCCAGGGGTCAGTATTGGGTCCCTTCTTGTTCTTAGTCTTCATTAACGACTTATCCAACATACTTACATGTAATAGAATAGCATATGCTGACGACTTATGTATATGGAATATAATATCTACAGTCTCTGACTATAAACTATTGCAAAGGAATATCGATCGCATAAAACAATGGTGCAGCTCAAATCTTATGCTAATTAACAGCAGTAAGACCCAGAGTATGATATTTAGTAGGAAAACTAACCAAATAATATACAATTATCGTCTTGGCCAGAATATAATAGCACGCTCAGAAAATATAAAATACCTGGGTGTTTACCTAGACTCGAAATTATACTTCCATGTCCATATCGACCATATTTTCACACAGGCTCTAAAAACTCTTGGATTAGTTCGCTTAATTTTTCGTAATTTAAAAAGTATAGAGTCACTAATTACTCTTTATAAATCTTTAATTCGCAGTGGCTTAGAATATTGCAGTGTTGCATATCTATAAGCTGGAACGAATACAAAGAAAATTTGTTTCCCTTATACGTAGTAAGTTTAGCAGAAATCTGGACTACTATGAAATACTTAAGTTATTAAATCTGGAAACATTACATAATAGACGTATTTCAGCAGATGCTAATTTCATAGCTAAAGTCTTTCGTGGGGAAATACACTGCAAATCAGTTTTAGATAACATAGGGCTCTCTGTCCCTCATACAAGAGGAACAAGAAATCGAACAATTTTTGTTGTACAACAGCCTTATTCAATTCCTTGTAATAGATTGGCCATTGCTTGAAATGCCTTATATAAAAATTCTTATATATTCCACAAGCAGTGATTATTATTATTATTATTGTTGTTGTTGTTATTATTATTATTATTATTATTATTATTATTATTATTATTATTATATACACACAAGACTGACAAGGAATCATTCATTATTTTTGGTAAAACAGCCATATGCTCTACCAGTTTACTGTAGCACGATTGCAGCTAACAAGAAATGTATTAATGACAAAATCTCTTAATTAAAGAATGCGACCTGCTTTCCTCAAATACAAACAAACTACACTTTGTGTCGCAATGAATTAACACTAAGGAATGTGCTGACCACACAATGTTCATGCTATTGACATAGCTGACTTAACATACAAGCCAACCAGAAATGTCAGATGTTTCAACTTAGAATATTATGCAGACCACACAATCAATGAGGTTAAAACTGCAGACTTGACAGTCAGACAGTCAGATGTCCAATTATGTATTATTATGTAATTCCTGTTGTATATGTCATTCTATTATTATTGTACATCAATATCGTCATCATAATCCATTAATACCATTTCTGTATCATAAATCATTCTAATATCTAAGAAGCCTACTGTTGAAAATTTGTAAAAATTGTCTGTAGCTTCTCTAAATAAATAATTGAAATTGAAATTGAAATTATTATTTTTATTTTTATTTTTATTTCCAGCTACTACTATGCATTCAATAGATTTACAAGTTAGAAAGAAACCTGTGTGCAGGCCGCAGAAGTTTCTTTCTAACTTGGTGGACTATAGAGGACTGACAAGTATGTCAACAAAGAAAGGAATGCTTGTTTAATATGATGGTGTGAGTAGTTCATCCTAAATGCATAAAAGAGGCACATTTTATGAAAATGTTCGACTTCAGCCTGGATGCATTTTAAATAGATTTCAATTAGGAATCTTGCTAACTTTGGTAACTTTGCTTGGGAATCAATACAACTGAGAGGAAAATATTACTTGACTGAGAGGAAAATATTGAAAATATTACTTGACTCTTAAATTCATTTACAGTGCGGGAGCATTTATTTCTACCTGCAGACAGGATATTTGGCTCGTTTAAGGCGTTTAAGCTTTCAGTGAAATTCATAGGTGAGAAATAGGTGAATTTCATTATTTTTTTCCTCCTCAATGAATTCCTCTACAATCTTGCAATCTGACATACTCATCAGTGACTACTTCTACAATCGCATACTATTTTCAAAATTAATCAAACTGTTACAGTTACGGGTAATTATCATTTCAAAATGGCAGCCACATTTCATGAACTGAAATGCTGTTTCCTTGAAAACTTTCACAAATATCAATATTTCTGAGTGATTATTTTTCTGTGTATTTATTAATATCATATGAACAACACTATCTGCAATCATTCGTTTAACATTAATAGTTAATGTGGCTGCCATTTTGTAACAATAATTACCCATAACTGTAACAGTTTGATTAATTTTGAAAATAGTATGCAAATGTAGTAGTAGTCAATGAACAGAATGTCAGATTGCAAGATTGTAGACCAATTTATTGTCGAGGGAAAAAATAATGAAATTCACCTATTTCTCACCTATGAATTCACTGAAAGCTGTATGTCCTTCTTAAATACATTTTCTATTATATTTTCGTAACAAAACAAGAAAATTCCATTGCTCTCGAAACTTTCCCCTTCATTAAATGATGTAAATAAAAAGAATGATTTTGCACACTCGCTACATTTAACTACATTTTAATGTCTACATGTTAATGACTTATTCTAATCACATAAAGGATTTGTATGTTCGTTTGGTAGTTTGGTCACAAACAGTTTATAGTCATTCCTGAAAAATAATGATTCATGGACTAATTGCGTTTTCATTTGATGCTCCTCATTTCTTTACTTCATTCAATCAATATGGCATACAGCAGCATGAGCAGAGATAATGATGTTAGTGTTGCATTGAAAAGTTAACAGCAAATGCCCCTATCATTAACATTTAGTACCCTTCTGTAATAGTGCCTTCAATCCATGGGCGTCGGCATGGGGGGGCAAGGGGGGGCAACTGCCCCCCTCTGGATTGCCTTATGGATTCATTCTCTTTGTCAACCTACAGTTGTAGCATGGAGAATAAAAAATAGAATTACTTTATAATGAGTTTAGCAAGTATTAGCTAATTATAACTATAGTAATTATGTATTTATAATAATACCTCACCAAGGCCATTGCTCAAAAGAGCGTATTCTGTTAACTTAAAAAACTTTGTAGTCTCGTCGAATTCAGCTTGGGTTCAAAAGAACGATCCGGTTAACTAAGTGAATATTAATGTGTTTATCCTAATTATTTGAAATTGAGGCCGAAATTGATTTTGCCCCCCCTTAATAAAATTCCTGGCGACGCTGCTGCTTCAATCACGACTTTTACAAAAGCATGAAAAATTATTCATTGTTTAAAACACGGTAAAATAATGAAACTTTTATACAGTGAAGCAATATACTATGTTAATTAAGTGAGATGGTTGACACTTAAACACTTCAGACTTAAATTTTACTTACATTTTTGCAGAATGTAGGTTTATTGGGCTTTGCCAACATTTTCAACTGCTAGTCAACTGTCAAATCCTTGCTTGGAGAATAGTGATGTGCCCTCTGGTGTAGTTTTTATGAACCTCTTGATCAAGTTTCTTCTTGTGGTATTTCAAAATTCATTGAACTTTTTCATATAAATCTTTTCCCATACTTCCAGATCTTTATGTTTATTTACTGACTTCAATAATTTGGCGCCTTACATATGTTATGATTCTTATTCCAACAATGAGCTTCCACTGCTTATTTTTCTATTTGACAATACCTAATGTAATAAATATATAAAATGGGACGTAAGTAGAGCTACAAGTGTTTAAAAAATTGACCATTGTAATTAATGAATACCTAATGTTTCTCATGTGTTCTTTCAATCTTATCTCTATACTTCTTTTTGTTTTCCCTATATATCAGGGGTGGCCACAACGAGGCTCGCGAGCCGAATGCAGCTCTCGAGCCAATCTCGTGCAGCTCTTGAAACCAAGCTAAGAGTAAATATGATACAGATTTTTAAAAATATATAGTTAATATAATTTAATGAAAACATATTACGAGGAAGTGAAAAACTTATTTCTGAATTAGCGCAGAGTGTATTTAGTTTTAGGAGCAAATTAGACTCATTTGGAAAGACCTTGAGAATAAAACATTCGCTCATTTCAAATGTTTAAAGAAAATTACTGAAAGCCTTCCTGACGTTTAGGAGGAAATAGGATTATTTATGTAAAACGTCTGGTCTTGCTAAAGAAATCGATGGCCGATTTATTGATTTGAGAACACTTAAACCTTCATTTTCATTTCTGGAAAATCCTTTTGTTGCTGATGTTTTGGGCAATGGCTGTCCTGTTTCATCACCAATATAGTTGGAGGAGAGTTGGAGCTACTAGAACTGCAAGAGGATGAAGGCCTAAAAGGACTTAAATGAAGTGGTATTTCTGCCATAGAATCTTGGAAGAAATTCCAGAAGAAAAATACCTACCAACAAAAGAGTGTGCTAAGAGACTTATCTCGATACTTAAGTGCGTGAATCTCTGTACTGAACCCTTAAGATCATTAAATCTAAATCTAGCTGATGAACATTTAAGCGAACTGCGCTTACTAATTATCAGCACTTCTCAAAAGTAAAATTTTATTTCTTGTTTTGTAATTGAACAATATGTGTATAGTAAAAACAATGTGGTTCGCTTCAAACAGCTTCATAAATTTGCGGCTCCCAAATTTGCCACCCCTGCTATATATGTTTCATTACATTCTGAGCAATTTATCTGATAGATTCCTGGTTTTTTTCCTTCAGGTGTTTTATCCATAGGGTTCTGCAAAAATGAATGTAAAAGTGAAGCATTTAAATGTCAACCATTTCACTTAATTAACATATTATTCAGTGTTATTCAAAATATCCCCAGGAAGATCATGAACTACCTGCAAAACGGGAGTAGTACATTCACCTATTGTGAACTGAATTTCCTAATGGTGGAGATGAGGTACAATTAAAATGCAGACACAATTACACCTGTTATAATTGCTTCAAATCCATAACTTGTTATACAAATCTAATATACAAGGTTTCCAAATGTTAGGAAGAAAAAATAAAATTCTACAGAGGAAAATGTGTTCCGGGCAGGGATAGAACCAGGGTTTTCAACTTAGTAAGCAGATGCCAACTCCTAGGATGTACCCAGTCCCAATCCAAATACTCCTCTAGACCTTAGCAACCTTGCTACAGATGTTCGCACACCTACAGCGTTGCTAAGATGCACCTACTCTAATGCTTATTTTATTGGGTTTTAAGTTCATCGAGTTTTATCTCCAGTGACACAGGTTGAAAAACTGGTACATGAATTGCACGTTTTTAAGAGTCAGTTTCAAAAAATCAATAATTATATGAGGAACTTTATGAAGTTAAGCCGAGGTCCCACAATCCAATTTTTGGTCCAAACTTCCACAAACAGTCATATTGGATCATGTGACATGGATGACTGCCATTACACATAATTTCATCCTATACTTTCCATCTAATTCTATTGCATCCAACAGAATAAAAATATTTATAATTTTTATCTAAAAATATGAAATCAACCAATGAGCATCATTCCCTCTCTGTGTGACTTGCATGACATAGAAACATGGCCGCTTTTTCCGTACAGCTGTTTCTCTGTGCTGCCAGCGCTTGGCCAGCAAATATTAACAACAACAAAATATATATAATATAAAAAATATCAGAGCCAAGAAGATTAACAAATGCTAAGGAAGACTTTTAATTTACAACAATACTAACTATAACCATCATTATAACTGGCATAAACATTAAGGTGCTCTAGAAATTATGAAAATATTTGGCAGAAGATGTTACCAATGTGTGCATATCAACCACCTCGTTCATAGTTTTTCCTTCAGTAGAACAGCTGACAGTATATTGGACCAAAACACACTCTCATGTGCATAGCCAGAAATAATTTAAAGAAATACTACTTGATAAACATTTTGAGCCAATAAATTGGATCATGGACAATGGCTTTAAACTTAATAACCCTTTATAACAGTTACAAGGGCATCAATTTCTATCAGATGTAAACAGAAAATGACAATAATCAGTCAGTTCAACTATTTAAAAAAATATATGGCAAGCTATGACTTCTTTATAGACCAAATTGGCTGCTTGCTGGCCACTGAATCCCTAGATAGGGGGAACAAAACTGACAGACTGAGAAGCTTCAGGGGTATAAACTTTAGTGCTACCATGGATAAAATGGTCAAATTTAATTGACAGATGACTCTTGAAGATGAGAAATAGAGGTGGGGCAACTCTTGTTGCTATTTATGATCTGTTTTTTAATGAAAACTTAATTAGAAGCCGTGAAAATAATCAATACTAATAAGTCACTAATTTAACAGAAGTTACATACAAATAGTTTCAAAGTAATCTAGACAGTTACATAATACTCATTAGAAATTCAATCAATATCTTTCATATTTAGACTACATGGGTGCAGAATAAATAATTTGAATAGTTTGAATTAGAGAAAACAGAAGAACAAAGACATAATTGCAGTGTTACAACTTTTGACTCTTCCGTTTCTGAAGTATGGATAAACATTATAGTAAAGATATAAAACACAGCAATGGGAAAATAGTGTTTCAGTGAATGACAGAACAACTCCAATGTCTACTGAAAACATTAAAGCAGCGTACAACACAAGAAGCTTGGAGAAAAACACACAAGAAAAACAAGTGCACAGATACAACACATGCAAAAAGGTAATATTTACAACATTTTTTGTAATAAAATGATCTATCTAAGGCTTTTCAATTACCTCTACAATACTTCTTAGAACTGTTTTAAAATTTAAGCCCTACACTGCTACTGCAAACTTCTACTCCAACCCTTTAAAAAGTCAACAATGCTACAAAACAGACTACAAAAAGGAACAAACTCATGTAACACACTAATGAGAAAGTAGCAAAACTGAATTCTGAATTGAGCGTCAGATGGTATGGAAGACAAATTCACATAATCAATATCACAAAACAAATTATGCTAAGGTCAGAACTTCATTTCAATTTTTTTTTTTTTTTTTTTTTAATTTGAAAATCTATTTAATTATTCTATGAAAGTAAAATACTTAAGTTTACTATAGCTGGTTAACAATTTGGAAACTGTTTCCCAATTGGAGTGTGAATGATTATATTGACTAAGTGCCTGTGATTCATCAGCTAATAACACAGAAGAGACATACAAGACAGTACTAGACTGTCATTAGTAGATGTGTATTATGAAAGCGAAGAAACAAAATTTAATTTGTGCAAGATTGTGTCATATGTACTGAACATGTTTTCGTCAAATGCTTATTGTGAGTGTTTGTTTTTACTTACACAAGAGAAATAATGCAAGGAAAAAAAACTTTGTTCTGTAAATATAATAATGGCAAAATTGTAAATATTTTGTAATCATAAGGAAATCGGCTTGCAAATGTACAGTGGGTAAAAATTATGAATGACTTCTATAGGAAAGGAGGATGGATAGAAGAGGACCAATAGGAAAGCCACAATGTGAATTGAATAGATGGAGATATCTGTTTGATCAAAAAGGATAAAGTAATACATTATGTGTTAATATTTTCAACAGTTAAAGAAGTGAACTTTTGATTTCTTAAAATCTGTTATGGCAGAAAATTGGATAATTATTCTACCCACTTGATTGGAAGCACAAGGAACCGTTATTCAACTTTTAAGTCTGTAAAACATGTTTTTCTGATAATGAATTTGAACTAATAAGGCCCGGTTGCATAAAAGCTCCAGATATCTTCTAGACAGCTAATCGTTCTATACATATATAGACTCGATAAACACCTTCCCATTTCCGAAAGCGAATTTGCTCAAGAAATAGTTAATGTCAGATAAATGAGTTGAGCACTTTGTCAATAGATGGAGACACGGTGCTTACTCTAATATCAAGTTGGCCGTGATTGAATAGCAACCAATCGGAGCGCTTCTTGCTATTCTATTCAAAATGGCTGAATTATCTTTCTGCTTTTCCTTGTCTGCTGTTTGTCTGCTAAAATGAATGTAAAACGTGAGATAAACTACGGTAATTTCGATTTCGAGACTTGTGCATTAGAGAAAAATGTCACCCATCACAATCTGACAACATAATGCGTAAAACGTAACACATTAATTAAGTTATAGCTAATTTACCACAGAAAGGAATGCTTCGATGGTTGTTCCCAATTCTAATGATGGGCAATTTAACGCTGAAAAAGGCATGCTTGCAGTTGTTCCTTATGATGGCCTATTTATCCATAGGTCATTCCTTTGACAGCCTGATTCTTTCCGAAACTCAATATCGTCAAAGATCTAATTCTTTCAGGGAATACTTTTTGCTTTACACATCTCTAGGCCTAATTATTGCCTCAGGATGAAGATGACGAGAAAGATGATGATTATGTATTAATATTCGTGCTGTAAAATGGCAATATTTTCTTCATAAAGTGTTGCATCACAAAATAAAATTAATATACTTAAGCTACATTTTTTCCGAATCTGAATATCATCGTAGGCTACTTCTTGAAAGGATTGCTGTATTTCTTTCAGGGAATATTTACTTCTGTATAGACCTAGGCCTTATACGATCTGGCATTGAAAATGACCAGCAAGAAAATATGATGTGAATTAATATTCGCGATGTTTTCTTAAAGTATTAACTTACAACAGAAAATGAAATTAATACAAATAAACGATGGATACAATAGCCTAGGCTATAACAAAGTTCATCTAACCGATAATATACAATTTTTCTAGTACAGTATTATGAATTATTTCACACACAAAT
This sequence comes from Ectobius pallidus, assembly GCA_964059195.1. NCBI lineage: Eukaryota > Metazoa > Arthropoda > Insecta > Blattodea > Ectobiidae > Ectobius > Ectobius pallidus. The sequence goes on from CAXKWD010000001.1 coordinate 170,242,771, forward strand.
TAATAACCAATGTCAGCTTCATTACTACTTTTAATTTTAATACCATAACAAGCTAGTAACATAATGTAAGATTAAATGCTAATATAATAACGAAACATACATCAACATAAATATTTCGCATTTCCGCCATGTTGCGTGTTTATCTACAGTTTCGCCAGATATCTAGTGATTTATGGTGCGATAGTTTGTAGGGCGTTTTATTGAACGATAAGCCGCCATCGAACGTTTCAGAAACGCTTACGGATTGAATAATGCCATCTAGTAGATATCTTACGTTTCGGAAACCCGGCGTAAGTCATTCTAAAATCTAGGCGATACATAAAATTGTGAAATTAAATCACTCTAATCCTATTGCCAATGAAGAAAAGTTTGTATACGTTCGTCACAAATGTAGCTAGCAAATGAAAATGAGAGTTTAGAATCTGTGGGCAGACTAGCATGCATACTGACGTTTTGAATTTTTGCTTCATGGGTACACTGATTGGCTAAAACCAAATATAAGGTGCCAAATAGGCTCCGCCCACTCGATATTCGCATTTTGTTTCTCAGTGAACAGGGTGACCAAACTATCCTTGTATATTGTCGCCGACACTCCCGACCATACCAAATATTAAAAATGCGAGCGTGTCCCTTGTACCAAATATTAAAACTGCGAGAGTGGCCCTTGTACCTAAAATTTATAATTCAAGAGTGCCCCTTGTACCAAATATTAAAAATTCGAGAGTACCCACAGGTTTGCCTTGTACCCAACGGTTTGTCAGCCTGTTTATCCTCGAAGAATTCGCTAGATCGTGGTATAAAAGAAAGTGCTTCGCTGGGGGTGGGTGAGGGCGGGTTATGCCTCATGCGACGATGCACCTTATATTTGGTTTTCCCTTTCTGTGCTTCTAGTATTTCCGCCAGATGTCTCTGCGCCGCTACTAGTTCCAACATTACCTACTAGATGTATCCAACTGTTTAAAATAGTCCCTGCCCTAAACCCCTCCTTCCCGGGCGGGTCCCGATAGTGAGTATGGGAGGAGCTTATTTGGCACCTTGTATTTGGTTTTTCCCCATTGATTTATCAGAGACTATTCCATTCATACGCCGCATGTATGATACTGATCAACAACATTTAGCAATTCCTCAGATATAGATAAATCACGATCGTTTATCTTGTAATATGCTTGGTGTGAACATAAGGATGCAATTTTATCGGATAAAACATCAGCTCGTTATTTGACCCACAAGGCATCAAACGTGCAGAGATGAATATGTCATGTACTGCCAGAGAACAAACTGAAAACACATTATGGTCTACAATTTCCGGGCTGTTATGCCGTGGTCCTAGGTTTTTACAGCCCGGAAATTGTAGACCATGATGACTCCGACCGTGAAAGCTTACGTATGTTGAAAACACATTATTTTACACAACATATCTTGTTTAGAAATTGAAATAATGTAAATGTGTATTGATTAAAAACACAATTTTGATTCGGTGCAAGCCATTTTGTGTGCTTTTATTGCAATACGATGTTAACACTCTATGACAACGATCTTCATCTTGTTATATGCACTATTGTTAGCATTGATAACTTATAAGCATCGATTTGCGATTTGAATTGATGCATGGATTGTTCATTCACTTAGTATGCTGTGATCTCACAGCATATTGAAAATTCACAGAAAGCATTCACAGAATATTGAAAACAAAGTAAGAAAATGATTATTATTTACAAAATCTTACATTTTATTCATGGAATAGTCTTAATAAATCCTACTCGAGATTACGAGTTTCATCAGATAAATTTGCTCAAACTTCGTTCTTGCAAATATATAGATTAACTCGTAATCTCTCGTGGGATTATCCATGATCATTTTGTTCTGATCCACAAAAACCGGTTCATCAAAAACAACTGTGAAAATAGTCAAATATGTGAATAATGAAATTTCATAAATATATGCATATGCAGTGGTGTTTTTAATTAATACAGAAATATCAACTAACATATCATCGTTAAATCAACTGGTAAGACCCATATGTAAGAGGTATCACATTCTATGACAATCTCCCAACAACCATAAAAATCTCCAAAGGAAGAAATTTAAATCTGCCCTAAAAATTATGTATAAGTTCAAGTATTACATAAATTAGTCAATTTCTGTAATATGACTATTCACAAAATTATGCTTTGTAACAGTGGCAAATGGTGGAATTAGAATGTGGGAAGGGAGCTCTTTCAGTAGATAATGTAGCAAGAGCATTCAATCTATCATACAAGCAAGGGAAGACGAATTTATTTGTTTTAAAATGAATTCTTTACTCATGTGAAATGTACAGTCTAATAACTCAGTTTGAATTGCTTTTGACATTCTTTTGAAAACAACTGCATTTTCAAAGTGAACTTCATGATCTTATATCATTCCATTAGTCTCAAGAAAACACTACATAGTGACTCATGTTAATCCTGTCCTCACAGGGGAAATTACAAGTTCCATGAAGTTTCAGAACATATTTAATTAGTGCTATAAGAAATTCAAGGTTTTTTTGTTACCATTTGGAGAATTTTACTTTCAGTTTTAACCTGCATGAAGTATACTACTACTAATTCAAACAGGGAATGTGAAATATTTCACAGTCAAAGAAAATGCAAGTTGTAGTGGTCAGTTTTATGATATATATCTCATGGGGATAACTGTAGAGCAAGGTTAATGCTCTTCAATTTATGTTGCCTGATTAGTTCAATGAAAAACAAGGAGCTGGCAGAGAATGTACGATTTTTTCACGTGCAGACTCTTGGTAAATGGATCTCAAGGTTGAAGCATTCAGTGTACAAGAACATACATAGGTTCCTGTTCCTGGCTTGAGGGGGTAATATAAGCAATCAATAAGTCATCATCAGTGAGCTCTAAGTTTGAAATAAATGAGGAAAATGTCAGTGGAATAGCTATTTTCCATGAAAGACAATGGTAAAATGTGGATAAAAATTGTACATAAAGCATTTACTCTATTAATACTATATATCTCTGCTTTTATAGCATTTTTTGAGGTGATGTATTTATATGTCAGTGGCAGTGAAAAGGTTCGTTTTACCTGATACTAATAAATGTGTTAATGTCAGCCACCTATATTCTTCTCAGCCGAGAAACACCAGATGGCCGGGAAATGTCATGCATCATGTCATGTCATTACGTCATGCATCTTGTCTACTCCCCAGAGCCACCTTTCCTATAAGCCCATCAGAAAAAACAACTTCTAGTGTTGACTAGCCTTCTGGCAGGGCTATAGCAAGTCAAGATTATGTTGACCATTTTGATTCACATGGGATATTGCTTCATGAGTATACACCACAAAGCACAACCATTACCAAGGAATAAACCTGGATGTCCTAAATTGTCTTCATGATGCAGGGGCGGATCGTGGGTGTAGAAACAGGGTGTTGCACTATTTTGAAGGAGTTACATAAATAATGGATTGGCAAGAGGACACCGCCGAGATTACTTTTTTAAACCGAGAATATATGAACATATGATATTTTCCAATAGGACTGCCTGCGTGGTTTCATCCTAGCTTTCCTGGCTATGGATCCACAGGGGAGGTGTGAAACGGGATGCACTCAGCCTTGTAATACAAATTGAAGAGCTACTTGATTGAGAAGTAACGACTCTGGTCACGGAAATCGTCATTAATGGCCATGTGAGTCGGCATGCTGATCACATGCCAATCCTGGCTGTCTGTCAATGTTAGATGACACAGCGGATGGTAGGCCTAGTCCAGGGATGTAGAACGACGGAGTTTAGTTTAGTGTCTAATGGAATGTTCAAAATAACAATATACCTCTCGCTACAAAGAGAATACAATGGTAATTGGCATCTCTGTGAAGGACTCCGCTCGTGGAGAAGGAAAATCGCATACGCAGATATAGCTCCTTGTGAGTTTTAGCTACCCTACTGAATAGGGTATTGAAATCCTACTAAATGGGACCTGATTTGAATCAACAGGAGACATTTTGTGGAATGCAACAGCTCAAGTGAACACCATTCCGAAAGAGTTTCTAAAACTGGCAGGACTGCTATGCACTGCTAAGAGAACTACTTTGAAGAGATTACAGAAATGTATGTTGTATGAATAAATGTATTGCTAAACTCGACAATTCAGTGATCACCTTCTCAGCCTGGCCACATCGATTGGGACCAATCTTGCCAATATCACAAACATGATTATGTAATGACTGATCTCAGCAGATAGTTCCCTCAAGAAGAAAACTTGATCAATAAGTTCATAAAATCTACACCAGACGGCACATCAGTATTCTCCAAGCAAAAACATGACAGTTGACTAGCAGTTGAAAATGGGGCAAAGCCCATGAAACATACGTTCTGAAAAAATGTAAGTAAAAGTGAAGTCTAAAGTCCTAAAATTTTATAGGAAGTTTATATAGTGAAGTTAATAAATATATAAGTCTAAAGGGTTTAAATGTCAACATCTTAATTTATACAGTTATATTAGTTTAGCAGCAGCATACTGAATAGCATGGGTTTCATTATGTGCCATATTGAATCTCTTCCTTCCTTCCTTACTTACTCAACGGCAAAAGACAAGTCCTAAGCAAGCTAAAGGAATATTATCTATTTTATGGAACCCAAAGGTTCAATGCTCTGCTTACCTGAGCCCACCATTCAACCTTATTCTATGCTAACTCCATCGAACCATCCCTCGCAAATCCTACTTCCCTTAAATATATCCTAATATTGTCCTCCCATCTATGTGTAGGTCTTCCAAGTGGTCTCTTCCTACGCTGGGAAATTTACTATTGCGACAATCATCCCTCTTTTGTTTTTCGTGGCTCAGAATGGCAAGAACCGTACTTGTGGAGCATACCTCACTACTGCTGTCGCATTTGTCCAGCTGCTCCAAATGTATTTTTCCTGACTACAGGTTCAATATTTTTTAACATAACTTACCTCATTTAATAATAGAGAAATGTAGGTTGTATCCCACTGAAGATTACTTTACATGCCAAAGAAGAAATATTTTTGACCTGTGCAGATTTTGGACCAGAGTTTTCATCTCTGAATGCTGATGCCAAGACAATTCAATTTCCTGGCATATAGCCAGTCCCATTCAGTATTCATTGAAACTGTACAAATATTATTATAGATAATAATATTCAGTTTTGCATCATAATTAACTTCAGAAGGTGAGAACTTTAGTTCTTATATATATGGTAATAATTAAGATAAAGAAAGAAACCAGGATACTTAATATACTAAGAATTATAAATAGAACATGAAAATAGCCAAGCATAATATAATTACAATAGAATTCTTCTTCAGTGATCAACCAGTAACACCTTCATACTTTATGCTATGCTAATATTGTAAGCTGGTATTCTTTGTCAATTGGCAGCATCTGGATGTACAGTAAGATTGTTGAAATAAAAATAAACCTTCTTTCCTGCACATATTGTAACCTTATATCAGCTACAGTGTGTCTGGTATTGGTAAGAATTTTGTCATCCCTGCTTCACGTCAATATTAATGTCAGTATTAAATTGTACTTTGGGAAATAATTTTCATGCATCGGAAAATACAATAAGAACTCCAAACAAGTCAAGGACATACCCTAGAATTTCAATAAAATGTACTTACTGGTTAACTCACAATACATTAAAAACAATGAACATGATGAGAAAGGAGGAGCACTATTGGCCTAACGTCTACACCAGTCTGTGTAACATGTTAAAATCTACACTTAAAATGTCAATTTGCTTACCATCTCTGACGTCACCAGCCTCAATTTCTGTTAATCCGTTAGCCATTGAGTCTAATCCTTCATTTTCTGACCGAGACTTGGCCCCAGCAGTTTCATAAGGCTTAGTTTTCCATCCTCCCCGCACAAAATTGTTTAAATTGGCACTTGGATCGCTCAACCGTCTCTGTAATAGCAAGAAAAGAGACAAAAACATCCAGAGAGAAGTATAACTTCACATTTTTTTGGCAACATTGATAAATAGTTTTTCTTAAGCTAAGAGGTTAAACGAAGAAAGGAACATGTTTTGGATATACAAAATGCGTATTCATAGTGATTTCTCCTTGCCTCCTATGAATTACAGGGATGAGTTGCCATTATGTGCCTCCATTTCCCAAGGCATGAAATACTTTTTTTTTTTTAATGGTGTAGCAACATAGGCATGGGCGTCGGCATGGGGGGGGGGCAACTGCCCCCCTCTGGATTGCCTTATGGATTCATTTGTGGTACTCTTTGTCAACCTACAGTTCTAGCATGGAGAATAAAAAAAAAATAGAATTACTTTATAATGAGTTTAGCAAGTTTTAACTAATTATAATTATAATATGTATTTATAATAATATCTCACCAAGGCCATTGCTCAAAAGAGCGTATTCTGTTAACTTAAAAAACTTTGTAGCCTCGTCGAATTCAGCTTGGGTTCAAAATAACGATCCGGTTAACTACTGTAAGTGAATATTAATGTGTTTAGCCTAATCATTTGAAATTGAGGTCCGAAATTGATTTTGCCCCCCCCCTTAATAAAATTCCTGGCGACGCTGCTGACCATAGGTATTAACTTCTTTTACAAATTGCTGAGAACTGCCCACTTAGATAGTTTAAATAAGTTTATGATAGGTCGGTTTGCTGTAAACGCATTTTACATTGTTAATGAGTAGTAAATACTGATATTGTATCTTGAGGAGTCCTATTTATGTTTTGATTGATTTTTTTATTAGTGGATTTAACTATCTACTATAGCATGTGATTTCACTTCTGCATGCCGGCTGTTTACATGTAGCAACCCTCACCCACTCCAAGGCCAAGCAGACTAATCAATCTCAAGACGCACTATATATATATATATATATATATATATATATATATATATATATGGGGCTTAAATCCATTGCACTTTTCTGCCACATTACATAATTTAACATTGTTGGTAGTTCAGAATAACTATGTTCAGCTGGTGGGATATTTTGGAATCATTATTGAGTTGCTGGTTTGAGTGGTAAATAGATATACTGTGTGTGTATATATATATATATATATATATATGTGTGTACACAGTGGGGCCAAAGCTCGTAAGTATTCTTCAAATATCAACAAGCTCAGAGACACCCTTTAAATCTTCTATAAAAAGAGTATTAGTGCTGAGGTATAAAAATAACTAAAATATTTTTAATTACTACAAATAATTATATTATATCAAAATACTGTATGTAGACAACATGAGCTCTCAGTTAATTGTGGCTTGAATAGCAGTGGCTCTACTGTATTACGACAAGAATTCTGAGTGGCATAAAAACAGGAATACTTGACCGAAAAACACAGAAAATAAAACCAGAAAGACAAAACAAACATGAGTACCTGATGTCTATAGACATAGAAGTCCTCTGGATCTTCATCCCAGTCTGAGTCCCACATATCTGTTGCACACAGACCAGGCTCGGAAGTAGGAGTCTCTGCACCTGAACCTATAACATGATGTATTATCATCAATATCATCAATATTTAATGAAACACAAAACAGGTTGTCTATGAAATCAACTACATGAATTTGTTTCCTTCAATCTCCTTACAACTGTAAATAATCTGAACGAATTAATAATATAGCAGTACTTGTTTTATTTATTTTCTGAATAATCAGCTGGTTAGGAGTTGATATACTCCTGACCTGTATTCTTTTTAGGCTTTCTACTTCAAGAAGTTTAAGGCACATCCCTTCAAGTGATACTCCATCAGTCCATCACCATCTGCTATGATGTATCTGCCTTCCCATTCGTGCGAGATCCAATGTATGGACAGTAGGGAACATTTCCCCCACTAGAGGCACTGATTTTGTGGTATAAATCAATATAGTGACAGTGTTTACTTGTATGTTGTACTGATGCAAATGAAAGAAAAGTGACAGAACATGCTTTCAGTACAGTGCCTTGAATTCATGCTTCAGTATGTTTGTTTCCTAAAATGATATAATTAGAGTCAGTAAATCACTCAAGTTTCAAAGCCATGTGCCAAGTAAATAGGGCTTACATATAGCAGAAATTAAAGACAGTTTAAAGGTTTCTGATACTAATGTACAATTATTAAAAGCTTTACTGTATTTGCAGTTTTTATGCATGATTGTTAATTTAATAATTACAATATACCGGTACTTTACTGTGTGTGTCATTCTGTAAACGTATAGGTCATACATCTAGATCTGTAGGGGAATATTTGGAATGCGACTGGGTAGGTTCTTGGAGAACTGAGGGGTTTTGCAGTCAGCGAACTAAGCTGGAAACCCAGGTTCGATTCTCGTTCAGGAAAAAATTTCCTTTAGAATGCAAATATTGTCAGTGAGATCAAAACTGAAATCATGTTAACAGTTTCCATTTTTTTTTAAATTCCAGTTATCTTATTTTACTGTGACCTATTTAATTATATTACAGTACCAGCACATTAAAATAGATATGCTGTTGATGTAGTGTGCTTCAAGGTGGGACTCTGGTTCGATCCCCGTTAAGGTCATTCGGATGTTTGACTGGTCTAGTCCTTTTGGTTGCACTATTTTTCTATTTTTATGAAGTTGATTCCTCGTAGTAAATTCGGCCGGTGCGTAAGGCTAGAAACTTTATAATTGCATGCCGAATTGAGGAAATCATGAAAAACGAAAATTTTTTCATGTAAAGTCCCCTTAAATATAAGAGAAACTTGTCGCCAATCTTCGTGTCACATCCTCAGAAGGGACCCAACCAAAATACAAAATTTTGTTTTCATATGATTTTCCGTTCTGGAGGAAGGCGGTTCACAGACACACATCCACACAGACTAGTTTCTGAAAATACGAGTAGTATTTTTGGATTCAGGTCCCTCAAAAGTGTATTTATGTTACAAACTCAACTTCGAATTAGGAGGTCGAAAACAATACTTCAACTCTATATAGTACCTATCGTACGGGCAGAGGAAGTAAAAAGTATTGATGTCAGAATTGAAGACTGACAGTTCCAATGAAAACTTTCTTACTTCAGTTATGTGAGCCAACAATGTAAATACATACCTTTAGGCTTTGTGACAGCCATCTCTGCATGGCCCTTCCCCTGAGGCCCTTTCATTCGTACAAACTCCACCCTCTGTGTTGTGGCACCAGAGAATAACCCAAATGTCATCCGTTGAGCCATCTTGCTGCTCAAACTAGACTGTAAAAATAAATTCCAGTACTTCAAAATTGCACCTGTTGCAGGCTGTTTTCATATATCTCCTAATATGGGAGTGGATGACAGAAAAGTAATAAATCAATCCCGCCCATGAGCACAAGCTTTGTTTTTTCGAGTGACATTGGAATCTACAATTATAAACATTCTAAACACTTCCTCTTTAAGCTCCATTCTCTAAGTGATTGACAAAGGGCAAAGTTTGTCCGAAAATTTTCGTTTTTAATGTTCTTTTTTATGTGTAACTACGATACCAGAGCCAGCACCAATTGAAGACCAGCTTCTCCTGCCAATTGGTAAGTTCTCTGGCACCTTCCTCTCCTTTTTATATCCTTTTCAACATTCTATATTGTAATTTGTAGTACCAGTATAAAACTTAAGCCTATATTCAATAAAAAAATCACGGTGTATGGCCAGGAATTATCAATAGTAAAAGCAATTTTCATTAGAAGTCTCACATAGTTAGATTGGTATTAAAATTCTGAAAATTTATTTCCCTTTATTATACCTTTTTATTATGAGTGTTTTCTATCTCTATCAAAACTCCAGATCCATTAAGGTACTCTCACAATCCCATAAAGGGTAGTGATCCTAAAATGCTCATCACTATTTCAAAGTTCAATACTGGTACAGGTTTCTACGTGCTTTGCTTTAATGGTCTAATGCCTTCATAGACAATATCTTGACATGAACAATTTGAACTAAAGTTATGTATTCCCTTAGCACCATTTATATAAAGGTATTTTTAACGCTCTGAGTGCTGAGTCATTCTTTAGTAGCCTTGTGAAAACTGCTGGCAAATTTTGCAGCATTTCAAAATTGAAACTTTAAAAAAGTTACAATTATATAAAAATAACACTGATATGGTTTGAAACTTTGAAATTTTCTCTTTTAACCCTTCGTGAGGGGAACCCATATATGGCATGCCTGTACTCAACCTCGCGGGCAAAATGAGTTCACTGACCGTATCTTCTCACGCACGAAGAACATAAAAACTTCAAAAGATGGCAGGAGAATGTTCTCTTAATCATTCTGACTTGGGAACTCCCTTATACAAGTGCCCAAGATGATTTTAGTAGACGATTTCACTGGGCGTGTGCATCTAGTGAAGGGTGTTGCACTCTTTTTGTTTTGTGTTTTCCCCTTATTTTCGGTAAAATGGGAAGAAGAAAGTGTCTTACAAGTTCTGAAATTGATGAATTAATTATTCAAAGTGATAGTGAAGTGTCAGAATTATCAATTAGGGATAGTAAGGGATGTTTTTTTGAGATCGCTAACAGCAGCATTAGTGAGAGTGACAGTAACAACGTGGCACCGGAGGCAATAGAAAACCCAGCTGAACAGAAGTGAGTAATTTCAATGCAGGCCCATCACATATTATTACAATATACAATGTCCAGCAAGAGCCAGTTCTGCCTTCTGATTTTGTTCAAGATACTGAGCCAATTGAAAATCATAGCCTACTCTAGGCCTATGTAAACTTATAAGGTGCTCAGTGAGTCTTGTGCAGTTTCCACATAAACATTTACATGCTAAATAATAAAAATCGTTTCTGGAACAGATTAGGGGCAGAATTTGGCAAAAATCCAAAGTACGAGGGTTATCCAGAAAGTAAGGAACGTTTTGGAATTAAAAAAAAACCGAGTACAAGAAAAACATTTTATTATATACATGTGAAAGAGGGACTAAAATACTACTTTTCAACATAATCACCATACAAATTAAAGCATTATCATAGCGGTGGACAAGCTTTGAAATTCCTGTGTCATAGAATTCTGCCGCCACTCAGTGACGCGTACCTGGAGCTCCTCATCGTCGTGAAGCTTCTGTGAAACAATTTCAAAAAATAAAGTCCGTGAAACTTGTGGGAAACACAGAGAAAGCTCAGTTATTGTGAAACGGCGGTTTTCACGAATCTTTTCGTCAACTTGGGCGACCAGATCGTCAGTCACAATGCTCGGACGTTCACTCTTCTCTTCATCATGAACGTTTGTTCGCCCATTTTTAAACTGAATACACCACTTCCTGACACACTCATTACATTGTTCCTGTACACTTCACACAGTTCCCGATGAATTTCTATTGGTTTTAAGTTTTTTGCCAACAAAAAACGAATCACATACCGCACCTCACAACTGGCGGGACTTTGGATTGCAGCACACATTTCAAATTTGAATAATAAAAAAAAGGGGCAGCGCAGAGATGTTCCCGTTGGCACAGCTGGACGCTGACTGAGTTGCCGAGTACGAGCACCCCATTGTATACGCTATTGGCGCGCGCCTGGCGGCATCAGGTGGAAACGTTCCTTACTTTCTGGATAACCCTCGTATATGTTTTTTTAATGAATGAATGCATGATTTAAGTTACTTTACATTGGTTTTTCATGAACTTATTTTTTCTTTTAAAATGCCTTCCACTCACAGCTATAAAACATCACCACCTGCAAAGGGTTAAATTAAAAGCATGAACGTAATCTTCACTTCTAATAACATAGAAACCAGACAAATTAACGACAAAAAACAGTTGAACGTACTGTAAAATTTAATTCTAGGTAAAAGTGTATTTGAAGTTATATTTACAAATATATGCAATTCATCACACTTCAATACTGACATAACAATACAATATTACAACGAATCAAAATAAATAACACATTTTAGCAAATATATGCGTAACAATGACAATGTAGGCATAAAAATATGCTGACAAACAAATCACACTGGTGTCTAAACAAATGGGGGGGGGGGGGAAACGCATTCTAGTGGTAGGAAACGAAATTAAAAGATCAAAAGGAATATGCAGAATAATAAAATCTCATGAAATCATGAAACTTAAGAATAAAATACACGGAAACTATGATCCCGTCAATTGACAGGATTAGCAATCAAAGTGTTAATTTGGTTTGAAATACTATTTGAGTTTTTTCTGGTGCTTTTGGTGAAGAAAATGATTTCATGATTCAAGCCAGCTTGAAAATACTTATGATTGTAATATCTCAGACTTGCAGTGCTGCTCCAGAATGTTAGAAACTTCTAACAGAAACTTCCAACCTGACCAGAATCCTTTAGAATTTTCTTCATACTACAATACAGTCCCAGAAACTCAATTCTCAATAACTGGACATTCTGTAATACATTCTGTCTTTGTAATTTTTTCCTTCCATACACTGAACTATTTCCTTCCTGTTTTCATTCTGCCAACTCGACCCCTGGTTTTGCAGCTGTTTTCAAACAGTCAAGAGATTTTTTTAAAAAAAGGACTAATCGTTTTAACTGATGGTAAGTTTTTGTTTTTAGTTGAAATTAGTCCTACTGTATGTTATAATGTAGAATTTTTTTTTTTTTTGTGGCTTTTTTCCTAAATTGTAGGCAGTAGAGTATATATCTTTAAGTACACTTGAGTGCATGGAAACTTTCCAATGTTTCTGGTTTCTTCTAGTGTTTTTCTTCATTTAGGGATGACATTTAATCTCCTTATCATTTGTATTCCACACCATCCCTGGGTGAGCCAATCTTTTATTGGTCTGAGTTCAAGTCCAACCACATGCGCTTAGCCTGTGAACAATGCTGAGGCCTAGATGAGCAGGGAAACGGGGTGGAGTTTCATTTGAGTGGTGATAAGATATGGGTCACAACGAATGCCTAGACCAGCCCCTTAGGATGAGTCTGACTCGGTACTGGTTTGATGTCAAAACTCTGGCTCTCAAACATTAACCTATGAACACAGGTCGGTTTCAGGTTCAGGAGCAAACAATCTGGAGGAATAAGACCCACTTTAAGTGGAGGGTTAGATCATATGGTTGGTTGCTAATGCCCAGCTTGTTGGAGCTCTTCCATTAGCTGTCTTGCTTCCCAGTAGTGTGTAGATAAGTCTGAGCTGTGTAATGCTCTGCACTGTAGTAGGTGCTTGGTTTTGCACTCTCTCAATTCTATCCAGGTTTGATCTGGTTGCTGTAACAATGGTTTCACATCCATATTGAAGGACAGGCTTGATGTGAGTCTTACAAGTAGTATTTAATACTGATCTAGAGCTTCCCCATTTACATTGAGCAAGTCGTTTTAGGACTGAGAGTCTCTTGCTTGCCTTTTCTGTGACTTCTGTTACATGATGTCTCCATGTTAGTTTTTGGTCGAAGGTTATTCCTAGGTATTTTGAACTTTCAGTTTGAGTTATGTTTTTGTTCTGTAGCTTAATGTTTATTACCGGTAGGTGATGACTTAGAGTAAAGATTTGATATTTCGTTTTGTCAACATTGATCTGCATGTCATTTTCTTGGCACCATTCATCTAATTTGTGCAGTGCATAATTCATTTGGTTAGAAAGTTGTCCATGGTTATTGTTATTTGTTGAAGTCCAAATAACCAAGTCATCCGCATATAGTGCTGATTTAATATGTGGTGCTTGATTCAGTTTAGCTGGAAGGTCATTGATCATTAGATTGAATAGGGTTGTGCTAGACACTGATCCTTGGGGAAGGCCTTTCTTTGATAACTTATATTTGGATGTTGCATTTCCATCTCTAGTAGTGTATAGTCTTTGGGTTAGGAAGTTGTAAAACCATTTGAGCATGTTGTTATTTATGCCCATTTTTGTCATTTTATGGATTAGCATGGTTTGCCATACTGAGTTGATATTGCCTTGTAAATAGTGTCTTCTATATTATACATATAGTCATTTGAAGCGAACAAAGGACATTTACAACAAACAGATGATTATTTCCCTTATTGAACAAGGTTAACAGTAGTTATGTATTAGCGGTAACCCCTGCGGTGGCGCACTGTATGCAACCCGCAATACAGGGGCAGCCACCGTGTATTGCAGGGGCAATACACGGTGGCGCGTAGGGGAAGGTGGCGCGTAGGGGAAGGTGGCGCAGCGGTAGCGCGGCGGAGGAGCAGCTGACCACTGCCCTTTGGCCACCTGGGTGCTTGCGCCACCTGTGTAGAACAACGGCCTAAGTGTTCGGCTCGTTATTGGGGAATATATTTCGCTATTGGTAATTATTTGTGAGTTTGTAATATTTGCATGTCTCGCTATCGTAGCGGGGGGTCCAGATGCTGTCTGCAGCCGCTCGTACGAGAATAACCCAGCTCACCGCGCGGGGGGTCTTGCACTGCACACCGACAAGTCGTCACATGTTCAAGACCGATATAAACCCACGCTATTCCCGATTCATCCAGACTCCTTGTTTAGGATTTAGGCCCTATGGTCAGTATTCCCGTTACGCAACAGGAACAGTCTCTATACTTATGCCCTTTGATCCTGGACGTCCTGTGATGTCATGGTAGTCGATTCGAATAATGTAATTACGCCCTTATACACTAAGCTATCCCCGATTCATCCTGACGCATAGTTAGGCCGTTTGATCCGATCTAGTTAGGCCCTTTGATCCGGAACGTCATGGTAGTCGATTCGAATAATGTAATTACGCCCTTATACACTAAGCTATTCCCGATTCATCTCGACACCTATTATTAGGCCCTTTGGACCGAGGAGACGTTATGGACGTCATGGTAGTCGATTCGAGCAATGTAGTTGTGACCTTATACACTATGCTATTCCCGATTCATCTCGACACCTGTTATTAGGCCCTTTGGACCAAGGAGACGTTATGGACGTCATGGTAGTCATTTCGAACAATGTAGTTACGCCATTTAGCACTATGTTATCCATATTCATCCCGACACCTGTTATTAGGCCCTTTGGACCAAGGAGACGTTAGGGACGTCATGGTAGTCATTTCGAACAATGTAGTGACGCCATTTAGCACTATGTTATCCATATTCATCCCAAAGACTGTAATTAGGCCCTTTGGACCAAGGAGGCGTTATGGACGTTAGGGTAGTCGATTCGAACAATGTAGTTACGCCTTTTCGCACTATGTTATCCATATTCATCCCAAAGACTGTAATTAGGCCCTTTGGACCAAGGAGGCGTTTTCGGACGTCACGGTAGTCGTTTCGAACAATGTAGTTACGCCCTTTCGCACTATGTTATCCATATTCATCCCGACACCTGTTATTAGGCCCTTTGGATAGTTCAGAGTATGGGATACTATTGCTTCTTCTAAATGATACTTAGTTTTTATTTTTTATATTATTACTATTATTGTAAAGTTATTATTAATTACATCATTATTAGTGAATAACAGAGTTTAATGACAGCTGCATACGTAATTTAAGATTTTTTAATACTATATTTAGCACTGTTTTCAAACTAAAATTAAGAAAAGTAGAATAGGCATACATATGGACCTACGCAAAGCGTAGTGTAACAGGTGGACCTATGCAAAGAGTTTATAATGTGAAAGTGTACGTGTGGCCTCATCAATTCATATATAAGGAATGATACGTGCGAAGCCCAACAACAGTATGTCTTCTCAAGAACTAGTACGTCAACTATGGGAGGAGATCCCGGACTCCGCGTTTGCAGAGATTATAATCCCAGACATGGAACCTGCGGTCATGGAAAGCTCATATACCATCAACGTGTACGATATTGGCGGTACTAAACTACGTACACAACAACATACAGTAACATTTATCACAGTCTATAGTGTTAATCAACAACACGAAGCAAAGGTTCAACTGTATCCATGTGGAAGACCAGAGGTGCGATGTCTTGAAGATGTAAGACATGACACTCAATCCCATTATGAAACATGTAGCGGCGAAGAACATATAACAGCATGTATAGATCCAGAGTTCCCATCGCCTGTAGAAATCTGGGGGAGGAACTGCTCACGCGACTGCAAAGTCTTTATCAAGCAATGTCAGAAGGTACGTACATATTTTTTATTGAAGTCACAGATTTTTATTATAGTGGTCTATCGTAATTTTATTTGTATTATTATTTATTTATTTTATTTTATTCTTTTCCTTAAAGTGTTTTTTTTCAGAATTTTTATTTTATGATAAATCAGAGCTTTATTCACTGATGTATGCAAATTCTTCGAAGTCGATACCATGCATCCTTTCACATCAACATTTATCATGATTTTGGTTTTACTATGTTTCAGTCTTTGAGGTTCTCCTCAATTTTCAGAGTTTTATTCACTGATGTATGTAAATTTTTCGAAGTCGGTACTAAACACCCTAACACATCTACATTTATCATACGATTCTTGTTTTCCTTTGTTTCAGTTCACTGAGAAGATGTTACGGAAATTTAAACAGCAGGTTTTATGTTTAGACGCTGACGATGAATATTAATCGCAAGATTTTTTTAAAAAAGTACTATGTATACAAAGTAAGAAATAAATGTGTGATATAAAGGAAAACTTGTGTAAAAATCATTTCAAACCGAGCTCTTCCATTTTATGAATGAAAAAGTTCGGGTCATAACCTTAACCAAAACCCTTACTCCTATAATTCCAACACATGTCATAGACCAAAAGCATGTTCTATCTATTTTTACAGGAAGCCGTTCGCCTTTGGAAGGAATGTGTAAATAACAAACAGACAATTTTATTAATGAATTTATTTCAACTCATGATTACAAAACTCTTTAAAATTATACCGTGCATGCATCCAGAGTCTAAGCACCATTACATTCTGCAGGGCACAGTTCATTCCCCGACGTGGGTGAAATAGACACTTCACATTACAGTCTCTTAATTTGTCCAGCTTCGGTACACCAAGATCGTCCATGTTTATAACAGACCTCTGCAGTAGTTTTTCAAAAAATCTCACCTTTTCTAGTCCCTTAGAATAAAGTCTGTCTTCACACTGTAATACACTATCAAGAACAGGTTTCAACTCGTCGTAAGGTAAGTATCCACTCTGCCATGGTATCCCATGCAGATACGATTCCGTATACCACTGGGATTTCACATCTGGGTATACGTCTTTAGGCGGCCGCAGCACGAAATGTCCCATTCTACCATCATGCGATAATACAGCAACCTCTTTAGCCACGAATTCCTTGCAAGTTGACTGATAGCCTTGGGCATCTAATATGGCGAATTTCTCACAAGACATTGGTGGTGATGTTGGTCAGAGCAGTATACTCTACACAATGATCGTGCAGGATTAAACAGTAGGCCTTTGTGTTTGCTGCAGAAATTTCAACTCTGGTAGTACAGGTCCCCGATTTAAGATCTTCGTTCTTCTTGCTGCAATCGATCACAAAGACTGGCATGTGTTTTATGAAATCGCTCCTTTTAAGCAGTGGACAATATTTGCAGATGTTATATTTCACCATGCAGGAGGTCAGTATCGGCGCGAATGTATTTTTAAAAGTTTACAGGAATAACAGTTTCTTATCATTGGGTTTGGTCCATCGAAATAACAATCGACGTAATGATTCTCACACCTCAAACACTGCTTTATAATTTCAAGCTCTTTTACATTTTCTGGAAGTCTATCATAAACCCTATAAATAGTCCCAGCCGCGCATTCGGATAGAAACTCAGGATGCAACAACGCCAATTCTTCATCTGTGTGACTGATCAAGTGCATATTATGAAAGAACTTTATGATCGACCTCCACATCATATGCTCCATGACTAAAGGAGTGATGAAACCCACCCTTTTCTTTATAGGTATAGTTGATATTATCCAGACGAACTCTATCGGTGAAACAAGACACTACACATCTTGTGGGATTGGGTTCGAGGTTTAGTTGAGCATTGCAGTTTATACGGTGGATGGCACAACCTTTGCATTATTTTGAAGAAATAATATCTGAACCGCGAGACTGGAGAGTGAGCGAGATGGAAAGAGGATCACTCCGACAGCACATCTGATTCCTTAGCACAAAAAAACTTTTCATATTGTACAAATTTAATTTATCTCTTCCCTCACATGTAAGCATACTACTTAGTAATGGTAACGTTTTTCTTCTTCAACATATATCATAACCATTTCTAGGATATTACAGATTCACAGATCCACTTATACTTTGAGGCCATATCGTGATACTTTATTGTTGATGTGTTAGTAAATATCCATTTCATCCTCCGTGATTTAATTACCATTATTATATCCGGTGACGAGTACAGGTTATGAAGCTCGTAAGCAATTTCGCGTTTGCTCATTGTATCACGCCGCTTTCTCTTAACTCTGTTATAATCTCCAATATTTCGTTGTTATGCGAGTGATTCCACGCCTCAGATGATGCCACCAACAAACGAAGTCTATGAACCAACTCATTCGGGTCATCCCAATACTTATAGTCTATTTTGTGATTTGCATGTAAGTCTTTCCACATGCCTGTACGGTGCGACGAAGCCTCATCGGATGCATCTGAATATCGATCCTCCTCCTCTTCCGGAAATGAGTCTGAACATTGTTCATCCTCCTCTTCCTCTTCCTCCTCCTCCTCCTCCTCCTCTTCATCTTCTTCTTCTTTACCCTCCTCTTCCGGAAATAATTTTTTAATGATGTAATGATATTTTTGAGTATTGACTCTACGTACGTTTTCGCTCTCGTCATAATTTTCTTTGTGAGCGCTAGTCTTCTCCAAAATCTCCTTATACGTGGTTAAGTCATGACGGCTGTATAAATCTTTATTTGGTTTACTTTTCGTTAGTAGTTCAAGTAGTCCAGGACGAGCGATATACCCCTCGTTACCAATATAAATGTTATCGTTTTTAATGGTGACGGGAGATTTACCAATGGTGAATACCTGCCTATCAGGATTCCATTTTATTCCATAAACGTCATTAATATTTCTCGGTTTAAGCTCAACGAGTTTCTGGATGTAAGGTGCAGACACTCGCCCGTATAATTTTTCTAGCATATATTTATAATGCTTCGGAGGAATTTGATCAGAGGGCTGATATGATCCATATTCCATTTCTGGATCCCGCGATAGATGCTGATTTTTGTCTTTATTCAAGTTCACGATTTCTTCCAAGGGGCAGGTTATCGGATTTACAATATTGCTAATCTCATGTTTCGACGGAAGCTCGGGTTTTCTTAATGTTAAATATTTTTTTCTTATAGAATTGTCATATATCACATTGTCTGACGTTATATGTTTATCTTGTACTCGTGGGAAGAGTTTATGTACACTTATCAAATGCTTCTTCAGACCTGTAGTATTATGATCTTTCATTTTTATTTCAACTTTCTTATGCTTTGACTTTCTGCAAAGTTTGCATATACCATAAGGTTGCTCACATCCATCAAATAACTCAAAAAAATCAACATATTTACTGTTTGACAGTTTCGATTGGGAGCATACATCATCATTACTTTGATCAGAAATGTTCTCGTCACTCATTTCGTAACCTAGCCTTCGCAGCATCAAAGACGAGAAGCAACTAACTATATTTGACATACATCAATTATTTATAAAGTTAAGGTAAAACTTGTGGTCTTGGTCTCGGTCTCGGTCTCGGTCTCGGTCTCGGTCTCGGTCTCGGTCTCGGTCTCGGTCTCGGTCTCGGTCTCTGTCTAGGTCTCGGTCTCGGTCTTATGTATTTACCATACATCATCTCTTTATTGCTAAAACTCGTGGGGTCTAACAAAAAAGATAATTTTTAATCACATCTTACACATAATACATGTTTCGTCAGAACTCTCTGACAGCTGGTAGGTCTAGGTCTCGTTCTCGCAAGACATCATCCTTTTGGAAGAACTTCTTACACGATTTTTGCGATGTTATAATGACACGCAAAGGAGCGCATTAATAGTTTTCTTCGTGATGACACGGGTGGTATGTGGGTGGGTTGGTCACTAACATTCACTTTTAGTGCTCTTGGTCACTAACATTCATTCATTGTCATCCTTCAAGTGATTTTCCAAGTCCCAACGCATCCTACCTTGTGTTGTGGGGTCTGCTCATGTATTGCGGGGTTGCATCAGTATCCCACCTTAGGAGTCAATGGCTGTATTGCAGGTTGCATCAGTATCCCACCTTAGGAGTCAATGATAAAATGTGCCAAGGAACTTAAACTTTTCATCAATGTAGAAATAATTTTAAAATATCCTGCTAACCTAACCTAACCTAACATGACCTAAACTAGCCTATCCTAACCTAACCAAAGCTGTGATGTAATATGTCTTCCACTATAAGTTGGGTTATGAATAATTGGTGATGGATACAATAAAAAGAAGAGATATAAACCAATGTACAGGTTTTTATGTTCCATATATACATGTCATAGTCAGATAGAATATTCATAGTGATGACTTATGAAATTTTAGAGTCTGCAAACCTGAGCCGTCTGTTTTATATAGTTTCTCGTTATAATATGTCTCACATCATTCCAATTCCTTAAGCAGACATGTCTATAATGGCTATGTTGTTGTTCTCGTTCTGGTTCTTGTGGTTAGTTTTACCCAGTTCAGACTGATATTGACCAGCCCCAGACTGATATTGACCAGCCCCAGACTGATATTGACCAGCCCCAGACCGATATTGACCAACACCAGACAGATTTTTCACTAACATTCATCCTCATTTTCCATATGAACTATGGAAAATCACTTAGAGGATGACGATAATGAATGATATTGACCAGCCCCAGACCGATATTGACCAACCCCAGACAGATTTTTTCACTAACATTCATTATCGTCATCCTCTAAGTGATTTTCCATAGTTCATATGGAAAATGAGGATGAATGTTAGTGAAAAATCTGTCTGGTGTTGGTCAATATCGGTCTGGGGCTGGTCAATATCAGTCTGGGGCTGGTCAATATCAGTCTGGGGCTGGTCAATATCAGTCTGAACTGGGTAAAACTAACCACAAGAACCAGAACGAGAACAACAACATAGCCATTATAGACATGTCTGCTTAAGGAATTGGAATGATGTGAGACATATTATAACGAGAAACTATATAAAACAGACGGCTCAGGTTTGCAGACTCTAAAATTTCATAAGTCATCACTATGAATATTCTATCTGACTATGACATGTATATATGGAACATAAAAACCTGTACATTGGTTTATATCTCTTCTTTTTATTGTATCCATCACCAATTATTCATAACCCAACTTATAGTGGAAGACATATTACATCACAGCTTTGGTTAGGTTAGGATAGGCTAGTTTAGGTCATGTTAGGTTAGGTTAGGTTAGCAGGATATTTTAAAATTATTTCTACATTGATGAAAAGTTTAAGTTCCTTGGCACATTTTATCATTGACTCCTAAGGTGGGATACTGATGCAACCTGCAATACAGCCATTGACTCCTAAGGTGGGATACTGATGCAACCCCGCAATACATGAGCAGACCCCACAACACAAGGTAGGATGCGTTGGGACTTGGAAAATCACTTGAAGGATGACAATGAATGAATGTTAGTGACCAAGAGCACTAAAAGTGAATGTTAGTGACCAACCCACCCACATACCACCCGTGTCATCACGAAGAAAACTATTAATGCGCTCCTTTGCGTGTCATTATAACATCGCAAAAATCGTGTAAGAAGTTCTTCCAAAAGGATGATGTCTTGCGAGAACGAGACCTAGACCTACCAGCTGTCAGAGAGTTCTGACGAAACATGTATTATGTGTAAGATGTGATTAAAAATTATCTTTTTTGTTAGACCCCACGAGTTTTAGCAATAAAGAGATGATGTATGGTAAATACATAAGACCGAGACCGAGACCTAGACAGAGACCGAGACCGAGACCGAGACCGAGACCGAGACCGAGACCGAGACCGAGACCGAGACCGAGACCGAGACCGAGACCGAGACCGAGACCGAGACCGAGACCGAGACCGAGACCGAGACCGAGACCAAGACCACAAGTTTTACCTTAACTTTATAAATAATTGATGTATGTCAAATATAGTTAGTTGCTTCTCGTCTTTGATGCTGCGAAGGCTAGGTTACGAAATGAGTGACGAGAACATTTCTGATCAAAGTAATGATGATGTATGCTCCCAATCGAAACTGTCAAACAGTAAATATGTTGATTTTTTTGAGTTATTTGATGGATGTGAGCAACCTTATGGTATATGCAAACTTTGCAGAAAGTCAAAGCATAAGAAAGTTGAAATAAAAATGAAAGATCATAATACTACAGGTCTGAAGAAGCATTTGATAAGTGTACATAAACTCTTCCCACGAGTACAAGATAAACATATAACGTCAGACAATGTGATATATGACAATTCTATAAGAAAAAAATATTTAACATTAAGAAAACCCGAGCTTCCGTCGAAACATGAGATTAGCAATATTGTAAATCCGATAACCTGCCCCTTGGAAGAAATCGTGAACTTGAATAAAGACAAAAATCAGCATCTATCGCGGGATCCAGAAATGGAATATGGATCATATCAGCCCTCTGATCAAATTCCTCCGAAGCATTATAAATATATGCTAGAAAAATTATACGGGCGAGTGTCTGCACCTTACATCCAGAAACTCGTTGAGCTTAAACCGAGAAATATTAATGACGTTTATGGAATAAAATGGAATCCTGATAGGCAGGTATTCACCATTGGTAAATCTCCCGTCACCATTAAAAACGATAACATTTATATTGGTAACGAGGGGTATATCGCTCGTCCTGGACTACTTGAACTACTAACGAAAAGTAAACCAAATAAAGATTTATACAGCCGTCATGACTTAACCACGTATAAGGAGATTTTGGAGAAGACTAGCGCTCACAAAGAAAATTATGACGAGAGCGAAAACGTACGTAGAGTCAATACTCAAAAATATCATTACATCATTAAAAAATTATTTCCGGAAGAGGAGGGTAAAGAAGAAGAAGATGAAGAGGAGGAGGAGGAGGAGGAGGAAGAGGAAGAGGAGGATGAACAATGTTCAGACTCATTTCCGGAAGAGGAGGAGGATCGATATTCAGATGCATCCGATGAGGCTTCGTCGCACCGTACAGGCATGTGGAAAGACTTACATGCAAATCACAAAATAGACTATAAGTATTGGGATGACCCGAATGAGTTGGTTCATAGACTTCGTTTGTTGGTGGCATCATCTGAGGCGTGGAATCACTCGCATAACAACGAAATATTGGAGATTATAACAGAGTTAAGAGAAAGCGGCGTGATACAATGAGCAAACGCGAAATTGCTTACGAGCTTCATAACCTGTACTCGTCACCGGATATAATAATGGTAATTAAATCACGGAGGATGAAATGGATATTTACTAACACATCAACAATAAAGTATCACGATATGGCCTCAAAGTATAAGTGGATCTGTGAATCTGTAATATCCTAGAAATGGTTATGATATATGTTGAAGAAGAAAAACGTTACCATTACTAAGTAGTATGCTTACATGTGAGGGAAGAGATAAATTAAATTTGTACAATATGAAAAGTTTTTTTGTGCTAAGGAATCAGATGTGCTGTCGGAGTGATCCTCTTTCCATCTCGCTCACTCTCCAGTCTCGCGGTTCAGATATTATTTCTTCAAAATAATGCAAAGGTTGTGCCATCCACCGTATAAACTGCAATGCTCAACTAAACCTCGAACCCAATCCCACAAGATGTGTAGTGTCTTGTTTCACCGATAGAGTTCGTCTGGATAATATCAACTATACCTATAAAGAAAAGGGTGGGTTTCATCACTCCTTTAGTCATGGAGCATATGATGTGGAGGTCGATCATAAAGTTCTTTCATAATATGCACTTGATCAGTCACACAGATGAAGAATTGGCGTTGTTGCATCCTGAGTTTCTATCCGAATGCGCGGCTGGGACTATTTATAGGGTTTATGATAGACTTCCAGAAAATGTAAAAGAGCTTGAAATTATAAAGCAGTGTTTGAGGTGTGAGAATCATTACGTCGATTGTTATTTCGATGGACCAAACCCAATGATAAGAAACTGTTATTCCTGTAAACTTTTAAAAATACATTCGCGCCGATACTGACCTCCTGCATGGTGAAATATAACATCTGCAAATATTGTCCACTGCTTAAAAGGAGCGATTTCATAAAACACATGCCAGTCTTTGTGATCGATTGCAGCAAGAAGAACGAAGATCTTAAATCGGGGACCTGTACTACCAGAGTTGAAATTTCTGCAGCAAACACAAAGGCCTACTGTTTAATCCTGCACGATCATTGTGTAGAGTATACTGCTCTGACCAACATCACCACCAATGTCTTGTGAGAAATTCGCCATATTAGATGCCCAAGGCTATCAGTCAACTTGCAAGGAATTCGTGGCTAAAGAGGTTGCTGTATTATCGCATGATGGTAGAATGGGACATTTCGTGCTGCGGCCGCCTAAAGACGTATACCCAGATGTGAAATCCCAGTGGTATACGGAATCGTATCTGCATGGGATACCATGGCAGAGTGGATACTTACCTTACGACGAGTTGAAACCTGTTCTTGATAGTGTATTACAGTGTGAAGACAGACTTTATTCTAAGGGACTAGAAAAGGTGAGATTTTTTGAAAAACTACTGCAGAGGTCTGTTATAAACATGGACGATCTTGGTGTACCGAAGCTGGACAAATTAAGAGACTGTAATGTGAAGTGTCTATTTCACCCACGTCGGGGAATGAACTGTGCCCTGCAGAATGTAATGGTGCTTAGACTCTGGATGCATGCACGGTATAATTTTAAAGAGTTTTGTAATCATGAGTTGAAATAAATTCATTAATAAAATTGTCTGTTTGTTATTTACACATTCCTTCCAAAGGCGAACGGCTTCCTGTAAAAATAGATAGAACATGCTTTTGGTCTATGACATGTGTTGGAATTATAGGAGTAAGGGTTTTGGTTAAGGTTATGACCCGAACTTTTTCATTCATAAAATGGAAGAGCTCGGTTTGAAATGATTTTTACACAAGTTTTCCTTTATATCACACATTTATTTCTTACTTTGTATACATAGTACTTTTTTAAAAAAATCTTGCGATTAATATTCATCGTCAGCGTCTAAACATAAAACCTGCTGTTTAAATTTCCGTAACATCTTCTCAGTGAACTGAAACAAAGGAAAACAAGAATCGTATGATAAATGTAGATGTGTTAGGGTGTTTAGTACCGACTTCGAAAAATTTACATACATCAGTGAATAAAACTCTGAAAATTGAGGAGAACCTCAAAGACTGAAACATAGTAAAACCAAAATCATGATAAATGTTGATGTGAAAGGATGCATGGTATCGACTTCGAAGAATTTGCATACATCAGTGAATAAAGCTCTGATTTATCATAAAATAAAAATTCTGAAAAAAAACACTTTAAGGAAAAGAATAAAATAAAATAAATAAATAATAATACAAATAAAATTACGATAGACCACTATAATAAAAATCTGTGACTTCAATAAAAAATATGTACGTACCTTCTGACATTGCTTGATAAAGACTTTGCAGTCGCGTGAGCAGTTCCTCCCCCAGATTTCTACAGGCGATGGGAACTCTGGATCTATACATGCTGTTATATGTTCTTCGCCGCTACATGTTTCATAATGGGATTGAGTGTCATGTCTTACATCTTCAAGACATCGCACCTCTGGTCTTCCACATGGATACAGTTGAACCTTTGCTTCGTGTTGTTGATTAACACTATAGACTGTGATAAATGTTACTGTATGTTGTTGTGTACGTAGTTTAGTACCGCCAATATCGTACACGTTGATGGTATATGAGCTTTCCATGACCGCAGGTTCCATGTCTGGGATTATAATCTCTGCAAACGCGGAGTCCGGGATCTCCTCCCATAGTTGACGTACTAGTTCTTGAGAAGACATACTGTTGTTGGGCTTCGCACGTATCATTCCTTATATATGAATTGATGAGGCCACACGTACACTTTCACATTATAAACTCTTTGCATAGGTCCACCTGTTACACTACGCTTTGCGTAGGTCCATATGTATGCCTATTCTACTTTTCTTAATTTTAGTTTGAAAACAGTGCTAAATATAGTATTAAAAAATCTTAAATTACGTATGCAGCTGTCATTAAACTCTGTTATTCACTAATAATGATGTAATTAATAATAACTTTACAATAATAGTAATAATATAAAAAATAAAAACTAAGTATCATTTAGAAGAAGCAATAGTATCCCATACTCTGAACTATCCAAAGGGCCTAATAACAGGTGTCGGGATGAATATGGATAACATAGTGCGAAAGGGCGTAACTACATTGTTCGAAACGACTACCGTGACGTCCGAAAACGCCTCCTTGGTCCAAAGGGCCTAATTACAGTCTTTGGGATGAATATGGATAACATAGTGCGAAAAGGCGTAACTACATTGTTCGAATCGACTACCCTAACGTCCATAACGCCTCCTTGGTCCAAAGGGCCTAATTACAGTCTTTGGGATGAATATGGATAACATAGTGCTAAATGGCGTCACTACATTGTTCGAAATGACTACCATGACGTCCCTAACGTCTCCTTGGTCCAAAGGGCCTAATAACAGGTGTCGGGATGAATATGGATAACATAGTGCTAAATGGCGTAACTACATTGTTCGAAATGACTACCATGACGTCCATAACGTCTCCTTGGTCCAAAGGGCCTAATAACAGGTGTCGAGATGAATCGGGAATAGCATAGTGTATAAGGTCACAACTACATTGCTCGAATCGACTACCATGACGTCCATAACGTCTCCTCGGTCCAAAGGGCCTAATAATAGGTGTCGAGATGAATCGGGAATAGCTTAGTGTATAAGGGCGTAATTACATTATTCGAATCGACTACCATGACGTTCCGGATCAAAGGGCCTAACTAGATCGGATCAAACGGCCTAACTATGCGTCAGGATGAATCGGGGATAGCTTAGTGTATAAGGGCGTAATTACATTATTCGAATCGACTACCATGACATCACAGGACGTCCAGGATCAAAGGGCATAAGTATAGAGACTGTTCCTGTTGCGTAACGGGAATACTGACCATAGGGCCTAAATCCTAAACAAGGAGTCTGGATGAATCGGGAATAGCGTGGGTTTATATCGGTCTTGAACATGTGACGACTTGTCGGTGTGCAGTGCAAGACCCCCCGCGCGGTGAGCTCGGTTATTCTCGTACGAGCGGCTGCAGACAGCATCTGGACCCCCCGCTACGATAGCGAGACATGCAAATATTACAAACTCACAAATAATTACCAATAGCGAAATATATTCCCCAATAACGAGCCGAACACTTAGGCCGTTGTTCTACACAGGTGGCGCAAGCACCCAGGTGGCCAAAGGGCAGTGGTCAGCTGCTCCTCCGCCGCGCCACCGCTGCGCCACCTTCCCCTACGCGCCACCGTGTATTGCCCCTGCAATACACGGTGGCTGCCCCTGTATTGCGGGTTGCATACAGTGCGCCACCGCAGGGGTTACCGCTAATACATAACTACTGTTAACATTACTTCTGAAATTATTATGTTCTCTCAACAAATCTAGAGGCTCGTAGCCATATCCACCATCATGAAAAAAAGGGGAATAGCAGGAGTGAGGAGCAGCATGGTGGAGCCAGCTTAGAATTCCTTACCAACAAAAACCACTATGCACCATACCGGAAAGATTCCATGCACTCTAGTATAAACTACGTAATATGAAAGTAGTTCACCCTGACTCCCTGAAACTTGCCATTTTCAATGTCTCGTCACTATCTCATTAGAACTCTATGGTATTAGGTGTTTGACTGAAGAACTTTCACATACAAATTCCTGCATTTTCCTACATTTTTCTGAGTAAAGGCCTAATTCTGAAAACTTGTATGAAAAGTATTACTGTATATACTCGAATACTACCCGCATATTTTTTCCAAAAATCGCGAGTGAAAAACTGGGGTGCGGGTATTATTTGAATACTGGTCTCTCATCTGAATTTCGACAATGTCTACCATATCGGCTCAATATAGCTTGATGCTTTGTAGTAGTATCACAGTATAGTATAACAGTAGCGAAGCTGTAATTAAAGGAAAATGAGACAAAGAAAGTGCTTTCTAATGCACATGGTCCGCCATGACTGGCCGTGAAACAAAGCTTTACGTATAGAGACGCCAGTTCGGTGAATTTGACCTTGACTCGGACCAGTCGGACACACGTCATCACGTGTGATTCCCGCCGATCAGCTGGAGAGTGTTGTTGTTGTTGAAAGAGACGCAGCGCGTATAAGATGGCGAGATTTCCAGCTGGCTGTTACCACGTTATTTTTAAAACTACATTTTAGCCTACCATATTTAATTCTTTTATGATATGTAATGTTAATTATAACTGTTTAATCAAGAATAAACCTGGCAAAATAATTTTATATAGAGGCCTATAGATTTTTATTTTTTCAAATTTCCTTTCGAAAAATTTGGGTGCGGGTATTATTCGGAGGCGGGTAGTATTCGGGTATATACGGTATATTCAACTGGGCTAAATTCTCAGTTGCCATCTTTGTACACATTCACTGTGACAGAATAACATAAAACTTACCCTAGCATCGTAAACTTTCTTCAGAGCATCATATCGTATGGAACCAAGGAATATGACACCCTGAATTGCACCATCTCTATCAGAAGCTACCAATTCCACACACACCATCTCCCCATCACGCACCAGAATATCACAGAATACCTGCAACAATATGTTTCAATTTAGAGAATTTATTTAACACATTGGCGATGGGATACAATAGCCAGTAGGCAATGGGTCACTGAGATGTGAGGGGTTGCTTTGGCAAGTTTTCTATTTTAAATCCTTGTTCTTAAAATATGGTCATTGACTGTAGTGTAATATTTATCTACTTGCCACAACCCAGCCAGTTTATAATCAGTGATAGCCACACTAAAATAAGTAATCACTGCTACAGCCACATATATATGCATCAGCGTGCATCACTGCTGGATGTGCTATTGATGCATATATACGATGCCCCATTCTGTATGCCTATACAAACAAAATTATCTATGAGAGCAATTCAAAGTGTGTCACCATAGCAACACCTGTTGTCTAAATCCTGACACCATCAGTTCCCTGTTCTCTGTTTAGAGCTGCCATCTGTAGCTAAATATTTCAGGCGATCTATTGCACCAGCATTGAAATGCGTTATAACTCAGCTGTGTTGTGACGACAAGGAGGCATTCCCAAGGTTGCGTAAATCAGTCTGAACTTCAAGATATATGTGCTGTGTTCTTGTTTTGGAAGAAATTGCAACTGTTTGTCCATTTATGATTACAAAAGAAATTTGCAAATTAATTCAGCTCCACCAGTTTGCTCAGTGAACAATATGTTAGCAGTGAAAGGGTTAAATACATATTTTGGCATCAATATTTATACTAAATGAAATTAAAATGAATCAAGATTAACAAGGATAGGAGGCAGGAGGGCATGCAGTGTGTTTTTCCCAAGAAAACCCATAACAGATTAGCAAGAATAAGTATTAAAGGATTTACAAAAGGATGTGAGCTCACCTCGTCGAAATTATCCACCATAAAGCAGATATGAGGGTAAGTCATCTCCTCTACTTCACCCTTTGTGTCCATTCGTCTTCGACTTGGGGATGCATACACTTTCTGAAATGTAAACAAACAAAATAAAAACTGTCAAGTTCAGATAAACAGTACATTTCCTGGTTTGCTAATCTACATCAAGCAAAACATGGAAACTGTTACTGGTTAACTGCAAGTAACATTTAAGCTGGCAATGTTAGTGTATTTTATTTTTAGCGTATTGACTTGCTTTCCCCCCCCCCCTAAAAGTAAGTGTTCATACATTCCAACAATTTTCTACTACTCATGCCATCTTGCTTTTTACACTGTGCTAATAAATAACATCATATTAACGTTGCTGCAACTTGTACTGGATCAATAATGAGTCTAAGTAACAGCACTGGTTAGTAATCTTCAAATAATCTAGCCTCTAGTACAGTATTATCTTTGGCGAATAATGAATTTTAAAACATTTGTACAACTACCGTACCATTAACGTTGCAAAGTCTTGTTTTTAATAATCATTCAAGTGAATAAATAAGATTGACATTTCCTATTCAAGTTTACTTTGTCAACCACAAGCTCATTATTATAGCCTGTTTCTTCTTAGCAAAAACTAGACACATTAGTATACTAGTGTTTACTTACCTGTGAATGCCTTTTGAGAACTTGGAGATCTTTGGGACTTGTTCTTGTACAAATGGCAAGCGTCAACGTATAATCAAATTGGTGAATGATGAGATTCAGATACACTGTCTCCTCCCAGTCAATATCTGGATCCCCTATTGGCAGTTTTCGGCTATCTTTGCGAAACACATCCACTTCTGTCTGAAAAAATTAATTTTTCTCTGTGACTAATAGTGATATATAATAGCCTCAATATGAACAAAATGGCTCTGCTCTGCAAGTAGATGTTGAGGTCAATAATAAGAATAAAATCTACAGAAAAGCTTACCTACTGGTATGCCTTTATCTAAGGCAATGTTATTATTATGAAGATTTAAAACTGCACTAATGAAAAAGGTCTGCAGAGGGTTTTTTCTTTCCTAGTATGAGCTACAGCTACTGTGTGAGTGGTTTTACACTACAGTGAGTCTCTCTTGGACTGGGGCCGGGCCGGGCCGGGCAAGCGGTGAAACGTGACTGCTGCAGTGAGTCAGATATTGCAACATTCTGCTTGGCCAGCAGTCCCCAGATTTAACTGTTTGCGATTTTCATTTGTGGGGATACTTAAAAAATAAAGTGTATGAAAGAAATCCCCACACGTTAGACAAACTAAAAAATTATATCCAAACAGAAATAAACTTAATATCAGAACCGCACCTATTGCGTGTGAATGAGAGTTTCCTATCTCGATGCCAAAAATGTGTGGATGAAGGAGGAGGACATTTTCAGCATCTCCTGTAATAAGGTAAGTCCCGATTTTTGCTATTTTCATGGTCATGCACGAACAAAGTGAAAGAAGCGAGAGAAGTGCTGTGCAGTTCCTACACCTCGGGGCGCAGGGTGACGACTCGGCGGCCGCATGCACTTTTGCCGCTAGCCCGGCCTCCAGTCGAGAGAGACTCACTGTATATATCCTTATGATGTCACAAACAATTATTCATTGAATCAATACCTTAGGCCTACAAGACTTAAGATAGTAGAAAAAAACATTTTACTCAATTTTTCTTATATACCATCATCTGACATGAGAATCCTATGGAAAAGGGAAGTCTTACTAACTAAGGCCCAAAGTTATTGCTCTATCAGAAGATGAAATATGCATGCAAATATGCTCTAAAATGGGTCAAATATGCTCTGGAACCAATGAAGTATGCTCTATCATTTAAGTAATTTAATATTTTCATTCTCTTATTGGCTGAATTACGTTATAATTTTTTTTTTAAATATGAAAGTTTTATAAATTACATTACAAAACTTTTTTAAAAAACAAGATCATTGTAACAAATTTTAGTAAACTGAAAACTAATGAAGTGAAACTAATTGTCTCACAGATGTGAATATAAGCCTTAGAAGTGTACGACTTCAGAAATTGTACAAAATAGTGTTCAAAAAATATTAATCTCACTCCAGAAATGTCATATTTTATTGCTAAAGTACATACCCAGACGACTTCCTTTGTTAGGAGGAGAATTTTGCCACCAACTCAACCCATGCTTTTTATTGTCACCACACCTATCAGATAGTTACCTCAGGAAATAAAAATGTAAGAATTTTTTGTGACAGATACTAGTCTACTCTGCGTGGAGTCAAAAGAAGGTTTGCAAGATCTAGTCACAGCAAACAATAGCTCATGTGAATTGATTAAACTAAGGGAAGAACTGAGGTCAGTGCTAACAATGAGAGAATAATGCAAAGGTTGCTTTTGTTTTGGAAAGCGGAAACCAAGACCGATTTGGTCAGATCATTTAACATAAAGAAACACTGACTTAATGGTTTATTCCTTTGAAGGTACCTGGTTATGTAATGAAAAACTCTACTATACCTACACAACCATCCTGCAAATTCATATGCCATTTTGGAAAATACTTTTCGACTGCAATACCCATCCTTTATCATTAACCATTTCACTGCTAACTAATTATTCACTGTGCAAACTGGTGGTGTTGAATTAATTTTCAAATTTATTTTGTAATCATAAATGGACAATCAATCACAAATAATTTGTCAGTTTCATCTGAAACAAGAACATAGCACATATTTCTTGAAGTTTAGACTGATTTAAACAACCCAGGAGCTGCATGTCGTCACAACACTGCGGATTAAGATACCACGTGTTTCAATGGATGGTGCAAAACATCGCCTGAAATATTTATCTCCAGATGGCAGCACATTTAAGAAAACAGGGAACTGTGGTCTCAGGAAGTAGACAAAAGATGACACTATAAGCTGACTCACTTGGAATCCCCCTTACTGAAAATATACGTTGTCTTTTGGATGCAAAGTGGTGCTTCAGATATATCTAACAATAGCATGGCCAGCAGTGATTCGTTCTGACAGATATAGATGGCTGTAACAGTGAAAGGGTTAAAGTGATAGGTTTTTATGGGAAGAAGCCAAGATGAATTCAGTAAATAATCCTGGCATAAAATTTACGTACAGGATTAAAAAATACGCATTACTATCATGGCACAATACTTTCTGTAGGCCTGCAGGAAATTATTTTCATTTGTCCTTACTTCCAATCACATTAAAACGAAATACATTAATTACAGTAGGCGTACCATAGCTAAAATGGATTTATCACAGATTATGGAAATTCAATCAATATTAGTGAAATCATTCATTCTATTGCTATAATTATTTGGTTTGCTTAAATGTTTCTTAAAAACTTCCATACATTTAAAAGTACTAGTTCATAGTGGTTAAGGGATCAGGTTGAACATAGCATGCCATTAAAATTTATAACCATAAGTATTGAGGAAGTAATTTTCCCCACTGAGAAGAAAACTTGCACTTGGGGGTTGGATCTTGTTGCTTTATACCTTTCACAGGAAATTGGCTTAGCTTTAATAGAATAATTCTCACATAGGCCTACTTCTTGAATTATTATTTTTAACAAAATGTTTGACCGCTGGCTTGGTCTTGTGGTTAGCATCGCTGACTACAGATCCGTTGGCCCAGGTTCGATCCCTGGTATCTCCTCGGATTTTTCTGAAGTAGGGAGGTCTGGAACAGGATGCACTCAGCCTCATGTTTCAAACTGAGGAACTACTTGTTAGAGAAGAAGTGGCTCTGGTCATGAAAACCACCATTAACGGCCGTGGGTGTCGGCATGCTGACCACAAGCCTCCAAATCCTGCCATCTGCCAAGGGTAAATGAAGCAGCAGTTGGATGGTAGGCCTAGTCCCTTCGGGGATTTAGCACCAAGGAGTTTAGTTTAGTTTAACAAAATGTTTAAGAAATGATTTTGTTATTTTTATAGTTATATTTGGCCCCTATGATGAGATGAACAGCCCAAACGCTGATTGGTTCCTTGGGTGAAGTTATGGAGTAAGGACCATGATGGAATATTAGGCAAGAATAATATCAGGGTGATTTTCAATTGCCTTCTGCAGGATGGAGATGAAAAGATACACAACACCCAGTCCTGAGTTCAGGAAATATTCCACTGCAATTAAAAATACCCGATTCTGCTGGGAATCAGAGAAGAAGATAACTGCATCATCAAGTGTCTCACAGCTGTTGATTATCTGGCATAGTCCTAGATGGAGTGAACATAGGCTTTTCAGTACGAAGATCTCAAACTAATTCAAAATGTCAAAATTAGATTGATCAACAGAAACCACCACAAAACTAATTATATGCTAAGCAGAATGACCAACCGTGCTCCTCGTACCTTCCCTAGGTTTTAAGTCCATGACAGGTAAATCAGGCTAGTGACAGCTAGTGCTAGGTTCGTGCTAGGTTCGTGACAGTGATAGTACAGTGTTTTGCAGATGACAAGCGGTTTGTTCTTCTCCTGCTTAGATACGCGGTCCAATCAGAGACGGCGAGATGGAAGGAAGACCCTTCCTGCTAGCGGTACTTCATTAGCTTGTACACGTGATTGGCAGTGAAGGAAAACTCTTCTCATTTGAAAAATACTGTAGTTTAGCAGTGCCATATTAAAGTTCATATGTGTTCATGTGTGTTGTGCATATTTCCTTATGTTGGTTATTCTCTGTTAAGGATTTCTGTTTATGTCATATCACTCTAACATCCTTGTTGGTTCTCAAATTGGGCAGGTTGCAGGCAAGACTCTTATGAGTTCTAGTTTAGGTGGGCAGAGGGAATATTATTTTAGTGAAGTGCAGGGATATCTAGTCATTGTCATGCTACATACTGTTTAGACTTATGAACCGATTTTTATTGCAAGCATGTAGGCCTAAGGCAGTGTGAAGTGGGAAAATGTAATTACAATAAGAATCTGCTCAGTTAACTTGCCAAAATATGCCCAATATTTTTAAACAAGAAAATAACAAGCTCATTTCTTAAACTTTTTGTTAAAAATAATGATAATTCAAGAAATAACTTAGGTCTGTACGAGAGTTATTCTATTAAAGCTGAGCCAATTTCCTGTTAAAGCTATAAAGCAGCAGTATCCAACTGAAAAGGGCTGTATGCTTTACTCAATAAGTGTACCAGATGCCTACAGCTTTTTGCATTTATTAATTCGACTGCTAGATGTTTTATTTAAATAATTTATTTAAAACATATTTATTGACAATGAGTAAAATAAAACATCCATATTGGTCCCAAATTTCCACCGAGTAAAATTTAATATAAAGATGTGTTTAAAATTATTACAAAAACAGTGGATACATGTTAAAAAATTAAAACACAACGTTTCAACTCTCCCCTCGAGTCTTCCTCAGGTGACTTCTCCCACAGTGCTGTGTGTATCCACTGATTTTGTAATAATTTTAAACAAATCTTTTTATTAAAAGAGTAAAATAAATAATTAAAACAACTAAAATGAACCTTCTGCTGTCATATGGGTAAACAGATCAGAAATGAAACGATTAAAATGAACGACAGATTCATTGATATTACCCTCACAGACAAATAATGCATAAAGCAAATAAAACCACTGATAAAAAACTAAATATCAGGCTTCAAGGTGTATTTCACAATTAATGTGCATCACTCATAGGGTGGGGGGGAAAAAAACCCTCAGGTTTGAGTTCCTTACCCCAGAAAACCTCACATACCGGTAATGAGTTTTGTCTAAATCATTCAATGTTTTCCCATTTAGGCTTGCATTCTGTCCACCTATGTAAAAAAAATGCAGATCTCTGTATACTGTAATCTTATAAATTAATAAATAAAAAATCAAAGTGAAAGACAAATTGGTGTGTTATGTTACAAAAAATCTACTTCGGCAATGCTTTTTCTTTCCTGGTTGCTATGACAGCAGAGCAAGGCAATCTGCAATTAATTATACAATAGAAATACATTGGCCAAAATTAGAAGCTACTTCGATGGCACAAAAAATCAAGTTTTTCTGCAAGTTTTTTTATTTGTAACTCACGAACAAAAGTGAATATTAAAAAACCGGCTTCGAGGTGCACTCAGAACCCTTTCAGTCCATCTAATAATTTTAAATAAATAAATAATAATGATGAAAATTTCAGATCTCTGCATGCTGAGAATTTGGCTGGGCATCACAGACAGACAGACAGACAGACAGACAGACAGACAAAGACACAAAGACTTCCTCTTATTATATAGATACAGTACGATCTTGCTAATGACGTTATATTTTTTTCTTAGTTTCAAAACATAGGCTATCATTATTCAAGTAATTTTGTTGTCACCAGTTATGTGTATTTTGTAAAATACAAGCTTAATTACATAAAGAATTTCCACAAAGTTGGAAAATTACAAAGTATACTAGCAAACTTATTTTGACATTAAATGATATGTTATGTAGTAATAAAAACATAAACTGAGCTCAGATTCAACTTACTGTAGGGGGGGGGGGAAATAAATAATAATAATAATAATATAAATAATAATAATAATAATAATAATAATAATAATAATAATAATAATAAAGTTCAAAGAAAGAAACAAGAGACTAAAGTTCAAAGAGAGAGAGAGAGAGAAAAACTAAAGCAAAAATTGCATCTTTACTGAATAAGTTTTTAGTCTTGTCTTAGATGAAGAAAATAATGAAGGGGCCATTGAAAACTTCATTCTTTTTGCAACCAGACAGAAAATAGTGTAAAATACTAAATAGTAGCCTATAAGGATCTTATTAAGGTAGGCACCAGGTGGGCAAGTCTTTAAGATGGGCTTGCGCCCATCCTTGCCCCATTTTAGTGTCGTCCCTGGTAGGATGGACACCATCACTCATGAAGACAACATCTCTCTTGAGAATGAAATGTTAGCTGTTTCTAAGATAAGAAAATAATGTTCAAGTGCAACTCATCCCATGTAGGACTTTCCAATATTTAATTATTTGCCGCCCTCGTATTAACTGACACTCAGAAAGAATGTCTTAAGATTACTGTATAAAAAAATGTGAAGGTACGATACAAGACTGTAACAATTACCTCAAATTTGGGCAGGTATCTTGAGGAACCTTTAACATGACGCTTTCTAACAAAAAACAGCAGATCATCACAATCAATGCAATGTTCAGTTTGGAAGAGAAAATGTCTTACAAACAGATCGGTCCAGTATGTAGTTCCTTGAAGCACTACAAAACCAGAATCTAGAATCAGACAAGAACAAATTAGGCATGCTGCTATTGCATATAGAAAGAGCCATGTGAACACACATACTAAAAACAACCAAGGGTTGACTACACTGTGTGACTTGGCTACCGAATTTCTTATGTCAAGTAATTACAACAAATGGACTGAAAGGACAAACACACTAACCATCTTTCAACAACTGTCGCATTTCTTTTGTTCTTTGGAAATTTATCTCTTCCAACAATTGTTCCAACATTGTAGGTGCTTTTAGCAATGAGGATGCACTGGCAAACGCCATTCTCACATCTACACAGTACACACCTCCTTCTTTTGACAGACAAGGAAAGTCGGGTTTCGGGTATAATAGCAATGCTCTGCACGATTGCTAATAAAATGCGGAATGCTTTACATATCAAGAATATCTGCAACTAGCAATCTGGACGAGAAAGGTATCACACATATTTTGCACAGCAAAATTACGCACACATTTATCCCTAAACCCCCATACTTGTGAAAATGATTCACCCCCCACTGCCACCACATTTCCGTGATTAAATAAAATCAATGAGCTATTGGTGTTCCTGCGCCTCTTGTCACATGACTTGCGCGGTAATTTTCAAACAGTGAATTCCGACAAGCACAGAACTGCCTCCCTTTGCTATGTGG
This sequence comes from Ectobius pallidus, assembly GCA_964059195.1. NCBI lineage: Eukaryota > Metazoa > Arthropoda > Insecta > Blattodea > Ectobiidae > Ectobius > Ectobius pallidus. The sequence goes on from CAXKWD010000001.1 coordinate 170,280,150, forward strand.
TATTTAGCTTTATACATGCTTAAAATATCACTATTAAGCAAACTAAATCCACGAATTATCGCGAAACGTTTTCGACTTAATTAAATATATAAAAAGCGCAAATAATCCTCACCCAAAAATGAGAAATAATAAAATAACTAAAATCATAGAAATAAATTTAAAAAAAGAAATATATGGAAAATTTGCACTCCAAACATATTTATGGAGCCATTTCAAGAAGATATTTAAATGCACACTTCGAAACAAATATCTTCATATGTATGCACATATTTATCATTACTACATATAAAGCCTAGCCCTGCAAATGACTTTGTAAGTCACAGAATGATCGAAGATGTTAATATATGGATGAGTTAGATCTGTACGAAACAAAAGAGAGAAATTGACACTGAATTTTAAGTATCAACTATTTTGACAGTACGTTTATGGCATTTTTTCAATCTAAGAAACAATACATTCAAATACGGAACTATAGGTATTCTGAGAGTTGATAATCACTATTTTTGACATTGTATTTTTTGCACAAATTGTTAATATAGCCCATGACCACAACTTTATTTAGTGTGGTACAATAAAAAATAAATTAATAAATAACATTATAAGTAAACAAATTAAATCTTTATTGGAATCGTTCATAATTGAAATAGAAATTGAGTATAAGACCATCGTATCCACAGCCGAAAACAATGGTTTCAATAGAGAATTGGTGGACAAGAAAATAAAAAATTGCCAAAAGAAAAAGCTTACTACAGATATAACCACCCTAGAACCAATAGAAGTAAATAAGAAATACAGAAAGATAACTTTTCACCCTTGGGCAGACAGGAAATTCAAAAAAGTGTTCAGCAAATATGGTATAACCACAGCCCCAGTAAATAGATTTTCTTTTAAAAAACTTACTAAATTCCACCAATTTAGAGCATAGCCATCAGAACAAAAAATCAGGAATATATAAAATTAATTGTGCAAACTGTGAGAAAGTATAAGTGGGTAAGACTAAGAGAAAGTTGGATATTAGGGCAAAGGAACACATGAGACATTTAAAATACGCAAATATGGAAAAATCTGCAGTAGCGGCCCATTTTTGGAATGAGGGACATGACATCGATCGGGATCCAAAACTGATAAAATGTGTCGAAGGTCACAAGGAACTCTCAGTGTGGGAAAGGATATTCATCCACAAACATAAAGGATACCTTATGAACTTCGACATCCCATCGGACGAAGATCTCATCGCCAAATGAGACACACTTCCACCAGAGCGCAACAAAAATGCCCAGCCGGCAGTTTGTGTTAACCTGATGATTATGAATGACGAGGGTTTTCGAAACTAGTTTAGGTATTTATAAAATAAGTGAAGCATAGTGCTAAACCCAACTCAGTATTATTAAATTATAATATAGCTTCACTGTGTAAACTTCCATACAATGTTTATTTAAGAATCTATACACATTGCAGAGATACACGTTCTAGCTGGGTGGTGCAGAGTAGAATATCGATAAACAATAAAAGTGGGAAATTTCAAATATTGCACAAATGACACAAGTTATGGAGAAAACTAGGACATTTATCATCCCAAACACATTCTTTTGGAACATGGGGACAGATGCTGTAAGTTCAGGAAAGAAAATTAGAAAATTTAGAAAGTGGTGACAAACTGGATCAGTTTTATATAAGAAGAAATCATGTCCTAAGAGAGCTCCGTCTCAAGAAAATCTTAAAGAATTCAAGAATTGAAGTGAGTTTTAAAACGACCAGTGGCTATTGGAATCATTTGGAGAGATGGAGTAATGGCAATAGCTAAAAAATTATCACTGTGATCAATAAATTGTCCTATGATCGGAAACAGCCACATGTTATGGATTGTAAAGGTTCAGCGGCTTCATATTTGGTTTACATTGTACACTGGTTGTATGGGGATTTACACTGGTTCACAGAATAACTGGTTGCTAAGATAGGTAGTCTCTTAATAGGACTGGTTTTTCAGATAGGTTTCACGGAATTTCCCTACATCTATATCTAATATGTACCACAAGAGGTAATGTAATAATACATTTTTAAATGCAAAACTTCCTTACCAATACCTGGAGAGACGAAGACTGGAGTTTCCCAGTATCACAGGAAGCAGTGGTTAAATCAGTCTAACCGTCTATCAGTCTATCAGTCAGGATATAAAAATACAAGCCAATACTTCTTCTAGTTCTACATCTGTACAACATGAAGCTGCAACTGGCCATTTTCCTGAGTGTGTGTGCTTTAGCATACAGCTATAATATGGTTCTGGTAAGAAATAGGCTTATTAATTTCAATATTATACTTAAATAAAAGCTTTTAAATATGCTTTTAAAAATCAGGTCCTTAAGTGGGACATACAAGCTTCAGCACTAAAAAATGAATGAAGTTCAATATTTTTTCTCAGCAACATCTTATAATTTGATAATTTGACTAAGCTATATTCTATTTTACTAAAAGTTTAATTGTTATGAGTAGAGACCGGATTTTAAAGGGAATTCCTTTTTTTATATTTCATCACAAAACGTGATAAAATTGAACAGGACATTACTGAGTAAGTTTCAACTGCAAATGACCTGGTTTTAACGTCCCTTTTTTCCCTTTTTTAGGCTCATTTCCCTTTTTTTTTAGGAACTTTCCCTTTAGAGTACCTTTTTTGCTAATTTATTTTGAAAAATTCGTAAATTACCCAGTATTTGGTAATATGAAAACATTAAAAATTGTTTTCACTGATTCACCATTGATTCCCAGCAGAATAGAACGTTACAGGGGAATAACAGGCTTGCCATTGCCTAAGTTTCCCATTATAACAAGGTGGGGAACATGGATTTCGTATGCTATTTTCCTCTGTGAGAATTCCAACAAGATCAAAAAAAATTCTTCAGTCATTAGATGTTACAGAATCTGCAGCTGTAGAGCAAGCAAAGGCTTTACATAAAACAAACATCAAACATCTGTTGAAATTTTACACTCTCTTACTTTTATATCCCTTTTTTCGCACCTGTTTTTGGCAATAATTTTCCCTTTTTTCCCCACCTTTTTTTGGCAATAATTTTCCCTTTTTTCGTCCTTTTTTGGGCGAAAATTTTCCCTTTAAAATCCGGTCTCTAGTTATGAGTAATAATCAGTGCTTTTATTCTGCTGGTTAGCAATATTTCTTAGTGATTATTTTTTGTTTTTATTCCTGAAACTAACATGAACAAAATTACTGGTAACTAAAATTCTGTGAAATATCAGTAAGTTAATATAAATATTTTAAATTTAAATATCCCATCAATTTTTTTTTAACGATAAATCATACTAAAACAATAAGCACAGTCAAGGCTTTCTTTATAATTTATAAGGTCATATATGAGGAGAAGAAGGGGTGCCCTGTGGATATCATTAGACACTGGGTGTCATTAATTTTTCTAGCATATTAGGTGCACCTCATGTTCTTTTCATGATATCCAATTCCTAAGTTACCCCTATATTTCCCTAGCATAGTTTTATGAAAAGAAAAAAATCATGTCTACTTTGGGGGAAAAAAAGCCACATGAAGATCATAAATTAATTAAATAAGGCAATTAAGTAATAAGATTTGTGTCCCAATTATTATAATTTCACTACCAAAATCTATATTAAACCATATAACTTTCAATAAAAACAAAAATAAGTCACTAAATAACTACTATATACCGATTAAATAATAAGAGAGGATATTATTTTATAAAATAATTCTTCAGTCTTCATCCTCTATTCCTAAATCTCTTAATGCTGCTTTTGCATCAAAGGCAATCTGTTCTCCATGCACTTTCAGAGCAGTTCTTATAATATCTTCTGCAGCAAGTTTCAAGTAAGCCTTACACAAGGTTTTATCTCTGGCCACCATGTTCCTTACAGCCCAACAGCCCTGCTTCTGCACATTCCAGTCTGCTTCATGTATTATCATACCTTGGAAAATCACTTCAGGAGCTCCACTATTAAAAAGTTCTTTGCTATTGGTAGGACTCCTTAAGCACAATGCTGCAATGGCAGCACATCCTGCAGCCACCACTCCAGCAGAATTCTCATGCCTATGCATAGCTGCTATAAGAAGATTTCCAATTCCTTGTTGCACTATGTGATTCTTTACTTTATCGTTGCCAGCTAAACCTTTCACAAGCTTTAGACAAAGCCTATTAAGTTTTTCATTCTCAGGGAACTGAGAAAAGATGTCTGAAATGAATGTCAATCCTCCTGCTTCATCCACTTTCTGGCAAGATTCGTTGTTTGTAATCAAAGCAGCAAGCGTCTGGATAATATCACACGCCAATTCATTGTCACCTTTAAATTGCTGAAGGAAATCCATTAAAGTACCCAATGTTTCAGTGGCTAATGCTTTGGCGTGTTCATGACCTTTCCCATAATGAACACGGATATCATCATCCAAAGTCAGAGCCCTTGCAACACAACATATATTCTTCACCAATCCAGGAGGAACTTCTTCACTATCCAAAATATTTTTCATTCTAGCCAAGATATTCATTTCAAAAATGTCTTGTCGATTCTGTTCATGTTTTATACAACATACCTTTGTCCATTCCAGCAGTTTTATTTTTACATCTAGATTCGTTTTTGTATCTAGATAATGCATCATCAGATCAATACCCTTCTTGTCCAAGAGATCTGGATTGCCTGTCATCAATGCAATCTGAGCATTGAGAGCAGGAAGAGCAAGTTGTATATCAGATTCATATTTTTCAAGTACATTCATGAGAATGTTGTAGGCACCATTTACTCCAGCATAAACTCTATGGGCAACACTCTTATCACATTCTTCTGTAATAACCCTTAACTCATTTATAATTTCTTTCTCTTTGTCAACTTCTTTTAGTAACTTCTCTAAATTTTCTAAACAAGCTTTTATATTGCTTTTTGAATCAGCTGGAATATGATCCATATGATCTACCCTTCTTGTGCAATGTTATTCACTCAAAAGCATGATTAGAGAGAAAAGGGGAAAAATATAAAAGTTGTTAGCTAGTTGCCCCTGAAAAGTGTCAGCTATGTTAACAATGTACAATACCTATATTAATTTTAACACTCTGTAGTTGTTGATATAAAAGACATGTGATAAATAAATGAATAAATGTTGACAAGAAGAAGAACAACAGTAGTCATGATAATAATTACAATGATGATGATGAAGATGATTATTAAAATATAATATTATTCAACCCTATAAGAAAATATTATTATTGTTGTTGTTGTTGTTATTGTTATTGTTATTGTTATTATTATTATTATTATTATTATTATTATTATTATTATTATTATTATTATTATTATTATTATTATTATTATTATTACAATTCAATCTAGATAAAATTGGTACAAAATTGAGCCCAAGAAAATTTAAATAATTTTATGGTCGGTCTTTTTCCTTTATGAGTCTTATTAAAAATAAAATTTTATATTTCGGATAGATAAATATTTTTTTTGCGATGTGACATGATGATGTCGTAAGAATTTCAGAGATGAATTGCAATATTAATCTGCTGATATTAAGGCTATTGTGGAAGTAAATACATCTTTGGTCAGTAAGAAGGAGTTAACAGCAACAGGAAAGCTGGTTGGTGATCAGGAGAGGGGTGGTCTTTAATGAAGGTATGAATTATATGGCTTTAATGTCGATTTCTAGAAAAATTAGTCTTTAAGGGGTGGTCACTAAAATGGGATAATGTTTAATGGAGGTTTTACTCACAAAAATTTAATCAATTTGAGAAATGATAAATGGTACTGAACTAAATATTATAGTAAAAAATGTCTCTTATTTTGTTTTTGCAAGCACAAAAATTATCAATGCCATTACCGTATGTGAACTTTGTGGACATTGGTGTGGAAAGTATCATATCGAAGAATGCAAACAAAGAACTATATCTATAACAGTATATAGTAAAGACATTTAATTTTACACTGCTAAACATGCACATTTGTGCGCATTCCCTTTATTATTATTAGGGGGAAAAAAGACATAAATACAGAGCAGAAAGGGAACAAAAATTTATATACATATCTATGCCTATAACTTACTCAATGGCAATAGTCAATTTTTAAGCAAGCTAAAGGAATATTATCTATTTTATGGAACCTGGATGTTCATTTCCGCTCTGACATGAGCCTGCCATTCAACCCTATTCTGTACTAACACCATCCAACCATCCCTTGCAAATCCTACTTCCGGTCTCCCAGTCAATATTTTTTAGATATGTCTTTCCTCCCCCATGTGCACATTATTCTTCCTGTGATTAGTGAAAAATAACTTACAGGTTATGAAGTTTGTCATTATGCAGTTTTCTCCAGTCCCCATTTTCATCTCTCATAGGTTCAAATATTTTCCTAAGCACCTTTTTTTAAAACACTCTCATATTATGTTCTTCCTTAAAAGTAAGGGGCCATGTCTCACATCCAATCAGCAGGATATCTGTATTATAAATTTTTGTTTTAAATTTCTTGATGGAAGACAAAAAGATAAAATTTTCTGAATTGCATAAAAACAAGCATTTCCTGATTTTAAATGACATTTAACTTCTCCTTTAATATTATTTGAATCTGTATTTATTGTTCCCAAATATTTAAATTTCTCCACTTGTTCGGATGTTTATCTACTATTCTAATATATTGTGGTCATTATTTTGACATTTCATAACCATATGTTTAGTTTTTTCTGTATTACTTTCCAATCCGACATTCCTGCAGGCATCAAAAATACTTTCTGCATTTCTGCTATAGGTTTCATTTACACACATTTTGAACAGCCTAACTAACTTTTATGGTATCCCAAACTCAATGAGGATATTGTACAATTTGTCTATTTATGTACGCCTATAACATGCATACAAAGTATATTTTATACGCCTTCCTCCTCTCGAACAACCTACCACTATAATAAAAATGAGTGCAGACCTGGAATGGGAAGGCAAAATACATTTTTCACAAAATAATAGGCTATATTGTATTGTCATATGCAAAAAAGAAATATAAAAGTCTTGCCACCTGGGTATAGTTTTGTTTTCCTACTAGGAAATTAAGATAGCATTGTGAAACCAAAATAATGTTAATAAAACACTCTGGGATAGTGACACTTGCTAAGAAGTAACGAGATGTTTTAAAGGCACTTAAAAAAGAATTAGGATGCCATCTCGCTCCATCCAGCCCTACCTCAAGCCCGGACCATAAATAAAAAATAATAGTATTTTATTGTATGGCTGGTTGTGTGGTCTCGTAGTTAGCATCCCTGGCCATAGATCCACAAGCCTGGATTCAATCCCCAGTGCCTTCTCAGATTTTTCTAAGGAACAGGGTGCACTCAGCTTTGTGATTCAAACTGAGGAGCTACTTGATTAAGAAGTAGTGTTATTTTGACTTTAGGGAACAGTTATTCTGGAAGGAAAATTATGCTGTTGTGATTTCATAATGTGTAAGATTGTAAATATGTAAAAATAAATAAAAAATATTTTTCAGGACATGGGACGCACTGAAACAACTCCACATGAGTTCTTCTATCATGACAGTAAGTTCAATTCACTTCAGCATCCTCCCCTGTATGTGGAGTTTCAATGGATTACTTTAAATGAATATTATGGGACATCTTGAAGGAATTTCAAAAGAGAATACAAAAATTACAGCAATGATAATAGAACAATTGCATACATTTTCTACATCAGGTTTACACCTCTAATCAAGATGTCTGACAATGTTGCAGTCTATCATTTTCCCTCTTTAACGTGTATAGATAAAATTCAATGATGGGATTAGAATAAAAATTACGATAAACTTTCAAATATAGAATAAAAATGACAATAAACTTTCAAAAATCTGCCTGGGCCAAAGAAAATAATTTGTACAAAAATTCTTCAATCCATACATTATCAATTTTCAGGGAGGTAAAACCAAAATCAATTACAATAGATTTTTAATTATTCAAAAGAAAGCAATCAGCAGCATAGCAGGACTAAAATTAGGAGAATTATGAAGAAATGCTTTTCAAGATTTAAAAATACTGACAATCATAAACCTATACATTTTCAAATTAATAACAATGTTCTTTTTAGAAAGGTCCTGTCTTAACTATGCTATTTGTAACTACGAAAAACACAACATACACAGAGTCTCAAAATGATGTATACACTCTTTGAAACTCTATTCCTCAGCTACAGAATGAGACAGAAATACAGTTTTTGTTGTATACGATTCAGAAGGTAATGGAAGGCATAGAAACATGTTCAGTTCATTTATTATTTAATGAACGTAAGTGGGTACTAACATTTTATTGCAAATGGAGAATGTTGGTGAGGTTCAATGTTGGAGGGTTGAATTTTGTACACCACCACCAATACGGTTAACAATCACAAGAATCCAAGACAAGTTTGAAGTTGATGGAACAGTGCAACACATGTTGAAAGGGCAGTGCAGAAGAAAGAGAAGTTCCACCAATAATGAGAGTGTTGATGTAGTCATGAAAGCTTTTGCACAATCCCCAAAGTCATTGAGTCAATGTTCTCATGAGATTGGCAGGGACAAATCCAGTACTCATTGAATGTTGTGAGCTCAAAAATGGAAGCCCACATTCCGAGACCTTTTCCTGTACTAAATGAGAATAACCAAGACAGGCTAATGCAATTTTGTGAGTGGTTCATGAGCAAGTATAATGAAAGGGAACATTTTCAAGATTTAATTTAAACTTAATGGACAATTAACCAGCACAAGTGTGTGTGCTGGGCTCAAGAAAACCCAAATATGTTTGATGAAAAGGCTATCATCTCCCAGGAGTAGTCTTCCAGAGGGATAATAGGGATTGTCATGGGTCAGGCTTACCTGCCAATGTGGGAAACCACAATACCTCACCTTAATGACCTCTTTGAGAATGGGTTTTACTTTCAACAAGATGGAGCTCCACCTCACTTTCATTTCTGGATTTAACCCCTCCAAACTTCTACCTTTGGGGAACTTTAAAGAACACAGTGTATGCCACAAAACTACAAACAAGGGAATTGAGAGTTCAGACTGAAATGTCTGTAATGGTATTCCATTTGCAACAATCCAGGAGGTACATAGCTCCGTTCTACATCATTGTTGGGAGTGTACTGTAGCAGAGGGGGGGGGGGACGTTTTGAATGTATAGGTTTAAGAAATACAATACAACAAAAATTGTTTTTCTGGCTCATTTCATTGCTGAGATTCAAAGAGTGTATAAAGCATTTTGACACAATCGGTAAAACAAATCTGACAATTCTTTAAAGTTATACAAGAAGTATATATGGAGTCAACATGTGCTTAAAAAAAAAAAAAAAATTAAACCAGCAAAGATCTGTTACAAGGATGTCCGATGTCACCCACACTGTTTAAGTACATAGCAGTGAAATTGAGAATATGGTCTCGCAAACGTGAAAAAATGGGTATAGAAATAGCAGAAGGCAGATTTTTATATCATCTGCTTTTTGGTCACAGGGAAAATCTCTGTATGAGGACTATCCTGTAATGAAGAATAATAATTTTATCTGTTATATCTTTGTATTCCTAAGTACTGTTACTATTATTTTCCAATATTAATGTAGGCCTATTATTATTTGTCGCGTATTTGTTTTTCTGTATCGCTGTATTATGTTTGCACTATATATTATTTTTATACCTAAGTATTAAGTAGGCTCATTTTTATACCATGAAAGTCATACACTTGTCAGACACTTATATAGAAAGATACGACAAATAAATTGAAAATTCAAATCCATTAAAAAAAACTTGTAGGCCTATTTATACAATTAAATTCATTTTTCTCAAACATTTGAAGTCATACATACATTAACTGGCAGACTTTTGTGGCACCCATTGAAGTTAGAAGAAAAAAATAATAATAATAATAAAAAATAAAAATCTCTAGGTTAATTTATATAGGAATATTTAGATTAAGCACAGAATAGGGTTGAATGGCGGGCTCAGGTAAGCATTGCAATGAACTTCCAGGTTCCATAAAATACACAATATTCCTTAGCTTGCTTAGGAATTGTCTATTGCCATTGACTAAATAAGTAAGTAAATTTAGTTCTACTTACTGCACTCACATTTTCTTTATGTTTTGCTGGAACTTTTATATTATCAATTAGGTCTGAGGGAATTTTTGTTAAAAATTTACACTCTTCATATTAATAAGTAGGCCTACAAACTAACATATTATATTAACCTACATGACAAACCCTCCATAAATATTATTAATTAAATGTAAAACTAAATGCAGTGCATCAAAACTGGCAACGTAACACATATGTTAGAGTGGCCCTCTGGGATGAAAAACTAAACCCTAGTGGAACAAATTAAAAAAAAAAAAAAAGAAATGGAAAGAAAAAGCTTTTCGATCAAAATGACAATTTTTCACCTTACACTTCCCTTAAATAATAAAGGCACTCTAACTTTACAAAACTTTCAAAAATAAGGTATTTCTTGTGAAAATATATATATTTTTAATTTTAATAAATCTGTTTCCAGAAAATATATGCACAACAAAAATCTTCAATATGGCATTTTCTAAATCTGTGAAGGAAAGCACATGCAGTGCTCCTAGGGAAACGGTAGTACAACTAATTCCACCATCTCCTGATGTTAGAGTGAGTATAATACTATTAATATTTCATTTTTAAAGAATTTGTAATGTGTTTTAGTTTGTTAATTAAGATTAATAGAGTTGATTATGAATCTGCACTTTTATATTTCCATAATGAACTATAATGGTGGGGCCCAAGTTAGTGAATAGGGTATCTGACTTCCATGCTGGGTTCAAATCCCACTGCAGATATTTCAGGACAGCAATTCCCTCCATTTCCATTGTCTTAGTCTTTTTAAGCATTCTCAGACTTTACCATAGGATTCTATATTAAACTGGAGGTGTCAGTGGTGATAGAATCATCATCATCATCATTATCATCATCTGCATGATTTACGATAATACCAGTCTAATTTATTTTGCTTTATTTCTTCATTGAGCTTCTTCATCCTCAATTCTTTGCCTATATAGAGCGTAGGCTACTGTATACCCCCCATCCCCCCCCCCCCCGTGGGAATTTCCGACACATATATTTTTTTGTTGGTATTCCCATCTAGTTTCAGTTTTCAGTTGTTTGCCCCTTATCAATTACAGCATTTACCCGGAAACCCCGGAAATCCGGAGAAAATAAGTTTGTTTTAATTTTTCTTTGTTCTTTGCACCTAATATGCCCAGGGAATTTCTGGCTAACATATTTTTTGTTGGTATTACCATCTAGTTTAAGTCTTCAGTTGTTTGCCCCTTATCAATTACAGCATTTACCCGGAAACCCCGGAAAACTACGGAAATCTGGAGAAAATGAATTTGATTTAATTTTTCTTTGTTCTTTGCTCCTAATATGCCCAGGGAATTTCTGACTCACATATTTTTTGTTGGTATTGTCATCTAGTTTAAGTTTTCAGTTGTTTGCCCCATACAAATTACAACATTTCCCCGGAAAACCCGAAAAACCACTTTTATACGGAGAAAATGACAATGTTTTATTTTTTAAATCTTTGTTCTTTGCTTCTAATATTCAAAGGGAATTTCTGAATCATATGTTCTTTTGTTGGTATTGCCATCCAGATTAAGGTTTCAGTTGTTTGCCCCTTATCAATTACAGCAAATCCCCAGAAAACTCCGAAAACCACGGAAGCTCGGAGAAAATGACTTCGTTTTAATTTTTTAAATCTTAGTTCTTTGCTCCTAGTATTCAAAGGGAATTGGTGACTCATATGGGTTTGTGTTGGTATTGCCATGTAGATTAATGTTTCAGTTGTTTGCCCCTTATCAATTACAGCAAATCCCCAGAAAACTCCGAAAACCACGGAAGCTCGGAGAAAATGACTTCGTTTTAATTTTTTAAATCTTAGTTCTTTGCTCCTAGTATTCAAAGGGAATCGGTGACTCATATGGGTTTGTGTTGGTATTGCCATGTAGATTAAGGTTTCAGTTGTTTGCCCCTTATCAATTACAGCAAATCCCCAGAATACTCCGAAAACCACGGAAGCCCGGAGAAAATGACTTTGTTTTAATTTTTTTAATCTTAGTTCTTTGCTCCTAGTATTCAAAGGGAATTGGTGACTCATATGGTTTTGTGTTGGTATTGCCATGTAGATTAAGGTTTCAGTTGTTTGCCCATTATCAATTACAGGATATCCCCGGAAAACTCCGGAAACCTAAAAAATCCGAAGAAAATGAGTTCGTTTTAATTTTTTTTAAAACCTTTGTTCTTTGATCCTAATATTCCCAGGGAACTTCTGACTTACATATTTTGTTAGCATTGTAATCTAGATTAAGGTTTCAGCTGTTTGACCATTATCAATTACAACATATACCCGGAAAACCACGGAAATCCACAGAATTTCTAGAACTCGGAACTTGTGATCTACGGTCACTGAAACCGTTATTGCGAAGTAATTCTTCTTGCTTCAAGTGTGTCCCTTGGAGGTTCAAAAGGGTGAGTATATGGTCTACGAGATATCTGCCATAATTGTGATGATCACATGCAAAGAAAAGGGGAATCATATCTTCTAAACATGCCAAGTGTAAGTCAAAGTTGTTTAGTTGCTCGCTGAAATCTCAAATCAATGACACTTTGTCCATATTACCATTCCAAAATTGTGCTGTTTTACTGAATGTCCCTTCTCTAACTTCAGTCAAGAAAGTTTGGTAGTGACTGTGGAAGGTTAGGTAAGATAAATTAATTATCATTCACAGATGTCAAATTAGAATATGAAGTGTGTTCTGTCAGGTTTCCAATCGCCTTCATTCCTTCAGCATCAGGATTTTTTCCAGTATTCTTTGTCATGCTGTAATTGGTAAGGGGAAAACAACTGTAACCTTAAACTATATGGCAATAGCAACAAAAAATATGTGATTCAGAAATTCTCTGGGAATATTAGTATCAAAGAGCAAATATTTAAAAAAAATTAAAACAATCTCATTTTCTGCGGATTTTCGTGGTTTTCAGGGTTTACGTGGATATGCTGTAATTGATAAGGGGAAAACAACTTAAAGCTTAAACTAGATTTCAATACCAACAAAAAAACATATGAGTCCGAAATTCCCTGGGAATATTAGGAGCAAAGAACAAAGATTTTAAAGAAATTTTTTAAAAGTAAATTCCTCCGGATTTCCGTGGTTTTCGGAGTTTTCTGGAGATATGCTATAATTCATAAGGGGCAAACAACTGAAACCTTAATCTAGATGGCAATACCAACAAAAAACCATACGAATCAGAAATTCCCTTTGAATATTAGGAGCAAAGAACAAAGTTTTAAAAAATAATACATAGTAATTTTCTCCGTATATACGTGGTTTTCCGGGGTTTCCGGGAATATGCTGTAATTGGTAAGGGGCAAACAACTGGAACCTTAATCTATATGGGAATACCAACACAAAAACATATGGTTCACCAATTCCCTTTGAATACCAGGAGCAAAGAACTAAGATTTTTAAAAAATAAAACGAAGTCCCTTTCTCTGGATTTCCGTGGTTTTCGGTGTTTTCCGGGGATATACTGTAATTGATAGGGGGCAAACAACTGAAACCTTAATCTAGATGGTAATGCCAACAAAAAAACATGTATGTCAGAAATTCCCTTTGAATATTAGGTGCAAAGAACAAAGATTTAAAAAATAAAACATAGTATTTTTCTCCGTATATACGAGGTTTTCCGGGGATATGTTGTAATTTGTAAGGGGCAAACAACTGGAACATTAAACTAGATGCCAATACCAACAAAAATGTGTGAGTCAGAAATTCCCTGGGAATATTAGGAGCAAAGAACAATGAAAAATTAAAACAAATTCATTTTCTGCGAATTTCCGGGGTTTCCGGCTAAATGCTGTAATTGATAAGGGGCAAACAACTAAAATCTTAAACTAGATGACAATACCAACAAAAAAATATATGTGTCGGAAATTCCCACGGGGGGGGGGAGGGTTTCATATTGGTAGCCCATGGTCTAATATGTCTGTACTTTTTTTGTCCAGTTTTCTATAGCTTGTCATATACTGTAAAAATCTCATTTCGGCTGCATCTATTCATCTTTCATCACTTCTTCTCACGGGCCATTTTTGATACCATACATTAAAGAGGGAACTGCCATAGCTTTGTAGAATTTCAATTGTGTATCCTTTCTAGTTTTACCATCAATTATTGATCCGTCCAGCTATCCCTTTGAGGATTTTGAATTAACTGAATTTGTCTTGAAGCATTACCAACATGTTGAGGAGTAAGTTTTATAATACGGCTGCTATCTTAAAGCCTAACAACTTGCCTATCTGTGTACTATCCCCGTATATAGGGGTGCCCCATACACAAGATTGCTGTTAGAGTCTTTGCCCCTGTTATGACAAGCCAGCATACCTTGTCTCTGCATTTAGAGATGCTATACTTGGGGAGCTACCACCATCCTGACACAGAAAGTATCAGAACCTCTGTCTCTCGTCTGTTCACTGGACCATGTTGCCAAAGGGGTTAGAACTGCAACCTTGACATGAGTTACTCGGTTTAACAGAGTCCACCTTGAGTAGGTGTGAGTGGAGTTGGGGTAGAGAGGCTAAGGCTGGTATTCATAGTCGGCAACTTAAGAACTGACTTTATAAAGCTGAACTTATTTTACAAGTCGACTTATATGTTTTTCGTATTCATAGTCTTCTTTAAAGTCATACTTTATTAAGTCTGACTTCATAAAGCTCTACTTATTTTACATATTAAAGTCGAACATGATAATATGAAAAATCGCACGTTCACTGACGTAAAAATTGAATTAGCCAATCGCATTCAAGATATTTCCAGATTTCGTGTAATGCAAAGCCATCTGGTTACATATTACGCTATTGTGATATAAAAATACAGACGGTGATGTGCATTGTAAACAAAGAATTCAATTCATCCAGTCATATTATGCAGCGTGTAAGTAATCTGATCAATAGTTTCTTGAGAATATTCTGCGTATATATTAGCCTGGAGATCGTTCATAATTAATACCGGTATGCTTATGTATTTATTTCGATATTATGTTTTAGAGAGATTCAAAACAGCTTACGAATTTTTGGGCCGATATGAAATGCCAGCAGAGAGAAATGCCGATAAAAGAGGCAATTGATATTTCCAAAATTGTGTCATTGTCACTGTAGAATTTGAATGGATTCATCATGTTTCCCAAATAACGCTTTGGGGCGTGAGTTTCTTCTAATACTCGCCAAGATCCTCAAAATTACTATCCATGGTACTGGCTTAAACTGAAATAAGTCAGGGGGTCCCTTGACTTGATAATGTACGACTTATTTCGACAAATAAGTCGTACTTTAGTGACTATGAATAACAATAAGCTTGGCTTTGTCAAGTCTGACTTTATAAAGTAACTACGTCATAAGTCTGACTTGTTTGTGTCAGAAACTCAACTTAAGACGAGATTAAAGTTCGACTTGGATATAAGTACGACTTATTGCGACTAAGAATACCGGCCTAAGAAGCTTACACTTGGACTGCAACATTATAATCACTTCATACCCCCTAGTGATAGAAGAATAATGGAATATATTAATTCTATAACTTCCCCAAGTAAGGGGTAGCTATTACAGCTACTGGTAAGTATACCGAACAAGTAAAACATGTTACGGTATATCACATGAATTTAGATACAGAAGGTAAACACACACAAAGTACAAGAACAAAAAAAGGCCTCATGCAGATTAAGGGCAAGGCGACACAATTGCAGTATTTTGGAAAGGTTACCTGTAATAGAAGTATGTCTTTACATTTTTAGTATCACCCTAGTGCTGTGGTTGTGAAGCGGTGCAGCGGAATGTGTCACAAGAATCTGGCTTGTGCTCCTTCAGAAACTAAGATGGTTAAGATTGGAGTAAGTACTGTCCAAATTGTACAAATTATGAATTATTTTAATCTGGACAACATGTGTTAAGTGCATGGCATGTTCATGGCTTCAAAGTTTATGCCCAAGAAAAACTGGAAATATGCATGCAGTTATGTTCTTAAAAACCTGAAAACTTGTCAATAAATATATACCATTAAATTCGCGGGTGCATGGGCAAAGAGAGTTAAGTCCACCATCCTCAAAAACTGAGATATGTCCATAGAGTTATAGATAAAAATGTTCTCTACTTTTGTGTTAAGTCCAGTAAGTCATATTAAAAAATGTACGGTAGTTATGGATGTGTGCCTCATGGGTTTATCCATCTCTAAAGCAATTTTGGGTGGGTAAAGTGTGTTCAGTCACTCTAATTCTCAGTAACAAGAAAGTGGACTTAACTCTCTTTGCCCATGCACCCGCGAATTAATGTCCCTTGGCAGTAAAAACAGGCAAGTAGTATTAAGTTAATAGACTTACATTATTCCTTGGAGGTTGAAGCAGAAGTGGTCCCATTGTCAATGTTGACTGATGAAATACAGTTCACAACCATCACTTTGCACAAATTTTCAATTGAAAAACTGCGTCTGTTGTATTGCAAAACACTTTCACGTCTCTCCATGTCACAGGAGGTTATTGGAAAATATTTAAACAATGTTAACTGCACTGCAGAAA
Organism: Ectobius pallidus; assembly: GCA_964059195.1. Taxonomy (NCBI): domain Eukaryota; kingdom Metazoa; phylum Arthropoda; class Insecta; order Blattodea; family Ectobiidae; genus Ectobius; species Ectobius pallidus. The sequence goes on from CAXKWD010000001.1 coordinate 170,296,754, forward strand.
GAGGCCAGTCGCTTGACATGACTCTCTACATTTTCTCACACACTCCACAAAACAGTACCCTATTATCTGTAGATATTAAGTCACCTGAAAACTCCTCCTGTAAGTTAGTTAATCTACCACTCAAAGTTGGTCTTATTTTCAGCATTTAAAGGACTTTTAACAAACACTTTACACGCATAACAAAATGTAATTTGTCTAGCACGCAACCAGTTCACATCACTGGTACAAGGTTAAAAATTACAAAACTACTGCCTGTGGCCTGCCAGGTGCCAGCTCAGCTATGCACAAAGCATAGAAGGATCATGAAATTGGGATTCACTGCATGACAGCATTAGTCTTCTCCACGTGATGCATTGCTTCATCACACTCATCGTTACTGCAATGTGATCCAGAAGAAAAAGCATTTAAAAACTTGTTAAAATATGTCATATAGGGAGTAAATTATTGAAAGATAATGCATTTATCAAAATCATAAAATATTCAGTTATTTGCACCTTTATTCACATGCTACGCGAGGAAAATCTGAAGTCATACACCATAAAATTAGGTTCAAATAAATGAAAATTCCATAATTTGTACACATGTATAAGCATACATTTTTAACCCCTAATAAAAAACATGCAAATGCATGAACTTCCGGGCCCTATTAATGAACAAAAACTTACCGTATCTATAGAATATCTGATTATTTGAAAATGAGTTAGTTAGTTGTACATATTCAACCATGTTTTATGATGGTAATAACGAAAGGAAAATGTTTACCTATTAAATTAATATGGTCTGGTCAGCCGCCATGGGTGTATAGGTAGCATATCTGCCTTCCATCCTGGCAGACCGGGTTCGATTCCTGGTCTGGCAGTGGGTTTTTCAGTAACGAAAAATCCCCAGGTTCAAGACTGGACATCATCCAGGAAAATTATAGAATGTATTACAAAAAAAGCTTTAAATTAAAAGTGGTAACTGCTAGGATAGGGTATAAGATATTCACAATAGATCTATTAAGGTTGCAGTGTTGAGAAGCCGAAGGGCTTACACTACCCCTCATTAATCTAATCTAATCTAAATATGGTCTGTTACAGGTGAGACACCATGTTGTTGGAGAAAATGACGCAAAATGTGGTGTAGTTCATGTCGAGGAACACGTCAGATGTAAATGTATGTGTGAGACTAAAGAACACCACTGCAATGCATATCAGGTACTTAACTGAATGAGAATCATACCTATTAAATTGCTACCAAACTCTGGATTACCTCACACAAACTTGATTTCAATCACCCATCCTCAATTACAATAATTTCAAGTGTAATTAACCAACAGGTATTACTTACATGTATAATATTTAGAATATACAATATAGAATTATAGAATATAGAATCTAGAATTATTCTCAAGTCTTTCACATAACTTCAAGAAATGACAGCTGATATAATTTTCATCCAAACAGTTTATACATGTCTTATCTCAAACAGATGAGTTATAATCATTGTTTCTATAGATATTTTACTTCATTAATAAGGTTATTTATTCAAGATAAGGAATCATTTCATCTTCGTTGAATTCTTATTGTTTCAAAACAGCTACGGATGAAATAAATCCAGACTTTGTTGCCATGATATTTATTGAAAGCATTCAAAATTATTCATTTAACAAAAAACACAAGAATTACGACAATTTATTCAAAGATAAGATATGGAAGAAGATTACATGTGAACTGAAAAATGTTAAGGTAGATAATGCAATTAGAGAGAACTTTGTTTCGCAATTAAACATCCATAGAAGGACAGAACACATGCCTGCCTCAAGTTCCTGTTTATGTCTACTTTTTGCTAAGGGAAATGTAGTATAGTTGTCATCATCGTTATCATCATCATCATCGTCATCATTCTAACAGATGAACTATCAACTGTCATCATCATCATCATCATAATAATTCATTATCACCATCATGATGTTCATTATCATAGTCATCACCACCATCAAAACTGACATCAATAATATCATCATAAAAACCATATTTATTTTTCCCAGGAGTACGTACCCGGAGAATGTATGTGTGCCTGCATGAACATGGACGAGAAAATTGCCTGTGAAAACAATGGGAAACTGTGGGACCAGAAAGATTGCAAATGTATTTGCAAAACAAAAGAAGAGTGCACAACACCCTACACATGGGTGCCAGAATACTGCAGGTCTGAAATATCTACTTTGTCGCAGGCAAATAGTGAATTCAGTCTTTTTACAAAACACCATCAAATTGTTAATGAAACACTCCTCCTGCAATTTGACTGGTTATGTTTCAATCATATTAAAAAAAAATCAGTCAGATTATAACAAAAATGTTAGCTCTGTTTAAAACACGAATCAAGACTACGTAACAAATTTTCATCAGTCTTCTCTCACTTTTGTAAGAGAGTACCTCCTAAAATGGAAGAAAACAATATTTTGAGACATAATAATACAATTTGCTTTTTTTAGAATCTGACTCCATTCCTGCTTTTTAATATGCCTGAAGGGTAACCAGTCAAATTGCAGAATGGATGTTTCATTAATAATTTGTTGGCATTTTGTAAAAAGAAAGAATTTACAATTAACCTACGACACATACAAATGTTAAGGTGTAAGTTAAGGTTACCAGATGTCCCGTTTCCAAGGGACAGTCCATAAGTCTATCCATCTGTCCCTGAATTTACAATTTTACACACCTTCCTCAACCTATATCTTAAAAAAAAGGAATTAAAAGCCTAAAGATCATTATGATATCATTGGATATAAAGTGTTTGCTTTAAAATTCCATTGTCTTTATAAACTGACGAAGAGGAGACATGATTTTTTCAATTATTCATTTGTCTTATAGTCTCTTTAAATACTCTTTATTAATGATATTTTACTAAGCAAACATGAACTGATGTGCAGTAGGGATATTCTGTAATCAGCAAAATAAAAAAAAATAAAAAAGTCATTAGTAGCCTAATTCACAGCGTGTGGTAATTAATGTATGGCTATTTTTCATTTTATATTCCAAGAGAACTGGAAGACACTCTCAGATATTTGAGTTGAATTAAAAAGTGTCTAGTAAGCTTATTTGATTTTATACTAAGGTATGCATTAGAATTTGAGGACAAAATCCACATTTTGTAACCAAATTTATTGAGATTTTTACCACGAAACCTATGGCACAAGACTAACATAATGGATATCTGTAATTTAGTTTCCTGTTTTTTGTTCCCTAAATTTTTTTTTTATATTAAACTTACGCTAATTTTCAAAATATAATAGAATTGCCAAAAATACCACAATCTTGAAAACTCTTTCACTGGTCTGTTTCTTTTTATACATAGAATGTTGTGATCTATGTTTATGTAGCAAGAATTAATATAAAGAATGACAGATTTATTTTAATTGGAAAAAATCAGCAAAAACACTTTAAAGCAAAACATTGTCTTCACCGCCATGGGTGGGTCAGTAGTGCTTATACCTATCACTCTGCTGGTCCAGATTCGATTCCGGGCCAGGTTGGACATTTTTCAGAAGTGAAAAATCCTTTTTCCGGATTTAGGGTTAAGTATTAGGTTAACATGCACAGTGTGCACAGTTCTTAAAAAAGAATTCAATGAGATAAAATAAAAAACTTATAAACACAAAATTAGTTTAGAGAATATTAATGTACACTTTTGTATGCCCTTTGGTTCATAATATTCTACATTTTAAAAAGTGAAAAGCAAAGAATAAGTAATTTTTTTTTTCTTTTCCAGTTGCATGAAAGTGGAAATGTGAATAGTCAAGATCAGCATCACCTTTTCAACATCAGTTACACTCTCATCAAGATCAACAACAATAACATTTTAACTGATGGTTCTTTGGATTTGTTTATCATTACTGGATCATTATTTTACAAATTTGCATCTGTATAAGTAATGTTTGACATTTATTTTTATGAACCTTACTGAATAAAATATTGGATGAATCTCAATCAGGAGTTATTTCTAACTAACTTTTACGTGTAGTATCACACGCTTTGTATTGGTGAAGTCTTAAGTTTACTTATATGAGTTGCTTATGCAGAAGCTCGAGTAGGCTACATGTGTGTTTTATTAAGTGCCAGTATGGTACTTTATAAGATTGTGTGGGGGACGGGAAAATGTCTGTCCGTACGTCTGTCTGTCTATCCGTGTGTCTGTACATGCCATAACTCAAATTAGCTTTATTGGATTTTCATTAAACTTGGAACACGCATTTATAACGTTCATGGGAAGAACTCCATTGATATTGAACCAAATTGGTTCACTGGTACCGGAATAATTCCCAATTTAGTGCCTATTTTAATAGTATTATATTAGAAAGGCGCCATAATTCAAATACGCTTCATCGGATTTTCATGAAACTTGCTAAACGCATTTATGACGTCCATGAGAAGTAACCTATTGAATTTGTACCTAATCGGTTGACTGGTACCAAAGTAAAACCCAATTTAGTGTATTTTAAAGATGTGGTAACTCAAATATGCTTTATCGTATTTTCATGAAACTTGGTATACGCACTTACAATGTCCATGGGAAAATGTCTATTGATATTGGATAAAATTGGTTGACCAGTATCGGAGTAATGCCCAATTTAGTGCCTATTTTATGGTAATATATTATAAACAATTTAACAAATGCAAATCTATTATCCTGACAACATATTGTTTTACGGCATTGGAATTTGCAATAGTTAGCCATGACACATTGATTATTATCAAACTAGTCAGATGTTTATTTCGTTCATCAAGTTGAATGTTTTATTATTCAGTGGAAGGAAAACCTGTGCGCAGCATAAATTACCGTTTCGCCAATAAATTACTTAAATAAAACATCTAGCAGCTGAGTAAATAATCACGGGTGAAGCCACAGGTACATGCTTATATAGAATTATGCCCCTGTGAAAAATACTTTTAGGACCGCATACAATTCTATGGGTAGACAGGCGAATGTGCATAATGTGGGTGGTAGTCTGGAAACAATTTAAAGGTTTTTTTCTTATTGTGAATGAAACAGAGAGTTTCTAAAATATATACACAAGGGAGTGGTGTAATTTTTAATTATTTAAATCATATAATTATGAATTATATACAAGGGGGAGTAGTATAATTTTTAATTCTTTAAATCTTATATGAACTATACAAACTTTACTGCTTACCATACCATACCAAATAGAATTAGGAGTGAAATACCACCTTTGGTGGACACATTAATGTTCAATGATTCAGCAGTAACAGGTTATTGCAAAATACTGGAAAAGAGTGGACTTCCCAGAGTTCTGGTACTACATCACTACTTCCTTGGTTTTATCAGAGGATGTGGCATTGAGGAAATTGAAGTGGATATTAAAGCAAGAGATTTTTAAATATCCACTTCAGAATATGTCAAGAACAAGATGATAACAAAATACATCATGAACGTCTGTGTTCCATTAACTCTGTTCTTCACTTTTGGTGCAGCCCTTAGAAAATTCCATGAAGAGGTAAGAATATCACAAAATCTATTTAGGTACCGTACATACACATGCATGTGAATAAAATAAATGTATAAACAAAAAACACTTTGTGTTTTTTTATTGTGAAAGAATAACTTTTAAGAGAGAGTCGAAATACATGGCAGAATTTCAGTAATAGGCTCTTTCAAGAAGAAAAAAGAAATCTGATATCAGATATGCATATAATTTTCTCTAGTCTAAGCATAGATCTTGTGAATTTTGTGCTCCATTTTTCAAAATAGACGATGCAATTGACTGATTGAACAGTGGCGGCCGGGAAGTTAGGTGAAGTGCTTGTAGGAAAGAAAAATATATATTTACACATGCTTATACAATTTAAAACTTTCTTTTCACCTTCGTCTTTCCAACGTGAAAATGGTGTTTCTAATAAAAGACACACTATATCATAAGCAGGATTCATATTTAAAAAATCATAGTACTGAATGCAATAAAGAAGGAAACATGCTCCACCAACCTCTCTTGCTGGAAGAAGCAAGAGTAAAGAATTTCATCTACTTCACGGCGAGCTCTCCTCACAGGCAAGTAAAGCGGGTGACTACATGGTTGTCATAGTAACCATCCATAACACTGTCTAGGCTGTCCAGTTGACACCATGTCCAACCATCTAGTTAAGCTCCGCTCTGGAAGTAGGAGAGCCATAAGAGAGTATTATTCTTCACCAAGTCGGCTGGTCTGATCATGCCGCTTGCTGCTACAACACACGACAGCACAGTCAGTAAGTAGGAGAGCATGAAGAGGAACTACTCCATCTTCATCAAGCTGGCCAATCTGGTCTCATGCTTGCTGCCACAGCTCAGTACAAAAACAGGGAAATACATTTCAAAGTTAGTAAAAACCAACATATATGATATGGAAAATAAACTTTAAAAAATAAGTCTGGTAAGGTAAAAATATTGGTGAACTGCCACTTCACTTACTTTCCCTGAATAGCCACCACCGTGACTGAATAGAGAATATCATTGTGGGTTAATTAGGACAGAGGATCTCATATTTACATGGAATTTGAACTTTTACATGGAATCTGAACATTTACATGGAATCTGAACCATGAAAGATCTCTTATATGTTTCACTCACAGGAAATATCAGAGGTAGAGGCAAGCAGCCAACCATCCAACTTCAACTCTGGACTTCTGATGTTTAACTTGTTCAACAGCTAGTCCAGAGATCATAATGTAAAAAAGATTCTTAATAACTTCATAATGCCGGAAAACTGTGTAGTAAAATGACAAAATTTCACATTTGCAAGTTGCTTTGTAGCCTCGAAAGCAGACAAGAAAGTATGTTACAAACGCCACTGACTTGTAAAAGAAAGTATCTACCATGATACTATTCATTTGAACAAAAATGCCAAGTCCCAGGCTTTTTCTAAAGTACTATTGTATAAAATATGTACTGTAAGTGATCCTTTTGTGTAAATATCATTGTCACCTGGAAGATTAATTGAACATGATAATATAATATATTAATCTTTTCTTTCAGAAATTCTTTGAGAAAGAACACATATATCCATTTCTTAGGCATGAAGGCAAGTACTAAAATCTGAAAATTATACTTTAAATATAGTAGTTTATTAGAATAATTAGAGTTAAAAGGCGAGGAAAATAAGACAATATTCCATTGGGTTCAGGCTATAATAATGGGATGTATGTTTTGACAAGGATTATGCAGACTACGTCAACAGCGCTAAGCTGCTGACGGTACAGATTTAATGCATGTAATACACTTGGATTTTACGTATACTCTCTAACTTATTTTAGAGCTCATGGGATACTTTTAGAAGTGTGTAGAAAAAATTATTTAGGTAAAGAGTTTTGAGCTCAAGCAGCATGAACTCACAGAGCAGTGAAGAGAATTTCAGTTTACAAATTTCAAAGTTAAATTACTCACCATTTGTATCATCATACATTAAATCATTCAGACTAAATGGTATGCAGCTCAAATGTGAAAGCAGATTATCTTGCAGGTAGTACAGGGTCCGTCAATGAAACGGGCTGATTGTAGGTGGCCATGAGACAAAGTTGGGAGGTAGAGGGGAGGAAGGCAATTGGCGCATCACATTCTGGACAATTTACCATTAGTTGCAATGGATCGTTGGACAGGTGGACAACGTGGTTATGTAGTGAAAGCGTATTATCAAAATGGTCAAAGTTTTGTGCAAACTCGACATGCTCTTCAACGTCATTTAACATACCACGTAACCAGTCTGTTCCGTCAGATAATGCGATTCGAACAACTCAACGTCTAAAAAAAGAGGCGGGAGTGTAAAAACTGTTCGAACGCCTGAAAACATCGCAGCAAAACTTCCAGGCCAGGCTCCAAGAATGCCTTAACTGCATTGGAGGACATATGGTATACAAAGTTTTCAATTTTTTTATTTTATATTGTACCAAAAATGGCTATTCTTGTACTATCGATTATTTAGTAAGAAGATATTAAAAAAGTTTTTGTTCAACAAACAATTACTTCATTCCATCATCCCGTTTCATTGACGGACCCTGTATTATTAGAAATATTAGTGTGAGAAGCCCTTGATGAAGATATTGGAATATTTTAAATGCATGGAGATCGGAATTTTACAAACAGCTTGGACAAAAGTATTCACTTACACAGAACATTAATGTTTCACAGATAGTTCTCGTCTGCATTATCCACTGAGGAACTGCAAGAGTTTATTGGAGGACTGATAAATATCTCTATTGACTATATGAACTTAACGATGAGGTCATTGTCCTTTATTTCTTTTTTCTTATTTTTTTAATGAAGATTTTCCACTAAACATTCTTTTGGTTTTTTGGACAGCTTTTATTAATTTTATGTTATCTTCAAATTCACAATCTGTGATTAATAAATAACGAGCAATGGCAGATTTTTTGGTGTGTTTATATCTGATGTTCCTTGTGTTCTACATTCAACATATACAACACATGAAATATGTCCTGCGTATATTGGCATTGGCTATAAAACAAACATATTTATTTATTATTATTATTATTGAATTTCCAAAAAATACAGAACCCTATTTTACCAGATGGCATATTAGGGTTATAGATTAAACATATATACAGAGTATACAGTAAACTACATATATATATATTACAATTTTGCAAAAACACTATTCATGAAACTTAAAACAACTTTATAACTTTGCTTATTTAAGAAGAGACGGTAGATTGGTGTAGTAAAGTCAAAATTTAGAAAATTTAAATATAATATTAACTGATAACGTTCATGCGTAAATAATGGACAATGAAATAAGAGGTGCCGAACAGATGGGCTTTCCTCTTTACAGATACAATTTGCAGAGGTATAAATTTTAAATCTATGTAAGTTTAAGTATTCACTAAATTTCCCATGCCCTGTTAAGAATTGAGTCATAATATAATCCGGAATCAAAAGTGTACAAGCTATTCTATCTTGCACTCTTGGGAAAAACAAATCTTTCGTTGTGCTGCCGTTATTCATTATTTATTTACTGTTATATAAATTATCCACTTTAACAAGAATTTTTTATTCTGTTTAATATGTATGTATTTTGGTACAGATCAAGGAGGCTGCAATAGTAAATATTTGGACGATTTCTTGAAGCACAGGAGAGAAGCCAGATGTGGCCCACGGAAGACTTTGATCCCAATCCATACTGGTAGTAACGAGACTGAGGTAAACCTCCCTAATATTTACTAACAGCAAAACTAATGTATGAAAATCATAATTTTTTAGCATTCTTGATCACAACATTTAGGAAACTACAACAGCTAGTTAATACGTTGAAACAAAAATAGCAAAGAAAGCAAATGTGTAGGATAAAATTAATTTAAGTGCTATCATGTTTTGCCAAAAAAGACACAAACTTTATACAACATAATTGAGCCACTCGGGGGAACAAAATGGTAAGTGCCAAATGGGGTGTGTTGAAAAATAGAACAAATAAATTTCTCATTAACCTAGAAATCTGAATAATTTTATTTTCAGCTCAATTTTGTACTCAATACGTTTGAATATATAGAGATCAATACCTATCACCTACCATTCTGTTACACCAAACAAGCTGGAAAGTATAAAATTACTTGTTTCATGGCAGTGGCAGTTACCATTTTGTTCCCCCGAGCAGCTCAATTATGAACGGAAATCTATGTTACATTTCTATAAAAAACTGAGTTTGTTTTAGCTTATGACAATAAATAAGAAAATAGTGGAAAACAGATAAACACTGAAAATGAGCACAGGGAGGGAAATGGGGAAAAAAAACAGAGGCAATGTGCTATCCCAAAATTGTTCCCTGAAAAAAAGTATACAATGTATTATGTGATATGCAAGAAAATGTTCTATACACTCGGCGGTGTTTTTCGAACACCTTGCACTGTCGATTGACAGTACTTTATTTATTTCAATAAAGTTATATTAAAAGTATTTAAGAGTTATTTAAACAATGTAAAAATTACAATATTTTGTTACCAATAAATATTTTAAAAACATCGGATCTAGCGGTATAGTCATTAAGAAGGTAACAAAGGAAGTCACAAGTTACCAATCACAGCCTTCTCTACTAGAAATGGCTATCGATGAAAATGTACCAGTGGATGAATGATCATGAAAATTAATTATATTACAACACAATTAGACAATAGGTTAAACTTTTTACTTCAAAGGAACGTTAACAATCTTTTTAAGATCCACTGATTTTTAGGGATAGTATGCTATTTGACCACTAAAGCCAACGCTGGCTTTCCATACCAGCACATGTCATCTCAATTCCGTCACTGTATTTATGAATATATATCCAATAGAGAATTTACATTAACTAAAAATGTGAGCCAACTGTAGATACAAACACTAGAGCATTATAAACATTACATTTAAACTTGATAAACCTCTGCTTCCCTTTCAGTATGAACCAAACCAACTTGTAGTCAAGAGATGTTCTGGAACTACCAATGTAAACATGGTGTGTGTGCCAAAACCTCACAAAATCAGAAAATATCGAATTAATGTAAGTATATTATGTGAGAGTGTGACTCGCTTTCACAGTGTTGAGGATGAATAATGGTTTCTTGGGCTTCCAACTGGGGGAGTGGGATGATTCTATATTAGCTTTCATTTACATTTTTCCTTCCCAACCAATCAGATCTCTGTCTATCCAGTCAACTTCCTGGCTCTCCTACTGGCCCACACTCTGTCAAGCCTTTTCTCACTCTTTTCTATTAAATAAAGAACTTTCCCTGAACCAGCACATTTCTCTTAGAAGATGCCAGTGGAGCAAGCTGCTGAAAGCTCAAATAAATCATCCTCTCACTTGGTTGGAAGTTCAATAAACAATTATGCTCCATAAACATTTTTACATGTTAAGAAGAAAATAAACCTAATGGAAACTGTAGAAGAAGGCAGTAGATTCAGTTATACTATATACATATATGTGTATTCCTGGCACTATTGCTTGTCAGCTTGGCTTTTCATGTTTTTTATGAACCATGTTTTTTTTTTTTAAATACTGACCATTCATAGGATGGTTACTTAATAGCAGTGAAGTTTAAAGGAAGTTTTATTATATTTTCCATTAACACATCATAACTGGAAACAAGTATGTCTATAATCAATTTCTTGGAACAAGTTCAATTGGAATTACATAATTATTATATTTCTGTTTCATTATCCCTTTTAGAAGCAAACATGAAGGCAATGTATACGATTGCGGTATCTATTGAAAGATTTTTCCATTCTGGATTGAAGAATTTACGGGTATATATTTTATATTATACTAATCATTTTGGGGGAAAAAAAAAAAATCCATCCTTAAAAGTCAACCAGGCTGTTTAGTTTCCTTATCTTAAACTTAATATGCTAAAGCTCATTACAAGAATTACAGCTCTATTCACAACAATTGACTCAATTTATATAATTGCAATCGTCTGTGGTTGTGGTCTGTTTGTATTTATCGAAACTTTATGTAAGGCTATATTAATTTATATACATTCAACTTTGATATGAGTATTTTTCACTTTAAACTCCTTATTTATTTTCATGCAAGACCTGCATGGTATCGTGGTTAGGGTCACTGGCTACAGATACACAAGACCAGATTCGATCAACCGAATCTTCTTGGATTTTTTAGGAGGTTTGGAGTGGGGTGCACTCAGCCTCATGATTCTAACTGAGGAGCTACTACTCGATTAAGAAGTAGCGGCCCTAATCATAGAAACAATCATTAATGGCCATGCAGACCACATGCATTCGCCATCTGTCTACACAGTAGATGACGGAGTGGTCAGATGGTAGGTCATGTCCCTTAGGGATGTAGCACCACTGAGTTTGGTTTTATTAATGTGTTGCCTGAATAGTTTTTGTCACTTTGAAGGTGGTTCTTCTATACTCCATTCTTAATTTATATGACCACTCTAAAGCTATAACCTACACATCAGTGAATCAAATACAAATATCATTAGTTGCCTGTACGATGTGTGAAATCTGCACACATATTTTTAGCATTTCTTAAGTAACAGTACACAAAGTTGAATTTAATTATTTAGCTAGATATCCAATTTTCCAGTCAAAAGGGGTGAAGTGCAAAAGCTTAAAATGGATTTACTAGTAATAATATTCCAGTTAATATTATTAAACTGGATAAAGGTATGACAGCATGCTTACTCAGACTGTGAAAGTTATTCTTGATTCTTTTCAGAAATAGGAAAGCATTTAGGATAGTTGGCTTCTAATACAATAAATAATTACAGGTACGTCTGAATAGGATAGAATATGGTATTTCTGAATGTGGATTGGTAGAGGTTGAAGAATATGAAGCGTGTGAAATGCGCTGTAGAGTTATGGAGCATCATTGTGACAGAGAAAAACAGGTAAGTGTGGTTAAGTACTCCCTAAAACTGTAATATTACCTTTAGATCCAAGTCCACCTCCAGAGTTTTCTCAATATATGAATATATCTTTCTTTCAAAATATTTTCAGAGCTTATTTTAAAATTACTCTTTGTTAGAAACCATTATTAAAAAATTACCTAAACTCATACTATTGAAACAAATTTCATTAGACACCCAAAACACAAGGATAGCAACTCTGTAATTCTTAAGTAGACATACTGTCATAACTTTTTTAATGTACTGGTAAGTTTAAATTCTATTTGTAAGTTGGTGAAGTCACACTTCTCAGAAAGCTCTTAGAGCCTGGTTGTGCAGAATGCAGAACATACCTCACAGAAAGCAAGTCTAGACTGTGGCAGGCAGAGGTCTGATTGTGTTTTGATACAGATTTATAGGCCAGGCGTGTCAGAATTGTGGAAGAATTTAATGATAATTCTTAGGAAAAAAGTTTGGGAATATGCATTTTTTGTATAGTCACCCGGGTTACAAGATAAATAACTGTATAAAATCTATAATAAAAATAGATTAATGTTAATTGTAAGTTGCATTATGACTACAGTAAAATACCAGTATGACGAAATTTAGGGGACCTCAGAAATGAATTTGTTATAGTGAAATTTTGTTATGCTGAAATTTTACAAGTGTACTATTCTGGACTTTATTTTTTGAAAAAGTCAAAGTAGTCACCAACCAATGCACATGAATTTAAAACTGAATCTGACATAGAAAAAAATGTTGTGATAGAAAAAAATCTTGAACACTGTGCCATGTGTTGCCTGCACAAGAGTCAAGCTCTGTTGATCACTGTGTTGCACACCTTCCTCTTCAACCTCATCATCACTCAAAATGTCTGCCACAATTCCATCATCTGTGATTTCTTGTTACACTATCACATCACAGTCCTCACTGACATAGTCATTAAGATTCACCCTTGCAGGCCTGTCTTACTTTTCCAGTTCTCTTCTCTTTCTATGTCATCTAGCATTTTATTCCAGCTTTTCTAAAGCAGTTTGTGATTATTATTTCTTCTTTAAGCTATTTTCATTCAGCATTCAACACTCAGCATTTACCATCTCTCCCTGAGGCAATATTACACAGCATATGCCAGAAAAATAATATTGTATACGGGCAAATAAGCAACATTTTATTTTGTTACACTGAAAGTTCTAAATTTGTTATAATGAAATGTTTTAACACACATTAAATAGGGAAAAGAGAAGGGGCCAATACATAATTTTGTGATACTGAAAATTTTGTTATACTGGTGTTTGTTATACTGGTATTTTACTGTATATTGTTAAAATGATTTTATGAATAAATTTAAAAAAAAATCTGAAATACAGAATATTACTATTATTTATCATACAAATAAAATTACAAATATATTTGATTATGTGTCTGTGTTTAGTTCAACATTTAAATCTAACCTGTAAACACATAAATAATTTTAATAAAATCAATGAAGCAATTATGTAACTGATTAAACCCAAAACACTGCTTGTAATATAGCTCAATAAATTAATGTATTTCACAGGAATATGATAAAAACAACTGTGAGTGTGTGTGCAAAGACGAGATGAGGATAAAATGTGAAACAAAGGGAAAACTGTGGGATCCAAGTAATTGTGAATGCCTTTGTAGGAATAATGAGGATAGACACTTTTGTACCACCATGGAGGAGTGGAGTTCTGAGGAATGCAAGTAAGTAGGCCTACTATAAATGGAATGACAGTATATGGTTGTTTTTTTTACACTCAACTTCACTTTTTTGTCTTTTTTCAAGAACCATGGTTTCAACCACCCTCCTAAAGATCCTTAGCTTGTGTCCGACTTTTTTAAAATTTCTTTTACTGTCCTGATGAAGTTGGTGAGCTGTGTGTTTGAATATGTCTGGGGGGAATAGAAATTTTGAATGAGGCTACTCTCTATACGCATGTCAAAGTTCATTAATTTGTTTTGTGTGTTTGAATAAAGATATTCTCCCATGCTATAAGTTCTGATGGCTGTTGACACCTTTTAATCATTTTTTTCCTTGACTTATAATGTGGTCGTCATTCCAAAAATGTGCTGCTACTGCTGATTTGTCAAGCTGTTAGTATTTTATGTGCCTAAAATTTTCTTTTTCTCTAGTTTTAAATTACTTTTTGTTTTCCTAATGTGAATTCTGTCGTAATCTTTGCAGATTTGTTTTGCATTGCCTCAATATAGGCCTATTTGCCATTTGGGTTTGTTAGATTTTTCACATTCTTGTTATTTTTTTTGTGGGGGGGGGGGGCTAAAATTATGTTGTAATTCTTGAAGAATTTTTAAATTTGTGTTTTGGTTGGTACTTAAGAAATTTGGATGTAAACAAGCTCAAATATTATATTAGATATTAACTGCCAAGTAATGAAGCTACATGTCTCTTATAAGTGATTCTGTTTTTACACAAAAAAATATTGAATGGGTAAGCAAAATACTCCACTGAGTAAAGCGAGGGTTAAAGATACAAAGATTATTGGCAAACATAGAAACTACTGGGCTTGAATCTTATCCAAGTCTCCGAAAATACAAGTTTAGGACAATAACTTCAACAGAGACACAGAACTTGCTGAACCAGGCCTGAAAGTCAGCAATGAGCCATCTCACATAGTCCAGCACCAGACATGAATCAAACACAGACTTTTCTATAAAGAAATAATAATCAGTGCCTGCCTTTCCACCTGGCTCTTTTTTCCCCCCTCTTCAGCCCACTCCCAGTAAGTTTCCATGACTGTAGAGGTCAATAAACCCCTACTCAACATGAAGCCAAGCAATTCTCATTTGAGTTCAACAATATTTACTCTAATCTAATGCGCAATTTTGAAACGTTAAATCATAACGTTACTCTAAATTTTTTGTTCGTGATTCCAATACTCATTATATTTTCTGTTACTGTACTAAACTGTGCCTAAGTACGAGCTTTTGCTCGATCGGGCACCAATAATGATTGTATTATGTTTTACGCAGGAAAATAAAAAATATATAAAAAATATGTATAAAAACGTTTGTTGGCAAATGCAATGCGCATCAATGATAGGACATTTTATTTGGTATTTTATCTTATTATTTTGTTTTATAGTACAATAGATTTGTGAATGCCAATGAATAATGGTCGGTATAACAGTTTAAGGAGGAGAGTGCAAGAGAGTGCCTTTGAATGCGCTTGGTGTTAAACCTCGAGTGTCAAAATAACACTTGTTAACTTCAACCCGCATTTGTGCATATTGGTAATAGGCCAACAATAAATGCAACAAAGTTGAAAATTGCAGCAATGCAATGCTACCTAAGTGATCAAAGGTAATGCACAGTTGCACACCACAATTTTAAATGCTACAAATTTATTAAAAAAAGGTGCATATTAGTTTTGAGTAAATACGGTAACAATAAACATATGTAAGAGTGGGTTGAAATTTATAATAGAAGAACAGGACTCTTATTAAACTAATAAAATAATGAGATGAATTCTTCGACACAAACTTTACTGAAATTTACACTGACCTGGACTGCACCACTCATCCTTAGCTAAACTCCATCTGTCCCTCGAAACTGCAGTCCAGGTCAGTGTAAATTTAAGTGAAGTTGGTGTGTCAGAATCCATCCCATTGATTCTCCATACTAATAACTTCACTGTATAAACTTCCTGAAAATGTCAATATTAATGTAAAATTCTTTATTATTTTACAGGTGCATACCGCAAGAATATAACTCTGTATAAAACAGCATACCTGTAAGAAATGCTGTGCAAATAGGAGAAAGCCAAATAAAATCTTCTGATGTCAACTGACATCCAGTTTGCAGACTGTCTTTCAAGACCATATTTTTAAGGCAACTGGAAGACATTTATCACTTTCATAGTCTGAGTTAAGAATATTTCTTGCTATGTATCTCCTTAATAAAGCATTTTCCAGATGTAATAAAGAAATTTCTTTCATTGAAAAAAGTAAGACTTTACTGTTTATTAGACTTCTGTCTTAGTCAATGTTCAAATCCACAGTAGTGTTATTGGGGCGAGCGCACTGCTTGCATCCTAGAACACAAACTGTTCAAAACGACACCACATGAATTTATAGTAAAAATGTTATGCAAGCAGAAGACTGAACTAAGTAAACTAAAATAAGATCAAAATAAATGTGGAAGCTATTGAATGACACTTAAGCAATAACTGACAGTTTTCATTGAAATGCATCCTGTACACATCCTCTCTTAATTTGGGATAAGCCCGAGTAAATGAGCATAACCAAAGTAGGAAATTAATGCCCAGAAAAATTCTAAAACATCCTGGAATCTAGAAGATATTTCTCACACATCCTTACTGAGGAGGAAATAGTTATAATGACAAAGCAAATGTTTACTTGGAATTACAAATAATACATGCAATATTACTCATGTACTCATATTGTACAAGGGCTATTTTTTTTCAACCTCCAATGGGGCATAAAATGAAAACCACAATGAAAATCAAAACTGCTTTAATTGGAACATTTAGGTACACCTTCTAGCTACTTCTCTACAGAGTGGCGTTCCAATTGAGACATTTGTTAAAGCGTGGTGCAACTTTCAAATACCCACTTCAGAAGCTTGCCGCCAGTGTATCGAGAAGGGTCTTCACAATACTTTGAACTTCTTCGTTGGTGTGGAAGCTCTGTCCTCCCAGATCTTTCTTCAGCTGCCGAAAAAGATGAAAGTCACTCGGCAAGGAAATGAGTTTTTGAAACCCATCGTGACAGGGGATGAAACATTACAACATTGTCATTACGACAATCCAGAATCAAATGAACAATCCAAACAATGGATGTACACAAATTCCCTGAACAAACCCAAGATCTGGCTTCCACACCAATGAAGAATTTTAAAACACTTCAAAATGCCATGAAGACTCTTCTCAATATACTGGTGGCAGCTTCTATGAAATAAAGTTGGAAAAGATGGAACCATGCTATGACAAATGTCTCAATCCGAGCGAAACTATGTAAAGAAGTAGCTAGAAGGTGTATCTAAATGTTCCCCCCCCCCAAAAAAAAAAAAATTGATTTTCACTGTGGTTTTCATTTTATGCCCCTTCGAAGCATTTAAAAAAAAAAAAAAAAAAAAAAAAAAAGCCCATTTACATATACAGGTATAGAGGGGACATAAATAAGCAACTTTTATTAGATTTTTGCTCTATGGATTCAATTTTTACTGTTACAGCCTAAAATCTCCCAGGGCATGGCCGCCACTGACTTCTAACATTAGAAAAAAAAAATGCAAAACAAAGGAACTTCGTTGTTAATACTGTAGTCAGTAGTTATATATGAAGAAAAAAAAAAAAAAAAAAAAAAAAGAATAATGCAGTGACGGCCAGTCATGTGATTAGTCTGTAAATTTTGCAGATTATGAAAACTCTAAATTATGTAATAGCTGTGGATGAATGATTAAGAATAAGGTTTATGTGGATCATTAGGAAGGCATGAAGTCAATTTAATGAAAATTTTAACCCTATTTCGCATAATTATTGACATATGAGCATCAAATTATGAATTTAATGGCCTGTAGCACACACATTTTACGGCATAGAGCAAAATCTCCCAATAAAAGTTGCTTGCCTATGTCCCCTCTATATATAGGTAAAATATTTCGGTGTTATTCATTAATACCCTGTATACAGTGTGACCACAAGATCCTTTGGGTTTTTTGGATTTGATGGGTAAGTCTCCTGAGCTAGTGATTGAACACAAAACTGTGGATGTTTTGTCACTATGTTTCTAAATAGACAACCCAGATATCACACAGAACATCAAGTCAATTCAACTCTTATCATCATCAGCATCTCTTCTGTGAAATGCTGACATGTTATGCACCACCAGGTTTCAAATTTTATATTGAATACTGGGTTTAAGTTTAAAATTTTATAAAGTTTTTTTTATGTATGGTGACTCTTGCAACTAACAATTAATTTAAGCAAAGCACATCAAAATGATTTTGTAGGGCTTTGAGCAAACTATTCATGAATTTGGTCACACAGCAAGTTAAAAATATGTCATTCTATATTTCCAATAAGAAGGCAGGAAAACTTGTGGTGAAACACCGGCTGCCCTCCACCAACTCAATTTCAAGATATAAAGAGCTACACTACCTTCCCTACCTCACTTCTCTCCCAGAAGATGGCTGCAGAGCTTGTAGCAGCCGAAAGCTCGGACCTCACGAACATTTTCACCCGGCTGGAATCCCGAGAGACCATCATAAGTAACCTACGCCAGGGAAAGCCTCAAGTCTCTTATAAAAACATGTCTGCACAGTAACTCACCTAGGTACTATTGAAGGATGTGTTCACATGTGACAAAAACAAAAAGAAAAGCTTACTTATTTGCCTCCTATGGTCTCCAAAAATGAACATGTCAGTAAAAATGTGACTGCTTAACTTTTTCCCTCCTGCAATAGAAAACAGTAATGACAATGGGTACAAATAAAGGATTAATGTGAGTGTAAGCTATGTGGGAACAAGTGCGGCAGATACCATGTGATGGAATGCAAGAACAGACCACAATCACTGACGAAGTTTTGTCAGGAATAAACAAACATGCACATTGTGCGAATTTCCTAATATTATTATAAATATGCTTCAATTATCTGATTTACAGTACAGAAGTGGATCACTTACCCTCAAACCCTCTGGGAGTCATACAAATGAAGATATGTAGATTACCTTAAAAATCATTTTCAACACACATCACCAAATCAGCTTAATTTATGGGAGGATGATGAACATGTAGGTTTCTGGGAATAATAATACTGACAAAAAAAACTTTTTGATATGAAAGCGTTTACTGAGATTTTCTCCCACACCCTATCATTAACATGATGTTATATAATATATACAAAGCATCTTCTTCTATCATATCTATAATACTGCAGCAATACATTATTTAGGCCTTGTCACTGAAGAAAAAAATACCTTGGGGTTTTTATTCTTGGCAATTGCACTTTTTTGACACTTTTTTAATTCATGGAAGACAAAAACCCTACCAAAGCATTACATTTAAACTAAAATAAACAGTTCAAGAAATTAAACAATGTAATATAACTGCACAACCTCCAATTTGCTCTAAGATTGAAAGCCAAGTTACAGATATTACACGTAAAAGAAAACATCACATTCATATATATTTGTCATTTAACTGGACCTAAACAAATTCTTTATTTAAAATGAACTATTTTGATGATAACTGTTATGCTCAATAAAAATTTCAGTATTCATGGTATTCAGTATAAAACTGTTTTTCTTATTGCGAACAATAATAAAAAAAGATTCTTCTGACTTTCAATCAAAATTCACTACAATGGAAAAGAGTTCATCTGTTAACATTTGCAAGTTTTGTACTTGCAAGTTGGAAATTCCTTTGCAGGTCCTTACAAAAGAGGTAAACTAAAGTAATTTTGTTCATGAGTAGAGTAGTTACCCAGTTTTAAATAACAGGCAACAAAGATATTAGGCTCTTTCTTTCAGGCAATAATATGAAAACACATTTATAGTATTAGGCTTCTTCTTTTCTAAAGAGTCTGACTAATCCATCAGTGGATGGCAAGACTATAAAGAGATACCATGGAACTATTCATCTGTCAGCTGAGAACGGGGGTGTACTAACCCCACTTTTTACAAAACAAACAAACATATGTAAAATATAACTGGAATAAGTTAACGCAATAACTATACCATAAAGACAATGGATTACATTCATAATTATGGCTTCATGGGTTATCAGCCCTGCCTGAATTATAAAAATCAATCATTTCACCATCTTTAGCTCTGTTGCGTGATGAAGAATGGCCGAAAGATCGAATTTTATAATCCTGACATAGCTAATAACCCGTGAAAGCATAATTACAAATAAACGGCATGAAAGCATCAAGTCTTACAGTGATTTAGATTATTCTTCAATGACCACAGTTCTGTCAAATGTAAAAACCAGATTTTAACATTCAATAAATTTCAGGAATTGTGCCACATAAAACAATTTAGTTACCCAAAAGGAAATAATTAAAGTATTTATGATTATAAACCTACATACTTACAGTTCTACTTGCTCCCAAAGATAGAGATAAGTGAGTCAGGTCTCATAACTGCATTGGTTTTAGAGATTTTTAAAGAATAATAAAATTACTTCTGAATTACTAATAAGTAAAAGTTCTGCTTTATAAATGGTAAGTATTGCTAGTAACATATTAAATGTCTTACCAACAAGTAAATGGTGCAAAATATGTTGCACAAACTTTCTCACATTATGCGTCTTTAAGATTTTAATTATTGAGGTTTTTAGTTTGATGGAAGAAACTGGTATGTACCATCCAAAAATGTACAACCTCGAACTTAAATAGATTTTTGCAAACGAGGAAACCATGAAAAAACCAAATCAAATTGGTTGGCCATAAGGCTTCAGATTTGAGCCCAGAACTTCTTACCTCGACCATTTGGCACTGATCGGCTTATGTGTGATTATTAGTTTATTACGACTGAGGTATACTGCATTTCACAACAATAAGTTACAGTATTCTCATTACTATGCGAAAGAAGAGAATATCAATCATATTTCAATTAATGGAGGTTCTGACATTCTGCAATTTTCATACTTATTTCAGGTTCCTCTTGATCCCTATTTAGTTTATAAAAAAATTGTATAACAAAAATGTTCATTTTAATTTCCTCTAAAACTTTACTGTGCTAAGTTTCCACATATCACCTACTGTAATGTAGCCTAGAAGAAAAAAATGAACAAAAGTAAACTCTAAGTAATTTTAACAGAAAAACTAATAGCTTATAGTCATTTCATTAGTCATGATAGACGTTTCAAAATTTACATTTTTATTAAAATCGTTAGTCAATTTTTTTCTTAATCTGAATTTTGAAAAAAAGTTTTCATGAAAAGTACTCTTAAAATTACAGTTATAAAAATCAAATTCTAGGCAGTTTGAAAGAATTCCAAGAGAAAGTCCTTAATTCGAAAAAAGAAGTAAGTACAATGAACCATTTACCTGATATGTTTGTTCACATACAGATAGACAGACAGCATACCAAAAATACTTTTTTCGGTTTCTAGGAATCATAAAACATGTTTTACCAGGGTTATCTCGATTTCAATTTTTTGTCACGAGCACATAGTTCCTCTATAATACATAGCCTATATGCAAGAAAGTAAAAAATCAAGACTAAATCAAACCCCTAAATTTATTAGAACATATTATAATTTATAACAAGTCACTTCATTTATGACGAGTTAACCTTTCACCATGTACTAGACTACAACTCCATACCAACAGTTTGTACTTACAAAATCATCCCTTGAATACTGCTCTGTTCTCATCCTACTAAGTACTAGTTTGATTAATCAGTAATTAGAAATAAAATAGTAACATACATATTATAATGAGGTTTCAATACAACAGGAACTTTAAAGCCTATTTCATATACAGAAAATTCAACCAATATAACAAAACAAAAATTCACAACATACTTAAGTAACAAAATATTTTTCATATACAATAATAGGTAAATAAATTTTCATACATACCCGTACTTGTATTGGTTGCTGTTCTACATCGGCACAAAACACAATTTACCATAAACCTACTACAAAGAGCTACCAAATTTTATAATATTTAGTTTTAAAAAAATGATACATACCAAATTTATGTGCCACAATTCCTTTACTGGATCAATTTAGTTCATCAGGCCTAGTATTCTCTAAGACAAAAACAGTGAACTTTTCAATTTAAAAAAAGTACATTTTCTTGGCAACCGATATGGATATAAAAAGAGACAGTTTTCCAGATAAAATCTTATCTAAAGAACAGGCATATTTCAATGGCCTCTTATTTTGATGAAAATCTGTAACAAGATAGTCAAAATTAAGCATATAAGAGAGCATTGGAGGAAAAATATTTCATTCCATTTATCATACATTCCTAACATACTCACAGAAGGTACAGTGTATCTTCTTACTGGTTACGATGGTAGATAAGGAACTGCCACACTTTCAGCCCATTTTCATTACCAGTTACCTTTCAGTTCTACACCTAAACATTTGGCAATTATTTATATTCTACTAAATTATCCAAAACTATGGCTCATTTTCTTCTTCCTTCTATTACTCAGTATTCAATCTAGTCAGTCTTTTCTTGGAAACTCTCCAATATATTTTAAAATACTTTAGATCATTTAGTTCAAAGTAATGTTGTTTTTACTGGTGCTGTTGGATATTGTTAATTCTTAAATGGGTGAAAGAATGGCAGTTTTATTAACATCCGATTCTTTGCTTGAGTATTTATGTAAGTCCAGCATCCTTCACTCTTGACCACTGACACATAACACAAGTCTACAACTACTAATATCATGGAACATAAAAGCATATAAAAATACAATAATAATATGCAATTAGCTTTTAAACTTCTAGAGATAAATATAAAATGAATAGCCATTAAATGAAACTTAATTTTGTGATATTTTCATAGGCAGAACACTGCCGATACATCATTTTGTTAAAATGCATAAATGTCACATTTTAAAATGTTATAATTCCCATTAATATATTCCTCACATAAAAAAGTGAAATATGCACTGATTTCAAAGTCCTACCTTAAGAAAGCTACACTACATCTATTAAGAATACTCATCTTGCTTTTCCACATTAGACTGCGTTGTATTATTGAATTCTGATGTTTTTGACATCATTTAATTTCCTATTTCAGAGAATAACTGAAACAAAACAAAACAAAGTGTTGGGTGTGTGTGTCACATCTGTGAGCCCATCATCATCACCACCACCGTCTCGAGAATTATTGCCTGTCCTATGCTTTATTTTAACATGGAGTTCAGTGTATGCGTTCCTGAAGAATCTGCAAGCAATGCTGAAGTCGGAATTCAAGTAGACATTCCTAAGATTGAAAATTCAAATTATCAAAAGATAATAAATAGTAGACTTCGGTCAAGATGTCAGCGATTGCAGAAAAAGCTGAAGGAAAAAGAAAACGAGCTCAAAATATTACTGACATTCAGGTAAAAGGTAAGTGTCATATTCTCTCCGTGGCGCGACATCCCCGAAGGGACAAGGCCTACCACCCGACCGCTGCATCATCTACCTATAGGCGGATGGCAGGATTGGAGGGCATGTGGTCAGCATTCCGACACCCACGGCCGTTAAGTGTCATATACTGGAATAATATTATGTTCTAAACAAATAACACAAATATCTGTGTGTGTTTAATGCTTATTTTGACGCAGCAAATGCATAGAAGCAATGCACGGTAATGTATAGGGTATTGCAGCAAGGTGCAGTAGGTGCTGCCATCTCTAATGTCACCGCGTAAGCAAAATTAGCCATATAGGACATGCAGTGTAATTCTCAAGACAGCAGTGATCATCATTGGCAACTGACTCTTGCAGCACTTCATTTTGGTTTGTTTTGTTTCAGGTATTCTCTGAAGAAGGACAAGACATGATGACGAAAACATCAGACATTAATAACATGACATAATCTAACTTGGGAAACCAAGATAAATGTAGCATCTGTCACGGACACCTATGAACTCATTTACTATTAAGAGCAGCTGATAAAAGACTTTGATTCTAGAATGTCCTTACATTCACAACCATATCTTGTTCGTAAAGATTTGATTCCCTTCAAATTTTATTGTGACTGATAATTGTAAGGTAAAGAATTAACAAGAAAGGTGATTAAAGCTAACTCGATATGATAGTCTGATCCTGCACTAAAATGAACAGAAAACAATCTTGCCCACATAACTGAAGCTTTTACATACCACTCCCCAAAATTGAAGATTTTATAGGTATACAAGCATAGTACTTATCACAAGTTCCAAAGACCCATTTCTTTTGTGTAAGGCTTGAAGAC
Organism: Ectobius pallidus; assembly: GCA_964059195.1. Taxonomy (NCBI): domain Eukaryota; kingdom Metazoa; phylum Arthropoda; class Insecta; order Blattodea; family Ectobiidae; genus Ectobius; species Ectobius pallidus. The sequence continues at coordinate 170,321,058 of CAXKWD010000001.1, forward strand.
ATATATATTTAATTGCCAGATTTTATGAATTAAAACACACATGAAAAATGTTACAACTTGCAATATGCATTTCTTTAAAGAGGCCATTCCTCTAAAGGTCCTTGGCCTTCCTCTTACAGTCCTATCCATATATTGGCTGAGCTCTCTTCACTAAGAGTTTTGAGATTGAAGGAATTAATTTTTAGCCCGGTTAATGAGGTCTTGTTTGGCATCTGTCAGTAAGTGCATTCACCTGTTAATACATCTTCTCATGGAAGTTAATATTCCTTGTACATATGAAACTGAACTAAGCTCTGAGACACTACTTCCACTGTAAGACAGGGCCTACCATCCAAACACTGCATCTACCATAGACATATGGCAGGATTGTGATGGGGGGGGGGGGGGGAGGCAACTTGAGGTCATTATGCAGGCTTCCACAGTCATTATTGATGGTTTTAATCACTATAGCCACTACTTTCTTATCAAGAATATCCTGAGTTGTCCTCATGAGGCTCAGTATACTCTATTCCAGATTTCCCTACCTCAGAAAACCTGAGGAGAATAAGGATCAAATCCAGGCCTGTAGATCCATAATCAGCAACGGTAATTACCAGACCATGAAGGCAGTCACATTCCCCGTATGTATAGTGCTATATCTAGCCAATAGTAATCTTAAAACCTTTCGGAGCTGAATTTATATACTGGTGTAAGAATCTTCAAGTGAAGTCATCAGTGGGTTTTAAACTTAAAATGGATGAAGAAAATTTTAGTAAAAGTAGTAGTTTTCATGAATGACAAATTTAATACGATACAAATTTTCACATTTTACATGAAGCATTAGTCTATTGACTGCCTCCATGATATTGTCGTTTGCGTTGCTGGCTGCAAATCTGCAGACTTGGGTTCGATCCCCAGTACCTGCTCAAACTTTTATGTAACAGGAAGGCCTCGTGACACAAACTGAGGAGCTACTTGATAAAGAAGTAGCGGCTCTGAATCAATAAGCCATCAATAATTACCATGGTAGTCTGCATCCTGACCATATGCCCCCCCCCCAATCCTGCCATCTGCCTATGATAGATGATGTGCAATTGGAGGAGGCCTAGTCCCTCAAGGGATATAGCACCATGGAGATTTATATAGTATTTATGCATCAGTAGCAATGAAAAGATTAATAACCAATCTTCAGTTCCTATTCTCAGCACAGTTGGATTTTTTTTCAAAGGTAAGAGGAAAGCAAACCTTCTTTATACCACTAACTATACCACTATAATAATTACTACACCCATCTCCACCCATCTCAATAGCCACACATGCATAAAAAAAAACCTTGTATATACAAAACAATCTAAAAGCATAGATGTTATACAGTAAATTATGACAAGCCTGATAAGGGGCATGTCCACTATCTTTGAACAGTGACATAACTGACACCCTATTATTTACAAAAAAACGAAGCTGGACTTACATAAAACCATGACAATTAAGTTTCTAATTTCTAATCTATGATAACTTACTGAAAATCTCAACTTTATTTAATAAGAAATAAAGACATGAAGCAACGAGTGTGTTAATTATTACAAAATAAAGCTTGCTTCAACCTTATTGGGAAGTTGCTGCTTATCTAGAGGCACTTGGGAGGAGCTGGTATTGTCAGGACAACTTTATAGTTTTATTCAGTTTGCATATAGTACAAGAGCAATTAACCTGCTCTGTACAGTCTATAATAATTTATTTCATTAAAGGATTAAAAAGAAGACCATTCTACTTCAATGTCTGACTACTGAATGAATACATAAGCCATTTGTACCAAAGTTTGCATCGTACAAACCAACCCTTGCCATAATACTCAGAACAAGCAAAGACTTGTGAAAGTAGAGTAGCTAAAGTGTAGTGTGCTTCATTCCAAAGTTAGTCACTTAAGTGGAAGTATACTCTCGTAAGGTACAAAATGGATCCACATTTTATATAAACTGGAGGATCTGCAGTAAATGCTTACAAGTGAAATAAATTAGTGAATTGTATATACTGTTAATGGTAGGTCTGGATTACATACCGTAATTACTCAAGGTGTAACAGATTTTTAAAAATGAAATATTAATCTTAAAATTACTTTACAAAATGGTGCTTTTACTGTGATACAAACTTACGGAATGGTTTCCAATTTTTATATCTTATAGTACATTGGCAGACCTATATATGTTAGAATCTCTAATAATTATAATTCCAAAAGTGCTTACTAGTAATTCTATTGATTTAATAAATTATTCAGAATTATATTAAACTGACTAGTGCATTTAATGATTTAATTGATTTTATAATAAAATTATACACTACAAAGGTATGCTGAAAAATATATCTGTACAGGAATTCAATAAACTGTTTAATCATATTTTAATTTAGTTGATGAAGTATTTTATGATAAAATCAAATCTCCACAGCACATGACAGAAGGGAAATGATAAAGTTGTTAAATATAATTGAAAATAAATAAATAAATAAAAAGTTAAAACAATTTTAAATGAATTAAAGGAAGTAACCTACAAAAAATAACAAAGTTGTATTTAAAATGATACAAGCTTTCACAGCTAATGTACATATAATTGCAGCTTTCCAGGTATCAAGCTTTCAGAAGTTTATTTGGATGTTTCATCTACATCTGTGGCAAATGAAATTTTGGATCAATATTCGACAGATCACAGCTTGAAAGCCAAGCAAGTTTCGACTATAAAGCTACATTTCATGTAAAGAAATTTAGTTGGTAAATGCTACAGAAATGTTATTAAAAATTTCTTGTCTAGAGATGCATTCAAATACCTTAATTTTAATTCATTATTTAATTTGATTTTATATACCTATGTAGTATAGTATTTAAAGATGTATAGGCCATATGGAAGGTTATATTCATATTAAGCTCTAGGAATTCTGTCATTTGTGGCCCTCATGTAAGTTGTCCTGAACCATACTCCTCAGCACTTGTAGGCCTCTGCATCGCTGGTCCCTTACAAGACTCCAGTTCTCAATAAAATTAGTTTTACCTTTGCTTTTAAATTAATAAATTACAATTTCAATTAAATCCATATTTTATTGAAACAAATCAGAATTTTAAACATTGTGGTATTTACTTACAAAGTCTATTCTACAGGAGCCCTGAGCATGTATTTTTATACATGCAAGGAGATCATATGCAGTACACTGACTGACCAATCATAAATTAAATAAAATTTCAAATTTAAATTAAAAAAAAAATGTCACAAGCTTTAAATGAGTCTCCAGAGCACAGTAAACCTAAATGTTAAACACATGCTTATTTTTCAAAATTAATTTGTTTTTTTACAAAAATTCAGAGATATAGTATTAAAAAATTAACAGAAAAGGTTTGAAATCACAATTATATTATGAAAAATAAATAATTTGTCAGTAGATCTGATTTGTTTCCAATATAAATTAATATTATTTGCAGGTAAGGTGCTTAACATTTGTTGTATTATTTATTTTTTGTACACAATTCTGATTTGTTTCCAATAAAAATTAACATTCATTGCAACTAGGTTGCTATATTATTTGGAGTATTGTTTGTCCTTTACACAAATACATGTAACAACTTAACATTAAAGTCCCTGTAAAAAATCAGATCTAATAAAAAGTTTATGAAAAAATTGGTATGCACTACAACTATTACAATATCCGTAATTCATTACAAATGCATTTAAAAATTGTTAAGTTTTAGCTACAAGCGACTATCTACATCCACAATTTTATTGATTTAGAAATACTGAACACATTTCCAATGCAGTTTGCAGTATCAGTGCTAAGAAGAGGATAGTTTTGTGTAAGGATAGAAGAAAAATACTTCCGCTACACGTGAATCTACTTTATTATTAGGTCAGTTAGAGTCACTTCAAATTAAATATTACTGTTGTTTCAAACTCGTTAGGACTAGCTGACCTATCGAGTAATCCTCCAAGCTCACCCTGCAATCTGCAGGAGGCCTTTGCCCTTATAGGATTAATGAGGTTTATTTATTTATTATTACCTTGTTGTTACAAACAATAAATAGCAATCTTTAATTTAAATTTCATTCTGGAATGTAAAAGCTATAATACATGTATAAAAAAAATTGTATTGAAACTTACAAAAATATTTTTAATCTTAGTGCAGAAAAAATAAACACATTAATGAATGGTAAAAAGTAGTGTTCCTTATACAGCCCATGGAAGCCCTTAGAATTCCAGGAGGTTGAGGCTCCCAGGTTTTTAGATCACATGAAGGTGGTAAGGTTGTCAGTCTTATGCACCGGCCACCTTTACTGCCAGGATTGTTCCTGATACTCTTTTTTATTAGAGGCTGATTGGCTCCCAGGACCATAGTGCCACCAGACAGACTAGGCCAATTGAAAAACCCAAGGAATCCAACCTGCGACCTTCTGGTTTGTAGTGTAGCCATGGCATATCGCCTCAATGAATGGTATCCAATATAAATCATATACCGGTATGTCAAATATTCAAGTTAAATGCTCATTAAAAAAAAAAAAAAATCATTGTGCTAGGAGCGTGTGTGATGTTACAGTAAACTATAAAATATGAACCAATACTAATAAATGCATACAAAATAACAAATGGGATATTTCTATATTTCTTAACAAAAATAGTCTAATAAAATTGGAGTGCAGTAAGAACATAACTTATTCACTCATAAATATGGTAAATTTATTCTCTCATTGAACATAAACAAATGGCCAAAAAGTAGGTAAAATCAATTCCCTCTCTACAATATTGTTTCCCTAATTCTTTCCTTTTGGGTGAAACATCAAATAATTCAAAGTAGTACTATTCATAGCCTACAAGAATACTTGCATAATAGAACAGCCCGATTCGAATATCTGCAGTCACCCCTGTCAAGGCTTATCTTGAATATACACACTTAGTTTTCAGTTGAGAAGTAAAGTGTGAGGAAAGAAGCTCTGCAGCAGAGAGACCATAATGTATGTGCTAGGAACAGTAGTTATGTTGGCAGTGCATTTTTACGCTAAATTATCTCTAGATACAGTACGTAGTTTTTTGCCACAAAGGAACTAAAATGCAATGCATTAACAAAACAAGTTACCCTTCTCTGAATCCTCTTGCCTTCATGCGATACCGTTAGATACACAACCTCCACTGAAGGATGTGCCGTTGATTCAGACTAATGTTGCCAACAGAAATACTTTCATTAATGGATAAATGTAATTTAGCTCACTGCGGAGGCATATTCATTTTGTACTGTAGCTGAAGATGTGGACAAAGGTCTACAAAATAAGTTCCGCCACAACTTTGTAAACAATTCATAACATTTAAACTATAATAAGAATCCCATTATTCATTCCATATCCCCAGATTTATACTAAGAATGGGACTCAGCAATATTTCCCTCACTAATGAAAACACATGTAAAAATTGTAAAAAAACATGTATATCTTTATGTGGAAATAAGATATATTGTACTTTATGTCAAAACACTAGGTTAAGAAAAGGCCTGAGGAAAGGATTTATGATGGTCCTACTACTTTTTCTCCTAAAAATTTAGTGCCTTCTGTGTGGAAAAGTATAACAAACATTGAGAAAGTTATAATTAAAATTTTTTGAGAATTTAGCACCACATAAAGCATGATAAATCAATCAACTCAGCATTAACACTGCAACCTGCAACCACACAAATACACATCACAATTTACCAATCTTATGGTGACAGTACGGAACCCATAGAAGAACCAAACCAACAAATTCCCACCGAACATGCAATTATCATACAAGTATGTGGGAGTACTCTTGCCAAGGAACAGGAGACATGTTATTATTACAATAACAGCATGAATATATGCACGCTGAGTTATTATATGCAGTCATTCTGTCATTACATACAATAATGATAATATTATATCCTTGACCATCTTCAAATTTGGTACTTACATAAATGGGACATCAGATTGAATGTTATGAAAACAGTTATATCTTTATTAATTAAATTCTCTTGGAATGGGAAACACAATGAAGTGGAATATTATTAATACATAATATCTCCAAGATCACTCGCTAGTTTATTATAATTTATTACTTACTACTAACCAGTTTTCAAAAGGATATCCCTCTCATCGTCAGCTAAGTTCAACTGCTGAACTTCTGTCTTGTACCACCCAAAATTTTGACATCCCAGGGAAAAACGAGTTAGATCTAATTGGAAAATTCAAACTGCAGGAGCATCATCAGGTGGTACAAGACGGAAGTTTGGCAGTAGGATGTAGATGTTGATGAGAGGGATGTCCTCTTGAAAACCAGTTACTAGTAAGTAACAGATTGCAATGAAGTAGTGAGTGATCTTGGAGATATTATGTATTAATAACAGTTACATCTTCTTTGTTATATTTTCAGAAATGGGTAATAATCTGGTTTTGCAGTAAGTACTGAAATTGGAGATTAAACATTGATTTGTTTTTGTTACAATAAATGTTTAATTTACGTTAATATACAGTGTTAATGTAGCCTACAGTAGAATTCCAATTATCCACATAATGACACACTTTCACATCTTACTAATAATTGAAGTGCAGAGGCTTTCAAACTGGTGTCATGAGATTGGAAAACTTTCGGGATATTAGGCCAGCTATAACCCAGCTTTGGCTATTTAGAGGTAAAGAAACCTGCAGCATGCCTTACATGAATGTAAAGGCTTACTTGACCTGACTGTAAAGCTATTCTGTGCCTAATAAAGATTGTTTCTAGGGAAATTTATGAATCATATTTTTTTTTTTTTGTTCCTTTAACTTCTTCTAGGCCCTTTAGTAAGCAATAGTGTGACCCTGAGGGATGAAGGGACTGTAAAACTGTAGAATCACTTTATTAAACCGGCCTATAGACTTGCTAGGTGTCCACTCAGATCTCTCTGTGTTCTCACAAACCTCTCCCTGTTTTATAGTTACAGAGTCGTGTTGCATACCATCAATAGATTGGTATTGTAAAATAGAAAACATTTACTAAAAATTATTGTATGCATCACTTATGCAAAGACTTTAGCAGGCTCATACCATATTTCAAGCTCTACCATGCCTCGTCCCCGAAGTACTAGATTCGTACGCCTTGCTTTGCGTACTTGTTACATAAATAGCTGTTGTGGATCGAATTATTACAATTTAATGAATCCTTATCTGAATAAATGGATATCTACTGTATACAACATATCTGCAAGTTCACCATTTTAATTATACAATACTTCTATGTGTAAAAACCTCGAGTCCATAAAAAAAATGTGAGTAATATATCCCAACATACAAAACAAACAAATCCTTCACAAATTAATCTGAACTGCAGATATGTACCTTCATATTTATTCAGTTTTATCTACCTTCATGCTCTAACCAAACTTCTTACTAAAAGAAACGTATTTACTTATTGTAAAATATATACATACATATACACACATGGTTTTCATAACTTATTGCTTTGTTCAATTCGTTGATAGTTCTTGTTTGACAAGAACGACAAGAATAATATTTCATAACATATGCAATTTGTAAATTAAAGATATTACGAACATTTGATTAATTTGTCTCCACAATCACCGAATATTGCTGAGAACTTTATTCATGAAACTAATATACAACAGCCATTCTTTTCTTTAAGTACACATATGTAAAAACTCCCTGTCCTCCAAAACCTGACTTCCTTTCTTTCAAACTAAAATCTACAGCAAGTCAACACTTATATATTATAAACACCCAAAAGTTGTAAGAGTTTGGTTCAACATCGTACAGTTCTATAGAGCAGTACCCTTATTTTATTCTCCACTGTGTAGTGGTAAATGGTTATTTAGGCTTTTGTGTTCGGCAATTCTTTTTCAATTCCTTCTATTAAAAGACTTAATGTGTACTCTGCAAAATCACAGATAATTAGACAGACTCTATCTATATGCTGCATGAAGAAAGTAGCATATCACTACTGGAATACTCACAACCTTTCAAGCATAGGCATAGTAGAAATTGTAATTAAAATTCAATGATCTTAAGACATGTAAAAAACTGCATCTCTTACACCTAAGCAAGTAAGATACTCAATTTAAAAAGATAAATTGAAATAAACGTTTCTGTGCCAATACAGCGAGTGTAAACAGGTCAGAAAGAATAATAAAATAGTTAATATTGTCACACAACCTCATAGTATTACAAGGAGTATTTAGTGTGATTATGTAAAAAAAAACACATCACCTAAAATACCCCTCCAAGGCACTTATTACACTTAAAGCTAAGAAATAACGCAACTTAACGCATTGTCAAGATTAAAATTTCTACAGTAATAACATACAGGGTCTGCTTCAAAAAACTGTACGCTATCCATTAAGTGAAACATGAAGTGATAATGCCCAGATGTATCTCAAAACTGCGATCTGCATGTAACAGAATCAACTCCTCAGATCCAGTCAACATAATGTAGAAAAATGAAGGTTTGCCTTCCCTCAAGAAAGAAATTATAAAAGTTTTTATATTGACATGATAAAATATGTTACTGGTATTTTAAATCAGATCAAGCCAACTACAAAATAAATTCCTTTAAAAAAATATACAAAAATTAAATAAATAAACAAACATGTACAATTTTCTCAATTTACAAGCAAGCAAAATAAATCATATATATTGGTACAAGCTTGAAAGAAACTTGTGCAGAAAGGCATGTATTGGTGTAAATATGAAAAGAAGGAAACAAAAAAGTCGAAGTGGTTAAGGAATGCCATTCCTTTGGAGTGAGTTACCACATAAAGGAAAAGGGATCAACTTATTCAATGAATGTCCGATAAATGGCCAATAAATGGATCCATCACCATCGTGGACTTTCACGCTCTGCATAGAGATGCCATCAAAATGACAGCCAGAGTCTCTGCCTTGCATTCCTTGCCAGGGAGGTCCCAGAACAATAGCCTCTGCCACTGATGTAGCAGACAGCATGAAACCATGGCACATGTTCTGGGTGCTTGCCCTTAAAGCTATGTTCACACTGAGGAATTTGTTGCAAGAATATGTGTCCGGGTACATGTATAGCAACCTATTTGCCACAAGTCGTAAACCTATTGAACATATTCCTAGATCCCGGACACAAACAGTGAATAAAATGTACCAGAAACAAGGTTTCGCCACAAGTTCTTGTTTACGCTCCGAAAGCGAAAACATTGAACAGATCCCAGCGAAAATACTATTTGCGAATGTGCTATATCATGTTTCTTGTGACAGTTGACTCTGTTTGTGGTTATGATCAATCCCATGAGATATATTGCTACGTTCACACTGTTTATTTTACGAAATCGCCGATATTTTGCTATGGAGTGCTCTAAATAGAACATAAGTCGATGTAGAAGTATTCTCCCTCACATTCATAATCCCTTTGCAGAAAATTTGAATTTAGGCCTAAGTTATAGGCACACTTCTTCCTTGAAGAGATTCTGTGTTTAATATGAAATAATCAAGAGAACATCTATACTATTTTCACTTTAAGTTCAAAGTAGATGTAAACAAACTCTAAAGTACCACTCCGCCGAGCATGTGACAAACCATGTGGAGTTTTACCCGCCACGGAATGAGGATTTGTGTGTATTCCAGTGTTCTCAATAGTACTTTTAAAATATTTTTTATGACAGGCACCATTGTTGAAAAATGTGATATTTATTTTGAAAAGATCGATACATCTGTACAAAATTAGGCTTAATATTAGTATTTAAGAAAGTCATAAACAGTTAACAAGAAGATATTAACGAGTATAAAAAATTACTCTCAGTTTGCAATGTTGGCTGCCCACTTCAGAGGCGTTTCCTTGTTGAATTCATTAATTTCTGTTTGTAACCGCCCCAATCCTATCAGAGCTGTAAGTTACATTTAACTTTTGACGAAATTTCTAGCACACGACTTTCTTGTCCTCACGTACGAGTTGTAAAACCGATATAAATAAATAAATGAACGTATATTCAGCAGGTCTTACCAAGTTATTGGGAAGGGATTGTGGCAAGTTCATTCCAAGATGGCGTACTTGAGCATTCACACAGCTGTCGTAAACGCCTACAATTTACATCTGTTGTAACGGTTTAATTAGTTCACTTAGTTATTATGCGTCATGAAAACCTGATCAAATTAATTTTGTTTCATATACAGATATGCTTCAGAAACGTGTTTTTAAATTTCTCTGCACGAAAATAGCTACAAAAAGGTACGGTTTGAACCGAACTATTTTATTAAAAGCAAGAGTATGCATACAAAGCAGCAAAAGTTACAGTTCGTCCACTAGCCAATGAGGCGCTACCTTGTCACGTGGCTTTGTTTACATCTACTTTGAACTTAAAGTGAAATTAGTATACATGTGCTTACTGAAAAAATTGATGAAATAGAAAAGATATTAGAACAGTATCAGAATTGAATTAGGCCTAGGCGGGATTCGTGGCAGATGATGTGTCTGTGTAGATCTTGAAGCATATTTTCAACGAAGCTGTCACATATAGCCTAATATGTGGTAAATGAAGGGTAGGCACTTCTAGCACCTCTTATAAACAGTTTAAGCACAATAATATACAAGTTTAGTATGGATTATACAGTTATTTTGCGAGGTTAAACAAACCCTTTCTCTATCGACTACAATGGATCGAAGTTATCGGCTATCGTTTCAACACCTGCCGATTGGCTTGACTGCGAAACTGCGGGCTCATAAAACACGCTCTGCTAAAGAAAGTTAAGCAAGCTTGAATTTACAAAAATTTATGCGACCAAACACATCTTTAAAGTTAAAATATTAATGGCTAATAAACCATTCTTACCGTAAAATTCAGAATTAAAAATACTGACTGCCCAGATAAATATAAATCCCCGCTTTTTACTGCCGACTAACGTGATCCTATAGCTCGGAAGATTTAATCAGCATTAGTACAGTATAATATTGTCATTTTCTTCCGCAAATTGAGTGTTTGTGGGTTACAAACTTGTTCTGGGTGAATCATCAATTCATTTAAAGCAGAAAAAAGAAAACGTTTATGCATCTAAAGCAATACTTGTGCCTGACAACAAATTCCTCAGTGTGAACGCTCACATGGGATATTTGTGCAAAGAACATGTACTTAGGATAAGTATCCAGAGACAAGAATCACGGAAATGGATCTGGAATTTGTTTGGAGTATTTGTGTCTGCAACAAATTCCTCAGTGTGAACGTACCATTAGGAGAAGTTCTGCACAACTCCATGCATCTCAAAATTCAGAACTGATTGCAGAAGGCATGAGAACTCAAGGCTTCAAAGTGTATTACTATGAAGAAGTTCATGGTCTAGCTACCAATGGCAGCACTAGACGCATTGACATAAATGCATTCAAGCCTTCTGCCAGAAGAGGCATCATAGTTTACCCTACTGTCCAATTTGAGACCCATATTGGATAGCCTGAAGAAGCTGGTGTAAAGAAAAAAGCCATTTATGAGCCCATCAATCCATACTACTAAAATGCATATAATCTTAACAAGATCTCGGTCATTGGCCTAATGGTAGGGGCGAGAGGCACAGTCTCCAAAAAAATTGCATCAGTTTTGGGTTTCTTACAGGCTGGACAGAAAACTGCTTTATAGCATCAAAGTTGCTGCAATTTAGAGGATTGGTGGCAATTTTAAGAAACCATTTATTCAGTACTTAATGCATGGTATATTTTCTTTTCATATTTTTAAATAGCAGAAAAATATTGTTATGACTTAACTGTAACTGTTCATACTTCTTGTTAAGCAGCCCTTGATTGGGGGAAGTTAAAATAAATAAAATATAATACAAGTAACACATACACTATATAGGACAATTGCTAGAATGCTACAGTAAGCTAGCTGATTGATAAAACATTATATTGTCAGACTAAGATTATTTTAAGAAAATTATTTTCCATTATATTCCAAAACTCAAACCATGATGAATCTCAAATCACTCATCATAGGCGAAGAAGAAAGAATCAGAACCGAACTACTTATAATTAGGTTGACTACTGAAAGAAGAATAGGATCTAGGAAACAGTGAGAGATCCATCTTGGGCTACATTACCACTTCAAGGGAGATGCTCTCCAGACTGGGGGCTCCTGTACTGTCACACCCCTCACACACTCATGAGCATTGTTGCGGCGGCTGCAGCCTCATCAGTTTACGGCATCTTGACCTTGCAGATGAGAGCCAACTTTTGGACGGTCAGAGGCGGTCCCTGCGGAAAGACTCCCAGCGAGCATCGTCTGACTCGTGTGTTAAATAGCGGATGCCAACCTGCTGTTCAAGCCTCCTCAGGTCACACCATGTTTGGTAGTCCTGTAACATTACAATACTTCTAGCAACTTCTGGAAACAACTGCGCAGTCAATATTTTAAATTTACTTGTGAAAGATAATACTGCCAATACTGAAGTTGTAATATAGTACTGAGAACTGAAATTTATTTTTGTTGTAATCTGAAAAGCATGGTGTATAAAAACTTACAAAACCGAGGACCTAAAAGATGATATCACTGAAGGCTTTGCTATAACAAACATTTTTACTCCACTGCAATGAATTGCGATTCAAGATTAATATAAATTATCTTGGTTTTACATTACATTATTAAAATTTTTATTCAAATCATAATACAGTAGAACCCCGATAATTCGAGCTAATTGGGGCTGAGGCTACCTTGAATTACAAAAAACTCGGATTATACGGAAATTTCACTAAATCAATGGGTAAATCGCAAATAAATGTTTAATGAGCACAATAATGGTTTCAATAATAAATAAATAAACAATATAGTAGGCCTATATACCTGATGCCTGTATGTATATATTGTCAAACATTTCCAATTTGGTACATCGGCATCCTTTAAGGATTAAGTCATTGTCTGACCCTTAATGGAGTGGAACGGTAAAGCGATGCTACTAGGAAAACACTTTTAATTACCATTGTAGGGATTACTGTAACAATACAGTATTCTTTTCTGAAAGGCTGGAGAAATATGCACTGTGCAATTGATTGACACGAGGTCCCGACAAAGAAAAATCGAACCTAACGGTTTCTGTCAATCTGTAATAGAAATGCATTAGCAGTCTGAAGTCAAGGTTATTTCTGTGTATTATGAACAAAAACCCTAAGTGGGACAGTTTTACCTGCATTTTTGTACATGGAAAAATTGAAAGAAAGCTCAAAATGTAACACATTCGGAAGTGCGTAAAACTTACTTGCGGACACCGTATAAAAACGGGATTTTACTCTAGTTTTATGGACAATTTTAATTTTCTTAAGACCAGCTCGAATTACACGGAACCTTGAAATACCGGGGCTTGAATTACCGAGGCTCTACTGTAATCAGAAAATACACCTTCAAATGGCAGTTTGAATGGGTTAACATATAAATTACCACAGTTTTCAATTCATTTTAATTACTGTTTCCTTTTTTGTATTGTTCTTAAAACTTATATCAAGAATTTGGTGGTACTTATTTCAGTATCTAAATGAGAACAATTTTTTTTTTTATATTTTAATGAATACTGATTGATTTTAATTCCACAAAATAATTAAAATTAATCCATACTTGTTAAAGAAGAAATTATTGGTCAGTTGTCCATTTGTGTGAAATATATAGATATTATGCAAAATATAATTACCTAATTAGATTATCTCAAATATTTTAGAAGTTACACAAAATTAGAATCAAGAAAGTGAATACTGTAAGAATTATTGAAAGATCAACAAGAAGGCTTTCAAGGTCATAAATTTCTAACTGTTAGGTACACAGTGAAACCTCTACTTTATATTTCTACAAGACACTGTAAAAAGATGCAAAATCGAGGAAAGTGTAGAATCAAGGGACAGTAATAGGATAGTATTCAGGCAAAACTGAAGAGAATGCAACAATTCGATCGGTCAATCTACTAGGTTTCCTTTTCATAACTTACCTGTAACCAAACATGAGCAAGAGATTTGGCAACTGTGTATCGCTTCCTCTGCTTGACTTGTAACAGATTGTTAATCAGATCGATAGCTGAAAACGCAGAAAAAATATATTAATACAGAGCTCTGGTTAATAAAAATAAGTAAGTATATTTAATAGAATGTTAAAGCTCGTGGTATCCCACTATTTATTAACCCTCTTGCTGCCGCACGTCGATCAGATCGACGTTGCTTGCCCGACGTTTAATTGCCAAGTTCAAACTTGGCAGTAGGGGTGAAAAATGCCGGACTTCTACGCCTTCAAATACTAGCTTTTAGAAAATAAATAATTAAAAATGAAATTTTAAAGCTAGAATTATAGTCTAAAAAGTTGATTTTACCAGATTAATTTCTCATCAATAATACATTAAGAAAAATAATTTTCCGATAGTGAATCGATATCTAGCCCATATTTAATTACAGCAACAAAGAATAATAATTTTTTCGTCATAATTGGAGATCAAATATAAGACATTTTAATCGGAATGATAAGAACGGCAGTTTAGCACTATAAAAATACATTCAATTACAAATAAAATAAGTATAAACATTCCTTTAAAACTATATTATGTTGTATAGAAATATGCAAAATGTAACTCACCAGTATCCATTATTGGAGTGTGATTTGCATCAAAAATCAATACCTCTTTAGTTATGATCATGGTTTTGCCGCACAAGTTTTACCACTGCACCGTGGATCATCTAACTCTCATTTGCATATGTACACAAAATATTAATGATAATTGATCGTGTCTGCTCATGAGATAATTAAAAATAAAACACTATTTAACGCAAAAAATTGAAGTTAAACACTTCAAGCCACGGTACACTGCATTTATTCCACTGAAATAAATTATGATGATATTATTTAGTTATGAATTATTAGTTTTGTTTTACTTAGGGCACTTATGTAAATTAGTGCATTTAGGATTTAATCCCTTCTCACATTTTACGAGCACTGTACGCGAGATGCCTCATCACTGTCACTGTCCCTTTGATTATTTGCAACGACATCAAAATTGGTGAGAGTTGTAAATACCGTCCTTCAAATAACAAAAGAACCCTCTGAATGTCCTTGAAACATACTGTCAGAAAGAAGAAGGTTTCCTCTTTTCAGTGGCATAACGCGCATCCCTATAAGGTGTTTCAAAAATATGTTTACAATCTCAGAAACACAGTGTCGATGAGATCGTCGCTGGCACACTTCACACTGAACAGGGCTGTCGACTGTATCGTCGCGCGGCATTATACGAGTAGGAATTGTTTAAAGGGCTCGGCACCAAGAGGGTTAAATCACTGTTTTATACTTGAAATTCTATTTAAAATTTTAAGCTTTAAAAGGCATTCTGAAATCTCTGAGTAAAAATAAAAATACTAGTTTCAGAAAACTATTTGCATGTCTACAAAGATGAAAATTCATATTAAAGTAAAATTTTAAGTTTATATTTATTTTAAGATTGTATTTATGTCACATTCAGTATTCTTTGCAGTTTTTTCATGTGTGAATGTCTTTCTATTTTCAATTTGCGACAGTAACACCGACATACAAATACAGTGTGGTGACCAATTATGCAGCCCTTAAGATATCCTTGGGGTGATAATGATTATGACTATGGGCTGGTAGTTTATGAAAAATCATATTTTTAATAATGCACTCTATTACAAGCTGGTGTTAAAATGTGTACAAGACATGAAAGAAATAACAGAAAATCAATGGCCTAATTTATATATCGTTGCATATTTTGTTAGTTTTGTGACAATGCGACAATATTTGCTTGATATTAACATATTTATGCATATTTTATTAATTTGTCAGATTTTTATTGTCATATTTCTAATAGATTTTAAATAATGTGCATATCTCTGTTAAATCAAGCTTATTTGGCTAAGTGAATGTTTTGAGAATTGACTGTACAATAATTGACAGTACACAGGCTTATGTTTTCAAAACTGATGATATAATATTACAGCGATGTTACACTCCATTAGCTTTCAATTGACTAAAATTTATTTTACACAACTATTATGTTTTGTAATTTATAATCCAATTCAACTAACAAGAGAACATAAAGTATTAAAAAGAAGTGTTTAAAAATATATTTCAAGTCAGTGGATTAAAGTTAAAATCACTACACAACGTTTAAATAGGTATGATGGTGATATAGGGGACGAATGGCTGGATGTAATGAGGAGACTGAAAAGGAAAGTTCCAGTGTTAAAAATTCCCCAGCCACCAGCAGAATGCATAGAGGAAGGAATGTTTGACATTCCAAAGAACTGGAAAGAAAGACATTTGAGAAACAGTGTTTTTATTGATGGTTACCATTTCGAAACTCAATCTTCAAGTCACCTGAGGAAGACTCCAGGGGAGAGTTGAAACGTTGTGTAGTGATTTTAACTTTAATCCACTGACTTGAAATATATTTTTAAACACTTCTTTTTATTGGATTTGTATCAGTGGAAATTTGGGACCAATATGGATCTTTCATAAAGTATTAAAATTACTTAAATGATAGAGCATACTTCAACGGTTCTGGAGCGTATTTGCATGCATATTTCGTGTTCTGACAATAAAGCATTAACTTCCGGGCCTTAATAATGGCTTTCCATACTCTTACTGCCATTTTATATTTAGAAATTCAATTTTTCAGGTTTTTCCCTCTCTGAAAATGGATTAAACAATTTTGTTTAAATTCTGTGCACTAGCTATTGTAAAAAGACCTGTTTGACACATTTCACTGAAAATGGCCGAAGGGAAGTTATGAGCTAATTTCCACAGCCATAAAACTAATAAACATGGTTTTGCACGAACCTGAGGCAACTGGATGTTCACCCTCCCAAAGAAGCCTCTAAACTACAAGAAGCAAGGAAATAGCAAGCTCCACGGTTAGGATAGAGGAAGGCCTATGGTTTTTTATTACTCCATGTCCCCAGTTCTACAGTATTCTACCTTTCACCTGGGTTCTGAAGACAAGTACAAGTTACAACTTGTGAATTCCTACTACTCGTAAAATTATTCAAAGCAGAAATATTTTCAATTTGTCTATGATGATCTGTGTGGCCATCCAAATAACAAAAGAATAAAAATCAGAATTAATACATACATCTAAAGACAGAACATTCATATTCTTACAATCCACTGCATCACAAAAATAACTTACCATCTGAAGAGATTTCCTTCCATGGATTTGGTGGGTACATGAAGGCTGCATTCTGAATCTGTTCATTTATATCTTCATCCTCATTGAAGGGGAATGTACCACTCAGACTGACATACACGATCACGCCAACACTCCACATATCCAGTGAGCGATCATAACCCTTGTTACGAAGAACCTCTGGGGCTGTAAAGGCAAAAAATACACTTTGTAACTTTTAGCAAAAATGGATATATAACTATTCCATTCTTGAAATGCATTAAGGTCCACTGTTACACTCACTACAAAATACAATTATAGCCAAATCATATTTGATTCATTTAGTTTTATAAGTTTTCAGATGAAAATTTGAAATGAACGTATGTTCCCAGTCCAATTCATTTCAGAAGGATCCAAGGTGCAGAGAAAGTCATATTAGTAGCAATAAATTCCAAGAGATAGCGCTGGGTCAAATTTCGGCACTTCTTTCTGTGCATCTCTGTGCCAAGGCACACATAACCTGCCATCTTGTCAACACTTCTCGCTTAACACTTGCTACAACATGATTTATTGTAATATTATAATTCTTCCTATGAAAACTGAGAGAATAATTTGAAATGTAGAAGAATGCATTAAAAAGGAGGAAGAGAGATGAAGGAAGTTTATATACCTCATAAAAGCTATTGTTAAATTTGGGAGTAGGGAAAATGCCCATCACACAGGTTAGTTATAACGTTATTGCTTACAGATTACCATTAATTTCTACTTTGTAAATACTTATTTCAAGTAACTGAGTGGGTAAGTGTGCTGTTTACCAACAAACATGCTTTAACATAGGGATCTTTACCATGCCAGTTGTCTGAGAATTTGCCAGAAGGGGCGAATACACACTTGTTGCCAAGGCCCCTATTAAATAATGAGGATTTTTTTTTCATGCTTTACTTACTTATTTACTCAATGAGAATAGACAATTCCTAAGCAAGCTAAAGGAATATTATCTATTTTATGGAATCTGGAGGTTCATTGCTGCGCTTACATGAGTCTGCCATTCACCCTATTCTAAGCTAATGCCGTCTAACTATACCTTGCAAATCCTACTACGTCTAAGTTTTCCAAGTGATCTCTACCCTTCGGTTCGCCCAGTGAATATTTCTGAGATATATCTTTCCTGTCCTATAAACACCCAGCATTTGTTAAGGTCATGGCTGGTAGAACTTACCAAGATAGGCTGGAGTTCCAACAACTGATCGACGGAAGGACTTCTCACCAATAATTCTGGCAAAGCCGAAATCACACAACTTCACTTGTGGGAAATCAGAGTCAGAGCTCAGGAGTACATTCTCTGGTTTCAAGTCACAGTGTACAATGTTCTCACTGTGCAGATGTTTCAAGGCTATAAGAATCTGAAGCCAAGAAAGAAGAGATCATTTAATTTCATGTACAGGTTAACTGATGTTTACTAAGAGTACCATATTTATGGAGTATTACTAATAATCCATGTGTAACATTTATACCAGGAATATACACACCCAAAGAGAAAAATTTACTAATAATCCCTGCATAAAAGATTGAATGTGTGCAACACTTCACACAGGCTAACACCCTTGCATAAACTTGATGTATTTTTTTTTTATATATTTTGATTTTGATGTAAATGATACAGATGGCTAATATCTGTAACAGCCAATCGTTTCATAGATTTCTTGAGATTGAATTTTGAGGTTATGCATCCATTCTTAAGGGAATTTGTGTAATTATTAACAGTGTTCCTTGTTTGTGTGACATATTATAATTTTATCTATGATTACAGCTTTCTGAAATCAATTTAATGAAATAACTGAAACTAGATTTTCTCATGGCAGATGACATACTGCTATTTGTTCACTGCTCAGATGGATGGAGACCAGTGGCGCCGACTCCATGGGGCCTGAGGGGGCCCGAGCCCCCCCAATAATTTAAGAAAATTATTAGTTATATTATGCTTTGTAAAATCACAAAATTATGTTGGTATTTTTTATTTTCCTTGTTTGACGATAGTTACCTTTTAAAATACATTCAGTAATGAGTTAAAACAAATAATTATTATGGTAGTAAGCAGGTTAACTGAAAACGAGCGGTGTGAATCATGATAGTGTTACGGTTCTGCGGGCACACTTAGAATTTGTCCCGGTGCGCGAACCTTCGTGTAAGGTCTGGCGGGCCAGCGCTGCGGCCACGGCAACATCAAAAGGACTGGAGCAGAAGTGCCTGGAACCCTCCACCTCGCGTCGCCTTGACGCTTCGAGACATTACGACGCCGTGGCTATATAAAGCCCACCCTGCTGGAGCAGTCATTCAGTGTGGATAGTTTCGTTCAGTGCATGCTGCAGACGTGTTTAGCGTTCCGACTTTAGTGTTTAGTGGACTCTTTTATATGACTATATTTTATTCGTTTACTTTAGTCTCTTAGTGTATTGTGAATTAAGTTTGCAATGGATAAATTTGTTACCAAAAAGGTGCGCTTGGAAGTTGATGATACTGCAAGTCAACCTCCGACAATAATTGTGTCGTCAATTGCTTCGTCGTCTTCAGGCGAGAACTGTTCACAGCCAAAACCTGGACAATCCGGTAAGGGAAGATCATTTCAGAAGTCTTGGTTGATCAAATATACATGGCTAGAATATGAAGCATCTACCGAAAAAGTTTTTTGCAAAACCTGCAAAGAGGCAGATGCTAAAAATCTATTACAATTTTCTTCAAAAAAAAGAAGATGCATTTATTTCCGTAGGGTTTTCTAACTTGTAAAAGGCTTTGGAAAAATTCCGTCTTCATGAAAATACGTTTACGCATAAAGAAGGTGTTCTGAAACTAAATGCCATCACTAACCGAAGTGTGGCCTCCCAATTGAATGAACAGTTAGATAGTGATATGAAGAAAGGCCGTTTAGCTCTTGAGACAATTTTTACTACCGTGCAATTTCTATGCCGACAAGGCCTAGCAATTAGAGGGCACGAAGATGTAAACTCAAATTTTTTTCAATTGTTGGAACTCCGAAAGAATGACGTACCTGAGTTAAAAGATTGGTTAGGGCGTTCGGGGTATAAGTGGACGTCCCACGATATTTAAAACGAGATCATTGATCTACTAGGAAAGTCTGTGTTGAGAAAAGTATTGGCTTCAATCAAGAAGACTGAACATTTTTCTATTATGGTTGACGAAACAAGTGATTCTTCGATTCACGAACAAGTGTCATTTTGTATTCGTACTGTCAATGATTCCTTAATTATCAACGAAGACTTTATTGGCTTATACGAGACCCCCAACACTGAATCACAAACTCTGTTTAGTATTTTAAAAGACGTATTTGCTCGTCTTGATTTGTCAATGGATAACTTAAGAGGACAGTGCTATGATGGTGCCTCGAATATGAGAGGTAAGTTCAAAGGACTAAAAAAGTTAGTTTTGGATATACAGTAAAACCCCGATTTAACGCAACCTCGATTTAACGTTTTCCCGCATTTAACGTTAAATTTTGAAAACCCCAACATTACCACATATAAATGAATGTATAAGAAATTCGATTTAACATTATTCCTTTTACTGCAAAACCCGCTTTTAACGTATACAATTTTTGGCTATCAAGTTTTTTTTCCCCGGAAATCTCAGAAAAATGCTAAAATGTAATCTTTGATATATCACGCTTTACAGAGATCTGGCAACATGGGTAAGCCTCCCTCTCCCCTTTGTGCTAACTGCCGATTCCTGTAGCGTCCGGCTGACCGCGTGGTGCGTGACCTTGGTAGCTTACTCGCGTGGCCCGTTTGCTTTTGTGCTTCCCGCGTGTACCATGTAAGCAAGCGTACATCTTATCGTGGTTTACGAAGCTTTCCCCTTATTTTATACATTACCGTTAATTTTGAAGCTTGAGTGATTGCTACAAAGAGGAAAACACTGTCTCTCAGTGACAAAGTGCGTATTATACGCGAAGTTGAAAAAATCCAGCGGTTAAGGTATCCGAAATGGCGAGGCGGTTAGGCATGGCTACATCAACCTTGGCAGGAATTTTGAAAAACAAGACCAACATTTTAGACGAGGAAGGAAAATGTGGCTCAACATCTAAGAAGAGGGCAAAACTTGGCATAGAAGACTTCAAAGCTTCGAATGGATGGCTGGATCAATTTAATAAGAGGCATGGCATTACTTGCAGGGCAGTGTGTGGGGAGAGTGCTGTTGTTAATGATGACACTGTGCAGCACTGGAAGACAAACACTCTACCATCCCTACTGGAAGGCTATGATCCGCGAGATATTTATAATGTTGATGAAACTGGACTCTTTTACCACCTAATGCCTGCTAGAACTCTAAGCCTAAAAGGTGAAGCATGTCATGGTGGCAAACTCAGTAACTCTTCTAGATTTTTTCAGAAAATAGAAAGTTATGTTTGCTATTAGATATTCCTTTTAAGCTAAGGGGAAAAAACATAATTCCAAAATTGCCTGTTGGGCCTAAAACGGCTCTTTTCAGAGCCAACAGGGACCTAACGGGGAAGTGATGTGACTAATATATATTATAATCCATGTGCTTGTATCACGTTTTAATACAATGTAATCTGACACTGTCCATAGCAACATATTGTTGCTCATGACAATAATAAATCAATCAATCAATTAATATAACCTCTCCTTCCCAAATCGACCTCTTCCGTCACTTGGCGAGTCCCGAGTAAAGCTAAAGAGGCTCTGGTGATTGTATTTCAATTGCATTGAATACAATAACATTAATAGCACAGTATAACATGCAGCACGACAGTGAGCTACATTACTGGCGTTGAGCAGCAGCCGGCCGGTCTTCAACAGCTTGCTAGATGATAGGTTGCTGGCAGGCAGGTGGCTAAGGAAAGGTAGGGGAAGCTGCCGTGGTCATAGCAGTGGAAGGGGAGCCTGAACATGGCAAGTATTTGTCTTTCACCTTGAATGCCATTAAATTAAGTTTTTTTACATTAGTTCTTCTTTGATGTCTTAAAAATAGCAAAACCCCTATTTAGTGTAAACCCCCATTTAAGGTAAAAAATTTTGTACCCCCAGAAAAACGTTAAATGGGGGTTCTACTGTACAACCAAAAGCACGTTATGTGCACTGCACTGCTCACAGTTTAAACTTGGCAGTTGTAGACAGTCTCCGCCATCTTACGTCTATGAGGGATATTATGGCCTTAGCCAAGGACTTAATAAACACCGTAAGGGAATCCAACAAAAGGATGGGACTTTTCAGAAGCATACGCTGTGAGAGCACCAACGACCAAGCTGGTCTACGACCCCTTTGCCCGACTCGATGGACTATGCGAGCTTCTAGTATCTTGAGAATATTGAAAAACTTTGAAGAACTTCTAGAGTTTTTTGAAACATTTTCTGCAGAGGACAAAACAGAGGCAGGTTACAAATGAACCGCTCGGGGGAACAAAATGGTAAGTGCCAAATGGGGTGTGTTGAAAAAGAGAGCAAATAAATTTCTCATTAACCTAGAAATCTGAATAATTTTATTTTCAGCTCAATTTTCTACTCAATACGTTTGAACATATAGAGATCAATACCTATCACCTACCAATCTGTTACACCAAACAAGCTGGAAAGTCAGAAATTCCTTGTTTCATGGCAGTGGCAGTTACCATTTTGTTCCCCCGAGCAGCTCAAATGTGCAGGCTACCTTGAGTCAATGTTACAATTCAAAACTTATTTCTTTTTACGTCTTTATTGCCATGCAATGAACCCAGTAGAGGATGTCAATGAAAAAATTCAATGCCCTCATCTAAGTGTTGCTGATCTGGAAAAAATATATGAGGGCTTGATTTGTATATTGAATGGAAGGCGTGATAGTTTTGAACACTTTTGGGAATTGTGTTTAAAAGAAAAACCTTCACAAGTTGATGATCCTTCGCTTCCTCGGAATCGACGTAAACCAAAGAAGTATGAAAACAACGAAGCCAGCTCACCGCACACTTTCAAAACCCCAAAGGAATACTACAAAGCTATTTACATTGAAGTTTGTGAAACGGTGCAATCTTGCATTACTGAGCGGTTTGCATCAACTAGACTCACACAGGTCATTGCAGTTGAACAAGAGTGCTTGCTTTTAGTAAACAGAGGTGAAACAAATTTTGAAAAATCAACTGAGTTTTTCAAAAATGACCTAGACATTGAGAGACTGCGCTTACACTTGAATATGTTATCCGATATCGCTAATAAAAAACAACTGGTCTTAAAAAACATGCGTGATGTGAGAAAGTACATTACACAAGAGCCTGCAGTTGGAGAAATGTTATGTGAAGTAGTGAAGTGCATTAAGCTTCTCCAAGTAGTTCCAATCACGACAGCAACAGCAGAACGGTCACTTAGCGCCCTTAGACGTCTGAAGTCATATCTCCGATCAACAATGGGACAGAAGCGATTGAACAACTTGGCTGTTCTTCAAGCCCACCGAGATGTTTTGGATGAATTGGATATCCGACCAGTCATCAACGACTTCATATTCAGTAATCCAGTCAGACGGTCGACATTTGCACCTTTCTAAAGACACTCTAGCCCTAATAATGGTATTTAGAGCAATATTAAAAATCTTTATAAAATAGAGAATTAAATACATACAGAATGTTAAATTTTCAGTTTTGAAATATTAGTACTAGTTTAGTACTGTATTTCTATATTACTATAGTACTGTATTAGTTATTTTCAAATACTTAAATATTTTTAGGGTGTAAGACCCAATTAAAGCCAGTTATTTACATACTTTTTGACTGAAAGTATTAGGCATACTGTATTAACTTTATTAACTGTATTAAAGCATTAACTTTGAGATATTGTTTTTATTTAATGAACCCTCAGCCTTATTCAAAGTAAGCTTAAATTAGCTATTTCACTTATTAATCAAAGTGCTATTACTGTGCGACAGCAATATTTTATGTTTTATTCTTTTAATGATAGTTTAGGATTTATTTAAATATAATTTCAGTCTTTTCAGAGCTATATATTCACTGCTCTGTAATAGTCTATAAGCATAATTATTACTGTAAATTAAATTAGCTTTTTACAAAAATACCGTGCATGTTTATGTTTTGTTTCTTTTTTCAAAGCCAAAAAGTGTTTCAGGCTTGTCGAGTTTCCCGGAGTGTGGAGTTATAGAGAGTCGAGTTTTCGGGGTTCTAATGTTGATCATATGACTCTAAAATACTTAAAAAAAACTTTAAAACTCACTAATTTTCATCTAAAATTTAGAAAATTTCCCGGGGCAGGACCCTGGTATGGGCCCCCCCAATATTTTTTATAAGTCGGCGCCCCTGATGGAGACAATGGCAGACCTCAAGCACATGCTTCCTTAACTGCCACGGGCAAGAAACGTCTTCCCCAGCATGACATGTTTCGCATTCAAACCAGGCAGTTATACAGGGAGTATTAAATAACAGGGCTTACTGTAGAAATTGCACGGTGATCAACCAAATAACCGTTCAACGCATATGTAAGAAACTTTTATTAGTAAGGCTGATGAAGTGTAAGATGTTTCAGTGTTGAGAGACATATCAAATTTTCTTAAAATTCATCTTTCTCCAATTCTTTTTCCTTTCCTTACTCACTTATTCCTTTTTCACATGTCCCATGGTCAAATTTTCTGCCCGAATTTCTACAAAACAACAAGGTAGATTATGTGACATCAACAAATTGCTGTTGTATACAAACTTTACTCTTTATTTATTTTCCATTCACTTTTATTTATTAAATAGATAAAGGCATGTTTCTAATTTTCCATTCAGAAATATATCAACTAATGAGCATAGTTCTCTCTTCACATGATCTGCATAATGCAGACACATAGCAGCTTCCTTCAAGCACCTGTTTTCAGTGCTGTGACTAAGCAAACATTTTTGAAAAAGTTACTGTAGAATAAAATATCAAAGCTAAGTAGGTTAAATGTATATGAGCTTCAATTTAAAAATAATACACAGAGCATCCTGGGATTCTACCAAAACATTCGGAGGGATTGTAGAGTGGACTCAGACAAACGTTTTGACTCAAAACAACCTTGAAAGCTGTACTATATCTAACTACAAATTAATAACTAGTTTCTGCAGAGAGATACATAGAGGGGGAGGAATAGCTATTTATGGAAGGAATGACGTCACTACACAGTTAATTGACATTAGTCATAGTTATAGTAAAGAAAAAGTTTGTGAAATAGCTGCTATAAAGGTAAAAATCAATACAAAAAACTTAATAATTACAGGAGCCTATAGATCCCCTAACGCTAAAATTGATGAATTCTTACCTATACTGGATGAATGTCTAATAAAACTTAAGAAAAAATGTACAAATTTGGTGTTACTTGGAGACTTAAATATAAACCTAGATGAAGAGAACGTAAATTATAGGAAATTTGAAGACATACTCTCCATGCACCACATCAAAGAAACAATATTCTCCCCGACAAGAGTTACACATAGCACATCTCGGATAATAGACCACATAATTAGAGATTTAGATGACACTGTTTTCAAAGTTGATGTAGTAGACAACTTCCTATCAGATCATAAAGCACAATATATAGACATAAAAATTATGCACACTAACTCAAACATATACAAAAAACCTGAATACAAAGAATACCGTAAACTAACAGAAAAAAACCTAAAGCTTCTATCATCCATGTTAGATAATCACAACTGGGAGAGGGTTATAAAGACTGGTGACATCAATGAAAAATGGAACATGTTCTATGGGGACCTCGGAAATAGACTTAATAATGCATGTCCTATAATAAAAAAGAAATGTAAAAACAATACTAGTAAAGTCAAATTTAAACTACCACCAGATACTATGAAATTAAGGAAAAATATGAAAGATATGTACCTACTTTATAGGAATACGTGTGAAAATAGACACAATATCAAGTACAAAGAATTAAAAAAAGGGTACATAAAAGCGTTAAACAAAATCAAAACAGAAAGCTATGAAAACAAACTTCTAAATTCAAATAACAAACAAAAAACCGCATGGGGGATTGTAAATGAAGCTAGAATAAATAATAATAAAGATATTGAAAACATTGAACTTAATATAAACAACTGTATTGAAAATAGGCCAGAACAAGTAAGCAACATTTTCAATGAATATTTCATAAATGTGACTGAGACACTGTCGAAAAATACACATCCAACATATACCAACACAGATAAGACAATAAGTAACTCAATCTTTTTAGCACCAGTGACCAAGGAAGAGGTGTTAAAAATTATAAATAGCTCTAAACTAAAATACTCTTGTGGATGGGATGGCATAAACACAATCATACTCAGATCATGTAAAGAACAATTAGCAGATATACTTACTCATCTTTTTAATGTATCAATGGAGGTAGGAATATTTCCTGATTGCTTAAAGATAAACATAGTAAGACCTATACACAAAAAAGGGGATAAAAGAGACATAAATAACTATAGGCCTATAACACTCACGTCAGTGATAGCAAAATTATTTGAAAAACTAATTCACAACAGAATGATAGAATTTCTGGAGAAGAATAATGTCTTAGGTAAACATCAGCATGGTTTTAGAAAGGGACGCAGTACAATCAGTGCTTTAATAGAATTCATACATGACATAATTCAAGGTCTAGACAAAAATCAAAAAGTCACTGCCACTTTTCTTGATCTAAGCAAGGCATTCGACTGCGTGCTGCATGACATACTACTAAATAAACTGGAACATTATGGCATAAGAGGAATTGCAAATAAATTAATAGAAACATACCTAAAAGATAGAGTACAAAAGACTGAAATATATCATAAAACTAACTCATATATTAGGACATTTCAATCAAAAAATGAAAAGGTAATATATGGAGTACCGCAGGGCTCTGTATTAGGACCATTACTTTTTATATTATATGTTAACAACATTCCAA
Organism: Ectobius pallidus; assembly: GCA_964059195.1. Classification (NCBI taxonomy): domain Eukaryota; kingdom Metazoa; phylum Arthropoda; class Insecta; order Blattodea; family Ectobiidae; genus Ectobius; species Ectobius pallidus. Next base: position 170,348,079 of record CAXKWD010000001.1, read on the forward strand.
ATTATACAAACACAAGCATTATATCTTATGCAGATGATACTACGGTAATATGTAAAGATAAATCAACAAACCTACTAAGCCTAAAAGCTCAGACTGTATTAAAACAAATTATAAACTACTTCTCTGAAAATAGGCTAATCAATAATCTGAAAAAGACAAAGAACATACAATTCCAACTATCGAATACAGAGGATAACATCAAATTAGACATTGATGGGAATGAGATAGATGAAAGTAATAGCCACACTTTTCTGGGAATGGTTATAGATAAAAATTTGTCTTGGGTATCTCACATTGATTACATAAGTAAAAGAATAAGCAAGACAATATATCTAATCTCAAATCTAACAGCATATGTGGGTAGTGAAACTCTGAAAATGGTATACTATGGACTAGTACATCCACTGATACTATATGGTATAGAACTATGGGGAACAGCAGCAATGGTCCACCTAAAGAGAATACTAACCCTTCAGAAACGCTGCATCAGGACCGTTTTCAGGCTAGGGCACAGAGAATCATGCAAGGAGGTATATAAAAAAGAAAAGATATTAATAGGGATAGTCACATTTCGTTAACCCCCAAAACACGAAATTAGTAATAGAAGTTCAAATTACTGTAATAAATTCGTTTCTGGTGTTTTTTATTGAAAATATGTATTTATTCATTCGCGAAGTTTCGCGAAATGTAATACTTTTCGCGAAATACCCGGTTTTTAAGGTTTTATCCCATTTTTACGCGAAATATGGGAAAATGTAAAAGTTCTACTTTAAATAAACTCATATTTGAATGTATTGTTTTTTTCACGATAAATATTTTAATTAAAAATGAGAGCCGTTGATGAAAACGGGAGTCATCGGCTTGATTTGAAACTCGAAGAAGTCAAGGTCAACTGAAGAAGAGTAGGGAATTTAGAGAAAGAAGTTTCTGGCGCCAAGAAATCGGCGGCCGGCGGCGTGATTCACGGCCGAAACAAGTAAACAAGCAAACAAGCGGCCGATCTGTTCTTCCCGTCTTTGTGTTCACCTATAAAAGTTATAACTGTTCATTATATAATAGAAGAATAATAATAAAACTTTAATCATGAATTAAAATAACCTGTAAGTTACGCACTTCAACAATCTCGCGTTTTACGAAGTGGGTGTTGGAGGCTACAAACTGTAACGTCATGCTTCCCGCCGAATCCTGCATGAAAGAGACGGAAGTAGGGTTCCCGCCGAATCCCGCGTGAAAGAGACGGAAATAGGAATGAGCATCGATGTTAAAATCGGCGGTAACGTCTTTGGCGGTAACTGTTGGTGTGCCGATAATATCGACCTGAAAACATCGATGTATTTTGACGGAAAACATCGATATATATATTTAAAAAAAAAAGCTTGTTTTCAGAAAATTAGGCAACATTCATAAATAAACTAAAATATTTCCATGAAAACTATCGATGAAAAAAATCGATGTTTTTGGAAATTTTGTCAGTATGTCCTCAGTGTCAGACTCAATATGTAAATTCGTCAAAATTAATGCAAAAAAACAGTGAATATTAAAAGAAAAAAATTGATATCTGGGAGAAACATCGATTGTTTTCCATTGATGATGGTGATGATGATGACGAGTGATTATTTTATCTTTATTCCTACTTCTATTTTTAAGTTCTATGTGTTGACAAATAAAATATTTTAGGATGAATGTGTGCATTTTTTTAACTGCCGTAACCACAATGTAAAGCAAGGAGTTTATTTTAATTTTAATCTAAAATACAAGCCCCTCAAGTAAATCGGGTAAGCTGTTTATTTATGTTACAGCATTTCATATGAATTCAAGACATTGTCATATCACTCCTGCATGTTGCTTGATATATACTGTATATTACATCAGTGTACGGAAAAAATACAGTTAGATTTAAAAGCTGATTTTCAAGACTTTTTTTTACCGTTTTTATGACGAAATCCAATTTTTATATAGCGAAATATATATAGAAATTTTGCATTTTATTTGACGAAATCCTGGGTTTTTATTCACCACAAATCATCAACTCTAGATATTAACAGTTCCATCTCTATATATTTACCAAGTAATTCTACTTGCTGTAGACAAAATTTCAGGCAATAGAAATAGGGACATACATAGTCATAACACACGATGCAATAATGACTTTCACCATGACTCGTACAATAAAAAGTCCATTAAAAAGGACCCTTATGTAGCAGGTATGGAACTTTTCAACAAACTGCCTAACATACTCAAGGAAAGCTGTGAAAATACAACTTTCAAACATAAATTGAAAAAGTACCTTATTGATAGATGCTTATATAATGTAAGTGAGCTATAAAACAAAAGACTACTATTGATAAGTTGGAGTAATGTATTTGTGCAATATATGTCAATACTGAATCACTCTATAGATTTGGTAGATATGCAAAGAACACATATAACATTTACCTATAGAGATATTATATCTATTGTAAGATTTAAGATAAGATTTATGTAATAGTTATTATACTTGTACTACATTATACTGTAAATTGTCCTATATCATTGAATATGATCAACGGACTTAAACACTTAAATAAATAAAAAAATAAAAGAAACTTATGATCTAAAGCAGCATATTTACTGCTTTGTGATACTTCTTTGGCATACAATATTTTTACTGATAAATAGGGACACGATTTTATGGTGAACAAAACTTGTGAATATCGGTATAAAAAGTAGGCTCAAAGCAGGATAAAACCGATGAAATAAAAAGTCAAATATTACTGTAAGTTACTTCCCTTCCACTTGTTCTACATTGTTCCTGAGAGCAGACTTTGACAGTCTTTGAAGCTGCATGTAGAATAAGCCAAATAATGAACTTGTATGTTATCAAAAAATGGAATTTTTAAAATTTTGTGTCCTAAGGAAGAATCCACTGAAGTGACAGAATAAAATGAAAGACTTCTTGTTCAGGACGTTTTAAAACTAAATCTCTAAGCTTATTAATGCATACCAATCCAAGATTGTTTATCCTTTCATCTCCATTTTGTCCTATCATATGACAGACATCCTACTTAATAACAGTTTCTTGTTTTGGAATAATGCTGTCCATGAGTTTATAGTATTCATTAATTTCATTTACTTTAGGAACAATCTTATGGGCAAATGCATAATCTGTACCTTCAAAACAGGTTCTCTATGTTGCGGAAGATAAGTCAGACTTCTTTTTATTCTTGAAATAAGAATTTTAACACTTTCCGCACCGTGCCCGTACGTGATACGTTCCGCATTTTACTCCCGCATGAACCAAGACCGTATCCCTTACGTTGCGCGCGATCCCGTGCTTAGCAATGGGAAAATACTGGTGTAATACAGGATTTGAACAGATAAACAGAAAGCTTAGTTTATGAACTTCCCAACAGAGTGTGCTTCATACACTTATCGATTCTTGTATCAATTTATATCGACTTTTTTATCGAATTTATATCGGCCTACTGCGATTACCAAAACATCAACAAGAAGCTAGGTTAGAATTCGTGAAGATTTCCAAGAATATCACAAACGTTTTAATTACTAGACAATATGCAACCAAAATGTTGTCAGAATTCTATATTATGTATTGTTTCAATAATTTTAGTTAGTACTTTTGCAATAAATAGGTTTTTAACCCTCGAAACCTAGAAAAAATTATTTCCGAAAAAAGTAAATCCTCAAAAGAGCCTCCCATTTATTTGCCTGCGATATATTTATATGAGAGTGAATACAATAAAGAATATTATTTCTAGAAAGAGGAAGTTTCAATCTTCATGGGTAAGTAATTCATTATTTTGTAATACATATTGTATGTTTTTAAAAAAAATCACAAAATCGGAAGAAAACGCCCGGTTCACAGGATGAAAATGCTGAAAGATGGCGTGGTGCGGAAAGTGTTAATGTGTCTGTTTCACATAAATATCATAATGAATTATTAATTTTGTGGTAAATCGTAAATGAGCGTTCATTTCATAGGTTGAGGTAAAATTTGCATTTAATCGTTATGTAACGGGTTATGTAGCCATTACAGTTAAATATATAAATAATATATAGGCTGAGAAGTACTGAAGTCAAGGCAATCTACATAAGTTAGAAAAGATGGGCCCAAACCTCTAAATTAACTTTAATTGAGAACATAACTTAAAACTAATATTAAAAGGATTACAAATTATTCTTGTGTGGTACTCAGTTTGAAAGAAGGAAGTCTAAGGAATGGTACAGTCGGTCAAATAAAAAACGTCGGGACTTGTATGCAGTTAAAATTAAAGTTTTAAAGCATTAGTTCACAAGTTTCCTATAAAAAACATAAAATACAGGACATTCTCGGAACATTTGAGTCCATGCGACAGGAGGGAAAAAAATTAACGAGGGAAAAATGAACTACGTGGAAAGCGCAACACATGATATTCAACTTAATGTATTGTCATAATTCATTTTGCTGTGTGTCATCGCACCACATGGGCCTACAAATGCTAGCTTGAAAGAAAGTGTAGTTAGGGCTGTAACTGACCTGCATTTTTCGGCCTCTGAAGCATCGAGATGGTTCCATATTTCTTAAAGACCATATTTCTTAATGCGACTGGAAGTTTTCATAGGAATCGTGGATCTGGCCAGCCGCGTATTTCGATGCTAGATTGGTTGCAGTAGTTGAACGTAAGTTATTGGTTTTGCACTACAAGTACTGGTGTTATAAAATAAAATCTTTAAAAAATGCTCCTTGAATAAACATATTCCTTGCGAATTTATTAATTATTAATATTATAAGAATTTGCAACCAAGAATATGGCGGATGTGAGACATATAGCCACAGCCTTCTATTCATGTTTGTTTTGGAACAAAACTGACTAAATAATCAAGAAAATACATGGATAGACAAGAGGCGTGTGAGAACCTAACCTTAAGTCTTCCTGTACATGCGCATATGCTCGTTCGTGATACTTAATCAAATACCGCCCGACGTTTTTTATTTGACCGATTGTACATCAGGTTACTATCTCTACCACAGTGATCCCATACTAATGAGGAGTTGTACATTTCAAGTTTTAAAATGATATTGTAATAGTGATGTTTCTTCATACTTAATATTAATTACTGTGGTTTCAGTTTACAAACCTGTGTGATGAGGAACTTGGTAATACGCTCGCTCAGCTTCCCATTTTGACTTGACAAGATCATTTCCAGCATGTCACCCTTTAGTTTCTCCATCACCACAAAGATTCGTTCTGATGTCTCAAACATGCGCTCCAAATTCACAACTCCACAATGAGATAGATTTTGTAGAATAGACACTTCATTTTTAAGTTGAGCTTCTTGTTTTGTAGGGAACCTCAATTTATCAATTACTTTGATTGCTACAGCACGTCCTGACTTCCTGTGTACACCTGAAACATTATTTCATCATAAGCTTAATATTTTAATTTACTTAAAATATTAATTATTTTGAAGAAAGAAAGAAAGAAAGAAAGAAAGAAAAAGGAAAGTAAGCAAGAAATATGCTTTTGAAAAGTATGCATGAAGAAGAATACAGAAAATCAGGCAAAAGGACAAAATAGCAGACTGAAAAACATAATAGTGAAAATAAAAGCAAAAAGGAAAAGTATGTAGCTGAATTAATGGGCCTATATTCATAATCCACAAATCTTAATGTTCACAATCACATACATGAAATGCTTATATTTGGTAAAATATAGCAAAATAACCACCCAATAAGATGTATCTGTGTCCATCTTACATGGACTATCCCACTCATGCCACGTGTATGATATTGACCAATAACGTTTAGCAATTCCTCGGATATAGACCAATCACGGCCGTTTATCTTACAATATTCTTGTAGGAATCGCGAGGAAGCTGTTTTATCGGGGTAAAATAGTGTCCTCGTTACTGGGCATGCAAGTATCAGTGTGCAGTGATTGCTGCCACTAAGCGGCACGAAAACAGATTATTGTATACAACATAACTTGTTTGGAAATTGAAATAATAGAAATGTACATTGATTAAGAACACAATTTCGATTCGGTGCAAGCCAGTTCTTGTGCTTTTATTCTGTTCTGCTTAGCTTTCCTGAATGAAGTTAACTTTGTCTTATATGCGCCGTTGGTAGCACTGATTATACCAGGGTAGTTCGAATCAATTCTTGGATGGTTGATTCATAGTATGCCGTGATCTCACAACTGTTAGTTTTGTTTTTATACAATAAAGCACGAAAGTAATTATTATTTATATAATCCGTTTCATTTTATTCATGGAATAGTTTTAATAAATCCAACTCGAGATGACGAGTTTCATGAGATAAATTCACGACTGCGCAGCAGGAGCGAATCTATCGATAAACTCGTCAACTCTCGTGGGATTACCTATGATAATCCACTTAGACAGGAAGTCACATGTCAAGAATTCAAAGTTATGTTTCATCTTCTGCAACATTCCTGCAGACAGACTTCCCATCGTGAGAATTTTAACCCAAGTCACGCTAGAAACTAAACCTAAACTAACTTTCAATAATTTGGCCTCCTTACAGATAGGATGACTATTGAAATTATTAATTGTTAATTCATAGTAATTTGGCCTCCTTAAGAGATGGTATGATTAATGACAATGGAAGCAGTAAATAAACATAAAGATCTGGAAGTGTGGGAAAAGACTTATATAAAGAAGTTAGAAGATAAGTTAATGAATTTTTAAAAACCTCAAGAAGAAAACTTGTACAAGAAGTTCGTAAAATCTACACCAGAGGGCACATCAGATCAGTATTCTTCAAACAAGAAGTTTACAGTTGACCAGCAGTTGAAAATGTGGGCAAAGCCCATGAAACGTACGTTCTGCAAAAATGTAAATAAAAGTGAAGCCTGAAGTGTTTAAATGTCACTACTGTATTTAATTTACATAGTATATTGCTTCACTGTATAAAAGTTCCATTATTATAAATATATATTTTTTTAAATTTTCTGTGCAAGTTTAAATTATGAAAAAACGTACTGTAGATGTTTCAGATCAGAAGCAAAAGCACTAAAGTAGAAAAAGTACATGAACTAGTCAATCCTTAGAAAATTTAAATATAAATTTTAGAAATCATTTTTAAAAATTGAATGAATTATAATTTGAATATTTGACGAGTCTTTGTAAGACAAATATTTTTAGAATGACATAATGTCCTTTTATCAATATAAACAATCAAATTTATACTAAGATATTTTTTTAAACTTTGAATCTAACTCAATAAGTGTAAAAATTTTTAAACTACAATTTTGAGTAAAGAAGGGATATAATAAATTATGTAAATTTATTAAACTATGTACAAGAATCTATAATAAAATTTGATATATTTACATCACAAATCTTGGCAAATTCGGACTTAGATTCGTTAATGTGGTAAGATAATACTAGTATATAGGCGGAAAACCTTCTAAGGAAATTGATTTTATACTATACTAGTTGAAATTTAGCTTAGCTTCATAATGAAGTTTATTAATAATTACATGAACTAGGTTAAAAATATGTTTTAAATCACACTATCTTTTCTCTTTTAAGTGTCTTAGAAAATCCTCACCTCCATACACAATACCAAACTGGCCAGAACCAAGAACTTCATCTGGAATAATCTGGTAAATCTGACTGATATCAGTGACTTTTTCCTCTGGCTCATCCAGTGTCTCTCCCTCTGAAACAAAAACATATACTATGATAATAAAATGATAGGATATGACCATCCTTTGTATGGAATATAATACCAACAAATCATTTTGTTGTTGTTAAAATACTTCATAGAAATTTAAAGATGCACAGTCCTGCTATACAAACCATCAAAAGAAATGTTAAAAGATATATTAAAAGATGTAAAAAATTAATACCGTTTAGGGACAAAAATGTTTCTTTTTCCTGTAATTTCAAACCATTAACCATGCAATATAAAGACATTTCCCATTTGATGCTGAGTAAGACCAATAAGAACAATTTTTCATAGGTTTCAATAGGTTTCCGAATTGCAGAAAAAACGACTATAATTAACAATAAGTTGATTCTTTGAAATGTTGAATTAAAACCACAATGAAAACATGCTATGTAGCTTTTCATTTATTACAAAATTATATTACTTTAAATTACATACAGATATTTTTTTATGATATGCTTAAAATAATAAACTATATTATCATAGAGCTTTGCCTTAATAAAAAGAAATTAAAATAATAAAAAAAAACCAGGAAATGTCCCAAGGTCCCTTTATTCCCCATCCTTCCTCCTTGCTGCCAGTGCTGATGGATTTGTCATTGGTAAGTTTTCTTGAACAGCCATAGTTGCGTCCCATTCCTGTAGTATATAATTTGCAATCCAAAATAAAAATATGTTTTACTTATTATCAGATGTCACTAAGGATCATCTCTGATGGCATCTCTTCTACCATGCACAGTTTTTTGTAGCCTGGATTCAAAAATAATTATTGGAATACCAAACTCGAAGCAGTAACATGTAATAAACTTTCACATTCTCACCAACATCTGGTGCAACAGTTTTGGAGACCAGAATGTCGATTAGTATCTTTTTACTAAGCTTGTTCAATTTGTTCATTAAGAGCTCACTCCTAGTGAGTTCGCTCCCGTCCGCCATCTTAGACTATTGTCTAAGTTCTAATACAGTAGAACTCCAATTATTATCCGAACTCCAACTATCCGGATCACCAATTATCCAGATTGATTTGAGGCCGTGTTCAAGTAGCGAGCATTGAGAACCTCTCTTTCAGGGCTGATTATTTGCAAAAGAAGCAAGACTTTTAGCCGACAAAATCAACAGTTTGTTGGCAAAACAACTGAATCTGACTGATATGTTCAAGATGTGACACTTAATGTAAGTACTGTACACTTATTTTTTAAAAGAAATTACATTTTTTCATTATTTATCCAATTATCCAGAAATTTTATTTTCCGGATCGGATCCAGTTAGTTGGAGTTCTACTGTATAACAATTAAAATTAAAAATGTTTAAATTTCGAAAAAGAGAAAGATAAGGTCCCTCATTACAAAAAAGCTGGAATTTACAAAATTAATTGCAAAGATTGTGAAAAATTTTACATAGGCCAAACAAAAAGGAATTTAGATACAAGGAGAAAAGAACATTTTAGGAACATCATGAACAAACAAACTGAAAAATCCGCTTTGGCCATGCATTTCTGGGAAGTAGGCCATGAAATTGAAAATGAAATATCACTACTAAAACAAGTTGAAAAACCAACAGAGATGTGACTATTACGTGGGAAATTTTATTTTTTATTCTTAACATGAAAAGTTGGGGTATACAGTATCCATTAAGCAGGAGAGTCCATTACACGACTAAATATGGTAATAATTATTTAAGTGTTTAAGATAAGCAAAAAGAATATTGTGTGCTGTTTTAATTAGTTCTGTTAATTTAATTTACTTTGGCCTACAATGATGGGCACAATATGTAGTATTTTAGTCTAAATTCTTAACACCTAAAGAGTTCTGTTTGGGCAAGAAAATTCAACACTGTGAACAGAGCGATTGAATCACTAGTGTTTTGGTTCATTGTGCATGGCAGTGAACTTTTGTTTTGATCTTTGGTTTAGTCATGAAACTGAGTACTCACAGTTCTGTAACACCCAAACAAATTACATTCATAACCAATGTCCACCAAAAGTTTAACGTGAAAATGATTGGTGTTCTCTACAAATGATCTAATAAACCAAACTGAGGTAATAAGTAAAGATGTAGCTCCTTCCTGCTTGTCCTGCTACTACCACCCCCTTGATGTTCCAGCATGCAGGCTACTCACGTGAGCTGTTCAGGAGCCCGTCATTGTTTCTTTATGCAGCATTGTTTCTATAAGCAAGTTTTTGTTCACTTACTATTAATCTGAGCAGCTAATTTTTTCTGAATATGTCCATCTGTAATGAAGTTCTATCGATGTGCTTAATTTGAGGGTACGTGAGTTTATAGTGTCATTCATAAGATAGGTACGTTTAACCACACTTTATTAATTTACAATGTTTAACAGTTATAAATCTCTACATTTTCCATGTTTTGTTATATATTAAAAACAATATATCAGATTATTATACCGGACAGGAAATTCATTCTCACAATACTAGGAACAACAAACTTATCAATATTCCATATCATAGATTATCTAAATCACTTAACAGCTATGAGGTATTAGGCCTAAGAATGTACAATAAGCTCCCATCAAAAATAACTCAGCTTCCGGTAAACATATTCAAAAGTAAGCTTTTTATTTTACTTGTTAGGAATCCATTTTATGGTATCCAAGAATTTTTTGGATGGGAATTATCTTGTTAATTGTGTGTGTCATGGCATAACGATCTGATATAAAGGGTCGTGTACCACAATTAGTTCTAATTCAATCTTTGTAACCGTAGCCTGTATATGTACACTTGTATTTTTATTCTATTTTTAACTATACTGACTTTGTCTATTGCAATTCATTGCCAAATGGCAATAAAATTGTATTATTATTATTATTATTATTAACAATTTATTGAGACATCAGCTTTATTGCCGAGAAAATTTTAAAGAATTACTGAATTTAAAAGTGCTGTAAAGTTCTGTATTGCTCTTGCAGATTTACTTCTGATAATATTAGTCCATGTGCCAGACCCATCGGTCATTATAATTTGGGGGGACTGAATGAAACTTATACCACACGTTCCTGGGGTCATGTGGAGCAAAAAAGTCGGGGGGGGCCATCATGAGGAGGTAGCTTTCAAACATGGCGGCCATTCAAAATGGCGGACGACTGTGAATTTTTAAATTCAAATATCTCGGGACTGGGTTCATCAATCTTGAATTTTGTTTTTTCAAAATGTAGGTTATTCTTCTGGCTACATGTTTGTTCAACATGTATATGGCCAAAAATCCAATATTTATTGGTCAAAATTCTAAAAATCGGAAATATAGATTTTTTGACATATACGTTTTGCGGTTTATTACTCTAACCGTTGGGTATATCGAAAACGTGTCTGAAACAAAAGTTGTAGAGACACATCTCACCTTTAAAACGCAAAAATGAAATCGAAGATCGGATCAATAGATTTCGAGATATCCAGATTCAAAGCGGGCGGAGCGGGGTTGAGCGTGTTGACCGAGCGCTCGGTGCAGCCTAGTGAGAGGCGAGACTTGGCGTAAAATCTTGCGCTTTATTTATTTTCAGCCTCAGTAATTGCTTTATTACTAGATAAATTTACATTATCTACTAATGTGCACTATTTTTAACATGATTATAATGCACTTTCTCATAAATACAATTAACAACTATATTGTTTATCTGGGAAATGGACATCAACAGTTACCAACTCATATAATATACGGTCAAGGCTTTTATCTTCGATTTTTAAGATGAAATCGTTAAAGGAACTTCATATAGTCGAAATAATTAAAAGAGGAAAAAAGTATTACAGTTTAGGTATGTATCGGAGACTTTTAACAATACTTTCAGAAATGAACACAGGATGTAAGCAACTAAGAAATAAAAATTCCCATAAAATGCCATATACAATATTATTAACGATGTTGAATTAAGTCTTCTTCACTAGAATCACTGAAGTCAGGTATTATAATTATTGCTCTCGTCCTCAACTGCCGTTGCTTCGGCAAACCCCTTGCACCAACAGCTCTCGATGATTCAGATTTGAGTTGCTAAGCACGAGTAACTTTCTGGTGCACAGTTGATCAAAATTCCGGCCTGGTAGTTGGCACGTTTATTGTGTTTTCTCAAGGTGTCTTTACAAAGAGACATTTGGAAGCTCTCAATCTGGCCCTCTGAACATCTGGTAGCGCAGCTCATTTCACCTTGCGTTTGGGGCATACGACTGGAAGACAAATTCTTCTTTGCTGTCATCAACATCATTATACATCATCCAATCCTTGCCTAACTTCCTGAATGCTTCAATAAATCTTTGTTCCTTTTTGCACAAAAGCTTTTAACTTTCCCCTGGCCAGCTAAAGCAATGATTGTGTCGCAGCCAGACCAGCAGTAATACCCAATAAGAGCTGTAAAAAGCTGTTCGCCTAAGGCAGATACTATCTGGGAAACTTGCATATCTGTTAAAACTGTTTTGTTTGTTTCCCGATTCAGAAGTTTTTGCTTTTTATGGTTTTGCAAAAACCTACAGCCAAAACTAATACATCTGTATTGATTGAAAAGCAAAGAACTGATTCAGATGATGTAGCGGCGTTCCTTGCATGCAGCATCATTCTGGAATCAGCTCAGGAACATTTTTGCTCCTAATATAAATGATCATGAAGCAGATCTCACCAACTGCTACGAAGATTTCTAGGTTTCCAATTATGTTTTCAAATTTCTCCTCTTACAAACTGCAAAAAAAGAATTTTATCATTATATTTTTGCCGTAACTGTTCCTTAGAAGCGTCCTCTAACAAACCACTCTGTGGCCACCCTTGATTTCACTAAATTTGATACCTTCAGCTGTTCCGCTTTTTTCCCGCTCCAAAGATTTGATCGAAACCTCTGAATAATATATGTCAACCCTCCGACCTATATTAAAAACCTGCTTGAGAAAATTCGTTGAGAATTCGTAAAACGTTTTTTGTTATCCTTTGATGGACTGAAGCACGGCTATTGAATCAATGATGCAGGCCAAATCTTTTTCCGGCAGACTGGCAGGGGCGGTGTATACTTCCAAAAAATTAGATAATACTGGTTTGTAGGTTTTCTTCAAAGGCCCATTAACATTCGCCGGTGCCAGAGGATATCTGAATCCTTCCACCATGTCAAGTTGTTGGTTTTCTGCAATAAAGGTCATTTTGCTGAATAAATTTCGATTGCACTGGAGGATTACTTCTTTGTTTCCAACCTTGGTTTTTTTGCTCTTCTTTAGTCTACTAATCTTAAGACCTACTTTCTTAATACGTTTATGAAACCCTTCTCCTTTAGCTAGCCGAAACGTGAACTCTTAATAAGCTATTTTCCCCTTGTTTTCCGAATCAATGTGATCAGAAGAACATATATTCCAGTAGGCAAATGTACAATATCTTAAAGGGTTGGGATCGAAGGGGTTCGTCCACTCGGCTAGAAGGTCAGTGAGAGTTGTCACGTCTTTCTCATCTCTAAGTGTCCTTGGGCTTTGGAGGTCAGGGTGGCACTGATCTGTTTCTCTGGATGATAGAATGCTGAGGAGGTTCTTTAGCTCTGTCAGCATTAACATATTACCATACTACAGCCTACTTTTTCAGACTGAAATCCTTAGTACCTTCAGGAGTTTGGGTGTCTTTGTTTACAGTCTCTTTGATGGCTTGGTCCACTGGAATTCTAGAAAATGGGTTGTTGCTTCTTATTTGTACTGAAAACCTCCTTCTACATAATATTGGTGAACATATGGGCTCTCCTTCTAGTTTAGATAATTCAAGAAAGTGTTATGATAGATAATGTGAGTAGTTCACTCTATCCAGCGCAAAAATTCAAGGCACAATTTTTTCAACAGCAGCTAAAAACAGAAAAAAAATGCCTTCTCGATTAGTCCGAAGAAAAACGGAAAGTAGCTCCACTAGGGCGATATATTTCATCCGAAAGGACAGCATTTCTTCATTACTTGTAAGAAGATGTATCAAGTAGAGTGACTTGAACATGTTCATCTTGAAGTACAGAGTTAAGGGATGTATGGTTCATAATTAGTGATGTTCATTTCCCAGATAAATTGTATAATTGTTAATTGTATTTATTACTCAAATCCGATGCACTGAGAGCTGTGGGTGCAAGGGGTGTAGCCTAACAAAGCAACAGCAGATGAGGAAGAGTGCAATTATAATAACTGATTACAGTGATTCTTGTGAAGAAGACTTATTTCAAGATTGTTCATAATATTATAGGCTATAAGGCATTTTATAGGAATTTTTATTTCTTAGTTCCTTACGTCCTGTGTTCATTTCTGAAAGTATTGTTAAAAGTCTCCGATACATACCTAAATTGTAATACTTTTTCCTTTTTTAATTATTTCGACTATTTGAAGTTCCTTTAACGATTTCATCTTAAAAATCGAAGATAAAAGCCTTGACAGTATATTATATGAGTTGGTAACTGTTGATGTCCATTTCCCAGATAAATGATATAATTGTTAATTGTATTTATGAGTAAGTGTTTAATAATCATGTTAAAAATAGTGCACATTAGTAGGTAATGTAAATTTATCTAGTAATAAAGCAATTACTGAGGTTAAAAATAAATAAAGTGCAGGATTTTACGCTAAGTCTCGCCTCTCGCTAGGCTGCACCGAGCGCTCGGTCAACACGCTCAACCCCGCTCCGCCCGCTTTGAATCTGGATATCTCGGATTCTATTGATCCGATCTTCGATTTCATTTTTGAGTTTTAAAGGTGAGATGTGTCTCTACAACTTTTGTTTCAGACACTTTTTCGATATACCCAACGGTTAGAGTAATAAACCGCAAAACGTAAATGTCAAAAAACCTATTTTTCCGATTTTTAGAGTTTTGACCAATAAATACTGGTTTTTTGGCCACAGACATATAGAACAAACATGTAGCCAGAAGAATAACCTACATTTTGAAAAAACAAAATTTAAGATTGATGAACCCAGTCCCGAGATATTTGAATTTAAAGATTCACAAGTGTCCGCCATTTTGAATGGCCGCCATTTTTGAAAGCTACCTCCTCATGATGGCCCCCCCCGACTTTTTTGCTCCACATGACCCCAGGAACGTGTGGTATAAGTTTCATTCAGTCCCCCCAAATTATAATGACATGGTCGATTTTGGGGGTCTGGCACATGGACTATATAGGCTTGGCCATCCTACTGTAGATAGAAGGACCTTCATATGAGTTTCAATGAGTCTGTGTGTTATTTTTCTACTTACTTGGATGTGTAGTGACTGGCATGAGGGCTTGTCGGATGCTAGTCTCCCAGCTCTTGGCAAGGTGAGCCCCCACACCACTCTCAGGGGGTGGAAGTGCAACTCCTGTTGTGTCTTTTTGCCCATACAGAGGGTCCTCTCCAACGAAGTAATCTACATTTGCAGTTCTCAATTCAAAACAGTGCATCACAGCTGGAAAGTCAAAAAACAAAGTTTAGTCTAAGTGAACATTCACACCAAAGTAGCACAGCATGCAAATCGGACTATGTGGATGCAGGCTGCACATCGAGTAGCATGGTTCACATTTTTGCATTCATACCAAAGTAGCGAATGCGATCAGCAGTTTAACGTAAATTATATATTTTCACTTGAACAATTGAGAAACCCATTTAAAGTAATGTAATTTACCTAAAGAGGATATAGTTTCAGCAATTTTAATCCAGGCTTTTTTCCTACTAGTTTCGATTGCCATATCGTATAGTCTACGCATGTACTAATTCTATGTTAAATAGCTCTCTTTCTAGCAGTTTTCATGACATCTTTGCCATAATCTACCGCTACACAAGCGAATATGTGTTGAATTTTCTTAACAATTAGAAAACAGCTGAAAAGGCAACTGTACGCATGCGTCATCCCGAGTAGCGTCGCATGAAATAAGTCCAGATCTATCTGAAGAAATGAATGTCACACTCTGCGAGCTTCACTAATGCCACGCTACTTTGGTGTGAAGACTTGAACTTGTTTATTTGGGATTTAAAATGAGTAACGTGCAGCGTGCATCCAGGTAGCATGTCGCAAGTGGCATGCTACTTCGGCGTGAATGCTCCCTTAGAGTTGTTTCTGTTATTAGTAAATTGAACAGAATCCTGAACTATCTGAAGTATCCAGATTTTCCAAGTCACATGAAAGCTCACTGAGTATAAGTTATTGTATATGTACATCAAACTTTAATAGTTTTTGTGTTTTGATCAAGTAACGTTATTTATATAATGTGCATTAAAATAATTATATTAAACTACTAAAAATAAGTAAAAGAACATGATGTGATAGACCGTCATTTTGAGTTTACTGCATCTGTTTATGACAAATTACTTATCAGTCCTTAGGTCATGCTGTTCATGATACAAGTTCTGTGGGACCAATTTTTAACATTTCTAGAATAAATGTCATCGATAAACGCTTTGGTTACCTTTTATCTCAATATTTTTTCATATACCAGAATTTTATACACCCTAAAGATGTTTTACATTTTTAGCTACATTTATACATACTTCAAAACAAACTGAAACACAAAAACTTATTTTTAATTTGATTGTCGTATCTCAGTAACCTTCAATATTAATCATTTTCAGGGATTAGGCTAGTCATATTTCTAACCTCCACGTTTTAGCATTCAAAATTGTGAAAATTTTGTCAATTTATACTTAATGTTCATACAATACCCACAGAGATATTATCTGGATTTTTGCATTTTCCAACAAGACTCCGCTACAGCGTATACTGCAGATCTCTCATTACATTTAATTGAAGAAATGTTTGAAGATAAGGTAATTAGTAAAGGTTATGGCCAGTAAGATCACCAGATCTTACTGTAAGCAACTTTTATTTTGGGGGAACTTAAAAAAGTAAAGTGTAGGTGATTATTCTAACTGTAGCAAAATCCATGCGCTTCAATTGAGCGGTTATGTACATGAGCCTTTACCGGCTGACAACTTGCTTCCAGGCTGCTGCGCAGACCATGCATTCTCAGAACGTTGCAAAAATAATGTCTCTGTACTAACAAATGTTATCTATGTTTAATATATGCCACAAAAAAATATACTTTTTAAATAGCTCTGAACCTTTTTAAAACAAAACTGATGTCTAGTTCTAAATGTGTGGGAATTTTTTCTTGGCAATTTTACTGCCATCTGAATTAATACCAATTTTTAAAAATTGCAAAAACTATTTCAAAAAATGATTAATTTCCATCCTTACACCCTTCAGAATAGAGTCATCATGCCTACAAATGAAGACAATAGAAAGATATTTCTAAGCTGAAAAGGCCAGGCATTTAAATAACCACTGACTTGGGTAAAAAGTCAATGTACAAAATTTTACATCAACATTTACAGGAAGAATTAAGGCAACTGAAAAAATATTTTTTTTTGGCTATTTCTTTGAAAATTCATCCAATTTTGGCCCACCTATACCCTTAACAAACAACTACAAGAAATCATATCCTACCTCCTTGTAGGGATCTTGCAATGTCAATTGACAGAATATCAGACAATGGAATTTCCTTGTAGTATTTGGAGCCTGTTTCACCCTGGTACATTGTCAGTGACTTTGAGTCGAGGCGCCAATAGTGCCGTTTACGCTGCAAAACATTATTAGTGTTCAATAATACAATATTATCACTACTTAAATAACATTGTTCAAGAAACCAATTACAACTAACTTTAACATCTTATGCATCAATATTTTGGGTTGACTGTAGGATAAACTCAGGAGCATGAGTTACTGAAAGAAACTGTCAAAAATTATTAATATTGATTAAACCTAAAACAGATGACAGACATGAACTTGAGTCATTACACGCCTTTATTCAATTAAAATTGTTATCTCTCTTTCTATGTATAAAAATTTAGTTTCAATAATTATCTTAAACCCTACAGTCTGCTATACTGGTAAGTGAAATTTAAACATCTAAGGCTCTTTGTATTGAATTATAATTTGCAATAATTCTGCTAAATATTCAACGACTAAATATTCAGTGACTTTAAAAAATTTGCCGTGAACTGCTCAAAGAATCTAGAGAAAATTGGACGACTTAAGTAAAATAGCTAGACAGTAGACATACAGATATTATTAGCTATCAGTTACAATTACTTATAAATATTTATCCAGTACAGGAATTGCTTTTTTAATTGTCTGATATAGAATGATGTTTTAAATATATTTCATTCATAAAAAATATAAAGTGAAACAACTATTTATCTCCTTTGAAATTAGCAAAATTTAAGCTAAAAACTGAACTGGAATTAAAAGAGGTTTCAGAATATTATGGAGTAACTAATAAACTGCACAAATTAACTTGTAATTAACTGCGAAAACAAGTGGAATGGTTTCACTGGAAACTTTCGGTACAATAAACAAAATTATTGTCCAACTAAAAAATTTTCTACAAACGTCTGGAGAATTTTTTATGGTATCTGGTAGATACATCTTAAACACTTACCATTGCATCTTTATTAGTGAAATGTACCATCCAGCCTTCCTTGATTACTTTTGAGCCCCGCCGTTTGGTGTATTTCACTGACTGTACAATCCTCATAAGAGGAATATTGTTGCTGGGAGAAGAGCTGTCAGCAAACAATATTAATTTTCAATATATTGCTACTGATTAGTAGCAGGTGTACACAGATATAAATAAGAATAGTATATGGTACAGTAAAAAAAGAAGCATTTCCTATGCCTGACATTTCACACAAAATCTATGACACACCTAATTGGAAAAGTTTTAATTTTGCAAGTTGTTATTTATGATAAATTTAAAACTTCTCTACTGGCTTAGGTATTAAATGGAATAAAGTATTTCGACTCTACCTTTTTGAGACAGGACTTCCATCCTGATATTAATAAATTTAAACTACTTATTAACATATTTTCTAATATTAATACAAATTAAATATTCATTAAACCACAATAAGATCAAAAATTGTTTAATTACATTATTAGAATAATAATAATAATAATAATAATAATAATAATAATATTGAATTGATCTTGTAAGAACTTACAAGATCAATTCAATATTTTTATAAGAGCAAGCAACTGCATTACATTTCTGACATGAACCACTTAAAGCGTAATAATCACAGTTGGACGTTCGTCTCACTGAGTGCACAATATTAACAAAGGAATGTACTGTATTGAGATGGGAGACTTTAATTAAAATTTTATATTAAACATCGAAAGAAATAAGAGAGTATGTTGATTGTTTGGAAGCATCCATTTTATGTCTGCATGCTTTCATGGCATGTTTTCTATAAACAAAAAAGATCATGAAAGTAGTCAACCAGAAAGACAACAGATGATATCTCTATAATATATAAGGGAATTTTTTGTAGTGGAGAAAATTCACTTGCAATGTGACTGCAGGTATGAGAGGAAGTAAAGTTTTACCAATGTTTAAGAAATAGATCCTAGTGTTTCAAAATATATCACTTGCAACATGACAGTGATGTTGAATTGCACCCAAATCATCTCTATTGATTCTAAATCAGAAAGGAAGGCGATGAAAGACAGTACATCAGTGTGAAGAGAGAATGTGATCAACAATGCACTTTAATGAACAAAGTTTGTTAATTTGGATTAACTTGTATAATTGTAGTTAATTAGCTTCATATTTTCCAGTGGTATAATTATAGATTGAATGTTATTGATATGTTCCGCCTATATACCACTATATATTACAACACTCAGCTGAAGTCTACATGAGGTAAGGAGCAATTAATTAACAACACGTGTTATTGAATTTGATTTTTGTTGTATTCTTCTGAACGTATTTTTATTATATTAGATTTAGTCTATCACATAATCATACAAAATATTAAAATAACATTGAGCTCAATGTGTTGTCAAATTAGCTATTTACAATAATTAGTAATAAAATTATGAAGTTAACCTTGTCACAATATTTAAAATATGAATTAAAATTAACATATATGAAATTTAAACTGATAAAATATTCTAATACTTGTCAATTGTTTTAAAATATCACACAGATGTCTGTGTATGTCAAAAAATAATAATTGTCTTCTTGGATAAAATGCACTTAGCTTCTTTCTTCTTGTATTTGTGTTGTGTGACTATTATTATTAGAGAGTCAATTATAACAATATCATATTGTGAATAACTGTAATTTTGTGCTCCTTCTTCTTGGAATAGCTTAATGGATCTTGAGTAGTGTAGTGAACTTATCTCTTGTAATCTTCAGCTTTCGTTGTTTTTCAATATATTGGGATGCATTTCGATGTCATATGCGTCATCATCAGTCACGCCGATAGTCTTGAGAATGAGTGCACTCAAACATTCACTGTAGAATGTTCAGCTCTCAAGACTATGAGAATGAGTGCACTCAAACATTCACTGTAGAATGTTCAGCTCTCAAGACTATCGGCGTGACTGATGATGACGCATATGACGTCGAAATGCATCTCAATATATTGAAAAACAACGAAAGCTGAAGATTACAAGAGATAAGTTCACTACACTACTCAAGATCCATTAAGCTATTCCAAGAAGAAGGAGCACAAAATTACAGTTATTCACAATATGATATTGTTATAATTGACTCTCTAATAATAATAGTCACACAACACAAATACAAGAAGAAAGAAGCTAAGTGCATTTTATCCAAGAAGACAATTATTATTTTTTGACATACACAGACATCTGTGTGATATTTTAAAACAATTGACAAGTATTAGAATATTTTATCAGTTTAAATTTCATATATGTTAATTTTAATTCATATTTTAAATATTGTGACAAGGTTAACTTCATAATTTTATTACTAATTATTGTAAATAGCTAATTTGACAACACATTGAGCTCAATGTTATTTTAATATTTTATATGATTATGTGATAGACTAATATAAATATCTAATATACGGTAATAAAAATAATCTAATATATAAATAATATAATATAATATAATAAAATATAATATAATAAAAATATATAATAATAATACATATAATAATAATAAATATAATATAATAAAAATAATAATATCTAATATAATAAAATCTAATATAATATAAATATAATATAATATCTAATATAATAAAAATACGTTTAGAAGAATACAACAAAAATCAAATTCAATAACACGTGTTGTTAATTAATTGCTCCTTACCTCATGTAGACTTCAGCTGAGTGTTGTAATATATAGTGGTATATAGGTGGAACATATCAATAACATTCAATCATTGTATAATTGTAGTTTGTAGTTTTCAGATTAAATGGAATGCCATGGAAGAAAGCCATTTTTTCATCTCTACCTTCCAGCTCTTGGAGTTGGGTGTTCTTTCCAAGAGAACATTACGATGTGGCTCGTTATCAATGTCAACAGAGGTGGGTTATTTAGGAATTAATTCTTCCTGGCAAATGAGAAGGCTCTAAAGTTTGTAAATGTGTATCTTTTAACACTGTTACAAAAAGGAGGGAACAAGACATTACAGAGGTTTGCCAAACTTATTTCAGAAGCTTGGGGGGGGGGGGGGTATAGTGACGCTACTGTGTTTAACAAGAAAATCTCTGCATAGGAAATGCTATATTTTTCTCAGCAGTAATCATTTTGTTTGACACCTGTATGAAATTTTAAAAAATATATGTAAGTTCAAAAACAGTTTCTCATTAACTTAAATGTATAAAAGCAAACTCAATGCTGTTTACTGAAAAGCAGCTTGCATCTTATGCATAAAAGGAAAATTACATTTCACAGATAATTTTTGCAAGCATTTGAAATTTTGATATTGTTCTTAATAAGCGACCAGAATATGAATAATATGAACAAAAAAAAAAAATATATATATATATGAAAAAGAATTCTCCAAAGTGTTAAAAACATCATAAATAAAATTGATGAATGACTGAAATAACAAACAAACAAACAAACAAATAAATAAAGCCCCCACTTCTACATACAAGGCTTTAAAGCAAACTTGATATTATTCTGTCTATAACATTAAAATACGCATACAATAGATAAGACAGGCAGGGAGGCAGGCAGGCAGGCAGGCAGGCAGACAGACAAACAAGAGGATAGAAGTCCAGATGCACAAGCCAGGCAGAGCAAAAAGGTGCATAAGGGAGTTTTTTGTATCAATAATTTCAAAGTTGTTCAAAATGCACTTAAATCACAAACTAATCACTCATAGCAAAAGGATAAATATTCTTTGATTTACATGAATTATGACTAATGATCTGCATTTTTATTTACTTTCAGATAGAAAGAACTGTTATTTCTTGCAGATTTTAATCTTGCTTTGCTCTTATTTAATAATGGATTTTTGGGATTTAATAGCTATATGGTTAAGTTCTTAGATGTTTTAATGAATTATGAACTTATTAATTTAGTGCTTACAACAAATAAATAACATCTTTGTCTTTTTAATAAAATGTAATCACTAAGTAGTAAGATACCCTTCATTTCATATCATTTTTTAAACAAGTCAAGCTTTCTGAGCTATATAGATTTATGCAAATATGTTGCCAGAGTATGAGTTCAAAATTCAAGCAAATATTACGTAACTTTGGTTCATAAACATGCATAATGCAAAAAAAACAATTTCCCAAGAAATCTGAGGTATTTGTAGAGGTTAGAGCAATATACACAGGTTTCTATGTTATCATAAGATGTGCTACTTACAAGCTTGCTCAAATTTACATAGGTTCTGTATGTACAGTCGGTCAAATAAAAAATGTCGGGCGGTATTTGATTAAGTATCACGAACGAGCATATGCGCACGTACAGGAAGACTTAAGGTTAGGTTCACACACGCCTCTTGTCTATCCATGTATTTTCTTGATTATTTAGTCAGTTTTGTTCCAAAACAAACATGTATAGAAAGCTGTGGCTATATGTCTCACATCCGCCATATTCTTGGTTGTAAATTCTTATAATATTAATAATTAATAAATTCGCAAGGAATATGATTTTTCAAGGAGCATTTTTTAAAGATTTTATTTTATAATACCGGTACTTGCAGTGCAAAATCAATAACTTATGTTCAGGTTCTGCTACCAATCTAGCATCGAAATACATGGCCGGCCAGATCCACGATTCCTATGAAAACTTCCGGTCGCATTATAGTGAAGTACCCACCTCTTTAAGAAATATGGAACCTTCTCGCTGCTTCAGAGGCCGAAAAATGCAGGTCAATTACAGCCCTAACTACACTTTCTCTCAAGCTAGCATTTGTATGTGGTGCGATGACAAAGCAAAATGAATTATGACAATACTTTAAGTTGAATATCGTGTATTGCGCTTTCCGCGTTTTTCATTTTTCCCTCGTTGTTCATTTCTTTCCTCCTGTCGCATGGCCTCATATGTTCCGAAAATGACCTGTATTTTATGTTTTTTATAGGAAACTTGTGAACTAATGCGATAAAACTTTAATTTTAACTGCATACGAGTTCCGACGTTTTTTATTTGACCGACTGTACATGCAACAGTTAAACCTGTGGCAAATACATGTTCAACAAGTACACTATGAAAGAATTGCATAATGAGGCAATTGCGGTATGGGAAAGATAAGCAGCAAATGCAGATATACTTTTTCAGAAAATTAATATATTACCAGCTCAGTCGTTTGCCATTGTCTGCATCATCATGACCAGGTATCAGGTCCTGTAACATAAAAGCATTGGTTATCTTCAAAGAGAAAAGTATATTTATAAGAAATCAAGAGATAATGGAACTTAATACAGTGAAGCAACAAATTAAGAGTTGACAAGCAGTTGAAAATGTGGGCAAAGCCCATGGAACGTACGTCCTGCAAAAATGTAAGGAAAAGTGAAGCCAAAAGTGTTTAAGAGTCAACAACTTTATTAATTACAGAAAAGTATATAATTATCTTCTCATGATCTCTAAAAACCACTGTCCAGCCGTCTTCTAAAAATGACCTGTAAACTGACAGAAGAGCATCAGCAAAATAGCTTTCTTTAATAAAAATAAATAAATAAAAAATAAAAATAAATAAAAGTGTCTTCAACATCCAACAAAACTGGGAACATGAGATGCTATATGCTGTTTTCAGTACACAGATCTGCACTTGAAACTAATGTTCAAGGCTTTAAGTTTTGCCTACACTGATGCCAAATTTAATCAAAATATATAAAATGAATAGTTTCTTTGATGCTAAAGAACAGGGGTGGCGACTACCCTTAACTCTTTGGGAACCGCAAATTTATGAAGCTGTTCGAAGCGAACCACATTGTTTTTACTACACACATAAACATTATTGTTCAATTTCACAGCAAGAAATAAGATTTTACTTTTGAGAAGTGCTTTTTCGAGTGTCCATTTTTGCTGTTAGTTGTTTGAAATCTAGCTGACAATTGGTAAGCGCAGTTCGTATGAGTTCACTTAAATGTTCATCAGTTAGTTCAGATCTAATGAACTTAAGCATTCACTACAGGTATTCACACACATAAGTATTCCCAAATATCGAGATAAGTCTCTTAGGACACTGTTTTCTTAGTAGGTATTTTTCTTCTGGAACTTTCTTTTAAAATTCAATGGACGAAACACCACTTCGTTTAAGACCTTTTAGTCCTTCGTCCTCTTGCAGTTCTAGTAGCTCCAACTCTACTCCAACTGTATCCTTTGTAATTGGTGATGAAACAGGACAGCCATCACCCACATCAATAGTAAAAGGATTTTCCAGGAATGAAAATGAAGGTTTAAGCGTTCTTAAATCATTAAATCTGCCATTCATTTCATTAGCTAAGACCAGACATTTTATACAAATGATCTTCTGTTTCCACCTGAACGCCAGGAAGGCTTTCAGTAATTTTCTTCAAACATTTGAAATGAGCGAATGTTTTAGTCTCATGGTCTTTCTCAAAGAGTCTTAATTTGCTCTAAAAACTAAATACACTCTGCACTAAATCAGAAATAAGTTTTTCACTTCCTCGTAATATGTTTTCATTAAAATATATTAACTATATACTTTTTTAAATCTGTATCATATTTACTCTTAGCTTGGTTTCAAGTGCCACACAAGATTGGCTCAAGAGCTGCATGCGGCTCGCGAGCCTCGTTGTGGTTACCCCTGCTATAGAAAGGTATAATCTAACATATATAACTGAAAGAGTTGTGTTTGTGTGTGTGTTTTTTGTATGTATGTATGTATGTATGTATTTTTTAAGTCACTTTATTTACTACATGTTCCATTACAGGTAATACTACATGTATTTCTTTACCTTCTACAACTGTTTTTGTTCTATTTTTTAATTTTGTTTGTTCATAAACTAACTTTGATGTAGATAAGATTTGATTACGATATGGTGTCAAAAGGTAAAATATTTGTGAATTTAGTGAAGTTCTTGAAGTATATTTTTAATAGATCTTTTTTGTTGGGCCAGTTTTCAGTCTTTAGTACTGCTGCGATTAGTGAGCCTCTTTCTGGTTCATTTAATTTGCATACATTTTAATGTATGTATGTAATTTTTTAAATTCTTTTTTATTAATGTTATCATCGCATGTCCCATTACTTTATGTAATATTACATGCCGATTCAACTAACTTATCACTGTGTATTCTAAATTTTATCGATCGAACTTACCTGATTCTTATGTGTGTTAATTATAACTATCTTTACCTTCTAAATGCTTAAAATCTACATCATGTCCAAATCTATTGCTCTTATAAATCTAATCAAACTATTGAAATGTTTTTTGACTAGTTCATTGTTTGTAATTGGCCACTTTCCACCACTTATTACTACATCTAACCTCAAACTACGTCTTCTTTCTTCATAATTCACAATCCCATATAAGATGATTTACTGTCTGTATGTCTTTGTTGCAGGAACAGTTCGGGTTATTCGATATTTTAAATCTGTGAAAATATTCATTTAGCTTTCCATGCCCCATAAGGAATGTTGTTATAGCACCAGTAAGTTTGATGTCTAATGATAACCTATCTTTAACTATAGGGAAAAAGGAATTTGTGATTCTACCGTTCTTGCTCGTTGACCAAACCCTTTGCCACTCATTCACACTATCTTCCTGCACTATGCTTTTCACTACACTTTTAGGCACTTCCTTGTATGTCTCTTGGATATCTTCGTTTCGGGCTGCTGCTTTTGCCAGTTGATCCACTAACTTGTTCCTGTAGATTCCACAGTGGGTTTTCACCCAGGTGAAATGTATGGTCCATCCTTCATTTAGTCTGTTTCTGACCTGCTGTCTGATGTTTTCAATTAGGTTGTGGTGATTATTGGGATTTTTCAACGAGTCCAGAGTTATATGTATGCATGTATATGTGTGTGTATGTGGGTGTGTGTATGTATGTGTAGAATTAATAATAATAAATTAATTTAATATAGAATTATTATTAATAATAAATCAATTAATTAATATAGAATTTCATAGCTATGAAAATTTTCTGGATTTGAATTCAAAGCAGTAATTCAGTTGCAAAATAACTTTCACATCCTTGCCAATGGTTTCACTATCATCACCATATTTTATTTTAATTAAAAACATTGGAATTTTGTTTCAATTAATATAGAAATATTGTGTTAGACTTGAGCAACACATAATTATGTTATATTTAAAAATGTATATTGAAATGTATTCTTTATAATATACTAGCTGAAAAGGCCCGGCGTCGCCCGGGCTTTGTATTTTTTAATTTGAAATTAACTTATGAAGGACTTTATGTATGTAGAACTTGAAATGAAGAAAAAGATTTATCACACTCAAACTATTCCATCAGAAAACGCTGGATATAAATTTTTATGGCTCATAGAGGATGTGGAATGCTGCATTCCGTTGCTTCTACACATCATGCTTGGGAGGGGTTGAAATAAGAAGAAACACAAATTACATAAGATTGTACTGACTTGACGGAAAATAATATTTCTCATTCTCATGTTACTATACAATCGTTTCGGAGCTGAAATAAAAGAGAAATGCAGTATCACTTTCATACTTTCCTCCCCTAGAACCCGAGACATAATATACTGCGAGTCAAAATGTTCCATCCCATGCTTAGGGCCTATGATAAACATCCCTATTTCTCAACTAATACAAAGCCTACAGGTATGGATAACTTATCAGCGGAAAGGATTATTTACAGACTTTTGATATAGCATACTCACACACTTAAGTTGTCCCTCTTATTCTACATCAAAATGTGAAGTGAGTAAATATTTCTTATGTCGAGGGTAGAGAAAGTTACGTGACTACATCACACTGTGCTTTATTTTCGTGGATTTCATTTTCAGTAATTATTTTCGCCAATATACTCGTATTACATTAAATTCCAGCATTAGGCTATATACTTGCCAAGGCCCTATGTAATCATAGTAAACAATTCATTGTTGCCATGTGAACTAAACAGCATTTCTTTTTTTTTCAGTATAAAATTCTCAGAAATTATATAATTTTCAAGGGAAGGATTGATTTATTTCAATTTTAATGTTGACCGCGTAACTTCCCGGGCTTAACTGGGTATGTGTGCAAAATTTCGTACAAATTGGTGAAGAAATGTGGATTTGTATAAGGAACAAACATACATACCCACAAACACACATTCGACTTTATATATTAGACTAGCTGAAAAGGCCCGGCGTCGCCCGGGCTTTGTATTTTTTAAATTGAAATTAACTTATGAAGGACTTTATGTATGTAGAACTTGAAATGAAGAAAAATATTTATCACACTCAAACTATTCCATCAGAAAACGCTGGATATAGCTTTTTATGGCTCATAGAGGATGTGGAATGCTGCATTCCGTTGCTTCTACACATCATGCTTGGGAGGGGTTGAAATAAGAAGAAACACAAATTACATAAGATTGTACTGACTTGACGGAAAATTTATTTCTCATTCTCATGTTACTATACAATCGTTTCGGAGCTGAAATAAAAGAGAAATGCAGTATCACTTTCATACTTTCCTCCCCTAGAACCCGGGACATAATATACTGCGAGCATAGGACTCAAAATGTTCCATCCCATGCTTAGGGCCTATGATAAACATCCCTATTTCTCAACTAATACAAAGCCTACAGGTATGGATAACTTATCAGCGGAAAGGATTATTTACAGACTTTTGATATAGCATACTCACACACTTAAGTTGTCCCTCTACATCAAAATGTGAAGTGAGAAAATATTTCTTATGTCGAGGGTTGAGAAAGTTATGTGATTACATCACACTGTGCTTTATTTTCGTGGATTTCATTTTCAGTAATTATTTTCGCCAATATATTACATCGATGGAATCATAAATCGTTAAAGTCCAGCATTAGGCTATATAGTTGCCAAGGCCCTATGTAATCACAGTAAACAATTCACTGTTGTCATGTGAACTGAACAGCATTTCATTGTTTTCAGTATAATATTCTCAGAAATTATATAATTTTCAAGGGAAGGAGTATTTTGTTTGAATTTTAATGTTGACCGCTATACTTCCCGGGCTTAACTGGGTATGTGTGCAAAATTCCGTGTAAATTGGTAAAGAAATGTAGATTTGTATAAGGAACAAACATACATACCCACAAACACACATTCGACTTTATATATTAGATTTTCGTGGATTTCATTTTCAGTAATTATTTTCGCCAATATATTACATCGATGGAATCATAAATCGTTAAAGTCCAGCATTAGGCTATATAGTTGCCAAGGCCCTATGTAATCACAGTAAACAATTCACTGTTGTCATGTGAACTGAACAGCATTTCATTGTTTTCAGTATAATATTCTCAGAAATTATATAATTTTCAAGGGAAGGAGTATTTTGTTTGAATTTTAATGTTGACCGCTATACTTCCCGGGCTTAACTGGGTATGTGTGCAAAATTCCGTGTAAATTGGTAAAGAAATGTAGATTTGTATAAGGAACAAACATACATACCCACAAACACACATTCGACTTTATATATTAGATTTTCGTGGATTTCATTTTCAGTAATTATTTTCGCCAATATATTACATCGATGGAATCATAAATCGTTAAAGTCCAGCATTAGGCTATATAGTTGCCAAGGCCCTATGTAATCACAGTAAACAATTCACTGTTGTCATGTGAACTGAACAGCATTTCATTGTTTTCAGTATAATATTCTCAGAAATTATATAATTTTCAAGGGAAGGAGTATTTTGTTTGAATTTTAATGTTGACCGCTATACTTCCCGGGCTTAACTGGGTATGTGTGCAAAATTCCGTGTAAATTGGTAAAGAAATGTAGATTTGTATAAGGAACAAACATACATACCCACAAACACACATTCGACTTTATATATTAGATTTTCGTGGATTTCATTTTCAGTAATTATTTTCGCCAATATATTACATCGATGGAATCATAAATCGTTAAAGTCCAGCATTAGGCTATATAGTTGCCAAGGCCCTATGTAATCACAGTAAACAATTCACTGTTGTCATGTGAACTGAACAGCATTTCATTGTTTTCAGTATAATATTCTCAGAAATTATATAATTTTCAAGGGAAGGAGTATTTTGTTTGAATTTTAATGTTGACCGCTATACTTCCCGGGCTTAACTGGGTATGTGTGCAAAATTCCGTGTAAATTGGTAAAGAAATGTAGATTTGTATAAGGAACAAACATACATACCCACAAACACACATTCGACTTTATATATTAGAAGATAACTTATATGTAGTAGCAACTGCAACAGCATCAGCTACTTACGTTTAATAACTTTACATTTTTAATTTTTTATATTAGCTAATCACTTTTAAATTGGATATGAATATGCTCACAAACTTTGTGCTCTTGAGTAGAAGGTGAACTCCAGAGGTGTAGTAATAAAAAATAATAATAAAATAAACCTTATAATTTCAAAGGTTTGATGTGGATTTTCATATGTTTTTCTACATTATACTTTTAAACTATTAAGTAACATTGTTGCCAATTATTGTTCACATAAGATGAAATATTACATGTTCCAGCAAAAAAAATAGAACATACTGTCCAGAGTAGAAAAATTACGTGACTCACCATACACTCCCCGTTAACCAAGGGAGCCTCAGAGGATGAAGTCTTACGAGCTCCTGTAGGAGAACCTCCATTTTCAGTATCACTTTCATTTCCAGCAACGTCTGGACATTCACGTTCTGGTTCACTACTAAGACCACTGTCCAAATAATCACCTGCTAAAGAAATTGAACACATCCTAAGTAGAATAAATCAAAGCTAGAGTAGGGATAGGATTGGATTTATCTCCGGGTAGCTTGCTGAGGGTACTGCTAGAGAATGCAGATGGTAAGTCAATTTTTATAACTACGTTCAAAGCTGCTGAGTAAGCGCGTGGACTAAAGGGTCTTTAAGCCACACTCTGAATAAAAGTACTAACCTGTGCAGTCTTTGGGTACTTTGTCAAGACACTTTTTATGAGCATTGTAGTGGCAGTCTTTGCACTGCATGCCCTGCTTAATGAAACCCTTGAGCAGCTTGCGGCAGTGCTGGCAAACTGTTGGAACCATGTAACTATGCAGTACAAATGTATGTGGGATGCGAATGCGCCCTGCTGACTCTCTGTCGCCAAGTCGTCCCCCCAAAGATGGAGATCGGCTTTGTCTTGGCACATAACCTGGAAGAAGCTGCAAAAACAAAACAGCTCTACTCAGTGTGTGGTACAATCAAGACAATTGCAAAATCAGTATTATAGTTTCACACAATAGTATATTGCGATACTAGTTCCGTAAGCAGTGCTTATGGATCGAGGAAAGAGTTTGAAAAAACGAGGCACTTGCGCCAAGTTTTTTCAATTTCCGAGATCCCTTATGCAGTTACGGAACGAGTATTGCATGCTATTTTTTGCAGGATGATTATTTATATCAATTTAATTATATTAATTGAGATATTAGCTGAAAATATTATGTATATACATTATTGAAGATAGATGTTATATTTCAGAAAGAGATTCACATGTGTTGGTTGTTATGGGGACTGAATATTTGTCCTGTTAAAGTCGCCACAAACTGGGGGGCCTTTTTCCGGTTTTCAATAAGGGTTGTATTGTGATGGTTTTACTTACGGCACGTGTGCTTTTTGTAATTTTTACAGCACTGAGATTTCTTTTGTTTTCATAGCAACCAGATTGCGTGTGGGAATGTCAAGTTACGATCCACGGTAACAATATTCGTAAGTACCACTAATTAGTTACATAGTGCAAAAATAATATTTTAGGGAGTGTCTGGTGAGAATACAATAAAATTAAGGTGATTACTAAAGCATGTTTATATGCAGATGATAAGTTCATAACAGATGTTACCATAATGCAAGCAAGCAACAGCAGCAGCATTTCATTGGTTTCAAAATAAAACAGATAACAATGGAAAGGTCATGTAGCACGAATAGGAGATAGCAAACTATCATATTAGTAATATTCATATTGTTTTATCCACGAAAGATTATATCAGACATTTTCACACCTTTATCATCTCAGTTGAAATAAGTGAATGAAAGTGGTATTAGTTATAATAAAATGAAATCATCTTGTTTGTAAAGAAGTTGCATGATTGATTTTGTCATCAACAATAGCATAATCATGTTCTAATTGTTTATAGAAGTACGTAGAGTCTGATTTTATTTGTTAATTTAGCTTTATTTAAATGTTTTAACTAGACAGAAGGAATATTGCATGTATAGGATCCAGGGGTGAACCAGTTGTCATGCAAATATTCATAAGCCTCTGTTTCTATTGTCGTGTCATGGCTGTGCTCATTTTACCTTATATTTCATTTTCTTAAACGAGTGAATCATGATACATAAATATGCAATTCAGCATTGGTCTTTGTGATTGGGGAAACCATGAAAAAGGCAAAGTCAAATTGGCTGGCATGGGGTTTGTATTAGAGTCTATGAAACTGCCTCAGGTATATTGCTACTCACAACTTCATTAATCTAATTGTGTTAAAACAGAATTATAAAAGTAATAAAGTAATACTTTATATTAAAATTTGAGCATTTTTATCCAATGTTATGATTGTAATTTATGAAAACCAGACATTTCACTGAAATTTTTCTTTTTGATTTCCAAGTTACAGTCCAGTGGTGATTTAATATTATGTATGCTTATATCAATATTTAAATTCAGCTCTGAAAGGTTGATAAATACTTGTCACGATAGAGTTTTTGTGATCACAGAGAATGGTAGGATGGTGTTTCAATCCTAACCAAATTATCTGGATATGTTTTTCTGTGAAGGTTTTTTCGGATAATTTCTCTGGCACTGAAACATTGGATTCATTTGCTATCATCTCATTGGTATCAATGCTAGAGAAAGGCAATGATAAATCACCAATGGTATAAACTCCCTTGTACAAGAAATAAATATATAAATGGCACACTTATTGTGTGTGGTGGTTGTGTTTTACAGTTAATGGAATGTGCTTACTCCCTTCAGGATGTAACTGCTTATCCTGCGAACATTAATATAAGCAACAACAAAAATCACTTCTACCCTAAAATAACACCATCCATCATTCTACCTGTTAATATAAATAATAACAAAAAGGTCCCCCCTTCCTTCCACCCTAATCTCAAAATTATTTGGAAGAGGATTCAATAATAATTATGGATGACATTAGAGAGGTCATTCTAGGCTAATAAATAAGCTACCCAAATAAAGTGGAGGGAAAGGAAATAGACATTAAATCCATGTCTGGGATATTAATACAAGTAAGAATCAGCTTGAAAAATTTTATGTCATAACCGGGACATCCCGGTTATGACATAAAATTTTTCAAGCTGATTCTTACTTGTATTAATATCCCAGACATGGATTTAATGTCTATTTCCTTTCCCTCCACTTAATTAATAGTATATAAATAATAACTTGGCTTCAAAGTACCTACAAATGTAGGACACCATTGGATGTGTGTTCTCAACGGAGAAACCTCCCGGGGTCTGCCTTGTATTCTGAATCAGTTGAGGAATTTGATGTTGTACTGGCATGTTGTCATGGTAGCTCAATGGTAGAGCATCAGCGCGTTAAGCTGGAGATCCGTGTTCAAATCCCGGTTATGACATAACATTTTTCAAGCTGATTCTTACTTGTATTAATACCCAAATAAAATTCACTTATGAGTGCATCAGGGATGGCTTCAAGAACACAATACAGCTTACAGTCCCACAGAAACTATATCAGAACGGTCATCCCACATTACCCCTTAATTTACAAACAAATTTGAACTGGAGTCTGGAACAGATAGGATTGGAAATGAGCCATAAAGTGATCAGCTTATCACTGCCAGTATAGCCCCACTGAGATGATTTGGGCTAAAGTTAAAGGTGAAGGTGGTAAAACTACATAACACTTCCACATTTTGGCTTGCTGATGTAGAAAAGCTAACAATTAAAACACTTGATAGGGTTACGAGAAAAGACTGGGAATCACTTGTTTCACATGTGGAATAATTACAAGAGAACGATTTTCAACAAGAAGTTGCAATGGATGACATTTTTTAAGTCATAAGTGAATCTTAGAGACAGTGAAACTGACAATGACATGAATGATCAAAGAAGTGAAGAGGAGGAAGACAAAGAGGTTCTAGCTGTTCCTTTGTAGAGGCCTCTGTGTATTTCTGTAACTCAAGCCTTTCTTCTGAATTATATCTCACGACTACTAGGTTTCAACATTTCAAACTATTTTTGTTCACAAGTTTTTAAACAATTAAATAGTTAAAACAGTATATGATATGATTAGGCATCATCTCCTTTCCCTATCACTTAGAGACAGCTGCAGACTGCAGACCTCTCAACAGCGCACACTATGTAAGATTTTATTGGCTAATTGCATATTCAGAGTTGTTCTGTGTTTACTATAGTGGCCACCTGTAGTGTGGCTAACAAGTTTCCTTGAGAATAACCAATAAACAACAAAAAACATGTAAGATTTGTACAGCAAAATTTGTACAAAATCAAACATCTTTGAATTGTGAGGATATTATAGGAGAAAAATTCCTCCAACACTGGGATTTGAACCCAGGACCCTTGGGTATCTGTGCCACTGCTTACCAACTGAGCTAAGCCAGAGTTCATTTCACAGTGCCAGAAGGAACCTCTCTCCTATGATTGATTGCCCTTAATGGTTACCTCACTGACAGACAAGACACATCACATGCAGCACTGTGAGGTACACCAATTTTTGCGACCGGGCCTCCACTGTTATTGTACAGCCAACATTCAAGATGCATATTATGCATTCATGAACCACAGATTATTGTCTCTGTAGGACATTACATGAGAATATTCTAGGAGAGGACCATTAAGGGCAATCAATCATAGGAGAGAGGTTCCATCTGGTGCTGTGAAATGAACTCTGGCTTAGATCAGTTGGTAGAGCAGTGGCACAGATAGCCAAAGGTCCTGGGTTCAAATCCCAGTGTCAGAAGAATTTTTCTCCTATAATATCCTCATATAATGTCTGGCAGAGACAATAATCCATGGTTCATGAATGCATATGTATCCATATTTAAACTGTGTAATTTTAATGTTAGAGATACTTTATTTACTTTACTACACCTCGTCAAATCGAATTATCTTTGACAGAGATATATCGGAACCCTAACTTTCTTCATTTAAATTTTTCTCTTCTTGAAGTTTGCCCAAGAAATATTATACATTAATCAGGTAAACTGATGTAACAAAGTGCCAGAATGCTTTTGTTTAATGAGTGATAATTGTAATTATGATATGCAGAAAATAAGTTATTTTTTTAATCAATTTCAGAGGTAAGCTCTAGATCAATTTATTAAGCGGGGCTTGCGGAAGAACAAAGTTTGATAAGCATATGTGAAGGAATATGTGGGTTATTTGTCAAAGCTACCTGTGTTGCAACTTCCAAAGTCGTATATAAACACTGTAAACAATATGTTGGCATGATAACTGATTTTCATTTAATAAATGGACAATATAAATGTGTATACAAAGTTTCATGAAAAACATATTTGAGTTATCACATGTACAGACACATGGACAGACAGACAGACAGACGAACATACATACATTTTCCTCTTCCCCACACAATCTGGCACTTAATAAAAACATGATTTTCTGTGACGTAAATAAGCAGTTTGATTAATTAATATTCATTATCTAGGATTGCTCATGATTACTTGATGTCCATGATTCTAAAGTGATTTTGTACCCTAAGAGCAGTACTTCAGTTGCAGGGACACAAGAGGACGCTTCCAAAAATAAAAATCAAATAACTTCATATAATTTATGAAAACTACTTTGCGGAATAGTCTTTAAAACTATATTAAAATACATGTTGTAGACCGTTAATCTCATAAAATACGTAAAAATGCTCTTTAGTGCTCTTCTTTAAAGGTGAGTCCGCAAATATTTTTTTCCAACTAAGACACTTGATGTGAGTCACAAAATACTATTTTAAAAGAGAGACAATCAAATTTGTTTATATTGCAGGCATACAAAAGGATTAAAATACAAAACTATATAGGGAAATATCATTAAGAAGACCAATGTCGAATTTACATGAGCTCTAAATAAACTTTGTATGTTAGTAGGTACTGGGAGAGGCTATGTTGATTGGTTGGACCACATACAGTAGAGTTAATGTCCACATCTGTGAACTCAATCTGCAGTATGTGCTACAGCGGAGTCTTGTTGGAAAAATGCAAATTTATTTGAAAAAGTCTTTGAAGATAGGGTAATTACCGGTAGTAAGGGGTTATGGCCAGCAAGACCTCCAGATCTTATTGTATGTGATTTTTATTTTTGGGGAATTTAAAAAGTAAACTGTACATGAATAATCATCATACTGTACAATTGAAGAACTGAAAGAGACATTAGAAGAGAATTTGCAGCAATTTCACAAGAAGAATTGATGTGTGTGAATGCAAACTTTCTTAAAAATGTCAGAAATGTGAAACAGTAGACTGAGATCATTTTCAACATCTTCCATGATAAAGGTAGGTGATTATTCTAAATGTAGGCCTACATCAGAAACCCTTGCGCTTCAATTGAGGGATTATGTACGTGAGCATTTACTAGTTGTCAACTTGCTTCCAGGCTGCAGCATGGACTGTGCGTTCTCAGCACATAGCCAAAATAATTTCTCTGTAGCAAAAAATTAGAATGGGAAAAATGATGAGAGGAGCTTATTACGGTAGTTCACTGAAGAAGCAGAATCAGTCTTCCAGTCCCTGCCTTGCTTCTTGAGCTTCACATTTTGACAAAAAGTGAATAGCAGTCTAGTCACTTCAGTGCCATGAAGCATAAAATTTTCAAATACACTGCCAATAAGGGTAAAAGAATATTGTCAATATGCTTCATGTTACCTACAGGATGTCTAAATAGAATTGACATTGAATTTTAGGATTGAATCATGGTGTTTCCTTTACCTGTGGTAGCTATGGTTTGGATAAAGAAAGTAAAAAAGGGAGGGGAATATGCTTGATCCCAAACAAACAATATTTGGTTAATACTGTTATATGAACTTTTTTGAAAGTTTATATCGTAATATATGTGAAATTTTAAATTCATATGAAATGTTCTAAAAGTCATAAGAAAAAATGTTTAATTACAATTTCCTTCTAAAATAAATTCCATTTGACATGGGCGAAAAGAGCTGTTAGATACTGATCTTTATATTCAAATACTATAGTGAATATACATTGAAAAATACTGATATAGTCTGAATAATATGCTTATACTTCAACCAGAAACTATTCATTTTACCGCACTTGTAAATGTTTGTATCAGTGCATAATTAAAATTAGTTTCTCCACTTCAAAATATTTTCAGGTGAACTTTTTCAAGTGAACAAGCTGGCTATTAAAAAATGTACAAAACAGAAAATTACAGATAATAAATAAGTACTCCTTAGAAGCCCTTTTAAATGATTTCCCAATAAATCTATAAAGAAAAAATTATTTGAAATAGCGGCCTTTGAATGAGACGTTAACAAAGAAAAATGGCTGTAATGAAAGGACACACAGACAGATATATTATACATACCTAGATGAAAAATAAAATTTTCCAAAACTTAACATAAGAAGGAACATTTATTTTCAAGAATATCATACTTTTCTTCTGCTATGTGAAAGAATGAGATGAAAACACGATGGATGAGAAATTCATTAGAATCAATTACATAAAAATTTGAACAAGGACGTCTCAAGAATATATGATTCTGAAAAGAACTGTAAAGTGAAGTCAAAGTACTTAGCTTCTGCAGCTCTTTAGCATTCAAAAGCTTAACATGGCTGTTTTACTTACCTGCAAGTAGGACTGCTGTTCAATCCACTTTTAAAGCTCAGTTCTGACAGCTCTAGTGGCTAACCATTTATCGGAGGCTAAAGTTCAATCCCAAGATCTTTCTCAAATTTTCTGGGCGAGCTCTAAATTGAGTGCATTGAGCCACATATAAAGACAGAAGCAGTTGCTGAATGAAGTAGTGATTCAGTTAAGAAAACAATCACTAATAGCCAGGCACATCATCGTACTAATTCAAACCCTATCTAAGATGGCCCTTAATGAAATGTAAAAGCCATAAAATGTCATATAATTAATCCATCAATAATACTGTATCTGATGCACTTAGCAATTTATGTTAGTGGAACAACCATTCATGTATTGCATTAAGATAGTCTGCATAATAAATAGGACTACCTGATCTACACACAAATTTCTTTCATGCTTTACACATCAAACATGACGTTCAATTATTGAAACGGACAAGAATTTATTTCTACATTCTTTGGTCATTTTTATCTGCACATATTTATATATTATATTTTATATGGGAATTTATCTCGTTAAAGAAGAATACATTACAATACGACGGCCTATATAGAAAGGTAAGGGGATCATTGCCTTAGACTTCTGGAAAAATATAGCCTACTAACAGCACAGAAAAATACGAACTAATTTTGTTATAAGTGACAAAAAGCAATGTAATGAACTGAGACTCTACTGAACATGAGAATTTAAAAGCATATTTTATTACAGAAGAATTTTTTTTTCAGATCCACATTACTAATATAAGAAATGAATATTCACACCTTTAACCTTTTAATTTCATGAGGTGCTTAAAAGTGTCTAAAACCTGTACTTTTTACACAACAAAAATGTGAAGCTTATGTAACAAGTTGAGGAGCCTGACGATGTTTACCTGTGCAATTGTGACTTTCAACCGAGATCAAATGCACTTTATTTCATGCTAAGAGTGGTACTGGCATTCCCAAATGTCTCCTCTCTGTAACCCCATTTACTTCAAACAAAGTTTTATGTGTACCACTCGAGAAGGAAAACTACCGGTATTGTTAAAAATGTTAGGAAATGCTGACTACCTGACTCATATGCATGCACTGTTTACAACCATCAGAATGAAACTTTTGGGAATTGACAAAATCTTAGTCTGTTCTTAGTATGATGGTTCTGACATCATAGGGGCAAAATATTGCACAGCTCTATGCATATACATAAGCAAATATATTATGCACAGAAAGTACTGATGATACATGAGAAGTTCAAGAATGTTCAAATGTTATTTTATCACTTCATGCAGTAGAAATGTTAAAATAAAAATATATTATGACCACTAGGTTAAGCATGCACACAACACTTAGAAAGAAAGTAAAACAAAAGCAAGCATTGCAAAAAGAAGTGTGTTTATATGCTATTTAAAAGGAATATAAAGCAATCTTTAAAAACTCTCTGACCTTATAAATGAAAAGTTATAAGAAGAAAGTTAGAAGTACTTCTGAAATCTAATTTTAAAGAGACAATATCATTAGGTAACAACAAAGTTATATCTAAGCAGCGATAAAAAGCCTGCTAAACCAAAAAACTAACATGCATTATTCAAATAATATATAAAGGTATTTTTAAACAATTTTATCTATTGTGCAGTGTTGATAAAAATATAATAAAATAACTAATGGTAAAAATTAATATCAGTTTTTGTCTAACTTAACAACAGACATTTAATGGAAGTTAATGATGATAAATATTTACAGTATTTCTAAAACATGCTACATAAAACTGGAAATGGACTCTGGTAATTGTCATAATAGCACAGATCTTGCAATACAGCAGAGAAAGTTGTGTGTTTCACATAAGATTTTTTTATATAGTTATTTTTTTATCTTGATAAGTTAAGTATTATATTTACAAAGAAAATTTTCTAGATAAAATAATATTATTTCTCTCTTTCTTGAAAATCTATGAATAGCAAACAAAACTCAGAAAAATCAGAAATTTGACTGGGGGAACCAAATTTAAAATGGCTTTTATAGAAAAAGCTATTTTACTAGCCATATCAAAGCATTTCAAATTAATTATCAATTTCGAGCAAAAGTATTAAATTGTATATATCTTAAGCTGGAATCTTCTATAATAAGACTTTTTTTCAGGCTTTAGACCATATTAATGAATATTTATTACAATGTTGCCACACTGATAAAGTTCCTTGCAGCTGGGAACGAAACATTTGAAATATATATTCACTGATATGGCCAACGGCCCAGAAAAAGATGTATGTTATTGTTAAACTTATTGTTTTAAAAATAAAAAAATTTGAAGATGTTTTCATGAAATCTAGTCTGAATATTTTATTAATACAAACAAAACTAAAGGTGGTACAAGAACAACCAGAAAGTTTCTTATCCCACATTTTTAATAATCCAATCCACTCTTTAGCTGCAAAAGGCCTGCACCCAAAAAAAAAAAATCATTTTGAAAACTTTTTTTTAAATTCTAGACACCAAGAAGTTGTTTTTCAAATGTTATCTTGATTCTTAACTTTTTCTCATGAGCACTCTGCTTTCTCTACACTACACTACTTTGTGAGAAATAAATACACACTACTACTACATAAGTGAGAAAGTAACATTTTAAGCAGTTTGAAGACCAGTATACACCAAACCACAAAGTATAGAATTAGTCCAAGAGTCCATTTTCCCTATATTAATGCTGCCACCCATAAAATAAAATGCAAACAAGCAGCACACCACAAAACAGCCTTAGATTGAGACAGGATCAGAGTTTTAGGAATAGAACAGGAGGGTGAATTAAAATTTCAACTTCCACCACTAACATAAAATTAGTATTAAGAGAGGAGAGATTCCATAACCTGAATTATATAAAGTTATATAAAGTTTTATGATTAGAAAGACTAATAAATGGAGTTCTACACCATTCGTTTTACTAACATGGATATTTGTTTATGTATTTTTATCAAGTAGAAGCATTACTTGTTGAATTCTGTTATTAATACCATTTGATTTCCAAATTATACCTTAAGGCCACCGTGGGTGAGCTGGGAGTGTGATTACCTTCCACCCTGGCAGCCTGGGTTCGATTTCAGGCCGGGTTGGGGATTTTTTAAGTGTAAAATTTCCTTCCTGGGTTCAGGGAACGAAAAGGACATTGGAACCAAAATACTGCCACTTGTTCAAGGCACAGATTTTGGGAAACAATGAGGCCTAAGCAAGCAGGAGGAAGGAGTAATCCAAATACCCTGCTTGACTGTGTTACCCTGGCAAAAATATCCAGGGAAGACTTTGGGCGAGGAAGCTAACAAGAGTTTCTCCACCAAAGGGACAGCACAAAAAGCCTCTTAGGCTGATGAGCCTCTTAGGATGATTTGCGGGAGGTCTTCAAAAACTCTCTTCAAGCCCCCCGGAAAAAACAAACAAACAAACAAACAGAAATTATACCTTTGTCAATTTTACTTAGTCTTCAAAGGATTCATAAACGCAAGTGTTACGAAATTCTACACTACAAGCACCCTTGCTGAAGGTTAGCAGAATAATATTAAACAAAACATCTAGTGAAAATATAATTTAAGGAGAAAGGATAAATTGAAGGAAGATCAGGAAAATGGAAGCTGTTTTCACATTTAGTGTAAGTTGCAACACACAAAAGTTTACATCAAAGTAACAAAATTAAATTTATTTTTAACTTTCTTCTACATTATAACCATTGATACCCAATCTTCCCTCACTTATTCAAATTGAGAAAACGTCTTACCAGACCACTTTCATCAGAAGCAGAGGTAAGCGAAGATGTTGACCCTGTGTCTGAAGGACTTCGAGGTACTTGGAGCGTTGAGGAAGGTCGACGCCCTCTTGTGGAGGATGTGCAATTGTTAGGTATTTTCACAACACAACGCTTATGGAAGTTCAAACTGCAACCTGCAGAGAATATCACATTATTATTATTAGAACAACTGCATAAGTACATTACAAAACATCACTAATCCACATGTTTGGAAGCCTGTGGATCTGTAGTAGTCTGAGGAGGGTCAAATAACAGCCTTAGTCACACATAGATGTAACTGAGATAGCTATAACAAATTCAATAAACACTATTTTTACTGCTGTCTTCTCACATAACATCCTTAACTTTAAAGGTCACTACTAATAAATCAGTTTGGCCTAGAATTTTATAGGACGTTCATATAGTGAAGTTATTATATATTAAATAAAATCAGGTAAACTGATGTAAAAAAGTGCCAGTATGTTTTTTTTAATCAGTTATGACTGCAATTATGATATGCAGAATATGTTTTTTTAATTGATTTACAAGTTAAGCTCCAGATTTATTTATTAAGCAGGGCTTAGGGAAGAACAAAGGTCTAGTTTTCTTTTTAATCAGATTAAAATCTTCCAGCATCACAATCGCACACTCACATAAAAATACGAAAAAGAAAGTGAAATTGGCTGGTTTCGGGATTTGAACCATGGAACTCCCTAACGTGAGGCCAAAACGTTACCATCTCGGTCACCTGGGTCAGTTTAACGGTCTAGTTGTAAGTTATAAGCGCATGTAAAACAATAGTGTTTTTGGTCATAGCTAACTCTATTTTAATTTCCAAAGCCGTAAAATATCACAGTAAAACAATTGACTATGTTGTCATGATAAATGATTTGCTTTTTTTTTTATATAAATTCTTTCGAATACTATATTATCATAAAATAGGCACCAAATTGAGCATTACTCCGAAACAGGTGAACCGATTTCATCCAGTATCAGTAGACCTCTTCCCATGAACACTATAAATGTGTATACCAAATTCCATAAAAATCCGGTAAAGCGTATTTGAGTTACCGCGTTTTCAAAATAGACACTGAATTGGGTTTTACTCCGGTACCGGACAACCGATTTGGTCCAATATCGGTAGACGTCTTCCCATGTACATTATAAATGGGTATAAAAAGTTTCAGGAAAATCCAATAAAGCA
This sequence comes from Ectobius pallidus, assembly GCA_964059195.1. Lineage (NCBI taxonomy): Eukaryota > Metazoa > Arthropoda > Insecta > Blattodea > Ectobiidae > Ectobius > Ectobius pallidus. Next base: position 170,389,912 of record CAXKWD010000001.1, read on the forward strand.
TATTTGAATTATCGCGACTTCTCATATATTAACATAAAAGGCAATAAATTGGGCATTATTCCGGTACTGGCCAACCGATTTGGTTGAACATCAACAGACGTCTTTCCATGGATAGTATAAATGCGTATACGAAGTTTCATAAATATCCGATAAGGCGTATTTGAGCTATTGCGCCTTTAAAATATACACTAAATTGGGTTTTACTCCGGTACCGGTCAACAGATTAGGTTCAAATTTAACAGAGTACTTTTCATGGATGTCGTAAATGCGTATACCAAGTTTAATGGAAATCCGATACAGCGTATTTGAATTATGGCGCCTTTCTATTAGAAAGGCGCCATAATCTATTAAAATAGGCACTAAATTGGGCATTACTCCGGTACCGGTGAACCGATTTGGTTCAATATCAATAGGGTTCTTCCCATTGACATTATAAATGTGTTTTCCAAGTTTCATGAAAATCCGAAAAAGCGTATTTGAGTTAGAGCGCGTACAGACACACGGACGGACAGACATTTTTCGTCCCCCACACAATCTCATAAAGTACCATACTGGCACTTAATAATACAGTGAGTCTCAGGCAGATGGGTGCCGCCGCGCCGCGCGTTGGGTTCCCCGCTGATGACGCTCCTATCCCCGGTATGCGGCAAAGGAACTCCCCGGCAGTTGACTGACTTGTCCGTGCGTGACAATGAAAATAATTGAAATAAGTTTGAAAATAACGAAAATAGGCACCTACCTTATTACAGGAGATGCTGGAAGTGTCCTCCTCCTACATCCACACATTTTTGGCATCGTGATAGGAAATTCCGATTAATACGCATTAATTGTTCTTCCGTTATTATTGAGTTTATCTCTATCCTAATGTTTTCTTTTAGTTGTGACAACTACCGAATAACACTTTCACGTCTGTACAACACGAGAACAATGCTCAACTTCAGGCTATGCAGGAATTGTTTACTTATCTGCGGGGCCACAGCTGGCCGCGACCGGGTAGTGTTGAGTCATCACAAGAGAAACACGGCGCGCGCGACAAGCGGCACCAATCTGTCTGAGACTCACTGTACTTGAGATAGAGATTTTATATTGACAACTTCACTAAGATGAACTTGTTTTAAGGACCAATGGTCACTCATCCTCAGCTATACTCCATACGACAGTTGGATGACAACAGCATCCCCTGGTGGGCACTTAAAGAATTTCCAACTGTCAGATTGTGTATAGCTGAGAATGAGCAGAAGTTCAGGATCTGAAAAACTTTACAGTTAAAAGCCTGTATCTGAAACATCTGCACCTAGATAACTGGATCATGAATATCTCAATGGACAGAGGATCTTGCCTAATTACAATTTAGTGACCTACTAGATAGAAGACTAACATTCATAGTAATATTACACCAAAGGTTGAAAACTCCACTCTTTCTACAGTCTAATAAAATATTTGGGATTGTGTTTTCATACACATCCAATGCCACCTATTAACAAGTCTGTATTGAATTATGAAAGTGGCCTTACTCACTTGCTATCTTGATTAATTTGTTTACGATTCGCAGTGATCTGATTTTTTACCTCCTCAGCCTGTACCATAGGTAGGGGAAGTACTGTGTTTGACCCCCAAATTAGAAGTTGAGTTTTAACATAAATACAAGTTTTAAGGTACCCTGAATCCAAAAATGCTATTTTCAGAAAGATGTCATGCGTGTCAGTGAACAGCCTAGCTCCAGTACAGAAAATTGCATGGAAACAAAATTTTGTATTTGGGTTAGGATGTGACATGAACACTTGTAGGGTTAATATTAAATGTAACTTACATAAACTTGACATTTTCAATTATGGCAAGGATTATATCATTAATGAGCTACTTGGCACTGCTTAAATTTGTAAACTTAATCAGAGCTTGAAATTAAAAACTCTTTGCTTTATCAGTCCAAATTTAATGGTTTTATTTTCTGAAGTTCTGAGTCTTCCTCGACATTAAAGTGAATTATTCTAAATAATTGTTCCTTTTGAAGGCAGTAAGAGTTGGAGATAGACAAAGTCCTATATTGCTTTTGAGTTTAAAATAACTTCTGTGTTGCTGCATCCCAGGATGTCCCTTCTCAATTCTCAATTCTGTGTCATCTTTCAATTTAAATATCACATAAAAATATATATAATTTAAATATTAGGAATTCTGTAAGAACTCTCAACGTATATTCAACAAATTACTTACCTTCACATTTAAGACCCTGTCGTACCAAACCAAACAGCATCTCTCCACAGAAGTCGCAGAATGTTGGAGCCTTGTAGGAGTGAACAGCCAGGGCATGGGGACGGAAATGGATCTCTTCTGTTGGCACCTGAGAGGACAGCACAATCTCTACAAGAGTTTCATCCATGATCTCTGCTGCAGAGTTTACATGCTGAAGAATGTTGGGAGAGCTATAGTCATGACGGAAAAGCAGCAGCCGCTGGCTCAGCTGACTTAATCCATGGTCTGGAAACTGAAAAAAAAAAAAAAGCAAAACCTGCTATACTTAAATGGTAGGAAAAAACAAAAATACTAACAACATGAGCTTTCTTTTATTTTCTTTGTACTGATTAGTCTCTATTATGAAAAAATATTTGGAAGCATCTGATTAGTGAACTCTGACTGAGGAAACAGTTATTTAACAATTGCAGTGTCTATAGCTGAAACATTCTCATTTCACTAACCAGCAGTGAACTATCATTGAGGCATATGATTCAGTGGTCAGTAGTCAGTAGTCCTATGTGGAAATCTGAGCCATGAAGTCTTGTTTAGCTTTAGTTTATATACAGTATTTAACATGTTCGGTTAGCTTCCTTCTATAAACAGTATTTAAAACACTTTGGGTTAGCTCCAGTCAACAAACACTAAACATTATGGGTTAGTTTCAGGATAAAAACAGCATTTAATACTTTGGGTTAGCTTCAGTCTAAAAACAATATTTAAAACTTTGGGTTAACGTAAAGTCTACAAACAGTATTAAACACTTTGGGTTGGCTTCGCTCTATTAAAGGATTTAACACTTTATGTTGGCTTCAGTCTGTAAGTAGAATTTAACGCTTCGAATTAGCTTTCCAGTCTAATAACAATAATTAATACTTTGGGTTAGCTTTAATATAAATATACTATTTGTCAATTTGGAATAGCTTCAATCTACAAATAATATTGGGTTAACTTTAGTCCACAAAAATGATTTAGTACTCTAAGTTGGCTTCAGTCTATTAATAGTATTTAACATTTTAGGTTTGCTTTAGTCTATAAGTATAATTTAATGCTTTGGATTACATTCAGTCTGTGGACAGACTGGGTTAGTCTGTTCACTTTGGGTTAATGTGGGTTGTTCTGCTGTTAATTAACACTTTGGGTTAGTTTTAGTCTATCAACAATATTATACACTTAGGGACCAAGCCTGCCGTATACTCTGGGCTGCAGTATAGGTCAGGTTGTCATATTTAATAATATACACTTTTTTAAGGGCTCCATCTCATACTGAATATTTATGGTGTATTATTTTGCAAAACATGAAAGCCTCAGTTCTTGAAGCTACCCAGCTAACATTTCTCCCCTGCTAACTGTAAGGATTAGTGAATAATGGACTACCCTCATTGCAGGGCTAGAAGCAACACTTAACAACAAGGAGTTAGTCTAATTTCTCTCTTTTCTGCAGATTGTTCAGTCCAGCGTTGTGTATCTTTGAATGGTTGCACCTGCTATGCAAGTGTATAATAATAACAGTATGTCCCACTGCAGGTGTAAAAATGGCCACATCACCACATCAGAAGAAAGTTTACTCTAAATACACTGACACTTTCACCACGATCATTACTTGTTTTGAATATACCTTAACAAAGATACTGAAAAAGTTCAAAATTGACAAGCTGAACCCTAATGTTCAAATGTGAAACTGTACCTTGGCTTAAAAAAAATATACTTCTTACAATACTGGATACAATTTTTTTTTTAATAGATTGCTAAGACAATAATGTATATTTAAAGTTTGTCTGACATACTTTTCTGTTGATGAAATCACATGCCAGGTCTTTCAGGGTCTTCAGCCCCAGAGAACTGGCTGCTGTCGTCACTGTATCCCGAACCAGTCCAAACTGGAAGATGAATGTCACCTCAGGACCCTCCATCTTCTTTGCCGCTGCTGATTCACTCCTGAAAAGTCAATATGTCACTTAAATGACAGCGCAGAAATGCCAGTCACACTACAAGCAATGAAAGCAATCTGTCTATGAGCTAACAGGTATGATTTTAATCTTATAATTATACAGTGAAATTTCTCCTTTATTAGTACTTTTTGAAGAATTTTGTAATCTGTTATGTTAAAAAACTTAATAATCATAATGATGTAATTAAATTTATTAATAGTTGAAAATTTCAAATGTAGTGTCCATTTACATCTCATAAGACAATGATTTTACAAGAACCCCTGCATATGTTACAGACTTTTTAATTTAATTCTTCAATGACTGCTGTGAAAATTGTTATCATATAATTAAAACATTGTTCAAGAGTAAAATATGAATAAAATCTGCACCCATTTCAGAAAATTATATGTTTTTTCCTACATAATTTATTCTTTACAAGAAATGAACATAGTAGAGTTAAGTCCACTAATAATTAATGATTTATGAATAAAAAAAATTGTATAAACAGTAAAAAGAGAAAGAGGTTCTGAAGAAGGAAGTAAGATACTGCATTTAGTACTTTTAATATAACCATTCTATAACAAAAGAAATTTGTTACAAACTACTTCAGTATGACAAATCTATTGTGATAAATGACAGAAGCTGAGTGAAACTCTATACACATTCATATGCATGCCAAAACAAATTGGAAAATTAGAATAATACATGCAAAGAGAACTTTAAAACTATAAGACTCCTACTGGCCTATGTAAGCAGCTGTATTAAATTATTTAGTACAATTGCTTTGAAGAACATAGATTAAGATTTCAACAGGTATTCAGGTCACTAGATTTAACAGTGCACAATTTATAGCCAAGTAATCCATAAACACATCTTAATTTCATGAAATTTGAGTTTAGCGTACTGGTGACATAGGAAACCATAGATCTTGGCTCCTTGGACAGGAGTATAATGTTCAAATTCCTATGCCTTGGACAAAGGCATGTCTAAACTTAAGATCTCCAGGGTTTTACACTACTCTAACTGCTTCACTTCATTTTCACTCACAATCATATAATAATGGTGGCTTAATAGGATACTGATTTGCTTTATCCTACAAACTACTTTTTTTTTTTTTTTTTTTTACTGCAATAAATAGCGATCTATCCCAAGATAAAACGACACTTCAAAACCTGACCTACCGTGCCTCAAAGGCTCGTTCTTACAATGTACAGTAAAGTAGGAGTAAATGTTAGCGGACAGTTTATTTCACGGTCAAAGTAAAGTGCCAGTAAAGGCTTCTTTGTTCTTAGTTAAAGTTTACTCCTGGCTAATGCAATCAGGCAGTATTTGTAGCAGTTGGTACAAGAGTTTCTCAGATGTTTGAATTAGTTCATAATCTGTTTTTATTGTTTTGTTTGATTTTACAAGAGACAATGAGGTTATGGCTGATATCAAAGAAGAAACAGAGACAGTAATTACTCTTGAAAATTATCATCAAAAAGCATCAAATAATAGAAAATAAAAAGAAAACATTTGCAGTAACATGGGGCTAGAACACTGAACTGAAACATAAATATATTTTAGAGGTGAGTGGGTCAGAATAACAAAGCTTGGAATGATATAAAAGAAAAAATCTGATATGAAACATAACATCCTCTACCATTAATTTAGCCCGGCATACAGTACAGGCAGTAGTGCTCATTCAGTTACTTAGCCTCATTAAAATTACATAATTTGCAAGGCAGAGCTAAAAGCTAATGTCCCCTGAGTAATGAGTATCTTTAACTATCCTTCAGAGAATATTATATTGAGAATTTTTTTTTCTTTCAAATAAATGTTTTAGCTCTAAGTGTAATATTACATTTGACTGCCTGTATGTCCTCGTGGTTAGCATTGCTGGCTACAGATCTGCAGGCCTAGGTTGGATGCCCGGTACCTCCTCGGATTTTTCTGAGCTAGACAGTCTAGAACAGGATGCACTGAGCCTCATGATACAAACTGAGGAGACTGCCCTTTAAAACTGCCATCTGCCTAAGGTAGACAATGCAGTGGTCTGATTGTAGGCCTAGTCCCTCCAGCCCCTCGGAGTTTAGCTTTTACAAATATTATACATGTATTAATCATATTATACAATTCCTGTAGCAAATTTAAGCAAAATTGTTAAAGCAGTTTTTGAGAAATTTGCAAAAAATGAATTTTTTAAAATGTCAAGTGTCATTAAAAGTAAGAGAAAATCGTCTACGATGTATGTGTCACATCCTCAGAAGGTTCCTAACCCGAATATAAAATGTTTTCATATGATTTTTCCTTTTTGAGCTATGCCATTTGGACAGACAGGTTTCTAAAAACAGTCTTTTTGATTTGAGCGAACCTTGAAACATGTATTTATGTTGAAAACATGACATCGAATTTTGGGGTCTATTACAAAAACTCTTGATTGTCCAAACATTCAAAATAGTTTGGTCTGGTTTTGAATATTTTAATTATTAATCTTAAAATGTATTCACTGTGATGAAACTGGGTCCTGAAAGTAAAATTCTGGGATTTTAACTCTGGAAACACAAAAGAGTTTCAACAATAACAATAAATTAATTTTATTTCAGAAAACTGATTCTGTATTACAAAAATTTAATGTGAAATATAGTTTACAATAATATTATAAAAATTTAAAATTCACAAAGCTAAATGATAGGACATTAAGTTTTACTTAAAAAAAAAAAAAAAAAAAACACATACACACAAGAAAATGTTAAAGTATGCTACCAGTATGAATATATTGTATATATTGCAAGAAGTCGCTTACATATATAGTAGAGATGAAGACAAGAAGATAAACTTGATCGGTTGTGAGGGCTAGGTGATGCTAGTAACACTTGTTATTTTTCAGACTTAAGTAGTAGTACTTAATAACACCAGATCCCACCTCTTTGCTTTCTGTGTGATTCTATTGGTAACTGACAACCCTTTCAATTATGAGATAATTAGCTTCATTCAATCATAAATCAATTGAACAGATCAACAGTTCAATAACCATCTTCTAAAAGTAAAGATTACCAGGCATGGCCCAAGGGGTTAGCACTGTCACATTATATTTACAGAATCTCCACCAACAATCATCATGCAATGTTGACACGAATTCCTCACATGCTATTATAAGATCAGTGAGGAACAAAACAAGTTTAGAATATCTTACATATTAAATACAATCATAACAACTGTATTAATAGAAGTAACATCATGATGGGAAAGTGGTAACATTCATAAAATTCGAAGAGTAAGTGGAGACCACTTTAGCATGTTTAGCTGTTACACATTTAATTTTAATTTATAGATATTTATAAAATTTTTTAGTAACATATGTGCAACATTATGTATAATTTTACAAGCAAAGTGGAAGAGAAGGCCTTATGGCAGAGCCAGCCAAACTACAAGCCCTCGAGCCAGGCTGTATCCAGCCCAATAAGGCTTTTTTTGCAGCCTGCTTAACCCTCCTGATTGCAGTAATGAAGAAATATAACATAAAAGACATTACCAGACAAAACATTCTCCGGAGTTTGATAAATTTAATGACCACAAGCATGTTGTAAAGAATGAAAAAAAAAAACTGTGAAAAACAAAATCACTTATCAACAACAGTTTCTAATTCAGGGCAAAAATTTGAAGAAGAAAAAAAAAATGTTATGAAAGCATGTTTCAAGGTTTCAAAACTTATCGCTGAACATGCAAAACTGTTTGCTGAAGGAGAATGTGTAATATAGTATCATGCGACTATTGCCATGTCCAAAAAAAACAGATTCTCTGTCAAGAAACACTGTAAGTAGGCACATGGAGCCACTGTTAGGCATCAACTGATTGAGAAGGGGAAGATGTTTGAGGATGCGATGGAAGTATTGTTGCAATGAATACTTCACAGATACTGGTGTTTTGTTAGGGGTGTGGACATGGACTTTACAATTGAGGGATTGGGTGGAAGAAGTGCGTAAGTCGGTTATGCACTTTTTCTGGAGATTTGTTACTAACACTCTCTACCAGCAGATCTATAATATAGCAAAGTTAGAACCAAAAATCTCCAATGGATGGCTTATTATGACGTATTCTGTGTAGTGCCTTTCTTCCAGATATCGCTCTGCAACACATATTGTGGCCTGCGCATGCACACAGACTGTTAAGATGGCGGTTGGTACAAAAGAAGTTTGCGTTATGGAAGAGCAATGTTCTTGTTCATAACCATAATGATTCCACTCTTGCTCCGATGCCACATGTAGGGATAAAACCATCTAAAGCGAAAGACGTTACAGATTTGCTGAAATTTTAAAATAAGGATGCACAAGAATGGTACATGAGCATCTTAAGGGAAACACAGCCTGGCAACAAAACATTAAATGAAACTGACTCTGAAGGATAACTGATGTTATCTGTAAGGTATTTTGTGACTTTTTTGTTCTGTACAGTGTATTATTTCAGTCAGTCAACAGCCACATTCATGGTTACTTTGAAGGTTTATGTTTCAGAAAGCTATGGGCTAATAATCTCTCTCTATATATATATATATAAAAGGCTTTGTCCTGACTGACTGAATGACAGGAATCAACGTACAGCCTAAACTATAACAGGTAGAGACTTGGAATTTTGACAGTACCTTCGTTTCATAATGTAGGGGCTCACTAAGAAAGGATTTTGAAAAATTCTGATTCTAAATGCCAAAAATTAAATGTTTTTGAAAATACTTAATCCCTTTTTACATAGAATTATCAATTCCAAATCACAGAATATATTGTTGCCAAATTTTATATGATGGGCTTGGAAAAAACAATTGAAATGCACTTTTGACAAATAAGAGAAGTTATCAAAATAATTCATGTTATAAATAAATATTACAGAATGAAATCCACTAAAATAATGGAATCACATAACTTTCTCTACCCTGGACATAGAGAAAACAAAATGAGGTATGGTAATGTGTATATTATTATATTATATCGCAGGTTTTTGGAGAGAAAAGTATGAAAGTGATAATGCTTTCTGTTTAATTTCATCCCCAAAACGACTTTATGGTAACATAAGAGTGGGAAATTTCCCGCCTCGATATTACAATTTTATGTTACAGGAATTTCTGTTTCTTCTTATTTAAACCTCTACCAGGCTTGCTGTGCAGTGTACAAGCGATGGGATGCAAAATTCTAGATCCTCTAGATCCACAAAAAACTATATCAAGCGTTTTATGAGGGAATAGTTTGAGTGTAATAAGTCGTTCTTCCTATTTCAAATTATAAATGCCTATATAAGGACCTAGAATTTAAAATTGAAAATCCTTCATAAGTTAATTTCCAATTACAAAATACAAAACCCGGGCGACGCCGGGTCTTTTAACCTAGTAACTTTATAATACAGTAGTTTAGTTTCCTGATCCTCTTTGTATGTTACAACTTAGGCTTACATGTTTGGCAATATTAATTGAATTCAAAATAAATGCAAAATATGATGTTTAACTATCATTATTCATGTGATCTTTCTTAGAAACCACGAATATCTGGAAAAAGGCCATAACTAAATTTCTTAGGATTTTTTCTTCACTATAGGTGTAATTGAATTGGACATTAGAATCAAGCATATAAGCTTAGTTAATCACATATCTAACACATAAATATTTATTGGATTCGTAGTACAAGACCTGTAACTTTAAAATAGTTTTCTTTGTTTATCTCAAAACTATGTTTTTTGAGTTACGCCCTTCTTCCATCCACTCCCTCAATTACAGAAGAACTTATTGGGGTGAGACCACCATCTCCCTGACACTCTGATGGGACCCTCCCGAACCAAAATCCTGACTACGCCCTTGCAAAGAAGGACATGTGAGGATGGAAACAATAGTGAGTTAATCACAGTATAGAAGCTATTGTAATAAGTAGGGCTCGGAATTTTAGGTGCTTATAAAAACGAAAATATTTATTTTTTATGTGGTTTAAAAGTCGAAAATATGTTTAAAAAATATGAAAATATTTTGATTAACTTATTTAACCAATATTTACAGAAGTACTCATCTAGTCATTCTAGTCAGCAAGTGTAGAACTGTTGCAGTGAACGACAAAAGTAGATCTTAAGTTGTGCATCTTAAAGCTGTGACGATTTTTACGGAACAGGGACTTGTATCTTGAAAATGTACATTCAACATCGCAGGGTGTTAATATTGCATATTTGTAACACGCAATGCCACTGACACTCAGATGTTCCATCTGCTTCAAGTACTCTACACTCTTTCTTACACATTAAAATATCTGAAATCTTGCGCAACACTTGTAACCCTTCATTCTTATTTAGGCATGACAGGAATTTTTGTTTAATTTTGTTTGCTTTTGAACCACTGATTTTGTTAAGTTTGTTTTCAATGTGTTTGATTTATTTGATTGATTCTGTCAACAATTGTTTCCAATTTAGTAATGCAGTGTTAGAGGAAACAGAAATTTGCACTAATAAAGGCAAAATCAGCCCTGATATATTGTCTGACTCAACATAACAATGCAACACATTGAAAATATGGTGCAATTTTACAAAAACAGTCAAAATATTCATTTCTAAACATGATATGTGGTAAAATATGTAAAAATAGTTAAGTTACCAAAAATATTTATTCAAATAAGAAATATCGAAAATATTTTTTTTTTATGTGATATGCAACTCAGTATTTTGAATCCAAAGGTCCCAAATGGAACTTTGACAAAGTCCAGAAATCATAAGTAATAGCAAAAAAAATATGTATTTACCTAAAAGTCCGAGCCCTAGTAATAAGCTAATAACTATGTTACTTAAATAGGTCCATTTTAAAAATTCAGATTAAAAAATTATATAAACCTAACAGACAAAGTTACGGTTCACTGTATGATCACCTTGTTGCCAAGGGAAAATGACCACTGATATTCAACCTTCCTGCCTGGAAAACCCCCAAAGAATGCAGAAGTTTGTTAAACAAATAAAAGTAAAGTTGTAATCCAGTAACGAAGAAAATCAAACAAAAATATAGCCAAGCCTAAGCCAAGGTCACAGCCAAATCTATCATAACTTGAATAAATTCTTCAGTTATTTCAAGCAATAACAATATTCACAACTGAACAAACTCCAAATCCAATCGGAAGTCAAGAATCATTAAGTCAAATAATAAATAATAAGTGCTACATTCTCTTTAGATAGTGAAAATGAAACTTCAATGACATGAAGTATTGCAATATTGGGACAGTTCGTGGCAAAGGTGGAAATAACTTAGCAAACATGAGATGAGATTTTTTCTTTACAAATCAGTAACATTTATAAACTGAAAGTGCATTTCATCACTGCTCTGGGAAATTCTCCTTCTTTAGACACCTCATTTCTTAAGATTGGTTCGGTGTGAGAGCCACAAAAGAGATCTGTGCTATAAAAATTATTCTTATGATTCATAACTTTAATTTTTAAAGTGCAATGGCATTAAAAAACTATCACAAGTGATCTGGCAGGAAAATATGGTTACTTTTTTCAAGATCATGCAATGCCATAGTATTAAGATATGTTCAACAAAGAAAAACAGGAGAAAGATTTTAACTTAATAACAAAGTGCTAAAAACAAACAACTTTCACTGAATTCCAGATAAACTAAACTGCTCTTTGAATATATTCTGAGCCAGGGTGTGAAATTTTCGATCGTTAGATCGCCATTGGCATCCAAAATTTTAAGGCTGGAAACAAAGATTACATTTTGAAGAACTGCCATCTTATTTTTCTTATTTCATTTTATTATAGTTTCTGCAAAAAAAAAAAAAAAAAAAAAAAAAAAAAAAAAAAAAAAGTAAATAAATAATAATAATAGACATTGTCATGAGTAGTCTCTTTTGGCAGGGGTATGCCATAGCGTTGTGGTTGAGGCGCTGCACTACAAACCGGAAGGTTGCGAGTTTGATCCCCAATGAGGTCATTGTAGATTTTCAATTGGCCTAATCCTTCTGGTGGCACTATGGCTCTGGGGTCGACTCAGCCTCTAACAGAAATGAGCAATCCTCGGGGTAAAGTCGGCTGGTGCGTAAGGCTGACAACCTTACCACCTTCACGTGCTGACTGACTAAAAATCTGGAAGCCTCAACCTTGTAGAACCCTCTAGGCTCCTTGGCCTGTAATAGGGAACACTTTACTTTACTTTTAGTCATTTTTGACATGAACAAAATGAATTTTGCTCGGAAGCATTCAAATTATCTGGAAGTTATCGATAAAATTTGGATTTCCCATGCAATTTTGATCGGTTTCGGTCCCTTGTATTTTATCCCATCGTTGCTCTAGCTCCTCTGGTAACAATTTAGTTCATATGTTTGGCTGTTGCCTGTTACAGCCGCTAAAGATTGAAGTCAGTTGAAAACCTTCCAAAATATGTAGTTTATTTTAACAATTTTTACAAATTAGTGCCATGTAAAAAAAAAAAAAAAAAAAAAAAAAAAAATTACAAAATCTTAATTAGTATTTTTTATTGGAAGTAGTTCAGTGGGAGTGTTTATTTATTTATTTATTCATTTAATTTAACTCTGCATATTTAAAAGCTATAAAAGCAGTAATATTCATATGTAAACAAATAAGGGAGGGGTAGTTCTTCATATTTTGCAAATGCTTACCATGTATGTAACAATAATGGTGACTAAAATTACTGATTTTGTTATTGCCTTCAGACTTGAAATTTCACGCCATGTTTTAAGCCCCTAATCCCATGCTATAGAATTCACTTTCTCATCTAAACAGTGGCCTTGATTAAGCATAAGAATAAATGCGCATGAACAAGTGCTGCCGTAAACTGGAGTTTTCCTCTCCAATGAAGACTTACACTAACTAGTAGTTGTTCCACTCATTTACAAACCTCCTTTATATTAAAATCTCAAGCATATTTGGTCTTTTTTAATAAAAGAAATCACAGAACCATTTTGATCTCTCAGATTAAATCAAGGTTGTGAGGATGTTTTGTCAGATTACATTTAGATGTGGATAAACATACTATATGACCGTGCCAGGGAAACCCTAAGTCAGTAAACATGTTTCCGCATAACAGTAGAAAACAGCTGTCAGTGTAAGATGTCGAATTTCAGATTCTGATGCCATCTGTTGGTTTCATTCTTGTACTACATTCTCTGATCACAACAAACATAAAGACAGCATTGCCAACCATACTACTTTCAGTTTGAATAGAGATCTACACTTTTAGAAACCCATCCATAAATCACAATGGAAATTTAACACAGTCCCCAATGATTTTTCTTGGTTACTTTTCATGGGCAACAGAAATACTTGCTATGCTGTAGTAATGTAGATGGACATTCTGTTAAGTCTAGTTTGCAATAATTGCTCCCATTTCCTTCCAAACAAACTCCAGTGCAGCTGCATTCTTCATCTTATTTTTGAAGTTAAAGTTGCTGAAATCCCATAAACACGTTTGGATCACATTTAGATCCAGAAATGTCACAATATCCACACTTTCTCACGTCGTTTTACAAAATGTGAACCAGCTAACATGTGTACAACTCAAAATTCAATGAAGTTTCACGAAAAGTGGGAATCAGTCAAAACTGCGTAGTGTTGCAACTCATTGTTGCCAGTACATCTTGTCCATGTGCATTCAAGTATAACATATAGTACAGTGGTACCTCGAGATACGAGTGCCCTAACATACGAGTTATTTGAGATACGAGCTGTCGAGCGAGCGAAGTTTTGTTTTGAAATACGAGCGACATTTGAGATACGAGGAACGGCCAGCTGCAACGCTGTACACGGCCCACAAGTTTACTGTGCCTGCGCCTCGTGCGTCTCGCGCATTATCCCACGTATTCCCCCAGTGTGCTTGTTTACCTCGCTGTCGAAGCATCTTTGCTAAATTTTTATAGGGCTTTGCGCTTTTTGTGCATTTACATACTTTATCACATTTCTTTTTATAACCATGGGTCCAAAGAAAGTGTAACAAATATGTATGTACACTTTATAAAACCAGTTTTTTTTGCTTTACATTCTCTTTTATTATGTTTTTATACAATATTTGTCATTTATAAATACATTTTTCTTATTCAAAAACACGTAACAAAAACAATTGGGGGTAGCATTTTCTGGGCTGGAACGGATTAATGGCATTTCAATTAATTTCAATGGGGAAAATTGCTTTGAGATACGAGCAACGTTACGGAACGAATTAAACTCGTATCTCGAGGTATCACTGTATATAGTTTCTAATTTTGAGTAAACTAGCCTTTAATGTGTGACAGATATCAAGCATGGAATTACAGTACTGTGAAACTGATATTTAAAATGTGGGAAAGTTCCTTTTATCTTTAGAGATCAAGAATTATAAATTTTACTTTTTGAATATCAAAGTTTTTGTGCTAGAGGTACAATTTATTATTTAGAATGCTCAGAATTTTATGCTGAAGTTGAATCCATTCTAATCAGACAATCTATTTTTCTGCGGTTTCCCTGGCATGGTCATATATATAAACAAACACCTGCACATTTTCTGAATCCCATCACCTTATTGTAGGACAGATACGCATTCTTGTCTCTGTGAAAATCCAAGTCGGCAAGTAAATACAAGACAGTCTTATAAATCACAGCACCAGCACCAACTAACAAGAAAATAACCATTCTGTTAATAATGTCACTCCAAGGGAAAGACCGAAGTAAACTAAAGATGTTAAACCCAAACATGCACCTGGGAAGTCTAGATATGCAAACTAGAAATTTCATGTTATGGAATAGTTATCACAAATTGCATTACTCAATGTCAAATGCCCTGCTATAATTACCTTTTAATCTTAGCATGTACAGTATCTAACATTTATGAGTATGTCTGTTTGTATACCTATCATAATAAACGTTAACTTTATTGTTTTACATACATCTTTCTTTTCCTTAAAGCATAATCACTCTTAAAAAGATAACTTGGGGATTCCTGCAGTACAGGTTTTAAACATAGAAACACACAGGTAGGTTCTTCACAAGATTTCTTTTATATCTTTAAAATACATTATCTATTTCCATAAGTGTTTGTAAAATATAGGTCTGAATTTCAGCATGGCAATGATATGTTCTGCTCACATTTATAAAATCCTTAATTTCACGGTGCCACGATTCATGTAATTACAAAAATTGCAAATGTAATCAGCAAAAGATTACACACGACGACATGACATGACTTTCTTGTATCCATGAATGTTTCAAGTAGATATAGATTGTGCAGGCTATTTCAAAATGCCATTTATAGAAAAAGATTTTTTTTTAACTATAAGAAATTTTTTGAGCAGTGGTGGCTCGTAGCTAAAATTAGTGTGGGTGCTCCAACATTTTTTTAGCCTTTCTTTTAAAATTGTGTAAAAGGAAACATACGCATATAAAAAGAAAATTTATTCAGAAACTTGATAAAACCCTAAAAGAACAAATAAAAAAAATGTCACTTACTTTATTGTAAACTTTTACAGATCAAGCTTTATCTATTTGTTTAAAAATGAAATCCATTATTCTTGTTATAATTTCTGCAAAAATATCAATAATTTTCTCCTTGATCTGCCATGGTTAAAGTTTTCTATTAATAAAAGAACAAAAAAAAAAAAAATTGAATCATATAGAATAGCTGGAAACAAGATAATAATCTAATTCTACACTTTACCACATTCAAGAATATGGTACAAGGGTTTTAGGCACAACACACGCGGAGCAAAAAATTAAAAAACACCAATATGCCGCTGTCAGCACTGTGGAAGCAACAGTGCTCTCTCTCCCTCGCAGCCACGGCCGCAGCATGCACCTTCATATGTGGGCATACACAAAACAGTCAAACACCACTCCACTGAACTGTGAAGCACGTAGTTCCATACAAAGATTTTCTTTTCTCAAACTGGGGTATGGCTACCGTCCTTAAGCTTAAGCTTAATATTGTACAAGTATAAAGAAAGAATTAAAGAAGAAAAAAGGACTCATTCTATTAAATGTTATCGATAACATCAAGTGGTAATAGGGAGTGCTGCAGTTCCACAGTGTCTATACACGAGCCACCACTGTTTTTGGGTCTCTCATTTTCACTCAATAAGAATTATCTCGGGCATATCTCTTAGGGGTGAAGATCACTCTTACTTCCTTGATTATATCTTAAATTTGTGATTACAGGAAAGTATCTATGAACATAATATTATGTCTTGGTTGCAGAATATTGCTACACTGAAATTCAGACCTATTAGTGGGGTGAGTTAGCTGAAAATTATACCAAAACATTTCACATCCGGCAACCAATGCGCCACTTTGGATTCAGATAGTACATGGGTAGACGAGTCTAAAAAGCCCGGGACACAAATTTTCCTGGCCCTCTAGCGGTTTTGATGACGTAATCAATATGGCCGCCAAAGTTTTGTGGCACGCTTCTACATTTCCCTATATATCTTGGGTTTATATTTTGATATTAACCTATATTATTAGTGGTTATTAATTAGGAGAAAACGTGCTTTCCAGCGGTATATCTAACTTTATTGTTTACGTTCATAGTACCAGAAATATTTGTACCTGAATTAAAATTTTTGTTTTTGATTTTGATTTTTTCGAAACATTTTGCTAAATAACTTGGAATCCGTTACATGTAGATGAAAATGTGTTCTATACTTTATTGTTCGTCAGACAATTTCCTTTTGAACGGTATATAAGACATATATATATTATCACAAACAGTTCCTGAAAATTTGCCAAAACAATGTAGAGTTGCACTGCGAGTCGTTATGGCAACAATTTAATTTATATGGGTTCCGAAAAGTAAAAGAGGGGCTTTATCACTGATTAAGTAGCAGATGTAATTGTTGTAATTTTTTATGTATAGGTAAGTAAATTCTAGACTTTTTGGGGGTACTTTTTAAAATCGTAGCCCCTTCAAAATTTAGATTTTGGGGGGGAACTTCAAAAATGTAATAATAAATAAAATAGATTAAATTAATAAGATTCCATTCAGTAATACTAAATGTGTTGTGTGAGGAACTTCACCGTGTTAAGAAGATATTGCTTTCGTCTACCTCATAGGAAGACAGAAATTACCCAATCATGTCAATGAAGAGGAAGCATGAATTGGTTGATGCTACGACTGACCCAGTGGTTGCTCCGTTTGTATGAGTGCTGTGTTTGTTATGCCAAAAGCAATCAAAAGAGCGCTTGATCATTCCGAAGTATGAAGGTTACTTAACAATGGCATAGAATCTTGCATTTTTGCTGAAGTGAAGCAATATGGAGATTGACGATGACAGCGTTCGTATCCAGCAGTGGAACAAACAAACTGTCAATGGCCTCCCTGAATATTACACTACTCTTCCTGCCACTGGTCAAGTTACAAGTGACCCACCTTTCCCAACTGTTAATCTACAATACACTGACCATGATCCTGCCTTCACCCCTAGGAAAGTTTTAAATCCTTGGCTTAACTCTGTCCTAGAGAGAATGCATAATGAAAACATACAAGGAATAGAGCATGTGCCTAGAGTATCGTTTTCAGCTTTTCATGCCCAAAATGAACCTGATGTAAGAAAAATAAGGTGCATGCGTTATTGCTTCCACTTCTAAATGACGGAATTGCGACTCCAGCAATGGTACTTAATATGATGGACATCATACTAATGGCTAAAGCAAAATTAAATGGAAATCTTACACCCGTGATTACATATGACCAACCAGTATATGCTATTGGGAAGCAACTGCAATGGAAATTTCCTGACAAATATGGCGAGGATCGCATAATACTCATATAGCAATGATGGTCATTAACTTACTTGGCAAGTGACTAACTGGCAGTGGATGGACTGAATTAGTAACAACCGCTGGTATTGCAAGTTCTGGTGTTGCAAAATCCTGCCTTACATCGTCGCATAAAAAAGATCTCGGTATGCACATGAAGTTACTTAACTGCGTTGCATTGTCTATAGGTAAAAGCATTCAACGAAGCATGTTGTGAAAGAATCGGTGGCGAATGCATTGAACTGTGGATTTTTCGTAAACATCTGATTGTCCTCAGTTCCAATCTTGAAACATAGTTATCAAACTGGAATCCCTTCTAGTTCAACTTGCATTGAGTATTCGTACATTTAACTTTACAATGTACGTCGATACTTTGGCTCAGTTATGTCTGAGGACATTTGCGTTGGACGCAGTCCACTATTCTCGTCGGTTGCCAGCATTCGTATGTTCTCTACAGGACCTTTCAAAAAAACATCTAGATATACATGCTGAATTTCTTCATGGCAACTTTACGAGCAGCAAAACTGCTACTACGTTTTCTGCAATATCTGACAACCAGCTTATGAAAACAATAACAAAGTTATAAAGGGTGAAGGTTGAGCTTTGGCATCCTTGATAGTAAAAATGCTCTGCTTAAGTGGATGGTAGCAGCCCCTAGGCTCAGTTCTTTACTTGAGGGATTTGAAGAGAAATCAAATTTAAAAGATGATACAAACGTGGGCACAAAGCATCACGAAGATAACTTATGCATTTGAGAGAAGGTTCTTAGAGTTGTCTTCGTAATAAACCTACTGCCCGTCCCAGACACATACCATCACTAAAGTCATTAAATTCCCAGGCATCGCGAATGTCATCGCCAACATCCCCTTCGAAAGTGAAAATAATTTCACATCCCGACTTATCTGCTTTCAGACCAGGTATAAATGATAATAGTTGTTCCTTAAGACGTGTTTTATTGGTATTCTTTTTGTGAGTTTGTATTCCCATTTCCATCATGCGCTGAGACACTAATTTTGTAAGATGAGAAAGTTTGAACACTGGAGAAGTACTGCTGGATGAGTACGAATCCTGCATGTATTTGACCAATTCCGTTAGAACTGTACCATAAACAACTTCTTCAGGAGCATGGTAATCTTCTCTTCCAGAATGTTCAGCAGCTTTCGCACATGTTAGAAAGCGAGTATGGCATTCAAATATGTTGACGATATCTTCAGCAGTTTTTCATCCTGCAATTGTAGAGCAAGAGTATGAATTGTAGGCCCAATTCCCAGCGTGGATACAGTCACAAGTTTGTCTCTACCTTCTCCTTCATCACAAAACAGGCACACCTTTTCCACATCTGAACAAAATCATGATGATCTGGTTAATTTTGATGTAGATGGAATTTGGTCTGAGCAATGGGGACGTCCTTTCTGTTTCTTTTCACCAGATAATCTATCTATCATATTTGTTCTTGCAGGATTTGTGATATTTCGCTGCATGGGCAGCGTGTGAAAGACAACTTCCATCGTCCAACTAATTCAAATTACTTATACCACTTGGAAGCCCACCATGTTCAGCAAAAATGCAAGATTCTTTGCCATTGTTAAGTAACCTTCATACTTCGGAATGATCAAGCGCTCTTTTGATTGCTTCTGGCATAACAAACACAGTACTCATACAAACGGAGCAACCACTGGGTCAGTCGTAGCATCAACCAATTCATGCTTCCTCTTCATTGACATGATTGGGTAATTTCTGTCTTCCTATGAGGTAGACGAAAGCAATATCTTCTTAACAAGGTGAAGTTCCTCACACAACACATTTAGTATTACTGAATGGAATCTTATTAATTTAATCTATTTTATTTATTATTACATTTTTGAAGTTCCCCCCAAAATTTAAATTTTGAAGGGGCTACGATTTCAAAAAGTACCCCCCCAAAAATCTAGAATTTACTTACCTATACATAAAAAATTACAACAATTACATCTGCTACTTAATCAGTGATAAAGCCCCTCTTTTACTTTTCGGAACCCATATAAATTAAATTGTTGCCATAACGACTCGCAGTGCAACTCTACATTGTTTTGGCAAATTTTCAGGAACTGTTTGTGATAAAATATAAGTCATATATACCGTTCGAAAGGAAATTGTCTAACGAACAATAAAGTATAGAACATATTTTCATCTACATGTAATGGATTCAAAGTTATTTAGCAAAATGTTTCGAAAAAATCAAAATCAAAAACAAAAATATTAATTCAGGTACAAATATTTCTGGTACTATGAACGTAAACAATAAAGTCAGTTATACCGCTGGAAAGCACGTTTTCTCCTGATTAATAATCACTAATAATATAGGTTAATATCAAAATACAAACCCAAGTTATATAGGGAAATGTAGGAGCGTGTCATACAACTTTGGCGGTCATATTGATTACGTCATTAAAACCGCTAGAGGGCCAGGAAAATTTGTGTCCCGGGCTTTTTAGACTCGTCTACCCATGTACTATCTGAATCCAAAGTGGCACATTGGTTGCCAGATGTGAAATGTTTTTCAGCTAGTTCACCCCACTATATATTTTACAAACATTTATGAAAACAGATAATTTATTATAAAGATATAAAAGAAATCTTTTAAAGAACCTACTTGTGTGTTTTTATGTTTAAAACCTGTATTGCAGGAATCCCCAAACTATCTTTTTAAGAGTGAATATGCTTTAAGGAAAATAAAGATGTACATGTAAACCAGTCTTCCTTTCTATCACTGTTTCCATCTCTTATAATTATTTCTTCATTTTGTTTTTTGCAATGAACGGAATTTTGTAAACCATTTTCATTAGCCAGTATTTTAACATTAGTCTTCCTCGTGTAGTCAAATAAACTCTTATTGCTTCAACTGTATAAACATCTGTAACCTTCTTATAGGTGCCTGGAGCTGTCACTTCAAACCTCGAGCATGCCTTTGCATTTTTTCCTTTCTTAGGTTTTTCATCTTAAATATGGAAAGCAACCAATAATATTTGAGTCATTTTGGCCTATAATCTGGTGGGTTTAATATGCTAATATGAATGCAACGCAAGATGCTAACATGAAAGTTTACCAATTCGAAGCTTTCATGCTCGTGATTGGAGGAAAAAGGAACACTATCGTCCTGCAGACGAACAAGAAGAGAATGCAGTAAAATCGAGACATTTGATGAGAATATGATAATATTGTTTCAAAGCCATTGTCTTGATGACAATACACATAATTCAAACGAAGATAATTTATTAAAAGAAAATGTATGGAAACATAGACAGATAACTACAGAAATTAAATCTGAACACCGAAATATAATTTTTTATACATTTACAATCCAACAGAGCTAGAGAAATACTGATATACATGTGAAAAATACTGGAGAGCTAGAGAATTAATGATTTCATTGTCAGAAATTCAGCATTAGCCAACAACAACAACAACAACAACAATCCAACAGAGTCTTGATTAACTGAAATTCGATTAACTCCGTATTATCGGAGCCTAAACTAAAGGGAAAACATAAAATTAAGGATTTGCTGAAGATCACAAATTGTGATCATATTTTTATTTAAGTGTTTAATTTTTTCGTTTTTCAAATATATGTCAATACAGTGAGTGATACTGCTGCTTTTGTAATTTGATAGTATTTTCTTATTCTATTTTTCTTATCCCCTTTTACTGTACATCCATGTTAACCGAGAATTTGCTTAATTGCGGTAATCCACAATAACTCTGTTAATCGAGACTCTACTTTATATTTATTATTTATATACTAATAATAGATATAACACTTTAGGCTATATATCAGTATGTATTTAACATTTTTTCTTTTTCAATTGAGTTCGTCTATTAGCGTAAATGGTTTAAAAATACAAAATTGTTTTAAGAGTCAAGACCATTTTCAAGAGCTGTAATAGGCTCGTCTGATTTCACACAAGCTTAAGATGCAGTTTGCAAAAACATAAATTTCACTGCAGCATCATTATTCAGCTCAAAGCATCCATTTTTACATGCATTCTCTTAATGCTTCATTTTGATATTAACATTGTGTGTTGGCATTGTGTACGGTAAGCGGACCCCACATTCACGTCATAAGTTTGCATCTCGCATTAACGTGAAGGGTCTTAATTCTTTGCCTTTTTCTTACTTACTGGACAAAAATATCAATATTAAAATGAAATATCTGCTACATGTTCTTTATGCTTTCCTTTAATTCTGAACAGTTGGTATGTTTCCATTTGTGATAGCTTCTAAACTGTTTCTCTTCACACAGTTTGTCCACATTAACAAACGAATGTACCGGTAATCTAAACAGAAACCCGTATATGTGTCTCACTCTAGGACTCTACTTGTAAGATCTAAGAGTGAAACAAAGGTACTGGTTTTTATTTACTTTAGGGACTGCTCTTCGAACAGACTGGTTTTTATTCACTTTAGGGACTGATCTTCGAACAGACTATTATAATGTCCAAAAATTCAAACAGAATGATGTCATATCCCAACTACAAGACACAATTATTTATTTTCTACGACTCAATCCTCCCACTTAAAAGTACAAATATAAATTTGCTCACCACCCTTAAGCTAACTGAAGTTAGTATAGATACAACCTTCACCTAATAAATGAGTGAAAATCCATTATTAAGATAGCCAATACCCATTCATTTGATAAAACCCTTGGAGTGACTAAAAATAACAAAGAAACCTTATAAAAATAGATGTCTCCACAAGTAAAATCCTGGAATCGACGATCACTGACTTTTACATCTGCTGAACAGCTATTAGTCATGTATGCCTGTACAAAAAGGAAAGTAATTAGTTAAAATTATTAACAAGCATGTAACTTTAAAAATGTGAAAATTAATTAAAATTTAAAAAAAATGCATTTTCAATACAACCACCAGGTATTACTGAAGTCAAATAACTTTGATATCTCAGTTGACAGTACGACTAGAATGTCAAGTGTGACATATGCTTTGGGAACCCATATTGACAAAATATATTGATTCTAGCACTTATATCGAATAATGGTTGACAATCATTCTACAAGTGAGGGCAGATCAAAAAGTAACACAATTTTTTTTTTTTACAAAAAGTTTAATAGGTAGGCCTACGATTACAAACAAATCCACACATGAAGGGACATCTTTTGTCTATTTTTCTATATAGTTGCTAAGTTTCTCAACACATTTCTCCTACCGTGATACCAGTTTCAAAATACCCTCTTCATAGAAGTCCGTACGGTTGGAGTATAGCCATCTGCAGACTGCTGTTTTCACTTCTGCATCTGACGCAAAGCGTTTACCAGACAGGAATTTCTTCATGGGACCAAACAAATGAAAGTCCGACTGTGCAAGGTCTGGACTGTATGGAGGATACTGTTGATTGGATACCCAACCAACGGGGAACCTGGCACCGTCAAATTTACATTTGTTTGGTCCCATGAAGAAATTCCTGGCCAGCAAACATTTTGCATCAGATGCAGAAGTGGAAACAGCAATCCGCAGATGACTATATTCTATTTCTGAATTTTTTGACCACAGTGCAATTATTATATAATTGAATGATATAATAACTAGTTACTAACTAATTTACTTTACTTTGTAGACTTTGTGTATACAAAAACAAGAACTGTATATAGTCGGTTAAGTTTTATGCCGGTTGTCGACAAAGAGCTAAGCTAACTTAGCTTAGCTTAGCTCACATACAGTGAGGGATTTCAGACATAGTTGTGCAGGATTTCATATGTAGTTTTGTCGGCACAACTACATAAGAAATCCCGCACGGTATGTGAGCTAAGTTAAACTAACTTAGCTTAGCTCTTGCTCGACAACCGGCGTTAATTTATAGTGCTGACTTTGTCTATTACTGTAATGGTTTAATGACAATAAAATTGTTATTTATTTATTTATACTCCAACCGAATAGACTTCTATGAGCAGGGTATTTTGAAACTGGTATCACGATGGGAGAAATGTGTTGAGAAATTTGGCGATTATATAGAAAAATAGACAAAAGATGTCCCTTCATGTGTGCATTTGTCTGTAATTGTATCTATTAAACTTTTTGTAAAAAAAATATTGTGCATTACTTTTCGACCTACCCTCGTATACTCCCTACAATTATGTCTGTAATGAAAGAAATAAATAACACAGATTTACCAAATTTTAGATATTGAATTTTTTTATTGTTTGGTGAAAGAAACAGGGTTTGATTTTGAAAAGCAAGTGAACAAATCACTGATGATCAAAAGAAACAATATTATATTGTATTCACACCGAAGTAGCATAGCATGCAAATTGCGCTACCTGGATTCAGGCTGCACATCGAGTTGCATGGTTCACAGTTTTGCATTCATACCGAAGTAGCGAATACGATCTGCAATTTAACATGATTTATATATTTTCACTTGAACAATAGAGATACCCATTTAAACTAATGTAATTTACCTAAAGAGGATATAGTTTCAGCAATTTTAATCCAGGGTTTTTTTTCTACTAGTTTCAATTGCCATATCGAATACCCATGTACAAATTGTATGTTAAATAGCTCTCTTTCTAGCAGTTTTCATGACATCTTTGCCATAATCTACTGCTACACAAGCGAATATGTGTTGAATTTTCTTAACAATTAGAAAACAGCTGAAAAGGCAACTGTACGCATGTGTCATCCCGAGTAGTGTCGCATGAAATAAGTCCGGATCTATCTGAAGAAATGAATGTCGCACTCTGCGAGCTGCAGTACTGCCATGTTACTTTGGTGTGAAGGCCTCAACTTGTTTCTTTGGCAGCGTGCATCCAGGTAGCAAGTCGCAAGTGGCATGCTACTTCGGTGTGAATCCTCCCTTAAGGTAAAATACTGATACACATTAACGGATTTAATTTCATGGGAGAAAGAATGGACGTCCCCTGAGGAAACAAAGTATGGTGATAAACATTATATGCTGCATTTGTAGAAGAGTAAATATTTAAATAATCTTTTGTTTATTATATTGAGTCAATAAAAATATGATTATGATGATGATGATGATGATGATAACAATAACAAGTGACAGTCTATTGTACAATGGTTTGGCTTGCTGACTGCTGATATACAGGTATGGGTTCAATACCCGATGTCTCCTGAATTTTTCTGAAATCAATAATCAGCCTTAAAAGGACAAATGATTACTATCTGATAAAGAAGTAGCACCCAAATCCTGCATTCTACGAATGAAGCAGACAGAAATAGATAGCACAGCAGTTGCATGATAGGCCCTGTCTCTCGATGTGATGTAGCCTAACAGAATTCCAATAATAGGCTAACATCACTAATTATAATTGTGATGATGATAATAATAATGGCGTGAAAGGAAGCACGATATTTAACTCGAGAAGTTAAATGAGAGAGTAGCCGCTAACTGACCAACCAAATACTGTTCAGCTTACATCTCGCTATGTCATGACTGTTATCCTGAGAAAGAAACCTAAAAATACATGGATAAGTTATATTGATTAGGGGACTTCAGAATGATGATGAAAGAACTTCACACTTTTGTTTACAACTTTGTTGCTGGAAGTTTTCATGTGGACTTACAGAATCAGATTTAGCCAGTGACAACATTTTCCAGTGCAAATTCGAAAAACATTTTCACTTTGTCTGACAATTTTTTATACCGGTAATCAGTATTTTAAAATACTGGTAAAAACCACCATTACCTGGGACAAATGAATAAAATCAGGTAAACTGATGTAACAAAATGCCAGAATGCTTTTGTTTAATCAGTGATAAGCGTAATTGCAATTATGATATGGGTTGTTCTCCAGAAAAGGGCAGATTCATGTCGCAGTTGATTTTCTGGTGTTAAATAAGTAGGCTACTTATGGATTATGAATTATTATGATAAGTTAGATTGAAATAAGGTCTATTTGATCCCATATTCCACTTTTTAAACAAAAATTACAATTTTCTGCATTTTAGGGCACAGTATGTGAGATCTCACCTCCGTGTCATGTCCCAATGCCTGACTTGTCATTTTCATTCTTTCATAATTCAACAGGCTTTAATTTTTATTCCATTTTAGTGTTGTAACAAGAACAAACAGCCCAAAAAATGAGTCATTAATAACTGAAAATAAAATACAGAGTCCGCCAGAAAAATGTATACACTCTTTGTCAGACTGCATCGGGATATTGTAACGGGATATTACCAGTATGTTGTAGTATGGTCTTACGCTCAACACATGTCGTTACTTTCAACACGATAGTAGCAAAACAAAATGGCTGGAGAACGCTTAACGTTCGAGCAGCGAAAATGCATTCTGAAGTGGTTTATCAGGTTTGATAATGCCGTTGAAGTGCAGCGTCAGTGGAGGCGGGAGTTTGAAACAGAACCCCCAACCTGCCTATCAATTAAACGCATTATTGGCAAGTTTAAGGCACATGGAACGATTTGTGATATTCATAAAGGAAGATCAGGAAGACCGCGTACAGCTACAAGTCCTGCTTCGTCGGATCTCGCGTTGGAAAAGTTTGTTACTTCTCCACAAAAGTGTGCTACACAATGTGCGCGTGAAGTGGGGATTAGCAGTACAAGTGTACGACGAATTCTGAAAGATGCTAAGTGGAAACCTTACATATCACGATAACTGCATGTGATTAATGATGACGATCCTGATTGGACGAAGAGGGTCCATTGAGTTCCTTCCACGGTCGCCAGATTTAACCCCTATAGACTTTTACTTATAGGGAACCGTGAAAGATCAAGTCTATCGACGTAAGCCACGCACGTTGGAGGAACTTCGCCAGGAGATTACAGCGGCATGTGCTGCGATCTCCATTGAAACATTGACCGACGTAGCTGCGGCGACCGCTCATCGTTCAGTAATGTGTCTGGCCGCCAACGGCCAACATTTTGAACATCTAATGTAACCACTGAACTAAGAAAGTACTGCCGGTAGATGTTTGATTAGTATTTAAATAAAAAAAACAAACGTAATAAATAGTTTCGTTCCTTAAAGTGTGTATACATTTTTCTGGCGGACCCTGTATATCATTTTGTAAAGACAATTTTTTGCACTAAACATGCTTGTCCCAAGGTAAGACCTTACCTCCGTGAAACAATATAAAAGTTCAATTATTTCCACAGATATGGCACTGTAGTCTTTCTATTTTCCTTGGACTCCAACTTTTGGCAGTTTTCTTATCATTTATATAAAGCCAAGCTGTTAGTGTGATTTTAAGTGTTGTTTTGTTTGTGTAGGCTAAAAGGGCTAAATGCAGAGTTGGTAATTGGACTTCCTCACCTCCGTTACCTACACCCAACGGTAAAGTTGTATGTTTTTATATTTACTTTTGCTACAAATTATAATAATAAGGAATGCTTTAAACTCTAGAACTAATATTTTCTAACATCAAATGTTCCCAAGCTGTTTGGCAAATTAGAGAAAAATCTCACCTCCGTTACTGTTACTCTTGAGTCCTATCCATGGAGGTGTAATTAATGTTGTAATTGATGACATATTTAACTGTCTGCATTTTTTATTTTTGTTTAAAGAAGATACTGGTATAGCCTAATAGTTTATGACAATATATCATGTTTTGATTTAAAGTTTTGATTTTAAGGTGATGATCTATTTGAACATAGATAAAAATAAGTAAAAAGTTGTGTGTTAATCCATTTGTATGGTAATAAATATTGTTCATTTTCATGATAACATTTAATGCAGTAAATTAATTCTAATTCTCACATAACTTCTATTATAATTACTATTTCATACTATTTTCTCACCTCCATGAAAGCGCCATTTTCTAACCTTGTTAATTTAATGCAAAATACCACTCGGTAAGTAGGGCAAGTACCTCAGTAGTACTCTGCAGAAGGAAATATTACATAAAAAAATTACATCATCCAAAATAAAAAATATTTTTTTTTAATTCTAACATTGAAATCTGCCCTTTTCTGGAGAATGACCCATATGCAAAAAATAAGTTTAAAAAAAATTGATTTCTGAGTTAGGCTCCAGATAGATTCATTAAGCAGGGCTTATGGAAGAACAAAGGTGTAGTTTGAAAAGTATATGAGGCACTCAGAAGCAAAGTGATATAAGAGACAAATTTGAAAAATACAAATGATTTTAGGCCTTTATTTATCCTAGGTGCATTTAGGATAGATTATTTAATTTTAATGTATAAGAAGTATAGGTTTGATTGTATGCCACTGTAAAGTTACAACACCATAGCCTAGCAATTAATTTTTTTAATGCTATTTCAACTTCAAAGTACTTTATCTTGAAAGTAACTAAATGTCACTTGTATCACTTTGCTTCTCAGGCCCTCATATGTGAAGGAATATGTGGATAATATTGTTTGTCAACTTTAACTGTATTGCAACTTCCAAAGCCATTTATGAACACTGTAAAGCAATATGTTGTCATGGAAACTGATTTGCATTTGATAAATTCGTGATAAAGACCTATTACCACAAAACAGGCACTAAATTGGGCATTACTCCAGTACCAGTCAACTGATTTGGTCCAAAATCAATCTAGGTTTTTTCCCATAGACGTTATATATGCGTAGGCCTACACTAAGTTTCATGAAAATCCGATAAAGCGTATTTGAGTTATTGCACATACAGATACACGGACAGACATTTTCCCGCCCACCAGACAATCTCTGAAAGTACCATTCTGACACTCAATAATTGAGATTTTTTCGTCAAAATTGTTTAAATTTTACTTACTTCTCAATGGCAATAGGATACCTATACGTTTTATTGTTCAGAAAGCAAAATGTTAATTTTCACTTAAACAACAACAAAAAATCAAATTACTATTAACTTATTTACACAAAAGGCAACAAAAATATAAAATCTCATACAGAAATGCATGTTCCTATTTTACTTCGGTCATATCCTGAAAACCAACATAGTCTATCTGGCAAGAGTGCATGGATTCTCCATAAGAGCCATTGTGTCTTCATGATGTGAAAACAACAATAGATGGAAATCCGATATATTTTATGCCAACTGCAATTTGTAAAATCCCTCTAGAACAAGTTTACAAATGTTAACAATCAGACAAGGACTAAATTCTAAACATTCAATACTATAATAAAGCACAGGCTACACTATTACCTTAATCCAGATGTGTAAGCTAATAAGGAAACAAAAACTGATCTTATTTCACAAACATAACAAAGCAAAGTACAGTAATCTCTCTTATAATCGGTAATGTGCAAATGCATATATATTTATACAGATGCAATACCAATAGGTTGATGAACATTGATGTGATGCTGTGTTTTGCAGTACCTTGATGCATTTTTCATCAAGTTGTACAATGCTCTACCAGCGTTTCTCAACCTTTTTGAACCCGAGGACCTCAAAAATGTCTAAAAAAAATTTACGGACCCCTAATTTTACATCCCATTTATAAAAGAAGGCCTATATTCTTAATATTTGGGGTATTATCATAGGTCATTATAACGAAATATGTGAAAAATGTTACTTCTTTACTTTCCACTTGCTTTATGATATTTTTTAATTATGTCTGAGGACCATCAGTTGAGAAATGCTGCTCTACAACATGCATGTGCATTGTGCAACTTACTGGGGCAATAGTGATGATCAGGGCCCGGATTCTATTGACATGTCATCTTTTTATTGTTGCTACATAGACATTGCCAACTTGTAGATAAATCCTAATCATGGCCTCTAGATTATAGAAATGCATTTTTATTAGGTCATTTTTTGTCATTTTATGCAATTTTATATTTTTAGGGCATTTATTTCAATTTTAGGTCATTATTTTGTTGTTTTCATGTCATTTACTTCATTATTTAGTCATTTTCTTGTATTTACATTGAGTGTATTAACTTTTTTCGTCGATAGCGGTGCTGTCTTTGAAGTGTTGTTTGTTTAATGCAAGAAGGAAAATTTGGCGTTAAGTGTTGTCATGTCTCAGTCGGAAATGAGAATCAAAGAAACACCAATTTTTTGTTTGTTTGTTATATTACCATTGTTATTAGACTGACTTGGCACCAGAATCTGCCACCTGCTTGGATTTGAGAGTGCAAACTACTGTTTACCCCCAATTAAACAACAATATAATTCGCAGACCACAAAAGGAAATGCCGAATTTTGACTCGCCAGTGACTCAGGATAAATTTCCATGAGAAAAGAACATTCACAACATTACAGTTATTTACAGTTTTTACAATTATGTACAAACTAGTCTATAACTTTGTGTGTACAATAATAATTATTTATAAATAAAATATCGGTTTTTAGGTCATTTTTTATAATTATTAAGTCATTTCTTTAAAATTTAGGGTCTTTTATAGGTCATTTTTCAAACAATCTTAGGTCATCAGAATCCGGGCCCTGGTGATGATATATAACATTTTCACAACAATTTAATAGCCACATTCAATGTAGAAACTAGATCTTTTTTAAATCGTGATTTATTTATCATAGGTAATCCCATGAGAATTTACGAGTTTATTGATAGATCCAAGACTGTTTAATGAAACTTGAAAACTAGAGTTGGATTTATTACGACTATTCCATGAATAAAAATGTAACAGATTACACAAATAATTATTACTTTTGTGTTTTGTTACACAAAAACAAAACTAATAGCTGTGAGAACATGTAATGAATCAACCATCCATGAATTGATTCGAGTTACCATGTTGTGACCAACGCTACCAATGCTGCATATAATACATAGTTAACCTAATTGAGATAAGCTAACAGCAGAACAGAATAAAAGCACACAAATTGGCTTGAACTGAATCAAAATTGTGTTTTTAATTAATGTAGGGCCTACATTTATATTATTTCAATTTCCCAAAAAGTTGTGTTGTGTAAAATAATGTGCTTTCATTCTTCTGGCTGGCAGCATGTGATGTATTAATCACAATAAGTGTCTTACGTGTCCAGTAACAAGCTAACGTTTTATCAGATAAAACTGCATCCTTGCGATCCGAGGAAGCATATTATGAAAAACGATCATGATTGGTCTATATACGAGGAATTGTTAAACGTTATTGGTCAACATCAAACATGCATCATATGGGTGGAATAGTCATATTAATGCTAGGCCTATATATATTAAAATTCTTGAAATAGCTGACCCAACGCCCACTTCCAGAACAGCATTTCACAGCGGCATTTTAGGTAAATTTTGTGTCCCCTAATTCATGATTTTACTTAAATTTAGAATCTTGGGAAAATGGTAGCAAAGGCCACGCACGAGTCCCCCACTCCAACCTGCCTGGAATGTAGGGGTTTTGGGTGGGGGAGACATCTAGTGGCGGTGTTTGAACTACTAAAGTGTTTTGCAGATGACAAGCCGTTTTGTCCTTCTCCTGCTTAGATACGCGGTCCAATCAGAGACGGCAAGACGGAGGGAAGACTTTCACTGCTAGCGGCGCTCTATTAGCTTGTACACGTGATTGGCGGTGAAGGAAATGGCTTCTCATTTGAAAAGTACTGCAGCAGCGACGGTAGTGCTATCTACTATGCAACTGGTGAAACAGAAAAAATAATTTATTTCTCCTTTATTCTCTTCTTCTATTCCTTTCCTGTCTCTTTTCTCTCTTCCTCTCACCTCCTCTTGACCCTACCTACCTATCAGAGCTATTCCTAATAGTAAATTTTGGATCAACTAGGATTCGAACTCGGGACCCCTAGCATTATAGCTAGGAGTCTTAACCACTATGCCACGAGTGAATGTTGAGCAGTGAAGGAAGCTTTCGTATATTTGAGTTATGTTAGGGGAGATTTCATGAGTTTTAACACAAGAATCGGTTTTTATAATCTCGAGATATTTAGTTATGAAAAGAGCAGTGTTGGTGCAAGGGAATTTTATGCATCAATTAAGCCATATTTTAAGTTATAATACGGCGTTTTTTATAATTGCAAAATATTATGTATGGTGCAAGGGTCTCTTTTATTATGAAATATTTATTATTTGGTTTTTTATAATTGTGAAATGTTCTGTTGGCATATATGTGGCGTTTTTTATAATTGTAAAATATGTTTGGTGCAAGGGTATTTTTTTTATTGTGAAATATTATTACCGGCACTGAGCAATGGCCGGGGGTGGCTAGGAGACATGCTAGGAGCAGCCGGAGGGATAGGCCAGGCGAGTATCGAGTGGAAGGGGGAAGTGCATGGCCCATATTACTGATTCGCCAGAATCTTCATAAAAAATAGCATATAAGGTGCTTAGACTATGCCAATAGAATCTGTAGGTTCTATATAATAATATAATGCCAAATCTGTTTTCCTTGTTTCTAAAACCAGAATATCACACCTAGCAGAGAGCTCTATTGTCCCCTAAAGTGGTGTGTGTGTTCCAAGAACTGGAATCAAAAGACAAGAACATAGTTAGTAGGTCTATAATGTTTAAGGTACCAGAATGAGAAAGTCGAATGAGAAGAGCTGGAATCAGGAGAAAAAATAGTACATTTAATGCATTAAGTCATGTACAACCAACAGGAGCTAGAATCAGATGGAAGAAAATAGCAAAACAAATGCTTGGGGTTGAGAAAGCTGTTTGTGTGTGTGCTGTAGAATATAGAAACAAGAACTCAACAGGTCTGCATTCAAATTTGATGGTGGATTATGAAAAACATTCCTCTTTTGACTATGGTGATTCATTCATGCAATTCTACCTTCAGAGAGTGGAACTACAAACAGAATGCTGTAGTGGGACGCAATGTGAGAGCTATTGAACAATTTTCATAGATTAACAGGCAATGTCAACAACATATTAGCCTAAGCTATATGCAGGCGTGATAAGCAAATGCTACTAAACATACAAGAAAGAAAGAAAGAAAATATTAACATTTTACAAACCTCCTCCTAAACCCCAAATCTGGCACTGCCCCCGTCATGTTCAAAAATGGTTCCACGCTTAAATGTCACAAGTTGGTACTGGTGTAGCTTCACCACAGTTCACTTCCGATTAAAAAGCCTGTTCTCTTTCCACTGCACCCACTTACAAACGTCATATGCCTACATTTAATTAATGGTATGCCTTAATCATAAATCCATATATCAATAAAGTAGCATGAAAAGGGTAATTTGTCAGTGTTCCTAACATAGTTACCTCTTACTTCAAAAATCAAAATGGTTATGGAATTTGGTGACTTTAGAGGCTGTAGATTTTGTAGTACATTATGAAGCCGAAGTTTTATATAATTTATATATAAAGTTTTAAATGTAATTGAAAATACCTATAACTTTCAAGAACAGGTGGAGTCACGTCCATTGCTACCAAATGTCAACACAGCTCACAGATGTCAATCTGACCATAATTCTCGTGTGTCTTATCCAATGCTGTCACTTGAATTAAAGTAATATTTCAACAATCCGGCAAGCAATGCCATCATCACTCATTTAACATTTGTACAAGAACATTATCCCGTTAGCTATTCAACTAAAATGGGAAGATTTACCCACCTGCTAATTACTCCGCCAATCTCAAATGCTCTTTACACATACAAAATTATCCACATTTTTCAAACATGCGTCTTCTTGGAATTTTACTGTGACTGTACGCTTTTGCATATCTTTAAGAAACGTTTACCGTCATACACAACAACTTTCACCAAGTTCTTCTCTTCGGGGTCAACGAAAGAACGGGGAACGAACAGGGCAGCCAAGAAGTCACTAACGTCAGCTACCAACTTGCGAATAGCTAACATCTATTTCTTTCTCATCATGATAGAACATTCAAGTTCAGTATAATATTAAAATCGGGCATAATAATGCGGGCTGACAAGATTTATAAATATGCACACAGATTTACTAGTCAAGTTATCTGTATATTCATAGCAGCTAATCATTTACCAACAAATTCTGCAAATTCAAATACTGCCGGGCTATAAAAACCTACTTCTCAATGGCAAGGCGAACCCTAGAATCTAGATTAAACGATGAGCCTGACTTCAAATAAAGTGCAGTTCTTGTATACTAATATAGCGTCGTAAAATATTAAAGTTATGTTTTATACCATTTTGGGCTTAGCTCAATAATATATTATTGTAACTGCGAGGAATTAAGTTGTAACATTGCATATAATATTGATAATGTCGCAGAAACAGGTAGATATATAGAACGTCTTTGAATTCTGCGGATCTTTATAGTGTCCTTTTCTAAACAATAGTTCCTATTCGAAGACTTGGTTAAATCCTTCTAAGATATAATTTTATCATATAATTAAGTGGGTCTGAGAAAATATAATACATCATAGACATAGGGATTTTCTTTACACAAAATCTATTGGTTCACCTGAACCTCTAATAACTCTAGTGGCGGCAGCATTCCCATTCATTATCCGCTTCACCAATAGAGAGCGCTTTTATCAGCTCACGCTTAAAATAAATAAAATATTTATACACTAGTCAAAATAAATATCCTCTTTTTGCCTTATGGATGCAAATTGTTCAGTGATGTTTTACCTCAAGTGGTTTCTGAATGAAACTATTGATCCTTTAACTGCAAGAAGGGCTACATATCTTGCAAAAAAAGGATGGCAGGTTGAAGGCAAGGCAAAAGCTCGAACTACAGAATGAAATGTGTGAACACATTTTATTATTGACACTGCAGTTTACTGCAATGCACACATCCCTTCGGAAGACTGCATCTAATTCTTTATTTCTACCAAATTAATAGAAAATATTAAACATGCAATTAAGTATTATGATAATCCTACACAGGGCCGTCGCGTGGTTTGTTGGCGCCCGGGGCAAGATTTCGTCAGGCGCCCCCCCAAACTCAATCCCACGTGCACCCACCCGACATTCCACCTATCTGTAAGGATTCAAACACAAACACACAGCGAGCGACGTGACGCGACACTATCAAATACATATAAACATAATGGGGTTAAACACGCATTATTATTAGGTTATTATTATTAACAGTATACAAGCAAATATACAGCTGTTCAATTTTGAGCAAATATTTATTTTGGGGTAACTTAGCAAATATAAAGTTATTGGTGTCAAATATTTATTTGTTCAATAAATACATACAACGCAATATTCAAAATTCAGTTATACTTAACTTCGAAAAATACGTTATGTACATCCAGGGGTGCCCCCCTCCCCAACTTCATGACTCACCCCCCCAAACTTCATGACTCACCCCCCCCCCCAAAACTTCATTGCTCACCCCCAACCTGATTGGCTGTCGACAAGGGCGCCCATATGATATTTTCTAGGGGGGGCATTTTTTTAATTGATTAATTTTTTGTTGTTTAACTTCTTGGGCCACTTTGTAACATTATTTTAATAATATAATAAGTGCAACAATGACGTAGCCAGAAAATAATTGCGGGGAGGGTCAAAAGTGCCGGGAGGTTTGGAATACCCTCAAAAAAGGGGGTCGGGGGTCCATCCCCAGAAAATTTTTAAAAATTGAACAATGAAAATCACATTTTACGCTATTTTAGCACAGAAAAACTAGTTAGGAAAGTTGTTTACCATACTCTAAGACCTGCCAATGTAAAGAAGAAATCATTACCTAAGTGGGGGTCTACCCCCGGAAAATTTTTAAATATTGAACTAATGAAAATCACATTTTACGCTACTTTAGCACCCAAAAACTAGTTCGGAAATTTCTTTACCATTCTCTAAGACATGTGAATGTAAACAAGAAATTGTTACCTAAGTCGGGTGTCCACCCCCGGGAAATTTTTAAACATTGAACTAATGAAAATCATATTTTACTCTATTTTAACACTGAGAAACTAGTTAGGAAATTTGCTTACCAAACTCTAAGACATGCCAATGTAAATACTAAATCATTACCTATGTGGGGGGTCCACCCCCGGAAAATTTTTAAATATTGAACTAATGAAAATCACATTTTACGCTATTTTAGCACTGAAAAACTAGTTAGCAAATTTGTTGACTATACTCTAAGACATGGCAACTTAAACAAGAAATTGTTACCTAAGTTATAATACTTATTACTATTTATAAGAAAAGTTGAATAACACATGGAACAGTGGACATAATACTACTCATTATGTTATGAGAAGAAAATAACTGCTATATCATAGCTGACACACCAACAAATCTTGTTTAATTAAATATTTTTTAAAAATACAAATATAGAATTTTAGGTTTTGACTTTTGGGGGTCAAAACCCCCTGAACCCCCCCCCTTTCCTAATCCACTGTGGATTCTGCTTCCATGTTGTCGATTTGGTAAAACTTCTGCAAACTTTTTATGTCTCGACTGACTTTCAAATAATTGTCTTAAAAGAAAAACACCTGACTATAATAATTATTAATATACATTTTTTCCCTTGCGCCCCCCCCGCCCCCGGCTATGGGCGCTAATTTATTGACTATTCACATCTAAAGAATTAGAAGAGACCTTTTAAAGTTATAAAACTTGACCATTTTTATTTTTAACATATAAAACGCTAATTTTGCAACAATTTTCACCCCCCCAGAAAATTTATAAAACAATAATATTTCCCCCCCCCCAGAAATTTCAATGACGCAGTCTGCGTCTTAACCCCCCCCCCCAGTGGGCACCCCTGGTACATCTAACATATTATTTCAAATTCTGTTGTTTTATTTTTGCCGTTGCCACGGCGCCCCCCTGGTCGCGGCGCCCGGGGCAATCGCCCCGGTCGCCCTGCCCACGCGACGGCCCTGATCCTACACAAAGTAAAGCACAAATAATTATAAATCAAAAGCGCTTATATCACACATTTGCATTTGGATCTCCTATAGCTAGATGGCTATATGCATTCATTACTCTCATCCAGTGGCGGCCGGTGGTCCCAAAAGAAGGGTGGGCCAGTAAGCAGTGTTTCCATCCACCCTCCCGTTACATGTATAATTGTGTTATTTAAGAATGTACTGTAAGATATTACAGCCATTAAGAATAATTAATAAACTATTTCATTTATAGATTCATGCTTAACTTCTAAGTATCTAACATACATAAAATCTTTACTCTTGTTTAGTTTTAACTGCATGAGCATAATCTCTTAACATTACAAAGTGTGAAACAGATATTCTACTTCGTGCAAATTCTAATTGATAAAACACTCACTCATTTTTTGTAGATGTAATCTGCTCTCCGGTTCTTAGCGCCGGCAAATTTTTCGATTACTTTCTTGTTGAAGTCCTCCAAATTACCGACATAGTCTTTGTGCACTGATAGAACAGCCAACGCGTTCAGTCTGTCTTGGCCCATTGAATTTCGCAGATAAGTCTTAACACGTTTCAATGTACTAAAACAGCGTTCAGATTCAGCAGTTGCCACGGGAGTTGTAAGAACAATTTCAATTAACTTGTACATCTCAGAAAATGTATCTGTTAGATTATTGTCACCTATGAATGACAAAAGTTCACTTATTGTTGTTGTTTCACATACAGTTTCATTTCCGTAAGCTGCAGATAATTCACATTTAAGTTTTTCTTTATTTAGCATTGGGTACGTACTTGTTATAATTTTGAAATGAGAAAGAGGAAAACTCTGTCTATAACTTGTGAATTTTTTTGGATCTACAATTGAAAACGCACATAGCACCTCATTGTTTTGAAACCTATCCTTTAATTGTGTGAAAATTACGTCACAGGCTTCTTTAGCGTCTATTTCCACTCCAATTTCATTTTGAGCTGATCTTGATTTTTTCCGTGGAGGGTCGGCTGTCAGATCATCATTGTCAGACAGTGGTGAATGGCAATGTACGTTGTTTTTCAGTTCTGTCATGGTGGACTGGAAACTCTCAACGCTTTTGCACTGCTAACTGCATTCGACTGTCTTGACTGAAGAACGTTGTAAAGGATATCAACGTGATAAAAAACAGACGCAAAGAAAGAGAGAAAACATACAAAATTCTCGTCCTCCAGAAGCTTTTGGAACCCGTAAGCTTCCCTCACTGTCTTGTCGTCCCAGTGTTCTTCAGTTTGCATTCTCTCGAAACACTGAAGAAGCTCTTCTTTATTTTCATGCACGAAAATAATTAACCTGGAATTGAAATTCCATCTTGTGTCACATGATGATGGTGGTCGTCCTTTACACATCTCTCTTATGAGATTACTGCGTTTAGGTGATGGTGTAAAAAATGCACTTACACCACTAACATTTTCAAAAAAAATTCTAACTCTTTTAATCGTTGAACAAACTCTTTTCAGAATCAAATTCAATTGATGTGCATAACAATGCACATACGAGTATATAGCATTAGGAAATGTCTCCTTCTTCAAAACTTGCACTCCTCCGCGACAGCCTCTCATTACAGCAGCGCCATCGTAAGTTTGCACTATAAGCTTCTCTTTTAAATTGAATTCTTCTAATTCATTTGTCAGTGCACATGTCAAGCCTTCCGCAGTCATATCAGAAATAGAAATGTACTTTATGAACCTTTCTACAGGTTTACCCTCACTGATGTACCGTAATATCACAACAAACTGCGACAAACAGGTAACATCCGTCGTTTCATCTGCCTGTACAGCTACAAAATTTGCCTTCTCAATTTCTTTTCTGATTTCGTCCCTATAGACACAATACATCGCATCTAATAGTTCATTCTGGATTGTCTTGGATGTGTTCTTTGCCACAGTTGCATCCAAGGGCGCCCATACCCGGGGGCAGGGGGGGGGCCGCGGCCCCCCCCTAGCTCTCAGGGAAAGGAAAAAATTCTATATTAATAATTATAGTCTGTTTTTTTTTTCTTTTAAGACAATTATTTGAAAGTCAGTAGAGACATAAGTTTGCAGAAGTTTTACCATATCGACACCATGGAAGCAGAATCAACACTGGATTAGAAAAGGGGATCCTGGGGGTTTGGACCCCCAAAAATCAAAACCTAAAATTCTATTTTTGTATTTTAAAAAAATTAATAAATTAAACAATTTTTGTGGGTGTGTCAAATATGATATAGCAGTTATTTTGTTTCCATAACATAATGAGTAGGCCTGTTATTTCCATTGTTCCTTGTGTTATTTAACTTTTCTTATAAATAGTAATGAGTATTATAACTTAGGTTTGTTTAAGTTTGCATGTCTTAGAGTTCGTACAGACCAATCTGCCTTCTTAACAACTTGGGGAAAATCCAAGAGCGGCTTCTGAATAGCAGAATCCATGAACTTAGACTCATGAAGGGGGTTAATGAATGCCAGTATGGCTTCAGGAAAGGACGATCTACTGATGATGCCATCAATGAAGTAATGGAGAGAATTCGGACCTCAGAACGTAAATACGTAATGGCCATCTTTATAGACATTGCTGGTGCCTTTGATAACTTGTGGTGGCCCTATCTCTTCAAGCAATTGCGAAACCTCGAATGCCCCGCCCCACTTTACAGCTCTCTCAGGGATTACTGTGAAAATCGAAGAGTGTATATAGAAGGAACAAATGCCAAACTGCAAAAAAGGATTACAAAAGGCTGTCCTCAGGGCTCGGTCTTAGGACCGACGTTCTGGGACATTGGCATGGAACCTCTTCTGGACCTGTTGCGGGAGAGGGGGGACGTCTGTGTAGCTTACGCAGACGATCTTCTCATCCTAGCTCAGGGCGACAGTAGGAGGGAACTTGAAGAACAGGCAAACTCTGCACTGAGGGCTGTGGATGAGTGGTGCAGTGAGGCAAAACTGCGTATTGCGGCAAATAAAACCACATACGTTGTTTTGAAAGGCAAATTGAAGAGGCGTCCCACCATAAGACTGAATGACAACGTAATCTCAAGATCGAAGTCGGCAAAGTACCTTGGAGTATACATGGATGAAAACTGCAGATTCAAACCCCATGTGGAGATGGTGCGTCTTAAGGGTGAGAAGATAATGATGAAACTCGCCAATATTGGAATGAGGAAGTTCAAAGTTAATCTGCAAACAATTAAGACGTACCATAGTGCTATTTTAGCCGCCATTGTTGGGTATGGGGCTGCAGTTTGGGCTCATAAAGCCAATGAAGTGTATGTTAAAAGAATGCTTAGGAGATCCCAAAGGAAAATTCTGATAAGGTTCACCGGTGCATTTAGAACAACTCCAACTCTCGCTCTGCTTGTGGCCACTGGTATATGGCCTCTCGACCTCCTTGTCAGGTGGAAGGGAGCCATGTACTGGAGGAAGAAGGAAAGAATGGATAAAATTGAGAGTATTGTGGGTCTCCGAACTCTGGATAAAACCAGAATTTAGGAGACACCTCATACACGAGTGGCAGGAGGAATGGACCGCGGCAGAAGCGGGAGCTAGGACCAGAGAATACTTCCCGAACATCCAGGAGCGACTGCGACTGCGACATGTGACACCGAGCAAAGGTATGATACACTTCATCACGGGCCATGGTCCGTATGGAGTGTACCTGCACAAAATTAAGAGAAGACAGACAGATGAATGCGGAACTTGCGAGGGAGTCACAGAGTCAGCAGAGCACGTCTTGTTCGAGTGTACCGGTGCCTCTGAAGAAGTGAAAGAACTTAGAACAACTGTACAGGGTTTCCAGATTGCAGACTTGTTGAGGCGAAAAGACAAATACTCTTTACTTGAGACTCTGACAGACGTTGTCTCCAAGGAGGCAGCAGAGACGTTCAGGGTTGACAGAGTGGACAGAATAAACAGACACAGACAAGA
Organism: Ectobius pallidus; assembly: GCA_964059195.1. Classification (NCBI taxonomy): domain Eukaryota; kingdom Metazoa; phylum Arthropoda; class Insecta; order Blattodea; family Ectobiidae; genus Ectobius; species Ectobius pallidus. The sequence goes on from CAXKWD010000001.1 coordinate 170,430,405, forward strand.
CGAAGACGAAAACAATGAAACTCTTACTCCCTCCAGGAGATCCAGTCGCCTACAGAGTGCTCAGAACCCTGTGGAGATTAGGGAGCCGGAAGCTCAACCACATGTGGAAGAGCAACCGGAACCCGAAGCCATAAACAGGAGGAGGGAACTCTGGGAATCCACAGCAAGATGAGAAGAGTGGGGGCGGCGAGAAGACTTCGGGAGAGGAAAGAGGAAGACTATAGACAATATTTGCAAGTGAAAGTGTAAAATGTGAAATTATATTATAGTAGGAGTAGAAATTTTCATTTTCATTTAACTAGAGTAGAAGCTGGAGCACACCGAAGAACAACATTGAAATGTAAATTTAAATGAATACCGGTGAGCTTCAGTTGTAGTGTTAGTAAAATAGCTCTAGAAGCAATAGTTTTATCTTTTATTTTATTTATAGTGTAGTATAGTATAGTGTAGTTTAAGTTCCTGACTACTGGTCTCCAGTAGAAGGAACAAGTAGAGTAGGTTTTATTATTATTATTATTATTATTATTATTAGTATTACTTTTCTTCTTTTTTTTTCCTTTTCTTCTTTCTTAATAAAAGGACATATAGAATAATAGAATACTGTTCAAGCATAGAAAAATTTGTCCTTAGTATATAATAATTGTAAAATGAACATTTGTATAAAGGCAATTAATAAAAGCCATGCGAGTAAGTCCTGGCTTTTATTAAAGATGCCAGGATGAAAGAAATAAAGGACGACTATTATATATGTCTTAGAGTATGGTAAACAAATTTCCTAACTAGTTTTTCAGAGCTAAAATAGCGTAAAATGTTATTTTAATTAATTCAATATTTAAAAATTTTCTGGGGGTGGACCCCCGACTTAGGTTGTTTACGTTAGTATGTCTTAGAGTATGGTAAATAAACTTCCTAACTAGCTTTCAGGGCTAAAATAGCATAAAATGTGATTTTCATTAGTTCAGTATTTAAAAATCTTCCGGGGGTGAACCTCCGACTTAGGTAACAATTTCTCGTTTAAGTTGGCATATCTTAGAGTATGGTAAACAAATTTCCTACCTAGTTTTTCAGAGCTAAAATAGAGTGAAATGTGATTTTCATTAGTTCAGTATTTAAAAATTTTCCGGGGGTAACAATTTCTTGTTTAAGTTGGCATATCTTAGAGTACGGTATGGTAAACAAATTTCCTACCTAGTTTTTCAGAGCTAAAATAGAGTGAAATGTGATTTTCATTAGTTCAGTATTTAAAAATTTTCCAGGGGTAACCCCCGACTTAGGTAACAATTTCTTGTTCAAGTTGGCATATCTTAAAGTATGGTAAACAAATTTAATAACTTGTTTTTCAGAGCTAAAATAACGTAAAATGTGATTTCAACTAGTTCATTATTTAAAAATTTTCCAGGGGTGTACCCCCGACTTAGGTAACAATTTCTTGTTTATATTGGCACGTAAACAAATTTCCTAACTAGTTTTTCAGTGCTAAAATAGCATAAAAAGTTATTTTAATTAGTTGAATATTTTAAAATTTTCTGGGGATGGACCCACGACCCCCTTGCTTGGGGGGTATTCCAAATCCCCTGCCACTTCCGATCCTCCCCGAAATTATTTTGTGGCTACTTCATTGTTGCACTTACATTATTATATTATTAATGTAATGTTACAAACTAACCCAAGAAGTTAAAGGGACAAAAAAAAAATAACTAAAAATTTGGCCCCCCCTAGAAAATATTATATGGGCGCCCTTGGTTGCATCTTTCAAATGGTTCTCTAACACGCTGTCTAATGTTGCTATATAAGCAATTAAATCCAAGAAAACACCTCTGTTGGAAGAGTGTTTGGTTTCGTCATGCCCTCTTAACGCCAAATCATGAACACCACATATCTTCAAAATATCTATAATTCTACTTAACACATGTCGATTCTTATCTACAAGTTCATTGTGTCTTTTTACAGCAATTCTGTGTCCATCATCAATTTGAGAAAGAATATTTGCTGACCCTAACATTTTAAATTTTACTGCATTATTAATATGTTCCACACTACATTCATGTTTTTTTTTTTATCTTCTCTGATAAATGTTTCAAATCAGAACATCCTGTTCTGCACCAAGTTGATTCGCCACCGAATAGCAAACAATAAAAGCAAAACCATGATTTTCTGATTTCACACGCTGTCAGCCAAGATGTTTTTTCGAACCACAGGGACGAAAACTTTCTTAATTTTGTTCCATCTTTTTGAGTACTGTAATTTCTACAGATTTTGGTTGATGAACTCCTAACTTTTTCACTTCCAGCTTCTCACACAAACTTAGACACGAGAAGGGCGTCTTTAACAAGACGTCCACTTTATTCATAATTACTAATCAGTTTATAACAATTCACTACCGGCATTTACAAATACTTGAAAAAATTACTGCACTTGCCTCTTCAACACACCGGGGAACTGTAACATACGAATGTGAAAATGAAACCAAATCTGCTACCTGCTACTGACTCAGAGGAAACTAAGTGTAAGGCCCCATTTACACCAGTACGATGAAATTCTGTATCGACAAACATACGTAAGAATCCTTAGAAAATTAACACAAAACACACTTCCCTCTGTCTTAAAAGTGTGCTGCTATTTAAGCAAACCGGTGCATTTCAAATGAAATAATAAACAACATTCTTACAAGATAATTTTGCACATGGTACATGTTCTTTCTCTATATAGTATCGTTCTAGCGTGATAGCAGCCTACTGCCGATCAGGCGGAAAATTTTTCCACCACAAATACGACCCAAGTGAAAGAGAAAGAGAAAGAGATAGAGGACCGACCCAGGTGAGAGAAAGAGAAACCAGGGCCGGCCCATGGAACAGAGAATATCTGCACAGAAAGGCAACCCCATTTTAAGGGAAGACCTTGAAAAATTCTCCCTGGCCCACAAATCCATATGCAGGTGGTGTTGCATTTACTGCAGTTTTGAACATTGTGCGCAACTGCGTTATCGAAAAAGAAACACAAGTGGATACTGTCAGTAGTGACATGTGAGGTCAATACCAGCGCCAATACATTCTTGCGGGATGATTCGTAATTTCGTGGTGAGAACAATGATGGTGGTGTGTAGCTGAAGACCTATTTAGGCCAGTTAACCTGCATTTCACATAAATGAAGAGTCTTAATACGAGTTACTGAAGTTTCCCATTTCTTCAACATGACAGAGTACAAGTTAGTTGTCGTTGGCGCAGGAGGTGTTGGAAAAAGTGCCTTGACAATACAGCTTATCCAGAATCACTTCGTTGACGAGTACGATCCAACAATTGAAGATTCCTATCGGAAGCAAGTTGTCATTGATGGAGAGACTTGTCTTCTAGATATCCTTGATACTGCAGGACAGGAAGAATATAGTGCAATGAGGGATCAATATATGAGAACTGGCGAAGGGTTTCTATTAGTTTTTGCTGTTAATAGTGCGAAATCTTTTGAGGATATTGGAGGTTATCGTGAACAGATCAAGAGGGTGAAAGACGCTGAAGAAGTTCCCATGGTTTTAGTGGGCAACAAGTGTGATTTGTCTTCCTGGGCAGTGGACATGAACCAGGCTCGTGAGATAGCGAAGCAGTATGCAGTCCCCTTCGTCGAGACATCGGCGAAAACTAGAATGGGTGTGGATGATGCGTTTTATACTCTAGTCCGAGAAATAAAAAAAGATAAGGAACAACGAGGAAAGGAAAATCGTAGGAAAAAGAAGAAGGTTATTGACGTGAGGAAAAAATGTTGCCTTTTGTAATCGTACATCAAAAATCCAATTCATGGGATTGTGTAATTTGAACTAGTGTTGTTAGTAAGACTGGTAACAATGATTGTTCAGTTTGGTTATATGGACATGGAGAGTTTACCTTGCAAATAATCATAACATATATTGAATGCTCGGCGAAAGATAAGAGTAAGTCGCCCCTTTTGCTCCGAACAATGCATTGCTATTGGTGACCACACGCTTGTTATCTCGGCACTCCCGACCGTTCCTTCCCTCCAAACTCCCGATCGTACCAAATACCAGCTACCAACCCTTGCACCAAAATGACAACCCGCTAGCTCACTCGACACTCCCGATCAGACCACAATCACCTCTGCACATAGTCTAAATAATGCATAAAGCTATCCACATAGTTAAGTGTGCGAGTGGAGGCGGCAGCCAAAGCGAAGCACACTTGCATTTTCAAAAAATTTACAATACACTCTTTGTAAGTTTCGAAAATTTGGCATATTATAGCTTCCAGAGGTTAGTAAGCCTGTCAACTTTTGTTTAGCGGTATGACGTCACACTACCAACGTCCAATCATTAGTTTCTACGTAATATGAGGACAGAATAATTCGCTAGATCGTGGTATAAAAGAAAGTGCATCGCGAGGGAGTGGTGGGTGGAACATTCATCCACGGTGCGACTTACATTTATTTTTTCCCGAATGTTCTTTGAGATATTGTATTAATCACAGTTATAAAGGACTTAGTTTTAGGTGTGAATGATCATTAAGAACAAACTTATGAAAATAATTTTGGGCATGAGTATTCAGCGTTCCATTCATTTGTTCTTCCTTCTGATCCGTTTCTGAATGTAGGAGTTCATAAATGATACAGCATAATCAAAAGAAATTACCAAATAAATTTCAATACTTTGTAATTATATGTAGCAGTTTTGAAAATTGTACCGTAACTGTAAAAAATTCACTTTAACCCATATTTTCTTTAAAATATGTTTAACAACAAACTTTCACTAAATTAACATGTCCTATGGAATGCTGCCTTAGCTGTAAATAGTTTTCGATCATGCTGTAGAACGTCTGCAGTCCTTCATCAGAAGGAATGAATAAATTGCTGAATATTTAAGGATTATAGTATTCTGACATTGCCATTGTATCGCAACTTCCTGTAGCCTGTGTCAGATTGATGATAATCTAATTTCAAACTTTTACTAATTAAGGTATTAACCAAAACCACAAAACTTATATTTCCCATGCAGCTTTAATATAGCCTCATAAATACGTAAGCAACTATAATTTCTATGCCAGAGAACTGAAAAGGCCTTTTCAAGTATAATGTCGTTTATTGGAAATACAACACGTAACTCCTTGGTATTTGTTAAGAATTTGTGCCCCAAAAAATATTTACTATAAGAATACATACTTCCCCGAGCTTTTAATTATCACTTCATCATCCTTTGGTATTTAATTACTTTACGATGTAATTTCCACGGATTCATGTTAAATTAAACACACTATTTTGAATTTTCTCAATTTCTTAGCAGCCATTACAAATTACGTATTGATCACATGGAGATTATTCCTCTTCCATTCAATCAGTGTTGTTGCCACTGGCTATATTCTATGAATTCCTCTAGCAAAAACAGCTCCAGCAAACAATTTATATACTTTAAGATCTTGTTATTAGAGGAGCTTAAGCCACACATGACAGCATTATCAGATGCCATCTTTAGGTTATGAACAAAGAAACTGCAATTTAAGAACTCGGACATTTACTATCTTCTTCTGGTAGATTTTATTTCTGGGCACTATAAATTATAATTTTAATTTTGAAAAAACAAAAAACAATTCCAAAAATTGAATAAAATCTGATTAAATATAGCTTTGAAGATTTCTCTGAAGAAATCTGAATGTAAACAGGCCCAATTCATCATCTTCTGTATGAAATCTGAACGTTCCCAAAACTAGGTTGCATTTAAAATAAGATAGTAGATAATAAGGTTTCATTGCTATGTTGTACTCGAACCTGATCTGCCAAGTAACCCACTCTTTAACATAATGCTGAATTTGAACCTAACATTCAATAAAGGGATGCAAGAAAACAATGGGAACAGGAAGATAGTATCAAAAAGGCTTTTGACAGCGGCCTTAAGTAGCTTAGTTTAGCTGATACTAGTTGTACAACTTAGGAAAGTGCGTAACTTAAATACTTCAAATACCCGAGTTCTTCATGTTCTAGAGGTTTAGGTTCCCATATTTTGACCTATAAAAGCAGCTGATCATGCGGTTAAATCATTTTATAAATTCAGTTGGAATAATAACCCTACCTGAGGTACCGGTAGCCTAATTTGGTTTAAAAATTGTGTAGGCCTACCTGAAGCACTTAGTTGGAGGTAGAGATCTACCAATTTTTGGGAATAAGCTACTAGTAGCTAAATATGCTAAAGGGTTTCAGAATTGTTATGCCTGTAGTAAATTCAAGATGTCTGTAGAGTGAAAGCAAGTAGACTGGTGATGCCTTGCCTTTTATTGGTTAAGCACACAACACAAACTTCCTGTTGTGGTCCTCCATAAGCATCTTGAATTTACTATATACAATGTTGGGAGATGAAGTTAAAATACTCTACAGCTCTTTTGCTTGCCATTATAATAAAAATCTAGATTACTAAATGTTCCGTTCTTTACCTCAAAATCCAAGTTTCTGGATTTAACACAAAGTATAAATCATAAGTCAATGTTATTGAATTTCCATTTATATTAATAGTATTTTAGATATAATTATTAGAATAGTATTATTCCTACGCTGATAATCCTTTCAGTTTTAATGCTGAGCCATGGTTATACCAGGTCTGATTTAATTATTATATCATACTAGATTTAATCTTTACCTGAGTGCACAACGAATTAGCACAAGACATTGAATTTTCTGTAGTAGTTAGATTTTATGAAATAAATGCTATCAGGTTTTTGGTTGGAAACGATAATTTGCTATACCTCACATTAGTTAAAGTGTGAGTAAAGAAGTCTGATACTTTTATGAAAGGGTAGTGTAATTTCTTTGTTTTCTCACGTTATTACAACCCACTGAAATATCTAGCAAGAAGTTTGAAGCTATAAAGATGTGATCAAGTAACTAAAGTCAGGCAGGTAAAAATACTGTTCATAGTTTTAATGTCTCTATATTTTATATCAGATACTTTTAGTTAATGTTTTGTAGACAATTTTGCATTATGTTTTGTATTTTCAAAATATAGGAAATGTAACAGAATGTGTTTAGTGTGCATTGCTAACAATCCTTTGACCTAACCCTATCTATTGGAGATGAATAGCTATTACCTTCGATTCTATAATTCTTAGAGAAAATTATGTGAGACACCCATGTGACTTTCTCTAGAGCAGGCCTGGACCTTACTATTTTCTCCCTGCACATTCCTGCAACCTAGCAGAGCGCACGTTCATAATTCCCCTTTATCAAAAGATTTTTAAGTTGTCAAAATGCAAAGCTACTAGTCTTTAAATTTGTGAATGAGTTAGCTAACCAACTATTGATCAGACAGTTTTTTTTTTCAAAAAAGGATTCAAATTTAAGTTCTGTCTCTCAGTATAACTTAAGCAGATATTGTATAAATTGTAAACAAAAGGACGAGTCATATTCAATATAACCACAAAAATCGAAATACTTTTCAAGTAAATTGATAGTAAAAGTTGTTGGCATGTATCGTGTTACAACCTTGGAAGATGTAATAATATAAAATTAATACTGATCAAATTTTTAAAAATTCTGTTCACACAACCACACATAAAACTTTGTTAGCACAGTTATTTATTTATATACGGGCGGCTTCCTTTGTTAAGAGGGGAATATTGCCACCAGCCCAACCCATGCTTGTTGTCACCCATCAAATATTTACCTTGGTCAATAAAAATCTAAGAATGTCCTATGATGGCTACGACAGCTACTCATCTACTCCGCATGGAGTCAAAAGTGGGTTTGCAAGATCTACAGTAAACAATAGTATGTGTGAATTGATTAAACCGAATGAAGAACTGAGGTCAGTGATAACAATGAGAGAATATTACATTTACTTTTGTTTTGGAAAACGGAATCAAAGACCAACTTTATAGATCAATTAACATAAAGAAACACCAACTTAATGGTTTATTCCTTTGAAGCTGCCTGGGTATGTAATGAAAAATTATACCTATGGTGCTCATGGTATTAGTAGATAGAATAAACAGACTGGACCAGCTGGATGATTTGACTTGGACTGACCCAAAGAATTATTGGTGTTGAATTAAGACATCTCAGGTACTCATATTTTTTGAAGAGTAGCAGATCTAGACTGGGGTCCAGCCAACTTTACATTTTATTATACCGTACACTAGTATTTCTGCCTTATGGCAGGTCTATACTCCCACACGAATTCCACTCTCTCTCTCCTGCTGCATCTTTAAACTCTTCAACCTTCTTTTCTTCCTAATGTCATCCATCATCTCAATTCTTCTTTTACTAAGTTTTCTTGCTTCTTTTATTTTACCTTTGATTACGTAGCAAAATTCCTCTTCATCTCATGACTTATCCTAACCAGTTAATTTTTTCTTTTCCTTATAACTTCCCAGGTTAACTCTTCTCGTCTACTCTTCTCCAAACTTCATTAGTTATTGTGTCTGTCCACAGGATCTTCTCCATTTTCCTCCAACAGCAAGCTATCTAAATACTTTCTTTCCCTTTTCCTCAGTGTCCATGTTTCAGGTTCAAAAGCAAAACTCATAAGCTTCTTCCTTAGCTGCAAATGTAGTTTTTCCCATCAGTCGAGTCTTCTAGTTTGGCCATTGCTATATTTTCCCTAATTTCTTTCATGCAGTGGGAATCTCTTGTAATCAAGGTTCCTAAATATCAAAATTGGGGTACATTCTCTAACACCATTATAAACAAGATACCTCAATGTTTCTTCGTTTTTAGAAATCTTTATTACTTTTGACTTTTCCATATTTATCTCCATTCCATATCTTCTTCCCATCTCCACCAATTGGCCCAACATTCTTTGTAATTCTTCTTTAGAGTCTGATTAAGCACTATCTCATCTGCATACTGATAATTGATAATGTGACTTCTCACATTTCTTCCATTTGAAATTAAAACAATGGACAACACCAACCACTTAAAACGATCAAAATGAACTCTCTTATGAAATGTAGTCTATTTAATTTAATCGTTTATTGTCAAATCATACACATCATAGGGAGTTTGCATTGAAGTCTGAGAATCTGATATTCCTGATGCTTTAAGTATTTAATTCTGTTCAAACTGGATGGCATATTTAAGGGATAACAAAACTCCTTTCTGATCTAATATCAGATCATATCTATTGCAAGATCTCTTTAAACTAGTGACTATTTTTCGAAGGGTGGATGTCAATTCATAGTGTTTACTTTAAAAGAATTCCTGTGTACTCATTTTTCTAATTAGGATTTTCAAACTGTATACCAGTGCTTAACTTAATAAACATTTTTTACTCTTTGTAAAGAAAAATAGTGCAGTTTATACTATCATTTTCGAATGTCTGAAAAATTCATATTTATAAAAAAGTGTTGCAAACAAATCATGAAATTTTGCAGAGAGAGAGAGATCCATATTAAAGGTTACTCTGAGTAATTCATTTACATTTTTCTCAGTGCACAATAAACTAAGCTCACATATGGGCATTTGTTTTTCACACATTTCTACCGAATTTATATCAATGAAACTTTAGCGAGTTAAAATAAACACTATATGGAATAGAAATACCAGTGAGTCCCATGCAAGAGTTGGCCAATTATGCGGGTTTCTGCATCACGGCAGGCACAGCTCCAACTCCCCAGCGATCGGGTGAAATATCTATGCAAAGAAAGCCGCAATCGGTGTAATGATTAAGGTTCTCACATTTACAGTTAAAATTACAATGAAAATAAAATCAGGTAAACTGATGTAACAAAGTGCCAGTATGTTTTTGTTTAATCAGTTATGACTGCAATTATGATATTCAGAATATTTTTTTTTTTAATTGATTTCCAAGTTAAGCTCCAGATTTATTCATTAAGCAGGGCTTGCCGAAGAAGAAAGGTCTACCATCTCGGCCACCTGGGTCCTTTTAACGGTCTAGTTGGATAAGCGCATGTAAATCAATAGTGTTTTTTGTCAAAAGCTACCTGTATTTTAATTTCCAAGGCCTTCTAAGATCACAGTAAAACAATAGGCTATGTTGTCAAGATAACTGATTTTCATTTTTTTTAATAAATTCTTTCGAATACGTATATTACCATAAAATAGGCACTAAATTGAGCATTACTCCGAAACAGGTCAACCGATTTTATCCATTATGAATAGACGTCTTCCCATGGACATTATAAATGTGTATACCAAGTTTCATAAAAATCCGGTAAAGCGTATTTGAGTTACCGCGTCTTTAAAATATACACTAAATTGGGTTTTACTCCGGTACCGGTCTACCGATTTGGTCCAATATCAGTAGACGTCTTTCCACGTACATTATAAATGGGTATACAAAATTTCAGAAAAATCCAATAAAGCATATTTGAGTTATCGCGGCTTCTTATATATTAACATAAAAACACTAAATTGGGCATTATTCCGGTACTGGCCAACCGATTTGGTCCAATATCAATAAACGTCTTCCCATGGACATTATAAATGCGTATACGAAGTTTCATAAATATCCGATAAAGCGTATTTGAGTTATTGCGCCTTTAAAGTAGACACTAAATTGGGTTTTACTCCGGTACCGGTCAACAGATTAGGTTCAAATTCAATAGGGCACTTCTCATGGACGTCATAAATGGGTATACCAAGTTTCATGGAAATCCGATACAATCTATTAAAATAGGCACTAAATTGGGCATTACTCCGGTACCGGTGAACCGATTTGGTTCAATATCAATAGGGTTCTTCCCATTGACATTATAAATGTGTTTTCCAAGTTTCATGAAAATCCAAAAACGCGTATTTGAGTTATGGCGCGTACAGACACACGGACGGACAGACATTTTTCGTCCCCACACACACAATCTCATAAAGTACCATACTGGCACTTAATAAAATCAGGTAAACTGATGTAACAAAGTGCCAGTATGCTTTTGTTCAATCAGTAAAAAGTTAATATGAATTATGATTTGCAGAGAATAAGTTATTTTTGTTATCGATTTCTGAGTGTAGCTGCAGATCGATTCATTAAGCAGGACTTACGGAAGAAAAAAGATCTAAAGTTTGATACTTAACCTTAATTCGAACTCGTATACACTGATATAAGACATTCTTAAAATAATTATGTCAACATTTCACAAAATACACTGGCGAAGAACTCCACTTAATGTGTGTAGGCCTAATTATTTCAGAGTTTATATCTTTTGTATATAACAGTATTCAACTTGATGAACGAAATAAACACCGAATAGTTTGATAATTAAATCTTCCAATTTACTTTGTTATTATCACCGTATGTCTCAGCTTAAATGCGAAGGAATGTGTCATGGCTAACTATTTCAAAGCCGTATATGAAGTATGTAAATCGATATGTTGTCAGGATAACAGATTTGCATTTGTTAAATTCTTAATAATATATCACCATAAAATAGGCACTAAATTGAGCATTACTCCAATACCGGTCAATCGATTTTATCCAAGATCAATAGACGTCTTCCCATGGATATTATAAATGCGTATATAAAGTTTCATGAAAATCCGATAAAGTGTATTTGACTTACCATGTGTTTAAAATAGACACTAAATTGCGTTTTACTCCGGTACCAGTCAACCGATTTGGTCTAGTATCAATAGACGTCTTCCCATGTTCATTATAAATGGGTATACAAAATTTCATGAAAATCCGATTAAGCATATTTGAGTTATCGCGACTTTCTGATATATTACCATAAAAGGCACTAAATTGGGCATTATTCCGGTACCGGCTAACTGATTTGGTCGAATATCAATAGGGTTCTTCCCATGGACATTACAAATGCGTATACCAAGTTTCATAAAAATCCGATAAAAGCGTGTTTGCTTATACCTGTGTCTGCCATAAAATGAATCTTGAAGACCACAAGTAAAACACACAAACATCACTAATATAATTATATTCCCTACTCCTTCATGTCTTCCATTCAACAGGACTATAAAGATGTCCACCAAAGTTTTTCTTTTGTTTTTTAAAACAAGGGTGCATTCACATTTCCCATGAGGTCTAATTATGTTTTCATAAGTTCTTTTTCCTGAAATTAATTAATTTAATATTAATAGTAGTTGTTTTAAATTTTCTTCAAAATACTAGAAATTATTTAAAACTATAAAAAGCAATATATAATACTCAGCTTGTGAAGTGTGTGTGTAGAACACTATTTACCAACCAAGTTAGTAGTAATTAAGAATTCTCTATTTTTCCAAACAGCTGTTCTCCCAGAGATCTGTATTACCAGTATTGGTCAGACTATTTAAACCTATGTTTTTTTTCTACCGTGTTTTCTCATTAAAATGCTATGTTGTACTGTTGTCCTACATGGGGAGTGATACAAAAATCACTACTTAGTATGCCTCACAGTACTGCATATGACATAACTTGTCTGTCTGTGAGGTGGACCATTAGGGTAATTAGTCATAGGAGAGGGGTTCCATCGGGCACTGTGAATTGAACTTCGGCTTAGCTCAGTTGGTAGAGCATTGGCGCGAATAGCCAAAAGTCCTGGGTTCAAGTCCCAGTGTCAGAGGAATTTTTCTCCGATAATATTCTCTCGAGCTCACCTTGCCTGGGTGCAAAAATCTTCTCACTACATGTCTTAGTACTTCAGAATCTTCTCCTTCTCAAGTATTTCCAGATGTTTTGCATTCATGGAGGGATACTGCGAGTACGGTTATAGAATACTGGTACAACTATCTCTGTGACAGGATGATAGTGATAGTGAGTGTCTTGCTTTCCTCCTCTTATCCCCCTCAAGACATCATTAATACTGTAAAATATTCAATTCAATAAATAAGATTGACATTGGCATTTTGTTTATTTATTAGAGGACTATTTTCTAGTATTATCCCTTATACTACTGTAATCTTCTGTGTACACTATGCAGGCACATGATGTACTGTCGACCAAGCACGAGTAAATATCTGTTAGCGGAGTGCGGTGAGAGGGGTTGGTTCACAAGCAGGTAGATACTAGCGTTCTGATTGGGCAGAGAAAAGATGAGCCTCTCTGTTGTAAGCGCGCTGTAAACATCAGCCTCCAGTGTGCAGTGTGTTCCAAGCTGCAAGGTGACAGTGCTTTCTTAGTGAATAGTAGCATGGTATGACATCATGTACCGCTCCTCGTGCTGCTCAGAGTTTTTCTCATGCTTGGCCGATAGTATACTGCATAGTAATCGGAACAGCATGGCCGACACACAAGCTCATACATTATCCAGTTTACCGAAAAAATGTACTTACATTTAAGAAAGTACTGATGATTCTCTTTTTAAACCAAGGAGAGGTCTGGAACATAATATGGATGATGATAAAAGAATAAAACAATTTTCAATTTAGTATTTCATTTTTCATAAAAGTGTTTCAACCCTCAACAATGCAGAAATTTGTAACTTCAACAATACAAGCCTCATCCTGAAGTACCTTGTTAGAAGAGCACGTGCAATCTCTCCATACTGGTCACACCGCAGAGGTACAGGACATGGACTAATCAGCAGATTCAACCAATATGGAGAGCTCTTTAACAATTACAATCGAAGTCCCAACCACTCCTACTTTTATATATAAATTATACTTGATTCAGTGACATCAAAATGCTATTTAATTTAATATTAAATAATGTCAATATTCTTTAATTGATCTATCCCCTTTTTTCTCCCTGCTACCTCTAGCACAACATTTTTCAAGTGTAGGTTGCATTTTTTTTTTAAAGCAAAAATTTGAAAATAAATTCAGCACAATTTAATGTTAAACTACTGTATGTGTACTATGAAGCAATACAAAGATGTAATGAATGGTCAATGTTATTAGTTGCTATGGAGAATAAAGGTGGCCGTATACAGGTATGGCAAAACATTTTTTTTAAACTGATTTTTTCAAACATGGAAATAAATAACATTGTCAAAAAACCCTGTAACTCCTATTTTCGTTAATTTAGGGCATTCTGCACCATTTGTAAATTCAATCAATTAATCAAGAAGTGGAGCTATGTCTATATTTTAGAATGCAATGTAAATAAGTTTAGCACAAGAAAATTGTAGCATTTTCAACTATTCTCTTAATTGGATAACCTCTTGTCCCCCTGAATGGTAAATTGTGTCTTGTGGTAATTTACACTTGCATCTTTGTAACTCCTCCATGCTCTAAACAAAAATCATAACCCTTTTTTTTAAAACATGCATGATAACATTAATACTGAGATTCCATTACTAGCATTTCCAAAATCAACAGAAACGCTTGTAGTTCCAATTATTGTCAATTATAAAAAGGAGTTAAACTTGAAACATTTTCAAAACACATACAAATTATATAACAATATCTAGGGTACAACAGAATGAAGGCTTACACTTAAAAATAACTGTGAAAAGTGTTTTACTTCTGCCCTAAAGCTATTAAAATCGAAGTTAAGAGCTTTGCCAATTAAGCCAACATTATTGTTCACTCCAGGATGGGTACTGAGAAATGCACGAAAATGGGAGACACAACAATGACCATTAGAGTTGGAGATTTCTTTTTCATTTTCTTAATTTAGTATCTTGCTCTCTTTTTATATTGTGTCTATGACTGCTGAGTAGTTATAGATTCTTCTGATTAGGGTTCGGATGTTTATGCCATATCATATTTTTATCTTGACCTCCGTCTTCACCGCAAACACAAATTAAACACGAATTGCATGCTTGTTATCGTAATCGGACCATTTTTATTTTGCATATAAAGTCATATTTTGGGTTGAAACTTGAGATGGAGGTTTAACATACGTAACTTCACTTAATTCAAGCACTAACCTGAACATGTTTCGAGCAAACTTCATGACTCATCATCAGCTATACTCCATCTGTCTGTTGTATATTGGCAGCAATTCCTGGTGGTTGTTTAATGAACTTCTTGATGAGATCCATCCCCGCGGGTATTTCGAAATTCATGAGTTGGTCCTGATTTTTGTAAATATAAATCTTTTCCCAAATTGTGAGCTGTTTGTGTCCTTGGACACATTTTAGAAGTTCCGGTTCCACATTTATCTCATGGTCTTTCTCCCATACATGTGCAGCTATCGCCGATTTATCAGTTTGTCCATACTTTACATGTCTCAAGTGTTCTTTAGACCTAATCTCCAAATTTCTTTTTGTTTTTCCTATGTATTTTTGGTTACAATCTTTACAGTTAAATTGATATATGCCAGATTTTTTGTTTTGAGGAATATGATCTAGGTTATTGGATTTAAGTAAATTTTTTATACTATATTTATTTACTGGAGCTGTGGTAATGTTGTATTCCTTGAACACTTTTCTGAATTTTCCATCTGCCCATGGGTGGTATGTTATTTTCTTATAGATAACATCTTCTTTTTCTTTTTTGAGTGTGGTAATTTCCTTGATCTGTTTTTGTTGACTGAATTTCTTAACTTTCTTTATGATTAGGTCCTTGTGGAATCCATTATTTTCTGCTATGGAAATGATGTTGTGGTATTCTAGATCAAACTCAGTTTTGTTTAGGGGAATGTTGATAAGTCGATGAACCAAACTATTAAATACTGCCTCTTTGTGTTTTCTGGGGTTATAACTATTGGCTTTGATGTAGCAGTCTGAATGTGTAGGCTTTCTGTATATACCAAATTCAATTTTGTTGTAGTGTTTAATGATTTTGAGATCAAGGAATGGGAGAACGTTATTCTTTTCTTCTTCCAATGTGAATTTTAAAGAAATATCCTGTAAGTTTAGAAGTTTTACACAATCTTGGACTTGATTTCGATTAACTATGGCAAAGATATCGTCTACGTATCTATGCCACGTCTTGAACATGTGAGGGAAGGCAGAAGTGATGTGGGTCTCTAAGGAACTCATATAAAGATTAGCCAAGAAAGGAGATAGGGGATTTCCCATTGCCAAGCCCGATCTTTGCTGATAAAATTTTCCATTGAACTTGAAGTAAGTTTGTTCAATACAAAGTTTAGTCAAATTGCAGTATTCTTCTATGGTATTGTCTTTAAATCCCACGGAGGTAAGCCATTTTCTCAGGTATGTTAATAATTTGTCTTGGGTGATGCTTGGAAACAATGACACTACATCAAATGATACTAAAACATCATCTGGGGATAATTCCAAATCTTTGATTTTCTGAGTAAGTTCAAAAGAATTGTTTATGTTTTTACTACTGAAATTTGGGAAAGCGTGGAATCTATTATTAAGCCATTTTGCTAGTTTGTATGTGGGGGCATCAATATTATTAATTATAGGTCTCATCTTATTACCCGGCTTGTGTATTTTGGGCAGACCATATATCTTAGGCAAAGTGGGGTTAGGAATTTTGATGTTTCCCTTCTCATTTTTTGGAATAATGGTTGCTTTCTTAATAGCAATGTCACAGGCAGAAATGCATTTTTTAAGTGGATCAGAATCTACTTCCACAAATTCCTTATCAGATAACAATGTTTCCATTCTTGCTATATAATCTTGTTCATCCAGAATTACCAACTTGTTCCCTTTGTCTGCTTTTGTAAAAATAGTGTTCCTTTCTTTTATAGTTTTAATGATTTTCCTGTGTGAATTATCTTTTCGGTGTTTACTCTCCATGTCCCTTACAATTCCCTCACATTTATTTCTAATTAAATATTTATCATCTTCTTTTAAATCAGCTATAGCTATCTCAATGTCCGCAATATAATCCTCAACATTGTTAGAAAAATCAACGCATGTATTTAGTCCTTTATTTAGCAACAGCAATTCTTTCTTAGTGAAAGTTTTTGATGATAAGTTCAGTACATTATCAATTTTCAGGTCTTGTGTTTGTCCAGGTTGATCATTGTTGATTGGAACTTGTGAATGTGTATGCTTGTTTATTGGATTATTAACTTCAGGGACTTGAACTTGATGTTGTGAAGGCCTAGGGATCAAAATTGAATTTGGTATATACAGAAAGCCTACACATTCAGACTGCTACATCAAAGCCAATAGTTATAACCCCAGAAAACACAAAGAGGCAGTATTTAATAGTTTGGTTCATCGACTTATCAACATTCCCCTAAACAAAACTGAGTTTGATCTAGAATACCACAACATCATTTCCATAGCAGAAAATAATGGATTCCACAAGGACCTAATCATAAAGAAAGTTAAGAAATTCAGTCAACAAAAACAGATCAAGGAAATTACCACACTCAAAAAAGAAAAAGAAGATGTTATCTATAAGAAAATAACATACCACCCATGGGCAGATGGAAAATTCAGAAAAGTGTTCAAGGAATACAACATTACCACAGCTCCAGTAAATAAATATAGTATAAAAAATTTACTTAAATCCAATAACCTAGATCATATTCCTCAAAACAAAAAATCTGGCATATATCAATTTAACTGTAAAGATTGTAACCAAAAATACATAGGAAAAACAAAAAGAAATTTGGAGATTAGGTCTAAAGAACACTTGAGACATGTAAAGTATGGACAAACTGATAAATCGGCGATAGCTGCACATGTATGGGAGAAAGACCATGAGATAAATGTGGAACCGGAACTTCTAAAATGTGTCCAAGGACACAAACAGCTCACAATTTGGGAAAAGATTTATATTTACAAAAATCAGGACCAACTCATGAATTTCGAAATACCCGCGGGGATGGATCTCATCAAGAAGTTCATTAAACAACCACCAGGAGTTGCTGCCAATATACAACAGACAGATGGAGTATAGCTGATGATGAGTCATGAAGTTTGCTCGAAACATGTTCAGGTTAGTGCTTGAATTAAGTGAAGTTACGTATGTTAAACCTCCATCTCAAGTTTCAATTTGATTATAACTTCACTATATAAACTTCCTTCAAATTCTAGGTTCATATTTTGGGCTTTTTTGTGGTCTTGGCCATATTTATAATTTAATATCATATTTCAGTTATAAATTCAATAAAAGGGCACAATTATGCAGTGTATGTACTACATGGAATGTACAAGTAAGAATCAGCTTGAAAAATTTTATGTCATAACCGGGATTTGAACACGGATCTTCGGCTTAACGCACCGATGCTCTACCATTGAGCTACCATGACAACATGCCAGTACGACATCAAATTCCTCAACTGATTCAGGAGCATCGGCGCGTTAAGCCGAAGATCCGTGTTCAAATCCCGGTTATGACATAAAATTTTTCAAGCTGATTCTTACTTGTATTAATATCCCAGACATGGATTTAATGTCTATTTCCTTTCCCTCCACTTAATTACATGGAATGTATTTAATTAATTTAATGTTTATGAAAAATTAATAGGTAACTTAATTTTAAAATTAATGCAATTGTTCATATTTTATAGTGATATGCAAGGTCTACAAAATGTTACGAGTAGGCCTTTAACAATTTAAATTGAAACATTTATTTTTTGTAAATACGTTATTTTATCAGGTCATATTTAGTTATTTTTAAGGGCATATTTGCATATTTTCAGTCATATTTTCTACTTCTTTAGTTCATATACATCCCAACCCTACTTATGATCGAAACCCTGAACTAACTGCAAGGTAGCAGTTAGTTATTTCGCAGAATAAGTTATTTCATAGTTCAGGGTATAAGTATATGTATAAATACTCCCTTTGTTTTGTGCAATTTTGAAATGTCACTGCAGTTAGTTTAAGGCATGATTTTTGTTCCTGTATTCTGGCACACTGTGAATATGTTATTGAACTTTAGTCTTTTACTTGGTATGCAAGTGTTTGGCTGTTAAGACTAAGTTGGTTTGGATGGTTTTCTGTTGGATCTAAGATAATGATTGGTGCAAACATAGGGATCCAAAGAATAAAACCCTTATCACATCTTGGAATAATGTCATCACAGAATGTTTATAACAAATGTTCCGTCATTGCAAAGTTCAACAGCAAACACCACACTGAACTAATTTTCCCCTTAGTTAACACACAAAGAATTCTTTCGAGTCCTAACTTATAGAATTCATAGCTTCAATTTCCAAAAACTGGACATTAGATTTATTACCAATAGCATTTAATCTTTTGACTATGGTATAATTTGTTCTTTAACATTTTGCACCCGGTGCCAATGAAATCTATCTTCACCCTTGTGGCTGCAGGTTTTTTTAAAAAGTGTATTAATATATTTTTTAGGGAAAAATCTGAAATTTTGTCAAGTGAAGGAATCATTTAGTATTTCTATTATTTGTTCATCTGTCAGGGGTTTCAAGAAAGGATGTTTATTCCAATGCAACTGCAGCTTACAATCGCTGGGTCCCAGCACATTCATTGCATAGGAATTAGGAACACATAACTGCATGAAAGATATTTTCAAGCTGAATGTAAGGGAATACATCACTCAATTCATTTTAACAGTGCTGAAATCAGACCTCATAAACTGTACACTTGAACTGGCTTTGCCAGCATATGTTTATCATACAACTGAGTTTGTACTACACTTCAGTATGCCATCTTACAGCACTATATTTTTTTACCAGCTGATCTGTAAGTGTTGATCTCTCTAATGTCACAACCTCCATGTTGATAATGCAGATAGTTTTCTTACAATAACATTTTAAACTTAGGCAAGTGCACACTGGTAGTACTGTCTGATGCAAGATTACTTAAATGCCGACGGTAGCATTACCATAACCAGATACAAAGTATTAAGCTACTTTCAATGATGGGCTGTTATTACATGAAACTAGCTTCCAAATTAATATGAAGATTTCATTGCTGTACTTCTTATAAACAAGCATTTGCTGCCACTGAACTCCATTTTACTCTTGTAAGTATTACACAGAAATGTGATCAACATGCATCCACTGTATCATGCTGATGGTTATTAATATGATATGCCATCATTCTGAATTATCACTGCAGAAGCAAGAGTGGTTCAACTTCTATTGCTCTTCCTTACCATTCATCAACAAAATACCATCCAATATCTAATAAATGAAAGAGAGAAAGGCAGAACACTCTACAATCATTCAAAAGGCATTGAGTCAAATAGGTGCAAATAGTATGAGTACTCATAATAATTTTTGCACAACCCTACAAGGAGAGATGGGAATTTAGTTCATACTATTCTATTTTAGATCCAACTATTCTAACAAATGGCACTGATGATATCAAATCAGTTTAGTTTTAAAAAAGTCCTGTACCTTTAGATAATTTATTACATGATTGTATTTTATATTTAATTCAAAAAAAGGATAAATTCCTTTAAATTTTGTCATTTTCAGGATGACAACAATTTTACTATTTACAATATTCAGAACTCCAATTCATTCCAATCTACATTCAGACATATTACTATATTAATATTATTGTATTTATATAATAGAACTATTTTGTTGATGGTTTCAGAGGAACAAAATTCATTGTATAGGGTTTTTCTAATTATTTCTACTAACTGTTGAAAAAGTTCTTTAAGAATTCTAAATCTTTACGTTAATTAAAATTATATGTATAATTACAGTACAAGAACTTAATGTATAATTACTACTTCAGTCTCAAGAGCTCATGAGAGACAGCCAATGTTTAAAACTTATTTCTGATTTAGCAAACAATAAAAATGTAAAAGTAAACTAAGAAATACTGTAATTACTTCTAGTATACCGGTAAATAGATCGTAAGACAATTCTATAAACATAATATAAGTACAATAAATCTCTTGTAGCCTAAAATCATAAAATAGTGAACCAGAACAATGGGACTTCAAAAGTATAAGATAAAACCCCGATTATGCAGCACAAACTTCTGAATATACCTATGTATTCCCAGCAGATCATTTGGACAGTTCAATAGAATAATTAATTAGAATTCAAGTAATCTGATGGAGAATAAGGAATTTATCCAACTTAAAAGTAATGTTTATTTATGTTAGCATATGATTGTAAGGAATTTAGTTTTAAAAGACCAGCGTTGATGCAACTGTATTCAAATGCATTCAACCACATGGGCTCTAAATTGCAATGTTAAGAAATTGTAAATCATTTTATATTTTTGGTCTTAATAAACAAATTCATGTGACTTTTTACGTTAATGACCAAGTTAGGCTCTGCAAATTGAAAATTTGTGGTTTTCATATTCCTCTATTTCAGCACCTGTTGTTATAAAATATGTACAGGTAGCTTTGTATGGCATATATTTGTTTACACAGGAAACCTATCACTGAAATAAACCAAGTCCCATTGTTTCTGGATAAGAGAAATTCTACTGTAATGAAGAATCATTGCCTAGCCATGCTATTTCAACATTTTGGACCACGGTTCTCTAAACTGAGATTTTATAATTAACTACTATTATTAGGTGAGTATTCTGTCTTCCCAGCTTTCACTTACTGGCATCTTTAGTTTTCCCTCGCTTCAAACATGAAGTAAAGCTGCCAGATTTGCAAACATAGTGTGTGATGCTGATAATAATATCACCACCTCTACCACAACAAAGCGTAGCAAAGCAGGTGTTCTCCCGGTACCTAAACTAATATAGAAGAGTTCCGTCACGATCTGAGACACTGAGATATAGGGTACCAGCTTCTGTTCCTTGACGCAGTGGCTGCCTCATGACTGCACAACTCTGCAAGGATGCTGTACAAGCTGCTCACTGTCTGTAAACATAACAATTCTCACAATCCAGTAATTTGTGTGCTCAGCTATCTCTGCTGCCATCTTCTGGGAGAAGGAAATGCTGGTGGGGTGGGGAGCCAATAAGAAAACTGGAAAGTGGAACAATTAAATGGAGAGCTCCAATTGGTTGAAGAGGAAAAATTGAATTTAACCCTTTGCCATCCCTAACGCTCCAGAACATTCGAGATTTAAACCCATACTGCCATCCTAAGCGCTCTGAAACACTCCTCAGAACGCAACCTCTTACTGAATGTGTTGAAAGAGATTTGAGGCTATCACCAGATCTCAGAACGAGTTGTATTTGATATGTCTATTTCAAGAATAAAACAAACTAATATAAATAATAAGCGATTCGTAAGACCTATACGAATACTTGAATACTTACAATACAGAGCTCGCCCTCAAACTAAAGGCATGGACGACACGCCACAGACAGAGGCGGCGGAAATTCAAATGTAAGCGAAACGTGCTAAGTTGAAAACACTGACGGTATCACGCTAGTATCCACTTGGTTAACTAAAGCGCGTGGATCTGTGGACTGCGCACTGCCAAAGGTATGTTCAAATTTTAACGGTCGCGAAGCTTTCAGATTACAGGCGATCTCTGTAAATGATAGCTTAACCTCACCAACACTGGTCACTGTAGCTATGATTGTGGAGCTGGAATTTGTAATAAATAACAAAATTGCTTGTTTTCACTGTTCACACATTTAATAAATTTCTGGTCAATGAGGAACTTGAGATAATTTTATTGCTGAGCGGTAAATGTTTACTGTCCACAATATTACAGGACATACTTCTTATCCCCAACAGCCCTGGTGAATGTAAGTGCACTGATAACTGTCATGTTGTCTGACTTGAACCATGCTTGATATCTGATATTTTCATAAAAAGTACATGACAAAGATATTTTGCATTTTTATGTTGCACAACTGTTCTGAAACTTTCAAAACATAACGAAAAATATGAGGCATTCCAAAGAAAAGAAAAGAAAGGAAAAAAAAAGGGAGAGAGAAGAAAAAAAACTAACTACAGTAATTACAAAAATTTGACAAGGTAAAAATTAAAAGAAAAGTACAATAATAGATTTTGTCTGGTGCACATAAAATTTGCTCAGATTTTTAGAGTTCAAAAGGGTTGACTTGGGTAATAAGCCTTAATCTCAACTGCTACTACTGAAGTCCTATGCATGCCTATGGGAGTAGCCTCACTCAAAGTTTATACCAGTAATTGGCATCACCAACACTCCTTCCACCCCACAAAATTCAATGGATGACATCCTGACCACTTTGCGTATGGAACATATGGTCTCCAAAAACCTCCTTTTCTTCTTATCCCTTATGCCGTTAGGCATCTGGGTTTCCTCGTCCTGTCCATCTCCTCCACTCTGCTCTATTCTTCGTGTGGATCCATCCAGTCTGAGGATACTATTGTTCCTCTACATTGCTTATACCTCCACATGGGTGATTAGCCCAATGTGGAGTGGTTTGTTGAGTTACCTTCCCAGTCTCCTTTTATCCCCAGGAAAAAGGGTGGCCCAGTTATACCACAGTATAAGTATTAATACAGTACAGAAACTCAGCCCGTTTTTCTGCCAGCCGAGCATGCGCGCGCATTTACTAGCGATCGTAGCGGCCATATAGTAAGACTACAGAAACTACTCCGGGAAGTATGTAAATAAATAGGAGTGTTGTATTTATTAGAACACGCTATATTCGAAAGGACCTTATTATTCTGCTGTAAATTTCAGTAATAATAAAAGACAAAATCCTGAATTGCATTTCTTCACTTTCTTGAAACATCCAGAAAGGTAAGAACGAAAATAAGTAATATTTATTGTAGGTCTACTGGCTTACTCGTGATTCTGGTGTGGTTATGTTTCAAGTTACTTTAATGTAATATTTTTATATGTTATTCTGTTGTAATGATTTCTGGTGTATAAAATAGGTCATTAATGGTCGACAAGAAAACCCAGTAACAAAATATGTAAAATATTTGAGTGAAAATTACTGTCTATGCTTGACACACGCCGAAAACAGACAGTTTATGAAATCCTATAAAAACTCGTTAATTAAAACTGCTGTACCCACGGTGTCTTCAATTCCAAATGCTCCTGAATTTTTTGTTTTGTTTAATGAAGTCCATCCTGCAGTAATTGACGCTACATAGACCTACAATAAATTGAAGTCGTATATTGCCATATAAGGCAAAGAATCAAAATACACTGTCAACAATGACGTGCAGGATGAACAACGTGACAGACCTATAATATAATTTACGTAATTAATATGTAGGCTATTTATTATCATAATTTGAATTATAAATTATATTAAAGGACAATGATTTTAAAGGAAAAATACTAGGCCTAGGTACAGTCCTTAACAGTAGCCTATTTAGGTATTGTTTACCTCTTAACTAGAATATAATACATTATCTGTTTTATTATTTCTTAAATTTAAAATTAGATTTGCATTAAATAAAAATATTCTGTATTTTTCTCTTTTAACATAACATATTTTGCTATGTGTTTATGTATTTTCCCAAGCCATTTCATATGATGAGAATGTAGCTTTACTCAATCTCCGCATGGAGCGCTAGTGTCGTCCAGTCAACATGTTGTCATAGGACTTTTAACACACAGTTTCTTTACTGTATTAATACTTATACTGTGGTTATACCATCAGGAACTGGGTTCTGAACCATTATTTAGTCTCAGGCTTACCCAAGCTTATTTAGGCCCAGTCCAAGATTTTAGGACAAAGTATGTTAGAATTTTTTGATTGTTTGATTAAAGTAAGGCTATGTTTGTTAGTGAAAATTCTGGTTATGTGAGTGTGGCAGACAGGGTTGCATGAATTTTATTTTGTAGCTTGTCTGTAAATTAGATTAAGGTGTTTTTAACATTCAAAGTTCGGGTTATATTTTTCAGTGTGAGTGTATTTAGGTTTTATTAATGTGTGTTTTGGAATTTACCAATTTATTTAATGTTTCATTTTAGGTATATTGTTTCTTCGATTCTTCAGATCATTTAACTTCAAATTTAGAGCGGGTTATGAGATGTTGGTTATGTTGTACGTTATTACCATGTTTTTGAGTGCTTGTATGCATCAGAAAGACTTAAACAACTATATCCTCAAGAGGAGATGAATATGATCTATGTTAAGTAAGATATTTCCATCAAGAAACTAAATTTGTAAAACGTACGTTGTATTCATACTTACTTATTATTTGTTTTGGACACATGCCTAAATTTATGTTTGTTGATTTTAGAATATATATAGCTTCCACCCTTTAAGACTTGATTAGTTCTTTAGGCACAAAGGCTTTTTAATGATTTAATACAGAATTCATTTAACAGGAATCATTCATTACATTATGATTTTGGTCTTAAAATTTAATCTATCCTTATTGATACTTACAATATTCCACATCTTCCAGTGCAAGCAGGCCATGGGTTGTCAGAGTTCCAGCTCCTTGAAGTAGTGTCTGCAGTACAGTGATGCAATGGACGGGGGCTTATCACTTCGCTGATACATCTTCAGGTCCCTCTCAGACAAGCGCTCATACGCTGCCATGTATTCTCGATCAAATGCAACTATAACATCACAATTATTTTAATATGTAACAGTATAAACCAACAGTTTGCACAAAACTCAATACTGAGCCAATGTGTTTTAGTTATGATGTGACAAACTCGTTCTTTCAACGTTTTACCTTTTGTTAGGTTCAAATTTCTGTGATGTGTATTCACACTCATAAAAGCAGAATAACTGTATATACTTACAGTGATCAATGTTGTCTCGACCCATAGCAGTAAAGGCAAGGAACAAGATGTCCCTGTAGATAGAGTGACTTCGATTCACTCCTTTCTTCTTTAACTTCTGCCTCTCAATTGCGAGTTTCTTTAGAGGCTCCAACAGATCATTACAACGTACACTAGAAATCACCATCTGCATCACACTGCAATAAAATGGCATTTCTTTAGAAGCGTACAAAGATTAAGAAATAAATAAAACATAATATTAACAACATTCTCAACACTTTTAGTTACTAACTTATTGTACTAATTAGTCCCAGCTATTTTAAATTAATTGTAAAAGTTAGATAATAATCAATGCAAAATCTAACAAGCTACAAACTGAAATATTTTACTACTCCTTGCTTCAGTCTTAAACCTATTTTGAGAAGAATCAGCAAGTATTTCTACTAAGAATTTGCAGGGAAGTTCTCTGGTGAAATCTATAGTAGTTTCACTTAAGTTCCATTTGATATTGAGATACCACAGAAGAATAAAATGTATCTAGATAATTACCTTATAATTAATATTCATTCTACTTCCATACTAACAATTTTTAAATAATTCACAGTTACTCACTTTCTAGGTACTGAGGTTCTGTCTGTGAGCAGGGCACTCACTAATGAACTCTGCTGTTCATTTTGTTGCCAGAGAGCATACATAGGCTGACCAACCTAAAAGCATGATATACAAGGTAAAATATTTTGTAGGAGCTAAACAATTTTTCTATGCTTCACACAAAATTCAATGAATAGATCAGTGTAATATAAAATATTTATTTGATTTGCAGTATTTTTTTTTTTTTGGTTACATTATTATTAGTATTAATATAGTATTACGCTGTGTTGATTTTTTCCTCTAATAATGGTGAAACGGTTTTCCTGTCATAAACTCATTTGGCAAGGTAAAGAAATCAATTTGCATGTGCGTAAATCATACAAAAACTGTATCTAAAAAGGGAAATGCACATACTGTTATATTGAAAGGTACCTTCAAACTTTTTTAATGTTGCATAAAGAAACAATGGCATCCCCTTAGACAGCTCACTTGAGTAGCCTGCACTGAAGAACTATGCAGAGTGGGTGATGGATAGAGAGGTGGGGGAAGCAGTCTTCTCATCAATGTTTTGCATGAGACTCACATTAAATTTTCATGTTCACTGTCAAAAATATAAATAACGACTTCTGTCAGTGGTGAAGGAGAAATATTCTAGGGAAAAGTACAGTAAAAACAATATTTTTAAAAGAAAACTCAGAGGACTAAATTTTTTACCCTTAAAACAAGATTTTCTTTAAAAGGGGGCTTGCCTCAAATTAACTAAAAATGCAAAAATATAAGTAATTTACTACGTCTTAACACATTTTGTACTAACGATACAAAAGGCAATGAAACGACAACTGAAGAAAATTTAAAAAAACTGAAAGCTGAAACGAAATTGATCAAGTGATTTTATCGCTATGTCAAGATCTATGCCAATATCAATAAATTTCACTTATTCTAGATATCAATAATAAGCGTTGTTATATTACTTTAAGTCAGCAGACACATTCAAAAGGTAGGTTCTCTTAGTTCATGACTGTCAAGTTAGATTTTGGTTAAGAGTTTAGAAAACCCATCAAAGATATCTGCTCCGGAAATATGCACACAATCTACACTATTAGGTATACTTACCCAAAGTGCATATTTCCATACTTGCTACAGATTTCAACACTTCACTGGGTTATTTTTCTAGTAATTTTAAAATTGACTGACCATCAGAGACACTTTACCAAAAGATCACCAGGGTCCCTGGAAAATATTAATTCATTCAATCATCACCTCTTCATGAAGACGACGATTGTCCCACATACAGCGAATGGCCACATTGTTATGGTCACAGTTCTCCCATGAAGGATGTAGCTCTTGGCTTTTATTCACAGAAGCAGCTTGAAGGCACAGTCCAGGCAAATGACTAACAACACAGATTCTCTGGAACACCCAGACCATATTCCAGTAAATAATGGGATGCTCATCCACAAAGCGAGGGTCAGTGAGACACGAATCTCCCTCATTATGCAGGATATTCTCAAACTCCTTGCGCAACACAAGAGGGTTGAGGTAAGGCACGGTGATCGGCTCCAGGTCCACTGGGACTGGCTGATCTGCCTGCAACATCCATAAAATGCATGCTTGTATCTAAAAACCTGAAGTTTTCTACTTTTATTTTTTAGTAGAGGATAGTCTCATTTTCAGCAGATGATTTTTTTTAATAGGTAGCATGACCATTTGTCATACAGATTTTTTAAATAAATTATTTTGTTTTTAGAAATTTAAATTACATTTCAATAAAAAGACGTCAAAGCATTTAAACCTTGCTCTTCATACAATGAAGATTCTTAAAATGATAGCTTCTTGAACAACACAGATACAATACACTTCTCTTTGATAACAACTCATATCTTTGTTAAGAAGGCTATGAAAAGTAATTCCTCAGTACACTGCAACAAAGGAAACATAACATAGGAATTGAATTGTTTTCATCTTTAAATATATACAGGGAGGGAAGAAAGTTGGCTACAAATCTGTGACCAGGTTAATAGCAGCCTGATTTTTTGGGTGAAATAAAATGGCTAATTTTATTTTGGTGGATATTTCTATATAAAAAAAAATATAAAAAAAAATTAGTTAGTTCGTAGAGAACTATATTTAACAATTACAATTTTAAGTCATATTTTCTTGCGCTTTTCTCAATATCCATCCTGGACAGAGCGTATTTTGCACTTATTTACAATAAAATATAATACTTTTGTGGTATTACGTGGATAGAATTTGACAAATAGTGATTTTAAACATTTATAAAGCTGAATATAGCTAAGGAAAGTTGTTTTGTAAAATTTTGTGCTTATTACTGTCACCAGAAAATGTGAATCCTAACAATAGAGTAGCAATCATTCAATGCACATTGAGCATTGTTTTTCCATGACCATTACTCATAGAATTCTTCGTTACCAGTATCTCTAGAGCCTATTTCGTGATTATTTTCCAGGGGCTAGTATTAAAATAAACGGTTTTCGCCTGTAATTAGGGTACTAACTTTTAAACTTTAAAATAAGGAATGTTATGAAGAAATCTTAGCAGAATTTTCATTTTATATTAGACTAGGATGTGCCCGCGGCTTCGCCCGCGATAATTATTTCAAAAATTAAAAATTAAGAGCATAATAGTTAAATCATTATATTTATTAACACCTAAATCACGTGGACTACATACCACGATTAGATAGCGTCGCCTGGTAAAAGCGACCTCAGATTCGAGTTCATTGGCCCAGAATACCCCTGTACAGTGAGTTTCGTCCAAATCGAACAATGTTTGACCATATTTAGGCCCATATTGATTATCCCTCTTCCGTGTAGGTTGAAAATTTCATATGTCTTCGGGCCTTGATATTCTAAACAAATGAATCGTCCAGGATAGACTTACAAAATCAAGCGATCGCCCGCGATAATTATTTCAAGAATTAAAAATTAAGAGCATAATAGTTAAATCATTATATTTATTAACACCTAAATCACGTGAATTACATACCACGGTTAGATAGCGTCGCCTGGTAAAAGCGATCTCAGATTCGAGTTCCTTGGCCCAGAAAATCCCTGTATAGTGAGTTTCGTCCAAATCGAACGATGTTTAACCATATTTAGGTCTATGTTGATTATCCCTCTTCCGTGTAGGTTGAAAATTTAATATGTCTACGGGCCTTGACATTCTAAACAATTGAATCGACCAGCGTGGGCTTACAACATTCAAGCGATCGCGATGCTTTTATTTCCACGGTATGACAAAAATAGCCAAAGCCAACTGCAATTGATTTGACATTGAAATGTATTACTGAAATCTGATGCTTCGACAGCGCTAAAATCACGTTTTCTGCCAGTTTTTCACTCACAACTCGCGAACGAAAGCTAAAATTAAAAATCTGGCTTCGATGCGCATTCGCCCACCTTTCAGCCCATCTATGTTTAACATTTCAGATCTCTGCGTTCAGTAGATTTCGCTGGGCATCGTGGACAGACAGACAAACACGTCTTTTTATTATTTTAAGATAGCATGTGCCCGCGGCTTCGCCCGAGATAATTATTTCAAAAATTAAAAATGAAGAGCATAATAGTTAAATCATTATATTAACACCTAAATCATGTGGACTACATATCACGATTAGATAGCGTCACCTGGTAAAAGCGACCTCAGATTCGAGTTCCTTGGCCCAGAAAACCCCTGTATAGTGAGTTTCGTCGAAATCGAACAACGTTTGACCATATTTAGGCTAATATTGATTATCCCTATAATAATAATAATAATAATAATAATAATAATAAAAATAAAAAAGAAGAAAAAGTCATTGTGCTGCCTTTAATCATCTCCTCAACAGGACTTGTACCGAAGACCCTAATGAAGAGACTGAAAGACTTGAAGATCACAGAGTACATGAGGGATTGTATGCAAAAAGCGGTCATCTTGAGTACTACATCCATTGTCCGCAGTATACTAAACATTTCTGTTTAAATTTAACAGTGTCATTTTGCTAAAAGCCGATGGCATCGTTTTAATACCTGTAAAAGCAGTGGAATGAATAAATAATAATAATAATAATAATAATTCGGTGTAGGATGAAAATTTCATATTATGTTTGCGTGCCTTGACATTAAAAACAAATGAATCGCCCAGCGTGAGCTACAACATTCAAGAGATCGCGATGCTTTTATGTCGAAGGTGTGACAAAAATAGCCAAAGCCTAGTGTAATTGATTTGTATTACTGAAAACTCATGCTTCGAAAACGGAATAAATACACGTTTTCTGCCCGTTTTTCATTCATAACTCACGAACTAAAGCGAAAATTAAAATTCCGGCTTCGAGGTGCACATTCCGACCCTTTAGTCCGCCTATGTATAAAATTTCAGATCTCTGCGTTCAGTAGATTTCGCTGGGCATCGCGGACAGACAGACGGAGGACAGACACTTCCTTTTATTAATATAGACTAACAGAACTTATTTAACATTTGTAAAATTAACCCTTAAAATTTCATTTTAATTACTTTTTTCAAAGTGTTATTTTGGAACAATAAAAAGTGTGGTATGTGTTTAAAAAAAACTATGTTGTTTGTGACTGAAAACAGATGTTAAAATGAAATTTGAGAGCTTAATTTTTTTTAATTCAGGGGCCCCTCCTAAACAAAAATTCTGGCTACGTAACTAGGGGAAGGTGGAATCTTGCCTTGTATTTAGTAGTAATTATGGGAAAATCTACTTGAACTTCAGTTTATTTCCAGTTTAGACATTAGAAAAAAATTGTTAAAACCTAGGACATTGTTAACCAACTTGCTTGCCGTTGTGCAAGTGCATGTATCCAGCACCGAGCAGACTGAGTGCTGTACAGTGAGAGTTTACAGTTTGTCCTGAGTAGCAGTGGTGGCCAGTGTCTCAGCAACGACTTCTAATGGAAGGACGTTCATTAAAGCGAAGGGCTTCCACGCCAACAAATTATTTTAGTCCTGAATGCAAGACTGTGTACTTCTTCGTGGAATGTAGTGATGATGCCCTTTGTTTAATTTGTCCAAAGATGTTCAGCTGGAGCTAATCACCTTGAAATGTGACACTGAGTTGGCAGCTGACAGTTACAGGAACAGAGCAAGTCTGCTAGACTTCTATAGTCTATTTTTTAAGTCAAGATTCCCTCATTTACTCAGGCTGCAGTATCTATGATTGCAATGTTTGGTTCGACTTATGTATGTGAAGTCTTATTTTCAACCATGAAATGTAATCAAGGCCTTAAAGAGCCAACTTCAGTGACCATAACTTAAAGGGTGCATTAAGGGTTCAAAGTTGTATTTCATTATCCCCAAATTTAACGAACATTTTGAAAACCAAAAGATGGTCTGAAGCATCCAGTGAAAATGTATCCAATAACTTACATAGTTTATATTCTTTTAATTTGAAGTGATCTCTGTACTATTATCATTGTATAGTCAAGTTATATTTTCTATTTTTTCAACATTCCCACATAACCCAAGTACGGTTCCATCCTTATAATATATATATATATATATATATATATATATATATATATATATATATATATATGTCATAGTTGTTGTATATGACTACATGCAATAATCGAGTTGTATTGAGTTGTTTTGTCTATAATACCATTTCATATCATGCACAAGAGGAATATTAAACCACAGTTATGAGTTATTCCTTCTCTACTATTCTATCATTAATATTTTAATGGTAAATGCAACTATAGATTACCGATACAAAGAATTCGCCATTGCGTAAAGTACTGGTTACTTCATAGGTGTATACCATGCCAGCACAGATCACTAACCTTGAACACCATGCGCACAGTACCAGCATGGCGTGCTTGCAAGTTGGTTGTCAATACCTAGGAATCTTATTCTACAGAAAATTAAGTATACCTTGGCATCCTGCTCCAAGTCAATGGACAGGGGTTTAAGTCGACTTGTTATATCTCCGTCCACTGAGGTACTGCTACCATCTAGCAAAAACAAACAAATTAGAAATATAAATTACTGTATAATTCAAATAAACAATAAACATGCTCCATTTACATATAAATTTTCTGTAGAAAGGAAAAATAATCAAAACGGATCCCACTAGTTTTGTTTAAATTGAGAAATATAAATATTTTATCTAACACTTTCAATAAGACACTGTGTTTACTTTGGCTGAATTTAATTTTAATCTGAGGTACTCAAAAAAGATAATTTTATTCCTTAGATACAGTGATGAGCTTACTTTGAGAATTCACATATAATGAGAAAAACTGCAATATACTTAACATTCACTAAAAGACACTTTCTTCAGAAGCAACTTACCAAGACTGGAGAGATGTGTTCTGCTATGAGACATGCTCTCTTGACTGATGGCACGCTCCATCATGGGTTGTGTACGATAGTCTGTCACATGCACAGTCAGAAATGGCACAGTGGCTTTCCCGCAGAACTGACATCTATAAAGCACAAGTTTGCAACTTTAACATGATAAATATGAATTAAAATTTTATCTTTTAAGACTTGTTCAATAATGCACATATCCTTAATAACCTTCTTTTTAATATATTATTGCAGCACAAGCACAAGCAGTTTATTCAATAAATAAATAAATAAAAAATATAAATGGGTATGCAAATAGCATTAAATGCGCTACAAAATGATGTAGCTGTCATAAAAAATGTATTTAGCTTTAATTAAAAATCTCTCTGGAACAGGAAAGAACGGCAGCAGCCATAAGAGCAATGTGCACCATCACTAAAGTTGCAAACAGCCATGAGACTGTTCATGACAGTAATCACACCAGTGGCTACATATGGGATAGAATTAATATGGAATTATCTGACTACCAGCGATATGGAGAAGCTTGAAAAGGTGGAAGTAAGATTTTTAACAAGAGCCATTAGAGCAAGCAAATATGCACCAAACAGAATGGTCTACATGCTGACCAGGGAAACTTTCTTCCTGGAAGATGTGAGACACAGGATGATGGTACCAGCCACAGGACCATATAACAAAGAAGTTGTTCGAAGGAAGCAAAAGGAAAGAGAAACAGACAGCAACTTTTTTGTAATAAAAGCAATGGTTAACAGAGAGTGAACAGCAACCTACCACAAAGATATGCAATCACAGGGCTGCAATACATGAATATCATCACAAAATGTGCAAAAATGAAAAATTCTACCACCCAAATGAACAATGCTTGTGTTAAGTGTGTGATCAAAAATGGTGAACTATTATTTATTTATTGAATATACATTTTATGAACCCTATTTTACCCAAAGGTGCATTAGGGTTATAGTTTTAACAAATTTAATTTATAATTTACATATTTATCTTTCTCTATTTGGCTATGATATACCATTCCGTTCTATAACTATGGTGAACTATACATTACAATCTGTGCGAAAAAAGGACGGGACACTAAGTGAATTCATAAAAGAAAGTGCATAGACACTTCTTGAATGCTCATTTGAGTGCATTTTTATTCATTATAAGACGGTTAGTTGCCAATAAGGTCCTCCTGAAAGGAGGAAGGAAAAACATTTCACTCTCTCACTTACTATGTAATTATAATATGCTTTCATTTTTCTGAGACAGAGCAAAGATCATACTTCTTTAATTAATTATAATTATAATTAATAATTATTCCAGGGAGGTATTCGTTATTAATGAAAGAGAAATTGCTAGTTTTCAGTAAATCACTGATATAAAGTGTTCACTATACAGGCCATGAAGATCCTTAGGATTCCAGGAGGGTAGGGCTCACAGATATTTTGAGACGTTAATTTCCTCTGGAACTATTAAAGATAGGATTATAATTTTTTTTTTACAAACCTTCACAAAGGAGCACAAGGGCCGAAGAAAGGTGATAGTAATTCAGCAAAAAATTCATCAATGTTTGTAACATTTACATCTTCTGGGGTAATACAGATTTAGCACAAAAATTTTCACTTTCGGTATAATTTTCACTATCTGATGGAATCAATTCATCCTGCAAATATTTGTTGAATAGGCCTAAAATTTCAAACACTTCATCACTCTATGCCTTTTTAG
Organism: Ectobius pallidus; assembly: GCA_964059195.1. Lineage (NCBI taxonomy): Eukaryota > Metazoa > Arthropoda > Insecta > Blattodea > Ectobiidae > Ectobius > Ectobius pallidus. Next base: position 170,464,345 of record CAXKWD010000001.1, read on the forward strand.
AATAAAACCTACTTTTATTTAAACTACAAGAACTGGTAATACCACCTACACCTGCACTGAATGAGGATTGGGTCACATGGATTTCACATGTTTTTATAAATACAAAAGAAACCTCAAACAAAGCTTGTTTCTATCTTTGAGGAAGGGAATATATGAATGCAAGCACCATCTATCATAAGAAGGAAGAATTACATTCCTGTTCAGTTCTGGTCACAAGATATACAGCAAAATGTTAACACCCATCCTTAAGCAAGTTATGTTGCCCTTGGTATGTTGGACACGAGAATTCTTGGGCGAGTTATGTTGTCCGTGGGAATGAAGGTGTTAATAAATAATACAAAGTTAAGAATATACACCTTCTGCTTGCCACACATTAATACTTAAAACACGTACACTCGAGTACACAGAAACTTCTGTTGCTTCTGATTTCGTCTAGTATTTTTCATTAAAGTTGGCACTGAATCTCCTTATCATTTGTGTTCCACCCAGTCTTGGGCGAGCCATGCTTATTGGTTTGAGCAAGTTCGACCACATGTATTAAATAGAAGTATTAAAATTATCCTTATGCCCTCATTAATGAGGGCATAAGGATGAGGGCATAAGGCTAATTTTAATACTTCTATTCAAGTTTCCCTCATTTGCAAAATGAAGTTCATTAATAACATGTATTAAACAATGAACAACGCTCAGCCTAGGTGAGCTATGAAAGGGATGTGCTCACAAAGAATGCCCAACGATTTATTGATTTGATGTCATAAGTATGGAACTTAAACATTAACCTATGAACACAGGTCTGTTTCAGGTTCAGGAGCAAAGTATTGGGGGGGGATAAGACACATGGTAAGTGAAGGGTTGGATGAAATTGCTTTGTAAACAGTGTTTTCTGCATTACATACAGTCATTTGAAGTTAACAAAGGAGATGGACAACAAACAGGAAGTTATTTCCCTTATTGAACAAGGTATCTGTCATCTTGAAAAAGGGGAAAAGCAGGGATGGGGAGTGGGCATGGCAGAGCTGGCTTAGAATTCCCTTACCAACATATACCAGTGCTTATCACATTGAAAAGATTCTGTGCACAGGACTGTACAGTACAAGACATAGAATATATTCAGAAAATGAAGGCTAGTGAGCTAGTGGACTTTCGGCTCTCAATATTTCTCTCTCATTTTCTCTCTGCCTCCCATTGACACAGGAAGAGTACTGAAAATCCTGACAAACTGCTGAAGTCACTACCAGAAAAACAGTTTCCCATGCACTGGCCCCCTGCCAAGGAAGTGATCCCTGCCAGCCTCTTAGGTGTGGAAACTCTACTAGCAGTGGTTCACAAATTTGGATCACAATAGAGTGAGCTTACTTTGTGTTGAGGTTAGAATCTTCCGGCACCCAACCTGCAAGGATCTCTTCGTCATGTAATACAGAAGAGCAATTATGGCACTTTGAACACGTCGTCATCATTAGCTCTAGTGCTACTGGAGCGTGTTGATCCCTGTTAAGAGTAAACAAATTAATTTATTAAACTTGGATCAGGCTAAATAATGCGAAATTATTTTTGTGTAACAACATAAACACACCCTTCAATTTCAAGTGTATGTAAAGTAAATCAATTTCAGCTTATGTGTGTGTGCAAGTTTGTGGCAATCATGCTGAACCAGCTGAATACAGATTGAGCTGAAGTTCCAAATTTGTACAACAAGAAAGGTTTTTTGACTCTATGAAATGTATTACTGTAGATATTAGGAGTAAATTGTCATTTCTTAAGTTGTCAGCAAAGTCTGAAGATCAATGGTCTCTGATGTTGCAGAGAACCATGGGATACACTTTAGTATTACAAAAACCATTTAAGCTCATAGTCTAGGAGGAAACATTCATTCACAAAAAACAGCAAAAAATCCTTAAACTATGACAATTACAGTGGACATCCAAGGAGCCTATAAGACCACAACTAGATACCAATACATCTAATGAGTAAGATATTATCATCTGACAACTTAACTCCTGCGGGAAGCATGATGTAATAGTCAATATCCACATATTTTCACATATTTTGGTAAACGTTACAACTACCTTACCTGATGGTGGCATCCCGTGGATACAGCTGTTCTGGTATCTGCTGCAACTGTGTCCACATGCTTGACCCTGTAATATATAGTAATAATTTAGTTTATTTAGATGGTTTCATAGTAAAGATAATGTGTGACTACAAATTAGTGAAGAAGGAAACATTCCTCACATGTCAAACAGAACTACATTAAACATCACTAAATTTTATATTTTATTTATTGTTTAAAGCCAACAAATTTAATTAAGCTAATGCTTTGGTGGAGATCATGCCAAGTCTTTTATCAAATAACAGAACATTGTTCAGTAAATTTTCAAAACATTCTGAATAAAGAATGTGTAATTAGAGATCCGTGAAAATGGTTTTATTTTTAAGAAAAATTTGTTTTAAAATTGCAGTATTTCAGTGTTATACCATTAACTAATTTGGTGGTGTTATTTTTAAAATACAGGGAATCCATTTTATGCGGAAACTTTTTAACAGCATTGCTCCTGCTCACACTTTCCCCGCTGTTGCGCTTGCACCGGCCGGGACCGTGTTCCGTTACTACCGGCAAATCGGCAAATCAAGACTTTAGAAACAATACAAAATAGAATAACTCAACCAATTTATTATCAAAATAGGCCTACATGTAGAGGCTTATTACTCACCATTTTGTACGGATGGTACAGTCAGGATATTTACGAGAAAATCTCCGAGTGCCTTCTATGATTATTTCTCAATAAGTAACATTCCACCAAATAAATTCGCTGTTCAACCGTATACATTTTCGATTATTGTCTTACGTAACACACAACAATAGACAAGCGTCTCACTACAAGACACTACAAGACACCGAAGCAACTAACCGCTTGTAGGGTCTATGCTTTGTACAATGCTAGCGCGGCAATGCGGCAGTGATGCGAGGTTTCCTCATAAAATGGACTCACTGTATTATCTATAGACCTACATGAAAATCTTATAATCCACTCATTATGAATTAGCCTACTAAAATTCAGTATTTTTGTTGACAGCTTAATTTAAGATTCCTGCCTCTTGTATTTTCGTTTACTAAAGTATGTATTTATTAATTCTGAATTTTCATAAGTTTATAATGAATGCTCGTAACTGGGTATTGATATCTGCAAGAATTTAAGAAATAAACATAAATATGTAGGAACACATAGAAGTTGAACTACAGTGCAGATGATACATTCTGAATGTGCACATGCACCACATCACAGGTTGATCCTATGGTTCTTCCTCCTTGGCTGCATGAGGAGCAATGAGCATCCTGTTTTGAAGTGATAATTTTCTCTCAATTACATTTGTTTGTTGACAAAGTCACAAGAGAATAAGTACAAGAAATTATGAAAATATTCCATAAAAATAAATTAACGTAAAATTTTGTTCACTTAACAATTTTTGTTAAAATTCATTTAAAAAGTGGGATTACGATTACTTTGAATTAGCGTTATTTCACGATTCAAAAATGTTTTTAGTGGTTGTGAATAAAAGTAAAATAAAAGTTTGCAATCATTTCTCGAAATCAGAACAATTCAAGTTATTGCGTCTTGCAAATTTCACAGATCTCTGTTTAATGTAAAGTTCTGAGTTCTGATTTCCTTTAAGTGGCTGTGCACGATGTAAAGAGGTTGCAGAAGTAGGAAGAGAAAAAATAAAAGACAAAATTTTGCAAATTATCAACTCTTGAGTAGACTACTGCGATCCCTGGCATGATCTCTACTGTTCTAATATACAAACATGAGACATTCCAATGAAAAAATGCATGAAATGAAAATGTTCTAATCATATTAAGAAAGGCATTGCTACTCACGTAAAACTATCTTTAGTAAGGCTGTTAAATAAAAAAGAAAGAGAAAAATTACTTGTTTATTCTATAGGTACTAAAAGCATATTAGTTTTCTTACAATTATTTTTGAGCTGTAACTACAAGGAAGTACGTAATAAATAGAGATTTATGCACAAAAGTATGTCTGTTTTGTGTACTTATGTCATTTTACTTTTTTTACTTATGGGAATTCTAGAGAAAATTCAAATGGGTATTTGCAACCAAATTTCTACCACACAAAACCAAATAAATTTGTGACTTGAGGCTTTCCCGGTGTTGAGAATATATTATTGTTTCTCGGGCTTCCAACCGGGTGAGTTGGAGGTTTGGTTTCAAGCTTTTGGCAGCAATCTCTGCTGCCATCTTCTGGGAGAAGTGAGCTGGATGGGATAAAGCTGTTCTTATATAGAAAAAGAATGGATATATTAGAATGGGTGGTGGCCAGGAAAAGACCATTCTAATATATCCACCACCCATTCTAATATATCCAGTCTTTTCCTATATAAGAACAGCTTTTTCCCATCCAGCTCACTTCTCCCAGAAGATGGCAGTTTGCCAAAAGTTTGGAACCAAACCTCCAACTCACCCGGTTGGAAGCCTGAGAAACAATAATATAAAACCAAATAAAGACAAACATTAATCCTATCAATTTTTACAAAAGCAATGTTCAGTAGAAACCATTAATGTAACTGGAAATGTAATTAAAATATGCAAAGAAGTGTTAAAAAATTAATTATACAAAAAAAAACAATTAACATATATTTTTAATAGCCTTGTTTACTTCTAAATTAAGATAAATATAGTACTTTGATCTACTATATTTAGAACATGCTGTCTTCTTCCTAACAAGACTGCTATTAATTAAAACAAATTTCTGGGCTTTATAGGCCATAGTCCAGTGAGGTTTGACATTCCTAACATTTTGCCTGTAACTGCATTTGGATCCTCAGGGATCCTCTGTCTATAGCAGTTGGCAGTGAACTAAGGTGAGTCTCACTGTCACTCCTATTTATATTAGTGGCGGTGCTTGCTAGTCTGGATCCCCATACTAAGAAACAGCACAATAAAAAATAAATTTATAAAATAATCATTAAAAAATAAAAAACCAATGGCCAATTAATGCCCAGAAAAAAACTTTACACCATCAGGCAACAAGCAATGCTCCCACATGCTATCCAATCTACCATGAGATCACAGAGAGCGCACTACCATGGGCATAAATAGGAGCGACAGTGAGACCCACCTCAGTTCACTGCTGACTGCTGTAGACAGAGAACACCTGAGGATGACGGACACAGTCACCAGCTAAACAATGGGAATGTCAAACCTCAATGGACCAAGACTTAAACTTGTTTTAATCATTTGTATGGCCGTGAAAGCCTTAGTTGTTATATAAGACTGCTACTGAGAAAATTATGAAACAGTTTATTTTAGACACTATCATGAGAAAATCCCTCCAGATTTTTGTGTTCATCAGTTCCAGACAAATAAAAGTAAATATTTTATGTGACAGATCTACGGTAATTTCATGTAGTGAAGTTAACATTCCTTATTTTATTACGTTTAATGGAGAGGATACAAAAAACCATCTGGAAATATTTCATCTTGTCTGCAGATTTATAAGTATTTTCATTATTATATGAAGATTTATTAAAACTAGCTGCTTAGGAACTAATGGGTTAATTCGTTGAAATTAAAAGACAAGGAATATGATCAGGCCAGTAACATTCACAATGAGATACCAAGGTTTACAACAAGCTGGACAGTAATGAGATCTACATATCAAACACTAGATTTATACACTACAACTAGCAAATTAGATTGTCTTTTGCGTATGTGCTACTGATATTTTACAGAGGTAACTTTCATCAATTTGCATAAATAATTATCTGAAATAATAACAAAACTTGTTCTCATTTTTCTCGCTAAGTCGAAAGGATGTTAGATTTTTTATTAATTAGCACTTGCATAATATGCAGATTGTTGGCAATGCCCATCATAAAATATTATTAAAAGATTTGTACAAAAAATGTACTTTAATATGCCAATGGCATCAGAAGATTAAACAAGGTATGAAAGCAAGATTTCTAATAATCATTTACGTGCAATTTGCATTTCTCATTAAATAGTCATTGTACTGATATTTTGAACATAATAAGATTGTTAAACCCCTCCTAATTTACTGCTACATAATAATTGAATTATACTCTAAAATTGTCTTCTTCAGTATACAGAATATGATCTGTTATTAATGTGAAGAACAATGAACAAAGGCGCTGACTTTGGGAGAGGAGGTACCTTCTGCCCCCCCATATTTAATTTTCATCATATTTAAGAATTTAAGGAGGCTTATGTATAACTATTAACAATCCTAGTCTTGCCCCCTCCCCAATAATATTTTCAAGTCGGCACCCCTCCCAATGAAAATTCTTTTTTCTTACTTTTTGTGTGTAGGAGATGTTTTATGCATGGACATATTCAAATAGCACACAATTCAAGATTAACAGATCAGTTTTAAGAAGTCACAGATACAGACTGTATCCTTTCAAACAGCAACTTTACTTGGTCTTAAGCTTACAAGCTTCCAAACAAATGAGATTTTGATATTGTTAATCTACTTTATTATTCTCTAGCTATATATTTTTGTTTTTTTATTTAAAACCTACATACAAATAAAAACTCATAATTTTAAAGCAATATAAAATACGAAGAAGAAAAAAATAATTTGGAAGAATTCTTCATTAGATTTTAATTCATCTTAAAAGTGCCCTGTATATTTTCATATTCAATAATGTAAGAGCTATTTCACCTTGAGGACATAAAAGTAAAAAATTTTCTTTATGAAAAAATGAGGAAAGAAATATTAATGTTACTACTTTACATTGGCTACAAATCATCTCTTTAGCGCCATACTATGTTATAGATTTTAAGAAAGAAATCTACACTGTTTACATAACTTTTTTGCAATGAAAAACAAATGGCGAATACTGGTCAATACTCTAGGTAAAGATATCTGAGCAGTTAGTTAAAGTCTATTTGTGCATTGACAAAATTGCACAGAAGCAAAAGCACAGAATGTGTGATTTATTTTTCACATTTGCCTAGCAAGGGAATCTAGAATATCGAATCCTTTTCTAGACCAAGTGCTCCTGCATTTGTCACTCTTGAATAAAAGACAGGGCCAAAAGAGGGTTTGTTCAGTTTAGGTCAAACTGTTAACTACTCTTATTGGAAATTTATTACTACTACAGAAATTTCTATTGTATTTTTAAATTTCTAATGCTCCAAAATTTAAGTCCTTAACCCTTTTCGTGCTGTGAGCCAATTCGCCAGTATCCCCGAAGTCAGCATGACAGTGCCAAGAAGTTTTATGTGGAAAATATATATTAGGAAAAAATGTGCATAAGTATTGATACTTATTAGGGAAATTCATGACTTTTTTATTTAAAAAAAATAAATATGCCAATGTAATGTGTAATATGATTTAACTGAACATTAGCTTCAAAATATACCATCAAAACTTTCCTAAACCAAATAACATAAATTATTATTTAGGTTTTGTAAAATTTATTAAAAGAATAGCCTGTATAGCAATTATGTGCAAAAGGATAAAATATCCACATTTTTAGGGATAGGCCTACTCACTGAACAGCTTTTTCAAACAGTGAAGATTTATAATTTTATTCTGGAACATGTTTTGTTGAACTGTACACCATTATAATTATTCACACTCGATTATAATTAGTTTTCTAATAATAAAAACACTGTAAATGATATTGATAATAATTAAGTTAAGTATAAAAAAATAGGCATTTTCAGCAAATAAAGTTACGCATGAGTCAGTGCACTTAACATTAGTTTATTTTGCACAACTACTTGTCTACTTCACCAGAACTCTGCTATTTAATATCATAAAACTGAGGATTTGTTTCTTGTATTTTCTTGCATTCCGTTGCTTATAGGTTGTCACAAAATAAGTTAACCATATAAATTATTAAGGCTATATTTCACACTTGAACTTCACTATTAAATATTTACCTAGGACTACGTAGTTTCAGTCACCCTTGTGACTATCTTCAGCTACATCTGAATTTTTTTAATAGTGAAGTTCAAGTGTGAAATATAGCCTTAATAATTTATATGATGACTTCACTGTGTTCTTCCCAATATTAGTTTCTATAAGTTAACCATGTTCATTTCTACAAGCCAAAATCCTCTATCCCAGCACTGGAGAGGGTAAATTTTGTGGAACCAATCCGTCCGACTCTGGCACTGAAATGAAAGGTTTCCGCTCTACCGTTTGGCTCTAAAAGCATTAATAATTGTACTATAACACAACCACAAGAATTGCCAGCTTTTGTACAATTATTATATTTTCCATTATCTCAACAAAATAATAATAATAATAATAATAATGATGATAATAAAATAAAGAAACAGAGCACTATTACTAATTTGAAATGATTGTTGAACACAATATTCTGCAGTGACTCGACTGACTTAGAGCTGTAGCTTCCCCTTCTACGAAGAATGTGGAGAGCAGGGCTACCATTTTTCCAAGCTGTATCTTAGTTGTGGAAGCATCATACCTATTCCAGCATGCTGAACTTAATGTGTTTCAGCACTGATAACACTTGCAAGAGGGTTGAGAGAATGGTCAACAAGTTAGCAAAGAGATATTTCTCGGGCAGACATTTTAAACTTCTGTAATATTCATAAAACACTGTAGGCTTTCACAGCCGTGTTGACATTTGTGTGTCAAACGTTTCGTCCACAACTGCGGCAGACATCCTCAGTAGTGGTAGAGTCTCAGACAAAGCGTTCTGGTCGATAACAGCCAGCCACTGACCAGAACACTTTGCCCAAGACTCCAACGCCACTGAGTATGTCCGCCGCAGTTGCAGAATGTTTGGCACACAAATGGAAACCGGACCACGGCCTACAAGCCCGGATAATGTTTTTAATTTTGTAATATTTTTGCAAAATTAATGTTATTTATTCAGAAGTAATTAAAATATTTCATTTTCATCAGATAAGGGTTATAATATTAAATATTTAATAAAGCTCCGCCTTAACCCTTAACACACAACTTATCTTGATCCACTGTTTTTGAGTGGATCAAGATAAGTTGTGTGTTAAGGGTTAAGGCGGAACTAATTAAATATTTAATATTATTGAGAAGTGTTTTGAACCCTTAAAGTTTAGTATACTGCTAGTACACATAATGTATTGGAGAATTCATCACTGACCTGTTTGGGTGTGAATGAAACTGAGAAAGGACAGACAGATACAAGTTCTGAAAATCTCAGAAATGGACAACATTCTCCACCAAATGAATATTCACATATTAACAGGTTTTTAAAAGGTGCTAATCCTTAATACATTCCTTATAAAGATAACACAACATAATATAATCACCTTGCTCATCAAGAGGCTGAAGATTGGATGAGCTGCCTTTGCGACTGCCTTCTCCAAACAAGTCCAACAAATTACTACTTAAGTAGTCAAGATGCTGTTGTACAGCGAGAGATGAGAATTCACTTGATATCCGTCGCTCTGGTGGACGTTCCCCATCCCCTGTGTCATCTTCGTAGTAAAGACTTTCACCATCTCCACTTGCTCGCCCATGCCTGCCAGACAATGTACAATATTGTACAAAACTAATGATCTAATCAATCAAATTAATTTGTACACCTTTCATTTATTGTATATTCCTTTTTTTAAGTATATTTTTTAATAAAACTAATTTTAATCAGTTAAACTCTTTTTAGCAGGTATTGGAATGTATAACTACAGATGCCTTAAAGTTGAAGGGTTCAATGCAAGAACCAGGCGGACCCATTTTTTACCAAACTGAATAACCGGTCAGAAAAATATAAATCTCAACATATTCTGATGTAAGGACCAAGTCAGTAGCGAGGATAAGTTTTTGAGGGGGCAAATCAAATTTCAACAGGTTTAGATTTTTTTTTTTTAAATATATATCACCACTCTAAACAAAATGAGCAGAATCGTAAGAAGATAACCATTCCACCAAATAAAACAATTTATTAACACAAATTACACACACCAAAATTAAGATACTGAAAATTATAACAAATTATCCACTTTTAAAAGAAGTGTTGAAGGATTAAACACTTATTTACAGTGAAAATTATGAAAAGACAACCATCCCTATAATATAAAGCCACTTGGCTGGCTGACTCACTGACATTAATGTCTGTCCACTTCCAGATGAGCCAGAAACTTGAAATTTGGTACACATATAGCTCTTAGGCTGTAAACCACAGGAAAATTCCAAAAAGTTAATTTTTAGCTCTAAAAACCCCCGAAAAGGGGCTCGATTTCCATGGCAACGGTATTATCAGACAGTGTTCACATAGGGCTCTGAAAGGTAATAGCCAATACAGCAGACTACATACACGCACTCTATCTCCCATAGATCTTTTAAAAAGCCTTTCCCGAGAACCTCAGTGGAGGTTTGGGGGCAGAGCCCCCAATGAGCGAAGCGAGTAATATTTATAAAGCTAACTTTCTTGACTTTGATTTTGCAAACTGTAATGCATACTGATCTACATCAAGGATCTTTGTTAATTGTCAGTGGTCTCAACGTTACAGTATGTATATATCTGATCATTCTGTAGTTTTTGTCGCAATCTACCCCAGAAAACAATATCACAAATGAAAGCTGATGTATCGTACGTTTCAAAAGCTATTTAAAGAACATTTCAAAAGTACTGCTTGAGTAGATTTTTATGATTTTAAATGCTAAAAATCTAAAGAGAGCAAGAAAAAAATTTGGGGAGGCAGCGCCCTCTCTAGTCCTCCACCCTGGTCATGGGCCTGGTAAGGACCATGCAGCTCCAAGCAATAAAAAACTACATATTTGTGAAATCCAGCTGTAAAATTGGGTTTGAGGCAATAACAAGGCAGCTCTAGGAGCTAAATCTTTTCTGAAAACAATGTGCTAGCTAGTAATAAATAATATTATGAACACTTCTGCAGGAGAGGTGTTTAAAAATCCACCCTACACCCCGGATCTCGCTCCCATTGATTTCAATCTTTTCCTACACATCAAGAAATGACAGAGAATGACAAAGAGGCGGACATGGTTGCCACACAATGGTTCAAACCCCAGGCGGCAGACTTCTCCGACACAGGTATTCAAATGTTGGTCCCACGGAATGAAAAATGTCTCAATTCCGGTGGCGAATATGTTTAAAATTGCTGAACACTTGCTGTATCTGTTGCAATAAATATTTCCATGAAATTGTGTTTTTTTTTCTGTAAACAGCCCCAGGGAAACTTACTTTATGGACGGCCCTTGTACAAGTGCCGCACTGTTAATGTTTACAGAGCTTATTGGTAATAAAATTACATATTTTTTACACAGGATTTACTTACTGACCAAACATCTGATCAATGGCAGTGTGCCTTTATTAATATGATTGACAATGTGTACTTACCCAAGATTAGCTTTTACTGGTGTACTATTTGCAGAGATTGCTTCCTTGACTTCTTCAATCTTTTTGCTAATTAAATTCGTTGCTGACTTGAGTGTGCTCAATCCTCCTCTGATCAGTTCGTTCTTGCTCGTCAAGCTGCTGGGACTAAAAGCAATAAATTAAAGTTAAGTGCCATTCTATATGCATGAATTGGACATTTCAAATGATTGTTATGTTTCACTTTAAATTGGGATATAGCAGGGAGTCTAAGGAGATGCAAGGTAAATAATTGTAAAGACTGAATAACATTCCTTAAATCACATGCTGCTACAAAAATGCACCAGTAACATGCCCACAGCAATCAAGGCAGAATAAAATAATAATAGTAATAGTAATAGTAATAGTAATAATAATAATAATAATTTGAAAGAGCTATCAGCTTATTTAGTTCAAGAAAACAATACTGCCCTGTCATGAAAATGCTAAACATATTTTTATGAATGAAGAGTTAATGAAACATTGGAGCAAACTTCAGAGTGCCAAGTAATGCAGGACTTCAATTTATTGTTACACTCTAATATCAATACAAATTTTAAGGAATCTGACTGAGGAGATCACCAGTATGAGCAGTACTGAAGTTGGACATTTTTCTAGGGGGAATCCATAAATTTTATGTGCAGGTATTTATTTACTTATTTGTTTTTCAGTTTATGTACCAAACATTATAGTCAAATTACCTTTTTAAATTAATCACATAGAAATTACATTACAATAAAAACAACTTGTATATGAAAATACAACTGTCGTGAGATCATGACCCTAAAATGATTCTTTATTAAGAAACCGTTACCAAAATATACACCAATTTCATATGCACTTTTATCCTCCCTATGTTTATGCCAGAGCGATGAAGAGTAGATTTTTAATTTGCCGGAGCGTCATTCCAGTCCGTTCCGGCTAGCGTTGCCGCCTGTCCCAAATTTGGCGGGACATCCTGCATTTTAAGAACATTTTCAGCATCCGAATTATGCCTAAGAGGGACGCATTATATATTTTTTTTATTATTTTGCTAGCCTTTTCTTTTCTAATGTTAGTGTTACTGTTACATAGCCTATTCAGTTTTAACTTTGTAACGAAAAAATTATTAATATGAATTATTAATAAATTGTTCCATGTACAAATTTAGGTATGAAGATTGGCGATATGCATATATTCGATAATTGTCCCTCCTTAGCCTTACGAAAAGGTGGCAACCCTAGTTCCGGCCAAACTTCAGCACTGAGTATCAAATTATTTGAAAAATAATAAATGGAGCTCAAAGATTCCCACTGCCCTTCTGACATAGTACTTCAACAGTATGATATGTCCACAGGTAAATACATCTAGGAGCTTGTATATTTTTTAAGAAAACATTTTCCCCAGATCAAGATTTTTTCATCTGCCTTTCAGATTAATATATCATCACATTAATAGCCTCTCTTCCCAATTATCTACACACACCTAGTGGTCTCCTTACTTCAGTTTCTACTATCAATAGTTTCTTGCCAGACAATATTTGAAGTAATATGACCTTTTTTTTTCAGTTAAATTTTATAAATCTACATTTTTATTCCTGTTTGTGTAACTCAAATTATTGCAAGGATATAATTTATCAAACATAGGGAAGGTCATAAATCAGTATGATAAAAAGCTGTCCTAAGACATAAAAAAAAATTTTAACATTAAGAGTTCAAAATAGGCAGAAAAGTAAATGTAACCCAATCACTTGTGCACATATGTCAAACCGTTCTCGTCCCACATTAAACTGTATTATTTTTAAGTTCTTACATCATCATGCTATGTGCACTCAAATCAACAATGAAACAGGTTGTGGCACTAACAGTCGATTGTGTACTTCCAAGATCATTTGGGAAAGCCAGCTTTCTTCACAAGATGTATTTCTAATGGCTATAATGACGGATGGTTATGCACAAATATAGAAACTGTGTGTAACAACACACTGACCATGTGTACATAATTTATACCCAGTAAATTCATGATATCTCGCAAGCAAGTATGTTATTAAGTTCTTTCCAATTTCTCAGCACGTTAAATTTGTAAAAATGTTACAACTCAGTCACTCAAATCAGCTATAAAGATTTAATATTTTTACCAAATCAAAAGTTTCCAGAATGGATTCTTACTGAATGTGATTGATAACTGATCGAACAGATCATTTACGTTATCCCTAAAGATTTGACACAGTGTCATGTACATTAACAGTACTTTCAGTAAAGTTTTTCTAAATCCAGCTGATAGCTCTTCCAACTACTCTTATCACTTTTAAAGTACATGACCTTAGATGCAATGAAAGCTTACCAAACAGTTCTCATATTGATGTGCCAGTTTTAGCAATAACTTTATAATTAATAGTCACCTTACCTGTGCTTTGCTCTACTTCAACCTGTATCTCCAAAGCACCCGAAAGAGATAGCCTTTTATTACATGCAAAAATATACACATGCAGCCTAACCAACAGATTAAGAAAGAAGAAAAGAAAAAGAAAGAAAGAAAAAAAATATAGAAGATACAATTTGAATGCCTTGTAGATGTAAGATGATATAGTGACTGGAAAACTTCAGATTTCTACAAAGAGTGCAGAAAGGCACTAATCAAAGAGTTCACAAAGAGGACATGATTAGTTCATTATGAAATAGGATATCTTGCATAGCTAGTAAAATGTCATTTATACAAGCTTGAAAAAATTTTAAACCATAAGACATCTACAATCAATAAGTAATAAGTTCCCAAGAGAGACATGTTGACATGTAGCTCTTCTAAGACACTAAACTAAATGCTATACACTAGTGGTTCCCAACCTGTAGTACATAGATTCCTGAGGATCTGCCAGAATAATCTAAAGGGTGCCCAAAGAATGCTGATTTACTTTAATGTTTTCAATGTTACTGACTTACATATGCATCACCGAAAGAAAGAAAGAAAAAAGAAGAAGGAAAAACTTCCATAAAAGTAATGCTTTGAGTTAAAATGTATTATTTTAATGTCTTAAAAATAAAAAATAAATGTCTTAAAATGCCTGCTGTTATGTCCAGAAATCTAAAAATTAACATTTGTAAGATAATTGTCCTGCCGGTTGTATTATATGGATGTGAGATACGATCACTTACTCTTCGGGAAGAAATAATCTGAGAGTATTCGAAAACAGGCTGCTTAGGAAAATATTTGGACCTAAGAGAGATGAAAATGGGGATTGGAGAAAACTGCATAATGGGCTTCATAACCTGTACTCGTCACCAGATATAGTAAGGGTAATTAAATAACGGAGGATGAAATGGACTGGACATGTTGCATGCATGGGGGATGAAAGACATATCTAAAAAATATTGACTGGGAGACTTGAAGGGAAAAGACCACTTTGTAAGACCTAGACATAGGTGGGAGGACAATATTAGGATAGATTTAAGAGAAGTAGGATTTGAGAGGGATGGTTGGATGGAGATAGTACAGCATAGGGTTGAATCGCAGGCTCAGGTAAGCGCGACAATGAACCTTTGGGTTCCATAAAAGAGATAATATTCCTTTAGCTTGTCTACTGCCATTGAATAAGTAAGTAAGTAATGTCTTAAAATTGTCATTTGTGGAAACCATTTTAGTTTTTTGTATTAGACGGACTGTGTGATGTATTTTGTTTCTGAGCGAGGGCAGATTGACCAACTGTCCTTGTATATCGTCGCAAGTGCCTTGTGCCCACTGTCCTTGTATCCACCTCTACATATAGCTAAATAATGCATAACACTAACCACATAGTTAAGTGCGCGAAGCGGAGGCGGTAGCCGTAGCGAAGCACCCTTGCATTTTCAAATAATATACGATACACTGTTTGTAATTTTCGAAAATGTGGCATATTATACCTCCCGCGAGGTTTGTCAGCCTGTCACCTCTCGTCTAGTGGTATGACATCACACCTCCTACGTACAATCACTAGTTTCTTCACAATACGAGGACAGAAGAATTTGAATTTCATATATTAATTTTTAAATTCTGGCTGCTAATTCCTTAGAAAGAGCTCTTTTTCTAAGAATCATTTTGCCATGCCCCTTAGCCATCATCAAATTTCAATATTTTTACTCTTCCCTCTCTGCTAGAAGTTCTCATATTGACAATTAGATATCACTAATACACTAGTAAGTAAGTGGAGCCATGCTGGGGTTAGAATGAACTGTTTGAACTTTGTATTTTCATGTTTATCCCGACAAGTGTTTTCCACGCGTTTTGATACAAGTTTTACTTTCTTTTCAGTTTCCCATAAGTAGGAAATCGCTTGGTATTCAATTGTTTCAAACATCACAAGTCTTCTATAAATTAAAAAATCAAGGTAATTTTGGTGTCTTTTTGAAGCTTGAAATGTGCTCTAGATTTTTGTTTATAAAATAAAAATTTCATACCTAAAGTTGTACATATCCCTTAACACATGTACAGGATACTACTTTTTCTATGATAGTAATTTAACAAATAATAAAAGTGAAAATAACTTATCACTAAAAACAGTTGTTTAGAAGTTGCAAAGGGTACAAACATTAAAAAACAGAACTATTTTAATATTGGTGGTGATTGATATATCAATTACTTTGTGCAGGGGTAAGTAGTTGCATCATAATTTTGATGCTGGGAATTAAATTATTAAGTCAATATTAAATAAATAAAACAGAAGTAAACAGCGGCAAGATTGAAACTAGCAAATATGATTATCAGAGCCCGGATTCTAATGACATGTCATCTTTTTATTGATGCTGCATAGACATTGCCAGCTTGTGGATAAATCCTAATCATGGTCTCTAGATTATAGAAATGCATTTTTATTAGGTCATTTTTTGTCATTTTATGCAATTTTATATTTTTAGGGCATTTCAATTTTAGGTCATTCTTTTGTCATTTTCATGTCATTTGCTTCCTTATTTACTCATTTTCATGTATTTACATTGAGTCTATTAACTTTTTTCGTCGCTAGCGGTGCTGTCTTTGAAGTGTTGTTTGTTTAATGCAAGAAGGAAAAATTTGGTGTTAAAGTATTGACTTGTCTCAGTCGGAAATGAGAATCAAAGAAACGCCAAAATTTTGTATTATATTACTATTGTTATTAGATTGACTTGGCACCAGAGTAGACCACCTGCTTGGATTTGAGAGTGCAAACTACTGTTTAAACTGAATAAACAACAATATAATCCAGCAGACCACAAAAGGAAATGCCGAATTTGGACTCACCAGTGCCTCGGTGACAGTAAATTTCCGTGAGAAAAGAACATTCACAACATTACAGTTATTTACAGTTTTTACAATTATGTACAAACTAGTCTATAACTTTGTGTGTACAATAATAATTTTTTATAAACAAAATACCAGTTTTTATGTCATTTTTTATAATTATTAAGTCATTTTCTTTAAAATTTAGGGTCATTTTATAGGTCATTTTTCAAACAATTTTAGGTCAACAGAATCCGGGCCCCGATGATTATATTCTATGTCTGAAATAAGTATTTCAAAAGTTAGCGGCTTTGAAATAAATGATGCACATTATGTTCTAAAAGTAGGAAAAGACGCAGGTACTTTATGTTACTGGCACTGGGTGCAGGAAGTTAGTGTTTCCATCATGATAGCACAAACGAGAAGTGAACAAAAAAAATTATCATAGAAAAAAGATTAAAAGAGAAAGGAAACATAAAATTACATGACATTTTTAACATTTACCCTAAGCATAGAACAGAGGCTGAATAAACTGCAGAAGATAGCTGCCATCGGCGCGATACTACTTAGGGAGAACAAAGCACAGAGAGCCTTCATTATTCTCTAAATAAAAACACAGTTTAACAATTAGTACTATACACACTTAGGCACAACTGTTTATCAATAACAATAAAAAATTAATTAAAACAAAGTAATATAGACACTAGAGCATACAGAATCACTAGAAGTAATCAAAATTATTAAAACCCTTTTTGCTCCACTTACATCACTTTATAAAATAGGACTAGTTTTGAGAGGTTTCCTACCATCCTCGGCTGGTAGTATAAGTAGCCTGCTTGGTCCTGTCCTCCCTCTTCCTGTTTTTGAACCCAATCTGCAGGTGGAATTTCAAAATTCATGACATTATTTTCGTTCTTGATGATAAAAATCTTTTCCCATGTGTTTAGATCAGATGACTTTTTTGCATGTTTGAATAATTTATGTCCTTTTTATTTTTGGACACATAATTATCATAGGTAATCCCACGAGAGGTTACGAGTTTATCGATAGATTCGCGACTGCGCAGCAGGAGCGAATTTATCTTATGAAACTCGTAACCTCGAGTTGGATTTATTAAGACTATTTCACGAATAAAATGTAATAGATTACATGAATAATAATTACTTTCTTCTTGTTAGTTTAAAATGAAATCATTAATACTGTCAGTTGTCAGATCACGGCATACTAAATAAATGAACAGTCTCCATAATGGAATACTAATCAATGCTACCAACGTATATTGACAAAATACCGTAGTGAACCACTACCAACGTATATTGATAAAATGCCGTAGTTAACCTAAAAATCAAGATACGAAATAAAGACACATTTTAATTCAAGAACGTAATTTTAATATATGAGCAATCTGTTGCATTTCAGTTTCTTTAGTCAATTCGTACTTACGTTCCTCACAAAACTTTTGGAACTGAATCCATATGCATTTTCTATTTCTTTCGGTATTTTGTGGCCTAGCTTCCTTTATAATAATGTCAATTTCGTCAACAGATGCATTACCAAACTTGAGGCTGCCATTTCTGTTTTCAATTTAGCGCCGACAATGGATGACGTAATCTAGTATCACTGCATTCTGATACTGTTACAGTTCAGTAACGAACAGCGTGTTTTACCCGATAAAATGCTATCCTCGCGATTCCTACAAGAATATTGTAAGATAAACGGCCGTGATTGGTCTATATCCGAGGATTTGCTAAACGTTATTGGTCAATATCAAACACGCGGCATATGAGTGGAATAGTCATATTAAAATGGACATAAAGTTACTGAAACATGTAAAAAAATCCATCAGAACTGAATGCATGGGAATAGATTTTTATTATCAAGAATGAAGACAGTGTCATGAACTTTGAAATTCCACCAGCAGATGATATCATCAGACTCACAACCAGGAAGAGGGAGGACAGCAGCAAGCAGACTACACATACTACCAGCCACAACTGCCAAAACACCAGTCGACCACCAGCTGAGGAAGGGAGGAAACCTCTCAAAACTAGTCTTATTTTATAAAGTGTTGTATGTGGAGCAAAAAGTGTTTTTATCATATCAACTATTACTATAATATTTAAAGCAATTTCCCAGAATTATTTAAAAATGTTTTTCATTGAATGAAAAACTAGTCATAAATTGCTCACATTTTATGGTTGTTACAAGACCCATATGACAGTATATCTTGAAAACACATTACAAGTATTTATATTTCCAGGAAACTGCTTTTCATAATACATATTATTTTAAATCCAACCACAGAACAACAGTTACATCACTAATGATGCCATTCTCTTCAAGTTACATTCAGTAATACAGAAATACAAAAAATATATACACATTTTATTTTATCCAATTACATAAACCACTGTGGGTTGAACTGTAACCAAAAGAATAATAAAGGTGTTAATAACTTTTTTAAATATTTCAACTCATTGTGAACACGTTTCAAAATGTTATGTGATGCCCCTTTTTGTTTTAAAAGAAAATATACATTATCAGTAAGAAGTAATTGTCCAAGGGAATTAAAACAAAACTCTCTAAAAGCACAGTTTGGCAGTTTCAAGCTAACTGAAACATTACCCAAGGAGTATTAATAAATTTCATTTTTCCTTTTCTTTGAGGGTGAAGTAACTGCGGCTTTTTGGTTTTATCATTATTTGGGGGTATAAGGCGAAACATTAATCACCATTTTCCTTATTACCCAAGGAGATAAACAGTAAAAGAAAAAGAGGATATATGGATTATCAAGAAAGGTAATTGTAGTACAGGTGATAGAAAAAAGAAGGCAACATGAGAAAAACTTGCAAGCAGCATAACAATTTTGTAAATACAAACATAAAACTTGAAAAAATACAATACTGTACTACATGGAGGTAAACAAGAAAAAGGACAAACGAAGGGAAAATGTGTTAAGTGGAAAGAAATGAAATAGAATAAGAAGTACAAGAAATTTCAACATGAAAAACAACCAAAGCTTAAAAACAGAAGACAATGGAGGGAAAACAATTTCTGTCCTACACTGGAGAAGAAGAGAAGGAAAAGGAGACGACAAAGAAGAAAGAAAGAAAAAAGAAAGGTGACAGAAGTTAAACACCCACGTAAAATGAGGAGTGTCAAATCAAAACATGATTAGTCCATGAATCATTATTTTTCACGAATTACGAAAAACTGTTCATGGCCAAACTATCAAACAAACAAACTAAAATTTATGTGATTAGAATAAGTCATTAACATAGAGTTAAATGTATTAGGTGTGCAAAATCATCCTTTTTGTTTACATTTTTATTGAAGTAATGAACTTCTCTTGTTTTTTGTTTTGTTTTGTTTGTTTGTTTTTTTTGTTTTTGTTTTAAATATAATAGAAAACATGTTTCAACAGGATTGTATGCAGGCAAAAATGAATGCCCCCGCACTGAAATTGTCATACACACCTCCTTCATTGAATATGGAGATTCTTTTTAAAAGCCAGAACAGAATAAAAGAGCATGAATCACATGATCTTTCCCATTTTGCCCCATGCATTCATTGCAGGAAAGCCGTAAAGGTGTTACTTTTTTTTAAAACCAAAATTACACTGACTCAGATAATTAACGAGTCAATGCAGCAACCACATCAACAGCTGCTCGCCCAGCCTGATTTTTTGTCCAACAGTAGAAATGAGACTATTGTCAACATCAGCAATATATCAAGTGATATGCATCATCAATAGGAAGCTTGGGCAAAGGTTGCACCTGTTATAGGTTAACACAAAGGGATATGAATGAGAAAAGGAATGCGCACAACGTACAGAGAGTTTATTTAAAGAAATATAGAATCTCTGTTATTGCAACAAGAAAAATAGATTTCCTTATATCATGCAATGAGTTGTGATCTATATTTATTCTTCTTGTGCTTTTAATATTGACCGCTAATATAACATCTGTTTTGGCATCTGGTGGCATTTTTCCATTAGAAGAACATATGCAACAATAAATGTCTCAAGTGTTCACTGCACCATCTGTTTCACGCATGGTAGCATCTTAAAAAGATGGACACATCATGTTTTGTTCTGAACCAAGCACTGGACTGATCAAGTTTTGAATTAAAACCCATATTTCAGGCTCAATTTTAGTGGTGAAAGGTTACCATTTGAAACGAACACTTTGTAGTATCATGCAGAGTACCTCAGAGAGTGTGAATCCGCTTCAAACTAAATAACTAAATTATGATCGGAGGTGGACTAATCACGTTTTGAATCAATGCCCCTCAAAAATATATCATGTGAAATACGATGCACCCAAATATAAGGCATATCTGAATTTTAAGTAACAAATAACTAGAGAAAAATGGTGCACCTTTAATTTGGAAAAATACAATAAAATGGAAGTACTAGAAGAAAAGTTGCAAGAAATAAGTTCAACTTTTTCAGTCTGAAGGGGAAAATGTGAAATATAACAGATAACTAAACTACTGAGAAAGGTATTAAATTGTTTAAGGTTGAAGAATAATACAATTAACCCAATAACAAAACAGAGATCTGAAAATTATAGAAGAAAAATATAAAAAAAGGTAAAGAATTTCAATTTATAAAACAGAGAAAGAAAAGAACAACATGAGAGAGAACTAAAATTGAATTACTAGGGTCTGGGGGAGGGAATTACAAGCTAAGCCATCCATTTAACATGGAAACAAAGTACAGCAGTGAAAATGATAGAAGAGAAAGATAACAAAGGTAAAGAATTTAAATTTATAAAACAGAAGGAAAAAACAAAACAAAACAAAACAACATGAAGAACTAAAACTGAATTATTAGGGTCTGGGGGAAGAAATTACCAGCTAAGTGATCTACTTAGCAACACATGGCTTAGGCACATACAAATTGTAAGTTAAGTGGCATCTAAGTGATATGAGGACATTACTGGCATTTTAACATCTTAAGGTATCCATCAACCCTAGTTATAAAAAATTACAATTTCCTCTTCATCACTTTAAAAATTTGATCACATGTTATTTGTCATAAAGTGAAAGGGTTCAATAATAAAAACTAAAAATTAAAAAGTTGGGGGCACCAGGGGAAGATTTTTTCAAAAACATTATGTATTTTTTGCGGCAAGCATGTCTCCACTTCCAATTAAGCTAGAACAGTGATTCTTACACTAAAATGTTCCCCATTTCATAGATATGTCTACATACTAGCACCATCTTTGCAGAGTTTATCAAAGATAGTTTATTTTTCCTTCCTGAAGTCTAAAAAAGTAATTAGTCTATTTTTCTTTTGATAAGGGGTCAGGATCCTTACCATAGGCTCATTTATTTGATTCTAGTAAACAGACTAGCTAGATATGTTTAAGCTTCATTTAGGTGTTTGGATGAAGTCAATATCTCAATTTATTGTAAGTGCATTTTTCATAAGCCGAAAGCTAAGAAATGTTGAAAATTTTGAAATAAGAGAAAAATGAAGTTAAAGTTTGTGTTTGTTTTTAGACACCCACTTTCGAGCAGAGAAGGCTGCGCAAGTGCTATTAAAACTCAATTTGGTCAATCAATAATAGAGAAAACCCAAACATGTTACATATGTTTGAAAACTATAGAAATCAAGCTTTCTAATGAGACAAAGAAAAAAAACAATTTTTTTGGTCAAAAATTCTGATTTTAGGGGTAGATGGATACCTTAATAATATTAACATACTATCAAGGTATAAGCAATTAACTCTGTATTTCTGGCTGATGTAATTGAAGAAGAATGAACAAAATAATGCTAATAGAAATGTCACAACAAATATTAATACAGAAAAAAAGCAGTGCTACACTACATAAAAATCATGCTAACTACTCAATAATGAACGGTTGGTCTGTGTTGGTTATGAGTGTCAGATGTCTAACCTGAAGTTAGTGATAGCATTCTCTATGATCTGAGTGCCGATGCGCAGATCTGCTTTGCGCAGACTAAGACGAGCAGGGGAATAGCGGCTGCAACGGAAAATAAATCAAGCAAAGACAATACTGTTAGCACCATATGACTAGATGTGCAACTACAACGAAGACTTTCATTACCTGGGAGCCTCATTTCGGTAATTAATTGCACTTCTGTTCATTGCTGATTTGCATTCTTTAAGTACAGAGCCACCTTAACAAATTAAAAGGCTATAATGTTTACTGAGCTAGTTTCAAGAATTGTGCACCAGATGAAGGATCCAACAGCTGATACATTACGTTAATTAAGGGAGACGGTTGACATTTAAACACTTTAGACTTCACTTTTTCTTACATTATTGCAGAACGTACGTTTCATGGGCTCTGCCCACATTTTCAACTGACTTGAATTGCATAAAAATAGACTGACAACTGTTATGATGACAGGGTTGAGATAATGAATTTACAACTGTTCTTAATTTATCACATTTTAACACCATAATTACACCATTATCCCTTATTTGATGAATTGCTTGTTTTTCCATTAAGCTACTATTTTGCCTTTCTCCCCTGGCAATATAGAATCCTGTGGCATTTTGATTAGACCCTAAGATCGTTGGTAACTCATCTTTATCAGAGTTTGTAGCAAAAGCATTTAGTAGACAATTCAAATGCTGTAAAAATGCACAATAGTTGCTGCTTGTTAATCCAAGAGCTAAATTCAATCTATCACCCATTCCATGTCAGAGTTGCTTGAAAACAAATTCCCATAACTTGGGCTACAGCACATATCACACCACAAGACAATATAGTAGATTTAATTTTTGTAACAGCCTAGTAAATTAATGTAAATAATTACTTCACGATAATATGCAAGCATAGTGTAATTACTGTACACTAATGATTTTCAGCCTGAAAATGAAATAATCGAGTCTTTGTTTTTAATGGCTTTGACAAATAACTGGTGGCTAATGTATGAGACGGGAAGACTGCATAACACGTTACCAATCAAGCAGAGTTATAGGTATTATGATACAATTGCAGTGTTTACATGCACTGGAACTTCGGAAGAAATGGATGAGGGTGTGATTATGATTTTACTTTTTTTATTATTTCTTTTATTTAGTATTATATATATTTTGTTATTCTGTTGGGTTAAAAAGATATCATTATAGACTGCTCTGTACTCAAGAATGATTTTAGTGCAACATGACACTATAAGTAATTTTTTTAACTTTAGTCTACAGTAGGCCTAATTAGCATGCAAACAGTAATGAACAAACATAATCTAATAAAGGCCATATCAATTTGCACAAACTAAACACAAATAGCAGACTGCTGATAAAAGTAAAAACAATAAATATGCAATTTAATACAACAAAATGCCATTCTTTTATAGCCACATCAATGCAAATTCAGGCTACACTATCACTTCGAGCATTACAATGTAGAAGGTTAAATCAATTACAGTGCACGCCGCTTATTGTGATCACTTCGGGATACAGCTAATCTGATAATATTTACCAAATGATAACAACCGAAAAAATTAATTTAATTATTTATTCATATATAAGATAACAAAAACAGAATTAAAAGCTATTTATTCATAAAATATTAAGTCACTCTGAATTACTGAGGCACACATAATTCAGTAATAGACTGAAGCAACTATTTTTTTAACTAGTAACAAAGTTTTTAATTGTTTTTGTTCTCCTTTAGGAGTCCATTAAACAATACTCCATACTCAGTTACGAGTTATGAGTGTTTTCGGAAATCTACACTGATCTGTGGTGAACAATGCGTAGCAAAACATCTAACGCCTGTCCAAGTCTTTTATATTTACACTAGCCATCAATGCAAGTCAACACTGTTATCTTCATAAATAAAAAGCTGCAGCTTGACTGAGGGGTAGAATATGTTTTATTGCTTAGAAGAGAAAGTTAGATAATGCCATCCCCTCGAATTGGTCATCCTGTGAGCTGGGAACAGTACAGCTACTTCCAATACAACACAATACAGTTGAGTTGGAAACAAAACTCTTAAAAACGAAATTTTGAATGACTTGGAATTAAAAGGAAAACATAAATCACAATCTTTGCTCACAATAAACAGCATTTTTTCAATGTATCAGTATTAATTCATATGGGATTTCATAAAAATTATAACATTACCCGACTGATAACATTATCTGCAATTACTTTAAGCGGCGTTCACTGTACAAGCATTTTTATAACATGTCAGAAATACTTGTGCATTAATTTGAGAATTTCTATTGCATGGTGTGTTTTTATCATTTTAAGACACCGATCAATTTAAAGGGGCAAACTTTTATGTAAAATATACATCCAATATTACATGAAAATATATGCAATACCTCTAAATATTGTCACTAAGCAAGTAATACAATTGATTTAAATGCACATGTTTAATTAATATTGCCAGTTTTGGCTGTGCATCGTCCATACCAATATTACTAATAAATAAATAAATAAATAAATAAATAAATAAAAACAAACCTATATGATTTAATAAAGACAATACTCACTCGGTCATAATAATGGAAAGGTATTACAGAGATTTCAAATACAGAATGTAATTAATATAAGCAGCCTCAAAAATTATTATTTCATTTTGAATAAATCTATACATAACAAAATTCAAAATTCCCTTCAAAAACAAACACAAATGTAACTACAAACCATGACATATCAGTAGAAAATAACTCACTTATTCCGTTGTTTCTTCGCTGCAGTTTCTTGAATAACTAATTATCTATATCACCCATGCAAAATGATATTCCGCAATGATAAATAAATATTAATGCATTTAAACCATAAGCCATATGGAGAGAGAGAGATAGAGATATAGGGAGATGAAGATAAATATATATATATATATATATATATATATGGAGAGATATATTTACCGTATTGGCCTGAAAATAAGTCAATGTTTTTTTCCTCAAAATGTGCTTACAAAAACTATACTCATCTTATACGCGTAGCTTAACACTTTCAACTCACTTTCATGAATCCAGATGTGCTGTGGGAATCAATACGAGATGATGTGTATCTGATCCACTGGTTCGACCCAAGGTGAAAGTCATGGGGAAGTTCACCAAACTTCACCAAATTTTTACCGTATACTTCATTTCCCCCCGAATTAATGCTTCTGCTCATATTGCACTGTTGTTTGGTGTCTACAATTAAAGCTTTGTTTGATCACCAGTCATGGCGGATCATTTGGAAAAGAAAGCATGTCTTCATTGCCTCAATGCATAAATCAAGATGAGTGAAGTAGTTACAACATGAACATCAAAATTCTCATTTTATGTGAAGCAAAATGTACTAATAGGCTTTTCCCTCCCATAATTTCCCTTCAAAACCTCAGGGTCATTTTATATGCGAGGTCGTCTTATATTCGGGCCAATATGGTTTGTATACATAAAGACAGAGAGAAGAGCTCAAACTCAGTATCAAGGGGTGTAGCGTACTCGAGCACTATTATGTGCTAATTGATCCATTTATGCTAATTTGAAACTTGCGGAATTCAGTAGTCTCCCATACTGCTTGATTTAGTACACTTAAGTATGAATAAATGGTGTATGTTTACACACAAATGGCTATAAAAAATATTCTGTACTGTATTCAGAATAAGCTTTACCATAGTATGCTTTAAAATCTAAACAAATATAACAAATTCATCTCAATTATTAGAGGATATAAATCACTAATTAAAGCAAAATAGTTATCTCGTGTAGTTAGCCTAATCTCTCCCTATCTTTATTACCACGGGAGGGAATAATCTATAAATAGGAGTCTGCCTCATCTCTCCCTTCCTTTATCACTCTGCTGGGAATAGTATTATACTAACGAACAATGCTCTCCCCTCAAACACATCACTTGCTTGTATTCCAATAGGTGCTGTCAAGTAATTAGCTCTTATAATATATTTACGTAATTCTAAATACACAAAATGAAATAAAATTCATCCATACACCATAATGCTGTTTTCAGAGAGCATGCAAGTTGAGAAGTTATCCATTTTACTTTAATGCACATTCCTCTTTTACAAGAGTTATGCCATTTAAAACAAGGCATACAAAGCAGAAAATAAAACATGCAAATCTTGTCTGGGGTATATGTCATTTCAAGCCATTTTTCTCCCGAAGTTTCATTTATAAATATTGTTACATCAGTTAAGACACAATTTTATTCCTGCATTAAAAATATTTTATAATTTTCACATTAAACTGAATGTTACCATCTATACTTATCTTCTAGAATTTAACTAAAAATTTTTTTTTTTGGGGGGGGGGCCCTCCACCGCCACCAGAGCCCTCTACCATAGACCATACTCCATTCCCAACAACTTTTCGGAGCATGCATTCTATACTGCTCTCTACTTAGCTCTTGCGTTTCCTGTCTTAGTCTTTACAGTACGCCTGAACTGGATTACTTAACAGATCTCACTTTCCCCAAAAGATCTGTTTTTTAAAATACAGGAAGAATGTTGAGATACTCGCATGCTAGAAGAAAGGTATGTGTACAGGCCTTTTCAAAAGTTTATGTTACATTACAAATTAATGCAAATTAATTAAGTTTGATCATGGCTCATAATAATTAATTTAAAAATCACATTAACAACAAAATTACACATGCTGTATTTTAAGATTTAAATGTACGGTATATCATCGGTTAAGATGAGAGACCTTGTATCTAAAACGGCAACTTTCCAGGAGACAATTTCAAACGTTTCAACTCCAGTGCTGTAAGGATGTAAATAGTTCAACTATAATAGATTATAGTGCTAAAATCAATTGTTGTTTACACATGAGGCTTCAACAGAAACAAAGAGCTGCTTTTTATTCTTAATATTTCACAATTATAACCTGAAAACAGCTAATTTCAGATATACAAAATCTCTCTTGTTAAGAAACAATATGCTTGGCCAGAAGCTCATGCGAGGGTTTAAATGCACAGGTGTTAAAAGGTGCAAACAAATTATCAGGATTTCCCAACAAAATTTAACACTGCTACACCAATACTGTGTTATTTATCATGCAAACAAAATTACCTGAATGGCAACTTGAAGCTGGAGCCTATGCTCCCAAGACCTGAAGTGACACTGGCAGCTGTCGACACTGGAACGTCAACTGGCATTGTGGATGATCGTTGCATAGACTTCCCTCGTTCCGTACAATCTGAACATTCACTCTGTGAGCCATCATGACCAAACGTTGCACTACGCGATACCCCCCTCGTTTTGGTGTGCCCAGCAAACAGAACTGGACCGCCAGGGGCTTCTGCATGTTCCAACAGATTTGGACCAACAATTGAACTCAATGAAGTTGATCCAGAATCTTGCTGATCACCACTATTATCTACTGTTTTGATTAACTCATCTGTTTCCTGCATGTCTAATGCACCCAGAGGGTCATTTTCTGTCACAGGTGTCCGTATAGGTGACGTTTTACAGGATAATGAATTTGAAGATTTGGACGGTGAACCATAAACATCATTTGTCCGGTTCATAATCAAGTCTTCAGAATCACAGTTATTATCACACTTTTCCTGCAAGGGAGAGGCATCAATTCTCATAAGAGGATCTCCACTAAGCGCATTTTTCTTGTTATTTTGCATTTCCAAGTCGTAACTGTCACTAGCAGATGAAACTCTGCCAAGAGAGTCCAAACTACTATTTTTTCTGTTGTGAGACTTAAGATATGTTTGTGAATCAGATTTAGCAAGCCCTAAATCAAAATTGCCTCTCGAGTTCGTGCGTTCCCACACAGCACTTCCAAATCGACTGACACGGTCACCCAAACCAGAAAACAGTTTTGAAGTTGAGTGCTTGGGAGTGTGACTACCAGTGGAGTCCAAGTCGTCAGTGCTACCTGCTGAGCTCCTTTCTTCCAGGTTCTCTGTAGAGGACTCTCGACTTGTTCGCCGGTAAGTGAAACTACTTCTGCGACCGAACAGTGACCTAGAACATAGTATTACATTTTAGTAAGGTACAAAAAGATCTGGACGGACAAAGAATTTAACAAAAATACTCTTCTCCATATACGTTTATTCAAATATTCAGTTTTATAAACTGAGTTCTTTTTTTGAAGTTTTAAATTTTCTTTTTGCAATGAAATGTAAAACTGATTATACCAGTACAATTCTGAAAGATCCTGTACTATAGTACTCAGTACTACTAGAGCCTCATTTATTCAGTCCTCAATGATCTCCAGTCCATACGTGTGGAGTGTTTGTTAAGATCACCAGTTGCCAATATCGTCAGAGCAGCTATTTCTAGTGTAATATTTCTCATGTAACTCAAGGGGTTAATCGCTGTATACATTACGTAAGTGCTATCAAAAAACCTACTTTCCATCTAGGCCTACTTAGGGCCTTTAAGATCAGTCCCAAAACAGTATTTAACTTTCACTATTCAAGCTGATGTGTGCTGTGAGATATTACAATGCATAAGAGGTCCATGGAAGTGGTTTTATTTTGGGGGAAAATTTGTTCTAAAATTTTAATATTTTAGTGATATTATTAATTGAATGTTTTTTTTTTTTTTTGTGATTTCATAATGAATTATACCTGCAAGAATTTAGGAAACAAACATTACTTGAAAATAGTTGTTGTGGATTTTCTTAACAGACAACCTTGATGAATTAAAAAATTTAATTTAATTTATATTTTTTCAACTTAGAAAAATGGCTTGACTAAGAGGTAGAATTTATGGAGCATACTATGATAGTGCCAGAGTGCACTTGGTGTTTTTTCCATCTTGGTTGATTCTAAATGTCATCCTCTTTAGCTTTCTCAAATAACTGTTTGATTTAAAAAATCTGCTGCTCTACCTTACCATGGAGAAAAATTTCCCCGTGGCATCATGATAAATGCATTCATTTGCCATTAACATTACAACAAAATAAAATAAATTACAGAAATATTGTTTAAAAATGGATTAATGGTATGACTTATTCAAATAAGATTTTTTTTTTTTATAAAATTCATCTAAAAACTGAGGTTTATTTTTGTGTAATTATGGTATCTTTCCCTTTCAAGTACCATATCATTGTAAAAAATGCCACTAAAAAATATTGTGTAATGCAAACCAAATTTAATAATGAAAACAGTGTTAACTCATATACAGTGGGTCTCTCGAGTTGGCCAGTCGCATGGGGATCTGGCTGCAGCAGCCACTGCTCTTACTCCCAAGTAATAGGGTGAAATATCTATGCAACTGAAACCACTAACGACATAACGATTCAGGTTCTCACAATTACAATGAAAATAAGCATGCATATCATCAAAGAAGATACATCCACACAGCAGTCCTGCGACCTTGGCCTCAATTTGTCTTTTTTTTGACAGTATATTATCACTTCAGTCTCTAGTGTATATTATGCTTTGTTATATACCAATAATGCTGAGATAAGTATAATTTTAGCAACACAATTTTATGTATGATTCATATGTGATTACATCATCTTGTAAGAAACATGACAGTATTTTTTAACCTATATCCCAGGTATACATCCACCAAGCAGAGAAGCTATTTGAAAACTTGTAAATAAATTATGGAAAACATGTTCTATTCTCGATAGGTAGTGAAGGCTAAATGGTGAATACTTACTGAGGAGAAATTTTGAAAGCTGAACTTATGAACATGAAAGAACATTTCCTAAAAAGGTGTCAGTGTTGTATGGATGCAAGAGAAGGACATCTCCAACATCTTCTGTGATGAGGTTCGTGGTTATTTTCATTACAATCATAATTGTTATATCCTGAATCACCAATCGGTTAGTGGTTTCAGTTGAACAGATAGTGCATCGAATTGCTTGGGAATAAGAGCTGTCGCTGCTGCCATCAGATAACCACACGACTGACTTGTATGTGAGATACACTGTACCAATGAATACAAAAGAATGCATTTTATAAGACAGTGTAACAGTAGGTAAAAAAGAGATGAGAACCCACTTTAAATATTGCTGAATTTCATGCTTCTGGGAATATGAGCACATTACGCGTTACCTAAACGATAGCTCAAAGGAGGGTTTTCCAGATGCAATGTGAATTATCAACATTCAACAGAAGTGAACAAAAACAACAAAAGTAAACCTGACTCCATGGGGCAAGGAGATGGACAAATTTACAAACATCACAACAGTTTTCTTTGCAAGATCACCGAAAAACAAACTAAATTTCCACTCCCAACATACAGAAGAATCAAACTGAAAAATATTTCCCCCCCCCCCATCATCACTGGAATAAAATCTCTCTCTTTATACACTCAATTCACAATGAATTACTTCATTATTTCAATGCTCACCTGCTAGAACTAGGTTTTGGTGCATGTGTCTTTTCAGTTTCTCTTTTGCCCTCTGGAATAGTAGCTACACGACCATTCATGCCGTTCGAATCAGGGAGGCCTAGTTTGATTCTGTTCAATTTGTCCAAGATTTGAGCATCGTTAGCAAAGCTCTCTGACCTGGAACACAAACAGAATTTTAAATGCTTTAGATACAGAACATTTCTAATGATGTTTCCCCAAGTTTCACTCACTGGCTGCTCTGTACTTTCAAATGTCTAGGATCCAGGACTTAGGATTATGATTATAATTAGATTTGGGACTGGTCTAAGCATACAGGTAACAAATTTGTATAAACTTCAACTACTATACTAAAAACATTAAGTATAAATTCATACAATGCTTATTTGTTATTAACCAACAATGTTTATCAATGCCTCAGATATCGACCAATCACAGTCGTTTATCTTATACTATGCTTGCAAGGATCGTAAGCTGATAAAACTACAGCTGATAAAAAAATCAGGTCATTACGGATATGTCAAGGTATCAAGGTATGCTGTGATTTATGTCACATATCTGTACTGCTGCCAGTGAACAGGATAAAAACACAATACCTTGTGTTATTTTTGTTGGTAGTCATTTGGAAGTCATTATTTTTAAGGATCAAGCCCCATTAAGGTCAAATGTGTGTGCTTGTGTTCATCCTTTATATGAAGACCCTGTAGTGCTAAAATTTATTTTTTAAGAAGCCCGCAGACAAAATGCCAAGTGGCTTGAAGGTTAAATATGATGATTTCCATTTTCAGACAAATCTGCACATTAGCAAAGAAATAATAAATATTTACACTTGCCACACGAAACCAACTCAGGAACAAATTCAACTTACCGTATAAGTAGTTTGAAGCACTCAGAAGGGCTATTGGTATCAGGAGATCGTGGTGATTGAGGACTGCCTTGGCAGTTGCTACCGCCTGAAAGGTGACCTTGACGCAAACCAAACATGAACTCTGAACAGCTTCCACTGCGGTTTCTTCTCCTTCCATTACTCGGAGAAACACAAGTAGAAGCCTCATTCGAATGATCAATATCAAACAGGTCATTCTCTTCAGAAAGAGTAGGACCATCATACAATCCTGTCATCAGCAATCCTGCACTGCTCTCAACTGAAAAAAAAGTGTTTATTAGGATAGGTGCATGTATAAACAGATACAATTCACAGTAAGTTAAATGTAGTCTCCTTTAGGTTAATCATCATGCAGGAAGTCTTTTGCATGGTATTTTTTAAGAAATTGCTTCTTTCAGCTAGGCAACATTCAAGAAATAGATTTAATACTGACCCATGGAATTGATGTTTCTCAATCAATTTTCTTCCCCTTCATATACAATAACTCAAAATGTCATTATACAGGTATTTTTATCACCTACCTCTATGAAGACTTGACTATAGAGCTATCATTGACAGAAAAAGAAAGAAAGAAAAAAAATGAGTGATGATTCATGTGGATCCTATTCACGAATCATTAGCGAAGAAAGATGTGAAAAGCCATCACAATGTAATCTTATAAACAGCCCACTCCGGCGGCCCGGGTTCGATTCCCGGCCAGGTTGGGGATTTTTCAGTAGTGAAAGATCCCCTCCCCGGGTTCAGGACTGGGTAGGTTAAGTCTTAGGTTAAGATAATGCACATTGTGCGCGATTCCTTAATTATAAACAGATTTACTGCACAATTATTCTTCATACTCTTGCCACTCATGCTGTAAATTATCAAATTTCCTACAGTATAATTTTTATCTAATTTTTTTTTTGGTCTTTATGTACTGTAATAGTCAAGACCCTCAATTTAGGTTTAGCTTTATAGCAATGGTTTTCCAAATGTAACTAAAATGCTCAGGACATAATAATTTTTAATTCAGTAATTGTCCTCTGACACAATAATGCATACCCTCGTATGATTTAATTGAGGTCCTTGAAAATGCTATCCATGCTGAAAATGCCGAAGTTATTGAGAGCTTTATTCACGTAGTGAAGATGTTTTATGGACAGAATATGACCTGACAGAAGCGTTAGAAATATGAATAAGAAATAGAATAGAATACTGTTTAAAAAAACAAGAGACTATGTTGTTCTACAGTAGTTCAATGTTAAGAATCATGACTCTTTTAACTTTGTTGAGAGCTCCAAAAACTAGATTTTTATATACAGTGATACCTCAAGATACGAGTTTAATTCGTTCCATAACCTTACTCGTATGTCAATGTGCTCGTATCTCAAAGCAATTTTCCCCATTGAAATTAATTGAAATGCCATTAATCCGTTCCAGCCCCAAAAATGCTACCCCCAATTGTTTTTGTTACGTGTTTTTTAATAAGAAAAATGTATTTATAAATGACAAATATTGTATAAAAACATAATAAAAGAGAATGTAAAGCAAAAAAGCATGGTTTTATAAAGTGTACATACATATTTGTTACACTTTCTTCAGACCCATGGTTATAAAAAGAAATGTTATAAAGTATGTAAATGCAGAAAAAGCACAAAGCTCTAGAAAAACTTAGCAAAGATGCTTCGACAGCGAGGTAAACAAGCATACTGGGGGAATACGTGTGATAATGCGCGAGATGCACGAGGCGCAGGTGCAGTAAACTGGTGGGCCGTGTGCAGCATCGCAGCTGGCCGTTCCTCGTATCTCAAATTTCGCTCGTATTTCAAAACAAAACTTCGCTCGCTCGACAGCTCGTATCTCAAATAACTCGTATGTTAGGGCACTCGTATCTCGAGGTACCACTGTAGTTCCATTTTGAAATGAAGTAAAGATGGGCAAAACATTTTTTTATCCTGCTTTATGAGTTGATTTCCTGTTAACACATTCGTTCTTATATCTAACTTGTGTTAGAATATTATTATAACTACCCCCATTCGAAATAGGTTGGAACTATCCTTGCACAGAGTTCTAACACATAAAATTGTGAGATATGGTAGTAAGCAAGTTCTCTTATACACCGCTGCACTTTGTAATGACAGTGTGTTATTGGCTTTGTGTAGTGATGTATGTCCTTTCTGTCCCTCAATCTGGTGAAATGAAGACAGCATGAGAAGTAAAAATACCTTGTCTACTGTCAAAGCATTCAAAATTTTGTAAATGAAGATGAGGATGTACATTCACAAGCTACAGAAAGTGATATAGTACCTGAACGACTGAAGGTACCCCATCTGAAATCATATTAGGCTATTACCTGAAGGTATGCATAAATTTAGTGATTTTCTTGAGTAATGGTATGGAAGTAAGAAAAACTGAAACTTAGGAGGGTTTTAAGACACGAGTATTTAAATGAGCATTTAAGAACAGCTGAGCTAACAAATTAAATGCCTGCTGTATGAGCTGGAATGAACATGAAAGATCTCTTATTGCAAAAGAACTGAAAGTTGAATTAACCAAATCAATATTTTTTATGTATTTTTTGCTAAATTTTGTGCAGATTCTAAACCATACTTACAAGTCTGCTGCTGCAATGCACTTCTTGGAGTGAGCAGAGGTGCACCTGATGGACGTACAATGCTACCAACTCGAGATCTGAACCGATCAAAGGCTTCAAAATCCGTTGTATCTTGAAGCTGGACTTTATTAACAATTTTGTTCTCTGTAAAATAAACAGAATTACCTAGAGACTTACTTCAAAGTTACATCAAATGGAGGAATATGAAACATAGATTGAGAATGTGTCCGGGGAGGAAAAAAAAAAAAAATCATCTCAAGAACGTGCATCAACCCCAGACTAGCTACGGGTGAGACCATATGAATTCCCAGTAATCTGTTTACTGCCTACTACATCAGATCTATTGGTCACCTGTCAATGACAAAGTGAAACAGAATATAAAAACAAGACTTTTACAGGAAATTTGTCCTGGGCGGGAATCAAACATGGGATTTCTGCTTCAGTCAACAGATGCTGAGACCATGCAACTAACCAGTTATATCCACGGTCATATAACAATTCTGTCAATTTATTAATGTACTGTATATTGCAATTGACATTGTAGGTATAAACAATTAGTTACATATGATACAAACAATATTTACGATAGAACATACAGCGATAGAAATTATTTAAGTACACATTCACAAGTCGAAGATGTCTTCTAAACTGAGGTTCAGCATATATTAGCTCATTTGGACGTACAGATTCGGCACTGACGAGTACTTCATCATTCCATTGTCTCGAATTATCGTATGGGTTTTCCCATTCGTGGGGCCATGGAGCAATGGCGTGTGGAGTGGAACGATGGATTTTAAACCAGTTAAATATCCATCGCACCACTCCATTTCATTTAAAACTAGACAAGTTTTTACAATCATATGTTTTTGGAGTGATGACATTCCATTTGACATGAAGCAACAACTGTGAATGGCCAGCTTTACTAGGCAAGATTATGCTGATTGCATCTTATGCACAAGCACTAGCGATGAGATTTTGTAAAACAGATTATAAATCAGTAAAGATTCCAAAGAACCATAGATTTTCATAAAATACAAATGAATCCATCTAAGTTAAAGCATTAATAGTAGCAAGAGATTCTGGACATACCATTCTTGTTCTGTTCATGAGATGCAGCTTCAACAACAATGGCATCATGATGAGAACTTCCACTATCTAATGACGTACGTGATATAATATCAGCGCCATCTGCCAGAGACATCGAGTCATCAGAGATTTTATGCCGGACACCTGCTCGTCGGAACTGTGCTACACCAATTATAACATTCCTGTAAAAAAATTTGAACTGATACATTAAGTACACAAGATGCCAACTAGACTTCTATTACCTTCAGAAAAATGCTGGGATAATCTTAGCAAAAATCCCAATTATCAACAGTTAATCTTTATTTCCATTTGAATGTACACATCTTTTGTAAAAAAGCATGGAGTACAACATAATAATACTGTAGCTGAATTTCTTTTTATATGCTGAATTAAGGGGGAACTGCAGGGATGGGTGGAATTCGTAGGTGAGAAATCAGTAAAATTCATTATTTTTTCCTCGGCAATGAATTGCTCTACAACCTTGTAATCTGGCATGCTCTATATTGACTACATCTACAATTACATAGTATTCTCAAAATTAATCAAACTATTACAGTTATGGGTAATTATCATTACAAAATGGCAACCACATTTCATGCACTCAAATGCTGTTTCCGTGATATCTTTCATAAATATCAATATTTCTGAGTGAATATTTTCCTGTCTATTAGTTAATATTGATTTAACATTAATAGTTTATTTTAAAAACATATTTTAATGTAAAAGAAAATGCCAAAAAAAAAAACTACTCTTCATGGATTTATTAAAAAGAAAATACTTATACTATACATATTCCAAAGATTGTATAGATGATGATGATGTTTATAAATAGATAGAAAAAAGAATCGCTCAAAAATACTGACATTTGTGGAAAATATCAGAAACGGCATTTCAGTGCACAAAAAATGGGTGCCTTTTTGTAACAATTATCATCCATACTGTACCAGTTTAATTAATTTTGAAAGTAGTATGCAACTGTAGAAGTAGTCAATATAGAGCATGTCAGATTACAAGGTTGTAGAGCAATTCATTGCTGAGAAAAAAGAAATGAATTTCACCTATTTCTCACCTATAAATTTCACCCAAACCTGTATGTCCCCTCTTAAGTGAATAAAAATAAGTTATAGCTTTCAAGTGTTAAGTTTCAGCAACAAATTTGGTTTTCAATTTTTAAGCTACAATCTTTGAAAATGTGTGAAAAACATAACTCTTGTCTTGTAGCTATTATTGGGAAATATCAAGATTTTATAGCTGTTTTCATGTCTTTAAAACAGAACACATCGTGTGCCACTCTGTAGTAATAAATGTATTTATAAAATAGACTATCTTACCAACTTTTATCACTATTATTATTATTATTATTATTATTATTGTTATTATTGTTATTATTATTATTATTGTTATTATTATTATTATTTTTTTACTTCCCCTTCCCCCCCCCCCCCCCCCGCAATTAACTAACATACACAAATAAAGAAGTTACTATGAAGAAGTCATATTTTGCCCAATTTTAGTCTACATGTATGTACCTATATATGCATGTACAAAACCTGGAACTGATAATATCTAATCTGTACTAAATGCTTTAACCCACCAAAAGTTTCCTCTACACTGGCCTCTACATGTATAATACACTACCATTGTACATTAAGGAAATACCTACATGCCAGAAGTTTAAGACAATTGCTGTCCTTATGATATAAACGAGTGTACATATTTGAGACACATCCAATGTCATTTGTAATGACTTAACTGGATGACTGTTACTACTACATTTTGTGCCTCTTTAAAATGTGTGGTAATTGCATGTGCTACAAACCTGAGTTTATTCCAGAGTAATTGACTGGAATTATTCTTCTCATTAGGCCATGTAGCTTCCAGAACAGCTCGGTTATAGAAGCCATATGTGATGGCATTGGGCTGGATACCACTTCTCTTCATCTGAGTCAATAATTTGACTGCCAACACTGGCCGACTGTACAGCCCACACAGCTGCATCATAACTCTGTAGCATACCTAAAGAAACAAATCAGCAGATAAGAGCAGACTAATATTCCATCTTCTTAACCTTTTTATTGCCACTGACATACATATGCATCACTGCAAAGCACAAAACAGCTGAGAAATAAGCATAATAGATTAATACTTTATCTTAAAATACGTAAGAACATAGTATAGGATGACATGAAAGGTCATCTTTATGAATTATGATTTGAACCTAAAAAGAGAGAAATATGATTACTAACTTCATCTGTGGGTTGCAGCTTCAGATTCTGAATCTTGACTAGGAACTCGTATGCAGTTTGAAGACATGATGGAGCTTTAGCTGTTGAAAGCATGGCATAACTTGGCAAATGAATAAACCACAAGCTGAAAGAGAAAAGGCACATTTTAAATTTTAAGACACAAAACTCGAAACATTACCTTAAATTGTCACAAATAATGTTTTCATTAAAAATAAAATCAGATAAACTGATACTACAAAGTACCAGATGTAGTTAATATGCCATGTTTCAGAAACTATTGAGTTTTAGACCACGGTTTTTTTAGAAAGTAAGATAATCATATGCAAAGGAACAAGTGGGATAACCAGAATATTAACAGAACGAAATTACAACAAATGCCTCTCGCCTAAAGCAAGGTGTGATATGATAAAATGACAAATCTCTGAATCAACCAAAACATAATTATGGTCCCTTTGGTAGATGGAATGTGTTGTGGAGTCTGTAAATGATGGAAATAACTAAGAGAAAGAAAACTCCCTAAGACATTGTAAAAGTGAGAAATATTGAAATGAAAGCTCATATTTTTCGGCATGTTAACAGTAAGACAAAGCAGCTGTTTTAGAGAGCAAGTACCAAAAATAAATTGTTAGGATCCCACAAAATACACAACATATCTGAGGCACTTCGATACCACGAACTGCTGATGTAGGTGATTTTGGTAGAGTTCATGTGGCTGTAACTTATTTCCTATTACAAAATAGAGTTAAGCCTAAAGTATGTATCACACACAAACCTCTGAACTTAGGTTTTCGGATATTAATCATTAAAAAAGGAAGAGAAAATTACGTCTACACGAATTCACTCTAATTAATATTTATTGTCTACAAATAAAGTTTTCTCCTATCTTCATCAAATAAATCTGAAAACTTGTATTTTATATTCATAACTCCTAGATGAAGTCAAGTATTCTTTACTTTATATGTCATGGTTTTGTTAAACAGCAATCATTGACATATGCAAGAATCAGAGAAGACATTTTTGTAATTTATCTCCTAATTAAGCTCCAGATCGATTCACTATGCAGGGCTTACGGAAGAACAAAGTCCTAAAGTTTGATAAGCATATAAGAAAAGCTTCTTAAAGCCAATAGAAACACCCCAAGAATTAACAGTCTGGGAAAATATTTTTATTCAAAAAAATAAACACAAATTACTAAATTTTGAGATACCAGCAGAAGAAAACTTAATCAGAAGGTACATCCAACCACCAAGAGATGGCATCCAGCAGTCAGGATTGGTAGTAAAAGGAAACAGTGCTACCAACAAAAATTCAGATGTAGCTGAAGATAGTCACAAGGGTGACTGAAACTACGTAGTCCTAGGTAAATATTTAATAGTGAAGTTCAAGTGTGAAATATAGCCTTAATAATTTATATAAGAAAGTGTTATTGGTCAAAGCCCAGTGTAATGAAACTTCCAAAGCTGTATATGAACACCGTAAAACAATAATGTTGTCATGTGAACTGATTTGCATTTGATAAATTCTGCCTAATAATATTATCACAAAATAGGCGCTAAATTGGGTATTACTCTGGTATCGGTCAACCGACTTATCCAAAATCAATAGGTTTTTTCCCCACGGATGTTATAAATGCATAAACCAAGTTTCATGAAAATCAGATAAAGCATATTCGAGTTATCACAGACACACAGATGGACGGACAGACATTTCCCGTCCACCATACAATCTCATAAATACCATACTGGCACTTGGTAACAAACCTAACATGCACAGAACAGAAATAACTTTAGTGTAATTCCCTTGTAAATCTAAACAATGTTAACAATTTAAAAACTCTAAACCCAACTACAGATCAGTACCTGTAACAGGTAGTAAGTAGACACTTCGCCCAGAGCTCAGGTGATCCTGCATGTTTGCGAGCAAGCTTCTGAGCAGATTTGATTTCATGCTTTGTTCTCCGAGCCATTGGACTTCCAGGAGTCACTCCACCACTCAGGCGATTAGCTGAATTGTGGAAGGTCACCTCCTTGCGGCTGAACAGCAGTGGGTCCAAAACAAAACTCTGGAAAGATAACATGAAATTTTAGTGAATTGTTCAGGAATTCATCAATGACAGGTGACAAATAAAGTACAGTAGAAAAATAATTTACAGGTCAAATACACATCACAAATACTCATAATCTACCTAAGGTTTTACTTTCACCAAACCAAAAACAAAAAGTCGAGCAGAACTCTATCAATATATTGAAGGTTCCATAGGAAAGAAGTTACCAAAACAAAATCTGTTGTTTGGATGTATAAGTTATATGCTATGTAAATAGCAGCAGGTTTACCTAGTTTACTTACACTAAGAAGTAAATGGTTTTATGACAGTGTATTATATAATTTGTGTAAGAAACAGAAGGCATATTGATAAAGATAACTGAAGGAAAACATACATATTAATAGAAAATATCCCCTTCAACTAAAACCTTATAACATACTTTAATATACAAAATACCATTCCCCAGAATAACAGACATTAGTAATATTTCAGTGTTTTATCAATAAATGGCTATGGGTATTATAAAGTAATGGATACATCTATGTGATGTTATCGTTCAAGCTAAATTTAAATGCTTTTTTTGCATAATGATGCTCTTTTGGCATGTCACGGAGTTGAAGATAGTTGCTAAAGAATTGTGCTATAAGTAAATTTTTTACAACATACGTGGTGTCCACAGAAATTCAAAATAAATTTCCCTGACTTTTTATGACCAGAAACTTACATTTCTCTGAACATAAGAATTAATGTTTTCAATGATCCATAAATGGAAAAATAAATAAAATATCAGTCTCCTCCAGCCAATAATATCCAGTCTATAAGAATAACAATAAGTAACAACAGGCATTACTCACCTTGTAAATGTATGTTCTGCCAGGGGGTAGACCTGTGGGTTCTGGAGGCAAGATGAACACCGTACGTTCACTCTGATGGGAATCATCTAGCTCAAGGAGTCTGCCATCACCATCATCAGTGTCCACCTTTT
This sequence comes from Ectobius pallidus, assembly GCA_964059195.1. NCBI lineage: Eukaryota > Metazoa > Arthropoda > Insecta > Blattodea > Ectobiidae > Ectobius > Ectobius pallidus. The sequence goes on from CAXKWD010000001.1 coordinate 170,505,028, forward strand.
CAGTGCATTCATCAAAGAAAGCCCAACTAGCATCCATGTCGGATACGAATGATCTCTCTTCAATGAATCTGATGAACATCTGTGTTTTCATCACTAAAGTGAAGAATTTATGATGGGTTTTGTCTCGAGAGCGAAGGAAACCTGAAGGAGAGATTATTCAGACAAATATTCCTGAGTAAAATATTCACTTCTTTCTAAAACATGTGTTGAAATTGAACAATGAGCCCTGATAAATAAATTAACCAATAATATACAGGATTATTCAAAAGTAGTCGAACATTTAAAACACTTTTAGCTCACTTTACGTACCATTACTAGGACATGTTTCAAGAGGTTACTACCCTCCCATCGTCGGCTAGCGGTCGAAATGTCACTATGCAAAAGAAGTGAAGAGTATGCAAGACACAATGTATGCTATGAATTCTGTTTACCTACCTTGCAAATCAAACAGAGAGTTGGGATCTGTTGTACCAATAGTTGGTGCCTTTGTGATTGGTAGTAGATATATCCTGTAACCCTTCAGTACATTTGCCATGAACCTTAAGAATGCTTCTTGAATTTCCAGCTCTAGACTTTGCTGAAAGCAGATATAATGTAACATTAAAGGAGGCGAGTGGTTACAAAATAAAATGTTTTTTGCAGTAGCACAACATACAACATTTTCTACATGCCATCGAAAATGCCGCTGTGCATTTGTCAGTTTCTACCTCGTATTATTACTAGTAGGTTGACGATAGTTGAAATTGATTATAATACGTCATTTGGATTACTTCCCAATAAATTAACAGTGCACAGCGTCTCTTGTAAGTGAAGAAAAATCAGACCTAAAAGTAAAATAATTTTTTGTGTGTGTAAATGTTTATTATTCCCGTGTTTCATTCAGGAAAAGGTCATTTTGTACCTCCTATGACTACAAAATTAAGGTAAGAGCTACTCTGTGCATTTACGACATTGTAATACAGGGTGCGGCATTTATCGTTTCCCATTTTCAAAACCGTGTAACACATTTATTTAACAAAGAAATAAGCTTAATTGAACATTTTAAAATGTCTTACAGCCTTGGATTTGCAATTCTGGCCTTACTTTTTTTGAATATGATGTCCTTGAGATGCCCTCCATTAACTTCAACACATTGCTGCAATCTCCATCGTACACTGGCCATTACACATTGGATGGTGTCTTGCGTAACATTTGAAATTTCCTGCAAATCCACGCATAATCCACAAGCGCCCACTTCAGAGTCGAGGTGTGGTGTGCCATTGCAGCATAGGGTATTATTGGCCCTTATTTCTTTGAAAACGATAATGGTGCTTTGGAGACTGTCAACTCTGAACGTTACAATCACATGCTGCAAACTTTCTTCCTACCAGAATTTACACATCATAACTTGGATATTGAGAGATTGTGGTATCAACAGGATGGTGTTGTAGCACATACTGCACATCTCAATGGATACCCATCATGCTGCTTTCCCCGGCCGAATTCTTTCCAGTTTGGTGATATCCAATGGCCCTCCAAATCTCCCGATCTAACTGCACCAGATTTTTTTTTTCTGTGGGACTATCTGAAGTCTAAACTTCTCGTTCATGCCCTCCCTGACATTAACAGTCTTAAAAATGCAATTCAGCAGGAAATTGCAAATGTTACGCAAGAAACCACACACCGTGTAATGGCCAGTGTACGAGGGAGATTGCAGCAATGTGTTAAAGTTAATAGAGGGCACCTCAAGGAAATCATATTCAAAAAGTAAGACCAGAATTGTAAATCCAAGACAGTAGGACATTTAAAAATGTTCAATGTATCTTATTTCTTTGTTAAATAAATATGTTACATGGTATCGAAAACGGGAAACTTTAAATGCCGCACCCTGTAGTTTATAATAATTATATGATATGATATAATACATTATAATAGTAGTAGAAGTATAATAGTAGTAGGCTTATGGCCTAAGCCCAATTCACATTTTATGTTTGATACATTTTTCATACCAATAACAGTCAAAAGGATTACAGACTAGCCTACTATAATAAATTATGATAAAGTTGTGATAGGTTAATAGCGAGTGTGAGACATCATGACTTATGTAAAATACTGCATTAATAACATTATTAATAATAAAATTGTGTGCTCCTGCTTGTGTTTATTTTGTGCTGGTGTGAAACACAGCAACCAACTTTGCCAATGGAAAAATAATTTTGAACGATGAAGGGATCGGACATACAAACAATATAACATCAGATTTTTGTACCTCGATAAAGAAAAAAAACCAATGCTCACCCATCGTGTCTATAATTTTCAATTACACAGTATGAAAATTACTAGCTGTGCCCAGTGTGTGCTAACGTTGTATGTTGGCAGTAGCAACAGTGAATGTATGAGAAGCTAAACTCTTAGCCTGGGTATATTTAAGGAATGTCATAACACTTACCTCCTTGCGCTTGACCTGGAAATCTCTGTCTATACTCGAATCCTTAGAAGAATTCTGTGTAGAGCTTTGCCTGAAATGATGTACCTTCTGAAACAAGTGCTCCAAGGTATTACGAAGTATTCTTGCTGGCTTCTTTGGTAGTAGCTTTGCAGTTAATCCTCTCTTCTCTTCACAACTGTAAAGAAGATAAGAATGAGCTTGTTGTTTGAAGAATCGTAACAGATAAAACAAGTGTATAGATGTCTAGAAGTTTAAAGCTCATTTGATTGCCTGTCATTTTTTAAAATTCAACCATTTTTATTATTCTTTTTCTGCAATGGCAATTAAAAACCTACGTAATGATTTTTTCCTACAGACTGTAAAAAAGGAAGAACGTCATCTCTTCTTTTTCAATGATTCAACTAAATAAATACCTTCATCAATTACATGAAGTTTAATATTGAATAATGTTGATTTAATTTTTTTAGATGAAAATGCCAGAATTTTAGGCAATAGGTTCTTTCCATACATTTTAAAACTGGGGGAATAATAAAGATCTTATGTTGTGAGAACTAACCCCTTTTTCGAGTAAGTTGTAAATACCATTATTTCACATCTTGCAGCTTTCCATATACTTCATACTCAATCACAGAAGATTAAAGTCGGAAGAATTAAAAAATGCAAACGAAGAAAATTTATTCCAAATCTGTCACCTTTCTGTTTACACTGGAACTTCTCCAAAACTAAACAGGTTTGTAACACCTTACTGTCTAGCACTAATACTTACACTGTGATGTTATTTGTGTCTAGGTCCACACAATTTACGTCTCCTGGAGGGTCATAAAGATCAAAGAATCTAGAATCCACTCCAATGAGGAAAGGCAGTGGAGCATGGAGTACTTCTGCTAGACCCAGTGGACATAAAGGAATATATGGACATTGCCACTTAAATGGGAAAATAATCTGCAAACAAAACAATATTAAACATAAACATCAAATCTTCGACAAAGTGTGTGTGTTAGACTTGCATGCATATAATTCCTTCCGCTACACAACTTCTCTTTGATAAACACTGATTTATACTGGTCAATATCTTTTACTCTATATGAAGTTATTAAATTGAAATACATAGACTCGTTTGTGACTTGAGGCTTTCCCAATGTCGAGAAAGGATAATGGTTTCTTGGACTTCCAACCGGGTGAATAGGATTATTGATTCCAAGCTTTCAGCAGCTTGCTCCGTTACGAGCTAACTGGGGAAAAGGCCTGTGTTATACATGCGAGACAAATAAATTTTAGGTGGAGTGGAAAATCTGGAAGTGGGACAGATAAACAGAGAGCTCTGATTGGTTGGGGAGGGAAAATTGAATTGAATTAATAGTGTGGGGTGTGGTAAACGGTCCTTTTCATGGACAATGCCCTGGGAGTGAGAGGTCAGTACTGGTTGCTAGGTCTGGCTAGACTGTATTCCAAATAGAGGTCTGGCTATGAAAAGGACTGTTTAGATACTCCACACTATATTCAATTAAATTTTTCCATCACAACCAATCAGAGCTCTCTGTCTGTTTGTTCAACTTCTGATTTTCCTATTGGCTCCCAACAACACCTAATATTTAATCGTCTCACCTATATAAAACACATGTTTTTATCCAAATAGGGTGTATCTCACTTCCCCAGAAGATGGCAGTGGAGCAAGCTGCTGAAAGCTCGGAATCAATCCTCCTATCGCCTGTTTGGGAGCACGAGAAACCATTATCCATAAGGCTGCTTTTTATCACATTCAATACTGAAATATCAGCCACTAAAGCAGCTATTTTCATTATTTCTCGGAGATGGCTATAGATTACAATGTATGCGCTAGGAAGGCAATGTAAAAACAACAAAAAATTGTACATAAATGAAGACTGGGTAAGAGTAAAATTAGTAATGAACCCTTACATTTTCATTACGTGATTCTACAAGATGATATGTTAACACAGGCCAGGAGGGGCAAAGCTGCCTGTGGGGTTTGGGGTGGAAAACCCCACTTTGGATCTAGAGGCAAAGTCACCGAATGTCTATGACCTATGGGTCAGGATCTTGGTGGAAGCCCAAAGCCTAATAAGTCAGCACGACTAAATCGAGGGAAATGCTTTTGTAAGTTCTGTTGGCATGTAGCTTTATCTTCAACATAGCAATATGTCTTCAATTCTGCTTAAAATTACATGTACAGGTACTAAGAGCAGCAGGTGGGTTGTTCACCAGCTTCCACAAAGTTACTTTGTTTTTAAAGAATTTCTAGTGAACACAAGTATCTACAAGTCATTTTTTAGTCATTTTTGTTTTGAACAAGCTGCTAGTGTTATACATTAAACTTTAAAGCATTCACATACTGTACCTACTTCATATACAACTTCACATACTGTAAGTAAATACTCAATAAATTACAGCATATTCCAAATGGAAAGCTAGAATAACCATACATTTACAATCGATTTATAACTTGAGGATCAATATGAAACATATTGTGTTGCATGCCATTGGATATATTTTTTTTTTCAGCTTTAAAATGGTATATGGCATGTTGTGCTATCTACTCAGAGAAAGCTAGAACTAAAAGAAAAGAAATTGGTTGCTCAGTCCGTCTGGAAGCCAGTAAAGTATGGCAATGGGTTAATGTTGACACTTCACAATAATGTTTCCCCATTAAATTTATCCAAAAGTTGCTACTGGCCTATGTATAACATAATATAAAGCCACAATATTGATGATAAAAATGTAATTGGATATTTTACATATATAAGAGCAACACTTTTTAAGTTGAAGAAACATTCTTTTTACCAAGGGGAGGGGGAAGTTTTCTATTTCAATTACCCATTATCAGACATGTTCTTATATCATTGGGTGGGAGATGAAGAAACAGAATATAAAAAAAAAAATTCTGTCAGCAACACAAATACAAATACAAATTGTGCAAATACAAATACAAATACAAATTGTGCAGAGCGTAACAAATGCTATGCCGATAGGCAAAAAGTAGGGAAGATAAAATTCAGTAAACTTCAAGTGTATTGCCTATTGAAAATATTTCAAAAACCACCTTATACCCTCATTAATTAAACGTAAGGATAGAACTTGGAAGCAGCCAAAAACATTTACAATGTTTACATTGTTTATTATATGCTTATTTAAAATCTAATACAGTATATAAACTACATAACAAAACCCAGATGTTTATTAAAAACCAACTTGATACAAAAATTAAAATCAAGATAATTTAAAAAAATTTTAAAAAATTACTATGGTATGGACCTGTCCGTTATAATTATATCCTATGCTAAAGCAATTTTTGAATTTAAAATACAGTATACAATCAGAACATTTACACATAGTTCATTTGCTAAAAAAGAAACAAGTACATCAAGTGCACTATGTTAGTCGATCCAATTAAAACTTGTGTTAAGTTACGTCCTTTTTTTACGCAGCCAGTTTGTAGAAAGCGTTTCCTTCGTGTATTCATATAATGAACAGTTTATAAAGTAGTTATATCAATCACAAAAAGTTAGCTTAGTACAATTTAAGTGTCTGTTGTCTATGTACATATAAGCCTTTGGTGTATTGATAGAATCTAATGGTAATTTTTGTTAGCACCTGATATGACCATACATTTACAATAATAAAAATATTATATTAAAATAGTCCTTATTTAAAATTCTTCTGGTTATTATTCTTGTGTATTCTATAGTTGAAGTTCTTCTTTTCTTCTTTTCTTTTTACTATATTACGAAAAGTTGAGTTAAGATGCTAGTGGCCGCTTCCCAGAATCACTATCCTATTGTAAAAATGTTACTTGGAATGCATTTCGACTTATATATCAAGTCATCATCAGCCTATATAACAAACAATACGAATAAAGGGGAATTAGCAAATTTATATGTATATATATTAATTATTTAAGTATATATATAGGTTAGGTTACCTCTTACTGCTGTATGGAGAAGGTGTAGTGTGTGACTCGTGAGCTAAACAGTGTAGTATGTATTTATATGGTTGGAGTATGTTCACAAACAAGATCAAAGAGCGGGTTATTGTCTATAGGATTTTCGTTAAGGATGTTTTGTCTATGTTTGTAAATTTCTAGGTTTTCCAATACGTTTAACTTATTGCTTTTTTGTTGACGATGCAGTATTTCCATAGTTTGTTCTATGCTGTTATGTCTATGGTTTTCGTCCAGTAAATGTTTAGAAAAGGTGGACTTTCTTCTTTTTTGTTTATAGTGAATAGAATGTTCCTTATATCTTTGTTTGAAATTCCTACCGGTTTGCCCTATATATACTTTTTTACAGTCTGTACATGTAAGTTTATAGACTCCATGTAGTTTATATACTGTATTAGATTTTAAATAAGCATATAATAAACAATGTAAACATTGTAAATGTTTTTGGCTGCTTCCAAGTTCTATCCTTACGTTTAGTTAATGAGGGTATAAGGTGGTTTTTGAAATATTTTCAATAGACAATTCACATTCCCTCATTGGAAAAATGAAATTCATTAACACTTCAAGTGTATGTTCAAGCCCCAAGCTACAGAATGAGCTTTAAAATCAATGAAAGTGTTACAGTATAGTAATATATCTGCATACCATGGATACCGCTTCAGCTACTGCCGTGAGCACATCTGGACGTAACGAATGTACAAGTAACTTCTGTTCAGTCAATGCCAGAAGCAGAATCATGAGGCAATTATCTGGACCAAGATTCATTAGCAAGTCACGAAAACCTGCACCACTGAAATACAAAAACATTTCAATTCATAAACTGTTTAATTAGTTGAAAAAGTATAATTAATACGAGGTCTGTCTAAAAAACATCCGACCTTTAATTTTCACGCACGTAATATTAATGCTAGGGTGGCGCCACTGTGCACAATGGAAGAAGAGAGCTTAATGAGCATGCTTGAATTTTTTCTCTGAATTTGAAAGTGCCAGTCACTGCCTACTAGCCTCAGAGTGGGGTCCCGTGACAAGCTCTCGGCGCATTTTGATATCTCTCAAGATACTGCATCAAATTTTGTGAAAAGCTTGGTGATTCTCAAAGCGAAACAATTCGGAAGATTCAGCAGAAGTGTTAGAAGTGTCCAGCAGATCCTGTGCAACCTGAAGGCGGAGTTCTTTCTATTCCGCTGAAAGCAGCTTTGACACAAATTTTGCAGCCACTCTGCGCATGTTCAAATCATCACGCAAAATTGCATGTGCGGAATCTTTACTGATCTCAACCTCTTCGGCAATCTCTCGTACGGTCAAACGACGATCTCCCATTACCAGATGCTCAACCCTCTTAATGACAGCTGCATTCCGAGCGGTTTGTGGCCTCCCGGAATGCTGGCCACTCTGCCGATGTGCGGCCTTGTTTGGATCGGTTGACCCACTCCTTGATTTGTGTTACCCCAATAGCATCATCTCCAAACTGAATCTTCCGAATTTTTTCGCTTTGAGAATCACCAAGCTTTTGACAAAATTTGATGCAGCTCAGCTCGTTCAGTCATCTTGAGAGATATCAAAATGCGCCGATCGCTTATCATGGGACCTCACTCTGAGGCTAGTAGGCAGTGACTGGCACTTTCGAAGGCAGAGAAAAAATTCAGGCATGTGCATTAAGCTATCTTCTTCCATTGTGCACAGTGGCGCCATCCTAGCATTAATATTACGCGTGTGAAAATTAAAGGTCGGATACTTTTTAGACAGGCCTCGTATTCTTTCAGAAATATGTATGAACCCTTTTTCATCCCATAATATTAATATCATTCACCTTCGAGGAAGGGGCAGATCCTCAGGTTGCATCAGGATTACACGATCTGTGCTTGATAACTGCACCAGTATGCCAGGCCTCTGAGGAGATGGGAATGGTACATCTTCCAAGAAGTGGGAGATATGTCTAAGAAAGAAGAAAAAAAAATCAGTACTATCTGATCACACCACAATGTAGATATCAATGTACATTAGTATAAAAATTAATACAATGAAAATTACTCAGCAAAGTGACCACAATGAACTTAATTTATTATGTGTTTTTACATTTAACATGTTCAATGTTCATAAAATAGAGCCATATTAATCTAACACTTTTACATGAAACAATGGAACACGTCCTATAAGAAAAAGCAACAATATAAAGTCATACAATAAAATATATTTAAGATACTATGCATTATTTATTCTCCTTTTCTAGAGTTTTATTGTTATATATCAAAAGAGAAAATTTCATTGTATACAAGATCAGTGCCAAGATGTGTAAATGGTAAATGAAATTTGTTAAATACTTACTTACTCAATGGCAATGGACAATTCCTCAGCAAGCTAAAGGAATATTATATATTTTATGGAACCCAATGGTTCATTGCTGTGCTTACCTGAGCCTGCCATTCAACCCTATTCTGTGCTAACTCTATCCAATCATCCCTCGCAAATCTAACTTCCCTTAAATCTATCCTAATATTGTCCTCCCACCTATGTCTAGGTCTTCCACGTGGTCTTTTCCCTTCGGGTCTCCCAGTCAATACTTTTGAGATATGTCTTTCCTCCCCCATGCGTGCAACATGTCCAGCCCAATTCATCCTCTGTGATTTAATTACCCTTACTATATCTGGTGAAGAGTACAGGTCATGAAGCTCGTCATTATGTAGTTTTCTCCAGTCCCCAGTTTCATCTCTCTTAGGCCCAAATATTTTCCTAAGCACCGTTTTCAAACACTCAAAAATTTGTTAAATGCTTGGGCATATTATTTCATAAATGACCTGAGCCACTGAAAAAAAAATCTTATTTTCAAGTGCAGTAGTTTTCTTTTCAGTCTATATTCCACTATTATATTGAAAAATGCTGGAGCTATAGCCTACTCACTTATAATACTTAATTGTCTTCCTGTTATCACGAGTAATATTTTATTTTCAAACACAAACAACAATAACAGTACTTGGAATCAAATACAGTACTCGTATACTTTATATGTGTTGCAAAATTGAGTAGTTCCCTATAATGCTAAATTGATACTTCATATACTCACTAAATCATTCTATTGTAAATTCTATTTTTATTTAATTTTACCATGCCTTATTCTAATTTGTGTTTTACTTTTTAACCATTGTTGTATTCAAGACAAGTTTTCAATTTGTAGTGGACTGTAAATGGTAGTTATAACGTCTGCCCAAGGATGCAAGGTTGGCTTCCGTTACACAATTGAACACAACACAACTGACAAACAAAGCAAGTCCTCTAGTAGGTTTATTTATAAAAACCTTGTATATTATATTGCACTATTAATGAACATAAAGAGATGATTGTAAAGTACTGCGAAACTGGTCAATCAAACAATCCAAGCAAGAACATCATCCCGTCCTTGTAGCTAGACATGCGACATCTTGTCTTCTCCCACGTCTTCCTGCTCAAGAGAGAGTTCCTAGTACCAACATGCAACACGAAACACACTACCGCGCAGGGTAGCCAACTTAGAGAAAAACTCTCAACATATTCCCCCCTTTGAGGGCTTCAACACTCAACAAATACAAACAAATAAAATGAACTTAAATTATTAAAGATTGAATTTACAATTAGTTAGTCAACATCTTTAGGCAATGGGCAAAGTTTCACTATGGCACGACGGAACAAACCAGTCTTTGTTTTCACCGTAACCACACGTGTGACATTATCACCACCGGGATGCAGTTCTTTCACAACTCCAGTCTTCCAAACAAGTGGAGGCAGGTTGTCTTCTCGTAGGAGGACTAGATCTCCTACTGCTGGCTTCCAAGATCCAGTAGACGACCATTTACGTCGCTGTTGGAGCGATTGCATGTAGTCTTTTGACCACTTCTTCCAAAAGTCCTGATACAATTTTTGAACTAGATTCCATTTTGTCAGATAGGACAAGGGACTGTTGGACATGTCAGGTGAAGGAACATCAGTCAATTGTCTTCCTACTAAGAAATGTCCAGGAGTCAAATAACACTGGTCATCTGGATCATCACTCATGGGACAAAGAGGTCTCGAGTTTAACACAGACTCAATCTGATACAAGAGCGTGGATAATTCCTCAAAGTTAAGAATGGAATTTCCAATTGTTCGCTTCAACAATGATTTAGTTGACCTTATTCCAGCCTCCCAGAGCCCACCGAAATGAGGACTAGAGGGTGGAATAAATTTCCACTTTACATTCTCATTAGCTGTACGTTCTTCTATTTCAGAATTGTTATCCCTAAAAAATCTCAACAACTCATTGTTGGCTCCAACAAAATTTGTGCCGTTGTCACTCAGAATTAAATTAGGAAAACCTCTACGTGCAGCAAATCTTCTGAATGCAGCAAGAAAATCTTGAGTCGTTAGACTCTTTACTAATTCGAGATGTATTGCCTTCACAGTGAGACAAACAAAGAGAGCAATATATGATTTGAATTTTACTTTACTCCTGGGGTTGTCACCCTTTATGATGATTGGACCACCATAATCAACACCAACTTTAACAAAAGGTAATGAACTTTGAACTCTATATGAGGGTAAGTCTCCCATTATGTGAGTAGTAACTGGAGGTTTGTTACGAAAGCAATTGTAACATGAATGAATCACACTACGCACAATAGTTTTTCCGCGTGGAATCCAAACCTTATTTCGCAAGGAAAACAATACAGCTTGAGGGCCAGAATGCAAAAGCCTTTCATGTTCATGTTTGATAATCAGCTTAGTAACACAATGTTTTGGTGGAATAATAATAGGATGTTTGTTGTCATATTCCAATTGTGAATTCCCAAGTCTACCACCAACTCTCAATAAACTGTTATCATCAAGGAAGGGGTTTAAAGACCTTAGTTTGCTTGTCGAAGCAACTACATTGTTAGTCTTCAAGTCATGAATTTCCTTCATGTATTCACTAGCTTGCATCAAGCCTAGTATTTTCAATTCAGCACCGTTCAACTCTTCAGGAGTGAGTGGGCCAATATGACGAGAGTCCTTTGCAGAACGAGCATTAGCAATGAATCTCATAACATAGCTGTAGACTCGCTTCAATTTACAATAGGATGAGAAACGTTCCAAGTCAGGTGAATGTACATTAACTAATAGCACATTCAAAGACGTTTTAGTTTCTGCCTCAACTGATGATGGTATGTTAGTAGCAACAAAGGTTTCATATGTTGGAGACAATTCTCGCAACCAAGTAGGTCCATGCCACCAAATATCAAGCGAAAACAGTTGTGAAGGAACAATTCCTCGTGACAAGTAGTCAGCTGGATTACTATGGGTAGATACATGTCTCCATTCTGAGACTGAGGTGAGAGATTGAATTTCCGACACTCGGTTCCCCACAAAAGTTTTCCAACAATTAGGAGGTTTCTGTAACCAACACAGAACTATAGTGCTATCCGTCCAACAATATGTGGAGAATGGAACAGCCAAGTTTAACGATTTTATGACTTTAGCCATAAGACGAGACAACAAGAGAGCAGCACACAACTCTAGTCGTGCAATAGACTGTTGTTTCAACGGAGCAACTCTTGACTTGGAAGTCAACAATACAACTGAAACTTCATCACTGTCAGACACTGTTCTGACATATACACAAGCACCATATGCGGCTTCTGAAGCATCTGAGAAACCATGGATTTCAATAACCTTGTTCTTAACAAAAGGCATTACCTTTCTTTGAACTCGAAGTGTATTAAGAAGTGGAAGTTCACTGTAGATAGCATTCCAAGTTTCAAGAATGTTAGTGTGAGAGTCTAACGGTTCATCCCAATCGATTTTTAGTTGCCATAGAACCTGCAGAACAAGTTTGCATTTGACTACTGCACAACCTAACAATCCAAGAGGATCAAATATGGATGCGATGATGGCAAGAATGCTTCTCTTAGTGACAAGATTAGGAGCTTCCTTCAAATTTATTTGAAACTGAAATTCATCAGACTTAGGGTGCCAAACAATACCTAGAGTCTTAACAGCTTCATCATTTGTAAGATTACAAGGCGAAGAGAGTTCTCTGTCTTCCAAGGGTACATTAGCAAGAGCTTCTGGACAATTTGACGTCCATTTTCTAAGATGGAACTGAGCACTGTCCAATACAGAAGTGATATCACATTGAAGTTGTTTAGCTTCTTCAACTAAATCTGCACCAGTCAATAGATCGTCAACATAGAAACAAGATCGAATGGTTTCTGAAGCAATGGGGTGAGAGTCTTTGCACTCATCAGCAAGTTGAACTAAGCACCTTGTAGCAAGAAAAGGAGCAGAACTGGTACCGTATGTAACAGTTGTTAGACGATAATCCTTTATTTCCTCATCAGCAGATTCACGCCAAACAATTTTCTGAAGATTTCGATGTTCAGGATGGACCAATACATCGATACATTTTTGCAATGTCAGCTGATAGGGCAACAATGTAAGTTCTGAATTTGAGGATAATGGACAACAAGTCAGGCTGGACAGTAGGTCCGACCATTAACATGGAATTCAAAGATATTCCGTTTGAAGATTCACAACTTCCATCAAATACAACTCTCAGTTTTGTTGTAGTACTAGAATCCTTCAATACGCAATGATGGGGCAAGTAAAAATCCAACGAATCAGAACTTTCAATGGGTGCACTTTCCATATGACCTAAGTCAATGTATTCATGCATGAAATCAACATACTTCTCCTTTAACTCTGGAGATTTCAAGAATCTTTTTTCAATTTGCTTAAGTCTTTTAATGGCATTACATTTAGACTCAGCCACAGGAGATACTTCTGAACGAATTGGAAGTTTGACAACAAATCTTCCGAGTTCATCTCTTTGAACATTATTTACAAAATGTTCTTCACAAGCTTTTTCTTCAGGAGTAAGAACTGGCTGCTGAAGTTCTTCAAGTTCCCAGAACTTTTGCAACTTTGAGTCAAGAGGGTCAAGTTTCACAAAATTAGTACAACGAGCCTTGACATTAGGTTTAACGCATGACTCAGGAAAAATACCTGACAGTACCCAACCAAATCTAGTGTTTAGTAATGTAGGATAATTGTCCCTACGCAAGGTATCACCAGACACAATTTCATAATAAACATCAGCTCCCAACAAAATGTCTATCGGTGAAGGTCGATTGAAACTAGTATCACTTAGAACAATATCAGTGGGAATGTTCCAAGTCGAACAATCAATTTTCTGAGCAGGTAGCGGACTTGTGATGGTGTCTACTACTGCACAATTCAAATTCAAGTTATAGTCTGATATCTGCGAGCATAAAACAAGATTGCAAGTGGAGCTTACAGGAGAAACGTTTGAATTACTTATGCCAACAATTGGTAAACGACAAGATTTTGTACCAATACCAAGACATTTGACAAGATTGGAGGTTACAAATGATAATTGACTCGCTGAGTCCAACAAGGCTTTAACCACTAAAACTTCTCCAGTTTTAGCTTTCACTCCAACACTAACCGTACTCAGCAAAACATTTGAGCCTAATCCTGAGATCACTTTCATTGCTGCAGGCGAGATGATTGCAGAACGATCAACATTTGAATTATTATTATTATTATTAGGATTTATTTGTTCTTTATGAACCAACAAGTTATGATTTCCGTTACATTTCGTGCACCTGGGTTGCTTACATTGTTTGGACATATGAGAAGTTGAAAAGCACAAGTAACAAAGTTTATTTTCTTTGACAAATTCACGACGGTGATCAATATTTGCTTGTTTAAACTTCCTACAATCGAGAATATTATGGTTGTCAAGTTTGCAAAATTTACAATTCAAGGAGGTACTGTTTTTAGCAATATGAAGTGCCTTTAGTTTAGGTTTGAAATCACGTTTGTGCTCAACCACAGTTTTGTTAGCTTCTGTTAATTCCAATGTCTGACATTTCCTTTCCAAGAATTCAATTAAATTGTCTAATGTCGGAATATCAGAGGAGGCAAATTTATTTTCCCATTCACTTCTGTGATTAACTTTGACTTTATTCAGAATTAATTCCTGCAACAAGATTTCATGAAGTGGAGTCTCCGCTTCCAAATTCTCAATGGCACTAAGATTAGATTTTACTTCATTTATCAATTTACGGTAGTCACTTGAAGTACCACTACTACAACTATGAAGATTAAGCAACTGTTTCACATGCTGCGAAACAATCAACCGTTTATTATTGTATCTTTCATCAATCAAATTCCAAGCAACCGAAAAATTACCATCACAAATGGTCAAATTACTTAATAACTCTTTGGGTTCACCTTGAAGTGAAGACAACAAATAATGCAACCTTTGCACATTGTCAATGCAAGTATTGTTGATAACTAAGCTTTCAAATGTGTTCTTGTATGTCAAGTATTTTGTCAAATCTCCCCTGAAACAAGGCAATTCTATGGGTGGGAGTTTCAAATTACTACTGCTTCGAGTGGAGTTATTCGAAATGACAGATGCATTACTAGGACTTGTGGGTCTTTCCCCAGCATCAATCAGATCTTGAATCCTACCGAATATTGCATAATATCTATTTTCAAATTCGTCATGCTCTTCAAAATGAGATTCACTAGATTTTGAGTCTAACTGACATTCTAAATATTCCTTAACATCATTGAATTCCTTCCAAATTTCCGGTAATTCATTTTGCCTGGCTATCAATTCATTTCTAGACAGCTCCTCACGGTTCAAGAACTTTTCAAGATGAGTTAATGATCTTTTTAGTAAGCCACGTTTTTGAATAGCCTTTGCTTCTGATTCAAACGACATGATGAATAATGTAACAATTGATTATTATTAATGAAAAACAAATTTCTATTAAAATGTACAACAGCGCAATAGCGAACAATTGAATATTTAATTAATTCAAGTCCGTCAAACAAGATTAACAAGCAAGTCAGTACTTCTTTGTTTCAGTATTAGAAGTAGGTTTTAGGATTTTAGACAGGATGTCTTCCCTAGTCAAGTTAGGACAAGCAAGACAAAAATGGAACAAACTTACAGTTGGTTGAATTATTGTATCACTAATGGCAACATCAGACAGCTCCATGAAGTCGTAGATTTTGTCCAAGATGTCTGGCAAGATTCCCAGAACGTGACGTCATCTGCGATGTAATGCTGCTGAATGTCTTTTCAAATTAACTTTCAAAGTACCAATAATTCAATTACAATCACTGATGTTTCAGCTCACAAAGTTTAAAGTTATTATTCAACGGGTACAGTTCCACAGTTTGCTAACCCTTCTGTGCTGTGATACGTTTTTAACAATGCAAGATGATGCAACACTTTACACGTGGTTCCATGTATTAGTAATACTGTTCGTAATTGTCTATTTTGCACAAATAATTCAAGAATATTCAAATGCAATATCTTCTTATTATTTATATTACACAAGATGTCAATGTTCAATGCACACGATGTCAATGTTCAATTACAATTACTGCTTGCAGCTTTCCCGCTTTTCAAACAAAGGTAGACGCTAGCTATGGCGGCAATGCAAGACAATGTCGTAATGTTCCAGTACAATTTAATTTCGCAGTATGCAAATTTCACAATCACAATGTTCCAAGTTCCACAAATTTCCAAACACGGCTGTCAATACCAAGAATTATCACGGCCGGTGGACCAAGAATTATGTTGTATTCAAGACAAGTTTTCAATTTGTAGTGGACTGTAAATGGTAGTTATAACGTCTGCCCAAGGATGCAAGGTTGGCTTCCGTTACACAATTGAACACAACACAACTGACAAACAAAGCAAGTCCTCTAGTAGGTTTATTTATAAAAACCTTGTATATTATATTGCACTATTAATGAACATAAAGAGATGATTGTAAAGTACTGCGAAACTGGTCAATCAAACAATCCAAGCAAGAACATCATCCCGTCCTTGTAGCTAGACATGCGACATCTTGTCTTCTCCCACGTCTTCCTGCTCAAGAGAGAGTTCCTAGTACCAACATGCAACACGAAACACACTACCGCGCAGGGTAGCCAACTTAGAGAAAAACTCTCAACAACCATGCATGTGGATACCTCTGAATAACCTGATAAATTTAGTAAATTTTGTAAATATTAATCATCTAGAAAAAATATTATTGTACAGTTGGTATGTTAGTGAATTTTTATAGTATCTCATAATGTATTATTGTATCTTATAATCTATCTAATTTGTTATAAATGTATTAATGTATGTTATGCTTGAATGTATGTTAATGCTTAATGTCCCATAGCATATATTTGCTCCGAGGACTAAACAATTAAACAATTAAACAATCATTAGAATTTAATTAAAACTTCTAATAGCATCAATCATGGGGTAAGACGTTCAGATCCTGTTTCTTCACTCTTTTTTAAAATATAATTTCCCCTGCATAAGCCTATATGAAAATGCAGGCACATTAAGTGTAGTAATAATAAATTAATTCATCATCTTGTTACTGTGGCAGTAAAATATTTATTTCTAGTACTGCCTCATGGATACATACCGTATTTACCCCCCAAAATATGTGGTCATCTTAGATTTGCAAAATAAGTTTTGTTGAGGTCAATGTTTTGCACTGGATAATGAACATTAAAATTACAACATAGTTGTAATTTCAATTTTAAATTTAGTTGCTTTTTCCAACATTATTATGATAGCAACAGGAAAACAAATTATACTTCTAAATTTTACCAACATACATCCCTGATTTCAGTGTATGTAACAATTTGTTGTGTTCAGTTGCATTGATACCAATTGAGGAGCGTTTTTTCAAAAGCCGATATCTACATGGATGACTCAGTGCCAGAGGTGACTAAGTGCCATCAAGAAAAGTGCTAATATTTGTGTGTATTGACCAGCAAAGATCGTATTCCATCTAAGCCAAACATGACAAACAGCCTTGCTGAATCAGTTACAGACAAAGTAATGGCTGCTAGTCATGTTTGGCGTAGATAAAATACAATCTTTGCTGGTCAATACACACAAATATTAGCACTTTTCTTGATGGCACTTAGTCACCTCTGGCACTGAGACATCCATGTAGATATCGGCTTTTGAAAAAAACGCTCTTCAATTACAATATACCAAAACTAGCAGAATCAAATAAAATATGCGGCAAAACAAATGACACTAAAGTTATTGCTCATCTGCTGTCCATGTTTGTCTAGCAACAAAGTATTTATTTATTGTACATATAACAGTCTGATGTATTGTGAATTCAGTAATGTATTCTTTTCTGTAATTATAATTTTCACAACAGACAAAAAGGTGTTTATGGGAACATTATTTCCAGTCATATGGAGTAGAACGCCAGAATGGGATGTTTGTTTCATGTTAAAGAACAGTACAAGGAGCGATTCAATAAGGAGGTACCAGATAACAGAACAATGTTAACTGGCATTCAGAAGTTCTGTCAGACAGGATCATTCTTGTGTCAACAAAAGGGGAAAACAGGGTGCCAAAGAACCATCATCACAAACGAGAATCATGGACAACTTTCCAGCAGTCCCAGTGTTGAAAAGTGGTTTGAGTGATAGGTCTATCCAGCGGGTCTTTAAAGAGCTGGGTGGATTCGCATATCGAATTCAAGTTGCTCAGCATCTAACAGAATGAGATCAGTGAGTTTGATTACAGTATTGCAGCCGAGTGTTGTCCAAGAAGTATCAGGATCCGCAAAGCAGATGCTAGTCATATTCACCTTGATGGCTAGATCACCGGACAAACAACTCATTTTTTAGGATTTGAATGGCCTGATATTATACAGAATCCACAGCACAATGTCGAGGATGCTGCATGGAATCCAAAAATAGTATACCAGGTTCACTACAGAAACCTCATTATTACCCCATTCTTGCAGGATTTGTGCTGCTTTGTCGCGCCAGGGATTTTCTGTTCCAACAACACTGGATGCAGCAAGATGGAGCTACAATGAGGGAATCACTTGCCCTTCTGAGCTGTCACTTTGGAGACTGCCTAATTTCTCGTGGAACTCCATTCCATACCCTTCCTGCTCCCCGGATCTCATGGCCCCAGATGCCTACTAAATAAGGGGCATGTTGAAAGGATCAGTTTTCAAGACAAATCACCTATCTACAAATATTCCTGAATTACTCTAGAAGATAATGTCATTTTTTGTGTCCCTGTAGAAACCTCTGTTCATGAACATATTCAATAACCTTCAGAAATGTTATGAACAATATGAGACATATGATGGTAAGCATTTTCATTGCACATTGTACAAACACATTTAAATAACATTTCAGTGTCATTTGTTTTGCTGCATACTATAGGAAGCTCCAAATAAAAACCATAATACGTACCCTGTCATCTAACACACTTGATACTAGGTAAGATACACAGCTGTAATTTTGTGACAATTTTACATCATCTTTAATCACATGTTTAGTTAAAAATAATTTTGTATACCTATTTAGATACTTTGTACATCTGTAGTATGTGTAAATCCTTTCCCTTCTGACCATACACCATGGTATGTCTTAATATTAGTGATCCATACATTTGTTCCCTACTCTATGTGTGTTGGCTTGTAAGTCCAGCGGAGGGAAAGTAGGTAATGCTCGCAAACAAATTTTGGGTGCATGCAATTGAATTTATAAGTCTTTCTAGGGATATATGATGGAAAAAGATTGAATACTACTGGTTGTAAGAATACTGAAATTGGACCAGGAGAGACCAATGTAGAAGTCCATGAAATTCGCAAGATGTGATTGTTCTCCATTCGACAAACATTTGCAGAATTTCATTTTACCACCCTCTACAACCCCCAAAATAGCACTTCTGAATTGCAAGTTAATGCAAATTTCACACACCGGTAAAAATAGAATTTCACATAATGTGAAAAGTAGAATTAATCCATTTTTAAATAATATTTTCATCATTTCCATCATTTCCTCGTGAAATTAACAGGAAATGAATACAAAATAGAAGAACATTTTCTCATGGAGAGGTAGAGCAACAATTTAAAATTTGAAAAGGAATATTCCCTAAGAATAAAACCACTTCCACAGACCTCTACAAATATGAGAATGTAA
Organism: Ectobius pallidus; assembly: GCA_964059195.1. Classification (NCBI taxonomy): domain Eukaryota; kingdom Metazoa; phylum Arthropoda; class Insecta; order Blattodea; family Ectobiidae; genus Ectobius; species Ectobius pallidus. Next base: position 170,524,419 of record CAXKWD010000001.1, read on the forward strand.
TCTGTAACATTTGTAAGACCTGCAGTATTTATTACTCACCTTTCAATAGGCACTGTTTGTGGTCTTCCCCCAACCAACTCATATAGGAACAGAAGAAATTTTTCAAATGTGTCAAAGAATGGCCAGTGAGACAACAGACATATGCACTTGTTGACATTTACTGTTTTATCATTGTCACGTGGTTGTAATTGCAATTCCTGATGCTGTTCAGATGTGAGACTGTCAGCAGATATTCTTTCATAGAATGTAATAGCCGATCCATATACCTGTAACAATAAATCCACTAATTGGCCCAACTGTTGTGGTGTTCAGTCAAGATTGAACACTTACATCAATAATACTTCTGTACCTGATCCACTTCTTTTCTTCATTACCTTATGTATTAAGATTGTACCTACAACTTTTGGGTACTTTTTCACAATAATTCATGAGAGAAGTATAAACTTTACATTCATCATAACTTAACTCATAATTATCTGGGCTGTCCGGGTGGCACTGCATTGATTGTTGGTGAGCCGTGTTGCTGTCTTCTTTAGGACTGGAAAGTGAATCTATAGTGAAAATGAATCACGGCGCCACCCAGGCAGCTGAGAAGTTATGACTCCGGCTAAGGAAGCCTAAGAATGTATAACTTAAAACTCATTCGGGTTTCAAATGATGACACTTACTGTAAAATCAGATTCTGGAAACTGTGACTAAAGAAATTAGAATACAGTGTTTGCCCACATAATAGATGCATATTTTTTCACAGATTTTTATAACAAAAAACTAGGGTGCATCTTTTATGCAAGGAAAAGTTTTAGTGAAGGAAAACATGCATTAAAAGATGTGTCAGCTAACGATCAATAGTGTACATATCGATATAGCGGCCTTGACTAATTTATATATTGTATATTACATATTACACATGTATATTACACATATGACAATCGACAGTTAGCAGTTGCATAAGCAGATGCACATTACTTATGCACATTACACTCAGAATTGTAAATATTCGTTCAGCGATTCTGTTACCGTGTTCTTCCGCGAATGTGACAACTTTCAGCCTAAAACTTGCAGTATAACTTGAATATTTCGGCCTGTTCTTATTCATTGTCCAAACATAGGTATATCAAACAACTGTCTACTGCGGATGTTCTAAGAATACTGCGATATTAATCACAATCATTGAGTATGAAAAGGTAAAGTCAGACTGAAAAATTTGATGCCATAGCCGGGATTTGAATCAGGATCTTTGGTTCTCTGTGCTGCTGCTCTTACCAACTGAGCTACCATAAGGACTGATTTTGCATCCAACAACATTATTAAACTCTATTTTTCCTTCCCGACCAATCAGAACTCTCCATTTAATGATTCCATTTTCTAATTTTCCTATTGGCCCACCACCCATTCTAGTATAACCAGTCTTTTCCTATATAAGAAACAGTTTTTTTTTCCCCCCAATACAGCTCACTTCTCCCAGAAAAGGCAGCGGAGATAGCTGCAGAAAGCTTGGAACCAAACCTCCAACTCACCCTGTTAGAAGCCCAAGAAACAATAATACAACTTCCATAAAATCAGAAATAATTTTTATCTTTTCTGGTTTTAATTATAATCTTCTATTTAATTTAGTAAAGAATATGTATGATTAATATACATCCTATTCCTGACCAATTAAATCAGTTGTTTTTCTAACTAACGGACCAGAATTTTTTATGATCAATGGTGTAATGTAGCAAAGTAAGTAAAGTGAAAATATTTTAGTGTCTTTAAGTGTCAATGAAACCACAATCTTTTGAATTTGGGGGAAGAGCCTTCAAGAAAATACACTACTGACAATCAAATTGTAAAATCTGTTCTAGATGCATAACATAATTTTAACAGTTCCAGTAAGTAGAAAAATAATTTACCTTTTCTGCAGCATCAGCTACAGTTAGCACAAAAGTGGAGAACACCGGCCTTGGCTGTGTAGCAGTGGCTGGCCAGCATTCTACCGACGAACCCATAGGCAGACAAAACATTGGCACAGTGGCAGGCAGTGGAAAGTTTTTGTGGTCTACATGTGGATATCGAGCCAAGATACCTGTCAATATATCAGCACAGTGTTATATGCAGTTATTATACAAAGTGATTACAGTTATTATACAAAGTCTTTTCAGTTAACAATTTATCAGTGCACATACTGATGGGGTGTAGCTATACAGAATATGTGAAAATACAGGCACTTCGATACTTCCCAAAGACACTATTAATGCAGTATCATACCATACCCGGTTTGAATCTAGGTCCCTCAATGTGAAACAAAAACACTGAAATATGTTATGCCATTTCTGAGCCTAAAGTCAAATGTCAAGCATTAGATACAGTTCTATTTTATAGCATCAGAAATAAAATACTTCTTCTAATGAAGAAGAAGGGGGAAACATCCCCATTATACTTGCGGCATTTCCCCTTTGGATGGCTATGCCTATGCGCTGCCTCAGATATTCAGTGGCACAAGGATCGTTAGTAATGGACTGCAGATGTTTGCCCAATTCATTAACGAAGGCTTTGGCTTCAGAGCACCAGGGACCAAAGGTTTCCACTGCGAAGACGACAAAGATGTAATTGTCCATTATAGCACGATATTTCGACCTAGTTAGCTGGACAGCGTATTCAGCAGCAGAACCAGCAAGTTTACAGGTGGAGGATAAATGGGATAGTGCTACTGTGTCTACACATGTTGCGCCCCACATCAAGGATTTGCCTTGTCTCCATGGAATTAGTGTCAACTGTCTGGGCGTTTACTGTCAGAGCAGCTGATTCCTACGGGTTCCAAGATAGCAGGAACACCAGCAGAAGTCAAAGCTCTTTTGAATATGTCATTCAAGGCATTAGATAGTAATTTAGTACAATAAGTTTTGTCTAATCGAGTGAATTTTATGTAGAAACTATTCAGATTTAATATTAATACTACAAAACTTCAAAGAAACCATAAAAAAAATCATGTTTATCTAAATATTGATCCACTTTGCTGAAGTTTTACAAGAAGATAGGGAGGTTTATAATGTCCCCCACTCTCATGTGGTTGGACACACTTGTGTAGGTCTTTTTTATCTTGATGATACACTTGTGGCTCATGTTTGGTGGAATGGCAGAAGGCCAAACAGGGAAATCAAGAGGAATAGTTGTTTACTTCCAGTTTGGAACACATGGGAATTCAATGGGGCAGGTTTTCGTTAATGCAGATTGCAGATTGAAAATATTGACAGACAGAGAACACAATGAGAGTCAATGTGGACAATATAGTAAATAGTGTTCTAGCATGTTCCCCCCTCAACCCCCCCCCCACCCCACCAAAAAAAAAATATTTCATAGATTCATGTACAGTAAACACCTTAATACATCTTATATTTTGTTCAAGGAGTAGCTCAAGAGTTTGGGACTGAGCAAATTACTGTCCTGAAAACAACAACATGACAACAATGATGGGTTTTTGGTTTTATGGTTAATTAACAATGGAGAGTCTATTATTTCTTAGGCCTGTGACTATCACTGGTGTGCCGGAATTCTGAACGCAGGAGATATTGTATAACTACAGATATGGGCACATGTAGAGAAAGCCAACTCCATATTGACTGTGCCACACAGTCTGACCTACAGCAATGACCAGCAATTGGACTCTCAATTATCATGGGAAGCTCATATTTCTGATCTTAGTGGATGACTCAATAAACTCTGCTTTACAGTTCATGTACTGAGTAATGTGTGCTCCTTAGAGATACTTAGAATATTTACTTCAGTTGTTTAGAGTCCTTAATCTGCTATGGAATCCCTTTCTGGGGATCTTCTGCAAAAGCATCTAAGATTTTTAAAATTAAAAAAAGAATATTAATTAAAAAAAGAATATTTATTAAAAACAATATTGCGAGTACCAATTAGAACACCTAGCAAACAATTTTTTGAAGAAATTCACGTACTAACTGTCCCCTCCATTTATATTCTAGAAACATAAAATTTCATACATAGAAACAAAAATTTTTTTTTTTTTAATTTAGAACTTCATAGTTATCATACAAGAACATCCAATGACCTCCATACTAATTGTCATACATTCACCAAAAGCTTACTCAGCACCTACACATGGGCATCCGTATTGTAATAAGTTACCACCATCTCTACTAAACTTAAGTACCAGTATTTTCAACAAGAAATTAAAATTAATGCTCTTAAAACATATGTTTCTTGATACAAATGATTTTATGACCTCCTGTCTCTCTCCATAGAAATAGCTGATATATGTACACAATTCTATTAACTCTTTGTATTCTTCTTGTTGGATATATTTTGTAAAGTGTAATTAATTAATCTTTGAATGTAAATTTTCTGTTATTATGACGAAGCCATGGATCATGTATCCCTAAGGTGAATAAAGAATTGAATTGAATTGAATATGATAACTATGATGATAACGATAGTAAAAATCAACATCAATAATATAATAAATGAATAAATTAATCCCAACTGTTATTTAGTTCAGAGACAAAATGCCAGTTACATGTATTTATGTTTTTATGTTTAATGTTTTTGTTTTACTTTCTTTTTTAGTTAAGCACATTATACACTCTATTTCTTTGTCTCTCCTCTTTCTTCACTTTGATATTTTTGAAACGGCACCCGAGCACGAGCAGTCTTGCTCATTCGGGTGTATTACTAAATACCTCTTGTAATATCTCTTGTAATAAATAAATAAATAAATAAATAAAATTAATAAACAGGAACATCAATTAGGGAGTGAACAATAGTCACATGATAACTACATGGTGGCATTTTAAGATTAACAAGGTCTTTTAAACCTCGCAGAAACTGGCACTTTCATGTACGAGATAACAATGTCTCGGATCTGAATAAAGAAAAGCAAGGAAATGAACAATCTAACTCTTCTATTTTCACATTATATTTCTGTTCCTGTTCCTTTGTTGTGTAATTGGTTTCTTAAGTACTGTAAACTTCCATCCATAGACAGCCTTGTGAAAGTTTCACTTCCACTTGTGTAACAGTCACTGTTTACACATGCTATTCTTACAATCCCAAGATTCCATTAATATTCTTAGAGCCTACAATTTATAAATTAAGTCTGAAGCAAGGAAAGTCTACAGAACAAAATTCAGACAAATTTTCAATATTTTTTTCTAAATCTCTGACTTTCAAAAATAGGCTAAAAGTGAGTTTCAGTTTTTATAGATTCAAGAATATGTGCTTATTTCATAATAAAACAAAATTTCCTTCAAAATTATGCATATGACCATAATGCCTTTTAATATTTTTGTACCCAACCCATATCTTAGCTATGATAACATATGTTTCCTGATACAAATGATTTTATGACCTCCTGTCTCTCTCCATAGAAATAGCTGATATATGTACATAATTCTTTTACTCTTTGTATTCTTCTTGTTGGATATATTTTGTAAAGTGTATTTAATTAATCTTTGAATGTAAATTTTCTGTTATTATGATGAAGCCATGGAACATGTATCCCTAAGTTGAATAAAGAATTGAATATGATAACTATATAAATAAATAAATATTTAACTAAATAAATAAATAAATAGGACAAGCATATTGTACCATTAAAAAAACAGGACACCTTAAGAGACAATAGTTCTAATGTAACTTTTGTCATTATTGTTGTTACTATTACTTACAGTGATATAAAAATAGATTTTTGCACAGTTTCAATCCGTTACACATGAATGAGGTAATTACAGCTATAATTTTGTGAGATTAACAAAAGAAAAACCGCAAGTTTTACACATATTACATTAAGAAAAATGTTTTGCCAGTATTAAGCAAGATGCTACTAACACATAATGGTAACAATTTATTAGGAACAAGAAATATTTGTCTGATAGACCCCACAGTCAAACTGTTTCCATCCTTGGATGACTGACTTTGCATTAACAAAGAGACTCGATGTTGTTAGAGAATATGCAGAGAAATATTGCACCATCTTCAAAAGTTCAGAACAACAGTCAATACTTTTTGATTAACAATGTTGCCACACCTGATTCGCAGACGAAATGAAATGTGAAGGAACCAGAAGGCTCTCCGGAAAGAAGATAAAATCGAGTTAATCGAGTGATACATCCATCTAATGAAATTTTATGGAACTGTCAGAATGAAATTTTCAGAGAAAATGAAATATTTATAAGGTGAAGAAACAAATTAGCTCATCTCGGGCATTAAATTTTTTTAGAAATCTGTCTGACATAACATTCAGAGCTTGAAAAGAGGGCATGTCTTGAAAAAAAAAAAACTAGAAGTATGGTAGCCCTAAGCTATGATTCAACAATTATGATGATATAGAAATAAAAAACTAGGCAGTGTAAAATATTCCCCTTACATTCTAGTGTAGAACTTTTAGAATATTTTCAACTCTATATATACTATTTCCAACTAAAGAATAAAGTAGATGTAAACAAACACACTGATATGTATTACTCCGCGACCACGTGTTCGTTGACAACATTGCAATCGACGCAATTTCAATGCAAGAGGAACTCGTTAATATTGATCAAAGTAAGCTAGCATCTACAGAAACAAAGCTGGATTTCTCAAATATTACATATGCCTACGTTTAAAATGCTAATGCATTGTAATATTTCAATGTCATAATGAAAATCTACCTACTGCAAAATGTATTAAAAACATTCAAGATCATAGTTTTTTCGCTACTATTTAACGGCTTTCCCTGCTTGTGCTTAACAACACGAGGTGGTGAGGCCCGATTAGCTTCAGCCATTGAACTGTAGTGCTGTCTTTTATTATATAATAGCTGTAGTAAGCTTGTATTCACCGTATGAATTAAACGTTGACCGTCTTCGAGGAATACATGACAAGTGACTGTGTTATGTTTTCATACCTTTGTTGTCTTCAGGCATGCGCCTCGCATTACATTAAACCGATAATATCAAATAATAATATTGGTATTGCTTAAATCGCATAGAAAGTGTTGCTACAAACTTGAGAAACGTGCTTAATTTAGTCCTACATCAAATACATTACTTACTTTTTATGTTTTGAAGAAACTACATTAATACTCGGAAGAAGACGACAAGCAAGAGCCTGAAGGATTGTGCGTCCAACTGCCAATCAGAACCCATCATATCACGTGGTTCTGTTTACATCTACTTTATTCTTTAGTTGGAACTAGTATAGGCCTACTGTAGTAACTGAACAGATAAAATCATTGCACTAGTTTATTATTTTGGTAACATTTAAAAACATATATAATTAGAACCAACCAAAATTATACAGTCAACCCTCGATATAATGCCCCTCTTTACAGTGCCACCCTCGCACTGCACCAATAAATGCAAGTGAACGGATCTTCTCCCATATAAAATTCCTAAGAAACCTCGTTACTGTGCCAATTCATTTAGTGCCAGTGAATATAAGACAAGATTTTTACAAAATATAGCTTGCAGGGATTTTTTTAGTTGCAGAATTCGGGAAAATTCAAATATAAGTCGCATCTTGGGATGGATATATCCCGCCCAACCCACCCTCGCCGCTGCAGTTTCACGATCTAGTGAATTCTTCTATCCTCGTATTATGAAGAAACTTGTGATTGGACGTTAGAGGTGTGACATCATACCGCAAGATGAGAGGTGACAGGCTGACAAACCTCCGGGAGATATAATATGCCACATTTTCAAGACCTACAAACAGTGTATCGTACATTATTCGAAAATGCAAGGGTGCTTCGCTATGGCTACCGCCCCTGCTTCGTGCACTTAACTATGTGGTTAGTGTTATGCATTATTTAGCTATATGTAGAGGTGGATACAAGCCACTTGCGACAATATAGAAGGACAGTGGGTAGAAGGCACTTGCGACAATATACAAGGAGAGCTGGTCACTCTGCTTTGCTCAGAAACAAAATACATCACACAGTCCGTGCAAATGTGAATATCAAATGGGCGGAGCTTAAGGGGCGACTTATATTTGAATTTTGCCCAGAATTCTTTCATAACTGGTGTGAATGTTAAGGAGATTATTAAGTAAACATACTGTACTGTATTTCCAAGAAGTGAGTGTGGTGGAATGAAGAAGCTATGTTTAAAAGTCGGGCAGACAGTCTGTGTGAGGGAGGAGCAGGTAGAAAGACCCTTCATACAACAAGACATCCCAAACTCTCACTTCTTTTAGTTCACTGTCCAATCAGCTGTTAAACACTACACTTACTCAGTTACAGTTAATCACTTACATGAGCCCACATGATTTTCAACCCCTTTGTGGGCTGTAGCACTGGACAAATATTGAAATAAATTGAGTTATTTTACAGTATTTTATTTTGTGCTAAAGCTCTCTATTTGCTTTTTATTCAAATTTTCTTTCCAACTACAGTTCAGTAAATTAATACAGCACTATATTATGCCATTTTTATTTTTAAAATTACATTTCGTTTCAGTGCCACTCTCGCTTTGTGCCACTAAATGTTAGAGAACGGATGGTGGCATTATGTCGAGGGTTGACTGTATTCTGAAATAATATTTTATGGCTTTAGGTTTATAACACACTTCATGGCTTTTACAATACAGGAGAAGGAAGGAGAGAAAAGGAAATGAAAGTTTCTTTTATCTGTTCATTACTCACAGCATTTTAAGGCAGAAAACTGAAAGTTGCTCACCTGGTTTGTAAGAGATAAGATTGGCCCGGTTCATAGACTTCTTGTAACAAAGATACACGTCGGAACCAACCTGAAAGAAAACACAATTCCCATGACCTTGAACCTTTCAACCATGACTTGTATCATGTTGATAATACCAGAATCTATTACATGAGTCAGAGTTCTTAATGTAGAACAAGCCAAACGCTTTACTATAAGTAGAAATAAGTTTGATATAAGTTAGATCTTCCCCTGATGCCTGTAACTTAATGTAAAATTCTTAACAATTACGACAGTCGATAATAATGAGACAAAAGAGAACGCCTTGAAGCAAAATTCCATGTTCAATCATTATTAGTAGGGCTCAGAAGTTTGGCAAAATGCCTTTTCTTTTTGTGGATATATTAAAGGGTTAAATACAGATAAAAAAGTTTCTTCACATTTAGGGGTAGTGGGACCAGTTCTTATTTGCTTTTTTTCCCTATTTTGGCTTCTGTTGTCTATTTTAAGGTTAAAAGTTTTTTTTTTTTTTTTCTATTTTGGATTGTTGACTTTTTTCTGTGATCATTTACACATTTTAAAAAGCATATAAAGACTTTCAATGTATGAAAGTGAGAAAATGTTACACAAATAATGAAATGACATATTCACATCACATAAATACTTATAGAGGATCTTGTTCCTTATAAATGCATTTACTTGTTTTCAAGGAATCAAAAAATTACCTCCTCAAATGATTCAACTAAGCTCTTTAAATAGCAGAACCTATTAAAGAAGTGCAGGAATATAGGGTATGGATAGGCCTACCAGGACTTGACTTTTAATAAATGCCTATTTTAATTATATTATTGCCCATTTATGGTATTTTAAGTTCCTTTTTGCCTGCCTACTTTAACCAAAATAAATGCCCTGAGTTCTGGGCTTTAATTATGAGAATAGTGAGTGACTGGTAAGAGAAATTATTCAGATGCAGTAATTTTTAAATAACATGTCAAAAGTGAACAGAGTTTTGATTATCTGAAAATTCACTGTAATGGAAATTAATATTTATATGAGGGTCATCCAGAAAGTAAAGGACGATTTGGCATAACTATATAATAATGAAAGATATCAACACAAAACTTTATTTACAAAGATATAGTACCTTACTCTATTTTTCAACATAATCGCCATTGCTGTCAAGGCATTTATTGCAGTGTGGTACCACTTTTTCAATGTCGATGTTATACTCTTCTACCGCCAAAGACCTGAGCCAGGATGTCACTGCCGCTTTGAGGTCTTCATCGGTTGGGAGCTCTTTTCCACTCAAAAAGTCCTCTAGTTTTGAAAACAAGTGAAAATCGCTGGGTGCCAGGTCAAGGCTGTAAGGATGATGTCCAAAAATTTTCCACTTAAAACGTTGAAGTTGTGACTGTATTTGAGCAGCCGAATAAGGCCAAGCGTTATCGTGAATCAAAGACACCTTTTCAGACAACTTTCCACATCTCTTGTTTTGGATAGTGCGTCAAAGCCGTAGAAGAGTTGCACAACAGGCTTCTGCATTTATTCCTTTCTTCTTGCAGAAATTCCAGGCTCAGGTTTTTGGCGGTAGAAGAGTATAATATCAGCACTGAAAACTGGTACCACGTTACAATAAATGCCTTGACAGCAATTGCGATTAAGATGAGAAATAGAGTAAGGTCCTGTATCTTTGTAAATAAAGTTTTGTGTTGATATCTTTCATTATTATTTAGTTACGACAAATTGTTCTTTACTTTCTGGACGACCCTCATATCACGGGCTTCTAATGAAGGCAGCCAGGCATTTCATTTCCAGACCAACGTAAAAGAAACATGTGAACTTTCTCAGATCTTGTAACAAGAAAAAGAGTTTTAGGGTCATGCGAATAGATAAATTCCAATGAATGCAGTTAGCCCAAAGAGAAAGTTTAGGCTCAAAATACTGAACGTATTAAGGTTTCATAGCAGACTAAAAACAAAAATGAACTAAACGAGTGAATGAACAGCCATGAATGAATAATACATAAATAAAAATACATTCAAATAAGGAAATGAACAACTATATTAAACCAAAATAAACTGACTGCCTCTATGGTCTAATGCTTAACATTGAAGATTCCTAACAGGGAGGCTTGAGTTCAATCCTGAATACCTACGGCAATATGTCTGAGCTGGGGCAACTGGAATGGAGTGCTTGTCTCGCATGAAAAGAATTACTGGGAGAAAGAAGTCTGAGGTTAGAAACCTGCCATTAATGATAGTAAGAGTCAGTGCATTGATTAAAACCCCCTTGCCTAATGATGACATCTACCATTGAATTCAAAAGATATATGGCAAGCTATATCCCTTCATGGAATGTATAATATATTGTTAATATATATTTTTTAATTACTGACCCATAATCTAAAGAAAAAGATAATTTAAAAGTGGGTATAAGAATTTTTTAATAATTTCGAACAAAATTCTTAAGGCTACAATGAAAGGATGGGATTGTAAAACAACCACAATTGTAAGATAAGGAAGTTAAAAGCAATACACTTACCATTCCCTTGTTGAGGTTCTTGTTTATCATGCAAAAGGCATGAGGTGCAACTTCTCCTTTGTTAGTGAGGATGACACAGATATCTGTCACTACAAGTTCATTGCATGGCATACTGGGAGGAGCTCGACGGTAGGTCACAAATGTTTTGGCTCCCGAGTTGTTCACATTTGCAACACGTCCACCTGGAGTTGTCATTACTACTTCAGAATCGGACATGATGCGCTCTTTTCCTTCATACATTACCCTGCAAAAGCACAGGAATATGATTTATATGAATTACAATAAGAAGTGGCATACCTGAACTTGAAAACTCAGATCAGACTGGAAATATATTTAGCATAATCATAATTGGTAATCATTAATAACAGAAATGGTAAATGGAATTTAATCTTATTATAATATAGTATAAAGCAGATAAAACACTTTAGCGTGGACACAAATAGTTAAAAACTAAAAAACTCAGGCTACGTTTCAATCCGCCCACCGGATCTTTCTCAAGCCAACTGACTCTGTCAGTGTTTTATCTGTTTTATACTATATTATAATATTTAATTGTGCGTGTGGAAAGTTTGGACCAACACCAATTATATATAATGGAATTTAATCAGTTCTGAGAGTTTGCACTCAGGTATCTTTCTAGTAAGTGTGTAAAATACAGTAATAGCCCAGTCAAATTAGATTTTTTGCTGCATTAAATCATGTAGTTCCAAATGTTTCAGGAATGTGTAGTGGGAGGTCCCCTGAAGAACGCCTAATGTTTTCCCGCCAATTTCAGGTGCCGCGGGGGGTGGGGGGGAGGCTCAAAGGTCCCTTTTTTCAGTTTTTGGCGCAAATATCGAAAATAGTGCATCGTACAGAAAATGTTATGGTATTCAAAATTAAAGCTTATTAAATTCCCGACAAAACGGTATATTCATATTTATCTTTATGTGTTACCGTCTCCGAGAATGAGCTGGCGAAAATGGAAATCCTGCAGAAAAATTTGTAGCGCCTCACGTTTTTCGTCAAACTCGCCCTTCCAATTCTTTAGTTTTCCGTTTTACAAGAAACTTGTAAGAAAAGAAGCTGTAGAGAATTACATGTTCTTCAAGAATATACATACATTTGATAATTTATCTTCACGTAGTCAAAATTTAGACCGTTTTTAAATTTCGGGCTCGATTTCGAGATTCCGCTAGTAAACTGCTCATCATTTTATTTCCGTTTTCAAGTGCTTTAATTCTCTATATCACGTTATTTATTTTTTATGTGAACATAAATGTTATTTATTATCCATATAACTAATATATATATATATATATAATAGCTAATAATGCAAAAGTAATAAAAGAGACTTACACAACCTAATTTCCGCTCACCCTTCCATCCTGTCACACATTAAAAGCTCTTCATACTCATATTCCTCATCGTACAACTCTTCAAAGTCCTCTTGAACGGGAGCATTGTTAGTGCAAGCACTGTGGCAATTGCCACAGACAGGTGAGCAGTGGATGCCGGCTTTCCGGCATCCACATCTCATACCGCAGCCTGTGGCACAATGACAAAATATGGAGTTGAGCACGCTGTCAGGTGCAATAGGGGCCTTGGTCTTAATAGGAGTCAGATATCCCCCATCTTCTCTTGTCCAACCCCAACGTTCAGGTTCGAGAGATTCATTTCCAAACCATGCTGGACCTGTAGAAACACTCTGCACGAGTGATGTAGAGCAGCATCTTTTGTAGGTGGCAATGAAGACAAGTTCGCTTTCATCTTGATTTGATGAAGCAAATGTACCTGTGGATAAAACACAATAGAATAGAATAGAATATTTATTTATCAAACAGCATGATTCAATGAAGTTAGTACATGCAATACAAAATGAAATGTACCTGTGATGATTGAGGTCATGCTCGTTGGGTGGGGCCTGATACATCAGTAGGAACATTTGTTCCCCAGCTTCAGCAATATCTCCTGGCGTGGATGTGGAGTCGTAAAACACTTCAGCGATGTTTTTGGTTTCGTTAGGAAACCGTTGGAAACATTTAAGTAAGGCTGCTTTACTTTTTCCATAAATCGCAGAAGTGGTATCGCATCCAGTGAAGCGATGGATAAACAGAATGTATGGGCTGAATGGCAAGGACTGAAGTTGTTGGGAGGAGTACAACCTGTCTTCTGTGTTGCCTCGTCCAGGCTTCATAAAAAACACATTCGTGTCTCGTGGTGTGAATGCCACGAGCAAGACGAGCAGGTCTATGTCTTCGCCAACTACCACCACAGTTGAATGAGAGGTATTTTCCAGTCCACACCTAACAACGCTGCAGTCAGCGTCTCCTTTGTCTATGATGACTTGTACACCTTTTGCGCCCAAGGCCTGCGCTAACATACATATCAGCTTGGTTTTGTTCCTTTCGTTGGAAAGGAAGTTTTCCTGCTGAACAGTAGCCACCATGTTCTCATCAAAGTCTATATCCACAGATGTTTTACTTGATGCCCTTCGATGTTGTTCGGCTCTTTTCGTGGAATTCGTGTCTTCGTAACCGTCAAAAACCACAGCAGAGTTGTAGCCGTAACGGTTGATCATGTAAGACACATATTGATTAGAATTAGAATTAGAATTGTTTTATTTTACCTGGTGGAATTAAGGCCATTAGGCCTTCTCTTCCATTCAACCAGGATTAATACAACTGAGCTTTACAATCTTACAATAAAATAAGTATGATACAAGTACAAAGTTACAAATACACAGGAACATGATTATGTTATTATCATTTACGACTTAGAACTAGTTCACTAGAGATAATACAATACATAAAAAAAATATGTTAAAATCATTTGCTACTTACTAAGATTTAAACTATTACTAAAATATTAACTATTACTAAGAAATATTATGTGAAAAGATTTAAACTATTACTAAAATATTAACTATTACTAAGAAATATGATGTGAAAAGATTTAAACTATTACTAAAATATTAACTATTACTAAGAAATATGATGTGAAAAGATTTAAACTATTACTAAAATATTAACTATTACTAAGAAATATAATGTGAAATAAAAATGAAAAGTTGTGAACAATTGGAAACGTTTTCAGTATTTAGATATGTGATGATTTATTGTTATTAATGTAAAACGAAGTCCCTAACTATGGCATCATTGGTCAGCTTACGCAAGAATTGCATTTGTGTTTGACAGTTCCTACAGTTCTCAGGTAAAGCATTCCAAGATCGCGACATGGAGACAACAAAGGAGCAAGAGTAATGGGTAGTTTTATGACGAGGGATACTTAGAATAGAGTTTCTTTGTGAGCGAGTACCGAGATCATGATGAGAAGATAACCGTTGAAAACGTTCATACAAATAAGTTGGTGTAGAGGACTTGAGGATGTTGAATAGTAGAGTGATGGAATGTGTCAATCGTCGTTCGTTTAGTCTAGCCCAGGACAGCATTTCAAAAGAGGGGGTGATCGCAGATGGAGGCGAACTTGGTGTTGTTGTTCCACTTTACTCTATGAAGGAGGAACCCTCCATCGATTACCGTGAAACTGTTCTTCAAGTTGACCATTTTATTGCTTGAAGGAAAGGCATCATAGAGAGCTGACTTTTTCGTTTTCCTCATGGTCGTCGAAAAGAGTCATGGGGTATGGGGCTAACTCACACTTCAACAGCTCCTCTACATCCTCTTTAGTTTTCTGGGTTATTATGGTCCTCTGGAAAATCATTAAAGGCTCGATCACCACCACTCCGTTTTCCAGTTTGACAGTGTTGCTCATAGCAGCCAATGGGACTACTGCGTTCTTCTTACACTGCTTCATTTCTGCGAAGGTCATTCCAACAGAAGTTTCCATTGTACGGGTTCCGATTTTCATTGCTTGTTGATGTTATTGGTTCCTATTACTCCGGTTGAAAGGGACATCAAAGAATCGCGTACAGAAAATGGCGGGTGATCAGCCAACCACTGAGCAAGTTTCCTTCTGTCTTGGTCATTTCTGCTAACTCGTGATGCTCGAAAGTCGACATGCTGTTCTCCACTCACAGAATGGACGCCGGCAAACTGCTCTAATGAAGAACATATGGCTGTAGCTGTGCGTCCCCTACAACCCATTTTGCCAACACAGAATCACTCATGCCTCTCCCTCGTGTAAGTCCACCTTCACTTTTCATGTCACGCATCAGTGTCACTTCAATTGCCATATCAGACCACAGTCTTACCAACATTTGGAAATAGTAGTATTTTAGTTAAAACAGTCGTACACTAACTATGTATACTACGTCGATTATGTAAACAATAAATAATGTAGGCCTACATAAAAGTTCACATTTTATACATGCTAGTATAAAGGCTCTCATGCATAGGCCTATACATATATATATGTATATATATTAGTTATATGGGTAATAAATACCATTTATGTTTACATAAACAATACATAAAGTGATAAAGAGAGTTAAAGCACTTGAAAACGGAAATAAAATGATGGGCAGTTTACTAGCGGAATCTCGAAATCGACCCCGAAATTTAAAAACGGTCTAACTTTTGACTACGTGAAGATAAATTATCAAATGTATGTATATTCTTGAAGAACATGTAATTCTCTACAACTTCTTTTCTTACAAGTTTCTTGTAAAATGGAAAACTAAAGATTTGGAAGGGCGAGTTCGACGAAAAACGTGAGGCGCTACAAATTTTTCTGCAGTTTTTCCATTTTCGCCGGCTCATTCTCGGAGACGGTAACATATAAAGATAAATATGAATATACCGTTTTGTCGGGAATTTAATAAGCTTTAATTTTGTATACCGTAACATTTTCTGTACGATGCACTATTTGCGAGATTTGCGCCAAAAACTGAAAAAAGGGACCTTTGAGCCTCCCCCCCACCCCCCGCGGCACCTAAAATTGGCGGGAAAACATTAGGCGTTCTTCAGGGGACCTCCCACTACACATTCCTGAAACATTTGGAACTACATGATTTTTTGCAGCAAAACCATGTATTTTTATCTAATTTGACTGGGCTATAACTTTTTACAGAATGCAGTGCTTTGATGAAATAACTGGATGAAAAACTGACAGTCTGTATCGTTGAGTTGTGCATTTTAGATATCTCACATATCTATAAATTAGAAGTAATGCTTCTAATTTGATGTGATTTGAAATTTGAATAGTGAAATTGTTTATAAACCAATTGTTTATAACATTATGGACACATAATAATAATAATAATAATAATGATGATAATAATAATGACAATAATAATAATAATAATAATAATAACAACAATCAGTGCTTTTTTTGCTGGAAATACACAGAGGTACGCATACCCCTTAAAGATTTTTCCAGTTTCATATAGGAGAAAATCATCCATTTCCACAATTTTAAAATCTGGTGAAATTTGTACCAAACAAACTATAAAGAATTTTATCATAGGTAACACACATAGTTCTTTTTTTCTGGGAGTACACGGGGGTTTGCATTCCCGTTAAAGATTTTTCAAGGTTCATATAGGAGAAAATCATTAAATTCCACAATTTTGAAATCTGGAGAAATTAGTGCCAAAAAAAGTAACAAAAGTGATTATATGCATAGTGCATTAAAGTAGCTGTTTTAGTGTTATGTTCGTTATCTATACCATGATTCTTTAGAGGTGGGGCCTGACATTAGCACTGCAATTGGGAAAACAAGTAAGCGCTACATCACAATTGCAATGGTAACCAAGACTACGTACTCTACATTACCATGTGCAATAGTATATTGCGATACAAGTGCCGTAAGGCACGTTTACGGGTCGAGGAAACAGATTGAAAACCCGAGGCTGTAAGTTTTCGAGACCCGTAAATGCCTTTACGGCCCGTGTGTTGCATGCTATTTTTTGCACGACGGTTACTTATATCAATTTAATAATATTAATTGTGATATTACCTGAAAATATTATGTGTATACATTCTTGAAGAGAGATGTTTATTTCAGAAAGTGATTCGCATGTGTTTGTTGTTATGGGAACCGAATATTTGTCCTGGGGGCCTTGTTCATAAAGGCGTGTATTATGAAGTGTATCGTAATGAATTATGACGTAGCGCAAGGACCGTAAGTAATTTAACCTCATCGCAACGGCCTTAGCAACACGATTGTGTGGGAATGTCAACTTACGATCCATGTAAACAACTTTCGTAAGTAACACTTACTAGCTAAGGAGTGCAAAAAAGAGTTTTTTGTATCCCTCTAAAGAGGACCAAAGATCATGTACCCGTATGTGTTGTACAGACTGGCTCCGAATACAAAGGACTATCTTCCAGTCGTATAACCTTATGCACATTGTGTGCGATTCTTTCATTCTAGATAAGTGGCTAAATCTGGCAATGTTCTATCAACTCAAAAGCAAAAGTACTCCTTAAATTCTTATTAGAAAAATAAAAATAAATAAACAATAATAATAATAATAATAATAATAATAATAATAATAATAATACCAACAATAATAAAATGTTGGTAAGATTTATTAGTAATAAATCGACTGTCCTCTAATGAGGCTGATCCCATGGATCCAGAATACACGCATTTACACAATTTCAACATTGCTATGTGAAAAATGTACAGAAAGAGAGTGAAATCATGACAAAATTAAGAGAAGCACAATTCACATTTAAACACTGACAATTCCTAATATTGGCTACCGGAACTAATATATTACATGAATATATATATATATATATATATGCTTAAACTGGCTACCATGAATGCTTACCCTATGTCAACTAGAGGTAGTCTATCTTGACCTCTACGATAACACAGAAAAACTTCAGGACTTCTCAAACTCCCATGGTTCAAATCTGCATCAAAACCTGAAAATAAAATAATCCAACTGTATATCCATCTCTAGGATGAAAGAAAATGTATGTTCAAAAAAATTAAGTATGACTTAGAGCAAGTTGTTTATTAAATTTACACTGACCATAGGCCATAGTGCCGCCAGAAGGATTATGCCAATTGAAAATTCCCAATGACATCATCGGGGATCAAATTCGCAACCTTCCGATTTGTAGTGCAGTGCATCAACCACTATGCCATGGGCCTGCTTTCACCAGTACTTTAATCTATTTATTTGGGCAATGGTTGCAAAAATGAAATCCATAGGCCTAACTGTTCGTATGTAATATGACGTATTCTACATCCTTGAGCTTCATTCAACACACAATCGCTTCTCAGCAGGTACACAGGCAAGTGTAGGTGAAAATATGAAGCATTATTTTCAAGTAGAATAAAATAAAAACATTGTTAGAGTGTGTGTATGTACAAGACTGATTCATTTCAGATGTTGAAAGTTGGCTTACCAACAGGCTATTTTTTAATGTAACATGTTTCCAAAAGAATTTACATATTGTACAAAATATTTTACCAATGCTACTTTAAAACGTATTTTCACAAAATAGTTGTTCAAGCAAAAAAATAGTTTCAACAGGAACTAGCTACTAGCCTAATTCTGAAAATAATGTTATCGTCATTTAATTAATTTAGTCTAGCTGTATTGTAAATTCTGTTATTTCTTGACCTAATTCCTGCATTACCGAGCACAAAAATAGGTTGCTGTTTCATCAGCACTCTAAAAAAGGAATTTATTTGCACAGTTTTAAAGGTTCTTTAAGTAGTTTTTGATGCGAACACTCCCACTCAACAGATGGCTAATGAACATTGTGTCCACTGTGCTAGTGGACATTTTGAACAATGGAAACACAGTCGAGTGAGCGGTATTTATTTCTTGAGAGTATTTGTGAATAGTGAAAGTTGTTTTTATTTTTCATTAATAATATTAAGGATATAGTGAAAATATACACAAATAATATATGCGGCATATCTGATAGAATGCCAGCACTGTACAGAATGGAGCAATAAAAATACAGTGTTTTGCAGATGACAAGCTGTTTGTCCTTCTCCTGCATAGATACGCGGTCCAATCAGAGACGGCAAGACGGAGGGAAGACTCATACTGCTAGCGGCACTTCATTAGCTCGTACACGTGATTGGCGGCGAAGGAAAACGCTTCTCATTTGAAAAATACTGTAGTTGAAGTATTAAAGCTATTCTGGTATATTTTACTTAATTTATCAACATAATAAAACAAAAATTTATATTATCCATTACAAATCACACAGTAAAAAATTACAGAAACAATATGTACATTTGTGTATTTTTTTAATTAATATGGCTATTATTTGCTTTATTTAGTACATAAATAATTCCATTGCTAGATGAACAGTGCCAATCTACGGTATATTGCTCAAATAGTCTATAATTTTGCTCAAATCCACCCCCTGAATAATAGCGGCAACCAATTTAACCAATTTACTCCTTCCTCAACAATACTGAAGGACTAACAGATGAGCTGAATATATTATTTGTGTAGATACCCTTTAATATTGACAATGTATAGTAAAATCAACTTTAATTATATTACTTTGAAAGAAGTAACAAATTTAAAAGAAAAATAATATGAATAGTAATAATTGTGATAATTTTACAGTGACTTCACTTTATAATAATACATGATTAAAAGATTATAATCAATGGGACTTGTACCCTGGTCTACAAATCGGTAGCTCCACGCCTTCGCAAGGAGTTAACTGCAACACAATGCACTTTACTGCAATAAGAGTTACTTCTCTACAATGGAACAACACCAATTTAGACAATCGAGAAAATTTTGAAAACAGGAGACTATTAGTATACTAAACCACTTACCACTTTAAACTACTCTAAGTGACCTTTCAGTACACCAAACCTCAATTAAATCGGTGATATTCAGAGTTTCCTTGTAAGCAGTGAAGGAAGTGAGAAAAATCCAGAGGTGGTATGCTATCACAAATTTTTTCCCTAACATACCTCAATTCAAAAAAGCACATTCCCTTCTTTACACGATAATTATGTGGTATGCAGCATATGTGATGTCCACTTGATGATGTTTTTAATTAACTTCCTTCATGAGTAACACCCTGCTTTATAGATGATTGCCAAGTAGGAAACAACAGAAGACTAAACCATCATGTACTGTCGATTGATTGACAGACCTTTATTTCACGGAAACTACCAATAACAGCAGTGGGTGTCGGCATGCTGACCACATGCCCCCAATCCTGCCATCTGTGGTAGATGAGCAGCGGTCGGGTGGTAGACCAAGGATGCAGAGCCATTGAGTTTAGTTTATTTACTTCAATAAAGATATTTTTAAAGAATTTAAGACTTATTTAAACAATATAAAAGTCACAACATTTTGTTACCGAGAAATATTTTTAAGACATAGAAACTAGTGGTGTAGTCATTAAGAATGCAACAAAGACCATCATAAGTTATAGGGACATTGGCTACCGATGAAAGCGTACGAGTTGGTGAATAACCATGAAAAGTAATCATTATATTACAACTCAAAGGAACATTCAACAATTTGTAATAAATAGCCATTGATTTGAAGTGACGGTATGCTATTTCACCATTGCAACCAGTGCTGGTATGCCATTGGACCTTTAAAACCTGACGGTATTCCATACCGGTGCATACCGCCTCACTTCCCTCACTGCTTGTAAGTACATCATATGGTTTACACTGAAAACATGAATGATTTCAGCAAAGAACTAGAAGACTGGAAAATTAAGAAATTTTAATAAGCAGAGAGAAATTAATGAGATCAGAACAAAGACAAAACAGTACACAGAACATTCCCTTTTCATACTTGGGTTAAGGATTTAATTAATCAATTAATTCAGACCACAAAGACAAGAACTTCCCAGCAACAAATCAGGATTTTTTAAAACAATGATTGTGAAAGAATTTACATCAGCCAACTTAAAAGAAACCTTAGAGTTCAGGAACATTTCCAAAATATAAAATACAAGCAAACAAAAATTAGCCATAACAGCCACACTTCTGGGAACAGGGCCATTATATAGATTCAGATGCCAAACTTTTGAAACATGTGGAAGCACAACTAGAATTTACAGTAGGCCTACAAAAAAAATTATTCAATTAAAAAAATTAGTGGTAACATTTCCAATGGTAATATCAATATCAGAGTTTCAGTAAAGACTGCAGTGCTCCTTCTTCCCTCATCATAGTTTGCTAATATTCTATGCATCATTAATTCCAAGTCACTCACCATTCATGGTTATGTAACTATTCTATGTTAATACCTATCCAAATAACTGAGATTGTTACTGTGATCTAATATTTGTCCTTCACTACTTTTTGGTTCCACCTGAAGGTTTTTACTTGTAAGAATCAGCTTCTTTAAATAAATTTTAAAAAAATTGCCTGTCACTAAATATAAATGACTTTGCAGCATGCTAACCTGTTTTTATAAATATAATTTAGCCTCTTAAATACTGCCTTGACCTATTACAATAAAAGATCAAACAATATTATTTCGTCAAGTTTTTCATATATATAAGTACAGAGGCAACAACTGACCTTGAAATAGACAAGTGCTCATTATGTTCCACTGTATATTCATCCCAGAATACTAACTACACATTCCGTATGACAAACCATTAATTACCAACACTTCTTTGCCACTATTAAAAATAGTTTCTAAACATAGCTTCCACAACAGATATGGTCACTTAACAGCCCATATGATCTTCAAATAGGCCTATAAAGACTTTGTAAGATTACTTATTTGCAGATTCTTATAAGAAGTATGGTGTGGCCCAAAGAAAAGGTAACCGAAATACTTTAGTGAGTGAAGAATTTATTTGTGGGATTCAAAAGTTATATGAAGGAATAAAAATGTGTGTAATTTGTGAAAAAATTAACTTTGGAGTCTATTGATCAACAATTAGATAACGGCAGGGATGCAAATTAAGTCCAATACTGTTCAATTTATTTATAGATGATATTTTGGAAGAGTGGAAAAATATAACCCACTTTGTCTGGAAATTGGAAAAAAAGACAAATTCCTGGTCTGTTATATGCTGATGACCTGGTAGTTGGGGCAGTGACAATAACAGAGCTACAATGGGAAATTGATGAAATTAGCAAATTCTGTTCAGAATAGTTTAAGAATAAATATTAAAAAATCAAAGGTAATGGCATTCAAAAAAGGTTTTAACTGAGGAAGCAGGAGAAGTGGTGTATGAACGGAGAGCTTTTGGATGTAGTAATTTGGCTATGTGGGGAAATGTGAGGGCATCAAAGGAGTAGTTGAAAGTTGACGTTGTGCATAGGATGTTTTGTAGTGAATGATAGTAGAAAAAATTTTGAAATATTGGTATTAAAATATAAATTTGGAGAATAACACAATAAAAGAATGTATGACATACTTAAATGAAATTAGGAGGCACGATAATTGGGTGGAAAAAATTAAAAGGATACTGGAAGAAATTGGAAGGGAGGATATCTGGCAACGAGGAGTAGGTAATAGGACGGATTTTTAAGAGAATAAGAAAAATAATGGAGGACACAGAAAAAAAAGAGATTTGGGCTAGCTTTGTAAACAAAAATTCTTTGAGTTCATAGAATAATCAAAACAAAGGGTAACCGAGCGAGATGCCAAGATGGTCTTGGACTCGCTTTCAGGAGGTCTCAGGTTCAAATCCAGTGACTGGCCAATTTGACATGGGTTTTTTTCATGGTTTCCCCAGTCGTGAAAGGCAAATGCCAAATTGGATTTTACATACCATGAATCATCCTCACCATTTCCTCCTATATCATAGGCATTTAAATTAATATCAGTTGAAATTTACTCCATAAAATACACTAATAGAAAATAACTGACAATCAATAGTTCCATGTAGACCCAGATCCCGAACTCCTGATATGGCTAAAAGGAGTATAAATATCGCTTTAAAAAAAGGAGTGGGGAAGGGAGAAATATGTGGATTGTTGGGATAAGAGGAATACAGGAAGAGAGGAATACAGGAATACGTATGTGAGAACAGGGGTGATATTTCTGAAACGGTTCAGGAAAGGCAAAGAAGGTTGTGTGTTGTGCAGTAAAGAGGAAGCAATATCACACTACTTAACAGAATCATCCATAGAATATAGGAGTTAACGCATGAGGGGATTTATAAGGGATAGTACTGGATTTATAAGTAAGATAATATGTCAAGTGGAAGTAGATAACTATGCATGTAGTTGTGTGTAAATAAAATTCTATTCTACTCTACTTAAGTAAGCATTTAACTTGTTTACCTTTTTATTGGGCCACCCTGTAATACCTACTTCCATCAAGAATGTAATTTTGAATTAACCTTCTCATTCAGTTTATTTACATTATTTTGAATTATTGAGCCTCATATCTCACAAACCACCAAATATTTGATAAATGAACAGTCATGCTTTATAAACAGTGATATTCTGACAAAACATAACTTCAAAATTTAAGGGCCTGATATAATACAGAATTTCTAATGTAAAGATTTATTGTGGTTTTTAAATTTTCAAGCATGTTGTAAAATTAAAGCTACAGATCGTCAAATAATTTTTATCCAATAACCAGATGCTTTTAATCGCTTATTTGATTGGTTAATTAAACTTTATTTTATTTAAAACAAGATCCAATTTAATCAAAACAATAAATACAATACAAATCTCTTCAGTTATGAAAGTCAATACTTTATTATTTATTTATTATTATTATTATTATTTTTTTATATATATATTTTTTAAAGAAATAATGGTACAATCAAATATTAATTTGCTGTGAGCATCAAGAAAGATGCTATAGACCATATAAAATATGATTAATTACCAGTAAATACAATCAACAGAAATACAACAGAATAATTTTAAAGGTAGACCTAAGAATGAAAGTACAATAGTGTGATATTGCTTCCTCTTTACTGCACAACACACAACCTTCTTTGCCTTTCCTTAACCTTTGTACACTACAATACCATACGAAGAATTAAATACAAATAAAGTACAAAGTAATATGAATTGTTGAGATTTGAAAATTTTGGACTGTGGAAGGATGTTAACAACAGAGGATACTAAGTGTACGGTATTAAATTTTCAAGGATAGCTATATTTGTAGCTGTATCAAATTATTCATGGATAGCCATACGTAAAGGTATATTTCATTGCTATAATATTTATGAAACCGGTATGTACGGTATGTCTTTTCCATAAGTTGGTAAAGTCAATAGACATTTAAGCCACATGTAAAGAAGAAAATGTATTTAGTACAGTTTCAACCACTATAATGATCACCCACAAGTTCTAAGGTATTTATCCCAAAGCAAAGCTTTGTGTGTGCATTTAACAATAATATTTATTGACTTCACTGTGTTATTTCCAATATTAGTTATCATTTGTGTGAGTATATCAGTAGGTCACATTCATGTAACTATTGATGTTCTACTTTTTTCTATTTTTGATATGTTTATGCCATTTATTAATTTCAACTCATATTAAATTTTTAATGAACATAATACAGGATGAAATAGCAGTTGTAAATCATGGTAAGAAAATATCAAATTCGGCATTTGCCTTTATGACGGGGGAAACCATGAAAAAAACAAAGTTAAATTGATACATAAGTTTTCTTTGTGTATTCTTGGTTGTTATGTTGATGGTACAATTATTGCAAGTGCTGAAAGAAAGGCCTATTCCCTGTGATTTTTATGACCGTGAAAAATGTAACATTTAGCAAGGCAATATGAATTTTATAATTTCCAATTTTTATCAACCTGACTATCATACAGGCCCATTTGATAATCATATACAACTTTTCCATGAGATGGATAACAAAGTTGGTACCAATGGATTGGCATAAAGATTTTCCCTACTAGTGCAATAATGTGCAATTTTTACTTTGTGTGCTTTGTGTTAGGAGTTCTACTTTTAATTCAAGCATTTTAATTCAAGAAATGTTATTTTCAGTATTTACATCCCTTGCCTGTTTCAAATCACATTCAAATCAAGCAACTGGATCAAAAGTTAGTTAACTAATTTAATCCAACGGTGAATGGAAACATCAGCATGTTTTATGGTTCCTGTTGATGACAAATAGTGGACTTCTTCAATTTAGTTCTCTTAGTATGATACCAAAGCTGATCATACGTAATGGTGGTGTTTTTCTTTAAATTTCATACAGTATTCTTGAACTGGAATATTAAGTTAAAATTTTAATTTAAAAATTTACTTTACTAACATGCCTTTGGAATACGACAGAAATAATAACAGACATAAAGCTTAACGAAATAATTCCAGGCACATACCTTGGGCTAACAATTTCTATTTTCAAAATAAAAATATTAAGTACTTACCAGTGGGTGTTTGCTCTATCATAGTGAAGCCTGGAGGAATATCTTCCCCCAGGCCAGGAAATATCACCGCCACATCTGTGATGGGAGCCTGATTGTGGGTTGCCTTAAGATGAGCCCCATCTCGAGAGAAATCTCCAAGGGGTTCTGGCTGGTCAGGTAGACCAGCAACTACAAAGTAATCTCCTACACGACGTTCATCCATGATGACAGGAACCAGAATGTAACTTCATTGTTAAGATTATCTCCTCAAAGGCATAAGTAGTTATCTGCAAGTTTAAAAATGAACATTTTTTATCTGTGCAAGTAACATTTTACGGTTAATTGTCCTCACACATGCCAAGAACTAGTGAGTTGGTTGTTGAACCATCATACTTTCAAAACCAATGTTCCAAAGCTCCTTTGGCAAGCATAGCCACGGAGTGAAACAGGTAATTTTACCCTATATTTTTCGTTCACTCTTTTTAAGGTGGCAAATGAAAATACTACTTATGTTTTTAAACTTTTTTTCTAATTCTCGTACCATAGGTAAAAAAATTAATTTAACTAAACATGATTTTGATGTTTAAGCTTGGCGAACTGAACTGTATGGTAAGGAGATATAATGATTCTTGATACAAAATAAAATGATTATAAGCACCATTATAACCAGCACCTGGATTCAGATGACCTGTCATCTTTATTGATGCTTCATAGACATTGCCAACTTGTAGATAAATCCTAATCATGGCCATTGTTCTTCTGCAAGCCCTGCTTAATGAATCGATGTGGAGCTTAACTCAGAGATAGATTACAAAAATGAATTCTTTTCTGCATATTATAATTGCAATTATCACTGATTAAACAAAGCATTCTGGCACTTTGTTACTTTGTACTGATTTTATTTTTGTTACTTTTGTTAATTTTGTTAATTTTGTTCATATTGTTATTTTTGTTCGTTTTGTTATTTTTGTTCATATTGTTATTTTTGTTCATTTTGTTATTTTTGTTCATTTTGTTATTTTTGTTCATTTTGTTACTTTATTATTTTTTGTTATTTTTGTTCTTTTTGTTCATTTTATATTTGTTCACACTGTTATTTTTGTTAATATTGTTATTTTGTTCATTTTGTTCATATTGTTATTTTTGTTCATTTTGTTATTTTTGTTCTTTTTGTTATTTTTTGTTCATTTTGTTCTTTTTGTTCATTTTATTTTTGTTCATATTGTTATTTTTGTTCACTTAGTTATTAAGTGCCAGTATGGTACTTTATGAGCTCGTATGCGGGATGGGAAAATGTCTGCTCGTCCATCTGTGTGTCTGTATGTGCAATAACTCAAATATGCATTATCAGATTTTCATGAAACTTGGTATACGCATTTATAATGTCAATGGCAAGAAGCCTATTTATTTTGAACCAAATCGGTTGACCAGTACCGGGGAATGACTAATTAAAGGTCACATGCTTTTTAAATGGGAATTCATGACTATAATACATTGCTGCGTTGCTAATCATTGAGGGCCTTGACTCCAATGCAGTCAGATGTTTATTTTGTTGAGCAAGTTGAAATGAGTGCTACATGAATACTGTTATAAACAGAAGAAATATAATTTTAGTTTCCATACTGTCCAAAACACAACGTGAAAAATTTATTTATACAGGGTGTCCATCAAGTAATGCTGAAGAAATTCCCGACTTAATCCCTGATTTTCATTGATCATTTCAGAAATTCCCGACCAAAATATGATTATGAAGCACTTTCTAATAACTGTGTAAGAAAAATTATAGGATTATACATACTTTAAATAAGAAAAACTTTTAGTAACAAAAGTAATTGCAAACAATAATTACTTAGGCTATAACAGATACAAAAGTAAGGAACAGTAAAATAAATTAAATATACCTCCATATAGGCCTATTATTGTCTAGAAGTCTTTTTGATCCCACTTATTTTTTCTTCAGCAACTTAATTTGTTCATCTAGAGCAGCTGCAGCTTTTTCAAACTCTAAGAGTAGTTTTCTTTTCTTCTCTTCTAGTTCTTATCTTCAGCTTTGCAATTTTTCGAATTTTCCCGGATATTTTAACAAATTCATTGACTTTTCCCGGATTTTCCCGACCTTATAAAATTCCCGGCCTTTTCCCGGATTCCCGGCTTTTCCCGACCAGTGGACACCCTGTTATATCTCTGTTCTAATATGACAAATTAAAATTCCAATGTAGATAGGTACAATATGAATGGTATCCTCAATGTACTTATTGTTAAGAAATTTTTCTTGCATATTCAGGGAAACAAAGAATAAGATACATAGCACACCACACTTATAACTGGAATTAATTCCATTTCACTACCAGTATACTTCATTGCTAATTGAGCTAAATATACGTTTGGGATGGCAACGCTATTATCAAACAGATGATAAAAAGATAGTCTACTGAAACAACTCTTCCCTGAAGAACTTACTTCTCCACAAATCTGCATATTTTAGCAGAGTTATAGGAAATAAAATTCCAAACCAATTTAACCAAATAAAATTGTATTTCAGACCAGGACAGCAGCTCATTTATGACCCAATTATGTATGCAATGCAAACAATCTTATTGTGAAATACATAACTTCCTCTGCCAAAATAAAAGTTTTGCCTCACACTATAATTTAATGAACAACATTCTCTTCATGTAAATTGATTGTAAAAATGAAGAGAATTAAAAACGAAAGGAATGCAAACTGATTGTAAAAATGAAGACAATGTCCTTACTGCACGCATCCCCAAGGATAAAAAACTCAAACAAAATCTGATTAATGCAATCATGCAACTTTCTACGGTACCCTAAGCATGCCTTTCTTACTTCACATTCAGGTATAGAATAAGAAGCCATATTGTAAAGATTGCGTATTCATTTGTTTCAACCTGATGCAAAGCTTTATTGATCACCAGAGATTCAATAAAGAGTGTGTGTCTTATAACTACCCTTTAGAGGATGGAGATGGAGATGAAGATGGGATGGAGTTAGCACAGAATAGGGTTGAATGGCGGTATCAGGTAACCAATGAACCTCCAATTCCATAAAATAGATCATATTCCTTTAGCTTAGGGTGACCAGATTTATGAACTTAATACAGGACACTTGACAAAATTTAATTTGAAAAAAAAAAAAACAACAACAACAACAACAACAACAGGACACTTGGATAACAAAGAGTGCAAGCGTTCCTTCTTTGTCTTGCAGTTACAATTTAAGATTAGATAACTTATTGCTATAAATGAGACTTTGTTGTCATCAAATATCGCCATTCTGAATTAAAAGCAGTCTTATAGATTCAAGCTTTACCAATCTTTTTATGACTGAAATTACATTTACAACTGCCAACAATGAAAGTTGTTAAAAATAATAATCTGTCATATTATAGACGTAGGATATTTGAAGAAATTAAATCTGATACATTGAACAGACATTCAGGGCCGTAGCTAGGCGGTGGCGAGATGGGCCCCCGCCAAGGGTGCAGGTATAAAGAGGGCGCAAAATTAACCATGAAAAATCCCACCTTCTTTTTAAGACTGGTGCAATTTATCAAGCAATAAAAATTCCAAGTTAATGGAAGAAATCTTTCAGGTTATTAAAAATTACCGCACGTCAACTATCTGCAGTATTGTGCCGATTGTCTACAAACAAAAAGCAGTCATGCAACGTTCTTTAATTAACACGTTTCTTATTGACAGAGTATGATAACATAAATCATAAACAGCATGGAAAGATATAACTACAATAAAAATTAAAATGTACGTTATTATTCAGATGAAAGTGGTTCAACATTCGGAAAAAAAAAAAAACTTTTAACACGTTTCTTATTGACAGAGTATGATAACATAAATCATAAACAGTATGGAAAGATATAACTACAATAAAAATTAAAATGTACGTATTTTTCAAATGAAAGTGGTTCAACATTAAAAAAAAAAAACTTTTACCTATATTAATGTGTTAAACATTTTAGTAGGCCTCAGGCCTATTATGTAGGCCTACTTTACTTTTGTTATTAGATTTTATGTTTCATTATTTTTAAGTAGTTCAATCGCCTGAAAATAAAGTCCAACACTTTTCATTTTCAAACTGAGGTTTAGGTTTTCTTTGATAACTGTTTTTATATTAAAATAATAAACAGTTTTGTATAAATTAAAAAAATAACTGTTCAGTATTGGAGGGCGCAGATTTGTCAAACTCGCAAAGGGCGCAGAAGGACCTTGATACGGCCCTGCAGACATTTGTTGCAAGTTTTGGAAAAAACAGGCCATTTGGCATCCCGTTAAAAATTTGTTGGGACACCGGGACAGTTAATGAAAAAAAAGGACAGTCCCGTTTAAAACGGGACGTCTGGTCATCCTACTTTAGCTTGCTTAAGAATTGTCTATTGCCATTGAGTAAGTCGAGTGTATTACTATACAACTACAGAAAAGAACCTGCACGTGGAACAAAGCTGTGCTTGCTGCACTTCTTTTTATTGAAACACAGTTCCATTCTGCGCAGGTCCTTTCTAGCTTGTGGACCTATAGTGCCACACGTGGAGTTTTGGTAAGAAGATATTTAAGAAAGATTTGTGGCACTAAGTAAAAGGTACACTGGGGAGAACTTAATAGTAAAGGGGCAATTCCAGAAAAAAGTCAACCAGGACATGGATTTCTAAAAATGAATCTAATTAGAAAGTAAAACCATATTTATGTAGGGGAAGGATTATATTTCACAGGAATATTTTGTTTTTTGAAGATATATTTTATTTAGTGCAGTTAGGAACTCATGGAAAAAGAACCTCTTTTACACAAAGTATGTGACTGAATTTCTCCACCACTGTCATTGATAATTTTCTTTCAAATAAAGGTAAAAAACTTAACAATTAATCATAGAATTAGTATCTGGCATTCATTAAGATTCTTTAAATGCATTTATACATGTATTTTAAAAAGGTTTTATGTATTTTAATTAATAGTGGATGTTTCTGTGCATTAGGCATGTAATTCCGTCACGAAAACGGACATTTTTCTCTGTTACTATTAAAGTAATGGCAGTAGGTGGGAGAAAATTTGTATGCAAAGCTAGTTTTGCCTGCTTTACAACCAGGCCATATGATTTGTTTCACAGGATTACATTTAAATCAATATTTAGGGTCGTGACGGAATTACATAACCAGTTTCACACACTGAGCCTCTTACTAATAAACAGTGCTTAACATGAACTTAGTTAGTGTAAATTGAAAAAAAGGTATGTAATACTAAAATAAGAATAATAGGCATACTGGAACTTTATTAGGCACAGAAAATTATCTGTAATATTTTATTGGTTTATTTGGAGTATCAATTTCTTCAGTGACCGCAATGGGTAAACAGCACCAGAACATCAGCGTGAGTGCAGGAAAAGAAAAAAGAATGCAGGATTACATGGAGAAATGAAAAAGACAGAGAGCAGAAAGCAATTAAAAGAAGCATCTATGAACCATCTTCAACTCAATAACTAAGATGACTACAGTGTTTTGCAGATGACAAACAATTAGTCCTTCTCCTGCTTAGATACACAGTCCAATCAGAGGTGGCGAGACGGAGGGGAGACTCTTACTGCTGGCAACACTTCGTTCGCTCTTACACTTGATTGGCGGTGAAGGAAATTGCTTCTCATTTGAAAAACACTGTAATTACATAGCAGTCCAGAAATTGAGAAGTAAGAAAAAAGAAGAACGTAGAAATACTGTAGAAGTTCCCTCAACTAGTGGCCATTTTGCTTCACCACATTCTCCATACAAATCAAGACAATCCTTTTGAAAAGCTGTGATAAAGGCTCTGAATGCCCCCCCCCCCCCCCCCCGCAAGTCCACAAAAGTGCTCATCTGTGGTCAAGCATTTAACCAAGGATTTAACTCCAATTACAGACAAAACTGAAAACCTCAATCAGTAGGTTGTCAAACTGTACTAGCCCTTTTCAATCTTGATCATATAAGTTGGATGTGCCCAGGAAGTAAAGATTTTATATATAAAATAAAAGAGAATCTAGAAAGACTTAAGTCCAAAAAAGGTACATGTTGATGACTCTCAACGAAGCAAATGCCTTATTCTCTGAAACTCATACCAAAATAAGTGTGGATTTCTTTATTTTGCAGTTTGCAAAGGTTATGAAAGATGGAATCAAGTCAAAGGCGTTTCACATTTCGGAGACATTCATCATGTTAGAGTAATTGATCTGTACAAAATTTCTACCAAACTGTACAAATCCAAAGAATATTGCGATAGCCTATACATTATTTCATAAGCGTAACTGATAAACAGGAAGATCATTCCGATGAAGGCCAGGTATATACAATTGTGATTTTGTGCATGCCACTTATGCTGGGAAAAAGCAAACATGTTTTTTGTAGCTCAAATAACCTCCACAGATCCACACAATGATATGTTTGAAGTTCTTAAAGATGATAAAGGAATTAGCTTTCTATTTCATGGACAAAAAAATAGATGTTGGTTTACATGCCAGTAAAAAAGGAAAAAAGTGAAGTGTTCCCTATTAAAGGCCATAGAGGCCCAGAGGGTTCCAGGATGTTGAGGCTCCCAGATTTTTAAACAATCTGCACATGAAAGTGGTAAAGTTGCACTGGCCGCCTTTACCCCCAGGATTGCTCCTGGTACTAGTTTCTGTTGGAGGCTGAGTCGACCCCAGGGCAATAGTGCCATATGCCAGTGACCTGCAGAAATTACCTGAACAACCAGTATTTCAAATAAGAGGATGTCGTAGTCATGTTTCCACCAAAGTGCCATGGGTGAATAATGTTAAACAAGCCAGATACTGAAAATAATTATATATTTTAATATTCTTTATATATATGCAACCTGTTCCTATTTTATTTTGTTTAATAATGTTAAAAACTCATTTAAGTGTTAATTAGTTATAGACAGTCTACAATCTTACTGAATGGTATGAGTACTGTTCAATTACACAAATTTTAATTTCACAGGAAAATTTGAAATTCCGTCACGTAATTCCGTCACGTAATTCCGTCACACTCATTCATTCGTTAATGGTATCTAAATAAAAAGATGTAATTAGTTTAGAATTTAATCACATAAACTACAGCGCTTCTAGTTTAGAATATGTAAATAAAGTTCCTCAATCCTTAGAGTTCACAGAGTTTCAGAAGGTTTCACGCTATGGTTTGTATGTGGTTGACTTTTTGTAATTCCGTCACAAATATTAAAAACATTTTTTCCTTTCTAAAAATTGTTTAAATCCAGTAAACTTATATATACCTAGAAGCGTCCATACATCACCTATCAACACACAAAGAATCACTTTCTCTCATAAACACAGCTCAACATATCTGTAAGGACTATGGCGAAAAAGACATGCACTTTGTAATTCCATCACAAATGGAATGGCCCAAAGATATTAAATGCTGCAGATGAAGCTTGGTAACAAGATCTACGTAAAAGGTGCAATGGGGAGAACTTACTACTAAAGATATTAAAATTTATACTGTTCATACACTCATAAATGATTACTGAATTGTATAGAAAAATGATACGCAGGCCATGATCCCATGAAAGGATGTAGAATTATGAAGTAGTGCACAAGGAGAGGAATCATATGTTATGGAACAAATAAGTTACTGGAGCAATTGGCCAAAAACTCCTTGAATAAAAGAATGCCCACTACATATCAAGAAATACGAGGTGTGTATAAAAAGTACTGTGAATGTTATGAGAAAACGAACAATACAGACGATACACACAAATTTTCTTTTTTTACCCTTCAAAATAGTAGCTACAATACACTTTTGACAATGTTCATACAGCTTATGGAAACCGTCAGCAAAGGCCTCTATAGGAATCACTCGGAGATTGGCTGTCACACGATCTTAGATGGCTGCCAAGTTCGTAAAATGATGGTGGGAGCAGTGTCCTTGCTAATTCCCAATTTTGTAGTGTCAGTCGCCAATCTTGTTTTAGAATTTTTTGCACTTTCTCGATCATTTTTGGCGTTCAACTTAACGATGGCCGACCCTAACGTGGCTCATACTCAGTCATTTCCAGAAATGTTCGAGAAAGTGCAAAAAATTTGAACACAAGATCAGCGATAGACACTACAAAATTGGGAATTAGCAAGGACACTGCTCACACCATCATTTTGTGGACTTGGCAGTCATCCAAGATCGTGTGACAGCCATTCTGCGAGCGATTCCTAAAAAGGCCTTTGCTGACGGTTTCCAGAAGCTGTACGAACGTTGTCAAAAGTGTATTGTAGCAGATGGCAACTGTTTGAAGGGTAATAAAGAAGATTCATATCATCTACATTGTTCGTTCTCTCATAAGAGTCACTGAACTTTTTAGATACACCTCGTATGGATAAAGGAGCTCGCAAACTCCAAACTCTGGAAAACAATTCAGAAAAACTCTATGTAATATTCATAGACTATGCCAAGGCATTCGATCTCATCAATCAGAAGATCATTATCTTCAAACTGGAATCACTAATTGGGAAGACGTTGCTAACCAGACTAATTTTGAACATCATGGTGGAAAACTACGTGCAATTAGACAACAGAGTCAAAAAATCAACAAGGATAAGGCAATCGAATGGGGTCTACAAGAGGACCTGATGAATCCACTGTTACTCAACATCATCATGCATGATCTCAAATAAAGCATCCATACAGAGGCTAGGATATACAAATGTATGCTGATGATATGGCACTAGCGTCCAAGAATATACAGTAATGGATCTCCAAATAACACTGGCCTACCGTAAGTTATATACATTCAGCACACATTTTTACTTCCATAATGCCCCATCCATCTAAAGTATTATAAGGAAGGCAGTGACCGCCATTACGACACGGGACGCTAATGTTGAAGATTACCGCCAATGATAAAATGTAACAAAGTCAAGAACTACAGCACGCATTGTTACACATGTATAAGTGATCCAAGTTACCACCGAACTAGGGAACAGATTTGCACTCGAATCTAATGCGCAACCCAATTTTAAATTCTACAAATGGACAAAAAAGTCTGCATTAGATTTGAGTAAACACAGTACAATCATATAACAATAGGGTACCAGGACGAAACTGGGCCCATATTAAAAATACAAATTATATCACCCACTGCACTGCATTTCATGGCTCAGACATATCCCATACAACAATGAGCTGCAATACCAACATAGAGAAGTTTCTCCTCAAGGGGATATGGAGGTAGGTAGCAAAAGGCAGAGATAAAATTGTTGCCATGACAACATAGGGGGAGGAGCCTAACGTGTAGCAGATTCTTGGCTTTTGCCAATGTTATTAGTGCAGTTCCGAAACTCTTATCTTATCGTCTTCTGTCCAGAAATATAAAAATAAAAAATTTATAAGACTATTTTCCTGCTGGTTGTACTACGGTATACAGATGTGAGACTTGTACTATATGGATGTGAGAGATAGTCTTCGGGAAGAACATAATCTGAGTGTGTTCGAAAACAGGGTGCTTAGAAAAATATTTGGGCCTAAAAGAGATGAAAATGGGGACTTGAGAAAACTGCATAACAACGATCTTCATATCCTGTACTCTTCACCGGATATAGTAAAGGTAATTAAATCATGGAGGATGAAATGGGCTGGACATGTTACACACATGGGGAGGAAAGATATCTAAAAAAATTTAATGGTAGACCCGAAGGGAAAAGACCACTTGGAAGACCTAGACGTAGGTGGGAGAACATTTTAGGATAGATTTATGGGAAGTAGAATTTGTGAGGGATGGTTGGCTGGAGTTAGCACAGAATAGGGTTGAATGGCAGGCTTAGGTAAGCGCAGAATAGGGTTGAATGGCAGGCTCAGGTAACCGCAGCAATGAACCTTCGGGTTCCATAAAATAGATAATATTCCTTTAGCTTGTTGAGGAATTGTCTATTGCCATTGAGTAAGTAAGTAAATAAGTATAATGCTATTAGTAAAGCAATGTGAAAAAATAGTTTTAAGTTGTGTGCTAGTACCCTCCCATCAACTCACTAAAAGGGATATGTTAAGTATGAAAATTACCCTTGCACCATATAAAAAATACAATACCATACAATCATCAGAGCTTTTTTAGCATTACAAAATGACTCATGCTACGGTTATTTCTCATGAATTACGAGGGTGTAACAATAAATAACCAGACTAATTTTGTAATTAACACACAATGGCTTTATTTCATTCAAATTTACTTGCAAACTTTCGAAGTATTCTCAGTCTGTTGAAATAC
This sequence comes from Ectobius pallidus, assembly GCA_964059195.1. Lineage (NCBI taxonomy): Eukaryota > Metazoa > Arthropoda > Insecta > Blattodea > Ectobiidae > Ectobius > Ectobius pallidus. Next base: position 170,560,063 of record CAXKWD010000001.1, read on the forward strand.
AACTATTCCAACGATTTACCCACTGTTCGAAACACTCACTGAACCCCTTTTTTTTTATAGTCTGTTTAGTATACCCATGACAACATTGTTCAACTCCATCACTTTGAAAATTGCGACCAAGTAGCTCCTTTTTCACTTTAAGGAAAAGGTGAAAATCACAAGGTGTGAGATCTGGAAAATATAGTGCATGAGGCATGATCTCAATGCCCAATTCTTCAATGACAGCTTGAGTTGCACGCGCTTGATGAACTGGCGAATTGTCTTTGTGCAAGATCCATGCTGCCCTGGCAAGATCTGGTTCCTAAAGACAAATTCATTATATCTGCAACCTTCGCAATTGTTATGCGATGATCTTCTTGCACAGTTGCGTCAATTGTGTTGATGTTAACTTCCGTTTTTGCTGTTACAGGTCTTCCAGGGCATGAAGAATCTTTAAGGTCTTCATAACCATCTTCGAAACGTTTGTACCACTCAAAGACTTGTGTTCTGCCTAAAGCATGGTCTCTTTATATGCTTGCTGCACCATTTCTAAGGTTTCTGAAGGAGATTTGTCTAGAAGAACACAAAACTTTACCGATGGGCATTGCTGCAATTTCAGTTCCATGTTGGGTACAGTAAACACTACCTGCGATATCCGGGTGTAACTTCTAACTGAATCGTTCTGCATGACTGGGATTCACAGCACTGCTAGACAAAGGATTCACCTTTCTGCGGCTAGCAGCAGTTTCGCTCCAGGGCGGCTTATTTAAATACAATTACATCAGTCCGGTTATTTATTGATACACCCTCGTACAGCTGTCTAAACTTAAATAATAAATTTTCCCTTCACCACAATCACTTGTGACCTAGTTATGATGCTAGTGGTAAGTTACCGTGTTCAAGAATTGGTTGATCCATAAAATTTACAGTTATGAATAGGTCCCAAATAGGTAGGTAAGGTGAAAAGAAGGTGAGAGAAGAAAGGAGAAAAATTATTTAATTTTTTCCCCGCTTCACCTTTCGCATAGCTAGTGTGCTAGTAGTTCAAATGCCGCCCCTAGGTGTCTCACTGTTTCCCCACCCTAATCCCCTTCTTCCCACCCAGGTCCTGTTAGTGAGTTTATAGGAGGGGCCTAGTGCACGACCTAAAAGTGATTCCCCCCCAATTCCTAACCGTAGGCCTACATTTTTTGCATCAACTGGTAAATTATTTGTAACTAGCAGCTTAACAACTATGCCAGGGAAAAAATAGTTTTAGGCCGCGCACTAGGCTCCTCCCACCAACTCTCTAATGGTACCCGCCTGGGAAGGAGGGGTTTAGGGTGAGGAGTATTTTGTGTATTTTTGGTATGGTGCAAAGGTAATTTTCATAATATTTTAGTTATTTTGTGTATTTTTGATATGGTGCAAGGGTAATTTTCATAATATTTTTAGTTAGGCCTACTTTGTCTATTTTTGATATGGTGCAAGGGTAATTTTCATTATAGCCTTGTGTATTTTTTATATGGTGCAAGGTCATTTTCGTAATATTTACTTTGTGCACTTTTGATATGGTGCAAGGGTCATTTTTGTAATATTTCTTTATTTTGCATATTTTTAATATGGTGTAGGACTAAGGGTTATTTTTGTAACGCTGTGATTTTGTATATTTTTATACGTAGGCCTACATATGAGGAAGAGTACAATATTGAGTTGCTGTATAGGCATTGAGCAAGTACATAGCCGTGATAGGAGATGTAGGGGAAGCAAACAGTGGCACGTGCATTGGCTCAGAAGCAAGGGGCAGCAGGGGAAGCGAGCCGGCGGGCAGAGCTTGCCTGCACGACCTAAATCTATCTTTTGCCCTATGCAACGAGTGATTGCCAAGCAGCGAAGTGAAAATTCATCAATTTAAGTTTAGAGAGCTTTAATACATAACATCATGTGTCAGGTCCTGAGTAATGCTAAGAGGCTCTGGTGACTGTATTTTTGATATGGTTCAAAAGTCATTTTTGTAATGTATTGTAATTAGAGTATATGATAGGGTACAACAGTAAGCTGCAGTGCCAGCATTGAGCAGGTTCTTTCCCATGCAAGGTGCATGCAAGGCAACCAGGGGAAGTAGGGAAAACAGCAAGAGGAGTAGAGCTTCAGGGCTGCGTGACCTAAAACGATCTCCTAGTGCCGTATTATTAGGGAGGCAGTGATATTAGTTACGCTGAAGTAGAAGTTTACCCCCAGGAGTCTACAATGTAAGGGTCTATTGTAGCTAAACTTTCAGTTACAATGCACTTTGTCCACTAAGATGCAATCTAAGGGAGTAAAGTAACCAGTAACAACTCAGTACGGTACTCTGGCTGAATATTACTTAGTTTGCAAATATTTCACAAAATCGTCACCTGAATGCTAGAAGGCAGTTTAGCCTACATGTTTATGTGATGACACAATAACTAATTGTAATACCTAAAACACACCTAGAACTTAAGAGGCAACTAGCTATAGCATTAGTCATTGCCTGGGTGACTGACCGTGACAGATATTCTCTAGGTTAACCTCTGTTTCGTAAGGGAGTGATCAACTTACATGGAAATGCTGTCAAACTGCCTGCAGCGTTAGTTGACTAATATTATTGAAAAGAATTTCCAAAAACATTCTGGGCTCACGATCTTGCACGTACCATTTGCACTAGGCAAAGTTAGATAAACAGAAGAGCCCAATATTCGCACCTTACTTGTTGCATACTGAATAAACACTTCATTCTTCATTGGCAGGTTAGGATATGGAGTTTTGTACCTTTTTGAAGTGGTTATTATCCGACATTTCTCCAGATGAATCAACGGTGACTAATGTAATGCAGCAGCGTACTATCAATGTCTTGAGTTAGATTCTCTTTCGCATTTAAACACTGAATTAAACTGTACTATGAACATGGCCATCACAAAGTTTCATACAAACAAACCTTTTTTAACCAAATAAAATTTCCTTAGTATCGGTACTTTATTCATATATAGTTCTGCACAAACACACAACTTGAAAATAATGCTTACAGATAGTTAATTCTCACATAATCCTGGACATCTTAAAATCCAGTGACACTAAAAAAAATATTTGCGCCTCATTTCACTATTCAACCTTGTCATTGCAGCCATGTTTTGTCTGACCCTGCAGACCAATCAAATCCAAGTACCATTTATGACGTTTAATCAGACAAGACCCTTGGAATGTCGATTCTTCTTCCACCTTTGCATTCTTCCTAGACAAGCAATAGAGTTCTATCCTCTCTGGTAACTGCCTTTTTCCTTTGTCTTCATACGGCCAATAAAAGCACAGACAGCCGCCACCATATTTGAATCATTGGGAGTAGATCACAGAGTACTGTTCCATCTTATTACATCATTATTCCTATCCACTCTTGAATATGGCATTATTTCATTTACTAGTATATCTTCTCAAGCCCACAGAAAATACCATTCCTTGCTTTACAGTATATTTAAACTGATATTTTGCATAAACGGCAATCCATCACTTGAGCGTCTTAAGGACAGAATTCCCATATTTCAGATGTAAAGACCATTAATTACGCAGCCCAATTTTTTACTCATACTCACAACCATTTACAACCAAAACTGCAATATCTACAACAATTAATCTTATCCCATCCAGTTCGTAGATCCTTTCCAATCGAAAACTTAGCACTACTAGTATCAACTTACCGACAGTTTATATCACACCCCGGTTCACCCAAGATACTTAATAGAACGCAAACCCCCTCCCTCTAGTCTCATGATAGATGTTACCTCTTTCACAAAAGACATTTATCCACCAGCATTTTACTTTAGAGAATACATTGACAAACTTAACACAGATAGTCCATACCACATATACTTTATAGACTGTTCAAAAAGGAAAGAGAACACTGGAGCGGCCTTTCACAATGGGACAAACATGTATGGTCAAAATTGGAAACTGTACCAGCAAACATCTATTTTCTCAGCGGAAAATATAGCACTTTATACAGCCCTCAAAGATGCCCACCACCTATCATACCCAAATATTCTCATATTTACAAACAACCAAGGGATTCTCAAAGACAAGTCCTTCCATATATATCAGATTCATACATTCGATCCTACATACTCTACATCAGAAAGGATGCAAAGTTCAGCTCTTATGGGTCCCTTCCCACTCGGGAATAGAAGGCAATGAGATGGTAGACCAACTTGCAAAATTAGCATGTCATAAAGAACAAATCTCCGCCAACAAATATTGCCTATGTCTTAAAAGAAAGGATGAAAACACATTATTCAATCAATCACGGTCTGGAAGGGGGAAAAACAGTCATTATAAGGAAATTTCTACAAAAAGACAAACATGAACCCCATTCGGCCATAGTTTATTACCACCATTCAAAATTTTGCACGGCATTAGTTCCGATGTATTAACACATCAATCAACCTGAATCCCCGCCACTTTGCGAGTGTGGGGAACAATAGATCATGTTCTTTGGATGTGGTAGATGTATACAACAATTAGCCATCCTTATAAAAGATATCCATCATCATCAACCACCAGGACCTATTAGGATGGACATCTTCTTACGCAACATTCGGTATCGATAGTGAGAGCTCTGTTTCGTTACATCACAAAAACAAAAATTAAAAATGTAAGGCCACCTGTACTCCACCGACTCATCCTTTCAGTCCGTCTCATGTGGGACAGGATTCACTTCAAGGGTGGGATACAGAAGCAATTTTTCAGACCAGCAATGGCAGTAGCTTCTAGAAACAAATACGAAAGAGGAAGCTCTAAATTCCTTTCAGGACGGAATTTTTTCTCCCCCCATTTTCATTATATTGTCACACTGATAATTGGAAAAATTTAACAACTGAGTGGCGTACTTCATATTCAGAAGAATGGGTCTTTAAAGTAAGCTATTACTTTGCAACAAAACGCCCATTTTCAGGAATGTATTGCATTGAAAGTTGGTGACCCATCATAAGATACTCTCTACAATCCATTTCAGTATTCTCAATCTTCAACATATTGTAGTTAGCCCACCATTCAATTAGTCTTCTCAGTCACCTGGTCAGCCAACACTGCTGGTATTCCGTGCATGGCTTTTTGCCCTTCAACTTTACCTCCTGCTGCCAACGTGAATTTTGTACATTAAAGTTACAATATCTTTTCTGGCATAGTAACAACGTCATGTGGCAGGAAGAATGCATCACTTTTTACATAACACCACATACTACACTAAAAATATATGAACACTTCTCATTTTGTGTAAATTGACTACCAGGGAGGTGTCCGGTTTCGGACACTTTATTGGTCCTTGCATCACTGGCTATACAGCACTTCTTGGTGTTCTGTAAAGCGAAAGAATAAACATCAGGGAAGCTTGTTTGGACTATCCCAGACACATACTGTATTCAACTTGAACAGGGAAACTAAATGGGCACTCAATACAAAACGTGCTACTGTAAAAGCTCGATTAACAACTTTCCCATTCATGTGAGTTTCAAGAAGGTGATCTCAATTATGTTATAGTTAGAAACAATTAGCCTATTTAATACAACCACTGATGAATACAATGAGGTTCGATCTCGGTTGGAAGTAGATGACACAAAGGATACCCACGATGATGATAGAATAGCACTCGAACAATTATATTTTATAGATAATGTGTATTGCCATAATTGTAATACAGCAAGTGGGAAGGAAACTTTTAATTTCAGTCACATGACCTCAATGTGGGGCATTGATATGATAATCAAGTTCCTGCTAGCAAGGTCAAATGAAGAATGACTTTCATTGCTATATTCTGCATTTTATTTGACCACCAGGATAGCAGCCAGTTAGGGAACAGAAAATCACCAAGTTTGAGATTTGGTTGCACTGTCATTGTAGAAAGATGTAAAAAGTGTGTTCCCTTTACAGGCCATAGGGTTCCAGGAGTTTGAGACTCCTGAATTTTTAGATATTCAATACATGAAGGTGATAAAGTTATCAGTCTTATGCACCACCCACTTTTACCCCAGAATTGCTCCTGGTACTCATTTCGGTTATAGGCAGAGTCAACCCCATGGCCATAGTCACCAGAAGAATTGGCCAATTGAAAAATCCTATCTTCGACCTTCTTGTTTGTAGCAGTGCAATTGTGCCACAGCATATCCTGAGAAAAGATGGCCCTTATTTTTCACAGGGTTAATTGTTAGGGGCATGACATAGACAAACGTAAGTTGAAATTATAAGAGTTAACCATCATTTGTGCTGGATTAATTGTTAGGGGCATAACACTTAAAGAACGTAAGTTCAAATGATGGGAAGGGAACCATCACATTTTACTACACTTACAAACAACTTGCTGAAGATATGGAACCAGGGCTACAAAACATGCTCTGTATATGAAGTAGGTAACTGCCGTATCTTATCTGTCCATTCTATGAGCTCTCACTATCGATACCGAATGTTGCGTAAGAAGATGTCCATACTTATAGGTCCTGGTGGATGATGATGGATATCTTTTATAAGGATGGCTAATTGTTGTATACATCTACTACATCCAAAGAACATGATTTATTGTTCCCCACACTCACAAAGTGGCGGGGATTCAGGTTGATTGATGTGTTAATACATCAGAACTAATGCCGTGCAAAACTTTGAATGGTAGTAATAAACTATGGCCAAATGGTGTGATGTTGTATGATTGCCCTATGTCACAAGGATCCATGAGTGTAAAAAAAAAAAAAAATAAACGGTGGTCATTTGGATGACCGTTGTTCTACTGTACTTCTAAAATGATAAAATTCGCTTTAAAATATATGCAGTGCTAACCTTAAGCCTTATAAAGAATTTATTCCCTAGACCAGCGTTTCTCAAATTTTGTAGGCTTGCAATACCAACACATAAGAATTACAATACTTCACGACCCCCTTGAGATTTTTCAAGCAACGACTGTTTGACACATTTAGACATGAACTCATTCTGTTTAGCAGTGTCTATTAGAGAGCCATCTACATCAGTAAATAGGATGAACACATTGTACAGTGACAATTATTTAGTATATATATTTATTTCGTTGGATGGTAATTCACAATGTGATGTTTGCTTCCAAGTCCTACCTACCAGAAATATAAAGCAATTCAAGTTAGTTTGGCTCTTGGAAACCAAATATCCATTTTTAAACCTAATGTGAAGCTGTGTATGGATAAATTTTTAAATGAATAAACTCGTTCATCCCCCTCCCCAAAAAAAGTTTTGGTAGTGCAATTTTTATAGTAAAATGTGTTTCCACATCTACTATTATGTTTTTATGTTTGCTTCTCTTAGAAAATTCTAAGTTTTATTTTCTGATCTTCCTTGGGACCAGAATCAGAATCAGTAGGTTGACAAATGCTCTCCTAGACATTAGAATAACAACGGTATATGCATGAACTTTCATTTATACCATATCTGCTTACCTAATTTGCTCCCCTGATTATTTTGTACACCATAATTTTGAGGACACTGGTATTTCAGTTTCTTAACAGTTGCAAAAAACTCAAACTAAAAATGAGAGAAGTGAAAGTAGGGCATTTCCTTGTCCAAAAGCTGGGAAATATCCTGCTATAGATGATGAACTACTACATTTTTTCTTTTAAAGAACTACAAAAACATGCCATTGCAGTTACACATGACAAAAGTGCTGTTTTTAATTGCAATATCAAGACCTCTTTATAAAAATCTGCATAGTTTATGCACCCTCAATTTTTGGTGACCAAAATAAGGTGAGAAGTGTGCTAATTATGCGAGCAAATACAGCAAGAACAAAATGCAATTCATCAACATTGGAGCAAACATTTACAATACACGTAGGTATGATATGTAATCATAGGCTTCCGCAGCCCGAGTTGACAATAAGATCATTTTGGCTCCTGGATATCTGGCACGTCACTTCTAATCTCTCTGCCAATGTTTCTACTGTGTGGCTGTGGTCTGGCAGTAGCCTTGTCAAAGACCATGGCACGATGGTCGAAACGTCAGCAGAGAGCTTAGAGATGACGCTGCAGATACCCAGAAGCCAAGATGATTTTATTACCTAGGTATAAGTTTAGAATACTGTAATTTTTGGCCCATATGTAATTGGCATTCTAAGGACCCTGTATTTTCTCTGCGCAGTAAAAGTTTCAGGGGCATACCTAGGTTGGTACAACCTGTGCTCTGCACTAAACTGGGGCAGCAGGACCCCTGCCAACCACCAATAAAAGTGGGGTTCCTGTTCAAAAAGACTGAAGGTATCCCTGAAAAATTTTCCGAAAACTTTTCTATATCATAACACCTTTGTTTAGATCAAAAATATTATCTGTTACACATTCCTTCAGATTTAAGATTAAAAACATGACTGATGTGAAACATCTTGCTATCTCCTGTTCACCGAATGTAGTTCTTTGACTTCTGCCTCCCTGATCTATGTATTGCATGCTGTATGTACTTAACTGTTCCTGTTACAGTGGGCAAAGCTGAAAGATTATTTATTATCTTCTAAATTAAAACTGATAAACCACACTTAAAAGTTCCGTGACTTAAAAGCGGTTTGGTTATATTGTCAATAGAAAATGAAAGGGCATGATGGATTAACAATCTTAACTCATTGATACCTTTGCCCACATGGCATCAAGAAAGAAGATCCTTGGATCTTAAGTTGAATTATGTTTTTACTGTTGAATAAAAAACTGACTTTCTTAATATCAAGGAAATTTGAACTAAGCTTTGTTAAATTTTAGTATTTATTTTTATTACTTTGTCTTTTTAAAATGTTTACATTTAATACAATGCCTACCAGAGATGTACTTAAATAATATTCAGCTATTTTAATTTTGTAGAAAGTTAAATTGATTTATCCATGCAAAACCAGGTTATTTTCACTTTAAAAAAAGATTTATTTTACTTTAATAAGGAGTTAAGTCCTAAACAACACATGTTCTGATCATGTTGAAATTATTATAACGATAAGCGAGTTGTCTAACTTTTTAGACAATTACAAAGCTAAATCAAACAATTAACATCATTATTTGAAAGCATTGTTCAAACTTGTAAAACCAAGTACAATATTTTATACGCATTGTTTATATATGGTTAAAAAATTAGAATTCCCATGTGGCAATCAGAGTTAGGGGCGCCATTTGGACTTTTTGCAGCAGAGCCTAAGAGAAGCTAGCTACATCATTGCACTGGTTACACAATTTTCGATTCAACTATGCCTAAGGGAGTTTTGTCATTTTTCACAACTTCCTCATTTTCCCCCCAGCAGTATCACACATCAATCTGCAAATGCCAAAAGTTCCATAAATGCTAAAATCTTGAAGTATAAGACTGTCTTCAATACTATTTTTTATTATATACATCATTCTTAAATAAAGTATCACAACCTTACCACCTTTTCTCATCTATGCCTCAATACCCTACATTAGGGAACACAGCCAACTTAATTCATACTTTTTCTCAAAACAAAACACTTAATGTAGATTCTAAGTGAAGACACGTTTATTTCAAAATGAGGTGCTGATGCTGTAACTTATAAAACTTGGGTACAGATGGATGGAGGGATTTTACAACAGCTTAAAACACAGTGCTGGAATGTTTATACAGTTAAATAAGTACTACTAATTCTGCTGCAGCTGCTGTTATATTATTATATTATGCTTATAATGGAATTCTCATCATCTACATCTATACTGCTATATTATTATCAACAGTATCAATATCATTTTTTCCATCACTGCCACTAAAATTGAAATTGTTTTGAGACCACAATTATGGTGATGGAAGGGGGTAGGAGGTTTGAGGAAGGGAGGTAAAGGGTTTTACATATTGCTCCTGAAATGAGACATTAAAAAATTTTAGTGCACACGTGACTGCATGCCAGTCGAACATTCACACTGTAAAATTATGTGCTGAACATATCATTCGGATGAGAATTAAAATTTTCCATTTAGACGAGTTTGAAGAAAGCACTAACATTATGTACAGCCCTCCCATTTGCAACACCAAAGTGAGTATCGGATACTCTGCACAAAGAAACTGTACAAAATAAATTACATCACTGCAGTATCTCATACTGTACAAATTCATCCACACACTTGTGTTATATTCCTATGCCTCAATACACTGCACTGGAGATAGCTTTTAACAATATAAAAAAAATTACAACTGGCCATGCCAGAATTCATTATCAAACATTAAGAGACAACTTGGCATGCAGAAAAATAGTTCCCACTTTTTGTGACTAGCATAAAAATAGACTTTCTCTCCTCTGTATGAAACATTTCACGACGCGGCCTAAAACATTTTTTTAAGCCAAACAGTCATTTAAAATTTGCCCAGACACCAACCAGTACAGTTTCAACATCAATTTTGTACTTTGTTTACCTTAAATTACTTGAGAATGCACGAGGCATACCTTCAGTGAACTCACACTCACTCTTCATACATGCACACACTCACAATGTGACGAAGTTCTTTTCAACACAAATAATAATGATAATTATATTAACTTTAATATTAATGATGATGACTATGATGATGATGATGATGAGAGACATGTAAGAGCAAAAAAAAAATATTTAGATTTTTACATGCCAATATGGCACCTCAATAGTACTTTCTTGCTGATATGATGTGCCCAGGCCAGTATTGCAGAGATGAAGTAAAAAATATTCCCTGCTTTAAGCATCTCTAGGAAATTTCATTGGCTATTATGTGTAACATAATAAAATTCGATTTTAAACTTTTTTTTTAAATCCATGATGTGCCCATTACATGAAGGCAAGTCTGCTCCAGGATCAAAGGGAACAGTGCACACCCTTCAGAATCAAACTACACATACCTTAACACTACAATTAAAATCAATCCTTACTATAATAAGGAAAGAGCCTACTACCACTTGGTAATATACCAAGACATACTAGTAAGTAAATTTTTTAAAAATAAATAAAAGAATAAAACTACCTGACACACAAACATGTACAAACTGAGTTAAAATTTACAGTATCTTCAGACATGCAAAGATATAGACAACTTTAAAATAAATATAGATGGTACAAAATTAAAACAAAATTTAAGAACTAATGTTACCAAATGATAACTGTGATTTTATCATAGCCCTTTACCATAACAGACATGTTCCAGAATAAACATTAAGACAATTATATGGATCAATCTCTTAAAAAATAAATTCCTTTGTAAATGCAACACCTCGTTTTGTTATATCAATGAAAGTCAACTTACTGGAGTTAAAAATACTGATAAACATACAGATATATCAAGCTAAAATTTATGCTTTTATAGATTACACATAATACAAAACAAAACAAAGATATCATAAAAGAGATATCTGTATCAAATTTCATTCTCTCAAGATCCCTGCATTTAAGGCAGCAATCACTAAAACATAAAATTTAAGCTGCAATAGGCACTGAAATAGCAATGCATATACCCAAGTTTTAAAAATTCAAATTCTCAAGGATCCTCACATCATGAAAAGGGAAGAAACATTACATTTAGAGAAATGTTATATCCTTCAATGAAATGGAACAGATTATCGACGACCTCATCTACTGGAAGACAACTCATACTTTGTTTCTTTATAGGAAAAATAAATTAAAGCTGTTTAATAAAGGAGGCTATTTTGTACTGTACAACAAACTCACTACAAGAAACTTGTTAGAAGTAACTTGATTGAAAGGAAGCAGGAGGAGATGGTAAGTCTCTTTTACAAACTTGTGCCCTATCTATATTTAAAAGGAAATATGCTAAAATCAGGTAGGCACTAAATTCCAATATGCTTTTGTTACAGCTTAAAAGCATAATAAAATTATTTTATCAACTAGTAGCTGATGTAATTCATTAAGTTCATTATTATCTAACATATTAGCACAAGAAGTGGAGAGAGAGAGACCTACAATTTTTAAAGAATGATTCTGTACCAGTTGTAAAAAAACACTATAAATATCTGCAGTGTTATTCTGAGCATCATATTTTAAGGGTGTGCACTATTGTCCTGAATAAGTTACTGTTTTGTCCAGAGAATGGAAAGTTTCAGAGTATACCCTCAGATGGATGGACAACCAATACAGTTCAGCACAAAAGTGATTATGTCTGAATGTCCCGTAACGCACACAACCTTGACACTTAGTTGCACCATCTGGGGGCAGGGGTTGGGGCCAATTACGTTACACAACATTAAAACAGCCTTCTTACCAATGTCCTGAATTCTTCTAATCTGTCATCACTCACAATGAAAACTATAAATAAATCTATTTTACTAGAAGTTAAATAATAAGTTAAAAAATCACTTTGCTATCATTGTGAAGGAAAACAGTTCTCCCATCATGTCCCAACCCCTTTACAGGAGCCATTCTCAAGGGTTAAGGATTGAAGTTTTTTTGCGATGCCTACGACCTGGCTCCAGAAGGAACGAGAGATCCAGGGGCTGCTTGCCAGGAAGGCGAGCCAGGAGTCGTAGCAGTATCATGTTCAGGCGCTGTTTTTGGTCTGCTCGCTGAAAAGAGGAGAATTAAACTGTTAAACTACAGTGGCAATAATAAACAATACAGTAATAATGTATTAGATCTAATCTGCTTCTTGGACTTGTATTTTCAGGGATAGGGCAATTCTTTTTCTTTCTTTTTTTCCTTCTCTCTTTACCTAAGTTTTATGAAAATCAAATGACACACCACATACTGATATTTGTAGTGATATTTAAAATTTCATACCAAAATTACTATTGGAACAGAAAGGTAAACAATTACTGGGAAGCAAATTTGGAACTGCTCTCAATAGTTCTGCCATGACTTCTGACACAGTCTGATACTGTTGACATAACAAAAATCATGGCAGTATAGGAGATATGTAGCAATTATTCATTATCTGAGTCTGAGTTTTGTTTACTTAGCATGACAATCTTAAGTTAAAAAAAACTGTTATTGTGTTTCACATGGTTATAATAACCAAGAATATTAACAAAAATTCCTTTTATTGGATCATTCAATGACCATGCTACACTAATGACATCATGTAGCTTTTAGGCATATAGCTAGGGTGGCCATTTCTAAAATGTCAGAAAGGAGGACACACTTCTTCGGTAATCTGGCATGGTATAAAACTTCGGGCATGGACGGCTGGACAGCAGATATTACATGGTATAACCCTGACTAATTTTACTTAATAACTGCATTTATATAAAATAAATGATAGTAGGCTATCATCGTATGGACAAGAGTGCCATCCTTAGGAATAGATTCAGATTTTTCCGCGGCACCAACTAAACAAATTATAGTATTGACAAGCGTGCCAACCTTAGGATTGGCAGGAACATGCGGGAAAATACAAATTTTATTAATATGCTTTACCGTTCCATCGAAGTCTCGAAAAGGAGGACAAATCAACGTACGGCATAAAGCCGCGCCGGATGGAGGACTGCTTAGCAAAAAGCCTTGCAGTCTGGCCACCCTACATATAGCCTCAGTGCTTTTGTCAGGGTCCTGAACATCATCAGAAGCTGACTGATTTAAATTAAAATTGTAACAAAAACAGTTACAGTTTGAAGTTGAAACAGACTGCACATGGAAAGCGCTCTTGCATATATACAATAATGTTTTCTTAACTTAGTTTGAAAGCAACATCACAGTTAGAACATTAGGAGGGGGGGAAAAAAAGCAATTTAAATGCTACATTATCTCCTTCAATCCTATACCATAGTACAGACCAGAAAATCCCAATTAGAATCCATAACATAGGCCTAAATAACATTTTTTCTTCACAATACAGTTGATATGTGAGCGAGCAGATGGCCATTCAGAGGCGAGGGTTGAATTCAGAGAGAGAAACCAGCATTCCCCTCCTGCCAGTCATGACACTCGTAGCCGTATACTTTAGACAGCATGATGTGTCTCCCTAGTGGTGTGTACTATGGCTAAAAATGGTCTATCAGAAGTGCTGGAACTCACAATTTTGGTTCAAAAGTAAACTGCTCCTATGAAGTATAGTAGGTAGAGAACCTGAGGTAATTTTAATTGTTAACATGCATATATTATAATGAACCATTTGAATCCTAAATGTAAAATTGTCATTTTGATTTATATTTTGATTTTGATTTCAAGAATGAAAGCAGAACATGCCATGTTCTGTGAATATAAACATGGTGGTATCAGATGAAAACATAATTAGGTCAAGTAATTTTATATAGCTCATATTTGGTTGCATAAACTATGAATTATTTTTAAAATTCAATAGCAGTTACAGAAAATTATAAATAATTGCATTTATTTAATGAAAAATTGCACAATGTGCATTAATTGCATTGTTATACAGTAAAACTCTGACTAGCTTAACATGCTTTACTCCTGTCCATTTAACGTCTTATAGGAATCTATGTAAAAATTTCAGGTTACAAAGCTTGCACACAGAACATTTTCCCGCACAGAGTACATACATTTCAAACCTTTTATCAGAAAACACGAGGTTAAAGCACTTATTTGTCCAAGACATGCTATGACAAAATTTATTTTTGAGGAAACAAAGCAGGTAGCTCCCATCCCTAGCCTTTTGGGATGAGTTTGTTGCTGCATTATAGCAAGTGTATTTCAATAGTCAGAATTTTCTATTAACCTGAAACAGTCTAAACTTTGAATTTTTTTCTGCCTGAGGCACGTGGGGACAAAGAAAGGATTGTACTTTGTGTCTGATAGCTACAGTATAGTAACATGACAAGAGTTTTGTGAAGTGATTACGTACAAAAAATGTATTTTTATTCACATTGACATCACACCAAAACTGTTAATATAAGTTAATTTCAAAGTCAGGGATGCAGCAACTTAAGCAAAAGCATTGGTTGGATGTTATAAAAAACGTCATTTGTAAATATGACAGTATACAAAAGAAGTGATCTTTAACCCTAGAGTCATACCCTATGGATCTCGAAAATAAAGCTGGATATTTTTTGCATTGGTAACATTGATCTTCCAACATTTCATGTAAATTCGTTTCGAACTACAGAGTTCACGGATAATGTAATAGTTTTATTTCACCAAGTTCTCATATATTCTGTTTCACAGTGACGTATGTACAGACCAAATGCAAACAGTTGTAGATTAGGTGCTGATTATATAGATTCATTTATTCTTGAAACTTTAGAAACATGGAGCTTATCTGAACTAGTGAGCAGATACTGTCTAGCAGTGAGCGGAAGGCCGAGCTGGTGGCATAGTGGGGGGAAAGGCAAAACCCCAAGCGAATCTAGTGTCTTAAAAACAGTAGCTCAGCAACAGGAAGGACCAGAAAGCAGAGTGAAGTTGATAAATCTGAAAAACAACATTATTGGGTAAAAATTGTTTCAAGTGGGCTACCAGGGAGTCAAAATAAACAGGCCGACCACTATCCCCTCCTGTGAAATTTCCGGCAAAAGCCTTTGTATTTGGATTCTAAAGATTATTAAATATACCTCTTCCTGAGAAAGGCAAACACCTTGAAGAGGCCAGATTTGAACCACTGAATAAAGGAAACACAAGATTATGTTATGTGTGTCCATCCTCAGCAGATAGAAAACCCCAGATTCAATGCAAAAAGTGTCAAAAACCTAATTACATAATGCATGTGTACAGAAGTTCTGTAAAAATTGTGAATCTTAAATAGTATAGTTAGAGGTATTGCACATTCCTACATACGACCATTAAATTCATCCTTGACGTATCTTGTAACATCTAATATTCTGGTTAATTATTCTGGTACATTTAGAATGTTGAATAGTTAAATCTTATATAACTGATGGGAAAAGTGTTAAACCAAAAAGAACTTACAAATAATAGTATGAATTTTGAAGATTAATTGTATTAAATTTATTTAATTCTATTCTCCATGTTTTAGGAATATGGAATAAATGTGTAATGACAACAGAATGTGTATAATTTATTTATAATCTTTTCAAACTAAAAAATAATTCTGGGTCAGGACTGAAGTGTTAAGTTTTACAGTACCATGGCAGGAAGGAAGAAAAAGGCATTTTCAGTTGGTGAGACAATCAATATAAATTCAGAGAGAGGATTTATATGTAAATACATATTTACTAATAAGGCTAATAGAAATTATATTTTGCGTTATATTTATCTTAATGGGTATCTTAAATTATACTTTTATTTTCCATATGTTAGCGTTTGGTATATATCCATTCAATTTCCTTATTTCATACAAAATCAGTCCACATCATATTAAGCTCAACAATAAAAAAATAAATTAAGTATTAAAAATATGTTTTAAGCATGCAGAGTTATTTGAAAACTAGCAGCTTCCTCAACAATGGGAAAGTAAGTTTGGAAAGTGTATTATTTGAATTTCTTAACAAAAAACAGATGTGCAGCTCCACAGCTACAGTTATAAATTGCTAGTCAGAATAAAGCCAGAAACCTCACAGTGAACCACTTTAAAATTAGGAAGTTACATTTTAGAATTTAAAGAGGATGGTTTATCAACTGACAATTAAATATTACTTTGTAATTTTTGTCAATGTACAGCCACACGAAAGTTCCTGGTGCAACAACATATTCATTTTGGCTGTGGAATTACAAGACATACAATACAATCCATATACCGCCACTGCCCATCTGGACCTCTCACTAAGGAGAACCTGTTATTACAGAGATCTGTAAAAATTAACCAAGCACTCTTTCATTATATCACAAAAACTAAAATGAAAATTTAATGATATGTGGACAGTCATCAGGACCATTACACATCGCTAGATGTCAAGACTTGGGTCTTAGACATCTCGGACATGGTCAAGAACTAGGCACAGTAGCCAATCCTTTTCCGGATGGCAGTAGCATCTCTAAAAAAAGATGAACAACAACATCGAATGTAAGGTCAGAGTTCAACATGGACCTATGCCATTCTCTCATCTCTGCTGATATTCCCCTCTACAAACTGAAATTGAATGATTCAGGAGAAATATACTCAACATATAGTCCCAGATAAGTCAACACTTAGGGAGATGCTCCATCCATCTACCATGAGGCAAGACAGAAGATAAGAGATGAAATTAACCTGCTGTTGGTCACGAGGTGAGAACAGCGCTCACTTAAACTTTTAAAATATGCCAACATGAAAGAGAAGCAAAGTTGGTAAACATGATTCATGTTAGCTTCCTATCGCATTGTCTAGACTAAACAGGAAAGAATTTCAGTGTATATCCGACATCTGGTTGTTTACTATTAAGTAATTGTAGCAGGTGTGCGCTGTCTATGAGCGCTGTGCTCACCCACTACCATATGTGTTGGACATTTTCAGTCTATCGGTATCATGTTAATTAATTATTGTGCAAAATGAGCTGTAAGTACATCAGTTTTGCACATCAGGCACAAATATGTCAGTGAATAGATGAAGTTATGAACTTTCCAAAATGAAAGAAACGTTCACTGAGACCTGGAAGATTCAAATGTAGAAATGGCAGAAAATAGTAAGCATGATACCAAGAGCATGCAATCAGCTAATGAAGAAGATAATATTATGTCAGCATTTGGAGATCCTGAGTATGTAGGACGTGATGATGTAACCAAATGGAAAGTTCATGCTCTCCCAAGAAATCGACAATGAAGAGCAAGAAATATTGTTCTGCATCCTCCGGGTGTACAAAAGAAGCAAAGACTATAAACAATTGCTGGAAGTAAATTTTTGCTGACTAGTTCATTGAAAAAATTGTGGAATATACAAACATAAAATTTCAGCAAATCTGCTAAAATAATAACCACCCTCGAGATGTGTTGAAAACAAATATGGACGACAATAGGGCTCTTCTTGGAGTCATGTATTTGGCAGGGTTCATGGGGTCGTCACATCAGCGTATTGAGGACCTTTGGACAATGGGGTACGCCGTAGTGTAGTGGTTGAGGCACTGCACTACAAACCGGAAGGTCGCGGGTTCAATTCCCGATGAGGTCGTTGGAGTTCTTCAATTGGCCTAATCCTTCTGGTGGCACTAAGGCCTTGGGGGTCGACTCAGCCTCTAACAGAAATGAGTACCAGGAGCGTAAGGCTGACAACCTTACCACCTTCACGTGCCAAATGTCCAAAATCTGGGAGCCTCAACCTCCTGGAACCCTCTGGGCCTCCATGGCCGTATAGGGATCACATTACCTTTTACCTTTGGGCAATACTGATTCAACAGCTTCTGAACATTTTCACCTGATAATAAGGTACAATTGCTTCGACTTGTTACTCTGTGCTCTTCGGTTTGATATTAGGACCAGAGCTGAAAGAAAACTTCTTGGTAAGCTCACATAGTACAAGAAATCTTTTAAGGAATATGTGCAGCTATGCAAGTGTCACTGCAGTCTTTCTGAATAAGTCACCATAGATGAAATGCTGGAAAACTTTCAGGGGGTGCTGCAGTTTTAGGCAATATAATAATGCCAAAAAATCCAAGCAAGTATGGTTTAAAAATATTTGGAATGGTTGATTCCTGATTGTCCTGTACATCGAACATGCAAATCTATACTATAAAGCAACTGGAAGGACCCTATGCTGTAAATAATCAACCCAGTAGTGTTGTAAAAGGACTTGTTGAACCTATTGCAATTTCTGGAAGCTTGACATCAATTGATCTGGTGAATGATCTAATGTATGAAAAAATCTCACTGTTGTTCGAACATTTTGTAAAAACAAGAGGGGAGATTCCACCAATCATGGTAAACAGAAAAACGAGGCCAGTAAATAGCAATATGTTTGCCTTCAGCTAAGAATTTTATTAATGTTGGTATCTTATGTTCCATGACGGTACTGCAATGTACTGATGATATCTAGCATGCATGATGGTGATGAGATTAACAGCAATAGTGTCAACCAGAAAAAACCAGATGATGTAATGTTCTATAACCTAACAAAAGGAGGTATGGATGTTGTCAATGAACTGAAGTCAAGAAGCACTACTGCCATCTATAATGAACACCTATCGATGTGCAAAATTTGAGGGTAGGTTTCCATATGACAACCCATGAAGTTCCCTTGTCAGTAGTGACAAGCCTCTATGAAACTTTTTAAACATGCTTTTAATCTGTATCTTAAAAAAATCCCTTTAGGCAGGCCTACAGGCGGAGGTAGATTTCGAAGTGCTTTTGGTTTAATTTATTGTCGCTGCATAGCACTCTTCTTCTTTAGCCTTGGCATGGCAAACCTGCAGTAAAGAGGAAGAGCTTACAATCAATTGTTTTGACAACAATAATAGGATATAATATTCTGGGAGGCCGTGCGCAAGATCAGCAATGAATAAAATTAGCAAAGCTGCTAAACAAGACAAAATTATGATATTATAATAATTCTTTCAAGTGTTATTATTTTTAAACATTAAAATCTCGCGTCATATGAGAGCTATCAAGAAACTATTTATTGATTTGTAGAGTACTCATCAAGAGCTTTTCAACGATACCCCACAAGACGTGGTTTCAAAAGTTTCGAATTTTCATCCCCCACCCCCACCCTCACTCGAACCCCCGAATCGTTGTTGTCACTGTGAACTCCATAGGGAGTACTCTAATTTATTCAAACAAAGTTTCCTTCTATACTTCATAGGGGCCGAGATATACATTTTTAAAAATTTCAACCCCCTCCCCCGACCACCCCCTTGGGCCAATTTTGCTCATTAACGAACTTGTCCGAACTATTGGGCCTAGAAATAACATATTAAAATTTGGTTCAAATATCTTCAAAATTACGGCCGCTATTGTGTAAAGATATATATATATATATATATATATATATATATATAAATATCACAAATTTTTTTTTTTTTGAACGGGCGGTGGTTTCATACTTAGGGGAGCATGAAACGTAAAGATATGAAAGAATTTTTCGAAAATCATAAAGTGGTATCCATTGCAATAGGTAGATTTTTCTTCGAATAAAAATATCTTACTGAAGTCATACTCAAATAATAAATATGATAATGATGCATACAATAACAACAACAATAATAATACGGTAGTAATAATAATATTAGTGTGTACACAAATGCGTATCAAAGAAAGTAAATCAAAGAAAGCAGCAATAATGACTTCCCATTAATATGCAATATAAAAACTAGAGTATTTTGGAACTGAACATAGTAGTATGAAAAAGAAGTTTAGTGTGTAATAATAAGAGGAAGTGTTTGTCTGTCTGTCTGTGTACGATGCCCAGCGAAATCTACTGCGTGTAGAGATCTGAAATTTTAAACATACATGAACTGAAGGGTGGTCAAATGCACCTCGAAGCCAGATTTTTAATTTTTTATTTCGTTTGCAAATAATGAGTGAAAAACTGTCAGAAAACGTGAATTTTTTGCACTATCGAAGCATCAGTTTTCAGTAATACATTTCACCTGTCAAATAAGTTGCAGGTGGCTTTGCTTATTTTTTTGTCATAACTCAAAAATATGAGCATTGCGATTCTTTCAGCATATCACATGGAATTATTGATCACTTTAATTTTGTAAGCCCACCCCATTTGTTTATAATATCAAGGCACGCACACATCTGAAATTTTCAACCTAGACGGAAGAGGGATAATGAAAGTAGGCCTAAATGGGAAAACATTGATTGATGGATGGAACACAGTATGCATGGGTTTTCTGGGCCAGGGAACTCGAATCTGAGGTCGTTTTTCCCAGGCAGTGCTTTCTAATCGTGGAATGAACTCCTAAGCTGACTTTTAACAGTTTCAATATAATTATTAAGCGTTTAGTTTACAAATGACTCATGTAAGTGTAAATAAATATAATGCTTGAATCATTATGCTCTTAATTTTTAATTTATGAATTAATTATCGTGGGTGAAGCCACAGGCACCTGCTAGTTTAAAATATAAGCCAAGTTTAACAAAATTATGCAACACAAAACTAAATGGATTTAGCCATTAAACATGTCTTAATCTATGCATATAGAATATTAAAATATTCATAAAGAATTACATGAATTAGATATATTAACAAGGGAACTCATGAACAAGTTTAGGCATAATCATATAAATGATGCAACAAAATGTCTATACATTCTAAGATTTCAAGGGGGATAAGGATGATTTATTAACTATGGCAGTTGGAAAACGAGAGAAACTATTGTACCCAGTACTAAAATTAAGTTATTAGCAGTGCAGTTCAACTGTTTGCTTTCACATTTACACCCAAGAGACCAATCAATCTCTACACTCTACACGTAAAAAAGAAAGCCATAATTTCTATTTGCAGGGGAAGACTGTAATATGTAAAGGGATTGAAAATTAGATGTATAATTAAATATTACTTAGAAATGTAAAATATTCATTGCTACCTGAGGTTTATAGTAAATTAAAGAGAAAAATGAACTCAACTATCGATTTCAGGCAAAACATAACGTAGATGATACATGTGTGTGCCCCTTTTTTCTTAGTAAGGTAAAAAAGGCTTAATATATTTTATATGTAGCCAAATCAAACTGATATGAAGATACCTGATGATGTTCCAATATTTGAGAAAAATATTTGAGAAATAGAATAATTAGTGCCTAATGCTAATCTTTTGACTTGCTAAATCAGCCTGACTGGACAGGGTACCAGATCAAAGATGGATATATGCATTCATGAACCACAATTGTTTCTGTTGGATCCAAATCAAACTGATTTGAAATTACCTAATGTGGTTCCTATACTTGAGAAATAGAATAATTATTAGTGTTTGATGCTAATCTTTTGACTGACTTAACTAATATAGCCAGACTGGATGGAATATCTGTACCTAGCTGAATCAAACTTACAAAAAGTTCTGTCCTCTTTGTTTGAATAGGAACTCAAATGACATCATCTGAGACCTCTACTGTTGTATCATTAGCCTACATTAAGTTGGACTAGTTTCTTCCATTTCACTTCATTCTCATATTGCTAAAAATGTCAAGGCAAGAGAACAGGAAATTAAAAACAGAAATTTGAATTATTGTACATATAGAGATTTTCTGCCACTTACAAATATTATTTAGAATATTCTATTTGTTTTAGGCAAGAGTATTTGATTTAGACCTATTAACTTTTAAAAAAATCTTGGTTGTTATAACAATCTAACCAACATACGGTATGTTTAATAATTATTATTAAGTGTTTAATTTTTATACTGTAGTATTACCACCTAATGTTTATAATATCTTACAATAATAATAATAATAATAATAATGATGATGATGATGATAATACATATCCACAGCTGTACTTTATGCATTAGTGGTTAGGGTGGCATGTTTTTGAAAACTAGGTTCCAAATTAGAATCCCGTCTGCAGCAATCATGGATTGGCAGTAGACTATTGCAGTAAGAAGGAAATGAAATAGGAAGTTTATTTTGTCTAATCACTAATGCTGCATTATTTGGATATAAGTCTGTTCCCATTATTTCAAAAAATTCTCAATCCTCTATCGTTGAAAGTTATGTTCAGTGTGGATCAGTTTACTGTAAAACCCCTGTTAATTTTCTTTGCATAACAAATTGCATTGCGATGAGTACAACTTTTTATTATTCTTTTCTAGGATCATCACAATCTATTTTGACAAACACACACCACTACGCTTAAAGAGCCACAATTCTCAACTGAACACAGTATAATTTGTATCACCCCCTGAAACCCCTGTAACATGCAACCAATAATACAGGCTCGCCATGCGCATTTATGATATACAACATCAAGAAGTGGACGACAAATAGGGATCACCCAGTAGGTAATCTAAAACTGATAGTACTGCTAGTACTTTCCAGGCCAGATTAGCAAAAAGTCTGGTGTAGCCGAATCATTTCAATAAATGAAGCCATATTATTTTACCCAGTTACTACAATGCAAATATACCATTTTTTCAGTGTTTAAACTAAATCACTAACAATTCAACACACATTTACTAGGAATGGAACAGGAAATTAAAAACAGAAATTTGAATTATTGTACATATAGAGATTTTCTGCCACTTACAAATATTATTTAGAATATTCTATTTGTTTTATGCTGTTCCCTTTATGCGAAGAGTAGAAATAAATTATTTTATTCTTCCAAATCTTGTCTCGCACTTAATTTAGAGAACCGGAATTGCTTGCTTACTGATGAACAAAATCACAAAATTTCTGGAATTACATGGGGAGTAATAAGCAATTAGCTGGATATAGCCTATGCATTACTATTATTATTAACTTACCCTACAATTCATTAGTCTCTGGATGTAATTTGTTCAACATATTATACACTATTAATGCATTTATTTTAATTTTTTCTTTATGTTAAATGCTGTACATTTTATAAGTAGAAAAGTTTTGTTTTATATATGGACTTTAGAAATATTTTTACAAAATTCCCTGTGGTTCATCTGTACTGATAGAACTCTGTTCCTCTACTACCTTAGTCTTCTCCCTGTACTGTAGATTTCCTTTCAGTGGATATAACTAAATGATCATTCATGTTCATTTAAATGACCATTCATGTTAAATGTCTCTTACCTCCCTATTTATAATCTTAAAGCTTTAATATACGTATTATAAAATAAATGATGTTATGCAACAGACTTCACCAACATAATCCTTGTTCTTTTATGTTCAAAAGAAAATTGAGATTGATCTTTAACAATTTTTGGAAGATTCATATTATTTTAATATTGTATAGTTTTTCATTACAAACAGCTACAAAAATACTTTAATTGCTGAAGAGAGAGAAAAATATAAAGATCAACCTAAGATTGATACTCAGTCCTTCCTACTGTGCCTTTGCATCTTATCCACTGAGCTACAGAGGAAAGTTTTGTGCTTCATTAAGTATCCAGGAGTCTTGATTGTGTTTAATTTATTATTATTGTTATTGCTATTATTATAATTTTTATTTTTATTCAGCTGTATTTATACTCTTTTGAGCATCGAGGCCATATCATGAGATTAGGTTCTGTGTGTATACCAGGTCATGGAACTATTGATTCTCAACTAATTTCCGTTACTGTATTGTTTTTATGGCGTCAATGATTTAAACTGATATTAATTTCAATGAATATGATACAGGATGAAGTAAAAAGAATATGTCATGGTAAGTACATAACCAATTTGGCATTTGCCTTTACGACTGGGAAAACCATGAAAAAACCCGTGTTATATTGGTCAGCAACAGGATTTGAACCTGGGACCTCCCAAATATGAGTAGAAGACATTTTAGCCACCTCACTTGGTAATTAATTTTATTGTCAATTGCTTCATATCAAGTTTTTTATAAGACATAATTTAATGAATTGGAAGCCAATAGTACTTTTACAGTCAATTCTTGATTATCCGGATGCAGAAAACTGTGATTTTTTCGGCGGCACACCACAATATTTTATATGCTGTCCCTTGTGAACTGAGCTTAAAGCACATGCGAACCAGGTTTCGAGATGCTAAGCAATTGTGATATTGTACAGTCAGTGTCCAGTGTCAGAGACTGTAAGTGGCAGGAAAAGGGGAGGTTGAAGCTACAAACATAATGGTTTCAAATGGAGCAATCATTATTTTCGGGGTTTGTAAGACTGAGAGGAAAATGACAATTTGCTAAGTGATAAGCTGATGTTGCACAAGCTCCATTCTCACATAATACAGAAATATACCACTTTCAAGAAATAAAGCGTTAAACCATTTCGACAAAAGAGTGACAAAATCAAATTGTTGGTAGTTTTATTGTTATGGTAAATCCCTGTCACGAACAATTCTAGTACTGATGTAAGTTTTTAATAAACCTCAGTTTTACCATATCCATGACTAAGTTCATATTTGACATTTTGGTTACCCAAGGGTGGCTACCATAGATTACCACAGATAATCAGGAGTTGACTGTATTTAAGTTACTGCTATAAGCAGGAGTAGATATTGATATTGGGAATAACACAGTGAAGTCATAACATATATATTATGGTTTGTAACACACTTAAACTTCACTTTTATAGTTATTACCTTAGGACCACGTAGTTTCAATCATCATTGTGTTAATCCTCAGACCTCAAGAATCAACAGTCTGGGGGAACAAATTAATTAATTAAAAAACACACACACAAATTACTGAATTTTGAAATACCAGCAGAAGACAGTCTAATCACAAGATACATTCACCCACCACTAGATGGCATCCAAGATCAGACTGATCCTAGAGGGGAGTAGCCCTGCCAACCATATTTCAGATGTAGCTGATGATGATCAAATAGTGATTGAAACTACGCTGTCCTAAAGAAATACAGTAGAGTCCAGCTACTCCGAAAATCCGCCTATTTCGAACAGAGTTCAGAAAAAAATATTGATTTTAACTTAAAAACAGGAGAAATAAAAAGACGTTCGTGAAAAAAAGGTACATTTATTGTTATAGAAATTAGTTAAATAGAGACATACATAGAGTCTAAGCATGATGAAAACGCCTGGAATCAAACTGGAATGAAAGCTGGTTACTTACAGCACATGTCAGCTCCATTTATACAATTCCCCACATTTAAGTTACGCCTTAATAAGTCAATAAGTTGATATTATTCATGAAATCCGCCTATTTCGAATTCCCGCTAAACCAAACGGTGTTCGGAATAGTGGGACTCTACTGTAACTATAAATGTGAAGTTTAAGTGTGTTACAAACCATAATATATATTTAAAAGGAGTTTTTACTACAGAAATTAGTTCTGCCAATTTTGCAACACTGCTCGACTTGAAAGAGGAACACATGCACACTAACATACATACACACACACACACATACACACACATATGATTCACTGAAGAAACACATTTCAAACTTTCAAAATGAACTTTGCATCTCACAGTATCACAAGTTCCCAGATTCGGGGAATTGTTCAGCACTCTGATGCTACAAAACTACGATTAACTTAAAAGATGAAGCAAGGTGGTAGTTTTCAGAATCACAATAAAATAAACTTCGGTTTTGAATGTCTAGCCAGAATACTGATGAATAATAAAAGTAACAACATATTTTAGAATGAAATGAAATTAGGTAAATGGTATTAGATGAAGTAAGAGAACTACCATCCAAATAGGAAGCATGCACATTTTACATAATATATTTTTTACTACAATCACAATAATTTAGATTTTCAACAAACAGTTTGTGCACTTGAAAATAATAGATGCATAACTAAGGACCTTCCAGATCATTTATTTCTAAAACAATACCTGCGTTAAAAAAAAATAACACACAAACATGAAACCAATGAACCGTACAAAATCAAGAGAAATGGTGCACTAATATAATACAAGACAGAGACGGGAAAAAATGAAATGTGAGCACAAAATTGGACAAATTTTCTCACCAATGAAGTTTACGAAATTAAAATACGCACCAATAATTTGCTGTGATGTAGAACATCCTGCCTCACAAGCCTAGCTGACAACAGGCGCCGTTTTGAGATTGAAAATCTGAAAATGAATTTTTCGACTTCCTGCTATATCCCCCATTATGTTTAAAACAAACAGTATTTTAGGATTTAGTTAAAACATTTAAGACACAATACTTAATGACAAGGACCAACACCCGAAACTCCTCACACCATAGTGCATAAACACGTGAGATGCAAAGCAAGCGAACAGTGTTGACAATGCAATGGGTGGCCCTTCATTTTACATATAACATTGGAAAAGATGAAAGGCACATAATGAAGAACTATTAGTTGCAATGAGATGTGATGTGTGTCTATATACAGCCATTCTTTAACCGTAAGCATCACAGTCTTTTGTCCCAAATATCAGAACCTTAACCCTTTTATTGCCTTGAAACCTATCATTAGATCCTATGTCCGCAGTCTCAGAGGTCTAAATAGATTAACTGCCAAGTGTCTTTATGTGGGAATGGGAGAGAATGAGAAACTTGATACACGCTTAAGTTTTCCTATTATTATAACAAGAGTCTGTCTTAGAAAAATGGGTGCAAGAAAAGGGGTGATTGAATTATATTACATTTTCTCCAAATACAGTGAACTCCTGTTTATTTGTGTGCGGATTATCTGGTTTTCAGGTTATTCATGCATTATTTTTATTCATATGTTTTTTGTTGTGAACCCTGAACATCGATTGTTGTGACTCTGGCTTCGAGTATGTGACGATGAAGGGATCGTGCAGTACATGGTGACAAACAATCATAGGGTAGGATAAGGGTGAGGATAGAAGTTAAAGTTACTGTGCAATACGCAAAAGCACTGATTACAATGCATTACATTACACTGCTTGAATATATGAGTCAATAGTTCTATGATTACGACAGTTTGGGGGGGGGGGGGAATTCTGTGTGAAATTTTTTAAATTGTTCTTGAATTATCTTTCCTGTGCAAACAGTGCAGCCCACAGTTGTCTTTCAACATGCACATTGCTGCCAAGAGCTTTCCAAATAGAGATATTACATCTTTAGAGATATTAAGGATGGGTTCTCCGTTTACTTGATTGTTACAATTTTTAAATATTTTTTTCACAGATTTTTCAGTGGGGAAAACGTTAGGTTCTTCTTGCTCTTTATTGATACAATTTTTCCTATTTTTTCGCAAACATTTAGGGGGGGAAGAACATGTCAAGTTTCCTATCTGCTTCACCCCTCATCTACCTCCCAGCAGGGGTTCTTGTAAGCAACCAATTGGCCTAATTAAAAAATGTATGCCATGAAACATGCATGGGGAAGAATTCATGCATCTGTGCAAATTCAGAATGTTTACTACACCCACCCTCTGGCCAATAAAGTGCTGTAACAGTTAACCTTACAACTGTATAAGAATTACTGATTGAATTCTAATCCCTATCATTTCTCCTTACTGTTCTCATTGGTTATACTTTTCAATTCAGAGTGCTAATACACCTAACAAAAGTTTATAGCACACATTGCAGCGAAGTGGATGTGACATGTTCTAGCACAAAGTGTAAGGACAAACTTTTTCATAGGTTAATCTAATGGAAATCATTATCTTGAGTGGGATTTATCAAGACTATTTCATTAGTCCTTTCCTACTTGTGTTGTTTAAAATCAAATCATTGTTGTGTTAGCTATCAGATCACAGCATACTAAAAGAATGAGTATAGAACATGTTACTATATACTAACCAATGCTACCAACAGTGCATATGAGTACTTAACCTAATTAAGATAAGCTAAAATCAGAACAGAATAAAAACACACAAACTGGTTTGCACCAAATCGAAACTGGGTTTCTAATCAATGCACATTTAAATTGTTTTAATTTCCCAGTAAGTTATGTTGTATAAAATAATGCTTTTATCCTCTTAACTGGCAGAAATGACATATTACTCACAGCATATTGATACCTTGAAGTGTCCAGTAACGAACTGATGTTTTATCACAGATAATCCTACTAGAGATGTTTATTGCGAGAATGTTTGCAAGAATGAAGTTCGAGCAAATTTATCTGATGAAACTCGTAATCTCAAGTAGGATTTATTAAGAATTCCATGAATAAAAAGTAACAGATTTTGAAAATAATAATAATTTTCTTACTTTGTTGTCAGTATTCTGTCAGCTGCAAGATCACAGCATGCTAGATGAATGAACAGTCCCCAAATCGATTCTACGAATCAATTCGAGTTCCCAATGCTACCAATAGCACCCATCAAAAGATTGAGGGCATCATGGTAGTTGCTTACATCAAAAAGCCATAAAAGCACACGAACTGGCTTGCACCGAATCGAAATTGTTTTTAATCAATGGACATTTATATTATTTCAATTTCCAAACAAGTTTTCTTTTATTAAATAATGTTTTTATCATTCTGCTGAATGGCAGCGTGCAACGTTGATCATCGCACATTGATGTCTTATGTGTCCAGTAACAAGCTGATGTTTTATCAGATAAAATTGCATCCTTGCGATCGGAGGAAGGATATTATAAGATAAACGATCGTGATTGTCTATATCCGAGGAATTGCTGAACATCATTGGTCAATATCAAACATGAGTGGAATAGTCAGATAAAATTAAATGTTCTATGTCCTTTTCCTGGTACTGGTAAAAATTCCTACAGAATTCATCGAAGTAACCTGGGAAAATATTTTCAAACAATAAAATTACATCCTTATGACCCTTGTTAGCTTATTATAAAGATAAATGTTCGTGACTGGTCGATATCCGAGGCGCTGCTAAACTTGATTGGTCAACATCAAACTTGTA
Source organism: Ectobius pallidus (assembly GCA_964059195.1). Lineage (NCBI taxonomy): Eukaryota > Metazoa > Arthropoda > Insecta > Blattodea > Ectobiidae > Ectobius > Ectobius pallidus. The sequence continues at coordinate 170,589,189 of CAXKWD010000001.1, forward strand.
TTTTATGAATAGAATAGTCATTGTAAAATTCTTATAGATGTAGACAAAGGTGTACCATATAAAAACAGATATGCTGGCTTAATATGAATACTCCCATGAAAGATTTTGTTGGTGCATGCATGATTAAATATAAATGGCCTTAATAAATATAATTTCTAGTATTACTCTAGGTAACTGCAAACCTGGAGAACTTGAAAACCTAAGTCATTATACAGATCTGAATGTTTAATAGAAATGGATCAGTTCATCTCTAATCAAAAAGTTACGAGTAAAATGCTGTAGCAACATAACTTTGCACTGTATATGGAGCAATGACATACAGTAGAACGTCAATAATCCTAACATCAGTTATCTGAAACTGCAATTATCCAAACAACCTTTTTATTTTATTTTTATGTTTTAGAAGGATGGTCATACAATACAAGTAAGAATCAGCTTGAAAAATTTTATGTCATAACCGGGATTTGAACATCATTACAGAAAAGCTACCATCATATTACAGACTGAGAGTCAGCAAAAGTTATGACAATTAAGCTTACACACCTACACTGTTCATATTTACTGCATTAAATTCAACATATCTTGGAGTTCAGCACAGTACATGGTAGTATTTTAAAGGTTATAACAAGATATTGCATTCAAAAATGAGCTTGAAGGGACTGGAGAAAGCTGTAAAATAAGGGTTGCTCCTTATTTATTGAGGTGTGGGTGGCAATGACTTATTCTGATGGATGGGTTGTAAATTCCTGTACGATATTCAGCTCTGATCTCTAACTAACCTTAGCTAGGCTCCTGTCATTTCTTGTCGTTTCAATTTATATACGCTATTGATGAATGAATGTTTTTAAAATGGATAAGACCTTCTAGTATGTACAAACCCTCAAAAACTGACCATTTCACATTCGTTATTGGTGTGGATTGTAAACCAAAGCAACATTCTGTCATCTGAGGAAGTGACAAGTGAGAGTGAGTACAGTTTAGGTAAGGCACAAAGTTTGGAAATGGTGCAAGAAAAAATAAATTATTATTTCTGATAAGGTATGTAACTGTATTTTGTATTCATTTCTATTATTATAATTTTTTCCAAGTTTTGATGTGTTACTTAGTACATGTTCAATTATCTGAACAGACTGAAAATCCGAACCACCATCAGTTCCAATCGGTTCAGATAACTGATGTTCCACTGCATTATTATTTTTTCCTGAGGTGTATCATTTTATCCATGAAGCAATGGTTTATATATGCACAACAGGACAATAACACAGCCCAACAAAAAATAACTTTTTGTTTGGTGTCTCAGATGTTTTACCGGATTTTGGCTATACTTAGTGTGCTTATTCCAAATATGTAAACAGTTTTTCTCTACCAGCTCTACTTTTGTCGAGGGGGGGGGATTTTATTCGTGAACTCTTTGTCTAGCAAAACAAAATCTTGCTTGATAATATAGCTAGTGAAGGTTCTTGACCATACTTTGGACATGTAGGACGAAAACTGTACGAAGTACAAAAAAACTAAAAGCTGGATTATTTTTGGCCCTCAAATTGACAGCTCATAAGTCATAAACAACCGTACAGTAGGTGATAATATCAATTTTTTGAAAGACCCATGTTATATTGTTATTGTAATGTTATTGTAATGTTATTGTAATGTTAATGTAATGTTAATGGGTTGCTTTTTTCTTCATATGATTTAGAAGCTAAAAATAAGCACTGTTTTTTATTTATATCAAACGTAAAATGGGAAAATATGCATAATGGTAATACCATATCTCACAAAACTAAAGCTGATTAGGGCAAAACTAATTATACATTTGGCATCAGCGACCTAAATATACCCAAGAACAGGTATAAATTCTAAGGCATCAAAATGGCTGTTGGTCTGTGTAATGAACATCTCGTACGATTCACCTACAAGTTTTATACCATGAAGATACCCATATAAAGAGGAAATACCCATATACAGAGGGTTTAACAGATACGCAAAACAAATTTCTTCTTGTCATGGTCAAAACAGTCAAGATTTTTCTGATGCACACTTTTCGTGACAGTATATACGTAACAGATTTGCTGACAATTATGGACATGTAACATCAAGTACAATAGCAACGTCTAGGTTAGTCAACAATTCAGTACCTTTATCTTAATTCCTTCTATCTACATCTGAAAAACTATACACAGTTGATGATGTGATTATTACCTAGAATTATTTAGCTCTATCAACATACTTACATGAAATGATTCGATTGGATGTTTCTTGAGATTTCAGCCAGATAAGGGGATTTCAGCAGCTCTCTTTCTCTCTCTGCCATATTCAGGGAGGAAGCTCAGACATTAGAAATCCCCTCACCTGACTGAAAGCCCAAGAAGCACTCATTTGAAATCAACATCAGGAAATCTTAAGTCATATGTAGGGATGGTAGATTTTTGCAATCGTGATAAATGCTAAATGTCCCCAAATGCTGTCAAAGTAAGTAATATTTTGGTTTTGAAGCATGTGAAGTCTATTATTGTGTTTTTTCAATTCGCGATAAAAAGCCAAATTAGTATAGAATGCAAAATGTACGTATTTCTGTGAAGTGCAAAATCAGATTGGTAAGGGTCATTTATGTAAATAATATGACAGGAAATGAAACAAATCAATTTTATGATGCTTTAATGAGCTCTTTAATCCAACAGTGGCTGGTCAGATGAGAACCATAAATCCTAAGACAGTATTTGATATGAAGAGAAGAATTCCATATTCAAAATTAAGTTTCTTATGTGGTTATGATTCATTTCATAAACATTTGATAACCAGTTTAAGAGACAATTAAGAGGTTGACTGATTGCAAATTTTGTTAGCAATGCAAATCAAATTTCCACTCTTTGCAATGCAGCTATTCAGGTAATCTGGTCACCTACAAATAGTGTGGATGTAGAATGCTTTTTCAGGAAATACAATTTGTCACAGATAGCCGAAACAGGGTTAAAGGAGAGAATTATTGAAATTTCTTCAATGTTAAAATTTTAATGTGTGTGCTGAATGCTGATTTTAAAAGCATGTTGGCAAATACAAGTTAGCAGTGCATATATTTTGATGTGTGTTTTAGTGTTCACAATTTCACTACAAGTTCATGTTGTTTTATACCTACTTATATGCTTGAAATTGTTGTAACTGGAAAATCAATCAAATGCACTTGATAACGCACTAATTTGTAAAACTTTTTTCTAGTAATAATAAAATTTTTTCATTCCAAATCGCAACAAAATGCTAAATTTTAACGTTAAAATTGCTACGAAATAATAAATTTTATTTTTAAAATGCTAATCTTTGTTTTTTAGTAGCTAAAATCTACCATCCCTAGTCATATGATAACTATGAAGGTCAAACAGAACATGCAACCAGAAATTTACACAACATGTACAAGAACCTCAACCCACTAAACAAACATCAAACTTGTTAAATCTATAATAAGAGCTTTGGATTTTCACACATGTGGGCATGTGCATGTAATGAAATTGTGCAACAAACACAAAGTGTAGTTTACAAAAATTAATTTAACTATTGAACAATAAATACTTGAATATTTTATGGCCCAATGACCACTTTATTATCATTTTGTCAATACTCTATGAAACATGCACTTCAAATTTGGTCAATGCTTTCAGCAGTTTTGTTTCACCTTTTAGAGCTCAGCAATTACTGGATAGAAATTTTGATGCCAGGTAAATAAATATATTGGTTCAAATGTTAAAATAATGAATTGAAGTAATATAAACAGTAGAGCATGTTGTAAAACTTGTACAGAGTCAACATTTAAACTAGTCCTGCAACTTAAAGTAAGTGGAGCAAGAAGTGTTTTTTATACGTTGACTCTGTACAAGTTTTAAATATATTGATGTTTAGAATAATTATGATTGTTCCCTTTTCTTAAGATTCTCACGTAACAGCAGAACCTTGTTCATCCGGCACTCATTGATATGAATCTCTGGTTCATATAGAACACTTTTTCATTTGGATTTAAAACTATTTGTTTTATATTAGTACTTGAGATGGAGATTTAATATACACAACTTTACTTAAATAAAGAACTAACCTGAATATGTTTCGAGCATGCACCACGACTCATCCTCAGCTTTACTTAATCTAGATGAAGTATAGCTGAGTGAATCTCATGATGCACGCTTGAAACATGTTCAGATTCTTGATTTATGTGAAGTTGTACGTTAAATTTCCATCTCAGATATTAATATATATTTATTAACTTCACTATATAGTTCCTATAAAATTTCAGGATCAATATTTCTTTCACTTTCTGATTGTACTGAAGATGCCATCTCGAGCTAGGGATAATTCTTTGTATGGCAAGTAAATAACCAGTTACCTGTTCTGACCAAAAACGTTATAAAATGATGGCTTGACAGTTGCGAGGGGTCTACCCGCCATGAGGTACTTTGTGGTTATTGCTGTCTTAAACCTACATTCCGCCATGGTTAAGGTCAGTAAACACCAGCTCAGTCATAGTACCTTTCACCCACCCTCTAAAAATTTCCCCATTGCGCAGATAATCACATTAATGATTGGCAACAGACAATGATGATGGTTACAGCTTAGTTATGAATTATGAAATTATTGCATAACAAGAGTGACAGTGGATCAGAAAACGAGGAAGGTGGTGATGTCTCATGCTGAGACAAATGGCCCAGTTGTGATAAGTGCTGGCTTTTTTAGTGCTAAACTGAAACAACATTCGCCAAACTTTTGGTCGCATAACACCTGCATGATCACAGTTGCACATAAATATCAAATGGAATTTCCCCTCAAAAAGTATACTGACAATTTTTTTAAATAAAAAAATGTCCTATGTTTGTTTTATACATAAATAAACAGCAGGTTATGAGACAGAGGCATATAACTTGCGTTTTTCCACATGTTTCAAGAGCTTTGCTTTTGTGTCTATTTCATGGACCTCTTTCCAAAAGTGTGCTGCTACAACTGACTTTTCTGAATGCTGGTATTTTATGTTCCTAAAATGTTCCTTAACTCTAGTTCCAAGATTCCTTTTGGTTTACCCAACGCAAATGTATCCTATCACAAATGCAGAAAATCACACTGAACTAATAATGTTCGAAAAATTGTTCATTCAGAGAGAGAAAAAAAAAAAAAAAAAAAAAAAAAAAAAAAAAAAAAAAAAAAAAAAAAAAAAAAAGAAAGGAAAACTGACTTTGACTTTTCAGCAGAAGACAACCTCATCCCTAGGTACATCCAGCCACCACCAGAGGGACAGCCCAACACCTGGCAGTTGAGATCAGCTGACAATGAGACGAAAGTTCTGAGGTAATATACCTTCCAAGTGAAGTACAGTATGTGTTAAAAAGTATATTTATTAATATTCATTGCCATTTCACTGTGTGATTCCCACTTATGAGTTATGTATAACATTTTTTTGTTGACATTTTATTGGAAGAACTCTAAGTCTAGTTACATATTTCTTAGGGGGCTGTCACACTAAACCAATCGAGCAACAGCAACCAACCGACTGATATAACAAACCAATAGACAGCAGTGGTACCAGTCACATAGCATCAATCGTCAGCGATCAACAACGAGTGAGAGGGATCAACTGGTCTGTGAAATCAAACTTGTCCGTTTTTCAAGCGACAATCAATGGCAAATGGTGAGTGAAGATGGCATCACTCCAAAGCTTCGTACCCACCTGAATTTCAGAATTGATGATGCTGGAAGATTTAACTTACACAATAATGTTTTAGACTCACGTTTGAATTAAATAGAATTGCACAACTCGATTAAGGCACTTAAAATGATATCTTCTTATGTAATTTAACTGTACAAATACAAATATACATCGATTTGTAGCACCTAGCAATGGCCGATCAAACTAGAACAAACAAACCTCTTCGCTCGGCCAGCGGGTGTAAGCTTGAAGTAAACAGATGCAGCCTGAGGAAGTAGGCCTAATATTGAACCCTACGTCCCAACACATGAAGTATGATATTGTGCAGGAGATAAGCAGACCTAGACCTAATAAGGTAATATACTTTACCTCTAATATACAGTGATGAGTAAACCTAGTAAAATCATATAGGTACATAACCTGTAATATTTCCGTTGATCGATGATGCTCGATGCTATGTGACAAGGAACAGAAGTGTAGTCTAGAGCGCTTGATAACACTCGATTGGTCTTGATCGATCGTAGCTCTGTGTGACAGGCCGCTTATGCTGTTTTTTACACAGATTTTTGTAAAGCATCAACAGAACATTTAAAAAGACAAAAAATTCGAGATAAACATAGATTAACTGCCAACACAAAGGCTGAGGTGGAAGCACTGAAAGTGGACAGAAGTTAAAGAAATGGCACCCTTTATGATAGGAGGGAAGATGCTATTGTTATTGCAAGGCTGGTCATTTAAGACATAAGATAGACATAAAGCTGTTAACATTCTTGAAGTGAAACTCACACTCAACTTCACTTGAGAGGTGAACTTTGGCAGAACATGTTTCAAAAGGTCTTCACTTCAGACAACGTCAACTGGTAGGTTACCTTGCACTCTCTGTAGAACTATCACTTTTTTAATCTGCGAATTTTGAAGTTCACCAAAGTTAATGGAGATAGTTGAAAAGTTAGTAGAATTACATAACAATATGGAGGTGGTAAATGATGTGTTCCAATGGTAAATAAAACATCAAATTTTGTATATGTAAGAGAACAGACATCAGCAGGCAATGGTGGACAAACTATCAGCTTAGCTAGTTATATTTGCAAATTGGTCAAGTAACCGGTATATTAAAAATTTAAGAGTTCTATGATGTTCATTACAAAATTTTCCAGTATATAAGATGCCCTTAAAAATTGGCCTTTTAAGAATATAGGGATAAGTTTTCTACAACAAAGGTACAAATTTGTTATGCTTTTTCCCCCAAAATCTTGCATGCTGTCATTTGACTTCCAAGAACTTTTGTCATACGCATTCTTTTTGATAGTTCAAAAAATTTGTTGAGCCAGAAAATGGAACAGCATGACCTTCTTATGAACTAGTGTAATACAGGTTGCCAGTAGGGGAATCCCGCAGAAGCAATCTCACCTGAATAATCAGTTACTGTGTTGAGTTCACCAGTGCATGTAACTGTGTGCTTATTGTTAATTGTGGAAAGTACTAACATTATGTTCAAATATATCATGCATTTTTACTTCGAATTTGGTTTTTCCTGAAAAATTGTGTTAAATTTTGAGGTGCATCTTATGCACTAGAAAATACAAAATACAGTATAATGCTCAATTACAAAATATATGTTCAGTCTAACATTCTGTAAAACGACTCAGGCATATACAACAAGAATACTAGTGGCAATCAATCTATTCAGGATATGCTATGCAGCATTACTCATGACCATCATCATGCATTGTAGTACCATACTGGTATTGAACTAGCTGAGAATAAACTCTGCAACAACAGAAAATTTTCACGATGATCAACACGCTAAGAGACTTGATGGGAACACAAATAACACAAACTGGAAGCCTACAAGACAATAAAAAAAGCAAAACATCACAAAACAATCTACAAGCTCAACATCTGAACAAATTCAATCTTTTTAAAAAATTAACTACACAAACATACCTACAATATTTACACTCACTAGTAACACCAACTATTTTATAAAAAGCAGAGGAGAGCTAATACTTTTAGGAGAAATATTTACACATTTTAGAATTTAAAATTAATTAATTTAGCAAATTTGCAAGCAATGTATCTGAAATACTTCACTCAATTTTTCTGGAGCTATGGATTTGAACAACTTCTTTTGTATTATTATTTTCTAATAATGATCTGAAAAAATATAGAAGAATTTTCTGGACGACTTCAAGAAATAATTGTTATGTTTTTCTTACAAAATTTGATGACGCTGCACTCTACTTGTGTACAGTTTGAATGAACAATCAGAAATGATGTACATGTTGCAGGCTGATTGTAAATTCAGTCTTTCTAATAATAATAATAATAATAATAAAAAAAAAAAAAAAAAATCTTCATCCTCAAACATCAAGACAAAGCAATGAATTTTGAAATCCCAGCCTCCAATGAATTGATCAATAAATTCATCTTAAGAAAACCAGAGGGCAGTCAAGTAGCAACAGGAACCAGCAGCAATCAACATGGAATGAATATGGGAAGAAATTTTTCCCTAAACCAGTCTCCAAACAAGAGGACTTAAGTGAAGTAAGTGTCACAAAATTGACATAATTCTTATATTACTATTATTTTTATATATGTTTTGTTTATAAGTATTGCAGTCCCTAATATAATTTGTTTTGAAAAATTTTAACTTATAACACAGTAAACCACTGCATTATATGTAATTGCTTGAACTGAAATAAACATAGTTAGTTCTATCTTTTCACTCGGATTAATCTTTTTTTAAGTGAATTTTTTCCATTTTTCATCAACTTTGAAGGCAATGTAGGACCTGAAGGCATTGACAAATTTAAACATATTTTTGGTATTTCTACTAACTGTAAATAACAATTTGAACTGTAATATTCAGATGGTGACAAGTTTAATAATACAGAAAATTATCATAAAAGTTTAAATTTTTATTCTTACAAACTTTAAGGCAGATGAATGACCAGTAGACATAAATTGATTCAATTGCTTTTTGCCCCCCTTTTTTGTCTCCCTAATTTGCAACTTTTCCACAGTATTACAATATGAACACAAAATTTGATTTTTCGGCCTCCCTAATGTTTATTGTGGAATGTTAAGATTCTGAAGATGTTTATACTTTTCTTGTGTGTACATCCTTTGCTTGGATAGTAGTACTCTTTCATTATGGGAGATAATACATTTGATCAAATGCATGATTTACTTAGAAAAAGAAAATTTATTGACCGATACTGCACACCACTCAAAATTACCACCCAACTGCCACTGGTATCAGTATATATGAATGAATGCAGTCCAGGAATTCTCTCTAAAGTTGAGTTCGAGGAGCGAAAAGGGGGGGGGGGGGAGACATCACATGAATTACTATTTCTAAGAGCACAGATAACTAGTGTTTTGCTCACATTACAGTGTTAGATCAGCAAAAAGCTACAGATACATTTACTTGCAAGTCCACCAGCAAATCAGATTTCCCTTTAGACACTGTACATATATACAAAATGAAAATAGCAATTACATTAGATGTGCATTAGTGCATCATAATGCATGCAGAAGCACTTAAGCACCCAAAAGATACATGTTGGACCTTACTTTAATGCTTCACTAAATCTACTGCTGTATTTTCTTCAACACTTAACCCAACTTATACATTAAACTCTAAGGCATTCAATTTCACATAATTATTGTAATTATTATTGTTGATAAGATTTTACTTGCAATATTATGTGAAGTCAAATGTCTTAAAAGTTTAATGTACAATATCGACACTTCACAATGTTTTCTTGATTAGTTTAATCGAACTTAAATTACTTATTTTCTGAAAAGTTACTAGGATGAAAATTCTACTTCTTGTAGAAGTAGAAGTAGGTCTAAGGGGTTGTTTATTTTGCCACATTATGTGACCATGAGTAACTTCATGAATGATCGTGGGGGCAGTGACAAGTTGGACCCTAAGAGGTCAGTAGATCTTATCACTGAGAGTTGATGACTACTGAAGTTATTATTACAGTAGCCAGCACCTACAGCTAAACGTCGAAGTGAACCACAGTGGTCCTCTCACATGCTTCATGTAATCAATTGTCACAGGTCAAGGTAGGAGTCATCCAACTAGGTTATCATCAGAAAACTGCTTAAAGGAAAAGTAAACTAAAAATTCAGTGTCACTTTCTTCGTACGGATTGAAAGAAATTTTTTTAAGAAATGATATTCACTGTTAGAAATGTTTTACACCTTCACATTTAATCACAAAACGAATATGTTTATTGTGACGCGGTGGGCGCGTGACGTCACGCTTGACGAGTGCTTGACTCAGTCTCGCCCGGTGAAAGATAGCTCACAGTATTCTGTCTACTGTTACAGTTTTTTAGTGAGTATCTGTTCAAACAATGGTTTATTGTTGTGTTGTGGGGTGTACATACTCATCGTCGAAGAGTAATAACACACTTAAAATATCTTTCCATCGATTTCCCAACAGAGATAAGTCACCCGAACGTTATTTATAAGCAATGGCCGATAAAAATAAAAAGAGAAAAATTTGTTCCTAGTAAATACAGTACGGTTTGTTCACAACATTTTGAAGGAAATGATACCGAGCTTTCGGTACAGTTACGAAAACAGTTAACTGGAGAAACCCCGCAATCTGTTTAAAAAAGAAGTGCTGTGCCATCACTTCTTTTGCGTGGGAAATCTGAAACACCGCCAATGAAGAAAAGAAAATCATCGTACTTGAGGAAGAAGGAAATGAGAGAGTTGTTGCAAGATTCGAACAGTAATCCATCAGTATCCGGGAATGGACAAATCATGAATGTGGAATCTAGTATTTATGACGAAAATTCAGTTTCTAACAGCGTAGGAGCTCAGTGTGAACTAGGAAATGAAACTTATGTCAATGTTTGCTCAGATTCATTGAATGTTTCTTCTAGAAATTGTGATTTAGATAGCTTTTTTAGCATTTCAGACATTTCTACTACCGCAAAAGATGATTCTGAATCTGAAAGTGACTCTGTTCGTATCTTTAAAAATATTTTGTTTTTGAACTGTATTAGCTCGAAGTATTAACTGATAACGCCTGGCAACTAGTGTATCTTTATTTATAATAACGCTATCGAATGAGGCAGGTTGTGTTATACAGTCCACAACCCCCTTCTGTTCACAAATTACTTCAGAGTCCCAACAACACACACTCTCGTGGCCCTTTTTCATATGTAGGCTATACACAGCCCACATTCCGTATTTTCTTTTCTTCCTTGCAATTCTTTCAATAATTCCTTGTCATTTTCTTTTCGTGTGAAATTAATTTGTGAATACCGAGATTTGTCCTTATACGGTAACATTGCAGACATCTCTATCAACAACAAACACAAATGAGACTTTGTGGTGTAACACAGGCGCGAGCATTACAGTAGCTGTTGTCCTGCCAGCGAGTTAGTCAGGAGTGACGTCACAGGAGCGTTTTACTTCACCCGTACAAGGCGTAATATTGGGCACCTGAAGTTCACGAGATCACCATTCGTTTCGTAATTCAAAGCTCCGTGCGATGAGATTAAAATAAGGAAATGGTATTTTTTTAGTTTACCCTTCCTTTAAGCCAATAATCACCTTGGTGTCCGAAAACCTGGATCTTCTATAAGCTGTGAAATTTATGATTATCTTCCTATAGAGGACAGAGTGGCGGGTGGTAAGCCCATCACCTCAATGGCCACCTGGTGAGAAACTAAGATATTACTTGAATGTGGAATGCTAGGGAATTTAGTCCAGAGACTAATTTATGTGTGGCATAAATCTGAGACACAGAACCTACAGCTTACAGTCCTGACATATCTATAAAGCTCAGCTGGGTTGAAACCTATTATCTTAGGATATAATGATTGACTTTGTTTCACCAAGCCGGTCATGGAAACCACCATTAACGGCCGTGGGTGTCAACATGCTGACCACATGCCCCCCAATCCTGTCATCTACCTATAGGTAGATGACGCAGCGGTCGGGTGGTAGGCCTTGTTCCTTCAGGGATGTCGTGCCACGGAGTTTAGTTTGTTTCACCAAGATCAGCAAATATAGATACAGATATGGCAATTGCATGGGTTATGGGGAAGAAGTTGATAAGAGAGGGTTGGAGGAAATTCATCAACTAAGAAAAGAATGTGGGAAATCTTTATAGTTTAACAGAAGACCAATGGGGGCTAAAAAAGAACTCGGTATTTCCTGGATTTGAATCAGATGATGTCAAGAACCTGGTGAAAGTAAAAATGAAGTGAAGAGAATGGAGTGGAATACTATTTTGTGGATCAGATTCATTCCAACTTTGAAGTTTAAACTCCAAAAGAATAATGAACTAGTAAATAATCCAATTCCTGCTTTAAGTTTCGCTGTCCAACATGTATCAACTGATAAAATAAGTAGCAATAAGCAAAGCTTAGACATGCCTTTCGTGCCAAAGCGTCATCCCTTACTCTAGCCAGAGGAAGTTCGTCGTCATCCTGCTGCTGGCAACCAGGGGGCTGCGGTGGTTCAGAGGGGGCACCATGCTTTGTTTCTCCTTCTTCCTGAGTTGTGCGGCTGCTTGCTGCACGACCACGAGCACGCACCGTAACTGGACCATGAGGCTGAAAAATTGACAAAGAAGTTTTAATATCTTATGGATATTATCAAAACATTAAAAATAATAATACAAGTTCCTAAAAATAGTAACAGGACAGAATTTCCAATTTCAGAACTACAATAATCACGAAGCTATTATAACATTTATTTTTTCCACTACTATTAGATATATATGGAGGATACACTAGCTGACTTCACAGATATGATGATGTGCATTAAAACATGTATTTATCCTTTATTTGCTGGTGCACATAAAAAAACTGATTAATGTGTCCTTTGCTGATTTGTATGAGCTTATTTCTAAATTCCTTTTAGCTGGAAACTAGAACCAAGGGACATTTTAGGAATATAAAAATCAAACAGTTCAAAAAATCAAACAGTTCAAAAAATCTACAGTTGCAGCACACTTCTGAGAGTAAAAGGATGAAATTAACACCAAAACCACAAGTACTAGGAAACACTATGAGTAGCAAGGAATTAACAACACAGGAAAAGAAATAATACTAGTTATTTGAAAAATAAGGTACAAGAATACTATAAATATTATAAATAGTTTGAAACTTAACACAGTGAAGTGAATCAATTTTTATTAATGTGGGTTGATTAACACACTTGGACTTCACTTACCAATCATTTGGTAGGACGCGTTTCACAGCCCATTCGCCTGTATCGCCTGCAGGTGAACAGCCAAATGCGTTACAGGAATGGGAAAGGGACTCGCAAAAGGTAAATTTGTAGATGGAATTTTCACCCGGGGCTTTATCAAGTAGTAGTCATATAGTTGAAGATACGGGAGAATGGCCTGTGAAACGCATCCTACCAAATGATTGGTAAGTGAAGTCAAAGAGTGTTAATCAACTCATATTAATAAAATAAAGGTACAAGAAATTAATTTTGAAATCCTACCAAGGTTGTTCTGACCAAGAAGCTCTTACTACATCCACCAAAGAGAATTAGCAGAAGTTACTCAACATCCAACATCAACAGTAGTCTGTCTTTGGTAAGTAATGGAAGTAAACACCTTCCGGAACATATACCATAAATGCATAAACATTCAATTCCAAACAGCCTTAAAGAATATTGCAAATATTCTATATTATTTAAAATACTCTACTTACCGTGTATGTACGTTTGGGGTTTTGCCGAGTGTCGAATGTTTCGAACGCATACGTTTTAGTACATATGGAATGACGTGGCTTTGCTATTTTGCTAAACAGATGAGCACTCTTGTCTACTCGATACTCGCATATATACACGTGCTCTTCTGGAGCTCCCACTGGCCGACCCTTGCAGTATGTGTTTAGATCCAGAACCCAACAATGTCCCATGATAAGGTCTAGTGGCACAACCTCATATAGTGGCACTCGCATCACTTCATTTACAAAGAATTTCCGTGACGGTTCATGGTAGGTTTCATGTGGTCGGAGGTAGTGGTGTCCAAATGCAAACCGCTCACCCCTAAAAAATAATAATATATGATTACACACCCTGAATTACTGTGTAAATTGCAGGGAGTGTAAAAGCTGTAATGTTATATGTTGCAAAATTTAATACTTGAGGGCTTCAATAGAACATTTGAGACTTCCTCGGTTCTAATACATCATTCAGTACCGAATTATAAAATGAACTACAAACTATAATGAAAATCTGTTCAGAAATAAGATACACTTACTTCTCATCCTTCCAGAGCCTTTCTATCCTAAAAATATCAAGATCTTCATATCGGAAGTTCTTTATTGTTTTGTAAGTATGTTTGGTTGGAGGAGAAGTCTTCGGTGCATTTTCTTCTATTATGTCCCTCAATACATACACCGTGTCACCTATGACAAAAGAACAGATTAAAAGTGAATGAAAACAGCCTTTTGGAGTTACTCAAAGTATAAATGAATTACTGGCACAGCAATCTCTCCGTCATCAAAATCTGAAACAATTTCTAATGGTTCAAAGTAATCTACCTATATTTAAAAATTCCGCTGATGAGAATTCCTTTATTGCAGGATCAACACAATTCACGTCAAATGATATCCATGAACAGAACACATTACTCTGAAAATAAAGCAAATACAGTCAAGATCTCCTATCTGAAATAAAGGGGGGTTGCGCCCATTTTGGATACAGGAAGTAAAAGTTCTGTATGGGTCTTTCACTGAACACAAAAATGTACTGATTACAATCCAACGCAAAACATCACCAACAAAGTAAATGGAATAAAACACAATATCTCCAAGAAATGTTCTTAGATAAAACAAAAATGAAATTAATTGTAAACTCCACTCTACAGTACACTTCACTTTTGAAAATTGCATTTCAAAGTGATGTAACAAAATGCCAGAATGTTTTTGTTTAATCAGTGATAATTGCAATTATGATATGCAGAAAATAAGTTATTTTTTAATTGATTTCAGAGTTAAGCTCCAGATCGATTCATTAAGCAGGGCTTACAGAAGAACAAAGATCTAGTTTGATAAGCATATGTGAAGGAATATGTGGATAGTGTTATTTGTCAAAGCTACTAGTATTGCAACTTCCAAAGCCGTATATAACACTGTGAAACAATATGTTGCCATGAGAACCGATTTGCATTTGATAAATTTTAAAAAATATTTTACCATAAAATAAGCACTAAATTGGGCATTACTGCAGTACCAAGTCCAACATCAACAGGCTTCTTCCCATGGACGTTATAATTGCATATAAGTTTAACGAAAATCTGAAAAAGCGTATCTGAGTTATCGCGCATACACACACACATTTTCATGTCCCCCACACAATCTCATAAAGTACCATTCTGGCACTTACTAAAGTCAGGTAAACTGATATAACAAAGTGCCAGATGGAGTTAGTAGGCTATATTTCAGAAACTATTAAGTTTTAGACCACAGTTTCTTGAGAAAGTTTGATAGGCATATGTGAAGGAATAAGTGGATAACTAGAATATTTATAGAACGAAATTATAAAAAATGCCTCACATCTATAATAATTTCACAAATATCTGACTGCATTGTAGTTAAGGCCCTCAGTTATTCAATATCAAAAACGGAATAAGGCTACTGAGGCCATGGTTTCTACATTAATTTGTCTAGACTTCACGCAGCAGTGATGATTTGCTATTATTAAACCTACAATTGGTCATTATTCCGGTACAAGTCAACCAATTTTGTTCAAAACCAATAGTCTTTGTCCTATGGATGTTATAAGTGCCTACACTAAGTTTCATGAAAATCTGATAAAGCATATTCGAGTTATGACACACAGAGAAGGACAGACATTTTTCGTGTCCACTATAAAGGGTGCGGCAAAACATCCTCCCTATTTTAAAATTCAAATAAAAAACAGATGAATCAAAATAAAGAAACTGTATTAATATTAATGATATCTACACAGTGGGAGTTTAGGGTTTTCAGTATAATACATTAGATCGCCTCACTGCGAAGTGTCAATAGACCTTAATCCTGTCTCCGTGTTCTTATAGCAAGATTCACCATATCAATTGTGTCAACGTGATTATGAAAATCATGTGAGGTCAAGTGCAAACATCCTTGAAGCTGTACCAGAAGATGCTGTGGTCCTTTTTAGTAATGAAGCACATTTTCACTTATCTGGATGTGTTAATAAGCAAAATTTCCGTTATTGGAGTGGACAGAACCCTCGTGAACTTCATGAAAAACCTCTGCATAGCAACCGTGTTACTGTATGGTGCGCAGTTGGAAGGGTCGAGATAATTGGTCCTTACTTTTTTTGAAGAGAATGGTGCTACTGTGACAGTAATCTCTGAAAGATACACTCACATAATCAACACATTTTTTTCGCCAAGTCTCAATGCATTGCCAACTGAACAGGTATGGTTTCAGCAGGACGGAGCCACCGCTAACACAGCTCGGATTTCTCTCCAAGTGCTGAGACAGATGTTTCCCGGGCGCTTAATTTCTTTACATGGCGACATTTCCTGGCCAGCACGATCACCAGACCTTACACCCTGCGATTATTTTCTGTGAGGATATCTTAAGCGTGAGGTGTTTAAACATCGGCCGAGGACTCTGCCAGCCCTAAGAAATGCAATACTGGAAGAGATTGGTCTTATTCCTCAAGAAATGTTGGTTAGAACGATGGAGAATTTCCGAAGTCGCATTCAACAATGCATTGACAGTGAAGGACACCACTTGAGTGACTCATTGTTTATAACATGAAACTTCCCACTGTGTAGAATCATTCATGTTAATACAGCTTCTTTATTTTGATCCATGTGTTTTTTATTTGAACTTTAAAATAGGGAGGATGTTTTGCCGCACCCTGTACAATCTTAGAAAGTACCATTCTGGCATTTGATAATGCAAAGGTAAATAGGCTCTGTTCAGCTTTAAGTGTCAAGCATTAATTATGTCACAATATTTTAACTTCAATGAGTTAGCTTAGTTCTTACCTTGTCTTAACTGTAGATCACCCCTGAGTAATGTGATATAATTGGTGAGACCAGGTGTTGCATAATGGGGCTGTGGGTCCATAACAATCTCTAAATCTACAGGCCTAGGATTACAACGTTCACACAAGTAACGTTCCACACCCTCATCTGCACGCACACAGTCACAGTGTTGCCATACCAGACAGCGTTCACACTGAATCATCATCCCCTCATCTTTGTACAAGCCACAGATACAACGAATTACATCCTCTTCCTCACCTCCTAAAATCAGGAAAGACAACATGTGTGAACACAAAAAATCTCATGAAAGATACAGAAATGCAAACAGCATTAAAACATGCTGCAGAATCAAGTATAATTACTTGATCAATATAGTGAAAAGAAATATCTGCATCGGTGATGAAAAAGAATAAAATAGGGAATCTCACGATATTGCTTCTTTTGTCTATAACTTTAATAAGATCAGAATTGGGGATTATTGTGTTATATAATTTAACATTGTAAGTAGTAACAGTAAGTTTTGAAATATATCGATCAGTAAAGACATTATTTACGCAAGGTAAATTAACTGTAAAAAAGTTACTTTCATCAGTAATGAAGTAAGAAAAAAGTCTTTACTTTTGTACATGTAATGCAGTAATGTACATTGTGAGAATCTCAGCGTAATATGGTCTTATCTGTAAAAATAAACAAAAAAAGTTATATGGTCTTATCTGTAAAAATAAACAAAAAAATAAATAAATAAATTAGAAATGTTGACCTAGCAGCCATGGTGTACCGTATTTGAATTATTGCGCCTTGTATCTAGCAAGAAAATGAATATGGGGTACATGCTAGTCAAGTTACTTTTCAAGCATTTGTATTAACTCAATTTCTCTAACGAGCATAAAAAGGCATTGCCTGAAAAGGGGTAGAACATGTATACATACATTATTTAGTAAGCTATGACATCACCATTCATGTGGTCAAAAAATAAAAATTTCCTCAAAGAAATATTGAAATATTTTGAATTTTATTATTTCTTGAGATACTTTTTCAGTTGTAATGCAAGGCGAAAAAAGAAACACTAACCTGGGTCATGTTCTGGTATGAATGAAGCTGGTGGACTCTCTCCCAAGATATCTTCTATCTGGGTAAGAAAGTCTGCCTTGGCCAAGTTGTATGCTTTACGTAATCTTGTAGCAGCAATGCCAAGTTCCGACGTCCTCCCAAAAAACCTCACATTGTTATTGAAGAGTCTTATCATATCCCTATCGAAAGACTCTACTGTGCGGTAATAACCAGTAACAATATTCTGTTCTAATGTACATAGATCGATTGGTTCAGAGACACGCTGGTAATACTGTGGCAATTTACGCTTTGAAGGAAGAGTGAGAAATGGAGCTGCCAGCATCTCCCCTCGCTCATCTGGAAACACAAGATAATATTTACGTTGACATGTGATGCATTCACCTTAATTAATCGAAGGTATAAGGTAACAACCCCCTCGGACAATATGAATTTATTAATTAGAGAGAACATCCTTTTCAACATTTAGTACTTAATTACTTCACTACGGTTCCTGCATATTAGAATTTGTGCATTAGAAGAGAACATGCTTAACCATTAAACTAGAACAGAGGTTACTACCTGGGCTGTTAGACTAAGGGCTTGTACGACGATCTGCTGATATCATATTTATCTGCCAGACAGAGAACTTATCTGGAAGTTGGCCAAGAATTGCGTATTATGAGCTCCTGACAAAATCTGTCTGGCAAGACAACTTCCAGATAAGCTAGCAGGAGGATGGAGTGGCTGACAAGCTTCCAACTGCTAGTTAGGGAATCTTGGTTGAAACAAGATGGCGCAAGCCGAAAGCTTCCTAGCCACCTGAATTTTAGAACTGATGCCGGAAGATTTAATTTACATAAAATTGTCATTTTATGCTCATATATGAATGAAATAGAATTGAACAAATAGATTAATGCACTTAAAACGATATGTTGTTATGTAATTTAATTGTACAAATACAAATCCGAGCTGCCGCACCTAGCGGAGGACTACCGAACTACAACAAACACTCCTCTCTGCTCAGCGAGATAAGGACCATTTTACAAATTTTTACTGCGTTCTTGCCGGTAGCAGTTCAACGGTGGTATTACACGGCATCTTCCAGTTACGCTATCTGGAAGTCATGTATCTGGAGGATTTGTCGGCAGGTGGTAATATAGGCCCTAAGGTCTCTAAGGTTTCAACTGTCCGATATTATTCATGCTGCTGGAGTTGCTTCATTAACACTTTCCCCACTGCACTCTTCTGTTCTTGTTTTTTTTTTTTTTAACGTACAATGTATTACAAAATAACTTATTACTTACCCATAAAGTCTGAAACTTGCTCTTTCCATAAATGATATTATTTTTTGCATTCACTTTCATAAAAAGGGGGGTGAAGTAGATCGCCTCCAAGTGGTGCCCCCTGGATCTCAACTAAACGATCTACATGAATGCCAATATGCTTCCCAAAGGAAAATGCTCTTTTCAGAGCAACAAAATCAAGATCCTACAGTGGAATGCCGGTGGATTATCACAGGCAAAAAAGAAAGAACTCCATAAGATCTTGGAAGACGAAGGTGTAGATGTAATAGCAGTCCAAGAAGCAAACGTAACTGCAGAAACTCTGAAGTACTTTGCATTCAGGAATTATCACACTCATATTCTACCTAAATCTAGACAAGTGGCTAGCGGCATCCTAATTGCAGTACATAAAACTATAACCCACAAATTTAAAGTAGTAAAAGAAATGAAACCAGATGATAAGTTAGAAGTGGCGAAAATAGATCTCTGGAAAGCTAACCAACATTTTAAAATTTCTGCAATATACAATCCACCTAACAACAACCCAGATACTAGCATATTAGAAGTGGGACCAAAAACCATATTAATTGGAGAATTCAATGCTCATGCAAAGGAATGGGGATATTCCAGCTATAACACACCTGGCAAAACT
The DNA here is from genome assembly GCA_964059195.1 of Ectobius pallidus. Lineage (NCBI taxonomy): Eukaryota > Metazoa > Arthropoda > Insecta > Blattodea > Ectobiidae > Ectobius > Ectobius pallidus. The sequence continues at coordinate 170,608,856 of CAXKWD010000001.1, forward strand.
ATGATAGACTTCATAGCATCAAATACAATAGAACTACTATATAATACAAATGATACACCAACTTTCCTACACTACAGTGGCTCTACATCTAATCCTGACCTAACATTGATCTCCTCAGACGTCATCGACAAAGCATCCAGGAAAATCATTGTCGACCCAGGATGTGGCCATAGAATCATAATTACATCTATTAATATCCTCCCAGACAAAAACCAGTTGAGCAAGAACCACAAATGCTCCTGGAACTACAAAAAAGCCAAATGGAATAAATTCGAAGAAATGACTGAAAATCTATTTTCGAAATTTACTGTAGACAATAACATCTCCTGTGATGTACCGATGAAGAAATTCTGCCAAATAATACTCCGATGTGCAAAGGAATGTATCCCAAGAGGGAAAGTAAACAAGTACAAACCATTCTGGTCACAAAAACTCGCCAATTTAAAGGAAGAAAGAGAGAAAGCTAGAATAAAAGCTGAACAAACACATAACCCTCAAGATGTACAAGAGTGGAGAAAAAGAGCTGCGCTACTCAAAAAAGAAATCACCATATCCAAGAAACAATCGTTTCAAACCTTTCTGGCAAAACTAGACTACAGAAAAGACAACAAAAAAGTACACAACTTTATTAATACCTTAAATAACAAGAAACCAACTATCAGGAAAGAACCAATCAGAGCAATAAACAACAAAATATTAACAAATGAAAAAGATATAGCAGAAGCTTTCACAAAACTATATACCAAATCAACCCCATCAGAAAAACAGACAAAAGTGAAAGAAAGGAAAATGAAAGAAACCATAAAGCAGAACTTCAAATATAAAACACAAGACATCTTCAACGCAAATTTTAACCTACAAGAACTTCAACAAGCAATCCACCAACTCAAAACTAACAAAAGTCCCGGACCAGACCACACCACGGCAGAAATGATTACACATTTGAGTAGAACAGGTCTGAGTGTTTGTCTACAACTATATAACCTAATTTGGAATACCACCGTCCCATCAGCATGGAAAAAAGCAACCATAATACCCATACTGAAGCCTCAGAAAGCTGCAGAAAATATCCAAAACAACAGACCAATATCGCTAACAAACATTCTTGCAAAAATTATGGAAAGAATGATCTGTGCTAGGCTAAATTGGTTCCTAGAAACCCAGAACTTAATTACACCAGCTCAAGCTGGTTTCAGAACCTACCAATCCACGAGTCAACAAACAGCCAAAGTAAGCCAAGAAATAAAAGATGAATTAGACAAGAAGAAATCCATCCTTGCAGTTTTCATAGATTTCAAATCTGCCTATGACTCAGTATGGCGAACCATGCTAATCCATAAAATGACAAAAATGGGCATAAATAACAACATGCTCAAATGGTTTTACAACTTTCTAACCCAAAGACTATACACTACTAGATATGGAAATGCAACATCCAAATATAAGTTATCAAAGAAAGGCCTTCCCCAAGGATCAGTGTCTAGCACAACCCTATTTAATCTAATGATCAATGACTTTCCAGCTAAACTGAATCAAGCACCACATATTAAATCAGCACTATATGCAGATGACTTAGTTATTTGGACCTCAACAAATAACAATAACCATGAACAACTTTCTAACCAAATGAATTATGCACTGCACAAATTAGATGAATGGTGCCAAGAAAATGACATGCAGATCAATGTTGACAAAACGAAATATCAAATCTTTACTCTCAGTCATCACCTACCGGTAATAAACATTAAGCTACAGAACAAAAACATAACTCAAACTGAAAGTTCAAAATACCTAGGAATAACCTTTGACCAAAAACTAACATGGAAACATCATGTAACAGAAGTCACAGAAAAAGCAAGCAAGAGACTCTCAGTCCTAAAACGACTTGCTCGATGTAAATGGGGAAGCTCTAGATCAGTACTAAATACTACTTATAAGACTCACATCAAGCCTGTCCTTCAATATGGATGTGAAACCCTTGTTACAGCAACCAAATCAAACCTGGATAGAATTGAGAGAGTGCAAAACCAAGCACTAAGAATTATAACAGGTGCAGTCCCATCCACCCCTATCAAAGTTCTACAAGCCTTCACAGAAAACCCTTCACTCCAATCTGACAGAGAAAGGAAGAGTCTCCTCCTGTATGAAAAAGTAAAAAGAATACCAAACATTGAATATTGGAGAAATTACACAGAAACACCACGAAATCTCAAGACACAAGAAGGCTTCATACAGAAAGTTAAACATCTACAAACAGTATACAACATACAGCTGGAAAAACCAGAAAAACTACTTCTCCCACTGAATCCCCTCAACAAAATTACAATTAACTACAACATAGACTTAACAGAAAACATCAGGAAACAAGATACTGATCGCAACTGGCAAAAACAAATTGATACTAGATACCCAGAAAAAGAATGGTTACACATTTATACTGATGGGTCATTAATGAGTAATATTAACAAAGGAATATTTAGCAGTCTATTTAGCTTCTATTTAACCCTAGGCACAAACTCTACACATTTCGACGGAGAATTGGAAGCCATTAACTTAGCCCTAAAACAACTTTTCTACAATATTATACTGCCTTCAAGAATGCTGTTATCCTCATTGACTCAAAATCAGCCATACAAGCAATAGCAGCCAACAACCCTACAAGCATACGTGTATCTGAAATTCAAGATTCTATCAAACACCTACAGAACTTGCAGAAGAAAATAGTACAACAATGGATCCCCTCACACTGTGATATACAAGGAAACGAACAAGCAGATTTCCTAGCGAAGAAAGGCACTAAGATCCAACAGTCTAGAAAGCAAACAATGCCATTCCATTCTGCAAAGATACTCATTAATAAATCCATCAAACAGAACATAATGAAAGAAATATATCAAGAAAGTGAAAATAAAAAATGGAAACTTCTAATCACACAGACAAACCTGGTACCAGACAGCCCCAGAATGAATGCAGTAGCACTCTTCAGACTGTATACAGGACACGACTGTTTGGCAGCTCACCTACACAAACTCAATATCTACAACTCTCCAAAATGTGTTCTTTGTGAACAACAAGAATCTGTTATGGACAGCGAGCACCTACTACAATGCAGAGCATTACACAGCTCAGACTTATCTACACGCTACTGGGAAGCAAGACAGCTAATGGAAGAGCTCCAACAAGCTGGGCATTAGCAACCAACCAACCAACTTTCATAAAAATATTTAACAGGATTTAAATAGGAGACTGAGGAATTTTTTAGGTTATATTTTATGTAAACAAAATCTGTTTCCAAGTACCAGAATCATTACTAGACGATTCTGAAGATTCCTAACTATCATCTATCAAAATTATCATCTTCATCAGTAGATATATCCTGATTTGATCCAGAAGAACCAGAATAAACCTTTCTATCATCAGAAGTCTTGAAAACTCACTTCATTTTATTCCGACATTTTCAAGAATGCCAGCTTGTTGTTAGATATTGCAGTGTGTTCGATATTACAAAAATTGATATAAAATTGTAAACAATCGACCAGTGTATAAAGAGCAGACTATTTGGAAGTACATAAACTCTACTCGAAACACATATTACACACGTTCTCTCCTATTATTGAGCATGGAAACCTATGCAACGTAAGGGATAAAGGCTTGGTTCAAACAGGAATAAAATGCAGGAAGTATCCCATACAGGCATGGTGTTGAAAGAGTTAAGATAAACAGCTCAGACAGCTACTTGTACCGTTGTGACATCAGCAATGAAAGCCCACACATTTCCAGTTGCCAGAAAATTTAGGAAGTTGGAAATCTCAAGATTAATCCAACAACAGTCTTACCAGAATGTCACTAGGTCTAAAATCTTGGTAATAAAGACTGGGGTGCATTAAAAGTGGATTGTTGATGTTTATGGTTTGCTAAATATATTACATACATTCCTGCATAATTAAACTCCTATATTCCCATTCACATTCAAATATGATATAAACAAAAGTTTAGATACGCTGAAAAAAGGACCATAATCAAACTGTGCTCAGAGATCTAGCCGAACTTATGACAAGAGATTGCAGACTGCACCAAAACATAATACTGAAAATATCGCCAGTAACGGCAATGAGTTTACAAATGAAGATCATGATACCAGTGATATACTATACATATTTTAAGTAAGAAAACTGAAAACTTTCAACAACTCTCGAGTTTGTTGTTGTTGTTCTTGAATAGCTGTGATAAAAGCCATATTGCATCACCCGACACATTTCTAACACACAAAACGGTAGATGAAGATCTTGCATGCTTTTGGTGATATGTGGTGTATACTTAGAAACACATGGTCCCCAAGCATTTATTCTTCCCATTTTATTGTTTTTTCCTTTTCATTTCAAGATCAAATAGAACTAATGAACTCATTTGTCATTTTGCACTTTCGTGAACACTAATGTGACATAAGTAATGGTTATTTGGAACCGTTGTTACCTTTAGCTGCTATCACAATGTTGTAAAGATCACGAAGCACATAAGCTAGTCGAGCTGTCCTCGTTAATTCTGGGTTATCCTCAGCTTGTGCCAGTCTGCGAGTGCGGATGTTACGAGGGCTTGATAGGGCATTCAGCTGAGTGAGAAATACATCCGACTGCTTCACTTGTGGCCGTGCATAGCTACATAAAAGTGATTCCTCCCTTCGTGAGGCCTGTTTTAAGCGTTCACGAAGACGTTTCACCTGCACAAAGAAATCACATTTTGGATGTCAGTCTGCAAAATAATTATTACAGAACTATTGAAATGAAACAAAATATTACATCATACAAAATAGGCTATTTTAACTCAGAGTTTTCCTCCTGTATCGCATACTGGGTTATGAATACACTAAAGAAGTTCACCACATGAGATTGCAACTCGTTTACTTACAGGAAACAGAAGTTCCTGAAGTATGTTAATCAATTACTAAAAGCTGCTTCTGCACACTGTGATTGAAGCACAGCCTATTAGATCATACATAACAGCAGAATGAAGGTTAGGCTGCATATATGTTGGAGCAATGATAAAAGAAGATGGTTTATTCCTACAGTCATGTAGCACACAAGGAGTATTAATCAATGCTACCATTCTCTTGGTGAAATAGTGTTGCTTCTTTGTTTGTTTATTGTTGCTTCAACATGTGAAAGCTGTTCTTTGGTTGATGATATTCTCTCGTCATACACGGTCATGACTCATAATTATGTGGATTCAACATCTATTTAGGATGAAATGTAAAGTGTTACTTATGTAAAAGTTTTGCACAAATATTTGCATCAATATGTCCAGTATCATTAAAAACTCAGACAAGTTTGATTTTCTACATGCCTGGTCGGATGTCAGACACAGACATAAAAAGCAGGACGTCTGGTAACCTAAAGTATGTGTGTTCATAAGTATATTTATTGATAGTGGTATATTTTACATTTACTCACTTTTTCTAGGTTCCTCAGTAGGAAGCAATGATGTAACTGTGCAAAGCACCTCTGCTGATGTGACATTGGCTTCACAGGAGTCACGTGACTCTGCCGCTGCCCTATGGCACCTTCAGTCAGTCCTTTTTTGTACTTTTGTTTTGCACTCAGACACGCACTGACATTGATGCTGACACTGTTGCTGCTTGAACTACTGCTGTTATTGTTGTTGATGCTGTTGCTATTGTTGTTGTTATTACTGTTACTGTTGGTATTACTACTGGAGACATTAGTGATACTGTTATTGCTTGTACCAATACTGGTGCTATTATTGTTATTGTTGTTAGCACTGCTGCTAACAGTACTGGGGTTTTTACGTGCATTCTTTCTAGGTCTCCCAACCATTCTACGTTCCCCCTTCTCTTCTACACGCGGTGGTGCTGTTCCATTTACACGCTGAGATTTTCCACCTATTACGCCTCTACAGTGTGCGCTCCCACATTTACATGGCTGAAATAAAAATGAGTATTAATGGTGCTACTGTCACATACATATCTGTTACTTAATTTATTACTGATATTTTAAAATGAGTAACAATTTTTGGCTTTTGCTTTCCAAACATAAGAGCAACCCTGTTCATATAACAGAGGTTTTAGATTCTTCACACAGAAATTTGTCTACTTCCAAACAGGGTATACCAAACAATATTGGGTTACTTTCAAAGAACCTAAATGAGAATATAAACATCATTCCAATTCATACATGACCATCTATTAAACTTTTAAAGAATCACATGGTAAGTTTATCCAGCAATTATGTAAGAAAATAACACAGATATTACCTGTCCCTCTGCAGGATTAAACAGTGAGAAGTTGTAGTCATAAGAAAGTTCTTCATGTGGCTGTATTTCTCTCAAAGCAAAGAGAGCCATACGAAACAATCCGTTCACACTCCATTTCTGCATCTCACAATTAGGCTCACAAGAATGATTCACAAACCGACCTGAAAATAAAGAAGTGAAATCCTGTTTAGTTAGTACATAATGAGAATATACTTCTTCACGCAGGCACATACACACTTTCACTGTTATTATTTAATTTATGATTTCTGAAGGCGTCTTGGCCTCCCGTTCGGGAGGTCCCAGGTTCAAATCCCATGGCCAGCCAATTTAACATGGGTTTTTCATGGTTTCCCCAGCTGTAAAAGCAACAATACTGACAACTTCTTCAGATCCACATCTGCAGATAAAAAAAAATTCCGCCAGGCTTATACAATACCCGATCAGAATATTGAAACAGAATCTAACAAAAACACTGAACAGTTTTATTATTCCACATGTAAAGCATAACATAAGAATAATTTTGAAGTTCAGGAACTGTAATCTTTCCTATTAATATATCGAAGTGCTTCTTACATAATATGTGTTGTTAATCTCATACGTTAAACTGAAGTACACTGTCATAAAAGTACTACAGATAAAACATTTTACAGTACCTAGGCCCACAAATTCATTACTCCTTCATAGGGTGGACTTACCTCGGGGACAGTCTGTCACATTTAGGACGAGTTTTTAAGAGCTAACTGTATAGTTTTATTGAATACTCAAATTCTACCTATGGAGAGAAGGCTGTAGGGAAATATCACATCCACACCAAATTCAGGTAAGCATAACACTCACCATCACCTCCCATGCGGTGACCATCTATGACCAAGCCTCCATCTAGGTTAAGGCAGTAATGATGTGTGTCGTGGATGTAACGTGTTGCCATCCTTGCTTTGAACTCTTTCTCACTGACCACTTCTCCAACATACTCCAGGATGAATTCACCAGGCTTGATGGCGTATTTTGTTTTTACGCCCCAGCCCTACAATTGAGTATTCATTAGATTCAACAATGCTATTTTTAATGAACAGGGAAATTTTTTTTTTTACTAACCTAAAAGTTTGCTAGCACAGCTCAATATACTGAGGATTTGAAGTTTAGGAAATTAAAATTGTTGTATAGTTAATTCTTAAATAACAGAAGGCTAGGAGGAGGATAAAAACCACAGGAATCCTTTATACATGCATGCTAACTTACTTGCTGATAGGACACGTCAAATTGTCAAAGAATAGGTTGGACAACAGTAGAAATTCTTATTCTTTAGAATCCCTCAAGCTCAAAGGTGATAATGGCCATGCAGACTAGAAGGTAAACCCTGCCTACATCACCTATAGTACAGTTTATGAAAGCATAGGCACCATAGATATACATAACACATTTCAAATGGTGGAATATAAAAATAACACTAGAATAAATTTGCAATGTCTCTCGGCTTGTCAGGTTTGAAAGTCGATGATGATTCTCGATGTTTTAAAGGCTTCAACACCAATGAAGATGAAGGTAGTATGGACCTTTAAAACATTAGGAATCAATGACTTGAATATCTGGCTGACAATCATAGAGATCACTGTTCATTTTCCATGCTAGGAAAACATTAAATCCTATAATAGATATAATGATAGGAGATTCAATTCACATCTAAGAAGTGCACATCTAAAAAATATTCTAGTCAGCATATACTTAGGAGTGGTATGTCTTAATGCAGTTAGTTGATGCACTATCCTACAGACCAGAAGATTATGGTTTCGTTCCCTTGTTTTTTTAATTGGCTTAATTCTTCTCGTGGCCAACTCAGGCTCTAACAGAAATGAGTAGGCTACAAAGAGCAATCCTGGGGTGATGTACTTAAGTTCATCAATGACGAGTTAAATTTTTATTTGATAAACAACAGAATTCATGTATTTTTTCATTGAATCACAAATTTTAACACAGTTGGGGCACTTAAGAAAGCAAGGAATAGAATTAAACATCTGTGAACTACACAAAAGATATGACTACGTAAGAAATCTTACAGGATGCAGTTTATAGTTTATTACATTATAAAAGTGAACTTAAATGGCTCCTCATTACTCCAATTAGCTTATACCTGTGATGACTTTTACCTTCAGTTTTCCTTCAATTTGTTAGGGTGGTCATATATATTCTTTTTTCTTTTCAAAATTTAACATTTAAAATTTTTATGTCTTCTGATAGGAAATTCAATGTAGTTTTCAAAAAAAATCTGGTTTAGGCACGGGTACATAACTCTATTATTCACATGTAAAAATATTTATTGTATATAGGCGTTCATCTACTAAACCCTTATGCTTGTTAAAGAAATACACATCTTTTTCCGAACAAAATATTCTTTATTTTGAATTTTGACTCATTTTGATGTAACTTGGCACCTTGTGCAACTTGGTATACAGATAATAGCATCTGTTAGTACTTCTGTAGACTAAAAATTACTCTGGGACTTTACAGCTCAATCCAATTTTGGGGATACAGCTTAAAATGTTTGTATGTGATTTACCACATTTACAAATACAGCATTTTCTGTATTTGTAACACTGTTACTTCTGAAAGAATAAAATATATACAAGCTTTTTTCTTTCAAGACAGAGGTAATACATTGTTGCATTTCCCCAAGCACCGTGAACCAAATAGCCTAGATAATGTAACTAATCTGAATTTGTACAAAGTTAAAAAACAAATCCAATTTCGAAATAGTTACCTTTAATAGATTTCAATAAAAGTGGTAGGGGAAATTCCTTATAGATTGCAGAGTTTCTGCAAAATTTCGTACAGTTTGGGACACAAATGTGGAGCTGGGCTGTCTTGAATACATTATAAATAATAAATTTATTATAAACAACAGGAATAAAATATGTTTTTGATGATTACATTTAACTGCAATGGACATGCTTACTTAGTTTCACTTTATTCTGTGTTATATCATGCAGGCACACTTTTAGCTTATTAGAGCGTCCTCAGCTCTACCTTCTTATGCCTGTTATGCTCTCTCTTTCTTCCTGCCTCTAATTAAAATTTTCTGTTTAAGTCAAGAACTTCATACATTGTATTACTAGTTTTTATTTATTTATTCTCCAAGCTTTTTCAAAATATAATTTCTTAAACACTAAAACATGACCTTCCCTTATACTAAATTTGAAGGGAACTTATTGCACTCATGAGTAAAGAAGTACCTTTACTAATTATTCAAAAGTAGTCAAACGTTTAAAACACTTTTAGCTCACTTTACATACCATTACTAGGACATGTTTCAAGAGGTTAGTTCCCTATAATTCCTAAAATTTATAGGAAGTTTATATACTGTAGTGAAGTTAATAAATATATATATTAATACTTGAGATGGAGATTTAACATGCATAACTTCACTTTTAGTTTTAATTAAGCGAAGTTATGTATGTTAACTCTCCATCTCAAGTGTTAACATATATTTTACCTATAATCGGGTAGGATCACTAGATAGTTAATCCTGGCTCAATAATACAAGGTTTTATATTATAAGGAGTTTTATTGCTGCAACAAACCTAGCGTCATTGGGCTGACGTATATGCACATTTAAAATATGCACTAAGCCGCTGCACAAAAATTCACTTAGAAATGAGTGTCAGAATTTCTCAGCTTGGAAATGCCCATATAGGGGAGGTTAGGGTAGAGAAATTACTTATAAAGAGTGGCTTAATTGTCATTCAAAGTTCCACCTTAACCACAAAACAATAAAATAACAGAGATTGTAAACTGGATACACGGTATCTAAAAATTATTATATTCTTATAAGCTTTTACATATGATCATACAAGTCAATAAATAAATACAAGATTAAAATAGCGACTGATGTCGCAATAGTCTATATCAATTATTCTTAAAATTTTATCATATCATATAATTACACAAGTTAAAAGGTACAAGATTAAAATAGCGATTGATGTCGCAATAGTCAATATAATTATTGCTAAATTCTAAAATGTCAGTTTTAAAAATTATAAATTAACCTTAAATTATAATATTTTATTGTACAATAATTATCTATTTTAGAGAATCTTATCGATCCTTTTATTATCAATGTTCACTAATAACAATGTTTATCTTATATACACCACTGTACACTTAATGATGATAATATATTGCCTTGTAACCCACTTTTCTTATTCAAATCGTCTGATATCATGTATAGTACAGATATTATCTTATAATACCTTATTAAGAATACATCAGCTAGAGTACTAGATACACGGATTCTAAAATGATTTTTGTAAGAAGATAACTACAACAAAAAAGAAGTTTTAACATAAATTGCTACAAACTAACACATAAACAATACGCTAATGCCTCCAGATGTATTCTTAATAAGGTATTATAAGATAATATCTGTACTATACATGATATCAGACGATTTGAATAAGAAAAGTGGGTTACAAGGCAATATATTATCATCATTAAGTGTACAGTGGTGTATATAAGATAAACATTGTTATTAGTGAACATTGATAATAAAAGGATCGATAAGATTCTCTAAAATAGATAATTATTGTACAATAAAATATTATAATTTAAGGTTAATTTATAATTTTTAAAACTGACATTTTAGAATTTAGCAATAATTATATTGACTATTGCGACATCAATCGCTATTTTAATCTTGTACCTTTTAACTTGTGTAATTATATGATATGATAAAATTTTAAGAATAATTGATATAGACTATTGCGACATCAGTCGCTATTTTAATCTTGTATTTATTTATTGACTTGTATGATCATATGTAAAAGCTTATAAGAATATAATAATTTTTAGATAACTTACCGTGTATCCAGTTTACAATCTCTGTTATTTTATTGTTTTGTGGTTAAGGTGGAACTTTGAATGACAATTAAGCTAATACACCACAAACGGAAATGAAATTCATTAATCATTATAAAGAGTGGTTTTTCACTATAACAAGAAGAAAGCAAGAAAGCTAATGTGTCAAAAAGTCATATCTCTCAGAAGTCTTCCGACAGAGTCCTATATGGAATTACAAAACAGTGCTCAAGAATTCATAGGTTTGATCAAAAAGCAACTGAATTAACTGAAGAGAGGTGTTACCTTTAGAACATACTATAGTTTACCTTGTTGGATTTCATGAAATGAGTTACCATTAGATCATATTATAGTTTACCTTGTCTTTGGTCATGAATTTCTCAAGTCCTGGGGCCCACTCGTGTCGCTGTATCCTCTGGTTTGAGCATAATTCCTTGCAGGGGCAGAGCTGAGGTGAACATTCAGCATATACCATTCGATTAATGCAATCCTCGCCACAACCTTTGTTGATAGGAGTGGTGGGGAGTGCACAGTTACACGCCTGTGCCTCATACGTGTAAGTCGGTTTCACGTCGTAATATACATCTGTGCATGGAACAAATTAATTTTGAAGACATCCCAAGTAGGTTACATATTATTTATTCTACATATTTATGTTATCAATAGGATTTCAGTTAGGCCTGCAACATTCCAGCACAGAAACAAAAAACGAGAGAACACCATGATGAAAAAAGCATTAACTTTTTTACATCAATTTACGGATGAATGCACGAATTTTTAGGGACTTTCTATTTTATTCAACAATTCTGAATTTAGTTATGCTTATTTTGTAGCACAAAGAATAGTATGACGTGATAGCATGTTAATATGAAAGCTATATCATCAGTTCACATGAGAGATCTTGAATCTGCAAATTGGCAACGTTTCAGGAGACATGAAAAACATTTCAGTTCTAGCTTTGGAAGGATGTAAATAATTTCACTACAATCAATTACACCACCAAAATATCTTTGTTCTTGGCTTTAACAGAAATAGAGCTGTATTTTACAAATATTTCACAACTTGGTACATATCAGGTCTTTCTTCTTAACCAATGATGTATTACAACAATTCATACTAGATCATTTACTAACATTTCAATTAAATTTTAAGGAATTGTGCAACTTTGTTCTTATGCTTTAATAATCAAGTATCGCAAATCATGTCCAACAGAAACTATATCCTGTGGTTCATGAATGCATATCTTTATCTGAAATCATGTTTAGGTGATTAAGAGCAAGGAATCAGTTTTTTAAAATCATACCTTCTCTCTATTTTCTAAATAAATAATAGAATTTAAATATATATAAATTTTATAGAAATATAAATAACTGAACTGAATCTGAACACACGCTCTAGCTCATTCGAGTAAGTTAATCATTTAATCTTCTTGTTAATCATTTAATCTAATCTTCTTGTAAGTTAATCTTGTGTTTGATACAATAAATAAAATAAAAATTACTGATCAACAGATGTAAGGCAACTAACAGCTAGATATTTGTAACAAATGCTTTATGGAAACTTACGCTTATGCTTTATGCTTAAGAAATTGGGAGCCTCTAAATAGGTTTTTATACCTGTTATGTGATTTTTAACAACTGTGGCCATACAAAATTTAGAAGTATTCAGTGGAACCGAAATCATTGACATTTAACAAAACTGCTTTCTAACAAACTTGTATTTGAGATAAGAACAACTAAATAATAGTTACAACAATGAATGAGTGAATGATATATACAGTGAACTCCCGATTATTGTTATAGGAATAGTGTTAATAGAAGGGAGGGGTTGCATGGATTATTGCAAAACACGAATAATCCAATTTTATTGTAAATTTATCGACAAAATACCTGAAACTTATTATTTAAAAAAATATTGTGTAAGTTAATGTTAGGGGAATTATATAATTCACTGCTAGGGGTGATAGATACTTTTGTTTTGGACGCATGAAAAACAGCCAAATTTTGTTGTATGTTCTTTGAAACTTACAGAATGCATATGCGAACTCACATTATTCATTCATTCATTCCAAATGATGATACATATGATATAGGACACATGAAATTGCACACAAATACAACTACAAGGCATACATAAAACATGGTAAAAAATAAATAAAATAAGCTAAATTATTTACAATTCTTTTGAGAGGAAAGAAAAGAATTGAAGATTGCACAGATTATCGGATATAAAGATAGTGTACACTGTAAGGTGAGGAGAAACGCTGACAGTACATATTAACAAATAGAAAGAGAAGGAATTACTTAAAATTTGAGAACATGAACATTGGCAAAAATACTTGATCTTTAAATGAGTCAAATATTAAGTGGTGTCACATAAAGGAGGATTATATAATAAACATTTCACTGATACTTTAAATTGTTTGGTTCTTAAATTTTTTATATGCTTTGGCAATGCATTAGAAACATACTAAATAAGTAAAATTGTGATGAAGTGCACACAAATATAATATAAAGTGGCTTGTATTTTAAGCTATGAAGTTGTGAATACTTCTTCATTATGAGAATCATCATGGAATGGGGGTTTGAGCAAAACATAGGATGAAACACAGTAGGAAACTTAGAAACATGTGAAAAATAAGCAAAATTGTAACAATTAAATAGTACATAGAACCTAACATTTCCCCACCCCTATAAATGTGTGAAAATGTACAAAATTTTTTAACAAATATAGAAGCAAGCAAGGGACTCAAACTTATAATTTTTCTGCATGCAAAGCTACTGGCAACAGTAAGTGTGCAGCATATATTTTTACAGGGAAAATTTTAACTTTTTCTCATGGCACAACACAGATTTCTAGATAACCTCCCCTTCTTTGTTTACAGGATTGTTTGTCACCATATGCATGTTATCTTCGTCTGTGCTGTGTGCTAGAAGACGGGTTCACAAGTGTCAATGTTCAAGCCTAGTTCACAAGTGAACAAAGAAACTGGGGGAAAGGAAATATGCATGAATAACGTGCAAACCAGGTAATTCACACACAAATAATCAAGAGTTCACCATACTGATTTTAATGAAATCAGATTATTTTAGAAATAAATTTAAAAATTAAAAAAGTGTGGTGAAATTTAACACTCACTCGTGCGGATTTTCTTGTAATTCCATGAAGGCACTCTGTCTCTGCCTGGCAGCTGGTTGTGTGTATGAAGCCACCACAAGTCATATGGTAGCTTGAATTCAACCCTCCGCTGCCGCAGGTATTTGCCACAGTGATATGGAGGAGGCAATAACCCATGCTGGTGTTCTTCTGGCCGGTACACTAATCTGGGCTTGCCTACATCATTACTTGGTTTCCGAGGTCTGTAAATGTAACCATGCAATGTAGCTGTGAGTCAACACAGCATTAAGACATAGAACATCAAATGTGAAAGAATATGGCTGTACTAAGGTGGTACATCCTCTTCATTGAACTCTATGAGATGCATAGTTGTTCTTTAACCCAATGAAATTTTAATGTAGATATTGCAATAGTAATAAAAGAAACACAATAAACAGTTGCCTTTCTGATTCTGTTGTGATAACTGTGCTGAAACAAAAACATTTACACACCAACTACCATATATCACACACATTAATGTACAGTGGAGTCCCAGTAATCCAAACTTTGGTAATCCAAAAGTCCACTTAATCCAAAACAGAAAGTTAAAAATAAAAAAGACACTAAGGTTACAATAAAACCATAGTGATACTAAGTAATTTTAAATATATCTCTGAAAATTACAAGAAAATTCTCTCTTAACACCCATTTCGTTCTGAGATTTGGTTATGTTTAGACAGATCTTATAAAATAAACTGTGTAATACATATACTTATGTAATCACACGTTATCGCTAAATCTGAAAAATTTGTTAATCCGAAATGGGTCTGGTCCCATTTTGGATTATTGGGACTACACCGTACTATATTTTGCTTATAACTACATCACACACTGGATCATACACATGAAATTTAATGTACACTCGGGCAAAATGAAACTGGTTGTTGGCTTGAGCAATTATGAGTAATTTCTTCACAAGGTTCTTACATTTTATAAATAGCATAAAAAAATATGCCACATTTGCTCAAGTATTTTGCCCTCCCAGGTATTTCGCACACCATTAAGGTATAAATAATTATTTTGGACAGTTTAGCGAATATAACATTTATATGTTGTTCCCATGAGAGTTTAGTGTCTAATGTAATTCCTAATAATTTTAATTGTGGTTGATTATACTTACATATCCTCTTTATAGTAATTAGAAAATAATCCAGCTGCCAAAAACTTTTTCCTCCAGCGAGGCTGTTTTTTGCGACGACCGGATTTGGTAGACTCATCACCAGATGGCACATCACTGCACGGCATTAGATCGAATGGAAGCATGTCACAGCTACAGAAAAAATGGTAGAATCAAAATTTTAACCAATACTGTTGTAAATTGGGAAAATCCTCAAAATGCACTAAGATTGGTCAACCATGAGGTTTGAACCCACACCTCCCAAAGGCAAGTTTGCAATAATATTACATAAAATAACACACTATGTGAAATGTGTTTTGGGAATCTGACTGGTATAGTAATTAATACAAACAAAAATAAGGAAGGAGGTAAAGAATCAGTTTTATTCATTTATTGTAATCTATCAATAGCAACTCTTTTTTTATTTGGGTTTTTCATGATTTCCTCATAAAGGCAAATGCTATTTCATCCTGTACAGCATCATTAAAATTGAATATCAGTTGAAATTAACGTAAGCCATAACATATCAACAATAAAAAACAGATGCACTTCAATAGTTAGATGACCTACTAGCGTACACAAAGGACCTGAGTACAGATGTAACCTTTAAGTTCAAACAAGTATAAATAAGGTTGGATAAATAAAATTTAAAAACCCATCTCTGGGCAGCCACAGGAGACAGAGTATAATGTACAATACAGTATATCCAATAGTTTGAGTAAAATGAGAAAAAAAGACAAAGATATTCTTTTATATTTTTAAAATAAGTTTACAAATCACTTCAAACTTCACTACTAACTTACTTTAAGAGCAAATTATGTTTCTTGGAAATTTGTCCACATCACCAATGTTTTGTCAACTTAAGTTTACAATTTAAAAAATTTAGTATACTGCTTACTGTAAAAAGTTTCATTAGTAAAATAAAATATTTGTTATTCATATAAATTAATTTAAATTACATTAAAAAGAAAATCTTATAAATGGAGTTGATTCTATTTATCTAAATCTTCATACGTTAATAAATTCAGTCACCTTTCACTCTTTCCAAAGCATAGCAATGTAAGAGCCAGCTAATGTATATGACAGATTACTCATGTACCTAAGAAAGATTAAAGCTATTGACAGGAATTGTTTCTATCTAATTCACTCAGTTAACCAAGTATCTTGCACTGCCAACAGGGAGTGGTTAATGGAAAGATTCAATGTATCAACCTTTGTTTTGTCAGTTTGTTCATATCAAAACATGCCCCAGGATCTCAAGAGTTAAGAGCATCCACATCCAATGAATAAAAATTTAGACAAGGATTGTGCACCACTTTGATCCTCATTTATAAATGGGCTGACTAGGCATGCAGCAGATCTAGAGAGGGCAGTTAATTTTTTAGGACTTTTGTGTAAAATAAACTTTATGCCAATTAAAACAAAATTAAACTTGAAGCAATGAAATAATGTTAGACTGAGTTTTAGATTCTCATTTTAAAGGCAATAAAACATTATTTTGTTCCAGAAATATTGACTTTTAATATACTTATAATACATATTTTTTATGGATGTAATTAAATATAATTTAGCATATGTTTTAAAATTACCAAATATATTAAGTATTTTGGCAATGTTTTGTAAATGAAAATACAATAGGAAACATGAATTTCTTGACAAAACTTAATTATTTTATTTTAGAAAAAGATTTTAAATTTTTGTTGTGTTGTCTAGGTAGTGACTGGATCCATGCTATAACAAAATGCTATTGGAATAGTCTACCACTGGCTGAAACTTAAAACTAAAACAATAACATTGGGGTGGGGTGGGTGGGTGGGTGGGTGGAGGTAAAAGGGGGAAAAAATGAAAGTGTGTTTATACAAAGTTATGACCAGGGTGCAAAATACCTAAAATTGAGGCCTGAGGCCACTCAGAGGATCGCTGCATAAAACCAATCACCTAAGTAAATAGCACTTTTCCTCATAGCAGATGCTACGGTGGGAGTGAAGGCAGACAGAATGGGCAAACTACTGAACCACTGTTGGCACAGCAATTACGTTACTGTAGATTCTAGTTTGCAAAGAGAACTGTATTAAGTGTATCTGGTGAAAGACAAGAAATTTTTTACTTCACAGCAACTACAGAAATAGGATAGAACACTATTAAGATTAAACATTATCATTAATAATATCAATGGCGAAGTGCACATAGTAAACTATAATTAGTATAATTTTAGGGTCTAATGTCTTGCAAATTTGGAAGCTCCTGAGGCATATCTTCACTCTATACAAATGTGGCAAGAGAAAAAAACAGAAGCTTTATATATTTTCTGCAGGGACAACATGTAATAAGTACTTTTCTAAGGTGCACATTTGTGATAATTAGGTATTAAAATGGGATTACCAGAAACTATAGAACTATACTTAACGCGTATGCACTAAGCTATCAATATTACAGTCAAACCTGCCAGTAGAAGCCACAGTCGTTCATCCGAAAAATGGTCGTTTGTACAGGTGACTGCTAAATTAAGGTTATTAAATTTTTGAAATCTGTGAAGAGGTCTGGTTCATCAAATGATTAGATACAGCAAGATCTACAATGAGAAATTTTTGCAATTTATTTTTTCCATAAAAAATGTTCAGTGTGGTTTGTTTTGTACTGTTTCTACATCTTTTCTTAATAGCACACGTTTCAAAGGATTCTAAAAGTTTATTCAGATACGAGACACTATTCTCGCTGTACTGTTCATCTAGACATACTACAGTGGCTGTATGTTATGGAGAGCTGCAGTGAAATCCCCTTCTTCAGAAACAACAATGGTTTACAGTCTTCAAACTGCATTTGCATTAATGAACTTCTAACTTCCGAAAATCTTTGGTTTGCCTGTGCGATGGTTTCAGGAATGAACAAAGTATTGGTAGTGATTATGATTGGCCGTTTAATCCAGATCTTTTCTGAAATTTGTGTGGCCACTGATCGCGGTGTGAGGTAGCTGTTTAAGGAGGGGATATTAACACAGGCTTTACTGGAAAACTAATCAGCTCCAAAGAAAAATTGTCGTTTATTGAGGTGATCACTAATTGAAGGTGGCCGTTTAGGCTGGTTTGACTGTGCTTATCTTAAAGAAATGATAAAAAATAATGCTTTTCACTCACCTGTCATCTTGGTCCATGTCTTCATCTCTGTGCTTCCTCAATCGCTTTGCACTCAGTGGCAATGGATTCATTGACTCCTCTTTTGAACTATCCCTCTTCCTCTTGCTCCTTAGCTTGATTTCTTTCTCACCACTGTCAGTGATTTGAGTGTTTAACATTGGAAGTGGGGCTTCAACCAAGGGCAGAACAGTAGAGGAATCCATCAATTTATTACTGTCCTTACCAGTCTCTATTTTACACTGTTTCAAATTGGTTTGTAACTCTTTGGTTTCTGACAACGGAACCGCACTATCTTCTGTGTCCATACTAACTTTATCCTCTTTGCTTTCTTTTAAATCAGTTAATTTTGCTTCACACATTTCTTTCCTCTCTATAAGAGGAATATCTTCTAAAGGTGTGTCAGAAAACCTAGAAATATCCCGCTTACCATTTACAGTTTGCCTTGATTCACGACTAACTACTTCTAAAGGTTTCTTTTCAGATTCTCCTTTTCCCTTTATTTCCCCTTTCACTTTGTCCTCTTTCTTCTCAGATTCACTCTTACCTTTGGTTTCTATTTTCACTTTATCATCTTTCTTTTCAGATTCTACCTTACCCTTTGTTTCCCCTTTCACTTTGTCTTTCTTTTCAATTTCTCCCTTAACTTTTGTTTCGCCTTTCACTTTATCTTCTTTCTTTTCAGTTTCTCCCTTAACTTTTGTTTCACCTTTCACTTTATCTTCTTTCTTTTCAGATTCAACCCTAGTCTTTATTTCCCTTTTTACTCGTTCATCTCTCTTTTCAGTTTCCACCTTAACTTTGGGTTCACTTTTCAGTTTACCTTTCTCATTGAGACGCACTTCAGATAATCTACTGTTCTTTTCTTTCCTGCTCAAAAAGGAACGCCGCTTTGTTTCACGATTTAGAATTTCTTTAGCCCCACTATCTGGTGCCACAGTCTTAGGTGTGTTTTCATCAGAAGTACCCTTCTTAGGCATGCTTTCATCAGTATTAGCCTTCTTTAGTGTGCTTTCATCAGTATTAGCCTTTTTAAGTGTGTTTTCATCAGCTTTCTTAGGTGTGTTGTCACCTGCAATAGCTTTCTTAACTTCTACATTTATCACAGGAGTTGAAAGAGGGATAGGAACAGGGATACTGGTTATGGGTAACTGTTTCTTCTTCTTCTTCTTTTTGATTGGGAACCCTGTACGATTTATAGTTTTCCTTCTACGCACTCGCTGTTTGCCAGCACCAACATGTTTCTTCACAAGGAAGTCTGTAGGAGAAAGTTTTGTAACATGTACACGAACATCACGAATCAGTTTCTTTTTCTTTGTAACACCACCACGTCGCAATGTAGGCTCGTCCTTGTCAGAAGCTGCACTTGCACGTTTTAACCTCAAATTATGACGCATTGGAACTACTGACCTACTTGATGTCACTGTTTCACTTACTGTTGTTGTTGCTGTACAAACTACTGTTGTTGTTGCTGTTGTAGTGGCTGTCGATACAATTGTGGCTGCCATAGCAGCAGCAGTGGTCGTTGTGGTAGTGACTGTTGCTGCTGACACAGTTGCAACAGTAACTGCAGGTGATGTTTTTGGAGAAACAGTTGCAGATTTCAGAGAAACTGCTGCAGATTTTGGAGAAAGCATAGCAGATTTAGAAGAGACTGCCATAGATTTTGAAGAAGCCACAGACTTTGGAGAAGTTTTACTTCCAGGTACTGATGTTTTATTTGATGGAGAAACAGTCTTACTTGTAGAGCTACTAACTTTGGTAGTAGAGACAGTCGTAGGAGTTGTGACTTTGTTTGCAGTAGAAGAAGTCACTCTTGTAATGACAGAAGACTGTTTACCTGGTGTTGATGTTACCTTGCTGTTTGCTGCCGACACCTTGCATGGTGATGATACTTTACTACTTGTTGTAGTAGTTGTTTTTGTAGCACTAACTGAACTCTTACTTGAAGAAGTTGAGATCTTACTTGTTGGAGACATGACTTTAGTCTGTGATGCACTACGACTTGTAGAAGGGGAGACCTTGGAAGAGGAAGAAACTTTACTTGAAGATAATGAAACTTTGGCAGTTGGGGATGAAGGAGTTGTTGAGTCCACGCTTGCGTTTAACAAATCACTGTTAACACTAGAGTCTGGGGTTGGCAAAGGATCTACAACCATAGTTGAATCACATGGTGCTGGGACAACTGCTGTAGAACTCATGCTTGCACTTCTAGAAACAGTCCGTTTACTTGGGGGAGGTGTGGTGATTGAAATGCTCAAAACTTTACTGTTACCCATGGTGCCACTCTCCCCAACAGTTTCTTTACTCTTATTCACTGATGAACAAGGACTCTTTCCCACTGCACTTGCTGCTGCAGCTGCTGTCTCCAAGCGATGCCGCTTCTTTGGCGTTGCTATGACTGTATGCACTTGCGGAGGTGCAGTTTCGACAGGTGGGGAAGTAGCAGTGTATCGAGTGATACAGGCCTCAATAGCCTCATCAATTGAGTTTCTCGGCAAGTCCGCAATAGCCTTTGCCTTGACTTCACTATTGCTGATGCTTCCAATACTAACTGTATTACTACTGTTACAATTATTCTTGTCTCGAGCAGCTACAGGCTTCTCCGACAAAGGCTTCCCTTGGTTCTTTCCTGCAACACTCACTGCAGCTGTAGAGATAACTTTCTCTTTTTCCTGAGCAGTTGACCGTTCTAAAGCTTTCTTTGTACAATCCACAGCAGCCACAGAGGATTCTGACTGTTGCGGACAGGACACAGTGTTAGTTGGTTGAAGGTTGGCAGCAGCAGTTGATATATGGTAGTGGCGTTTCTTCAGCGGAAGTCTCTGCTCATTATTTGCTTCCACCCTCTCCTGACCCTGTTGGAAAAATAATAAATTAATACCATCCCTGTTATTTCTGCTGAGTGATATATATATATATATATATATATATATATAACTGAAGTTTCAAATGAACCTTATGAGTATTTTTAGAAAACTGGATAAAAATTTACAACTTAAGAAAAGAGCAACCTTCAAACAACGTGAATCAGGTAATTCCTATTTTCCTAGTACCTCTACTTTGATTTTTTAAGCCCAATAACTGAAAACGAAATATATAAAATATTATGTATCTTTTGAGTAATTTTAGAAAACTGGATAAAAATTTCCACCTCAAGAAAAGAGCAACCTTCAAACAACGTGAATCAGATAGTTCTTATTTTCCCAGTACCTCTACTTTGATTTTTTCAGCCCAATAACTAAAAACAAAATATATAAAGAATAATTCTGCTCCAGGACAAAATGGGATTCCATCAAACGTGTTGAAAACAATTATCATATACTCTCAAAGCCTCTCGCTTACACTTTAAATGTATGTATACAACAAGGAATTTTCCCCACACAATTAAAACAAGCTACAATAATCCCTATTTTTAAATCAGTGACATATTATTAAAAATATTCTTAGCTACAAACCTATATCCCTGTTATCTAACACAGCAAAATTATTTGAAAAAAATACATAAAAAAAAGATACACTATTTGGAAACAAATAAGCTAGTGTCTTAATGGTTTCAGGAATCACATAGGTACCAAAAAGATAACATAGTGGCTGTAATACCTAATATTATACATATGTCAGATGATGAAAATGAATGTCTAGGGGGCTTTTGGATTTAAGAAAAGTATCTGATACAGTAAACCATAGCCTTGTTCTCAATAAATTAGGGGAAAAAATAGGATTTACGGATATTGCCCTGGAACTGTTTAGCTCTTATCTGTCAAAATACATCCCAAAGTGAAGATTAACAATGTGTTAAGCATGATCTAGAAATAAAGATAGGTATTCTGTAAGGTTATAACTAATCAGAGATTGACTAACACACAATATACTTCATTTACCAATTATTTTGGTAGTACTCGTTTCGCAGGTCCTTTGCCTGCGAAACGCGTACTACCAAAATAACTGGTAAGTGAAGTATACCTTATAGTGTGTTAGTCAATCTCTGATTAGTTATATGATTTCACTTCACTGTGTGAGTTCCACCAGCAATAATTTGCATTTGTTATATTCTGTATGGTATTAAGTTCCTCTATTATTTAGTGTGTGTGTGTGTGTGTATATATATATATATATATATATATATACACGAGGATCATTCAAGTCAATCTGGGACTTTTCAGGTTTAAATGGATGCCTAGGCTGGAGGTTTTGTATGCAGTAGAAAGTGGCACCTGTGTCCTGTTACTGGTAGACGGCACTCATTTCCCGCGGTTCTGGATAGACCGTTATTCAGATGGTGGACAACAGTGTGAACATCTACGTGGAACGGAATGTTGTGATGAAGTTTTTAGTGAATGAGGGCATAAAACCTGCTGAAATTTACATTAAAATGTCTTACTGCGACTGAGTGTCTCATCACCATACTGAGCCTGAAGTCTTCTGTAAATTTCAGCAGGTTTTATGCCCTTGTTCACTAAAAACTTCATCACAACATGCTGTTCCTTGTAGACATTCACACTGTTGTCCGCCATCTTGAATAATGGTCCATCCAGAAGTGCGGGAAATGAGCGCCGTCTACCAGTAACAGGACACAGGTGCCAGTTTCTACTGCATACTAAACCTCCGGTCTAGGAGTCCATTTAAACCTGAAAACAAAAAAAAAGTCCCGGACTGATTTGAACGACCCTCGTAAATAAATTATGTATTACTTTTAAACACTGACAGTATGAAAGGTAATAAATATTCATATCAGAAGGATGACACTGTTATAATAATAATTATTATTCAACAAGATCCCTAAATCTATTTTAAACCTGGAGATTGTATATTAATTTTTGATGGTACACACCGGACTTTAAAACCCCAATAACACAAATCTTAATACAGTCAAAACTGGTTTAAATGACTCCGAAGGGAGCTGATAGTCGCACAAACCGTACTTTTCCCTAAACATTTAAAATTCGTAAGTCCTATATTTTAAACTTGTTGTATGTGCTATAATAGTCATGAATGAAATATTCCCATTCCAGTTAATGTATTACAAACATTTATTACAATACATACTCTATACATGTACTCTTAGATAGCTACTCGTCTGTTACGCCATCAGGTACACCAGCAGCTTTGCCACAACTTTTCCCGGTGATAATATCATGGCGTGCTCGGAAACACTGGATCCAAGAGGAAGAACAATAGACATAGGACTTGGGAGGGCAAGGTATTTTCTGCCTCCAAAATTTAACTTTTAACTTTGTATAATTACTAAAAATTAAATTATTGCCCCCCCCCCCCCCCTAACAATATTTTTCAAGTCGGTGCCTCTCACAAATGAAGTTCAGGCTGCCCAACCAACACACCAATTCATTTACTTTCATTTGCAGAATAGGTCCATCGATCGGCATATTACTTGTTCAGTGCAGCTTAAAGCATTTAGGTAAAGCTTCTTCAATGTCTTTGCACTCAGATGATCTTACCCGTTTAATTTTTAGAGAATTTTGTTTGAAAAGAAACTATTTTCTCTGTCTGAACTTCCAAATTATAGGAAGCTGATCTTTGTTCCTCTGTTTTCTAATCACCATCTCAGGAGCTGCCAAACGACTTCACAGTTCAAGCGCCATTTAATAAATTTAGTATACAATAACATTTAGGAATTGATGCTAATTAGTAATATATATTTTAATTTTCATTATATTTTGTAATAACTAAGAATGCATTTGTTTAGACTTTCATCTTTTTTTTTTATTTCTTTTTTTTTTAGTCATTTGTATTATATATTCATATTATTCAAGTACTTATGTTCAAATTTTTTCTTTGTACTTAAAGTACGTTTCTTGTATTCATGTATATCAGTTCTTGTTTAATTTATTATTAATCATTATTATTATTATTATTATTATCATTATGTATTTCATGTTTTTGCCCTGGCTGAGTGGTAGAGAAGGCCTTAACTACGCCAGGTTAAATAAATAAATAAATAAATAAATATGTGTGACTTCTCTTCAATATTAAACACTTTTCTTTAGCGACATCTTGACAGTGATGCTTGCCTTATCTACTTAAAAAAAAATATAATGATTTGAAATCTACAATCTACTGAAAACAAGAGTTTGAAAATAAGCTTTGCATTGTTATTGGCAATTCCTAAAATCGTAAAAAGTATCAACATTAGACGTTATAGCTGATACATTTCTCCAAAAATGTTATAAAAATAGGTCTTTTGTGTGATATGATGTAATAAGCGAGGTCATACTAAGAGATATTTTATATACAGAGTTTATATAGAATTTTGACGGGGCCTTTATATTTTGCCATTATACCCAATACATCAATGATGTTATAAACGGTTTTCACTGTAAGTGGATGTGAGAAAGTTTCTGCAACATATTTTCACAATTTTTTTCATGTTAATTTTGTAATGATGGGAAGATTTAATTTGAATTAATTCTGTGGTATTTAGAGAATAAATTTTCTCTTATTTTGCAAAGAACATTTTAGAAAGTCATGTATTCTATGTATAAAATTACATTAAAAAAACTGCATTGTCAAAACTGAACTATTACATCCTTAATGAGTACCGTATTTTACGGCTATAAGACGCACTTATAGTCTTATACTCGAAATTAATATAAAAATGTCCAGTGTTTGATTTAAAATTCCCACCAGTAAGAAAAATGGCCATATATTCGATGCCACGGGAAACCTATCTCTATCTGGCAACATTGGTTTCAACTGGCAGCAGCATTGCACGGATGCAACGAACATGAGTTGCAGGGATTCACAAGCTTGCTAACACTGTTTCCCTGACACCCCATCACAAACCCAGAACATTGTCTAGCCTATGATGCGTCATTGCAGTCTAAGGTGCCAGTGAACTTGAATTGAAAATGATTTGTGTTATCAGTAACAGTACAGTTCGGTTTTATAAACTAAGAATTTTTTTTAGTCTGGCTTTGCAATCTAATAATAAAAATGGTAAAAATGTTTTTATTTTTTATTTTTTCATTTTTTAAAAATTGCTTAAAAATTAAGATGCGTCTTATAGTTTGTAAAATACGGTAATAAGCCAAATTAATTTTCTTAACGACAACATGATGCTGAAATGTTACTTCAGAATTTACTATGTGACAACATGATCAAGTTAACACAGAACTAATATCACCATATACCAGCATACAATGAAAGTCCTGATTTTATGCTTCATTTCAATGTACTTACATTCAGTGTATTACCTATGGGGCAAAGTTGTAATTAATTAAAAAGTGGGGAATCCCTCTGAAACTTTGTACTTACCTTGGGTGCTTCTACTGCGCTTTTCTTTGGCCTACGCTGCCGATTTTTTTCTTTCCCACCATCTCCTTCAGTTCCGGATTCCCTGTCACTGGCACGTTGAGATTTCTCACTTCCTTTTCGCTTCTTGATTATTCGTTTCATCCTGAAGATGGATGGTAGACTGACGTCCCCAGAGCCTGACCTTGGAGTAGATGCTGGGCTGGCACAAGATTTGGCAATAATACAGCAACGTTTAAAATCCTGAAGCAGTTTTTCTAGATCTAAAATAAAATTTGAATCAGATAAAGCTTTACGTGGTCTTAAACGCTTCACTTTTTTCTTCCTTCTTTTGTGTTTGTGATGTGGCATTCCAGGTGGAAACCTCAGCATTCTAGGAGGAGTAGGTTTAGGTGCAGAACTATTGCGGACACTTCCCTGATGACTCGAGCTACAAGGAGATCCAGCAGAACCAGAGAGGTGACGTTGTCTGGGGAACTGAAACTGAGGCCCACGCTCATTTTCTGGCCCAGACTCGGTTTCAACTCCTTCACCAGACTCATTTCTTCTCCTGCCCTTCTTCTTCTTTTCTACCCATACTCCACCTTTAGTCTGGGGAGATGTTTCTGACCTGCGCATGGCTGCTTTAACTTTGGGAGACTTTGCTGATAATTTTTTTGATTCTGTACGTTCTATTGTAAGAGCAGGAACTTCGAGACGTTTACCTACTCTCTCACTAATCTCTCTTACAACTCCACTGTTCTTGTGCTCTTTGCTATACGATTCCATAGATGAAGGATGTTCTGCAGGCTGTTCACAAGGCTTAGTATTACTACTGACTTTCTTATTTCCTGGAGTTTTACTTTCACTATTTTTAAAACTATGATCACATACTGGCAAGGGTAAATTAGGTTCCAAAACCGGAGGAGCTTTCTTTGGCCTTCCTGGGCCTCGCTTAATTGGGACTACTGGAACTGGGGAAGGTGCAGGAGGAATTTCATCACAACTATCAGTTCCACTTGCTAGAACTCTGTCTGCACAACCTCCACACCTAGCTGCAGCACTAGTTATTGTCTCATTCTTTTTTCCAGAAGTAGGCTTTTTCCCAACTGCTTTAGGTTGTCCAGATCCACGAGAACGAGGTGGACGACCGGGACCTCTTCTTGGAACAGCAGCTCTTCGATCGTCTCCAAGGAACAGTACAGGAGGCGGTGGAGTGCTGCGGGGACTTGAGGACAAGGCAGGAGCAGGTGAATGTGCAGGAGGATTGGAAGCAGGAGAACCAGATTGGTGAATAGGTGAACCAGCAACGGACTGAATACCACTGTCAGGGGAAACATTTGACACAGAGCAATCCAACCTCATATAAGACTCTAGTTCTGGCATACATTTTCCAGCTCCACTAGACCGTGAGGATTCTCCAATTGATTCAGTCTTAGCTGCATGTTTGGGAGGTCTGCCCCGTTTTCTTCTTCGTGGCTCCTCCCTTGGCGCAGTGGTTGAAGATAAAATTTCAGTCTTTTCGACAAATTGCTGCAGTAAATTGGAAGAATATCCAGAAGTCGAAGCACTAGTTCCAGCAGCAGTATTGGTTGATCCACTAACTCCAGTTGCTGCTGCAGCTGAGTCCTCTTCACCACTCTCCTCACTACTGCTAGCATCGGCCTCCTCTGCCTCCCTTGCCACTTCCTCGCTGTCTAAATGTATCCTCTTGATGGCTTCACTCACAACCTGCTCTGGCAGCTCCACATCACTTCCCGATTCCACTGCTCGCTGATTAGCAGCCTGATGCTGTTGCTGCTGATTTTGCTGAGCACTGTTGCTTGCTTCAGCTGCTACCTTTCCACTTTCTGAACTCACATCTTCAAACCCATCAAATGGAGCCCCACCATCATCATGGTTTTCAGTTGTCACCACATCAGGAAGAATCGCTGCAAGGTCTTCTTGATTGATAACCTGCAAATGAGAGAGAGAGATAATTCACTAACTGAAAATGAAAGATCTTCCATTCATTCAAGAACATATGGGAAATACATATAAAAAATAAAAAAATATAAAAAAAAAAAGCAAATTAATTGTAAATGGCAGGCTCGAATACACAAGGAAATAAGAAGTATGGATAATGGGGTGATCCAATTAATTAATGAAGTTAGAACTATGATATCTCTAAAAAAGAAAAGAAAGAAAGAAAAGAAAAAAAGAGAAGAGGAGGAAACCCTCGGGTGGATGATTGTAACAATTACCGATACAAAATAGAAAAACACCGAAGATACATCACATCACAAATAATACAGTCAACCCTCGATACAGTGCCACCCTCGCACAGTGACAATAAATGCAAGTGAATGGATCTTCTCCCATATAAAATACATAAGAAACCTTGTTACAGTGCTAACTCGTTTAGTACCAGTGAATATAAGACAAGATTTTTACAAAATATAGCTTGCAGTGATTTTTTTTCAGTTGCAGAATTCTTTTAAAATTGGCTTGAATGTTAGAAAAAATATTTAAGAAGCATACTGCACTGAACTTCCAAGAAGTGAGTGTTCCCACGCCACTAACTGTAAATGTAGTGAAGTGGAATGAGGAAGCTATGTTAAGAAGTCGGAAACACAGCCAGCGCACACACAGCGGACACAGCGTGAGTGTAGAGCACACATAGAAAGAGCCCTTCAAACAATGAGTCATTCCAAACTCTTGCTTCTTTTAGTTCAGTGTCCATTCAGCTTTTAAACACTACACTTCAGTCACTCGTAACATTGTTACAATGAAGAGAGCTCTTGTTACACTTCAAGGGAAAAGAGAAATTTGCGAATACAGTGAAAGATTATCAATATTTCGCCAGCAGGCTATTGCATCACATTTTTCATTACTGTGGAGGAAAACTGTTAGGTGGAGATGCATAGGCAATATTATATTATGCCATTTTTATTTTAAAAATTACAATTCGTTTTAGTGCCACCCTTGCTTAGTACCACTAAATGCTAGAGAACAGATGGTGGCACTATATCGAAGGTTGACTGTACTGGTTAATCACTTTTGATGTTATCATTACTAGTTGATTCTGAAATTAGGATGCATTTTTAACTCCCTAGAAAAAATAGCATGCACCTAATTTGTTTACCCTGGCAATTTTTGTATACAGAACTTTTATTTCTGCCTCTCCTTAAGTGGCAGCACTAATTTTTTTTTTTTTTTTTTTTTTTTAACCTGAGAAAATTGTATGATCTACATTCTATACCACGTTGCATTCAAGCTGCTTTTTTAATATTTAGAGCTTTGCATTAATTATCTAGGTCTGTGTATTCTCCCAGTTGTCCTGTAATTCTGACTTCTTTTAACTTGCAATTGCTCGTGCTGTTAGATCGGAACTAACAATTGTTTATATATTTTAATAACTCGCTTATATTTTGCAAGAGAAAGTTGTTTTGCTAGCAATGCCTTCTATATATCACACACGTGTCAGCAGTGGTATTATTAACAAAGCGATAGAGCATGTTAGGTTACACCTAACGTATCTAGCCTGTAACATGAAACATTACAGGTAATGTTATAGTAGTGTGTAAAATATGCATCACACAATATCAGTTTATTTCTCCTTCAATTTTCATTTCTGGTTTTATTATTTTTATAGCGACACTTGCTTGTAACAACTCAATTTTCCTGTTCCCTTGGAAATCACTATATCCATGTTCTATTGTACAGTGAGTTCCACGCAAGAGTTGGCTAATGACCCGGGTTTCTGCGGCGCGGCTGGCACAGCTCCAACTCCCGAGCGATCGGGTGAAATATCTACGCAAATAATGCCGTGGTCGTTGTAATGATTCAGGTTCTCACATTTACAATTAAAATTACAATGAAAATAACCACGTACCTAATCACAAGAGATGTTGGAAATGTTCTCCTCTTGCATATGCGCAACACTGGCACCTTTTTTAGGGAATTTTCTTTCACGCGCGTAAGTTCAGTTTCCGAGATAGAATTAATTTCTCTTGTGATATTGTCTTTAAGTTCTTCTTATGTATGGGAAATTGACCAATACACTTTATTTTTCAAGTTTCCCATAAATAATATTTACATACTGTTAGAAGAACTTAATGACAATATCACATAGGCCTATCAAAAGAGAAAGTAACTCTGTCTCGGAAGCTGAACTTATGCGCGTGAAAGAAATTTTCCTAAAAAGGTGCCAGTCTTGTCTGGATGCAAGAGGAGAACATTTCCAACATCTTTTGTGATGAGGTACGTGGTTATTTTTATTGTAATTTTAACTGTAAATGTGAGAACCTGAATCATTACAATGACCGCGGCATTATTTGCGTAGATATTTCACCCGATCGCTCGGGAGTTGGAGCTGTGCCAGCCGCGACGCAGAAACCCGCGTCATTGGCCAACTCTTGCGTGGGACTCACTGTAGTATTGTATATTTTGAATTGTCAATCAACTCATTCTTTTCAGAAACGGAAAAATTAACTCTTGGAACACTTTTCTTGTTTGCGTCTTCTTGAAACTGCATGAAATTCATACTTCCATCTCAATCCAAAATAGGTACGTACTACAAAATACATTTTATTTTCTGATTTTATTAATATTTAATTTGTGACCTCAGTAACTTTGATATTCACTTTTTACAATTTACATTTTTCCCACTTCGTCTTCACTAAAAATCCCCCATCCTCAACAAATTCCACTTTAGATAGATTGAAGAATATAATGGGAGGCTATTACAGCAATACACAAACATTAGAATAAAATAAATCATAAAAAAAAATTAGAGAAATTATTCTCTAATTCTAACACATTTCAACAAAGCAAAATCAATGCTTCTCTCTGTACTAGGAAAAGAAAGAAAACATTAAGTTTACAAAGTTAACCTCAAAATTAATTTTCAAAGACAGATTTTCCTTAATGACTTGACTTGCTGTCTGATGTCTGCTGGTTTCTACCAGGGATCTGACATCAAATATAATCTAGTTTAATGCTTCTTTTGAAGTACATCATGGACCATAAATTAATTCCATCCAAGTACCGTATGTTTAAAAAAAATAAAAAACTGGGAACTAGAATTTAGGGCTTCAGTAGAGCTCAGATTTTTTTATTTCTGTAATTTCTTTATGCTTCTTTCCATGCTCAATTGAAATATCTCCTCTGAAAGCTGTGTTACCCCATAAGTCATGTGGGGATTTGCACACCACAGTTTGAGAATCACTGGCTTAATGGAACTGTAGTTACCTGTAGATGTTCTGAGATGGCCATGTTCTCCTGTACAATGGGTCCCAATTCATGAGCAAGCTGCTGTGATATCTCAGCGACTCCTTCCTCTTCATCCTCATCATCGCTGTCCTCAGCTGTGTCCGAGTGGTCATGCAAAGGACTTGTGTGCCCCCTTGAAGGGGATCCGGGACCACGTGCATTGTAGAGACAGCCTCGTGCCGACACCTGAAATTAAACACAGTTCCAATACAATTACCTACTATCATGTCACTTTTAGGGGTACGATCAGGTTACGTAATATCTATACTATGCAATGTCTTCTTCATTTTCTACCTATGTTGTATAATTTATGTATAATAGAATCCACCTAATCCTCCGATATTCTGACTTTATAAAACGTACTTGCTAAACATCTAACAATTATAATATTACCAATGTAATTAAAAAATACACTGATAAGGTATGACAAAATTATAAAATGTAGAAACTTTAAAATATAAGTTACTTGTAGTTTTCAAATGGGCTGGCCAACATTATTATTACCTCAAGAGCCAGTGCTAAAATACCGGTAATATCATATTGGTTTCACCCATCTTGTGATAGAAAATAACTTTTTAACTTGGGAAATAGCTATGAATTCTCAACTTATGGAATTCAAACTCAACAATTCACAGAACCCATACCAATTAATTTTTTTTTAATTTTATTTTCCTATGGAAAGGCAAATAATTATAGAGAACTATCATTTATATGGTCAGCTGTGTTGTTGTAGAAGTAGCATACCCACCTTTGGAATTGCAGGTAGGTGGTTCTAACCTGGCCAAGGTCAATGGATTTTCAGGACTTAAAAATCCTAGATGCAGTGTCCTCCAAGAGGGACTATCAACCT
Source organism: Ectobius pallidus (assembly GCA_964059195.1). NCBI lineage: Eukaryota > Metazoa > Arthropoda > Insecta > Blattodea > Ectobiidae > Ectobius > Ectobius pallidus. The sequence goes on from CAXKWD010000001.1 coordinate 170,640,729, forward strand.
TAGGTTGCATGTTGTAGATTTATGGCATGTTAAAGTAGTCCAAGCCTAAAATAAAGCCTCTGGACCAAATTCCCCAGCCTTTTCACGTTCTGTACTACCTTAGTTTCCTGTGACTGGTCGTCGAGGAGATGGATTTACCACCTGCCCCTCTGTCCTCTCCAGGAAAATAAGCATTACTAAATTAGCGTTTGATAAAGAAACCTCCATTCGAAGGTCCCTATACTCCCATCCAATGAGTGATGGGATACAAATGAATGAATCATTATATGGAACCCTGCCAGACCAGATTTTTTTTTTTTTTTTTTTTTTGTAACTTGGATGACACACTAGCATAGCAGATGTGAAGTCCTACATGTGAGAATATACTAAGTAGCTAATATTGTTTGACGGTTTCAAGTTACATACTCACAGTTCAAAGTAAACTTAATGGCTTGTACTATAGTGTATCACAAATGAAACTAAACAACATATTCTGCATACAATCAAATATACAAATATTGGCCTTGAGCCTTGAATATTCTTGCCACTAGGGTCCCAGATGATAATAGTAATCACAGTGACTACTGAAGTTCATTTTATCAAACTTTATATCACTTCCTATTATTTATTCCTTCCTTTATTGGTCTAATGTAGACCATAAAAGTTTTTATAGCAAAGTGATCTTCCATCCTCCCTGTTATGATCTGCATGCTACATGAAGGAGAAAATCAGAATCAGGAAAGTATCCTAAAACCAAGAAGTAGATAAAGCCTCCTGATTAGACAGACTGCAGAACCCACACTTGGGTAAGTTCAATAAAATTGTTGAACTTCGAAGTAAAAAATATGTATTTTGTCATTTTAAGACTAAGAAAGTCTAGAACTAGAATTATATTACCTCTAAATGCAAAAGCAGGTTTTCCCTTTACCCTGGAGTGAAAAGTGAAATATAAAATGGCCAAAAAAGATTAAAAGTGACAAGTTAAATTATTTATATAGGGGAAAAAAAACTGCCTTAAATAGTTCAGACTACCATCAGATGGTATCCACAGTTCTACAATGCAATCAATTTATTATTTTTTATTTTTGTTTTGATCTAAAGATATGACCCAATGGTGCTCTAAGTTGAACCTTACTGCTCCCTGTATTATTACTAATCACACACCACAATCATGTTCATAAAGAAATGGAATTTCTGCTATAAAATCACAACATGTGTACCGGTAGGTTATGTTGAACACTGTTTATGGGATTCAGAAGTCCCTTGCAAAAATAAACGGTATCATTGGATAAATCGTGCTATAATAGAAATACTGCTCCTACTGAATATAATACATAGTGGAAATGGGTAACAACATAATATGGCCTGGTATCACAAAAAAGGTTAACATTTGGTGTAATTTATAACATTATCTTGATACTTGCTTTTTTAAAGTATTAAATATGATTTTTCATGGGATCATGATTCTTTCCACATATTGAAAACCAAGTGTGAAAATATATACATTAAAGGAATTTAAATTAACGCTTATAAAAATATAAATTAAATATTGATAGCTCCATACCTCCATTCGCATGCACATGCACACACACACATGCATGTATGGTATCGCTTTCAAAGAGAGCAACAACTGTGGTTTGCAGAATCTGTGAACTCTTCAAATGAAAATAGTTTGATAGGCACTGTTGTGGGGATGACTAGCCATTGCTCCCACACTCATCCGAGACCCTGGGACTAAAAAAATATATACTAGTCAAAACAATTAGTGGTACACTGGGGGGAGGGGGGGAACATTCGACAGTTGCAGGTAGAAACTATGTTTCACACACTAATTGTCCATGGTTTGTTTACACAAATTATCTCCCAAACAAATGTTCTGTGCAATCATAAATGAGGGAGAAAGAAACATAGCAAGAAAGAAGCAAAATCAAAGAGGCTTCGCAGGAAAGGTCCATACTTTCAACCACAGCCTTGGGGGTGCATGTTTCTCTTTATTCGGCCAATGGGTTGGTCTGCCAACAACCTAGTTTTAAATCCGATTGAACACATTTGGGATATCTTGGATAAAAGAGTCCGTAACCACCCAAGAGCCCCCTGACTGTACAGTGGCCCTTCATGAGGAATGAGAGAACTTTCTTCAAAGGGACATCAGAAGGCTTATCAGAAGCATTCCTTGAAGGTGTGCAGCAGTATTGGTGGAAAATGGTAGTCACACTAAGAACTAAATTAGTCTTTCATAAAGAAATACAGTATTGTGTCACTGAACTGTTTTGGGTTTATCACCACTTCACGAACTTGCATTTTTAATTTCAATACTCTAAGTGATAAGTAAATTACGTTTAAGTTAATTTACAATGAAAGACTGATGTAATAGAATATTACTTGTGTTTTCCCTTACAACAAAATAGTTTATGAAATAAATAACTTTTAAAAAGTGTTCCTTTAATTGTTCTGACTAGTGTATTGTACTCTTCACCGGATATAGTAAGGGTAATTAAATCACGGAGGATGAAATGGGCTGGACATATTGCGCGCATGGGGGAGGAAAGACTTATCTAAAAAGTATTGACTGGGAGAGCCGAAGGGAAAACACCACGTGGAAGACCTAGACGTAGGTGGGAGGACAACATTAGGATAGATTTAAGGGAAGTAGGATTTACGAGGGATAGAGTTAGCACAGAATAGGGTTGAATGGCGGGCTCAGATAAGCGCGGCAATGAACCTTCGGGTTCCATAAAATAAATAATATTCCTTTAGCTTGCTGAGGCATTGTCTACTGCCATTGAGTAAGTAAGGAAGTGTATTATACCATAGGAGAAAGAATAAATCGATTAATTAGCTAAGATTAGTACAGTATGAGCGCTAAGTTTTTACGCGAGGTAGGGTCTGGGTTGTACCGGTAACGTGCGATGACAGTCACTGCTGTTACTGCATCAGTAAAGTTCTGTAACGCAGATATTTTTTGGGGATTGTGTGTGTTTTTCTTCTTTCTCTAATAGGTCTAGAGAATGAGCGCATTACGAACATCAAAACAGTGGTCAGCGGCCAATGTATTTTTTGTACGTTATCCCTCCATTTGTGCAGGGTAAATACTTATGGGGTCGCGTGGGAAACAAGCCAGGAGCATCGCAACCCCGTTCATGAGCAATAAGAAAGTTGGAGGGCAGTAGACATGACCAGGGGTTTACGGCGACATAAGTCGTGCACTTACGCCTTATCGGGATCACAAGACGCCGCACGCGATTCGCTCGTATTTCACGACTATTTTTTTCATCATGCGCCCCACGTGGTGCGTAACGCACGCTGTTTCCGGTGCGAGGCAAGCAACCGATGTACTGATCGATACTATTTGTCTTATCCGCAGCTGTCACATGTGCACTTTCACACAAAACAAATATAATAAAGTGTGTCAAAGCCGGAGGGTCCGCAAGTTATACCAATTCATCATCACGGACATCCAACCCTGCGTTGTACTATCAACGTCTAATCTTTTAACAACTACTATTACGATTATTTCCTATGCGTTATACTTATTACATATTGCAATACACAAAAGACCCTAACATTGTTGACAATTCGTATTTTTAACGTTTTTATTGCTACCGATGTATATAATTATGCGTCACTGCAAGAGTTACATGAAAGCAAAAGTATACAGGATTAATAGTATAATGCTTTATGTAAAATGTTAGTATTCTTTGCAACACGTTATGGTGTCATTCATGAAAAATCAACTATTCCATTAAAACTGTCTCATCGATTTCATACTTGGAACCCACAGACGATTTCCCTTAATGGTTGCTTATAGATAGGGCTAAGAAGTTGATGACCTAAAAATGTCTGAAAAACGACCTATAAAAGGCCTTAAATTTATGAAAATTTGAAAAAAAGACTTACTATTTCTAAATATGTATTTACGTATTTAAGAGAGGGAATATCGTAGTATAATAAGTAATAATAAACATAGGACAAGATTTAAATATTTTATATTACTACTATTATTTTTATGTTTTCTATTTTGTTATGTATACTAGCATTACTGTTCATCGAAAAACTGTTTTCTACGTCGACTAATGCCATGTGTGCGTAGTTGAAATGGGCAATGTCCCACAAATACACAAAAATAGAAATTTTCACCTTCCAGAATTATATCGATTTCACACATTATCTGTAAGAGATTGTCTGTAATGTTCAAGTCCGTTCTCAAGACAAAACAGGGAAAAATGCAACGAAAGAATGAACATTTCATTTTAAAAAATGACCAGCAGAGAATAAAATGCTGTTGATAATAATGCAAAATAAAAGTAGGCTATTTTTGATCGTTTTGAGGCAACGGTTTTTTCTGGATACATGTGACATCTAGATGCAACAAAATTAAAACTTTGGAATTCAATTTATTTTTCCTTAATTCCTCTGCTTACAGAATCTGGCTTAGATTCACACCCACCAATTTGCATTTTTTCCGCTTTCCCAGATCAAGGAACTTCTATAATAGTTCAGTACAGGCCCAATGACTACCGAAAATGTTGAGAGAACGCAGAGGTGAAGTGTGTCACACCTGAAGTATACTCGACAGGCGATATTGTCATTCACCGCCCATCTTAATGGATCTATGTCAATGTAGGCCTAATTAATGTCACGATTGGACAAATCTATAAAAATAATATACTGCTCTTGGCATTCTCCTGTGGTCAGTAAACCAGACAAAAATCCAGAAACCACTATCTTCAAACGATTTTTCGAATCGGACGCCTAAGAAGTTAGGTGTATTGTCATGTAAATTATCATTGGCCAAATAAATTTCCAGAGATTAGCATGTCTCTCTCTCTCTCTCTCTCTCTCTCTCTCTCTCTCTCTCTCTCTCTCTCTCTCTCTCTCTCTCTCTCTCTCTCTCTCTCACACAGATTATGTATGAAGTACATGCATAAATACGCTGCAACACAGAGCGAGGCAATGCCCTGAAACCATTTCCAAAAGTTGTTACCGATAAAGAAGTCATTCAGTAAGTACATTGCATACGGAATGGATACCCATCGGTATCGGAATCATTCAGTACATTGCATTTGGAATGAATACTCAATCAGGTATTAATATCGCCTAACAGATTGCAATTGATTTCTCTCTCGTAAGCCTATATTACACTATCATATGCCCATGTCACGGAAATTACATGAGAACTTTACATTGCAGTAGGTATTTACCTTTGATCACACCTAGCTGTGGCAGGTTTGTGACAAAATACATGGTATCATCATACCTTTAATATCGTAGCTCACTAGGAAGATATAAATAGAAAAAATAAGTATTCATGGTCTATAGTAACCGCACACTTTTGATATCGCGTTATGAGTCAAGAGAAATGTACAATTCAAAGCACATATCATTATAATAAAGAGGAACAAGACTAGAAATGTACAAAAACCAGCATAATCCATAAATTAGTACTTAGTTTTGCAATGTAAAATGATATTCTGAAATAACTAACTGAAATGATTCGTCGTCCATTCTTAAATACTAAGTAGAGGATTTCACATGTTCACCTTCTCTTAGTCGAGTTTTACGGATTCCTTTCGTATCTCTTCTCATTATCTCAACTCTAACCAAATATGCTTTCCTTGATTTCGTATTTAGCATTAAAATAACTGTATTTACAGTTGCAGAACTATCGTCTTCCATTTTCAGAACTAGTGACAAAATATAAGACAAAATTTTTTATCATACTTTGTATATAGAAATATGATAACGTAATACAAACTTTAGGCTACTAGAAAAGTATTTAGTAATTACATCAACCTTTGTTTTGATACTGTATTCCGATGTCCTGTTCAGTTGTTAAGCAAAACGTTTCTTCTATTCCCTTGGTCGAAGCATTTTTACTGCAAAAGATTAGCTTTTTTCAGAATCTGAACATTTGGATCTACAGGATTAATTCTATTAATGATGTTATGAAACATATACGTTATAATCAAGCATGTCGAACAACCCCTTTTTATTCTTCCCCTAAAATAAGTGAAATGAGGTTGATTTTTTGCATGTGTTCGAGGGGGGAAGGGATGGAGACAGAGGGGGAAAAGAACCAAAGAAGGTGAATATATCATAAGCGAACGAGCGTATTTCATGAAAACAAATGCCATTATATGTTTATAACACGCACTTTCTGTAAAAAAAAGTTTTATGTTGAATATTGAAGTCTAGCAATACGCAAATACAGCATTATGAATCGTATTACACCCAGGCCGCAAGAGAAACAAACTGGGAGTGCCCAATTAGCTTGTTTACTCCATTGCCAAGAGCAATAGATTCTAATCATGATCCCACCACATTACGAGAAAAAACAATTCAATTCGCGCCAGCAGGCGAGAGCTACACAGGAATTTTTACGTCCGCTGATGTACAATTTCGTTATTTATTTATCGTTAACAGTTTACTGATTTATGCTTATTATAGACAGGAAAGCTGTTCCATGCGAAAACACATTAACACGAATCATCCATCGCACATTTAATGGGAACCTGAACTATCGTGAGTGAATAAGCATTTTATTTTATCTCTTACCAGTAATTTCCCTTTCAATTCATGGCACGGTCGTGAATTTAAGATGATTTCCTTTTCAACTTCGAAATGAATAACAAATAACCGATGTTTACCTCCCAATATTATCTGTAGATTATCGGTTAAATGGTTGCTGGTAAAAAGTGTCCTGTTATATGGATAGTTCAACTGATTGAAATCATAAACACAACAAAACGATTCCCAAACAAACAAACAAACAGCGGTAAAAGTGTTCGGATTTCCATTCTAGAAATCATAAATACGATATGAAATAGAGTAAAAGAAATTAAAAATAATTGCAGTCCTTTCCTAAAGCATTCGCACATGCACGCACACCCACTCATCACACAATCACACTCTTTATATGAATATATTGCACCATATCTTTGGAACGACTAAAAATAACACAGTAAATGAATAACATACCAGCAGGAGCCATATCAGTTAAAGTTAAAAGTATCTCGAAAAGATAATCTGGCCAACGCATAGGTCACTAAAACTCTCCCCACCACTCATCCATATCACAGCTGGGAAGATCCGGACCGTAGGAGATTAGTTCTACAGAATGATATAACAAACGAAGAACGTGTTTTAGCAGTCAAAGGTTCACTCATTTCTTCTCAATACCTGTTCAATCTTCTGGATTAAAAACAATTGATTATATTTGACACTTAACTGCTGATCTCAGAATACGTAACAGAAGCATTTAAGCGTCGGATAGATACAGGGGCTCACAGTCAAAATGATACAATAAATTGACTTATTGCAAATAACAAGATACCGTCTAAATAATAAGAAATTTAGTTATTAAACATGTATATATACATAACCACTGAAATTTAGCTGTTAAGATCACTAAAATAAAGTTTTTCCTATCTATATTCAGGGCTTATTTCCCCCACTTTTCCCTCGTTTCCGCATCCAGACCGATCCAAAAATGCAAACACAAATAAATGAACGAAAAGGATAATGTGTTTAGAATACTTGCGAAGACATAATCTTGACACAAACACATACACACAAGGCCTGATGAAAACATCGTAATATAGACATTAAATTGTTTTAATAGGCAGGTATTTTTGCATCACAAGTTTCCCTTTAACAAAATGCATGATCATGAGTCGAATACCACTGGTATTTTCTTCAGCCCTCCTCAGGAATTTCTGAACACATATTGCTGTCCATTTTATTAAAATATATTGACTTTCATCATCAACAGAGAGAATTCGCTGTGTCTCCTTCATAAGAAGGGGTTTACCCACAGCTTTTTCCACTAAAATTATGGTTTCCTTAATATCCCTTGTGTTATCTCGGGGTTCAAATAATTTCGTATAAATCCTCAACTTCTGCAGTCGAAATCGGTACGATTAATTTTGGATTTTTTTTTTTTTAATTTTTCAAAGAATGTACCTCTCGCCACTACCATTAGGACTGTCTTCGTGCAGATCTGATATATAAAAAAATAACGATATGAGCTTTTTCATTCATGCTGGTCACGTTATAAATGCGCGTTTAAAATCAGCTGTGCTATGTTCAGTGTGAAGCAGGGCATGGTGAATTAAGCTATATTACCTTGACCATCATCTAATAGTAGTAACAATATTGGTGATAATGAAAATAATAATAGTAATAATAATTTTAACAAAGTGATCTGAGGGATAAACGGAGGAATTAAGAGCGGATTCGACTTATAGCTATGGATCAGGTTATAAGAACTCATTTGAAGCAGGGGCAATTTTAGCCCATGCCACTTGCTGTCTAAGGTCATGCATACGAGAGCAGACAATCGAAAGTCAGACTAGTACGACACCTCAAGGAAAAGGGAAGACGTGAAGGCCAAGGAGAACATGGAAGGAATAAAACTTGCAAATAGCTTCTCTGAAAAGAAAGACTGCACTCAATGGTAAACCGAAGAGGGGGAACTGAACATTCAAGGAAAAAGCTATCGATTTTTGACGCTATAGGTTCGAGTTTTTTATTTTATTTTTTGACGATATAACAATAGACATAAAGCAGATCTCCTCAAGGTTGTTGCGAATTTCCTTTATCTCTAGATTACAACTCGCCAAATTATAGCATCTACACAGCATCCGGGAAGCCAAACCCATCCGGTGCATGTTTCTTTTTATTATAAACATTTCTCATATTGTGGGTGGATATGAAATACAATTAAAAAGCATGCCAAAGAAAAGAATACATTATCCTCCAATTTTAAATTGAGCTGATATATGCGATTTGCAATGAAAATGGAATGTCACGTAGGCCTATTTGTTTTAAACATCTGATGTACTAGGTAAGAGTGGAACAATTACTGGACACACAGCAGAAAACTTCGAGAACACAATAATACATTAGTCTTTTATCCAAATGCCTACACTACTTAGGGTCACGTCTACTCCGAAGGTGGTTGTTACAGTAATCGTTAGTAGTACATGAAAATCTAAGTAGTACTCGGAATCTCTCAATACCTCTTGCAGTAGCTATTTCTCCAATAATACTAATTATATAATAAGCAGAATGGATTGGTAGAATCATAACTGGGTGTACTGAACTTACACTCTACACTGCCCCTTGTACACTTCAGTTGCATAGAACGTTCCCTCTATAAACCCTTTAAGGGAGAGGGGGGGAAACCATAGTGATCTGGGTGAAATTCAAAGATGACAAATAGGTGAAATTTATTTTTTCCCCTCAGCTATGAATTGTTCTGTAACTTTGTAATCTAGCACGATCTTCATTGACTGCCTCTACAATTACATACTATTTTCAGAATTAATTGATTACAGTTACAGTGACGTTTCCGTGATAATTTTCACAAAGTCAATATTTTTTAGCGATTTTTTCTATATATTTTTAAACATCATAAGCTGCCATTTTGTAACGATAATTATCCTTAACTGTAATAATTTGATTAATTTCGAAAATAATATCCATTTGTAGAAGTAGTCAATAAAGAGCTTAATTTGATTAATTCTGAAAATATTATGCATTTGTAGAAGTACCGTAGTCAATAAAGAGCATGTAAGATTACGAGGTTGTCGAGTAATTCGATGCTGAGAAAAAAATTTAATTTTACCTATTTCTCACATAAGTATTTCACCCAAACCTGCAAGTCCCCACTTAAAAACAATGCACTGAGTTATTAAGGACTGCATATAATTTTGACTAGAGCTTAGACAATTCCTGCATTTAGCTTAATAAAAAAAATGGTGTGAAATATGCTTAACATGGTTTTTAGGTGGACGAAAGATATGTAGGCCTACCTTACGACATGGGTATACAGTAGAACGCCGATTATCCGGATTAATTGAGACCGGATCCGATCCAGATAATAAAATATTATGATAATTGGATAAATCATGAAAAAGGAAAATTTCTTTAAAAAACTTCTTAATTTGTGTAGGTCTTTACCAATATTAATTTCACGACTAAAAAACAATGTTGTTTACATTTTATAGATTTTGTCGGCTAAAAGTTATGCTTTTTCGCAAATGATCAGCACTCAAAGAGGGGTTTCCAACGTTCGCTGCTGCAAGAACCACTTGAGTACGGCTTCGGAGTTCTACTGTAGGCCTATTTACATTTCACAATAATTAAAATAGCTTTCTTTTTACTATGAGTTCATAAAAAAGTATAAGTTGCACATATTATGCCCTTAACTAAGTTCGCTAACTGCACTGGTATCTGAGAGATGCGTAACAATTAAATAAGAGTATGCATGATGATGGACATCCCTAGTTAGCAAGTTACCGCAACTCGTTTGGTGGGATCCGTCTCAAGACTTGGGCAAAAAACCGTGACAGCATACCGCTCCACAATTTTATCGCCGCTGCAATCGCTGCAATTAATTTTGCATTTGTCATTTCTAAGCACAGCAACATCCGGTCAGAAATTCACAAACAAAAACATACACCCCTCAGAACACTTTATCATACCAATGAAAGATGCTATCTTAAAAATATGATTCCATCATATTTAAAAAAAAGTTATCTTCTCTCAAAGAAAACGGTCTCTACTCACGTAAGAGCCATTTCGACTATGGGAAGTTAAGAGTTTTAATGCTATCTTTCTCTTATCAAACGTGTGAATTTCACATTTCAGTGCGGTAGGTAAGTGCTGTCGCGCTGCCAATCTTTTTTTCTTTCTTTCTCTTTTTTGCTAGATCTTTTAGTGTTTTAGAATTCACTCCATTACTTCTGTATAATTAATTTCACACACATACATACACACATACATACAAAACAAACACACACACATATACACTTTGTTTCGCTAATGTCAATTGCCAAAGATTGCCTGGGAACTTCGAGTATACAGGGGGATAAGGAAGGGGTAGTTAAATAATAATCCCCAAACCTCGATGGAAGATTTTCACAGATGATTATGCCCTGCGCAGTATGCGATATTCTTCTGTTATTTTTGTGCCTTAACCTAGAAATGACCGAGAAATACGTGTGATGTGAATCTGCGATTTTAGATCATATTCAAAGATCAGACTTTGACCACGCCTCGTGAAATTGTTACCAAAATCCTTACCCACAGTAATGATTTTCCATATGACCAGTGACCACAGTGTGCTAAAATAATTTACATTCCCCCATAGGCGCCGATTTGAAAATATTCTGGGGGGGGGGCAAGAATTGTAGTAGTTTTTAGCAGTTAGATGTAGGCATAGGCGTAACCAGGCCGACCATATGGGGGGGGGGTTATAACATCCGCGGGGTCTGGGGGGTATGGAATATCCCCCAGGGAGAGGGGGGTCCGGGGGTCCTCCCCCGGAAAATTTTAAAAATTAAGATGCAAAATACGACTTTTAAGCTTCCGGGGGTCGTCCCGGAAAATAAGGAGTTTTAAGCTTCCGGGGTCCATCCCCGGAAAATTTTTAAAATTAACACGCAAAATAACGAGTTTTAAGCTTCCCACACTTTATACTTGTATTAAGTAATTTATGGGCAGACTTAAAAAAATTATACAATTTTCCTTTTTTTAATCAATGGGGGGGGGGGGTTCAAACCCCCAAACCCCCCCCCTCGTTACGCCTATGGACGTAGGTCTACAACAAATAACATGCTAATAAATAAATAAATAAATATGAAAAGTTCGCCATAATTTTTGCTCACTTTTGATCTTGCATATGAAGTCACCACATGACATCGAGGTTTTCTACACTGGAGGGGTCAGGCCCCCTACTTCAAAATGTTGGGAGGGGGGACAGAAGCTACCTTGCCCCAGTACTAACCAATACTAACTGATGACAGTTGATAAATTGTGCAAATTTTTGAAATTCGGAGAGATTTCTGTAACAGTAGAAAATGCAATCAAGACTTGTGTTGATAAAATACATATAAGTAATATTTATCTATTTTTTGGGGCAACCTACTAGCACAAAGCTTTATCCAGGTAGGATGTGTTGAATCTTCCCCTTTCCAGTTCTTATGCTATTTATGGTTTGCAATGAAACTACGATATTAGAAATAGACTATAATTCGACCACTTGGAAATGTGACAGGATAAAAACTTAATATGATAAACAGATTATCATATTAGTGCGTTCATTTAGCATTTGGAGGCAGGGATTTATAATGAAACCTCTTTAAACAAGTCTTTATGTTATGGTTAGTTGCTTTTGTATATGAAAGTTATTTTGTAATGCTCATGCTCTCGTGTCACCATAATGGGGATTGTTGAGAGAGTATAGGGGAGGGATGTTCACTAAATGTCACCTTGAGACACTACCTCAGACATATTCTAACTACCGGATCTATGAAACTCTTGTATTACAAAGCCACTTCTCTTTGTCTACTTGATACCACAATACAGAATATTTAGTTAACAGACAAAACGTGCTGCTATTAATCTCTATCACCCATCACTTACTCATAGGCTTTTATACTGTTCTAGGAAACCGGACATGGCGTTACCACATAATTTACTTTAAGACTGTCAACAGAGCTTAATGTAGACTTGTTTTTATCATGAACGGAAAGCTTTCCCTTGATGAACTAATAGGCCAGAGAATGCTGAAAATCTATTCTCACAATGTATATATTATGTTTTCTTGAAAAATGAAATACAGTGAAATTCCAGTTATCCGGATTAATTGGGACCGAACCCTATCCGGATATTTGTATAAATCATGAAAAAATGTAATTTATATTTTAAAAAAATACAGTACTGAACTTACATAGTGTCACATCTTAAAAAACTGTCCTGACGAACTGTCAATTTTGTCAGCTAAAAAGTTTAGCTTTTTCGCAAATTATCGGCGCTACTGCAAAAACACTTGAATATGGCCTCAAAGGGATCGGATAGTTGGAGTTTGGAAAATTGGAATTCTACTGTATACAAGATATACTTTTTTTCAGTTCGCTTATGGGAACAAAAACGCAGTTTTTGTCTCTGATAACACGAATTGCAAGTACAGACTTTCAGTTGACCTAAGGCCAATCCTTGACGATAAATTATTGTTTTACAGTTCATTCTTGGAATAAATGTGTTCCACTGAGAAGGAATCTCGTTTTTAAGTCTCCAAATGTTATGGGGAATGCGAAAGGAAAGGCCACAGAGAGAGCAATTCTACGGTATCATCAACTTTGAACCATCAACCTGTTCTACCGTGCAACCATCCAAATGTGATCCAGTTGTAAAATGCATATTATAAAAACTTTATTTTGAAGAGAATGTGAAAATAGTCATAAACTGAGATGTTAATACGAGACAAAAAGTGTGTTATAATAGACAGATTTTAAGTAAATTGAAAGAGTGAAATGAAATTCCCAAGGATCAATATTGATGAAGTCATATACAATAGGTGCAACTTGTTTGATAAAGCGAGAGGAAGTAGCACGTGCAGAAATAAAAATATGCGTGTGAACTCTTGAATCTTAGGCAGAATAATTAAAGATAAAAGAAGCTTCGGCAACTGACCTTTTCACGCGTTTGTAAGGTATTTTCTCTTGTGAATGACACGACAACGCGACGAGAGGTGTGGTTCCTTGATCCAGTTCCCCAATTCTTTGTTCGTGAAACATTATCCGGGACGCAAGCTGTTCATTAGTAAATTCACCCTCCTGCTCAGCCTAGCGTGAACGAACTCACCTTCCTGTGGCGTCCCTCAAAACTTGTACTACACCGCACCAACATCAAGCGTATTAAAATATCATACTAAAAATACAGCCCAATATACTTAAACATGCAACCCACATGTAAACATGTGAAGCTAGCAGCATACAATAAAATATAGAAACATCAACCTAATAATCTAGAATCTATCACCTGACAATTTCTACATTACTGGCAAATTATAATTTCTCAGAACAAATTCCCAGAATAAACTAGTTCGCTATCAATATATATGGTCTATGTTAGAACAATCCCAACAACACCAGTGACATCTTGCTCTTTTAACAAAATGAAAATTAAACCAATAGACTACAAAATAGTCTCTTAAGCTTGAAAGCATATCATCTCTGGAACTGTCTGGGTATTCCGATGGTATGATGCAGTAACTGATTGGGTCTATTTTATATGACTCGCAAAGTAGTAAAGAAATGTTAGAATACATGACTTGAATGCCTCCATGGTCTAGAACAACCTAATTTGGGGTTCCACAATAATAATAAAAAAACTGGCAGTTTCTTTTATAGGAAATAAGAAGAATGATTTCAGAGAGGTGGTTAGGTTTTCATTCTCTCAAGTGTAAAATAAATTATAAAAGAACTGATTCATATTTCTGAGGTCTGAAGGGTATTACTCAAGACTCGAGTCACTGTCACTGGAGGCCGTGGAAACTACATACTGACCACTTACCCCTCATTTTGTCATCTACCACTGAAGTCGTAATGCGGGAGATACAACAGAGAGATCGGCTGTTCTTTCTTGGACAGTACCGCCACTAAGTCAATACAGAAATTAAAATATTTTTCATTCATAGGATAGGAAGGTAACCTCTTTCTCCTGTTCAGAGATACTCTGAATTTTGAGCTTGCCTCGACATAAAAACATCGCCAATCATAATAACAATGATCAGTCAGAGTTTAATAGGGCATTGTACCTACAACCCAGTCAGGCTGTCACCCACGACCTGTGATTTGCTTTTAAAAATTGATATTTGTTTGCCACTTAAAGCAGTACGAAAACAATACACTCCAAATACTCGATTACCAAGAAATAAATAATTTGTAACTTTCAGAAATAACAAGTCACACATTTAAAAGAAAACAAGTGGCAGCTTTCACAAATACATCAAGAAATCCTGAAGGTTGACATATATTGTGATGAAATTATTGAGCAACAGAGAAGACGGCGTCATAACTTTTTTATAGCCAACTCTCACTACTGCAGGCAAGATACCATCATAATATTTGTTTTCCAACAACAAATAACGTACATCCCAATACGTATCTGATACGACTAAAAGTGTAGAGAAGTATATTACAAGGTTGGTGGGGGAGGGAGGCAACCACATGGAAATTTCCACGAAAGCTATGGTTAGGTGGAGAAATATTTCACAGGCGGAATTGTTTTCCAGAAAGAAGTAAACGTGCTAATAGACTACTGTATCGTGATTTTAACCATTTAACCATTAACCAACGATAGCGCTTCTTTGATGCGTACAAGGGAGCCTCTATTTATCTCTTGAATATAAACAAAAGTACAAACTTTAAACTTTTTACGAATTCCAGTGGGCTTGTCTTACGCGGAACTCAACGCTATGGTAAAGGTAAAACTCGCGGAACCTGTCTGAAAACTAACTGGGTATAGCACGCTGCATACTTCAGCCAGCAGGCGTAAGTTGTACAACGATTTACTGTAGTGAGTACAGTACATTGTTTCTTAGTTTGTCAGCATTATCGACGACTGAATTGAGGTTAGTATTAGAATCTGCGTTAGTGAGTGATTTCGAAGCATGCATATATATATATATTATATATTAATCCGGACAGATTAGTTCGCAAATGACGGAACTCTCCTCGGATTTTTCTGAGGTAGGGAGGTCTGGTAGGGGTGCACTCAGCCTCGTGATTCAAATTGAGGAGCTACTTGAATGGAAACCACCATTAACGGCCGTGGGTGACGGCATGCTGACCACATGCCCCAATCCTGCCGTCTGCCTATGGTAGATGACGCAGCGGTCGGGTGGTAGGCCTTCTAACATCCCTTCTGGGATGTTAGCGCCACGGAAAAAAAATATTGCGAGTTTTTGTGTTTGTGGTTCAAATATGGGTAAAAACCATTTGGTAAATTATTTTAACGAAATAAATAAATGGTGCAAAAATATGTTGCACAAACTTTCTCGCATATACGTGTTAAAGGCTAGCACAGAAAAAAGTAAATTATAGGGACAATTAAATTTTATTTATTACATTTTCATAAAACTAAGAAGTATCTAGAACGGAAACCATCAGAGTCGATCTTCATGTTTAATGCTTTTACCGTGAAATAATAATAATAATGAATGACAGTAAAACTGCATATTATTAGTACTACTAGTACTACTAAGGGAAAATTCAAATATAAGTCGCACCTTGGGATAAATCGGCCCCACCCAGCCCACCCACCAATGCAGTTTCTTTTATACCACGATCTAGCGAATTCTTCTCTCCTCGTATTATGAAGAAACTCGTGATTGTACGTTGGAGGTGTGACGTCATACCACTAGACGAGAGGTGACAGGCTGACAAACTTCGCGGGAGATATAATATGCCACATTTTCGAACCCTAAAAACAGTGTATCGTACATTATTCGAAAATGCAAGGGCGCTTCGCTACGGCTACCGCCTCCGCTTCGCGCACTTAGCTATGTGGTTAGTGTTATGCATTATTTAGCTATATGTAGAGGTGAATACAAGGCACTTGCGACAATATATAAGGATAGTGGGTGCAAGGCACTTGCAGCAATAAATAAGGACAGTTGGTCACTCTGCTTCGCTCAGAAACAAAATACATCACACGGTGCGTCCAAATGTGAATATCGAACGGGCGGAACTTAAGGGGCGACTTATAATTGCATTTCGCCACAACTACTACTACTACTACTTAGGTTATATTGCACGCAACTGCATGTAGGTTATATCACTGTTTAGTATGGTTGCGTGAACCATTAGTCTATAGTAGCAACTCATTCGAGTCATCTGATTCTATTGTTTAGTGATGTCTTCTTTTGTGATATTCAGCTTAGACTATTATAATATCCAGTGACGTAGCGGCGATGAGTTATGGAAAGTAAGCATGTCCTACAAACCCGGCGTTTGCCTTTGCGAATGAGGAAACTATGAAAAACCCAAGTCAATTTGGGCGGCCACAAGGTTTGATTTGAACTCAGGACCTCTTCCCTGTTAGCCCATATCACCTCGCTGTAATTGGTTTTGGTGTGTTCATTGCGACTGAGCTGAACTGGTTGCATTTCACAACAATAAGTGTACATTAGGCCTATAGTTTTCTTGTTACTAGGGGCAACAAAATGTCATTCATATTTTAATTGACATGTTCTGAAATTCGCATTTAAGCCGTACTTATTTCGTTTTTATCTTGATATCTATTAAACGTATAAAGAAATGCGTTAAACAAAAAATGTTCATTTTAATTTTCTCTACAACTTTACTGTGGTAGGTTTTCGTGTATCGCCTACTGTAATGGATATAATGTAGAAAAATTGAAAATGGATACGAGTAAAGTACCCCTTAAGTCATTTTTGCAGAAATACAGTTATAGCCATTTTATTAGTCATAGATAGGAGTTTCCAATTTTAAATTTTTATTAAAATCGTTAGAGCCATTTTTTAAAAAATCAAGATTTTTAAAAAAGTTTTCATGAAAAGTCCCCTTAATATTTCAGTTGTAAAACTAAATTTCTGGGCGGCTCGACAAAATTTCGAAAAAGTCCTTAATTCAAGAAATGAAGTAAATACAATGAACCGTTTACCCGCTGTGCTTGTCCACAGACAGACGGACGGACAGACAGACAGACAGACGTCAAACCAAAAACACGTTTTTCGGTTTCTAGGCATCGTGAAACATGCTTTCCCGGTGTTAGCTCGATTTCGATTTTTTGTCACGATCACAATACTTTCTCTATACTACGTATAAGCGAGAAAGTAAAAGGACATAATTATAACAACAATCAATGATACCAAAAGAGGAATGTGAACTGTAGAATATCTATCTGATGTACCTGATGCGGGGTTCAGATCCACCCAGTAGTTAAGTAGTGAAAAACCAGCAACCAAAATGACGTGATGTGGGTTGTCTAACAATAAAATGACAGTATTTGGGGAACACTCGTTATCTAATGAAACACTTTTCATATAAAAACGCAAATTAATAGCAATAATAATAATAATAATAATAATAACAATGATAATAATAATAATACCACACTAGGTGCTAAAAGAATGGCTTCTGATGGCAGTAAAAGAACGGCAGAAACAAAATTTTAACTACAGCAAGATTCTATATCTGGCCACAAGCATGAACAGACAAGATGAAATGAGATGAAGGGAATAAAAATGAGCTAAGGCTTGCGATTTTACGTGTTCTTTTACATCACTGATTTGAATTTAAAAATGAACGAAGACTGAAACAGTATGCATTAATTTAATTTAGCATATTTCGGGGACTTACATCTTTTAGAAGTAAGAAGTGACGTGTATTACCTATAATAGAACGGCTGAAAGATATATGGGCGAATTGGAATGATCATGAAAATGCGTGGTACCTGCTTTTACGAGGCAGTTTCCTGCACCTTTTGCACGCACTCTTTCATGACTCAACTAACCCAGCAATTACAAAGCGGCAATACTCCTTTCAAAACAACACCCATTATGCTTTTAAGCTACTCTAAACTGCACAATGATTTGCACCAGTCCCCGTGTCTCCATAAAGCTTGTACGAAACACGAGGTTAACTTGGCTATAAAGTAGGCTACACCATCCCTACCAGAATATTTTTGTAGAAAATATATATGATGTATGAACGAGAGAATCGAAGATACTGGGCACAATATTGATCAAGGTTTTTATGTAAAATTAATAGGGCTTTGTGCCAAATATCAAGTCTTCAGTTTTCAGTTATAGGGGTTTCACAAACCTTTATTTTTCTGTATACTGTACTTTACACACACACACAAAGTGTATAAGAAGTCTGTTATACTTGTGGAGTAAAGTAATAACAGTTTTTAGGTTTTTAAAAATAATTTGATTGAGATCAATAGTAAATTTTCTTACATGTCGACGATGAATAACTGCGTTGCATAAAATTAGATTCAAAGGTTGATAACCATTTCTCACAGTCGAATTTTGCTAGAAATAAAGGCTTAATGTCAGGGGAGAAGTGACAAAATGGGCCTGACAATGTAGCAGATGGATCACTTACAGGGTTACAGGGGTTCGATAAGTAATACCTGTGCATAATGAGGACACTTTCTGTAATGGAATGTGCAAAAACAATTATGCAAATCTGGGAAGAACCACAGATGGGCAACGATGCTTTCAGTACCGATTCAAATGTGTAAGTAGTCATTTTATGTAAATGTATTACAATAGTTATGCAGTCTTCAAATGGTTGAACATGACCATTATATAATCGGCCAATGAACACTTGCATACCATGCATAACCTTGGAGTCTCCGGTTTGAATTCCTGCACTAGCCAGACAGAAAGTAAATACACCGACCTGCTGTTGGATTTATTTCAGTAGCGAGAATATAAGAATGTATACACACACCCACCGATTTGCGTCATTCTGTTGCTTCATAGCACCTTGCTGCTAAGGAAACGACGAAGAAACACACCTGTCTTTTAGAATTGACCAGGGGTGAGAAACCTGCTGGAACTGCTTTATCAATATACCATTATAGTATGGTTGATATTCATTCTATAAAATTATATAAAAATAGTTTAAGAAATTTCCTTATAAATGTGTAAAAAATCAAAACTTATTTTAATGGGAGTTTTAAACAACACACTGCACATTAGACAGGCCTATTCAGCAAGCGTAACCAGTTTTTCTCCCTATCCTTCAGGGCCCACAGCAATAGAACCTTACCTATCACTTAAGAACCTAAACGAAGCGTGAAACAACCGGTGAATTTACTGAAAGACCCTATTTTTATTCTCCCTAATATGCCTGGCAGGTGGCTTACAGATTTCTCTCTTACCCGGAAAGAAATTCTGCTTTTTAAAAACGCAAAATCTCAATCTTGAAAATGTTAGAATAAGAAAAATATCATTGCCGCTTTTACCATTCCTCCTCTACAGTTCTGGAAATTCAAGTACCCAAAACATGATGTATGTATTATACGGTTGAACGGACAAGGTAATTGTACACCTACAAGGGCAGAGCCAAATAGTATGTCTGCGGGTGAGAGGATGTTTGTTGTGGGCTGTTATTGTTATTATTAATAGTATCACTGTAGTTATTATAACTACTATTTGTTATTATTAATAGTATCACTGTAGTTATTATAACTACTATTTGTTAAAACTATGTCTAATGTATTGTTTCACCACGACAATAACATTTTCGATGAAGACTTAGCGGGCCGGTATCACCAGAATTCCAGGCGTTGATGTGGAGGAGGGATGGGGTCTCAACATTTCCTTCCCGCTGGTGGACATCCAGTCTCTTAGATCAGCGCCAGATTTATGTATAGTAATAAACTGAAATGTTTCATAATCCTAGATATTGCTAACAAAACTCGATATCTTCCGCAGACTCTGATATTATTCCGCGTTCACTACTGCATTTCTAATGCGATTCCCACGTTCTGTCTGCATTAGAGATCAAGACACTTGATTGCTCAAGAATATAAACTTGACTGTCACGGAGTGAATTAAATACAGACTACCGAAACTTCTGATCCTGTGAGATATGAGTTTACTATTACGGTAACTATTTACAATGGAATAGAATTACAGTGGCATTTAAGTATTACGTTAAGTACTTTTTTTTCCATTCATTTTTGGTAGCAGGATCCCTAGACAGACACCAAGAATGCCGGACGGGGCCTACACCGACAGATGAAACCCATGGGTCTTAGATACAAACTTTTAGTACCTATAATTCAAAAGATGATGGGACCCGCTGGGTTTGGAGATCTAGCAAACGGTATTCGGGCAACCCGAGATTACAATTCCACCACTAGGCTATCCATCCCAGCCACGTAAACTGATACAGTACCTTAGTACCTATCCCTTAGTCAAATACTTGGCAATCTCCCTCCTCGGCTATATTTATGCAACCAATCCTGATATTAACGAAGAGTTAAAAATGGCCATTGTACACAGAATGTATAGCGAAAAGAGATGTTAACTCTGAAATGAAAAATATTACAATTGACTTAATAATTATGGATATATTAATTCCTTACCAACTTTAGTAACACAGAGATCCGTTTTACAGTATCTTGAACCTACAGTTTAATGTGGAATCTGAACCACAGTAGGGTGCTGGTAGACTTCAGATAACAATATAAGATGAATTTATTAGCCCGAAAATCCACACTAGAATTGACCAGGATTTCAACCTGGGATCCCTAGTATGGTAAACAGATCTTTACCAATTAGACCTCTAGGAACATCTCAAATTAAAACTACTCAATTACAGAGGAGGCACCATGGGGCGTACGAAATTTAATTTTTTAAATGCTGGTTTTAAAGATTCCAGTAAAAATTATTCTCAATTCATAATTTCGTCATTATTAACTTCCTAACGTAATTATTTTGATATTCGGCTCTTTAAAACTGCTTTAATACATGCTAAGTCACAGCAGTAGGGTCTTCTCTGGGCTGTAAGGTCAAGTCCAGCCACCACCCCCATGAATATTTTTAAAAGGCTCGCCCTATAAATTAAATGAGAAGACCCTAAGCCTACAAGAGGAAGAAAACCTAATTGTTGCAATGAAACTTAATAAATAAAAGAATAAATAAAAACTTAGATCAGTTCATGCAATGCGCTTTTACAGAAAATTACCTGGTGAAAACTACTGAGAAGATGGTCTACTATCTCCCATGATACGTCCATGGCGCTGAAATCGGCGTCAGGACTGTTTGATACCCAACATTCTGCATGCCGGACCATCACTGTCACTATTTTTCACGACTTATGTCTTCACTGACAGCTGCTATTCATGCAGTCACTACATTGTGTACACTACTTGCACTTTTTTATTTTTTTGTCGCTAAAAGTCTACATCCAAAAAGTGACAATTCACAACGTCAGAACGCAATTCATAAGATATTCCACTCTGAAAAACCAAAGGGTGGGTCGGATCACGTGCACACGGAACGACAAATAGCAAGGGGATGGAAAAATTTCACCACGATTTCCCAACATGAAGCAACAAAGCGTAAACCTCCCCCGAGCATAACTGATTATTCAAGGTTTGCCTCTTGACTTCGAAGCAGTGCTATAATAAATTCACTCGTTAGCTCCTTGTTATATAATTACAATTATTAAATCAGGAGCATGATCATAACCCGTCGGATAAGGAACAACGCCGCTACCGACGTTCACCAACTATCACATATTTTCCTATATTGTACATGAAATTAATGTTAACACATTAGTAAATTGATACCACATTATGCCATCGATTTGTACCATTTGCTTCACAGTACACGGGCGACATAGGTCTTCAACGTTACACAAATAAGCAACACATCCAAATATGCTATAATCTATGCCACACGTTTCTAATAACTTGCTCTGTGTGCCCGTTGAGGTGGAAAAATACACAGTATTAATAGTACGGCTGAGACTTTTAATAATATATCATCCACTAATTAACCATTACGTAAAAGGGTACCTAAGTAACTAAAATTCCTTCGATAACAACTGCACAACTTGTACTTAAATCCTTATTTTTAATAGAATCCCGAAAAAGTAGATACAGAATACACAAACATGTAGGATTTATGAAAATACACCTTTACTATTCTTCACACTTCTACTAAACAATGAAAATGAACACTTGAGAGACAAGTGAAATTTCCATTGCACACTACCACTACACATGACACTAGGATTTTCTAAAATGCCGGGTCAAGTTCGCAGCGCCGCTGGTGACAACTCCATGAACTACTTAATTGCTGACAGAACAGCGCGAATTCAAAACTCTTAAAAATCCAGACAGACGGTACTTCTACAAACCCACCATATTGGGAGCGGGCAAAAGGCTGATTGAAACTGGACATCGACACTCCTGTCAACTTCGCGAAGCAGTGAAAAGCCGGGTGGCACTGCCTGCGCCACTTACGTAAATACGATTTATACTGAAACACCAGCCGGGTGACGAAACTAGGCCTCTGGCGTGATTTTATAAATTAGTGAAAAGCCGGGTGACGATTCGATTAACACTTTTTCTCGAAGAGTAATAAAACCGGGTGAATATCACAGGTCACTAACATGAATTTTAAAAATTAGTGAAAAGCCGGGTGTTGTTTCGAGCGCCACTGACGTCATTTTTCCAAACCAGTGAAAAGCCAGGTGTTTCCCGCAGCGCTACTCACGTCAACATGACGAACTAATGAAAACATGTGAAATGCACTTCACACCGAGCTCGGAGTCTGGCGCGAAGGAGATGGCGGAGAAACAGGTTATACTGGCCAGCGCTCCATCATCAGACCCGACACGTCATAGCTTCGCGGGAAAATCTCGCCGAGTGACAAAGATCTCACATCAATATTACTCACGCACGCACACGAAAACAAAACGAGGGAGGGGGCGCGGCGATATGCTTAAGTCCAGGTAATGGCTTCGTAATTAGCTCGTGAATCATATTTTTATCGTCCCCTCCCCCTTCAAACGAAAAATGACAACTCAGATAGTGGGTGTCCATCTATTTATGCTGTTTCTAAAACTAACCAACCGTAACATATACGGTATACAAAATAAAATAATTATTTTAGCTGTAAATCGATAAAGTAAAATAAGATAGCCTATCGATCTTAACCGTTGTAGTTCTTTCAAGCTCACTCGGTTTTGTGGAAATTAACTAAAGGGCATCAACGAAAATAACCAGGGACATAGCCTGGATTATGGTTCGGGAGGGGCCTGCCGGGGGACCTGGGAGTACACACCGATTTATTTAAAAAATAACATTAACAGCTTTTTTCAATTAAAACAATATAACTGTTTTAAACGCACTACAATTTTTAGTGTTCTGATATAACATTTTGAAAAAAGGCATTAAAATGAAATTTGAAAGCTTACTTTTGCAATTGTTAATAAATGCCGTTAGTTTAATATAAAATGCCTTAAGGATAATAAAACATTCAAGGACATTTAAGAATACTAAATGAGAATTAAAGTTTAAATAAGTGAAATGAAAAGGGGTTATGCATTATTATCTCTCTCTCGAATCCTATGCCCCCATGTTGGGGCGAAGGGCCCCCAAGTGGAGGTTTCTGTTACCTATGTGAATTTTGTTACGCTTGTTTCCCTAGAGAGGGCAGAGGGGCAGTGGTAAGCCCATCGCCTCTCAATCCCCCCCCCCTCCGGAAACTTAAGGTATTACTTGGGCGTGAAAGGACCGAGAAATTTTGTCCAGAGGCTCTAATTTAGGCTTGGGGTTCTTTTACGTGCAGTAAATGTAAGACGCCCCCCCCCCCCCGCTTAAATCCCTCCCGGATAACTCCGTGCCCAGGATTTGTACATCCTTAAAAACACATCGACTGCGGCCGGGTTTGATCCCGCAACCTTCGGATCTTTGCTACCTCTAAACCAGCGCAGCAGACATGCGTATTACTTAATTAAAACTTTATTTAAAGTTGAAGTTTTGCATTCATAGTGACTAAATAAGATTAACTTTTATTCAATTGAAAATACTCACTTATCTAAAATAATCTTATACAAAATAATAATAAAAAAATGTTTTAATTTAAGTTTATACCATTAAAACAATTTAATTTGGCAAAATAAATGTATTCTTTTTTAAATAACGGGCAAAACTAATAATAATGGGCTTAACTAATTATATATTTTCATGCCAAAATACTATAGAGTGACCCTCAATGATAAAAAAACTAAGACTCAAAAGATAAAAAAAAGCTTTTCTGTATGAAAAACTCAATGTACTTACTGTACCGTGCAATTTTTCAATTTAACAATCATATTTTAAAACTTACTCAATTGCTTATTCAATTTTTTGTCATTTCGGGGGGGGGGGGGAGGGGGCGTCGCGGTCGAGACTCCCTGGATATGCGTTGAGTTTAATTTACACATTATCTGCATCTGAGCAAACAGACTTGAAATACAAACTTTTCCTTACACCATGTAAAGTGATCCCTATACAGGCCATGGAGGCCCAGAGAGTTCCAGGAGGTTGAGGCTCCCAGATTTTGGACATTCGGCACGTGAGGGTGGTAAGGTTGTCAGCCTTTACCCGCCTTTACCCCCAGGATTGCTCCTGGTACTCATTTCTGTTAGAGGCTGAGTCAACCCCAGGGCCATAGTGCCACCAGAAGGATTAGGTCAATCGAAAAACTCCAACGACCCCATCGGGAATTGAACCCGCGACCTTCCGGCTTGTAGCGCAGCGCCTCAACCACTACGCTACGGTGTACCCCCTCCTTACACCATGTAATTTTTTTTTAAATATCAATACAGTTATGATTTATAATCATTCTGCTGCCCTACTTTACACACTAACCCCAAATCTCTATGTTTTTAAGTCCAGTTAAGAAATAAGCAACCATATAACAAATTTTAGTATAGGCCTAGTAACTTATTTATTT
This sequence comes from Ectobius pallidus, assembly GCA_964059195.1. Lineage (NCBI taxonomy): Eukaryota > Metazoa > Arthropoda > Insecta > Blattodea > Ectobiidae > Ectobius > Ectobius pallidus. The sequence goes on from CAXKWD010000001.1 coordinate 170,665,993, forward strand.
TGCTTCCTGCCGAAAGCTCTTACTTGTAGCAGTCAATGTAATGTTGAGCCTGTCTCGAGGCTGTCAATTTCGCGAGAACTGGCTCTAACTCAACATCAAATCTGTTTCTAAGATAAAAAGCTGAAAAGTATATTGAATTAAATGGAATTGTGTGTATTAGTGCCTTTCAAGAAACGCTGAACTCGATTTGAATAAATTTATGAATACTGACACCAAATTGGAAACTCATAAACACCAAAAAGACAGAAGAATTTAACCAGTTTACGTCAAAATAAATCGCCGTGAACACAAGTCTACTGTAAAGTGATATTCCAATTTTTCTTTTGTTGTTACAGGAAGGGACACAATGAGCTGATATGACTGAAAATTATTTAAAGACTTTTATTTCAAGATCCAGGGGTTTTAACGTATCATGCAATACTGGGCTAACATACTTTCTACCCGTCCGAAGAATTACTGTTGTTAGATTTTATGCTCAAGGGCCCCCAAAATTCATTTTCTCAGGTAGGTATAAACTTGCATAGGTTGGGACTAGTGGCAAGACTGCCCTATGAACTATTAAAAACAAGACTGCTCAATGAACTATTAAAAAAAACAAAATATCCCAATTAATTATTAGAAACTCTTACCATAATCGCAAATATAATATCTTATTTTTTTTATTGGCCCCTTATTATCGAAGGCTATGGATAGTTGCAGATGCAGAACCTGAAAATATCATATGATGGTGAGGTGAGGTAGGGTGGGGGGGAAATCCGATGCCGGCATTAAGTCTACTCTTGTCGAAAGACACAAAGGGGACCGGCAGCCTTAACACCCATCCGACCATCGAACCACTCCATGTAATACGCACTGCGGAGAGGTTTGGGATTGAAACCAGATATATATGGTTCACAGACGAGTGATCAGAAGTTGTACACCACCACCTCTCTTAAATCCAGCCCTCGGGGTCAGATTGAAAAATCCACCCCTATCGAGAATCGAACTCAGGCCGCCGAGGTGTAAGGCAGGCGAGCTGCCAACCGCAACGGCGGCGGGCCACACTGCAATAATAAAAATTGTCCAAAAAATATTAACACATCCGGTTAAATCGAAGGACACCAGAAGAAGGTCGTGCTTAGCAAATTAATTGTGCAATAAACAAACGCTCGTAAAAATAACAAGTGCCAAGGAAGATAGCTACCCTATGGATCATTATGGAGCAAGTTATTTTTTTTTAAACCCGACATATCCCTATTTAGTAGATGGAGCTAAGAAAGGATTCAACAATCTGCTCGATTGCTATTTTAACGAAGTAGACCCGAATATAGTTTACTGAATAACCAATGAATCAGAAGATCTGAAGGAGAGAGTTAAACTATCTCAAAACATTAAGCATAAGAACTGACATAATCGAGTGAAACTCGTTAAGAGAAGAATCATGGATATTTATCACATTCCTGGCAAGAAGCCGTCTGACGGGCTTGCGAATTACTTCACAGCATTCCCATGCGGTTACATGACAATTTCATTCTAGCGTCTCCTTCGATTCCGATCAAGGGCGTTCTCTACCAACCGGTATCAGTCAACTCTCCAAGACGCGTTTGCAATATCAAACAAACACGTTACCAATTTGTTGTGTGACTCGTGAGGGTATATATTTATTACACCTAATCCTGCAACAGCAGCACCGACATTATACAATAAAAATATGTGAGAATCACATGACTTTCTCTACCCTAGCCTGGATTTTGTGATTTTCTCACTTTACATTCCCAAATAGAAGTTGGTCTCGTAAGCATGAGTATTAATTTCACGGACTTCCCCACTCACGAAAAGCTGAGCTGCTGGTGAAGTAGGACTTAGTGCTTTCAATATAGACAAGGCAGGTAGCGTCTAACTACTCCAGGTAATTTGAGGGGGGGCACAAATAAAATTTCTAGGTCGAAATGCAAGCAGTTTCTGGCAGCGTAGACATAAAAAAATATTTAGATAGGTTAGAAAAATCACGGAAAATTATTATTTTTTTAACTGAAGTGGTGGTGATACTGCAAGAAAATCGAATTAGAAAAATTGTACTTTCTGTATAGGGATCTCAAGGAACCATATTGAAAGTTCGAATTATTCACGGTTTCGAATTTTAAAAGTTCGAAATATCCATGTTCGGCTGTAATACATGCATCGATGGAAATTGTGATCAAATGTCAATGTTCACTTACCCCTACGAGGAAATGGAGAAAGAACAAATCACTCCTCTCAACCTCTAAGGAAACCTTAGACCTATGGTATAACTTGTCACTTCTCCCGAAGGTTTAATGATGGGTTGATGGGAAGTTGGTGCAACGTGCAAATTACAGAACACAAGAACGCGTACAGTATCTCAGTTTGTAGGACACAAGGAAACGCATACAGATCTCATGAAAAACTCATCATCTTACCAGGCTATCGCTTTGAGCATGTTTTCGATACAGGACCTAAGACTTTGCTTTCCTTTCGAATCTACAATAATTCAGTGTTCTGCTGAGCCATAAATACGAAAAGATTTCTCCAGTTCCCTCAACTACTGCTATTATCGCGCACATTAAAATAATTAACCTGTTACTTTTACAACCACTACTTTTTTTATTAACACCACACTCGTTTAGTCAGATTCTGAATAAGCAGCGAATGCTTGTTCACTAGTATAGCAAAACGCGCGAAAAACACATAGGTTACACCGATGTGCTACATTAAATTAGACTCTCTTCTTATTTTACAGTCCTTTTATATATAGATTATTTGAAGTACTTTTAAATAAATTAAGTCACAACCATAGAAATTCCCCCAGTTCTTAAATATGTATTGAAGGAAATTAACTTAGTCACATGTATGGATTGAATTGTTTAAAAAATTTCGAGAACCATTGTATTTAAAATAAATATTATGTATAGAAGAACAAATTAATAGGCGAGAATTTTTTTTTTTTTAAATTGGTGGTGCTGTTCTTGATAGAATTATATTACCAAGTATTAGTGATGTTAGGCACGAGATCATGTAATAATACAATATCGTGGAAAGGTTGGTCGATACAACATTCCTTGTCACTTGGCCGGCAGCTGTCTCTGTGCAGAAGGTCAACATCGTCATCCTGCGACGTGGGCGAGCCGGGTCCAGACATAAGCATCCAACAAACTCAATAATTCTCATTGCGCCCAATTACGGAAATAGGAAGCACGAGTTAATGTTTAACATCATTTACGAATGACATCATACGTAATAGTAAATTAAAATATGATAATTTTGATAGTTCTTTGAGCAGCAGACCTCGCGTCCAAAAAAAAAAAATCTAAGATCTGCTTGCTCTTCATCAGTTAAAAAGGTTACCATCTTGAAAATATGGAATCAAAAAATAAAAAATCTTACACACACGTAATTTTTAATGATTTCAAGGAACATTCATGCCAAATTTCGAATAACGCGTTTAGACGTGACAGCGTAATAAACAAATTTACAAACAGACGAAATGCTGGTAAACCATCAGAGTTACGTAAAAAATAAATTAAATGTGAAAACAACATTGTTTCCAGGGGAACCGAACTTTCGTATTGCTATATCTTGGATACAGGCTGAACTATTTAGGAAGTCATACATAAACACAGACTTGTGAGGTGCATACTCAGATAAATTTGCAAATATATTATGTTTAATTACATTATTAATTTTTGGTCATACATTCACAGGCATGCCAAGTGAAACGAATTTTAAAGTACTCCTTAATACTCGAACTACAGTATCTTCAAATAATTTTCTTTATAATCCTCCAAGGCTCGCGGGTCATGCATCAAAGCTGGTTTGGCATCGCATTAGAAACGATGGGAACCGCTTGTTAATGGAAATACGCCCACGAATTTGTCACGCAGCACCAGTACTCATACCAGCTCAAAGGATGGATTATAACAGAATATGTGAAGCACTAGTGGATGTATATTGCAATAGTAGTACTGTAATGCAGGGGCGTATTTAGCTATCTAAGCGCCCCTAGGCAGAGAAAAATATGTTTGCCCCCTTATTTCCACTTGAATGTACAAAGTAACCTACAATAAGCATTATTGTAACTGAAATAGTAGGTTAATAATAATGGTAATAATAATAATAAAAATAAGAATAATAATAAAATAATAATAATAATAATAATAATAATAATAATAATCAGTGGCAGACGCAGAATTTTTTTCGGGGGGATTTGAATAGGTAGAAAGAATACTAAAAAAATAATTAACTTACATATATAATTAGTTTATAAAACTGACCATTTACATTGTACATATAGTCTTTTCTCAAATTTCGGGGGGGGGGGGATATATTCCCCCAATCCCCCCTGCGTCCGCCACTGATAATAATAATAACAATAATATATAATAATAAATAAATAAGTAAATAAATAAACAGGTGCGTATTGCTGTCAATGTTATTCATTTCTATTTCATTGTGCGTTACATTAGTACTGTTTTGAAGAGTTATGAATAAAATATTTAATATATTTAAAAAAAACACTAACAGCTTAAAAGCCGCCCTTTCAAATCTGCCCCCCTAGGCAGCTGCCTAGTCTGCCTAGGCTTAAATACGGCACTGCTGTAATGGTCCATAAAATCACCAAACAAGCCCGTTCTTCCTACGGGTGCTAGTGATGTTTTCTATATTATGAAAGACGTAAATCGTAGTTTGTTTTTTAGCTAACAGAACTGCGTAATGTTTATCCCATTAACTATCATGTTAAGCAATACAAACGTTTTCGGGTGCTAGTCTGTTTTTTGTAGTTGGCGCTTATAAGCCTTCAGTATTAGATGTATAAAAAATTATAACTTATACCTGGGAATGAACAAATTCAGAAGTCGAGCTCTCGTTAATATACGTGCAGCCACTCCGATGTCATGGAAGCTGTAGTCAGTCTTCCAGCCAGATCAAGTTGGACCGACAGACAGATCAACAAATGAATAAACATTTAGACAAGAAGTTGCCAGTCAACAATAATTTATTCAAAATTAATCAATTTATTTTAAAAATGAAAGAACTTGGAGAAACTCACGATTTTAACATAATAATAATAATAATAAAAATATATATACAGTACCAGCATCGAACGATTTTCTATCTCCTGTTTATAGTTAGAGTGGAAGTGGGTTTTTATTTATTTATTTATTTATTTTATATATATATATATATATATATATATATATATATATTTTTTTTTTTTTTTTCAATTTCAATTTCAATTTGCCACTTGCCATACTGAAGCAAATATCCAATATCCTAAAATTTCTATACGTATTGAATTACTTGTGAGCCTACGTACAATCTCTACACGGTCTTAAGAAAGAAAGAATAAATTGATTCCGTGGACCACGAAGGGTTCGCGCCACACAGGCTAAGATAAAGTGCTTTATATCAAGTTAAAGAGAGAAAAAGGAAAGACATAAGACTTCAGAACAAGTTTTCTTGATACTGGAATTTGTTGAATACGTCCTGTCATTCACAACATTTAATACCGTCGTTAAATGTCTCAGGGAACATACACAGCAGAAGCCGCCCACGGATATGAGAAATTTACCTTTATACATTCAATATAAAATAAACTGACAGAATTAATTATAAATTTTAGTAACTTAATACAGCAGTGGTTGTCTATTCGCTGCACAATGGAGATGCTAACCTGCCAGTTTTTATTTTCACCAAGATAGATTACGTTGCATTCTAAATGGGATTTTCGCTCTTGATGAAAAGAATTCCGTATTACAGGGGCTAACAGTTATATTCTTCAACGAATTTGAAAGTCTAGATAAGGCATTAAAGTTTCTAGAAGTTAGCTTGTCTCTACAATCTATAATGCCATCGTCTGGCATAACAAATGCAAATCTGTAAGATGCATTTTATTTCTTATTTTCTCTATTGTTTCGTAGGTACTATAAAAGAAGAAATGTTTATGTTCGACCCTGAAATTTGAGGTTTTCAGCATTAATGCGTGATCTGCGGTCTCCTGAGACTAAATATACTATTATATTTCGGGGGGGGGGGAGCCTATGTATGTATATATGTGTGTGAAAGGCATAATTCGAAACGAAATTTTATATTTTGGTTAAATAGCTTCCAAAGCCATGACTTTCCCTTACTACTCTTACGATCAGAAAACGGTTCTGAGGATTGTTTCAACTTTCTATAAGACGTCACTATTTTAATTGACTTCCTCAAAACAAATTTATCTGAAGGGTTGATTCTGCTTATGAACGATTTTTCTAATAATTATAATAAGTAAGAGCTACAGAATTTCTACGCAGTATTAACGTTTACTGCATCTCAACACGTTGATTTGCACTTTTCCTTCCTTTTGTAATAAATTAGGACGAAATCAACGAAATAGGTAAAAGTAAAGTTGTCTAAAATATTGCCGGTCTCCTTAGCCGTGATAGCTAAAGCACGCTGCTTTGGAGCCGCAGTGAAGGAAACTGTGGGTTCGAGTCCCGCCTCGGGCAAGGGTGTTTGAGTGTGATGCGAAAAAGAAGGAAAAATTTGCAATTATGGTAAAAAAAAACAGTAAAACGAGACAAAAACAAAGTATTTTTAGGACTCGACAGTTTGTTCTTAATGGCAAATCTGCCTTTGGGAATGGGTAAACGAAGGCCATAATCGTAGTGAGTCATTAGCTCAACTCTTATTCATCACGCATGTCAACTGGAGGAAACTGAGAAATTTATTTCGAGTCTCCTCAGTGACAAATGGGTGGACGGAATCGTGATTTGGATTTTAACGAGATTCCTCACGTGGCAGTTTCCTTCATACCTCTATTTTTTACGATATCTCACAGTCCCATTTCTGAAACTGTCGCGATATTTAGGTAAGTAAGTAGTCATGTCACACAGTGTGCCACGGAAGCAAATATATGATTCGTCTAAGGTAGACAAGAGGTCGAATGGGAATTAAATATAATTTGGTTTTATCAAGATGTTGTCAGCAAGCAGATTTATGTTAAATATCCAATACCAAGTATAATCAACTGCTCAAAGGAGCATGAGTTCAATCTAGTTTAGACTTGCTTACAGAATGCAGATAATTGCTACCATTAAGATTTTCTCCCCTAACCCTGAAACTGAAAAACATGAAATTCTGATTACTATTCTCAAATGATTTTAACACATTAAATAAATTTAAATTAATATTTTTCCTTATACAAACAGATGAATGAAAATGTAGGCTGTCAAACGGAAAACGCAACTCTTTCTACGGAGCTAACCGAATTATCTTATGCGTAATTAAATTTTCCTTCGCCCTTATTACAAACTGAGGGTTCTACTGTTTGAGAGTTGAATTAGGCAGTCTTATTGCTCTCTGCTTTTCCTACATTTAATGTTCAAAGTAAAATTCCTTGCTATCTGTGCCACTTTTTTGGAAGGGATCTTGGTGCAATACGTTGCGGAATTTCGCTAAGAAATGGAAGAATGCGGGTTAGAACATTGAGGGGGAACACTTGGATTTTGAATTGAACTAATCATTTGGTCCCAGGGCCGATTCAGCCTCTTACAGACATGAATGAGTACAGGTGATTTTGGAAAAGTGTGTAGAAAGTTCGTTTAAGGCAGTATCCTGGTATTTCTGTCCCAGACAGAAGCACTGAAAGTATACAGATACAAACCAAGAGATTAGAATAGCATCAACATCCAATGAGGCAGGATTCACGGTAGAAGGATGTGAGCATGTAATAGTAGTAGTAGTAGTAGGCGTAGTAATAATAGTAATAGTAGGAATAATAATAATTATTATTATTATAATAGCATTTTAACAAATAGCTGAGCAACAACAATCAACTGATGTTCTAAAATAGCCATGCTCCTCTGAATGTTAAGAGGCGTTAATCTCTCTCTCTCTCTCTTCCTCTTATGCAAGCTCTAATGCTTGTAGAGTAACGTACAGTGAAAATCACGTTAAGTGCCCCTTACTGACGAGCAACCGCACGCAATAGAATTTAAGTTTTGTCGGGTTCCATAAATATTACGTGTTAGCAGCATCACACCGCACTAAGAGCACTCGTAAAATGGGCAAATTATGACGAGCCGTCATCGCGCAAATTGACGAAGGCCATCCACATATGCCACTGGACAATTTGAAGGCCACGTCAATGCGAGGAATACCTTCGCAGACTTCGAAACAGAACCGTTGACTGGAGAAACATCTTTATTAATTGATAATGGTTTAGACATATTCATAATTTTTATTGAGGTAACTGTTTCATCGAATATTTCAAGTTAAATTTTGATTCCAGCACGTTCTTTAGCAGTTGCCACGATTTTCCTGAGCCCGATATGGGATAATTTGGCTAATTTATATCACGTCTTTGATAGAGATTATGAAAAAACGTAACTGCATATTTCTGAAGCTAATGATCAGTTTCAGGTCTACATTGGAAGAAAATTTAGGTTATGGTGAGCTATGCAAGACAGTGCAAACCTTCTTTCTTTCTTTCTTTCTTTCTATATCGTAGTTTTACCTCTCCCTTTTTAATCATTTAAGCGACCCAAGCCACCCGGGCCTTACAGGGCCGCGACCTGTCGAGGAGGGATTATCTTTGGATCACATACTTTTTTGACCAGACAAGGACATGGAGGGCCTCCCCGGATGAGTGATCAGCCCAATGCCAAGGCCACCTCCGAGACAACACGAACACATAGGACGAGACTCACCATTCACACACACTCACTCCTAACAAGGCGAAAATGGGATGAAGATGATAATGACGGCCAGATGATATCCAGGGACCACAAGACCACCCGACATTTGTCTCACAGGTGAGGAAAACCCCCAGAAAAACACCTTGTCCCGACCAGGAATCGAACCCGGGCCCGCTGCGTGAGAGGAGCGAACGCATACCCTACGCCACAGCGGTGGACCAGTGCAAACTTAAAGAGAGAAAACTGCGCTATTGATAGAATCCCGATTTCCAAAACTCTCCAAAGTACTGGGTTTTCCACATTACTAAATCACTGAATCGGAAATTTTCTGTAGAAAAACTTGCACGTATGCTTGGTGAATCGAAAGACTTGAAAACCTACTTTAAAAAATAATTGGCTTTCATTTTTTTATACAATCACAGATTAAATAACTGCGAACAATTTGAGAAAGATAAGCGTCGAATTCTGAAAGGTGATGCTGAGGGGCTGGTCATTAACTGCAAATGCAAAATGGTGCTGGTCTGAGGAGAGGGCCGAAAGGGCTGCTATTCTGGGCTCATTATTATCTTTCCGCATTCAATATATAATTCACACATTCGGTTTCCGCATTAAAAATAGCATGGATTTCACACAAGCTGCCTATACCGCTAAAGTATCTGAACGTTTTTACAGAAAATTCCAATAAGACGATTCAGGTGTTCTCTGTAATCATCAATAACACTGTACAACATGAAAAATTTCCATTAGATGAAAATATGTGTTTCTTGTATATTTTTGGCTGAAAATAACGAATCTGTAATTATATTTTGTTTACCTCATACCATTTCCCCAAAAATCTACATTTTTGTTTTTTACGTAAATATGAGAAGTGTGTCTCCAACAAAAACGGTACGTGTTGGACAATTTTGGTTTTGGTCTTGCTCATTCGGGTGTATTACTAAATTTAATACTTCTTGTGAAGATATAGCCTATATTTCTTTTCCTCTTTTTAAATAGTAGTTGTAGTTAATTTTGAAATTTGAAAATTACTTTATTTTACTTGTATAAATATGTATTTGTATTTGTATTTGCAATTCTATGTAATAATGTAAATAAATAAAATAAATATATGAATCAAGAACCTTTTGTTTATACAGAATCACATAGTTTCATATAAAGGACAGGAAAAGTTCAAATTTGTTGTACAGTGTAATTGTTGCGAACAAAATGCAAATAAATTAGCGAAGAGTTTTGAAAGAGGGTGAGGCTGTGATCATGAAGTAATGAAAAATGGTGCAAGTTTGAAGAGAGGACAACACGTGCGAGGTCGTGTCTTCTCGGAGTTGAGTGCTACGCTCGCCCTTGAACTGTCCCCCAGCAGCGCCTCTCCTTGACTTGTCCTGCACTGCAAGTTTGCTAATTCTCAGCCTGCCGCCTTACCTACTGACTGCGCTACGCTGCGCACTCACTCTAGAATCAGGGGCACCAGAACATTGCATTTTACACTTAAAATACCACAAACCACCATTGCATAACCGCGCCATTCTTTACTTCCCAGACCACACAACTGGATCTAGATTGATGGGCAAAATGACGCTTTCTTTAAAAAAATATATTCTCAGAAAGGGAAACTCTTCTCTAAATGGTCCGCCCACAGAATTCCGGGTAGTAATATTTAATTTGGGCACGAAATTTACTGTCGCCAGTTCGCAACCAGAAATCTGAGCCTGGCGACAAACACTCAATTTTGAAAAACTGCTATTTTATTTAGTTTTAATGTTTTAGTTTCCCCAACAACAAAATCAAACCACTGCCACTAGCAATCACTTTTGACGAAAAACTTGACGGAATATTCGTATTTGCTCAGAGGCGTTCGGAATATGCGGAATTTATCGATATAATTTGAATTTTCGACACTTTTTAAAATTGGTTTTGGTTCTCTGTGTTTCAGCTAATCGCTCCTCCAGTAACAAGCAATGTGGTTGTTTTTGCTCTTGTCTGTTACAGCCGTTAAAGCTACTAATCGGTGAAACAGTTGCAGAATATTTAATTTACTTTAAAGAATCTTTTACAAGTTGTTAAAATACAATCTAGTATTTAGTCTTTAAAAAAAAAAGTAGGGGTTATTCAGTTAGTGTGTGTCAATTTATTACCTTATTTAATTTTGCATACAAAAAGTAAAGTGGTCCCTATCCAGGCCGGGAAGGCCTTTAGGATTCCAGAAGACTGTGGCTCCCAGAATTTTAGACAATTTGGATTATTAAGGTGGAAAATTGTCAGTCTTGCGCACCAGCCGCCTTTTCTCTCAGGACTGTCCCTGGTGCTCATTTCTGTTAGAGACTGAATCAATCCCAGGGCCACCAGAATTAAAAAATCCAAATTGGGGATCGAATCTGCGACCTTCTTGTTTGGAGCGCTGTGCCTCAACCAACTGCGCCATGGCGTATCCCCAATTTTGCATATGCTATACTATATGTAACGATAATAGCAATTCTTGGTTTTAATGTCTTACAACTTGAAATTTCTTGCATTTTTAATTAGGGCATATAATTATGGTAAAATAATGTTTCTTATATCTGAAACGGTACTAACATTGATTGTTCTGTAGTGCATAAAAAGTATTATTTTGATCAATATTTGTACTTTTGAGAATAAAGAATCGGAAACAGAGATTAGGCTAATTCTACATAAAGACACGAATCAAAAATCATAGGATAAACTAAACAAGCAGCATCACAGTGAATCAGACCTGCTTAATTCTTTTTTGTTAAACAGAAAATACATCACTAAATGGACACAATAAATTTATTGTAGGAATTCGATTGCACTATGAACCCCTCAAGAAAGTAAAATGTTAACAAATCGTTAGTTTGAAACCTACTGACTGAAAATAATAATAAATACACAACCTAGGTTGAAATTTTGGATTGTAGGATACGTTTAGTAGTGTCAAAATAGAAGGGTGAAACTTCCTGAGCAGTTGATCACCGGTAACAAGATCTCTTTACTCGGAGTGATTTCATCAACCCCTTCGATATGTAGAGATAAAAAAGGTCAGCCCACTACATACGGAAGGGCACTATGAGAACAGCTGGAGCGAAAACTTATACAATTTTTTCTTGCAGGCAATGTAGGTTTAGTCTATGAAACAAGACTTTACTTCATTTTAAAAATAAGGAATTGACTGGTTGCTGATATCCGACCAACGAACTTAATCTGGTTAAAACCGCGAGCTCTGTGATGACACACCCACATATTATCATTCTGTGACACAGTGCAAAATCACTTGGTCACTAAAAATATAGTCCAGAATTAACACACCTAATATTGACAAAATTAGTCTGAAACGTCTGAACAGCTGTTAGTAATGGGCTTTTAAAAAGGTTAAATATTACTGCGTAAATGTTCGTTTTTATAGCCCATCGTAAAATCCCTTAAGAGGACACAGGCTGACCTATAAAAGATCTACTTATCTGGTTCACGTGTGTACGAATGCACACTTATTCCAGCAACTACTGTATGTCACCGGCATTACTTACAGTGCAACACAACAGTAATAAAACAAGTGGAATGTTTTAGGTACTTCCATCTGCAGAGAGAATACATTTTTTTGCAACTATTACAGTAAGATGTTTATTTAGTAAGCTGTTTGATGTGCTATAAAAAGGTGGAAATGCAAGGACTACTAAGCTATTAAGCTCCATATCAAGGATCATAAAAATTAATAGTCATCATTAAAAAGTGTGGGCTATTTTATATAAGTACTTTCCTCATAAGCTTTAGCTTTATGCCACAAAGAACCATCTGGAATATTCTTAATAATATTATGTGCTACTTCCATAAAGAATTGACTGTGGTCAATACCACTTTCATTTCAATACTTTATATCAGTAAAATTTAATTGCATACATAATTCAAACAAAAGAAGTCCTAGGAAAGCACTTAGTATTACTTGGATAGTTTTATTACATTTCCTACAATAGGAATGAAGAGTCCTGAATCACGTATTAAAACAGGATGCCTTATGCATGGTGTATTTTGCAAATTTCCACTCAGTAATGAAGTATGGAATCATATTCGGGATAACTCGACCCATAGGGAAAAAATATTTAAGTTACAAAAGCAAACAGAGAGAACAATATGTAGAAAGAAAAAGAGAGAATCATGTAAACCGCTCTTTGAAAAATTAAAAGTCCTCACTCTCACAGGGGAGTATATATACTGTTATGTGTTATATGATAGATAATATTGAGAGATTTTAAACTAATAGCAGTGTTCATGGACATACTACTAGAAACATGAATGATTTACATAGACCGGTTAATTCATTAAAACTTTTTCAGAATGGCGCTTATTACTCCGCAATACAGATATACAATAAGCTTCCAAACAACATTAAATTATTATGTATTCGAAAAAAAAAAAAAAAAAAACTTTCAAAGGATCCCTCAAGAAAATTTTAATGACTCACACCTTCTACAATATGGATGAGTATTTCCAGTTTGAATAAGTTTACAGTGTAGTATATTATATATTATTACTTGCTTGCAGATTGTAATCTGACGTGTTCTATATCCTTGAGTCCCACTCAACACAGGATCTACAAACGAGATATCTACATCTACATCTACAAATAAATCATTCAAGCACATTAAACCTTTTAGAGTTGGAAAAAGCTCATTTCGTCCATATTAGAGTTATAAGTATAAACTACTTTGCACAATATATATCAACAACCATATTATCTGATAAATTACCTCAGAATAGAACAGTAATTTAATTTTTAAAATTCAGCTTTATTTATACTCCTATTAGCATCGAGACCATATCAAGAGTTCAGGGTCGGTGTGCATATCAGTAAGCCATGCAACTCAGAACTGTAATAATGAATGTAAACAATTAATAATGGCAGGAGAATGGTAAGGTTCTGAATGGTCAACTACTCTTAACGACAAGCTTTCTAACAAATATCAGTCTTCTACAAACTTGCATTATTATAATTTTACTGTTGTAATGGAAATGTATGACAAGTACTATACAACAATTAGTTGATAAAGGTTTATTTATTGTTAGTTGTTTAGTGCAGTGTATGATAATTTCATTCCACAAGCAAGAATTTATACGATTAAACATAAACTTAATGGAAGTGGTTGGAATATTAAGGTTTAAAATGAGTGGCAACCACTGTTTTAAAACAATTAAAATTCACAGCGAGGCAAGAACGCATCCACACCTACATGAGTTTGCGGCTGACATCTACAATTCAAGTTTTCTAACAAGTTCCGACTAAGTGCCCACTCGACATTAGACCTTGGATGTTGAAGCCTTTTTAGTAGGCAGAGGAGAGAAGAAATAATAATAATAAAAAAAGAAACATTAAGAGGCAGTATAGCATCATGCTTCAGTTGCCATAGCTTGCTACCAGTTACATAATGTTAAACATGTCCGGTTATAATGCAGGAGTGAAAAACCTGTCCTATGTTTTGGTCTTAATTTCAACATAATGATTTAATTTTCATAGCTACCAGCTTAGAAACCTGCAGGTGTAGAATATAAAATCCAAGCTCTTACAGACACAACTTACAAACAAGATATTACTATTAAGAGATGCATTCATTTTAATTATCTGTTAAAATGATGGAAGCTGTTAATGACTTGCCTTCAGCAATTCATACTATACATTATTAATAACCTTGGACAATAAGACACTCTTGCCTGCTGGAAGACATGAAGGAATCCTAATGACATTTTCCTGTTGCTCTGATTAAATCTGTTATTTTTTCAAGCATCAGTGTCACCAACACATTATTTTTACGAGGGGTGAGGAGGTTGAATTTCTCTCTCTCTCTCTCTCTTTGCTGTAAACATATATTTATACCACCGAAGTTGTTATCTAGGTTTAGCAAACTTATCAGTTCCTTTGCTATATTAACAGTAGGCTCTTGATTCTGAACCAAAACCCTCTCTGCACTGTGAATTAATTTGATGTAAATACAAAATTTAAATGGATATGAGGAATCCACCCTCTATGTAATTTATATAAAACATCAACAATTTGTTTTATTACTCATGAAAAATTAAGATTTAAATTGTTTTCAATAATGTTAGAATTTTTTTTTTAACCAATATTTTCAAAACACTTGCATGGAAAGTACCGGTAATATTTTAGTATCAGAGACAAAATTCAAGAAGACGAAAAGAAGAGCTGAACAAAATTATGCATTATGTAAATACAAGATACCATTTACCTGGAAGGGCCTTTACAGACAGCAACATTCTAAAAACACTTTTTTGGGGAAGAGGGGGAGATTTCTCTAGGATTAACTAAATTTCAACTCTTCTTTTTACAAACACTGCTTGTTTCTCTATACTACATATATATATAAGAAAGTAATATGAGATTGACTATTGTAAAGTAAAGAGTACAACTTCTTCCTACTAACTTCTCTGATCTACCAAACATAATGGTTTATAAATCTTACGCTGCAAATCTTGATGCTATCTTGGTAATGTCTTTGTATAATGTGGGAGTCTCTGTCCTTGTCCGAATATTTAGACAGTGAAACCTGAAATAAGCCTCGACCTTCAAGGCTGCTTGGACTATACAGCAACAAAAGATAAGGAAAGGAGGCATAATCAAGTATATGAATAAGTAAAGAAGTAATGGTAACATTCACCTTCCCTGTCAGAATGCATTAATATAGTAACCTCATTTTTATAGCAAAAACAGGTTTTCAAAACATGATTCTTCTTGTTTTTTTTCCCCCCCACTCATACACTAACAGAGGGCAAGCATTACCTCTTCACTAAGTGATTTAAGTCATGACTCAGGAAAATAATGACTGGCAGACCGCCACTTAAAGTACATAAGCACTGCCTTATAAGAACAATATTAGCACTCTTTCTAGATATGGAGATTTTATGGTTTTGCATAATGCTTTGCAGTAATCTGCAGTACGGTTGCAGGCAGAGTAGTAAATAAAATTTTAATAAAACATAAGGGTACATTAATTATGCAGTGAAGTCTCGATTACATATTTTAAAGCAGAAAATTTTTAATCAATGAATAGATAAAGTTTATGCTACATTATATAATCCTTAGTGAAATTCAACAATATTCACAACAAATTTACACTTACTTATCTACTTCTTCAATTCCCATATTAACTGAAATGCATCCTTGGATACCACCTTTCTAAAAAGTGAGCGCAGACCAGTACGACAGGAAAAAGAGATGCTATATTTAACCTTCCAGAAAGAGAGGAAAACAAATCAGTGATGTAAAAAAATATAAAAGACTGATTTATGGAGAATTTATGAACACCAAACACCACAACTATAAACACAATCTGGAATTAATGGTATCAATTGTACGTGACAATAAGAAAGATAAAGTTTCCATTTTTGAGAAATGAAAGTAAGATCAGAGGAGCAACCAGTAAAGCACTGACCTATGGTTCCCAAGTTCAAACTTGATCCACATTAATCACAATCATATGAGAAAATGCAACATTCCCATGTCTGTAGATTTACACTCATGTAAACAAACTCTTCTGGGACAAAATTCCAGTGTATCAACAATAGTTGGAAGCCTAAATGGCATTGTACAATCATTGATAAATAATTATAACACATGAACAAAGTTATACTTAACATGAAATATGCTTATTAAAATCTCCTTTATACAGTATACTGAATACAGGATGAAACGCAAATTTTTAGTTATCTATATAGAAGAACCACAAGAATAATTTAAAATTTTGTTTTGTAATTTTAATGTTTGTATTAGCTCATTATGAAATTGGTTTAAAACATTGTAGACAACTTTGTTAGTTAATATTTAGATCAAACGTCCAAAATAAGTTGTTTTTATAGTAGTTAATTTGGCCCCACCACACGTTACTTAACATACTAGTAAATGTATGACAAAAAGTATTAAAATTCTTGGAAGGTCTCATGTACTAGGGCAACTTACAGTTATCAACGAACATGCCACTTAATTTGTATATCAGAAACTGTCACTGATCACTCTTATCCAAAAATAATCCTCCTTGGCTAAAAGCTTTAAGAGGAGATGTTTACCATCACTCACCCATGTGCTCACGAGGTTAAATTTAGCTACATTGAATTCCCTTTCTGAAAGAAATATTGAACCCACAGCTTTGAAATATTTACATAAGGTACATTGAAGTGCTTTTTCCATGGAGAGAAATAGAAAAAAAAACTATGAGACAAATTTTTAAAGACAAAGGGCTTCATTACAAACGAGCAAATAAGGCAATATCATCAGACACACAAAGCCATTCTGATGGCACTAAAGTAAGACAATCTTTTAGAAGCTTAAATGGTTACTTCAACTCACGAGGAAAAGCTTCTAATCAATCAACTTCTTCAAACCAGACGAAAGAATCACATCAAAATTTTGGCAATGAGTGAGACATGAATTGATGGAAAAAATGTGTAAAATGCTGATCACGAATGAATTACCTCTAGGTGAATTCTGTGAATAATGACTGATGGGAAGTGAGAAACTTTCCACACCTCATTACGACGAAAAACAAAATTGCACAAAAAATAACAAAGTCGCTAGAGGAAATTTTACAAATCAACAACATGTGTTAGGGTGTAAAAAACTAAAATTCAATGTTCTGACATCTTGCGTTTCCTGATGGTTTTCTTTACATAATGAATTAGAAAAGTTTTATGTTTGCTGCCAGATAGCATGAAAAATGTTTTTGACTACATTTACATGTGTATGTAACATGCCAATTTATAATCACAATATTAATTTGTAATATCTTCCAAACTATAGCTCATCGATTTATAATTTTAATTTTTAAATGCAAAGAAATTTGTACTCTTTTCAAACCTATAAAAAATAAAAACCCCAAAACCCGACTTAGGTTCCTTTTCCTGAAACAGGTCACATAAAAGTCTTACTAAATGAATATCCTGGAGCAATTTCTTCCACAGTCAACTGGCAGTCCATACCATTTGAACCACTTGAGTAATATGCTTGGACTGACTTGTAATTCGACTGTGCAGGTTAAGTTTCTTCTGTGTCAATGGGGATTTTTCTGAGTACTGTTGCACCAATGATCTAACATTTTTCATATCCATGATACCATTATCACTTGTTTCATATCAATGACTCTGAATTTTGATGGGTTTCAATTTCCGAGTGTGGGGAAACTGAATGGTTATACAGATAAAAATTAGAACAGTATGCATAATGTATATTGAATAAAGCACAGGCATTTTCAAGAAATTACCTGTGTGTGTGAAATTTTTTTCCCAATAATGATTCTACAAATGGTAACTTACTGAAGGGGAATATTCTTGGTGAAATTGTCATGAGAAGTCAAGACTTGAAGTGGAAGCTAGTATAACCCTCATGAAGAAAGCCAAACTATTGGTTACAGCACGTTTATTCAACTGACTGGAAGCCCAAGAATTCAATAACATGTCTGAAGTTAAAAATCCCTTTAGGCAGGCCTACAGGCTGAGGTAGATTTCAAAGTGCTTTTGGTTTAATTTATTATCGCTGCGTAGCACTCATCTTTTTTAGCCATGGCATGGCAAACCTGCAGTAAAGAGGAAGAGCCTACAATCATTTGTTTTGACAACAAGAATAGGATATAATATTCTGGGAGGCCATGCGCAAGATCAGCAATGAATAAAATTAGCAAAGCCGCTAAACAAGACAAAATTATGATATTATAATAATTCTTTTAAGTGTTATTATTTTCAAACATTAAAATCTCGCGTCATATGAGAGCTATCAAGAAACTATTTATTGATTTGTAGAGTACTCATCAAGAGCTTTTCAACGATACCCCACAAGACGTGGTTTCAAAAGTTTCGAATTTTCATCCCCCACCCCCACCCTCACTCGAACCCCCGAATTGTTGGTGTCACTGTGAACTCCATAGGGAGTACTCTAATTTATTCAAACAAAGTTTCCCTCTATTCTTCATAGGGGCCGAGATATACATTTTAAAAAATTTCAACCCCCTCCCCCGACCACCCCCTTGGGCCAATTTTGCTCATTAACGAACTTGTCCGAACTAATGGGCCTAGAAATAACATATTAAAATTTGGTTCAAATATCTTCAAAATTACGGCCGCTATCGTGTAAAGATATATATATATATAAATATCACAAATTTTTTTTTTTTGAACGGGCGGTGGTTTCGTACTTAAGGGAGCATGAAACGTAAAGATATGAAAGAATTTTTCGAAAATCATGACATGGTATCCATTGCAATAGGTAGATTTTTCTTCGAAATCTACCTAAAAAAATATATTGCTAATACTGGAATTAGTTTTGTTCTAAAATGAAAGTGGAGAGATAAACATGTGTATGAATAATCAGTAATGGCATAGAACACTGTCTGACCGTAGTAGGTCTTGCAGCACTGGATGCAGTAAGCAGGCAGGGAACAAGCTATGTGTGAAATCAAATCATGCACAAGCGAAGAGTCACAACCAAATACAACTGTGGTAGATTATGGCAATGAGTATTTTTCTTCTGATGTCCAGAATACTTATATACTTAGTTTTTTTCTGTATTAATTTCCAATATGACATTCCTGCAGGCATCGAAAATACGTTTGGTATTTCTCTCGATTGTGTTTATGTCATCGCCCAACAGACAAACACCATCTGTATAAGCTAAAATCGGGTTATTGCTAATTAATTCTAGGCCTACCTTGTTTTCCTGAACATTCCTAATGGCATATTCCAAAGCGAAAGGCGATAGTGCATCCCCTTGCTTCAAGCTGCTTTTGATGCAAACGTATGTGATACAAATTTTCCTACCCTGACTTTGTGATAGGTTTTATTTAGATACATTTTTTATCAAATAATTGAGATTGTAATGAAAAAGGTTAACAAGGGAAATATTCTCTTCTAAGATGTATAAGAATTACAATGTAACAGAATCAGCAGTGAAATAACATCAAAATGAAAGCTTTGGCATAAGGAAATGGGAACATCCTTGACTTGAACTAAGAGTCAGTGTGCAGGACAAATAAAACCAATGCACTCATCAGCCTTGACTTTTTTCTTTAACAGCTGACAGCTCTAGCAGACATGTGTTGTCTCTCATGAAAAAAAGAAAAAAATGGCGTGGGGCCTAAGTTTCCTAAGATTTGGTACTGCATGTCACAGACACATCTGTTTCAAAGCTATTTGTTAGAAAGAAGTTTTTCTGTATTATACCTATACCCAGACAACATATGGGTAGTAAATAAATAAGTAAATAAATAAATAAATAATAATAATATAAATAAATAATAAAAAAACATGATACCTAGAGTTCCCTCATTTCATTATTTCCAAACCCATCCTAGACCACTGGCAACAATATATTGTCATGTGAACTGTGTTTTGGATTTGATAATTCTGTGTAAAAAGGATTAAGTATTCTCAAAATCATTTAACTTTTGGCATTTAAAATCAAAATTTTGAAAAATCCTTTCTTAGTGAGCACTTACATTATTAAACGAAGGACTGTCAAAATTCTTTGTCCCTACCTATTATAGTTTAGGCTCTGCGTTGATTATCTGTCATTAAGTCAGTCAGTCAGGACAAAACCTCTTATATATATAGAGATGGTAACGAACACACCAAAATCCATCAGACTGAGGGTGTAGGTCCTGGATCTAATCAAACCTTGTGGCAGGCCAAATTGATTGGTTTTTTATGGTTTCCTCAATCGCAAAGGCAAGTATCGGATTTGTAGGACTTGTTTACTTATCATAACTCAGTCAGCTCCGCTATGCCACAGGATATTGTGATCGTTTAAAGTGAATATCAAAAAAGAAGAAATCTCTGAGCAATAGAAACAGATGCACACGATTGAATTATTAAAAGAGAATACTAGTACATGCAAACATTCTAAACACGTGATATGACCTACATGATATGCAACTGAAACAGGCTATGTAAGCTAGGTGGTGTTGGTGGTAGTAATATTAATATTAATATTAATAAATAATAAATAATAATAATAATAAGTTTTATTATTATAGTAATGGTATGATTAATAAAGAAAATAGCAGGCTGAAATGTAGATTACTATATTTTCTTGAACAACCCTGAACTAAAAAGATAAAATTAAAAGTACTCAGACATTGTACTGGACTCAATTCAGATGTTCTCCAAGTAATCTACAAAACAGACTTCATACCATTCATTTTATACTGTGCCTCTTTTAATTCTGCTCTTGGAAAAGAAACAGGCACAAAACAAATTAATGCAACTGCCAAGAGGATTTGCTCTTCAAACTTTCTACACCTACCTCACAACGTCCACTGATGTTGCATTTGTTATTGAAGGAGTTGAGCCACTATTTTTTACTGCAATTTATAGGGCTGAGCTGGCACTACTCAAGGAAAATAGGATATCAACAGTGACAATTATATATCAAGATCACCACAGAGGAACAGTGCAATTATCTTCGATCTGGACATCCTAAAATCTTTAAGAAACCTGTCAGCAATAGTTGCTCAAGCTCTCATGAGACTATTACATACAATGACGGCTCATGCATCCCAAAAAATGATGAAAATGATCAAGTCAGATGTGCCTTCATGGTATATGAAAACGAGCTTGAAATATTTTCAGCACAGCATAAGCTCTCCTCAAACTGTTCAGTATTCCAAGCCGAACTTTGGGCCATAAAGTCAGCACTCCAGTGATGCAAAGGCAACGATAAACATAGAAAGGTATACAGTGACTCACAAGCAGCACTGAATGCAATAAACAGCAAGTACCATGCGAACCCAATAGCTGTTCATATAAGGGCTCACGACACACATTGACAATCGGAAATGAGAAAGCAGACCTACTAGCGAAAGAAGCTGCAAAATCTAAGATGGAAGTTTTATATGACAAGAGCTCCAATATGTTACCTGAAAAGGGAGATTAACCACACAACTCTCCAATGGAATAACATCTGGACCACAAGCTTGAAAGGACCCATAACGAGAGAAATATTCTTTCCTGAGATCCAGCATTGATTCCAGTGCAAAATGCTGGACTGCCAAACTTTGTGCTTACACAATTCCTATCATGCCATGGCAAATTTAAATCATATTTCGAGTGATTTAACATCAATGTCCCAAATGATTACTCATGCTTCTGTGGATCCTCTCGAACAAAGCAGCACTTGGTTTTTGACTGTCTTGATTTTGAAAGTTCAAAATATACCCTAGCATATCATTTGAATTATTGTGACAGTGAACTGGCAAAACCTCTGTTTCATATATTTAAAAAACAATGTTGTTATATAGTGAACACCACTTAATATAATAACGGATAATGTTATCAGTTGGGTAATGTTATCATTTTTATGAAGTCCCATAGAGGTTAATATTCATCCATTGAAAAAAATGTTGCTTATTGTGATCAAAGATTCGGTTTATGTTATCACATTTTCCTTTTTGCAACTTTACTTCCAAATGCTGTACATCATTCAAAATATTGTGTTTAAGGGGTTCGTTTCTAACTCGACTAAAATGTATTGTATTGGAAGTAGCGGTACTGTTCCCAGCTCACAGGATGATCAGTTCGAAGAGGTGGAATTACCAAACTTTCTCTTTGTAGCAATAAAACATGTTTCACACCTTAGTTAAGCTGCAGCTTTTGATTTATGATAATAATAGTGTTGGCATGCAGTGATGGCTAGTGTAAAATGAAAAGATTTGAACAGACATGCGTTAGATGTTTTGCTACGCGGTGTTCACCACAGATCGGTATAGACTTCCAACAACACTCGTAACTCGAATTGAGTATGGAGTATTGGTTAATGAACTCCTAAAGAGCCAATCCATAGTGACGGGTGTGACATTTGGACAGATTTCATTACACTTATTTCTTTCTACCTCTGAACCATATTGCAGGAATGTCATCAAAGTTTTTTGTGTTAACATACCAACCCATTGGAAGTACAAAATATGATCTAATGTTTTTTTCAAGGCTGTATGCTTGAGCTGGAAAATATATTGTGCATGTGACGGGTGTGACCATAATTGGACAAAGGTTTCTTCTTATGTAGGTTTAATTGAAATTTCTGTGAATTGATTAGCTTCACTATATTTGTTTTATTCTTTCAAGTAAGAGGACTGATAAACATAATGAAATGCATAATTAGATTTTACAAAAATATTTATATAGTTATTGAAAATTTACTTTATCAGTGTGACGGGTGTGACGTGACGGGTGTGACATGTCGGATGGGACAACATCAACTTATAACCGAGACTTAAACTAAACTAAACTCCGTCCCTGGAGGGACTTGACCTACCACCCGACCACTGCATCATCTACCGTAGGCAGATGGTAGGATTGGGGGGCATGTGGTCAGCATGCCGACACCCACGGCCATTAATGGTGGTTTTCATGACCAGAGACGCTACTTCTCTATCAAGTAGCTCCTCAATTTGAATCACGAGGCTCAATGTACCCCTACCAGACCTCCCTACCTCAGAAAAATTCGAGGTAGTACCGGGGATCGAACCCAGGCCGATGGATCTGTAATCTGCAACGCTAACCACACTTTGCACCTTCTGCCTCTGTACCATTTTGCATGAATTTCATGAAAATTTTTTGTGATAATATACCAATCCTGGGGAATCCCAGCACATGATCTCAGCATAAAAAAGAATTCCCTTGTTAGTCTTTTTTCCACTCTGTCCATATTTTTAACAGGCTTGTGTAAAGTTGTGAAGTGAAATATTCCTCCGGTACTAGTTAGGCAGTTTTCGTTGTCCTCTACTCTAAAATCCTCGACTACTTGGAAGCCTGAGCTCTTCACAAACTTTTACTGAATTGATGTGGATCTGGATATTCTTGTCACCAGGACATTTTTGTTGTCTCTCATACAAAAATAATATTGTGTAGGTATATTTAGATTGGCTGATTGTTTTTCTATTTGTTCTCCCTCATTTGTTTCCATGTAGGCCTACTCATTTCATGGGCTGTTAGAGGTATTGTCTGTCTGAATTTCTTAGCAGTTCTAAGATACACAGTTACCAGTACAGAAATCAGGCACAAAATTAATTAGGCTATCACTCTCACTTCTTTATTGGGGTACAATGTCATGCTGCTGGTTGAGGCACTGTGCTACAAACCTGAAGGGCACAGGTTCAATTCCTGATGAGGTTTTTGAGATTTTTCAATTGGCCTAATTCTTCTGCTGGCACTATGACCCTGAGGTCAACTCCTCTTCTAACAGAAATGGGTACCAGAAGCAATTCTGGGGTAAAGGTAGCCAGTGCATAAGACTGACAACCTTACCACCTTCATGTGCTAAAAGTCTAAAATTGTTGGAGGTTGAATGTTTGAATCCTAAAAGCCTTCATGGCCTCTATAGGGATCACTAGATCTTTACCTCACTTCTTTACCACCATTAAAACATTTGTGACATTTCCACCGGTCATCTGTGTCATCCATAGCCAAAGCTGGTAGATCGTAGTTTCTTTGTCTTGCAAACTACGAAGTTCTGTTCTGTACCATGGAAGTCCAAGAAGTCCAAGAGCCATTTAAAAGATAGTAATAATGAAAACATATGATTTATTCAACATCTGCATGAAATAATCACTATACAAAACCTGCAAAAGGCATTTTCCATGAGTGTCACACCCGTCACACAACATATGTCACACCCGTCACGCAACATGTGTCACACCCGTCACATCAAAATTAAGCCAAAATAGTAGGCATTTCAAAATTATATTTTAGGTGTGTCTTCTGTATTGAAATATCTTAACTTTTACCAAGTTTCCATTTTATACAATGATTACTTGGCTTACTACCCAAACTATTACATGTTTTTTGTGACGGGTGTGACAAGGGTACCTTGAAAAATGATTTGATGAATATCTTCACTGAAACTCATCTTAAAAATTTGTTTTATGATGACAAAATCTTCACTTATTTGTGATTTTGTGGGTGAAATTAAAAATTGCAGCAAATCTACTGATTCCATGAGTATAATGCAGTACTAGCCAACATGTTAAATTATAAATTTCAGTCAACGAAAAAAATACACATTTCAGCAGTTGTTATTATATAGATACCTTTAATTTAATAGAATTGTGAATCTATTTTCAAATTCTACAGTCTTTTGCCTTTACTTTGATATATAACATGTCTATGTCACGTAAAAAAAAGATGTAACCACCTTTGTCCACTTTCACATGGATTGGCTCTAAAGGAAAGTAAAAATAATTTGAAAAATAGTTACTTGCAGTCTATTACTGTACTAGCCTATGAGAGGTTCAATGATTCAGAGTTACGTATTATCTTACGAATAAACAGCTTTTAATTGTTTTTGTAGTGTATTATCTTGAATAAATAACCTTAAATTAATTATTTCTGCTACTGTTATCATTCGGTTAATATTATCAGAATAGCTTCAACCTGAAGTGATCACAATAAGCAGCATGCACTGTACTCATTTTCTAACATTCATCCACCCCATCTTTAATAAGCTTTCATCATAATGTTCAATCTGCTATAAATTGCATGCACTTGTTAAACTATAACTCTAATATGCTAATGTACAATAGGGTTCTTTTTTTCCTGGAATTCAATAATAATAATAATAATAATAATAATAATAATAATAATAATAATAATAATAACAACAACAACAACAATAACAATAACAGGTAAATAAAAAAATAGCCATAATTACAATGGACACAAGTCATTTGTGTATTGGTTTTAATTTGCATTCTCTTTTATGAATTATTTTCTTGAACAAGGATATCTAAATGTATTGATTAGGCGGGGCAATCAATATTTATTCGTGTGATGCTTCAAGGAAAATATTATACAACTCCGGTTAAGATTCTTAAATCTATTTAACCTGAAGGTTATACGTTTATTTATGAATGGTACACACTGGTATGTTTCGTCAACCTAAAAACCTCAATATAATTATTCTTAACAAGAAAATGTGAGAAAGTTTGTGCAACATGTTTTGTACCATTTATTTACAATGATTGCTTACTTTTTAGGGAAGAAAACGTTTATTTCATACAAAGGAGAAGAGTCAAGTGCCAATCTGAGGTACCTGTGCAACAGATTTTTATTTCTTTTTAGTTCCTGATCTAAGGTCCTTCAATCAACATTCAAATGAGACAACCAGTAGCCTGACAATGACGCTATTCCAATTTTTCTTTCTGTCCCTTTTAACTTTTAATCCTTTTGTTGAGAACAACCTCCCTTCCCCCAATACAATTCAATCCCATTAATCAACATCTATTATTACCCCCACTAGCAATGTCACCCCTGTATACACTAGCAGTGCTTGTAACCACCTGCCATGGAAAGTTTCTATGTACATCTAATATTCTTTCCTTTCCTCAGAGCAATTTTTACTTATTTCATTAACACATTACTTCCCTGAATGAAGGTAATCAATCATATTGCACAACCTAATTTCAATAATGTCTTCTGGGGCAAAAAATCTAATAATTACTAAAAGATAATTCTGCCATAATGGTCCTGATTTCCACCGATTAATATATTAACATAAGAATAAAATAAAATTGCTTCCAGTGGATATTTATTTGTCTTTACAACAAAACACACAACGTTTCGGTCATAACCATAAGACCTTCATCAGGTGACTATTTATTAAAAGACAAGAGAAGAGAAGAGATTCTCAATTGTCTGTGCCATAACAACCACTTCAGTTATGAGTGGAATCAGCACAATTAGAATGAAACAAGAAATTGGTATTTCGGAAATGCTTATCAATCCAATCGACAGGTATCTCATACGGGGACTCTTCTATAACATCCATAGGTGGAAGAGGAAAGCGTATAACATGTCTATCCTTTTTTGGCAGAATGTTTCAAACCTCCTGATTTTTCTGTGCTGGAGAAGAACCCTATTAAGAACATTCAAAGGGAGGTGTTAAAAGTGATTGATAGCAGTGTCACCATTAGTGGTAACACCAAAAAACGAATTTTTGGTAACAAACACGAATTGCCTAATTGTTTTGGTTTACCCAAGACACATAAACCAGGTATTCCTTTTAGGCCTATTATTCCCATGTACAGTCACCCAGCTTATGGTTTGGCAAAACTGTTGGTTGAAAGATTAATGGGTGTACAAAAAAGAATGAAATGGTCAATCGGCAACTCTTTTGAAGCAAGAGAAATTTTGGATAATGTTGAATGTCATAAAGATCTTCGTATGTTTAGTTTGGACGTCATTTCTTTGTATCCTAGTGTTCCCAGGGCTCAAGCAGGAGAATATCTCTTTAGATGGCTTATTGAATTGGACGTGGATAGTATCGTAGCTAATGAGTACCTTAGGTGGTTTAATGTATGTACTGATTACAACATTTTTCAGTTTAATGGTACTATCTACAAACAAAATGGTTTGGCTATGGGAAACCCTGTGTCTGGTATTGTTTCTGATATTTTTCTTTTCTTCATGGAGAGATCCATTATTAGCAAATATGTGGACAACATTGCTGTATACATTCGCTATGTTGATGACATTTTGGTTATTTCTAGGAATGATATTTCTGGACAGCTTTTGGAAGAATTTAATGGTTTTAATAACAGAATGAAATTTACTATTGAGAAATCAGAGAATAATACTCTAAATTTTCTGGACTTAAGAATTGTCCTAGACTATCCGAGGATTAAATTGGGCATTTGCAGGAAAAATAACAAAGGTGAATTGTATATTCATAAGAAATCCGCACACCACAATAGGATTAAACACAACGTTTGGCGTAACTTTGCTATTAGGGCCTTAAGGTTGTGTAACAACTGTGATGATTTAAATTTTGAAAAAAGGGAGATTTTTCGATTAGCTAGGATCAATGGTTATGATGAAAGAAGAATGGATGTAATATGGAAGGAGGCTGAAAGACATATCAGGAATAGGGATGATGTGATTAAGGACCCCAATACTAAGTATGTGGGTATGGCCTACCACCCGGCCATGAGCGAGCGTTATGAGAGGGTTTTTCGAAAGTTTGAGTTGGTTCCTGCTTACAAAACCAATAGAACCATTGAGAGCATATTTTCTGAATATAAAAGGTTCGGCAGAAATATGGACCGAATGGAATATCCAGGAGTATATTCAATCTCATGTTTGGATTGTGATAAATTTTACATTGGCGAAACGGGCAGATCTTTTAGAATCAGACTACGAGAGCACGAGAGAGACATTAGGTGTAGAAAAACTTCTACTGGTCTTAGCCAACACTTGATCGAGAATAATCATCGTATGGGTGCCTTGAAGATTTTAAAGGTTGAGGACGATGTCATTAGGAGAAAAGTGTGCGAAGCTTGGAACATCGGATGCAATCAAGATTCCGTTTTGAACAGATTTGACGGTGACTTGGGTGATGAGTGGTTGGGTGTCATTAAGAGAACAAAAAAGGATAGACATGTTATACGCTTTCCTCTTCCACCTATGGATGTTATAGAAGAGTCCCCGTATGAGATACCTGTCGATTGGATTGATAAGCATTTCCGAAATACCAATTTCTTGTTTCATTCTAATTGTGCTGATTCCACTCATAACTGAAGTGGTTGTTATGGCACAGACAATTGAGAATCTCTTCTCTTCTCTTGTCTTTTAATAAACAGTCACCTGATGAAGGTCTTATGGTTATGACCGAAACGTTGTGTGTTTTGTTGTAAAGACAAATAAATATCCACTGGAAGCAATTTTATTTTATTCTTATGTTAATAAATTACTAAAAGATACAAAAATAAAACTTCATAGCACTACATCCAATGAAGAGAGAGTGCCTCACATCGGACTACAGCATTCACTACATCCATTTTCATAGATAGAAAGCACTATTTAACTAAGAGCCTTTTCATCTGATCTCCTATTCAGTCAATCTTCAAACTATCTTCACAAGGTTAAAAGCCCGTATTACCACCTCCCGACAATTCCTCCCAATATAAGACTTCCAGATAGCTTAAGTGGAAGATATCTTGTAATACCACTGCCGAACTACTATCAGAAAGAACGCAGTAAAATTTTGTAAGAAAATTCTTAGCTCATTGAGCGAAGAGGTGTGTTTGTTGTAGTTTGATTGACCTCCGCCAGATGGGACAACTCAAATTTACGAGTCTGTAGGCTTCCGCGGCCGGAGTCATCACAGTCTAGGCTATCCGGGTAGCGCTGCATCGAGTGTTGAAAGGCCAACGTTTCCACAGCCATGTTGCTGTCTTCTTCATGGCCAGTGATTGACCTTCTGGCCCTGAAGAAGACAGCAACATGGCCAGTGATTGACCTTCTGGCCCTGAAGAAGACAGCAACATGGCTGTGGAAACGTTGGCCTTTCAACACTCGATGAGGCGCTACCCGGATAGCCTAGACTGTGATGAACTCAAATTTATATTTGTACACTTGAATTATGTAAGAATATATAGTTTTAAGTGCATTAATTGATTTGTGCAATTATATGTCATTCAAATGTGAGCTTAAAACGGCATTATTGTGTATGTTAAATCTTCCAGCATCACAGATGACGATATAACAAAATTCCTTAGCCAATCATGCCCTTCAATTCATGTTCATTCCCTTATTTCTTAAATAGATACAGCCTGTCACTGAACATGTGAGTAGAAATGCAACCCCAGGTTTAATGGTTAATAGAAAATAAAGAATAAAAAATTTCATTACCTCACAAGTAAGTTACCAAATGCACTTCCTCTTGGTAGTACAATGTTCTCATTCCCACAAGCAACGTGAAAGGGTATGTGGTTGTTATAAGTACAAATATTGGAAAATGGATGGAATTAACAATGTGCTTTGAATCACATGAAGAACAACCGCATGAAGAAGTAGAAAAGAAAACACAAAGTTGAATTTTAAAATATTATCAATACTCGAATCAATACCTCATCCATATCAACATTTTTTTATTTTTTATTTCATCAATGAACATTAGCTATTTTTCTCAGTTCATTTATCATTACATTTTATCTGGTACAATTAGTCAGATTTGAAACTTCTGAAATTCAAATATCAAATCTACTAGAATAATTATTGTGGGAGAATTTATTGGAGAATCTGAAAAATTGGAATTGAATTTGGAAATGAAAATTTATGGGAGTTTTACACAAAATAATCCTGATGAAAATAATTCTACACTGATAGAAGTGCAATAAAAGTAAAGTGAAATAAACTTTACATCTTAGAGTAATTGCTATTTTACAGTTTTAAGACCAAAGAAAAACCTGATTATACATAGGTTCGTAGTAAAATAATTTTTGTACACATTTCATTATCCTCCAATATAGAATCTTAAAAGCAGAAGTAATACGGAAATAAGAATCAATTTTACAGCCTTAAGTGTTTCTGCATAAAGCAGGTAGACATTAAAAAATCCGGCCATCGAAAATCCAGTTGCTTAAGATTACGGCATGGATATCTGAGCACATTTTCAAAGTTACAGTATTGGTGCACCACTGTTTTCTGGAGGTGCCATTTATGTTTTAATGGCGCTGTACTCGAAAATCAGCTGTTGGGTGTTGGTTACACTTGCTAACAGGCATTCCTGCTCATTCTTTCTTATTTTGTCATTTATTTGCTGCTGTATGGTCCCATTAAGAATTCAGCAAAGAAATGAGGTGGCAAAAAATGTAAACATCATTCGATGTCGATCACAGAGAAAGTGGAAATGCTATAAATAAACTTTATAATGGAGTGACTGTGCAAACCATTTGTGAAGCATACACTTGCTCTGCAACAGTGTAAAATTTGACATTTTCGAAAATCTAGCCTTCTTCAGTGCAGGTCTGACGGTTGCCAGATTTATAATTGTCAACCCGCATTATAATTAGAACACATGAGTGGAGGTATTATACACTATACTTCACTAGATTTTACCACCGACCTGGACATGTTTCGGGATTCTGCCTTTATCCCATTGTTGACAATGGGATAAAGACAGAATCCCGAAACATGTTCAGGTCAGTGGTAAAATCTAGTGAAGTATAGTGTATAATACCTCCACTCATGTGTTCTAATTATTAACTTCACTGTGTAAACTTCTTACAATACTTAGACCGCATTATAATATTCATATATCTCATTAATTTTAGCTCCCTGATCTCCCCCCAAAAAACTGTATCATACAGAGATGCTGTAAGGTAATTGTAAGATCCATGCCTTTTATGGACAGAAGTTCAGACATGCAATAAATAAAATTTGCAACTACTTACTTTGTCTCGGTGTGGTGGGCGACCAGGACCACGAGGTTTGCTGCCATCTCGAGTCTCTGCCTGCTTCTTGCGCCCATCTCCCTTCTTACTGCTGGATGTTTTGACAGTTGACTTTGTGATCACAGGTGACTTCTCAACCTTTGCCTTCTCCTTCTCCTTCTCCTTTTCCTTTTCCTTCTCTTTCTCCTTCTCCTTTATGCAAGGTTTTGCAACTAGTGTAGGTGGAGGTGGAGGTGGTAGTGATTGTAGTGGTGGTGTTTTCTTCACATCAGCTTCTTTCGTAGTTGGTTTCTTAGGGATTTTCAGAGCTGCTATCTTTAACTTCAATCCACCCTGCAGAGATAAAAACACTTTACTTATCTCTAATTCATTGCTAGTAACACGTGAAACATAGACAACATATATTTATTAAACCATTTTATCTAGTTAAGTTAGGAACCTAATGTAATTAAGGTTAAAAATGAATTTATTTAGAAAATACTTTCATTTTAAAAGCCACATCTTCAATATCTAGACTGTTACTAGACGTCTACCCGTACTACTTAGGACATTTTTGTTATTTAATAATGAATATATTTCTCAAGAGATGTGTTGACATTTTGGATTGTATTTTATCCATAGAAAGTACAACGCTATGGTTTGTTTACGACAATCATCACTGGCACATGTGGGCATCAGCGATTGTAGTTGTAGAGGTGGTGCCTTTATTGTTCATAACTTCAACACAGCCTATAATATAGTCACAAGAACATGCTGACAGAAACAAACGAATGTTACTGTTGGTGAACTAGGTCAAATTGTTAAACAGTTCAATTCAACCCGGTAATAATATATTGAAAATATTGTTTTTATTATTGAATGTACTAGCAATTTTACTCTGTTTCATTATAATTTACAATAACAGTTTTTTTTTTTTTTTTAAATAATAGAAATCTATCGACCTTTTGCCACATCTTTTATTTTGTAGGTATAGTTATCTTTAGTGTTTAGACATGGAATCTATTAATATTTCATCCACAACTTGGGATAAATTACAATACTTAGCCATGATTAGGCACAAAATGGCTGCCTTGTTTTCTTTACTATATACATGATAATCTGCGGCATTCATCGTCATAGACAAACCGGCTGCACTGATTTTCATTGAGAGGAATAGGCAGCGATGATTGCAATAAACAAACCATAGCTGAAGTGTGTGTTTTACTTAAAGGCTTGTACTTTTTTCAACTCTCTTCTTTATTATGCAGCTGAGCAACTTGAAAGTACCAAATAACTTTGTCATACTTCACTTCATTGTATTCATAAGGAATGAATGGCTGGTAAATTTTTTAAAAGTTGACGAGAATCACATCATCAGTGTTTTTAGGAAAATAAAGGCATTACATAAAATAACATACTATAAACATATGTTCCCTGTCATAATGTAATAGAAAGCAAGCAGGTACAATTTTAACTAATAGAAGTACCATAACAAACAAAAAAACTATTAACGAGCTCATAATGAAAAGTTTACCTTCAAATTTTGCTGACAGAAGCTCTATTCTATAGGAAGCTCATATACCAAAAACCAGATGTGATTTTCATCTGGAAGATTTCCAGATAGAGGCTGAAATATTGCCAGGTAAAGCAGGTAGTCAATAGCATATGGACGTATCTCAAGCTAGATAGCAATGCACTCCACAGTAAGCAAGCAGTCACGGGCCAGCATATCTTTCCAATAGTACAACTCCCAACTGTTTCACTTCGAGATGAAAATATAACAGAAATTGCAGTACTTGTTTTTATTCAGCAATAAAAATAACAATATTTTTGATCAACCATACTATAATACGCTTGTTACATGATAAGTAACGATATCATAATGATATCCGTTTCGATAAAGATTTTTGTTACAACAAAGGTGTGGTACCATTTATTATTGAACACGAAACCATCTTGAAACCTTGATAGCAGCAAATTAAACTGTGTCATAAACAACTTGTGTTTAAAATAAAATCAATCCACTTCATGTTAATTTTAATAAAATATTATACTAAAGTGAGTTCATTTTGTTTTGTTAAAATTCATGTTTCAAGAAAACGGCCAAGAACAAGCTTTAACTTAACCATACACCGAAAGCTACCACCTATCACAGAAAACAAGAGCTACAAGAACTTATCTAAACTCTCAAAACTTAAACATTTAATTATGGTCAAACAAAAGCAGTCATATGCAACTTGCCTATAATGGGAATTAAGATATGAGTAAGAAAATTATGAAACTTGCTTTGCTCTTTTCATAAACATATCAAATCTTAATAAATGTCAATATAGACTCGTTGCATTGTGTACTATTTTTGCAACATGCACATCACATAACACTTCTACTTTCATATTGTTCTATGCATTATTCGTCACTTGTATGCAATCATTATTTGACGGGTACTTCTAACTCAGGATGTTGCCCAGCAGAGTAATTATTTGCAAACCAGGAATATTTGGAAGGAACATACCCCCAGCATTATAAGCTTTGAAATTAATTATTCTCATATGCTCAAAACCTATAGTCTCAAATTGTCATCATTAACATTTTGTTTTACTTTTTTACTTCTACCAAATATAAATATAATTATTCATACATAATTTTCATATTGTAAACAGAACCACCATAGTTTCAATTTTTTCCCCCTACAAACAGAGTTTCCACAATATATTAAAGAACGAGAGCACATTTTACATTTTTTACTCTTAACTATCCGGATCACTTTGAGGCCGTAATTACTGTAAACGGTTTCTGCAGCAGTGAGCATTGAGAAATATTCTTTCAGGGCCGATTATTTGCAAAAGAGCACAATTATAGCCGACCAAATCGACAATCTGTCAGCAAAATATCTACTCTGTACTCTGACCGATATGTTCAAGATGACCTTTTTTAATCAATTATCCAATTATCCCGAACAGGTCCGGTCCCAATTAATCCGGATAATAGTTCTACTGTACTGCTAATATTTTCTCATTTTTCTGCAGACCATTGCGAGGTATAAACTTGCTCCCTATCACCGCTCACATTTTGGATTGCTTCAGGTACTGAAATAGAAGTCACTTTTTTCCATAATGTTTTCACCAGCAGGATTATTTATAACTAGTTCAACTATAACCTGGCCAACTTTTCACCCCAAGACGAAACATGTTTTCTTTGAAAATAGTGTATCGTAAACTCTACAATACTGATAGGATCCATAATCAATTTCCCAGAAAAAAATACAATAATTAAATAATAAGTATATTACAAGAATAAGTTACCAACTTAAATTTACTGCGTTCTCAGTCTGGTTGAAGAGGTTGTCGTGTGATCTATTGCAACAGGAGACCAGGGCTGCCCAAACTCAACGCTGCACTGCTTCCCAATTCTACTGTCTTAGTACAAATCACAATCCCATTTTTGGGAACTTCCAGTTTCAAATCGTAGCTAGTTTTTGGCACATGGGCTGCTTTGGGATATAGGTTATGTCAGCGAAATTTGAAGGTAAATTTTATATGAGCTCACTTCTAAGATAAATATGTGAACAGAATACACGTGATTGTTAAGAATTCTAATACTACAATAAAGGAAAATTATGAACTACATGAAGGTACACATACTACTGATTAAAAGATGACTATAACCCATTCCAAATAAGAAAAATAAGTTTCACAGTAGGTTAAATACATCATTGTGTTTATTCAAATATATCTTCTTTCCATCAGATGGCTGCTTTCATCTACCAACACAAACATGTCTGCAAGAGGCACTGCAACAAATTACTTACTGTTGATTGCATTTCTCAAATGTGTCCTGCGCCCGGTTTGTTATTTGTTTCATAAGCATACTGGTATTAGGCTACACTACAATTTTATCTCATTAAAGTTTGTTTGGGATATTTTTAAATGCAGGTAGCTAAAATGAGCAGTATGATTCTGTGAAAGGAAGAGATTCAGTTCTTAATGGAGAATTCTCAAGAAAATGTATTTAAAAAAAGTGAACCTTGTATCGGTGATCAACACTTAGCAATTGCTTTAACTTGAAAGAGATTTTTTTTGATGATTCAGAACATATTGTCATTGGTGATAAATAACCCTGTATGTGGCAAATGCTAGATTTTACTAAAAGAAGAAACAACTACAGTATAAAATGATGTTGAAAGAGTTAGAAAACTGTTAACGTTTTTAATGTGATTTATACATTTCCACATACATCAGTTTCATATACAAAAATAGACTACAGGGATCCTCAATTGCAGTCACAGCGCAAAGCTGTATAAAATACATAGGTTTACATTGGGGATTGGAAAGTAAGAAAAAAGGATAAACACGTTACAGATCATAATAAAAATGATTAATTGTTCGCTGAACATTATCATTGAAAGTATAAATAATGATATAGTATACTCAAGGAATCCTTAATTATGTTAATCAGAATGCTTTTGATTGTTTCCTGAGTGATGCCTAACTATGTAGGATGTTCCATGTGAATTTAGTGAGGCCTTCTTGACTTCCAAACAGTAGTCCAACCACTTCCCAGGTTTCAGAACTGATATATTTTTTACAGAGGTTAGGAATGCATGGCTCATAAATATTCTTCTTTTCCTCATGAACTTCCTTCACTTGTTTAACATCACATTCAATTTGAGTGGTTGGAACAAGGATTATGGCTTTTTTAGTAAAGCAGTGAATGGCAACGACATCAGCACGTCTTTTGGATCCATTAGATGACAAACAGTGGACTTCTTCAAAGACCTGCCCATTTATTTCTTTTAATGCTGTTGCCACAGTTGATCTTACACGGTGGTAGGGAATGTTTCTTTGTAATTCACCTATCTAGCAGAATTTTAATACATTTCCAAGTGTTTCTTTCTCACCATAGTCTGGGTGCTGGCAGTGGGTGGTAGTGGGACACCAGCTAATTATTTTGTAAATATACTTTGCACTTCTATTAACTATTACAGCAAATTATTAGGCATCAATAGAAATGTCACATAAGAGGTTGTCTTTCATCAATAACGAATCAAATTAATGCGTCTCGTATTGAGTATATGATGGGCATACCACTAACACACTGTTTTTCAAATAGCTGTATCTTTTCAACAATCAGCTAGTGTCTAAATTGCATCTAAGACAGTCTATCTATAGGGAACAGAAACACCCATGAAGTTATTTTGCTATCTAGCTATAATTTAATCATTTTTATTTTCGTTGTGTAAACAGGACGAAGAGTCATTGAGAGAACAACAAATCAATGACAAAGTTCTTTCTAGGAATTCTGTAAAAACAGTAGAACTTGGTTATTGTGACATCCAAGGGACCGGGAAATTTGTATCATAAATGAGTGTTGTAACCGATATTCATATTTTCAGTCTAGTAAGGTGGAAAATTTAAAAAAAAAAAAAAAAAAAAAAAAAAAAAAAAAAAAAAAAAAAAAAACAATTATTAGTCTTCAATTTTGTATACTCACTTGTAAGCCTACACGAAAACAATAAAATACACTCTGCATCCAGAAGGTACCAGGTTCAAATCCAGTGGCCTGCCAATTTGACATGAGTTTTTTCATGGTTTCCCCAGTTGTAAAGGCAAATGCCAAATTGGATATTTACAAATCAAGAATCATCCTGTACCATATCCATTTAAATTAATATCAGTTGAAATTTACTAAATAAAATACACTAACAACAGAAAATAATTTACAATCAATAGTTCCATGGCCTACCCTACTGTATAGAAACAGATCCATAACTCTTGATATGGCCTCGTAGTTAAAAGGAGTATAAATACAGTTGAAATATAAAATAATAATTATACAGTATATACTACTCAACTAACTTCTTTACTTCAGAGTACAGTGATCAGTCAGTTTTTTCTGTCTATTTGCCCAATACACACTTCCTAAACTAAATTCTATGTTTATTATTCCAGTTGCAATTTCACTGCTCCCTCCCCTAGCTTCACAGAATATGTTCACAATTCTAACTGCTTCTAAAGCATTACTCACTGTAGGCATAGGCTTTTTAGTTATTTCTTCTTCCTCTTCTTCATCTCCCTACCTCGCTTCATGGTCACTGTGGCTCTTATTCTTCACTTCACTTGCAATTTCTTCTTCAATTTGTGCTTCGGTTGTAACTAGATCATCGTCTATTGTTGAATATAATCATAGTCATACTGATTGAGAATATCACAGTTGGTTTCTCGCAGCAATGCAGATAACAGCAGATCATCGCTTCAATGAACGTATCTTCAGTTTCGGCAGCTTTTATTTCATTTGATGAGATTTTTGCATGGTGGAAACACTTCTTGATAATAAACACTTAATTTTCTAGCCATTCTATTTATCCTTGCTCTTCCAAAATGTTTGGACTGTGGAAATAACTCGGCAAAATTGACGACACACATGGCAAGTCCACTGTGTAGTTAAAAAAAACAGAGTGGCCACAAAACCTTTCCAACACAATGAAAGTTTATTACAAAGAAACTACTGCAGTTACAGGTGTTTGCCATTGTGTTAATACACTTCTGCCTCTTCCATGGTAAAAT
This sequence comes from Ectobius pallidus, assembly GCA_964059195.1. Taxonomy (NCBI): domain Eukaryota; kingdom Metazoa; phylum Arthropoda; class Insecta; order Blattodea; family Ectobiidae; genus Ectobius; species Ectobius pallidus. Next base: position 170,703,415 of record CAXKWD010000001.1, read on the forward strand.
AAAGAAATAATATTCTCTATGGTGATCTTGAACTTAATGGCAGCTTGAGGTCAAGGATATGTATAAACTTTACCTTGCTTTAAACAATGTTGTAAAGAAGGTGTACTCCATAATGGAAAAAAGCAATTAATTTCTTATACTTGCTATTTTATGCCACTAACACACTAAGCCAGGTCAAATTCTCCTTCCAGGAACTGCTTTTGGATTATTGTTTGCAATGACAGTACGTAAAACAATGCAGTAAACATGAGCTGTTTCAAACTTTAGTTCTTAACAGAAAGACCTAATTACAAAAAGAGAGATTCCATGAAGAAGTAATGGCAATTAATAATGATATTTCACTCTGGGGCTCCATTTAGTGTCTTTTAGCTGAGTCTGCCCCATGTTTGCTTTGTTTTCAGGAAAAATGCCAAGATTCTTCAATGAAAAGAATGAAGAGAATTTGAAGATGAATCCTTGTCAGAATTATTGAACTGTACTTCTCGTCATTCTTTTTATTTCACTTTTTACAAACATAAATAGCCATAGGCCTACCGTTTATCATATACCCTGTCTACTTAGTAAAATGAAAATGACCATTTAATTGCTTCTTTCATGATCGCCAATGCTTGAAGTACACCAGACTTGTTTCTAACAACAGTCTGATTAAGTTCAAAATCAGATGGGTGTCCGGGCCCCATATGTATTTTAAATGCTTAGGTTTTGTGTTATAGACTGTTCCATAACATGAAAGCCTCAGTTCTTGGAGCTACCCAGAAACACTACCCCCTGCTACTTAAATGTAGAAATTACTGAACAATATTCTACTCTCATTAAAGGTCTAGAAGCAATACTGACAGGTTCCTGTATTTTCTGGAGATTATTCAGTATCGTGTGGGGTGTGGAATAGTTGCACCCCCTGTATTAGTGTATAACAACAACATGTCCTTTTCCAACCAGGTGTAAAAATAGCCATCGGCAACACATCATAAGAATGTGTACTCTCTAAATGAACTGACTATGGGATTAGCGAACAATAAGTGACTTTCATTAAGAAGGGACTTATTGTGAAACCATTCCCAATAGTCAACCTGGGCCTTGGGTAGTAGAGTGAGATGAGGCTTTCATTGTTATGGAACAGTCTAAAACAAGACAACTCAAATGTTTACACTTTTCTAGTATTTTCTATGGACAGCGAGCACCTACTACAATGCAGAGCATTACACAGCTCAGAAGAGCTCCAACAAGCTGGGCTTTAGCAACCAACCAACCAACCAACCAGTATTTTAATTGGAAGTGCTAGAAATTTAATTTTTTTAAAAATCTTTTATTCTTATATAAATCTTACATAACAAAAGATTATCGAATGAGCAGGTGCTCGTGTTCGGGTACAGTTCAGTTATAAGACAACAGATATTTTATATTTCCATTTTTTAAATGCTATTGGAAGTCTAGATACTCAATATCTACCTATGCATAAGTACTTAATAATCACATGTCTTCGTTTTTAATGCTGAAAATGCCATTTCGTCAGCTTAGTATTGAGTGTACAAACTCCACTTTTTGCAAAAAATGAGACATACGTATATTTTGAACTCTTAGTTCAGGAATGCAGCAAAGGCATTTATTGGAAACCAATTTTCCACCTCTAAATACAAAAAAATATATATTTTTGTATGCCACATTAGATATAAGTCTCCTCAGTATTCATAAATTTGTTTCCTCAAACCTTACCTTGATGGACATTGTACACTTAAAATACTACAGTGACAATTTGTTTTATCTATACTAGGAACCGATAGTTACAGACCATGGACTTTCAGCTAGGAAAAGAATCATGTGTAAACGATTGTTTACACAGATTGGTATGGAAATACATACATGGCTTCTATGTCTACATATAACAGCATGTTTACAATGTCACTGCCTTTTCAGGAGAGGTTAATTATCTGTTATTTGGTGACATTGTAATTTTCCTTATTTTCTCTAACGTGAAACAAAACTGCATTGTGGTGGAGCTTCATAAGTGAAAGCATACATCTTCACAGCATACTACTTTCTAAAGGCTTGATCACTATCCAACCCTTGGGAATATAGGTTTTAATTACATGTATTACATGCAGCTAAAGTAGGCAGAATAATTTCTGCTTGCAATGTTAGTATCAAGACATGCAAAAAGCTACCATGCATTGCAAAGGTTGAACTGAAGAGAGGTAAACAGAGGTAGCAGAAGTATATTACAAACCTGATCGAAATTAGTCTCCCTGATGGAAAAGGTTTGGTGGGTATGTGAGGATCGGCCACTTGAGCAACCGCTGCCCGATGAGCAGGAGCTGCTGCCTGAGTCAGAGTCGGAGTCACTCCAACTGCACGAGCCACTTTCAGACCCCTGTACACACATTACACACAGGTGGCTCTCAAGACTGAGTTAAAAAGTGGTGAGGTGCTTGGATATAAAGAAAGGTTTCATTCATAACTATTTCAGAGGTGCACAACTAGCAATAGAAATAAGCAAATTACAATACTCCATCAATTAGAAGTGTGATAAAACTAACATGTGCTCTCACAAGGAAAACCTGTCACTTCAATGTTCAGCTTTATAATGGAATAAGGGTTATAATATACATTGAAATAAAGAGGATAAATGAGTCAATTTCTTACATGGTATGACTACCCTCTCCTTGTTAGAATCCGTATCACTGTGCAAGTATATATTGTACAACTACATATCATTATCTGCATATTCCAGCATTTTGCTGTATCAGTGTGTTAATTGGGAGCTTGAGTTTGAAGTTCTGCTCAACACGGAACCAATGCCTTGAGATGGAACTATCTTAAGGTTAAAATCAAGGGTGTTTCACTTTTCCCACTCAAATTTCTCTTCTCCTTTCCTCATAAAACAAAACCCACACCATTATGTTTTGTTCTTGAGCAGACTCTACTGCAATTGCTTAAATAATTTTGTTCCTCTCAATATAGGCAGTCAAGCAGTCAGGATTCAAATCAAGGATAAGTGTACTGCAAAACAGTTACAGGTGAACCTGGAGCCAATGTAGATAAGACAAGTCACATGCCACATCCCCCTTTAAATGGATGGCATCCTTTCACTCCAAGAAAAGGAGTACAAGTCTTCCAAGTAGAGGTATCATACTGAAGATTAATTTTTAGTTATGCTTATTTTTCCTATTCGGGACAGAGGAACAGATGGTAAGGCCATCACCTCAATGGAAACTAAAGTATTACTTGAACATGAAATGGCTGCGAAATTTGTTTAAGAGCTCTAATTTAGCCTTGGATTCTTTGATTTATTGTAAAACTATGACATTCGATCCAATGGTTTATAGTCCGCCTGGGAGAAATCTGTGCTCAGGATTTTTACATTCTGAAAAATCCATCGACCCTGGCCAGGTCTGAACTTGAAACTTTCTAATCCAGAAGTGGGAATGCTACTCTGCGGCCACAGCGGCCGACAGTTTGCTCTTTACATCTCATGAATTTCACTGCAAAAGATTCTTCTTGTCAATTCAAAATGTATAGCTGAATACAATTATGACATAATGTAAAGAATGGTTCAAAATATTGAGCCCACATAAGATTTTATAGCAAATATTCTTCACAGAGTGGATTTGGCTCTACTAACAATGATTTACATCAAAATCCTCACATTTTACATAAAGCATTATGTTATTAATGTAATTTCTCTACTTTTATACAGTTTTTGAGATGACACATTTATATGTCAGTAGCAATGAAAAGGTTAATGAGAACCCACAGTGTGCTATTGGTACTGAGGGACTGAGCATAAGTATCAGCATAATTTCATTTTACTGAAGTTTTCTGGTTGTTCGTTTTATTGCATTAATGCAATTACTCTAAAGGAAAGCTTGAAGATTTGACAGCACTGAATATGACAAAACAAAAATACAATTTAGGGCGGCTACCATCTGTGAAAAGCTGAAGATACATTTCCTAACAAATCCCCTTTAGCTATACATTCCTAGGAATTCTATAAATGAAAGGAACATCTGAATTACTCCTCTCCTAAACTTAACCTTACAAGAAAAGCAGATTAAGTAATTTGTAATTTTGATGTAATAAGATGAATGCTAATAGTTCTCCTGGTAAATGGTAACATTTTATAAATTAAATCCAGTGTTCAAGCTTAAGACAATACTACATTCGAATCATACTACTTTGCTTTGTAAATACGTATGTTCCCTTTTTGTGATTGAGAGTCAACAGAAGGGGAAGTAGCATACCATTTTTTTTTCCTGTATTTTCACTCATTCCTGTTCAGTTACATCTCCTTCAGAGAGAGAGAGAGAGAGAGAGAGAAAGAAAGAGAGAGAGAAAGATCAAATAAAAAACAGAATATAAGAAAAATAACCAAAGGAAGAAATATCAACAGAACATGAAAGAAGGAAAGAAAATGACACTTAAGAAATGAAGAACGGATCTAAAGATAATAGTGCTGGTTTTTTTTCAGTAATATAGGCCTAGTTACATGCTCTACCAGTTGTGCACCTCTGCAGTAAGGGAAAAGGTGATGGGTCAACTACTATGTAACATAAACCACTTCGTATTTCTTATTTAATCTTAAGCCAGTGTCTTCAAATTTAGGTAAGTCTTGCATCAATTCATTCACTTCACCATGCATCAAAATAATACATATGATTACATAAAATGTTGAAACGTGGTAGCTTTAAAAATAACACATGAAAGATTGTCTTAATTAATGTATAAAATTTACAAGCTGATAGTAACTGCTCCATTTCACCCAGTGTAGCTTGGATTATTTTATTGGTAAGGTCATAAATAATTTGGTTTACTTCATAACCTTCTTTCTCTCATCCTTCAAAGATGTTTGCACATAAATAAATTTTGTCAAATACAAAAATTCACAAGATTTTCAAGGCTTTGCCAAATTTCCTGCTTAATTGCTTTTAGAGCCATAAAAAAACCAATCCAGTCAAAGACGTGATAAAACTGAAAAAATTAACCAAGGGAGTTTGTTTAAAACATAAAATGTCAGATTTTCTCAAATATCACATGTACTTTTCCCCAAATAAGTATGAGAGGAAATACAGGTGTACATATCTTATTCGCATATGACTTCATGTGAAATAGTGTTACAGTACCAAAATGATTTTTAGTTACTCTAGTAGTTCTCTAAACAGGAGACCTCATGTCCAAAAAAATCTAAGATCTGTTCTTGATCTTGAAAATGTTTACATGCATACATTATTGACTTCAAGAACATTAATGGAAAATGAGACTAAAATTGAACGTGTTTGGTGGTGACTGCATAACAAACGAATTTAAAGGACAAAATGGTGGAAAACCATCAGAATTGCATCAAAAGTGTACTGCAACGAAGTTGTAGAAAATCTTACTTTTGTGAGTGGAAGTACTTTTTAAATTTTTAAAGCATGAGCCAATAGGCTAGAACTGTTAAAAGAAGATGAACAGTACATGAAACAGAATCCACTAAACTGTCACCATCTTGAAAAAATATAACTGAATAAAAATCCTTGTACATATGTAATTTTTAATGACTTCCAGGAACATTCATCCAATGAAATATGTGAAATATAAGAATATATAGCTAAATGTTGTACGAAGCTGTTTAGGTTTCATGAATGTATAGATACTAACTTTCTTAAATATACCTATTTTTTTTAACCTCTAAACTGGGTGAGCTCAGCCAATAGCACAAGGTATTTGAGAAAATATGGTAACACATCTACAGAAATAGCTAAGTATATGTCTCATGATCTGTATAAGAAAAAGTCTATAGGGGCTATAAGTGATCAAATTGTGTCGTCTTTGTTTTGTTTATCCAGAAGTAACTGTGAACAAATAATATGTTCTCTTAATTATTTACATGTTTAGGTTTTTAATCACAGTAATACTTCATGTCATTTAATAATATTTTGTGTGAAATATTTAATTGAAAGAAAAATCTGTGTACAAGCAGATCAAGAAGAACAAATTCCTATTTATTAAGATGGTTGAGAGAAAGAAAACAAACAGTGGACCACACAAACTACAAACAAGTAAATCAATTTACTTTAAGCAGTAATATGAATCAGGTTTTTAATACGAAAATGCCTGATTACCCGGTTGGTGGATTATCCATGCAAGGTTCCTTCCTTTGTGAGCAGAATATGCATATAGCAGGGTGAAAGATTTTTAATATCCTGCATTTAGTTTTGAATTTCCCACACTCTGTCACCATATTCTGCATACAAAATGTTATGTGACTTCTCTGAAAGCCATGTATTCCGTTCAAAAAGGGTTAAAATTTATGTATATACTATCTTTGTTAATAGAACTTCGTGTATAACGAGCATTATGACAAGTTTAGTAGCATTTACAGCCTATTAGATTTTAAGTGTAGGCCATAACAATATTGCCTGAAGCTGGAATAGTAATCTATATATATAAAAGGCATTTGTAACATGTGTGTCCTTTATGAACTAAAAAACTACCAAACCAATTTACGTGCACTTTTGTGCTAAATGTTCCGTGTTGTCCAGAGAAGGTTTAAAGCTATTGAAACCCTCGATGTGACCAGTAGAAAGAAAGTTAGGGGCCTAAATGTTTTATTTAATACTACCCTGAATTCAACAAATGCAATTCAGTTTTCATAACAACAATATTGTTTGCAGTGTTCACATACGGCTTTGGTAGCTGCACTTTACTGGGCTTTGACAAATAATTATAATAAGAGAGGCTACCGATATAATTTGTTTCACAAATCAATAATGGAGTAAATAAATATTGGGTGTGATGCATCAAATAGCTTTCTCTACCCTGGGCATGGAGAATATCATTTTCTCATATCACATTTTGATTAAGAATGAAATGGTATTGTGGGGAGTGTTTTCTGTTGTCTCAGCCTGATTTATGCCAACGATGAGTAGCGAGTATGCTTTATCAGAAGTCCTGTCCACTGATATGTTATTCATCACTGTGGCTTTGTATGGTTGATAAACAGATATGTGCTTATTACGCTAAACAAAAATCCCTTTCAAAGAGGTTTCTCAAAATCCTATATCTTTCAGCAAACATTTTCCCATGCGAAATTCCACTGAAGTGATTAAGAATTTTACTCCTTTTTCTTGTATTGAAAAGGTCAATTTCTCAAGTCTTCTTAAATATCTATCTATACTTCCAATAATGCCTAATTGTGCCAGTTATCTGATGTGGCAGATGTGAAGGACAAATCATATTGAAAGATTTACAGGCATAACAACAAGAAGTGAATGGAAACAAGATTAACCAATTGAAATATGAATGCTATCAAGCCAAGTGGGGTTGGGAGTAGGTAGTACAAGCTGGAGACATCACTAACTAGTAACAAATTAATGGGTGGGTAAGAACATAGGCTTTGATGTAACGATCTGATATGACAGTAATATTGACTTAAGGGAGAGGGGAAGACTTCAAGAAGAAGTCAATTATGCGGTCTTGGGGCACAGAGAAATATTATATCTAAGCATGTTCTCAAGATGGAATTCTAAGCATAATTGAAATAATTTGAGTTTATTGTAATTTATATTAAGCTGTTCACTGAAATGACTATTTATGGCTCAGATTTAATCAACAAAACTTTTTTTTATTGCATATATGCATATAATAAAAAATACTATATGTACAATATTAAATTTCGGCTTATTACTTTATGTCGCCTAATCAGAAATTAAAAGAAATTAAATATTACAAAGACATTTCTAAGTTATAAGATTATATATTTTGTGGCTGTTCAAAGTGGTGACTAAAAAGAGGGCTACATATTCCTCTAGAGGGCAAACCATGACCACTTTTGAACAATTTCAGTCACATAGCTGTAAGTACTGAAGTAGAGTGAAAGCAGTACTAACATAAACTCTTGATAAGTCTAAATACGTGTTTTTATATTCCATTTAATATATACTAATGTACCGATGTGTTGCCATATAATGTTCCAACATAATGTTATAACATTTCCTTTTGCCTGAATCAAGAGCATAAAAAGTACATAACTAACTTAGTGTGTTCTAAAAGCTACTTTACACAATGGTTTCCAGGAAGGAAGAAACACAACTTTTTATACTGTCCTTAAAAAATATATTCTGCTCTCACGCTCACTTATTGCAACCAAGAGTCTTAATGTCTGTCAACATATAAAATAATCTTCTCTGTTCTTAGTTAATCTACTTGGCAGAAAAACAAAACAAAATGAAGAGTTTTTAAACAATTAATCTGGTATTAGGGTGACCATATTATTTTGAGGCATAAACAGAGCATCCCAAGTCAGTCAGTTTACTTCCCCTCCCCCACAGAAATAATATATCCTACAATTTATTAATATTATTATTTTAATAATAATTAAGGATCTAACACATTTTAAGAACAGGGATATATAAGCCTACAGATTGTATAAACTATAATAATTAATAAATATTAAAATCTCAGATGAGTGACATAACTTATCAGTAAATTCTTCTTGGTTTCCAGGTATCTACCGCATCATAATTAAGAGGTTTCGACCATCTTGCCATGTTCTCTATCAAGGATACTTCAAGACCACGGCAAGATCGTAGAAACATCAGCAAACATCTTAAAAATGACATGGCAGATACCTGGAAGCCAATCAGATTTTATTGTCAACTCGGGCCGCAGAAGCCTACGACCTCATATTATAACTTATCAGTGTTTCTGCCCTCTCCTGTTCCATCCTCCATGAAACTGATTTTCAGATACAGAGTGTGTTTCAAATCATAAAATTGCAATGCTGTTTAAATGCATGTGGGCTTGAAATTAGTATGATATTGTGCTTCATTAAAAAATGTTAACATTCGTAATTATTGCAGCTGCTTACTGCACATTTATACTAAGGACGGCAATACTAAACAATACAAAGGTTAAGCTACAGCTGAACTTGATGATAATCTGCTCTTTTTTAAGCAACCTATTTTAAATAACATACGGCTAAGTTTTCTACATGGGAAAAAGACTTATGCAAACATAAACATTATCTTCCTGTGCTCGGCTGCTATATTAAAACCCAAACCATTCTCACCCTGAAGAGAGAAAGCAAGGAAAAAAAGGGGGGGGGGAAGAAAACAATTCTACAATGAAAATCAGCATCAACCAATTTCAGATAATACCGGTATCTATATCCATTAAGGATATAGTTATATCCACGGCCCAGATTCTTAGGTATAAACCAACTTATTCCTTGTTAGCTAACTGTGATATTTTAACATAATTATCCATTTCGTTGTCTCTGCAATCTCATAATGCAATTTTATAAAACCCAAAAAATGACTAAACAAGACGTTAAAAACTAAAAATGGCATGTTTTTTTTACTAATATACAATAAAATACTTAAACTAATAATATGCAATTAATGTAATTATTATTATTCTACTAAAAATTACTTTTTAAATATCTGCCTAAATTTTGCATCTTGCTCATTGTTGCTACTTCATTTATGAAAGAAAATACAGCAATGCATTTTATTTTGCAACCCCCATTGCCTCAGTAAAGGAAATCGTCAGTGAACCAAAATCCCCAGTTTCTTCAAAAGCAAATTAAAAACATTCTTAAGAGCTTCCACTTGCATTTTAATTATAGTGATAGCTCCAACAAGGCACCCAAAGTAAAGTATTCTAAAAGTTGGTTGATTAATTGAAAAATGATCTTATCGAGTTTATGTGGCAGAGTTGGAAATGACAGGGGCAATTTGAAGATGAATTGTGTTCTAAAAACTATAAACTGTTGAAAATGAAACAGAAAGTTTGTACATTAAAAGTTGTGTTTTGTACATTTTGCAATGTGTTTATTGTATTTATTAAAATTAAACTTTATAAACTTCTCTGAAAATAATAACAAACTAAAACCTAATTCAGTATGTTTATAGAACTAATACAGAGTTTTTAAAAAAATAACAAAACCAAACAATCCAGGTCCTAATTATAACTACAAGTGCATGTTCTATTCTCGAGCATATTCCGAGAATTTTATAAAAATGGGACAGTTGGTGTTTCTTTTGGAACACATATGGGATGGCCAGGACACCTATGAAGTGGGACTGTCCTGATGAAAACGAGACATATGGTCACCCTATCTGGTATTAATTACATATGTTTGTTTATCTTCTATTCCCCATAAATTCATTACGTTCCAACAGATTCCCAAATTTAAATATTTATATTTCAATTGCTAATGATTGCTCTTGAATGCTCTTTCATAATAAATTTTTTCAGCATTTCAGAACTGGAAAAGTACAGTAATATTTTATTGTGACTGTTTTTTTTTTCCATAGGTCAGTTATTACATGTTTTTGCTCAATAATTACTATGCTGTTGCATGCATTGAAGTTGTCATTCGTTGTCCTATAATTTCATTTGTTTTTACGTAATGAGTTCTCATTAAAACAATATTGAGTCCCTTAACAACACAACATAAGATTGTCATTTAATATTTACATGAATATGACAACTTTGTGCCTATTATCCAGCTCAATGTGTTACAACTTTGAGTTATATACTCACATATTCACAGACAGAAACAATTACTGTAGAAGGAAACTAAAGTTTATATTGCCAACAACGTGATTGCTGATGTGTTCTGATTTACAAGCTGTGCTTGATTAATGCTTTTTACAATAAACACACAATTTTGATGCATTGAAATATAATAAAAGAATGCTGCTATGTGTTTTTCTTGCTCTTTACACAAAAATGCTGTACAAGGTTGTGTTTACAGTTTTGCTTAATTTATTCCATACCGGCACCTACCATAAAGTGAAACTGCATTCTGGGTAAGCGGTTAGAAGGCTATGCTGAAAGTGATTTAAAGATAAAAATGCATGCAAAATGTATTTACATAACATGCTTGCTGTACACAGAATTTTTAAGTAAACCTCAACAGCGTTAGTACAGCATAAACGTTACAGCTTCTTAATCTAACTGTACTACGACTATTTCATTTGTAGCTGTTCATTTAGTACATAATATAATTTTCCATGATTTCACAAGATATAGTATATATATATTTACATAACATACATAGTTGTGCTGACATATCCATTAAAAATTGTTTGTAGTGCTAAATAAAGCCTCGGAATTCTGGTTCTTGTTCTAGCTGAGTTTGGGATTCACGGACAAGTTGACATATTTTAACACTTTAAGTGGATTAATGAGCCATAAGAGGGTTTTCTTAAGCCCTTATGCTTACGGCATGATAAATGCATAATGCTACTTGGGTATTTCTATCTGAAACTGCAGTCTACGTTAACTCCCGTATGACCAGCAACTCAACAATTTTAACCCTTCGTGGGCAGAAAACCACCATTTATGGGAGGCCTGTACTCACACTCATGGACGGAAATCCATATGAGTTCTGTGACCGGTTCTTCTCACGCACAAAGTATATAAAAAACTTCAAAACATGGCAGGAGAATGTCTTCTTAATCACTCTGACTTAGGAATTCCCTTATACGTGTTCCCAGGATGATTTTTGAAGAGGTTTTCACTGGGTGTGCGTTTTTATCTAGTGAATGACATGCTTTCTTTGCTTCGTGTTTTCCCTTTATTTTTTAAAAAATGACAAGAAGAAAGTCTTACAGGTTCTGAAATTGACAAATTAATTATTAAAAGTGATAGTGAAGTGTCAAAGTTATTATTTAGCGATAGTAAGGGATGTTTTTCCGAGACCACACCGGCAGCATTAGTGAGAGTGACACCTTAGGTAATCGTGCACCCAGCTGAAGGGAAGTGAGTAATTTTGAAGCAGGCCCATCACCTACAATTACATTATATAATATCCAGCAAGGGCCAGTTCTGCATTCTTATTTTGATCAAGGTATTGATTCAATTGAAATCATAGCCTACTGTAGGCCTATGTAAACTTATAATGTGGTCAGTGAGACTTGTGCCTTTTCCGCATAAACATTTTCATGCGAAATAATAAAATATCATTCCTGGAACAGATAAGTGGCAGAGTTCAGCAAAAATCCAAGGTACATGTTGATTTTATGTGTGAATGCCTGATTTAGGTTACTTTCAATATGATTTTGATTAACTTATTTCTTCTTTAAAAATACCTTCCGCCTACAGCCATAAAACATCGCCGCTTGCAAAGGGTTAAAATATTCGTGGAAATTACAGCCTCGAAAGATAATCCAATGATATGGATTTTAAAGAAATTTCTGCTTTGTTAGGTTTTGTGTAAATGGTGGGAATAAAGAAAGCTCAACTTACAAAAGTGTTTCAGAGCTACAATCTCTATGAAACAATTTTACCTTCTGTTTTCTTCTCTGAGGTTCAAGAATATCCATGATAAAAGAAATTAGAAAAGAAACTGTATAATCTGGCACCAATAAGGAAAATATGAAATCGTAAGCTTCTGCAGCCTGAGTTGACCACAAAATCTTATAGGTATTGGTCACGTTTTGTGTAAGCACAAAGCGGCAGATACCCAGAAGCCAAGAAGATTTTATGACCAATAAGGAATTTTTTTTATTTCAATTCCAGAGCAATTCCAGGTGGGAGAAAAGCTTTTCGAAGGCAATGCAAATTCTGAGTTTACCTCGTAAATAAACCAGCCAAAAACGGTACATTTCTGATTTAGAAATATATGCAGGCAAACAACCAATCTTTATAAAGTGAACAATACTGCGAGCATTGTTGTGAAGTGAATTGCAGCTCCAACACTGAATACAATGTACAATACCGGCATAACAATGGATAATTACTTCACATCCATCCCTCTAGCCAAGAACTGCTTCAACGAAAGATTACAATAGTCAGAACTTTGCAGAAAAAGAAAAAAGAAATTGTGTCACTATTTCTGAACACAAGAATCAGGTATGTTTGGATTTTCAGAATCAAGTGTGTTGACATCATAATTATATTCCGAAAAATAAAAATGTGCTTTTGCTGTCAACTCTCCATTCTGATGATAAAAGACAAAGGCACAGGAGAGGAAATAATAAAATAAAATAAAAGCCTGAAACTATTACATGCTGCAACCTTACCAAGGTAGGGTTGGATGTAGTAGATGAATTGAAAGGGCATTACTCAGTCTCTCGAATAAGTTATAGTTGGCATCTGTGATTTTTTCTCTTCTGAACAATACAGGGATCAATAAACAACTAATATTGAAGGAAAGCACTCAGGTGAAAACAGCAAAGTGCACGTACTTCACCTCTCTTGATTACGCAAAATTAGCCGGACCCAAATACAAAATCAAAGACGTGATGCACCTAATGAACACTGGCAAGTATTTTGTCATGAATGTTCTGCAAATGAAAATGAAAATGTGTAAAATTAGCAGTTTGTGCTAACAATTTTAAAATGGCTTTTTTTTTATTTTATTTATTCCAAGAAAATACAAATGGTGTAATATATTAGTACACAAATGCAAAGAGTCAAAAAATGAGACAGATTATACAACAGGGAAGATAGGCAAATTTTATATATGACTGTCAACACACTATGTACCGCAGCTGCAAATTTATGTTTTCAAAGCAGATAATTATACACTTATTAATTTTCTTATAATCTTCAAGGTGTACCACCCAGCAACAAGCAACATACCACCTACTAAATGCTTACTAAAGTTTGAAAGCCCCAATGTGCATAGCATTGACAGTTCATTCTTGGAATCCTAACATTGAAGCAGATAGACTGTGCTGAAATCTTGCAAGATCTTGGCCACTGGGCCCTGAATGACCAAATAGTCAAGTCAAGAATTGTTCCCATGATGAGTGTTGAGTCTAAAGTACACATAACACCAAATAGCAGTCTTTATAGTGGAATATTTAGGAGAGAAAAGGCCAAAATAGGTCAAACTCTGCTCTCTTGTATTCAAGCACTGAGGAGTTAAAGCAATTGGGCATCACAGTTAGCAAGAGTTTACGGCCTACTAGGATATTAATATACTCAGCAAATTTGATTCCCAGTAATTTTTTATTTTCTTATGTCAACAGCTGAAAGACAACTCACATTTAGAATTATAAGCAACAGAAAAGAAAGCACATTGGTGTGAATTCACATAATGTTCTAATAAGAATGTGTTTAGGATGGAAATAATGGTGAACGTAGGCCTATGAGTAAAAGAATTTTCCAAAGAAGTATTTTTATACATCCATCATTGATCTTTATGGAAACATGATTTTATTACACAACATTTTCTTGTTCATACAAAGTTACCTTAGAGGAATTTACAAAGCAATAATAATCATCTTTAGATGACAATTTTGGGGGTCACGTGGCCATTTCTAGTTCATGCATCACCTTTCTTCTTTTGTGTCTTCCTCTCCGCTTCAAGTAATGGGATCAAAATACAAAATTAATAAAAATCATTATGCAAAATCTGTATATTGAAAATGAAACAATCATACAGTATACTACTTGGATGCTATCCACATAATCACCTAACAAACAAATGAAAGAACTGGTTCAATGCCAACGACATCTCTTTGTCTTTAACCAAATCCTAAACGACTAAAGTCACAATTTTTTGGTGGATTGCAATAACACGAAATTTATTGTTATATAATAAAAAGTTATCATGTTAATTAGGCCTATGTAGTGAGTGTCCTCATAATTATGAGATTTCACTATCCTGATTAAAAGCACATTTTAACTCAATTTACAAAATGAATGCTTATTTATGATTTACCACAAAATTAATAATTCATTGCAATAATTATGCAAAAATGACGGTTTAAAATTCTTATTTCAAATAAAATGAAGTCTATCTCATCTCCCATATATAGATAGCCAGATAAATGGTCAAGTTCAAGGTCGTTGTTTCCTAATCTCATAGGTTCATTTGTTTTGGACATGAAGTCTTTGATTCTGTCACAGCTAAAAATTCCTGTAGTGTATCCTCCTTTAGCAGACAAAATTTTAGAAATCACACTTTTTGATAATATAAATATTCATGATTTTGCAAAATTCTACATGCAGCTGCAAAAACTGTCAAAATCTGCTGCCAAAAAAGTTATGTAGAGCAAGTTGTATGAGGATTAATACCAGAGTAATCAACACTGGGTTTAAAGTGTCTTCAGTCAAAGTACATAGCAATTTCAAATGTTGATTGTGAAAGAGCCCTTTCAGCATACAATATTTTGTTCAATAAAAGAACTAACCCTATAGCAGGGAACTTAGAAATCACGCTTACTTGTTATTTCAATGAACTGGCTAAATAAAGCATTTGAAATTTAAATTTGAATTAGTGCAGTAATATTTGGAATTTTATTTCACCAATTTTATCCCACTTTGAGCCTACTTTTTATATTGACATTTACAAGTTTTATTCACCATAAAATTGTGTTCCCATAAATGACCCATACCACTGGCCAACACCTGTAGAAATGTACAAGATGCTGTGAAATCATTCACACACTTAGACTTGGAACCTTATAATGAGAAGTTACTAATAATTCTGGAGAGAATTGTCTCTCAGTGTTTTAAATGCAATAATTTATTTTCCATAGTATTAAGTAACTAGGAGCAAAAATGAGAAAAGATTGTCTTAAAAACTAAGGAGGCTCCAATGTGTGTGTGTGTGTGTGTGTGTGTATATATATATACACACACACATTGCAGTATATATGTATATATACATATACATAAAGGATTCCCATAAATGTACTTTCAAGTTTTGAACACTTGTCACGTTTAATGAAATTCAGAAACTCGAAACCGGTAGTGATAGAAAGAGAAACTCAACAAGTTTTGTTCAATTACTTCACAGACGTTCAATGTGAGCCTCATTGGTAACACAGGACACATCAATAGTCTATTACAACTACAACGTTGTTAAAATCCTGGGGTCACAAAATCCCCAACATTCACATACATGCAACGGGACTGTATATCTGTGTTATTTGATCATGATCGTTGTTGAGTGGGTATTTTATTAAACATAATAATTATGCTCTACTGAATTATTATGTGTAATAAACTATAAAATATATTTAAGAAAATTGGAAACTTAAATGGAATTAACAATTTTATAATAGAGCCTATTTTCTGATTTTAGCGCCTATTTTAGGTACCTAAAATTGCATTTTAGCAACCTAAAAGTCCGAAGTCTAGTCATGAGAATAGACAACTTCTTCGTTGGCCTCCACCTTCACTTGACCTGACGTCACTTTTTTGTGGGGGTATGTTAAAGATATTGTGTACAAGCCACTCCCTCCACAGTCTGCCCTTGACCTGAAAGAGCACACCATGTCAGCAGCCATCACACCAGTTGACCGTCAAAATATGATACAACATTCTTGAATGGAAATGGAGCATAGGCTTCATGTGTGTCATGTTACCAACAAGGCTCCCATTATATATCTGTGAGGTAACTGAACAAAACTTAAGTTTTCCTTTCTAGCAATACTAGTTTCATGTTTCTGAGTTTCATTAAACATAAGTGATGAGTGTTTATGGGAACCCTATGTGTATATTTATATATACATATATGTTTTCTCGAATGTAATTTCACAAGTAAGCATGCTATTATCATCAAACCATCGTTCAATCATGAATCCTAGGCGACTTACTTTAACAAATGTTCCAAGGATAATTATTTATTTTCTTCTAGAAGTATCTGGATATTATTATTAATATTAGTAACAGGAGCATTGTTAGTACAATATTTAAGATCACTGAAACAATCCTTCACAAGAACAATGGATTATATTAAAATAAAAAATGTAACACAGAAGGGGAAAGCACTGGTTTTGGAAGTATGAGCCACACAACAGACACGGAAAAGTGTGAGGAAACTTTTGAAACTTACCTCCGAATCACTAACTGAACCATTTGCAGTCTCTGAGTCCCCAGAATCACCATCACCATCAGAATCCTGACTGTCAGATTCATCTGCTTCACTGTCATCGCTTTCACTGCCCCCCGCCTCCCCAACATCCTTTGACACCTCATCTTTACCATGCTCCTCTTTGTCCTGATTCCAGAGCATATCTACACTCGGCAATGGAGTTTTAGGAGCATTCAGAGATGTTGCTGGAGATCCCTGTAAATTGAAGATGCCTTATTTTCTTCACTAAACTCTTGGAAATATTTCACAACATGCAACTGTCTTGCATCTCTCACGGACTTTAATCAATTAATAGAAGCATATGCAAAAAACAAATGTCTATGTTACATCTTGTGAAACTTGAGTTGTTCAAGGAAAAAACATCTATGATGTGTCCTTGATCCATATTTGCAGGTAATTTAAGCATATCTCAACAGACGGCTTCAGTATTCCGGGAACTGTGAAGCAAAATGCACTTCAACAATGATGGAACAAAAGTCTATATTTTTGCGGGTATTTTAACCATATCTCAACAGATGGCTTCAGTATTCCGGGAACTGTGAAGCAAAATACACTTTAAAAATCATGCAACAAAAGTCTATGTTACATTGTTTCCCATGTGAGTGTGGTGACCTAATGAAGACATCTTAACCACTGTACAGAAAAAAAAGAGTTCAATTAAGTTTAATATTTAAAGGAACAATGTTTTCACAACCTGGAACATTATAACTAGGTTCTAACAATAAAATTAACCTTAAAATAATGTCATTCTCTTCTGTAAGCATTATGT
This sequence comes from Ectobius pallidus, assembly GCA_964059195.1. NCBI lineage: Eukaryota > Metazoa > Arthropoda > Insecta > Blattodea > Ectobiidae > Ectobius > Ectobius pallidus. The sequence continues at coordinate 170,721,003 of CAXKWD010000001.1, forward strand.
GCAACTGAGCGAGCACATGCACTTACGTGTTCCTTTATGGAACACAAGACTTTGTTATGTCTTACCACATAGCCCTGTCCGGCGGACAAGTCACCTTCATGCTGTGTTTCTCAATATATAGGAACTGTAACATAGACACTTGTTCATGCATATGATTCATTTAACATGCATAATCTGCATACAGAATTCCAATTTTTTATGAAAAAATTATTTTTAAAAATGTAATGATAAATATGAGCATTACCTGACAAACTGGACATTATTACATACAAGGTTTTGCATTACAATATTACTCTTGTGCTTCTTCAAGAGCATACCTGAAATCCAGCTGTCCCAGCAACTCCAAACTAGCACGTGGGCTCAAAGTGACAGGGAAATGGATCAGAATTTTAAAGTGGATGAAGTCAGACATTTTTAAGATTTCTGACTTTGGTTCAGTGATGTGGCTTGTTTTTTTATGCATGCTCCTACAAATGTTTTGCAAAACCAGCTTATTATCTGATACAGTTCTGTCACAGACACACATTTACTGTCATGGACACCAATGGTGCAAACTTTTGAAAACCAATGGGTGGGCTCAAAGATTTAAAATTTTTCATACTCCCGCTCCTTTCTTCATGAAATAGACTTATATAACATTGATATGACTATGATATAAATATAGTAGGCCCACAAGAAATGATTTCATTGTTTCTGGTGACAAACTTTGTAATAATTGTCTTGTACCCCATACTCTTGTCTTGTGTCACAATTCCTTGCTTTGACCATTAAATTGCAATGTGATTTTTTTTAAGCATAAAAAGCATAAAAATAAGGCGGTGGATGTGGAAACTCCATTAACAGATTAAGACAAAAATTTAATGAACTGAGAAACGACTTCAAACAATCGTGAGTGAAATGGAACAAGAGGAGATAGTACTAGGTATGTCAACAATAGCCTGATTTTAGCTTTCCAGAGATTCAAAAACAAAACTTATTTTAGTAATGGTAATAAAATAATTTAACAAAATAGGCCTATGGCAAATTATTGGGTGGGCTTCAGCCCCACGGGCCCATATAAGTTGGCGCCTCTGATGGACACACACTCCCCACTTCATTCTTAGAATACAAAATGGTAACTCAATTAGTATATACTATTCAGAATCCTAAAATTAGAATTTTCATATTACAAACTTACATATTCTCCTAGGTCCGGAGAAAATCTGTACTTTTAGCTCTCCTAATTAGTTGTAGTTCATTTAGGTCTCATTTTGAGGAATATCTTTTTCCAATTCATCACTGCCTTTGTTGCAAAGAAATTTAAATGATTTTGGTTCATTCTTTTGCACTTGTATAGTTCTATTATCTGGCTGTCGACTTCACAGTAGAGCCACCATCTAGAAAGTGAACTAACAAGGGAACCAAACAGGTTGTCATGTCGAAACCTACCCTCAAATTTTGCATTTTGATTGGTCTTCATTACAGATGGACCCATGCACAAAATTAGCTACTCATACGAACTGTAAGTGGGTGAAAGCGTGTTTGTATTGTTCCATAAACAAACAATGGCAGGCACTTGTAGAGCTCACTTGAGTTGCCCGCAAGCTGTGAAGTGGGAACATACTTGACAGCATGGTGTGAGGTAGTGGAAGGAGCTTATGTGTCTTTCTAGTTGAATGCAATAGATCATTTTTTTAGATAATCACTACTTACCATTTAAACACCATTTCCCATAGTTTTGAAACTATTTAATCTGTTAGACATAGAGGGTTAGTATATGAATGTGTGGGTGTTATAGGCTAGATATGTGACCGCTCAATCTGTTCGATTAAAACAAAGACATTTTGCCATGCACAGAGAACCACAACGTTAGCGCTTCAATCAACCTGTTACCAATGTCGACATTTATTGTCTATACAAAACTCTTTAGATGTTAAGAACTTGCACTAACATAATACGTATTATGATTGTCAATATACGAAAAAGTAAAATGAAATAAAATTAAAACAATCAGAATAGGAAACAGCACACAAGATTCACTTTACTAATCCTAAACATTTAAGCAAATACTAATTACTTCAGGATACCCACAGGAACATAAACATCTGTAGGAGAGGTGGATATTATTCATTACTGTAATATTATTTGCTCCCATAAGGAGATGGAAAGGGAGAGATTTGGCAAACTACACATAAGCCTACATGGGAAGTGATTGTGACTGTGACAATATATGCTTGACACGCTGCGTAGGGAAGGCTAGAGTCGCTACACTCTCCCACTGACAACTGTGGTGAGACTACTCAATACTTCAAATTTGCAAGATGTGCAATTAATTTTCACTCACTAGAAGTTTGTGTGAGCAGTTAATTTTTTGCATGTTTCTATCTATAATGAAGACCTATCAATAAGCAAAATCTGAGGGTAGGTTTCAACATGACAACTAATACGGTTACCTTGTAACTAGGTTTTCCAATATGGAAATCTAAACAGTGGGATGTGTGTGCTTTGTTTCTAACACCATTCTAATAGAAAATGGAGAAATATAAATTAAAATTTTCAATGCATTTGTTTGATGTTTTCATGGAACTTTTAGAAAAATATAAAGCTCTATTTATGCTTAATTTTGATAATGCAATACAGAATTCCTTGTAATAACCTTAATAGCATCCATATCCACTGTGGAGGGAAGATCGTCAGGTTCCGAGTCTTCATCAGCTGGGCGATGAATAACTGCACTCCATGCAGAACTTGTCAGCAATGGCAACGTATCACTTGAAACAGTTCCATACTGCAAACAAAACATAAAATCTAAATCTTGCTTTTTGTCCTTACAGATCATTCATGATTTTGATCATGATAATAATTACAAAATAGCTTCGTATGTATGACCCCCTTTGAATCCAATGCTCCTCCTCCCAGAGAAAATGTTCAAAATTGGTATACATGGTTCAATAGGGACTTTAGATTTTTTTAAATGATGTTTGGTCATATGCTTATGTAAGAAGCTGGCATATTTTAAGTATTGTGAAGTTCAACAATTTAATATTCACATCACAGTATCATACATTTTATGGCATTAATAGAAGAAAATAGTCTCTACTGATGTTAAAACTTGATGACTGCAACTCAAATTATGGTATTCAATATGAAGGGTACAGGGGAAGAAGGGGAAAGCTCAACCAAAATTGTAAAAAGTGCTCAAGCCCATCTGGTAGCTGACTTAGCAATCTTTTAGTATTGCTTATGAAACTGGTGAAGAAAGTGTAAGGTAAGGGAAAACTAGAAGTTTAAATTTCACCATATAGGTTATGAAGGGGGAAATGTCCATGCATTACAGGAAATAAAGGCAGAAAGTCAGTAGTAACAATGACATTCACTGTACACACGACAGCTTGGCACATTAATTTCTTAGATGGCATTTGCATTTATCCAGATTTCATTATTAATGGCTTTTGTATGTATTTTACTGTACAAAAAATGAAGAATTTCGAAATTGTAAGGAAAAATCTTTTCTACTGCTCTAATTTTCATAGAATTAATGGGCCTAATACTTGCATTACGTTTATTTTGTTTTGGATTTTATCCCACTTTCAAAGGAGAAACACTGTACCCTTCATATCACATTTACTTATTATCTACAGTGAGTTCCACGCAAGAGTTGGCCAATGACACGGGTTTCTGTGGCGCAGCTGGCACAGCTCCAACTCCCGAGCGATCGGGTGAAATATCTACGCAAATAATGCCGCGGTCGTTGTAATGATTCAGGTTCTCACATTTACAGTTAAAATTACAATGAAAATAACCACGTACCTAATCACAAGAGATGTTGGAAATGTTCTCCTCTTGCATACGCGCAACATTGGCACCTTTTTTAGGGAATTTTCTTTCACGCGCGTAAGTTCAGCTTCCGAGATAGAATTAATTTATCTTGTGATATTGTCTTTAAGTTCTTCTTGTGTATGGGAAATTGACCTAAACACTTTATTTTTCAAGTTCCCCCATAAATAATATTTACATACTGTTAGAAGAAATTAATGACAATATCACATAGGCCTATCAAAAGAGAAAGTAACTCTGTCTCGGAAGCTGAACTTATGCGCGTGAAAGAAAATTTCCTAAAAAGGTGCCAGTATTGTCTGGATGCAAGAGGAGAACATTTCCAACATCTTTTGTGATGAGGTACGTGGTTATTTTTATTGTAATTTTAACTGTAAATGTGAGAACCTACGCATTATTTGCGTAGATATTTCACCCGATCGCTCGGGAGTTGGAGCTGTGCCAGCCGCGACGCAGAAACCCGCGTCATTGGCCAACTCTTGCGTGGGACTCACTGTATTTACCAACTACCCTTAGTGTCCACTGCATTGTGTTTATCAACTTCATGTGTAGTAATTACATCTTGTAAACTTCTGCCAATGATTGTACTTTGACTGTCCCTCATTGCGAGCCATAAGGCTCATTGGGACCTTTATGAAAACGTAAAAAATAAAAAATAAGTATGTAAATGTAAACAATTTGAAGAAATTTTGTTCCAGGAAAGCTCAGGTGTACTTTCAGCCTCTTCCTCACAAGAAATAATAATGTAATTAATGATTCAATACAAGTTTTAATAATTTCAAGTTCTGTAAAAATGTATGTGATAACTACATGAAGAATATTTATACTTTTCATCTACTACCTAAAAATATTTGTGTGTTTTATTGTAATTGATGATTTTTTTACATGTCTGAGTTAATTTCACACCAAACACATTATTGCTACGATAGAATGAAAATGTATTCATTACTGATTTCATACATCTGAGTTTTGAATACTCAAACTTTAAAAACAATTTCCTACAAAACTTTGTTTCTTTGACATTCCTCCTCCTTTTCCTGTACCGTGTGCATTTTATTGCATTTCATGATTTTTTTTACATATATAAGATAACTTCAGAACTTTATATTAACCACGCGTACAAAATAAGTTATTGTTACAGTAGAATGAAAATGTATTCATACATCTGAGTTTTAAGTACTCAAACTTTAAATATTCTTTCCTGCGAAACTTTGATTTTGAAATTTCTCCCCCTGTACCCTTCATATCATATTTACTTAAATTCATGAGAACATCATAATTATGTAGAATCCGCATTCAACAGATTATCTCAAACCCTATATCCAATTCACAAATTAATGATAACCCAGCTGTATGTGAATGTAAAAATGTACATAAACTTTTCAATGTTTCTTCTCCAATGTACTCCAATCCCTTGATTTATGGGTTCATCTGTGGAGACATAGTCCACAGGTTAAGCTTAGGAAGGAAAGGAGGAAAACTACAAAAGAGAGTTGTCAGATTAATTTCAACTTCAAGTATTATGATTATCAATAGCACATATGTTTATCCCTATCTTTTTTCATAAATACATCAATCGAATTCCTTTCAACTCCATACACAGAGCACAAGTCCTCATACACTGCTAATTTAGTGAAGACTAAATTAGTTTCCCATCAAGGACAAAAATGGGAGTTCATAAAATATAAAGATCTTACGAGATGCTACTCAAAAGTTCTCGAAATTAATAAGTGGTGCACGACTCAGTAGTATGAGAAAATGCAGCTAGGTGAAACTACATACATCTCTTATGAGCCATAGTGCCAGGTGGTTTCAACCTGAGTGTATGCAATTTGTGTTTTGCGTTTTGATTACATTGCAATTTCACAATGACATGTGAGAAACACAATACGTCTGCACAAAAGGTTGTTTCAAACCTCGGAAGAACCTTTGACAACCTTGGAAAGGAAGTTTAAATTATCATAAAGTTGATTCTAAAGGTTCCTGCAGACTTCCAGGCGATGTTGCTTCTCCTAGCCCTCAGTAGTTGCAGAACAAACTTTGTCACAGTTCTTCTCATGTTGAGTTCATCAGATAAAAACCTCTGGCAGGTGCCATACGATAATCCAACAACAATGCAGACGTCTTTGATGGTCTGCATGCAATCTTGCAAGATCACAGCCCAAACAGTAGCGAAATTGTTGGATGCAATGCCAGTCGAATACCATCCAGAACATCTTCATTAACCAATGTTCGGTCACTTTTAAACAGAATAACTGCTGTAACATCTCAAGTAATTCTATAGCCGTTTGAAAGAGGATTTAAATGGAACCTTATGCAGATGCACTGCTCCTTCACGTCTGTCATGGTGAAAATTGCAATGTAATAATAATAATAATAATAATAATTCGTTTATTTATCCTGGCAGAGCTAAGGCCGTTTGGCCTTCTCTTCCGCTTTGCCAGTAAAAAAATTACAGTTAAAAATACAATTAAGTTACTTAAAATTAATTAGAAGATAGTTGAACCTAAAACTAAATTAATTACAATTAAGGTACAAGTTAATCTTGAATAGAAAATTGAATACAAAATTAGATTGATAATTTTTCTAAATTACACTCTAAGAAAAATTTTGGGCTTAAGACAGAAACAAAAATTTAAATAACATTATCCTGAATTAATTTACTGATTTTTCTATTGAATTGTCCCAACGTTTGACAGCCTCTGACATTATGTGGGATGGAATTCCAGATGCTGGTAACTGAGACGGTGAAAGAAGAAGAATACGATGATGATCGGTGTAAAGGGATAGAAAGTACATGACTATATTCTGAACGTGTATTTAGGTTGTGATGAGAGGACAGGTGTGAGAAGCGACATGATAGGTATGGTGGTGAAGATGTGTGTAAAATTTTGAAAAGGACCTGAAGACAGTGAAATTTTCTGCGATCGTTCAATCGAAATCATGACAACATTTCAAAGGATGGCGATACATGTTCAAACAGGCCTACATTACAAATGAAACGCACGCATACATTATGAACATGTTGCAGCCTTTGGGCCAGGTTAGAATTCAAGTCAGTAAGAAGGACGTCACAGTAATCGAAGTGGGGCATGACGAGCGATTGTACTAGGGTCTTTTTTACTGCAGAGGGTAGGGGCATATCTAATCTTTTAATCATATGGATTATTGAATTAACTTTTCTGCACGTTTCAACAATGTGATTTTCCCATGTTAAATTTTTATCTACAAGAACGCCAAGATTTTTAACGGAATCGCTGAATGGGATGACTGAATTTCTGATATTGATTTGTGGAGTATTATTTTCATCAAGTTTATTTAAGAGACGCTGATGCCCCACAACTATTGCCTGTGACTTCACTGGGTTCAGTTTGAGTCCCAATTTTTGTGTCCATCTGTCAATTGCGTCAAGGTCTTCGTTCATATTTGCTATTGCAACATTCATGTTGCTAATATGGGAATGTATGTATAGTTGTAAGTCGTCAGCGTACAGGTGGTATTTGCTGTGCCGTAAACAGTCTGTAATGTCGTTTATATACAAAGAGAATAGTAATGGTCCGAGAATGCTTCCTTGTGGGACTCCTGCCCTTACGAGACGCCATGATGAAGAACGATTATTAGAAACAACACACTGCTGACGCTCGCTTAGATAGGAGCGAAACCACAGGACAGCCCTATCTGTTAGATTTACTGTCTTGAGTTTAGCTGTAAGAATGTCAGTGTCTACGGAGTCAAAAGCTTTGGTCATGCCGAGTAAGACTAGTATTGTCAGTTTCCTCTCGTCACAAGCGTGGCGTATGTCTTCACAAATATTGAGTAGCGCTGTGCTCGTACTATGCCCTGGTTTAAAACCGGACTGATAGCGGTCTAGAAGGTCATTTTTATTAAGATAATCAATCAGCTGTAAGTGTATAATTCGTTCAAGAGCTTTGGAGAGGGTAGGTAGGATGCTGATTGGTCTATAGTCCTTTAGAGATTCTGGGAATTTGGTTTTGGGAAGAGGTTTTACGTACGCTTTTTTCCAGTGAGTGGGGTAGGTTGAAGTCATAAGTGAGGCGTTAAAAATATGGGTTACTGTCGGTAAGATTATGCTAATTATTTTATTTATTAAGTTTATGTTTATTCGATCGGGTCCTTCTGCTTTTGTCTTTAAGCGCTTCAATGCTTTCATAGTGTCTGCTTCGTTAATGTATTGGAAGTCAAATTTGTCTCTGTTTGTTGCTTTGTTGTGAAGTATGTGTTGAATGGTTTGCTCTTTGTCAGCTCTGTCTATTTCTGATGGGATTTTAGTGAAGTGGTCGTTTAGCTGGTCTAATGATAGGTTAGGGTCGTCTACCTGCGGCTTGGATTTACACAGTCCCATTTTTTTAAAGTTTTGCCACAGTGTTGCCGGATTTGCAGAGGGTTCAGTGAGTTTGTAAATATGTCTGAGTTTGTACGTAACACAGTAACAACATGAAAATGCTCACGAATACTAGCCTAAATGCCTACACTCCAAATGACTCACTGACTCACAAGCTATGTATACAAAGTGTCACCTAGCAGCATTTTCTCATACTATCACTTGGTTGTGCATTACTTACGAATTTTGGCAACTTTGGGTAGCACCTCGTATATTCTTATAACAACTACAACTCAAATTATCATAAACTTAATATTAATGCTCTTCAGACTCATCTTATAAAAAATATGAATAGTCTTGTAAAATCAATTAGATATTTTAACAAACTGTCCGAAATGACTGTCTTGCAATTTTTAAAACTGACCTGACACTGTTCTTCTCTTATGATGAATACTTATTAACAGATATATGAGTGAACTTTCAGTTTAAATTTCCTTTTTTTCCCTCCAGGGCTTTATGTATATCTAGTTCGGTCATTCATGTTTTTAAGTATTTTGTTAATTACATCATTGGAGGAACACAACAATAAATAAAGAATAAAGAATGAAGTTTATTTGTCTTCTCCTTTATCGCATTTCAATAGGTTTCCCGTCTTTTGCCTTTGTCTACCAGTCATTTCACCAATAGGGTACAACTTACAATTTGATGTGAAATCTTAACCACTACACAAGAATAAAATTCATTTAAAAAAGGAAGAATTGAAGACATGAAAACTATACAATAACAATGAATGCAACCTCAACTCCATACTCCACAAACCTTAGGCCCTCTACAGTCGACTGTTATCACACTGCAAGAGGATCTTTGGACAATACTGATCATTACTTTCTACTTAATATTCTTCCAGCACTCTTAATAAAAATCTCTTGAAGGTCAAGACTATCGATGGTTCTCTTCAGTTCATCAGTCAATCATCTTACTGCTAAGCAAGGACACAGTTGTCTACAAAGTTATTTATGAACGTTATGTTATAAAAATAATTGCCTCAACCCATGAATTCGTGGAACAAAAATAAAAGCAGTAAAATAAATTAAACAACTGATTAAGTACCTGAAATAATAAATTACGGTATTAATGCTTGTCAATTGTTCCTACTGTTGGTGTATTTAGTGGAGTAAATTTCAACTGATGTTAACTTAAATGGATATGATATAGGATGAAATGGTGGGGATGATTCATGGTATGTAAATATCCAATTCGGCATTTGCCTTTACGACTGGGGAAACCATGAAAATACCCATGTCAAATTGGCTGGCCATGGGACTTGAACCTGGGACCTCCCGAATGTGAGTCCAAGACGTTACCATCTCGGCCACCTCACTCGGTAGAATTATTTATTTAATGTGATAGAGGATATTATATTTCTTTATTTAGTTCTTTTATTACTAGGGCCTGGATTTTGAGGGCTGCATTTTCTTTTTCTGATGGTACTAGGACGATGCTCTGTAGAAAATAAATGTGATACATGCTATCTTCAATGGAATTAAACAACTTTTATGAGACATTTTTCTCTGGCAGGGCATCTTTAATGGGTTGTATGTCATTTTAAAGTCATTTTTAAGAACAAATCTAGGGGTTTGTCATTTTTGGCAAGTTTGGTTGCGTTATTCGTATAATACTAGGAAAATCAATTTTCAGCATCTCGAAATTCATAAATTCTTGGAAATGTGTTGCAATGTGGTCTTCCCTATTCATATTTTAATAAACATTTGGACTCATCCAACTAAACAGTTCACATCTATTGCCTTTAGACAGAGTTGTCCTCTAAAGGAATTTGAGGGTGAAACTATCTGCTACTTTTGAGGGTCAGACCATGGGTTATTGTGACTACTCGTTACAATTTAGTCATTTACAGATGTGAAGTGGTAAATATTGAAGTGACATTTTTATTTTGACATACCAGGATTAAAAGTAAGTATTTTTGCAAAAGTAAAACAGTTTGTTTTAGAGTATGGTAACACTGTAATGCAGTATTGAGTGATAAAGCGTAAGTGGTCAAGTAATGGAGAACAAAAAATAAAGTTAATGTTTAAGTAATTCTTTTAGGTCATTTTCAATTAGTTTTAAAGTCATAAAGTAATTTTTAAGGTCATTTTTAGTATTCTTTAGTCATCAGAATCCGGGCCCTAATTTTTACATTTAGTGGTATGGTACTTGAAATTATGAAATTCCATTTGCTTTTAATAAGCATCCACATTCCCAAATTGCAACCTTGCACAAGTTTCAATACAACTGTACAAGCATCATCATAATCAATAGGTAAACGCAAATGCTTCATCTTTAGGACTATCTTAACAAAGACAAGCGAACAAAAAACTTTACCCAGTAATAAAAAGCCTAAAAAAATGTGAGATTTGCTATAAAAGGACACGGAGTGGTAATTCGAGATTGTGTTTATAATTCGCTTGTGGTATCCTACTTTGTAATAAGCCCATGTCGTGATTATTTATCCACATGTTATTCATAAGTATCCCTTAACTGTGCACGTTTGCAAGAATTGTCATGATTATCACATCGCCATAAATGTTTGTATCCCAAAAATTAATATATGCAGATTATTCCTACAGAAATATATGACATAATGGTTGTACTCATAAAGGTGAGACTCACCTTCTTAACATCGCTGGCTGCTGTTCTGCGGTTCGTGATGTCTTCTCCCCCACCCTCGTACTGTGTGCTTGAATAGACTGGTGATGTTTTATCTAGCTGGGGCATGCTGTAAAGTTCCATGCAGCTTTCACTGGAACAGCATTGCTGGAACAAAACAGAAAGCGTTCAAAATTTTGAAATTATAAGGGCAGTAGTGCTACCATTAGTATAGGATGAACACACCTACACCAGACTATCAGGATGGTTTTCAATTATTTATCATTGCATTCAAAGTTATACACTAGTGGTCCCATACAACTTCCTCTGAAGTCAGTTCAGTAGTACCTTTGTGATCCTGAAATAATGTAAGATCAGAAGTTTTCCTGGTGAAGAAGGAAAATGAATGTTTCTCAGGTGGTCAGCCAGATCTAAACCCAAACACCTACATTCTTGGAACTCAAGTTTTCAACTGACAGGATGGTAGTCAATACTTTAAGCAACTATAATAATGATTTTTTAATCTGTTGCATGATTATTTAAATATTTTAGAAATACCAATTTGTCAGCCTCAGTATGCAGAATATAAGTGCATGCCTCTAGAACAGAGGTTCAAACCCAAGGCCAATGGACTTTTCAGGACATAAATTCTCCTTTGAATATCAAACCTTCCCATTGAGACCCTATGTTCTGCGCTGAAACAGTAGGGATAGACAGCAGCAATACTAATGATTCCAGCGAACGTAAACTCAAGGAATGTATTTAGGATCGAGACTTTTGGTAACTCAATATTCAAAAGACAGCAAAATCAAACGATAATACTCTTATGCACGACCACAATACTTTCTTGATATTACATTAACAGAACACTAAACTTCTTAATCAATACACCAACTCGCTAGAAGTAGCAGATTTTGTAGTTGCTGCAAGGAGCACATGTGTAGCGATTTAATAATTTCTGAACCTTCAGGGTCTCCCAGTATGGTGGGCAGAAGTTATTTTCTAGGCTATCTTAAAACACTTTATGTGATATGCAGGAAATTGTTCTATACATTTGGTATTACTTTTAATTAACTTTCTCCATGAGTAACCAATTCTGAACTCTAGATGATCACCAAGCAGGATCTCAAATGTCATGAATATCTTGTACTGTCATTTGACAGAACTCTATTTCAATAAAGGTTTTTTAAAAGTATTTAAAAGATATTTTAAGAGTATTTAAAGGATATTTTAAAAGTATTTAAAAAATACTGTATGAAAGTTGCAATATATTGGATCTAGCGGTATGGTTATGAAGATGGCAACAAAGGCCATAAAAAATTACTGGTCACTTCCTTCTATACAGACAGTGGCTACCGGTGAAGACATACCAGTGGGTGGCTGTTCATAAAAAGTAATTATATTAAGCACAGACAGTACTGCCTACTCTTTGCTAGAAAGAAATGTTGATTTTTTAAGATCCACTGATTTTCAGTGTTGCTGTTTGATCACTGAAATGAGTGCCGGTACCATTGGACCTTGCTAATATTCCTTATCGACAATATTGTCACACTTCCTATGTGTGTATATTACATAAGTTTCAAAATAACAGGTAGCAGGTATATAGCAAGAAATTCAAACTCATTTATAGCTCCACTGATCCCATAACAAAAGGGACATTCCTTCTATGTAAGGCTACGTCCACCATGACACACCTGTCTCCCCTGGGATTTGAACCTGGGACCGCTTGCATATCAGGCCCACATCCAAGCATGAGCCAATGCAACAGGTATAGAAGGTTACTGTTATTCTAAAGCCCTAAATATTGTGGATTCTTACCGGTATCAAAATCATTGGAATTAAATTGGGCAAATTTTGAAGAACAGGATAAAATGCCAAATTTAGCTATATGCACCTGTATCACAAATGCCATAAATTCCATCACAGGAATTGGGCTGTAATTTGGTGCATGCTCAAGGTGATGGACAGAATAACACCACCCACGCTTTATTCACTGAAGTCTCAAATCTAAACGTTGCCTATCATAGGACTTTAGTTTGTATAATGTACCTTTTGGCCATCACAAATGACACTTCACTAAGAAAGCGGTAAACAGAAGACATGGAGAAGAAACTAACAATAAGTCCAGCCAGAATTTTAAATGTGAACTTAGGATGAGAACCACAAGATTCAACTTGTTAGTAAGATTAAATTGACAGTCTTACACAAGATTTTTATTAAGTTTAAAATTGTCAACTTTTTGCTTCTCAATCACTCAAACCATCTCCTATGTAGGTCCAGACATCCTATCGCCTGCTCCTACTGGTTTTCCCATTAAAATGCTGTAGGCTTACAAATTGCTGCCTCCTTTTCCTGAAATTTTTAAGTTCCTTATGTGGAGGTAAACACCATATTAAACTACACTGGCATATTAAAAACCTCGGCAAAAATGGCTATTTCCGTAATTTATTGGCTAGTGATACTGGTACAATAATATCAGGAGAATGTATTCAAAATAACAATGAGATATAATTATTAAAGTTTAATCTTTTCACCAGTCTTGTCCAAATATAGGCCTACCACTAATAGGTTCTTTCCATAGTTAAGAAGCAAATTTAATTACCTTATACTAAAAATACATAGCCTACTGGTAGTATATTCTACAGGACTTCTGAATTTTACTATTTCTGAGCAATCAAATCACTAATCAGTGGTGTAGGGTTCCGGACCTCCCTCGAAATCAAAACCTAAAATTCTATTGAAGTTATTTAAGCTCTACATTGCGAACTATTTAATTATTTCATTTAATAATAAAACACTGAACTTGTAAATGTAGGCCTATTATTTCCACTGTTCCGTGTTATTTACCTTTTCTTATAAATAGTAATATGTGTAATAACTTAGATAACAGTTGCTTGTTTTAAGTTGGCATGTCCCGGAGTATAGTAAACAATTTGCTAACTAGTTTTTCAGTGCTAAAATAGCGTAAAATGTCATTTTCATTAGCTCAATATTTAAAAAATTTCCAGGTGTGAGGTATTCCATACACCCAAACCCCCTCCCCCCACACTTTGGATCCTCCCCGAAATTATTTTCTGGCTATGCCACTGGCACTAATGAGCAAAACAGTGGGATAATAGAGGGCACTTAAATGGCTGCAAGTCATCATATTACAAGAGATAAATCAGAAATTTAAATGCTTCATAGATACAGTGTGAAAATTCACGAGATTATTAATCACTTTAACAAGTGGTGAAGTGTGTATATACCTCTTGAATCATAATTCTTTCAAATGAAAAGCATTTCCTTACAAGCTTTTTCACATTAGCTAAGAATTTGGATAATAATCGGCTTAACACCGTAAAATAAGGTTTTAAAATGCAACATTTCTTCATACATTCTTTTCAATTTGCTATCTATGTCAAGCCTAGGAAGAACTCCCAGCCACACAAGTCAATATGATAACTGGTGACAGTTTGGTAATTGTCATGTTTCATAACTTCAAGGCTACCAGAGAGAGAGTTTACAGCAGGCTAGCATAAAATTATGAGATGCAGTATTAATTTATCAAGCTTAATCTCAACAAGAAAAGACCTCTTTCATGTATCAATTTCACTTCTGAATGCATAAAACTGCAATAAAAAAATGAAAATACCAATATGTAAAATTTACTATATTCATAACAATCTAGATGACAGAGTAGTAAGAAGTTGTGCATATTTCACTGCCATTTATGTACTCCTTCGTTAACTCTAGTAGAAATATATGCCTACAAATAAATTAATCTAATTTAATGATTAGTAAACAAGCAATTTTCAGAAAATAAGGTAGGCTACGCGACACAGTAAGGGAAAGGAATAATATCACATTTAATTCAAAACCTACTTGTCAGAGAACAAAACACCTTCAGTTAAACATTGTTAATATGCTCCAGCTGGGTCACTAGATGTAAAATAATAATAATAATAATAATAATAATAATAAAAATAATAATAAATTTAATAAAATCTGGACTTCACCATCTTAAATTTTCATGAAACTATGAACATGTGTCCATACTAGAAAGTGAATCACGTTCAGTAAATTTTTTTTAAATGTTCAAACTTTGAATTCTAAGTTATAGCTGCTCCAAAATTTAAAAAGTTGTTAAAAACTTGCAAGTATATCCCTTTTAAACACCTCATAGCTCAAGTTCAAACAGTCCCAGATATATGTGGTTGAAGTCTCATTTTAAAGCTTATTCAGTAAGCTTTAAATCTCATATGCAACATTCATGATCTGGTAAAAAGGAAACTAACCATTTAAGAAAATTTATTTTGAGTTTATGAAAAACAGTAATCCCTACGTGCTTGAATAAAAAAACGGATTCATTTATTTATCCATGTGCTTTAAGTAAACTGCACAAATTTCAAGTGGAGGTCTAAGTGGGAGCATACTTTACTTAAATTTCAAAGATAAAAGAAACAGATTAAGTGTGGCGTACTTCTCCATAAATTGGTTGGATATGTAGTAAGTTAAGTGGTAATAAATAAATAAAAAATGTGATGTGATTAGTTTGTAACTTTAATCAGGCATACATTAGCACACTGCTGGGGTAAATTACAAGTCTCTATGAACATGTTCCACTTTGCCTAGCTTGTGTAACACAAGCCTTAGCCTACTCCCAGTCCCAATGGGCCTAATGAATAAAACATGCTTAAGAGCAGTAGCATGGGAGCAAATGGCAGGAGTTAAGGATTTCCTTTTTTTATTTTTTTATTATCATTTTCTAATATGAATAAACTCTACCTTTTACTTTGACCTAGGATTACCACATGAACAATTTGAAAAATGAGGACACTTTTGTCGACTAAAGTAATATAGCCTACTCTAAATAATAAAATAAGACACGTTCACTTATTTTTAAGACAGAATGCAAGGCAGGTAAAATTAGCCAGCTTAAATACAAGGTTATAAATGCCAATCGTGTTAAAAATATTCTAATTCTTACTGTTTCAGCACAAAGTTGGTAGACTAAAAGGATCAAGAATGATCTAGTAATTCTAGTAATTATTTAGGAAGAAAAATAAAGGTTCTGGTTAAAGAGAAAGACAATTCATCTCCTGATCTAAAGCCAGAGAAAAGCTGGGCAATTCCATGGTCACGGATTAACATTCACAGAGAAAAGTCACTGTACTGGCAGCCATTACACCAACAATATTAAACACAGAAGAAATTGGCATATGCAGATCAACACATAAAGAACTAAAGTATTTACAAATAAACTTAGAGTTCTCTAACATTTATATGCACAGATATATTTAACTTTATAGCACTTTGTCACAGACTAACTTATTTTGGACATAGGTTTCATTTGTAGGAACAAAACCGAAAATTTCTGTGATTTGATATACATTAGGCAGATGTGTTTTATTTGTTTTGAAGTAGGTAGGTATATAGCAGCTTATGATATGGTTCTTTAAAATATGAACCATCAGTTTAATGGTAATAAAAAATGAAATACTAGTGTCACGGACTAACATGAAAAGCTGTCACGGACTAACTTCTGGATGTAAATCAGAAAATCACATTTACAAAATAACAAAGAAGTGGAAAGCTTAGTACATGATTTGAAACTTTTGTCTAATAATCTCAAACGCGTTTTCATTGATTCTAAGTATGTTAGTTCGTGTTGAAGACGTGGTTTTGGGCTCTTCAGTCAGTGCATGGAAAATGCTTTTGAAAAGCGAGTAGGCCTAGTCTTCATCTTTTACAGCTCTGAAACTATTTTGGCCTTCTTTCAGCTGTTTAAGTCAACCATTTGAAAACAACTTTATTTTTTAACCATTTCATCAGTGTCTTGACTAATGCTAGACAAAATATTGATTCTGAAATCATCAATTATGAGGTTGTTGAATACAAATGTTGCATCGCTGAACATATCACGATATTTTTTGGTTCTTTCAGCAGATGTCTTCCCCATTTTCATAATATAAGTCTAAAAGAAGAAAGAAAATGTGTTAACTTTTCAGAAAAGTTTGTTTTATTGAATACCGTAACTATTTTGATCTCAATAATTATAAATTTAAATTTTGGTTCTTGAAAATTAAATATCATTCATATAAAAATAGGTTAGGCACACAAAACATTTAATTATTCTTTATTTTTCTCCACTACCCTTCACATTTTATTACAAATATTCTAATATCTGTGAAATATATCATTTTGAGACTCTGTGACTGTTAGTCTGTGACCATTATTTGTGGAGAAAAAACATTCAATTTCAGTAACCAAGTGAAGGTGTACTGCTCCATACTAGTACACAGAGAATATAAAATATAATTACAATACATGCATTATTCATTGTTTTAGGCAAACTTTTACATCTTTTATGTCACGGACTAACAGTTTCTGTGTATTATTGGACTTCCTTCCATATATTATTTATCTAATTTGACTTCTGCAATTCAATGAAGTAATGTTTTCCCTCCATAATAAGTCATCTTTTGTTTTATGATGAAAAAGAATCCTTGGAAAGCACTGCTGCCGTATCTGCTGGACTAAATTGTGAATGTCCATGTTCATTGTAAATTTGGTGTTTTCTATCATTTATCTAATAGATTATATTTTAAGTCCCAATTTAAAAGACAAATCCATGAAATATTTATATTTTCTGAAACTTTAATTCTTTGACTTAAAGAAATAATTTACAATATTTGTAACATTTTATTTTTTTCAATCTGTGTCAATGTTATCATGGAATTGCCCTAATGCTACTGATGCTGGCTTTGCTCTACTCTGCAGTATTGCATTGAATGTAATGCAGTGAAGTTCAGTGTAGGTTGGTGTAGTGCAGTCCCTAGTTAGGCCTATTTATTATTTTGCCTTGTATTTAGTCACAATTATAGATCAGTGTAAAGTATGTTTACTATTGCGCAGCATTCCCGAAACGATTCCAGGGTCAATATGACTCCCAAAACACTTTTGAAATAAATACCACCGCTGGTTTAAAACTATAATATTGAAAATTTATCAGAGTCAACCGTATCCAATAATATTTTATTAATTTCTATATTTTCAACACATTAAAATGTGTTCAATGTTTTTCCACTGAGTAGGCTAGTTACCATTGGGGTCAATATGACCCAATTCAAAAATAGCTTCTTTTTTCCCCTTCTTCTTTGAATGTAACATTATTTAAAAATACTTACTATACATAGCTGTCCTGTTTTCAAGGTAAAAATATGTTGATACATAAGTTTATAATAAAACAATTGCTATACTACCAATAACTTATATCACATATAAATTACTTGGGGTCTTTATGACCCCAGAGGTACTCAATGTAATAGATAGCTTGGTAAGCTAGTAAGAAGGTTCAGTGTAAAAAAATTATAATTAACTTATACCATATACAATCCGATAGTTCTCCAGTTTTTCAGATAAAAATACATGTTCTTTCATCAATTTATAAATACAATTGCATTACTATCGATATATCTCATTTAAATTACATGGGGTCTTTATGACCCCAGTACTCAGTGTAACAAAAGTAACCTGGTAGTAGGAAGGTTGGCAGTTAATACCCATGTGTTTTTGTATTAACACAAAAAATTGGGAATATCTACAGTAAGTTATGCATTCTATGAAATAAAGCATTGATATTTAACATCGAAGAAAATATAGACAGGCATAAACATAAATAATACGGCAATAAATGAAATGGAAATGTTCATAAATCCAACCTCCTCCCCCTTTCAATGAACTGCTAAAAACTGATGGAGGAAGGTCCATGATGGTGTTATATATTGAATTATTAGACATCTCTGCCTGCAACACAGGGTCGCTCATAATCTATATAAATGATAATCTACTAGTTATTTCAATATTTGTCCAAAGTGACAAGCCCCAAGTTTGGATATCCTACAAAATCAGAAGATGCCCGATATTTACATCCAAACTCTGTCCACTTTGCCGTAAACTTCCGGTTTTTCAGTCTTCTCAGCGCAAAAAGATCCACATTACCAATTGCATAAAGCACGATTAAAATGAGTAAATGCTGTACTTACGTAACGGTTGTCAAGATACTCATTATAAAGTTAGTACACTACTTCATTCACACAAACAAGAAAAATGTTTACCTGAAACCTGAACCACTTCCATCATAAACACACAAAGCTAAACAAAATGGCGAAGAATAATTGGTCAACGGATGAAGGGTGACGGAGAGGGCAGAAAGCATAGGGTACAGCTGTTCACTCCTTTCAGCTTTCCTCCAGATGCTATATATTCCAATTTTGGCAATAATCCGAAACTTCACTAATAACTTTTCATTCTGTAAAAAGTCAAATATTTATTGACCGTTTACCGTTGCAGCACGTATTTTGCACTTCCAGTAACACCCCCAGATGTCACTCGCCGCTCTCACCGCCATGAAAACAGGGCTGCCAACATCACGAGCAATTTATCACTAGATCAGATCATTGACATACAAATGAGTGGCTTGCTGTGTTTGGAATAACTATTGTGGCTATCGGTGAATAAAAGAACGAAAGGAACTATGTGCAGGGAATAAATGAAAAGCCAGACAAAGCTTGTTAAATGGAGGACTTTTATATATATAAAAAAAGTGTATCAAAACATCGCATTGCTTTCTACTTGCGAAAACCTGCGTAAATGTGTTCCCTTCTATTTAAATGATACGTAACTTATTTAACAATGCAGACAAAATGACCATAAAGTGTGTAAACGTTATCTAATCAGCCGAGTGTGGTACTGTTCTGCAGTGCCCCATTTTCGTGCCAATGAACCATGCTGTAGGTAGAAATTATGCAAGATCTCGGTAAATAAAGACGATATTGAATTGAAAATAAAATAAAAACGATTGGCAAATAGAAGATAGTCAAGATTAGGGTTACTACGTGTAGACAAGCGTTGCTCGCTAGTACATCGCAACGACGCGCCGGACTAACTGGCTAGACCGGCTAGACAAAATCAATTGATTTATTTAAACTTTTTCATCATACTGGCAGAAGTGGTACAATGGACAACTCGCCGGCGAACAAAAACCCACAGATCAAACTAAAATTGCTAAGATTGGTTATTCTCAACGTTTTACTAAATAAATAAAACCCAATTATCAGTATGTATTTTGCGAAATAGACTTTGGTTATAATTGAAATGTCTTAACACGTTCGGCCTCCTGCGTTAATGTTAACTGTCCTTTCTCAGTGTTTTAACCCAAATGATAAAATGCCTAGAAAAAATTTTAATACAATACCGGTAATCAGAAAATATATATATATAATTTTATAAAATATATTTTTTTTATACTGTACGCACATTGCAGAATATCCTTTATCACTGTTGCCGTCATCGCTTTAACAAATTATAACATAACTATATAGCAACTTTCGGCTATCTGTAATAGATGAATTACTTTTTGTGAATATTGGGCCTTATCCCGTTTTTGCTGTAGGTTACCGGTGTCTTCAACTTGTACATCAGCTCACGTGTGGGAAATGTCGCACTGTCTGCCCTAGTTGTAGAATACCGGTACATCGTTTTCACCCTACTATTCAAGACAGAAGATCACGTGTAGCGAGTTCTCCCCCATATTAAGAGGGAGGATAATGAAGAGCAGCGTTTCTTTGCATCTGTATCTTCAGAACTGGCGTTTATTAAGTCAGAAGCGTTAGTGACTGTGTACAAGATAATAATGTCGGGTCAAAGTGAAAAGAACAAAAATGGGCCTCAATAAATTAATAAAACAAATTATATAGCTAGTATGTAGCAGTAGTATGGATACTGAGTGAGGTGGCCCAGATGGTAACGTCACGGACACACATTAGAGAAGTCGAGGGTTCAAATCCCTTGCGCGGCCAATCTGATTGTGGATATTTTCGGGTTTCCCCACACGCAAAGATGATTCCTTAAAATAGTGGATTTCACGTAACATCTATCTTGAACGTTCCCAGTATGTCGTCTGTACATGTGTTGCCTCAGGCTTGCGTTGTGCTGATCACATGCCGGGAAGTCCTTCCATGCCCTGCCTCAATGTAGGTTAAGCGACCCAAAGATTTTCCCCTCTCCTACTTAAGTCTCAGAGAGAGAGGGAGGGAGAGAGAGACAGAGAGAGAGAAAATGGGGGAACAGAAGGCAGAAAATAATAATAATAATAATAATAATAATAATAATAATAATAATAATAATAACACTCAAATAATTCAAGGGACTGCGGAGATTTCCTTAAAGGAATAGTGAAATATCCTTTACACGAAAACGATCTCATATTAGTCTATCATAGGTACCGTACTATGTCGGCCTAGACGAAAATTGGGTTTTCACTGGCTTCTATCGGGGGGTCGACCCCAGCCCAGTGTGATGGGATTATTGTATCCCATGTATGTGGGTTTACAGGCATGTAAATAACTCTTGCAGACCTTAATTCCGGCATATTAGCGACGGTTACGGTCATTAAATAACTACAGCAAACAAAGGTACCGGTTTTTAATTTAGTAGCTGATATTTTAATGTTTTAAACAATTTCTTTTTATTGCAGCGCTCTCCATAAAATATACGATCTTTTCTTTACTGATGCCTTCTTCGGTTTGAAATCTACGGTATGTGAATACTGATTAAGATTTGCAGAATATCTAAAGCGAAAACGTAAGTAATCCGCAAGTTTCCATTAAAGAAGAGAGCGAGCACCCATAATAGCTCAATCTGCCACGCCCGAAGTGAACTGTTCAATAAATAAAAAGTAATCACTAAACTTTTTTATTTTCATAACTCGCTGTTAAATCGAACGCGCAGACGCGAGTCTATTATTGTTATTGCCGATATCTGTTCTAAATCATTGAATGAATCTATTATTCCAGAAAGTTACTATCCAGGGTTCCCAAGCTCATGATAGGAAATTTTCTTCATGTGAAGGAAATATTTCTCTCCCAGAACTATAAACAGTAATACTACAGTATAGAAAATGAAAATTACTAATCACTTAATTACAATACAAATAAAAGATACTTACTTAGGTCTACCTCGATCTAAGTCGCTTATTAACTTATAAAATCTTTTATTAACGTCTATTTACATTATTATAATTAATACTCATTAATCGTTAATATCCCCTGCTCGTGAAAATACTGTTCTCTGCCAGACCTTTCTTTCTTTCATAATCGTAGTTTTACCTCTCCCTTTTAGGATTTAAGCGACCCAAGCCGCCCGGGCCTTACAGGGCCGCGACCTGTCGGGAGAGGGATTATCTTTGGATCACATACATACTTTTTTGACCAGACAAGGACATGGAGGGCCTCCCCGGATGAGTGATCAGCCCAAAGCCGGGGTCACCTCCGAGACAACACGAACACATAGGACGAGACACACCATTCACACACACACTCTCAGAACAAGGCGAGGATGGGGATGAAGATGATAATGACGGCCAGATGATATCCAGGGACCACAACTTTTATTTGAAACATTTTTTCGAAAAAGATTTTCTGTAAGGGCCTAAAGTTACCTGACATTTGTCTCACAGGTGAGGGAAAACCCCGGAAAAAACCTCACCTAGGTAACCAGGAATCGAACCCGGGCCCGCTGCGTGAAAGGATCGGACGCATCCCTGAGCCACAGCGATGGACCTCTGCCAGACCTAATTTGCAATATACTGTACATAGACAAAACTCTTAAATAACATTAAGTGTGTCATTTAACTTCCCATTCCTCGTCAATATGCTTAATTCGAACCCTGATCCTAACTACAGATCTTAATTTCTTATAGGTTGATACTAATTACGGGAAATTGCTTATGAGTGAACACCATGGAGTCATAGTTGCTAGATAGATCGATTAATTTTTTTTTTTTTTTTATCCTATAGGCCTATCAGAATTACAGACAGACACTACTACGATTAATATTAGTTTTATAGTGTGAAATAGGAACGAGTATGTAACACAAAGGGACAAAATGAACAAGTGGAAATCTATAATTTGATGCTCTTTAAGAAAGGGGGAATGGGAACAGGTTTTGGGCTCAGAAGACAACCGATGGTCTTGAATCCCTCACAGAGATTACTCGTATATCCGATCGCTGGCCCTTTTTATTTTAATTTTAGAACACACAGCTACTGGAAGCTACCACCTGCTGAATCTAGCAACCATGGACCAGTTTCTTCAAAATAGGTTTCGCATGGCCCTGGCGGAATCTACTGGTAGGACAACTTTACCTCAGAATGGGAAAAAGAACGATGACGAAATGAGTTCCCCGGTTCAATAAACCTGAAAGTTATCCTTAGACGGGGGAATTCCTGGTTGAAAATACTATATCAAGGTAATCAGATATGAACCACCGCTGACTGTACGTCTGGACCATGAGCCGCTATCGCTGCCACTGCGCAACCGACGTGAATCAATAGCAACTTGCAATTATTATACAGAATCCCCCCCCCCAAAAAAATTGTTTGGTGTTTGATCGGATTTTGGCTATATTTGGTCCGCTAATTCCAAATATGTAAATAGTTTTTCTCTGCCAGCTCTACTTTTGAAACATGGTTCTGCGAAACTATAATCTCTTCTAAAAACTACTATTCGCTTTTTTTAAAAATGACTCTTAACCCGAAAATTTTTCTTTATCTTTGTGTAAATTTACCTTCCTACTAGGCTATAAAACCCGGCCGCGGTCGATGGGTTTTTCAGGACGTAAAAATCCTGGGCACGGAGTCCTCCGGGAGGGACTTTAAGCTGGGGAGGGGGGCGTGTCGTAGATTTACGGCACGTAAAAGAACTCCAAGCCTAAATTAGAGCCTCTGGACAAAATTTATCGGCCCTTTCACGTCCAAGAAAAACCTAAGTTTCTAAGGGGGGCTGAGAGGCGATGGGCTTACCACCTGTCCCTCTGCCCTCTCTCGGAAAATAAGCGTAACAAAATTCATATAGGTAACAGAAACCTCCACTTGGAGGCCCTTTCGCCCCAACACAGGGGCTATAGGGTTCCAGATAGACAGATAGACAGACAGAGACTAGGCTATAAGCTTTCCTGCATCAGCTAATTAACACTTTGCCGTGCGAGAAAAATATTTAGTACCGTTTCCTTCTTTTCGCAAGAAAACAATCTCGTGTTCTATCATTATGTTAAAGATGACAAATGGGTCTTCGTAAATACTGCTCAGATCATTCGCGTCTGTCTATTGACAGCTGAGAGGAGTTTAAAACGAGTCCTTTTGCAAATATGGCTCAGTGCCAATTGCTAACACAATCAAATGGAAAGAATAGTGTGATAACATAGCGTTTGTCTTAACAATACACATCAATGATTACTTTCTGCGTATTTAAAGATGGTCAACTTTCTCCTTGGTCAGTAAAGTTGCTATACAAAGTACCCTTTCTTCTTATGCTTCTGGGATAAGAGAGCCAAACGAGACCACTGGTTGAGAAGAGAACATGGTTGTCGGAATAATAATGTTATTTGTGAACCCTTAGTCGAGCGAAACAAAATCTTGCTTGACAAAACAGCTTGTGAAGGCTCTTGAGCATGTCTTGCGTATATTGGACGAAAATTTCCTGGGATAAGTAGCCTACAAAAAGATGAACTATTTGATGGTATTCATATAAGACAGCTCATAAATCACTTTGATATCATAGAGTGCATGAATGAAGCTGAGAGAAGTGTTTGGATATCATTAAATGATGACAAATTTTGTCCTGGTTGTCAGAAACTTTCTGAACAACATAAAGCTGAGAATTAGGTTGAGCTCAACTCTTTCAGAGACTTTGCTGTAATATGAGCATCAAGGTACATTACTTCATAGTCATTTTTACCTATATCCTGATAACTTGGGTGATATTAGAGAAAAGCAAAGTGAAAGATATCACCAAGATTAAAACAATGGAGGACCGGTACATGGAAGATGGGAGGTGCATATGATGGCAGATAATTGCTGGAACTTGCAAAGAGACTGTCTCAACACGTCCCTCGCATAATTATATTATAAATATTAGTTCCTACATGCTATGTAGTGTTACTATAAAGTTAGTGTGTTGCTTTCTATTTCCCTCACATGCTTCAGAAACTAAAAATAGGATCTACTTTTTGTTTTATAATGTTCACCATAAGTCTATCTTAACATGGGATGGTATAAATAATGCCACTACCACACCTAAGAAAATTGAGGTGATAGGGAAAAACATATGCATATTAGGCATTAGCGACCCATTATACCCAAGAATATGTCTAACTTTTAAGGCACCAATATGGCTGTTGGGTTGTATTATTACATATTAATTATCATATTGCTGCAGTACAATACTCTAGATCGAGTACACGCTGATTTTATCTCATTCAAAATGTATTAATATTATTATACTCGTTCATAATAATTAGACTATTACTAGTTGTCTGGTTCTAAAAATATGTGACGCATTCACAAAAAATTCTCTACACTCAGCAGATACACTTCAGTTTTCTCATTTCACATTTCGATACTACAATGCAGTGTTATAATTTCACATTTCGATACTGTATATGGCCACATTGCGAGAGTGCACATTCACTCTCTCGGCCTTATATAAAACCACTAGTAACTAAATTTTTTAATCCATCCTATCAACGTGCACTAACATAAAATACTATTTTTATTTCCCAGGATAAAAGGCTGAAACTTAATCAAATATAGTTAGATACAATATTACAACAGAAAACAACTAAATTACAAAAAGCTTTAGACCTCAAGAGGAAACATCAACAGAAAATTTCGGTAAGATTTCCTGAAAATATGTAACTTCGGTGAGATTCACACAGGATGTTTAGGACTGGTTATACTACTCTTAGGGGAGGACGTTTAGGACGGAGTAACCAGGGTTCTTAAAATACTAACATCTTCCTCCCCCATTTTTTTTTCAGACTTGGCAACGGGGAAACATCAATAGTGCGCATCTGAGCAGCCCAATAAATTAAGGATAATATGTTTTCAAAGAGACTTCTGTGAAATTAGTAACATTTAATTATAATTGTATTCAAAGTTTTACTAAAGATCGAAAGTTTATAGTGCAATTACCAATACACGAGTTCCTGCTTCAAATAATGTTTTGTTCTTATTTTCGTTGATCGATAAAATGATAAGCCTTGCATCAAAGTTTTAAGTATCTTTATGCAAATTTTTGCTATCGATTTCCTTACGAGTCGCAAACAAATTGTTGTATACAGAATGTTTACTGTTACGAGGTATTTCAGAGCAAGAAGGATTTCTCTCTTATGTTCCTATGAATAATTTGAAATTAATTATTGTGTCCGACTTTGGCGCTGTATAGATCCTATTAAAATAACTAAAGTATGGAGGAATCTTTTTATTGACAGCTGTCTACAGATGTAGGGGATTAAATGGTCCAGCATATAATAATATTTATAAAACTAAACAAGTACTTTCTTAGCGTACCGTATAATATTTGCCTTGGTAAACTTTCTGGATTTCAAATTGAGCTACTTGATAGAGAAGTAGCGGCTCCGGTCATAAAAAACCAATGATTAACGGCTGTGGGTATCGGCATGCTGACCACATTCCCCCAATTCTACCATCTGCCTATGGTAGATGAAGCAGCGATTGGGTGGTAGACCAAATCCCTCCAGGGATGTAGCGCCACGGAGTTTAGTTTAGTTTTTTAAACTTTCTGGATGGTCATTCCACGGGTGGTATTCCCGTAACTTCAGCAAAATGCATATATAATTAAGATATTTTTAATAATTTGAGCTTCAATCATTATTTTACTAGCTAACTAAGTTACATAAAAACTGAATGCTTCACACAGCTAATTTAAGGGGATCTATTATTATCTCTTATTGCTTAGTATGTAGCCTACTTAAAGTTTCACGTCCAAATATGAAAAGAATTTGACGCAATAAGTAAATTGAATACTTACATATTATGCAAAATTAATCTGGAGGAAATTAAGTTTAAGCTTACTAATGGTGACCACAATCATGTGCACGTTCATTTACGGCCCAGATCAAGCACCGGTACCTTTAAATCGCCGATAGGCGTAAATGGATAATGGAATACAGTCATAGGACCTATAAACATAAAAAAACTAAACTAAGAAAAAAAAATTTGATTTTAAAAGTTATTCATGATACAAGTTTAAAGTCTCTCTCACTCAGGTATTTACGTGTCTTAAATGTAAGAGTTAAAAAAAGGAGTATATCTCACACTTATATAGTATATCTCACTTAAAAATCATACACGAGCATATATAATGAAATAGAAAGGTTATAAGGTAATGATTTCATGTAAGTTCGAATTTACGTTATAATATAAGGTAACGACTCCATGGACATCTGAAGCTGAAATCGTCAAATTAAATTATTTTTCGGTGCATGAAATGAATAACAGTGCTTGATTTCTATAGACATTGGAGTTTTAAAGGAGCGCCTTAGGCAGTGGCGGATTTAGAGAGGGTACATGCCCCCCCCCCCCCGACGAGATAACTAATTAGTACAGATAATATTTAGTCAGATCGTGATTGGGGAACTAGATGGCTAGAATTGAACGCAAGACTTTAAAAACCGTAACTTTTAATTAAATTTAAGAGGATACTTCGACTTAAAATGGTTTTGATATCCTCTACCCTGCAATGTATCTTATATTATAACAATATGATTTATTCTTCTTTCCTACTCCCTGCAGTATTTCATTAAGTTTCATTTATTGCAATATATGTCTCCTTGTGAAGGAAAGGCCTAACTGATTTTAAACCTATATTTTTTAGATAAAGAACACCTGCTAGGCTTGCATAGCTAATATAATAACTTGTTGCCCTGCAGAAAAATGTCTGAATTCGCTCCTGACCTTAAGAACAAAAAAATACGTTTACTTATTTTAGTAAATAAGTAAACAGTAAATTTATTTTACCTATATATTAGTAGTCTACTTTTCTTGTCCATCTTTGAAATAACTGAGTGTATTTTTGGATAGAAATTTAATCCTAAGTGGAATTTTGGAAGCGGTACATGCACACAGTCATGTGATCCGTAGAACCACTATCGAAAAATATTACAGAAACAAAGCATACGTTATTCAGCACGATTTAGGCTATATGAAAATTTTACGTACTGTATTAAATACAGAAGTACTCTTTTCTATGCTCTTCGAAAAATAATCTCTCTTCAAATCATCAATAAGGTACCGGTATTGATAATATATTTTATTCTTCACAAGTATACGACTTTCCATTCTACGTTAGTCACTCCTTGTTCACTTAAAATCTGTTGATATTATTTCAAGCACACTTCACAGACATAAGTAACTTACTTGTAGCTAAAAGACATCTTATTTCTTTCTTCAATTTATTTTAACTTTTGGTTTACACAGAAGTGGTTAATATGGGACACTTATTAATAATATTGTTTAATTTCTAAAATTAATTCAGTAAATACTTTCGCTGATTTAAAAGTGAGGCAAAACACTGAATTTATAGGCTTCCCATAATTTCGAATAGAAGAGGAATGTTACCATAGACAAGTCGTTTTATGATTTTAAAACATGAAATTCATTTTAACGATCATATTTGCGAATCAAGACTAACTTATAGTAAAACTTTGAATAAAACCCGCACTATTTTGATTCGGCAGTAAAATCTTGCTAACTTTAGTTCATGCTATAGGCCTGTTCAAAATTAAAACTACAAAGTATCTCTTATTTCAATATCATGAAAATACGATGCATTTTGACAATATTGGTAAAATATGCAACTTTAGGCTATACAAAGTGAAACCACGAATCTTGTATTTTTTTCTTTCATGTTTTGAACTTTTTAACAATAGCATGCAGAAATATGATTTTTCATAAATTTCCGGATCCCTATTAATGACTTAATATTATCCTGTCGGCCTCTGAGGTGGAGAGGTAGTGTGCTCGCCTCTGGATCCGACAGTCACGGGTTCAAACACCAGATGGCTTTTTCAGGTCATGAAAACCCTGAGTGGGGATTCTTGCTATAGATTTACGACACGTTCAAGAACTCCAAGCTCAAATTAGAGCATCTGAACGAAATTTCTCGGCCCTTTCACGTCCAAGTACTACCTTAGTTTCGTAGGCCTATTAAGACAGTGTGCTCACCATCTGTCATTTTGTCACTAGAGGGGTGCGAAAGGATACGCATTAATCCCTTATTTAGGATCTGCATCCCTTCCCGAACCCTCATTGGTCAAAGAAATTTTCAGACAGTGAAATGAATATATTCATTCATACTCATATTTTGTCGGTATTCTTGAAGATTATAAATTGGCATTTCAGGAAGTTCATAATAATATAATAATAATATAATCTTTATTGTTCATTGAGGTTCTACATAGTAGAGTTCCTATTGAACATTGTCATAAATTTCCAAACAATATGCTTCGCTTCAGGGAAGTTACAAATAGTTGTTTGGAGAGATTAAACTTGCTACAGTTTCTATCGTATCGTAACAACAGCTAAGAGTGCCCATATATTTTCTTTCCTATGCCGTATGAATACGTGCTTACACAACAGGATGAGTTATGAACATCTAAGTAATTAATACTATTTTCTATACAGAAAGACATTGCCAAGGCTTTGGATGTGAAGGAAATTACCAATAAGTTTGATGACGTCCGTGGTAACTGATGCATAGCTTTCATTGCATTAGAAAATCCGATATGGGCTGTTCAGTTTACTTGGTTTTGATATGTGAAGAGGAGAGAGAAAGAGAGAGAAAGAGAAAGAAAGAGAGGAGAGAGAGACCTCACGAGTATAAGATGTTTACAAATATTTAGTAAGTTTTAATAATCAAAGCCTAAATTATTTGTAGAGTTCCCCTCCAAACCCCCTCCCCACTTCAACGATTGTGGCTATGACACTACTTTGTCCTCTAAGGGAAAATAAAAGTAACTAAATTAGTATCCGGCAAACGAAACCTCCATCAGGAGGCCTATGCTTCATGCATGGAGTGCACAGGATACGATTCGATTATTATTCTGCTTAGTTAATGGAAACATATTCGGTTTTACTCCACTGGAGAAACATACATAGTAGCCTATCCACGGGAAAATATGTAACAAGCAGTGAATTAAACCTGGGTCGTCCGACTTATGTTCTGATCCTGTAACTTACCAGTGAGCTACATCTATTGCGCTCTGGCAAATTCTTCATTTCGCTAGCTTTCTGCGCCCAAGATTGCGGGTTCGATCCCGGCCCAGGTAAATGGCACTTTCTGTGTGCATAATAAGTTTGTCATGTCCATAGATTTACAGGCACATAAAATATATCCTGCGGGATAAAATTCCAGCATGCCGGCGTCTATCACAGGCCTAGTTTGCAGTGTACCCCCGTCGTTAAATAACCATAACTACGTTCCATACTTTTTCTTAAGGAACTGAAAGAGTAAAGATGAACTTTTCATCAAGCGCATAATGTCTGTATGATGTTGATTTCATTCTTGAGTGAAGAGGAAGTCAAGCTGCATTACCTCACATTTCGACTACATGCCGGCCATATCCGGCAGGGTTTTAATAACAGACCCGTGCAGGAACAGGAGGACGAGAGTCAGTAAGCGTTAATAAGGCAGGTGGCTCTGCTATGGCAGGCGTTTTAATTTTTTATTCCACTGAATTTTGTATCCCCTGGCTATTGCACCGGTCTGTCCATGCATAAATTTAACCCGCTTCTTGGTATCGAGAATTGAGTCAGCTTGATTGTCTTTTATTACACATCCATCGCAACAGAAATTATCAGAAAACTTAATAAATATATAAATAATATTTAAAATAAACTTGTCACTAGTTTTTTCTTAATTATTTCACTTTCCATCTGGTGACCTTAACCACTTCTCTTCCAGTAACCAGAGGTGGATATAAAACATTCGCATTAACTTAATTTTTCAGTGGATTAAATACAGGAAAACTTAAAGAAAATGTAATAACAGCTACATAAAGTTAAATTGTATAAATACAATAACAGGAAGTGTTTGTCTGTATGTTCGTTTATGTGTGATACCCAGGCAAATCTACGGCATGCAGAGACCTGAAATTGTTAACACATATTGACTAAGTACTTCCAATGGGGATCGTCGTTATGCTGTTTTCTCCAGTCTCCATTTTCATCTATCTTAGGCCCAAATACTTTCCTAAGCACCCTGTTTTCTAACACACTCAGATTATGTTCTTCCCGAAGAGGAAGCGATCATCTCTCACAACCATATAATCGGCAGGATAATTGTCTTAAACATTTTTATTTCTTGATTTCTGGACAGAAGACAAGAAGATAAAAAACAAAATATGGTCTATTTGTAAAGAAATTTATAACTCTTTTGAATTTATAGAAAAAGAAAATAATGAACTAATATTGGAAACTCATTTGCTATGATAAGGAATTGCAAACTTAGGATAAATGGGAGGAAACGAGGCTCATAAGTAATGTTTTGAGCAATACTTTTTTTTAATTCAGCCGTATTTATAGCCTACTCCTTTTGGCTTCGAGGCCGTATCAGGAGTTCAGGATCTGTGTGTATACAGTAGGCAATCAAACTATTGATTGTCAATTATTTTCTGTTGGTGTATTTATGGAATAAATTTCAACTGCTATTAATTTAAATGGATATGCTAGCCTACAGGATGAAACAGTGAGGATAATTCACGGCATTTAAATATCAAATTCGGCATTTGCCTTTACGACTGGGGAAACCATGAAATAACCCATGTCAAATTTGCCGGCCACGGAATTTGAACCGGGGACCTCCCGAATGCGAGTCCAAGAAGTTAATAATATCTCGGCCACCTCGCTCGGTGATACTAAATATTGTGTTGGCTTACGTTAATGTTTTGTCAAAAACATTTAAATTGCCGGTATCTAGTTTAAGAACAAAATTTTTATTGCCGAAATAGTTATGTTACTTTGAATTGTGAATTATTAATAGGTACACGATAGTAGTAGTAGGAATAATAGTATCTGTAGTGATTAAATCGAAGGAAATGGATAATTATTTATTTGTGCTGGGAAGAGAACGGTATTTGCATCTGGTGATAATCCTGAATAATCGCTATAACGTACTATAATAGAACCCTTTTCTTTACCCCAGCCTGTAAAATTGAACTTTACATACACGGAGAAAGTTATGTTAAACATTGTTTAGTAGAACAAAATAACAAGGTTTTTTTTTTTTAAAGTAATGGTAATTTAAAAATTGTGTTAAGCTACGGCTTAGTAAGAGAGGTGTCATTTTATATAGGCCTACTGTAAAATTTAATCTACAGGGTTACCAAACAAAGAGTGTTATTTCAACATTTAAAAACGAGTTAGCATTTCTTAGCAACTGATGCATGTAATATTAACATTTAAAAACGAGTAGCGCCTCTTTGTAACAGAAACGCGCTATTTGGACGTAATAAAGAGCGAGAATCTCCTAGTAGCAGATTAGCATTATTTTGAAAAGTGATCTAACTTTTTTTTAGCAACAGAAAGGCGATATTTTAATTTGTAAAAAAAAGGGGCGAGCTTTACTTAGCAACAGAGTTCTTTTAATGCTACAGTAGCAATAGAAGTGCGTTATTTTATCTTTTTTTAATGCTATTGTAATCTGTTAACGAACTGAAAGCTGGACTACAATAATTTTCTATAGGCTAGGTGACCGACTTACACTATAGGGCCTATATAGTATAGGCGAGAGCAAAAGATTGGTACCAAGATTGGTATCGTTTCGCTGAATCAAAATGTAAGACGACCTAGGGGCAATTACATGGTCAAAAGTATGGTTTGACATTGTATAACACGTTTATTGCTGAGCACTCCGAATATATAAATTACAATCTCAAACATTTTAAGAGGAAATAAGAAAAAATAATATATAATATTAATAGCACAACTTTAATTTTGTTTTGTCTTTCAATGTTTAAACCCAATTTATTCTAAATTTGTCTTCTTCTGTTTTTTGTAATTTCTATATAAACCAGGATTAATGATGCAAAATAATTTTATATACATTGCACTCATACATTTATAATTTTCGATTGTAGTATACTGTGCATTGATACATAAATAGATTTATATTTAATCTATTATACCCCCTAACACGAGCTTTGCTCACCTAGGGGCATAGGCCTACCTTACAGTTTAAATACTAAATTAGAAATAGTATTTTCTGTTGGTTTACTTGTACTAAAATGTGAGATAATGAAACTTAATAATGTACGTAACAATAAACAACAAACTTACTGTAGCTCAAGACACTAGACATCTAAAGGTACGCCCTCTGCTTGCTTGTAATATGCATGAATAACGTCCTGTTATCATACGAGGAAGTACACCGTTTTATGTAAAGAAAACTACCGGATTGATAAATCGAAGCGAAGAGCACATTAAACTGACAAGTAAATATATCGGCCTAATACAATTGGGAATAGGAAGTAAAAGAATTGTGAAATACACGAAAAGGAATGTTTGCAGTCTATTGTTGCATAGTCAAGTCAAGGTATTGTATCTAGGCTCTAAAAAAAGGGTCACGTTTTACGTGGTCGTAAATTTTCTGCCATTCAAAAGTTGACGCTAAGAAGATGGAATGGAAATGGTTGGATGTAACTTGTTGAAACGAAATTTTATGTTCGACAGGGTGTCTGGGGACATAATATTAAATTTTAAGAATCACTTGCAGGTATTCTTTCTCACTAACCAAGGACAATAAGCGGTTCAAGGCGAGTTCAGTGAAGTCTGAGAAACCAAATGACCTCAAGAAAACGTATTTAATCTCATCTCAAACATGCTCAATCACGTTATCAAGAATTAGAATAAAAAAGAATGTGTCAGTTTAAACAGGTGGTGGCAAAATGCTGTAAAAACGGGTTGAATCAATAATTAGCAAGCTGTTGAATATTTCTTTACCTATATATTAAATTTATACGAAAACTGTACATTTAAAAAAAATATAAAGATATAAATAATTTATCTCTTCTAATGGCATGTTTTCAGAATCATATAATATCACTTACATACCGAACAGGAATTCACAGGAATTTTTCATTGGACTGTGCTGTCAGATCTGTGGTAGATGTGAAACAGATCTGAGGCTATAAACGCGGTAAAACTCGTACATAACTACATATGCAGATAATGAAGTACTGCTAGGCAATACTCATTAAAGAAGTTTTAAAGAAAGCTGAATCGCTTCTGGAAACTAGCAGTGAAATTGAGCGGACAGTTATGGTTTAAAAAAATGGTATGCTAAGGAATGAAGCTGTTGATAGTTCAGTAACGACATGGTTTTCGAAAATATGTCAATTTAAAACCTTGGTTACATTATAAAACAAATAGACGTGATAATATAGGCTTCTTTGTTCACCTTATACCTTCTACTAAAATATTTCTAAGTCTTGATGATATTGAAATTTATATAATATGATTTCAGGTGGCTATCACTAATTCGGACTAGATCCCGTCCCCATTAGTCCGAAATAGTGAGGTTTTAGTGTATTTCCATTTATAATATCTAGCAGAGGTAACCAGGAAGGAAGTTGCTGATCCTGGTTGCATCATAGCGAGACAGAAGTCTCGAAGTCAAGAAAACCTAAAAATACCAAGGCCAGCTATTCAAATGGAAATGGGGTGAACATGTCGCGAAGCTTCAGCAAAAAAAGGCGTACGCGGAAATAATGTGGAACCCGTGCAACCGAAGAAGCAGAAAAAAAAGTACATTCAAGATCACAGCAGGTAGCCAGTGGTCAAGACAAGAGTGGCTGGATTCCAGAGAAACAGACGGAAGAGTACAGAATTCCTTTAAAACTAAGAAGTTTCGGGTTTAATTGTCAAGTTACCATGAATCAGAAATTACTTATAAGCTAAATGTTAAATACTTTATCATAGGTAACACCACGAGCTTGAACCTTAAATTCATAATCTATTCTACAAGGTACAGTAGTTTGTCTTATGGTAAAACGGAATTAATTTATAGATTTCATTCTCTGGACAATTCTGTACTATAATATTATTCTATCCATTTTATTTATTTTTCTGAGACGATATAGACTATGACGCAGGGATGTTTTAACTTTGAAATTAAAATGATTTTTGGATGAAAATTGAGATTTTTAATATTATCATTGTATTTTATTCTCTGGACTTTCCTCTTTAAAATGGTGTATCATAAATAACAGTACTATAATTCTATACACGCTATTTTTTCTGAGAAGATCCAGAATAGGCGCAGGAATGGTTTAACTTTAAAGCTCGTTTCCTTTCTCTATTAAATGGTACATTTTCTCAGCTCCTACTTGACCTACAATATTGAAATTTTCAGGATTTGTTTATTCACGTGTCTTACATAAATTTAAACAGAAAACAAATTGCAATAATAATTTGATCGAGGATTTGTTAAGTTAATAAATACGAAGTTAATAAAAATAGGTTTTATAATTGGTTATAATATTTACAGGTCATGAGTTACCGGTACTTAAAAATGCTGATAAATAAGATAAATCATATTTCAGTAATTAAGTAGATTTATGAAAAATCCTTTTTTCAGTACTGACACAGGGTAGGTATCTAGACACTGTAAAAATATCAAGTGCCTAGCTTTGAGAAAAGGTACATTGAATTTAAAATTGTAAAGATAGGCTATTCCGTTTCCCCTTAAATCTATATACTGTATATATATATAAATGAATGTATGTGTGTGTGTGTCCTTTATGCATTGCTACACCATTCATCCGATCGCCATGAAACTTTGGGAAGTTGTTGGGTACATTCCCGGGAAGGTTTCTGTCATACTACATTTTTAATTTTAGCCTTCGTTCGCGAGTTATGAGTGAAAAACGGCAAGAAAACGTGCATTTTTTACGCTTTCGAAGCATCGGTTTTCAGTTATTCATTTCAGTTGTCAAATCAATTGCAGAAGGCTTTGTCTATTTTTGTCATACTTTGGAAACAATAGCATCGCGATCGCTTTGGAAGGCAATGGATATCTCATGTTATTATAATCGCCAGAGAAGTTAATGATAAGGTGATGATAAGGTAATATGAAATATTTATTTAACGTGGAATATGCTTCTTGTGAAAGATGGTTTACAGAAAATTCCGGGGAAGTTGCTTAGTTCGGGGTCCAGGCTACAACATTTCTATATGTAATCATAAGTAAAATCTCTTATGTAGGGTCGTTAAATCTGCCTGAAATGTAACGGAATTATAAGTCTGGACAAATGAATATAGAAACTATGGCCTCAGTAGGCTTATTCCATTCTTCATCTATATAAATAAAAACGAATATATGTATGTCTGTCAAATACATTTACACACATTTCTTTCTTCGTGAGTTTAATCGATTTCAATTCTCATAACCTTCTGAGATTGCAGCAACGCTCGACGGGTAATCTATATAGCCTACATAAAAATGAATGTATGTGTGTCTGT
The DNA here is from genome assembly GCA_964059195.1 of Ectobius pallidus. NCBI lineage: Eukaryota > Metazoa > Arthropoda > Insecta > Blattodea > Ectobiidae > Ectobius > Ectobius pallidus. The sequence goes on from CAXKWD010000001.1 coordinate 170,757,168, forward strand.
CCTTTATGCATTACTATGCCATTCATCCGATCACCATGAAACTTTGGGAAGTTGTTGAATACATTCCCGCAAAGGCATGCTTCATTTTTAATTTTAGCTTTCGTTCGCGAGTTATGAGTGAAAACGGGATTGAGACGTACATTTCTTGCGCTTTCGAAACATCAGTTTTCAATTGTCAAATCAATTGCAGATGACTTTGCCTACTTTCGTCATACCTTGGAAATAAAAGCATCGCGATCGTTCGAATTTTGTAAGCCCACCATGGCCGAATCATTTGTTTATAATGTAGAGGCACGCAGACAGATGAAATTTCCACCCTAGACGGAAGAAGAATAGTGAATATAGCCCTAAATGGACAAAGATTATGCAGGGTTTTTTTTAGGCCAGGGAACTCGAATCTGAGGTTATTTTTCCCATGCTGCGCTTTCTAATCGTGGAATTCACTTCAAAGCCGGATTTACAGTTGTTTCATTAATTAGGCCTATCAATCGTTTAGTTAAACTAATGAATGTTTCGTGTGCAAAGTGTTAGTAAATATAATAGTTTAATTATTTTGCTCTTAATTTATAATCTTCCTATTAATTATTGTGGGCGAAGCCGCGGGGATCTGCTATAAGCTATAATAAGCTGTAGCTTATCTAGCGTTTTCTGAGGAAATAGTTTGTGTGTGATAAGTCGTTCTTCCCCATTTCAAATTCTAAATACCTATATAAAGACCTTAAAGACCTCGAGTTTGAAAATCGAAAGTCCTTCATAAGTTATTTTCGCATTTACAAAATACAAAACCCGAGCGACGCCGGGCCTTTTAAGCTAGTTTGTAATAAAATGATGGAAAAGAAAGTGGGGGGAAAATCATGTAAAACTACAGAATAAAGTAGAAGAAACAAACTATGGGCCTAATCATTTTGTTAATTGTTTTCTACGCAGTCCGGTATGGATTTGTATAGGCCTATTGTGTGAGGAAATGAGTCTCACACGTTTAAGGGCAAACCTTGCCTATATTATTCAAAGTGAGCAAAACTCATTTGACATGAATGACATGTTCACATGATACCGTAGGGTACTCCCATAGCATCTCATCCACATGTAGGGGCCAGCACAATGGGTTCAAATGTTGCAGGGTACGGTATATAATATGGGCTTTCCCGTACATAAATAAATAAGACAAAATATAGGCGAAAGATTAATCTGTGGAGGAATTTATCCGTAGTTCGGGTAGAGGAAGTCACGTGAATGTCTTACAAATAATAATCAGCAGCGCGAACTTTCTATCAGAGATATGTTCAGTAAGCGTAATAGTGGACACTTCCTGCGCAACGCCATTCCCCATTGAGCTTGATTGTTTATGACCACAAAAGCAGTGTTATGTAGGCTACCAATAAATAAAGATCGATGTTTCTATATATTCTATAAACATCATTAGGCTTATTTAATTGATTATCAGTAATACTAACTTATTAAATACATCATTCATGTTTGTCTACAAATGAATCGATATACGCCATAATATATTGGACCATTGGACATAAACTATCGATTTAAGTGTTATCGTTCCAGCAGGAATCAGAGCACAACAGGTGTTAATACATCGCACATGTGCACCATTTAGAAGCAGTGTCTGTAGTGTTCGATTCTAGACAACCTGTTTTTATTAACTTCGTATTTTTTAATTTAACAAATCCTAGAACAAATTATTATTGCAATTTGTTTTCTGGAATAGTATTTTTTAATCTTCTAACATCCTTAACGCATGAATGGTTAGCATGTTTCCATTAAACCCAAGGTAAATGTGGCTTAGGATGTAAGGCTTTTAGGGTCTAACCGACAGTATGCCTTCCTTCGAATAGGAAGTAGTGCCGTTGGTCCCTTGTCGTAGATTTATTGCACAATAAGGAATTCTTGCACAAGACAGAATGTCTCTTTGTTTTTCCTACTTCTAGGCTAGGTACTTCTGTAGGCGATGGGTCGATCCATCAACACGACAGGCTTTCAGTGAATGAAGTAACTTTCGTGATCCAAAGATAATTCCTCTCCCGACAGGTCGCGGCCCTGTAAGGCCCGGGCGGCTTGGGTCGCTTAAATCCTAAAAGGGAGAGGTGAAACTACGATAAAGAAAGAAACTTTTGTAAAAATTACATAACTAAACTCCGTGGCGCTACATCCCTGGAGGGACTTGGCCTACCACCCGACCGCTGCGTCATCTCCCGTAGGCAGATGGCAGGATTGGGGGGCATGTGGTCAGCATGCCGACACCCACGGCCGTTAATGGTGGTTTTCTTGACCGGAGCCGCTACTTCTCTATCAAGTAGCTCCTCAATTTGGAATCACGAGGCTGAGTGCACCCCTAACAGACCGAGGAGGTACCGGGAATCGAACCCGGACCGACGGATCTGTAGTCAGCGATGCTAACCACAAGACCACGCCGGCGGACTTGTAAAAATTACATGGTCTATATATATATATATATATATATATATATATATATATATATATATATGTATACAAACCCATACACGCACTTTCTTTGCCTGTAAAATGCATTATTTTAGTAACATTCATGCGAAGCATAAAAATGAATTCCTTGAAAAGAGAAATCAGACTTTTATACTTTCTCAAATGTTGGAGATTTTATACGAAAATAAGAAGCATATAAGTAGCCGATAACTACTTATAAAATGATTAAATAGTGTGGCCTTATTACTTTAGAAAGAAGTGGAGAAGAAAGGTTTTTTCATAAGACACTTTTATACACTGTTGATAGAGAAAGGCGATTTTAACCACATTAATCTTTCGATTTTCTATTTATGGATTGTGTAAACTATATAGTATCAGCAGGTTTAAATGGAAGTAAGTTGAAAACTCTGGAACATATAAGATAAAAGAAAAACCACTTCACTCTTGTTGTACTTATTCTCAGCTTTGATCAATTCGCAATTTGAAACACCGTAGCGAAGCAAACTGTGTGTCCAAACAGAACTGACCCTAAGCAGCATTCTGGACATTCTTTATGAGGAAGTTTCTGTTTGTCTAGGGAAAAAGATTATGGAACACGCATGGCAAACGCATACACATAAATAAAAAATTAAAAAAAGAGCGGCAAAAGTGCTATCTAACCTTGCGACGTAAAATTCATGTTTGCATGGCGCTATCGGTTTCTCACGTAGACCGCATTTGAAGAGAAGAGTTATCTCGCGTGTTATTCTTTGTCCGAAAGTATAAAATCCCAATGATGCAGATAAGTAGTTTTGTTGAGAAATGGAAACCAGGCGAAATAAAGTTTATAGCTTTAGTTTCAATGTCTGCGGGCATTTAGAATTAACACATCTTACTTCAATGCCAGTATGTTTTACAACAGAAAGAAGTTAATAAAAGCAAGTTGTGTAGAATGGAACCCTACAGGCATTGCTTCTAAAGGGTGCAATGCTAGGGATGAGAGAAGAAAAGAATGTGAAATTAGCAAAAGGCAAGACGATAGACTTGAAGTATTAACCGAGTAAATCGGAAGCAGGGGAAATTATTCTTAAAAGGTGATTAAAAATATCAGTTGCACATATTATAAAATCAGGTAAACTGATATAACAAAGTGCCAGTATGTTTTTGTTGAATCAATTATAATTGCAATTATGATATGCAGAAAATAAGTTTTTTCTAATCAGATTAAAATCGACCAGCGTCAACACAACTACAGATTTGTGATACCTTGACAATCGCACACTCACATAAAAAAATTTAAAAAAAATCCATGCCAAATCGGCCGGCTCCGGGATTTGATCCGGGGACCTCCAGAATACGAGTCCAAGGCGTTACCATCTGGCCAACTCAGTCAGTTTGACGGTGTCATTTGATAAGCATAAGTGAAGGAATAGTGTTAACTGTCAAATTATACCGGCAGACAAAAATTTAAAAAAAACATGTGACATTTAACTAGTCGTTACTCTGGTACCGGTCAACCTATTAGGTCCAAAATTAATGGGCTTCTTGCCATGGACGTTATAAATGCGTATACCAAGTTTCATGAAAATCCGATAAAGCATATTTGAGTTATGGGGCCTTTTGTTATATAATACCACAAAATGCACTAAATTGGGTATTATTCCGGTACCGGCCAACCGATTTGGTCCAATATCACAGACGTCTTCCCATGGACATTATAAATGTGTATACCAAGTTTCATGAAAATCCGATAAAGCGTATTTGAGTTATGGCGCTTTTAAATAAAAACACTAAATTAAGTTTGACGCCGGTACCGGTGAACCGATTTGGTTCAATAACAATAGGGTTCTTTCCATGGACATTATAAATGGGTATACCAAGTTTCATGAAAATCCGATAAAGCATATTTGAGTTATGGCGCGTACAGACACACGGACACAGACAGACAGACAGACAGACGGACGGACAAACAGACAAGACATTTTTCGTTCCCCACACACAATCTCATAAAGTACCTTACTGGCACTTAATAAAGAATAAAAGCAAAATAGTTGTGCAGATTTCAAAGCGGGTTGGGTATCGTGCTATTCAGTGTAAGTAAGTAGTGCTGCTACATTAATAAAACATAAACAATACCTTTAGGTAAAATATTACTACAGATAAATTTGATAAACTTTACGACAATATGGAATGCAGTATAAAACTACTTTTGGTACTTATTAAATGTTTACTTATTAATTAACTACTTTTGTGAATCGATAAAGTATCCAAAATGTCAGCCATATCGAACAAAATATAGACATAAAATTTAAAACTACTCTTTCGTAGTTCTGTATTTCCTCAATCTACAGAAGAAACACATTTGAATTTTGTTTAAATATTATAGACGTTTTCAACAGCTGTAAAATTTGTTTAATTATTGTTTATCAAACATATGCCTATTAGGGTTTATAGTAACTTAATATTCCTAACCAGAAAGGTTTATTATCCAACTATCAGAAAATTACATTAAAAAAAAAAAAAAAAAAAAAACAAGAGTTAAGTAGGTCTGTTAAATTTGATATTAGAACATACACAATAGTCAAATGGTTTCGAAAGTTGCCAGAGCAAATTCGATTGATGGCCACTGATGCAGCTTATGTTTAAAATCATATTGTGATCCTTATTACTTAGATAGGTCAAAGGGTTGACCCCTGAACTCAAGGGTCACGGGTTCAAGGCCGGACGAGGACAACTACATTCGGGGTGGAAAAATCGTTATCCTGGAATGTTAAGAAAGATTTAAAGCATAAAGTTGCATGTAATAAACTATCGCGGGTCATCGACAATACCTTAGTTCCGTGTTCTGTAACAGAATGATGCCCTTCGACATCACTTTATGGAACCGTATTTCCCGGTAAACGAAAAATAGTTGGATTAGGACAAAGAGCGTAATCTCGAGGGGGGGGGGGATACATAGGCAGTATTAAATATACATTCCTCCCTACAGCGAAACTTGGTGCTTACTGTCCACCATAACCATACTGCCCGCATACACAATCCATGCCCTTATGTCATTATATCGGCAGTTGGCGAACACTGCGTTAGTTGATACCCTACCTGGGCTAGGATTTATACGTAAGCCTACGGTACAAACAAATGGCGTTCCACTGAGGGATTTTTAAAAAATCGCCAAAGTCTGGCTCTCCTCAAAATCTGTAGCATTAAAGTGAAATAATTTCTTGCATAATAATTAGTATAATTTAGTTTTTAGAATGAGTTAAAGAAACCATTGAATAAACCATCAGAAATGAAAAGAAAAATCAAAACAAATAAAATTTAACAACATTTTGGATGGAAACGAGGACAGAATATCCAATATTGAGGTTTCTGATGGTATTCACCACTACGTATTTATGTGAACGTACTTTTTCAACTTTAGTTTTCATAAAAAACAAAGACAGAAATCAACTCAATGTTGAAAGTGACTTAAGATTAAAAACATCTTCATTCAATCCCGACATTGATGTGTTAGTTCAATCGAAACAGTCCCAAAAATCTCATTAATATAGTATTCTTACTTAAAAACAACAATTTTGCCTAAAAATTTAAATGGTCTTTGTGTACTTTTATAATTGTAGTTTTTATCTTCACCTAGGAACACTTGTTAGTGAGTCTGAAACCACTTGTGCATATATTGCAAACATATATCTTCTTCTTCTTTCATTTCACCCTCTTTGGGGTACGTTGAACCAGTCATTTCTTTGTGTGTTGTTCCTTCCTAAGTGCCCAGTATTTCTTCATTCTTTCTGATCTTCTCTTCCTCTCTTCTTCAGAGATAATAGGTTTGGACTTCAGTGACGACCTGTCTTGGAACCTATATCTATTGTTAAATAAATAACTGTTTTGCTACAAAGTGCTTATAGTTTGTCAACCATTTTCAAATCAGAACACAAATTATTTATCAATAATAAATCTGTATCTTCAAAAAAGCAGGCAAGATGGTAATACGCGCCACAACCTGCTCCCCCTTCCATTGGCGCAGCCGCTTTCCCCGCCTGGCCGCTGCTCAACGCCGGTAATCCAGCTTAATATTTTACATTTAAAAGAAAAATTACCCTTGCACCAACACCAACATAATATTTAACTATTATAAAAAACGATTATAAAAAAATATAATATTTCACAAATAAAAATGACCCTTGCACCTTTCACTGCCGCTAGATGTCTCCACTGTTTTAAGTTTCTCCCCACCCAAAATGCCTACTTTCCTGGCGAGTCCCGTTAGAGAGTTGGAGTAGGGGACTCGGTTGTGGCGTATACTGACATTTTCCCAGAAAGCATACTTATACATATTTGCAATATTAGATGGTAAATTATATATACATAAGGAAATGGATAAGGTCTTTTACTCAACCATGGACCGATGGACCGTGGAGGTATTCCGATAAGGAAAGGTGGGTCACCAGCTGAAAAAGGTTGGGAAACACTGATTTATACAATTCACACAGTCTGCACTAACATATGATAGTAAGCTGCCTAACTAGTTACATTTCTGTGGACTCTGAATAATCTACTTAATAATGGATTACTTGTTTCCATTTGGGATTCACATGTTGATTATGCATTAGGCAGCTTTACTTTTTTACCATAAGTTTGCTTCGAGTACCAGTACCACTTACTGACTTATGGCCAGTGGAAATCCATGTTAGTACACAATTCCATGGTAATGAAAAAATAAATCAACTAAATAGTTGTTATTCAAAATATTATTTTAGGTACAAAACAGAAACAGCAAACAGGGAAGATTTAATAAGTAGATTAATAATAAACTAAACAGTACATAAATTAAAAATCTTTCATGGGAGTTTTTCACTCTGTAAATTTTGGTTTTACATCATCAAAATATATTTGTTTTGCAACAGAGTTCTCAATTTATATTAGAGCTGAACTTGACAAACGAGATTGCCCTCACTTCTCTTGCTCATTGGGGCTTATATTATTACAGTGAGCCTATGGTACTTCTGATGTGGTTGTTTCTAACCTTTTTCATTTTATTTGTTTTAAAATGTACAACTTAATGTTGTTAATAGACAACTGTTTACTCACTCAAACCAAGACTTGTCACTGCTCTAATAACAAAAAATCAATAAAAATTTTGAGCCTATGTTCAAAGTGGAGCCTGGGGTGAACAGCCCCTCCCCCTCCCGCCCCCGCCTTGGTGCAACACTGGCCACAACTCAGCTTTGCCGATTGTAATAGCCGTATTGCTTGGGGAGAAACAAAATCAAATTCCATATTAGTCTGAAGTGAATATTATGCTCAAAGAAAATGTTTTGTCCCTATATGTTTACACCTTCTTAAGTAGATACAGATTATCTATGTACACACAATATTAGAAGAATTATTTATCTTTTCGGGTTTTCTAAACATATTTTACATTTTCTATTTCTTTTACATATTCTATATTTTCTAATTGACAGGTTCCCTGCTAACTGAATAGAAGGATTATTACTAGTCCATTCATTCTCTCTTTCTTCATTCTCCTTAGTTTAACCTCTCCCACTGTAGGGACATTCACGCGGCCCAGGCCTCTCGGGCCTTACAGGACCACGACCTGTCGGGAGAGGGATTATCTTTTTATCACACATGCAATTTTTTGTCCAGAAAAGGACATGGAGGAGATCCCCAGATGAGTGATAAGCACAATGCCAGGGCCATTTCTGAACAACACAAACACACCAGTCGCTCACACATGTATTCATGCACTCTCAACGGATGGGATGAAATAATAATGACAGCCAGATTATATCTAGAGACCACAAGGGCCTAAAGTTCTCCGACCTTCGTCTTACACATGAGGACTTGTAGGTGTAGGACGTAGGTGACTTGTCCTGACCAGGAATCGAATTCAGGCTCAAGTCACAGTGGTGTACTAGTCCAGTCACGTTAGGTCAAAATACGCCTCCAACCTGGACATAATTTTCTAAATGACTTTGCATGTGTGTAGTACTGCTAGTTAGTACCAAGTACAACATATAAAAAATCAGCACTTGCGCATGCTGTGCTATGGCTGCCATCCTGGCAAATGGCGGCATGCTTTCACTTTTTTGGCCATATTCCACTAATCACAGGAAAAAAAAGTTTGAAACAAAAGTTAAAGACAATGAAAACATACCCATTCGGGTCATGTCCAGTTCAGAATGGAATTATCCCTTTGTTCAGGGCGAGGTGTCGCAGACGCAGCCGCTCCCTGATGTCCAGGAATTAATCCTTAACTCTAACACCAATTCCTGCCATCGTCCATTTTTCTTGCCATTTGCTGAGTAGCTTATTTTTTATTGCTTGTTTTTCGAGATTTCTTATCCCGGCTATTTCTTTAACTTTAGCAACATTCTTCTTATTTCTCCACTACACTTCTCCTTTTCACCTAATTTGGAGGTCCAGAGGCCATATGCCGGAGATAACCAGCAGAGCGAGAGTTGGCGTTGTCCCAAAAGCGTCAGTGAACTTCAGCAGTACTTTGGGTACTTCTGAGGGTTCTTTTTATGTAAGAGTTTGTGACTCCAGACCCCAGCCCCATAGCCCACGATGGAAGCCAAAATGGTGTTACAGTACATCCTGACTGTCTGCAGTGGGACTTGGTACTTCCTCTGTCCCAATGCAGCTAGTTCCATCATAATTTTTTCTGATTTCTGTCTCACCATTTCCACGTGGGTTCTGAAGCTTTGGGCCTCATCAATGTGTATTCCGAGGTACTTTGAAACATTGTGATACATTGACCCTTATTGTTGGATTTTTCTCCAACTTTCCTTTCATTAGCACATAGGTGTTTTGTGCTATCTGCAGCTTTGCCTCCTTGCACCAGTTGCCTACTACTGTCATGATGCTGTGTGATGTGCTTTCAAAATCTTTCCTGCAGTCGCCATATGTCAGTATGTTCAAGAGAGGTTCAAGTCCGATATCCCATAACTCTGGTCTGAAAACTGACCCTTGTGGACACCCCATTGTTATCTTCCTTGTTCTTCTGCTTGAAGTTCCTTTTATTTGCACTCTCCAGTTGCTGCAGTAGTCTCTGAGCGAGTAGTAGAGAGATACCGGGCATTGAAGGTTTCTAAGTTGCTTAAAGAGATGAGGCCACCACAAGTTGTCAAAAGCCCCAGCTATGTCATTGAAAATTCCTGTTAGGTACTTATTCCCCAAAGATTTGACTTTCATCACGATTTCATTTATAGCACCCTCGGTTGATTTTCCCTTTCTGAAGACATATTAGCTATCACTCATCCCCCTCATGACTCTGAGTTCTCTAATCCTGGTGTTTAATAGTCTTTCTTGTATTTTCCCCATATTGTTCAGAAGGCAGATTGGGTGGTAAGAATTAGGTTCTCTTGGGTCCCTGTCTTTTCCTTTGTCCAGAATTACTACGTTCGCTATCTTCCAACAATAGAAAACTCTTCCTTGGACCAGTTACTAGAACCCTCAGCCTTAGGGAGACAATGTCCAACAGTTCATGGAGTACCTAAGGCATGGATTCAGTCCTCACCTGGTGCTTTCGTTTTCTTCATTTGTCGAATTGCCGCCTTCACCTCCTCCATGAAAAAGGGGAAGACAGCGGTCTCTGTCCACTATGGAAAGTTGTCTTCTTAGAATTGTATGATGCTGTGAATCGTCCAAGACACCATCCCCTGGGAGGAATCAGTCCATGAGGAGGTCCAAGGAGCTCTTCCAGTCTTTGGTATATGTTCCATCCGACTTTCTTAAAGTGGAGACAATAGCCAGTGACCTGATCTTTTCCACAGCAATTTTATATGGTATCCCCCATGGATCAGTTGCTAGTATTTCTTGTACGAATTTCTTCCAACTACTGATTCTAATTTTGTTTAATTTTGTCTTTTATTTGTTTCTGATGTTCTGATATTATGTTTCCATGTTCCGGTTCCTTTCCTCAAATACAATAGATTTTTTATATATGTTTTCCTGGCTTGGCGTACCCTTGAGTGCAAGCACACTATCCACGGTTTGTATTTGCTAATCCCTAGATTTCAATCATCTGGTAGTAATAAAATTAATATATGCAAAACCAAGTACTTTCATGGATGGGGCTGAACACTTATGGTGTTAATTGGCTGGTTTCCACTAGTTTGTCTACTAGTTGTTAGAATTGTTGCAGTTCACAAAAGTGGTTGTTAAATTTTATTTTTGTAAAAATGCTTTTATTTTACAGAGAACATTAATTTTATATGAATACTTAAATATTGGAGTACATTTAGACAAACCTACTCACAAGAATAATTTACTTCATTATTTCAGTCCAATTTCGCAGACAACCAGAAATGTAATTTAATTGAGGAAAGAGATTGATTTACAAGAGATACTATAACTTTGCCAATTTATTAAAACACACACACACACAAAATAATATGGCCCTATGAGATTCACTTAACAGAATTTAGAGTTCAATTCAATTTACTTACTAAGGTTGCAACAGATATACGTAATTCTCTTCTTGTTGAAAACATTTTGCATCAATGACAGAAAAGCTTATTGGGAGGCCACTTGCTGGCTGGAATGCAACATCTTCTGTTAAGCCCTGGACACTATACAGTCACTGACACTTGCATCACTAAGTGATGATGGAGACTATACCGTATATGACACTTATTAAAATGTTTCTTAATTATTCAAGAGAACTAGTTGTTAAAAAATTAGAATCACATCACTGTTTTTTAATATATCTTGTTTTGTTTCAAGAAACATTTAAACTGATTTTAAATCAGTTCACTTTTATGATCATCATCAATTAAAATAAATTAAAAATTAAAAAGAGAGACAGAGAAGGAGAGAGATATGAGCACCTGTGCACCTGTGGCCTTGCATGTATCACTAGTCTAAAACAGAGCACAGTCAAGATATCATTTACATAAAAGAAAGTCTCCTCCTGAATATGTAATAAATCTGCTTGCTCCCATTTCTTGAAGCTTTCCCATCCATTCATTCTAAAAAATCACTTTTTTGGAAGTCTAAACCCTTTAAAAGATACTTTAGATTGAAACCATTGTGGACTGGATGGTAATATGTGTAAGTCATCCAACAATGCTGAAAGTGGTTCCACTTCCATCCCATTTGGATTGGAACCCTCAGTAACTACATCCCCTGTCACCTGTGGTGAACCAAGGTTTGTCAGATTAATTACAGCCTGTTTACTACAGCGAGGTAGATTGTATGAGTCCTTTGGCATAAACCATTCAGAGGTATTTCCATGCTTTTTCTTCAGCATCACATACATATTTGTAGGACTCATCATTCTGCTCAGCATTTCGTCAAAATCTTCTGACAGAACCATGTACCTAGAGAAAAGGTATTAATGTCAGTACAATGTCACATTGAAGCCTTCTTGAGAGAAGGATATAATAAATAAACTGTGTCCCAATCTATTAGCCACGCCACTATAAGATGCTGAAAGTGCTGCTGTCTTTATAATTTTATGAACAGTTATGCAACTTACTATTTTGGGCACTCTAATTTTCTACTTACCTTTCAGTCTCATGTGTGCATCTCATCTCACCCTTGCTCCGTGACCTTAGTATGTTTTGTAATTGCTTGTGATATTTAAGTTTTGTGTGTATTACCACCATGGTCGTCCGGAAGGGGGGGGGGGCAGAGTGGGGCCGCTGCCCCTCCCTGGAAATTTTGTTTACACATAAACCTCTAAATTAAATGACTCTAAGCAACTAATGTGAAGTGAAGTTTAAGTTTCCACATACTTTTGTATGTTGGCGTTGTTTTGATGAAAACGAGCAGTAACACCTGACTAGATATGAGCATGTAGGAATAATTACTTCCCCTAAACTTGAAACCATTTATAGCCAAACATTTTATTTTAATGAAGATAAGGGAAGAAAGTATCACATTTTATATTTTATATGAATATATACCTGTGAAATTTTAAGTTGTGGAAAAAGTCATGTGAGTGTATACATCAGATGTTTTCTTTGTATCCCTGGTCATAGGTCCAGCTACAGTAAATTAAAGATGTTGATAATAATAATAATAATAATAATAATAATATAAATAGCAATACTGATAGTAATAATAATAGTAGCACAGTGATGGTAATTTGTTCATTGCCTCCCCTTGCCAAAATTTCTGCGGACGCCCATGATTACCACCCTTTTTCTTTTTATTATTCTTTGTCTAGCTAATTTGTACTATGAACTTGTTTTGTTATGACGTCAAGTCACCTTCTCTGAGTTCATTAAAATATATTTTTATATTTTAATAATCTGACACAGTTGGAAAGTTTGTGGACTGAATTGTTAAATATTCTCTGAGTCATTATCATTTTTCTGAGTTATGTTTGTGGGTTAAGGGTTGCTAGCCACAAGGCGTTCTGTACAAGGGATGGATATTTCTGCATTCATGAACCACAGATTATTGTCTCTGCTTGATATTACATGAGAATATTATAGGAGAAAAAATCCTCTGAGACTGGGATTTGAATCCAAGACCTTTGACTATCCGTGCCAATGCTCTACCAACTGATCTAAGCCAGAGTTCACTTTACAGCGTCAGATGGAACCCTCTCCTATGACTGATTGCCCTTAATGGTCTACCTCACTGACAGACAAGTTGTGTCATATGCAATACTGTGAGGCACACTAATTAGTGATTTTTTGACCGGGCTTTACAGTACTGCATATGACATAACTTGTCTGTCAGTGATGTAGACCATTAAGTGCAATCTGTCATAGGAGAGAGGTTCCATCTGGTGCTGTGAAGTGAACTCTGGCTTATCTCAGTTGGTAGAGGTCCTGGGTTCAAATCCCTGTGTCAGAGGAATTGTTCTCCTATAATATTCTCCTGTACAAGGGAGTCAAGCTGTCAGGACCTGGAGTGGTCTGTCCACACAACTATCTCCAAGCCTGGCCCATCCTGTAAACAATGTATGCAGTCATAATTTAATTTGTTAGTCTTTTCATTTTCTGGTGGGTTTTATTTATTTAATTTATTTCAATTTCTATGTATTTAATATGCTTTGTTAAATTCATTTAGTCTACTCACCAGTTCCTGTGTTCTTTGATTTGTTCTTTATTTGGTTTATTTTAAGTTTATTTCAGTTAACATGTTATATTCAAATTTCCTTTTCGTTTGGTGAGATGAGATGGTCGACATAACCACTCTTTACAGTTATTTTAGTATGTTCTGTGTTATTGTTGCTTCTATGTCAAAGATCTTTCTGTGATATTTCTACACACCACATAATTCTCTGTAAAGCTGTTCTCCTTGCATAAATTACTACTGTTTTGAGCATAAGAATAAAACTGCTACCATTTCACTGTTTCTTAATGTATTATTTGTAGTCTTGCCACAATAATTATTATATAGCGTGTAAAACCTCTGGGTAATTACAAGGGTTGAATATTTATTAGTGGCAACCATTTTATTTCTCCATACATAGCATACGTACATGGTTCTAAGTTGTATAGGCCTTCAATGTAAACACCATTCCGCACGTGTTCCCAGCGATGGGGAAGTCTTTGGATCCCGTTGGCACTGCTTAATCTGTTAATGGTGAGAAGAGAGCAGTCAGTTGCATGTAAAACATCTTCAACTGTATGAAAGTGAATCCCGCGAAGTGGCTCCTTAATGCGGAGTATTACTGTTCGTTTTTGCAAAACAATCTGCGAGCAACTCAGAGAAAAAAACGGCAACACTTCATGGATAATCCATCCATCGTTCTGCATGACAATGCTAGGGCACATACAGCAGGAGTTGTGCCGGAACTGTTCAGTCGCTGGGGTTGACAGGTGCTCTGTACTCTCCAGATTTAAGTGCATGCAACTTCAATCTAATCCCAAAGATGAAGGAGCCACTTTGCGGGATTCGCTTTCATACAGTTGAAGATATTTATAGGCAACCGATCGCTCTCTTTGCACCATCAACACATTAGGCAGTGCCAACAGGATCCAAAGACTTCCGCATCGCTGGGAACACGTACGCAATGGTGGTGTATATATTGAAGGCCTATAAAACTTAGAACCACATACGTATGTTATGTATGAAGAAATAATATAGTTGCCACTACTAAAAAATCAACCCTTGTACTTCAGTGTTGTAGTTACACGGGTTAAAGACCGGCACACAGTATGTTTCAAAACTTGAGAAAAACTGAACTTTTCAAATGCTACAATAAAAAGTACTGACACTAGGCCTATATAAAAACTTTCTATTCATAACTGTCAGTAGATTATTCAGTGTAAACAAGACAGCACAATTCGATAAATTTTCACTTTGAGGGTTAGAGCATTTTCCACACAAATCTTCAAATTTTCTCAGAAATTTGAATAAACAACCATAACATCAATGTACTTTTCACATGAATATAAAGTCTTTAGACAGTACTTATATTAGGGTGTCCATATGTCTCATTTTCATCGGGAGAGTCCCGTTTTTTAGGTGTGTCCCAGTCGTTATTTTGGTATTTAAAAAAAAAACTGTCCCATTTTTATGAAATTTTAGGAATAAGCTTGAGGATAGAATATAACTTAACCATCAATAAACCTTTTTTTGATTTTATAGTTTTAGATACCAATACACCTACGTCTGATATTTGTTGAGTATTTCCATTTTTTTCTTTCTTTCTTTAATACTTAGGGGTGACAAAGTTTGGGTTTTGTTATAGCAGCTGTGCCCAGAAAGCTAATGTTATGATTGCATAAATTTTTTCCCATGTAGAACACTTAGCAAGAGTGCTATTTAAAATAGGTAACTTCAAAAAGAGCCGATTGATAAACCTTTGTGCTGTTTAGTACAGCAGTTGCGAAAAATTTGTTGACCAATGAAATTATAGTCTATTAGAATTTTTTGAATGAAACAATAACTTCAATTCCACGTGTTGCAATATCCTGGCATGAAACATTTTCTGTCTGTCAGTGTTAATCCTCCACTTTATGGAGGATGGATCAAGAAAGGGCAGAAACACTGTGTAAGTTATGGTTCATACAATCTATAGGGGGATGCCATGACATGGTGGTTGAGACACTGTGCTTCAAACCAGAACATTGCAGGTTTGATTCCCGATGAGATCGGTGGGATTTTTCCATTGGCTTAATCCTTCTGGTGGCAATATGGCCCTGGGGACAACTCAGCCTCTAACAGAAATGAGTACTAGGAGTATACCTGGGGTAAAAAGAGGCCGGTGTGTAGGAATGACAACCTTAACACCTTCATGTGCCGAATGTCTCTATCAGGAAGCCTCAACCTATCGGAACCCTACGGCCCATACACTTTACTTTTTTACAATCTATACGATTATATTATCCTAATCTTAAAATGTATTAATAATAATAAATTATAAAATATATTATTTTCAAAAGAGGGTGAGATAAACTGACCTCCTTAGGATGTTCTGTTTTCAACTCAAAATTTTATGGTCACCCTACTTACACTGTCATTTCCTCTCATACCAATATTAAACATTATTATAAAAAGGTGATTTGAAGTTGTGCACTTCTTCACCTGAAATATGGAAATATGGGTAAAATCAATTACAACATAGGCACATTTGTAAAAGTTTTCTTGAATATAAAATCCTTTTTGCACTCATAATATTTTACACCTCTTGGTATTTAAATGTTCCCAAGAAAGTTAACTTATTTTGTTTTTAAAACAAACTTGTTCAGGAAACAGCTAATTATGTTATTAAGTATTACAGTAATTCTCTATGGCAGCAAAGCATGGACTCTAAAAGAAAGATAAAAGAGAAAAAAATCCAAGCAACAGAAATGGGATTTTTACGTGCAGTGAATAGATGTTCAAGAGAAGAACATATTCATAACCAGGGCCCGGATTCTAATGACATGTCATCTTTTTATTGATGCTGCATAGACATTGCCAACTTGTAGATAAATCCTAATCATGGCCTCTAGACTATAGAAATGCATTTTTATTAGGTCATTTTTTGCAATTTTATATTTTTAGGGCATTTATTTTAATTTTAGGTCATTATTTGGTCATTTTCGTGTCATTTGCTTCCTTATTAAGTCATTTTCATGTATTTACATTGAGGGTATTAACTCTTTTTTTCGTTGCTAGCGGTGCTGTCTTTGAAGTGTTGTTTAATGCAAGAAGGAAAAATTCGGCGTTAAAGTGTTGACATGTCTCAGTCGGAAGTGAGAATCAAAGAAATGCCAAAATTTTGTATTATATTACTATTGTTATTAGATTGACTAAACTACTGTTTACCCTCAATAAACAACAATATAATCCGGCAGACCACAATAGGATGTGCCGAATTTTGACTCACCAGTGCCTCAGTGCCAGTATAAATTTCCGTGAGAAAAGAACATTCACAACATTACAGTTTTTACAATTATGCACAAACTAGTCTATAACTAGGCCCTCCCATTAAGTTGGCGTAAGGCTGTAGCATTGAACGGAAATTATGTTGAAAAGTAGGGTTTTGTAGCCAAAAGATTGGGGAATAATATGTTGTGTTCGAATCCTGAATAAAACCAACCTGCTATAAGAAAAAAAAAGTGTTGCATTACTTATTGAACGGCCCTCGTATATCTGAGAACATAGCGGCTTTGAGAGAAACCACTGAACAAATTCCATGCAAGTCAACGCATTGCCACATCATGTCATTCAGTGCATTCAACAAATTTTACCCACAGATCTCTATTTTCACCCCTATGAAATTCAAATTACTCATGAACTGCATTTACATCACTGTGAAAATGGAGGTAATTTCTCCCAAACATTTTTGTAGTTAACAGCTTACTCGTGAGTTATGAAGCTTATTTTCATTTATCTGGGTTTGTTAACAAATAGAATTTCCAAAATTGGTCTCCCAGGAACTAAAAAGAAATTCAGGGCCCCATGACCTTAGATGTTGATGGGACTCTAAACACCAACTCTCTCTCTCTCTCTCTCTCTCTCTCTGTCTTTTTCTCTCTCCAAAGAAATTCGTAAGACTACTTCACAGTTCACAAGTCATGGTGCATGATAACTTCATTTGGAATAACTATTTAATATTGCTTTGCAGATTACAGACAGAAGCTATAACTGTGAATGGACAATGTTACATTCATACATTGGAGAACTTCCTAGTTCTTGTGCCTGCTTGCCTTCCAGTCAACAAGAAAAGTTTTCCTAATAAGATGGGGCTATGTGCCACAACGCAAGAGCTTCCATTGCAGTTGTGAAGAATCTGTTTCCAAACTGTGTTATTGCAAGATATGGAAACATCACATGGCAAGCCAGGTCATCCAATTTTTCAGCATTCAACTTTTTTCTCTAGGAGTACCGATATCCGAAATCCTAAGTCTATAACATTTCAGCTCCTCAAACAACTCAAACACAGGAAGAAGTTTAAATAATTCTTGCAGAAATGCTGCATAGGGTAATTAGTGACTTTTGCAAGAAGTTTGTTGAATGCCTCAGTACAATGGTGGTCATATGAAGGATGTATTTCTGGAAAACGGGTTTATGTTTGAAAAACTTAAATTCAAAGAACAAGAAGAAGATGAATCCTGTATGCTTTTATCTAAATAGGTCTTCATTTTCGACAGTGGTGTACCCAGCGAATATTTTTGATAAAAATTTAAATTGCATACTTTTGCGTTCTTTTGAAAGAAAATACTCAACATTAGTAATAAACTCAGGATCCAGAGAAATAGTTAAAATCGATAGAATTAAGCCACGTTCACACCAGTCCAACATTTCGTGTGCACAAGAGGCATGCGCCTGTCACATGGAGATGCAAGCCGGGGCATGCAATGGTACAAGGTAAGGCATGCGTGGAATCTGTGCGCACGGACCAGCTTGCGCAGGTGCATGTAGGTGCAAGTAGCTCCCCATTTGAGACGGGGTGACACTTGCAACAGTCGTGCGTCTTCCAAGGTACTGTTCTATTCATCGGCAATTTTTCATTAGGGTGGAGTGGTCCAATGAAAGAATATTGAGTTCGTGGAGGATTATCACTCTTGTCCATGTTTGTGGATGGCTAGCTCCCTGGACTACAAGGACAGAATAAAAAGAAATTATTCCTTGCGGTTTCTAAGAGACAAAATATGCTTTGGGAACAACAAAAGCCATGCTAAATAAAATAAAAAGCCTCCGATCATACTTTCATGGCTAATCTTGTGGCCACAGGTATAACGTCCCTGTATTTCGTATTTTGTTTAGCAATATGTGCCCATACGAGTTGAGTAAGTATTTCAAAGTCGCAGGCCACAATCATTATTAATTATTATCAAATTTTAGTGGATTTGGGTTTTAAACTAAACTAAGTTACATAGATTAAAATATAAAGTATAAGATTTGATTTTAGAAAAACACCTAAATCAAGCTTAGAAGTTGGCTTTTACCCTTTTGTTCATATTGGGCGTGTTATATTATTATCAGCATACTTTGTTTTTATCACTATTACTGTGACAGTATTTTATTTTTCTGCTGTCAGACGAATACTTTGGATGTGACGTCAAGTTCCGCTTGTCAGAACGGAGGAGCAGGAAATTTGAATCCTGCGCAGCAACAGCTTCGTAGCGTTCGTGCAGGCGCACCTGTTTTCCTGCTATCATTCTCAAAAATCTCTCCAGTCTCTTTGGTGGTGACTATATGCCGCTCTTGCAAAACAAATTGGCCTCTCTTTGCAACGAGTAGGTTAACGTTTAGTGGGAGAAGTCATATAACTCGCACTTGATGAGACTCGACTGGCTGAACCATCGCTCAGTCTCAGCTCGTCTTACTGCAGCATCAACAGATTTCAACGCTGCCTAAGCACACAGCACCACAAGTTGACGCATAAAAGCAGGAGGGGTTGGGAATTGCAGCGGCGAAAAATATTTTGATGACACTGCTAATGAGTTTATAATGATTAATGGCTTGGTTGTTGCTGCCTTTATTTATTTGTTTATGTATCCATTATTTTCTTATATTAATTAGGTAGACTCAGTCTCAAAGTCTACCCTTACGCTACACCACTGCGAACATGCGTGCACATACACCTAGCGATCGTGGCAGCCATAAACTAACATTACAGTAACTACTGCAGGACATATGGGAATGAATGGCAGTGTTGTATTTATTAGAACAAGCGTGTTTCAAAAGGACCTTATTGTTCTGCTGTAAATTGCAGTTATAATAAAGGAAGAAATCCTGAATTGCATTTCTTCACTTTCCCAAAAGATCCAAAAAGGTAAGAACAAAAAATATGTCTTACTTATTGTAGGCTTACTCATGCCACGTGTTCTGGTGTGGTTATTTGTCAATTAAAGCTGCTGTACCGATGGTGTTCTCAATTCTAAATGCTCCAGGATTTTTTGTTTTGTTTAATGGAGTTCATCCTGCAGTAATTGAGGGTACATAGACCTACAATTGAAGTCGTATGTTGCCATATAAGATAGAGAAACAAAATGCACTCTCAACAATGAATTGCAGGATGAACAGCATGACAGACCTATATTCAAAGATTACCCTTTAATATCATCTTAATTTAAATGACGATTTTAAAAGGGAAAAAAATAGGCCTGTTCTTAAAAGTAGCCTATTTAGTGTAAGTGTCTTAAATTGTTCCACCTTTAACCACAATACAACTAAGTAGCAGATAGTGTCATCTGGATACACGGTGTCTAAATATTATGTACTCTTAAAAACGTATTTACAAACAACATACAAGTCAAACTGATAAAATTTTAAAATTAGCGACTAATTGTCGCATTAGTACATATATATAAGTTATTTTTAAAACTTTAAAAAGCAATAAGTTTTAAAATGCTCTTAATTTGTTATGACCCTAAAAATTAAAATATTTATATGTTGTTCAAAATTGCTTATCTTACTATGTCTAGTAGCAAATTCTTTTACCAGTAGTCTAATACTATCAAATAAATTAACCATACATATCACTGTACTGTGTTTATGTCTAGTAGTCAAATACCTTAATCAAGTAGTCTAATACTTTCAATTAAGATAAACTATAAATATCACTGCACACTTTTTATGTCTTGAAGATACCTTATTAAAATAAACATGTATGCATCACTAACCACTGTATCCTGAATTAGTTTGTAATTAACATTTATGTCGCTATTTCTAACAATATTCCTTTTAGATGCCGTGTATCTAGTTATCCTAGCTGTTAACTTTCTTAATGGAGATGCGCATTTCGGCCTTATTTAGCCATCTTCAGTCCTGGGAATTAGAAGCTGTATGATGAAGTCTTAACTTCATGAGTATTAACCTGATACTAGTATCAGGTATCTAGTATCAGGTTAATACTAGTATCAGGTATCGGCTTTTGAAAAAACGCTCGTCAATTATATAGTAACAGTCAGCAGAAGTAATAAATTTCATGTTGTTTTCAAATCATTGCTTATGCCTTAACCTGATACTAGTATCAGGTATCTAGTATCAGGTTAATACTAGTATCAGGTATCGGCTTTTGAAAAAACGCTCGTCAATTATATAGTAACAGTCAGCAGAAGTAATAAATTTCATGTTGTTTTCAAATCATTGCTTATGCCTGTTGCTCACGGTCAAATTGTTTCGTTAAATTTATTGTACAACAAATTTAAGCAAACGTTTAAACAAAACCACCTTTGCTAACGGTAAAATGAGTCATCAAATGGATACTAGCAAATGATTCTCCCTCTGTGTACTAAATTTCGCAACATCGTAGTATTACCCTGCCACCTAGTGGTAGACTCCTGTACTCTAAAGTTTCAGCTACTCATACTCTGCTGGAAATGGTAGTTTGTTGTATCGTTTACATTAAAAGACAACAATTATCCAGATTAATTGGGATGGGACAAGATCACATTATTAAGATAATTTACAAAACTAATTTATTTCAGTGTTATGATATTTACGAAAGACAAATATAACGTGCGGTTTAAGCTCCGCCCACTCGATATTCACATTTTGTTTCTCCGCGCAGCATGGCGACAAACTATCCTTGTATATTGTCGCCGACACTCCCGACCATACCAAATATTAAAAATGCGGCAAGTGCCCCTTGTAAAAAAATATTAAAACTGTGAGTGTGTCCCTTGTACCTAATATTAAAAATTCGAGAGTGCCCCTTGTACCAAATATAAAAAATTCGAGAGTTCCCACAGGTTTGCCACCCAACAGTTTGTCAGCCTGTGTATCCTCGAAGAATTCGCTAGATCGTGGTATAAAAGAAAGTGTTTCGCTGGGGGAGGGCTATTTCTCATGCGACGATGCACCTTATATTTGGTTTTTGCCATGATTTTATTAAAGTTGTCCTTTAAATCTGCCGAACATTAAAAGGCCTACTTTAGCTATTTATAATTATTATTGTAATTTTATAAATTTCACATCCTGTTGTTTCCTTTGCCCTGTGTATTTGAATTTTTCATATAAAAGAAAGCAAACAATGCGTGAAGCTTTGAAATATTAAAATCATACATTGTTTACGATCATTTAAAATAATTATGAAAGAAAAAAAAATTACTTCACCAAGAATCGAACCCGAGACCTCTAGCACCACGGTCTAGCATCCTGCCACGAGGCTATGAAGAAATGATGGAAGCAAGCGTGAATCGTGCTTATACAAAACGGCTCCTATGCCATCCCGCTTCGAATTTTCATTTCGTTTTTGTATGGCAACAAGTCGTGTTCTCGTCATGATTTTTATACTAATCCGTTTGGAATAACGATATCTACACAGGTATATACCCATGCTATTTTGATGTAGTTGCTACGCTAGGAAAAGAAGAATATGTGAGCAAGGAAAATGGCTGCACTGCAATCTTTTGGCTTGCAGACAGCAAGTTCTCCACAATACCACCCGGGGCGCGGGCTGTTCACGTTCGTTGCGCTGATTGGCTTTTGACAGCTTATTTGCTAGAATAAGAACATGACCTATATGCTGACGCGAATAACCAAACGTTTGCCAAAAGGCGAATTTGATCGTTAGCAATACCAATTTGTTGAAAAGTGATAGTTGTGCAATAAATTGAAAGAAAAATTTGACCGTGAGCAACAGGCTTTAGCAACACTACTTACAATTAAAAATGGGAATCATTAGGAAGAAGCCATAGGCCTATTCTTTAACTGATTCACTTAATTAGTTTCTTTTCACTGAATTGAAAACAAACCAGATTAATTAATTCTTACCTAATCAAGTGAAGAAGCATTCTTTCTTCCTGTCTTTCACCTGGTCTACTGGTGATAAGAGGTGGAAGCACAATTCTGTACATTTCTTGTGGGCTTCGTATGGTAGCTCCCAGAAGAAGTACAACTTCTTCAACAGCATCTTCACTAACAGCACAGTTCTGCAGCTCATGCTCCAAATTCTATAAAAAGCAAAATGACAAAAATGCAGACAATAAATTTTAAAATAAATTAAGAATATAAATAAACATACACACTAATTCTTTGCTTAATGTTAGGATTAAGTTAATAAAATTCATTACGTTAATTGGACAGTGTGAAGCAATCAAAATCCCCCCCAAAAAAGGCTAGTCAAGTTCTGAAACACAAAATGTTTAATAAAAACATGATCTTATACGAGGGTTGGTCAATAAGTAAGGTCTCCAACACTCTAGCCCAAGCTCACAACGTCGGACGAGAGATTTGACACCACTGCCATGTTCCGCTATCTCTCCTCTTTCAAACGAGCCATTGCTGAAGCCCCTGAACCTTTTAGTGTCTGAGATAGAGCTGTTTGAAATGGATCACCCGATTTCCATCCCCGCCAAGTGCGCCTACGCGAAGTCATACGGTTTCTTACTGCAAAAAAGTTCCGTCGATTGAAATTCACAGACAGCTTTGCGAAGTTTATGGAGAGGGATGTATGGACATAAAAAATGTGCGTAAATGGGTTCGTGAGTTTAAACAGGGCCGGACAAATATTCATGATGAAGAACAAGTGGAAGACCAACAACAGCCGTCACAGATGAGATGGTGGCAAAAGTCGATGAATTGGTGCGACAAGATCGACGCGTAACTACCCATGAACGTTGTTTATTGCTTCCTGACATTACTAAAGGTTCCATACAGACCATTTTGAGTGACAAATTGATGTTCCATAAGGTTTGTGCGAGGTGTGGTCGCGGGGTCCGCACTTGGCGGGGACGGAAATCGGGAGATCCATTTCAAACAGCTCTATCTCGGACAATGAAAAGTTCAGCGGCTGCAGCAATGGCTCATTTGAAAGAGGGGAGATAACGGGACATGGCAGTGGCACCAACTCTCTCGTCCGACGTTGTGATCTTGGGCTAGAGTGTTGGAGACCTTACTTATTGACCAACCCTCGTAATAACTTAAGGTAATAACATTTAAGGTACATAATAGTACTATTACAACAGTAATGTCAACAGCACCTGTGTCTGTTAAAAGTGTTACAACTATTATTCTTTACAAACAGAACTGATGTAATGCCTGACAGACAGCTCTCTCATTTATATAATAACCCACCCTTTCCGGCTAGCTCACCTCCTCCCAGAAGATGGCTGCAGCCGAAAACTCTGAATTACTAAATCCATTCACCATTATTTTGGACTATTATTTTCACCTGAATTACAGGTTGTAGAAATCACTGATTCAAGTTGAGCTCCATACCTTAGAAGTCTATAAACCCTACAGCATGGTGTTAAAATTCAAGATGTTACTTGGACCATGAAGTATTATAGTATTATAGTATTATGTCTTACTATAAGTATGCAGTACAATATAGAAATGGAAAAACATGAGACGGACTTAGAGAGGGACCTACTGTTTTTAGGTGCCAGAATGGTACTTTCTAAGATTACATGGTGGACATGAAAAATGTCTGTCCGTCCTTCTGTGTGTCTGTACGCACGATAACTCAAATATGCTTTATCAGATTTTCATGAAACTTACGAGGGTCATTTCAAAAGTTCTGCACACTGTAATATAGAATGGAAGAAAATAATTTATTTTGCAAAATACCTTTACAGGCCTTCAATATAGTCTTCATACTTGCTTATGACAGCTTCCCAACGTTTTGGAAAATTGTGTATTCTGGATAGGGCACCTTCATTGTTGAGCTGTCTGATTATTCAGGTCACCTCACTGGAAGCTTCATCAATTGTAACAAAACGTTTTCCACGTCTATGGATGGAAAAGACTTCTCCACCCATCATACAGTCCTGATTTGAGCCCACCAGACTTTGATTTGTTTCCCAAATTGAAGGAACCAGAGTACTGAGGCGTAACGAGGGACCCCCCCCCCCCCCCCCATTGATTAAAAAAAGGAAAATTTTACAATTTTTTTAAGTCTGCTTATAAATTACTTAATATGAGTATAAAGCAT
Source organism: Ectobius pallidus (assembly GCA_964059195.1). NCBI lineage: Eukaryota > Metazoa > Arthropoda > Insecta > Blattodea > Ectobiidae > Ectobius > Ectobius pallidus. The sequence continues at coordinate 170,781,886 of CAXKWD010000001.1, forward strand.
GGGAAGCTTAAAACTCATTATTGTGCATCTTAATTTTTAAAAATTTTCCGGGGGTGGACCCCCGAACCCGCCCCCCCCCCCATATGGTCGGCCTGGTTACGCCTATGAAAGAGTTCAGTCAATAACTTGATTATTTTTAGAGTCTCGGCTATAAATCTGTAAGCATGTCATTTAACTTTCATTTCCTTTGCCCTCTAAATCTGATGGGGCCACATTCCCATTCCACATTAGGTGGTATGTTGAACAATCATTTCCTGTAACTTTTATTTTTCAGAACAGTTTTAACGAAAACTCAGCAAATTTTTAACATATTGCAGTGAAATTTTACATGCAACTGTCAAACTTGAGAACAGCACTACGTACACAGTAATTAGGGCCTACTTAATAATTTATAAATTTAAAAAATAAAAACATCTAACTTATATAAATGTATGAAAAATCTGAGATTTCCAGAAGAACATGAAATTTAAAATATTTCTATTGTTTATATCACATTTCAAAATATTGAAGAGAACAATCATTAAAAAATTAATATTTATGGTAATATTTAAAAATATAAAATCACTGCACAAGAATCAACTTAATTGTGATTATAATTATCAATACTGGCTAATACTAGTTGCAAAAAAATAGATTAAAATAATAGAAGTACTGGTAGTGAGTACTGAGCATGCCAAATTATAAATATAATTATAGGTGGAAGGATGATCAGTTACTGAGAAAAAAGAATATTTTTTATTCATTCTTAGTACTGAAACCTGTATGTCCCCCCCCCCCAAAGAGAATTTAATTTAGAGAGCTACAAACAAAGACATGAAAAAGGCAGCAAGTGCCAGGAATAATATCAGTAAATCCAAAGAAGGCTTGGTTGTTAGTTGAGAAATTATATGTCAGCAATGATTTCCAGGGCAATTGACCACAGATATGTTTCAACAAAATCATATAGATATTCCAGTGATGTGGGATGTTTGCTAGTATCAACACAAATCCTTCAGCATCTCATATACAAATTACAAAATATGATGATTGGTCTCACCTACGGAAACAGTTCATAAAATTATTACCTTGAAAATGGTCTCAAAATTATTGTAAGCCTCGACCACTTTCTTGTTGAGTCGTCTGTTTTGTATGGTCTGCTTACTGAGTACCGCTGTGGGGTTCTCTGTAGACTGGAAAAGACGGAAACACATAACTAGTACTGATTAATGTTTTAATGTTTTAAGAAAATAATACTTTTGAAGCTAATCATCTTACTCCCAGTACAAATATCACTACAAGTGAATAGTAGGTAAGATTATATCAAAACCTAACCTGAAACTTGGTATGTAGGTAGGTCATCTAAATGAAAGTAGGCCTAAGTATTAAAAAATCAGCTGATAGTTCCAACTGAAAGACTATGGAATTCAAAACATAGTACTGGGGGAAAATGCCATTTAGCGAGCCTCAGGCGGTTTGCTACGGCTGAATGGATATAGTCTGGAGCTACACTATAAAGTGAGATATACTCATGAGAATTGTCTACTTGAGAGGAGTCGTTCGGTTACATTGTGCAGAAACAGGGCTGTAAACTTGATGGCGGCCTGTTGTTATTAATGTTTACCAATTTTAACTAGTATTAGAATTACGACCAATATCATATATTGTATAGGCCTGATTTTAACTAATAACATAAAACTACATAAAAAGCAAAATTTTCTCTCATTGTAAAGGTGGTCCACAAATTTATACATATATACTTCCTGGCCTTTTATTGCTATTTGAGGGTATAAGGCATAAAAAGATTTTAGCTGATCAATGTAACATTTTGGAGTAAATTTATTTTGTGTCATAATATTTTTGTCCAAGTTATTATGCTTCATTAATGTATTGAACATAATTTACAATTATAATATAATAAAATATTTTTTACAACAAAAATATAAATAAACCAAAATTATATTTTACCCAAACAATAATATTTGGAGTTGTTTTATTAGCTTTATAATAATTTTTGTTCATGTTTATTGTCCACGGTATTTTTCATTTATGCATAATATACTGCAATAATAGATAATAAAATTTATTATAGCCTACCATACCATAAAAAGAAAGAAAAACATAGAACAAAAAATATATAGAAACCATTATTATAAAACAAAACTAAATTTAGTAACAAATTAATGTTCAGTGTCAAAGGTTTATAACCTTTTAATCTATGTCAACATGGAAAATATTTTTCGTCCCCAGACCATTCAATGCTCCCTAAAATTGTCTCATAAAGAAGACTTATAATGCCAAACAAGAAATTAAAGCAATAAAAGGTTAAGTGCTATAAATAAAAAATGCGTATTCTGTAAAATTATTATTTTGTGCTTTATCAAGTTTTGAAAAAATGTTCAATTCATTAACTTATTTGTGATTTTGCACTTGGGGAATGGTTAGGAACATGCAGAATCGACAGTTTCTACTTTGTAACTAGTCTATATGAGGTATCATTCGACACCTACGAATACTAATACTTATAAACAAAAATATACTACATTTAACTTATAGGATAGTAATTTACAGATTTATAAAGAGCTCTGTAAACAAAATTCATGTACGGTAATTTATATTTCTTATGCCATTAATTATTTAAAGTTAAAATTTTACCATGCATTTTGTAGCATTAAGGTGAACTGGGCCGTAAAGAATTTCATCAAAATATGATACCAGATGATGAGTCACATGGTGTATAATCATGACTTTGTATGCTTTATACCCTCAAAATCAGATAAAGCAAGGAAGAAATCAGATTTGGCGTGGTCTATCTAAGTAATGGAGGTTTTCCTTACTGATAGCTAGCCCACTAGTCCAGAAGAACTGCCATGATACAATGAAACTGACATGAAGTACCTCGTTTTAAACTGTGTTCGAGTAATTTCCATAAATAAAATTCTACTCATAAGATTAAAGTAGGCTATATGTATTTCCCCTTTAACACATTACACATGCAATAGGCATCCTCATTGTACACTGTATTTTGAGAAACTTTTAATTATCGTCCATTATTCATACATTATGTAGCCTAGTCTTTGCTTATCAAGTCAGGCGCAGGTTTAATGGAGGGAGGAGTCAGATGCTTGAAAATAGAGTTGTGCTTACTTTGCATATCTCCAATAGGCCTATCTAATTCATGTTAGAGCAAGCAAACTTTTCATATACAGTGAAATCTCGGTACAACGATTTCGCAGGGACCAGAAAAATATATTGTTGTAGAGAGATATATTGTTATATCGAGAATTTACCAAAAATGGTCAAATTTTGGTTGTATATAGGAAACAACTTCAATAGCTGAAATTCTTTAAGTATTTAGAGAAATTAAAAAATTGAAATTAAAAAAAAAATCAATATCACCTTCATACTTTCCTCCCCCAAAACCTGGGACATATAATACTGCGGGCATAGGAATGAAAATGTTCCATCCTATTTTGTCTTCTTTTAGATGTTTAGGGCATGATAAACATCCCTATAAAAAAGCCTACAGCTATGAGTGACGAATCAGTGGATAAGATTTTTTACCGACTTCTGATATAGCATACTCACTGGCACACATTGTATTACGACCGCTTATTCTACATCAAAATGTGAAGTGAGAAAATTATATTTTCCATGTTGATGGTAGAGAAAGTTATGTGACTGTATCGCACTGTGCTTTATTTTTCATTAATTATTTTCACCAATGTATTACATTGATAGCCTCAGAATCTGTTAAATCCCAGTATTATATAGTTCCCAAAGCTCTATGTCAGGGGAAGTCAACTACGTCTTGTGATGACGTTTGTGGAGCAAGAGCATGCGGATCCCATGTGTGTGACGTCAGCAAGAGCGCACGGTAGTAGGGGTGTTTAGAGTACGCTAGATTTAGGTACTAGAGGACCTATTCACTTTAGCTCTGTGGGTAGAACAACTTCTGGTTGGAAATACGGAGCATTTTTCAAAGTTAATGCAAGATGCGATCCTGATAGTGTTCTCTCTGCAGAACATGTGTTAGTTCTGCAAAACATTCTTCTTCAGTTCGAATCGAGGTTTCAGGATGTGGAAAACCTTTCTCCAATATTTAAACTTTTTGCTACCCCATATTTAGTTAATGTCAAAGACGTTCCTTGCCCGTATCAGTTGGAACTGCTAAACTCACAATGCGACGATCTGTTAAAGGACAAATACGAACGTAAAGTGGTCTTGGGTAACTTTTACAGAAATTTCTCTGAAACCAGATTCCCGAAACTTGCCGCACGAATATTATGTAATTTTGGATCGACATATGTGGCCGAACAATTTTTTTCACTAATGAAATGTGCAAAGCTCAAATCAAGAAGTACATTGTCAAATCACAACCTAAATGTAGTCTTTGATTAAATATTGCTCAAACATTACGTCCCAACATTGATAAACTTGTTAAAGAAAAAAGAGACAGGAAAGTCAGAAAATTGTTACTGTAATCTTGTATCATCTAAGGTGCAGACGAGCTTGTATGGTAATTAATTCAGTTCATTTTTTAAATTATTTTTATAGTAGTGAATTATGTTAATTCAAATGATAGTATTGTCTATTTTTGTCAAAGAACATAGATTTTGTGGAAAGGCAATTGTTCTCACAGAATAGAAAAATAGAATCATTTATAATATGTTAAACTACTAATAATAAGAGAGAACTCGCACAAATGTGCACTTAAACTAAGTCTTTGCTGTAGTCCATCAATGACTTCACTCTGTTTGGACATATAGAAAAATGGTATCTTGTGCACTTATTGTCACATAATTTACACACAGTATGTTAAACTACTGTGCTGTAATTAACCGATAAACTATCAAGAAAATCGATTGATGTTTCATTAACTCGGAAACACGTATTACGTAAGTTCTAACCCCCTAAATTCCCCCTGCCCGCAATACTAATACCCCTCTCTTCCCCCCTGTTCACTGATGCCTACATTTCACATACTCCTCGCAGAGGTACAACGCGAGCAGTGAGAGCAGAAAGCAGTGACGTCACAGAGCAACCTTCTGTCTTCCCCTGCTCTATGTGAACACTATAAACAATACACTGTTGTCATGATAACTGAATTGCATTTCATTTTTCAGTATAATATTTTCAGAAATTATATAAATTTTCAAGGGAAGGATTGGTTTGTTTGAATTTTAGTGTTCACCGCGTTACTTCCCGGGCTTAACTGGGTATGTGTGCAAAATTTCGTGCAAATTGGTCAAGAAATGTAGATTTGTATAGGGAACATACATACCCACATACATACATACACACTTTCGATTTGGCTTGGTTGCAAGAGTTACACTTCTTTTGTTTGCAAGACTCACACTTCTTTTGTTTGTTTGTTTTGTTATGAAAACATGTGAAAGCGGAACTCTCAAACTGTGAATATGTCATACTTCAATTGTTTTAATATTTTTTTATGTAAACAATTGACAGCAGAACTATCTAACTTTGCCTCATTTCACATTTCCGACCTTTCCCGTGGATTTTCCAAAATTTTTCTTTCATACAAACCTTGTTCTTACAATTACGAACACAACAAAAAAAGAATCAGCCAAATCGGTCGAGCCGTTCTCAAGTGATGTGGCAACAACCCTTTTGTAAATTCATTTTTATTAATATAGATTGTGAAATATCCTATTGGCATGATATATTATGTTTGTTGCAAGGGTTTTTGGCATTTTGTAATTTTTTTATCGTGAATAAATTATTATTATTTTTATAATTTGTGAAATAGGCCTATTATATTTGTTGGTGTTGCAAGGGTCTATTGTTATTGTGAAATATTATTTTGCTTTTTCAAATCTCTTTAAAGATTGTGAAATATGTTTGATACAAGGGTATTTTTTAATTGTTCGATATTTTTTTATAATTTGTGAAATTTTATTTTGTTTTTAATTATGGTGCAAGGGTCATTTTTTGTTGTGAATTACTATTTTTAAAAAAACCTGTTTAAAGATTGTGAAATATGATGTTTGGTACAAGGGTATCTTTTATTGTTCAATATTTTTTTTATAATTTGTGAAATTTTATTTGGTTTTTTATATTCGTTTTTAAAAATTGTGAAATATTATGTATGGTGCAAGGGTCTTTTTTATTGCGAAATATGACTTTTTTATAATAGTGAAATGCCAAATATTAAGTCACTGGCGTTGGTGCAAGCGTAATTTTTCTTTTAAATGTGAAATATTATGTCGGCTCTAAAAAGAGTCAGGGAGTTTCGGTGCAAGGATAATTTATTTTAAATCGTAAATATTATGTTGGCTCTGAAAAGAGCTGTTTTGGTGCAAGGGTATTTTATTTGTGAATTAAAATTGGCCCTGAAAAGAGCCGTGTGGGGGAGGGAATGTTCATTTCCGCTGCATTAATTAATTCTCTCGGGATCTTGTGTATGGCACACCATTGAGGTCTAACACTCGTATAACACAGTGAGCTGCATTACCGGCGCTGAGTAACGGCCGGCGGGTGGCTAGGAGCGGCAGACATGATAGGGGAAGTGGTCAGGCGGGGAACAAGCCGGCAGGCGAGTACGGAGTGGAAAGGGGTCCGGGGTGAGCGCGATTCTACTCTTATTCCAAATGTAACCAATTTTCTCTGTATTAATTCAATTTTTTTTTTGTATTGTCCCTGCTACGAGCCATTGGCTCTTTGGGATCTTTTTTTTGTCAAATTAATAAATAAATAAATAACCTTAATGTCGACTGCATATTGTGGATGGCTCGAGCGCTGCTCCCAAGCGGCTGACTGCAACTGCTGACTACCAACTGCACATTGTGGATAGAGCTTAACGCTCAGGTGGAGTGGCAGTTTGTTTGTTTGTCTTTTTTTCCAGCATAGGTTTTGCCATATTCTCATAAATCGCCGCAAGATGGCATCTAATCTAACCTAAAATGGCAAAACCTATGCTGAAAAAAAAAAAACTGCGGCGAAGTGGGCGGAGCTTAAGTCGCGACCTGTTCTCTTTTGCCATTTTTTTTTTCAATCTGATTTTAACAAAGTAATCTTACCCTTTGAACAACTTACCTGTGCAGTATATTTTAATGCTTCGTAAGGACAAGGAATAAGTTTATGACACACTATATACTTTGTTATCTCAGTTAAAATTTTTGTGCAAGTCGAAGGAACAAGAGGTTCTGATATATTACAATCAATTAACACAATCTTATCCTGCTTCTTCTTCAATTTTCGTTTCACTTGTCCACTTTCCTTCTTCGTAACAAGATCCATCCCTTAACAATAATTCATTTCATTTAACTTTCCACGTGTAAGAATCCTCTTTTAAATTTTCAGATTTCCAACTAATTATTAGGCAAGACGCGCAGAATGCAAGAGCAAATAACAATAACCAATTACTAAACCCAAATAACTTCAAGTTTAAACGTTCAAACTTCAAACAAGCGAAGAAAAAGTTGCAACTTGTCTAGAAGAAACATATGACGGTAAATCGGAACTCTGATTGGTTGGCGGAAGCGGAAATGACATGAAAACAGATGAAGAGCATGGGCGACGAATTACAAATGTAAACAAATTTGTTTAAAAGAACATCTTTTTGCTACAGAGTTCATTAATAAAATCATAAATAGTTGTAATGACCTATAGTATATATATTTTGGAATGGCATCTGTGAATATGATGTCATTATTTGGAAAAACTAGGCCAAGATTTCCAAAATTAATATCAAGTGCTTTGTGTTTAGTGGCTAGACAAAAAGTATTAGGTTATGTATGTGGTTCTCATTTTTCTAATTTTGTATTATTAAACCACAATTCGAAAAGCTGTCGTCAGTATTTCAGTCACAGCCACAATGTGAGGTCTTTATCAAATGAAGCAGAACCTAATGTTTGTAAGGGTTTTGACGAGGAGGATTTGAATAAGAAATTTAATGTAATTGCTGACAAGATCATCTTTAATTCTATCCTTCAACATAGCACATTATCTTGGAACAAGACTAAATATTTAGAAAACAAAGAGAGAAAAGAGAGACTTAATAAAGTAAACAAAAACGATCCTGGAAGTAATATACCAATAGCACTTAAATACTTGAAAAATGAACCTCAAGAAACTAGAATAAATAACACTGACAAAGAAAAAACAGTGTCTTGTGAAAGAAGTGATGAATTAATTCTTCCTTATAATATTAGAACCCAAATTGAGAGAAATGACATAAAAGATAGTCCTTCAATTCCCGAGTTACAAGGAATATTAAAACCTGATCCTGATATTTCCAGCTGGATGTCAGATTATGAATGTTTTGAGGAAGGAGAAGAAGTATCAATTGACAGACCATGGGAATTAAATTATGGAACTCCAGATAGTAATGTACCTTCTAGTAGTGTTCCATGTGGTGGGTGTGGTGCATTTCTTCATTGTAGAGTAAGTATTAGCAAATTTATTTCAGAGAATGGAAAATAATTGTTTGGCTAAAATACAGCGCTTTCCATGCAGCTGGTGAAAGCTGATGGTTGCATGTCTCTGCCTATCAAAAAGGCTAGTGCTCTCAGTCACAAGCTGATAGGCGTACTTTGGTATGGTTTGTCATGTTATTGTACGTAGATATTTCAAAGTTTGCTCTAATGAATATCATCACATAATATAAGTGGCACTATGGCCCTGGGGTCGACTCAGCCTCTAACAGAAATGAGTACCAGGAGCAATCCTGGGGGTAAAGGCGGCTGGTGCATTAGGCTGACAACCTTACCACATTCACATGCCGAATGTCTAAAAATCTGGGAGCCTTAACATCCTGGAACCCTCTGGGCCTCCATGGCCTGTATAGGGAACACTTTACTTTTTACTTCTGCGAAATAAATTATCTAAACCAGTCTGCAAAAGAAATTTAAGATGTCTTTTGGGGTAATTTGTGTTCACAAGAGGCCTACATTTTAAATGCTCACTAAATTTTGTGGATGAACTTTTTGTCCTCTTTTTTCCTTAGTAATTGACCCAAGTTTTTCCAAAAAATGTTTAAAATGTCCCGTTTTTATATAAACATTATATGGACACCCTATCTCAAATGTAAATACAGTAAGATAGATGTGAATTGCTAATGGTAAATGAATAGGTTCTGCATTACCTAGGCCCTATATCATTTTTATAATTATTTTACATTTTCAGGATGCATCTATTCCTGGCTATCTGCCAAGTGAAATATTCAGACAGCAGGATGAAGCAACTCTACGCTCCCTTGTTTGTCAGCGTTGCCACTTCATGCGTTACTATGACACAGCATTGAATGTAATTGTACCTCCAGAAGACTATCCGAGACTTATGTCTCACTTACAGAATAAAATTGCTCTTATTGTTCTTATGGTTGATATTTTAGATTTTCCTTGCAGTATTTGGCCTGGAATCATGGATATTATAGGTAAAAAATTATTTTTGTAGACCTAATATCACAAGTGATTTCATTTTGTAGCTGATTCAAATGTGGAACCACAAAAGAAATTATCTACAAAAAACAAAACCATGAATGGTATTTAACACAAACAACATGCACTGCATAATTTTATTGTGGGGCCAGTATAGCTCCTGAGAGTATTGGGCAAGAGCTTCATGTCAATTGCCATGGTGGCGCATTACAGGATAAGAAATAGGAGATTGAAATATTTATATTCATTTACTGTAGTAGAGCTGTCGCCATATAATTTTGCCGCGATGGACAAACCAATTTACGTGAAGACCAACAAGTACGCAATGGAAGTTTCTTTAAAGAATAATAAAATTATTGTTGTTGTCAGCTCGCCCTTAGGATGAATCAAGTACACTGAAATCATCGACAAACTCCATTACATTTCGTTGCACAGCTCCGCCTCCTAGTGGTCCCTCGCATATCGCGGCAGAATTATTTGGCATCAGCTCTAATTTCATTTAGCAAATTGGGTACAGGTAGTAAACAGAAATTCTTATTCTGCATCAAAGTAAATTAGAATTTTAAAAATGTAAGTGTTATACTAGCACTTCAAGCTTTTGACAATGCACTCTCTTGGCATCAATCAGAGACTCTGTAGAAATGTAAGACTGAAATGACAGGGCTTCCTACAGGCTTGGCAAGGCCAACCAATGAGACGTTGTGCTGGAAAACATTGTCGCAAGTAAAAAATCAGGGAGAACTGGCATTCACAGACCTTAACCATTGTTTCAAGCTGACCCATGTGATATTAGCTAATCTCTTTTATTGTATACTAAATGTAATCCTAGCCTAACTTAGCCTACTTGACTTTACATGCTTTTGACTGTATGAGAGACAAAAAAAATATGTGCATCTCAAGCCTAAAAAAAAAGGAAATATGTAGATAGAAAAAAATTATATAATTAAATAATGAAATGTTAAAAATAAGTTTAAAAAGGAAATAATAATAACAATAACAACAACAACCACCTCCACCACCAGGAACATTTTAAATCATAATGGACTAGAGTTAAAATAATGTCACATGATCTATAAAATTGACTGTAAAATTTCATGGCTGTGGCTTTTATATGTAAGAAAATGCAAGTCACATGTCTGTAGATTTAGGGGCGTGTAAAAAGAATTCCTGTGAGGGTAAAATTCCTGCACATAGGTAGTTCTAAAGTTCATTCAGTGACAGAACAACTTCACCTAGATTTCATTCCTCGCTCAGAATATTCTTCCCCTCTCTCAATACAATGTAAACCTCATCATAGAGATGAAGCTAAAAACGTATTAATTTATTAATCTAGTTTGTAAACAAAATTGCAGATAGTCCTTTTTCCATTGTATGTACGATAAAACTTCAACACAAAACAATATAAAATCCACAATGGATGTCACTTATAACATTAATATTTCGACGTTTTGGCCCAACCACTAGGCCTTCTTCAGGTACAGCTAAAATGGAAGAGTTGGAACTTCCATTCTAGCTGTACCTGAAGAAGGCCTAGTGGTTGGGCCAAAACGTCGGAATATTAAAGTTATAAGTGACACCCATTGTGAATTTTATATTGTTTTGTGTTGAAGTTTTATTAATCTAATATTTCATGTCTTGATTGATAAGCAGAATATTTAGTTTCATTCCTAATTTGCAGGTAAGAAGCATCCTATCATAGTTGTTGGCAACAAAGTGGACCTACTTCCTCCTGATAGTCGAGGATATCTACATAGAATCAAAGAGAGTCTGACCGAAAACTTGAAATATTGTGACATCCCTGACAAAAAGCTTAAACATGTGGCATTAATCAGTGCCAAAACAGGATATGGTGTTGAAGAGCTGATCACAAAAATACATAATATCTGGGAGTACAAAGGTGAATAAAATTATGCATTTTTTACAATTCTTTTGTGGAGTTTAGCTATTTAGCCAATTTTGAATTTGCCACTATTAGGAACATACTACGTAGGTGTATCCAAAAACACAGCATTCATTTTTAGCATAGATGTTAGGAGTTTTTTACACACAGAAGTTCAACTAGTTTATATCTTTATAAACTTTTCTTTAAACTAATTTTTAAAAATCTGATGTAACTTATTTTATTAAATAAGTTTTATACATTAGCCAGCATTTGCATGTGGTTGTCTTAAAATTTCATTACAAGGTTCAATCTAATAATGTTAAATTGTTTTTCATTGCAGGAGATATTTATTTGCTTGGATGCACAAATGTGGGCAAGTCAACATTATTTAATGCGCTCTTGCAGTCTGATCTTTGTAAAATAAAAGCCGTCGACTTGATTCAGAGAGCTACTACTTCCCCATGGCCAGGCACCACTATCAAACTTCTCAAAGTAAGTTAAACCTAATTAATTTGTTCATAATTAATTACAGTATTTGTAATATTATTGGGTGTTTGTAATTATTACAGTTGTCTGCAAATATGCATGATCATTCTCACCTATATACCATCCAACTAAAGAATGAAGTAGCTGTAAACGTTATTAAAGGACTTATTTTCTTAATACCCATTTGCAGTGATCGATGCTTGAACATTTCATGTTTGTATTTTAATTCTATTTTAAGGAACTGTTCATATTAACGTTTATAATTATGATGATTTTAATGCAGTGTAAAAATAATATATTGTGGTAATTGCAATGCATAGCAGTTATTACACACCATAATGGTTGGATATCAAAGTAGCCATTTTCCTCCAGGAATAGAATATTAAATAATATAGGCATACTATTTTTACATTGGAAGACTTGTTTTAAGCATATGGAGGAGTCGTAGCAGAACATGCTTCACCATTTCGTGTTGTAAAACATAAGAGAAGTAAGCCATTTAAAAGTGGAGAAAAACTATAGGCCTAATTAAGTGGAGGGAAAGGAAATAGACATTAAATCCATGTCTGGGATATTAATACAAGTAAGAATCAGCTTGAAAAATTTTATGCCATAACCGGGATTTGAACACGGATCTTCAGCTTAACGCGCTGATGCTCTAACATTGAGCGACCGTGACAACATGCCAGTACGACATCAAATTCCTCAACTGATTCAGAAGGCAAGGCAGACCATGGGAGGTTTCTCCATTGAGAACACAATCCAATGGCGTCCTACATTTGTAGGTACTTTGAAGCCAAGTTATTATTTATATACTATTAATTAAGTGGAGGGAAAGGAAATAGACATTAAATCCATGTCTGGGATATTAATACAAGTAAGAATCAGCTTGAAAAATTTTATGCCATAACCGGGATTTGAACACGGATCTTCAGCTTAACGCGCTGATGCTCTACCATTGAGCTACCATAACAACATGCCAGTACGACATCAAATTCCTCAACTGATTAAGAAGGCAAGGCAGACCACGGGAGGTTTCTCCATTGAGAACACAATCCAATGGCGTCCTACATTTGTAGATACTTTGAAGCCAAGTTATTATTTATACACTATTAATTAAGTGGAGGGAAAGGAAATAGACATTAAATCCATGTCTGGGATATTAATACAAGTGAGAATCAGCTTGAAAAATTTTATGCCATAACCGGGATTTGATGGCATAAAATTTTTCAAGCTGATTCTTACATGACCGGAATTTGATGGCATAAAATTTTTCAAGCTGATTCTTACTTGTATAGGCCTAATGTTAAGCGTATTTAATACACTTTGTGAATAGTTGGGTCAGTTTCAGTCACAGCTACCAGACGGATTGAGCAACTGATTCTTTTTCTTTAGTTCTAGCTTTCTATCAGTAGAAGGCATAACATGCCTTATATTATTTTAATGCTAAAGAAATTATCTAATGAATGGCATGGAACACAATTATCAATGGATTTTTAAATTTTAAATCAATGTGAAAATCTTGTGATTACTGTGGGATTCAGTTACACCTAGATACCTTACTCATTAGTGTTTATGGGTGCCCAATGTGTTAAAAAAAATAGCATGGGTTAAAGAACCTCTTATTCTCACAGAGGATTCCTTTGCTAACTCACAAGCTGTTTCATGCCCCACCTGATTCTGTTCCTTCCTCTCATCCCTTGTACTACTGTAATATGTGGGATAGCCTTAATCATTTATGGGCATTAAAGGAATTAAGACACTATAGAATCAGTTAAGTTAAAATGGCATATTAGGCATATGCAAGAAAGGCATTAGCTTTAATTCCCCATTAACAATATGTCTTATTTGCATGTTTTATAAATATTATAATTTGGCAATATGGATATATTTTTCTTAAGGATGAAATTTGTGGTCACTTGCCCTCAGGAAGAAGTTAAGGTGTGCCATTTCAATTTTTGCACTATTTAAATTAAACTCCAAGATGTTACTAAAAAGACACTTCGTTTCTACAGTTTCCTATGCTCAGGCCTGCTGGTTGGCGTCTTTATGAGAGGACAAGGCGTCTCATGTCAGAAAAAGCAGAAAAACAAGCGGAAGAGAAACTACACAGAATGCAACTTAAAGAAAAACCAAGAAACCTCCCAGCACTAATAGGTAAGAAATTTACTCAACAAATGTTCCAAGTTTTTTTAAATGCTATTGTGTCAGAAATTTTATTGACCAACTGACCTTTCTTTGCATACAGTCTTAGATTTATTAATCAAGTACAGTAGTTGTCATAAGTAACATTACCAGTATAACACTTTTACTAAATTACAAGCTTGTGCCAGTATTTTTGCCCGCGATTATTTACTTAACTGCTAGCTGTTTTATTTAAATAATTTATAAGAAAAAATATAACATATGTTTATTAACACTTACATCTTTTTACATAAATTGCATAATATTATTCTTAATGATATTGTTTTTCCGTAACAAATATAAGTGTATTAAACAAAATAGAATGAATCTTGTGCTTCCGTATGGGCATAAAGATTCGAAATGAAATGGTTAAAACATACTACAGACTCATGAACCTTACCCAAATCATGCATAACAATTAAAATAATTGATAATCAGAAAAACTAAACTCCCGGTTTTTATGTTCATTTCACGATTAAAGTGTGATGCCTGTGGGGGGGGGGGGGGATGACTCAGATTCAAGTTCGGTAGACCGAAAAAATCCCGCATAGTGAGTTTCATCAAAGTCATTATATGTTCTTTTATTCCAGGTTGCTATGGCAATTAATTTCACAATTGAATACTATCTTGTTAATTCTTTGTGGCTGTGCGTTCATCACATATATATACCTACGAAGTTTGCTTTTTATATAGTAGATTTTCTCAAATGCTTTATTAAGGCTGTATCCAAAATCTATGTTTTCAACTGAAGTGAACTGCATAGTTCACTAAATAAATGGAGTGGCATCAAAAGTTATATTGAAAGGTGCATAGCAATCAAGTCTTAGCAGCTAGTGATTGAAACATACATGTTGAAAGATCATTGTGTATAATTACTAGTCATCAAGTTGCTAGTCTCTAGCACAGCGGTTCCCAAACTTATTTCTCCTGGGACCCCCCTACACCTAGAAATTTTTTTTGCGACCCACTACTACATAACGATAACCAATATAGACTATATAAAAAAAATTTCGCATCCCACTACTACACAACGATAACCAATGTAGGCTATATGAAATACTGCATATATTTTTCATATGCCTTTCAATAGTTTTATTGTGTTCAAATGTCTTATATTGCTTATATTGAAAACAAGTTTAATTTTTTGCGACCCATAGTTTGGGAACCGCTGCTCTAGCACATAGTTAATGACTTCAGCTTTCGGACGCAGTCGAATATTTTCCTATTTATGTTAACTGTGTAAGGGTAATTTTGATATAGGTGGTACTAACAGCTGATCATCATTATCGTTCATATATTTCCAGTATTCACTGGATTTGTACTGCCAACTCTTAGGACCTGTCTCGTTTATTTCAGGTCACATTGGAATGACGTTTTATCAGAAAGACCCATGTGAATCAGTGGATCCATTCTCCTTGGGGAAGGGTATGGACAAGAACAAGCCCCAGCCTTTGTCTGGTTTGGATCCAAATGATGAAGATTATGCAAAGAGCAAGTGGTGTTATGATACACCAGGAGCTGTACATCCCGATCAGGTTATTTATAAACTCAACAAATACTGGCTCACAATATAACATTTCACTTTCCATTTCTTTTAGGGCAGTAGATAGTCATTTAAGTTCAGATATAAAATTCTTTGGGCCTGTACTACTGCCGCCCAATAAAATGTTTAACTGTCAGCTGGAAAACTTATCTGGAAGTTGGCTAAAAAGTGCATACTATGACCTCCCACCAAAAACTATCTAGGTCAACTCCCGGTTAAGCTATCAGGAGGATGGAGTGGACGATAAACCACAAACTGCCAGACAGACAAAACTTGAAAGATAAAAATGGCTGCCCACTGGAGCTTCATAGCCAGTTGAATTTCAGAATTGATGTTGGAAGGTTTTAACTTAAATACAATAATGCCATTCAAGACACATTTCAATGATATATAAGGTAGAAAAATACATTATGTTAGAGTTTTAGCATCTAGCAGAGGCCGCTTAGCTAGAAGAAACACACGTTGGCTCTCACCAGTTTACTATCCAAGTTACAGAATTTTACTGGACTCTTCCCAATATCAAATCGACAATGGTAGTATAAGATATCTTCCAGTTAAGCTATCTGGAAGTTTTACTGGGAGATAATAGTACAGGCCCTTACTCTCTATCCTTGCTATAGCCAGTGGCATAGGCAGAGGGGTGCGGGCCGCCTCAGGGTTCATCACTTGAGGGGGTGATGAAATTACAACAAATATATGTTTTAAATGGACTATTCCACTCATACGCCACGTGTTTGATATTGACCAATAACGTTTAGCAATTCCTCGGATATAGACCAATCATGATCGTTTATCTTATAAAATGCTTGCTATTAATATGAGGATGCTGTTTTATCGATAAAATAGTCTGCTTGTTACTGGACACATAAGCATCAGTGTGCAGTGATTAATAAGTCAAATGCTGCCATTAAGCAACACGAAAACAGATTATTTTATACAACATAACTTGAAGGGATCATGATAGTTGTAAATATTTATGCTTTCATGGTACTAATACACACAAAAGATAATATAAATACATATGAACTAAGAACTGACATGCATTGTTATGAAACCAGAACAGCGAACGACATAAATATACCATTCAGGAGGCTTAAGAAGACACAGAATGATTATATAGTAAATGGCACGACCCTTGTACAATAAACTACCAGTAAATGTTAGGACATTTACAATGAGGCCTTTTAAAAATAGAATTATTGGCTGAAACAGAATCCATTTTATAAGTATAGTGAATGTTTAAACAGTGATCCTAGACTAATGCAAATATATTAATTTTGTGACGATGCTATATGTAAAACTGTTTTTACTTTCTAGCAAATAAAGATTGATATTGTTTGGAAATTGAAATAATACTCATTCAAAAATTCTTGCACCTGGATGACAAAATAAGGTGGGACCCTTGTTGGAAAATGGTTTTCTTTTGCACTGGCGCGTCGAATTGACTTTTTCGAAATTCTTACGAAGTACGTACGAATCCTTCCCACATTTTCTGCAGGCACATTCCCTTTGCTATGGTTCCCACGATTAGACAGAAGTTTCTCGTAACTGTCTGTCCCATTTCATATGCTCACATAGGAAGGAACATAGTCATGACCCCCAAGGTTAAATTCATGGCAAAAATTTCGTTGTACAGGGCTTGACAGTCCAAAAACACAGAATACTTGTTATTGTGTTGTCCGCATTACCATCTTTGATATTCTAATCATGGGATCATTGTTGTCATTGTTGCAAGCAATTTTCATAAATGGCAAGAGACTTGCTAATCATATATGAAAGAATTTTTTACCAGAAACTGATACAACAAAAATGATAAAAGTTAAACCTTTAAGCCGGACATGGTCTACAATGTCAATTCAATGAAAATGAGGAAGCTCCTTGAAATGGGTCATTCCAAAATAATGATAAGTTAATCATAAAAGTGTGTATAGACAACTCATATAGTAAATTAAATTTATCTCCGAAACATGTCTACGTACAACATAGTTCAAAAATAAAAGATCATATAATAACTAGCTTTGTTCTCGGGAAAAGCTTTTTTTCTGTGAACTGACAGCATTTTGAAGATAGTGTCATGATTGTTAATAAACCTAAAAAAAAGTGCAGAACGACTTTAAATTGGAATTTTTTCGTCAGTTACAGGCTAAAAGCTATAAGTCTGCTGAACTTCAGGTTTCTAGCTTATTCTGGAAGTGGGAAAACATTAATGACAGTAAAGCCTTTCCAAGTTTTTTGGGGGCAAAAATTTAAAATTTGAACTTTTTGGAATTTTTCTGTTGGTTACAGGCTAAAAGCTATAATTTTGCCAAATTTCAAGTCTCTAACAGATATGGAACTGGGTAAACATTAATGAGTCAGCAATTTGCACTGTCATGGATATGATAGACATCACAGCTATGCAGTCACTTTTTCCACACTTATAAGACAGATAAAATTTGGCTCACTAAATTTGGCTTATGGCAATTGAATGTGTTAACAATCCTGCCAAATTTTCTCATTTTACCTGCCCTATAAATGCATTAAAAATTACATAATTGGTGGAAAAGTACAAAATTTACTTAAAGTAAAGAAAAGTAAAAAAAAAAAAAATCTAGCAATATCTAAAGTATAACTGATAGCGATATGACAAAAAGTCAAAAGACAAAACTTGTAGATCCCTCAAAATCTGTTACTGGAAGTGCCATGGGCTTTATGATATGACTTACCGTTTAGCTTCCAAAAAAAAAGGTATGCAGCTACTTTAAAGCTGTGTCCACAATTTTGAAGGTTTTTTTGAAGCAAAAAAAAATGTTAACTTTTTGGGATTCTTCCATCGGCTACAGACTAAAAGATATAAGAAGTGCCAAATTTCAAGTGCTCATCTCGAAGCGGGTCAACATTTATGTCAGTGAGTGAGTGAGTGAGTGAGTGAGTGAGTGAGTGAGTGAGTGAGTGAGTCAGTCAGTCAGCTATGTGGCTTTATAATATAATAGAGATCTTCCGGGATTTGATAAGTTTTATTGTAATGACTCTCTTATTTCATTACCATTTTACATGAAGAATTTTTTTTTCCAATTTTTTCAGAAATGACTCTAGTGAATTTGTTAAGATTTTTTACATTTAACTTGAATGCATTCAACTTTACATACGTAATAATTGTAAGTAAAATATTACCAAATAAGATAATATATTTCAAAGGGTATCATCATCAGCTGATATCTACTAACTACAGAATAAAATATATAATGCAATTATTCAGAAGGTAGTAAGTTCTGGAAGTAAGACTTCTACAGAGGGATGAAATACAACTTATGCTACATGTTCCGGTTTATATATATTTTTTCATAAGGAGAAGTATAAAATTATCCGGAGCCCTACAGTTTTGCTAAGAATGACTATGCCTTTTTGGAAAGTTAGTAAAATGACAGTGGCAACATCTGGTGGTATAAGGTAGAATGTTGAAACCTATGTATACTACATTTAATACAAAAATTAATTAAATTTAACTTTATAATTAAAATTACAGGTATATATATATATATATATATACACACAGTTACAGTTAGAAAGTGATGAATAAAGTATGAAATGGGTCGTATTTGGAAGAACTACTATACTTACATACATAACATTAACACTTTTATTCAAATCTAGCAATGTTTATCTGTCTGTCAATGAATGGTAGCAAGCAATGGAAAGATGAACACTTTGGTGCACATAAACTATCTCTGGCATTAGGGCACAATAAAACTTGGTATTGTTTCTGCTTTCTAGCTGATTCATTTATTAACTATTGAAGAGCTAATGTTAACCCTACCCAAGAAGTTAATTTTGCCACGGACCTTCAAGCTGGCACCTGGTATGAGCCTCTTTATTGCTGGACTGGGACGACTGGACTTTACTCAAGGGGATGAACCCATCAGGTACACTTTTCAGATATCTTTTAACATCTGTATCATATTTGGGATGTTCGAAGCCCTCAAGCATTTTGATTGGCTCTTGAGGACAGCCAATCAGTGGGCTGAGCTGTCACAAACCCGGTAAATGAATTAAACTTTTCAAAGCGAATACTGGGTCATTATGTACTTGTGAGGTATCAATCAGAAGATATTTTCACTCCAGTTTGACTAATGAAGTTTTAGTAGATTTTTGGCTACAATATTCAAATTAAAATGTTATATTTTAAAGACAAACATAATATTTTGTTTCTATAACTCGATAATAGATTTATGTAATTACCAATTTTATGTTATTTTGCCACTAACAAGCTTTATTTTGGTTTATTAACATGTGAAGCCAATAAGCAATTTCATAAATATTTTGAAGTACATTTCATAGAAGTAGAGTCTACTGTAAATGTGAAAAGTGTGGACCTAATAATAAATTAAACATTGCTTTAAGTCAAATAAAATAATTATCCTCTCTATATGTCATTTAAGTATGCATTCTGTGTTACTTCTTACAGGATGACCGTATTTGCATCCTATTGTCTACCGATCACAATCTGCAAATCAGAAGATGCTGATGAGGTGTATCAGACTCTACTAGGATCAAAACTGATGGCTGTACCACAAGGAGGAGCTTCTCGTCTGGCACAATGGCCTGGGCTGAAGTTGCATGCAGAGGAACTTGAACTTCAAGGGATTAGTTATAAAGAAAGCTGTGGAGATATACTGCTTTCATCTGCAGGTACTTTAGACAACAACAAAAGTTAAGATATACCTGGCTAACTAGAATTTACCTGAAAGTACCCTAAAGGGCAAGAAGAGGGACCAGAAACACGAGGAAGGATGCTTTGAGATCCCATATGGCAAAAAGTATTTTCTTTATTTTGATAGATTTGTATCAATTACCAGATTTGTGTTATTTTTACAAATTATTTACGCATGTGATATTTAAAAACAATTTCTCAAGTACTTTGAGATGTATTTCATAGAAGTAGGTTTTATCACAAGTGCAGGTTCATACTTTTACCTAATAATGGAAACAGATCACTGTTTAACTCAATACCTGAAGATAGTATTGAGTATTGAAAGAAGACAAAAAGAAGGACCATATAGAAAGGACCAAAATGAAGAGGAAAAAGCCTATAGATTCCCTATGGTGCAACAAGTTTATATGAATATATCCAAAGGAGTATTGAATTGGGCAAGAAATGGCTTGTGAAAGATCAGATGGAAGAGGAAAAATGCTTATAGATTCCCCATGGTGTAAGAAATTTACCCAAAGGGTCTTGAAAGAATTATATCTGAAAGTAACCAAAAGAGAAGTTCCCAAAGTTATCTGAAGAGGACCTAAAGGCACCTAAAGGAACTGAAAGGGAGTCACTTCTGTTTTTACCACTCTTTTCCAAGATCTTTTTGTCCATACATTTTTCTCAGTTGTGTCTTTTATTCTTAAATCTTTTGTTCCTTGAAGTAATTAAGAACGATGTATGTGTAGAGGATTTTTATTATTTTTAAAAAATTATTATTAAGTTTCAAAATTGTGGTCGTTTAATAGGTCTGTTTCATGTAATGTTCAGCTTTTTACAATGATTTTAGCCAAATGGTTCCTGCTATAAATATTTGAAGACTACTTCTACTCTGAAGTATAAAATTTTCTAAAACTCTATTCCAGTATATTTTTGATGTAACTAATGGTTTACCGTCTTTTGTCTGTAAATTTATTTGTTATGCGTAAATATGCGTTGTTCGATTTGACAATTTTACTTGAAGTTATTAACCTTTTAACTGCTTTAGCCGCCTCTGTGATGGCAGAAGACAGTTTTTAAATCACTGAGGAAAATTTCACTAAATCATTTGTGTTCTACAGTAGATGTTTGTAACACAAGGATAGTGGTGTTCACTTTTTAACTTAGAGCATTACTATAGGTTTATACTTATGTTTTATAATTGTCGACTATGTGGGCACATTTAGGCAAATTTTCCTTGCAGTCATGGCCACAGTAGTTAAAAGGTTAAAAATGATTTATATGTAAGGATTTTTATTTTTTGAGTCTCCTTAAATACTTTTTGGGGCACAAGATCTATGTTCACAGAACTACTAGCAATAATAATAATTCCTATTTTTGTTGATAGGTTGGGTAGCTGTAACACCCAGATATGGCAAGAAATGCAAATTTCGAGCCTGGTCTCCAAATGGAAGAGGTGTATATGTCAGGAAACCAGCAGTGTTACCATTTGCAGTGGACTTATGTGGACGTAAACAACGCCAAAGCCCAGCCTACGGGATAGGTAAAGCTGTGTTTCAACAAGTTTGATAGAAGTATCCAATCAAACGAACTTATTAATTCTGATTAACACATGTTTTGAAAGGTTGTGATAGTTATTTGAACTGTGAAACTGGTGACCAGTGTATATGGTCATACTTGAATCTGGTATATCTTTTTTGAATGCTATTATAAGGAAAGTTTATCCTTCACAGACATGGTGACCAGATCCTTGTTTTGAGCATATTATCCTGGTGTATAAAGATATGAAAGGAAGGAAGATTATATTCATAAAAAAAAGAACAAAAGATCTTATGCTCCTAAATAAAACTACATTTATTGCCACAGGTACTTACACTTGCATATCCTTCCTGCGAGTTTGAAGTGACCTTGTGAAGCAGTCTTGAATAACCATGTCATGTTGACATGAACACACACTTCCTCTTCAGTGTAAATATGATGTATAAATCTGAAAAAATATTGTAGGATTTTCATTTATTATAATATAAACATTTTTATTTAAAAAATTAATTCTTTTGAATCACACATTCCTATCAATTTCCTTAGATTGATGGCTGGTATCTATAAAGGATCAGGACTTGGCAGGACATTTTGTCTTTAACCAGACTTATAGCTTTTGTTGCAATGTAGTCTGATACTCCAAATTCATCTTGAATGTCTTTCTAAGTCTAGCTTTTAGGAAGTGTCAATATTTGCACCCTGATGCTCTTATCATCTTAAGTATTAACATTTTTCCTTCAATTGATTGATAATTTCATGGTCAGAGAAGAGAGGAATTATCTTGTTCAAGATCTGAATTTATGCTACCAGCAGTGCTTTTTTTTCTAAGAAATATTTAAGGATATTCTCACTTTTTTAGTTATTATTTCAGAAATACAGATGCAAATATAGCCTACAAAATTTTCTTTCAAGATACAAAATCAAACAAAACAAATCTTTTACCTCCACATGAGCAAAGCTCGTGTTTAGGGTTAGAAATGAAATGATTTTATAGAGAAACAGAGATATTTATAAAATGCATAGCATTTGAATTGAATATTTAAATATTTGACTTACCCACATATTTAGAATAAATAGTGGAATCACACAATATGCATAAGGTTATATGAATTTAAGTCCTCCGAGGTGGATTCAATTCATACACATAAATTCTACTCGTAAGCTGCAATTTAGTCTATGACACTATGCTCATAGGGTTTCTTACACGTTTTACCAGAAGATGCTAATTTTAAATGAATAGTAGCTATATCTCTATTTTCGAGAGTTGAGGCCTGACAGGTTTGCAACCATCCTCGGAACTACTACAGGATATTGCTGATCATCAGACTTGTAAGGTATATAAGTGGGGAACATTAACGCAAATAAATGCAATTTGAAGCCAAGAGGAAAGGGATACAACAAACTTTAATGCTGAATCAGCAATTGTAATCTTGGTTACCATCGCCACAGTGCTGTAGCGCTCGCTTGTTTTCCCTCTTGAAAATCATGGGATAGATAAAGAAAGTAACACTAGAAATAGCTACTTTAATGCAAACATTGTGTGTAATCACTTTCATTATTTGGTTTGGTACAAATTTCTCCAGATTTCAAAATTGTGGAAATTAATGATTTTCTCCTATATGAAACTAGAAAAATCTTTAAGGGTATGCGTACTCCCAGAAAAAAAGCACTGGCTATCAGTAGTCTTCTGTCTCAAAAAGTGACAGTTACCCACTCATAGATTATCATATCTATCAATTATATTATATCTTTATATTGTGTGGAACTAAAAGAATGAAGACTGGGAGGAGAGAGTTTCATTCAATGAATCTCAATTAACATTGGCCACAGAGTATACTACAATATTGTGCTGTACCTTATTGTTTCAAAATCATTTTTAATACGAACCTATTCACAATCTCGTTAAAAAATGTTTTCCACATGTACAATACATTAATAAGCAAAAACTGTATATTTTTTTCAGAATAAACAAAATGCACTTCTGGATATATTCAAGGTCAAATAATTTTTGGTGACTTTGAACTATTAATGAAAATGAAAATGAAAATGAAAATGAAAAAAATGAGAGAAAAAAAACTGTTAAGTGACATATATGAAAGTTCATCCAAGAACTTTAAAATAAAACAATTAAAACATAATATAATATAAACAATGACACTTATTTATAATAGTGGATAAAACAAACCTTTTTACAAAACACATAAGTTTCAACCTGCCCTCCAGGCCTTTCTGGACGGCAGGTTGAAACGTTTGTAAAAAGGTTGTTTTATCCACTATTATAAATAAGTGTCATTGTTTATATTATATTATGTTTTAATAAAAAGTATAGTGGGAAGAATAGGACCATAAATTATTTTCAATTGAATATGAAACAATTAAGCTCACTAGCTCTTATAGGAGCTGAGATTTTTTTGTTTTGTTTTTTGTAGTTAGCCAAATCTTACTTTTTGCAATAGATAAACTTTATCTATTGAGTTTACAGTTTTACAGTAATAAGCTATTTTGCTTCGAGAAAATCAATCAAGAAGTTAGTGCCATCTAAATATTACTAATGAATTGTTCCAAGAGGAATAATGGCAGAAGAGCATGAGGTAGATAACCTTGGATTCTTAACCTGGCCAAATTGTCTGTGCAATGACTTTCTGTGTAACCATGGTTATTGTGGTCATCCAGGACCGCTGAAATCGAACATAACTGAAAAATCTGAAAGAATTTTTTTTCCCCTTTATTTCATGGGTCCAATCCTTTAAATTTTTTAAAAAATTACTTGACGTGAATCTGAAAAGTGCATTTATTTTCGTTGATTTGACATGGAACAAGCCATGTGGTAGTAAATATTCATGGCTGGTCGTGAGAGAAGCCATCTTCCAAGCTATTGGGTCATGGTTGACATTTCACCTACTGCAATGGCGGTCATGTCCAAAGGCTGCTGGAGCATTGACTGCAACGAAGTGTTCTTGTTGAACTCTGCTGCAGATAGTGCTCTGATCCCGCTGAGTACTGGTAATGTTGTACAGTAGAAACCCATCAGTCTGACTCCTCGCTTAGTTTGACCATGCCGCCATGAATGTCAACAATGTGCTTCCTAGATTGTTTTGTGCATTGTGGGTATGGTTTGAGAAGGAAAGAGTTTGAGTAGAGGTACACTATTGAATACTGTATTATTTCTTTTTTATAGTATGTTTTCTTCATAATATGTAATACTGTCAACAACATTTTCAGTAAAACATTGTGTAAGTGTTCCTCTGATAATCCTACCTTTTTTATGTTCCGACCACGCTCCCAATCCCATTGGAATCAGACTAACAGGGTTCTACTGTACATTATTACAATGAAATAAATTGATTGTAGGCCTATACTTAATAATTAAATAACGTAGTTAGTCTAATGAAGCCATAGGACAACGGAAAATAAACGTGGGAAGCAAAAAAAGACCGCTGAAATCGGTTCAATCCTGAGGTTAAGGAAATAGCAAGAAAGAAAAAGGATGCATATTTAAAATACTTAAAGGACAAAACACCTGAAAACTGGCAAATATACAAAACAGAACATAACATAGCAAACTTAAAAATAGGGAAAATCAAACAGGAATACTGGGAAAAATATTCTAAAGACATGGAACATGATCTTTATGGAGGGCAGAAGAGAGTATGGGCCACTCTAAGAAGAAATAAAATGGAAATTAAAGCCACTATACAAACAAATAAAATAACACTACAAGGTTGGCAGGAATACTTCCAAAGGTTATATAGTCAA
Source organism: Ectobius pallidus (assembly GCA_964059195.1). Classification (NCBI taxonomy): domain Eukaryota; kingdom Metazoa; phylum Arthropoda; class Insecta; order Blattodea; family Ectobiidae; genus Ectobius; species Ectobius pallidus. Next base: position 170,807,325 of record CAXKWD010000001.1, read on the forward strand.
GATGAAAATGAAAATGAAATAGCTGAATACAAAAGGGATGAGACAGATAACGAAAATACTGAAATAACATTAGAAGAAGTAAGTGAAGTAATAACAAAATTAAAAGATAGAAAATCAGCCGGTCCTGATACAATAACAAATGAAATGCTGAAATATGGAGGAACAACATTAATAATGGCTCTTCAACAGTTATTTCAAAATATAATAAACAGTGGCATCATCCCATTGGATTGGAAACAAAGCATAACCATACCTATTTTCAAAAAAGGAGAAAAAATCAAGCCAGAAAACTATTGTGGAATTACATTACTCAACAGTACATTGAAAGTTTTTACTAAGATAATAAGTAATAAATTAAACACAATAATACACATTAAAGAAGAACAACAAGGATTCAGGAAAAACAGATCTACCCTGGATGCAATATATATAATTAGACAAATTGTAGAAAAATCATGGGAATTTAATAAACCAGTATTTTTATGTTTCGTGGATTTAACAAAAGCGTTCGATAGAGTAAAATTGCAAGATGTTGTACAAATATTGCAAGAAAAAGAAGTACCCATAAAAATGGTCAAACCAATTATAGAATGTAACACAGGCTGTAAAACAATAATGAAAGTAAAAGAACAAACATCAGAAATAACAATTTCCCAAGGTATTAGACAGGGTGACTCTTTAAGCCCATTCCTATTCAATCTTATAATGGACAAAATAATTGAGAACTTGCCGAAACATTGGGGTTATAAAATGGGAAACACAAGATTTCATATAATATGCTATGCAGATGATGCCGTACTCATATCTGAAACTGAAGATGGATTGCAAAGGCTATTACATCGTTTCAATACAACAGCAAAAATATACAATATGGAAATAAATACACAAAAAACTAAATGCTTAACAGTATCGAGAGAACCATTAAGATGCAAGTTAGAAGTGGAAACAAAAATAATTGAACAAGTTTCAGAATTTAACTACCTAGGAACTCTGATAACAAACACTAGAAATCTAATTCATGAAGTAAAGAAACAAGCCAACAGAGCAATGCAGATATCAGGTTGTATGAAAGACATAATTTGGAGAAACAAGTACATGGTGATAAGACAGTAAAGTGCGCATTTATAAAACAATATTAAGACCAATCTTAACATATGCAGCAGAAACGAGAGCAGACACAAACAAAACTAAACAGATATTAAGCACATGTGAAATGAAGGTGCTAAGAACAATTCAGGGGAAAACTTTATTAGATAAGATACACAATACAGAAATTAGGGACAAATGCCAAATTCAGGACATAACTAAATTTACCAATGACAGAAGAAAATTTTGGAAAGAACACGTTGATAGAATGGAAAACAATCGCCTAGCAAAAAAGGCTCAAGAAAGCAGACCAGACGGAAAAAGATTAAGAGGAAGACCTGCTACGAGATGGAAAGAGTACACATGACTCATCTGAGGAATAAAGGGGAAATAAACAGGATGCCATCCTACATCACAAGAATAATAATAATAAGAAGAAGTTAGTCTACAGTAATTCCATATCTTCCAATTCCAATTACACTCATTTGTAAGGATGTTAGCAGCATGATCTGATATTTTACATTTTCTTTGTTAGATTCATACAGTACGTCTATACTGTCTATACAGTATATACACATACTTCATTGGGTATACTATCATAGAGCTGTTCAATAAAGAATAATAATGTGTAACAAACACTTACTACTTTCATTGTTTTCGCTCTTGGTTCCTGCCTGTGAGAGGCGTGCAAGCTGAGTCATGTTCTAGTAAGGCCTATGGCAAAAACGGAAGTGAAACGCAACAAACAGTATGCTGCTTTGGTCTCAACAAATCTTTAGCTGAGGCCTATACAATGTTACAGCAGGCCTATGGAAACTGTTCTTACTTATGGCACAGCTCGAAGATCTTTTAAATTGTACAATCAATTTCAAAGGAAGCTTCTCTTAAGAAAAATCAACACTGCTGCTGTCATTATGAGAATAATCTCAAGAACACTTTCTGAAATAGTGAAAATTTCACTGGGTGCCACTCATACGTTGGTGACAGAAAAATTGAATATGAGATGTGCTTGTGCGAGACTGATTCCAGAACAAAAGGATGTTCGCAAGATGATGATACAGGAAGATCCAGTGTTTCTTTCAAAGGTAATCACTGCTGATGAAATGTGGTTACATCATTTTGATCCTGAGAGCAAACAGCAAACTGCTGTGTGTAAACTTCCAACACCAAGACCCAAAAAAGCAAAAGTGGTTGCTTCTACTGGGCAAGTTATGGTCATCTCATTTTTTGATATTCACGGAATGGTTTATCAGCATGTCGTACCTGCATGCACTACAGTAACTGGGCAATACTATAGAAATGTCTTGAAAATTCTGAAAGACCACATCTGTGAAACAAGCTGGATGCTGCACTATGACCATGCATGGCAGCATATTGCAAATGTTGTTGCTGAATATCTTGCAAAAATCAATGTGAAGTGCATCCCTCATCATCCCTATAGTTCAGATTTAGCACCATGCAACTTTTTCTATTCCCTAACCTGAAGAAACACCTCCATGGGAGGCATTTTCAATCATCAGAAGCAGTAGTGAAGGCAATCCTGAAGAACATGTTAAAAAATAGTCTCCGGCAGGTCTTTGCAGACTGGCAGAAATGCTGTGACAAATGTATCACATCCAAAGGAGACCACTTTGAGAAAGACCACCAAAATTTTGAAGAAGAGTAAAGGTACGTTGTCATAAAAAATTATGATCATTCTTTATTGAACAACCCTCATACTAATATTAATTGATAAGAGCACTGTAAAAATTTACACTGATGTGACTTTCCCTGCCCTACATATTGCGATAAAGAATAAGCAACTGCATTCTGGGAGTCTGCTTTCAATTGTCTAAGCCTCATTCAGAGTCACATTATTTGTGAGACAACACTTTAAATCAGAGTTTGTGAATGAGATGAATAGCTTGTAACTGCCCTTTAAAAACCTATAAGAAAATGTTTTTCAGATAAAAGCTTTAACTTTTAATATATTCAGTATTTGCATAGAAATTTTAAAAAATCATTACACCACCATTTAGGAAAAAATAATGATAAATGAATATAAGTAGGCTATAAAGTGGTAGTAAATGTAAGAGAAATTGATAGAATTTTCATGTCACATCCTTGGTAGATACCTAATCCAAATATCAAATTTTGTCTTAATATAATTTTTTTTTTTTCAAATTGTGCTGTTCACAGGCATGTGGATAGATGGAAGACACAAGCACGTAAACATACACACACACACAGAGACATGTTTACAAAATAATTTTTTTTTAATTTAAGTGACCTTATAACATGTAAAAACCCAGCCTTAGGGGGAGCAATCCAGCTGAACTCTAAGTCAGTCCCAAGCTCAGGTAAATGGGTGAATGGTTGATTATTGAGTCTCAGTGGAAGCACCGATGCTGATAGGTGCCTCCAGTAAAAGCCTAGGAAACGCTCAAGTTGGTAGGTTCACCTACTTGTGGCAACCCACAGAAGGATGAGTGAAGGAGAGTGTTCGGTGCTGAAAACAAGGCTTAGTCGGCTAATGTATAGTAACCCTGACAGAAGAGTCAGCATCCTCCAGGTTGGGGGTTGGGTGTGACGCTGGTATCTCCACCTTGTAAAGAAATTTTGCTTCGAAAACTGAAAGAGAAAGCTGAACTGATCACATGCAATGGCATGGCAAGATGCACTAGGAACAGGATGTAGAAACTAGAAAAAAAATAGCTGCAAACCATGAGGAATGGCAGAATCTCTTGGCCCACCCTGAGATGTAATGCCAATGATGATGATGTAAAAATGCTGAAAACCCGGCATCGAGTTGTAGAACTGAAACAAACTCCTACTGAAGTATCTTTGGTACAGGCAGTGAAAGCAAGAATTATTTCATATACTATACATGATGGTCCGATTTTCCACTGTTTCGTCAAAAAATAAGAAGTTAAAACAACTAATAAAAAGATTACCAGTGGATGTGGTTTTTTTGTTATCACAAGATTTCGACCCTCTCGTCAAAAAATAAGAAGTTAAAACAACTAATAAAAAGAATAATTACCAGTGGATGTGGTTTTTTTGTTATCACAACATTTCGACCCTTCTCGACCTGGATCTACCAGGTGTTTCTTCCATAAAATGTAAGAACTGTGAGAAAGTTTACGTGGGGGAAACGGGGAGGAGTGTGAGGACAAGGTTAAAAGAGCATGAGAGAGACGTTAAATATGGGAGAGTGTCCATGGGTTTGGCCCAGCATATGATAGAAGAAAAGCATGGCATCGGAGATGTAAAATTGATACAGGTGGAGGGGGAAGAAACTATGAGGAAGGTAGTCGAAGCCTGGAACATCATTGGGAATAGGGACTTATGTATGAATAAATATGAAGGGGATATAGGAGAGGATTGGTTGGCCTTGATAAGAACTGTAAGAGATAAATGTGAGTTTACATTTCCACCGCCCCCTGAATGTGGTGTAGAGCAGTGTGAATATGGAGTGCCCAAGGAGTGGATTAACAAACACATTAGAAACACGAGCTTCATGGTTAACAACGCACCCCAGTGGAGGGGTTGTGAGGCGGCGTCTTCTTCAAGTCTTACTCAGTCACCCGATGAAGGCCCGACGGAGAGGGTCAAAATGTTGTGATAACAAAAAAAACCACATCCACTGGTAATTATTGCTGGTTTGCAAAGTGCAGCAATGTGAACACGTATTAGGTACAGCTGAGGACAGTAATAAATGAAACAGCACTGGACAAAATTGGTTTTTTAGAAACATAACTGCATAAATCACAGGTTACACCCAAAATGCTTGAAAGATCAAAGAAAAACAATGTATGAAATCTCTAAAAAAATGCAACAAAGCCCAATTGAAACGGTAATTTCTGTTACACTGTCAACTCAAAGTCAAAAGAAAAGTAACAAATATTTTGCAAAGAATAGCATACGGTATTACTCAGCATCTGAATTTTTATGACTTTTTGTTTTTTTCACTTACATATGACTAGTCACCAGTTGACCACTTTCTGGCTGCTTAATGTACGCCTAAACATTGGGTGGTATAAATAAAACCAAGCAGTGGCTCAAAACTCACTAATTCCTAGCAGCTGCTTGGTTTGGTATAAATAAAAAGCGGCTTCCTCAGCCACCTGCCTAGCCGTTGCTCAACGACCTTGACAGCTAAGCCGCTGCTTAGGATTTGGTATAAATAAAACTAAGCCGCAGCTCTCTGTTGGTAGCAGCGGCTTGCTTTTTTCTGAGGTACCTCATTTGCGACTCAGCTTGCTCAAGTGAAGTTTTTAATCGTATTGGCGGGGTTCATGGGGGTGATTTTTTAACGAATATGAGTAATTTATAAGGAACGTATGGATTATGATGTGCGCAGATGTAAAGAACCGGTTGTACAGTAAAATTGTAAAACATGTGTAACTTAACTTTGTTATTTTTCTTTTTAATAATAATAATAATAATAATAATAATAATAATAATCAAAATGAATACATTATTATAGGTCTAACACATTCTCATATTTTACTGGTATCAATATGAACTAAAATATTTCAAACGTGATTAATTATTTTTTTGAGCGACGTAACTAATTAGTGGTACTTACGAATATTGTTGCAGTGGATCGTAACTTGACATTCCTGCAAGCAATCTGGTTGCTATGAAAACAAAATAAATCTCTGTGTGGTAAAAATTACAAAAAGCACAAGTGCCATAAGTAAAATCATCATACTACAAGCCTTTATGGAAGACCGGAACCAAGGCCTCTCAGTTTGTGGCGACTTTATCAGGACAAATATTCGGTCCCCATAACAACCAACATATGCGAATCACTTTCTGAAATATAACAACCTTCTTCAATAGTGTATATACATAATATTTTCAGCTAATATCTCAATTAATATAAATAAATTGATATAAATATTCATCGTGCAAAAAACAGTATGCGATACTCGTGCCGTAAGCGCATAACGGATCACGGAAATTGAAAAAACTCTGTGTAAGCGCCTCGTTTTTTCAAACTCTTTCCTCGATCTGTATGCACCGCTTACGGCACTTGTTTCGCAATATACTATAACACTATTTCAAATTGTAATACTGCAAACTAAATAGGTTAACTTCAAATCTATTATATAGCAAGCAGATTCAAACGAACGTATTTTATAAATTAATTATGGGAACTAATGAAATATTAATAAAAGAACTACATATATTAATGTGGGACAGTAAATTAAATTAATAAAATAACTAGGCTACATATAGACCTATATGTATTAATGTGGGATAACATCAGCTGATCTGAACAAATCTCACACCCTTAAAAGCTTATCCGGGTTTGTTACTATCAATTTGACTATTTCCCCCTCTTCATACACACATCAACACTTGGAGGGAATGAAAGAAACTGGTATAGCACCAGCTTTTAGATTCTTCAGTGGTACAGTATGCACAAGAGCAAAATATTAAAAATGCTAAGATTATAAAATATCCTTATTATTTACCTAATACCTACTAAGTAGACTTGTGATTTTAGGGCAATTGCCGACACTGTTAAGTATGAAATGTGTTTATTAGTATAAAATGTTAACTTTTGTTTATTAGAAATAAGTATAATTGTATCTGTCTACTGTTCTAGTTAAATGCTTAATATATTAATTTACAAGCCTAAACATAATTTTTAGTGCCCTAAAATCAAGGTTTGCTAATAAAACATGAATACAGTACTAGAGAATATTGTAGGAGAAAAATTCCTCTGACACTGGGACTTGAACCCAGGACCTTTGGATATCCAGGACTTTTGTATACTAGGCCTCACTCTCTTGTCTCTTTTCTTTCTCCCAAAATAGTTTTTCTTTCTTTAAATTCAGTACTTATATTTCTAATTTTTCCTTTTCTTCTCGGGTTCTCTCCCAATTTTTTAAGTCTATCGGCTTATTCGCAGTGAGTCTCAGGTCGAATTTTACTTTATCCTGCACTTCAAATTACTAATACTTCTTAAAATCTGGTTTTCAGTTAACACTACGTTACATTCTCGTTCTAGCTGACTTTTGAAAACAGTTACGGTACCTCTAGAGATTTTCTCTTTTTGCACTCTGGCAGTTGAGCTTTATTCAGTACTCGTTTGTGCATTTTCACAATTTGCAAGATCTGCTTTTGAAATACACTATTTTCTTCAACCATTCTGATACATTATACTAAACTTTAAATTTTAAATCGCTGCACAGACAGTCAAATGGCATGTTTGTTTACTCAGCTGCTATGTGTCGTGCGATATGGGATGCAGGTGTTCAAGCACTTGCTACCAGTTGCCTGAGCAGCGGCTTGGCAGGGAGGGGAAGTTTTTATTTATACCAAACAGACAGCAACCTTCTCATGAGCAACGGCTTGGTAGTAGTGGCTTCGCTTTATTTATACCACCCATTATGTGATAATAAACTACTCCACTCCTCACTGCATGGTGCATCACTATCCTGCCAGTGGGAGATGTCCACATGCCAGCTGCATTTTGTGGCAATATTGCAGCCTCAACCTGGAAAGCTCCCAATTGAAAATTGTAGCTAGTTTTTGGTGTATAAACTTTTAGATTGTCAGCAAAATTTTAAGGCAACTCTTGTTATAACTAACCTCATAAATAGTTTCCTTGTAAGAGCTAAAACTTTTATTTGAAACACTTTTCGTAAAAAAATTATCTGGAGGGTAGTTATAAGCTAGCCATCATTTATACAAATTCAAGCTTTAAATCTTGTATGGTGAACACATACATCTTTGCATGAATCTATGACACAACTGAATTTGAACTCCTTGCAATATGGCCTCTTAACCTCTATCAGAATGTTAAGTGAGAAAATTGTTCCCTAGCTTGGATTATGTGAGTAACAATTCACATTTTTTAATTTACAGATACCATGTATATTTAAGAAGAAGACTTGAATATTGTATCAGACATTTAAAATGTACCGTATTTCATTCAAACTAATCAAACTATTTCTTTTTTTACTAACCAGTATATTATTATTTTTTTATTAATATTAGTAAACAGAATACTGGATTTACTGTAGTTGAGTGCTTGATCCCCATAACTTACTTGAGCAAATGGAAGAAATACTTTCTTTGTAAGCCATCAACCACACTTTTACTTGAATCACTGTAACTCTGAAACTGATATCAATTCTACCACCACCCACAACCTGCTACTTCTTACCAACTGACAAAAGATCAGAATGGTTACATTTGGTAAAATGGTAAGAACAGAGGGACTGTGACACAATTAAGAACATTTAACATTTTTATTTAATTTAAATAAAATCAAACTTTTGTTTTACTAATCAATATGTCACGTAATTTATTATAATATTATTATTATTACCAGTACCACAGTATTAACATACTTATACTGTGTTATTACTAAGGATATGGAAGCAACACTTTCTGTATAACATATAAATTTTGAAGTCATTTTTTACTTCTTCTAACACATAGCTAAAGCAGAGTACCATAAGTAAATTTTTTAAAAGGCTGTGAACTGTAGCCTTACCAGGATAGGATCACACATTACTGGAAAGTAATTTCTTTGTCAATCATTCTCTATGACTGTGGATTAGTGGTTCCACTTTGCAAGCTGAGTAAGCAACCTTGTAGAATAGAAAAGAAACGTATGGGTGACCATTAGCCTTATTTCTAAAATGGAGCATATGAGGTACCCACCATGGTCATGCTCTATATAGGACCTAGCTTTTGAAATAGTTTCAGTAGCCCAACTGAGTACCTAATTGGATTTTTCTCTCCTATTATACCTCTTTCCCAATGGAAATTCATTAATATGCTCAAAGTACAGTAGAAAAATTATTATACAAACAGGTCTGAGAACTGTAATGAGGGCAGAGAAGGAAGATGCATGCATACCAGACAGCATAGGAAATGCATACTTTCATTCAAGTCCATCGCACCAAGTGACTTCCATCTTTTCCCTGTCATTAAGCGATTTCTGGCAGGAAAACATTTCCACAATGAAGCTGAGGTAGTGATTTCATGGCTCCAGACATTGGCAGCAGAGTCCTATGACACGGGCATACAATTGTTGGTACCAAGCAACAATAAATGCCTCAATAATGGTGGCGACTAATAGTAGAGAAGTAGCCAGTGAATCTCTGTGAATACTGCAATAGATATTTCTTACTTATTGATGCTTTTGTTTCCTTTATTGGAGATCGGAACTTACTTTCTGGATGAACCTTGTATAAGATTATGCCTTGCATTCTAAATCATTCAATATTACAGTGACCTGTTGTGCAAAAAGGGACCTAAATTACAAAAGGAAATTTTACAGGAGAGCAATAAAATAGCTTCTTCTTCTTCTTTTCCAGGATAATCATCATATCGAGGTTTTCCCTGCGACCATACAATCAATTTCGTCTATCAATTCTCCTTCTCCATCTATTCCGGTTATCTGCGTTTCTGGTGTTAGTCCAAACGTCTCCATTGAGCAGTAAACGTTGTCTTTCCATGAGGTCAGTGGTCGTCCCCTTCTTCGTCAACCCTCTGCTTCCCATTCTTGAACCATCTTTGGGATCCGGTCATTTTCAATTCTTCTTACATGTCCGTACCACGTCAGTCTCTTTTGCTCAATTACCTCACCTATCGTTCGTTCAGTTTCCATAATTTGTCAAATCGTAGTATTCCGTATCCTTTCTCGCCGAGATTTCCTAGCCGACCTTCTCCAAAAATCCATCTCTACTGCTGTTAATCTTTCTACGTGTCTCCTATTCATAGTCCATGTTTCTGCTCCGTATAACATAATGCTTTGCAGTATGGAATTATATATTAATTTCTTAGTCTTGTTGATATTTCGACTCCATAAGACCGAGTTGAGCATACCTATTACCTTCTTTCCATCACTTTTGTTATTTCTTTGTTTGAGGTTCCATTCTTTTCTAATATTGAACCGAGGTAACGGAAGTCATCCACTTTCTGAATTTTCTTTCCGTCAATGTATAACTCATCTCTATCACTAGTCAAATATTGTGTTTTCTTTGGATTTATTTTCAATCCCCACTTTCTTTATTCCTGTGATAATTGGTTGCACATATAATTAGCATCCTCTCCATCTTGTGCAACTATCACCTGATCATCTGCGAACAGCAAGTGATATAAAAATCTGCCTTCTGCTACTTCTATACCCATTTTCTCACATTTCCGAGACCATGTTCTCAAGCTGACTGCTATGTATATTTTAAACAATGTGTGGGACATCGGACAACCTTGCAACAGACCTTTGCTGGTTAATATCTTAAAATAGCTGGTAAAATAGCTTATAGTGTAAAAACTGCATCTTATGCTTCCTGATGGGTTTCTTTAGTGAAGTAGGAAATAGTTTTATTATTTGCTGCTAGATCGAATAAAATTGTTTTCCTGACTGCACATACATGAAAATGCATATGTAACTGTTTAAGACACAGTAATATATCTCAACATTTTACATTTTTTGTAATATCTTCCCAGGATTTTAAATTTTGTTTTCAAAATTCTTCAAATTTTATGCTTTTTGTAAAGCTAAAAAAAACACATATAATCCTTCTTTAAGTCCCTTTTCTTGCAATTGGTCATTAATTTGAAGAAACCCTTCAGCTTTCCCAACAGGGAGGATTGCTATAAAGAACGAAGCATAATATACACTTAGTGCTTAGGAACAAAAAAAATAGACAGAACATAATTAAATAGCACAATCGAAACAAGTAATACAATAATAAAATCGAACAGATTTTACATTAAATGTAGTATACATGATTCTTCAGTATGCTGAGGGACCCTGGCAGTAAGCACAATTTCAGGTATCTGGCAGGTATCCTCCAAGATGGAATCTCCAGCAGAAATTTACGAAGAGATGAAGAATTGTGCCTTTAGCACACGTTATTTTTCCATGTAGAAGGGACTGGTCGATTGGTAAATTCTGCATTTCTCTTCATGGACCTGAGCAGGCTGATGTTCAGTCGATTCTATCCTCATTGTTGGAATATGAGTTCAGCCTGAAGGAATGGCTAATATGTCAATCCGCCGACAGGAGCCCTCATTGGATCAGACCTCTTCATAAACAGCATGTCCTTTTTTCCTTAGAGCTATAACTTTCATACCTCTAATTTTGTGGTGGTGAGAAATTGGAAGCGTTTTATTAAAAGGGCACAATCCCAAAACATGACCAATTGCTATTATCTCACTGTCTAATTAATAGATTGAATTGCTTGTTATGATTTCTTGGGTGTTTCAGATTTGTATACTTTTACTTATAAAAACATCACAAGCACACTTAAAAAAATCATGAACAAAAATTTTAGCTTAATGATTCATTTAGAGAATATAGCTTTTTTCACCGACGCTCACTACTCACTATATCAGATGCTGAAGATGGCTGCTCCATGCGGTTGAAAGCGCTCCATCAAGGTAATAAACATTGCCATACCACAGTAATGAGTGTCAGTGAAAAAAGCTATATGCTCTAAATTAATCATTAAGTTATTACATCACTACAAAATGGACAAAACACAAGAAAAATTTTAGATTTCGTTACCTAAAGAGGTAGTTGAAAGAACATCAATCATCAGTCAGAACAGGAAACAATGAAGGCATTATAAAGGTGTTATTAACAAACAAATTACAGATATAATAAGATTTTATTAAATATGGTTTCTATATCTTTAAATTGCATTGGATAATAATGGTTGATAAATAATCACTCTACTTTGACATTAGATGATACGTTGAAAATCACAACAGGAACTAGCAGACTTTATTAGGACCCATAAACCTGTTTATAAGGCACCTCACATTTAGTAAAATTATTCCACTACTATATCACAATGCCACACATTCACAATTATCAGTTACTATACATAAGCTTTAACACAAATGTTACCTCAGGAAATCTAATCTTGCAACTATTCATAAAGGCATTTCTTTATTATTGATACAACGAACAAAATGGTTATGATTGTTTAATTGTAGTTGAGTATTCCTCCTTAGGCCTGAAACCATCGCTAAAGTGCCTGAATTTTGTCTCAAAGGAGTTCTTTCACATGGATGTAAATCTAGACTACAGACATAGGATTGTTGCATGTATGCACACATAGATCATCAACCTGTGAACTCTAGAACAGAAAGTCAGTGCCTAATCAACTATTTCACTGGATTTGATCCAAACCAAATTGTACATGTTGGGATAATTATTTTTACAGAAATATTGTTATTGCAATTCAGATAACTCAGTGTAAACTCAGTTACTTTCCTTTTTATTAGTTCTATCCAAAGGTAATTTAATAATGAAACACATTTATAATTACCAACACACTTTCACATTACCTCTGAAGATTATACTCTATAGAACAGTTTCTCAACCTTTTTGAACCCGAGGACATCTAAAATGTCTAAAAAAATTTACGGACCCCTAATTTTACATCCCATTTTTAAAAGAAGGACTATATTCTTAATATTTGGTATATTAATTATAGGTCATTATAACGAAATATGTGAAAAAATGTTTACTTCTTTACTTTCCACTTGCTTTATGATATTTTTTAATTATGTCTGCTGACCATCTGCACCGCGGACCATGGGTTGAGAAACGCTGCTGTAGAAGATACCGGTAATATGTTCTTGGTGCAGAAATCACACATTCATTTCTTTCCAGGACAAATTTTCCTTTACAGAGTATAAAGAGAAATTTAACAAACATTTCATTTCTTAATGTTGAATAACTTTTTAAGAAGGAAACCTTCATCCAGTCAAGATTTTTATTAATTTTATGATTTAATATGTGTTTAAGGATTTTCAACAAGTTCTAGATATTTGGACTGAATAATGAAGAATTTGCTTTTCCACGTGACCTAAAAGACCGTCTGTCGGTCTTGTGGTTAGAGTTGCTGGATATGGATCCAAAGACCAGATTTGATACCTGGTACCTTCTCGGATTTTTCCGAGATAGCAGGTCTGGAACAGAGTGCACTCAGCCTTGTGATAGAAACTGAGGAGTTATTTGATTAAGAAGTAGTGGCTCCGGTCACAAAAACCATCATTGACTGCCACGGGTGTCGACATGCTGACCACATGGTAGATGATGCAGTGGTCAGAAGGTAGATCTAGTCCCTCGTTTTTCATTTTATGGATAGGATGTTAATACTTATTTTCAATGGTTTTAATTATGTATGTACATTTGACTTGATCCAATTTTGTAGGAATGCAAAGTATGGAATCAAATAAAATTACATTACATTACATGTGAATCAGGCACTAGAAGTTTTAGTTAACCTCAGTAAACTTAAATACATACTTGTGTATATACAGGCTTTTGGAAAATAAACAATACATTTACTTTGAATTGTAGAATTATAACAAAGAAGTTAAAATTGTGCTGTGGAGCGTATCTAAATTACTTGACACAATCATTCTACAATTCACTTTTGGCACACTTGTTTCTATCAGACAACAGATTTCAATGGTATATCATAAAAATGTAGACACTATATTATTGCATACCTAAATTTTACAATAAAGCTATGGGTTTTCTCAATTAAGTATGACCGAATCTGATATTGGCCTGCAAGCAGTAGGAGAACTTGGAATAGCATTTCTTTTAATTACTTTCAGAGCAATTCTGAGCATTTCACCTTTCCATTTACTCATTTGCTGATGGTTTAGTTCAACAGTAGTTAAGATCCAAATATATACTTGACACATATGAGTTTTATTCATTTTTTGATCTTATTATTATAGGATCTTCAGGGATGGTGATTTTTTGCAATGGTGATGAAGTACAAATCTCTTAAAAACCTCATTCTTTCACATCTTCACATAATTAGTTAATTAAATTGTTTCCAGTTTAATTTAATAAGCAAGAAGTGATCACAAATTGTGATATTAGTTTGTGCAATAGTATACGAATGATTTCACACGTTTTTCACACTGCATTGATAATGGTCACAAAATTTGTCACTGAGTGCACATAAGACATCTGGGCCTGGGTCGTGGTAATGTACCACTACAGAGTTCACAAAATGACGTATAATTGTATAATTATAATTTGTGTTTACGATAACATAATTATGAAATCAATTCAAAAACAAAAGCAATACGAAAATGCTAATACTCGGTCATAAAAAAAAAAAAAGCAGTAATAACCACTGAAATGTATTTTAGCTGTTTTCCTGTAGCTAAGTCTCAGTTTTGGAAATAACGATACAAATAGTTTTTGGTTGTCAGCCAATGCCATTTCTGAAAAAGTATAAAACTAGAATAAACTGAAAATCAACTTAGGGCATTTTCAAAGGAAAAGTGGGGTTTAGATTTTTAAAAACTTATTTGTACAAAACTGACTAAAAGTACCAAGGTCTTTCTGTAAGCCCAACCCTAGTTGTTCACCGACATTTAGGCTCGAGAGACAGAACATTCAAAACCAGCCCCCAGTGTATACAATTTTAGGAATCACAAAAATCAAATTATCACTTGGTATATTACCAATCATCATTATTTTTCTTCTGGTATATTACATGAAAGGTAAACAAATACCATTTTTAAGATAATGAAGGGATGGGTGGAATGTACTGTGCATCTCACGTAAAAGTTGGCCAATCGTGTGGGTTTCTACGGCATGGCGGCCACAGCTCTAACTCCCGAGCGAACAGGTGAAATATCTATGCAAATAAAGTCGCTAACGGTGTAATGATTCAGGTTCTCATGTTTACAGTTAAAATTACAATGAAAATAAACATGTACCTCATCACGAGAGATGTTGGAAATTGTCCTCTTCACACAACACTGGCACCTTTTTAGGAAATTTTCTTTCACGCACATAAGTTCAGCTTCCAAGATAGTGTTAATTTCTCTTGTGATATTGTCTTTAAGTTCTTCTAACAGTATACGACTATTATTTATGGAGGAAATTCAAACCCCCATACATTAAAAGAATTTAAAGACAATATCACAAGAGAAATTAACTCTATCTTGTAAGCTGGACTTATGCACGTGAAAGAAAATTTTCTAAAAAGGTGCCAGAGTTATGTGGATGCAAGAGGAGGGCATTTCCAACATCTCTTGTGATGAGGTACATGGTTATTTTCATTGTAATTTTAACTGTAATTATGTGAACCTGAATCATTACACCGTTAGCAACTTTATTTGCGTAGATATTTCACCACATTGCTCGGGAGTTAAGAGCTGTGGCTGCTGCAACGCAGAAATCCGCATGATTGACCAACTCTTACGTGAAATGCGCTGTAGATAAATATACCTGATATCCCATACTGTACTGCCAGGTGAGTCTCTTCTTTAAATTTATCTGGTAGATCATATATTAACTAGAAGTGTGGTTGGAAATATTTACTACGACATCTCTTTAAATATAATCTGGAAGCACATCCTTTAGCTTAGCTGTCTGGAAGACTGAACATCATTAAAGTGCTATTTTTAAAACAGCCAGTCTGGGGACATGAAGACATTTTTAGTCCAGTAGTGATATACTGGAAGATTTCACTGTATTCATACAATATTATAGTTTTTTGGTTATATGCAAATGATCAAGATTGGTATGTAGTAGTTAACATACTCTAAATATGTTGTAATGTAAACTCATCACAAGCACAAATACTGCCAGCAATCTTCTGGATTTTAGTGACATCTGGTGGAGATGCCTACAGAATGCAAAATGGATCATAACAAAGTAACTATAATGCCAATATAAAAATATTATCACACCTTCCAGACAGTAGTTCTAAAGTTCAGGTGCACTGTCAGGCCAGAAGAAAAATCTTTTTTTAGATTGTGAAATTGCAAGACAAATATCCGGATATATACCTAGCGATTATATTACAGGCAGTATAACTGATATCTATGCAGAATATTCAGAAAACTTAATTATGAAGTATAGTTTTGTTAGTATGCAATTTCATGTAGCACAGTATAATTTAAATTCAAGTTAATTTTTACCTAATTTGGAATTAATCTGTGTGTGGCTTGTTTATTGCCCTCTTTTTCAGTTTTCACTACAGTGACTGTTCACTCTTCTGGGCTCTTCTACATGAAAATCTGTCGATGTAAGGGTTATTTCACATGTAACAAGTGAAGTGTGATAATCATGAACAGAATATTATTTGAATGCTACTATGCTATTCCAATATTTGGAATAATCTGCAAGTTGATGTATACTGTGCTTAAGAGAGAAGAAACATACTAAACATACTAAATGGGAGATGCCTCAAATTTAATTAAACAGGAGATGGTATCACTCACATAACTCTCAATGTATATTCACGCTCCTTATATTTATACTGTCAGGCACAGTTCATTATTAAAATAAAATAAAATTATAAAATTCACGCCAATACATACAAGAAAGAACAGTAAACACTTATGTTTTCACAGACTACTCTCCTTCTCATCTTAATATTTACCATCAATAGCAACCAACTGGAAAATACACTATTACCTTTCTTTCCCGTCAAGATATGCAATTGTTACCGGGTACTACTTAATATACTGAACTCTCTTAAACATGCATTCATCTTCAGCCATATTCTATGCCACTCAATGTGCTCAACCCTTTCTTTTGAATTGCAACAGCCACTGCTTTGTCAAGGAAATCTGTATGCTCAAATGATGAGCTGTTGTCTTGGGGTTCATCACTCATACTCATGTCAACATCAAACATAGGTTCATTATGTTGCTCACTAACTGCATCCCTCTCATCTGACTTGAAGTCTTTCCTTGATTCCTTGCTGACATTCATCTGAATACCATCGCTTGTCTGATCTTCACTGCTCATGCTGGCTTGACTCCACTCGCTTGTAAGAGAAAACTCCTCTTGCATAAAACTGTCGAGGAAATTCTGCTTTGTGAGATCTGACTGCTCCATGGAAGCAGATGAAATGGGGTCTGGTAATTCAGGCTTACGCCAAGTTTCTTTAATTCGATCCACAGCACCGCAAAAACAAGGATTGTGAGGTTCGTTTTGTTGACTATCATTTCTAATGCCGGCAACGGCTCTCTGCAATCCATGACTATGTATTGCCATCATAACAGCAGCATCTTCCAAGTGTGCATCATTTCTTTGAAGATTAGACATCGTCAGATCTTCCATAAGATCATCAGTGTCACCAGGAAAGGGAATAAAGCCCATATCTTCGAGAACTTTGTTAATGGTGTTGTCAACAAAACAACGAGCTACTTGTCTTGCTTGCCATTTTTGAAGGTGCCAAGGATTGACATATTTTTTCTCCATTCTTGATGGAATCTCCTTTACAGAAGAAGTTATGGCACGTGTTGATTCTGTTTTCTTTATTTCTGTGCTAGAGGATCCAGATGCACTCTCTGCATCAATATTTTTCGATCCTGTGGCACAATGAGGCACTTCTATTGGGCGAAGTTTATATCCGTCCTTTGTTTTATCAGCAATAAACAGTTTTGCTCCTTCCTCATTTTCTGGCTTTTTCAGATGATATTTTCCCTTAATCTGCCATACATAGCGAGCTTTCTTCAGAGGTCTGTCACTGGAGTCATCAGATCTACAAGTTTTAGTTGATGTTTCCCCTTCTTCATCACTAGTCCTGCCCATTGCAGATCTACAAAGATGCAATCTGTGAAAATTAAGTGTACAGAAACTAATGTTCTCTATGGAAAGAGATAAGACATATCATTATTACATACGAAATCTGTACCATTAAGTTATGATTAGCAATCATTTCATGTGACAACTTTTTAAAATAGTAAAACTGGCTTTAAATGCCCGAGTTGAAATATTTCCTCACTAAAAATCAGCACATTGTTTCTTTGAATATAAGGGGGACATACACCACTAATATCTCTAAAATATGGTACATTTGAATTTTTTTCATTGCCATGGAATTAAGATTATGTACTACAATGAACACCGCTGAATGTAATCGCGGATAATGTTATGTCAGTCTTATGAAGTCCCGTACCGATTAATACTGATAGATTGAAAAAAATGCTGTTTATTGTGATCAAAGATTTGGTTTATGTTAAGTTATCTCATTTTCCTTTTTGCGGCTTTATTTCCAAATACTGTATGTCATTCACAATTTTGTTTTTAAGGGTTTCATTTCCAACTCAACTGTATTGTGTTAAATTCTGGAAGTAACGGTAGGCCTACTGTTCCCAGTTCAAAGGATGACCTGTTCGAGGGGGGTTGTGTTCCCTAATTTTATCTTTTAAGCAATTCAACATGTTCCACCCCCTCAGTTTAGCTGTTCCTTTTGGTTTGTGAAGATCACAGTGATGACTTGCAGTGATGAAGTGTAAAATTAAAAGACTTGAACAGACAGGCTTTAGATGTTTTGCTACACAGTTTTTAACACAGGTCAATAGACTTCCAAAAACACTATGTGTGAGAAGTATTGGTTAATAGACTCCAAAGGGAAAACAGAAACAATTAAAAACGTTCTTATTGATTGCACAAATAGTTGCTTGCAGTCTAATATTATATTATGAGTGGTTAAATGATAAGCCAAGAAACTAGAAGCAGCAAAAATGTGGATATGGAGAAGGCTAACAAAGACGAGTTGGGTGGATAGGAAAACAAATGAAGAAGTGCTTAATGAAGTGATGGAAGAGAGATCCCTTCTGAATTCAATTAAGAGTAGAAGAGCAAAGTTAGTGGGTCATACATTTCGGCACAATGATCTACTCATTAACATTTTTGAAGGGAAAATACTGGGAAAGAAATCAAGAGGACGTCCAAGAAATTCATTTATTAAAAACATGATAAAGGATATGGACGTGCTGTCATACGAAAATCTAAAGAGAACAGCGATGAAGAGGAAGACATGGCTACTACAACAAGGCATTGCCTTTAGATCTTGATGATGATGAAATGATTCACACTTATGTATTAGGCTATCTTGTATGTATGAATAAATAGCCTTTAATTCTGTTTTCATAGTATATTATCTTATGTATTTATTATCTTATTAAGCTTCAATTACTTATTTCGGCTGCTGTTATAAATCGGTCAATATTATCAGATTAGCTGCATCCCGAAGTGATCACAATAAGTGGCAGGCACTGTAGTATGTTTAATATACAATTGGGTGGAGTGAATAAAAGTCAGTACCGGTAAATGCTTTTACTGCAAAATTTTAAGTAAATACTAGCATTTTAGTGAATAAAATATTTCAGTAAATACTGTTGCTTATTAGTAGAGACGAGACTTTCATGCAAATGCATGTTTTTATGAGAACTTAGGACATAGCTCAAACTGAGTACTTACCAATGTCATTACTTTCCGGTTCCAAATATGCATACTTTTTCCGTGCATGTTTGCATGTTTTGACCTTTTTGGAGGAAAAAACATGCATAAAGCATATTTAGGGTATTTTTGGCTAAATGATGCATATAATATACATTATATTCAGTTTAAATGCATGTTTTAATGGGATTTCAAGAAAGTGACATCGTGGCAAAGTTTCCCTATCTTCGATTCTTACTACCCATTTTTTAAAGTCGTTTGTGAAGTGGCGCAAAAATGTGCGAAAAGGAGGAAGGAATTTGACCTTGCCTTTGTCCACCCTTAGCTATTTCTGGCTCGCACTTGGGGTGCATTGTACTTTGTCAGAGCTCGGGAAACCTGCAGTGTCTTTACAGTGTGTGCAGTGGTTAATGTGGTTGTCTGTTCTGTGATTTTACTATGCCTCCAATTAAATGTTCAAAAAGCGTAAGGGTAAGGTTTTTATTAGATCAGATGGGAAAGTCGTCTTCTGCGACTGTTGCAGTAAAGAGGTAAGCACTCTTATTCGGTTTCTGAATAATTTGTATGCCAGTTTTTTTGTTTTGTAAAACAATACTAAAAACCAGGGCCATAAATGCGGACTACGGATTCCTTTGCTCATTAAAGAAGGTTCTTTGTGATGAAAACGTGGATGAAGAATTTGACCTGACACTTTCACAAATGTGTTCACTGAAGTTTGCACCCATAACATCGTGTGATGTAGAAATATCATTCTCAGTCTACAAAAACATATTGACTGACAAGCGGAGGAACCTCACAGAAAGCAATTTAGAAATGCTGTTGGTTGTCAACTGTGCCAAAAAAGTGAAGTAAAGTAAGGAAATTGGGCCATAAATGTTAGTGCATATTTTAGTGTATTTCTCCCTTGATAGTGCATGTTTCATGGTTTGATAATGCATGAATGCATGCATATTTCGCAATTTTATAGTGCATGAAAGTCTCGTCCCTACTTATTAGTAATCAGTACATACTAGATCAAGTAGTACCTACTGCAAAATATGTGAATAATAACAAGTATTTACTTATCAATACCAGTAAATACTGTGAAATTTTCAAGTGTGGTACAGACCTTTCTTAAGATTGTAATGCCTTAACTGAAATGCTTGTTTTTACAAGAATTAGGAAGCAAAAAGTGTACAGAGAGCGAATGGAGGCACAACAAGATGATTATCACAATCTATTTAGATTCAGAAATGAAAATATGGAGTGGCATACTTCACATTTTATGGATGAAAACATTGAAACACATAGCAAACAGGCAGAAGTTATAAATTTTTCAGATCCAGGCTATCAGAATCAGAATTCATAGCACAAATTACGATTGAAAATCTTTTTCTGTGTGTTATGACCTAAAAAAATTCAAAATTTTCTTTTGTTGTTTTTATTTAAGCAGCATGGCCAATCTTATGTAGTATTGAGGTAAAAAATTTTATTTTGTTTTATTTTAAACTAGCAGGTGCCTGTGACTTCGCCCATATTTATTAAAATAATTGCTAGATTTTTAATAATACACTTAATAGGAAAAAAATTAAAACTTACACTGTTTTTAAATAAGTTGCATTAATTACCTAATTTTATTGTAACCGTAGTCAAGTCGACCATCATGAGCTTCTGAAAAATCACATGAGCACAAACTGCAAACATGTGAAGTAATTAAACATTGCCACTCCTTCGTGTAACATTCTGAATATTTTTATAACACTGCTGTGTTTTTGCTAATGGTTGCAACATGCTTCATTTTATAAAATGCCAAACCAATCAACTGAAATTACAATGATCAAAATCACAATCAAACTGAGAAGTTGGAACACCAAAAAGATAATGACAATATGGAAATGGAAATTTGATACCAGACACAGAGAAAGCAAAGACCATATTACAACCTACATAAAGGAGTCATAGAGAAGGAAGAAGGAAACCAACAATAACCCAAAAACTACCAGCTGACTAAGAAGTTGTAAGTTTTGCCACCAGAGTCTCTGCTGTTCCACTATCAAAAACATTACAGAAGTGATGATTTTGTTTGCTTACATGATGACCATAGAAAAGTGCTGGCAGTTTGGTTTCATGATTGGCACAACAGAAGAATCTGTGGCACCTTAGCTTCACTCCACTCTCCGCTACACATTGTAATGGCGATGGCCAGCTTCCCCTAGCCTGACCTTCAGCCTTGAACTTAACCCCTTGCAAGCTGCTCAATGCCGATAATACATCTCACCGTTGTACTATGTGCTATTGGGGAAAAAACAAGACGACTTAATGCAGCGAAAACTACCCTTGCACCAAAAGGCTCTGTTCAGAGCCAACCTATTATTTCACAATTATAAAAATGTTAGAGTTCAGCATGATGAATTTTCCCTTCACTGCACAGCAATCACTTGTGGCATAGTGGTTAAGACTGCAGGTGTTAGTGGTCCTGTGTTCAAATACCAGTTGATGGCAAAAATTTATGGTTAGGAATAGGTCCCAAATAGGAAGGTAGGGTGAAGAGGAGGTGAGAGAAAGGGAGGAAGGAGGAGGAAAAGGAAGACAAGGGAGAAAGGAGGAGGAAAAGGAAGACAAGGGAGGAAGGAGGAAAAGGAAGACAAGAAAGGAGACATAAATTTTTCAATTTTTTCCCCGTTTCACCTTCTGCCTACTAGATGGTGTTGTGGTCCAATGTTCTTAGCAGTTCAAATCACGCCGCTAGGCAGGTTCAGTTAGTGATTAGGAGTTGGGGGCTAAGGTGCCACAGATTCTTCAGTTTTCCCTCATGAATTCATTTTTTCTTGCAATAATTTTAGTTTTCTGTGGTATTTTTCCCGTTGATTATAACAATGAGTGGAAAACCGTAATAATTACGGACAATCTGTAATAGTTGGACCCTCTTAGAGTGGAATTCTATGTACAACTTATTGTTTTTAAATCAAATTGTAAATAAACTCTAATCACAAATAAACTAATTACTGTATTACTGTGCCCTGTACGGTACTTATGTTTGTTACAATATTGTACACAGTAATTTTTAAGCAGCCAATGATGTTTAACATTACCGCTAGCCATTTATATTGTTGACTTATTGAGTTTCTTTCTTGTTCATGCATTACAATTTTAGTGGGCCTACATAAGATCTAGATTGTCATACAAACCTCACTTGTATTTTAGAGTAACTTTGCAGATATTTTTGGTGGTCCGGAACAGCCAGGGATCTGGAATTAAACGACTCATTACTTCTGCTGTTAAGTTAAACTGCTGAAGTGCAACTATACAGAAAATGGAAACATTCCCAAAGCTTAGAATGTGAAATTTACATGTAATGAATTGAATCCCTTCCATTGGTCTGGTAACAGTTGTCAAAACTGCTTGGTTCTGTAAATTATGCTCAACAAATATGCAAAATCACTGTTAACTAGGTATTAAGCTTAATCCGAGGAAGCTCTCATGCTCTGCCCTTATTTACATACTTAGTGATAAGTAAAATGTGAAATTTATTGCTTTCATGTGACACCATCTCTTTCTTTGTTATTTACCTCTGATCTCCTTCGCTCGGGAATGAGCAGGGGCAATCAATTACCCTTTTAAAAACTGAAAAAGACTCCCTTTGTAATACTAGCAACTCAAATTCACTACAATACTAGTCAGCATCTCACCTGCATCGATCGTTCTCTAACAAAACACAGCATTTCCACTCGAATGTGTGACGGCCATTCAGCTTTCTCCTACGCCCATCCCACTAGCCAGTAGCCAATAGGGCAACCGTCTTCCTGTCTGTTTGAAAGAGGTTAGAACAGGCATAAATTAGGAAGTCATGTAACCTACTTCATAAAAATAAAATCAATTGGAATTGTGAGAAGTATATAGTTACATAAACACATTTAGAAAAATAATAATTCACTCCATAAAGGAAAGCGTAAGTTTAAGAAAGTAGCTGTCAAAGTTAACAAGTAGTCAAAAATCGATGTTTGCACTTTGCATTTGACATAAAATGTCAAATAAATGTCTAACAATCCGGAATTGTTATAAGGAAATTGTAAAACTAGGGAACTAAAAGAGCATAGGCTCTGTAGCTTAACTGTACACTTACAATTGTAAATACGGTCCTTCAATACTTGGCAAATTTATAATATACGTCCAAGGCTGGTATCCCGAAGAAGTTGCCTCAACGTGCAATTAACCAATGAGATAAGACTCGTTGCGTGACGCAATCCGTATCCTACACTGGGCGCAAAATTTTAAAATAATAATACGCGAGAACTCTGTTACTACTATGTTAAAAACTTATTGCTACAACGAGAACTTACAGTTAATCCGACCGATTTCCCTAATGTCATTTCATACAGCGATTTTCTTCAATTGGTTTGAGTTAAATGCACAAAAGCACTCCATATTCAATTTTAAAATGTTTAAGTACTGGTACGAAAGGTAAACACATCTAGTTCAGGCCCTACGACTTTCACTGAAATTTCATTTTGCTTATAAAATATGCTAACAAGATGATTTATTATTACAACTGTAAAAATTGTGCCACACAGTTATTATCAACTAATTTTTCTGGCCTCTGTCTAGATTAAAAGAATGCCATGACTGAGAATTTGAAACTTTTCACACAACTTAAAATGCCCATTGCCATGCTCAGTAGCAAATTTCATTAACGATGGATTGATTACGGAAATTATTGCATGCAGTAGATTCCACATTTTATGGAATATGGTTGACACTTCTATTTGCAAATAATTCTTACTAAAAGAATTTCCCTTATTAGAGGGCTTTATATTGAGTCAAATGACAGAACTTAAGTTAAAATGAAAACTGAAATACAGTATACCAAACACAGTAATTCAACAATTTAAAAATCCTTACATAAGGCACATTGTAATATGTTTTGTCTTTGAATGCCAAACTAAAATCTATTTTCATTGGCAAATAATGTTACACAAGAATATTTGGTTGTATTTCTGACAGCTAAATTTGAGGGTTGAGTAGTAATGTAAATAAAAAATTAAACTTTTTCAATGCCAATGAAGTAATATGTAAAAAATAACTTATTTTGCAAAATACCACCAAAAAAGAAGTTAACACTGAGATCAGCAGTTTTATTTCACCAATATATCAGGCTCCTATGCCACACGTATGACCATCCTACTATTACCCTTAACTACACTTTTGGAATTTACATTTCTTTTGTAATTTCAACTTAAAATTCTACCAGGCATTTTGTAGCCATTATAGTGAACATTACTGTAACAGTTCATCAAAATCTGAGAATGTGAGATGATATGAAGTATCTCATTTTGAAATTTTATCCTTAGATACAAATTTCTCTGGTATACTAGTCTGCCACCTTGAGGGAGTTGGTAGCATGGATGTCTTCCATCCTGGCAGCTCGGGTGTGATTCCCATCTGGGTCGGGGATTTTTCAGTAGTGGAAAATCTTCTTTTTTGGTAGGACTGGGTGTTATGTTGCCTTTCCATTTCCATCTGACAAGAGGCAATTGCAAACCTCCGTGGTTTCTCATCTTGTCACGGCTTCATTTAGTCTGGAGCTGCCTTCAAGTAGAACGTTCATAATCATAATAATTAGCTTCTTCTTTTAGCTTCATTTACAGCTAATTGATAATTGTCTGAGTTTCAAGTCTAATTCCTTTGTTAATATTTATTAAAATTGAAAAAGAATATTACTTTATTCCTTTGCATCATGGAAAGTGTTTGAAATAAGTTGTGCTTTTTACTGCAGTGCTGTCTCAGAAATTGAGCAAAACCCAAGGCTAGTATATGAAAGGTTGCCTCGTTCCCGTAAGAGCTGTGGGGAGAGTCCTACACTGCTGTGTGACGTCACTCGCAGCCCGCGCGAGAATTAAGCAGCTACATACAATGGTAATGATGGGAAGAAATAACACGAAAACACCATCGTTTTACCAACAATAGGCCCCTAATACATGTTTCCGATGTGAAGATAGAATGCATACGACCCTGCATATAAAGAGGATTTAACACAAATTAAAATAAATATTTAATACAGGTACACATAAGAATAGTACAGCTTTACGAAGTTAGGAAAAAGTTTGTCTGACTGAGAAAAAAGTAGTCTAGCAGATATAGCTCAGATTATGCTTGAAAGGTTTTTAATTTTATGATTACTTATTCCAGGTAAATTAGTCTAATTTATGGAAGGAGACTTGAAAAGAATAGACTTTTGCATATTTTGCGATATTCGTCTTGACTTAGAAAAATAAATTTCTCAATTAGATTGTATATTTTCGATATTTATTTATTTTACATGAAATTAAGTTAAATTAAACATCTATAAGATGAACCAATACACTTCTGATTGCAATGTATTTGACACAATTTAATTACAGAGCGTGTAATCGTAGATACTAAACAATTATTAAAACCAAAGAAGAATAGAAGTTTTAAAAGTTAACAGCTTGGAATAATGCTTTCCAGAGACAAAAAACTGGAAGATTTAGCCAAATAAAATGTGCGCACGGAATGACTATTATATTATAAACTGGAAGATGTATATTATTATATTATAAAACTGGAAGATGTAGCCAAATAAAATATGCGCACGGAATAACAATTAATATATTACAAACCAGTCTGTGTAGGCCTACTGTTTGTAGAACATTATGAAATAAACATTTACAAATGATTCAAAGTGATCACGTCATAAATGTTAACAGGTATATCTTTAAATGTATACCGACCGACAGCATTTAAATGGTCGAACAATCCAAGACTCAATACTGAGTAACTTAGTAATATTTTTCAAGTAAAAATGGATTTTAAGACGCGCTTATAATAAAATAATAATAAAAGCGTCATAAACTCACCTTCAGTAGGAAATTGGCTTCTAGGTTTCCATTTTTTTGCTGTTAACAACAGATCCATTGTTGAATATTCTTCCCCCCCCCCCAGTGAGCGAGGCCCAGCTGATTTATGGGTATATACTTGTATTATAGTTATTCGGTTTCTGAAAGATGTTTTATTAGGGGAGTCCATAAATAAAATGTTCAAGGATTTTACTGGAAAAGAGCATTCCTTTCCTCTGCATGGGATGAAAGTATTTTAATACTCGAAGCACTATTATTTCACAATAAAACACACAATCACTCCCTATTTTTGTTGTTGATAAAGTGCCTCAATAAAAGATTTTCTGCCTGTCTGCTGGTGTCTATAAATAAAATGGACAGGCCCTTTAAGTTTCTATTGGAAATGTGAATGAATATAGATTTATTTACAGAAGGGTAAACTTGCCTCTGCGAGACAAAAAAAAATCGTAGTATACTTCCCATTTTCTTAGTCATAACCAAACAGAGTTGTAAAAGTACCCCAATAAATTTAAAGAGAGATCCCTTGCCAGAGAAATGTAGGGTTTCTGTGTGTTTTCTTTATTTTGTGATCCACAGTATGTTTTACAGAAACCAGCCGCTTAAATATTTTAATTTGTTTCAAACGTCTCATTATATTTTGTTACAGCTTATTCATTTGAGGTCTGAGCACTCAGAAGTGGTCTCTCTATTAAGCCATAACCCCTGTAAGATCATATGTAGTATATCTTTACAGATACATGTATTATTGTAGTTAAAAATAAGTTTTATTCCCATCATTTCCATTGTGTGTAGCTGTTTAAATCCTGTGCAGGGCTACGGGCCACGTCACATTCCTCGTGCTCAACACGCATGCGCGTCGAACGAGACAACCTTCCATATACTAGCCTTGAGCAAAACCTATAGGGATTAAGCGGATAGAGTTTTTGTTAATTAATGACATAAGTACATATTTATATAAGTATAAGTATATTAGTAATTGTTTCATTAACCAATGGGAATTTAAAGCTTAAATTTTACTATTGCATTTGTTCCATTACTGTTCAGAATATGGATGTGAAAATAACTGTCAATTTTCTGCAATGTCTGGTGCCTTTACAATGTTAATAAATCAATTAGTACTACAGTACAAAGTTAACTTGCTGCAAACCATAAAACGTATGTCTGGTAGGTAGATTTGCATTGTAGTTAATTTGGAGGAATGAAACACGTAATTTTTCATATGTCCTCAAATCTTTAGGTATTGTTAGAGCAGAGAAGTTTGTATCTGCTTAGTAGAGGGTGGCCAACCATTTGCGCACCTTATCTGGTAAATTTTCTTTACCCTCGTGGCTTTAAGTACGGACAAGTGTCGTCTGGCAGTTCATTCATTAGCAAACCTGTTCATGTTTAATAGTAAGAAAATTGAGACAAAAATGCCATTCAACCCTGCTGTGAAGCGATGATGTAACTCCATCAATATTTAGATTTAAGATAAGATTAATAGCCCAGCATCAACACTCTTTATGATGTGGAAATTCTGTATGAATAAATATGTGCCATCAGTAATTTCATGCTGTAAGTAGAAATAAACTAGCTAGAACATTCTGTATATCTACATATAAAATTCAAGGAATACAACAGCCTCTTCTCTTTGTTCTATGGGATGGCCACACAAAAGTTCATATGTTCCTTTGTATCTAATGGATAAGGCAGCCTTAGCAGCCCAATTATGGAATTGGATGAAATACAATACACAGTCTAATTAGTCAAATGTGTTAGTGAAGCTTGTAGTTCCAAAAATCTACCAACAGAAAATGGGCACATTGACATCTTAACAGGCCTAAAGGAAGGTTAAGAAGATCAATAAGACACACACCGATAAAAAAAAAAAAAATAAAAAAAATGATGATGAAACCTGTTCTTAGTGAACCCAAGTTTTGTGTGTATTCACATAACATTCAAATTTATATAAACTACTAGCTTAAAAGGCCCGGCCTCGCTCGGGTTTTTATTTTACAATTTGAAATTAAATTGATGAAGTACTTTCGATTTTCAAACTCTAGGGCCTTGTATAATATGTACGTAGAACTTGAAATGAGGAAGAACGACTTATCACACTCACACTATTCCCTCAGAAAGCCCTAGATATAGCTTTCTATGGCTCATAGAGGATTTCTACTGTTGCATTCCGTTGTTTCTACACACCATGCCTGGGAGGGGTTGAAATAATAAGAAACATAAATTCCTACTGCATAAGATTGTATTGTCTTTATGGACAATTTTATTTCTCACTCTCATGTTACCATACAACCGTTTCGGAGCTGAAATTAAAAAAAAAATCAATATCACCTTCATACTTTCCTCCCCCAAAACCTGGGACATATAATACTGCGGGCATAGGAATGAAAATGTTCCATCCTATTTTGTCTTCTTTTAGATGTTTAGGGCATGATAAACATCCCTATAAAAAAGCCTACAGCTATGAGTGACGAATCAGTGGATAAAATTTTTTACCGACTTCTGATATAGCATACTCACTGGCACACATTGTAATACGACCGCTTATTCTACATCAAAATGTGAAGTGAGAAAATTATATTTTCCATGTTGATGGTAGAGAAAGTTATGTGACTGTATCGCACTGTGCTTTATTTTCGTGGATTTTATTTTTCATTAATTATTTGCACCAATGTATTACATCGATAGCCTCAGAATCTGTTAAATCCCAGTATTATATAGTTCCCAAAGCTCTATGTGAACACTATAAACAATACACTGTTGTCATGATAACTGAATTGCATTTCATTTTTCAGTATAATATTTTCAGAAATTATATAAATTTTCAAGGGAAGGATTGGTTTGTTTGAATTCTAGTGTTCACCGCGTTACTTCCCGGGCTTAACTGGGTATGTGTGCAAAATTTCGTGCAAATTGGTCAAGAAATGTAGATTTGTATAGGGAACATACATACCCACATACATACATACATACACACTTTCGATTTGGCTTGGTTGCAAGAGTCACACTTCTTTTGTTTGCAAGACTCACACTTCTTTTGTTTGTTTGTTTTGTTATGAAAACATGTGAAAGCGGAACTCTCAAACTGTGAATATGTCACACTCTAATTGTTTTAATATTTTTTTATGTAAACAATTGACAGCAGAACTGTCTAACTTTGCCTCATTTCACATTTCCAACTTTTCCCGTGGATTTTCCAAAATTTTTCTTTCATACAAACCTTGTCCTGACAATTACGAACACAACAAAAAAAGAATCAGCCAAATCGGTCTAGCCGTTCTCAAGTGATGCGGCAACAACCCTTTTGTAAATTCATTTTTATTAATATAGATTTTAGTTCAAGTTTCTAAAATGTACTTTGTTACCAATGCATATAAAAATAATACAGTTCTTAAGTTTAAGACATGTTATTTATTTACACCAAAATTAAACAAGAAAAAGTATATAACAAAATCGTTGTAATACAATACACTCGTACAGTAATTATAAATTAACAATCCCAGCAAATGGCTCTTAATATGTACAGAAAAATAAAATAAAACCATAAATTATCTCTAGCATTTGTTGAAAGATTAACACAACCACACAAATTATTTATTTACAAACAAAATAGCAAACATGATAATATTTTAAAAGAAAAATTCCAAACACTGGGACTTGAACCCATGACCTTCGACTTTCTGGTAATAGGGTCATGCAGCAATTGGGACTGGCTCAACCTTTCAGAAAGCAGCTTGGTTGACCCTAGTTCCTTGTTGCTAGGGCTTAGAAGATAGTACTTGCTAAGGCTGGAGGAACCTTCATCTGCTTTTCCCATCCTACAATTTGCACTTATTAATTTAACTGTGGTTCCATTAAACTGTAATATTATTCACAGGAGAATGTTAATAATCTGATAGTCAAGTGATCCATGAATTATTATCAGAACAATCTCCTTTTTTATATTTTTTTTTGCTGGACCTTGTGATATTACTTCCAGGATGACCATACAATATTTACATCCTTACAACGAAGCTACCGTCATAGCAAAGAACTAACAGTTGAGAGTTAGCATAAGTTACAACAATTGCAGACTTATCTGTATTACCGGTATATTTACTGCATTAAATTCAACATATCTTGGAGTTCAACATACATAGTATTTTAAAGGTCTTAACACGTGACTGCAGGAAAGAATGAGCTGGAAATAGCTAGCTGTGTATGAATGAGAGTGCAGGTGGTAGCTACTTGTTCTGATAGATGGGCTGTAATTCCTATATGATATACAGATCTGATCTCTGGCTAATGTTGTAAAACATACGTCCCCCTTGGCTGCAATTTTCAAGTTAGTTATACATACTATTGATAAGTGAAATTGTTAAGGTCTTCTAAAGTATCAAAACCTTTAGCATACTGGCCATTTTGCATCTGTTGTAAGTGTGGATTTCAAAGCAAAGCAGCAGTCTGTTGTCTAAGGAAGTGACAAGTGTATTTGAGTTCCATTTGAGAAAGAAATTAAGTTTGGAAATGGTGTAGAAAAAATCAGTGATTATTTTCATGAAGGTAGATAACTGTATTATTATTCATTTCTATTATTATACTTCCCCCCCCCCCCAAGTTTTAAGTGTTGTAGGTCTATATTCGATAATTCAAACAAATTAAAAATCCGTAACAATTTCAGTCCTCAATAGTTTGGATAACTGACATTCCACTGTACTGCTCATTATTTCAATATTATATTTATTTATTCCATTCTTAGAAGTTTTATTAGAAGAAATCATACCTTATTTCATATCTGGACTTCAATATTATTACTTAAACAAGAAGATAACTCAGCACCTTTATATATTTATTATTCATTGTTGTATATTAATATAATATTCATTAATGTTTATGATGTATATTTTGTAAAGCAGTACCATTCACATTGTACAGTCATTTCTTTTAACTGTAACATATACAGCAGATCCAAAATGAAACTCCTGGATCAGTAATAGGATAGGATTATCCTCCTCAGAGTGGACCAATGACAAAATGTCCACTGACATTTTGGCAATCCATTCTGTGCCTGGTTGATCATTAACTGACCAAAAATGTCACCAGGCAGATTGCAATGAAATAGAAACTCTTGGACATGTAGGCCTGTTGGGTAATTCCAGTACAGGAGAGTTACAACAAAAGAAACAGAGGAGCTATATTGCTACTGGTTTTTGTAAGACCAAGTTGGAGGTGTATGAGGAGGTTCACTGTTTAGCAAAAGATGGGTCAACTAGAAGAGCAGACATATAAGCCATGGATTGCCGAAATAACCAGAACTTGGTAATGGGTCCCACAATCCGGTTTGAGGAAGATGGAGATTAAGCAGCACTTTAAAATGGAGAAAGCAAGTCCCTTTACAACCCATCTTTCTCACTTACGTGAGAGATACAATATGAAAATTGAAACATGGGAGGGGGGAGAGGAAAGGGCCTTCTTTTGGTGCCAGAGGAACTTCGTATAAATTAACAAGATCTTTCCTCTTCAAAATGACCTTCTCAAATGAGGACATATATAACATCTGTCTCATGATCTTGAGAAATTCATTGATGATGCTACATAACCATTTATACTAAAAACTAAACTTTGTGGCGCTACATCCTTGAAGGGATTAGGCCTACCACCCGACTGCTGCATCATCTACCATAGGCCGATGGCAGGATTGCGGGACATGTGGTCAGCATGCAGACACCCATGACCGTTAATATATATACATGTATGTGTGTACCAGATGGGGAAACATCTCTACTGTATGGGACCCTAGGATCGGCAAAAGGGAGAGAGGAAGACCAAGAACGAGGTGGGTAGATTTCTTCAGAAGGCGTGCCGGGGTACACTGGTCCAGCATAGCAAAGAACAGAGATGTCTGGAGAAGCCCACACACCGAGCTGCTGGAAGAAGTTTAGTGAAAGTGAAGTGTTTACCAAGCTCATATGGACCAGCTCACCATATGAGTTTCTAACCGAGCTACCCCCTCATCAGAGGGAGGCCCCAGCCCTGAATGGGACACATGTGGCTCATTCATTCATTCATTCATTCATGTGTGTAATTGTATTAATGGAATATAATGTTCTGATGGACTCAATAAAATCAAATTAAATCAAATCAAATAGCAAGCCAGAATTCAATTCACAGTGCCATATGGAATCTCTCTCCCATGACTAATACCCTTATTGGTCAACCTCTGGCTGGCACAATTGGAAAAGCAATGGCAAGGAAAGCTGAAGGTCATGGGTTCGAGTCCCAGTGTCAGATGATTCTTCTCCTAAAATATTCTCATGAAATGTTCAACAGAAACAATATTCTACAAAATGGCAAACATTTTCAGACTGTCCAGATATACAATCCATAATATTGTGTTCACCATAATATAAGCTAAGCAATAATTAAACTGTGATTAGGTTTTGAATTACGATAGGAAGAACAAGATTGTGAGATTTTGTTTGAAACGATGCTTTGAATTATGCTTATGTTATTTATGTTTTTAAGTTTTTTCTTACTGTCTGAAAAAACCTTTCAGACTGCTGTTTGGAAGAGAGTATACAACATTAATGGCACACTGCAATCTGTAACTTCAGAACATGTGCACTAATAGATAGTATTTTCAATTATCTTTGACCTCATTTTAAGATTTATTAACTAACTTTTCCTATAATGCATTGTTTTTTAACTTTCTCTAACTGAGAGTGGTATCTATGGTATCCATGGTAGACAAAATATTTTTTAACGATTAAATTCTCATTAAAAAGACATGATCTGAGGTCCTTTAACATAACAAGAAGCATCACTTTTTCTTACCTGAACCACTGCTTTAGTTAAAAAAAAAAAAAAAAAAATGTTTGTGATTTCCTGAAAATAACTATGCAGTCTTTAACCTGCAGTGAGTGAGATGGCTGTTATAAAAAAGACAAAATTTATAGTCTTATCCATAGATAAATTATATAGCTAATATAAAGTGATTTTAATAAGAATGTATTTCACAGACTTTAGATAATTAAGTTTATAATTTGTTAAAAGTAATTAACTTGTACTGTATTGTAATATAATGTAAGTTACATTAATAATATTTTCACAGAAGCAACTTAACTTTGCCACAGATACCTAATTTATAACATCTACAAAGAAAGATTTCACACTGCTATATTAAAATACTAGGAAACTGTAATAGCTATTTATGAAAAAGTATGCAAAATAATGCTTTAGCGGACAAATCTAGTATAGTGAAATACTGGATGAGTCTGATAAAGTTTTTGTGTACGTGGTGCTTACAATATTTTTTAGTAAAAGCTCTCTAAATTATATGAAATGAAACAAAGTTACCTAATAATTAATTATAATGAAAGGTATAGTCAGCCATTTATTAAAGTCATATTCTCACAGCCACCTGAATCTCCAAACAATACGAAATGCGGTATAGATGCATAAGAGTTGTTTGTTTGTAAACAATAATATTAGTATTTATGAAATGCTTGTGAAAATATGAGTGACAATCCAATAAAATCTTGTAAGCAGTAGATGAGAAGGAATATATTGCAATTAATTGGTGGTGCATCCCTGGTAAGAATTGTTTCTCTTGTGAACCAAAATGTGAAAAGTTGTTTGCTTATATTTGTTGCTATATGATGAAGTAGACTACCGTGCTTTGCAAAAACCCTGGTGAAGTTTCTGATTATCATAAAGAAACTTGTTGGCTTAAATTTGTTGTTTTATGACCAAATACAAGTATATGCTTAAAACCATGTTAAAGTTGATGTGACTCGTCAATGCCATCTGTATTTTGTTTATAGATTGCCATGACAACTTTAGCATCCTAGGCCGATAAAACTGCATTTTTATGCAATTTTAGTGGCCTAGGTCACTAAAATGCAATTTTTACTTTCTCGCATATACGTAGTATAGAGAAAGTATTGTGATCGTGACAAAAAATCGAAATCGAGTTAACACCGGGAAAGCATGTTTCACGATGCCTAGAAACCGAAAAACGTGTTTTTGGTTTGACGTCTGTCCGTCTGTCTGTCTGTGGACAAGCACAGCGGGAAACGGTTCATTGTATTTACTTCATTTTTTGAATTAAGGACTTTTTCGAAATTTTGTCGAGCCGCCCAGAAATTTAGTTTTACAACTGAAATATTAAGGGGACTTTTCATGAAAACTTTTTAAAAATTTTGATTTTTGAAAAAATGGCTCTAACGATTTTAATAAAAATTTAAAATTGGAAACTCTTATCTATGACTAATAAAATGGCTATATCTGTATTTCTGCAAAAATGACTTAAGGGGTACTTTACTCGTATCCATTTTCAACAGTAGGTGATACACGAAAACCTACCACAGTAAAGTTGTAGAGAAAATTTAAATGAACATTTTTTGTTTAACACATTTCTTTATACATTTAATAGATATCAAGATAAAAACGAAATAAGAACGTCTTAAATGCGAATTTCAGAACATACATGTCAATTAAAATATGAATGACTTTTGTTGCCCCTAGTAACAAGAAAACTATAGGCCTAATGTACACTTACTGTTGTGAAATGCAACCAGTTTAGCTCAGTCGCAATGAACACACCAAAACCAATTACAGCGAGGTGATATGGGCTAACAGGGAAGAGGTCCTGAGTTCAAATCAAACCTTGTGGCCGCCCAAATTGACTTGGGTTTTTCATAGTTTCCTCATTCGCAAGCAAACACCGGGTTTGTAGGACATGCTTACTTTCCATAACTCATCGCCGCTACGTCACTGGGTATTATAATAGTTTAAACTGAATATCACAAAAGAAGACATCACTAAACAATAGAATCAGATGACACGAATGAGTTGCTACTATAGACTAATGGTTCACGCAACCATACTAAACACGTGATATAACCTACAATGCAGTTAAAGCGTGCAATATAACCTAAGTAGTAGTAGTAGTTGTGGCAAAATTCAATTATAAGTCGCCCCTTAAGTTCCGCCCATTCGATATTCACATTTGCACGGACTGTGTGATGTATTTTGTTTCTGAGCAAAGCAGAGTGACCAACTGTCCTTATTTATTGCTGCAAGTGCTTTGCACCCACTATCCTTATATATTGTCGCAAGTGCCTTGTATTCACCTCTACATATAGCTAAATAATGCATAACACTAACCACATAGTTAAGTGCGCGAAGCGGAGGCGGCAGCCGTAGCGAAGCGCCCTTGCATTTTTGAATAATGTACGATACACTGTTTGTAGGTTTCGAAAATGTGGCATATTATATCTCCCGCGAAGTTTGTCAGCCTGTCACCGCTCGTCTAGTGGTATGACGTCACACCTCCAACGTCCAATCAAGAGTTTCTTCAAAATACGAGGAGAGAAGAATTCGCTAGATCGTGGTATAAAAGAAACTGCATTGGTGGGTGGGTTGGGTGGGGCCGATTTATCCCAAGGTGCGACTTATATTTGAATTTTCCCGTAGTAGTACTAGTAGTACTAATAATATGCAGCTTTACTGTCATTCATTCATTATTATTATTATTATTTCAAGGTAAAAGCATTAACATGAAGATCGACTCTGATGGTTTCCGTTCTAGATACTTGTTAGTTTTATGAAAATGTAATAAATAAAATTTAATTGTCCCTATAATTTACTTTTTTCTGTGCTAGCCTTTAACACGTATATGCGAGAAAGTTTGTGCAACATATTTTTGCACCATTTATTTGGCATGTTGCTAGTTCAACAAGCAGCTGTTTTAGAGAGCATGTACTAAAAAATAGTTTTATTAAGTTATAATCAGCCTTCTTTTACACTAAAATTAATAGAACTAAAATACATTTTTAGGTTTCTCTGCAGGGAGAAAAACGAGCTATATGCACACAAATCAGACTGGTTAGAAGAACAATAGCTAGATAAGATCGATGTTTGTTTGGGAACAGTCCTAGTGTGTTACACTACACACATTAAGCAATATCACAGATATGGTACAAAATAATAATAATAATAATAATAAAGATAATAATACAAATTCAATAAATAATATTATCTGTATAGGGTTTAAATTCTTGCAGAGTATATACTAATACGAAACTCTGCAAGACAATACCATACACCATAATTCAAGAGAATATTTACCATTCTTCTCTTTCACCTTACAGAACATTACTTGATAGGAAACACCTTTTAACTACTATTACTTTCATCAGCTTTTCTATTTGTATTTACATACATAATTCCTTCAGAAAAAGCATTTTTAAATGGCTGTTATCGGTACAAGATATAATAAATTCTAAAGATAATATTCAGCAGAATTAAGATAAAATCTTGCACACAAAATTAACACATTAGACCTATCTATCAACTTAATTGAAAAAGAAAAAACAATTGTATTAAAATATCCAACACATGATAGACCCAAACCATACAGAGCTCCCTTATTGTGGTTTAGGGTTCCATTCATACCAGAAGCTTGAGATATCTTGCAAATTCTAGAATTAAATATGAAGCTAAACGATATATAATGATGTATAACAGATCCTAATATATGCAACTACTGTAGGAAGGTAATTTGATGTAAAATTTATAAAATTACTTAGGATCAAACATTCTACATTTCTTGTACATCTTGTACTGCAGGATAAAGTCAAATATGCTACATTTTCTCAATTAAAATTTCATTTCAAAACATCTGACATCTATTGGTTTCCATCTGAAACATGTTTTTTGGGTAATACATGTCAGCAATCACAAAATACAGGAATATCAAGATCAATTTATATTCTCATCGAAGGACAGATAAAGAACTTTTAACTTCAAATTTATTATAAATATTAAATTGTTATCCTGTATTGATAAAAGCCATTATGTTCTTTCTAATCAACTAATACTGTTGCACAGTGGATATGTATTTTCTAAAGCTCTTGATATGAAACTAAGCCCTGCAAAAGTATGTGAATACTGATTATCCATATATATGCTTTCTAGAAGGCACAAATTCTTAGTGAACTTACATGGGACTTATCTTGTTTTGCTAAAGTTCACTGGACCTGCTCAAGAGAAAACATTCACATGTGTTTAGATATTCAGAATGGACAGAGTCCGTTAACACTAGAAGGACTCTACCTGCCTCCCTGAAAAATGTTACAAGCAATCACTACTAGCAGCATCGCACCTGTTATTTTGACGGAAAAGTCTACCGACTGGCAGTCATGCATCCCTATTGTTGTCCAGCTGTCTGTAGCCTTCACTTCGCTACTCTGATTGAAATATGGCACTATGAGTTCTTTACAATTTTTTATTATCTCTAGGCCTATTATAATTATTTCTTTTTTTTATTATTATCAGTGGGGAGCTATTGTTTTTGCCATCCCTATTATTATTATGATTGTTACTACTATCATTGTTTCTACTATTATTATTTGTATTTTTATGGATGGCAGCTATGGATTATTATTATTATTATTATTATTATTATTACTATTAATATTATTATTATTATTACTATTAATATTATTATTATTATTATTATTAAAATTATCATTATGATAATATATTTCATTATTTTCTTATTTTAACTCCAAGTGACATAGTCTATAGTACCATTGTTCTAAGAGATCTGGGTTCAATTAGAGGCAATAATCTTAGAACCTGTTAAATTGGGGTCTGGTCCTTGAAGATAGGCAGATAACTATGGTCCTTCTAGTGTTGATCATACTCAGTACACTTGTGTAGACGAGAGTTCAGTTTGATTAGAATCTAATATGGCCTCAAAATCGATATAAGATAGAACGGTATCATTCTCAGTACCAAGTTGATTTGTACTGTATTCAAAATATACAAAAAATGACTACAGAGCATTTTCATGGGTAATATATTAAATACATATATAATATACAACAAATAGGAATTATGATATATATGAAGCACTGAAAACACAAGTAGACCAATTATAGAATTCATATTCTTAGTAATGAAGGGTTTAAAGTTATTACATTGTATGTGGATGTGCATTTCGTCTCCATGCACCATCTACTGGTGAGCCGGTAAACATTCCTGTTATACACGTGTATTTGTTTTATGAAAGGGAATGCCTTGGAGACTCAATATGAGGACTTGGTCTGAAATTTACCGAGAGTAGACTCGGTCTACTTGTATTTTTAGCGCTTCATATAATATGCTTACTTTGATAACTTCTTTTCTCCAGCTACCCATCTAACTGGTAGAAAACTATGAACAAAATAGCTGTCGGTATCTCAAGACCTAATTTACATGCTCCAATATTGCCAACTGTTTTCTTTCTTCCTTACTTCAATTCTCTCCTCCCTGCCCTTCCACCCTTTCTTCATTTAGTGGTTACCACATGACTACATTAGGTAATTTTTAATTATTGTACCTATCTATCTAAAGGATAGTAAATTCCAATCCAGCATTTGCCTTTGTGAATTAAGAGATTTAATAGTAAAATTTGCTGGTTATAGGATTTAAAAACATATACACTTAAATGTAAACCCAGTCTGTTTGGTTTTCTTCTTCCTGTTGCCAACATAACCAGTATTAGGTAACATGAAACTGAGACTGATTACAATTGGCAAGCCTACATATAGACAAAAATGTACTGAATACATTACACATATCTGCATTTGACGTAAAAACACCATGTGAATATTGTGGATCAGTATGTTAACCTACATTTTGATTTCAATGCTGTCTCTTTTTTATTACTACTATTGCTTTTATTGCTATAATTTAAAGTCAGAATAGCTTGTTCAGTCAAAAATAATGCTTTGAAAATCTATACAAGTACAGTACCGTATAGATTTTTTTAATATCTTAAATCCTTTTCAGTTGTGCAGGTCATATGAAAATAAAGCTATCACAACATACTTGGTGTTTGAGACATGATTTATATGGTGTATATTTCCTTACTCTGATTTAGACTCTTAACATATTTTTAAAATATCTTATGGCACATCCACTCTGATGATTTTATGAAAACTTATGATTTTTTAATAAGTTGTAGAATATGAATCTTCAGAAAATTCAGAGCAAGTATGCTTCTTTGCCTAACCAGTGACTGTCAATTGCCTAAATGGCGGCAACTGTAGAAGTGAAGTTAATCCAATGAGAGTGAGTATATACAAAATGGACATGATTATAGGGACCTGCATTATGCAGTGATATGAAAAGGCTTCAATCCAAATTCCCAGACTGTACACATTTTTTATATTAAAATTCGCTCACCGAATTGTTAGGTACTATTTGTACAAACCAATCAGACATATTGTATCTTAATATTCTACCTCCATTACTGCCCTTTTAAGATCCATATCTTTATCAGCTGTTAGGTAGCCTCAAAATTAAATGCTTCCCTGAAGCTTATTTTCTTACCAAACGTATTACAGTATATTGATGACTTAGTGCACACCATGTGTTAATTCCAGGGTGTGCGGGCAAAGAGAGTTAAGTCCACTTTCTTGTTACTGAGAATTAGAGTGACTTAACACACTATACCAGCCCAACATAGCTTTAGAGATGGATAAAACTATGAGGCACACATCCATAACCACCTTACAATTTTGAATATGACTTACTGGACTTAACACAAATGTAGAGAACATTTTTATCTATAACTCTATGGACATACCTCAATTTTTTAGGATGGTGGACTTAACTCTCTTTGCCAGCGCACCCCGGAATTACAATTATATAGTTTTTTGAAAATCCATTTCAATACCTAATTATCATGAATGTGCACCCAGGAAAAGTACTTGCCACATTTTTCCCCTGCATAAAATATATTAAGCTTCTGTATTTTCACTTGTCACATATTTACAGAGTGAAGATATGCTTCAGGAGCATCCAAATTTGAATGTAACACATTTAACCCCAAACTTGTACTTAACACATGTGTGTACTAAGCTATCAATATAAATTTATGAAACTGACATTCCATGACATGATAGTAAGAACTAAAGTCTGGTGATTCTTTATTAGCCACTTTTTCCATTTGAATCTTCACTAATTCCAGACTAGAAATGTTATACACATAAAAAAATATGTTCATTCGTTGAGTTCTTCACTTTAATCTAGACTAGGTATTAATTAACTGAAGAAATTTACCTTTAAAAAAATAAAATGAAGTAGTCTAGATGTCATTAATTAAGTTCTGAAAAAGAGAATAAGTTTTTTCTTTTGTTGCACCAAAAAAACTCTGTAATGATAATGGTCTGTTCTAATGAATGCAAATGACATATTGTATTTCTAATACATAACAATTATATAATTTAGCCTTTGTTCTATTTATTGCTATTAAAGAAGTAAGTTTTTTTAGATTATTTACTTGGGAAGTTAAAATAGTTGAAGTGTGGCAATAACTTTTATTGTAATTTACAACATTCAGAAGGAAAAAGACTACTAATTGCATATGCTGTCTCCAATACGTAACTTAACCTGAATTACTTAGCAGCTTTTCTTCTATCAAGTATCTTATCAATTGTCCTCACTTTGCTGCGTGGGCATAACCCCACTGACCCTCAGAAAATGTGAGAGTGTGGGATTTAAACCAGAGACTCCTGGATCTGCAGTGAAACATGCTAAGCAGGTGCTCAAGTTGACTGCACTTATCTTAAAAATTAATGATGAATTCAATGAATTCCACTGATGGTCTAACTACATGTTCTGAGACATGAACACATTAATATAATATGCTTCAGACACTCTGGCAAGATAGTATCTCTTAGGTAATAGTTTTTTATATGATACAATGATTATGAAAATAATTTTTGGGGGCATATG
The DNA here is from genome assembly GCA_964059195.1 of Ectobius pallidus. NCBI lineage: Eukaryota > Metazoa > Arthropoda > Insecta > Blattodea > Ectobiidae > Ectobius > Ectobius pallidus. The sequence goes on from CAXKWD010000001.1 coordinate 170,848,239, forward strand.
CCAATTAATTTATTTATGAAACTTAACAATTCAGTATAAAAAAATAAATAATAAAAAAGAAAGGGGGAAAAAACATGAACAAGACTGACAAAAACAAAATAATTTTGAATTTTTAAAAATAAAACTATGTGCTCTCCGTAATTCAGTAAGATGAATGTTTTCCCTCAATAGCTTGTAGCCTGAAATTCACAGATCAATTTTACAATTAGATTGCTTATCTGTGGGTTTATCGATGATCTGAAATGAATTTTAAATGTCTATGAACACTGTGTGTATGTGGTTACCATGTTTCCAACCCTCTGCGTTACCGTTCGGCAAGATCTTCCACCTGAGCTATGAACTCGTTCCTGATGGTGAGAGTGACCAAAACGTGAAGCATGAGAGTCTTGTCCATAATGGGATCCAAAGAAGGAGCTACCTCCACCAAACATATGTGGATCATGTCCAAAGTGGTTATGCATGAAGGGTTCTGGTTCCTGCAACAAATCAATTGAGTAAATAAATCTTAAAATATATTCTATCAAAACCAAGCTGAGCATATTGACGAGAAGAAGAAGGAGAATAGACCTTCCTGAAAGCTTGGTTTTTTAAGTGTCTATGAAACAAGATGCTTGGTGTGAAGACAGCACTACATACCACCCTCTCACTGATGCTGCAAGGCATATGGTATCACACACATGTACATTTATGTGGAATCCCTTGCCAAGTACCTGTGTCCAGTTAGATCTCACCGTCTCTACCACTTTTGGAAAACAAATGGATAATGAAAAAAATTATTCATAGCGATATCAGCATTATCTTCCACTACTGTACTAGGAAAGCTGAGTGTTCCTTGTAAAATAATATGAAACTAAATTATATATATATATATATATATATATATATCTTTTTTTTGTCTTGAAGAGTTTTTCTAAAGATATTATACTGGATACCATTTTTTCTAGCTTATGTAAACTGGATATTATGTGCGAGATAACACAAATTGCATGCAGCAACTCTTTAACATTATTAGCAAAGAATGGAACAGCATTAATACAACAATTACCCGTAAGCATTTTGCCTTCTCTCAAAAAGTTATAATTTTATTCATTAACACTTTGAGCTATACCTTGGGCTGCTGATAGCTACCAGAGGTCACCCATATCCGAAAAAATCTCATCTTTGCTCTGTGGCTCCATTTCATGCAGTCAGTCTATAGTAACATCCCATAACCATTTCTGAACACTACTCAATATTAATAGTAATAATATTAAATAATAAGAACAACAGTAACAATCAGCTTCATAACAGGCAAACTGCAGTATACAGTACAATCTTGTGATAAATATCTTTGTCACCAGTAACGATAACTGTTGCATTTGATGTAACAATGATCAGCTCAACCGCTCAACATCAGCACATTCATTTGCGAAAACCATTTGAGTAGTTAGCTTTAATACAACCAGTGTTGATGTTATATGTGCACTTCATGACATTAATAGCAAGTCATAAAAATATCTAACAAAATGAGAGTTTATCATCTCTAAAAATTTTGAAAAGAAAAATGAACTACATTATTAACAGTGACCTCTGAAGAGCCCTGAATTGGAAACAAAAACCTTAAAAATAAAATGTTCTTAATGTAAAATACCGTACTTGGAAACAAAAGTCAAAAAAGAAAAATGTGATACTATAAACTAAATCTTTGATCACATTAAACACCATTTTTCTACTACATCAGTATCAATCATTATGCAACTTCTTTAAAGTGATAACATTACTCAACTGATTACATTATCCACAATTACATTAAGCAGTATTCATTGCAAGTCCCAAGTAAATTAGATTTTATAATAGTAATAATACGCGATGAAAATTAGTGAGATTACAAATCATCTTAATAAAAATGTTGTAGTGTATGGCAAGACTTGGCACTGGTAACATAAACCTTCTGCTTGAGCGAAGCATTCTTCTATTCATTACATAACAGCATATTATCCGAGCCATAGTATTGGGGTTAGTAAAATAATAATTAACATATTCAAACGACTTTTATATCAATTGGTGCTATACATAAATATGGTGTAAAAACTACTACTAATCAGATTTTGAACTTGCAATATACATATAATATTATCCAGTTACTGTACCATTTTCAAGAAGAGACAGCTCATTCTTTGTAGCATATTCATATGATAAAAGCTAAATGTGCACATAATGACGATGATTTGGCTGCAATTCTTTTTTATGAGTCAATATATGTATAAATTTATTAATGTCAGATTTGAAACAAGAATTAACATTTAAAACATAAGAGTGGTATGTAATATTTTCATGGATTTTATAACAGATATTCAGTACTTGTGATTAAAGACTCTGTAAAATTGACATCACAATTCACTGGCATAGGTCTACCTACCAATTAATGCTTCAACAAATAACGGACATTCTAACTATAAACACATATAGGTATGACCCATTTAATTGTGTAATAATAGTTTTGAGCTTGAACAACAAAATCACAAAGTCTTTGTTTTTAATGTATTTGGCATCAGTTGCCATTAACACATATGGAATATGTATAGGAGAATAAAACTGAAATAACACATTACATTTCTCATCAAATAGGGTTATGGGTGGAACGACACAAATGCAATGTTAATGCACTGGAATTTTAGTAAGGAATGGATAATATAAACAAACAGTATAACAAATTATGAGAAGAAGAAAGAAAGAAAAAAGAAGGAAAGAAAAAATGAATCCAATGTTTCTTTCAAGACCAAAAACAAATGGTACATGCTTGAAAACAATTCAAATGGGGATCTGAGCAAAGTAATAAATACTGATGTACTTACCAGTATGTATAACTCATTTTTCTCTAACTAGTATGATGTACTGTATTAACTTTCTTGATGGAGGATTCATTTTCTCTTACTTTTATGATTTGACTGTAATTCTTTTCTTATGAGTCATTATATGTATAAATTTATTATTGCCAGATTTGAAACAAGAATTAAATTTTTGACTAACCTAACTAATATTGAAACTCTTTATAAAATTAATACTGGAATCTATCCTATAAGTAGATAATTAAAAATAATTATATACAGGTAAAGTATCAAATGTATGATAAACTATGGTTAGTATATGACAAAACGGTAAACTATGGTTAGTATATGACAAAACAGTAAACAATGGTTACATTACATGTTATACATTACATGTACATATGAAATCAATTGAAAATCACACCTGAAAGCAAGGTAGCAGTCCACAAAACAATGGGTATATGGAACCTTATTAAGGTCTGTTGAAATTAACGCCATCCAAGCAACAAAGCTACTCAAAAACACTTCTACGTGTGCATACATATTAATAATTTAATGAAGAAATACCTAACAGAATGTGAAGAGGTTAAAAATGGAGGGAAGAAATATGGAAAGCAAAATGGAGTATGAACTTTACAACGGTGATATTACAGCCTTAAGATTTTAAAATACAGGGGAGCAGTCAAGACAATGAAATGGGAGAGTATTTAGGAAGAATTAGAGAGATCTGCATGAGAAAAATTAGGAAATACGATTTATTACAACAATAAATTTGTTAGTAAGAAATTCAGGGTCCTAAATCATGTATAGAACCCAGGAGTTAAAGCATCAGGGGATCCATAAGGCATTGTGCTAGATTTGTAACTGAATTTAATGTGAAAAAGTACAATCTCTTTTCAGGCATGCATATGTTAAATGCTACAAAATGAATCAATCACTATAAATAAATTCAAGGGGGAATTTTAAAAGCCTTAAAAAATTATTCATAATGACAAATTCTGCAAACAAAGAATAAGTGTTCACATATTGATAACTGTTTAAAGACAATATATACAAGTAAGAAAACGACTGTGTTCTGGACATGAGTATTAACTTTTCTAATCCTACATTTTATAATATGAGAGCATTTTTCTGATTACAAAATTGTTTTTGAAGTACGATGGTTGAATGAAGAAATTTTCTCATCTGAGAATGTGTATAGTCTACACCAGTGGTTCTCAAAGGGGGTGCTGTGGCACAACCCTGAGCTGTGTGAGATTTCGCATGTGCGCTTCCATTCTTTTAAGGCAGCGTTTCTCAACCTATGGTCCGCGGACCACTGGTGGTCCGCAAAGATGGTGCAGATGGTCTTCAGACATAATTAAGATGACTTAATGTATCTGCTGATCTTCGACTAAATTTGACTAATATTGAGCCAGATATCCAGGAGCTCTGCAAGAGGCGACAAGCTCAACCATCTCATTAGAAGTAAGTAATAACATAATTCATAATTATATTATAAAATTGGTAATAAATATTAAACTGTCAATAGTTTACTTCCAATTCAATAACTGTGTTTCTGTTGAATAAAAAAAGTATTTAGATTTATTTCATTATAATGACCTATAATTAATACCCCAAATATTAAGAATATAGTCCTACAATAGCCTACTTTTAAAAATGGGTTGTAAAATTAGGGGTCTGTAAAAAAAAAATTAGACATTTTAGAGGTCCTCGGGTTCAAAAAGGTTGAGAAACGCTGTTTTAAGGCATTGTGAGAAATGAAGGTGAAAAATAAATAAAAATAATATAATTCAATATAAATTTTGAAAAAAAGAAAGGAACAAGAAAAATATTCTAGAGGCCTAAAAATATTTATTTTCCAGAGATGTTCATGAATGGATACTAGAATTGAGATATTTGAGCTTGTCGGTTTTCACACATTGGTTCAATTCTTACTGGAAATGATGACAAATACACATGCATTTATTATCAACTGAAAGAAGTCTTTTACGTTTTTTATTTATTATTATTATTATTATTATTATTATTATTTTTATTTTTTTATGTTAATCAGTGTCAATAAACCCACCGCAGAAGTAGTTCAAAAGTGTAAAAGGTTATTCACTACTTCTTCTATTTCTGGATACTCTTCCTTCACCAACAGCCAAAAATTGAGAAGAGTTTCAACATATTTCAGACAAAGAGTTCGGTCTGACTAAAGTTCTGTGGTTTGCTTTTGTTTCTGCAGAGGGAAGTCACTGTCGGGTTCCGAAGACACATTATAAGGATTGCGGACCCTCTCATACTTAGTAACAGTGAAGAGGGGGAAAGTTATCCTGAAGAGCTCAGAAGTGATTTGAAATTAGATCCCATGTGGATTTAAATTGAAAGTCAGAGGAAACATATGAAGGTTGAGAACTAACTTACTTGTCTATAATACAAAACCATAACACAATACACAAACCACAAACAAAACCAGTTTCCCCAAATGAAGTACATTCTGTTTTGTCAACTTAAACTCACCCTTTTCTTGTTTTTTGATTGTTTCTTCATTGTTTGGCGTAAAATCGTTTTAGCCTGTTGTAGAATAAACACAAGGAAAGTAAAGAACTGCTAGGCAGCATTATTTTTTAACTTAAAAAAAACACTCCATGTTAATAAAACATCTGAAGTCAGAAGTCAGTTAAATTCTCAAAACTAAAGGAATTATAAATCTGTAATGAAAATTATATGTAGGCCTATTTATGAATGATTTCTGTTGGTTATAATAATACTTAGGCCTAAGGATATAACCTACGTATATAATGTACACTTGAAAGATTACAACTCTCAAATGTATGAGGGCCATCCAAAGTAAGTTTCCCTCGGCTGTTTACAGAAACAAAACACAATTTCATGGATACATTTATTGCAACAGATACAGCAATTGTTCAGCTATCTTTCAAGATATTTGGAACTGAGTCATCTGTCATCATAGGCGTAACCAGGCCGACCATATGGGGGGGGGGTTTACATCCGCGGGGTCAGGGGAGTATATACCCCCCAGGGGGAGGGGGGTTCGGGGGTCCTCCCCCGGAAAATTTTAAAAATTAAGATGCAAAATAACGAGTTTTAAGCTTCCGGGGGTTCTTCCCCCGGAAAATTTTGAAAATTAAGACGCAAAATAACGAGTTTTAAGCTTCCCACGCTTTATACTTGTATTAAGTAATTTATGGGCAGACTTAAAAAAATTATACAATTTTCCTTTTTTTTAATCAATGGGGGGTTCAAACCCCCAAAACCCCCCCCTCGGTACGCCTATGTCTGTCATACCATGGGACCAACTCTTGAATACCTGGAAGTCTGCCACCTGGAATTTGAACCACTGTGTGGCAACCATCTCGTTTCTCTCTCCAATCTCTGTCATTTCTTGACGGGTAGGAAGAAATGAATATCTGGGCTGAGTCCGGATGTAGGGTGGATGTTTGAACACTTCCCAGCAAGTCTCCTGCTAAAGTTTAACTGGGAGGTGTTTCGCTCCCAGTTTCCTACACTTCAAGGAACGACAGATAAGTAGTTGAAATCCCAGGCAGCAGACGTGTAAGAGTTCAAAAGTTGGTACAACAGCATACAATAAATGTCTCAATTCTGGTGGAAAATATGCTGAAAAATAGCTGAACAATCTGTATTTGTAGCAATAAATATTTCCATTAAATTGTGTTTTGTTGCTGCAAACAGTCCCAAGGAAGCTTAATTTGTGGACGGCCTTCGAAACAATTAAAAAAATGATTATGAATAAGATTGTTTATTGTATAAATTTAACGTTAATTTAAGTAATGTAGGACGAAAGCAATTTAGCTCTAACAGTTGCTAAAGTGGTTGTGTAGCAACTAGAAGTTTCTGGCTTACTCACTGTAGTGGAAAATATTAGTGGCTAACTGACTTCTGAGGCTCGCATACCCATTACACATAGTTATGAAGATTCAATTTGATCTGATAACTATCACGCAAGTAGAAGACTTAAAATGGGAGATTTTTAGGGTCTATAAATCGATAGAAAGAGCCAACAGCTTTACTTTCCTTTTGAAGGAAAGCATGCTGGTATTTTTCATCTCAACAAACCAAGCTTTTGTTGGATTTGACATGCCTAGGATTACTGAAAGTATTTCTTCAGTAAAGATGGATGATTCTACAAATTATCGAGTGAAGTATGATCAGCTGCCCTTGCCTGGATGTGTTTATTCTAGCATACAATTATTTAGAGCATGATTGCTCTTTTCTAATGTCTCAAAGATATTTTTCTGTCCTGTGAGATTCTACTATCATATATCCCATACTATCAGTCGAAGGCAAGAAGCCTTAGACTGCACTACACATTCTTCAAAGAAGCCAAAGAAATGTCATCCAAACTTCTTGTTTGAAAGTTAAAGGCCTATGCCAGTTAATTTCTTCTATACATTCTATGCTGATACTATAGAAGAAGTAATATCTCAAATATTGATAACATTGCAAAAAGTATTGCTGCTTTCGTTTCAGGCTGTTTAGGTCACAATTTCGGTCATGCTAACTTTTAGGTAGGATGACACACTGATTATTCTTATTATTTTGGTCAGGCTTATGTTTGTTGTCCTTATCCTAGTGATGTGTGTCCTCCTGTATACTAGGAATGTGACATAACTTCATACTGTATTACCAGTTTCTGGTAATCCTAATGAATATTATAATTTCCTCGCCTTCTCAAGCTGAAAATATGTCATTATTGGCAATGAAAGGAAAGGGGCGAATGCACCACAAGATGTACAGCAAATCTGGAATTTATCTCTCTCACATTGAAATAATCATTGACTAAACATAGAATCACAGACATGTCCCTGATGTGAGTGCAGAAGTGTATTCACACTGCGTGGCCATTTCCAAGAGTATACTTTTTTCTTTGTGTTTGCCTTTAACGACAAGAAAAACTGAGGATCTGTATGCATATTTACAGAGCACTTATCAGGCTGACGAAGACTGGGATCAGTTATAAATATGAAATACAATATACATTTATTACGTAAGAATTATATACAGTAACAATGGGTATTCATTTCATTTCTCTTTCTTTTTACCTAGGATGAATAATCAAAAAACATAAAGTAATGAATAATGACTAATAAACCGTGACTAATATGCTGTGGTCCAAAACTGGTTTTAACCAAAAAAATGTGACCCAAGTGTACATTTACCAAAAGTGTATGACCTAATCAACAGCTGATCACTGCTTTAGAGAGAGAAACCAATGAGTATGGGAATAAAAAGCAGCTGAAAAAGTAATTTGATTGCAAATACTAATAAAATAACTAATAACAAAATGAAATGCACTATTTCCAACGATTAGGTACTACATTGGATGGGAATGGGAGCGTTTTCAGACATGATATCTGTTAAGGGGACACACTACTGAGTTTTGGTAAAAAATGGTCATTATTGCATATTTCAAATTTAGTGTTAAAAAGGCATGATTTCATGAAGAATACATTAGTGAAGATTTTGTCTCAATATCTTCATTCTAAGTGTGTTTATTTAGTGTTTATAATAGTGACGCATGTAACTTTCGTTTAAAATGTAGAAGAATTTACTTATTTGGGTTCAAGAGTAAATACGACCAACACAATAACAGATGAAATTAAGGCAAGGATAGTAAGTGGAAATAAATGCTATTATGCATATAAAAATTTAATTAAGTCCAAGGCACTGAATAGAGAACTAAAGCTTAAAATATACAAAACGATCACAAGACCTGTAGTCACGTATGGCTGTGAGATGTGGAGCCGAACTAGCAAGGATGAGAGGATGCTTGGCATTCTTGAGCACAAAATATTGAGAGGGATTTTTGGGCCTGTAAGAAATAATGGTAGCAGTTACAGGATTCTGATGAACCATGAGTTGGATAACTTAATTAAGGGAGCAAACATCATTAGATTTGTCAAGAGTAGGAGAATAGCATGGTACTTACATGTAATGCGAATGGAGGAGCATAGAATTCCCAAGAGAATAATGCTATGGAGGCCAGAGGGGAGAAGATTAAGAGGAAAACCATGTAAATGATAGATTGATGGAGTGTAGGATGATATGAGGACTATGAAGATACGAGGATACGAGGATGGAGACGCCTGGCAGTAGACAGGGAGGAATGGAAGAAACTCATTGAGAAGGCTAAAACTCACCCTGGGTTGTAAAGCCATGAAATTAATGAATAGTGATGCATGTAGCTTCGGACTATAAATCAATTTATATTTTGTGTATTTATTGAAAGTTTTATATTGTTAGTTACTATAATTAATATTATTATTCGAGGGTAAAGTAATTTATGTAATAGAAGGCTGCAGTTATCAGCACTTTATAAGTTTGGTAAGCACTTCATAAACTTTAAAGTGCTTTTATCGCAAATAATTTTTTTCACATTTTAACTTACTGGTAATGAGATTTCTCCCAAATGGGGCTTACAGTCATGAAACTGTGCATACATACTTACGACAGATGTGTTCATGAAATGACGCATTCATTTAAACGTAGAGTTATTTCTAAAGGAGATGTGATTTATTTGATTAATAAGGATCTAACACATTTTAAGAACAGGAGAATATATAAACCTATAGATTGTATTAACCGTAATAAAGAATAAATACTGAAAGATGAGTGATATGAAACTCACATAGGGTCTTGATAGATGTTGAAAGCAGCAATTTTCAATCTCTGTGTGATTCCTAAAATGAAGACCAGTCAAGGTCTGGATAGAAACCAAAGTATCCTGTTTTACAACTGGCAACATAGAAATTAATCAATATTTCTTACTGTTATATCACTGTATTGCTGGAGAAACAAATGACTAAGAAAATTCTGTTTATTCAAACCAAGAATCTGTTGTGAACAGATATATATACATAAATAAAAATATATTTATTAATATTTAATTACCATAAGCACCAAAGATGTCTCTATTTATTATACAATGTAAACATAGGCCTAAAATGTTTTTAAGAAAATTATTCACATCGAAATATCAAATAAGTGTAAATATGTCAAACACAACCACATGATATTATCCTGTGTTTTTTGGGGGAGGGGGAAGTGCCAATGAAAAGAGAGGGACACACCTAAAAAAATGGGATGTTTGGTACCCTACCCATGAAGAATACTCCTTCTTCTATGGTCACTGATCAATGCTATAGCCCCTATGCAAATTAAAACTCCGTGGCACTACATCCCTGGAGGGACTTGGCCTAACACCCGACCGCTGCGTCATCTACCGTAGGCAGATGGCAGGATTGGGGGGCATGTGGTCAGCATGCTGACACCCCCGGCCGTTAATGGTGGTTTTCATGTCTGGAGCCGCTACTTTTCTATCAAGTAGCTCCTCAATTTGAATCACGAGGCTGAGTGCACCCCTACCAGACCGCCCTACCTCAGAAAAATCCAAGGAGGTACCAGGGATCGAACCAGAGCCGACAGATCTGTAGTCAGCAACGCTAACCACAAGACCACGCCAGCGCTAGCAAATTAAAATAAACATTTAAGTGTTCACTACCTTGTTTTATGGGATCCTAACTTAACTAATGCAAAAAAAAAATTTAATGGCTCAATGTTTTGTATGCACCAAACAGGTTAGCCATCTATTAATAAATAATGCCCAACTTGGTTATAGGCCTTGTCTGTCCACAATAAAAACTACAGAAAATCAGAATTAACTATTTAAGGAAATACTTAATTCTTACAGTAACTTCTGACTTCTAGGCCACTGAGTACTACAAAAATAATGACCTCTAAACTTAACAGAAAATTACCTTTAAAAAGCCCCAGCCAATATCTAAACTTTAATATGCAGAATTAGCTTACATTACTATTATAATAATACTGTTTTACCAAAATAAAATAAAAAATGTAAATGTAATGGCAAAGAAAGAGAGATCTGATACTAAGAAATATGAAATTTACAATGAAAGCTTTAGCTTGTTAAGGCTAGGTTTTACAATCTTTTTATTCAATTATGCCTACCTCTTGGAAAAAATCTTCAAAGCCAGAGAAGCCGTGGGCTTGATCCTCAAAAGCATTGCCTCCAAAATGGAAAGACGGCTGTCCAAAGTCATCATCAAAGTTACGGAAAATGTCATCAAAGTTGAAGTGGAAAGCTTGGCCTCCTCCACCACCCCCTCCTCCAGTCTCAAATGCTGCTGAACCAAACTGGTCGTACTTCTTTCTCTTCTCGGAGTCAGATAGAACTTCGTACGCTGGAAGTACATAACATATAAAGTATATTTCCAATAGTCCTTTACGTACAAAATAAGCAAGAGAGATGTATCAGATTACTGAGACAATTGAATTTAAAAAAAATCTGATGTGAAAGTCACATAACTTCCTCTGCCTAAATAAAAGTTAGGAGTATTCACATATCCTTGTACAGAAACGCAAGACACAATTTAATGCTAATTATACGATAAATACCTGATGACCTCTTCTTTGAAAATGATGAGACTAATAAAAGTGCAGACTATATAGCAAACAAAAACAAGTGACTGCAGACATTTTATTGAAACTTCCGTCGTTAAGAATAATTTCCGAACTTTATCGAATATTTCCATCCAATATTTCTCTCTCACTTCATTCTTATATAGAATAAGAGGCCGTGAAAGAGTGTGTATTCAATTGTTCACCACACAACACAAACTTTTTACAAACAGTGGGTGAACAGTAGGTGGCTTGTAACTGCCTTCAGAGAATTTTTTCGAAAAAAAGTTTCAAATAAAAGTTTTAGCTCTCACTATAAGCTACACTTGTGCAAAATTTAAAGAAAATCGTTAGAGCCGTTTTCGAGAAAATCGCGAAAAACGAAAATTTCTTCATGTAAAGTCCCCTTAAAAATAAGAGAAAATAGTCGCCAATCTTATCCTCACATCTTCAGAAGGTACCTGACCCAAATACGAAATTTTGTTTTCATACGATTTTCCGTTTTGGAGCTAGAGTGTTCACAGACAGACAGACACACAGACAGACAGACAGACAGACACACAGACAGACAGACGGACAGACAGACAGACAGACAGACAGACAGACACACAGACATGTTTCCAAAAATAGTATTTTTGGATTCAGGGGCCTTGAAACGTGTATATATGCTAAAAACTCAACTTCGAATTTTGGGGTCGAAAACAATACTTCCTCTACCTATAGTACCTATGGTACGGGCAGAGGAAGTAACAATGCCAATACCTTCAATAATTAAAGTCTTTCCTCGAATAAGGGTGTAATCAACAACTCAAAAACCTTTCAGAAGGAAAACATTTTATTCTTACATATTATTGTTTCTCGGGCTTCCAATCGGGTGAGATGGGGATATGGTTCCAAGCTTTCGACAGCTATCTCTGCTGCCATCTTCTGGGAGAAGTGAGCTGGCTTGGAAAAAAACTGCTTCTTATATAGGAAAAGACTGGATATACTAGAACAGGTTGGGAGCCAATAGGAAAATTAGAAATTAGATTAATTAAATGGAGAGTTCTAATTGGTCGGGAAGAAGAATTAGAGTTTAATAATGTTGTTGGATGTGAAATTGGTCCTTATGAGGACCACTGAATTAATTGGGAATAAGAGTTGCCAATATTGGCTTCCAGGCTTGGATAAGTTGTAGACCGCCATCGCAATTGAAGTTTCGACCTTGGATGGAGAGTTCCATATGGTACCATAAATGCAGAGAGGTTTACATTGGACAGACGGACCGCACCTAGGGTGGCCAGACATCCGGCTTTTGGCCGGACTGTAAGGCCTTTTGCTAAGCAGTCCTCCATCCGGCGCAGCTTTATACCGGACGTTGATTTGTCCCCCTTTTCGAGACTGATGGATCGGTAAAGCATATTAATATGTTATTAGTAGGGACCGGATTTTTAGGTTTTTAAAAACACTGTTTTAGGTTTTCCATTAGGTGAAATAGTTTTTTTTAGGTTTTTTGTCAAAAATATCGTTTTCGGGTAGAATAATTGGTTCAATGAATTTGATTGTGCTACACAGGATTCAATACATAATACTTGTAAAGTTTAACTTAACAAAATTGACTTAAATTTGTGTAAACTTGCTTTAGGGCAATATTATAGACAATTGAAGAAAAAAAGCATAAACAATCAAAAGAAGCAGTAATAAACTCGACTTCATTTGTTTCGGCATAATAATGCATCTTCTTAAACCTCACACTGTGACCACTCAGTATGAATAAGAGGGTAGTAAATAAAGGCCAACAAGCGCTTTAAAACATGGAAATCTATACCCTTGTTCATACACAGCAACAATGGTTGTTCGTACGAATATTTGAAAAGGAATACGCCGGTAACTCTTACACTTTCTCTCTTGATACTGTCCATCCTAGACGACAATGGGTTGAACGAAACGCTGGTAGTATTAATTTCAACCAGACAAAAATTGCCTCTCCGCAAAATTAACAAAAAAGACGAAAAGTAGCCTAAATTAGATATTTTAGGTTATATATCCCGTTTAGGTATATTTAGGTTTTTATACACCATTTAGGTATTTTTAGGTGCCACAGAATTAATGTGGGTGAATCCTATGGTCATGATTCGAAAAAGTGTATGAGCGCTTTTTGTTTTGGAAGTAAGGAAAAAAATAGGTAAAAACCTAAGAATCCGGTCCCTAGTTATTAGTATGTTCCTGCCTATCCTAAGGTTGGCAAGCTTGTTGATACTATCATTTGTTTAGTTGGTGCCGTGGAAAAACCTGAATCTATTCCTAAGGATGGCATGCTTGTCCATACGATGATAGCGTACTATCATTTATTTTATATAAATGCAGTTATTATGTAAAATTTGTCAGGGTTATACCACGTAATATATGCTGTCCAGCTGCCCACGCCCGAAGTTTTATACTATGCTAGGTTACCGAAGAAGTGTGTCCTCCTTTCTGATATTTTAGAAATGGCAACCCTGAAGCGGTCTTCAGGTGATGGATGGTCACCAGTGATTGTCTGCTGATAGGTTCGTGTTCGTTTCTTTGCTGTGGAGGATTTTCTGAAAGGTTTCACTACAAAAGGGAGTGTGCAGGGCAGTTTGAAGTGGTTGATTTTGACAAAAGAGGTTTATCGAGAGATATAGTACGACGATAGATTGTTGTCGTTGTTACAAGAGGCAGTACCTAAAATGGCGGAACTTAAAAAAATGGTTTATTGAACATGAGAAACGACAATTTCAGACAAAGTGGCAGGAAGGTTACTGTTTTGTTCACACCGTAGAGGAAAGATGCCATGAACAACGCAGATGCATCAGGCTGTATTATCCTGACAAGTCCGCAGTAGCACAGCACTGTGTCGACACCGGCCACAGAATTCATTTCGACCAGACCAAAATCCTAGGGAGGCAGAGATTCTACTGGGGCCGCATTGTTGCAGAGGCCTTGAAAATCCAAAATCCAAGGTCGAAACTTCAATAGGGATGGTGGTCTACAACTTAGCCAGGACTGGAAGCCAATATTGGCAAATCTTACTCCCAAATAAAGTGGTTCTCATAAGGACCAATTTCACATCCAACAACATTATTAAACTCTAATTCTCCTTCCGGACCAATCAGAACTCTCCATTTAATTATTCCAGTTTCTAATTTTCCTATTGGCCCCCTACCCGTTCTAGTATATCCAATCTTTTTCTATATAAGAAGTTTTTTTCCCAATCCAGCTCACTTCTCCCAGAAGATGGCAGTGGAGATAGCTGCAGAAAGCTTGGAACCAAACCTCCAACTCACCCGGTTGGAAGCCCGAGAAACAATACTACATTCTCAACACTGGGAAAGATTCAAGTCACATATTTCATACTTATATTACTGTTATATAATACAGTATACACTTTCATTTATCTCTGTCTTCAACACAGTTTCTTCAATAATAAGCTACAAATGGTTGCCAATAATTTTGTAGAAATATTTCAAGAAAGTTTGTTCAGTTTACTGTACTACTCCAAAGTCAAATTTCACTTTAGTTAACATAACTATTCCAGGAAAAGTCATGATCTGTTACTACAGTGACCCGTCCTATTAAGTCTATCACCTTTCCAGTAATGACTGCTTAAAAAAATTAAGGAACATAAACAAAGTGCTATAGATAAGAAATTTAGGACAAGTTCTAACAATATACTAGAACTAAAATATAGGCTACTATCCTGCTATCATCAGTGGAGTCCATTATAGTCCCTACAAAGACAAGTTGAAGTTGTGTCAGTCGAATGAACAAAGGTAAACAGTGCTGTGTTTCACTTCAGTCGTACAAGATGAGATGTACAGTAACAGGTCTGTTGAAGGTCATGTGTCTGAACTGATTTGGTGGTCATGGTCTGAAGTCACTCACGTATCCAGAAGATTTTACCTACAGCAGATAATATTGCAGGAAATAATTTGTGATTTAAAATAGAACATCTCAAGCACAGTATTATGAAACTTAAGTTCACATTAAACTGAATATAATAATAGATTTGAGGGTGATTTCCCATATGGCTGCATCTGTTTAATTGGGGGAGGGGGGGGGGGAATCCATAGAAAGTTCTGCTAATTTTTATAGACCTATTGCTTTTCTTCTCCAGACCACACAGAAACCATATATGAATCATTGATCATAAAATGATGGAACACTAGTAAAATGAGTAAAAATGTGATCAAGTTTTATATAACCTAAAACAAGGTAAGTTTAGACCTATCATGGCTGCAGGAACACAACAATCGTTAATCATGTGAACTGCTGTAAAAAGTCCACCACATACACAGCCATATGAGAAACTAAAAGCTAGGTTATGTAGCCTACATGAGAACACTAGATTATGTAACTACTTGCATGAAGCGATTTCATAAAACAGCGATTTTTTAAAACCAATTACATGCAATCGCATGTTTCACCTTATTTTCAAGTTCAAATGATTGAAATCCCACACACGATTGAACCACGTATAATTCCAGGTATTTCACAATTTCTTCACTTCCCCACTTCATTTTACATAACGTGAACAAGCTGAATACATGACTAACCTCAAAATTACCGCAGTTTTGCAAAAAGTTGAAATCAGCTAAAGAGCAGAGTAACTCAGTTCACCAGTAGGCCTACACCTCACGTTTGTGCAATTAAGTAAAGTAAAGTAAGTTAAAGTAAAGTTAACAAAAAAAAGTGTGAATAGTTAAAAAACCTAGTTTTGTCATGTACAAACTACCCTTAAATCCATAGACTTATTAAACACTTTCTGTATGAAATAAAACTGAATGAATAACCACTCACCTTCAGCCAATTCTTGAAATTTTTTTTCAGCACCCTTCTCTTTGTTTTTGTCTGGATGGTACTTTACAGCAAGTTTACGAAAAGCTTTTTTAATCTCTCTGTCTGTTGCCTTCCTGGACACACCCAACAATGCATAGTAGTCTTTTTTCTCTTCATGGGCTATTGCTGCTTCAAGAAAAGTAAGCAACACTAAGACTGCCACAAGTTTTGAGGACTCCATTTTCATTGGAACATCTGTAATTGAAATAACTTCTACATAAACAAATGTTAAAATCCCTTAAGCACAACTATAACATAGTGCTAAGGGTGGGTGTAGGGTATATACGTATAAAACAAGTGAGCTCGGGACAATAATTGGGCAAGATAAATACTGTACAAATATAAAGAAGAGTTTAAGATGATAATACCGGTATCATACAAGTCATGATTACTGATTTTTTAATTAAGTAAATGCTACATTTCAACTCACTACAGAAATATTGGAAGCGTTAGATAAAAAGAAACATGCCCTAGGAATTTTTTGTGACCTAGCTAAGGCGTTTGACTGTATAAATCATGAAATTCTACTTCAAAAACTGAAACACTATAGGTTGGATAATATAACACTAAAGTGGTTCAAATCATACCTGTCTGATAGAACTCAAAAGGTAATAATAAATGGAAATGAATCAAAATTAGGGACTGTTAAAAATGGAGTACCTCAGGGATCGATACTGGGACCTTTGCTCTTTTTAATTTTCATCAATGACTTACCAGATAACTTAAGTGACGAATCAAAGGCATTGC
Source organism: Ectobius pallidus (assembly GCA_964059195.1). NCBI lineage: Eukaryota > Metazoa > Arthropoda > Insecta > Blattodea > Ectobiidae > Ectobius > Ectobius pallidus. The sequence goes on from CAXKWD010000001.1 coordinate 170,865,077, forward strand.
TTTTTGCAGATGATACTAGTGTACTCGTAACAGGAAAGTCACAAGAAGATTTAGCAAGACTAGCTACAAAGACTTTTCACGAATTAAATACTTGGTTTCAAGCTAATAAAATGTCACTTAATATTGATAAGACCCACTTTATTCAATTTAGAACAAAAAATAGATATATCTCAAACATTGTAATCAATTATCAAACACAAATCATAGAGGAAATTAGCAACATAAAATTCTTAGGACTACAAATTGACCAAAATCTTGACTGGAAGAAACACATTGTAATGATAAGTTCTAAGCTAAGTTCAGCATGTTTTGCGCTACGAACTTTGAATGATATATTACAACAGGACGCATTACTCACGGTATATTTTGCATATTTTCACTCTGTTATGAGGTACGGAATCATTTTTTGGGGTAACTCGGCACATAGGGAAAAAATATTTAGATTACAGAAGCGAGCAATAAGAATAATATGTGGAAAGAAAAAACGAGAATCTTGTAAACCGCTGTTTGAAAAATTAAAAGTCCTCACTCTCACCGGAGAGTATATATACTCTGTTATGTGTTACATGGTAGATAATATTGATAAATTTCAAAGTAATCACAGTATACACGGGCGTACTACTAGAAACATGAATGATTTACATAGACCAGCTAACTCATTAAAACTTTTTCAGAAAGGTGCTTATTATTCCGCAATACAAATATACAATAACCTTCCAAAAGAGATTAAATCACTATGTATTAAAAGCAAATGCAAATCTTTCAAAAGAGCTCTGAAGCAATATTTAGTAACTCACACCTTCTACAATATGGATGATTTCTTTTCAGCTTGAGTAAGTGTGACATAACAATTCTTGTATCATGTTTTTTTTTTTTTTATAACATGCATGTATGTTTTTATCTGACGTGTTCTATATCCTTGAGCCCTGCTCAACACAGGATCTACAGAACGAGACATCTACATCTACATCTACAAGTTAGATGTTACAATTTATATCCGAATTAAATAAATTATGTTATCGGTATGTAAGTAGGCCTATGGTACATTCTTTTTAGTTTTTCCATCAGATTTTCTTAAGACTCCCCTCAATATAACAATAACTTGTAACAGGAACGTCACAAGAACATTTATCAAGAATAGCTACAAAGGCTTTTCACGAGTTAAACACATAGTTTCTGGCTAATAAAATGACACTTAATATTGATAAGACCCATTTTATACAATTTAGGACAAAAAACAGATGTATCTCAAATCTTGAAATTAATTATGGAACACAAATCATACAAGAAATTAGCAATGTAAAATTTTTAGGACTGCAAATTGACCAAAATCTTGACTGGAAGACACACATAGAAATGATAAGTCCAAAACTGAGTTCAGCATGCTTTGCTTTAAGAATTTTGAATAATATATTAAAACAGGATGCATTACTTATGGTATATTTTGCATATTTTCACTCGGTAATGAGGTACGGGATCATTTTCTGGGGCAACTCTACCCATAGGGAGAAAATATTTAGATTTCAAAAGCGGGCAATAAGAATAATATGTGGAAAGAAAAAAAGGGAATCTTGTAAACCGCTGTTTGAAAAATTAAGAGTCCTCACTCTTACAGGGGAGTATATATACTCTGTTATGTGTTTTGTAGTGAATAATATTGATAAATTTGAAACTAATTTTAGTGTACATGGACGTACTACCAGAAACATGAATGATCTACACAGACCAAATAACTCGTTAAAACTCTTTCAGAAGGGTGCGTATTATTCTGCAGTACAGATATATAACAAGCTTCCAAACAACATTAAATTATTATGTATTCAAAGAAAGATCAAACCTTTCAAAACAGCTGTCAAGGAATTTTTAATAACTCACACCTTCTACAATTTGGAGGAATATTTCCAGCTTGGATAAATTTGGCAGCTTGCAGTTTCTGTAGACCTATATTATTGTTATAACATGCATGTATTTTTTGATCTGACGTGTTCTATATCCTTGAGCCCCGCTCAACACAGGATCTACAGGACGAGATATCTACATCTACATCTACATCAACCCTAACTCTCATATAACAATGTGAAATGCTAGGGCTCACATAAGTTATATCGTTATATGGAGGTTTCAATAATAATAAGAAGAAATGTTCACCCGAATGGGTATTAAAGTTTCAACAATGTTTTAACTTTTGCTGTATTCATTGATGGTTTTCACCCTGTTTCGACACACTGCAAGGTGGTATCTACCACATCTCTGGGCACATAGGTCACACACGCATTTCTCGTCAGGGTTGTGGTAGTTCTTGTTTGAGCATATCTTGTAGTGAAAGCCGTGAATGGCGAAGCGTGTGATGACATGTCTTTGCTCTTGATTTTCTTTGGTCCAGTTCCTTTCCATCATCGCAGTTGTAGCGCAAAAAGCCGGGTCTATTTCTTGCCTTTTTTCTTCCCTTTGTGTTAAGAGTGTCGTGTAGGCTCTTGTCGCTGGCAGTAACATTTGAGATCTAATATCTTCGATGTAGAAAGGCTCCCTGGCTAGCTCGTAGACCATTCTTGATAGTGCAGTCTTCCCTACTTTTAGGGCGCTCTTGAGAAAACGGGATTTGACACTTTCCAGTCTTTGCAGGTCGCTTAATGTCAGTTTGTCCCACACAAGCTCTAGGCCGTATGGAGGTTTCAATGAATCCCAGTAAACTTAGGTTCTTATTTTTCAAAATATAAGTTTACTCATAAAATTCAGTATCAGTTGGTGCATTTTTAATTGAGGGGAAGTCTTTATTTAACCATTCCATCTGAAATTTAGTTTGTCTTTTGAGGCCCAGCATTAAGACAGATCATAAAAGTAACAATCAGAAAAAATGTAGGCCTACCACTGTGTGCAACTCTCTGTGGTGATTATAACTTTGTTTGACCAATCGGTAATGGTTTATTATTACGGTTTATTGCATCTGTCAGTCAATACACGTTATAGGACTATTTGTATCCTCAGACATTAGACTTGTATGTTTTAGCTTTTAGAAGAATAAAAAATCATGAAAAGTACAAAGAAGATTAAGGTCATTCAGAATATTTGAATACATACACTTCTCTTGTTCAAGCTTCATTCTATTAATTATCGACTTGTTGGAAAACGAAAGTAGTGGTGTGTTTTGTCGAGTGCGAGTCGTAGGCCTATATGTGTTCGTGTGTGTGAGTTGTGTATGTGAGCTTGATTTGAATGAAATGGTGTACCGGTAAACGTAATGTTGTCTGAGTTTTACAAGAGATAGAACAAGATGAGAGAAAATAGGAAAAATTTTAATTAGGGCACAGAAAGTCACGTGAGCGTTCCCAGAGATGGATTAAGGCTGGAGAAAATCTAATTTCAATGCTTAAGGCAGAGAATGTTGAGTTTTAAAAGAGGTTAGATTAAGATGAGAGAAAATAGCAACAAATTTAGGGTAGAGAAAGTTGTGTGAGAGTTCCAAGAGATGGATTAAGATGGGAATAAATAGTAATTTCAATGATTCAGGTAGAGAACATAGTCTGAGTTTTTACTAGAGATAGTATAAGACTAGAGAAAATACCATAAATTGTATTACGGTAGAGAAAGTTGCATGAGTGTTCCCATGCGAATTGAATAGGAGAGAAAATAGTATTCTTAATGATCGAGGTAGATAAAGTTGCATGAGTGTTTTTAAGAGTGGCAGAATACATAACTGGGGTTGTGGAATCCATGTTTGTGAATTTAAGGCATCTGAATTTGGCGATGAATTAAAGAAGATGAAAAACATGGATCTCTCGACTCTGATCGTCCCTACACCACCCTACTGTCAGACAGTGGACAAATGGAAGACTAGTCAAAAGACAATGTAAAATCAAATGTGTTATGTCAACAAGTTCGTATTCAAAGCCTATCCTCTGGGTGATGTTTAACAACACTACCATGAATATTGAAACAGCTGCTGGTGAAAGTTAACCCTGCAAAAAGTTGCAAGTGGTTATTCAGCAAAGAATTTAAACTTGCACATTTGCTTTTGAAAAAGTGATCTAATAAATTATTACATGCCACTCGAGTCACCTGCTAATATATTTTCCAAGTTATGACAAGAAATGTTAAAATTAGTAACTAAAAAGAAAATCTTTCCTGGGGATATACGTTTAACTTAATCGTATTAATTAAATAATTATATCTACGATGAAATTCAAACGTGATGTAACATTAGCTAGAACATTATGTACTTACATGAAATTTTTCGAGTATCTAAGACGAACTGACAACAACAAATAGCCTAAAATCTGTCTCCCTTCCCCCTTCTAAAATCACATGAAAGTTACAGACACGAACTCAATTCTCATTGGTTAAAATTAATGACGTAACATTTAGAGCGTATTTACCTTCTACAACGGGTAAAGTTTACAGATTAATTACCTTCTCGAGGGAAATTGAAATCGATACATCGAATTCTGCGGACATGAGAGGGATAATTGAAAAATGGCGGCGGATTTAAATGTTTAATCGTGAGAACCGGCATATCTTGCGCTAAAACGCGAATCCAATGGTCGAATATATTCAAATTTCTTCGCTGTCTTCATGAATATTATTTTTTAATGATATAACTGTACGACCACATTGGTCATATCCATATCCAGAGTTGTCTCGAAAAATTATCTCTTCCATCTACTCTTATAAGGCTGATTTATATGCTTTGTCTCTAATAACACCATCAGCATTGAATGTGTTAGAGGAAAAACAAAACCAATTTAAATCAGACGTGGTGTTACTCAAGGATTGCCACTCACCCCTTCTCTTTAACCTATCCATCAATTCTATCATTAAAAATCTCAAGGAAAAATCTGTTTCCACAAAATATGGCTACCAAATAGATTCAGAACTTGTTAATCTCTAAGGCCCGGTATTATAAACAAAGTTGATCTTTAGATTAAGTTAAACCCAATCTAAAGTTTATGGGATGAGATAAGTAATAAGTTGTTAAAAAGCTGCTCATCTGAAATTAGTAAACCTCTTAGTCATATTTGTAATTGTTCGTTAAAAAGTGGAATATTTCCAATAAGACTAAAGCATGCTATTGTTAAGCCCCTCTTTAAGAAAGGTGACAAAAATGTTCCATCAAATTATAGACCTATATCACTCCTAACCTCATTTTCAAAAGTTTTTGAAAAAGTTATGTACAACCGCTTAATACACTATCTTAATTTGAATAACATTCTTACACCATCTCAGTTTGGATTTAGAAGTGGCATGTCCACTGATAATGCTACATTTCAACTCACTACAGAAATATTGGAAGCGTTAGATAAAAAGAAACATGCCCTAGGAATTTTTTGTGACCTAGCTAAGGCGTTTGACTGTATAAATCATGAAATTCTACTTCAAAAACTGAAACACTATAGGTTGGATAATATAACACTAAAGTGGTTCAAATCATACCTGTCTGATAGAACTCAAAAGCTAATAATAAATGGAAATGAATCAAAATTAGGGACTGTTAAAAATGGAGTACCTCAGGGATCGATACTGGGACCTTTGCTCTTTTTAATTTTCATCAATGACTTACCAGATAACTTAAGTGACGAATCAAAGGCATTGCTTTTTGCAGATGATACTAGTGTACTCGTAACAGGAAAGTCACAAGAAGATTTAGCAAGACTAGCTACAAAGACTTTTCACGAATTAAATACTTGGTTTCAAGCTAATAAAATGTCACTTAATATTGATAAGACCCACTTTATTCAATTTAGAACAAAAAATAGATATATCTCAAACATTGTAATCAATTATCAAACACAAATCATAGAGGAAATTAGCAACATAAAATTCTTAGGACTACAAATTGACCAAAATCTTGACTGGAAGAAACACATTGTAATGATAAGTTCTAAGCTAAGTTCAGCATGTTTTGCGCTACGAACTTTGAATGATATATTACAACAGGACGCATTACTCACGGTATATTTTGCATATTTTCACTCTGTTATGAGGTACGGAATCATTTTTTGGGGTAACTCGGCACATAGGGAAAAAATATTTAGATTACAGAAGCGAGCAATAAGAATAATATGTGGAAAGAAAAAACGAGAATCTTGTAAACCGCTGTTTGAAAAATTAAAAGTCCTCACTCTCACCGGAGAGTATATATACTCTGTTATGTGTTACATGGTAGATAATATTGATAAATTTCAAAGTAATCACAGTATACACGGGCGTACTACTAGAAACATGAATGATTTACATAGACCAGCTAACTCATTAAAACTTTTTCAGAAAGGTGCTTATTATTCCGCAATACAAATATACAATAACCTTCCAAAAGAGATTAAATCACTATGTATTAAAAGCAAATGCAAATCTTTCAAAAGAGCTCTGAAGCAATATTTAGTAACTCACACCTTCTACAATATGGATGATTTCTTTTCAGCTTGAGTAAGTGTGACATAACAATTCTTGTATCATGTTTTTTTTTATAACTTGCATGTATGTTTTTATCTGACGTGTTCTATATCCTTGAGCCCTGCTCAACACAGGATCTACAGAACGAGACATCTACATCTACATCTACATCTACATCTAGCTGCCGTTTTATAATGTTCTGGTTAAGTTAAACCGTAGTGCAATGGTGTTGGTAGTCCTGTTGGCTGAGAAAAGAAGACGATGGCCTTGGAAATAAAAGAAAAACAATAATATCTGCTAATTCGCTTGTATTTGTTTGTTTGTATGAAGAGATATTGAAGCTAGAAATTTTATTATTAAAGAAATCATTAAATCAAAATTGAACTCAGTTTTGCTCAGTGTAAGTTTATTTCAATCACAGCTAAAATAAATAGTTATTCATTGCTCATAAAAATGGTGTGGTATTAGCATTTGTCTCACAATACAACATTCTATGTTTAGGTCTGTATTAACATACTTTCCTTTTCGGAAAGTAAACAAATAGAATTACTTTAAGTTTAGTCTCATCTTCTCATAGCATGTTGTATCCGAAATTGAATTTGTTGATACTGTCTTATAATTGTGTTTTGATAGCCAGTTTCATTAAAACAATGATTATGTCTTAAACTGCAGGTTAAACGGTAGAAAAGGTCCAGTTAAGTTAAACTTATGATTAACTTGTAGTTATCGTTTATAATACGCAAAAATCTGAAAAACCAAAGTTTAAACTAAAACTGAAGGTTAAACCATGATTATAATACCGGCCCTAAGTCATGATCTTGGCTGATGATTTGGCAGTAATAGGAAAGGACATCCCATCAATAAATTCCTTAATTTTAATAGTTGAGTTGAGACTTCTTTCAATTGGCCTTCATTTAAATATTGAAAAAGTAAAGCAAGAAATATTGTTTACAGCACTCTTATACCTAATTGCACCATATCTACAGCCAGTGGACAATCACATCAATTGATATACATGATCAAATAAAATGTCTAGGAATAGATTTCAACATTGAAATTAAATTTGATGCTTCAAAAATTATCAAACAACTCCAGAATAATATTGACCAACTAGTGTCTTCTGTCCTAAAAAGTGATCAAAAGTTAATTAATCATTAGTCAATACATCTGGCCTATTTTAATATACCCTCTTCAATGTACTTCTCTCCATTGCCTTTCATCTAAGTTCCTAGAAGACATTGATCACATCATAAGAAGTTCTATTAAGGAGATCCTTAATTTTCCAGGTGATATTCCTTCAGCCATATTACACTCTCCGGCATAATGGAACTTTGTGCCCCATGCTGCTCCCCTTTCCACTCGCCACTCGCCTGGCTGCTTCCTGCGTGCTTCCCCGCAGTGCATGCCACCATGCCTGTAGCCACTGTTCAACCTCAACGCCGGTAATGAATAATTGCAATTGACATGTCACCTAATATTTCACAATAAAAAACCCCTTGCACCTCCACAAAATATTTCACAATTATAAAAACGACCCTTGCAACAAAATAGGCTATTTGACAATACAAAAAATACCCTTGTACCATACATAATATTTCGTAATCATAAAAAACGCTGTATTATAACATAAAATGTTGCTTAATTGTCGCAGGAAAATTCCCTTGCACCAATACTATTCTTTTCATAACTACCAAAATATCTCAAAATTATAAAAGCCGATTCTTGCGTTAAATCTCATGAAACCCCCCCTATCATAACTCACTCAAATATACGAAAGCTTCCTTCACAGATCAACATTCACTCGTGGTGTAGTGGTTAAGACTCCTGGCTATAATGCTAGGGGTCCAGAGTTCGAATCCCGGTCGATCCAAAATTTACTATTAGGAATAGGTCTCAAATAGGTAGGTAGGGTGAAGAGGAGGTGAGAAGAAGAGAGGAAGGAGATGGGAAAGAAAGAGAAGAAGAGAATAAAGAAGAAATAAATTATTTTTTCTGTTTCATCAGTTCATTAAGAAATGGCGCCACCGTCGCTACTAGTAGTTCAAATGCCGCCGCTAGGGGAGGGAGTTAGAGAGTTGGAGTGAGGGACTCGCATGGGGCGCAAAGTTCGGTTTTCCCCACTCTCCAAAAACATTATAAGGGTCTTGGCCTAGTTAGAGCAGCATGGGAGACTTATCTTCAGCAATACACAATCACCAAAAAACTGGAAAGTCTGGAGACCCTTATATTGATGTCACAAGAGCACTTCAAAATGTACAAAGAACATGTTTAAATAAACTTCACCTTGATGAGAGCCTAATATTAAATCCACCAGTAAAACTTGAAGATCCATCCTAAGGAAGACAAGATTAAAGGAATGGTGGGAGTTGCCTCATAAAGGTAGTGGTGTCATCCTCTTCGGAGACGTCCATCATCTGAACAGCTGAAATTACATCCAAAACTGAAATTCGCACTAGAAAATATTTTAGATACTGAATTTAAATAAGAAAATAAAATAATGGCAGGAAGAAATCAAATCACTTTCAAAAGTATGCTCAACTCGAAATCTATTTAAACTAGATATAAGTAAAATCAGATTATGAATTGCCCACTTACCGGTATGTTGTTTTGACAAGCTTCTCCAATGATTTTCTGGCCATCTGTTGTGGTTGTCTGCTATCAACTTTTACAGTAATTACAAGATTCCAGAATATGTCCGATTAACAATGTAGACTATCAACAAAACTGAATGTAGCCAGCAATGTGTCGATCTCGAAATTTCAATGCATTATTGATATAGTTATTCTTTTTTTTTTCATGTAAGACAGTCACAGCTCATGGGTTAAAACGAAGGTGTGCTGCTTTTACCATTTCATACATTTAAAATAATAAAAAAAATATATGTAGGCTTTGTTATGTAATTTATGTTGTAAAATAATCTCCATGTGGCGTTCTTTTTCACTTCAGAAGTTATCACTTTATACTTTCGTAGTTGGCACTTCTGTTTTATCCACTAGCCACTGAGGGGTTCAATGAATTCCTTTGTAAACACTGGCATATTGTGTTTAAATAATCTCCCTCAAGCTGGATATGTTGTTAAAATGTACAGATTTAAGATGTTAAACAGATAAATAGAAACCAATGTCAAAATTATTTGTCAAGGGGCGGGCAAAAAAGTAACTATGGCATCCACTCAACAAAAGTCAATAATATCAAAACAAAATTAGTGCCAAAGAAAAGTAAAGTAATGTTATTGATTTTTACTATATATACTCAGTGCAGTACAATTTACTTCAGTATTACTGTATACCATGTTACAGTTTATATTTCCAAATTAAATAAATTCCTTTATGTAATTATATATATATATATATATTTTTTTTTTGGCATGTAATTTTCTTAAGATGTCCCTCAATATAATAATAACCCTCATATATAACGATATCACTTGCTAGGGCACACAAATATTGTCATAATGATGTTTCATTATATTAAACTTAGTATTAATAACTTTTTAATTCACCTAGGAAACTATTTTCTTAGATTCTTTTTAGCCTGCTTACATCAGTCACCATTTCCTGTGCAGTTTCTCTTAGCATATAGTTTTTATTTAGAGTTTTCATCCTAATGAAATTTCTAGTTCTGGCAAAACACCCCAAGCAAAATGCTCCACATTCATATTGTGAAACCAGATCCTAACATTTTAAAAACTGAAAGAGATAAATCATACAGGACATTTTATGGTAGAGAGAGGGTGAACGTAATGTTCGAGGATGGGATAGTAGTTATCTCAGTTGTTTACAAAATTACATGCTATTCTAGAAACAGCTTATAAATTAGATGGCATAGTGGTATTTTCAATCCCCCCCTCCAGCGATTAACATAGATTTTTGTTGAGGACTGATTCAAAGATAATTTAATATTTTCATTTTTAAATAGCTTAATACGCGCTTGTAAATAGATATTTTGATCATTTAATTTTTTCAGTTCTTTTTCTAACTATGCAATTTGTTTCAAAGGTCTTAATTTTCGGTATTTAACAATGCATTTTCCATTGTCAGTGTCATTAAGTCAGATATACTGAGATACTGCTCATTTTCATTATTAATTCATTCATTCTTCAGCTTAAAAACAATGGATTTCCAAAATATATAACAGCAACCTAATATAATATCAATAATATAATACTTTATTGCATTCAGCTTTTACAGCTATAGACAACGTGAGAATATATTTACAATTACTTAACAGAAATTAAAAATGCATGTAATACAAGATAAGTAGATCATATCTATTTACAATGTTACTAAAGTTCATAAAATACTGAAGTCAGTTATGTAATTACTGACAATATAGTATTTAAGTTCATTTTAATTTGGTTTTTGTATTCAGTTTATGTTAGGGCTAAGCTAGTTCAACAGCTATATATTCGTTTTTTGTCTAGACTAATTGTTAATATTACTTTTATATATACACCAATGTAATTATTGTGAATGTAGGTACAAGAATTTTTTTTTAGTTCTGGCAACTATTTTATTTCTCCGTACCTAGCATACATACATGGTTCTAAGTTTTATAGGCATTTGATGTAATCACCACCATTGCTTACTACATGTTCCCAGTGATACAAATGTCTTTGGATCCCGTTGAAACTGCCTAATCTGTTGATGGTGTGAAGAGAACGGTCGGTTGCCTGTAAAAAATCTTCAACTGTATGAAAGCGAATCCCGTGAAGTGGCCCCTTCATCTTCGGGGTTAGATCAAAGTCGTAGGGACTTAAATCTGGAGAGTACAGAGAGTGATAGAGCAACTCCCAGCCCCAGGGATTGACAGTTCAGACACAACTCCTGCTATATGCGCCCTAGCGTTGTCATGCAGAATGATTATCCATGATGTGTCACCGTTTTCTTCACAGAGCTGCTCACACATTGTTTTGCAAAAAGAACAGTAGAACTCCGCCACTTTGCGGGATTCGGTTTCGTACAGTTGAAGATGTTTTACAGGCAACCAACCACTCTCTTTTCACCATCAACAGATTAGGCAGTGCCAACGGGATCCAAAGACTTTCGCATTGCTGGGAACACTTTGTACGCAATGGTGGTGATTACATCAAAGGCCTATAAAACTTAGAACCATGTACATATGTTATGTATGTAGAAATAAAATAGTTGCCACTACTAAAAAATCAACCCATGTATTTGCTATATTCCCTCACACATTTGACGAAGCCATGTATTTTACAACACCCCTAGTGAATAAAATATCTTTTGGAGGACTAGAATTTTCTTCTACTTTTTTCTAGGATTCTTTTGAGATTTCTTTTCTTCATACATTGGACTCGGCAGTCTGCAGATTCATTATTTCTGCATTAGAGTTTGATACATTTTTAAAAGGGTCCACATAATATTCTTTTAGGTTTCAAAAGCTCTGATTAAAGATTCCTTTTATTAGGGTTGCCAGATTCTAACACTGAGAAACGGAGACACTTCTAAAATTTTAACAAAAGAACAAACAATGTAATAAACAGTTAATGTGTTCATTACAACAACAATAATGATGATAATAATAATATTTAAAAAATGTTATCTTAAAATGAATTAACTTATTTGCAATACGTTACAGTTGTTGAATTTTTATCTTTGCGTTTAGGTTAGAAAAAATATTTTTTATTTCGTTATGCTGGTTGTTTATGAACTTTCGATTCATATTTGTTAAATAACTTTTAATAATAATTAAAAATAATTATTATTCAAGTACCATATATATTAAAATTATGATGAATAAATTTTTAAACAGCAATTTGGTTCAAATTGTTGATAAATTTAAAAAACCAAAATTTAATAAGTAAATGAGGTATTAATAATATTTGTCTTTTTTCCTGCGAAGAATAGATCTTAAACATGATGCATATAATATTTAATCTTGTTAGGGCTTAGGGATATGGAGAAATATGCACACACAGTTGTATCAATAACTATCATTTTTATCAATCAACAACACATTTTGCATCTTCAGTCAAGTCTATCACAAACCTTCCTACAATGCTTGTTGTCCAGTGTGCAGGTTAAATTTGACTGAGAATGATTCATCTACAGTTTCATCATTTAGAATGAAATGGTTTCATTAAATGAAATACTTCCATTCAATTAGATATTTCAGTTTGCATGGGAAAACAAATTGGGACAAATGGGCAACCCAAAAGCGTTTGGGAAACTGGTACTGTCCTGGAAACTGGGATGTCTGGCAACCCTACCTTTCATTATTTTTTTATCAAAATGAAACAGATTCTTGTGAGTTTTTCTTTGAAAGGGTCTCATTTTTTGCATAAATACACCCATCTTTTTATGTACACTCAATTCACATTTTTAAAAAACTTTTCTTATTCTATTTCTTTGGATCCTTATCATTTATTAAGGATATGATATTTATCACTTATATGTAAGGAATAATACTGTTATAACTATCACACACTTAATTCTTCTCTATTTCCACTGCCATGTTAACTTTCGGTTTGTGCTGATATTGCAATAGAAGTAGAAAATATGTAGGAATGTAAAATAAATAACTTAGATGTAACAATGATCTTGAGCACAAGACTGGAGATAGAGAATAAGTAGGCCTATTCGAAGTTCAGTAAGAACTCTATGTGATAATAAAATACGGTACTTTGATTTACTCTTCTGAGCCATCTGCAGATGTTTGAACTCACCATTCAGTGGACACCTGAAAAAGGAAAGCCTTTCCATATCTGAAAATATTTATATAGTTATTTTGGATAAGAAAGAAATACACAAAGAAAGAAATAAAGCAGAACAAAAGAAAAACGAGACAGCAAGTTGAAGGTAAAAAGGAAATAAGAAAGAAGAAAGACAAAAAAGTGGAAGTTTCCATAATGTAGGCTGAGGATGATTAATCTAAAAAATAGACACTGTGTCCTTCTTTTAGTACTTGAAGAACATAAGTTTTTCTCAAGAATTGAAGATTATTAATATATTACTAAGTGATAGACAAGCTGTCTTGATGAAATAAATACCGGTATTTAACATTTATGAATTACAAATGAAATTATACACAATTAACTCACAATTACAGTAAACACATTTTCTGGGCTCAGATCTTCTCCAAGATGTTCAAGTCATTTTTAGATGGTACTTAGCATCTTCAGTGATTACATGATGGCACTTCTGATATATATTCCGATGGAGAGAAACAATCAAATCAAACGAAATTGCATGCAGCTTAGAAGTTGCACTAGATTCAAATGGAATATGAGTGTTCATTTTGAGAAAGTAAAATTTTTATGCACAATCATAGTCGCAAGTTGTTTAGGTTGGATCATGAATGAATACTTTTACAGTCGCAATACCCGATGGTTAAAGGTTAAGAGTACTGGTAAGCATTTCATGCAGTACATACCTCATCTTAGCAAAGATAAAATGCTTGTAATCCCAAGCGGTAAATGAAGCATGCAAAGCAATCTTGAGCCATGGGATTGGAGCCCAGTGTAAGGATCTGGATCTAAGAAGAAATGATCTCTTACAGAAAGATGTGATCCATATTTGTCAAGTAGTTCTAGAATAACTCCATTCGTCCAGCCAAAGCCTACTTGGTTATCATATTCTCCTCCAGTCCCATGGCCTCCTGGCACGGTTGCATCATACTGTAACATTGCATTTACTTAGCAATATTTACATAATCTTTATATTCATTGTAAAAAGTGGTGTCACTGGATTTGAATAATAATAATAATAATAATAATAATAATAATAATAATAATAATAATAATAATAATAATAATAATAATAATAAAATAAATAATAATAATAATAATGTCATCATTATCATCATTACCACTATTATTATCATTATTATTGCTTATATAATAATAATATTACAATGGAACCTTGGTAGTCCGAACCCCATTCATACAAACAAACAAATTTTCTTTAAAAAATGAAGGAAAAACAACTATAAAACAGGAACAAAGCTAATGTTTATTTTAACTTAAAAGAAACATTTAAATTGTATTTACAGCTCCACTATAGAGTGTCAATCGCCACTACAGTAATTTTCAAATGGGAAGCGTTTTGCTCTTCTCCTTGCTTAGATACGCGGTCCAATCAGAGACGTCAAGACGGAAGGAAGACACTTCCTGATAGCAGTACTACTTTAGCTCGTACACGTGATTGGCGGTGAAGGAAAACGCTTCCCATTTGGAAATTACTGTAGGTCTTTCCATATGCTTTCACAAAGCATTTTACCGAATTTTCAGGATAACAGAGGTCAGCCTCAATTAGTTCGGATTTCCTAGGTTGCACTGTACTATATTTTATTATTACTATTATTATTAATATTCATATTATAATCATTATTATTCATGCTATTATTACTATTGTTTAATATAATAATTGTTATTACTATTAATACTATCATTACTATGATCATTACCAATTAGTTCAGATTTCCGAGGTTTCACTGTAATATAATAATACAGTGAGTCCCACGCAAGAGTTGGCCAATGACGCGGGTTTCTGCTTCGCGGCTGGCACAGCTCCAACTCCCGAGCGACCGGGTGAAATATCTACGCAAATAATGCCGCGGTTGGTATAATGATTCAGGTTCTCACATTTACAGTTAAAATTACAACGAAAATAACCAAGTACCTCATCACAAGAGATGTTGGAAATGTTCTCCTCTTGCATAAGCACAACACTGACACCTTTTTAAGAGAATTTTCTTTCACGCGCGTAAGTTCAGCTTCCGAGATAGAGTTAATTTCTCTTGTGATATTGTCTTTTAAGTTCTTCTTGTGTATGGGAAATTGATCTATACACTGTATTTTTCAAGTTTCCCCATAAATAATATTTACATTCTGTTAGAAGAACTTGATGACAATATCACATAGGCCTATCACAACTCTGTCTCGGAGCTAAACTTACGCGCGTGAAAGAAAATTTCCTAAAAAGGTGCCAGTATTGTCTGGATGCAAGAGGAGAACATTTCCATCATCTCTTGTGATGAGGTACGTGGTTATTTTCATTGTAATTTTAACTGTAAATGTGATAACCTGAATCATTACAACGACCGCGGCATTATTTGCGTAGATATTTCACCTGATCGCTCGGGAGTTGGAGCTGTGCCAGCCGCGACGCAGAAACCCGCGTCATTGGCCAACTCTTGCGTGGGACTCACTGTATTATTATTTATTATAATGATTATTATTATAAAACTTATTATTATTTATTAGTGTAATAATTATTATTGTTAATACTATCATGATCAACATTATCATCATTACTTACATGATCAACATTGTCATTATTACTAACATGATAAACATATCATCATTACTAACATGATCAACACTGTCATCATTACTAACATGATCAACATTCTCATCATTACTAACATGATCAACATTGTCATAATTACTAACATGATCAACACTGTCATCATTACTAACATCATCAACATTGTCATCATTACTAACATGATCAACAATGTCATAATTACTAACATGATCAACGTTGTCATCATTACTGACAGTATCATCATTATAATCATCGACATTATCATTAACATTATCACCATCAACATTATCACCATCAACATTATCACCATTGACATTATCATCATCGACATCATCATCATCATAATCATCATCGACATCATCTTCAATGTCAAAATAAAACATGAACAATATGAACATCATCAATATCAATATCAATAAACATTATTATTATTGTTATTGTTACTATATTATTATTATTTTTATTATTATTATTATTTTTGTTATGACAAAAGCTGAAATACATTTCACTAGTTACATGTACAATTAAATCTACAAGCACCATAAGACTAGTATCTTTAATCTGAGAGGACAATTTATTTAAATTAGTAATTATACAAGTTTTAAAATGAAGAGAACAAATTATTAAATTATTTAGTTATATATTTTTATTCCATACTTAAGTTGAAAATACGTGAAACAGAGTCTCATCTTCCTGCATCTCTAAGAACTTTGTATGAGGTTCATCCAGAAAGTAAGTCCAGATCACCGATAAAGAAAACGAATAATCATTAAGTAAGACATATTTATTGCAATATTACAGAGCTTCATTAGCAACTTCACTACATGGTCACAACTGTTATCAAGGCATTTATCGTAGCAGTGTATCAACAATCATACGCTCGTGTCAAAGGACTCTGCCGCCAATGTCTGGAGCCATGAAATCACTGCCGTCTGTACCTCAGCATCACTGTGGAAACATTTTCGTGCAAAGCAGAATGCTTCTTATCAGCAGTTGGTGGGAGACAATATCAATGCATGTGCATCCGACTAGTCATGCCATCTCTGGACGTGATCAAAACTTACTTTCTGGGTTAACCTTGTAGCATAGAAATTTAACTACTTCTTTAACAACCTTTAACAACTCACCTTTTCATACATAGTTTTTGAAGCATTGTAGGCTTTGAAATTTGACCGAACCCATCTTTCAGCAAGTTCTTCTGCAAGCCTCTGGGTCCATGGGTCCCCAGTATTATCCAGACCCTTGATAACAATGTATTGTAATGGAGGCCAAGCATTGGGGTAATCCCACTGCTCTCCTGAGTGTTCCATAGATGTGGGTACTCCTCCCAGATACCTCATAATATCCACTTGCTCTAGGTACTTCATGATCTTGCTGATCATCGATGTGCTCTCCTTGTAGCATCCTGTCCACAGAGGGGAGAGATTTGAGGGGAAGAAGTAGTTCCGCTTCACATTATTAAGAATATCATAATCCAACCAAGATCCGATTTCTTCATGCCATAGAACTTCCGTTACAGCCTCCAGCCAGTCATCTGCTATTCGCTGGTATTGCAAATATTCAACTGGCTCATCCAGTAACTTGTAAAATTCTGATAGCAGACGTGCATTCCAGTACAATATAGCATTCAGTTCAACAGGGATTATGTGTTGCGTATTGGTGTTACTTAGATTGCCTGAAAAACATAATATGCATTATACAGATTGAATTATCCAAAGCTTGCAACGTAAATATTTCTGAACTGAAAATGCTACTAATATGCTGTTTTCATACTACCGAGTGAAATGAAGGATTCATAATTGTAGCCCATACAAAGATTCTAACACTTATTAGAATGGGTAGCTTGAGCACAAATAATTTACATTTTTTCGAAGGGGGCAGAATGACAGGTGGTAGATCCATCAATTCAACACATCAATACTATGAACCTGCATATCTGTTATAGAAATTGCGATGTCCGAAGACCCAAAGATTTTAACTGGCTCTCGAGGACAGCCAATCAGTGGCCGGGCTGCCACAATCCGTTAAATGAATTGCATTTTTGAAAGCAAATACTGGGTTATTACAATATGAGGTATTAATTCGGTGTCATTAATTTGCATACTGTTGGCATAGTTTTCAGCCTTGCTGTTGTTTCTTCCCTTCATTACTATAAGCGGGTTATCTGCAAAAGCAATAGCTTTTGTATGAGGAGTAAACGCCAGATTCAGGAGAGAGTTGTACCTGATATTCCAGTATCTTGGGCCACTACATGATCCCTGAGGACAACCCTTTGTGACTCCTCTCTCTATTTTTAAATTATTGACCCTTAATACTGCATTTCTGTTGATAAAGTAACCCTTTGTGAGGCTGTACAAGTTGCTGGGACAATGGAACTGTCTCAGGGCATTCATGATATTGGGCCACCAAGTCACATCAAACGCTCCTTGAACATCCAAATTTAAAGTGCTGTCCATCTTCCAAACAGTGTTCCACATACTCCTTAACAGACATCTACTGTACTTTTTTGCGGTGTGTACCCATATTGATTGTGATTTATGTAGTCATTTGAGTGTAGATGATCTATTAGCAATTTCTCTAGTAACTTTCCACCCTCACTTAGCAAGCTAATCAGCCGAAACTTAGAAATGTCTAAACTTTCATCTTTTCCAGGTTTGGTAACTGGTATTAATTGGGCTCTTTTCCATTGTTTTGGGAACTGGCGTCTTTGTAGGGTTGAATTCTATATAAGGATATCACATATTTTGGAAAAAGAATGAAAACATGAAGTAGTATTTCACTGGTAATATCGTTATCTCTTGGTGTTTTCTTCGGGTCCATTCTAGAAAGTATTCCAAATATTTTTTAAATATTGGATATGTCAATACAATACTGTTATCATATTTGATGTAGTAAGTAGATAAATTGAACATCACAGAAAATCAATGAATATACATGGCAGTTAATAAAAATTAAGGCCTATTGGAATGCTGTGTTAAACCAGTGTTATTGTATGGATGCCAGACTTGCAAAAGCAGATCAGAAGAACTAAGAATACGCTAATGAAAAATTTAAAGGAGAGTCCTTAATGTCAGAACGACAGACCAAGTACCCAACTCGGGTACAGACTGAGTACTTAACTCAGAAATAATAGCTGGATCCAAAATGAAAGATGTAGGAATGCAAGCACAAGATCTAAAGTGGAAATGGGGAGGGCTGCTAGACTTCAACAAGATAGATGGGCTTATGTTACAACAATATGGGACATCCAAACTGGTAAAAGAAGAAGAGGCCATCCTATGTGCAGATGACTTCAAGACAGCAGCCGGCACACTGGACAAAAATTGCCAGGAACAGAGTGAAGTGGAAAACCCTAAGGAAATAAGTAATAAAGCATAATGAAGTGTAATGTAGTTTTAAACTTAAAGAGATAAATCACTCTTACTCACATAGAATGGCTCCTCATGCGGGCAATAACAGAGCCACCCCTTCATAAGTAGGAGGCCCTTGCCCTCAAGGGATTTTATGGGTTTATTTTATATTATATGGTGTAAAAATTTATTTTGACAAGTTTACATATTTGACCCTACTCTAAAAATTCTTTAATGTTATAGAATTTATGTCTTTGCATGAGGTCTTCTGTATCTGGAAGCATATTGCGCAATATTATCCCCTTATGAGAGACACAGTTCCTGCTTATGTTTAATCTTGGCTTACAGTAACTGGGGGCCCAATTGCAAAAAGTTATGCCACTGATGTATCATTTCCATTACATGTAATGTTACATCAAATTCACTTGTGATTTATCATGCAACTACAAAAACTGTATATTAAAGTAGATATTACATCATGGACTAAATTATTTCTGGTAAAGCCACTTAATGTTTCTGTCAAACAAATCTAATCCCTCCTGCATTCTTTTGCACCATTATCTGTCTTTCATAGTTTATCCCATTCCCATTGTTTCCACTTGCTTGATTATGATGCTTACTGATAAACATAATAAGCAAACAGGCTTTGTTGTGAAGGTCGTCTAACATGACAGAGGAAGTGTTCAATGTGAATTAATAGCATACTGTAGCAGCTGGTGCAAATACCTCAGCTGATGTAATCATAAAAACCACTGCAACTACAATATTATGAACCCTACACAAACTGTTCTGAAAATTGATTGTTCTATTCTATGATGTAACTTATGCTTGTTTGTATGTATGTATGTATGTACATTCACTATATGTCCAATATCCTCTCCTCCACATACTGGTAAGTTAAGAAGAAACACTCCCCTTCATCGATATCATTCCCCCCCCCCCCATCACCTACATCACCATATGTAACTGACTAATTTTTTTAATGCAAAAATATCTGTAGGTTTGGTTTGGTAGCTAGGTCGAAAGTTACAATGCAATGGAATTATGCCAAACTTCTTGATGTAATAACTCTGTGAGTAATGAACAAAAGAAAGTAAACACGTAAATAAAGAATAACTTGTATCCTATATGTATGATTGTACTTAGTGAGATTATTACAACAACTGATGCAATCTCTGGATGTGGTGAAAATTTGTAAAAGAGATGGAAATATAGGGCTACACAAACATTGTGGGCAGTCTAACTCATGAATGCGTAAAGCTACGATGCCGATTGAGATGTCCTTAGAAAGCATTTAAAAGACTCTACTTGGACCTCAAACAATAATGGCTTCAAGAACAATAAACAACTTTTATAAATTTGCAGAGTTGAAAAAAACATCTACTCTTATACAATTCAACGGCCCTAAATAGCGTGCTTGCTCGCCCGCTTCGTGAGACATCGGGTATACTCGGCGATGTTCGTCTCTCGCAGTCTAAACTTTCATGGCGACTACAAAATTAGGAAGGAAAACTGTTTCTTTATTATATAAGGCCTAAGTGAAATGAACACAATGAACAAATATTCTAATTTATTTTTACTTACAATTTTCATAGCTCTGAACCACAAACATTTTTAATAATCTACCAGTGGAATTTTCTAAAAATCCTGGAGTCAATGAATAATGGCGGGCGAAGCCGGGGGCAACAGCTGTAAAATATTGATGGTTTTATTTCTTGAAATATCGCTGATAATAATAATCCAAACAAACCATTCCTTCCCTTGAAACATTATATAATTTCTGAAAATTACACTGAATTGATAAAATAAAATTCACATCATATTCATGTCAATAAACAGTTGAGAAACAATATGTATTATGTGTTCACCCATGGCCTCCTTTATAGGTTCTTTGGAACTGCATGATCGATTCTGATATAGTTTTCCCAGGGGGCGCTTTAAAGCCGGAATTTTAGCTGTTTCATTAATTATTAATGGCTTAGTTTATGAATGATTCGCGTGCAAGTGTTAATAAATATAATGCTTTAATAATTATTATTATGCACTTAATTTTTAATTTTTAAAAGAATTATCGTAGGCGAAGCCACGGGCACCTCCTAGTAATTTTACAAGAATGCTGGCTTATATGAAATGACAACATCAGAAGAAGAAGATCAAGAAGAACCCAAAAAGCCCCAAAGTTCAGCACCGTGGGAATGAGAGAGCCAGGGGAACATCAAAGAAGATTAGTGGAGAAACTTTGATTTGTGCAAATGTGAAAGTGACTAACAAAGACAATGGAGTGCATCCAGAGGACAGCATCAGCATTGTGGAGAAGTCAGAGCCGACCAGAGACCCCAAGCGCAGCAACGATGGGATGTAGCATGTGCTGTCTTCGCTGTGTCGTTCAACCCAAAAGAGTTTACCATGTATGCGGTGTGTTTGACATATTTTAGTTTCAGGATGGCCTGAAAAAAGTGCAGTCAAGCATTGGGCGGTATGTTCTATAAGACAATAAATTATATCAAGACAAGACTTGTATTTCTTTGACTAAAATTCTGCAAAGGATCCAGTAAATTGAAGCTAGCCATATTTTCATGTAAACCTGTTTGACTCAGTCACGACTGATCTCCATTTATGAGGGGAAAAAAGGCAATGAAGATTTTTGCTATGCTTTGAGAACATTCATGGGTAATAATTTCTCAGACAGTGTTTGTTTATTGAACCATCCATCATATGAATTGGCTTTTGCTTGTTAGTATATTGTATTAAAAAATATGTATCTAGCTTTGTCACCTAGACAATTCTTAGAAATAATAATAAAAATATATTGTAATACACTTTATCTACAATTCTTAGAAAGTTAGAAGTATTGAAAATTCTAATTCAGTAATGAAAGTTAAACCTAATACCAATCATGCTAGCTCACCCTTGTTTGTGGCATCAAGAATGAACCAACGTGTCGAGAAATCCCATCCAGATTCAGCAGCTGTCTTCAATTGTATGTAACGATATTCCTTCTCTTCTTCAGGCAACAGTTCTGCATTTTTGAAATCCTCTCTAAATAATCACACAAAAAAAAATCTGATGTGAAAGTCACATAACTTCCTCTGCCCAAATAAAAGTTAGCAGTATTCACATATCCTTGTACAGAATCACAAGACACAATTTTACGCTAATTATCCTATAAATACCTCTTCTTTCAATGATGCGACTAAAAGCGCAGTCTATATAACAAACTTTAAAAAAAAAAAAAATGACTGCAGACGTTTATTGAACTTTCTGCCGTAAAATATAATTTCCGAAATTTATCGAATATTTCCTCAGATACATCTTTACTCTATGCATGGCCAACAATACATCTTTCTCACTTCACATTCTTATATAAAATAAGAGGCCGTGAAAGAGCGCGAATTCAGTTGTTCATCACGTAAGACAAACTTTCTACAAACAGTGGGTGAATAGTGGGTGGCTTGTAACTACCCTCAGAGAATTTTCTCGAAAAAATGTTTCAAATAAAAGTTTTAGCTCTTAGTATAAGCAACCTATGTGCAAAATTTAAAGAAAATCGTTAGAGCCGTTTTCGAGAAAATCGCGAAAAACGAAAATTTATTCATGTAAAGTCCCCTTAAAAATAAGAGAAAATAGTCGCCAATCTTATCCTCACATCTTCAGAAGGTACCTGACCCAAATAGGAAATTTTGTTTTCATACGATTTTCCGTTTTGGAGCTAGCTTGTTCACAGATATTTTCCACACAGACACACACACAGACACACAGACACACAGACATGTTTCCAAAAATAGTATTTTTGGATTCAGGGGGCCTTGAAACGTGTATATATGCTAAAAACTCAACTTCGAATTTTGGGGTCGAAAACAATACTTCCTCTACCTATAGTACCTATGGTACGGGCAGAGGAAGTAAAAATAAATTTTTAAGGGAAAAAGTCAATGGAGATTTTTGTAGAATAATTATTTTAAAATACCAGTGTTGAAATCACAGAGCTACAAAGTAATAGCAAAGCTCATTTGGTTCGAATTTTATTGAAATTCTACATGGATGAGGTAATAGCTGAATACATACAATGTGTATTACAAAAAGAACAGACAATGATCGAGGTGGTTGTCAACATCTACAAAACGAAATCAATGATTGTCAAGTTTTGAATCTTTATGTATCACGTGCATGGTAGTGTAACTTTAGAACAGATATGTACATCACACCAACTGCTTAGGCCTACTATAAAGGCATCTTCTTCACATATTTCAATACCACATCTGACAATAAGTACATGTTCATTTATAGCCCACAATATGTCTAGAATAGGGTGTCTGTACAATCTTTATATAAAAATAGGACATTTTATTTATCTTTTTGTAAACAACCTGGGACAATTAAGGAAAAAAGGGGGACAACAATTTAATTCACAAAATTTAGGCAATATTTACAATTTCCCTTTGTTTTATGCACACAAATTCTCCCAAATGACTTCTTAAATTTCTTCTGTAGACGGGTGTAAATAATTTATTCCACAGAAATAGATGCCTCGTTGTCACTGTACATTTCACTTTTATGTATTCTACCAAGAAGTGTGTTTTTTCTGGTAAACATCTGCACATGAAACTCCATTAAAGTATGTCTAGACAATGAGCAATACCTTCACTGTTGTAACTTTAATAATCTAATGTAAACTGTTGCAATGTAGTGTGAAACACAGTGGCCAATCACAAAAAAGTGAGACATTAGAGTGTACCCAATAAAACTTTCGGGACAGTAATCATTTCCCCCCCCCCAAAAGAAAAACTGTTCCAGGAAAAACGGGATGACTGGACACCCTAGTCTACAATATTCCAATTTGGAAATTCCCAGGTTGCTCTAGTACAGTGAGTTCCATGCAAGAGTTGGCCAATCAAGCGGGTTTCTGCGTCACAGTGGCCCCTACTCTAACTCCCGAGTGATTGGGTGAAATATCTACGCAAATAAAGCCCCTGACGGTGTAATGGTTCAGGTCCTCATATTTACAGTAGGAATTACAATGAAAATAACCATGTACATCACAACAGATGTTGGAAATGTCCTCCTCTTGCATCCATACAACACTGGCAGTTTCCAGGAAATTTTCTTTCACACACATAAGTTCAGCCTCCAAGATAGAGTTAATTTCTTTTGTAACATTGTCTTTAAGTTCTTCTAACATTATGTGCCTATTATTTATGGGGAAACTTGAAAAATAAAGTGTATAGGTTAATTTCCCATACATTAGAAGAACTTGAAGACAATATCACAAGAGAAATTAACTCTATCTCGGAAGCTGAATTATGTGTGTGTGTGAAAAAAAAAAAAATCTCTGAAAAGATGCCAGTGTTGTGTGAATGCAAGAGGAGGGCATTTCCAACATCTCTTGTGATGAGGTACATGGTTATTTTCATTGTAGTTCCTACTGTAAATGTGAGGACCTGAACCATTACACGGTCAGAGGCTTTATTTGCATAGATATTTCATCCGATCGCTTGGGAGTTAGAGCGGGGGCCGCTGAGATGCAGAAACCCTCATGATTGGCCAACTCTTGCATGGGACTCACTGTATATGTGGACCATGATGGTAACTTGTGAATGGGTGTCGCATATGTACCAGACATTATTGATATATCGGAACTCATAAGAGAATTAATGTGTATTTCTGGCAATTGTGAAATGTAATATTCATCATATAGGTGTTTCCTATTATTTACTACATTCTGTGAAAGTTCTGAAATGGGAAGGTGGGCACACTTCCCTCGTAAGATTGCACATTTACTGCTATCTTTTGTACATACAGACAAAAGCCAAAAGACTTTAGTCTGGTGATCTTGGTGGATGAAAACATGAACTCATGTTGTGTTTCACATCCACTCTGCCAGTGTTATTGATTGCCAGAAAATATTGATTCAAAGAAAATGTGGAACTAGTGTTTGTCTTCATCCCTCTTAAAGGGGCACTGAACCAAATTTTTTACTTTATCTTAAAATAAAATATGATTCTCGCTAAGTGCAGAGTCGAAAACCATTTCTTTTTACGTTCACTCATTCTCATTCTGTGAGAAATTTAAGTTATATTGTTGCAAGGCTTTGACGTCACGCGACTCTCGCGCCGCGCCGCGCCGTCAGCAGTTTCAGTTTGGCTTGCTCTGTATTGTGTGAAAGGTGCCGGTCCTGTATTTCCTAGTATTGTTTATTGTGTAGTGTAAGTGAATATGCCTGCGTGCAGTGCTTACGGTTGTTCAAATAATTCTGGTGTCCATAGGAATGTTGGTTACTATGTATTCCCTGATAAAAACAAGAACAGACGTTTGTACAACAAATGGGTTTCTTGCATGAAGCGTAAAAATTTTGTTCCAACAAAGAATTCTAGAGTATGTGGAAAGCATTTTAAAGAAGATGATTTTAATGAATCGGATATTTTAAAAATCAGAATATTGAAGGATGAAAAATTCAGGTGCCCTAGACTAAAAGACAATGCAGTACCTTCAAAGTTTTTAGTAGGAAGTAAAGAAATTCCTTCTCCCAAGAAAAGGAAGTCTAATTACTTTAAAAAGAGGGAAGTGTTGGAATTAATTGATAATTCAATAACTGATACTAAACAAGAAAGAGAAGCTACACAAGTTTATGAATGTATGCATGTAGAGTTGAAGACTGACGCAGAAATACAGTGTGAGTTAGGCACAGAAATTTATAGAGCTGCAAATTCTGTCTATATGAACTACGTTGATGAACATGACACCTCGGATGAAAAGGGTGAAGATTACGTCCCCGATGAAATCACTAGCGAAGGAGAAGAAGATAGCATAGAAAATATCAACTTGTCGGAAAAATATTATTTTGTGTTTGTCTGTATAAGTGCCCTTCTTACACTGTTCAGTATATGCCATACATGTGGCGCTCCAGTTAATGAATGTAAAGTTGAAACGAGAGGAATAATGTTACGAATAAAAATTCATTGTGTGAATGGGCATACATACGAGTGGTCTTCTGGAAGCATAGGTGGAAGTTTAAAAAGTAATGTGTTCATAGCCTCAGGAATGTACCTATGCGGATTAACATTTAATTATTTATCAGCTTTCTCAAATTCTATTAAGCTATTATTTTTTTCTGAATCATACTTCTATAGGCTTGTAAAGAAATTTGTATTTCCTTCCGTACACAAAACGTGGTTAAAAGAAAAAGAAGCTAACTATGTAGATGCTATGAGTGATTTAAATTTACGTTTATGTGGAGATGGACAATATGACTCGCCTGGTTTTTCTGCCAAGTATGTGACGTATTCCATTATGAATTTAGCAACGAATAAAATACTAGATTTTGTAATTGTACAAAGAGGAACTTAGCTGGTGACATTGAAAAGGCTGCTTGTGAAAAAATAATAAGCACAATGAATGAGAAACTCCCTATTAAATTGTTCCTAACGGACAGACACACAGGTGTTGGAGCTTTAATGAAAAACAAATTTTCACACATACACCATGAATTTGATGTTTGGCACCTTGCTAAATCTCTAATGAAAAAGATTAACAATTTGCCGAAATCCTCCGTCATTCATGAATGGAAACAATCAATTTATAATCATTTATGGTGGGCATCGTCTACGTGTGAGAATGACAGTATACTGCTAAAGGAGAAATTTACCTCAATTCTCAATCACATTGTTAACATTCATAGCTGGGAGGGTAATGAGAAATACCATTCATGTGCTCACGACGTGCTAAGTGCTGATAAAATTAGAAATACTAAATGGCTCAGTAAGCATTCGAAAGACTACCATGACCTTTATAACATCATTATGAATACCAGATTTTTAAATGATATTATGCATCTCAATCATTTTTGTCACACAGGAAGTCTTGAATCCTATCATAGCGAACGTCTTAAATATGTAGGCTACCAAAAAGAACCCATTTTTCATTTGAAGGCATGTATTTACGGTCAATGATAGCAGCTCTTGACCACAACTTCCATCAAGGAAAAAGAGTTGTGGGCGGTTCAGTGGAATTTTCTAAATCATGTGGGGATTGGGTTTATAAGAGGAAGTACGACAAGAAAACATTTGAGTGGAGGCAAAATCTTGTAAAGAAAACTGTCAATGAAGTTAATGAACACACATCTCTGAAGTGTCCGTATGTAATACCAGATGTTACCGATCGGAATGACATACCATGCAATATGGGTTCACTCCACAAAACCAAACCTTCAAAAGCGGAAATGAGAGAGAGGTACTTTTCTCGGATGGGATTAACTTTGTGAATGAAGAATGTAAACAAAGAAATTAATATGATAAGTTGAAGTGAGTTACGGTAGGAGAGAAGTGTAATTACAACAATGGATACTCAACAGTAAAGAGTGCAAAAATAAAACTAATATTATGTTGTATTGGGGCTGTTCCGTGTGTAATGCTCCCGGTCAGGCCCGAGCTAGCCGGGTGACGTCACGACGCGCTGCTATAGACCGCTACAACTCGGAAACGGTAAGTTGGATCGAGTTTTTATTTTCGCCATAGTAATGCACAATCAGAGCTCTTACTCATTTGTAAATAAAATATATATGTAATTTTTTAGTTCAGTTCCCCTTTAACTGTTTTCCAAGATAACTATAATTGATCTATGATAAAAATATTCCTGTTACCGCTGCTAATATTAACATTTTGAAAATTTGCCTTTTCATTCCAATAGAAGATACAATACTTTCTTGATTCAGTTCATTACAAATGTATATAATTTATTAAAATTAAAATTAACTGATAAAAGTAAAAACTTCAAAATTTACACACAGACATATGAAACAGAATTTGACTTTAACAGAGCATGATTGAACATTAAAAAAGAAAGCTGGAATAATAAAAATGTAGATGGGTCTGGTTAAGTTCCTAGTAGCTCAATTATTCATGCAGCTTGTTTAGCAGAAGTCATTGCGAAGGACAAGTTTTCCTCCTGAAGAGGTTTATGATAATCTCTTCTGTGACATAGTCTAAAACTGAAAATTCACCATTAAATATATATATTTTATTTATTTAATTACTTTTTTATGTTACATATAATAAAAACCCAGAAAATTATTTATGTTAGCTAAGTATGTTTTTCATGCTGTTGATTAATATAGTCAGAATTAATGGTTGCTGGATCTTTATTTTTTAATTTTTAGGTTGCTGAATAACTTGCTCAGAATAAGTTTAGTTAATAACCCCTTTTATTCTATTAAAGAGTTTTTTTGAGAGTAATGTACGATGAACCTGTTTCAGTGTAAGGCATGATAATAAGGTACTATAGTACCAAAGTATGTATATACTTAAGTAGATAATGTATGATATTATAATTAAGTAGATATTGTACGATAATAGTATGTATATATTTCACTAGTTTAGAAGTTGACTTTGTCCGCTGCTGTAAAGCTCAATGACAAGAAAATAAAATTATTATTATTATTATTATTATTATTATTATTATTATTATTATTATTATTATTGTTATACTTTGTTACCTTCTCCCTAAAGTCATCAATAGGGCCCGGATTTTTAGGTTTTTATTAACCCTGTTTTAGTTTTTAAACATCTTAAAAATACTTTATTTGATTATTATTATTATTATATTTTTTACAATTTTCAGACGATTTTTAGTTTTTAACATCTTATTTAGCCAATTTTAGTTTTTAACGTCTTATATTTTTAGGTTTAATAAGATTGAACTATGCGATTGCCATGAGATTGAAACGGATAATTATGTTAAAATATGAGAGGTAGTTGGCAAGAAACAAAATAGTTCAAAACCTAAGAATCTGAGCCCTGGTTATCACAGTTGCTACATACCATATTTACTGGATTTTAATGTGTACTTTTTTTGTCCATTTGTAACATTCACAATTGGGGTGCGCATTAGATTCGAGTACAAATCCATTCCATAGTTGGGCGATAACTTTGATCATTTAGGTAATAATGCACTACTGTAATTCTCAGCTTTGTTACATTTATCATTGGCATATAATCTGTATGCATAAGAGCAGGTAAAGCGTTTAAACTTAACATGACTCAAGCTTAACACCAAGCTTGTTCAAAGGCAGCGGGGTTCAATGTGGAGGTGTCTATTGTCCCGCATCCCCTCCACTATCCCCCATAAACTGTTATATCAAGCTTTATTCATCGGCATTCATGAATCAATTGTAAGATAAAATACCAAATAAAATATCCTACCATAGATGCCACTGTATTTGCCAACAAACTTCTGTTTTTTAATGATTTAATGTTTCAGAACTGGGGTACACATTAGATTCAAGTAAATATGGTAGTTATTTTGAATAATTACAAGAGTTAGGAATATTCTTCTTATCTCCAGAAAAATGCTAATTGCCTTATGCAAGTTCAAGCAATGATAATAAATCAACACACGACAGGTTCATGTTACTAGCAATAACATACTTACTTTATTATTCACCTAGAAGATAAGAACAAAATTAACTGTACAACAGTATTTTAAACGCACTTCCTACTGTATCGTTTTCATTGTTTATTTATTTTTTAATTCCTAGAGACCAGTAGGACTGGCATAGAATAACAATTAAAATAGTGAGACAGTGTTCAGTGCACAAAGAAAGGGAACAAATTCGTGTAGCTCCTTAAGACTTGCTCACTTAAGGAGCAAACAAAGAGCAATTCCCTGTGAATACAGGAGCCTTGGCTCTTAGGGGATGTATTGTAGGCTAAATTTATTTATTTATTTATTATAACAACAAATAAGCATTTACATTGTTACTATTATGTACAATACTATATTTGAAGTACAGTCCATACTTCTTATACTCATTATTAATGCTATCTCTCAAACGATAACACCAAGGGAAAAGATATATATAATTAGAGATATATATTTGAAGTGATAATTACAGTTATAAATTATTTGTATGTATTGAACATAGTTCCAGTAACTGTATGTTTGAGTGTCCATTCTTGATTGCTTTAACAAAAGTTTAGTTTTAAATTTATCACTTGACAAGCAAACTTAGATTTACCTTTGGTAATCCGGACAGCCGTTTCGCACTACTTTAGTGCATCATCAGCGGTTTTCGAACTGCTACTGATGATGATGCACTAAAGTAGTGCGAAACGGCCGTCCGGATTACCAAAGGTAAATCTAAGTTTGCTTGTCAAGTGATAAATTTAAAACTAAACATAGTTCCAGGTTATATGGATCCTGATGGATGATCCAACTTCTAACTCTATTTTTTAATGTTGTCCCTTTTAATACAGTGCCATCAATAAGCCTCTCCACAGCTCTGAATATATTATTACCCAGGGGAAGGTAGATATCTTTCTTTCAGACTCATAGAAGGCCATATAACTTTACTATTGATGTGTGTTTGTTTTCTATTATTATTGTGTTTATAGCATCTGATTATAATATCAGCTCAAATTCAGTTTTAATGAATATGATAAAGGATGAAATAATAGTGAGTTTTATGTTACTTTTATTTCTCACTCAATAATGCTTGTAGCAGAACAGTACAATCATACACTAGCGCTGCCAAACACACTCCATTTCTTAGCAGATTCTAGTCTGTACAAGTGCTGCGGAGCGTCTTTTTGATGGCACTGTACCTTCAGTTCATCAAGAAGTCTGTTATAAAACATTACTCCCTTTATTTTATATATTTATTTCAAGTTAATATTGAAATTGAATTTATGAAGAAAATCCAAGGAAATTTAAAGCCTAAGGATATCACAGTTTGATAGAAGAAACTTATGAATATAATGAAAAGTTCATTGGAGGGTTATTGGAGGTAACAGTTTGGTTTATTGTGTTCTTTGTATGTGTTGTATTTCATTATTGTTCTGTTGAAGATTTACAAATAAAAATGAAATGTAAGTGTATAATTAGTATTGATAAATTAATATCCAATCGTGGCAATCCACATTTAATTTTTATAAAAAAAAAAATATTGATTCAATACAAAAAACTTATGAACTGATTTGTTAGCCATGCCCTACCAGACTTACAGTAAAAATTTCAAACTCCTTGCAATAAACTTATGAAACATAAGTTCTGAACATATAATAGTAATGCAGTGAATATAAAAATATGAGAAAATGACCTAAAGTTTGCATGCAGTTTATATGAAAAAAATGTACACATGTAGTCTCTTTAAAAGTGGCCAGCCTTATAACTGATATATTCTTTAAAAAATTAACCATTCCAATATTATTTTAATTTTTTTCTTAAGAAAATTTTTTTGAAGGTGGTTTAATTTGTTTAAAGATCATTTATGTTCAACTAAGATTAAACATTTAAATGTCTCATCGCCTGAATAATGGAATATACCCTAACTCCACTTCTTGCAACAAACAAACAAAAAAAAAAAAAAAGAAAGAAGAAAGAAGAAGAAAAAAAAATGGGAAAATTTATATTTCACTCCTCTTACTTTGGTTACAAGTTTAAAATATACACAAGCTATTTTTCACAAAATGTAGAGTTTGAGTAATGGAATGTACTAACTCCATTTTTGTGAAAAATGATGTAAGTACATTTTCAACTCCTTGTTTACGTTAGGAGTTCAAAATATACATTATCACATTATTTGCAAAAAAAAAGGAAGTTAGTACATCCAATACTCAGCTGACTATTTAAAGAGCACAGTTTTCTAAACATCACATAATTAGGGAGATTTAAAAGTACTTTAAACTTAGCATACAATATATATTGAGGTGTTGGTAGATATAAGAATTCTTTAATGCAAAAAACAAACAATGTTAACTTTGACAAAAATTAGTCAATATTTTACCGTCTATCCCCTTAATTCTAGTCTATTTTAATATGTCCTGTGCTCAGTGGTGATATTCAGCCGGTTTGCACCGGTTCGCGAGAACCGGTTGTTAAATATCTTGTAGGTTCTCCGAACCAGAAGCTTCACAATGAGTGATTGCCTTTTTCCAAGATCAGATTCACGCCAATCCACAACAGTTATAATACATATATGAATTTGCTAGAACCAAAACACGCCATTTATGTTTGCTAGCGGTGACTGCCACCATAGGTAGCGGGCGTGCAGTTAAGTTTGAAATTTTTAACCACTGGCCGACAAGGTGGAAGGCAACCGTGCTACCAACACCTCCCGGGTGGGACTCTAATTTAATTCTTCAAAGTTTATAATTACGGGGACCTTTGGAGGAAAGATATTAGGTAACAACTAAAATAAAATAAAATAAATTAAAGTAAAACATGCAATAACTATTGAGTAGCACTGCATTTTGTAGGCCTACATGTACAGTACTTCTCCCTATAAATTCTTCAACAAGCAAAATCGAAAACCAACTTTTCCCCGTTATCCGTATGTAGGGTTACACTTAGAAGAGCAATGTGTGAAATTAACTCTTCTCTATAATATTGTCGAACGTAATAATGTCTTCAGTCTTTTCAAAGCGGAAAAAAGTATAAGTTGGCGCCACTGAACAAAATAGCACATTGGGCTATTTTGAATCAACATCAAATACCCTGATAGTGATGATAACTGGTTGTTTAGTATGAGTATGAAAAGACAAAATAGCATATTAGGCTATTTTGAATCAACATCAAATACCCTGATGAGAACCAGTTGTTAAACTGTTTGAATATCACCACTGCCTGTGCTATTATAATGTATAATGAAATTTGTACTTACAAATAAGATTCAGGTCTAGGCCCAGCAGAGGGAGCATAATATCGAGCCAATGTGTATTTCACACCATCCTTCTCAACAGTTACAGTGTGGTTGTTCATCCAAAACATAAACTCTTCAGCTAACAAGTCAATGTTATCTCTCAAGAATTGCACATCGTTTGTTCTATCTAAGTAACTTTTTACCATTGGAATTAGGAGTGGAGGTTGCGACCTCCTCAAATAATACACTCTTCCACCATTTGGCACAAAACCGTAAGTCCTTACTATATGCAAGAAGTTCTCAAGCATACCTTTCACTGTTAGATTCATTTCAGAAAGCAACAGTCCTCTTACAATCCAATATGAATCCCAATAGTACAGTTCTCTGAAACGTCCACCAGGCACAATCACTGGATTAGGCACATAGATTATTGAATACAGTTCTTCGTGTTCCTTTACTTCATCTTTAATCTTTCTTCCCAGTTGTTTCCAGAAGTAGTTTAGCTCTTCTGCCCATATTTTATAATTGGGATCCTTGATATTATTCAGGAACTGAGGGTGATCTGTCCAGTCTACAGGATCCCAATTTTCAAATTCACTGCCAGCAGGATCAAATGATTCATTAACCCATATTTTTACATCATTCGGGTCAGGGTCCTGATGATGTGTTCTCATGAACTCCAGAAAACTTTTCATTGTTTCGTTTGGTGGTTGCTTCAACTTCATATCAACAAAGTATTTTGAGTCTACATGCTCCCCTTTCAGCCTCTTTGTTTGTACGACATGAAGCAGAGGTCCAAAACAGTAGATATCACTGAAACAAAAAAAGGATGAGAAATGGGTCAATTTTAAAATAATTTTAAATTGGACATTACACAACAACATACATGATTTCAGGCACTTCCAGATTTTCTGAGGAATGGACGGTTATTGTCATAAGTAGCTTCGTATTTTATGAGGCATGCTTCTAACAGTCACAAGAGTCGTGCACATGTGCACAGCTAATTTCATGTCACTAAATTAATTGTGTGCATGTGAGTAAATCCTTGGGACTGTTGGAAACTTACTGAAATATAAAATACAATTGTTTACACAGAACCAAATGTACTAAAACTATAAGCATGTACAGTACTATGAAAATAATTGTTTAACTATTTTAGTACCATAGTCTTGCACTGATATTCAGTGCTTAATTTTTCTGTTCTGTGGGTATCCTTTTTTTTAATTTATTTTTTATTTTTTTTTATTATTATTATTATTATTATTATTTTTTATTTTTTTATGCATAGGAATTAGAAACACTTGTGGAAATATTTTCACTATGGTTAATGTAATATTACTGTGGGATTTAGAAGGAAATAATGGGAAAAATTCTTATAGAAAGTTCTTCTACCAGTATTTGCAGAAGTGGTCATGTCTTAAATTTAGTATAAAGCAGTCTGAAAAACCTGTACAAGTGAAATAACTGAAAGTGCAATATGACAAATTTCAGTCAACCTGAAACCCAACCACTTAAACATGGAGGTAATGTAACATAATTTATTTATTATCGCTATCAGGGGCAAATTGATATATTTAGCTCCCTTAGAAAGTGAAAACATTTCCACCCCTAATTTCGAAATGAACATATTTCCAAATGAGTATAAGTGAGTATAACGAATACTATACTATGCGTACTATAATCATGATTTGGGTCACAGATGCTTGATCTTGAAAATTTGAGTTATGCTTTTTTGGTCAAAGCCATTTTTGGGTCATGGTTTCTGAGTAGTTATTCATTATTTTTTCGGTTATTCGTCCTAGACAAATAAAAAGAGAAATGAAAAGAATCCCCTTTATTAATGTACATAGTTCTAACCTAATAAAAATATATTGTATTTTATATTTATAACTGATCCCTCATGACTGCCCAGTAAATATGCATGCATGTCTCCTCCGTTTATATTGCCAATAAGGCATAACACAAAAGGAAAAATATATTCTCAAAAACAGCTTTATAAATTTAGGTTTAGTATAGGCCTACATTTGTTAGAGTTAATTAAATGTTGCCATTGTAACTTTCAATTTTGAAATAATTTTGACAAGAAATCTGTAAAATTAACTTATGTCACATTCCTAGGATTTGGGAGCACACACACTGTAGGATATGGACAACACATGAAAGCCTGACGAAAACAATATGCATAGCCAGAGTGTCATCCTCCTTAAATGTCAGTGTGACTGAAATGCCAGATTGACCAAATTATCTTGCGACCAAAAAGCCCCACAAAATTGAACTAAACAGCCAGATACAATATATGTACGGTTTTTCAAAGAAGCTTACAAGCTTCAGACAGAATTCCGGGGTGTGCGGGCAAAGAGAGTTAAGTCCACTTTCTTGTTACTGAGAATTAGAGTGACTTAACACACTATACCAGCCCAACATAGCTTTAGAGATGGATAAACGCATGAGGCACACATCCATAACTACCGTACAATTTTGAATATAACTTACTGGACTTAACACAAATGTAGAGAACATTTTTATCTATAACTCTATGGACATATCTCAATTTTTTAGGACAGTGGACTTAACTCTCATTGCCCGCGCACCCCAGAATTGATACATTAGTTCGATATTTGATTTTAAATACACTGTTTTCAGTTTTAAGTAAAGAGAAATTCTATAGTTAAAGATACGTTATGCGTCAATATATGAATTGTGTCTTAGGTAAGGTTATACCATCTACAGAATGATTCAAGGTCACTAGAGAGAGCTGTGCATCTGCCAACTCAGTTGCTTAATAAGTCCTGACAGTAAAATACTGAGAAGGAGAAGAGGGATGTAGTCCATTTTGTAACATCCTCCTCTAAACTGTTTAGTTCCATTCACACAACTTTCAAGTAGAAGCAAGTATATTTGATTCTGAAACCATGCAAACTTTGAAAGTTACTCATATGTCATATCTAGGGCCCGGATTTGAAGGTTTTAACCTATTTGTTCCCCAGCTTCCTACTTAGAACATTTTAACATATTTTTCGGTTTCATGTCCTTTGCTTCCAAATATATGAATCTTATAGAACCTAAAGAGGGCTAAATTGGATGAAGGGCCTAAAAGGGGCTAAAGGCTAGTTTACTCGATGACACTAGGTTTCGTAACCACTTTCATGAAAGTGATTTCGTGAAACTAATTACACACATTTTCTTTGCAATGCAACCGCACATTTCATGTTATTTCTGAAGTTCAAGTTGTTAAAATCCCATAGAAACGTTTGAAATACGTATTAATACAGGCACTTCACAATTTCCTCACTTCCCCATTTCATTTTACGAAATGCGAACAAGCTAAACAAGCATATAATCTAAAAATTACTAATATAATTTCGTGAAAAGTTGGAATCAGCCGAAACTGCGTAGTGTCGTAACTCATTGCCGCCAGTACATCTAGCGCTTGTGCATTCAAGTAAAAAGCTGTTAAAACTCAGTTACAAAACCTAATTTTGTCATATAAACTAGCCTTAAGGAGGACTTTTGCTGAAAAACTAGGGGCTAAAGAGGACTTTGGCTGAAAAACTAGGGGCTAAAGAGGACTTTTGCTGAAAAACTAGGGGCTAAAGAGGACTTTTGCTGAAAAACTAGGGCTAAAGAGGACTTTTGCAGAAAAACACAATTTTTAAATAGATTTTCCAATTAATGCAAAGGAAAATGATTATGTGAATTTGTGCATTTTAAGAAAATACGTAATAAAAATGAATTTATACAGCGCCTTGAAATTAACAATGTAGTTGGCACTTTGTCACTTGTCTTTGTAACTTGAAAATGTGCCCCCTTGCCATCGCAGGAAATGAAACTTGAGCCATCTGCAATACTTCGAAATCTGCAACTAATCCATTATCATTTCAACTTTCAAATAACAAGTTGCCGACCAATGACAGAGAAGTGTATTAAAGTAAGAAATTCATGACCCTCCGGTCTACTTATCTTTGTAGGTTGGAAGTAAAGTTGCATGGTGTATTGACACTTTTTGTGCTTAAGATAGTTTGATATGCCTAAACAGAAATCTTCAAAAATAGGACTTTTCCAGCAGTGGATTGAGGAAGACCCCAATTTCACTATTGTTGGTCGAGTAATTTTCAGCCAAGCCTGTCAAAAACAATTAAGTAAACATAGCTATATTTCGTTTTATCTACCAGACTTCTTCCTTCGGTTTTTTAAATTGAAATTTAAAATACTTTAACTAACATGCATATGCGGTTCAAATAAGTTGTCTTTTTCACGAACACAATATTATTTTTTAATTATTGCCATCTTCTTAGTGTTTGTTTGTTGAATTACGGACTTTTCATTAAAATACTATAAAAAGAAAGAATGATTGTATAATTAAAGGGTAAATATCTCAATTGTTTATGCTATTTTTCGAGTGCCGATATAAGGAATAGTTACTTGTTTATTTTCTAAAAAAACTAGAACTGTCAAAATTATAATACAATTTTCAGTGTTAGTATTAGTGTTTTATTAAGAAGGCTAAAATAGTTTGTTTAAAACCTAAAAAGGGCTATTCCACAAAATAAAAAGGTAAAATACCTTCTAAAAAAGCCTAAAAATACGGGCCCTACATATCATGTTCGTTATAAAAGTGAAAATTCTTATAAAGATTTGTCTTGGATGTTGAAACAAGTATACGTTGTAACTTATTTCAGTAAATCTACTGTGTTTTTAAAGTATGTACTGTTTAAATATTTTGCCGCTGCAGCATTGCAGTTACACTTCCTCCATTCATTTGGAAGCCAGATGCATCTGTAAGTGATCATCGCTTTGTTTTTTCCTATTGTCAGAGAATTTTTAAATGGTCAAAACAATCAAACGACCCGCCGAAGGTGAAGTCAGATTAGTGATTCGTTTTTTGAACACAAGAAATCTTATGCCAGCAAAAAATCATCGCCAATTGTGTGAGGTTTATGGGGAAACAATAATGAATGATGGAATGGTGAGAAAGTGGGTTAGATAGCCAAACAAACTCAAAATCTGATCGTATCATTTGGTTGGGAACAATTTGACCACCTTCCCCATAGTCTGGATTAAGCAGCAAGCGATTTTCATCTGGTTCTTCATGTGAAGAAAACATTTCAACGACGATGATGTTGTCTAACAGGAAGTGCAGACTTGGCTTTCATCACAGGCAGCATCATTCTTTGACGAAGGCATACAAAAACTGGTTTTCTGTTATGACAAGTGCCTGAATAAAGGTGGTGACTATTTGGAGAAGTAGTGTAAGGTGTAAGGTAATGAATGATCATAAAGTATTTGGAAAATAATGTTCTATTATTGTTTTTAAATTATCGGTATTTACTTTAAAACCATGCCTCACATTCAGCAACCCAAAAACAATGTCGTATTTCTAAAATGAATGATGAATATTCTTCTGACAATATAGAATTATTATTATTATTATTATTATTATTATTACTAATATTACTACAGATGCAATATCTGCGTCTAAAAGACTATAAGATTATCAGCTGTTATTGATATTGTCTGGATCCCAGGTTCTAAAAAATTCATAAATGACAAGATAAATTTTAGAACTATTTCTGAATCAATAAGTTAAAAAAATACATGAGCCATGCAGAAATATTAAATCTGTTTATAATAAGCTTAAACGTTAGTGATAGTTCTTATATTTTTAACGAATTATGAATCACTGTGTATTATTCAGGATAAGTAGGCCTACACCTATATTATTTACTTTCCTGCTTGCTTACATACCGTATCGGTAATTTTCAATATAGTGTGAATATTTCTCTGAAGAAGGACATGACAGGATGTCTGAAACGTTAGACGCTAAAAACACGACGCGGCCCAACCCGGATAGCCAATACAGTCAGTTTAAACATTATACAAAATTGATAATTGGAACTGATCTAGAGGATGTTGTCTATGTGCCTGCAATATTTCATCAAGAATGGACAATACAGATGATGATGATGATGATTATTTTTATTATTAATACAATTATTATTATTATTATTATTATTATTATTATTATTATTATTATTATTATTATTATTATTATTATCATCATCATTATCATCATCGTTATTATTATTAGTACTATTATTACTATTAATATTATTACTACTATTATTGTTATTACTATTATAACTGTTATTATTATTATTACTATTATTGATATTATTATTACTATTACCACTATTATTATTATCATTATTACAATTACTATTACTATTACTACTTTTACCACTATATTACTATTACTACTATTATTACTATTACTACTATCTGTGATGTCCAGGAGTTTAAAGACCCCTGACGTGCTTAACAATTGGCCTATGAAGGTCATAAGGGTCTGTATCCTGTGTTCCCAAGGCTGAATGATTTAAATAAATTTATAGCATTCCATGACCTCTATTAAGCATCTAGTCCATAATGATGATTTACTTTCATCCAAGATGAGAATGGTTGTATAGGATTAGTTACATGCTCCAATGGATTTTATGTTGCTAAATGATATTCGTATTATTATTATTATTATTATTATTATTATTATTATTAAATTTAAATTTTACCAACCATAGGCCGATTTTCCTGAAATGTATGTCTTGTTTTACCGTTTGTTTGCCTTGTTTTCCACATCACATACAAACACCCATACCCGAGGCGGGACTCGAACCCACAGCCTCCTTCACCATGGATCCAAGACACCAATGCCTTAGCTACGGCGGCTAAGGAGACCGGCCTTTTATTCAGATAACCTATTATATCCATAATGACTCTCCATTCAATTTAATAACAAATATCGGGTTCTTAAAAAACTACAGCAATTTGATTGTTTACTTATATGTAGAGCAAGGCATTTAGTGACCATAAAATAGTGAAAAAATGCAAAATAAAAAATGCATTTATGACTTAAAAAAGAGTGAAAAAATGACACAGAATTAAAAAAAAATTGCCAATAAATTTACCATTATTACTTATAATCAGTATTTTTAAGTAATGAAATGCTAAAAGCAATTTCATGGATGACAGTGTGTTACAAGTTATATGAATTTACAATATAAAAATTTATTTTGTTAAGACTACTAAAGAAAGTAAATGTTTACTACTATCGGCCAAGCACGAGAAAAACTCTGAGCAGAACGAGGAGCGGTACGTGACGTCATACCATGCTACTATTCACTAAGAAAGCACTGTCACCTTGCAGCTTGGAACACACTGCACACTGGAGGCTAATGTTTACAACTCGCTTACAACAGAGAGGCTCGTCTTTTCTCTGCCCAATCAGAACGCTAGTATCCACCTGCTTGTGAACCAACCCCTCTCACCGCACTCCGCTTACAGAGGTTTACTCGTGCTTGGCCGATAGTACTTTGACACCCTTAGCGAAAACATTCTTTCTCAACTGCCATGTCCATCAAATTTCCCCTAAAACTAAACTCCGTGGCGCTACACCCCTGAAGGGACAAGGCCTACCACCCGACCGCCGCGTCATCTACCATAGGCAGATGGCAGGATTGAGGGCATGTGGTCAGCATGCCGACACCCACGACCGTTAATGGTGGTTTCCATGACTGGTCAAATTTCCCCTAGCAAATTTAATAAGAAAGAAAAAACATAATTATTTTTTGCTACAAGACAAACTGCTATGGTGTTTCCAAATAAACCTGAATTTAAATGAACTATGAACACTTGGCGGAGATTCTCAAATAAAAATGTTTGTCTGTTGTCTCAAAGCAATGGAATAGTTCCTCTCTAACTCCACTGAAACATGACCTAAAATGACGAAAATGACCTAAAAGTTGCCAAAAAATAA
The DNA here is from genome assembly GCA_964059195.1 of Ectobius pallidus. Taxonomy (NCBI): domain Eukaryota; kingdom Metazoa; phylum Arthropoda; class Insecta; order Blattodea; family Ectobiidae; genus Ectobius; species Ectobius pallidus. Next base: position 170,905,544 of record CAXKWD010000001.1, read on the forward strand.
CGGATCTCTTGAAAATGATGAAAAATGTAAAATAAAGCAAACAAATTGCCCTGACTTAATCAATCATTTGATGATACACATTTATATATATTCGAGCTATCTTTTAACCTTCATATAAAAAAGATGGAAAATCATCAAATGCCTTGCCCTAGTTATGCGTTATCTTGCGATGACGAGACTAGTATGTGCAGTATTCCGTATCTGGAACTTTCAGGTGGCCCATCGTTTTTGTAACCGATTGTACGCAGTATTACAGACAGTATTACGGACAGTATATTCTGCAAGTGTAACACAGGCGTATAGAAATTAATACAAAGTTGTTCATGACATATAATTACGTATGTATTAAGCTGGATAGTGAGGACTAATAGTAACTGAAAAACAGTAGGGAAGTCTTGATAGTATGACTGTACACGAGCTTTTCTAGTGGAATGTCAACACACATATACATATGAGTCCACAACGAGGCTTTCCTTATCATGGTTGTGTTCTTGGCAGTAAATTAGAACCGAATGAGCTTTGTTATTGTTTAGTAGTCCAGTATCATATCAGTATGCAGGCTGTAGTGTTCTGTGCAAAATTTCAAAATCATAGGTTGATATGATCATATCTGAATTTGTTTGCACACGTGTAATATAATTATTTAAAACCATATTTAAATAATAATTAAATTCTATATAATTTTCACAGCTCAATCTCCATGAATGGGTTAATAGAACTAGGGATCAGATTTATATGATTAAATAGTGAGATGTGGTATTTTCATATTATAGATTAATGTTTTATACAAATTCATTAATTAATATTTCATAAAATACTTTTATGAACTTCTAAATTTACATTTGTCCATTCTCTGCGTGCTATATTATTATTAGATGTGGTCAATATTTACTAAAAAAAAGTACGGTGTATAGAAAAACTAATTAAAGGGAAATTATGTTTAAAGAATTAACAAGTAGCCTATTCTATTAAAATTACTCGTGCAAATCACCAGTGAATTTTATTATAAACATATTATTACATTATATGTCATTCCAGGTTGTTATCTAAGACATCTAATTACATCCATAACAGTAAGAGTAAAAAATCATGATGTGAAACAAATAACTTCCTCTGCCTAAATAAATGATAAAAAATAATGACACATCTATAAAATCACGGTGAATTACTGGAAGTTCAATCTTTTGTCAGACGTCGGTTAGATACCCAGAATACGTAAGATCAAATTGAAGTCCTCTATCACTACACATGTCTTCACAGTAACAAGAAGAAAATGAGCTGGCCTATCAGCCGCCCTGAAATGACTTTTAGAATTGGTCGTTGATTTAAAAAAATCAAGATACCTGAAATGAGTCTTTATTCACAATAATCTGGATTACCATAATGAGCAGTTTAAAAATTAGTAAACGTATTTACTCGGAAAGATGACTGAACGTGACACACATGATTCAGTTTCTACAAACAGTGGGTGGCTTATAACTTACCTAACCTTCAGACCTTATCTGCGAAACAAATGTTTCATATAAAGTTTTAGCTCTTAGTATAAGCACCTCTTGTACAAAATGTAAACAAAATCGTTTCAAACAAATGAAATTTTCTTCAAGTAGGGCGATTGTAGGCCTAAAGTGTCCTTTAAAGTCAGAGAAAGTCGCCGCCAGTCTTCGTGTCACATCTCCAGAAGATGCTTAACTCAAAAATATTTTCTTTTCAAAACATTTTTCGATTCGTAGCTAGGCTGTTCACAGACACACACACACAGTCATGTTTCTGAAAGTAGTATTTTTGGATTCAAGGTATCTCAAAACGTGTATTTATGTTAAAAATTCAACTTATTGTCGGGGTCGAACATAATACTTCCTCTACCCATAGTACTTAAGGTACGGGCAGAGGAAGTAGAAAAAAAACGATAGAAATATTTTTGAAGTTCAACTAATAAGTAGAAATCAACAGTTCATTCTGACAATAACTTATAAAGGTATATTATATCAATGGCAAAAATGGCGTTTGTAATCTGAGCGTCCATGAACTATTCTTAGGGCAAGATAAGAAAAAAGAATTCACATGCGAAGGAAAAGAAAAAAAGTGTAATACATACGCTAAGTTTTTTTTTTTCTTAGTTTGCTTGTGAAACCTGGTTTAGGCCGTTTAAGAATTCCATACAGTTCCATTCGATTATGTCATATCTTCTACATATATTATATTCTTTGTTTTAATAACTCATACTTCTATAATTTTTACTACGTGTATATAAACATTTTCATAAAGTATTTTCTTGTTTGGAATCCAGTCCTTAGCAAAGGACACCACAAAGCGGCACTATCTTTGGAGACAACATGTTTGATTATATTATACGCGAGTACGACTCAGCTAAACGATATGGAATTTTACTGCTCATACAACATTGTTCGATTTTTAAAAATCATCTTTATTGTTTTATTTTTTCCACCTGTATTGCTTACATTCGGTTAACTTCAACGACGATACAATGAATGTAAAGACTACGATATTATGAACCTACTTAAATGCCCGTAAATATGTTTATTTTAGTTTAGAAGTATTTATGTTCATGGATTATTTCTTCTTGCTATAGGCTACTGGTCTACTAGGGCACTTACGTCACCAGAATGTCAAACAACAATTTACCTTTATTCTCAGTTTCTCTAGTCTGAACATAATTAGAGTTAGTTATTAAAATAATCCTTATGACATACTAAACTGATTATGCATTAGATAAACCAGTCTAACATGTGTGGAATTAATAATTTAGGGGAATTTTTACTGCGAAATATGTAAAATTATTACACGAAAACTGCAGTATTATTTTATTCACCAAGGCTGAGTTTATTAGTAAACAAAATAACCTCCTTGTGAATCTTTTCTTTACAGTAACTTTATTAAACGATTACAATTTTCTGGATTAGTAGGCCTATGCCTGTAATATTGGCTCGTATTGAAAAATAAGTTACAAAACGAAAACTCGTAAACACTTCTATTTTTCTTTATATTAAATTTGAAATTATTTTATTATTATTATTATTATTATTATTATTATTAATACTATTAATTTTACATTAAATTTGAAATTGTTTTTTATTATTATTTATTCAGAAAATACCTAACAATATTTTTAAGACGACTACGCTAGATATATAGTTATTTAATTCTTGGATTGATTGTACAAAATCTTAATACTTCCTATAAGGAAAAAATATGAACATGCAAGCAAATATGGAAATTAAGCAGATATTTAATAATATTAAGAAAAGCTATAAGACTGTCGTAATATTATAACAATTCTATGAAGTTTAAAAAAATACAGTAAACCATATTACAGAATTGCATAATTCAACAGGGGTCTATTTATAAACATAAATATTCCGCAGGAATATTGTGGATCCATAATGCAACATTTACGTTATTATGGTAAAAGGCTTGGGAACTTAATTCCAGGCAATTTTAAAAGCAATAATATTAATCCTTGCACGTTCACTATTGGATTGTCAAACAATAACTGTGTAGTGGGTTGACTAGGAATTTCACATAGCCTACTGACATTCAATATTTTATTGTTCAATTTCTCCTTTATTCACAAACATTAAGTTGGATGCAAATTTACTACTGCTGGCCTATACAGGGTGCAGGTAATGAATAACATCGAAATATTTTACCTGTGTATAGTGGGGACATAGACAAGCAACTTTTATTAGGAGACCTTTGCTCTATGACGTAAAATGTGTATACTACAGGGCATTAAATTCAGTACAATTTGGTGCTCATAAGTCAATAATGAATTTTTCATTAAATTGACTTCATGCCTTCTTAGTGGTCGATAAAAATTTGATTCTTAATCATTCATCAATAACTATATCATAATTTAGAGTGTTCATAATCTACAAATTTTAGAGACTAATCACATGAGTGGCCACCACTGCATTAGTTATATATTCATAACTCAAGTGTAAGGAACGAAGTTCTTTTGTTTTGCATTTGTTCAAATGTTAGAAGTCAGTGGCGGCCATGCTTTGGGAGATTTTATGCTATAACAGGAAAAACTGAATCCATATAACAAAAATCTTCGAATAAAAGTTGCTTGTCTATGTCCTCTCTTTATACAGGTAAAATATTTCGGTGCTATTCATTAACACTCTGTATATGAACTGAGTCGAGTAGTTACAGTAAAATTCAATGAGCTGCATTCATGTTCTATACAGCTGTGATCGCGGAACAAATTAATCTGTGTTGCATTTAAAATTAGCATTACTTTAGGCCTATATCTAACGTTAAGGTAATTGGTTAATTTATAATATTATTGGTATACATAACAATTAATATTTTATTGAGAACGCCAATGACAGCATGTTTACGTTGTAAGTCACATTCTTGCTACGCCTGTCTGAGTTCTAATTTTACTCTAAAGGATGACCGAAGTGTTGAGATTGATTTTCTTAACTGTTAGTCCTGGAAACTTAGAAACTTCGCACACTTAAATTCAAATGTAAACCGAAATCAATTTAAAATTCCATTTTAACAAGTATATTTAATTTGTGTTTGAGAAATTAATTTTAAACTGATTCTTTAACATCACAAGTGAAATCTTCTCAGACAGATATTAAAATATGAATCGGAATTTTTTATGTGAGATTCTTTGATGCTTGTTTTACAAATTTACTGATCGATTTTTATATTGTTTATTTTTTTGTAAAAAAATGCAGAGAAATTATACTTTAAAAAAGAAACGCCATATGTTTATAAAATATATTTTAAAAAACTAAGGCCTACATAGAAAATCTGATTAGTAATTCTATTGCACACATTGTAAAAACATTGTGGAAACTTTTCATAGCAGTATTTAAATTTTGTGTGAGAAGACAGATTATGAATGTAACAAAATAACATGCAAATTGAAACTGAGGACATATGCTATTCAAGTTTGCATGCAGAGGCAGTTTTATTCGCTCGGAGGTTTAAAAATGGTGGCAAAAGCACACGTTCTATGGGCCCCAAACTGCATCAAATATTGAACAGTTATACTTTAGGGTATGCTTAATTTCTTTGAGACTGAAATCCGAAAGTTTTGGGCCAAAATGGCTAAATCAACACTTCTGTCATCCCTTAATAAAATGGAAGTATCGAGTTGGACAATAATCTTACCTATCACATGGAGGCGGTAAACAGACAACAATCTGGAGCGCAAACAGCAGGCCACACAACAGACACACTACGTTCATACTGTATAATACGGTAAATAACACGAGCCGTCACTGACGGCATCAACAATAACAAACAAGAAAAACGACGTGTGTTCACTGTGCGGCCCGCCGCGCGACTGTCTCTAACTTTACTCCTTCCTCATTGCCACAGTCACTTAAATCACTTCCTTCCCGCCCCCTACATTCGCAATACCGCATCGTATTTTGCGATAACCATTGCACGCGAAAATTGAGACCTCCCAGCCTATTTTTATCATTAGAGACGAGACTTTCATGCAAATGCATGTTTTTATGAGAACTTAGGACATAGCTCAAACTGAGTACTGACCCATGTCATTACTTTCTGGTTCCAGATGTGCATACTTTTTCCGTGCATGTTTGCATGTTTTGACCTTTTTGGAGGAAAAAACATGCATAAAGCATATTTAGGGCATTTTTGGCTAAATCATGCATATAATATACATTATATTCAGTTTAAATGCATGTTTTAATGGGTTTTCAAGAAAGTGACATCGTGGCAAAGTTTCCCTATCTTCGATTTTTACTACCGATTTTTACAGACGTTTGTGAAGTGGCGCGAGATGTGCGAAAAGGAATTTGACCTTGCCTTTGTCCACCCCCACCTATTTCCGGCCCGCACTTGGGGTGCATTGTACTTTGTCAGGGCTCGGGAAACCTGCAGTATCTTTACAGTGTGTGCAGTGGTAGTGTGATTGTCTGTTCTGTGGTTTTACTATGCCTCCAGCTAAATGTTCCAAAAGCGATCTATTATAATTTCAGATAAAGTGTACTAAAAAAATTCATATTGGGCCATAAATGTTAGTGCATATTTTAGTGTATTTTTCCCTTGATAGTGCATGTTTCATGGTTTGATAATGCATGAATGCATGCATATTTCCCAATTTTATAGTGCATGAAAGTCTCGTCTCTATTTATCATAATAGCAGATCTAGTCCAGTAAGTTCACTAATACCAACAATTTACACTATATAAATCCTAGAGGAGGTAGAGAATACAAATTAGATGTTTGATTAAGGTTTTCTAACAACGTAGAAGAAGAGGAAAATATTCAAAAAAGGATATTTTTTTATTCTTTCAAGTGACAAAGTATATAAACAATTTCTTTAACGCACTTTATTTACCTTGGTAAACTTCTGGTCGGCCGTTTCACAGGTGGTGTTCCTGCATCATCAGCGGAGTGCCAATGCTGATGATGCAGGAACACCACCTGCGAAACGGCCGTCCAGAAGTTTACCAAGGTAAATAAAGCGCGTTAAAGAAAGTGTTTTTATTCAACTATTTATTACACAACGCTACAGTCGGACACAAGAATGAATGACAAGTATGTTTTCCTTTACACAATTCTAAATTTTCAGTAAAAAAAAAAATCCATTCAATCTTTTTCTGAAGTTGTTGAGGATTAAGTACAAGCGCATGTCGTAACTTCAGACTCGTTTATATGATAGTGCCAATTTTCGTTATAAAAACGTAATACGGTATCTTAAGAACCATTTGTCTGATTTCATTCAAATTTTGCATAGTTGTCCTTTGTATTAATCTACAAAGAACGAACCTCCATGGTTAAGAATTGTTTAAAAATGATTATCTGGAAAATAAAAATTATTTGAAAGTTAAGTAACTTAAAAATTGTAATGCAAATCTAAAAAAAAATCCGGATTTATTATTAAGGAAGATAAAATGCTCACTGAGGTTTACCCTTCAGAAAACGATCTCAGATTTAATGGAAAAAACATGAAATTGGCAATATCTTTCTGAAGCCATCCATACACTTGTCTGGTCAAGAAAGTATAATGTGATCCATAGAAACTCCTCCCCCCCCCCCCCCCGAGAGCAAGGCCCGGGCGGGTGGGCCGAGTAAATGTGCCTACAAGGGGAAGGTAAAACTCAGGAAAAGAAGACTTTGGATGATACCATATTTGATAGATGCTGTTCTATTAATATATATATATATATATATATATATATATATATATATATATATATATATATATATATATATATAATAACAATAAAAATAAAACAAAACAAATCACACTTGTTGGTAATTTGTTAGATCTGTTATGAATAAAATTAAAGCTAAACTCTTGTAGAATAAGTGTACAAAACTGTATGAAAATCTGTCCAGACAAAACTTAATTAATTATTTAAGATTACGGAAAAAGAGAGTTCGCTACTGTATAATCATCCTTATGGCCCTAGGTCAATCACGCCAACAAAATATTCCTTCAAAGTAAATTAGTATCCATGTCAGTTAACATTGTAATAAATCTTTATTACACGTTTCTGTAGTAATTAATAAATGAGTAACAATGGGCTTCGATGTGCCTCCCCAACCAGTTATTCCCTATTGTATTGCAGATTGTATTAAAGCTAAGTACACAGAAAGTAAAATAAATATAGCCTAGGCATAAATAAAAACAGTAAATCACAAATCACGTATACTTTGAAGCAGTCCGTTAGATGCGTATGCTATGTGTTTATCCAACTTCTAATTTTAGACAATCAAAGCTTGGTAATGTTGTTGTTGTTGTTATTATTATTATTATTATTATTACACTACTCTCATGTCCACTGCAAGTTGATAAAAAGCTAATTGAAAGTTACTTAAAGATCTTGGATATTGGAACGATATGAAGATAATTATATAAAAAGCAATTAAACTCTCAAAAGCCATAGGTTATAAACAATTAAAAGCGGTTTAGAAGATTACTTAAAAGCTGCAGTAGATTATGTCCATGGTTGAGAAATAGGGATAAAGAACCTAGAAAGGGGGAAAAAAAAGAACTAGAAAATTGCCGGTTTTTCAACTAGAGGCAACGTTTCATACTGTGGTTTCTTTGACAGGAGCTCTAATTTTTCCCACGAAAAAAGGTTCGCACCTAAAAATCCTAACCCTAATTATCATCATCATCACCACCACCGTGGACCGAATTTAATACTTCCCGGGCCTAGTTTTCGTCCCTGTTCAATATCGATAGCTTACTAGCACTACTTTGTTGCAATCGCTAAAATAGTAGCCTATGATTGTATAACCTTTTTTTCTTTCACTAAAAAAAAATAATAATAATTGCCTCCTTGTCTAGTTCTTTATTAGTGGTTAGACGATTTTTTTTACAAATATTATTACACAAATTGGATCAATAATAAATATATCTATTGTATGGAGAGAACCTTGATAGGTTTAAAACACAGGGGCTAATATCAAAGCGTTATTTAAAACACTACCACACATATACGTTGCATGCACTCAGTTAATACGGTCTTTAATTGTTCATTCATACATTTAAATTCCACAGGGGGCTGTAATATATTATTTTGCGCCCATACCCCCTGTTAATACCTTAATATGCAAAGATTAAGTCCAAGTCAATGCAGTAACTAGCTTATGTTTACAACATAAAGTTATGTAAAAGCTGGATACAATACAATATAATTTACACAATCTGACATGTACGTGAAGACAAACCTATATAATGTGGCTAGATTTTTGCCGTACTTGTATTTTACATGTGGATGTGCATTTCGACACATAGCTTTTCAGCTTTCAGTTTTCAGTTTTCTTATTTTTTGTTTTTACTATAGGTCGTTAATAGAGCACTGTTTTCTACTTTGTCACATTGAGTAAATCGTATAATATTATTTTATCAATTCATTATTTTATTATTAATATTGTTATTAACTGTTCAGATTTAAGATTGCTTTTGCTCTCATTGCTTTTATCATTGAAAAACAGAATAACTCAATACCTTGGTAACGTACATGTAAATATTAAAATGGTGTGTTAAGGTAGTAGTACACACTTGGGTATGAAAACATTTGTTTAAATTGATAAAGCTTTGACAATATTTTTTTATGATTATATATGTCTTAATTAAGAAATTTCATTATAAATATTTTGAAATTTGTTTATAATTTGTTTATAATAATTTTTTGTTTCTGTAAATTAGACCATTTACTTCAAACGCAATATCTCATAAACCAACTGAGATAATGTAATTATTTTTTCACTGGTTTATAGCTAAGATAGTTGTCTAGTGCCTAAGAAATTACTATTACAATTGCTGGTCCCATTTCATAAACATGCTTATTTTTGTAATTCTTTGCTGTTTCTAAATGCACCACTTTATAAACAATAATCCATAAGTTACTAATAAATTTGTATAATCATATGACACTGTTTTCAGGCACTAGAGCACATTTTAACCTTTAAAATGATACTAAATTCATTGTAATACCACAACTACAAGCTGAGATACAGTGTTTGAAAAATCTACATTCCGCCCAAACTTCAACTTACGGAAAATAAAGATTAAAGTTAGCGTACATTAGAAACCACCAGCATCATAGGTAACTCCTTCAACTGGTTCTTTCTCATCAATTTTTCTCTTCTTTCTTGTTCTCAGAAACCTTCTCCTCTTCTGCACTTCAGGAGTAGCTTGTGTGTTGGCATGTTTCTCACTTTTGTCTTTATATTATTCTTTTCCACAGTTGGAATCACATTAGGTCTGCATTTAGGATCGTTTGTTGTAGCACATTTATTTTGAGAACGTTTCCTGCTTTTCTTCCTACATAAATTGCGTCTGTTGCCCACTTTTTCAAAAGAACTGTAGTAATTATTGTAAGTTTACAGCTAGAGCAAAATATAAATATACAAACAACAACAATAGGCTACCAGCTTGATCAAACCAACAAAACAAATACGCAAGCTTCTTTTCATATGTTTTTCATTTACTTTTCCTTCAAAAGATGCCACTGTATGTTACTATGGTGACTGCAGAAATCTATGAACAGAAATGTGAATCTGCCGCATACAGCAGATTTATATTCAAAATATAAAATTTGCGTAAAGAATCCCTTGAGAAGGCAGGAGACAAATTTTTGACAGGCAAGAGTGGGCGTGGCATAAATATAGCGCTCTAGGAAAAACTCTATATCTAAAAAACGGTGGCTCAGAATTAAAACAGAAAAGCACCAAATTAAAGAGGAAGAATCATTGTATTTAACTAGGTGGTTTGTGAAAAATGTAATTTTTAATCATTTTCTGGGTTTCAAATGTGTACTACTACCTTAAGATGTGTATTGTTTCTAAGCCCGCAATGTTAATTTGTAATCTCTCTACATAAATATATGAAATTTGTGTAACTTTTTCTTTAATTGTTTTATCCTCTTTGTAGCTGTTTTGGCGGGTCCCCTAGCATGAAAATGTTTCGACGGACTTATAAAAAATTTAATATAATCTATTATGTTCAAGTACAATATTGTAATTTTTAAAATCTTTTCATATGAAGGTATTCTTGGAGGTATGTTACCAATGATAGATAGTAAAGTTGAGTAGCAAGTAGCAAGTAGTAAGCAAAGGAAGAGGAAAAATCAGTGATACATCGGTGATCAGAAACTGACGAGGCAGAGGAAAAAGAGGTCAATGCATGTTTTGTTTAGAACACATTTACAATTTGTCACACCTTGGAAAGCATGTGATAAACTAAAATATTCAGTCACATCCTGGACAGGATGTTGTAGATTGAACTGATTGATTTTTAACTCTTGCTGATTAACTTCAAATATCAAACAATATAGTATAAATTGAAATATATCCAAATTACAGTCTAATATGAATTAGTTAAGTTTATTGAAGGTTAAAATGATTCCACTTCAGTTCAGGGGCGGATCCAGAGAGACATTTGGGGGGGGGGACCAAAGTAGAGAGGAAGTTTTTACGCATAAAAATTAATTATTCCCAGTACACAATTGAAAACAAAATGAACATTTCAGCATTTTCTTACAAAGGTATTTCAAAATAATGAATGTCGTTGCTTTAATTTAAGTATTTGGGTTATGTTCTAATAAATTTTTAATATTTTTTTGCTTAATGTTACAAATTTGGGGGGGGGGAATTTCCCCCATTTCCCCCCCCCCCCCCCGTGGATCCGCCCCTGCTTCAGTTGAGGATAGGTGATGAGGAACGTGAAGTCTTGGGTTGGGTAGCACACATGGTCTTAATCATTACATCTTAGAAAACTTGTGATATAGTAAAACAACAATTTCAACCACATACGACAGACAGGAGTCTGACATTGTTTATTTTATGTAATAAAAATGTACAACTATACAAAGCGTATCACTTGTACTGACCGACAGTGCTTTGAAATTGAACAATATTTTACAAAGAAGAAGACTAAATGTCGTTGCAACTAGCTAGACCTACACATTAGTAGATATATATTTTAAATATTTTATCACAATGTTCTTTGACTATTTTTGTAGATTTTTAAAGCTGCTAAGAAAGAAGGAATTGCAAGAAAGAAATAACTAAGAAACAGTACATTGTACATTATAATAAATTATAAGAATTCAAATTACGTTACATTTTGACATTGAGCAATAAATACGTTTTGTCGTTTAAAGATCGAAACCAGAGGCTCCGATTGCAGTACTTATATCTCTGGTATCAAGATTTCATTCACGGTCATTTTTGTTAGAAGATTAACCTTTGAAGAAGGTGACTACAGTGAGCCTATACTTAATACCTTTGAGATCAAGTCAAAGCAATGATTCAGTACCTGGATAGACAATTAATTTCGGAGCAAGTGATAGCTTAGCCGTAGTAGTGTCCACCGGCATGAGCGTGGGCGGCGAAGTGAGCAGCCTTAGCAGCGGCGACTTCAGGGGTGTCGGCGGGAACTCCGTTGACGATGTGTGGGACTCCAGCAAGAGGACCAGCGTAGTGTCCGGCGTAGTGACCAGCATATCCGCCGTGGTACTGTCCCTCATCACCGTAGAGTCCAGGGTGGTACTGTCCATCATCATAATGTCCGGCGTAACCACCGTCAAAATGTCCGTGGTAAGCACCATCATCGTAGTGTCCATGGTAAAGTCCTTCATCTCCGTACTTTCCGGGGTGGTAAGATCCGTCATCGTGGCCGTAGGCAGCAGCGTAGGGAGCAGCAGCATAGGGAGCAGCGTAGGCAGCAACAGGGACGGCGCCGTGACCGCTGGCGGCAGCAACGGCGGCGAAATGAGCTGCCTTTGCAGCGGCGACTTCAGGGGTGTCGTGTACGGGCACAGGCAGTGCGCCATGAGCTGGTGCGTAAGGATATCCATAATATCCGGGGGCGGCGTAGGCCACTCCGACCGCCACTAGGCAGAGGACTGCTATCTTCAGACTCATGTTTGACGTGGTTGAATAGACTGTTCTACTCGAAGTACTCGCTAGAACTGTGAGTCTGCTAATTTAATCACAGCTTTATATACCTGTCTTCTTGTTCGAACAACAAAGGTAATCTGTCCTTCGTCATCTACTTTTATTTTTTAAAAAATATTATTAAAATATTTGCGTCCCGAGACACGCCTTCTTCAGATCGGTTCACCTTCCACCTCCCATATGCGAACACACCCTACGTGGAGCAAGTCCCTTGGCTTGACCCTGAGGAACACGTACCGTTGAGTTGTCCACTGTCTTTTAACCTTGCACTACTTCCTCTTTCACTTGCATTCTTTGCTGTCAGTAATTGCGATCAGGTGGCTGTGTGTAGCTCAAACGACATGGGTGCCATCTGGAATCTGTGTTCATTAAATCAACTCTTATCTTCCGCTTTTCCTATTTCCATTCAATCAAATGAAAGGTTTTGAGAGTCAAGTATTAAAGGAAGTACTTATATTTGAGATGGTAGACCCTTGTTCGAACCTCGGCAAGGCTTCATTTCCAATTTGTAAATACTCCACAACATTAAATAGTTAATTAATCTGTGTGTTATTTGCTAGTTTTCTTGTTACAAGTACTAGTTTCAAATTAGAGTGCTAGTGACAGTACTAGTTTCACATTATAAAACTAATTCAAATTTTCCTCCTTCTCTTGAAATAAGAAAGAGTGCGGACAGAGACAGACACAAAGTGAGGAAAAGGTAGGAAATATATATGGATGATACAGTGTAGAGATAGAAAAGAGATACTTGTAAACTGGCATAATTGTGAGATGTTGAGATTTTTGTTCAGATTCATACTCCAAAACCAAATTCGACAGGACTTTCATTTGACTTAGGCCTATATAGGTATCAACTGATGCCCTCAGACTTTAACATTAAAGTAACACTGGTAAATACGGTCAAATACTGGAAGTTTAAAATTGTAAAAAATCCTAATGGCATAATAAACCAATATAATTCATTTGTTGTTCTATAAAATCCACAAAACACCGTACTCAACATTTTACATTCAAAATTTCTTCCTGTCAGTTTCTAGTCTAATTCTGAAAAAATTGCATAAAAGAAACAAATTCTCTACGAATTCCATTCGCAAAGGTAAAGCAGACCGACTAATTTTCACATATCTTAGACATCCCAAATATTCGTCTTTGTGCATGATCCTCCCTCACTGCTTAAGCTTAAAAGGGCAAACACGAGAAGAAGAACGATAAGAATACTTTTTAAAATTTTCACAGAATTAAATAGAACATTGTTTTCTATTCTCGGGACCATTTTCATAAAATTCTCTGTGCGTTTTGCCTTACACAGTTTCGTCCCCCGCAACAATACAATAGGGACAGATAAAAATAAAAGCTCCAAAAGTCGATCTCCTGGAACTAGTGGCCGCTTAACGTAGCCTATGACATTAGTAGGATGCGGATTTGTATGTATCAAAAATTGGAATATGCAAGAAAAATGCCCAAAAAATTACGGAAACATGCAATAAAGTAGAAAACAGGCACAAACTAAAATGTCCCTTTATTCTATAGAGCAGTGGTTCCCAACCTTTTCAGCTGGCGACCCACCTTCCCTTATCGGAATACCTCCACGGTCCATCGGTCCATGGTAGAGTAAAAAACCTGATTTGTATCGTATCCCTTTCTTATGTATATATAATTGACCATCAAATATTGCAAATAAAGATAAGCTTACATACATGCTTTTTTGAAGATACAGATTGGTTATTGATAAACAATTTGTGTTCTGATTTGAAAATGGTTGACAATGTTTGCAATATATGCAACAAGTGGTTTCATACTCAGTAACAAGTGTTCCTAGGTAAAGATAAAAACTACAATTATAAAAGTACACAAAGAATCAAGAAAACAATCAAAACACAATTTGATTTGTTTCGATTTTTCTTATCATTTCTGATGGTTTATTCGATGGTTTCTGATAGTTTTAGGATCGAGTCGCGACCCACCGGTTGGGAACCGCTGCTATAGAGTAAGGACGTAGGCTACTTTCCTTTTATTACAAATTACGATATATTTTTCTCATGTTCGCAGGTACAGTAAATATTTTCCATGTGTCAGCTGCTATTTCTCTAGTTATGAGATTTTGACTCCCCTTTAAGTCACTAATTTCTTACACTCTATCCAAACCTGGATTATATTCAGAGACTGAATATACCGAATAAGCTGAATAAAGTCTTAAATTAAGCTGACAAATAGTTAATTTCATAATGTCCTTTCAGGGAATATAATGTATTGGTACAACGTTATATTCTGCCTGATATCCTCTATTAGAGAAGCAGATATAAATCCAGGGGTGTTGCGTAATAGCTTAAAATTTTCTTTTAATATTAATTGAGCAATCTGTACATATTTTGCTGTGTACAATAAATTATATTAATCTTTATATTAGGCCTTATAACCTAAAACTTAACAGTATTAATGGAATAAAATGAAATTAGTCTTATCCACAGTATTACTAAGTTAAAGCCATAAAATGTTAAAATAAAAATTCCATACTCCGTTGGAGTATTTTATTATACCTAGAAGCATCCAGGTTATTTTATCTCAGTAGTCAAATTACAAAACTATTTAGGGCTAATGAGCTCTTGATCACTATATAAAATAATACCTTCACTGTATAAAATAACATTAAATTGTTTCACGTCGATTATAAAAAGTGATTTAGGCTTTTTAAAAAAGTATATGAGTTGCTGCTTATAGTTTTCAAGTTCAAAATGTCGATAAAAAAACTCGTGTGGTATTTTTATTGAGTGCTCAGCGTAATTGTGGAATTTCATTTATAAATGAGTTTTAGAATTCGACTACTGAGTTAAAGTAACCTGGTATTCTTCTAGGTTATAATAAAAAAACGATATACGGAAATACGGCAATTCGATCATGCTCCATTATTTCAGAGGTCCACCTCACTGGTCTACAGGCCAAGAGAGGAAGCAACAGATGTGAACATTTTAATTAAAGAAGAAAAAAAACACACAGAAAAAATTGTAAGTTATCTTCTTTTTTACTATACAGATATACGCACTTAAAGTATAAATATGATCTTTCCTTGAAAATATGTTGAAATATGCACAATAAAATCTTACACAGTGCTCATACAACAGGAAATAAGTTAATGCGTTCTAGGCATATACTTATGTTTAAAAAGAAGAAGAAGAAACATGCAAATATACAAATTTCGCCCCCTGGTCATTAGACCTCTGCAATATTTTGGTGAGTTAAAACTTCGTCTTTTTAATTCTTTCCCGCAAAGTACCGTACTTCAAGAAGTTGTAAAGGTCATCTACAAGCTTGGTGCAAATGACAGTAGTACCTAGGAGGCTCGCTGCTGCTCTATCTAATTACGCTTGCTTCCATATCCTTTGTAATGCAATTAATTAAGTTTTTTTACAGATCCAAGGCAGTCATTAAGTTAATTCTTTTGCCAAAAGAAAACAAAACAAACAAAGGGGCTACTGACCAAACTTAAAAATATCTTCTAGACCCTATTATCTCTCGAAATCCTATACTTGTTGTTACGATTATGTAATAGACCTGATAATCACGGGGCAGTGAGAATCAACTTCCAGGTAGCAATATCGATCACACTACATGATCTGTGACTTGTATCGTGTTCAATTCATGTGATACCTTTATTAAAAATCGTATGTTATACACTTTCACGACTTCCTATGCCCAAACAAAAGTTTGCCTCTTAGTGTAATATATTATGTATGACATTTTCTTGATGTAAATTGGTTGTAAAACATATGAGAATGTCGTTAACACATCGCATCCCCGAAGGATACACAATCCAAATCAAACCTTAATAACGCAGATGGGTAACTTTTTTACCTAAAGCATGGGCAATACACTCGACTCACATAACATCCTGTTATAGAATAAGAGGCCGTATTACAGAGAGAGCATATTCAGTTTTTCAACCTGATGCAAAGCTTTAGTGTTCACCAGACAATACTTACTCCAAGCTGTGGGTGGTCATTAACCTCCCTTCAGAGAATTTTTGCGAAAAAAAGTTTCATGTCTTAGTATAAGCACCCCATGCACAACATTTGAACAAAATCGTTAGAGCCGTTTTCGAGAAAATCGCAAGAAACGAAATTTTCTTAATGTAAAGTGGCATTAAAAGTAAGAGAAAGTCTTCGCCAATCATCGTGTCACATCTCCAGAAGATACTTAACCCAGAAACTACATTTTGTTTTCATATGATTTTTCGTTCTGTCTCAAAGAATACGGCGTGCATGAGGCTGATACGAGTAGAACTGAATGCCCAGTTCTAAAATATTGTCACTCTATTATATGTGAAGTGATAAAAATCTCATTATGTCAAAGTTTAGTAAATAGGAAGTCACGTGAGTGTATCACATGCAATTGTTACCTCCTCTCTCCGTACTACAGGTACTATAGGTAGAGGAAGTACTTGTTTGACCCGATATTCGAAGTTATGTTTTTAATATAAATACATGTTTTTGTGGTCCCCTGAATGCAAAAATACTGTTTTCAGAAACATGACTGTGTGCGTGTGTATGTGTGTAGAATACAGAAAAAATGCTGACATCATTCGTGTCACAGCCACCTATAGAAACTTAACCCAAACCTAAATTGTATTTTTGAACTAAAGACAATTTAAACATATGCCTATATTAATGCAGAAAACTCAACTTGAAATTTCAGGGATGACCACAGTACGTTCTCTACATATAAAATAAGAATAAATTTTGTAAAACTACAAAGGGGGAAATAAACAAAGAAGTGAGATCAAGTAACGGAAGAAAGAAGATGAGGAGATGATGAGAGAGAGACAAAAAGTTTGTTCGTCAAGGAGAAAGCGACGAAGACTAAAGATGACGAAGAAAAACACGTCTTATAAAAGGATGAAATAGAGTAAAACTGAAAGAAAATTAAAGCACGAACAAGAATATTACAAGGAAAAGAGAACAAAAAGAGAACAAGGAAGGTCCAGGAATAACCGAACAAGAATAAGGACGAAGAAAGACAAAGAGGACGATGAATTGGGTTGCAGTAGAAATGGACGAAGATATATACGAAATATATGTATTATCAATCGGAAAGACTCTATAATAAACAAATTATCACGGAAAAAATAGTTTAATTAAATATTCGAAGATCAGTTTCTGCTTTGTCACTGGTAACATTGACAATATAAATTATAATGCTTGATATTTATTGGGCGAGCAACTACTGGTAGTGGTGGGATAGTTCAAGGTTTTGAAAAAAATGAAGTTGCGACAACAGTGATCTGTAGAATGTATAACAGTACTTTGTGTCAGACATTGGTAGTCACGCACAGACTGTCTTCCGATTTGGATTATACGTACTCTATGACAGATTAATCTCAGATCAATTGACATAAATGTACATATTATGATTAGTACCCTGGTGTCTCATTCCGTATGATACAATGATTTTGTTTTATGAAAATCATGTTCTGTTACAGTCTATTCTACATGCAACGATTTAATTTCGACAGATATCAGGCAATCATAGCTGCGATTCCTAGAAAAATTATCATCATTCTGGACATTACCTTTAAATGATAAGTCAATTGGCACTGTATTATTCTTATTGTTATTATTTATAATTTATTAAGTAAAAGATAAATGGGCCTATATTAGGGCAATACGTATACAAATGACGTTAATCCTTCATGTTTTGCAAATCAAAATTTGAAAAAGCTTATTTCCATCATATATAAGATTATTACGAGAAGACATTTTTCAATTTAATCTTAAATGCATTATCCTACTGGCAAAGTTGTATGATGTTGAGGCAAACGGTTATAAAACATATAACCTATAGGACCGAATGACTTTTTCCTGTAACCCCTATGGTGGGGCATAGGGCCTCCAAGAGGAGGTTTCAATACCTTGACTAATTTTGTTAGACTTATTTTCCGAGAGAGAGGACAGAGTGACACGTACTAAGTCCATCGCCTCACAAATACCCCAAAGGAAACTACGTGAAAGAGCCAAGGTATTTTGCCCAGAGGCTTTGAGTTTTTTCAAGTGCCGGACCTGAAGTCCCTCCCGGAGGACTCCGTGTCCAGGGTTTTTGCGTACTGAAAAATCCAACGACCGTGGCCGGGTTTGATCCCGCGACCTTTGGATCTAGAGGCGGGCAGGCTACCACGGCCGATTTACTACTTATATAGGTTGTATAAAATTTTGTGTAGTCTTATACAATCTAACCTGAAGTATCAGTAGCAAGTGGGTATATTTGTAGTTTTATAAGAAGGTATAACATTTCTTTCATCATATCGATTTAGATTATGTCTAATGTATAAAATTAACTAAAAATATAGATAAATAATTGTTGTGATATGTAAATTCTCAAAATTAAAATTTTAATCCAAGCTCTGGTGAATTGTGTAAATGTTGCAGAAATGAGTATAGGCCTAAATAAAATGACTGGGAATACAATTAAATATAAATACTCTTTCAAGTTCAATTGTCTTTATATTTATGGGAATACCTAACATTTCTGTTAGGCTCATGATATGCTTATATGATTTAAGATATGGGAAAATATAAGGATAACCTTGAGACACACACCTGGTAACCTTGTGAGGTTAAATTAGACTGGCAAATTTTCTTACTAAATCTTGAATCACACAGGTATGCTGAAGATTCCGTCCATAAAATCAGCTTGTGCTTATTATCAAATATAGTGTAGTCATAAGAGAAAAAAGGGACCAGGCAATTTAGATTTTTAAACTATAGAATAACGCGAAGATAATTCAAGGTTTTTGCAAAAAATGTGGAGTTATGCCAATAGTGGGATGCATAACACATAACTGTAATTCATAACAAACTGGTTTAGTATGAAGCAGCTTGTTAAATGATTAAAGAGTTACCTTATCGAGAAATCTAATTATACAGCAGCCATGTGCCAACTGTTTTACAACTTTCGAGTAAAACTGAAATATAGAAATTATTAGACAGTATAACTAACATTATATCACTGTTCACAAATGGAAGAACACAAAAAGAAAGAGTAAAGGCAGGCAGATAAACAGAGATTGATAATGGTGAAATAATTGGAGATGGACAAATAGGTAAACACAGCAGAGTCCTGCTAATCTGGACCCCGTTCATCCGGACATCCGGTTAATCTGGTCAAAAAAATAATTTTAATCACAAAGATGTTTTGTCTTGTTAATCCTACATCAGTTCGCAGATTAAAAATTTAGGTCTATAAATATAGAAGTATTAAAACTAAAGTTAAGTTGTAGAAAACGTTATACTTATAAACATCGATTTTTATAGTTTTACCGATCTAAAACTCGTATTACAGTACAGTATGTGCATTTTAAGGCAAATTCCGTTTAATCCGGACTTTCGATGATCCGAAAAGTGTTCGGCCTCATTTAGTTCGGATTAGCGGGACTCTACTAAACACAGAGTGATGCTATGAGAAGAACAGTAATTTTGTGAACAGTATACCTCGCGTACAGAAAAAATCTGTCATCAGTTAAAACGGCCACCATACTTGATACGTGAAAAAAAAACTTACACGCACGACATTTTTAATGCCTTCAACATTTATTTATGGTAAATTGGAACAAAATCGAACAACGCGATTGGCCCTTTCAGCGTAAAAAAAAAATGGTATGGTCGGAGTAATTATTTATTCAGTCAATATAATCATGTGATGCTATAAATGAGTATACCGGTACTAGTTCTGTGAACAGCAAACCTTGCATCCAAAAACATGCTTGCCTTCGTTTGCCGGTAAACTATTAGAGTTATTAAAAAACAGGACAAATTGAAAGGAAATTGAACAATGGGTTTTCAGGCGACTGCGTTATAAACATATTTAAAAACAAACGAAATACCGAACGGTCGAGTTAAAACATGCTTCGAGTAAAGAAAGTTTGTGATGCATCACACCCTATATTTATTTACGTGGATTTCATTCTCCATTTTTGATTTACATCAATGAATTACATCGATATCGATTCAGCAGCCATAGTCACTAACATTCTTAACGTAATTATGACGGATTCGTATAAATTTTAACACAGCTTATTTCACGATTTTTTTAAAAAAAATCGTACAAAATATGTTGCAGAAACTTGCTCAGATGCATGTGTCAAGATTTGTATTACTGAGGTTTCTAAGTTGACGAAAGAAACCGGTATGTACCATTCAAAAATTAATACACAACCTCCAGGTGTCAATAGATTTCGGCATCTTGCCGAATTATTGAGATAATTGGAGAATATCATCTATTCATATCACATTTTGATGTACAATAAAATCAGGTGAACTGATATAACAAAGTGCCAGTATGTTTTGTTTAATCAGTTATGATTGCAGTTATGATATGCAGAATACAAAAAAAAAAAAATCAAATTGGCCGGTTTCGGGATTTGAGCCATGGAACTCCAGAATGTGACGCCAAGACGTTACCATCTCAGCCACCTGGGTCAGTTATGGGATAAGCGCATTTAAAGCAATAGTGTTGTCATAGCTAACTGTATTTTAATTGCCAAAGCCTTAGAAATCACAGTAAAACAAAAGGTTATGTTGTCAAGATAACTGATTTTCATTTTTTTAAATAAATTCTTTCGAATACGTATATTACCATAAAATAGGCACTAAATTGAGCATAACTCCGAAACAGGTCAACCGATTTTATCCAGTATCAATAGACGTCTTCCCATGGACATTATAAATGTGTATACCAAGTTTCATAAAAATCCGGTAAAGCGTATTTGAGTTACCGCGTCTTTAAAATAGACACTAAATTGGGTTTTACTACGGTACCGGTCAACCGATTTGGTCCAATATCAGTAGACGTCTTCCCATGTACATTATAAATGGGTATACAAAGTTCCAAGAAAATCCAATAAAGCATATCTGAGTTATCACGACTTCTTATATATTAACATAAATGCACTAAATTGGGCATTATTCTTGTACTGGCCCACCGATTTGGTCGAATATCAATAGACGTCTTTCCATGGATATTATAAATGCGTGTACGAAGTTTCATAAAAATCCGAAAAAGCGTATTCGAATTATTGCGCCTTTAAAATATACACTAAATTGGGTTTTACTCCGGTATTGGTCAACAGATTAGGTTCAAATTCAACAGGGCACTTTTCATGGGCGTCATAAATGGGTATACCAAGTTTCGTGCCAATCGGATACAGCATATTTGACCTATGGCGCCTTTATGATATAATCTATTAAAATAGGCACTAAATTGGGCATTACTCCGGTACCAGCGAACCGATTTGGTTCAATATCAATAGGGTTCTTCCCATGGACATTATAAATGTGTTTTCCAAGTTTCATGAAAATCCAAAAAAGGATATTTGAGTTATGGTGCGTACAGACACACGGACAGACAGACGGACAGACATTTTTTCGTCCACCACACAATCTCATAAAGTACCATACTGGCACTTAATAAGAGATCCTATTGAGGGGGATAGCATTTTCGGTTGCCTCAGCCTAAGTTTATGCCAACGATGGGTAGCGAGTAATCTATATCAGAAGTCTGTAAAAAAATTCTATCCACTGATACGTTATTTATTTATCGCTGTAGGCTTTGTATTAGTTCAGAAATATATATGTTTATTGTAAGCTCTAAGCATGTAAAAAGAGACAAATTAAAATGGATTATTATTAGTCCTATGTGCACAGTAAATTATTGTGTCCCAGACTTTTTAGCACTAATGTGTGAAATGTGACATTGAATTTCTTTTGATTTCATACCCGAAACGGCTGTAGTCTATAGCAACATGCAAGCAGGCAGTAAAATATCCGTAAAAACAGTAAAATGTTATGTTACCGGAATTTGTTTCTTCTTATTTCAACCCCAACCAGGCATGGTGTGTAAAAACAATGATTTGCAACATTCTTAGTCCTGTATGAGCGATAAAAGCCATATCTAGCGTTTTCTGAGGGAATAGTTTGAGTGTGATATGTCGCTCTTCTTCGCTTCAAACACTAGATCCCTATATATAAGGCCTTTCAGCTTGGAAATGAAAAGTCCCATCATTCATTTTGAATTACACGCAAAATACAAAACCAGGGCTTTCAAGCTAGTAAAGTATAAAGTTATATCTGAAATGTCGAATGGGCTTATGTTGAAAATACCTGTATAATTCATTGATATCTACCATACCGGTACATAATAATGCAATTAAATTTTTAGTTAAAAACGACCATTTGAAAATGACATTTTCTCCGGCACAATGTATTTGAATTATGATTCTGATAAATAATAAGACGAACTCGTGCTCAGTAACTTAGCAGCCCATGATCAGTCAAATACATTATGTGGACGCGAGTCAAACACGCAATTGACCTGTTTGTTTTATATAAAATCCTATCTACTATAGGTACCGTTTGTCTGAATCATGTACTATTTATCCCAAGGTTGCGAAGCTGATGTTGATCTGGGCGTGGTGTCGGAGGAAGTATTCGTAACGGAAGAAGGCGGCAAGTTCTTGGATGCCTAGAGGCAGGAATGAACGCAGTGTACTTAAGTGTACTTAATTAAGCTGACAAACCGTCTTATAATGAGCCAATGTTATACTGTACTTTATAAGCAGTTCACAATCCTTCACTACTTTCCCGTGACCATTAGCTGACAAATCCGCAAGTCAACAATTTTGCTTATTAATTTAACTGAACACTGAGTCGAAATAAGTAATGCATTTAATTACCAAATTGTGACAAGCAAAACTGAAGTTACCAAAAAGCTTCACAGGAAGAAAAGGAGTGTAAATCTTTCAATATTTCGTTTGAGTTATGCGAAATCATCACGCTCGTGAGAGTTTGATCTTTTCGTAATAATAATATAACTTACTTATATAAAAAATTAATGGTAATGGCTCATGTTTGTCTGTAAGGAATTGACGCAAAAACTACTAAACTGATAGAGCTGAAATCTACATTAATAAAAAAGGAATTGCCAAAATGTATGTTGCCGCATCACATGAGAACGGCTCGACCGATTTGGCTGATTTTTTTCTTGTGTTCGTAATTGTCAGGACAAGGATTGTATGAAGGAAAATTTTTGGAAAATCCGCGGAAAATGGCGGAAATGTGAAATGAGGCACAGTTAGAGAGGTCTGCTGTCACATGTTTACATAAAAAAAGATTTAAAAAATTGAAGTGAGACAAAAGAAGTGTGACATTCACAGTTTGAGAGTTCCGCTGTCACATGTTTTCATAAAAAAAAAAAAAAGTGTGAGTCTTGCAACCAAGCCAAATCGAAAGTGTGTATGTATGTTTGTGGGTATGTATGTTCCGTATACAAATCTACATTTCTTGACCAATTTGCACGAAATATTGCACACATACCCAGTTAAGCCCGGAAAGTAACGCGGTGAACACTAAAATTCAAACAAACCACTCCTTCCCTTCAAAGTTTATATAATTTCTGAAAATATTATACTAAAAATTGAAATGTAATTCAGTTATCATGACAATAGTGTATTGTTTACAGTGTTCACATAGGGCTTGGGAACTACATAATACTGGGCTTTAACAAATTCTGATGCTATCGATGTAATTAATACATTTGTGAAAATAATTCTTGAAGAATGAAATCCAAGAAAATAAAGCACAATATGAAGCAGTGACATAACTTTCTCTACCTTCGACATGGAAAATATCATTTTCTCACTACACATTTTGATGTAGAATAAACGGTCGTATTGTAGGGACAGCTTAAGTGTGCGCCAGTTGAGTATGCTATTGCTATATCAGAAGTCGGTAAAAAAAATCCTATCCACTGATATGTCACTCATAGCTGTAGGCTTTGTATAGGGATGTTTATCGTAGGCCCTAACCATCTACAAAAAGACAAAATAGGATTGAATTTTTTCAGTCCTATGCCCGCAGTAGGCCTATATTATGAGTTACGACCAAGGTTTTGGGGGAGGAAAGTATGAGAGTGATATTGAATTTTTTTAAAAATTTTAGCTCCGAAACGGTTGTATGGTAACATGAGAGTGAGGAATAAAAAAATCCATAAAGACAATACAATTTTATGTAAACGGAATTTATGTTTCTTCTTATTTCAACCCCTCCCAGGCATGGTGTGTAGAAGCAACGGAATGCAGCATTCGACATCCTCTGTGAATCTCTGAGGGAATAGTTTGAGTGTGATAAGTCGTTCTTCCTCATTTAAAGTTCTATGTGAGCCTATATATTATACAAGGCCCTAGAGTTTGAAAATCGAAAGTCCTTCATAAGTTAATTTCAAATTACAAAATAAAAACCCTGGCGACGCCGAGCCTTTTAAGCTAGTTTTTCATAAATATAATTTTCATACCCAGAAAAAACATAGGACTATACCGTTCACCCAACTCTTCTATAAAACCTAACGTGATTTATCATTAAAATTCAGTAGCAGTTAAGATGAACCCTAACTAATAAATAGATGCACATCAATACTTCTGCCCACTTATGTTTATTAGACTTGATTATATTCGGAATTGGAAGTAATTCTAATATAATTATTTCTCAGTTAATTACATTTTATTTTAATCAGGACATTTATGAATTTCGACGATTAAACTGTTTTGGTAGTTTCTGACTATTTATTATAAGCTTTATTTAATGACAGTTATACTTGTTAAGGATGGCTTAAAATAACTAATAGGCTAAAAGAGTGATTTAGGACTTATTTTATAAAACAAGTGTACTGTTCTGCTTCATGAGCCCAGACACCATCTGTAACAAGTCTTGTTATACAATAAATAAAATGGTAACCTTAAATTAGATAATTATTTCACCACAATTACATCAACTTTCTACAAAAACTGCCAGATGACTCACAGTCACACTTAAATTGCGGTAAATAAAAAGGTGCAAGTGCCGTTAATTTGTTTCTGTTGTCATGGAACCATACGAATATGTTTCTATCACGAAGTATTGTTTTTATCTTACAGTATAGCCTACACACACGAGTAATACAGTTTAGAAGGCAGTGGCCTACACATACAACATAAGATAAACATATTTATTAGAACGCATTGAACCACTTGTTTATTAAAGTAGTAAATTAAGCTTTATATTTAATAGTGATATGCTGTACAGTTTGAGACAACGAATATTTTTATTAAAATAAAGTCATTTATAATCTTAAAATAGCTTTATTTCATCTTTTGAACATGCAAAGAACTTATGGTAACATTTCTGTCGGTCGTATAGTCCATTGAAATTACAAGTATAACACAAAACACAACTCAAACTCACCTTTGGTAAAACATTTATTTTTTACTATAACACGAAATTTACCCGTTTTTAACAAATCGAATTTTCTTGTTATGCCTAACTTCTTATTGCTACCTTTTTATTACCGGTACTTGTTAATAGTCTTCTATTAATGAATATTTTTCTTCACACCTCCGTTTCCTTACATTCTAGAATGATGTGCATAGCGTTAAAGAAAGCAATTAGAATTATAACAGGTGGTAATTATACACAACACTGTAAACCGCTTGCCTATTTCACGTTAAAAGCAATGCACATTTACTATCTTTAAGAAAAGTTACTCATTGTTATTGTACTAGGTAATAAAATGATTTACAACTGCGTTTTGCAAGAATAGGAAACCCAAATCATCTTTTAGGATACAAGGTATACAATTTAATAATCTTTTGACTGAGGAAGCTAAACATTTAAATATTAACAAATATCTGCATAATTTTAAAGTAATGTTTTATTTATAACATAGATGACTGCATGGTTTCTAATAGTTGGCTGATGTCTACTGATACAAGCCAAACCGACATGAAACTAGTAGGACAAGCGTATGATGGTGGAATGCTCTGGGGCATCTCATACAAAACTAATCTTCCCGAACCTACCTACCAGACAAAAAACAACCCTAAATCCAACATTCATACTCACGCAATTCCTTTCAAACCACGGAAAATTCCTACAGTACCTGCATAGGATTGGGAAAACACCATCACCGAAGTGCCCATGTTCTGAAGACAACCAAACAGCCATACATCTTCTACTCCACTGCAAACTACAGGATAAACATAGACCACCTTATATGAAAGTTTCCAACATAGTTCTGCAAAAAGTGATCTCATATCCACGAACAATCAAGTATATATATGAAATCTACAAGACACTACCTTAAAAATTTAAAATGATTAGTTTGTGTAATTCCATAGAACACTAACTCAGATAACATGTAATATTTTGTAAATACTATGTATTCTCTTGACTAAATACCCTGCGATATACCCTCAGGGTAAAACGCAGGTTGTAAATATGCAGCTAAATAAAAAAAAAAAAATACTGTCCAGAGAAAGCCCTCAGTACAAACACAAATTTCTTCCTGAATAGCATATACATATGATCTTACATGCAATACGTATCAGTACTGTATTTGCTTTCTAGGCACGTAGACAACATAAGTGTTATTTTCCAGGAAAGAGCCTTGTTCATTTGAGACGTCCAGACTCTAGATGCAAACCCCAATATCTTCAGTTCACTAAATTTTACAGGAAACAAGAAAAACGTGTTTACTAATCATTTATAAGAAGCTTCTTCAGATATTGAATGTGCATTGAAATTGTAACAAAGTGTCCATGTGCACCAGCCATTGTTAATAATCAATTTAAATTCCCTAAAATTAGAAATATCTGTGTTTACAGTATTCCTAAATGCACTAAAAATCATACAGTATCAACATGCTTTTCTTTATTTGTGGTCCTGTTATTGTGAAACATAAATGATGTTACTATTACAATATTGTCCTCCATTATTTACTCTGGATACACTTCTTATGTTCACAAACAAAGAAACGAAGTAATCAGGTAACACCGCCAAAGGAGCTACTTTACTTATTATTAGCGCGCGAAATCTCTTTGTACAGTAATGTCTGACGGTCATCACATGACACCGGTCTGATTCAGTATTGGCTGCATGGAAATGTCGCTGTCTGCACTTCATAGCTACGAGGAGATGTCGGAGTTTGCATTTACAACTTAATTTCATCGTGCAGTTACAATTACACCTAATGCCGTTGTTTGCATTCAATTGTCACATTAAACGATAAATTCGAGTGGGGAGAAGCTATATAAGTTCAAAACAAATTTTCGATAAAAAGTGGAAATGTCGGGGTTTGCACCTAGACGCCTCACAGTCTCCTAGTTCTACTATATAGGATACGCTATATATTTATGCTTCAAGTAAGTGGTTTAATTTGCCACATTAAAAAAGGAATTTGCACTTTGTGAAGAGCATACGAATTTTCAAGAATACATGTTTAATAGCATTGGTCAATGTATCCTCCTCTGCACTGCTTCTGGGGCTGTACTGGGTGATACTGGTGCCAGGTTGATGCCTCTCTGGAGAACCAGCACGAGAGCCTTTGCGCTAGGCGATCAATTCCAAAAATCTTCTTGACTGCTCCTCAGAGAGATGCGGACTGACAAGGAACCACCTCAAGTAGATCCTTGTATTCCCCGAACTTCTCCAAAAGATTATCCAATTTAATGGAGTAGAACAGTGGCAGTCGTTCAAATGTTGTAATATAATAGTGATTAAATTGGTTGGTTGATTATATAGTTTACTTATGTATGATGTTGCCGGATACAAATATGCCTGCCAGAATGTAGACTTTTGGGCAGTTCAATAGTGTCTGTGGATTGAATCAACCAGGCAGATGGATTTGATGGCGCCGACATGACAATGCGTTGAAATATCAAAAGTTCCCCATGGGATCATTGTCAAGGATGTCTCGTGAAAAGTCCGCTTCACGACAAAAGTCTGGCCGGGCCCACGACACTCACATGTCGCGAAACTTAATGAGCAGAGTTCGGGGGAAAATGCCGACTTCTTCCTGAACTTTTATTGCAACAGTAGGCGTCCTTATCCAATTTCGCTATAAAACGATCCATTTTCTTGCAACGTAATTATTAATTTAACTTCGCTTGACAACACAGAACAGAAACCACTTCTTACATTTACAACAATCTTGACACTAGAGATGGTCGAATCGTGAACAAGTCGTTCACAATGAACGAATCACTGTACTGAGCAAATGAATCACGACTCAATTATTTTGTGAATCAATTATGAAAGCCGTGATACGGTTCAAGAAACTCTGCGAATCAAAAGTTTTCTCATTCCTCGAACGCGCTGATTCAGTGATTGGTTTTGTCTTGCCTTCCAACCTGTGAGCGTTAATAAGTGACTCTCCCCGCCACACGCATTGTGAACTATTCTTTACTTCGAAGTAAAGTTTAATTATAAATTGCTTTAATATTTTTTGTTAAGAAAGAAAGATCATAAGGGTGTGCCTGAGCACACTCGGCACACCTGTTAGTTCCGCCTATGGTTACTTGTCTAGTTATATGTAGGTGCTACTATAGGTAAGCCGACGAACGAACAAAGTGAGGCAATCCTCATGGTTGGCATTTCTGAATTTATCAGCATGCATGGAAGGAATTACTGAATGGTCTGTGAGTAGGATGACTGGTGTTGGTGGCGGTCGGCGTAACGGAGAGTTGATATATGGGTGAGAAGTGCGAAATTGTTGCTACACGTGAAGTATCCAAGGTTACTGTTAATGTGCTCACGTTGTGCACGATTGTCGCTTTTTGTAGATTGTCAACATCTACATTTGCTCATCTTCTTCTGCGTCCTTTGTCACGGTATATGATTCCAAGATGAAAGCGAAATTCGGACGTCTTATGTATACAAGAATTTATAATAGACTTACTCTTATTGTGAAAATACCCTATCGATATCGGGAATTAATAGTAAAATACTAACTTGACCTCCTAAACAATTGCCATTACTCAATTTCTATCAGTCAGTCTTCTTAGTTATGTCTCATGTTTCTTGTCTGCATGTCTGATTGTATCAATTCTTTCTGCGGACTTGGGAAGTAGAATATGAGCAATAGTTAAGGTAAAGATCTCGCATGAAATCTGTGCCGATGAAACCGCTACATGCTATTGTGCGAGAGAGAGAGGTAGCTTGGCCTTTACAAACAGAAAGGGAGGTACTGTTGTGCGAGAGAGATAGGTAGCAGGCCAATCGACGCTACAGTCCCCACGAAAACTTAATGCAATGACTTAGGCAATCGGCACAGATTTCGTGCGGGATCTATAGCATGTTATAAGAATGTTATTTGAAAAATATTTCTTTTTGTTAACTCTACGAATTAAGAAAATAATGTTATATGTGCCTAACAGGTGTAAATAAGGAATACGGCACATATTCAACTCACTCGCGGCTTCGTATGTATGACTGGTAGGTAGATTTGTTTTCTAATTAACGAGGAGGGAGCTGATACGAATTGCATCATTCTTTATTAGCCTCCAACCTCTCCGTGTTGTTTACTTTGTAGAGGGCGGCCAAGCATTCGTGTATCTTATTTAGTAAATCAATTTTACGTCAGCATTCTGTTTGGCGGTTGACACTTGCCCCGGAATTTAAATGGTAAATGTAAAGAAGACTAAGAGCCTAAAGTTATCCGACATTCGTCTCATAGCTAAGGGAAAAGCCCGAGGAAAAAAAAAACCTAGGTAATAGAATAGGAATGGAACCCTGGCCCGCTGCGTTGAGAGGGACGAACGCATCCCCTACATCACAGCGGTGGACAAACTCTTAATTCCGTAGTAAAACATGTTCCATTGAAAAACTTCCATATTGGTCGTAGACCTATAGCTCCGTAAATATATAGAGTTATGACCAAAATAGTAACCCAGTTTCAGCACCCATTACAATGTGGGAATTCAGCAAAATATGTTTTGCTTGCTATCATTAGTTTATACAATGTAGGTAGAAACATTAGGCCTACGTGGGACACGCTGCACGAAGTCATAGCTGCTGTTTCCGATATGCCTTTTTCGTTTGAAAGTTTGAAAGTTTCATTATATGGGATTACGAAATTCTGTTTCCAGAAATGCTCCGGTAGGGCCGAAACAGTAAGATTATTGGCTACGAATTGGTCTGGTAGTTCTGTCCCTGGCTACGGCAAGGAATTTTTCTCCTGTTGCATAAAAATGAATTTCCACGAAAGATTAGTATTACACAAACTCCCTGGAGGTAAAAGATGCCAGACGCACAGTTTCTTCCTTCATACGCCGAAAAGTTAAGAAATGTCAGTAATCTCACCTCCCAACACTCAACAGCTCTTCAGTTGAAATACCTTTTGAAAAACTTCTAAATGCATAAATATTTAACCATACCCAATAGGTAGAATTTATAACATTTTGATAATCTTGTTTTTATAACAATGCAAAAGAACAAACTTTACAGATGTAAGATACTGTACAATGCAAGAACAAACGACTGAGCATTTGAGAATGACATGTGAGAATGGTAATAAAAATATATTAACCGAATGAATATTATGATTTGTTGAAAGAACTTCTTCAAGAGAACAATATGGTAAAAACGTGGTAAAAGAATAAAACACTCACAATCTTTCAAATGTCTTGAGGAGATTTAAAGATCCTTGTTCATAGTTTGTAAAAAACAATATATGTCCGTGGTATGTTAGTACTTAGATACTTGAATGAAGGATTAATTCCAACGATTTTTAAAGCATTGCTTCAAATTGCTCCTTGCACAACAGTTTTTGTATTCTTGTCTTTCAATGACATATATATTCCTTGTTAGTGTTCGAAGAAATTCATAGAACGTTTTATATATTAAAAAAAATTATATCTTACTTTGTATGAATCAAATTAAAAATATATTTCAAGTTATTTAGAATAAACTGTAACAGTAAACTTAATAAAAAATATAATAATAAAAAATATATAAAATAATAATAAAAGTGGGACATCAGAACATAGAAATTGTCAAAGAATTCAAATATCTTGGAGAATGGAATGCCCTCGAGAAAAAGGAAATAGAATCTAGAAGAAATAAAATTGAACTGGCCTTCCAACTAACCAAAAACACATATAACAAAAAGTCCCTCTCATGGAATGCAAAAATAAGACACTATAACACGGTAATCAAACCAGAAGCCCTATACGCAGCCGAAACACTGTCCATCACTAATCATGGTCCAATTGAACGACTTGAGATCAAAGAAAGAGAGATATTAAGGGCCTAAGTTCCATAACAACAAACTAATCCATATCAGAAACAAAACACTCTACCAAAAGACTGAAAAACTCTCGGACTCAATGAGGAAAAGAAGAATTGATTTTTATGAACACGTCCTCAGAATGGACCCAAATAGACTGACAAACAAAATCTTTGAATATTTTCGCAACAAAAAGACCAAACCAAAATGGTTTAAGGAAACGGAGAAAGACTTAAAAGAACTTAAAATCACAGAAAAAATGCTCATAGATAAAACTGAAAAAAAAACCAAAGTCAAGAAAGAGAGGTTCCAAGTCAAAATCAAAACCAAACGAATGATTCAGATCAGTGAAGACGAGAGAAAAGCAAGATCAGAAAGAATGAAGCAATACTGGGCTAAAATTAAAACACAAAACATTAAGAAGTGATTGCTTCAACGTACCCCAAAGTTGGGTGAAACGGAGAAGAATAATAATAATAAAAAATATACATTAAAACTTATTATGCAAGGGCCAGATATTTGTTTACAAAAATAAAATATCTTAGGATCAAATTCAATGTAGGTCTTGCAAATTTTGTATGGACAGTGGCTCAATACAATGGCAATAATGTGCAAAGTTTCATCCTCACATACAAGAAATTACTGATATTAGTGTTTTCACCAGACATTCCCCTTCAATGGGACGACCTGCGTGACACGATCCTCGGCATTGGCTTTCTTTGTCAAGTTCGCGGGTTCGATTCCAACACAGGTCGGTGACTTTAAGGTGTGCATGAATGTGATAATCCGATGTCTGTAAATTTACAGGCATGTGAAAGAACTCCTGTGAGACAAACTTCCGGCACACTGGCTGACACCATGCACTTGTTTGAGTTTTATTAGCAGGGCCCGGATTCTGATGACCTAAAATTGTTTGAAAAATGACCTATAAAATGACCCTGAATTTTAAAGAAAATGACTTACTAATTATAAAGATGACCTAAAACTGATATTTTATTAATAAAAAATTATTATTGTACACACAAAGTTTTAGACTAATTTTTACATAATTGTAAACATTGTAAATAACTGTAATGCTGTGAATGTTCTTTTCTCACGGAAATTTATACTGGCACTGAGGCACTGGCGATTCAAACTTCGGCATTTCCTTTTGCGGTCTGCCGGATTATATTATTGTTTATTGAGGGTAAACAGTAGTTTGCACTCTCAAATCCAAGCAGGTGCCAAATCAATCTAATAACAATAGTAACATAATACCAAAAAATTGGCGTTTCTTTGATTCTCATTTCCGACTGAGACATGACAACACTTTTCCTTCTTGTATTAAACAAACAACACTTCAAAGAGAGAACCGCTAGCGACAAAAAAAGTTAATAAACTCAATGTAAACGCATGAAAATGACAAAATAAGGAAGCAAATGGCATGAAAATGACAAAATAATGACGTAAAATTGAAATAAATTCCTTAAAAATATAAAATTGCATAAAATGACAAAAAATGACCTACTAAAAATGTATTTCTATAATCTAGAGGCCATGATTAGGATTTATCTTCAAGTTGGCAATGTCTATGCAGCATCAATAAAAATATGACATGTTATTAGAATCCGGGCCCTGTTAATTAGTTCTGGTTAGATAGAATTAGTTCATATTCAAATCGAACCATTTGAATTAATTCTAATCTGGAAAAGAAAAAGCTACCACAAAAAATCATGGAGCTGACCTTTAAAAAATGATTCATTTCAGTGAATTAATACTGTTGAACAGAGCATGAACTGATTCAAGGAATGCGAGGTCAGTTTCATCATTAACACAGAAGTAACGTACTTTATACTGTTAAGCGTACAGCCTACGCAATACAAACAATAAACGGATGCTAGCCTACGTGAATTAAGACAGATGCTGAGCGAGACGCGAGATTTCTCTTTGGTCAAGGATTACGGAGACCATCATTCATGTCCATGGGTGACTGCATGCTGACCACATGCCCCCCCCCTACCCAATCCTGCCATCTGCCTGTGGTAGATGACGCGGCGGTTGGATGGTAGGCCTAGTCCCTTCAGGGATGCAGAACCACGGAGTTACTTAGTGATTGATAGGGGACAGGAGCACTACGCCAATAAATCCGCTTAAAATATCCCCTTATGGATCACCAGAGTTTAAATATGTAAGAAAGTTTGTTACACACGTTTTGCGCCATTTATTTTAAAATTGAGATGCTTACATGATTTTCAAATATTACGAGGGATGGGGCGTAATTTCATTACTAACACGTATCCATCTTTTTACAAACTCCTTTCGCTTTAATTTGTTTGGCTAATACCAAGAATAAGTGTTTGGGATCTGCATTTGCTTTTTTTAAATTAGTTCCACCTCACTTCCAAACCTCCAAACTAAACCATGCTATCCATGAATTGTATTTTTGTTCTGAACATGTAATTGGGTTTTCTACTTGTAGTGTTCATTATTAATACTTAATAAATAAATACCCGTTGTAGCGTTTCTTTCACTGATGGATATACCTGTATAAGGTTCTTCACCTCAAACAGTTTTAACTTCCCCATAGTATTGTAGGGAGGATTTGCCATTCATGGAGCTAAATAAAATCTTTTTCTATGTCACTACACCCATCTCTTACTGTATTTATTATATTCTTTCCATTTTCGTGATCTTCTTTCCACAGATAACCCAACCCGATTTTCTCTAGTTCGAGCTTTAAGAAAGAAACCCAATTTACTTTATTTAAATTAGTTTTCATAAATCTGTAACAGATCTTAAGCTGTTCCTCTTCCACTTTTAAAAATTACGAGGCAGCGTTATGAAATTCTTTTCATATACAGAGATATTATTTTTGCGATGTGCCGAGAACGCATGGTCCGGCGGCCTGAAAGAAGTCGTCGGCCGGAAAATGCGCTCCAGCGAGCGGCACATCGCAAAAATGTCTCTGTATATTAGACTAATTGCGAAGAAAAGCTTTCTCGTTCTTCCTGTTCAACGCCACTAGCAAACATTCAAAGATCTGGCTCTCTTTCTAGTAACTTTTTACGTTTTCTGAAGCTCGCCAGCTAAAGGGAAATTACAAGAATGATCTAGCGAAAGTGGCTAGTCATAGAGATGGAGAAGGACGAATTGATGACATAACGAACAGCATTCTGACGAGGTTTCACACAAGGCGATCCAATATTTCTAGCGGTATAGTACATAAATCTTACAATGCAACACTGTTATTAATGCCCCTCCCAATAATACAATACATGAAGCCGGTTACCTTACACGCTGAGTGCGAAGCAATGGGTGGCATGTGACAACTAGAAACGACCCTGAGGGCAATAGCTGTTAATAAAGGGCACAGCAATTCCAGCGCATTTTTTTTGCATTCTGTCTGTAATTACTTTCTGCATAGAAAGCGTCGACTCGATGTATTTAATGATGGTTGTATCTAGGGATGACGATGCAATTTATTTATTTATTTATTTACTATATTGTATATTAAACTTTTTCACTACTCTGGCCGTCACTGTAACGGAGAAGATAATTTTAAATCACCGGGGAAAATTTGAATTAAAAACCCGTGTTTTACGAGTGCTACTTGTAACAAAAGGATAAAGGTGTGCAATTTTTTTTTTTTACATAAAGCATTTACTAGTTCATAATAGGCCTACTTTTAAAGACTTTTATGAAGCGCAGGAAGCAAAAATCAGAATACAAAACAGTGGAAATAAATGTTTTCCAATAGAGGTGAGACAAGGATGTATATTATCTCCGGGCTTTTTTAATCTACCTAAGATCACTTAATGAGAAATTCTGGGCTTTATGAAACTAGTGCTGGCATCAGAATTGGTGGAAGAATACTAAACAGGTATGCAGACAACTCAGCACACTTTGGTGAAAATGAGAACTTATAAATAAAATTAAGAATGAAGGTGATATAGCTGTCCTAAAGTTATACATTAGGAAGACCACAATGTCATTTGATAAAATCTCTCTCAATGTAAACAAATAACAGCTATAGACAAAACTAATTATCTTGGGACAACTATGACTAGATGGTCGTTGCAAAGAAGAAATGCAAAGAACAATAATTTTAGATAAAATAACAATGGAAAAGCTACAGAAGATCATTAATGATCTAGAGACCTTCAGGACAAAAAATTAAACTCATCATGGTATTTCCAGGGGTGTTCTATAAGCCTACCTGTGGACTTGGAGAAAGCTTCTAAAATTAGCATGGAAGAAGAAAAAGGGGCAGACATTTTTATAATAAACTAAATGAACCAGTGCAGTGGTGCAAAGCGTTCACATACTTTAGAAAGACAACTGTAGAGACACTGGCACCGTTATCACGACACAAGACACATACCGGGAAGAGAATTAAAATGCACATTTTGTATGTACACCAGACTAACAATCAAATAAAAATTAAATCCTTTGGACAAGCCATAAGAAAAAAACACTTGATTGGAGAAAAACAATGAAGCTTGTTGTAGTGGAAGAAAAGACAGGAACGGAAGAAAAAGTATTCGATGTCACGCGGATTAGCAATTGCAGTTTCAGTCGCTACCAGTTTCGGTTGAGAAATGCAATGAAGATCGCAAGGAATGGGAAAAAATAGTGGTAAGAATTGCCATGAGCAGGAAAGAGGATCACCACCACCATGGGTCGCATGAGATTTCATGGACTATTACTATATAGGCTTATATTTTATAATTTGCTGTCGACCAGTTTAGCAAATTTTCCTCACGATTGCGGCTATAGCACTGCAGCAGTTGAAAGGATTAATACAATCTTTTAGTTAAAGATTCACTACTGACCCAGTAATAAAATATTGGTAGGCATAAATTTGCATAAATTAAAATAGTTATAAAACTTCCGACTAATTATTTAGAAATCTGTGAAATATTCACAAGACTTTCACTAACCAGACAAATCTTGCTATATTCTTGCATCTCAGTTTTAGATGATTGTATTGCGATTATACGCATTCAGTTGTATCATCCTAACGTAGAGCCATTTTATTATCGAAAGAAGATAAGATTTTTGAGGGAATGACAAGCTTATCCTTCAGTCAAATTCTATAAGGAAATGTTTTAATTAAAAGTGTTAACTTAGTCGTTAGTTGTTGATAAACGTTTTAAGTAACATCTAAACAAAATCATGAAAGTACGCCTAACTGTCAAGAAATTCTCGAAACACGAAATATTTCAAGAAAATTGGTTTAAAAATGAAGGAAATGCGTATATAGCTTAATGTCACATCCCAGGAATAAACACGTCCTAATATAAAATCAGACCGCCGGCGTGGTCTTGTGGTTAGCGTCGCTGACAGCAAATCCGTCGGCCTGGGTTCGGCACCTTCTCATGATTTTTCTGAGGTAGGAAAATCTGGAATGAGGTGTACTCAGACTCGTGATTCAAATTAAGGACCTATTTCCTAGAGAAATAGTGGCTCCGGTCATGGAAACCACCATTAACGGCCGTGGGTAGTGGCATGCTGACCACAGCCCCCCAATCCTGCCATCCTACTGTAGATGACGCAGCGGTCAGGTGGTAGACCTTGTCCTTTCAGGGATGTAGCGCCACGGAGTTTAATTTTAATATAAAACTCTATTTCGATCGGTGTTGCTCGGAGACAAACACACACGTAGACACTTTTCTGAAACAAAGGACATGATGGCGACTTCAAAGTATGCAGTATGCTATTTTGTAGTGTTCACATTCTGATGTAGAATAAGGGGCCATATTCCGGGGGTACGTATTCAATTGACTCAGCCTTATGCAAAGATGTACCGGTATTTGTTTACCTGTCTGTGTTAACAATGATTGGCTCATTAGGCTACTACTCTTCAGGGAATTTTTAACAGGGTACTAAATAAGTAGGTTTTCTCACTGCTAATTCTAAATATAAAGAATATAAATGACTTGTGCGTCGTTAGTGATCCTTCAATGAGTCCAATGTAAATTACTCCACTGCAAAATTCAACAACGTAATTTGAAAATCGTCAATGATCTACAAAAAAAAAAAATGTTCCTTCCTTCTTTGTAAATAGTTTAATTTTTCCTCTTAAATAGCAAAATCGTAATTTCTCTTTTTCTTTGTAACATATTTATTGGAACTGGGATCGAACAAGGGCTTTTTGTTAACTACCCGTTGTATTTGTAGATCTTATTGTTTTAAATAGTTATTTATTAATAGGTAGAAAAATAGGTAGGCCTCCTGTGGGAAGATGAAGTATCGTGTTCGACCCTGAAATTCTAAGTTTAATTTTTTTTAAACAAAAATTCACATTTTGAGGTCCTTACATCAAAATTTTCAGAAGCATTATCTGTATCTATCTGTGTGTGTGTAAAAATAAAATTTGGTATTTAGGTTAGGTATCTTCTGGGGATGTGACAAGATGACTGGCGACGACTTTCTCTCACTTTTTAATGCCACTTTACGTGATGAAAATGTTATTTTTCATAATTTTCTTGAAAACGGCTCGAACTATTTTGTTTAAATTTTGTGCATGAGGTGCTTATACTAAAAGCTAAAGCTTTTATTAGAATTTTTTCAGTTCTCTGAAGAGTAGCTATAAGTGCCCACTGTTTGTAGAAACTTAGTCTTGGCTGGTGAACAAGCTTTGCTTCAGGTTGAAATAACTGAATACGTGCTATTTGCAAAATGGGCTCTTATTCTATATCAGAATGTGAAGTGAGAAAGGTGTATTGACCATTCTTTTGGTAAAGAAAGTTACATGAGTGCATTGATAAGATTTTATTTGAGTCGTGCAGCCTTCGGAAATGCGATGTGGTTAACGTCATTATCTTAATTTTTACGATCAATTTACAGAAAGACAATGTCATGCATAAGAGGCAAAACTCTTAT
This sequence comes from Ectobius pallidus, assembly GCA_964059195.1. Classification (NCBI taxonomy): domain Eukaryota; kingdom Metazoa; phylum Arthropoda; class Insecta; order Blattodea; family Ectobiidae; genus Ectobius; species Ectobius pallidus. The sequence goes on from CAXKWD010000001.1 coordinate 170,943,917, forward strand.
TTGGGTAGAGGAAGTAGCGAGTTTCGCATCACTTTTATTATTATTATTAGTATTATTATATTATTATTATTATTGTAAAGCTATCATGGTTTTATAAGAAGTTAACACCTGCAGCTCCCTTATAAAGGTACCCGTCGAATATTTAATTAGGATGACTAAAAAGTCATTCTTGGTGAACCAGTTGGAAATGATGACAACGTAGTGGGGAAGTAGAATAAGCCCGCCTTGATGACATTGAGGATTTGCATTTAAATTGAAGCGACTGGTTTGAGTGCCGAAACAGGAACTGGCCATCACATAGCTGGGTGAATCAAACACCTATTCACCTTGGTCAAAAATATAACAATGAGGTCCATTAGCTAGATAGACAGCCTCTCACAACTCTGTCCCTGCTTCCGCAACCGAGGGTTGAACAATTCGCTTTGTCGTAATGATTACGTACAGCCTGTTATTTAGACTCGTGGCATTATAATCTGACCGCACTCTATTGTTTTTCTTAGAAAAATGAATTTCTTGTATGACAGCATATGCCAGCTACCTTTCAATTACCAGCTTAAGGTTATGCCGTGAAGCCAGCGGCAAGGCTATCAGAATTAGTAGCCTATACTTATTATTTAAAGATAGGATTTCCAAGCATTATCGTATCTTAAAATTTGCATGCATTCATACACTATGAAATGACCAAATATGCACAACGAAATTACATTTTATTTTCTAGTGGCACGGTGTATTATTTATTTATTCATATTTATTTATATTTCCCTCTGGTGTAGTTAAGACCTTAAGGCCTTTTCTTCCACTTACCAGAGGTGGATACATTCATACGTTACCAAATAATCTTATTAAGAATAAAAAAGAGAGACATGATTATATTATATAAGTGTAAATTATGTAGTGAAAACTATAATTAAAACTAAGGTATATTAAACTATGTCGGCCGCGGTGGTCTAGAGGTAGCGTGCCCGCCTCTAGATCCGCAGGGCGCGGTCGATGGATTTTTCAGGACGTAAAAATCCTGGGCACGGAGTCCTCCGGGAGGGACTTTAAGCTGAGGGTCCCGTGTCGTAGATTTACGGCACGTAAAAGAACTCCAAGCCTAAATTAGAGCCTCTGGACAAAATTTCTCGGCCCTTTCACGTCCAAGAGGGGGGTTGCGAGGCGATGGGCTTACCACCTGTCCCTCTACCCTCTCTCGGAAAATAAGCATATCAAAATTAGTATAGGTAATGAAACCTCCATTGGAGGCTCCTTCGCCCCACCTGGGGATCATAGGGTACCAGATACAGATATATTAAACTATAATGATGAAAATTCACCACTGTAAGTAGAACAAACTAGAGAAAAAATAATAATAGGTAGAAAAAGAAAAAAGTAAAATAAAAATAAACGAAAACAATACAAAAACAACAATTTTTAACGTGAAAGTAGTTTATAATATAAATCTTAACGCTTGATGGTCAAGTGGACAACTAACTTCATCTTGAACGTTCTGAGTGTTCGGCGGCCTTTTATATCCTGCGAGATTTAACTTTGCACCTGGCCTGCTGTTTGGGTTGGGAGGGATAACCTAATGAACTGTTTCAAGACTGGTTAAAAAGTTTTACTCATTATGATGAATGATTGAGTGTAACACATGATTGAACCTCCGCCGGAGGGAAGTGAAGAACAAGTGACAGGCTTTGACCCACCTTGCATATTATTGTGAATCAAGAATAATTTTAAAGTATTTCATTATTTTTAATCAGTGACTTTCTGTCAGATCCAAAATTCAGCTTAGACCGGTTAATAGAGCCAGCTGAATTTCTTCTGGTAACTGCGAAGGCGTTCGTAGTGATAGAAGGTTTTTATTTGTTCTGAAGTATGCAGGATATCCAATCAACATCCGACAAAAGCGATTTGAACTTCCCGTAATTCATTTGATTTTACAGATGTGTTGCCACTATTAAACTTCCAACCCTCGTGATCTCATAATTGATAGAATATGTTATTTATTTCATTTTAAACACAAACTAGAAAGTAATTGTTATTTGTTTTAATCGTAGAATAACTAACTAACTAACTAACTAACTAACTAACTAACTAACTAACTAACTAACTAACTAACTAACTAACTAACTCCGTGGCGCTAACATCCCAGAAGGGACAAGGCCTACCACCCGACCGCTGCGTCTTCTACCATAGGCCAAATCCCATTCGTAATATCTCGTGGGATTAGTTATGATAAAACTCTAACCCAATTGACTATACTTAAAAGCCCTTTTGTCGTGAGACACTGGAGATCTAGAATGTATAGGCTAACTATTCTTCAATGAAGCTGATGGTCAAACGTGAAGCATCGGTAACCCAAATTTCTCGCCATTTTATATAATGGGCCTAGAGTTACGGAGATAAGATGCATGACAGCTTTTCTCCATTAAGTTCAGCCTTGGCAATGCACGAGTTCTCTTGACATTTAACAGTGCAATACACATTAATGGTATGAATCTGTCAAAGATTTCCTTCATTCTGTCCATCTCGATAAAATGTTTGGAATACTCGAATTTATCAGTATACAAATGTTTGTAGAATAAATTCAGGTAAATTTATAAAACAAAAGTGTCAGATGGAGTTAATAGGCAACATTTAAGAAACTATTGAGTTTTAGACCACGGTTTCGTGAGATTTTGAACTCATTTCAGTAAGATGGACACCGAGAATCCTACATGCTACCAAGGAAATCTTAAGAAATATACAATATACCTACTATATACAGTAAATTATAGAAAATCGCATGAAAACTGAGCATTAATGTTATACGAGGGCAGGCGGACAGCCAAAAACAGATATTGCAATTTAATGACTAATAATTAATTTTATTTATAATTAATTAGGATTAGAAAAATGAATACTAGGCCAACTAGTATAAGTTACTGAATGGACGTTAACAAATATCTAGAATTCACTATTAACTTATTATTATTATTATTATTATTATTATTATTATTATTACCGTTATTAAAATAATACTAATAATAATAACAATATATTAATAATTGATTATCTAATTAAATTATTATATTATTTTCAAACGTCTTAGGAATAAGTTTAATTATTTAATTTCTGTACTCCTAATAGTTTCTGGGAAAAGGTAAATAAAAATAAACTAATTTAACACAGGTGAAGACAGGGAGTCCGGGTATAATCAGCGTTCGCCACTGATTGCAGGTGTAGATTAACAAGATTGTTTATCAAAAGACGAGAACACGTTAAAGTGAAGTGCTAAACAGCAATACTGTACTACAAATTAATCTGCATAAATCACGTGCAGTTTTTCAGGAGAAATACCGTGCTTGTTAAGATCAAGTCTGCGTGAGACTGGTGCAAATTAAAGGGTGTCAACATTAATATTACATTAGAACTGAACTTATATAAGTTTTACAAAGCAACGCCTCCTTTGTTTACGTAATATAAGCAGATAATTTAAAATACAAAAGAAAAGCGCGAATCCAACTTTAAATATTCTGCAATAAATAATAAGCAAGTTACCACAAAAAAATAATAATAATAATGGTAATAATAATAATGTTCTAATGTGAATTGCGTAGGCTAAATAGTAGCAGGTTTGTCTAGTTCCCATCACAAAGATTGTGTATTGCATTTCAAAATAATTGCTATGAATCATAGGCCTAACAAAATATACCTCTCGCCCCTTTTTTCTTAGTTTAGCCTCTCCCTTTGTAGGAATGGGTTGCGGCCCACGCCGCCTGGGCATTACAGGACCGCGACCTGTCGGGAGAGGGACTACTTTTGGATCACATGCATACTTTTTTGACTAGACTAGGACCTGAAGTTCCTTCCCAGGTAGGTGATCAGCCCAAAGCCTACTGTACAGTACGAGGGGATCCATGTCGACTAGAATGAAAAGGTAGTTCGTTTAATTATCACCAGAAATACTTGTTTTGGTCAACACGAGCAAATAAATGTTAAGAAAGATGAGATGTGTGCCGGTACCCCATTCTGTTAGCAGCTTAGCTCAAAACGAAAAGCCACAAGAAAATGAAACATAGCCTACTTATGTTCCGAGCTTTTGTTTACTTTCTCTTAAACCTATTTTTACTTTACTCTGTTAGTGCAAAGCACGCTTTTACATGGATTTTTTTTCGAAGTTCCTTTATTAAAAGTCAGAATATTTGCTAAGAACATAATTCCTTACAATTTTACTTATTTTTAATTTTCAAGACTTTGAACATAAATTCTAGTTACAGAATGTGAGCACAGTTTGTTGCTTAGGAAGAGAGAGAGAGAAGAGCAGCTGTAGATGAATTATGAACTTTGTGTTGTTTTAGGCATGGCACAGGCTGGCCCGAAAATAAAATAAAACAGTCTGGATAATAATCCTTAACTTAATTATACGTCATATAATTTGCAGGATTTAATCTCTTTCTGAACGGAAGTACTTGTGTCGTTTTGCAAACGTTTTTTTTTTATCTATCAATTTTAAGAAAGTCAGATACATAGGAATTCATATTCCATTCGAGTTCAAGATCAGTACTGCATCCTTTTAGATCAGGGATGGGTTAAAAGGACATAATTATTACGGTACTTGTTAACCTACAACATGACACTGGACAAAACCAGACTAAACCACGTGCCAATATGCTTTGATTTGAATACTCGTTTGTCATTGACGAAGGCAAAAATTAGCTTAATTTATTTGTTAAGACATTCCACAAACCGCTCTGGTAGGTATGAATTACTATTACGCACCATTATACTCCTGCATGTGGGGGGAAAAAAATGTTATTTTTCCTGCAAATAATTGAGATAAGAAGCAAGAGTGTAAGTAAAGTAAGACTGAAGATTTTCAGGGAGAATAGTTTATATCACATGCAAATTAATGGTGAAAAACATTTTGCACAAACTTTTTCACAACAGGGAGAAAATTGACTGTTCGCCAGGTAGCATCTAAGGGCTTCGAAGATAATCTGATAGTGAGTAAATAATTAAATAGTGATGGTAGTACGAAACGAATGGACCAATATGGCTTCGTATAGAGCACAGTGATAACTTGTGGAAAAATTGACTTCCATGTACAGGTAGAAAAAAAAGATGAAGAATAAGAAGAAGCGGACCGACTCTTGTAGCTGATTTCAGAGCCTTGTGATACGTAAATAAATGTAAGAGATGTAACGGAAACGTTTGTTTTCACAAGCAATGTAAATTACGTGAAATTATTTCTCAATTCAAGCAATGTTCATTTCAATACATTCCCTGCTATCCTGTGAATGCCGCTAGGCATGCGCAGTGGCTCATATCGGCAACTTAGATATTTTAGTCGGTCCGCTTTTTTTTCCCTACCTGTACAAGTTAGAATAGGTGTTGAATTACTCTAGTATCTTCTTATTAAAATTAATTGTAACCATTCTTATCAATTAATTATAATCAATGTATACCAAATAGGCTATTGCATTGTTTTTTAGTTATTTTATTATTGCTATTGTTATTAACTTTTCAGATTTTAGATTACTTTTATCATCGGAAAACAGAATAACTCAACACCTTGGTAACTTACAACTTACAGCATGTAATTATTAAAACGGTGTGTTAAGATTGTGTATTTTTTTAAGCCCTGTAGTACTATATTTGTAATCTCTCTATATAACTACGTGAAATTGTTGTAACTTCTCTCTTTGCTATATTCTCATTATAACTGTTTTGACGTATCCCATAACATAAATATGTTCCGAAGGGCTAATACAAAATCTAATTTAATCTAACATCTACTGTCTACAAGAACAAGACGCTCTGAAGAAGCATAACTTTATCGAAGGGCCTAGGCGTTGTAAAATAAAATGTTGAGGCAATGGTGTCACAACTTTATCTTATTTTATTGGCCTGAGCTTATTTTCAAAACTTTTATTTGTTGCTCCTTTCTCTTATACTATATATTAGGTCTTATATAATAGTATACACTTGTGTAAGAAACTAATCCGCAAAGTAATAATTTAGTTGCCGTAACCGAAAGTGATAGAGCAGAAAATTCGATAGGTTATGATTATGAAACAATAGGGAGGAAACAGTTGTAACAAGGAAAAATCACGAATAGCGTTTCCCTGACAGTGTCATAAAACCATGATATATGGCGTATGTCTCAATTTTAGAAGCGTCCACGTGTATTGGCGAACAGAACGCGATGTTAACCAAACAAAAATGTGATACCTCACGTACAAACAAGTTTGTCCACTGAAGAAATGCAAAAATGTTCTGAGAAATGATACTGAGTTGAGAAGTGCATAGTCAGCTGCTCGTTTTGATTCATAGTTACATACGCTGTAATAGTCTATCCCTCCATTTGTTAAGGTTTGATTAACCATTTGGTATAAAGAAATGGGAAAACATTAGGGCCTACATAAATCGTAAATTTCTACTTTAATGAAGTATCAGTAGAGAAAAATTACTTAAGTACCGGTATGCAATTAATAAGTACAGATTTTTTACAAAAGCTGATAAAAACACTGTTAAAAACAATAATAGGAATTAGGGAAAATTTTCATCTGCCTAGTTCCATGCAGTTAAGGTTTTGTGGCAGCTTGGCAAAAATAACAAAAAATAGTTCTGTAACGATAGCATCAAATAGTACAATAGTCCTCCCAACGAATTAAAAATATTTTAGTACAGTATTTTCATTCAAAAGGACCGTCATATTAGCATTCGTATCCATACTTTCTTTATGATCTGATTTCTCTTTAGTAGGCTAACAGAATACAACTTAATGTTGCCATAAACTTCTATTTTAACTTTTATAGATTTTCCTCAGGCATTACAAAGATGTAGATCATGTAGATGGAGATCATTTCGAGTGAGAACAGTATCCTAACAGTAGTTTTGTAATACTGAAGGTCAACCTGTGTCTTCGAGAGCCTATCAAAATGCTTTGGGTCACCCAAAATCGGATAATATAATATAGATGTACTAAACAAAGAGGGCAATGGCTATACTTTACTGCAGTCGTGTTTGCGAGCAGGGTTTCACGGCTCACATTTTTTTTTTAAATTTAGCCTGCCATAGGCCAATTTTCCTCAATTTTTTCTTTTGTTTACCTTGTTTTACCATTTCTTTAGCTTGCTTTCCGTATCACATTCAGACACTCACGACTCCCTGTATACTTATTTATTACAAGCGAACTTGTCAACATAAAGACAGCCGATCTACTTAATCTACCTATAAACATATTTGCACTATCACAAAACTAGATGAGAATCTATTAGGCTACTTACGATAACGAACTAGGCCGGCTTGTCAAGGCTTAAAACCACGAGAGAAGGTAGTCTAGTGAATCCAATCACATCGAGTAAAATACGAAGACACAACAATCACAAACCGTTAATTTTACCACTGTCACTACTGAATATGTCACATAAAACATAAATAGAACACAGCTTCAAACACTAGAACACATATTGCCCGCCAATTCATGGGTTAATCGAAACAAGATTATGTAAATCGATCGATAAAGGCTCGATACATTAGGTTTGTTCGCAAAGCAAATCCGTGACCGCTTGAGAATTTGTTGTACTGCGCATGTCCAGTCTGTAACTTACCCGTGATTTGCACTTTGCGAACGGTCACAAGAATTTGGAATCGATAGTTTCTGCGTTTAATCGATATGATATGCAAATAAAATATGTATTTCCCTTTGACATGTTATAAATGCAATATACATCGACAATATAATCTATATTTTGGGAAACTTTTAATTATCTTCCATTATTCATACATATAAGTAGCCTATGTTTATAAATCTGGCGCAATGTTATAGGAGGGAGGAGTCAGGCGCGTGAAAATAGGTTACTGCGCATGTCTCTGATAACAATTCATGCTAGAGCCTGCAAACTTTTCTTATAGTACAGAAACTGTCCGTGAGAGCTTTGCGAACAGAAGATTGAAATCAGAATCACGGATTCTCGCTTTGCGAACGCGTGTGGAGAAAGAGCGCATGCGCGAACGATGTGTTCCTGGTTTCTGACTGCTTTGCGAACAAACCTAATAGCTGTTGCTTTTAATAGTAAATGAATCGAACACCATGACGAATGGCGCTGACCTATCGAGATTTCTTCCAATTTCAATATTTTGTCTCACACTTGTTAAGTTATAGATTTCATTGTAACCTTGTACGACTTTGTTGTAACCAAAGTTGTAGTCACAGACGAATAGTCCAATACTACAATCTTCTGTTTTAGAAGAATATAAAAAAATCAGTCTAAGCAAAAGAACCCGTTCTTCTCACGGGTGATATGGGTTCAGTTTTTTTCTTCTCATTTTAGGGAAAAATTTCATTCTCTCAAAACATACAGAATTTCTGTTAACTAGTCCACACAACAAACACTTCCCTGGCGGTTGAATTATATCCGTAGTCTAAAAAATAGTGTAACCCTTATTCTTTAAATAACTATTACAGTTGAAAAGTTACAAATTTTGTCCTTGTTCAGGAAGGGGAGGAGATAAATCGGGAAAATAATATTAACAAAAATTTTCTCCACAATTTCCCTTTCTACTCACCTGATTAACTGCAGTAGCAAAAAATTCATGCCATTTATACTTTCCTAGCGTACTACAAGCTGCTGGATTATTATATTCAAGTAACCCTTAAATATAAATATTCGAAATTTTTCTTCTAGATTTTTTACTGTTTCATTAACTGTTAACTAGTCAAATAATAATAATAATAATAATAATAATAATAATAATAATAATAATAATAATAATAATAATTACAGGGGAAGAGAAGAACTGACAATGGTTTTATCTTTACCAGGCTAAATAAAATAAAATAATAATCACAATAAAAATAGTAGCATGAAAATATAAACAATAAAATCAGGTAAACTGATATAACAAAGTGCCAGTATGTTTTTGTTGAATCAATTATAGTTGCAATTATGATATGCATAAAATAAGTTTTTCTAATCAGGTTAAAAACGACAAGCGTCAGCAGAACTACAGATTTGTGATACCTTGACAATTGCGCACTCACATAAAAATAAAAAAAATCCATGTCAAATCGGCCGGCTCCGCGATTTGATCTGGGGACCTCCAGAATACGAGTCCAAGGCGTTACCATTTGGCCAACTCAGTCAGTTTGACGATGTCGTTTGATAAGCATAAGTGAAGGAATAGTGTTAACTGTCAAATTATACCGGTAGACAAAAAATTAAAAAAATGTTACATTTAATTAGTCGTTACTCTGCTACCGGTCAACCGATTAGGTCCAACATTAAAAAGCTTCTTGCCATGGACGCTATAAATGCGTATACCAAGTTTCATGAAAATCTGATAAAGCATATTTGAGTTATGGGGCCTTTTGTTATATAATACCATAAAAATGCACTAAATTGGGCATTATTCCGGTACCGGCCAACCGATTTGGTCCAATATCAACAGACGTCTTCCCATAGACATTATAAATGTGTATACCAAGTTTCATGAAAATCTGATAAAGCGTATTTGAGTTATAACGCTTTTAAATAAAAGCTTTAAATTGGGTTTGACGCCGGTACCGGTGAACCGATTTGGTTCAATAACAATAGAGTTCTTCCCATGGACATTATAAATGCATATACCAAGTTTCATGAAAATCCTATAAAGCGTATTTGAGTTATGGCGTGTACAGACACACGGACGGACAGACATTTTTCGTCCCCCACACACAATCTCATAAAGTACCATACTGGCACTTAATAATATTAATATATTAATCCTTTTAATACTTGATGGATAACCAGCTAGTCAATAATAACACAAGAACTGATAATTGTGACAGTAAAATCACATTGCTCTTAATGCAGCAGTTGGATACCTATGCCAAGCACACAGAAAAGTAAAATCTACACTATTCATAAATTAATTAATGGGGCAAAACATGTTTCACAAACTTTCTCACATAATTACATGTGTAAGATATTCTATATTGGATACTGACAGTGGTGTAGTTGAGGATATACGTAGACATCGGGAAAAAATAGTTTTATGCCGTGCACTAGGCTTCTCCTACCAACTCTCTAATGGGATCTGCTTGGGAAGGTGGGGTTTAGGGTTTCGTCGCAGAGGATGTTCATTGTGAGACATAATAAACCTCGCGCTATTCAGTATATTGCTCCTAAACTAACATAAACATTAGTAACCTAACAAAACGGTGGAGCTTGGCTGGTGCGCAGCATAAATCTATCTTTTACCCAGATATCTTCTGCTTTGGTTATGATTTATTTATTTATGTATTTGACGATTCAGCAATTGACTTGAGAGACCAATGCGAGAGTAAAGTATGTATGAAAAGTTCCGGTGATCCATCAAGAGAGGTTCTGTGGATTATTTTTTATTATGAAACAAAAGCAGGAACCATATCATGAATCAAAATAGTGCGGTCTTCAAACTAACTTTTATGATAGCCCTTGTGTAGAAATGTGAGCGATAAAATATATATCTGTTTTGAAATCTCAATACTCTATATCCATCCTGATAAGCCTTTTTTTTTTTTTTTTTTTTTTTTTTTTTTTTAATTATGGCCGTGAGTGCATTGCTGCTGCATTTTGAAAACAGTGAAATATTTTAAATTTTTTTGTGTATATTAAATAATTTTATTAATAATATCTTGTATTAACTGCTTCTATTCAGTCCAACAATCCAATACTATTTTGATTTTGAACAACTTATCTACATATAATCCAGAAAATGATTTGAGTCTTCAGGCGAACAATGACAGTACAAGAAAGTTCATAGGATCATAATAGATCCATGGTGATGCCACATATGTGCATCACTCACTGTGTTCAAGATTTGACTTGGTGATTCGTGCTATTGCTGCGTGGCAGTGATTCTGAAGCAGCGATGTACTTGAGAGAAAATCATAAAGGAAAGCGAAAGAAAATTATCTTCATCTGTTGTATTTTCCATTAATTTGTTTATTTCTCTGCATGCCCTACCTCGTGCATTATTGCTGTCATAATATTTTTAGCTCTGTCATAGAGAAATGTATTAGTTTCTAACAATGCATTTCTACTCATGACCTATAAAATGAAAGGAGATGTGCAGTATACACAGAAAAATAAAATCAGGTAAACTGATGTAACAAAGTGCCAGTATGTTTTTGTTTAATCAGTTATCATTGCAATTATGATATGCACAATATGTATTTTTTTAATTGATTTCCAAGTTAAGCTCCAGATTTATTCATTAAGCAAGGCTTACGGAAGAACAAAGGTCTAGTTTTCTAAAAAAAAAAATCAGATTAAAATCATCCAGCATCAGCTGTACTGTACAGATTTGTGATATCTTGACAATCGCACACTCACATAAAAATAGAAAAGTCAAATTTGTCGGCTCGGGATTTGAACCATTGAACTGCAGAATGTGAGTCCAAGACATTACCATCTTGTCCACCAGGGTCAGATTAACAGTCTAGTTGGATAAGCGTATGTAAAGCAACAATGTTATTTGTCATAGCCAACTGCATTTTAATCTCCAAATCCTTATAAGATCACAGTAAAACAATTGACTATGTTGTCATGATAACTGATTTGACTTTCATAAATTCTTTCGAATATGTATATTTACATAAAATAGGCACTAAATTGGGAATTACTCCGAAACCGTTCAACCGATTTTATCCAATATCAATAGACATGTTCCCATGGACATTATAAATGTGTACACCAAGTTTCATGGAAATCCGGTAAAGCATGTTTGAGTTACCGCGTCTTTAAAATACACTAAATTGGGTTTTACTCCGGTACCAGTCAACAGATTAGGTTTAAATTCAATAGGATACTTCTGTTGGACGTCATAAATGCGTATACGAAGTTTCATGAAAATCCGATACAGCGTATTTCAGTTATGGTGCCTTTCTAATATAATACTATTAAAATAGGCACTAAATTGGGCATTACTCCAGTACCGGTGAACCGATTTGGTTAAATAACAATAGGGTTCTTCCCATCGACATTATGAATGTTTATACCAAGTTTCATGAAAATCCGAAAAAGCGTACTTGAGTTATGGTGCGTACAGACGCACGGACAGACATTTTTCGTCCCCACACACAATCTCATAAAGTACCATACTGGCACTTAATAATTGAATGTTGAATTTTTTTCATCATTTCTTTCTGAAAGTCCTGAGTGCACACAAACATCAATTCCCATGTGGTAGTCAAAATTTATTCTCTCCAATGAATTTCCACTGTGACAGATCACTACGTTATGCAGCATTTTTCAGTTTCTCATGTATTTGGTAATACAACATGATGTGCTGGACTGCAGTAATGAAAACTAGTCTTTAAGGAGGTATTCCCTGTAGCTTTTAAGTACAGTGCTGCACCAGGACTCTCCCATCACTAGGATTGCATTTTAGGAGCAATTTTAATATGGAAAAAGCAAAGGATTTTGTGCTACAGTAAGAAAAATAGGGGACAAAAGGTGCTACTAAACTCATTATATTTAACAAACTTACATTCATGAACAGCAGGCTACTGACTCATTCCAGTTAAATTAAAAAGAGAAATTGAATACTGCATAAAAATAATTATTTCCATTGTTGCACGCATGCAACAAATTTACAAAGAGAAAATACCGGTAGAACACACAATCATTTTTCATTGTAGCAATGTTTACTGTAAGCAGACAGGCTCCCTAATTCACTGCAAATTGAATATTAAATTAAAGTTACTTAAGATCTGAGATATTGGAAGAAACCAAGATAATTACTTAATAAAAGAGCAATGAAAGTAAAAAGTTTTAGGCTATAAAGGTGAAATGCAGCCTTAACAGGTTATTGAAAAGCTGCATTAAGATACAAAAATGGGATAAAAAGGGGATCATGGGCATGGTGGAGAAAAAAGGGATAAAGCCTCCAAAATGAGGAAAAAGAAAATTGCCTTCATTGTCAACTAGAATCGTGGCACACCATGGTTTCTTTCACTGAAGCTCTAATTTAACCTACAAAAAAAGGTGCACACCTAAAAATCCTTGTGCGCATCACTTTTAAATCTAACTTAAACATTCATTCCATCTGTACCATGGAATAATCCTAGATAGATAAAAAAATTCCACAGCAGAGCTGGAAGTTAAACTCAGATGAGTCAGACCCCTTGGTTAGTAGTCACCAACCATCAATGAAGAGACAGTACCTTAGATTGTTAAAGGTAGGATTTTCTGTGCTCTTACAGAATTTCATTTTTCTTTTTTCTTGTGCCATTATACAAACTTTTCAGAATGTTTGTCATGGAGTTGTCTTTATTATTTGAATATATTTAACTTAAAATTTTTGTTCATTTATTTACTTCAACCACACGCCACCGTTCCTAATAAATTCTAGAAATGCGGTAGCAACTTATGTCAGCAATTAGTACAATAGCAGTAACATCCTTAGTAATACAAGGAACTAATTTCAGGAAGTACAGATATTACAGCAACAGTTTGTTCTAAAAAAATGATCACAAGCAAAAACAAGGTGTATTATTTTTGTATAAAAATTTGCAATAAGCAATTGACACTGCTATAATTTCAGTGATATGCCTACTTTTAATGCTGTTATATTACCATATTTACTCAAATCTTATGCAAATACGTTTGGAGGTAACTTTGACCACCTACATAGCAACAATAATTCTTGACCTCCTTACATTTATCGTTGACCTATTACTGGTATGCAAAAACGCGAGCTGAAGCTAACTTATTATTTTGCCACTCAAACTCAACACCAAACATATTGAAAGGCAGAAGGGTTCAATACCGAAATATCTATTATCCCACACCCCCTCCTCTATCCCACCTAAACCTTTATACTGATGTCTATTCTTTGGCAATCAGAAATCCACCATAGTAAAAATGATAAAATACAAATAAAATATCCTACCACTGATGCACATTACACTTGTCAACAAAAACTAGTTTTTATTTTTATTTTAAAGTTTCAAAATTGCGGTATGGATTAGACTAGAGTAAATACGGCATATTGTGAAAGTATCAAAGAATATTTTCTCATTATGGACAATAATATTCATTTATGTTTGAATAGGAAAATGAAAAGCGTTAATTACTGTAATTTAATGCATGGCAAACAAACAGATATTTCAAAACAATAGTGTCAAATGAAGACTGAACAATAAGGAAATATTTGCATGACAGCAGCCAATCAGAGTTTTAACACTAAACTACTGTGACAAGATTTGCAATCATGACCTTCAGAAACAATGAGTCACAGTATATTTTGATGTACAATAGCTGACAAACAAATGTTGCAAAATGTGTCTAATTACAAAATAACAACTTTGAACTGTGAGTGGCAAAATAACTTTGAAAATGAAAGGTTGCAGTCCACAAACTCAATATTATTGTCAACTACGAGGGAATAATTGAAACAAATAATAAATAAAAATCAATTACAAAAAATCATCTAGAGTTGCCACACTTCTCAAGTGAAAATACAGGATATTCAATGTAAACATACAGAATAAGATTTTAGAAAGAAAATTTATAAAATGACATACTGAATGTAACATCAGTATAGTTTGTAGTCCATCAGACCGAAGTCTGCTTCAGAAACTGTGAATCAAATAATGGGATGAGAGCCACAACCTGCGATGGATGCATGGAGCAAAATAGGAATGCTCACGTGGTTCAGGTGCTTTTATTCTGGCTTTTAAAGAAATCCCCACATTCAATGAAGGAGGTGTGTATGACAATTCTACTGCGAGGGGATTCATTTTTGCCTGCAGATAAGATGTTTGGCCCGTTTCAACATGCTTACTATTATATTTTCGTAATAAAACAAGATAAGTCCATTACTTCTGAAATGTTCATCTTTAATAAAAGATGTAAACAAAACGAATGATTTAGCACACCCAGTACATTTAACTCTATGTTAATGACTATTTTAATAACATAAAGAATTTATATGTTCGTTTGATAGTTTGGCCACAAACAGTTTTTCATCATTCCTGATGCCTCCACATTTTGAACCGATGCTTCTCATTTGTGCGATTTATTTTGTCTTTGTTAAGCTGTCTCTGGAAACCTTTGAATGGGGAAGCAATTATAAATAAATAAATAATAATATTAATTATATACGCATGCACACAACCACAATAAAAAAGTTATGACTGTTTACAGAATGTAAAATCAGTTTACTTTACACAGAAGAATATGTCTATCATACTGGTTTATTCAATCTTTTAACCTTTCTTACATCGTACAAAGACAAACATTACTTGAGGACGCTAAATGATTTCCTCATCCCAACTGTCTGGACATCTATCAAGTAGTAAAATCTATTTCTTGTTATAGGAATATATTATTTTTAATAACTTATTAACAATATTGTTTCATATAGCACAGCATTAAAACCATTTGTATCCCAAAATATGCTATAACAATTATAATGACTCATAATCATGTTTTGAATCAATCAAAATTTCAATTTTTCTTCGTGAATTACAAGCATGATGAAAAAGTCTTGATCAAGATCATAAGTTAAAAAGCAAACATCGCACATATTATATACTTTATATAGACCCATTTTTTATCTCTTTGCCACAACCAGCTGGCTGTGTGATCAGCAGTAGCCTTGGTGCTGCCCAGTGTAATTCATCTCACTGTTGGTGCATCTGTCATATAATTCAACTTTTAATCATACTTGCATTTGTCTCATTATTGGCTTTAATTTCTTCCGCTTATTAAGTAGTTCACCAGAAAATTGAATAAAGCCTGGATTTATTAGCAAAACAGAACAGTAAAACAAACACGCAAATAAACATGAAAAATGTAAGGAATAAGCAAAAACAAATAACCGGTATATGAAAATAAAATCGATTATTAGTTTTGTAATAATCTTGTCTTATTCACGTTGTAACAGTATGTACGGAAAGTCATCCACAGAATTTCATGTGTGAAGCTCCTGCGTTTGTCAGTGAAGGACAATTTGTAAAGTGAAAATTTTTTTCAGCGTTGCAGGAATGTGAAGAGCAACACGTATGATGATTTCTTTTTCAATACCTGTTTCTTCATTGGAAAGTTTTTTTAGAAATCTGACAGTGTGTTTAATAACTTGAATTGTTCAGTAATCCTACTGACTGACAAAGAAAGAAAACTGGTGATATAGAAATCTAGGAGTGAAATAAGCTCTTTTAATGTGATTGTTTTAAGTAAAATATGCCGTAAGACTGGGCAATTTTGCACCATATTTTAAGGGTTATTTTAGAATAAATCAACAAATATAAACTTCTGGTGATTGGAAAAAAAAAAATCTCGTTTCTACGGTCAGTACCTATACATTTAGCCTAAACTCGAGTTTTTTTGAAAACATATTGGAAGAAGGAGAAAAATGGGAAAGTGTTGCAATGTTGTGCATCTATATAGGACAACGTTGAGTCCAAGTAAGACCACTGTAGTTCATCTTTCACACCACTAGAACCATATTTATTAATGAAACAATTATGCAATCATGTAGTAGGCTAAGAAAATAAAATCAGGTAAACTGATATAACAAAGTGCCAGAATGCTTTTGTTTAATCAGTGATAAATTAATTGTAATTATGATATGCAGAAAAGAAGTTATTTTTGTAATCCATCTGCGAATTAAGCTGCAGATCGATTCATTAAGCAGGACTTATGGAAGAACAAAGGTGTAAATTTTGATATTTAACCTTAATTCAAACTCGTATACACTGATATAAGACATTCTTAAAATATGTCAACATTTCACAAAATACACAGGCGAAGAACTCCACTTAATGTACGTAGGCCTAATTATTTCACAGTAATATATTTTCTGTATATAACAAATAAAAATCCGGATCAACAAATAAAAATCCGACTAGTTTGATAATCAAATGCGAAGGGATATGTCATGGCTAACTGTATTGCAAATTCGTATATGAACAGTGTAAAACATATGTTGTCAGGAAAATCGATTTGCATGTGTTAAATTCTTTATAATATATTACCATAAAATAGGCACTAAATTGGGCATTACTCCGATACTGGACAACTGATTTGGTCCAATATCAATAGGCTTCTTCCCATGGACGTTATAAATGCGTATACTAAGTTTCATGAAAATCCGATAAAGCGAATTTGGGTTAGCTGCGCCTTTGTGAAATATTACCATAAAAATGTACTAAATTGGGAATTATCTGGTACTGTCCAACCGATTTGGTCCAATATCAATAGACTTCTTCCTGTGGACATTATAAATGCGTATATCAAGTTTCATGAAAATCTGATAAAGCGTATTTGAGTTATCGCACCTTTTAAAATAGACACTAATTTGGGTTTTACTCCGGTCAACCAATTTGGTCCAATATCAATAGAGTTCTTCCCATGAACACTATAAATGCATATACCAAGTTTCATTAAAATCTGATTAAGTGTATTTGAGTTATCGGCGTACAGACAAACGGACGGACTGACTGACTGACGGACGGACAGATACTTTCCTGTCCCCCTCACAAAGTACCATACTGGCACTTAATAATGCAATCATTAATTAGATAGTTAAATCACAATTCAGTTTTCCAAAATTCATTTTACTGTCAATCAACTCAAATATTTCCAAATCTCAGGCACTAAAATAACCAAGTTTTGATGCTTGTTTTGGCTCAGAAATAATTTATATGTACAACAATTTCCAGGTCATACCATAGTTCTTCTTTTATGTTGGGCCACTTCCAGCTCTTAATTGATTTGTGCATGATACTAACTCGAACCCTTTTTACTTCTCGCCTTTTAGTCAACTTCTTCTTCTATTATCTTCTTGATGTTGATGTAGTTCTTCAAAAGATGCTTTTTCCAGCTTCAATGGGCAGTTTTCTTTTTTGTCCTTGATCCTTTCCAGAATGAGCTGTTACTTCAGATCTTTTACTTTCCAGAAAGTTTAAGAAGGTGGACTGCCTATTTGCAGAAACACCTAAAGTCTAGGCATTAGGAATTCCAGCCAAGACATTATCAGGCTGAAATAGATAAATTCCTGCCTTTCGAAAACCAGACTTCAAATTTTCTGCCAGGGTTTCATCCAACTCCTCCATAAGTTGAGAAAGTAAATGTGGAAACTCATTCTTTGGCACTGATTCGGAATCAAATCATCCGCTCTTGCTTCTTATATCTTGTGTGAGGTCCACGTATAATCCACAAATCACACAATTTCTCTGCTTTATAACTGATGTAGGGTGGGCCGAATTCACCTGAGGCGTTACCATGAAACATGATTGAAGTGCTAGTTTTGCTGGAATTGCAGTGTTAGAACATTTCATGCCCTTTTTTTTATGATTACCTTCTTTAAACCAGTGTTGTCCACCAAACAAATTTCATCATAATTCCACATACATGTATCTGGTGCTTCATTCAATTCTTTACCAAGATTTTCGACTTTACCCAGATCTTTCTGGGCAAGTTATATTGAAATGCTTTAACTGCACAACATGAATGGTCCAAATAGTTTTTCGCAAAACTTCTTAAATTATATGTATCTATAGGAAACCTGCAGTGGCCAAAAGCTTTAATGTGGTCTACAAATGCTTCCTCCTCTTCTGCAGAAATACAGTTGGGTAACCAATACTTCCTGCAAAAACTCCCTTTAGATTATAGTTTAAGGTACACCTTGGTATTCCATATATTTTGCTAGCAGATCTTTGTGAAATTTTAAAAGATTTGAGAAGCCAAAGTACCTCAATAAGATTTTCTAATGAGTAGTTTGCAAAATGAAGTGCTCCAGTTATATTTCTGCTTTTATATCCAGCCATCTTCACTGAAATTAAGAAAAAAATATACTGTAATTAATTTTATTTTCACTTCAAATGCTTATTTTAAGATAATCTAAACATGTTCATTGCAGTTGGTTGTAGTTTTCAAAACCCGTGGTGTGAGTTGGTGGTTTGGCCATTAATCAGGATTCAGGTTAGTGATTAATATAGGGAAGTAGTGTATTAAACCATCTCCACAGTATCACATTGTATACCTTCCCTGTGTAAACTTTCTAAAGTTCTAGAATGTGAATAATAAGTTTTTGGGAGGATGGGACAAAGTGTGATAACAAATGTAGACCACTTCCAGCAGTTACTGTGAACAGTGTGTTTGTGTTTTATTTTTTAAAGTGTAGACTTTTGGGATTTAAAGTGCAGACTTTTATTGTTTTTATAGTAATTTGAATTGCATGACCAACATTTCAAACGACCATACAAGCTGGAACAGTCAGCATTGCCAACTACATGGCCAACTGGGCTGCAGCAAGTAGATAAAAAAATGGCTCTGTGCATGAGTAGCAATCATCTCCATCAAAAAATAAAATACTATTAAATTATCCTCTAAATGTGAATACATGGATTTATTTTTACATTTAAAATCTTAACTCATATACCTAGCAATGTAAAAAACACCACATAGTGTTAACAGGGCAAACTTATGCTAATTAAGTTTGTTTTAAAATAACTTTCAAAATAATATTCAAGAGTACAAAATATGTCTTTACTTCTCCAAAAAGAAGAATTTATTTTGAAAGGTCTTGCAAAATAATACTCTAATAATGAAGTAGCTAAACGTAATGAAATCAAAGCTTACCATCTCAGATTATCTTGACATGCCGATTTACTTCCTTCTAAAGACTTCACATATTCTCAGCCACACAAATGGTAAATCTACACACAAATATCTAATTACATTCAAGCAATCTATCACAAATCAAGAGCACATCAAATAAGAAGGTAAGAAACCTATTTAACCCTGCAGTGCTCGCGTGGCGTCTGACAGACGCCAGACCAGATTCATTTCACTATATCTGGAATACCTATGAGGCCATTGTGCTGACCTGCCATCTACCTTTCGGTCAACTACTCTTAAATAACATATCCAAACGGCAACCCTCCAGTTTTCACCTAGCAACGGTGGGGTGAAGTTATTGTTGCGAAAATGTAGATGGCGTCTGTGAGACGCCGCGCGAGCTTTACTGTTACAAGGTAAGTTACTGGTTTAAAATAAATTTCTTGCAGAAACTAGTGATCATAAACCTACAATACCAATCTTTTCTATGGAAATTATTTATCTTTAGGCTTGGCAATGAGTGGAAAGGAGAAGAAATAGCATAATCTTTCTGATCCAAATGATTGGAAGATAGTGCAAAGTTGCTAGAAGAAGAAGAAGATGATGTTGAACTTGATTCCCATAGTGATCCTAAAGAAAACATTTCGGAGTCTAGAAGTGAGTCAACGGACACTGGACAAGAAGCAGATGATGATGATAATGATTGTAGTGAATGTGATAGGCCTAAATATTTCGTAGGGCGGGACAAAGTTTCTAAATGGAATAAGAAGAGATCAGTAACTAGTAGTAAAAGTTGTTATACCTATAGTCTTAGGACAATAATATTTTAAAATTATTTTAAAATTGTTACATGCCTAACAACATTGTTTTATTATTAATTAATTGAAGTCATAATGTGCTAACAGTGATTTGTGTCCAATATGGTTAGTTAAATGCTCATTTTCAATAAATTGACTTAATACACATATTTTTAATTAAGCAATGCACGCAAAGCATGTCCAATAATATTAAATAAACTACGACAACCCTCAATAAACAAAATGAACACTCAAAACAACATAAAACAATAGAAACAACGTAAAACATGAACGGCGTCTCTCAGACGCCGCGCGAGCTTCTATGTCCTGAAACAGCGCGCGAGCACTGCAGGGTTAAGATATTCCAGAATTGTACAAGAATTTATCTGTTGACTACACAACTTCTACTATGTTCTCTCATGTTGATTAGAAAGCTACCATTTACCGATACTATTATTGTAATTCCCTTTTTTTAATCAGACACTAATACCTTAATTTCAACCCAATTTGATAGAAAAATATTATAAATGTTACTATACGAAATTTGACTGAAACAGGTAAACAATAGAATCCTAAAATTTTATGGGAAGTTTATATAGTGCAGTTAATAAATATATATATTATTACTTGAGATGGAGATATAGCATGGTGATGGAATATAGCTGAGGATGGTCATGATGCAGACTCGAAACAAGTTCAGGTTAGTTCTTGAATTAAGTGAAGTTATGTACGTTAAATCTCCATATCAAAATAAGAGTATTTAAACACTGACCTATAAAAGAATGGTAGTTGCTGACTTGAAGACTACCTGGAGTTTGCCAATTAGATTATATTAGGTTTGTTCCATTCAAAAACCATCATCACATGGCGGACGCATGTGCACATAACAAATTACAGGTGATCTAGCAGTGTGAATCCATGATTCTGTTGAACTCCAGTTCCAGCGAGATTTCTAGGCAGTTGTGTGCTGCCAGGAGAGTCAGTGGGCTATAGCATGAATTATTTATCAAAGACATGTGCAGGAAGTGTAATCTTGAGATGTTTATAACTATGAAAAAGCAGTGTTTTGTGACACGAAGTTAAGATCGATGTGTGTCTATATATTTTAACCATATTGTTAGGCTTATTTAATTGATCTTCAGTAAAAATGATCTATTAATTAAACAAATAATTCTTGTTCGTCCTTAAATATTCATCAAAATCAGTCATAATATATATACTGACTCAAACTATTGACTGAAATGTTATCGTTCCAGCAAGAATCAGAGTCCTTTAGGTAACTTTTAATACAGCACACATGTGCAGTACAACACATTCTCAAATAATTGCAGTTTGTTTACTTAAAAAAAAAAACCTTTACTCTTATAATATATGACTCTTAATTCTTGTAAAACACAAAATGGTGCAGCCCTATGGGTATTATGATAAAACATCATCAGTGTTAGATTAATCACAGCGGCCCTTTAGCGAGAGGAGAATCTATGAGTATAGTCCAGTTATTCATTGCATGGCCAGGCGGCATCCTTTCGTTACGAGGAAAAGTTTGCCAACAGCTCAACCCATGTTCTTTATTTTTACCGCACCAACAGCTAGTTACCCCAGCCAATCAAAATCTAAGAATGTCCTGTGACAGATATGACAGCTACTCGTCAACTCCACGTGGAGTGGAACGCGAGGTTGCAAGATCTACTTACAGTAAACGATAACACGTGTGAATTGCTTAAAGCGAGGGAAGAACCGAGGTCAGTGATAACAATGAGAGAATACTGCAACGTTGCTTTTGTTTTGGAAAGCAGAAACCAAGACCGATAGTGTCAGATCAATTAACATAAACAAACACCGACTTAATGGTTTATCTCTTTGAAGCCGCCTGGCCATGCAATGAATAACTGGACTATATAAGAGATCATTATACTATCTCAAAGCTACTAAGCTTGCAAAGATAAATGTTTTAACTGTTGTGACTGCTCTGAAAATACTGAAACATTTCTACCCATCTCAGATGGACTTCTTTTCCCTTGTTATTCCACTCAGTAGTTTTGTCTGCAGTAGCAAATTGCATATATGAGTATGTAAGCACACAAAAAGTTAAAATAGTTACTGTACTGTGACAAATAGATTTGAAAATTTGAAAATGTATAATAATTAAAAATATTATGTAGCATAAAATAAAGAAGAGTTATTTTCTAACAAAACGAGACAAAGAGGGCTCTGAACAAAACTTTTCGGAACACTGGGACAACAGGTTGAAAAAGTTTCTGTCCTGTTCATAACAGGGCATCTGATTGCTTTAACCAATGCTCCCAGCAAGCAGGCTACTCAAACAAGCTGTGTAAGTTCCTTTATGCAAAAATAAAAGCCAGTTTTCAACCACTTAAAGTTTGAGCAGCTAATTTTTTGCATGTGTCTATCTGTAAAAGAAAACTTACTGATATGCTAAATTTGAGGGTAGGTTTTGACATGATGCCCTGTAAGTATTAAAAAATTTTAATGAAAGTTGCATTAACTGATCAGTGAAACATGGAAAAAGTCGAAGATGGTATAAACTGGAACTTTTGTTACACTTTCACCACAGAACTGTTCAAATATTTCATATTTTCTGAAAACTTAATTTGAAACACATTAAGCAGAACCTAATTTTTCTAGAAGTATAGCCTAATATGAATACATACAAATAATAAAGGAAACAATTCAAGCTATCAATTCCAGCTGAGAAACGAAGCTGTCATTGAAGGGTTGAACATAATTCGGATGCTACTAAAATTTTTCCAAAAAAATATTATGCTAATTCTTTAACACACCAATTTTTCTGTAAATTTTTTATATCTGAAATGTAACTCATATCTTTATGTTTCTCCTAGAGAAAACATTTTTCGCTGCATGTATCCACAGTATTATAAACTTCAATATCTAATTTCAACATTCAATCTACGATCCCTAGATATCCCCATTATGAAACCTAAATTTGCCTGAATCTGGTCAATTTAATTTCTTTTTGCCATTACTCATAATCTTTAGGAAAGAATGTCATTTGCTAACGTTCTGTGATGCACAAACATACCATACTTAACTGGATAATAACTATCTAGTGTTAGAGATAAAATTTATTTAAAAAAATAAATATATTAGCTTATTGCAAACTCAACAACCCATGAGACGTTGTAAACAGAGTGTATGGAAACATTATCAGGTACATTACTGGAATATTGACTAGGCATCCAGGCCAAGGTCTTCTAGCAGTCTATCGATGATCTGCATTTTCTCACTAGCTTCGCTCATCTCACTGACTGTTTGGACCTCTGATGTGATGTGGTAACGAATGTCATCTATTACAGGAATGCTGTCTGTCTCTTGCCTTCCTTTCACTTCCTTTGCATCTTGCATTATCAAATCATGAAATATCTCATCGTCTATTACCTGTAAGAAAATGTAGGGGAAAAACACCATAACTACTTATAACAAATGATTGATGTTCCTTATTATGTATTTTTCTATATTCTTACTCAGATCTCTATACCTATTATTATACAGATCTCTATATTCTTATTCAGATCTCTATATTCTTCAAAATGATTACACTAAAGTTTAGCATGAAGAAAGGCACACGGGAAACATCAATGCTTCCACAAATGAAAGTATTAATAATTAAGGAATCGCGCACAATGTGCATTATCTTAACCTAAGACTTAACCTACCCAGTCCTGAACCCGGGATCTTTCACTACTGAAAAATCCACACAAGGTTATATGAACATGAGGACTTGCATATTATGATGAACACAAAAAAAAAAAAAAAAAAAAAGTCCACTTAAATGATACTGCAAAGTTTTCATTACGAACTTTACTCTAACTACCCTATTCATAAGGGATGTTAAAAGAACACTGAAGTTGTATAAAAGAACTTACAGATAATCATACTGAGCCCCTATTTCACTGTAAATATGCTTCATATAGGTTAAATTTATTTTTAAGCTAAACAACATTTCTTCTTATATGTTCATTAACATGTTTGTTATATAATATCTAAGCAATCATGTACAACAAAATATTCAATTGCACTAATATGTGCTTGTTAAATTTTTTACAAATACGTGAAACCTCTCCTTATGGACATCCCCAAGATCATGTCCCAACTGTCTGCTTAAGTACCTGAATTAAACCAAATTTTTCTTCACATTACCACAATTTTCTTGTAGTTTTTTCTTTAAAGTTACAAAAACATTTTTAAAAACTTTTTGGGGAAAAATAATATAATCCAGGAATACTACAAGATATTTTCTTGAAAATTAATTAAGATATTAGGGTACCTATTTATTTACAAAACAGTTTCAGTTTCATAAAAATATCTTAATTAGGAGTGGAGATATCTTATTTTCCTTTTGTCTTGATTTTATATATATATAAAAAAGTTTAAAGCAAATTAAGAAATTTAAGTTTTTCTTTCATAATAAGATCTTTCTCTATAATGATGTATTGCTATGTACAAAAAAATGTTTTAGGTTAATTGAAAGTTTTATGTTACAAGGTATACGGATGCCTTAAAGGAAGGGTAAACTAAAAAAATACCATTTTCTAATTTTAATCTCATCGCACGGAGCTTTGAATTACGAAACGAATGGTGATCTCGTGAACTTCAGGTGCCCAATATTACGCCTTGTACGGGTGAAGTAAAACGCTCCTGTGACGTCACTCCTGACTAACTCGCTGGCAGGACAACAGCTACTGTAATGCTCGCGCCTGTGTTTCTAATACACCACAAAGTCTCATTTGTGTTTGTTGTTGATAGAGATGGCTGCAATGTTACCTTCTAAGGACAAATCTCGGTATCCACAAATTAATATCACACGAAAAGAAAATGACAAGGAATTATTTAAAGAGTTGCAAGGAAGAAAAGAAAATACGGAATGGTGTAAATGTGGGCTGTGTGTACATATGAAAACGGGCCACGAAAGTGTGTGTTGTTGGGACCGTGAAGTAATTTGTGAACAGAAGGGGGGTTGTAGACTGTATAACACGACATTGCTCATTCGATAGCGTTATTATAAATAAAGATACACTAGTTGCCAGGCGTTATCAGTTAATACTTAGAGCTAATACAGTTCAAAAACGAAACATTTTTCAAGATACGAACAGAGTCACTTTCAGATTCAGAATCATCTTTTGCGGTAGTAGAAATTTCTGAAATGCTAAAAGAGCTATCTAAATCACAATTTCTAGAAGAAACATTCAATGAATCTGTGCAAACATTGACATAAGTTTCATTTCCTAGTTCACACTGAACGCCTACTCTGTTAGAAACTGAATTTTCGTCATAAATACTAGATTCCACATTCATGATTTGTCCATTCCCGGATACTGAAGGATTACTATTCAAATCTTGCAACAACTCTCTCATTTCCTTCTTCCTCGAGTACGGCGATTTTCTTTTCTTCATTGGCGGTGTTTCAGATTTCCCACGCAAAAGAAGTGATGGCACAGCACTTCTTTTTTAAACAGATTGCGGGGTTTCTCCAGATAACTGTGTTCGTAACTGTACCAAAAGCTCGGTATCATTTTCTTCAAAATGTTGTGAACAAACCGTACTGTATTTAGTAGGAACAAATTTTTCTCTTTTTATTTTTATCAGCCATTGCTTATTTACGTTCGGGTGACTTATCTCTGTTGGGAAATCGATGGAAAGATATTTTAAGTGTGTTATCACTCTTCGACGATGAGTTTGTACACCCCACAACACAACAATAAACCATTGTTTGAACAGATACTCACTAAAAAACTGTAACAGTAGACAGAATGCTGTGAAATGTCTTTCACCGGGCGAGACTGAGCCAGGCCTTCGTCAAGCGTGACGTCACGCGCCCATCGCGTTACAATAAATAGATTCGTTTTGTGATTAAATGTGAAGGTGTAAAACATTTCTAACAGTGAATATCATTTCTTAAAAACACTCTCTTTCAATCCGTATGAAGAAAATGATACTGAATTTTTAGTTTACTTTTCCTTTAAGTTTCAGCAAGGTGCAAGTATTCGGGAACATATGCGAACAATGATATCCATGTAATCATAGTCAGTGTTACCTTGTATATGTGCTGACTGATGAAATGTGTACATTGGTCCTCTAGCTGTGGTAACTGGAATAAGCGAGCTGTTTTCAGGCGACTAACAACAGTATCTGCAGTGAGACAGCTGCCTAGAATAGCACCACAGCCTCTTTTCAGCCCGGGTAACAAGTACATGTCTGCTGCGCATATCACATCCAGAATGTCTTCCTCACGAACCTGTCGACAACTCATTTTGTATTAGACTTCACATTCTTAATGCAAGTTGTTATGAACTGAATAAACTAAGAAAGAAATCAATAAAGTCAGAAGAGAAGGAAAAGAAAAAGAAATATTCAACTTGAAGCACTTGGCTAATGTATGCCTCATCTTCAAGTGTTCTGCGATCAGTCACTGTGTGCAAACAACTGGAAAAACACCATACTATCTATAATTGTAAGAAATACTGTGCACTTCTATTGTTCAGGATAAACATAATCGAAGAGTGGATTTAAAAGTGTAATAGGGATTAATTAAAATCAGTTTCATTTTATTAGTGATCTCGAGGGAGGGAAAAAACCTTTACTCCAGTTCAACCTAAAATCTCAAGCAGAAGTATCTGTAACTGAGAGTAATGTTAAAGCAGGATCTCAAAAGGTCTTCATTTAATGAACACAGAATGTAAAATAAACTATGCTAGTACAAAGAACTATAAAAGATAGAAAAAGAGAAAAAAATAAGTGAATAAAAACAAATAAGAAAATAGAGTGAAAAACAGAAATAAAAAAAGAAATAAACAACATAAAAAATATAAAAAATAAATAGAGAGAAAAAGATAAAGAAAATAAACAACTAAATAAATAGAGAGAAAAGGAGAAAAGAAAGGAGGAATGAAATGTACAAAGAAAAAGAAATCAAGAAAAGGATAGTAGAAGGAAAGCAAGAGAAGGTAGAGAGAAAGAAATCTGGAAAACTAAAGAGAAAAGAAAGAAATAAGAAAAGAGAAAAAAGAAAGGAAGAAAAGAGTAAGAAAATTAATAAAGAAGAAAATAAAAAGGCTAGACAAACAAGTAAACAAAGAGAAAAGAAGGAAAATAATATTAAAAAATAAATATATATAAGTGAGTAAGTAAATATATGAGGGGGAGGTCGAAAATAAGTTTCCCCTCTATTTTTCCCAGGAAATCGAACAGCAATGGGGGAATCAAGACATTGGTTGAACGTGAAAGGCACCCATACACCATTGGGTATTGTTCCACCACGATCCACCAGATGGTGCAGCGCATAAGGGGTTTTGTTGCTGGACATTTTGGAGGACGGAATCATCACTGCTATGCGGTACTATCACACCCTGTCGAAACTGAAGGAGGCGATTCGAAAAAAGCGGCTTGGCCCTCTCCAATCTGGCGTTCTGTTGTTGGATGACAATGCGAGACCACACTCGGCGACAGCAATGCAAAACCATATTGCAACTTTTTGTTGGAGGACGGAATCATCACTGCTATGCGGTACTATCACACCCTGTCGAAACTGAAGGAGGCGATTCGAAAAAAGCGGCTTGGCCCTCTCCAATCTGGCGTTCTGTTGTTGGATGACAATGCGAGACCACACTCGGCGACAGCAATGCAAAACCATATTGCAACTTTTTGTTGGGAGTGCCTAGCCCATCCACCATACAGTCCTGTGACTTCCATTTGTTTCCGGCTTTGAAGAAGACTCTCAGCGGAAGGCACTTTGGGAACACTGCTGACATCACACAAGCCATTCGACAATTCTTCCTTACGCAGAGCCCTGATTTTTTTCCTGGAGGGCTTTTTGAAGCTTCTAAAGCGGTATGACAAATGTCTCAATGTACGTGGTAATTATGTGGAAAAATAAAGGTACTTCTTATCTTTAATGTCTCATTATATGTTTTGTCTTTCATCCACACCTCTAAACACAGTCACCTGGGGAAACTTATTTTCAGACTCACCCTCATATAAAAGACTATGTTTAAAGGTTAGTTTATAGGATGACACCAAGTTTTGCAACTACTATGATTTTGTGAAAAAAAATTACATCCACTTCCTTCGACACAAATTCCAGTCTAGCAGCACGATTCACCTTATTTTTTAAGTTCAATTCGTTGAATTTCCGTAAACATGTTTGGACTGCGAACCAGCTAAACATGTGTATATCATCAAAACTCACTATAGTTTTATGTAAAGTTAGAATCAGCCAAAACTGGGCAGTGTTGTAACTCAGTATCTCCAGTACATGTCATGCAAGTGTATTCAAGTATAAAACAGTTGCAAAACTTAGTTATGAAACCTAATTTCATTGTGTAAATTAGCCTTGTTTCTGGTTCAAACTAATTTCATAACATTCTTACCTCGACATCATTGGTATATATGTAATACACAACAGAAGCAAATGCTTCCACTGGAACATTTCTAATAGGAACCACTGGAATGCCATCATCAGCTGTCGTTTCACTGAAATGATCCCTCAGTAAGGCATTAAAATACTCGCTCCTGACACAGAAAAAAGCCTGCAAAAATCAATAAGAAACCATCAGATTATTGGGAACTGAAGGATAACTGGTACTATTTCTGGGGAGAAGAAGAAGAAGAAAGAAAAACAAAGCTTTCACCTCACCTCATGATTTATACACCATGGCATCTGATAACAGATAGTATCAAAATTGTCAAAAATTCTAATTGAACTGGACTACAGCTAAAGATCTACAGTCTTAATCATAGAGTTAGAGCTGACTCAATTTATTTGCATGATAAGTTAGCACAAGCCAAAATGTGGCTAACTATAAAATTGTTCCAGAGCATGGTGCCCATGAAATATATTGACTGCCTCCCCACCCGAGTAACCTACAATTACAAGTGGGAGAACAGAGTTGGTAATTCTGTCATGCCAAGGCCAAATCGAGGCGGTTTTTAAGGCAGGAGATAAATTTTAATATTAACAGAGAAATAGCTGAGTGAAGTGCTGACATCTGTAGCAATTTTGAGTAAGGAAATATTAACACTAACTCCACTATTAGGCAAATTTACTTTAGTACATATGTTTCAGAGGGTTTCCCCTACATCCTCTGTTGATTCCAACTCGGTTGAAACTACCAGTCAACTGCATCAGAATTAGCATATGAAGACCATTGTTACCCGAATTGAGGTACATGTGAATTTTTTTTTCCTCTTTGAAGGGTCTTCATAACCGCTTATACTGTATTGCAAGAAAAACTGTGCTTATTCCAGTCATTACAAGCAGATGTTTATTTCTTGTACAGTGAAAAAATGAGCTGTCCTACAAAATTAATAATCTATTTCCTGTAGCTGTAACAACACCTACAACTTCATTTAGTTTTAAAAAAGAGTATGGTCATTATATTATTATTATTCTTATTCTTATTATTCTTATTAGTTGTATAACTATGTCAGTGTATTTGTTTGTAATTTTTCTGTCTCTGGTTGAGTGTAAGAGAAGGTCTTAAGACCTTAACTCTGCCAGATAGAATAAAATTATTATTAATATGTTTATTATTTTAAACACAGTTTAGCTGTTCAAAAGATAGCTTCATTTCCATTATTAATCTCATCTCAAATGTTATAAATTTTGAAATATTGTGTTAAAATTACTTGGTTTTACTATTTTTTAAGACATCTAATAAAAACTTAGCTAGTTTAGTTGAACAAGTATGGTTTCTGGAGATCTTTGGGTTATGGAATCGAGAAATGCACTACGATTGGCTAGGATATAGCATATTTTGTAGACAGATATTTAGTTTATGAAATTTTTCCATAGGATCATGCCTCTGGAGATTCTCACTATTAACTTATCTTTTAGAAAAGTGTAAATAACTTATTACTTACTATGCAACTTACTATTCTCTTACTACAAGAGAACTCACTATGCAGTACTAAAGAATTTAAAGTTGTAGTTAGTTTCCACACTGCATGTACGAATTTCATATCTTATAAACATACAGTTAAATCAAAACTACAAATAATGATTAGAACTATGACCCAAGAGACCAAATACTGATACTGTTGTCTGTTGATTGTAAGCAAATTTGGATAACGCGAACTCTGCTTATTTCGTTGCAAGTCTAATTTCATGGCAAATCTTTCTTTTACTACAACAGAATTATAAGAGTGTAAATCAAAGTTCTCAATGCATCCATCAGATGGGTGATGCTCCTCTTTTCTCTAGTTTTTACTTAGCTGTGATTTGAGTCAGAGTGGGAGGTGCTCAGAGGTTTGTTTCTGCAGCAAGTTTAAAACAGGGTTATACTGCAAACTGTATATAATGCAGAAATTCCTACAAACTTATTTTCTTCAGTAAACCCACGGGAAGCTTTCACACTTTGTTTTGGCAGGTGCCCATGAATACAGGACATTCAGCTAAATAGCTAGATTCACTCTTATACTCGTACAATCGTATAGTTGCATAAAAAATGCTTATAAAAATATATGAGTATTTCAAAGAATGCATTGGCAATGAATGATGTTTGTATACTATGATTCATTGAGATGTAGGTTATAGCTTTAGAGTGGCTGTATATATTATAGGAATGGTGTACAGGAAAACCACCTTCAAACTGAAAGCAATCCATCAAAGCGTACTTTAATACTTGCACGTAAATAAGTAAGGAGTGTTTAAGGTGAAAAATACTCACATTGAAATTTAATGTAGCCTACATAAGGTTAATGTAATTGTGCAGAAAGTTTTAAAAATGCACAGCATTACCACAGATGAGAATATTACCACAGATGTTTACGATAACAATGAAAGGTGTTAACATCTATAATTTGTTCCAATTATTGTTATAAATTGGGCTGTAGATCCCCTACGGTGCTTGGCAGATCAAAATTGAGATGTCAAAACAAAGCAACCTTTCTTGACAGCTAACGATAAATTTTAATTATGTATTTTAGCCAAAATATTATTTTTCATTTCTGGCTTCCTTTTATGCCTACTAATTCCAGCATGTATTTAAGGTATCCGAATAGACAGAATCAATGTAAAAAGAAAGAGAATTTAACTGAAGTTGTATTCTTGAAACTTTATTCTATTCAAGGAAAGGAATGATGTTTTAACAAACACTGCAGAACCTTCTTACCTGGAATAGAGGTCAGCAAAAACATATATCCTGATATTTTAAAATGTATATGAGTTATCGACTTCATTAAGGGGCCAGGAAAATATCCATGTTGTAACTCTATAGAAAAAGTAATAGTTTGTGACATATTTATTGTATTATTGATGATCCCCTTCCAGTTTGATGTGCAGATGAAGAATTAAATCTTGGGTGTGACAGCCATTATTTTGCAACATTACTGGAAACAACTGAATTAATGATTGGTTTAATGCTTGTAACATGGAAAGTAAGGAGTTTAGTTTGGTTAGTAGAATGTTCTTTATTAGTTATTATTTGTAATTGCTTTTGTTTATGTCTTTTTATCTGACGATTGATGAGATTAAGATCAAGGATTACTATGATCGGTAATATCTGGCTTTGTAAAACCACTACTGTCAAGTTAACTTCTCTTAATGTTAGAGTCACCCTTGATGGTATAGTGGTAATGTGCCTATATCTGGATTCAAGGTTACCAAGTTCAAACCTGGTTGAGATCAATGGACTTTCAGGACTTTATGGATGTCAAGTCCTGCAGGAGGGACTCTAAACCGTGGGTCTCACATTGTAGATTTATGGCATGACAAATAAGATAACTCCAAACCAAAATTAGATCCTCTAAATAATGTTTTGATTTCCTACTACCTGGCGTTGAGTTGAAGGGCTTTACCACCTTTCCCATAACTTTCAATAAACTATTTAATTAGTTTATCTCAAATAAAATAAATTATTATAACTGAAAAAATTATAGAAAAACTCAAAATCCCATCACTCTGCTCTTTAGAGGAAAATAAAATGAACTCTGCACCATGGCACTACATCCCTTGTGGAACTAGGCCTGCCATCCGTCCACTCCATCAACTACATCGCACAAATGGCAGGACTGGAGGGCATATGGTCAACATGCCGACTCCCACAGCTTTTACTGATGGCTTTTGTGACTAGGACAGGAAAGAACAACAGAATATTGTCTCTGTTGGACATTACATGAGTGTCAGTCAGTATCAGTGGAAATTTTCTCCTATAATGTTCTCATAGGACAGGAAAATATACCTAACTAAAACTCATAATTGGTAATGAAACCTCCCCCACGAGGCCCAACACTCTGAGTGCAGAGTCCAAGGGTTAATTAGCTTAATAATTAAAGGTCATTCATATTATTTTGGGTTACTGTACATAGTTCTTTGTATTTTATGTTGATTGGAATATAAAATCCAACCTTTGCAAAAGAGGAAAACCCCTAAAAATCTACAGCAAGATTGGTTAATAACCATAATGGATATACAGCAAAACATCAGTTACATTTCTCATAGAGGGATACAAGTTTCAGCACTAAACTTTTTTCTTCATCCACCAATGAACCAGTAAGTCCTGTAATTTGACATACTTGATACACACTACTTCTACAATCGTTGACTATTTTTACATTTGTTGGAAGTAGGAAAGCATTATTGGTAATTGCCACAGCAAATAAGTGGCTACTTTTTTATGCAGCAATGTGCCATTACTCTCCCTGAAACCTACAGCTTCTAAATTCTTCTAGGATGACCAGTTCTTTTTCTATAACTTTTTTATTAACATTTCTTCTGCAACACTTTAAGACTGCCAATGATAATGAGTAGGCCTACCATTAAACAAATTTTATAACTTACAACATTGCTTGTGCATCATTTCATTTCATTTATGCATACTTTTATTTACAATGGTATTACAATACAGGACACATCAATAGTAGTCAGTAGGCAAACACAAATAATACAAGTGATGAGAATACTGGATACAGCAAGAGTTATATACAGCAAGAGTTATAAAATGAATAACTTGTAGGAGAAAGGGCTTTAAAATTGAAAAGCATGATCATCTAAAGTGTAATTAACTGTGCCTACTGTGGAAGTTTATAAATATGGAATTTTTAAAAATATATTTCTTATACTAGTCATTATGAGGTACACCTAATCAGAAGCTTAAGAATCATGAAAATACAACAGCCTTTGTACTCATACATGGAATGAATACTGGGCACCTTATCTTAAATGACTACGGTCCTATACAACTGATGTATTGTACTGATTTTAAAATTATGGAGATTTAATTAATTAATATGGTGCTAGGATAATTTTTTACTTATCTTTCTTAATTTTCATAACACAATGTGCAGTCACTGAAGGAGAAAAGCAAACAATATAAACAATGGCCATTGAAGTAACTCAGATGTTGGAGGGTAAATACTGCATGTTACGTTATCTACGGTAAGCACGACAATAAATTACTGTAAAAATCTTATCCAGTTCCTGTTTCAAGGCAGTTTAAAGACATTAGTATTCCTGTTCAGACTGGACACTCTACAATAAGGTACCATTTTATTTTCTCAGGTACACTATATTAAAATATTTCCTTGAAACAAAGTGTCCTAAAATCACAAATCATAAATAATACATTTCCAATCAGCATGTTGCTCAATAGGTTTAACACACACATATTTTGTACATGCATGCATATATATCAGTACATCCATTAGAAATTAGAATAGTGCCATGTATTTATTCTAATGTTTGACGAGATGATAAAATATTTTCAGACCTTTGATCTTGTTGCTGTCATTATGCAAACAACACCGTGTGCATGTTAAGGAAACTGTGTAAATTAAAATCTGATAAATAAGAAGTAGTAAACCTTCAAATATGGAGGTAAACAAACAAAGAACACCAAAATGAGTTACAAAGACATAATACTTAGTATCTGCTGACAAGGAAGATCTCTTGGTAGTAAGTGAATGCAGTTTTCCATTTATCTTAAAGTTGTACAAAATAAACTTATTCATATTTAATTTTCATAGTTTCCTATATGTTTACTGTTTCTTGAATTATTCATGAAAATGATTCAATATGTTTTATGTAGAAGAGATGAAAAATCACATAATCCTCATATCCCAAAACATACACATAACTTTTTTCAGATTTCTAATGATTTAATTTAATTTTTAGAATTGTAACCTTTTAGCTGCTTTGGCCATGACTGCAAAGAAAATCTGCTTAAGCATGCTCACAATGAGTCAACAATTATAAAATATAAGCATAAGATAAAAAGTGCAGATCATTATCCTTGTGTTACAAACAACACTCGTGAAACAAAGCTATTTTATTGAAACTGTCCTCACTGATTTAAAAATCATCTTCTGCTGTCAAAGTGACAACTACAGCAGGTGAAAGTAAAGTCATTTTAGTAATTAATAAACCTAGTGCAATGGATCTAGCTTTTAAAGTGACCAGATATGTTTGTTTTCCAAATCCATATTTCATAGAGTAGTAAAAATAAGCATTCAATAGTTTTGAGAAGCGGTAGTATATGCATGGAAACAAGAAAAAGTTTAATAAACATATTTTCTAAAAACTTCCACAGTAGAAGTACAGTGAGTCCCAAGCAAGAGTTGTCCAATCATGCGGGTTTCTGCGTCGCGGTGGGCACAGCTCTAACTACCAAGCGATCGGTTGAAATATGTATGCAAATAAAGCCATGTACGGTGTAATGGTTCAGGTTCTCACATTTACAGTTGGAATTACAATGAAAATAACCACGTACCTTTCCTAAAAAGGTGCCATTGTTGTGTGAATGCAAGAGGAGGACATTTCCAACATCTCTTGCGATAAGGTACATGGATACTTTCATTGTATTTCCAATTGTAAATGTGAGAACCTGAACCATTACACCATTCGTGGCTTTATTTGCATAGATATTTCACCTGATTGCTCGGGAGTTGGAACTGTGCCCGCTGTGATGCAGAAACACGCATGATTGGCCAACTCTTGCATGGGACTCACTGTAGTTATTTACATGTTAGAAGATCATGGTTTTTAATTGTAAAGTAATTTCTCCTACAAGATATTGATTTTAGAACCCCTGATGTATGATAATTTATACACAAGCAATGATACATAGTTCTTGACTCATAACAGCCTATGCATGGAAGACGTGCTCTAAAGATTTCCTTCGGATTTTTTCATGTGTAACTAACCTTAATGTTGAAGGATATGGCATTTATACAAGGAGGATATACTTCTTTCAGTAAGTTTCTGTTCTTAAGATAGGATGTTCATATTAACGTTGAGGTTATTTCATGAATAAGTTCAGTCAAACATCTCTATAAATACATTTTGATTGATACCTCATTCATATGTAATTAACTTTCTTTTCACTTAGATTACAGGATCTTTACAACTGAAAAATATAATATGATAAAGAGTTTTGTAGCTATATTTGCACATACAGTGAGTCCCACGCAAGAGTTGGCCAATGACGCGGGTTTCTGCGTCGGGGATGGCACAGCTCCAACTACCGAGCGATCGGGTGAAATATCTACGCAAATAATGCCGCGGTTGGTGTAATGATTCAGGTTCTCACATTTACAGTTAAAATTACAACGAAAATAACCACGTACTTCATCACAAGAGATGTTGGAAATGTTCTCCTCTTGCATAAGCACGACACTGACACCTTTTTTAGGGAATTTTCTTTCACGCGCGTAAGTTCAGCTTCCGAGATAGAGTTAATTTCTCTTGTGATATTGTCTTTAAATTCTTCTTGTGTATGGGAAATTGACCTATACACTTTATTTTTCAAGTTTCCCCAGAAATAATATTTACATACTGTTAGAAGAACTTGATGACAATATCACATAGGCCTATCACAAGAGAAAGTAACTCTGTCTCGGAAGCTGAACTTATGCGCGTGAAAGAA
Source organism: Ectobius pallidus (assembly GCA_964059195.1). Lineage (NCBI taxonomy): Eukaryota > Metazoa > Arthropoda > Insecta > Blattodea > Ectobiidae > Ectobius > Ectobius pallidus. Next base: position 170,980,172 of record CAXKWD010000001.1, read on the forward strand.
AATTTCCTAAAAAAGGTGCCAGTATTGTCTGGATGCAAGAGGAGAACATTTCCATCATCTCTTGTGATGAGGTACGTGGTTATTTTCATTGTAATTTTAACTTTAAATGTGATAACCTGAATCATTACAACGACCACGGCATTATTTGCGTAGATATTTCACCCGATCGCTCGGGAGTTGGAGCTGTGCCAGCTGCGACGCAGAAACCCACGTCATTGGCCAACTCTTGCGTGGGACTCACTGTATATTTAAGCATTTAATATGCAAATCTATCCTACAGTATCCTACGAGAACAGACATAAAAATACTAGTAGAGTGAAACCTTGGATATATGTTTTTGAAGGGGGAATGATGATAACACAACAAGTGAGAAAATGTACAAGGGAATATTTTAAATTTTCATACAAAATTTCTTTAAATATTATATTAACCTAAAGAGCATAGCGAATAAAAATTAAATCCCAGGTTTGTAAATATAGGAGTAAACAGCATATCTACTCAGTAATAGACCATTAGAATCAAAAGCCTGCTTACAATACGGTACAGCCCTAAACTTTTAGGCAAGCCTGTTAATGGGTAGCGAACAGTATAGAAAGAAATGTGACTGACAGCAGTTACTTGACTTTCTTCAGCCAATTCATTACAGAGAGGTGGAATGTGGTAGAGCGGAATTTCCACTAAAAGAAGAAAGAAAGAAGAAAGAAAAAAAAAAGTCACCAAATTCATTAGACAGATCCAAGAATTAGTGTCATGAAGGGAAAAATGAATACCATAACAAATCTTTGAACGGAACAGGAAAACATGCCGAAATTCATAAGCATAATTACAATAATACAGTAGTTACAATGTATCTTTACCGTTTGCACCATGCAGTCAATGTTAGAGGTTATTACAGTCTAGCTATTAAAAAAATGATTTTCGAGTTACATAGGTTGTCAAGATATCGGAAGTTGAGTTAGTAAGATTCTATTGTATTCTCCCTCAATTTTATTTGTTATTTAATAACATAAATTTCTGAAAATTAACTTTTGAGCTAGAATAATTGAGGAGATTTTTTCAAAAGCCGATATCTACATGGATATCTCAGTGCAAGAGGTGACTAAGTGCCATCAAGAAAAGTGCTAATATTTGTGTGTATTGACCAGCAAAGATCGTATTTTATCTACGCCAAACATAACTAGCAGCCATTACTGTGTCTGTAACTGATACAGCAAGGCTGTTTGTCATGTTTGGCTTACATAGAATACGATCTTTGCTGGTCAATACACACAAATATTAGCACTTTTCTTGATGGCACTTAGTCACCTCTTGCACTGAGATATCCATGTAGATATCGGCTTTTGAAAAAACGCTCTTCAATTTATAAAATGAGTGTAACATGAGATTTTTTTACAGTTTATGAAATGAACAATGTACTGTGCAATTATTTACGAAAATTGTTTATTCTTTGTGTGAGCAAGCTGGTTAGAGTACTGTTGAACAATTCTTACAAACTAATGCACACCATATTGACAAATTCACATCACTGTATCATTTTGAATTATTTTGTGGGGGAAAACAATAACTTTACCTTATGAAATGTAATGCCTATAAATCATTTCCCATGGATTATATTGCAAAATAATAAAAAAAGATACCTATTAAGTATGTTAAGTACAAGACAAATCACCGCCAATTTGCTAATGCAATCCTGTCTTGTGAAAGGAAAGATTTCCTGAACTTTCAAATATCTCAATCTGTTAAACACATTGAAGATAATGTGTTTAATATTATTTCACTTCGTTGTGTCTTCCCATTCTAAGTGAATTTAATCTCAATCTGTATTACAACATGTTTTCTCAACCTCCACAGACTGCTTCGATTTTGACTTCTGGAAATTAGATTCAGCACCCCGGGAAAGGGTCGAAGAAAGAAAGGGAATATTTTTCTACGAGTGTTGTCCAGAGGATGGTGCCTACTGTTAATGCTGATGCATTTGATCATGTTGCAGTAAACGGTTATGTAGCTGCCAACGGTCATAATCATCATACAGCCAAACGATCTGTTCATACTTTTCCAGACAGGGATTTACAAGGTAAGCCAGGTCTAAAGGTTCTTTTACAGTCTCTTCGAAAGGGTTTGAAAGAGTGACTACAGAGAGTTCTCTTCCAGTTACATATTTATAACCATGTATACTATAATGTAAAATCCTACTGAATACTATGTTAATAAAAAAATATATGGAGAATGATGCAGTAAATTCTGTTATGTCCTAATACTAGAGGTATCTGTCTTTCCCAGAGCATAAAGTGTGTGTGTTTTTTTTGTTGTTGTGAAAATTCATAAATTTATTTTAAAACGCTGAACTTATTTACCTATCAATTTATTTACTGGAAATAATTGGTGAAATTAAATTTGAAGCAATTTCAAAATAAACATCTGTAACTGTATCGATATCTGAGCAAACTGAGATAGTTAACCTGTTAGTAGAAGCTTCAATTTATTACACAATCTTTCTTTTCATACTGAAAATGAGTCTTTACTTTTAAGTTCAATGTTAATCTTTCCTATCAAGCCTAGAAGAAAATAAAATTTGATGTTTTACTGCAGATATCTATTTTTATTTCTCAAACAAAAATTGCACAAGTCTTTATATTAATGTAGGTAACAAAAATTACCAGTATCGTATAAAAAAATGACAAAATCTGGCAAACAATAACTGGAAACAGATGCCTCTAATAATTATTAACCTTTCAGTAGGTGCTATATACCTCCTAAAAATACCCACCATTATTAATACTAGAGTTTAGAATTTTAGACAACCACAGTCAGTTCTCCTGTGGACTAGTGGTCAAACTACTTCTATGCTGTTCCAAGAGTTATGCTTGGACCAGAACTTGCGTGGATGACCACATGCCTTCCCCTTTTGACATTTCCTGTTAAGTGAAGCATACAGGAGACCCATTGTTTGGATTCCACATAAAATATCATGCTACTTTAGTATGAACTTCACTCAGTTTAGTATATTCTCTTCGTTCCAGGGTGGAAAATAGGGCCTTGTGAAGGAGGGTTCATTACTGAAGGCAAATATAGTTATGCTTTTTCCTGCAGAGGCAGAGAGACATGTAGCAGGCCCATCTCTTTAACAGCCCTCTAGGAGGAAACTAACATATTTACTAGGATGTGTGAGGGTTGCGAAATTTGGTCCAGAGATTCTAATTTCGGCTTGAAGTTCTTTAACATGCCATAAATCTAACACAGGATCCATCATTTATATTCCCTCCCAGATACTTTGTGCCCAGGATTTTTGCATCCTGAAAAATCCGATGACAACAGTCAGGTTTCAAACTTATAGTTAACCTTGGATCCACAGGAGAGATTTGACCTTTTGCACCACTGAGATTGACAATAAGAACTTCAGTAGTCATTGACCCATAATATCTGATCTTATCTTATCTCTCTTTCTCTCATATAGGGGATGGCTGGCTACCACCCTCATGAGTAATTGTGAAAAGGATTTACAGAATGCCATGACAATGTGGCCTATAACAGAGAAGACTATTCTCAAATGCTGGAAGTGTAGATGTGTGCGTAATAGGAATAGTGTCTATAATAAGAATACTTAATCTTTCACATGTCCAACCGTTCATATTATCACAAGGGGAGCTATGAAGAAAATTAAGTTAAACTGAAGGAGTATCTGACTACTGGATGCCTCCATTTTGGATTATCAAAGGTGACTGCAGACCTCTAATACACTGGTGATGGACTACAGAATTCCATGTATCTAAAGTAGTTAGTGACATGTGATATGAACATTTTCATGGTTACACAAGGGATTGCTTTCTTATGTGTTAGCTTATGTAGTTTAGGATAGATGTTTTAAAATACAGTCAATTATCACTGCGTAGAAAGTTGTTAGTTGCCCATGGATCCTTCACTCCCTTGAAGTTCTTTAATTATACTTTTTTGTTTAAAACAATGATGACGGATAGGTATGCAGTTTTGTTTTGCCTTGGATAATATCTGCATGACTGAGCAAACAAAAAATTGTGTTTACCACCGGCCCTTGTGTATTGATGAAATTATAGTTACACTATATGCAGTTGATTTTGCAATGTACTTAGTATTAATGAATATAATAGGAATATAAAGGCTGTCAACAGAGTAGACTATTTTCAGAAAAAACTATGAAATGGACCGAAAACAATTAATACTCGGCCACTAAGTTCTCGTGTCTCAAATCATGAATTCTCCGACCCTTCATTCATCCGTGAACGTGTTCATTCGGCTGATCATTTGATTGACCACCATCGTGGTCTTGTGGTAGCATCGCTGACTACAGATCCGTCAGTCCAGGTTCGTTCCCTGGTACCTCCTCGGATTTTTCTGAGGTAGGGAGGTCTGGAACGGGGTGAACTCAGTCTCATGATTCAAACTGAGGAGCTATTTGATCTGCCTATGGCAGATGACACATCGGTCAGTAGTAGGCCTAGTCTCTTCAGGGATGTAGTGCCACGGAGTTTAGTTTTTAGGTCATTTGATTTTTTATACTCGAGCACAGATTACTTGATTCTGCCCATCACTAATTCAAACTCACCCAAAAATTTCTTTCTCTAACTTATGACTAGATGTGAAAAGACTGTAAGTGTGAAGTGAACAGATCTCAGGCATACTATAAGTGGAAGAAGAAAATTACAATTTAATGAGCACAATTTACCTTGTGACAGCTGAACTTGTAACCTGACACACAAAAGCAGACATCCACTAGAAAGGGGGGCACTATTGGCATGAGTGGAAGATCAACACCGGTAACCCAGGTCCGAAGTTCTTGAGGAACTGCCTGCATCCCCAGAACACCCAGGTCCTGCTGTAATTCCTCTGCCAATTCAGTAGATTCCAGTGTCAATGTCTTCACATTTGTTCCTGGCTTCGTGCATTCTGAAAGCAGACAGATATTTCATTTCAAACTGTGTTACTACAGGAAAATTCAATTTTACTTTCTCACATTTGTGAAGCATTGAGAAATATTAGTGATAAAAATAAACATTTAGGTAACACCAGAAAATTATTTCCCATGTCTCACACTTGTAAACATGTTTATGAAAGATTCTACCTGCCTGTGCAAGAAACTTAGGCAAAGTTCATATTTCAGACACACTGCAGGTTGTTAGGGTATGTGGTACTTTTCTGAATATGTAAAACAAAAGTAAGCTATTTATGTAACAAGTATGCAAAGCAAGGCTTTGGCAGACGAGTCACATATTTCAAATGAGGTATAACATACCAAAAGCTTATAAATCACAGTATAAGAATTAATACAGTACAGAAACTCAGCCCGTTTTTCTGCCAGCCGAGCATGCGCGCGCATTTACTAGCGATCGTAGCGGCCATATAGTAAGACTACAGAAACTACTCCGGGAAGTATGTAAATAAATAGGAGTGTTGTATTTATTAGAACACGCTATATTCGAAAGGACCTCATTATTCTGCTGTAAATTTCAGAAATAATAAAAGACAAAATCCTGAATTGCATATCTTCACTTTCTGGAAACATACAGAAAGGTAAGAACGAAAATAAGTAATATTTATTGTAGGTCTACTGGCTTACTCGTGATTCTGGTGTGGTTATGTTTCAAGTTACTTTAATGTTATATTTTTATATTTTATTCTGTTGTAATGATTTCTGGTGTATAAAATAGGTCATTAATGGTCAACAAGAAAACCTAGTAACAAAATATGTAAAATATTTGAGTGAAAATTACCGTCTATGCTTGACACACGCTGAAAACAGACAGTTTATTAATTCCTATAAAAACTCGCTAATTAAAACTGCTGTACCGACGGTGTCTTCAATTCCAAATGCTCCTGAATTTTTTGTTTTGTTTAATGAAGTCCATCCTGCAGTAATTGACGCTACATAGACCTACGATAAATTGAAGTCGTATATTGCCATATAAGGCAAAGAATCAAAATACACTGTCAACAATGACGTGCAGAATGAACAACATGACAGACCTATAATTTACGTAATTAATATGTAGGCTATTTATTATCATAATTTGAATTATAAATTATATTAAAGGGCAATGATTTTAAAGGAAAAATACTAGGCCTAGGTACAGTCCTTAACAGTAGCCTATTTAGGTATTGTTTACCTCTTCTTAACTAGAATATAATACATTATCTGGTTTATTATTTCTTAAATTTAAAATTAGATTTGCATTAAATAAAAATATTCTGTATTTTTCTCTTTTTCTCTTTTAACATAACATATTTTGCGATGTGTTTATGTATTTTCCCAAGCCATTTCATATGATGAGAATGTAGCTTTACTCAATCTCCGCATGGAGCGCTAGTATCGTCCAGTCAACATGTTGTCATAGGACTTTTAACACACAGTTTCTTTACTGTATTAATACTTATACTGTGGTAAAATTCTCTAATTTTAATAATTCTGCTTAAAGAAAGGAAATAAATCACAAATAAGCTGGATTTGTTTCTTTTTCATAAAAGTACTTTAAATAATGACCACATTGCAAGAATTGAGGAGATATATGATGATGTGGTTGGTAAGAATAGATTACACAGCGTCACCAACGACAATGGAGAGAAACGCATTAACTTTGCTGCATCTAGAAATATGGTGATAGGATCTACCCTATTTGAACATAAAATATATACATCTAGCAACATGGGGTTTGCCGGATAGGTTATATTTCAATCATATCGACCATGTCTTGATAGATAGAAGACATGCCTCGAATCTGATGGATGTGAGAGCCTTCAGAGGAGCAAATATAGACTCTGACCACTATCTGGTACTAGCCAAGAATAGATCAAGAGTTTCTAATGTCAAGAGAGATAGAGGTATCAGAGATGAAAAAAAGATATGATTGTGACAAGCTGAAGGATAGGGACACCGCATCCCAGTATGTAAATGAACTGGATAAGTGTCTGGCGAACCCAGAACCGAGTGAAAATATAACAGCAGAGGGTAGATGGGTATCCCTGTTGACAAAGATTAAAAGTACAGCTGAAATAGTACTGTGGAAACGAACTGATAACACCTATAATAATAATGATGATTGGTTCGATGAAGAGTGCAGGGCGCCTACAGATGAAAAAAATAGGAGATACAACAGTATGCATAGCAAAAGTTTTACAAGAGCAGCACTAGAGGAGTATCGAGAGGCTAGGAAAAGGGAAAAGAAGATACACAGAAAGAAAAAGAGGGAGCATGCTAATCGCAAGGTGGAGGAGTTAGAGCATCATAGATCAAAGAATGAAATTAGATTTTTTATGGGGAAATTAACCGTAATAGAAGTGATTTTAAACCTAGAACAATAATCTGTAAAGATGAAAAAGGAGATTTACTTGTGAGGAAAGAGGACATTTTAAACAGATGGCAGAGATATTTTAGTGACCTTTTAATTAACAAAGAAGGTGTAAATAGTGACGATGGCCTTAGAGTTGAGGATCATGGAGACAGTGTGGAGGACAGACCACCAACAATGGAAGAAACGCAGGAAGCAATTGCAAAATCAAAGAACCACAAGGCTCCTGACTTGGATAATCTGCAGGCAGAATTACTTAAGCAAGGAGGTCAGGAGTGTGTTAACCAAATCCACTTATTAATGACGCAAGTTTGGGAAAGTGAAAACATGCCCAACTCCTGGAACCACAACATCATATGTCCCATCTTTAAAAAGGGAGACCCCCTGATCTGTTCTAACTATAGAGGAATCAGCTTGCTGAATACCGCCTATAAAGTATTCTCTAAGAGTTATTTTGCCAGCTAACTAAGTACACGGAACAAGAGATAGGTAACTATCAGAGTGGATTTCAACCGAATAGATCTATGGTTGATATTCACTCTTAGACAGATCCTACAAAAAACGCATGAATTTCACATAACCACACATCACTTATTTATAGACTTTAAGGCAGCCTATGACTCCATCAATAGACAGCAATTATATTTAGCTATGAAAGAATTAAAAATTCCAGATAAGCTGATTAGGCTGACCCAGATGACCATGAGTAACACTGTGTGTCAGGTTAAAATCCAATCCATGTTGACAGATGAATCTGAACCCACAAGTGGACTGAGGCAGGGGGACGCTTTAGCTTGCCTATTATTTAATATTGCCCTAGAAAAGGCAATAAGGGATTCCGGAATACAAATGACTAATACTATACATTATAAATCAGTACAGCTCCTGGCATATGCCGATGACATCGACATAATCGCAAGATCAAGGGGAGGAATGATTGAAGCATTTAATTTGCTAATGGACCAAGCAAAAAAGCTGGGACTGCTAATAAATGAAAAGAAAATTAAATATATGATCTTCAATCCAACAAAGATATTACAAATTCGATCGAGTTAGTAATTTTAGCTATCTCGGTTCTCTGAACAGCCAGGATAATGATGTGAGCGCTGAAATTGGAAAGAGAATACTCCTCGCCAATATATGTTATTATGGTCTTGCAAAATGCCTTAGGTCTAAAATGTTAACCCACCAAAGTAAGATTACAATTTATTAAACTCTGATCAGGTCGGTTCTTACCTATGCCTCAGAGGCGTGGACCCTAAATAAGAGGAACATGAATAGACTAAGTATCTTTGAGAGGAAGATCCTAAGGGCCATTTACGGACCACCTAGAGTGAATAGTGAACATAAAAATGGGTCGCCTAAGATGGGCTGGGCATGTAGCAAGAATGGAGGAATCAAGACCAGCTATCAGAGCGCTCCGAGCTGACCCAGGAGGACAGAGACGGAGGGGAAGGCCGAGAGCCAGATGGGAGGATGATGTCAAGGATGATGCTAGAACCATTGGAGTGAGAAATTGGATGAGTGCTGCAAGGAATAGGGATGAATGGCGGAAACTTATTTGGACAGCCAGGACCCAGGAAGGGTTGTCGTGCTAAGGATGATGTATTCAATTGTGAAATTAATTGAAGGTGGTCTTGCTCGGTTTGCAGAAGGACAGAAGGGGATCATGAATGCATGCCTAAATAGGAAAACATTGGATGATTTGTACGAAACTTACTATGTGGGGGTTTTTTGAGATTTTTTTCCCTGGGCGGCGCACTTTAATTGTGAAATGCACCTCGAAGCTGTGTGATTAGCTTTTTAATTATTTATATTTTAATTGTTTATGCATGAGGTTAATGTTTTAAGGTTCATGATTCTGTGGTTCGTTTCATCTCGAATCTGTCTGCCCATATGGCAGCACAAGATTCATTTTTTTAATTTAATGATTTATATTTATGACATAAAACAATACAATTAAGAATAAAATTATTTATTCTTGCAATTTATGTAAAAGCAATGAAAGTGTTAATAAATATAATATTTAATTATTTTTCTATTAAATAAATAAAACATCTAGCTGTTGAGTAAATAATTGTGGGTGAAGCCACAGGCACCTGCTAGTTGTAAATAAAGGATTAAGTTTTAATAATATCAAATACAGTTTGAAATAGATTTCAGAAAATATCCACTGAAGTAAAGAAAGTTTAATTCAGCCATTATATTTCATTACAAAATCAGGCTCTTAATTATAATAAACATGCTAAAAAAGAAAATAATAAAAACCAACTCCTTCCTTTAAAAAACTAAACAAAACATAGCCTATTAAATATCGAGAATTCTCTACAATTACAGCATTATCAATAAAATAGACTAAATTGACAAACACATTTAAAAGTCTACCCACACTTAAGTATCGGAACAAGTTGAAGAGAAGATAAGATCACACATATATGTCTTGTGTTAGTGAAACAAACCAGATTAACTGTACAACAAAATGAGGAAGTAGTTCAAGAGAGCTTAGCACTTGTAGGTATTCTGTGTATCACACAGTTTCAGTACATGTTATGTCGTCTAAAAGGAAAGTGTACTGCCCCACCTTAACCTTGACATGGGAAGAAACTCGGCAGTATGAGGAGGACAGCACTGGAACACCGGAGGGGGGCAGTGAGCCCGAAAGTTATGGCCAATTCCTACCAGATGCAAGTAAGAACTCCAAGTGTAAACAATGATAACCTCTTATGTTTATGTAATTCCTACACATTTTAACGGCACAACAACTCAATAAAATAATTTCTTGTTATATAACTTTAGTTATCTGAAGCACTTCGGAAATATTAGTTTAATTCTTGACATTTAGGATATGACAAATTTATATAAAGGTCTTATGGTTATCTAACAATAGGAATGTACTGCAACTTAAGCCTGTGACCATCGTCAGTGTGCTGGAATTTCGCCTGCAAGAGTTCTTTTACATGTCTGTAAATCTACAGCCTAATCACATTTATGAGAACATGAACGCCACAGACCTGGCCGGGATAGAATCCAAAACCTTGGGCACAGAAAGCCGGTGTCATAACGAAGCACCACATATGTTATGGGTATGCTGTATACACAAAAAGATCTAACAGTAATAAGAAACAATAACATATTTTTATTATGCTCACCAAATTTTAATTTCGTACAAAATAATGCAAGTCAATTTTATTCAGTTCGAGAAGCCTTATGTTTATTTTCATTTTGGGAATAATATAAATTGGACAGACCAACAAGCAGCTGATAAACTCACAACTGCTGCAATTCTGAATTGTGTCTAACATGATACTTATTATGACCTTGTAGATTTGACCAAGCTCTGAACACATTCAAACTGTTCTAGATTTTGTTTAGGATCACTAGTGTCGCTGACTACAGATCCTTCAGCCCGGGTTTGACCCCCAGTACCTTCTCAGATTTTTCTGAGGTAGGGAGGTCTGGAACGGGGTGCACTCAGCCTTGTGATTAAAATAGAGGAGGTACTTGATAGAGAAGTAGCGGCTCCAGTCATGGAAACCACCATTAACGGCCGTGGGTGTCAGCACGCTGACCATATGCCCCCCAATCCTGCCATCTACCTGTGGTAGATGATGCAGCAGCAGTCGGGTGGTAGGCCATGTCCCTTCAGGGATGTAGCGCCACTGAGTTTAGTTTAGTTTAGTTTAGTTCAGCAATACTGTATCTACCCGCGTAATAGACATAATTTTTTTCCGGGTTTTTGTAACAGAAAACTAGAGTGCATCCTTTATGCGAGGAAAAATTTTTAGTGAAAAAGAAAACAATAAAAAAAACATGTGTTAAAAGATGCACCAGATAACGATCGATAGCGGTTGTGACTATTTTATATATTGACTGTATCACACATATAGTTAGCAGTTGCATAAACAGATGAGAAACACTGATGCACATTACACTCAGACACTAAATTCTCATCCGGCGGCTCTGTTACTGTGTTCTTCCAAGAATTTAATATTTTTCAGCTTAAAACTCGCTTTTTAACTTTAATATTTCGGTTGGTTCTTATCCATTTCCAAACATAAGTTTATTAACACAACTGTCTACTGCAGATGTGCTATAGAATACTGCAATATTAATCGACAATCATTGAGTACATGTATTCTGTACATTAATAAGAACCAATCACAATTACTGTTTCCATGCACTGTTGTTTAAAAACTTCAGTGTAAAGATAATTGGTTCATCCAATCTTACAACTTTAGATATTATTTTTTTTTAAATTGTTAAAAATGAGATGTGATTATTATGTGAGGAATTTCTATTTTTTATTTTTTAACACGAAAAGTTTGTGTGCGTCCATTATGTGAGGGCTCCATTACACAAGTAAATATGTTATTGAACACCTAATTCACCGAATTCTCTAAATCTGTTTTGCTCGAAATATTCAGAATGCAAACAAATCTACACTATTCTGATGAAATACTACCCCAAAAACACCACCACTAATACTTTCACTAACAATATCGCTTACACAAAATGTATCATCACTAAATACAACAAAACATAAATTGAGAAGTTTGTTATCCAGTTAGTCTGCATCCGTGGGTGAGTCGGTGGCGCACCTGCCTTCCACTCTGGCAGCCTGGGTTCGATTCCCGGCCGGGTCGGGTTTTTTTCAGTAGTGAAAAATACCTTTCCCGGTTTCAGGACTGGGTGTGTGTGTCCTTAGGTTTAAGTAGGTAGGGGACTGGCGCACCTCGGTAACAAATACGCTGAGAATATCCCCTTACGGGATCACCAGGGGTCGCTTGCGAACCTGAGGAATACCTTTTACTTACTCTTGGGTCTAGACCTGCCTTCGGGCAGAACACTCATCATCATCATCATCATGATAAGCCATGCTCTCTAAAGAATAGGAGGTTAATTTTTCTGCCTAGAAATTTGAGGGTTTAAATATTGGACAAAAGGATTTGAACTACTCCAAACAAGTCCATGAACATTCCAGTATGTACAGGTAGTGAAAAAAAAAAAAAAAAAAAGCGGACAGACTCTTATAGTTGATGGGGGAAGGATTTCCACAAATATGAGGATATTTACAGATAATTGTGACGCTATAGCTGAAGTTACGATCCTCTTACATTAACTCTAATGGCTATTTAGATATTTTAGTTGGTCATCTTTTTTTTCCTTACCTGTACAGTCATCCTTGATTGTAGATGTCACCACATAATGGAAAAGTGAAACCAAAATTTCTTTAAATTTCTAGCAATGGAACTATGTATCCCATCATATATGTGTTAATTTCCATAACAGCTTCTTAAATAATAATATTAATGGTAAAATAATAATAATAATAATAATAATATGTGAACATTTTACAAACTTCACTGGCAAAGAACTCTGTTTAATGTAAACAGTATTCATGTAGTACTCACTTCAACTTTTATCAACGAAAAAACAAACATCTTTGAAGTCAAGGCCCTCAATGATTAGAATCGCGGCATGATTTCCCATTTAAAAAGCATGTGACCTTTAATTAGTCATTACTCCAGTACCGGTCAACTGATTTTGGCCCAAATAAACAGGCTTAACACACGTGTGCACTAAGTCATCTATATTAGGATTTTTCAATTAGCCTAATCCTCTGACGACACCATGGCCCTGGGTCAACTAGGTCTGTAACAGAAACAAATAGCCAGAACAATCCTGTGGGTAAAGGTGGCGGTGTGTTAAGGCTGACAAGCTTACACCCTTCTCACGCTTCCTTAGCCTGTATGAGGATCACTTCACCTTTTTACTTTGCACTAGGGACAGTTTCCCTCTTTATCGCCATTCACGAAGCTTCATTTTCTAGAATTACTGAAATGCTACCAAAAAAAGTGTGTGTTGGTCATATAAACCCTGCAGCCAGAAGACGGAAGGCTATATAAGAGCCTAGAGTTTGGAAATACAAAACCCAAGCGATGCCAGGTCATTCAGGCTAGTAGTAGTAGTAGTAGTAGCAGTAGTAGTAGTTAGTAGTAATAATAATAATAATAATAATAATAATAATAATAATAATAATCATAATAATAATAATAATAATAATAATAATAACAACAACAATAATAATAATAAAACAACCACAATAACAACAACAAAAGCCATTACTGTTATACACATAGAATGTAAAAATGGTTTCATTGGGAAATTTTAGGGTGAGATGTAATAAACTTCAATATTACCAAATGAAGTGACTTTCTTCATCATGTCTTCCAACTCCTTCTTAAGCAATGGTAGTCTGCACTGTACAGCAAGTTGAATACATTCATCCACACAGTCTATGTGTGTTTCTAGTCTCCCTGTGTAAATATACTGCATCAGCGATTTGAACGCTCCAGGTCGTACCTGAAAATAAACAAAATATGACTTGTGACTTGATGTTTTCCTTATGTTGTCGATGAGATAAGAATTTTTAGGCTTCCAATTGGGTAAATAAATTGATTAGTGAAATTTTCTAAGCTACTACACTGCCATCTTCCAGATAGAGGTGACCATATCTTCAAATCAGTCTGAATATAAAGGAAAATAACCTGAAGGAAAGAGGCCAACAGAAAAACAAGTAGAAGCTTAGTTGAAAGGAGAGATGTCAATGGTTCATACAGTGAGTCCCATGCAAGAGTTGGCCAATGACACGGGTTCCTGCGGTGCGGCAGGCACAGCTCCAACTCCCGAGTGATTGGGTGAAATATCTACATTAATAATGCCGCGATCGGTGTAATGATTCAGGTTCTCACATTTACAGTTGAAATTACAATGAAAATAAAAAAAATCAGGTAAACTGATGTAACAAAGTGCCAGTATGTTTTTGTTTAATCAGTTATGACTACAATTATGATATGCAGAATATGTTCTTTTTTTTTAAATTGATTTCCAAGTTAAGTTCCAGATTTATTCATTAAGCAGGGCTTACCGAAGAAGAAAGGTCTACCATCTCGGCCACCTGGGTCCTTTTAACGGTCTAGTTGGATAAGCACATGTAAATCAATAGTGTTTTTTGTCAAAGCTACCGGTATTTTAATTTCCAAGGCCTTATAAGATCACAGTAAAACAATAGGCTATGTTGTCAAGATAACTGATTTTCATTTTTTTTATAAATTCTTTCGAAAACGTATATTACCATAAAATAGGCACTAAATTGAGCATTACTCCGAAACAGGTCAACCGATTTTATCCATTATGAATAGATGTCTTCCCATGGGCATTATAAATGTGTATACCAAGTTTCATAAAAATCCGGTAAAGCGTATTTGAGTTACCGCGCCTTTAAAGTAGACACTAAATTGGGTTTTACTCCGGTACCGGTCAACAGATTAGGTTCAAATTCAATAGGGCACTTCTCATGGACGTCATAAATGGGTATACCAAGTTTCATGGAAATCCGATACAATCTATTAAAATAGGCACTAAATTGGGCATTACTCCAGTACCGGTGAACAGATTTGGTTCAATATCAATAGGGTTCTTCCCATTGACATTATAAATGTGTTTTCCAAGTTTCATGAAAATCCGAAAAAGCGTATTTGAGTTATGGCGTGTACAGACACACGGACGGACAGACAGACGGACAGACATTGTTCGTCCCCACACACAATCTCATAAAGTACCATACTGGCACTTAATAAACACATACCTCATCACAAGAGATGTTGGAAATGTTCTCTTCTTGCATCCACACAATACTGGAACCTTTTTAGGAAATTTTCTTTCACGCGCATAAGTTCAGCTTCTGAGATAAAGTTAATTTCTCTTGTGATATTGTCTTTAAGTTCCTCTAATGTATGGGAAATTGACCTATACACTTTATTTTTTAAGTTTCCCCATAAATAATATTCACATACTGTTAGAAGAACTTAAAGACAATATCACATAGGCCTATCACAAGGGAAATGAAATTTGTCTCGGAAGCTGAACTTATGCGCGTGAAAGAGAATTTCCTAAAAAGGTGCCAGTATTGTGTGGATGCAAGAGGAGAATATTTCCAACATCTCTTGTTATGAGGTACGTGTTTATTTTCATTGTAATTTTAACTGTAAATGTGAGAACCTGAATCATGACACCGATCACGGCTTTATTAGAGTAGATATTTCACCCGATCGCTTGGGAGTTGGAGCTGTGCAAGCCACACTGCCGGAACCCGCATCATTGGCCAACTCTTGCGTGGGACTCACTGTAGATGGAACTGCATTTATTCATCTCTCACAGAACCAAACTTTAATGTTTGACATTGTATACTGAAAATATTGTACATTATACTATAACGAAATTATACATTAATCACCTTAATACTACACTGCAGTAATTTAAAATTTATTAAGTTGAGATCTCTTACAAAATTTGGACTTCTATGAATCTGGAATATTTGTCAAACATGCAAAACTAAGAAACTGATATTTATTCTTCTAGAATGATACTTCTTTCACACTGGCCGTGTATAGGCTAAGATGGAAAGGTGAAGTTAGACTGAAAAATTCAATGCCACAGTTGAACCAGAATCTTTGGCTCTCCATGTCACTGCTCCTACCAACTGAGCTACCATGGCAACATGCCGGTACAATATCATGGTTTGGCATTGAATTTTTCAGTCTGACTTCACCTTTTAATGTATTCTTTTAGTTGTTGAATTATAAATTATTAAAGACAATTATTTAAAGATGATAATTAACATAAGTTTAAAAAAAAAAAAAAAACACAAAATTTCCAAGCCCACGCCATTGCCAAAAATGCTTTAAAGTACCATTTAATTACAGACCTAGTTACTACATACTAAGATGAATGTGTAACAAGACTTTAAAATTAGCAACTAGCCATTTACAACACTTTTATAGTGAGCCTTCAGAAATGATAGGCTAATTTTCGAAAGAAGTGAACCCCGTAGAATTTAAAGGCTTGGTATCAAGCATGTTAATGTTGCAACTACTGTACTCTACAAGTTGACATTAAAAAATCTGTCCATCAAAAATCCGGTTCCTTCAGATTCCGGCATAAATTTTGTTGCAAATATGTTGGCATGCTACTGTTTTTTGGCTAGATTCTGTTTACATATTGATGGTGTTGTACTCCAGAATCTGCTGTTGTGTGTTGCTTGCGCCAGATGACAGGCGTTCCTGCTTATTCCTTCCCATTTTTTTATTTATCTGCTGCTGTATAGCCCCAGCAAAGAAAAGAGGTGATGACAAATGAAAACATTGTGCATTGTTGATTGGAGAGAAAGTGGAAATGGTAAAAAAAAATGATAGTGGCATGTGTGTGTGAATCATTTGTGAAACAGACAACATTGTCTTTCTGACAGTGCATGATAAAAAAGGACGTATAAAAATACAGCATTATCAAAGTGTCAGCGAAACTAGAATGATAAGGGTGCCAACAGCTTCAAGTAAAAGAAAATTTCCCTGTGTTTATTAAGATTTCCTACCAGCAATTCGTAAAAAAAACTTTACTTTCATGATTATTTTCTAAAAATGTTGCTGCCCTGGCCTCAAGCATAGCACATGCTTATTTATTATCATGAAGACCTCACTACACTTATATATAAATACAAACAAAAAATGTTATCCAGAATGGAATCACAAGATATAGCTAATTTTTTTAAGGCAAAAAATAGCCTCTTTTACTCAGCATAAGATTCTTACAGATTAAACAAAAATACAATGCTCACCAGGTCATTCTTTATCTCGATGATCTGTCTGTTTTGCCATCTTGTTTCAAACTTCTCACAAAAATAAATGCACCGTGCAGCCAGAATACATCTATGAACATTAAATGAACATCCACCAACAATGACAGTTAAGTCACTCTGCTCCCCAGTCTCCAGCAATCTGAAATAAAACTAATATAGTGATTGTTTATCAACTCACTAAATTACAAGAGTCACTCCTTCAACTAGAGACATTTTGTATCTACTGGTGCTTGCTGTAACACAGCTGACTGCATAATTGGAAACAACCTGAGTAATGTCCAATAGAATTTGTTTGGAACTTACAGCACACATAGATTGAACAATTCAAGTTTTTATAGAGAGATATTTTTCTACAGTGCCTCATGGTAAGGCTGGTGGCAAGTACCTTGTCTCATGCTGCACTGGGTGATGCATGGACCCATCATGCGCCCGTGCATAAATGGGGGGGGGGGGGGTCTTAGAATTTGTACTTATCATGCTCATGGAAGAAGCTAAAATATTCCCCATTTGCTGCCACACATGTAGATGTAGATGTAGATATCTCGTCCTATAGATCCTGTGTAGATCATTCATGTTTCTGGTAGTTCGTCCATGTACACTAAAATTAGTTTGAAATTTATCAATATTATTCACTACATAACACATAACAGAGTATATATATTCCCCTGTAAGAGTGAGGACTTTTAATTTTTCAAATAGCGGTTTACAAGATTCCTTTTTTTTCTTTCCACATATTATTCTTATTGCCCGCTTTTGTAATCTAAATATTTTCTCGCTATGGGAAGAGTTGCCCCAGAATATGATCCCGTACCTCATTACCGAGTGAATATATGCAAAATATACCATAAGTAATGCATCCTGTTTTAATATATTATTCAAAATTCTTAAAGCAAAGCACGCTGAACTCAGTTTTGGACTTATCATTTCTATGTGTGTCTTCCAGTCAAGATTTTGGTCAATTTGCAGTCCTAAAAATTTTACATTGCTAATTTCTTGTATACTTCACGTCTTCTGACAAAATTGTTATTAACTCGCTCAAGTTCTTCTGCACTGATACTCTATTTCATGTCTTATGCTGTATTTCAGTTTATTTATTTTTTAAGGTACCGGTACCCCACAAATAAAAATTGTACATTGTTAGATCTGGGCTACATGGAGATTACAAATTCTGATACCACATTTACATTCAGCTATTGCTACTGCTGCTCGCATTGCTGTATTTACTGCCCAAAATAATTCTGTGGCAGCATAGAAGGCAATGAGTGTTTACACAATGCTGCTTCCCATGGCAGCATCAACGGCAGCAACTGAATGAGAGGAATTAATTGTAAACACCAAGGCAAGACTAGAACTAGCCTTGTGTAAACATTGGATCATGTTCTAGCTGCCTGTCCTTTGACTCGCACACAAAAAACTACCTTCGAAGGAAGTACAGAGCAGCACGAGGAGCACAGCCTGATCAAAACGAGTAAGGTGTTTACATACTGCCTTGCTTGTTGTCCTGCCATGGAGGGCTGAATGTAACAGGATATTACGGATAATTCTCCAACCAAATAGACAATGTAACTCTGTCAATAAGGTATCTTACTCTGGGCATTACATGTACAATAAAACACAGTACACAAAGCGCACAGAGTTAAGGACTGAACTTCACAGTACATAGACAAACCCTGTAACTTGCTGAGCCTCTTAGAGTCGTAGCATAATAATAAGTAATATTTAACATTACAGGTAGAAAACCCAATTATGCAATGTCCATGACAAAAATACAATTCATACATACACGAAATAATAAAAACAAAAGATACAATATTTAGCAATATTTAGCAATACACTCAGCCTTCCTAACTGCTGAATAAACATTCCTTGTATCAGGTAGTGAGGCATGAGACCCGGAATATGCTGATTCCCATGGAGCGAGGCGCTGTAGATAAATACCCCTATATTTTCTATGCTCCAAATTTGAATTCCATAACCAATGTACCATACGATTGGACTGAGTTATGGTGGGCAGTATGGGGCTAATACAAATCACATGGCCACCTGAGTTGCAGCAAGCAGTTAAAAATGTCTCTATACATAGGTCTACAGACCCTGAAGTTATTATAATAAGGGAAAGTGTTTGAGATGGTGCCACAAATAACTTATTTAAAACGAGTAATGTAATTTAATTTACCAGTAAGTAAGGTACTTATACACATTCCTGTTTTGCCTTTTTTTATAGTCATGGCTTTTTCAATGCAGTATTTGTCTTGATATTAAGATTTAATTATAAAGTATGGCAGGTCTATCCTCTTTTACAATAGTTAAGTGCTACACGAAAAGTTACCTAGGCCACACTAATCTCTATTAATTAAAACTAATTTACAACTTACCTTCTCAAAAATTCATCATACAAGTCTCTTCGCATAGTCTGACCGGTTATAACCTTATAATTTAATAAAACTTTCCTAATTTGGTCTGTTAATGCCCCATATAGGCAACGTTCACCATCAAATGTGTTAGCTTCACATTTTGCTCCATTGGCTAAAAGGTACTGCACTATATCAGTGTGACCACATAAACAAGCATAATACCTAAAACACAACAAATTAAATTAATTAATTAATTAATTCACCTTTCTCTACCATGACACATGCCCTAAACAAATGGCATCCTCTGATGAAAACATCTCTTTTTCCCCCACTGCCATAGCCTAAACGGTTCCATTTAAAGAAGAACACCTGAAACAAATAAGGGCAAGACATAACTGTATTTTGATGGCATTCTAACAATTAAGAGGTCCAACCAATGAAACGTAGATAAAAAATGTTTCTACAATATCAATCTACAGCAAACCTTGGTTACAGTGACATCCAAGGGACCAGAAAAATTGTGTTGTTATAAGCAAGTGTTGCTATGAAAAAATAAAACCGAAGGTGAAAATTAAAGAAGAAACTAATTCATATTGTATTTATGCATATTTTACATGTTATTGTACTGTAACTTGATTGGGTATTATCATACAGTGTTACAACTTCCTTGAGAAATAAAACCAAACTGAAAAAATACTGTAGGCTACTGTAAAGTAATAGTCAATACACTCAATAAAATAATGTTTAGTATCTGAAACAAATACAATACCCACAGTTACAAACAGGGACTGACGAAATCTGTAATTTTCAGAGTATAAGCTCCATAAAGTCTGATGAGATCTATTGCGTTATGTAAATCCTCATGGATCAATAAAATACTGAATTATGTTATTAATTTTTTCCTGCTTCCTTTTTAGTAAAAAGCCGGTAGCCTTGCATCTGTAAGTCACGTTCATTTCCTTCTACTGTAGATCACACGTTATTTGCACTTTTTCTCTTGTAGAATCATTAAAATGATTAAAAACTCTAATTCTCGAAGAGCTTTAAAACTCAATGTCAGAATATTCATTTCAATCTTCACTTCTTTTTTGTTAAAACCACTTTAATAACACTTTGCCTATGACATTAAATACTAATTTCCTTTGCCACTTAATATTCGTTCCATGTTTCCGAAAGCCCCAACAATTTTATCTGTTTTCCAAATTGTTTGCACTAATGAATTCCCTAACTAAATTTAGGACAGACTTCAGCCTTCTTTTTACCACTCTTAATTCTGTTCTATTGTGAATGCTGTGTGCAAACTGAAGTACTCAGAAAAGTATTCAGTAGCCCAGCGTTTCCCAACCTGTGGTCCACGGTCCCCGGGGGACCACGAGAGATTGAAAGGGGGTCTGCGGGAACATTTTACTCTCATTAAACTTTATCTTATTGTGTTGCTCACAAGTGGGATACTTATAGTGTATATTTCAGCTCTCGAGAGCCATTGGTTTAAATAAAATGTAGTAAGAATATTGGTAACGTTACTGCTTCGTTTGTGAAGTAAGAGGTGAATAACAGAAGCTTTGCGGAGATTTTTCAAGTATATTTTCTTCTGGCTGGTCAATCTATCTTAAACCCCTGTGTCTTAAACCCCACCAAACCTATCCCTTTTTTGTTTCGAGTGAAGTTGGAGCACGTTGGATCACGTCTCTTATTCACTTCAGTGGCAGAGAGCAGAGTGAACAACCCTTGTTTCTTTAGTTCTTTTCTTTGCAGTGAATATTTACCATACATAATTAGTGAGTTTTTCTGAAATTATCCTGTTTCGATCCAGACATAAAGAAGTTGACGTCTGAAAAACAGCGTAAGCCATCACATTAGACGAGTATTGAATTCATAACATTAGGCAGAACTGGTATGATCGTATTTTTCAGAATATCCATTTATAACAGTATGGTATTGTCATAAATGCCACTTTTAATTTACAAAATTCTAATTTAATCCTTCATTTTTATCATAGGTTCTGGCCTATATAAAATATATTTTTAAAAAAATTAAATTCCTTCATGGGGGGCCGCGGAGAATTGACAGTCGCTATAGGGGGTCCGCAACATCAGAAAGGTTGGGAAACACTGCACTAGCCCATTTAATTCTCCTGGCTATTTAACTTTGCCTTGTACACTATTGTCTGTGAAGGGTTATTGACAAATGAAATCATGGGCATATGGAAGCCAGTATTTCCTAGCTACCTGCCATTAATGACAAAATTTCTACACCTTTTACCTGGACAATAGGTTTTGGTCAGTGTATACAATAGAAATATTTGTCTTTTTAAAAAAAAAGATTTATGCTATTGCCAAAAGTTATATAGGTGTGTTTCTTGGAAATTGGGACAGGAAAAATTGCATTCATGGTTGAGACTGAAGTGATCTTATACCCAAAATAGATACATTTTTGTGTATCCTATTAAGCAAGGGAGAAAAGCATGTGTCTTATGAGGAATTAATTGGTATCGCTGAGTATTTGATGTAATAGACGAGATGTCATATAAACCGAGGTCGCTATAATGAAGTTCTACTGTGCATTATATCTATATGTACACACACAAACACACAGACTATTCAGTGGTAATCAAACATGAAGCCATCGAATTTTCATTGTGCGACCTACATTGACAATTGGCCAACTGATCCCTGTGACAAATTTTAGCTACCAGTATCTCAGCTACTTTCATCTCCTGCCAAAGATTCAAGCAAGAGAATATCCAAACGAAAAGAAGAATTTCAGTATTTAACCCACCCACCTTAAAGTTAATGTTTTTATTTTATTTTATTCAGTCCATTCGAATATAGGCTATTACATGTTATGGGGCACGTCAATAAAATTACAAATATACCAGTACATAAGAAATGTGTAGTACAACGTGAACATTTTAACAAATTATTATATTCATTTAAAACACAAATACAAAATTTAGAATACAAATATGTAAAAATATAAAAATAAAAATGCAAATACAAAGGTGTTGAGTTATCCTGTTGTGTAAGTAGTTATATTGATAATGTTCTGATGTTATAAATACGGAATTTAAAATGCTGTCCCCGTATATATTTTATATGAACAGAACTTCAAACTTCTGAAACCCCTTAATACCGATGTTTAAGAAATCCCAGAGCAGTATAGCTGTTTAGCTGGCAACAAGTGGGAATAAAAGTATGAGGCTAGTGAAAGGTAGTATGAGGTTTGTGATATAGGTAGCTTGTGATATGCAGCATGAGGTTAGGGTCAGGTTAGGTTAGTGACAGGTTGTTATATCACTACCGAGGGAAGAAGAAGTGTGAGGCTAGTGATAGGAAGTGTGAGGTTTGTGATGTAGGTAGCTTGTGATATGCAGCACGAGGTTAGGGTCAGGTTAGGTTAGTGACAGGTTGCTCTATTACTAGTGTCAAATTTCCTGCCCTGCTTCATGATGAGATCGATTCTGTGCACTGCTCCCTTGGCACACCTACTGTCATGTCGCGTAGCTGAACCTTGTAACCAGAACGGATTAAATGTCCACATTTCAAGACTTTCCTACATTTCTCATGTTTTTAGGAACAAAATGAGTTTATATGTGAATTCTGTACGTTCTAGAGAACATTACAACCTCAAATATAGACATTTGTGGTGTGTCAAAAAAGAAAGAAAAAAAAACACACACAGTGTGTTGCAGAATACCGCCTCTTCTCTTTTGTGAATCACAAAGCCTTCACACTGTTACCGCCTCTTCTCTTTTGTGAATCACAAAGCCTTCACACTGTATTCCTTAACGCAGTGATTTCTGACAGGTGGAAATTTACTTCCATCTTCTAGGAATGGGGGAGTGGTGTGCCAAATGTCAAGTTTGACAGTTCATGCAAAATTTAATACAGGCGCCGTTATCATTATCAGTAGGATTAAGATGCAAAATAAAATGATTCCCCCATTCAATAATAATATAATATAACTAGTCAAAACTTACAGGGGTGTACTGTCCCACTTGTCTCGTACATTTACATTTATTTCTTTATGTTCCACAAGAAACCTGAAAATTAAAGACATAACCTAGAAGACGGAATACATAATAAACAATTCATTGGGATGAATTAACTTTCCATCAAAATCAGTACAAACACAATTAATGCCAGAACTGGTGTTTGACAACTGTAATTCTCTTTTCGGTGGCAATTACTGATAAACTATATGCAGAAAAATACTACTTACTCCACTCGATTCAAATCGCCTTTTTTACAACTTGAAAATAAATCGTTTATATCCATGACAGATCTATATTTAAATAATTTGGCTTCAGCACCTCACATTTATTTACTTCGTAATTTACGTCACAGTCTGCAAAGTAGAATTTGCAACAAACCATGGAAGATAAAACGGAGCGGGAGGCACCTTCAAATAATCCATTAGCCAGTGCAAGGTACTTGCCTTAATCCCTAGAGGACACTGAAGACAGTAAGGCGTCATGCATTCTACAGTAAAAACCTTACTGAATCACAAAATACGAATCATTACGAAATAAAATTTCTAGAGGATTTCTTTTATCCATGTAACATTACTTAATATACACTAGTTTACTATTCTCCGGGTTATATACTGATTTACTATAATTATTATAATCTAGAACTTAGATTTTCTTTCCTTCAATTACGCTGGTCGTTATAGTATCCATACGGTAATTACAGTATCCATACGAAGTACCGGTGTGTTTATGAAGTCTCATTTATTTTAAAATACCATATAATTTTTATATCATATTTTGGTACCAATAGTCGATATCCGCATTTGGTTTGAATATTTATTGTCCTTACATCATTTTAGTTTTCATACGCAAACGAATTCACAACAGTTGTTAAAATAATGTTAATACCAGTATATAAGAAACTTTGGATTGGAATAACATTTTACTAGCTGGAAATTAAACCAGGTTGCCGTTTGAAATTAACATAAGTTCTGATTTCAAACTCCGCTATTACCGTATAATGAATTTCTAAACCAAAAAAGCACTGTACTCTACTATAAAATTCACAAAATTTTTCTTTTTCGAAAACCATGTATTAAACGCCGGTTTTCGCGTACGACCACAGTAGGAAGAAAAAGTCATGAAAATCGACTTTTGTATAATTTATATATAAAGCATGGCGGCAAGAGCCATGTTCTTCGGTGTTTTGGAAAATATATAATACCCTAACACGGACAAGTTTACACGTTACAAAAGACATCTAATTTAAATTTACAATGAGTAAGTAACTTAAATTAATAATTGTTTATAGTTTTTGCTACAGAGTACTGTTTTATAACGTACTTGTGCATTTTGTGTGCTGAGTTATTTTACTAATATAAGTACCGTTAGGCTTACATTATTGATTTTTTTAATCTGAATTTCATCTCGCGATATTTTAAGTTCTGATATGCTATTTACTTTATGAAATTGGGTGTGGCATTTCAACCTCTCCTCTCGCCAATTAGTGAATGTAAAAAATCAATACTGCTTGCTAGGTTTAGCTTAGGCTACAGCTTATAATTTTTTGATAAATATATGTCTGCTCTCCTTTTTATAATTAAAATAATAAAATTTATGTTCCTGTACCAGTATAAGACAGTACAAATTCAAACCTTAGGTTAGAAGGTCTTGGTACCATACATTAAATATGTAAGGTAGCAGTATGTTTTGTTAGAATTATGTTACTGTTACTAATAACTTATTGTAATACTGCAATTGATTGGGCAGTACAAAATTGCTCTACTTGCAGCTTACGAGATAAAACAAGAAAATTAAAACCCTATTGACTCAACAGGGTTGTCCTAACCTCCTTATCAAAGCATAGACACCAAGCAGTCTCTCAATTTCTCTGGAAAAACTAACTTAACATTATGAGTATATGACATTCAACCTTACATTAGCACAATAATTATCACATGGATTGCCTGCATGGTCTCCATTGCTGACCACGGAATAACAGGTCTGGGTTCGATCACCAGTAGGAAGATCTGGAATGGGATGCACTAAGTCTCGTGACACCAGCAGAGGAGCTACTTTATGAAGCAGTGGCTCCACTTCTGTAAGCCAATAATAACAGCCACTGGGAGTCTGTATGCTACCCACATACTCCGAATTCCGAATTCTGTCATCTGGCTATGGTAGATAACGCAGAAGTTGGATGGTGGGGTTAATCCCTCAAGTGATAAGAAACCGTAATTAATAAAATATACTAGTTCACAGTTTTGAGTTAAGAACACATGCTTTTTTAATCTTAGCAGAATTGCTTCTAATGTATAAACTCAAATTAACTTGGAGATTCTAAAATTCTGCATTAATTTTATTATCTTACATTATTTAATAAGATCGTCATTGATAGAAAACTAATCTCTACTGACCCATGATTAGTGGCTCTAAATAGGCTTATATGAAGTGTAAAATAAAGTAGAACTCTAATTATCCATATTAATTGGGACTGAACCTGATCCAATTAATGAAATATCCAGGTAACTGGAAAAATCATGAAAATAGGTCAATTTTTAAAAAATAACTACAATTTACTGTAATTGCATAAATTGAACACATCGCTCAGTCAGTTGTTTTGCTGACAAACTGTCGGTTTTGTCAGCTAAAAGTTTTGCTTTTTTGTAAACAATCGGCCCTGAAAGAGGGTTTCCCAACATTCGCTGCTGCAAAAACCACTTGAATATGGTTTCAAAGCGATCTCGATAGTTAGATTTGGGATAATTGGAGTTTTACTGTAATATAATCTTATAAAAAATATCAATTAGTGTAAATCATACCAGTACTAAAACTATTAGATGGGTTTTAATTTCTTTTTTAAAATTATGGTATATGGTGTTTCTCCTTCCTAAATTGAATTTTACAAATATTGTAAAATATTTAGTATTAATATCAATGTGTGTTTGCCCTGTAGCCTACATATGGCAACTAAAGAATTGAACTGAATTTTACTATTTTCCACATAGGAGGTTGTCTTATCATCAATGATCTATTACTTTGTTTATTAATTTCAACAAATTAATTTTTCACAGCTTAGTTTGTACTGGTAGTACCTACCATATTCACATACTGGTATCTGAATTTTTAATGAATTATTACCTGTGTGCTGTAGTCGTAAGCTTAAAATACTGCATATTATTATTGCCACAAATTATCCACAGTATTGCCAATTCAATTTAGTTACTTGTTTTACAATATTTGTACAGAAAATACTTGAAACATGACTTTTTTAGGGTTACAATTAGGTGCGACTCAACTTTCTGAAACATAAAGTAGGTTTAAGTATTTATACAAACAATTGCATAATATAACTATTAGCAAAATTTACAATTGAGAAAAATGTTGTACTTCAGGACTGTTCTTTGTTCACCACTTTTCCTGTTTAATTTAATCTAAAATAGACAGTGCAAATATTGCACATTCATTTACATATAATATTATGTAAAAGTGGTTTTGCATTTCGTAAGGTCATCATTGAATAGTAGGGAAATAATTATTAAATATGAAATGAACCAAAAGAAACTTTTATGTTACAGCTTATCCAGTGCCTGAAGAGAAATTATTTAAAGTGCTTATAGTGGGAGATCCAACAGTTGGGAAGACGTCATTTGTACAACGATATGTTCAAAATACTTATAAGAAAGACTACAAAGGAACTGTTGGAGTAGATTTCGCTTTGAAGGTTGTAAATACTGCAGACAATCAGACTGTCAAGTTACAACTGTGGGATATAGCAGGTAATAAAGAGTTGAGTGTATTGAGAATATGTTTAAAACATTTTACTTTATATTGATATAATAAGATGTTAAAGATACACACTTATTAATTCTTCTTTTGGCAGGGCAAGAAAGATTCACATGGATGACACGTGTATACTACAAGGACTCCCATGGCTGTGTCATAATGTTTGATTTGGGGAACAGGAATTCACTCATGAACAGTCTAAAATGGAAGAAAGATGTTGATTCTAAATGCACTCTTCCAGATGGAAGTCCTTTACCTTGCATCCTATTAGCAAACAAGGTTTGTAGTAGGCCTACTGGTATTAGTGTTAAAACCTACTTTCAGTTTGAGTGAATAGATCACGGAAGGATACTACGGCCACTAATATTTCAGCAAATTTACAGTTGTCAGAGTTACATAACAAATAGAATGTTTTTAACACTTTGAACTAATAATAGAAATTTGTGTTGATAGTGTGATCTTGCAGAGAAACAAGTTACTCGTGAGGAGCTGGAAATATTTTATAAGGAGAATAATTTCGTCGCATGGACAGAAACATCAGCTAAGGAGGGCATTATGGTCAATGAAAGCATGAAGTAAGCAAAATAATTATTTTAACACTGACACACTTTTAAATTTATTTTCTGTAATGAAGTCTGGAAATTATTTCCATTTACAATTTTCCATAATTTCAGAAAAGGTGATTGTGAAAAAATGTATAGAAAGTTTATAGGATAATATCCTGGTATTTTAGCAGACATCTAAATAATTTCCTATTAATCTGAGCTCAGATTCTTAGACACTCCAGAGTGAGAATTATATCTGTTTTCATATGAAATGTATATTTATTTTATTTATGGTAAAATTTTATTTTTTAAAGAAATTTTTACCTTTAAACTAGTCATTTAAAATTAAATCATAACCAATGTGGTCCAGCATTTGGTCCAAGGGAAAAAAAATTGTAAACAGGCAATAACTTCCTCACTTTAAGTGATATCACTTTTAATACATTGTTTGATTTTTTAAAAGAACATTTGCATATTGCCACCTGCAAAACTAGCACCTAGCACCAGGTGCAAAACTAGCACCTGTGCTCTTGGTCATAAGGCAATACTTCAGTCTGGTTCGCCACGTTATTGCCTACAGATGTTTATAAGTTTAGGCAATTTATATATATATATATGTTACAGAAAATAATCTTATGGCACAGACGTATTTCAGAAAAGGTGATTGTGAAAAATGCATAGAAAGTTTATAGGATAATATCCTGGTAGTTCATCCCAGACAGAAGTAAATAAGCAGACTTCTAAATAATTAATCCTTTCAGAGCTGAATTTATAATATAATGATATAAGCAATCATCAAGTTAATTCATCAGTGAGCTACAGCTTTAAAATCAATGAGGAAGCAAATTAGATGGCTTTGATGAATAACAATTCTAACATGAGGGTAATAATCCTCACATAATACATAATTATAAAAATTATATATCTGATTTTATGTCAGCCACCATGGGTGTAGAGGTAGCATACTTGCCTTCCACCCTGGCAGTCCGGGTTCAATTCCTGGCCAGATAGTTGGTTTTTCAGTAACGAAAAATCCCTGGGTTCAGGACTTGACATCACCCAGAGAAATTATAGGCTATATTAAAAAGCCTTAAATTAATAAAGTGGCGACTGCTAGAATAGGGTATAGGGATTCACAATACATCTATTAAGGTCGCAGTGTTGAGAAGCCTCATTAACCTAATCTAATCTAATCTACATATCTGATTTTATACAATTTTCTAACATGATGCAAATATATATCAATAACAGTGAAAATGTTAAGGAAAAAGATTATGTCTTGAATAAAAACCAAGAAAACATCCATGTGTGCTTCTTACTGAGGAGAAAATTAATGAAAAAGAAGAGAGATTAGAACATCATCACAACTGGATTAGGAAGGATTCACGGAAGAAGAATACGTGCATGTAGTCCTAAATGCTAATATTTAGAAAGATATTACGAATACGTAATAATGGAGAAACAGCATTTCTAGTACCTCTTATAGCCTAATTAAAGATAGCATAATAAAGCACAATAATAAACAATTTTTATAGGTAATATTGGTATTTGCAAGATTAAAAGATCCCATTCCTTTCCACTACATAGGTGCCGTTTACTCAATATCGTTGTTAGCATGCCAAGCAGCAAACACTCCGAGGCTGTAGAATACAATGCTTTGTACTTACAAAATAAATAGGGAAGTGTCTTTTTAATTTTCAGGTTCCTAATGGATATTATGCTTTTGAAAGAACTCAATCCTGAAGCAAATGCTTTTACAGATAGCATAAAACTGACTGGGCCTCCACCTCATAGCAAACGAAAATGCTGTCCACTGTGATTCACCTGATTAGTGACTGAAAATCCCTACTCCGTTGGTTGCATTTGTAAAAATTCATTGTGCTTCGAAGATAAAAGGTTTCACAAGTAAAACAATAAACAAGATGTATATGTTCCACTGTTAAACATCTCTAGTCTATCTTGTTTACACTTGTATAGATACTATTATTATAATTATGACATGAGCAATATCCCATGGAATCATTAATTTTTTTAACATATAATTTTGTAAAGTAAGAAACGGAGATAGAAAATAGTGTAATTAATTTTTTAAAATATTTTGTACATATATTACATTACTGTATTTTTTATCTCAAAGGATCATTAATATGTAAGTTATTTGTGGAATGTTGGGATGTCACAACTATATGTTAGAGCAGTAATTCTTATTTTTATGTATTAAATATTTGACATGTTTCTAAAAATTAAAAAAAGACTGAAAAGCAAATTAGCATGAAAAAAAGAAAGAATATGCATCATATTAAATAATTCTAGTCAGACCGGTCTGATAAGCTCTCTAGATTTCCTTGTGTATGTGAAAGGCCATTCGTTATGAATCAATTATGGCTGTGTGGTCTATTCTCAATCAATTGAATGGAATTGTCAAAATATTATTATATATTGTTTTACTCTGTTCATCCAATGTATCAATCAAGATTAAGTTAACATGGTGTTTGACAATTTAATCACTCATGAGGGAGCAATCATTTGGAATTGATCAGGATGAAGTTTGGGGGAAAAATGGTATCATGTTTAGGTGTACTTGATGGAATTGAAGGAATCAGTACCTAGATTATTTTAATAGAGACTACTAATAAATTGATATTTTTGTGAAAAGCAAGGATCCTTTTTAAGTGTTAATAAAAGTGTAAGCTAATAAAAGATTTTGTCTGTCAAAGTGAACTGTGTGGTTAGTTAATGAAAGAAAGTAAATTTCCTACAGTGAAAGTAATACTGTTTCACTTATGAACAGAGTTTTAATAACACTAAAATTTCATGCTACAATGGTATTTAACTGTTCAGTATTTTTAATATTCATCACATAATACTAGGAAATCAATCTATGAAGAGTAACTGTGAATATTAATTTATATAGGAAGTTAATAAGTTAAATTATTATCGAAAATGAGTTGGGATTTGTAAACACTGAAATCTTTATGGTTACATAATGAGTCAGGTTTTGTAACACTTACTTCACTTAAAACCGCTTTTTTTGGACTACTTCAGGAAAACTTTTTTTTTGGACTACTTTCTGGAAAACTTTTTTTTGTTGCAAAAAAGCAGTTTAAGTGAAGTAAATGTTAAAAATCCTGACTCATTATTATGTAGCTGTGAAGATTTTCAGCCATAATAAATGTACCACACCTCCTACATAATCATAACATTATAAACAAATTAAGGAGACAGTATAATAAAATCGAAGTGCTTAACAATGGGATTGGTATTTCAGATCAATACAATCCATATACAATACGATTTTCTGACCGAGAATGGTGCACATGATCATTAGTACAACAGCTAATGTTTTAAATTATTACATAATTAAATTGTTATGCATTAATATCAAAATATGTGTTCAGAATATTCACCAGTCTTATATGATAAAGTGCATAATTTATCCATGTTCACATGTGCTCATTGCTTTAAGTCTGAGTACATAGTTATTTCACTTTTTATGAAAAAAAATATTCTTTTAACATTCCAGTGATATGTAATAAAATAAATAAGATACCAGTAGCTCAACTAAGTTATATTTTATGATCTGTCACCTAGGCCTTTCGGTGTCTCTACACCATCTTCAGGGCATCTCACTTTGACCCAGGAATTACACAACAGCTGTCATGTATTTTAATAATTCCAGTGATATGTCACAGAATTTACAATCTGTTTTTCTCGCCAGAATTTACCAAGTCTTGAGCATAAACTTTAGTTTCTTATTAATAAGAACAAAGCAATATTACATTGTTCAGGATAATTAACTCCTTTAAATGGGATAAAGCTAAAAGAATGCAACTTTCAGATGATTTCCAGTAGAGTCAGCAGAGTTTGATATTGTTTTTAAATTTCCAGAACTTTTCGATTTCCAGGAATGTGGGCAAAACATGAACTTGGGATAATTGTAATTATTAATAATACGGTAATAAGTCATAGTAATGATAGTAATAATAAAGAAAACAATAGGCTTAAATACTGTATTTTCTTGAACAAATCTGAATTCAAGAAAATGACAAGTATTCAGATATTGTACTATGCAGGTTCATAATAATATCCCACATGAAATAGCAATAATTAAAGTCGGCCCAAGCCGCATATGAAATTAACTTTGTTTAATTCAATTTTTTTTTTATGATTTATTTTCTTGACCTAGAAAATCTAAATCTATTGAATAATGAGAACAATTATTTATACAGTTAATATGTGTGATGGCATAGAGAGAATGTTAAATGAAAAATTCAATAATATCCTAAACCTATTTCACCTGGAGGATTACATTAATTTTTTAGTAGTACATACCAGTTTCTTTCGTCAGCCTAGAAACCTCAATAACATAAATCATAACAGAATATATGAGAAAGTTTGTGCAATATATTTTGCACTAATTATTTTCGGTGAGTTGACTGCAAATTTTGTATACTCATAGATTTGTCCTGATGAATGCAAGTCAAATATATTTATAAAACATATGTTAGAGTCAGATCTTGCCTCATCCCAGCTGTGGTGTGTTTGTATATTTCATATTGTACGAGTGTGTTGACATAAGACCAAACAAACTTCTTAAACTAACAACTACAATCAAATCATATGCGCAATATACGACAAAATCATACAAAAAACATCTTCCTGAATGTGATGGAACTATGGGAGTCAATTGCTGAAGATGGCTGCTTAATGCAGTTGAAAGCGATCTAACGAGTAATTAACGTTGCCTAATAAAATGAAAGTTAAAATAGTTTAAACTAAGTTCACAAGTTATTTCAATCACTACAAAATGGACAACATTCAGGAATATAAAAATATCGTACGACTCAAAATACAATTTCTCAAATCTTGTAATCAACATGGTAAGAACATAGTTTTACTTGTGAAACCTCCCCAAGGTGCCAAAGCTTATTGTGAAAACTAACCTGCATTGATCTTCACTTGCACATACCTCGCAACGAGAATGGACCCCAATCACACGCGTCTTCCAGCATCTTGTCTTTCAACACAAAAACAAAAAATACCTATTAACAGTGATGTTAATGTTGCCTAATTCTTACTACAAGAAATCCCATTAATAGTGATAATGTTGCCTAACTTCTTACCATATCATATGCCTATGCCTTTACTCTTCTATTAGTGAGGTTTTATAGAACAATTTTTGCCAGTATTTTAGAAGTATTTATCGCTGTATCAAGTGATGTTATGTAAAGTACGTTTATTCCAAATAAACAATTATGTCAATGAAAATTACTTTTATTCCTACATTATCCACTGCTTTAAGGCAATCACTCAAACCTCCATTCTCTAGAGACCTACTAAAGATTACTGAATGAAGGAAAACTATGTTACTGAAAAAATAATGAAAAGTATTACATTTACCTGCATTTATACTACCGCAAAATGTTCTCAAACTCTAAATTTTCTTCATTTTTATACTCATAACAACAACGGTCGTATGTTTTCAATGTTGTTTTTTAATTACTTCTAAGAAGTTGTAAATTCAGTCAATTACAAACTCTTATTTTCCAACAAAAGAATGTTTTCAACACAAGGTGTGCTTGGTTTCTTTCTGTGATTTCACTAGCATACAGCAAAGCATTATATGTACATAATAGCATATGTTTTTGGTGCTGCATTTCTTAATAATGACCATCATTTTCTCCACGACTAAAACTGCAGAAAACAATTAACTGATGCAGATTTTATTTTCATTGTTAAAATACGTGTTCAGGGTCGACAGAAATTAAATATTGCAAGTGCAAAAACTATACATCAAGAAATAACTTGCACTTGAAAAATATAGCATATCTTTGTATAACTTGCAGTTTAAATGTATTACATATTTTGTAAAAGCTGATAAAGTAGTCTTCAGCTCCATAATTTCTTAAACAAAGTATGAAATTCTGTTTACAATCATTTTGCCCAGCAATCATTGTATTTTTCATTCTACAGGCAGTTTCATATTCTATGTACTGTGCAGGATTTGTGTGTGTATGTGAGCAAGGAAATTGCCCTCTTCAGGATGTCATGAAAAGAACACAAATCCAAGTTTGCTGGACAAACTTTCTGGGGCTATCAATTAATTGACAATCACTCCTTGACATGGCAACCTATTATATGGAATCCGAATACTCCAACTTTTCCAGGACAGTATTGCTCAATCAAGGTGATAACCGTAATATATTTCTTTCTATGTGCTCTTTATGCCCACCAACTGAGCTAAGCCAGAGTTCACTTCACAGCGCCAGATGGAATCTCTCTCCTATGACTGATTGCCTTTAATGGTCTACCTCACTGACAAGACAAATTATGTCATATGTAGTACTGTGAGGCACATTAATTAGTGATTTTTGTGACAGGGCTTCCACTGTTATTGTACAGTTAACATTCAAGATGGATACACAGTATATGCATTCATGAACCACAGATTATTGTGTCTGCTGGATATTACATTAGAATATTATAGGAGAAAAATTCCTTTGACACTGGAATTTGAACCCAGGATCTTTGGCTATCCATGCCACTGCTCTACCAACTCTGAGCTAAGCCAGAGTTCACCTCACAGCATCAGATGGAACCTGTCTCCTATGACTTACTTCATATATATATATATATATGAAGAAGATTATTTAACATTTCTGCAGAATACAAATTTTGAAAATGACTGCTGGAGGGAATTACAGGAATTTATCGATAAGATTGGCATAAATTGGATATGGTATAGAATAGGCTCATGGAATATGGATATAATAAGTAAAACAATAAGAAAAAGATATAACACAAAACCAAGCAAGAACTGTTTTGCAAGTTAAGGAATTTCAAATCTCTAAAAACAGTTTGGGGAATGGAAACATATTTGTTACAAGGAGGAAAAAGAAGGACCAGCATAGTGAAGGTGTCTGGAAATTATCCAATAAGAAGGAAATGTACCAAAAGGAATCTGTCCACTATGTGGAACACCAGATGCATCATTTTAGAATATAATGAAACAGAAATTGGAGAAAGATATTTATAGACAGGAAATTATTAAAATCTGAAAAGCACATAGGAAGTTACGCAAAACAATAATGACATTGCTAAAAAAGTAGGAAAAATGTTTATAATTATAAAAAAAAAGCTTGCCTAAACAGAAGTTAGTAATCTGAGTTAGGTGCTTTAGTAAGCACATACATTAATATAGTTTTTATGTTTCCTGTTGTGTTGTTTGTTTCTTTTTTGGGGTTGTACTTTACAGTTTGTATTTGTTGTGTCTTTCAGTATATTAATGACTCTGCAGAAAATCAGAAATGCGACTGGAGTCTTTATACGTACATGAATGTGAAATAAATAATTAAATAAACACAAATAACCAGTACCTTAGAAATATTAAAAAATATAAGCTATGAAAATGGCTTTTGAGCAACTAATAATTTGCCTGTGGCCTATCTGAAGATGATTGTGAATATTAATAATGAAGCTTTCGGCAATATGTTTATTCAGTTAACACACCAGGAAAAGGTAAAGGTATTACAAAAAATCAATTAATTACTTAACTGATCACAAATATAATTTTACTATAATTTTATTCTACTACAAACATTACATGATGTCCAAGACCTAAAGAGCTGTATATCAATTAAATAAACAAAAAAATTTAACTTAAGTTCTTTCCTCTTTCTATTTACAAACATATGGTCACTTTAGCTGATGTAAAATTGGTTCACATTTATTTGAATTAATAAATAACCTCAACTTCAAATTTAACAGTCTTATTTCTCATTCCCCATTTGAAACTATATTCTCATAAAATGTGTCAAATTGAATGAAATCCGTAACTATGCTGATTCTGTACTTAAAACACTACTAAATATGAATGCCAAGTTACTATAAATCTATTCTGGAAATTACGATAGGTAGGAACATTATTTTAGGCTTTCATGATACATGTGAAATTGAAAAAAATTAATTTGGTATGTGGAGAACATGTTTTTTGAACAGTTCTTTGTAAAATCAGAAGAAGAAAAATTGTGATATATTATACTAACAATACCAGTGGCGGCTCGTGGCCGGAAAATTAGGTGAAGAGGAAAAAAATGCCACATGCTTACGTTAATAACCAAACTCACCTATGTCTTGTATAGCAAATCAATCCTTCGATAGTCCTTTATGGCTGCAAATTTGTCGGTGGTATCATCATAGGACGGCTGCATTTCTTCTAGCTGCAGTAAAGGTTCTTTCTGAATTGAAATATTCGCTAAACAAGATACTTGTCTGGCAACATTTTTGATCCTTCATTTAGTAGGCCTACGTCGTGATCTGACAGCTGGCACAATGATGATTTGATTTTAAACAATGCGGGTAAGAATATAGTTATTATTTATAAAATCTGATACATTTTATTCATGGAATACTCTTAATAAATCCCAATCGGGATTATGAGTTTCATTAGATAAATTCGATCCTGCTTTTCCGCCGCGAATCTATTGATGTTTATCGTAATTATTATTCTCCTAATCAGATTATTCAGAATATTCCATTCATGCGATGCGGACTTGAAATTGACTAATAATCTTTAGCAATGCCTCGGATATCGACCAATGACTGTTGTTTATCTTATAAGTTAATATGCTTGCAAGGGTCGGAAAGATGCAATTTTATCTGATAAACTTCAGCTCGTTACTGGATACTTCAAGGCATTAATATGCAGTGATTAATATGTCACATGTCGTATGATTGCCTATGAAAAAATATGCATTGTAGGAATGAAACGTCGTGATTCAACGTTGTCGTCCTATGGCGTCCTATCGGTGACGATCTCCGAAGATGGTTCAGTGTTGTGATACGTAACAGTGGGCTTTCATCACAGTACACAGTAGTCTTGGTATATGGTGACACACATTAAATAAATTAACTTCTAGTCTCATCCCTATGTGCTATAGAATCGAACGCCTATGATTTTTTTTCCGTTAATGATATTTAATTTTATGAGAAAGAATCCAAGCTCCTCTACCGTTCATACTTCAATGAAGTATATGGTTGTTTATAAACACCTTTTAAATAATTAATTGAAAATTGTTAAAAATAAAAATTCTAGCTCTTTAGCGTCTATGCAAATCGTATGGAAAATTTAAACAAAATTGTTAGTTTTTTTTTTTATAAAATCGTGAAGAATGAAAGTCTGTTCTAGCCTCGCCCAAAGATGTAAGACTTAAAAGCCTGAGTTTGTACAAACGATAGCTGGCTTATAACTACCCTTCAAAGTATAAGAATACCGTATAAAAGTAAGAAAAAGTCGTCAATCTCCCCAGAAGATATCTAATCCAAATACGTTTTATTTATACACGATGTTTAGTTCTCAAGCCACACAGACACGTTCCTGAAAATATTATTGGACAGAGGAGAATTCAAAACAGGTATTTATGTTAAAAACATTGATTTCGAACATTTATTACCTTTGATACGGGTAGAGGAAGTGAAATTGGTGCTTTGTTATTAATGGAGCTGTTAGCAGAAGAGGAGTAGGTATGAAACCCGCCACACACTGTCATTGTAGCAGAGCAGCTTGCTGTGGTAAGCGCGCGCATCAGAAGCCGAAGGACGACACCTTCGTGGGTAGTCTGATCCCTTCAGCATGGACGTGGGATAAGCGAGAAAAATGCTGCTTGCAGCATCAGCTAGCATCATTTTTAGTGGATCAGACTACCCATGGAACAGGGGAAGTGAATCAAGGCTGCTTCGTGCTTCTTTGCAAGACTCGAGAGCTCTCTGGCGCCTCCTCCTTTAACATCACTCGTGGCGGGCAATACAAAATTACATAAATGCATTTATAGTAAAAACCAACATTCGAGATATGGGAAATAAACTTTAAAAATACGTATTGTAAAGGAAAAATACTGGTGAAGTGCTACTTCACCTAAATAGCCGCCACTGAACAATACCATCCAATAGTCACAAAACTGCAGATAAAAAAAAAAGAATTCTTATGAAAAATTTATGAAATGATAATTTGAATGATAGGTTTTAAAGAACAGAAAGAACACCGTTCTTAGTTTCTGTAAAAAAAATTCCCAGAACAATATTTCCATTTAAGGTTTAGCTCATCACAACTGTAAAATATGTAAATCGATATGTTAAATATCGTCATTCCTGCAGAAGTCACTCTCTGAGTCCAAAATGTTAGTTTTGAGATACAGCAGTTTTCAAGTATGAATAAACTATTCCATATATGGACTTGAATGTTAGAAGTATTAATTACTTGGTCAGGATATCAATTCCGGGGCATAGGCGTACCGAGGGGGGGGGGGGGGGTTTGGGGGTTTGAACCCCCCCCATTGATTAAAAAAAGGAAAATTGTATAATGTTTTTAAGTCTGCCCACAAATTACTTAATACATGTATAAAGCGTGGGAAGCTTAAAACTTGTTATTTTGCGTCTTGATTTTTAAAATATTCCGGGGGAACCCCCGGAAGCTTAAAACTCGTTATTTTGCATCTTAATTTTTAAAATTTTCCGCAGGTGGACCCCCGGAAGCTTAAAACTCGTTATTTTGCATCTTAATTTTTAAAATTTTCCGGGGGAGGACCCCCGGACCCCCCCTCCTTGGGGGTATTTTATACCCCCCAGACCCCGCCGATGTTATAACCCCCCCATATGGTCGGCCTGGTTACGCCTATGTTCCGGGGTGTGCAAGCAAACAGAGTTAAGTCCACCATCCTAATAAATTGAGATATGTCCATAGAGTTATAGATAAAAATGTTCTCTACATTTGTGTTAAGTCCAGTAAGTCATATTCAAAATTGTACGGTAGCTATGGATGCGTGCCTCATGGGTTTATCCATCACAAAAGCTATGTTGGGCTGGTATAGTGTGTTAAGTCACTCTAATTCTCAAGAACAAGAAAGTGGATTTAACTTTCTTTGCCCGCGCACCCCGGAATTAGCAAGTTCTACCTGCCTATAAAGCATCCTTTCATCAATGTAGTGTTAGCATAACTCAAAATGGCCAACGGCGATATAACACCGTGAACTCACGTGTGTTATAAGGATGTTATATATTGTGTTATAAGGATGTGTTATCATTTATTAGTGCACTGCTGTACACTGTTGTTTTTAGGACACACTGTTGATTAACACATGATTTATTCAGATATTCAATCATTAAAATAATTATAAAACTGAAATATTCTTTTCTGCTACGGTGTTCTATACATTGCACTAATTCCAACTTCTCTTATATAGCAGTTCCCTCGATCATGACATAGATTTGTGAATCAATATTCTTAAGTACCAATACACACCATACTGCCCCTTTCACATTATTGTGATTGTACCTTTGATTACAGTCAGGGTGTTGAAGCTTCTATCATTAGGGTTATATACATTTGTACTCTTCAAAATAATACTCAAACCAATCACATAAATGAAAATACCATACTGGTACTTACGTATGTAGCAGCCATATAAGCAATACAAAACACATAGTGTGCTACAAAATCAAACTGCAACGTATTGTTGATGCTATATGATTTGAGATGTCCTGAGCGCATACAGGATATGAAAATAAGCTTACTATAGACTCATAGACAAAATCAAAGGAATTCTTTTTGTTTTAAAGTACAAACTTCTAAATTCACCCTGAAAAGCTTCTGTAATATAATGAAAGCTCTAAGTATGATATTTTCAAGAAATACCAGTAGCACAACCAGCACAATTTCGCAGGATAAAAAAATTGTAATTTTCTGCAAATTTACATTAATATTTAGGTCCTCTTGACATCTTACTGTATTTTCTTTCATTATACTTAAACCTTCTGGGGTACGCCGTAGCATAGTGGTTGAGGCGCTGCGCTACAAACCGGAAGGTAGTGGGTTCGATCCCCAATGAGTTCGGAGTTTTTCAATTGGCCTAATCCTTCTGGTGGCACTATGGCCCTGGGGTCGACTCGGCCTCTAACAGAAATGAGTACCAGGAGAAATCTTGGGGGTAAAGGCGGCCAGTGTGTAAGGCTGACAACCTTACCACCTTCACGTGCCGCATGTCTAAAATCTGGGAGCCTCAACCTCCTGGAACCCTCTGGGCCTCCATGGCCTGTACAGGAATCACTTTACTTTACTTTATACTTAAACCTTCTAAAGTTAATGGTATGTAAATTCTAATTCAACATTCGTTGCTGTGAATGGGGAAAAACCCAAAATCTTACTTAGATTGGTTGGCCATGGCATTATGGGTTTGTGAGAATTAAGTCTAGGCACCATGCTCAGAATTTTCCAACCTGTATTTCTGTTATTCATAGGGTACTGACACTTATAAATGACTACGAGCTTAACCTAAAAGATGGCTAGTTTTCAATGATAATGCTGTTTTACAAAAGAAAAATCATATTTTTACAAGTGTTACTTCCACTCCAATTCCGAAAGATCTTTTCATCCAGAAAATGTACCCTATAAAAGCAAAAATAAAGATATTCCTAAAAACTTATTTAATCTTCACTACTCCTCAAATCACTATTTTCGATTTGTAGCTGCTGCATGATGCTTATATTTTATAAAGTGTAAATAAAAGGGGCACATCAAAAGAGGCACTTTCATTCGTATAGATGTTAAAGATCATAAAATATAAAATGAGACTCAATATCTCACTACAACTCTCACCAAAACTCACTGTATAGAGCTTTCAGCTGGCCACCTGAAACTTCTTCGGGATGAAAAGTCTGGGATCTAGCGCTGGAAGTTTCGGACACTGAAATAATTTAAATAAATTTACAGAAACTTGGTGTACACTATGAAATTATATTAAGTTAACAAAGAGCAAAAGGGGGGAAAAAATTATTGAAATCTTTGAATGTTTTTAGTTTAGTGAAGTGAAATATAAATTCACTTTAATATCATCATTATTAATATGAGGGATGGGGCATAAGTCATTCCAACTTTTTAATTTTTTTAAAATGTGGGATCATTTTGAAATTTTGAAATATACAAATGAAAGGGCAGGTTATGGAATGTATGTATGATGCAGAACAAGGGTTGTAGATGTAGGATAGAGTAGGGAGCAGACACCCATAAACATGTATAGTGGTATTAATCAGAGGTGGCAGTCAGATGCGCGTGAGAGAGGTGACGCATGTAGGAGTAATAATGGGGAGGGGCAAGAATGTTGAACTGGACTTCCAGGAGAGAAGAAGCCATTGTAACAAGGTCTCTTGTTTCTTCACTGCAATATACGATCTTACCTCACTGAAAACAACGACACAACTAACCCATACACCCCTCCATGCAGTACGAATGTTTATTGGACTCGTCTGCATCTACTGAGCATCCATGCTTGGAATGCCACGTCTGATTAATACCACTGTACACACGACGGCATCGTGCCACTCTTTGCATTAGTTGGAAGCATAAAAGCATTCACAGTCCAACTTATAAAACCCTCGAAGTTCAGTAAGGAAGGTCCTTATTTCCAAAACTTCCATCACCTCCCTGTGGCATTCTCGGGCATTTTTGCACTAAGGAAAAGCTATTTTGATGTAAGAACCCTGTTCACATCTTATCACATTCATTCAGCACAGTGGCTTATTCACAACTTAATCCCCTCTGTGATGTGACAAGATGTGTACAGCGTTCTTACATCAGAATAACTTTAAAGATGTAGAGTGCAAATGCCAGAGCATGCCACAGAGAGCACATAAAAACAAATGACATTGTTTAAGATGGCTTCTCGGGTTATCAGCCATGTCAAAATTATTAGGCTCGAACTTTCGGCCATCTTCACTCTGTGGCCTTCCTCAGGAATGTGTGTATAGAAGAAGTGTGTCAATATTTATAGGGGCTAGACAAATATTAATAAAGGAATGTGAAATCTCTTTGGCTGGAACTGCAGTCAATCAGAAATCATGGTAGGAGAATTTTGTTGCTCCCTGAAAAGGGCTGGAAGCACAATAGAAGATGGTAGTAGGGAACACAAATGACACTTCAGACTGTTCCAACCAGAAAAATCAGCCATTGCCGAACACTCCATAAACTCTGACCATAGAATTCTCTTCCAAAATATAAAGACCTCCATCGCACCAATAGATAGTGGGACCGGCTTATAAAGGAAGCCACTGAACCAAACTACACAGGAACAATTTCAACAGGGTCAGAGGTCTCCAGCTCAGCAAGGCGTGGACACCAAGCACTGATAAACAGACGTCAGGAAACTGAGAAGGAAAACACTGGCGACAACAGTCACCACCAACTGACAGAGGAAAACACTGGTGACAACAGCCACCACCGACCAACAGGATTAACTACCTCCCCATAGCCGACATTATAACATAATCAGTCATTTCAGGGAGCAACAAAATTCTTATACCATTGACTTCTGATTGGCTGCAGTTCCAGCCAATGAGGTTTTGCATTCCCTTATTAATATTTGTCTAGCCCCAATAAATATGGACATGCTTCCTCTATAGACAACTTTCTGAGGAATGCCACAGAGTGAAGATGGTCGAAAGATCGAGCCTAATAATTTTAACATGGCCGATAACCCAAGAAGACATCTTAAGTAATCAGCACCGTAAAAGCTTCAAATCTTATATCAATAACATTATTATTCAATATATAAAGAACAAATAGTACAAATAACAATAAGAAAATATTCAGAAGCTAATCCAATTAAACCTTTTGCTAGCAAAAGGATTAAAGTAATTTTTGAGAATTTTGCCAAAAATTGGCAAAAAATCAATTTGAAGTAAAGAGTCAACTAGGTTAGGAAAAAGGTGTTGGTATTCCTCTTGCAGCATCATTGGAAAATACATCATGCAAATAAATGAAAATTCATTTTGATTACTGTTTTTTTTTTTTTGTACACAGTGGTGAAGAGAGCAAAAACTACAAAGATCATTCTGTCGTCTAAACAACTAAAGTTCAAACATCTTACCTTGCACTCCTCTTGCATTTTCATAGCATGTGGCATTAGGGCATCTAGGGTTGTTTGTCTGGTCTCTGAACTAGGATGCGTTGACAGCCACTCAAACACTTCACCTTCATTCATACCCATCTTTGCCCAGAAAACACTTGCTTCTCGAACATCATAGCAAGCCTTAAAACAAAATTCTGAGTAAGCAAAAGAGTAGATTCAACAAGTTTAATATATAATTTCAGATTTTTCAGGCATACCATATGAATAAAAGTTTCTCGGGTTTACAGTCAGGTTTGAAAGTCTACTGTCTTCGACTTCTCAGAGCCCCACGCTGACTAGAGGAGTTGGGCATACTTGTATTTCAAAGATGTACTTCAGTATCCCTGCGGATGGAGGCAGCATGGGGTTCTAAAAAGTCAGACTTTCAAACCTGGCAGTCAACCTGAGAAGCCTTTATTCATAATTTTGACACACCGTTAGTAACCCATGGCTAACAGATTGAAAGTTTTCATTATATTAATAATAATTTATTAATGCCTTGTATGTTTGGCATTTCCAGTAAAACTAACATCCATTACATATACCGCAAGATGCTTGATAAGGGCTTCTAAATATCATTATCCTCAGATTATTATGTAGAAGGATATGGGTTTTAGATGCTAATAAAAGTGGGGGCCTATTTAGTACGTGCTAGAGGAACAGTCTCATGTCTTGTAGTTGATTTATGCAAGACTTGAGGCTTTCTCAGCAATGATTCTGACAAAGAAAATGATTATAGTATTAAACAAACAATTAGATCTCTTAGACATTTTTCATAAAGTATAGTAACCAACCCTTGCAGCAAGCTGGAGTCCAATTTGGTCTGCCTCGCTCTCCAGAGTCCTGCTAAATGGCAAGTGGAACATGAGCTTGGTTAA
This sequence comes from Ectobius pallidus, assembly GCA_964059195.1. Lineage (NCBI taxonomy): Eukaryota > Metazoa > Arthropoda > Insecta > Blattodea > Ectobiidae > Ectobius > Ectobius pallidus. The sequence continues at coordinate 171,023,651 of CAXKWD010000001.1, forward strand.
ATTATCAGACAACCAATGAGAGATCAATGCTGCAGCATCTGGCAGAATGGCCCATATTATTGCAATAGGAATTTCAAGCAGAATATCAATGAGACTGAGATGACTTAGTTGCTCAGCCTGAAACAAAGTAACACAGGAGTTGTGATTTACTCTTTTCAAATGTTAAATATACAGCTAACCCTTTGCCGTCCCTAATGCTCCAGAACACACTAGATTTGAAACCCATGCTGTCTATGTATTAACCCCATCTTTTCCTTAAACATATATGCTCTGCATATTTGTAGATATGATAGCTGAGAAAAGTCTTGAATCAAGTGTTCAAGTGTGGGACTGCTGGAGATTAAACGCTTGCTGTTGCTGTAGAAGACTAGTGCTCTAGCACTATACTCACATAACCCATTAATAATGATCTTACAAGTGAAAGAATGCAAAATTCAGTAAGCTTACCTGATGATTGAGGAGAACATGTGAGATTTCATGTGCAAGTACAACACATAGTTGATCATCATTAGAACATTCATTTAGCATTCCAGTGAAGATGAATATATGACCAGTCTGTAGGCATTGTAAGATAAAGGTATTAGATCAATGGAAACTGAAGCGACATCATACAAATTAAAGAATTTTAAAAACTGTTAACAGTTTTAGTCTATTTATACAACTGCTTAATATTTTTTAAAAATTAAATTTTATACTTCTTTATATTTTTAGAGACACTAACCAGGTGCCATTAGAAATGCCACATAGGAGGTTTTTCATCATCAGTGATGTATGTTTACCATATGAATTCTAAACAAAATGGTGATCTCTATCAGGATGGAGAAATCAGTGTAAAAAAAAAAAAAAATTGTTTGTTATTAATGTTACAGTAGCAGAGGCAGTCCTCTGCTTAGACTGAACCTATTTAGGTTTGCTGTGAAGTATTCATGCCCTAAGAAGAAATGTGATGTTGCATAATCTACTCTTACATGTTTCAATTTGAGTATCTCTCGAACGCTGGGAAAGTAAACCTTCATGATTAGACCCTTTGGGGTTTGCCTCCATCTTTCCCACATAGTAATTGTGTATCTGTAAGTTGGGAGTGAAGTTCCTTTCTGTTTTGTGTATTATAAATTTTGGGTGTGATTTTGATTTCACCAGTCCTCATTGGAAGGTGTTTATTAAGTCTGTTGTAGGCTTTAGCCTTTTCGTCTACTAGGAAGTATGCTGGAATTTCTCCAGCTTTGACTGCTAGTGCATCATTCAAAATAGTTAAATAGGCACGCATCACTCAAGAGGCTGATTTAAACAACCTGCGACTTGTGATAGCTGCTGGAGCGGTATATTCCCATGGCAATGCTGATGCTATGCGAGAGGTTTAGTATTTGGAAGGTTACTCAACAGCTGACAGAATCTCTAATACAAGTAATACTACGTAATACAAATCAGCTCTCCCAATTCTTCGCTTCGAGTGAACAGTCTCAAATCGCAGGTTGTTTAAATCAGACTGTAAGCAGGGCTTTCCTTTGAGCTGATATTAATTTATTCTTTTGTTGGTACCATTAGGTCATCGATTACTAGAGTGCATGTGCTCAAAGTTTCATCACAGAATGTCTAATTTTTTCATCATACAGCTGCCTGATGAATTATTGTAAATCAATATTATTAAGAAATAAGAAGTAAGAAAACTTTACTCAATACAATTCATTACATAAAAAAACCTCTATAGTCCCAAAAGAATATCATATAGTGGGAATAGACTGTGCAAGCAGCAGGAAATTACAACTTGACCAGCACCAAATGTGATGTTGTATTGACTACTCAGCAAGGAATAGAGCAATTGTATATTATTTTCTATCTCTTTGGTGGTCCAAACAGTATGTTGCTGTGTGAAGTCCTCTTCATGGGAAAACTATTGTCTCAGAACATGCCAATGGTCCCAGAGTTTTGGTTCAAGCAGCTTTTTGTTTAACTTACATTGACAACATTCAAAAAATGAGAAGGATCATTGGAAGTGCCAGTGCAGGGTGAGTCGATTTTGACTTGAGAATTACATTTACTTCAGAAAAGCCTGTTATTACGCAATATAATATAACTAGGCCCATTACACAGGCTGGGAAAATAATAATTTTACCATTAAATGAATTTTGCGATATAGCAATAAAATTTGAAAACCGAAGTGTAAATAACACAACACTCAGGTTCCAAAACAGGAATGACTGATGCACTCAAAATGCTGCAATTTAGCGCTCGAGTATATTGTATGCATTCTATTCCATCATCGCAAGAGTACGTTGTATGCAGCCCAGACCAACATAAAGCACAACAAATAATTTCATAAAAATTAAAATCAAGTTTTGATCAAACCGACTGTGCTATCAGGATAAAATTTGAGATTCCTCATTCCTCATATCATGGGGAATATATGGTGAAAATGTGAGACATCTAGGTCAAAGAGTCTCGGAGGAAGAAGTGTACATACACACATCTTAAGGCGCATTTAATATAGTAAGCCTATAGATACTTAACTAATTTCACATACTACCATTCTTTCAAGGTAGATGCAGTTAAGTTTAATCCATGAAGGTAACACTGATTATTACCGATATACACCATGTCCATAAATTTTTGTATGATTTCATAAGGCTATATTTTCACTAATACTTAACATAAATAAAATATGTTACCACTTTGAAAGAGGGAAGTTTGAAGTTTTGTAGTGAAGATCTGATTAGTTGTATAGCAAGAAATATTATTGTTGCTGTTTGGAGAAAACGGCTGCATTACTATCTGATCATAGCTGGTGTGTTACTGAATGTGCAGGAAGAGGCAGTGTTGTTGTGGTTCAATGGGCATTTAGACAGCAACTTGTTGAGAACACTATCAACGGAAATGTTTACCTGTACCTGTTGGAGATTTGGTTAATGTCACAACTCACTTATGAAGAGAAACAGTGATACATTTTCCAACAAGATGGGGCCGGACGCGAGAAGGTACCTCAATCGAAACTTGACAGGTTGATGGATTGGTCATGCAACAGTCTGAACAGCCCTAATTAAAACAGTGACAAGTGACTTGGTAAATGTAATTGTCAAAGTGGGGAAGAAAGTAGCATACAAATGATGCTAGTTCTGTACAAAAAAAAATATGTTTTTTTACGCTACATTCAATTTTTGAAGTTCTATCAGGTGAAACATTTTCCCAAGTAGAACTATCAGGCAAGTGACACAGTTTACTGCTTCAAGTATGTTCCTTTTGTTGATAGAGGTAGAAAGGAAGTCTTTAACGTTAAAGTTACTGTTGAGAAACAATCACCAATATTGCTGTCCTTTGAGAATCTTTATATTATACTGTTGTTGAGCACTGCAATGCAGGACTGTTGAAATGAACATGTTTGTATGTAAGAGCATTTTTTTTAGGATTTATAATGAATTTTAAAAAGTTTTTGGAGCATTTCTGAATTTTAATAAGGCATTTTCTTGTATTTCCTTGTGTGTTAAACACCTAGCTCTAGCAATAAGCAAATACTTTCACAGAAGTATTATTAAAAGAAATATTTTATATGGTGTTATCCCCACACAGACTTGAACAATCCAGGGTAAACACAAGCCAAGCTCACATTATAATCAACAAAGTGTCTGAATATCTCAAGAAGCAAATAAATTTTACCAACTCTACACTAAATTATAATTAAAAAATTAGACGACAAAATTTAGTTTATGAAATATCACTCACAGGCAACACAAATGCATTTCTCAGGTTTGGCTCATCCACTACTGTTATATGCCAAGTGCGATTTCGCACCTGCTCCAGATCTTTGTTACTTGTCACCAATCTGTTGGCTACACGAACAACTCTCTGGAACGCTGGATGTTTATGGGGTAGAAACTTTGCCTGAAAAAGCTGGACTTGCTGAAACAAATGAAAATCACTGTATCATAGCAATAAAAAAATGAACAATTTTACTTTCTTGCATACGAGGTCTGGCTGTAAAGTAACAGGACTGATTTTTTAAAGCATCCTATAGGTGAGGGAACAACAGATGTGGTACACCGAGGTCCTTTGTTCCCCCTTTATTCACTCTTTAATTTTCAAGCACATGCAATCGTCAGTTCAACAAATCAATCATTTCTTTGTAACCCATAGTGATTCTACTATGTATGGTCTCAAAGGAATATCATTACATGCTATAAAATTATAAATTTACCAGATTAGCATTATCATACTTTTCAGATAAGATTTCAATAGATACTAACACATTTCTATAAATTCATTGACCAATATCTGTACAACAGACTGACTTTTTTGTTATACAGTTAATGTTACAGGTTAATGTTAATGTTAATTGTTATAAGTTATATTGTATTATGTAATATTATTTGGAATCAATGTCTGTATGCCACCCTTTGCAAGAGCTTTGTTCTTTGGGGTTATATATATGTTGCAGGCAAATTGCGAATTCAGTCCTTTTACAGAATGCCCAGGCTTTTTACAAAATGACAGCTAATTTATTAATGCAACAGCTCATTATTAATGAAACATCCATTTTGCAATTTGACCGGTTACCATTCAGGCATGAGTCAGATTATAAAAAAATTGTTATCTCTATTCAAAACACCTACCGAGTCTACATGAAAATGCATTATCACATATTGATCACTCTTCTCTCAGTTTTGTAAGAGAGTACATATTAAAATGGATGTAAAGAATGTTTGTAATGTGAATGAGACTTCAGAAGAACCATTTCAATAAATTACATTGCTAAAGAGCAATCTTGGAAGAAAGTGTGGACCTCCATCCGTATTGTAACTTGCATAAATAAACTGAGATATAATAATACAATTTGCTTTCAATTAATTCTAGCCTTGAAATTTGCTGCAATCTGATTGATTCCAATCCAGTTTTTTAATATGCGTGAATGGTAATCAGTAAAATTGCATAATGGATGTTTCATTAATAATTTGCCAGCGTTTTATAAAAAGAAAGAATTTACAATTAGCCTGCAACATTGCAACATGCATATTATATGAAATAACATAAATAAGTATGTTAACTCTTCCAATCACGATCCAGTAAAGTAAAAGGAAAATAATGATAATGAAACAGTGTTTGTACTGAGTTGTTAGTATTAGGTGACTTTTCACTGAGACATGCGAACATGCTGCATGCTGCTGGTTACTCTCTCTCCCGGAGAAATGCAGCAAGGTCGCAGCATGTTCCTCCTCTGGTTGATCTCGGTCACATTAACCAGAAGTGGCTTGCAACATGGCATGGTGCATAAATACTGTCAAGTCTCTAATTATCGTTTACAAGGTCAGGAGAGTGTTGAGAGTTTCACTTCCACCGATATGCATAGTAAAAAATTTTTATCCGATTTTGATATGATAGGAGCTACTGCATCTAGGAGATGGTCAAAGCGTGTCTATTCATGCAAGTAAAATTTCTGAACAACGATCTGTCATTGGATATAAGATTATTAAAAAAATTATTTCAGACTTCATCACCATTCATAAACAGCTCTTTGCACCAAAATCTTTTTCCTTCGTTTCATACTCAAAATCAAGTAAGCTGCTGCAGCAACTGTCAGTAATGACTAGGGAGCAGATTCTGCCAATTCCTTTCCTTAATAGTAAAACAGAGAAAAGGTGAAAAATAAATGCATTTTACATTATTACATGCAGGATATATTAATTTTGTTATGTTTATAATTGCCTATTTTGCAGGATTTGCTTATTTTATTATTAAAAGCCTAGACAAACATCTGACTGCATTGTAGTCAAGACCCTCAATGATTAGCAACGCGGCTTTGTAGTAGAGTCATGATTTGCCATTTAAAAAGCATGTGATCTTTAATTAGTTGTTACTGCAGTACCAGTCAATTAATTTGGTCCAAAATCAATAGACTTCTTACCATGCACATTATAAATGCATATACCAAGTTTCAAGAAAATCCGATAAAATGTATTCGAGTTACCGTGCAGATGGACAGACATTTCTTGTCCACCATACAATCTCATAAAGTACCATACTGGCACTTAATAACAATAACAATAACAAGAACAAGAACAAGAACAAGAACAACAATAATAATAATAATAATAATAATAATAATAATAATAATAATAATAATAATAATAATAATGCAACTTACCATATCCAACTCTACTTGTGCCAGCTTTAAGAGCTGATCGTTGTTAAAAACAATGAACTTAGATCTGCCAGTAAGAGGATCCACTTCAAGATGAGTTACATAAAATATCCCAAGGCCAGCAGAGCCCAATGCAGCAGAAGCTGAAATTTATATACCAAAGCACTTAATATTTCAGAGTAGAAAAATACATAATATATACTTTCATTTAATCTGTCTGGCTATCATTAACATTCTAACAAAAGAGTTGATTTAGCCATTTTGGTATTAAAAAATAAAAAATACATGTTATTTTTGGAATATAATATAATCCAGCATAAATACATAATTAAAAGTGTAACTCCGTAAAATCTTATATCACTTGGGTGCAGGGAAAGGTGTTGCACACACCATATTTTAAAGTATTGTACACTTTAAACTGCAGGTACATGCAAACTTGAACCATTCAGTTTCCATTTTCATGTTATTTAAACACATTCTTTACAAATCATCTCCTACGGATAATTACAAAATTACTAATAAGATTTTTTATGAAGGACTTAGGTATTTTTTAAAATAATATTTAGTCCTGGTATCGTCATATTATTGCAATTTTTTTTTCAAAAGTTTTCATTTTCCTACGTAAAATATTTTTTTAAAGAAAAAAATATAAAACAAGGTAAGAACCATAATTAATCTTGTAAAGCAAGCATCAAATAATGTTACATAAAAAGTCAGGTTCATATTTTAATATTTTTTGGAGATAGGCCAAATAAATTTGTATTTAAAAAATCAAATCAGCCTAAATTAATATATCAGAAACAAATTGAGTTATTAAACTGGAATTTCAAACTGTAATTCTGTTAAGGTTTTAATTAAGTGTGTCAACTTTAAAGTTTACGGTGCAAATAGCATAGAAAATCACTCTCAACACTTCGGTAACCCTTGCTAATGATACCTAGCATGAGTATATTGAGTATATTGAGTATATTAGGTTATTAGGTATAAGTATATCTTACATACATACCTATATTAGTAATTCTTTAGTTTTACTTCTAATTCATAAACATAACTCTTGTTTGACATCATTTTATCTGGCAAATCCTACTATACTGAAATATTGCTACCTCCACTATACCAAAACTGGTATCAATATTAACAGTTTAAATAAAATATACACCTTGAGAAAATTCTTCTGGAGAGTCAAGAAAATGTAAAATTTGTAAAATATGAAAAAATATGAATCGAGACTGGCTGAGACAGCAAAAATGACATTACAGAACCTTAGACTTGTAATTTTCTCAATTTAAAATTAAAACAGCATTAACTTAAATTCCCAGTTATTTTAGAGACATAGAACTCAAACTTACCATACAACTTCATTCTGTTCTCCTTCACTTTCTGCAGAAATTTTTTTTTCTTTTGTGGAGGTAAAGAACGCCACCACTTCCTAAAAGTTCTTCCAAATATTACTGCTAGGAACTTTCCTATTGGTTTCATGAGCAGAAGAAATATTGGAGGCAGGGCTTTTCTACTTTGTGAGGTGTGAAATTCCTTTACTTTTTCAATATTTATTGAGCCTCCCTTCCTTCCTCCATTCTCGATGGATATGTAGTTTTTGTTTGACCATGTATTATGTCTTGCTGCAGTCTTCAGAAGATCTGATGGATTAGTCCTAGCCTGTCCTCTCGAAATTAAGCATCTCACTGAGAGTCTAACTGGCTGAGAATTTGCTACTAATCTCACAGTATTTACTACACGAAACATTTTTAAGTATAAATAAACAAATGGGAACTAAATATGGACCACACAGCTGTGAAACAAAGATATAAGATTAACTAAACAGTAAGATGATTAGGTGTGCCAGAAATAAAAAAGAAAACAATAATAAATGTACTTTAAATTTTTAAGTCATTGTGCTAGTAAAAAGCAAAATACACCATCATTATTGCAAACCCAAGGCGTTCAAAACGATGCATTAAGTATGCAGCCAACCCAAATTTTAATGCAACTGTCATTACTCGAGGACTGAAGAAGATCCCAATGAAAGATAACCACACAGGTGGTTCTCGTTTAGCTACTTTGTGTTCTTTACTTGCATAAATATTTCCATCAGTTCCCAGATAACAATTATAGATAGGAGCAGTAGATCCCATGTTATGTATCCATTTTGTATAAACCTGTAAAAGGAAATTACTTCCAGTTATTACAGGTAAATAAGTTATGGATCTCAAGCATGGTAGGTACATTCCAAAAATAGTCAACTATGATCCCCATAAAAAATATTTGTACACATTATACCACAAGTGTTGTTACAGAGATACAGCAAACTCTCGATTATTAATGGGAGGATTATCCAGTTTACGGAATATGCGTGTAAGGTTCTTCTTCTCTTTTTAAGTCTTTGCAAGAGGAATACAGATGGGTGCAAGATTAATGTTTTCTTGAGCTTCCTACTGGGAAATTGGGTTGATTTCAAGCTTTCGATAGTGCGCTCCAATGTTGTTTTCAGGAAAAAGTGGGCTAATCTGTGCTGTATAGGAGAGACAAATAAATGCTAGGTGTTGCGGAGGCCAATAGGAAATTGGGAAGTGGTGCAATCAAACTAGGAGCTCTGATTGCATGGAAGGAAAATTGATTATGGCCCAAAACCCTATTTGGGGGTCAGGGAGTCCAATACTGACTTCCAGGCCTGGCTAAGCTATGGACCGCCATCCCAATTGAAGTCACGGTCTTGGGCCTGGATTTCCCAACCCTAGTAGTAAAATAGACACAGGTACCTTTCAGTAATAGCTCACTTCTCCCAGAAAATGGCAGAGAAAGCTCAGAATCAGTCTTCCTGTTCACCCAGTTTTAAGACCGAGAAACCATCATCCCTTCTCATTGCCGTGAAAACCTCAGATCATCCTAGACAATGTTTAACCTTTGCTGGATTGAGGGGAATCGGATATGTAAACAAATCTGTTGCTTATCCTAAGTTGAAATGATTAATACTGCATCCAGTCCCCCAGCTTACTTTTTGTACAGTAACACCAAGAAATAAGCTGCATTAAGCCTCTTAGAGGACGGGTGTCACCAGATGCCTCTGGCTCATTGTTGCTGGGTTTGCTTCAATCACTTCAGCAAAAAACTCAGGAGTTAACAATTGATAGACACAAGTCACAATGATATACATGTTACTTACATTCAGACTGAGATGCAATCTGCATATCCTCTTCTGTGTCTTCATAGGGACGGATGTTCTCTTCTTTCAGTAACAAGTTTAATAAACCAAATGCAAACCAAAATAAGTAAACTAAAGAAATGCTGTTTAAACTGGAGCCTCAATCTGAATAAAACAGGTACTTCTAAGAATGCACCAAAATATGAACATACTTATAGTTCCCTGTTGTATTTAGAGAGAGTAGAGAAGACAGAAATCACGAAGCTAACTGGATGGTGCGTTGGACTAAATATTAACGGCACTTTGAGGTATGCGGACACCTGATTGCATACCTAGGTAGCTATGCAACCACGTATGCGACATAGTACTCAAGTTTCCTGTTATATTTGAAGAGTGTAGAATAGGCAGAACTCACCAAGCAATATTGGAGTGTCGATTTGAATTTAACAGGTACCTCGAGATATGCGAACACCTGCTTGCATACCTAGGTAGGTATGCAACCACGTATGCGACATAGTGCTCCTGTTTCCTGTTATATTTAGAGAGTTGATGAAAAACTCACCAACTGCAGAAAATACACATCCATGAAGTAAGCTGAATAACCATGGAAACCTCATAGTTTAAATTGTTGTTTCTCACTGTGAATAAGAATGGCACAAGTATCAATAAAGTGTCATTGCTGATTATTATCTCTTATATTAATGAGGTGGTTGTTACACTAATTATTTGAATTAGCATGAACAATGCAAGAATTTGGGGAAGCTCAGTATGTTTCATGAAACATAAAAACTGTGTCATAGGAATAAAATACATATTAAATTATGCAAAATGGAACTGGCCACTGTATTAAACGTGTAGCACATAAGAAGAAAACTCACTTCTAGTTATGCAATAATACAGGGCCTACATTATAAGTTGCATCTGCACGAGCTGTGTTTTCACTCTCCGCGACGAAGCCTGCATTAGGCAAACTCAACACGTGCGTGGTTCCCTGCTTTAACTGTATAAAACATTACATATAATCTTGTGAACATACAGGCATTATATCTGGAAACCATATTCTGGCTGATGCAAGTGAGTTCTTCCACTCTAAAGTTTCTAATTTCATTTGTAATATTTTCTTTTAGTTTCTCCAATGTGTGAGGATTTGTTTGATAAACCTTATCTTTCAGGTTACCCAAGAAGTAAAAAGCACACACTGTTAGATCTGGGGAGCGAGGTAGAAAGAGACCAACACTGATCACTCTGTCTGCAAACACTTCAGAGACTTTAAGAAGGGAGACTTCTGCTGTATGAGTGGTAACCGAATCTTGTGGAAACCATCCAAACTTTTTTGTTCTACTGTCAACTGATGGAAGAAGAGCGACAAAACATCACCTTGGTACATCTCTGAATCTACTGTTGTCTCGTAAAAACTAGGCCCAATTATTCATCTTCCATTAATAGCACACCAAATCTCAATCTTCCTATCATAATGAGGGAATTCAGACCATGCCTTAGCAAGAGTTATGACTATCACACAACCACTAAGATAGAACCAGGCCTTATCTAAAAAAAACACAAGCTTGGAGTCTTTAAGTCATTATCCACTGATGACAGATATCACTCACAATATTGCAATCTTGCTGCTGGATCAGCAAGTTTTAAACCATGGGTCCGTGTAAACCTGCACGGTTTGACGTTTAACAGCTTTGTTGCTTTGTGTGCAGAAGAAACTTGTTGGGCTAATTTTGAGATTGATTTATTCAGTGAATGTTCAAGATTTGCACCAATCTCGTCTAACTTATCTTTTTCCAAAACTGTTCATGTGAACACGTTTTTTGTTTTGCAATGAGTCAGTATTTTCAAATCTATTAACAATTATGTGAATTTGTGTTCTTGAAGGTGGCACTTCAGCAGGAAAATTCCAAATATATCATCATGTACCCGTTGAGCAGACTCATACTTAAAATAATTTTTACACATGAAAATATGATGCACCAGCAAAATCAGTCTCACCATCTTGATAAATTAAAGATGAACAAATGCATCCACGTGCCACGAAGGTCAAACCAGATGTTCATGCCACCTTCAAAGCAAGTTGCGTATGCCACTTTAAAAATCCCACTTGAGCTGTTGCAACTTATAATGTAGGCCCTATGGAATACCTCTCATAAGTAACATTCTGTTATGTGCTTGTAATAGTCAAGGGCTTAGACTGCCAGATATTGAAGACAGTTTGCATCTGGATGCTTGATCACTCATAATTCCAAGAAGAAATATTTCCTGTTAAATTTATATTAATGCCATTAGGTGACTATACAATTTCTGTGTACCAGAAACTGGGCTCTAGTAATTTAAATTTAACTGAAAATATTCCTTCTTGGAAAAATGAGTGTATCAAGCAAGCGGAAGACACTCTAATAGAAACTATTTTTGATATCTGGCAGGCTAACTTCCTGAATATTACAAGCATATAACAAAATGTTACTTGTAACAGGCAGTCTATTATTGCATGACTGGAACTAACTTTTCTTGTGTGCTACTGGTACGTATTTAAAACAGTTGGCCAGTTCCATCTTACATAATATGTATTTTATTCCTCTGACATGACTTTTATGTTTTATGAAACATAGTTAGCTTTTCCAAATTCTTGCATTGTTCATGCTAATTCAAATAAATAGTATAACAACCCTCCTCATTAATATAAGAGATTATAATCAGCAATGACATTTTATTGATACATGTGCCATTCTTCATCACAGTGAGACATAACAATTTAAACTATTAAGTTTCTATGGTTATTCATGGATGTATATTTTCTGCAATTGCTGAGATTTTTATCAACTCTCTAAATATAACAGGAAACTTGAGTATTATGTCGCATACGTGGTTGCATACCTACCTAGGTATGCAAGCAGGTGTCCGCATATCTTGAGGTGCTGTTAAATTCAGATCGACACTCCAGTACTACTTGATGAGTTCTGCCTATTCTACACTTTCCAAATGTAACAGGAAACTCGAGTACTATGTCGCATACATGGTTGCATACCTACCTAGGTATGCAAGCAGGTGTCCGCATATCTTGAGGTGCTGTTAAATTCAGATCGACACTCCAGTATTGCTTGGTGAGTTCTGCCTATTCTATATTCTCCAAATATAACAGGAAACTTGAGTACTATGTCGCATACATGGTTGCAATCAGGTGTCTGCATACCTCAAGTGCCTATAACATTTAGACTAACGCGCCATCCAGTTCAGCTTCATGACTTTTGTCTTCTCTACTCTCTCTAAATACAACTTTTTTTTTTTCAGATTGAGGCTCCAGTTTAAACCACATTTCTTTAGTTTACGTATTTTGGTTTGCATTTGGTTTACTAAACTTGTTTTTGAAAGAAGAGAACTTCCGTCCCTATGAAGACACAGAAGAGGATATGCAGATTGCATCTCAGTTTGAAAGTAAGTAACATGTATGTCATTGTGACTTGTGTCTATCAAGTGTTAATATATTATTGTTAATTTATTATAACTTCAACTGCAGGGTAGTTTGCTGAAATGATTGATGCAAACCCAGCAACAATGAGCCAGAGGCATCTGGTGACACCCGTCCTCTATGAGGCTTAATGCAGCTTATTTCTTGGTGTTACTCTAAGAGAAGTAAGCTGGGGGACTGGATGCAGTATTAATCATTTCAACTTAGGAAAGTCTGGATAAGCAACTGATTTGTTCGCATATCTGATTCCTTTCAATCTAGCAAAGGTTAAACATTGTCTGGCATGATCTGAGGTTTTCAAAGCAATGAGAAGGGTTGACGGTTTCTCGGTCTTAAAACTGGGTGAATAGGAAGACTGATTCTGAGCTTTCTCTGCCATTTTCTGGGAGAAGTGAGCTATTACTGAGAGGCACCTGTGCCTATTTTACTACTGGAGCCAGCATTGTAGCAGAGGCCTTGATAATCCAGGTCCAAGATCGTGACTTCAACAGGGATGGCGGTCTACAGCTTAGCCAGGCCTGGCAGTCAGTATTGGACTCTCTAACTCCCAAATAGGGTTTTGGGCCACGAAAAGAACAATTTACACATCTCACACTGTTATTCAATCAATTTTCCTTCCATGCAATCAGAGCTCTTTGTCTATTTGTACCACTTCCCTATTTCCTATTGGGGCAGAAATGCAAAGAAGCCAGAAATAATAATCATAATTCTAAATTATTACAAACTGCAATTTTTGTTTCTAAACTTACTAATTTTCATTGTGTGGTAATGAAACAAAACACGATGAGCATGTTATCATTAGAAAGGTGATTCTTATTGGATCATAATTATTTTGTTCATTAATATGTAACTTACTGTGAATGTATAATGCATTTATTCAAGGGTGTTTTCTGACTGTAATTCTTGTAACTGACTTATGTTTCTGAAATGTGTTACTTATTCCTTACTTTAAGTAATTATATGTATTACAGTCTCTGAGGATTTCTACAGGAGAGATATTCTAGCAAATGTATGTTTCTATTCAGCATGCTCGGGAAATTCTTGCACTGTATTACCCATGTTTTAGAGATGTGTATCCCACAGTACATTTATATATTTATTTTTTAAACTTATTTTTGATGATGCCATCTATAGGCTTATCTTATTTCTTTGGGCAAATAAATTATATTAAATCAAATTAAATATTCACCTAACCCTGTTCTTAATTGATAGTTAAAGATTGCAAACAAAAAATGGCTACAAACAGAAAACTCGGCTCTAATAAAAAAAAGACTTTAATTCAAACTACAAACTTAAAATCATTTTGTAGCACAGTGGTAAGGACCAGGATACATATCCAGGAAGCCCGGGTTTGAATCCCGATGAATCTTCTATTTTTCTATTTTTTATAATTTGCTATCATAATTTTGAGTACAGTATCCTATTTTTCTGTGCATTTTTGCTGTTTTCACAAAATTATTGAATGACATTAACTACAGCAAAAAAAAAAAAAAATTACATTATCTATGCCCTATTAAGTAAAGTAGTTGGCCACCCCTGCACTAAATTAAGGAATCACCTTCAACAAAATTATGCAGTATAATAATATGAAGGATTTAAATGAACTCATACTGGTAAGCAAATAAATATTCAATAACAAAGGACAGCAGTCAGCTGTTTTCTGCAGAAATAAAATACAGTATATAAAATCATAAAATCAGCAGAAAGTATTATTTTCCCAAGACTATTTGAAGTCAATGAAATCATAAACTGATCACATTCTACAAAATTATTGTTTTTAATGAAAACTCAGAATATAATTCTGAACATTATGACAAATTTAGTGAACAGCCCATGAAAACAATGCCCGAGCAAGAATAGTACCGGTAATAATTCTAACATTAAGATTATTTGTGTTTTTCAATTATTAATGCATGTCACGGTTATAAATATCACGGATAATCAGGAGTTTGCTATATATATGTGAGTGTGTATGTGTGTTCCATGGTGTTTTTGACTCATTCTTACATCATTTCAAAACTAATCTGTGACTGAAGCATGCATGCCCATGCATTCATACAGAAGGTAATTTATATGAACCTGACAAATGAGTGTGTAGGTATACACTAAAATGAATTCCTGTTTATAAACATTTCAGGACTGAATTAATATTTATTATTTACTAACAGATGCCTGCGGCTTGACCTGCGATTATTTACTCATTTGTTTTATTTAAATCATTTATTTAATACAAAAATAATTAAAATATTTACTAACCACCATTGATCTTACATAAACTGCATGAATCACATACTTTTAATCTTAATTACCGTATATTGTTTTAAGTAATAAAACAATCTTTTGCTGCCATATGGACATTCAGATTTGAAATGAAAAGATTAAAATTATAGCCTACACCTATATTGACCTGGTCATTAAGGCATACTATGCCTACTTTTACACTCACTTGTAGTATGGTAGTGAGAAACTCACTGGCACCAGAAAGTTTTTCTCTGCCCCCCCCCCCCAAAAAAAAAGTCATAGAGTAATAAAAGGCATCAAAAGTATTGAATCTTGGAAACTCCATTCTATAGAATTGAACATTATGACCTTGACTAATCTTTACATTTTACATGTACTGTTGTATGTCAAAGAGAATCATGAGAATATTAATATTAGTTCTGATAAATATCAATATGAAACAATAAATAAAAATAATTTAGACCCTAATTTTATAAGATTAAATAATATTTAGTTCAATAGTTTTTAGCATGTCAGAATTAAACTTTTTAACAAACTGCCAGTGAGGCATTTTACAGTATACAGGAATTCAATGAGAAAAATCTGGGTGACATGGTGTTTTAATAGTTTTAGAATTCTTATATTGATGATATCTACTACTTTGTATAAATTTAATGACAGATAGGCCTAAATAAATATTATTAAATATTATCACCAACATCACCATCATCATCAGTATTATTACAACCACAGATTTATGACCATATGCATACATTATTAAAATGATTAATAACTGAAAAGCTAAAAACCTGGTGCATTTCACGATTAAAGCGCACTACCTGGGGGGAAAAAATCCCTCAGATTAGAGTTCCCTAGCCCAAAAAATCCCCACATAGTGAGTTTAATTCAAATCATTCCATGATTTCCCATTAAAGCATGCATTCAAGAACCCTTCTGTCCACCTATGAAGAAAGAAGTAGGAAAAAAAAAACAAAAAAACAATATCTTGGCATATCGTAATGTTATAAACAATGAATCAAGTAGAGAGGGTTAACAAAATCCAACAGGGAACCTAGGCTTAAAATTTAAGGCAAAGTCCCAATGAAGAAGATCCTATCCTATAGTATGCAGGTTGACATGGACGCTGCAATGCTTTTTGTTTTCTACTGAAGCAAGATGACCAACTATGCTTTTGGCACCTGGCATATCAGTACAACAGCCAGTGGGCTCTGTAACAGGAGCAACGCTTACTAATTTTATTGTGCAGATTGAGAATGAATTATGCTATGTGATATCATTGTTAGTGACAATGGCAGTTAGGTGAGGAATAGTGATGTTAGTTTAGCAGGGACATACTGAATTGCTTGCCTTTCATTATGTGCCATACCAACCTCTACACTGAGGTAAGTAGTAGCAGTTGGGTTAGGAACAGTGATATTAGTGTTAGTCACATGCACAGCTAGGTCGGAGACAGTTACGTTAAGGGCAGTGACATTAAGTTTAGCAGGAAGATTCAGAATTGTGTGTTGTAATGTGCCATATTTAATCTCTCGCATCTTGGTAACTCTGTTCCTAGCATTCATGCTATGTATAATTCTCTACCAGCTTATATAAAGAACCTACCCACTACTCAATTTAACAAAACCTTAAAAAGAATCTTGTTAAAATACTGTTTTTATAGTGTAGAAGAGTTTTATGGAGGAACAAAAACTCACTTGAGTGACGTCAACCTTTAAATATCCTATAATTTTGTGACTGATAATTTTCCATGTTAAAATATCCGACTGAGTCATTACTTTTTTTTAATATAAAATAACTAATTAACTCATAATATGTTAAGTCAAAGATGTTGCCCTAGAGTTGTTTTGTGTATGTGTATGTATTTTGTGTAGCCTATATATGTTTAATACGTGTATGTATTTTGTATATATATTTAATATCAAGTAGTCATTAAAATGATATAAAATTTTTATTACTGTAAACTTCATTATTTTAAAAACATTATAGCTAATAAAAAAAATTTAAAATTGTATCATAATCAAAAACTTTGTCCAACAGAGACAATAATCTGTGGTTCAAGAAAGCTTATATAAAAACTTTGTATGAGTGTGCATGCGTGTGTGAGGAAAATTTGTAAGTTCTGTATTTGTAAAGACGTGTCCTATATCAATGTATTTTGATCAATGGATGAATAAACTATTATTATTATTATTATGTGGCGTTACACCACTAAGGTCAAATCACTAGTTTCTTGTCAGTTCTGGGAAGTAAATATGGTGGAAATTTCACCACTTTCAGACAGATTATGATATAAAAGAAAGTGTACCATTTAGGGTGGGTGGGTTGGACTAAATCATTCAACAAAACATCTCTCTATAGAATGAGGAATAATGAAATAGGCCTATGTGTGACTTTAGGTGTTTTATGAAGAGAATCTTGTTTTAAAGTATGAGGCACTCTTCACTGGGACTTTACCAAATTTAAAATTCATATTTCCCACCACAGTCTACAGCAATGCATGGAGACCCCTTTGTTTATCCACTATTACAAGGACAAAAGTACAGTGCGTCTCAAGTCAGATTGTATCCGCTTGTCGCATGCCACACTACTCTTGTGATGACTTAACAATCGGAATTTCCTATCACGATGCCAAAAATGTGTGGATGTATGAGGAGGACATTTCCAGCATCTCCTGTAATAAGGTAGGTGCCTATTTTCGTTATTTTCATTGTCGCCCACAGACGAAGTCAGTCAACTGTCAGGCAGTTCCTTTGCCACATACTGGGGATAGGAGCGTCATCTGGGGGAACTCAACACACGGCACGGCGGGTGCAATCTGTCTGAGACGCACTGTAGTAATAGAACTGAGAACTTATTAAAAACATATACTTCCTCCCAGACATGAGTAATATCCCATGCAGCAGTGAGCTATAACAATAAATAGAGCAGGGGGAAGAGCCTGATGTGGACTGCCATTGATGACGTAACACCGTTACTAAAATTAACATTGGAACTTATAGCTTGGGACCCACCAAGTATAGAATTATAATGATTTGGAATATTTGATTAATAAATATGCCACAAATATTTTACAAGTAGAAAATGTATTCGGCAGGGTAGTCCATGAATATAATACTGTGTCTCTCATACTGCTGCATCCCACTACAGTCTAGAGATGAATATTTGTTGTAAATCACTTTGTCACTATTACAAATATGGAATGATAACCTGTTACAAATAATACAAATAAATAGCTACCGAAGCTCCGGCCTAGGATATCTTTCAATATTTCATCAACACTGACGGTTTATATAAACACGGGGCGGGGGCCAAAATAAGGCATGAGAAAGTAGCAATTTTAATAATCAAGGGAAAAAAAATTGTGTGTTCCAAGAGCCGGAATCAGATGCAATAGTAATAAATTTGTAAATACTGTGGTAGAGAGGCAGAACACAAATTTGGGGTAGTGAAAGCAGTGTTTGTAAATGTAACATATTCGAATTTAGCAGTGAATACCGGTAGCCTAATTAAACGCATTAAAATCATTCCTGGGGATGCCCATTCCTGTTTTAACTGCTGGTGCACTAACGCCAAAAACTGTGGTGAAATGCAGCAGTGTGGGAGACACAGTATTATTTTCAAAGACAACGTCCGGCAGTTGTAGTATCACGTTATAATAGATTTGAAGTCTATTGCATTTATAAGTTGGATTAATTGATGTCTAACATAACCTTTTGCATAATATCCATTTTTTTTATTGAGACAATGCTTTAACTATAAAATGCATGCACTTTATTCATGCAAGTTTTAGTGCTATGTCCATCACAGAAATGTATAAATTATAATCTTTCTATATCCAATGGGCCTACCTAATGTCATACAATACCCAAAATAATTTCCAACATTGTACGTGTAATCTCAACAACTTTGTGAAGTATGAATGTGTTCAACTTCAGAAGAAACGAAAGAGAAATTAACTGTAACATGACAATTTAGCATACCTACTAAAATTCCGTAATAATTTCAAACGTCATTTTCCAGTTAGTTCTCCGTCCTACTGGTTTAGTATTTTCCTTTTCCTTTTCCTCCTATGTGCTCCCCGAGTCCCCGCCCCCAATCGACAGTACACAACAGATGACGCCAACCAATCGGCTACAAGCAGGTAAACACTTTGGTTGTCGCCAACATTTGCAACCCTGCATCTTTAGATGCTTCCACAGCTTTCGTTTACAGAATATATTTGATAAGTAATTATACAATGCAATTAACGGTGAAATTTACAGCATTTATTCAAACAGGCATAATTTAACACTTTATGTGTAAAATTTACGGTAATAATATTATGGTAATTATATTAACATTTATATGGTTGGTGTGTTTCATGACAAAATACCGCGCGAAATTTGAATGCCCCATTCCTAATAACACCTTGCAGTATCTGTATACGTTTGCATTTCATTTTGTGAGAAGAGTGAAGAAAATAAATTATTTTATCACTCTTATCAATGCTTTGTATGCGACCCAAGAAAGATGAAAACAGCGATGAAATAGAACTGCAATTAACTATGGGTTATGGCACAAGTGTAATAGTAATAATAAAAGAATATTGCATAAAGCATATGGCAAATCGGCATGATGGACCAGTTTTCAATCAATGATGGTCAGCAACCGCTATTTGCTGATTATTTGCCAACCTCGCTTCCCCTTATATACTAAAAGAACTATTTTAAAAAAAATGTGTAGTGTAATAATAATAAAGTAATTTAGAAGTTACGATTTACCTAACGAAGTTTAGTGAGAAGTGCCAGACTGTAACTTACGCATTCTTCTAATAGATATGTAAGGATTGCACGTGGTGGTAAGATTTTTATGCCTCATGAACATTTTGAGAAATTGCTTAATTTCTCTTTTCTTAACTTTCTACCTACGGTAAGTCACTTATTTAAAATTATGAACTAGGTTATAATATGGAGAAAACATTTACCAAATATAATCTCATCCGAAGCTAAAGACAAGTCAGACATGTCTCGTCTATTTTCACTTTTTGCTTCTGTCATTAGGAGTGCGAGGATCAATTTCGGGTAAGGCAGGACACTAGAAAATCAGAAATGGATGAATTTTCCATCAAAATGAAAATATGTTTGAGACACAGATTGCACTTATAATAATAAAACTTTGAAATATACAACCATTGTTCTTGTTGATAGAATTAATTATGATAAAATTAATGCACTAATAGAAATTAAGTATTGCAAAATTTAAAACACCACAAAGGTGATTATTAATATGCATAACTTTCTCTTTGCAACTTTGCCGAAAATTTGTTACTGCAAGGATTTGTATGTAGAGCATATTCAAAGAAGTACGGCTGGGAGTTTAATCACTCATGAATCTGTAATGAGGGTTTATACCTTATTCTATTATGGTGTCAGAAATAGAACAATTTTACAACTCAAATGATCAGCTTATCAAAATATCAGAAAGAATAGAAGTTATCAGAAATGTTATTTTGTGAAATTTGTATTTATTTTTCTGGAAAAAAAGCAACACTATTTGTTTTTTCACCTGGGGGTCTCTTACATTTTTTTAAAATGTCAATTAGCCTATTCTATAATGCAGAACTAAATTACAAGTTGCTTACAAATTGAATAATTGGTTTTTGATAATCAGAGACAAACAACAAATGTGATTTTTCTGTCAACATTTTTCAAAATTGTCTAAAATGCAAACAAATGATAAACTACAACTGAAAAAAATATAATTTATTTTATTTATATAGATAAAACAATATACAAACTAAATTAGAATGGAATACCGTGCTTTAATCAAAACTAATAATATAGAATTAATTTCCCAGAAATAAAGTGACTTTGGAAATTTTGCTTTAATTGTAACTCAATCATTATTATAAGAGTAGGCCTATGATCGTAATATGTATGTCCCTGATGGAACATTAGATAACAGCAACTCTTAAGATTATTCACTAAAACAAAATATGTCAGCTTAATTGTAAGCCTTGTAGCTCCAATTTTGGCCAATTTTAAGATTTTTGCACCATGTATTGACGGAAAATTCAATTAACTGAATTATATTTGAAGCCATGCATTAAACAGTTCGATTTTTTCTAAAATATTGCATAAATAACTTTAGTAATTAAACCTAGTAACAATTTCAACAATATTGCCTTAATTGGATAATCTTGAAATTCCAAATGTATTGTACTTTGTTTTGGAAACCCTATGACTCCTTTTTGGTGTGCACATTTATGTAGATCTATGTCCGAATCCCTGATACATCTAGAACATCTTTCAAATAACTCTTTAACACAATAATTTCAATTTTGTTGTACTTTTCTTAACTTGAAAGAAAATATGATGGTACCTTCCCAAATGCAAAAGGTAATATTGTCATCAGAGTTGAACTGTTTCTAACTTTTTTGTTCCATATAATACGTATATTTGTCGTGAGAAGTTCAGGCAGCATAATACAATCCTTATTACTTTGAAATGATGAGAAAAATGTAAATGCAATCTTTTTAATGACTACAATCTGTTTGCTGTAACCTTTTGAACACAGCAGCTGGCGACGATTTAATATTTATTCCAACTTCAAACTTGCTGCATGGAGCAGATTATCAGTAAATGTGTACAGTTTCTCCGTCTTTGACTGTCTTACAAAATTTCAAAATTATAATCTTAATGCTGTTAGTGTATTTATTTCTTGCCTCTTAGAATTTACATTTCATTTATAATATTTTATTTAAAAATTATATAAGTAATAATTATGTAGCAGTCACGCCACTCTTGAATAACATCTTATTTCGGATATTACTTTCAGTTCAATTATTTTCTAAAGTGGAGAAGGAAACAGACAAAAGCAGGCATATGCTGAAGTGTTTTATTTTTTGGAAAAACAGTTTCTGTGCAAACTGTACACTAATGGAAAAATAATTCAAAACGATTTAAGCTCCACAGCAAGCTTAAAAAAATCATATATAGGTAAAAGTTTTACTGAAATACATTAACACTTTCTAAAAGCAGGAAATATAGGCTTGAATCACTGAAAAAAGATTGAATTGGCAGCATCAATAACAGCATTAAAATAAAAACCAAAGAGATGCTAGATCTGAGTGAGCCATAGAGTGATGGAAGAAAGCATGGCCAGCATAGTATGTCCGCCACAACTTGCAATATAGACACAACCACACGCAAAACTAGACCTATGTTTAATGTTTCTATTAATACCATAACTTATTTCATGTAAATTAAATGTAAATAAACACACAAAATGTTTACGTGCTATTTTTTAATTAATGTATTTCATAAGCCTCTTTGGTTTGCCGTGATAATTAGGCAAGTTTTCGGTAACCTGCAATCTGTAACCTATAGATCACAGGTTCAATTCCCTTCTCAAGCTGAACATTTACGGAAATTTTTACCTACTTCATTTTTCCTAAACAAATTTTCCTAATGACCTTTTTCTTGATAAGTTACCATTCTCCTAAATGAATTTTCCCAATATTATTATGCTCTAACAATGTTCTCTTGTATTTATTAATAGAAACAAAATTATTATGAAGAATGTTCTGAAGGAATTTGCTGGAATGTTTTTGCTTCTGTTATCGTATTTCGATTTGTGGTATTAATTATAATATATGGCCCTGACAGTGAAAGGGTTAATAACTCCGAGCATGCCTCTCTTTCCGCAGTTGAACCAGTGTGAAGAATGATATCTCAATTATGATTACACCTCTTTACACATTATGAATTGAGAAAAATTATAGATATTCCATAATAATCTCTGTATACCCACTGATAAAATAAATCGTTCGTCATTCCTGGCTAGGTATTTCTTTTTCCATAAATTTGGAGTTTTCTCTCTTTACCTTCACACACCTGAGAATTACTTTTTACTTGAACTTACATTGCAGGCCTCTCTAACTTCTAGGGCAATTGACATAAAGGAGTCCAGCATAGCCTGCCTTCTTTCTGAGCTAGGATGTGTTGAGCGCCATTCACTGTCTTTTTCCTGAACATCTTGTATCTTCTTCCAGAGTACAGAAGCTTCACGAACATCATAACAAGCCTGAAATGTTATTTTTTTTTATTGTGGGGTATGCCTGCTTCAGTTCCCAAACACTTAGAATGAATGTTATGCATCATTAAATACACACAGCCAGGTGCACTGACATTGGTTAGCAATTAATAGATGTGATCTTTCAATTTAAGATAAGTTTCATGGCTCACCAAAAATTAAAACTCAACAGAAATGATTAATATTACAAGTGAGAAACAAATGAAAACCGCAAATAATTTTTTTCCACTACTTTACTGCAGGAAGAATGTTTGCTTGTACATTATTTTCTACATGGTCCCCTCCCAGTTCAATGCATTTATGCCATCAAATAAAAAGTACTTCAATACCACGTGAGAAAAATTATTTTCGTTGACGCTGTAGCCACTCCTGCACCATCGATTGGACGTCTTCATCAGATTTGAACTTCTGCCCTCCAAGGAGGTCCTTTAAACAGACCAAAGATTTGGAAATCTGATGGTGACAATGCGAAGGGGATTGCTGAGAGTAGGTGTTTTACTTCAACATGCGTCCTCATGCTGCTCGTGCAACCATGAAAACCATCGACGACATATGCATCAAGTGCCTTCCACATCTGCCATACTTGCAAGGTTTGGCACCATCAGATTTCCACATCTTTAGTCCATTAAAGGAGCTCCTTGGAAGGCAGAAGTTCAAGTCTGATGAAGACATCCAATTGGCGGTGCATGAGTGCCTACAGTGTTAACCAGAATAATTTTTCTCATGCGGTAACGAAGTACTTCCTAGCTAATGGCAAAGTGCATTGAACTGGGAGGGGAGGGGACTATGTAAAAAAAATAATGTACAAGCAAACATTCTTCCTGCAGCAAAATAGTGGAAAAAAATTGAGGTTTTCATTTGATTCTCCCTCGTATTATTAAGAGTATTTAGAAGTGTGATTTCAACAGAGATGATTTATCACATGACAGCATTAGTGATTTATTTCATATTAGCAGAGATGAAGAAATCATGAACATACCAATATACGGTGATAAATAATATAATAGAAACATAACTATCACCAGTGATGGGAAAAGTACAAAAAGAAAGTAATTGGGCTAAGTTACATTATTACCTGAGAGACATTTTACTTAATTACAATTACGTAATTACTTTACAAAATGGCTGTACCTAAAAATTCCTTGTTTTTTTTTGTTTGTTTTGGGCACAAGGCCGTGAACTGTTAGGCCATTCAGTGGTAAAGCTGCCTGGGACATTACCAAGTCTCAAATTATTAAACAAACAAAATACACATAATACCAATAATTTCAGACACATTGAGTAATTCATTTGTTAACATTACCTCTAATTTGGATATTAGTAGCAAAAAAGAAATGATGTCAATACAGCAAGCGAGAATGATACCACTACTAATGAGTAGTAAAATGTAATGATTACAATTTTATTTCCAGAAGTAAGTTACATTTAAAAAAAGTAATGACTGCAAGTAAATGGGACTAATTTCCAATCTCCACCATTTTCTGCTTCCTTCAAAATTCGGTCACGACACTCGTCTGTTACCTTTTGGTAATTACCTCTCTGGTGACGAATAGCCCCTGCTCTTCTTTCCATATTTCAGAAAAGAACTTGCCTTTAATTTGTGAAAGTAATCTTAAGTCGAATTACTTGTTTACTCATAACCATTGGAAACAGTAGCTTTCAATTATTTTAGAACTTAAAAATTACCAAGGCCCTCTTACATATACTTTACGTAATAATGTCATAGCCTAATTTTCATTTTTATGGCATGAAACAACTGAGAGCTACCGTAGAGTTACGAGAAAGTAAATGATTCGTTAATGCTGTACTGAAATAAAATTATGATTAAATTTCTAATCAAAGTTGAAAATTATTCCTGAAGTATGGAAAAAAAGAGTCTACTTAAATTCTATATATTTCATTGAACAGTTATTGCTTTATGTATTCTATGTGGACTGCAGATTTGCTTTGCTTTATTAATCATTAACTTCATTTATATATAAAACAGTATTCTGATGTAAAGGACATTCCACTGGGAAGCTGAAGAGAGAGTGTTAATTCTGTGTAGTTCATAGAATATTGTTATATTAGCAATCATTATCCTGTTAGGAAGATTTAATTTTAATAACCATTAATTTAATTTAGGCCTCTGTGTTTATTTTAACACTGTTTCGAAATAAAGATTACTATTTCCGAAATTGAAATTACCTTTTCCGAAATTGAAGTTACTTTTTCCGAAATTGAAATTACTTTTTCCGAAATTGAAATTACCTTTTCCGAAATTGAAGTTACTTTTTCCGAAATTGAAATTACTTTTTCCGAAATTGAGGTTGAAAAGGTGTAGATTGCCGGAGACTTCGGAGTCAACTGACATTCGAAGTTTATTTTCGTCAAAGTCATGACTGCCGCAGCGGGTAGAATTGGTTGCGGCTTGAGTGATATAATATATCACCGATTGTTGAAGTCTCATTTAAATTAATAAAACTAAAGTGACAAGCATCGGCAGAAATTAACACCCCTCCCCCTAACCATAATATTATTGTTTGTATCAACACAGCGGCCAGTTCAGCCGCGTTTTATTACCTTTGTTGACTGCATTTAAAACTAAAAGAAGTTTCAATACGCATGTTGACTTGTAGATAGTTGTTAAGTTTATTTAATTGTTTTAAATAATATTATTATTTTCTTTAAATTCCCTTGAGCAATTTTTTACTTACAAAGATATATTTTTATTTTGTCACCCCCTCGGGTGATGGCACCCGGGGCGGCCCGCACCCCCCGCACCCCCCTTCCTACGCCCCTGTATCTATGAACATAATTTTTTTCTAACTTGTTAGTGTGTTAACTTGTAATTAATGTGCAATTTCAATATGTAATATCTAAGTGTTCCTGAAAATATACAACAGACTGATTGCAGAGTCTTTGGATAGCAACTAAATATTAATTATTATTATTGCATTTTTTCAGGTGATGGGTGGTCAAGCAATGCTATGCAATATTAAAACATCTCACAAAAACTAGCTGGTTATTCATAAGTTTTCAGTTTTATTACAACCTATATTTCCCAAAATGTTTCAGCAAAATGTTTCTTCAGAACACAAAAATGGTTTTTATTCCCATATTCAACTAACTGGCAGGCCTCAAACAAGTGATTTGAACATGAGGTCAGAATTTATGAAAAGTTTCTCACCGTGGCAGCAAGAAGTAGTCCAATACGATCTGCTTCCAATTCTATAGTCCTGCTGAATGGTAGCTCAAAGAGTAACTTTGTAAAATAGTAGGCCAGTGTATTGAGCACAAGTGCACGAAAAAGTGGCAAAAGAGTCCATACTATCAGATACGGCAGCAGGAGCATCATATCGATGAGGCCACCTTGGCTCAATTGTTCTGCCTAAAAAAAAAAAAAGAAACAATTCAAAGTAAAAAAAAAGAAAGAAAGAAAGAAAGAAAGAAAGAAAAAAAAAACCATTTAAGTCGGTTTCTTGGGTAAACAGCCAAGTCAATATTATTAAGTTCGAGCATTCAGCCATTATCACTCTGTGGGCTTCCTCAGAAGTGTGGATGGAAAAGCGTGTCTATAATTATAGTGGCAAGGCATAATATTGATGGTAAGTCTCAACCAATGAGATAACATATTTTCCATCAATATTATGCCTCGCCCTTATAAATACTGACAAGCTTCTTCCATCCACACACTCCTGTGGAAGACCACAGAGTGACGATGGCCCAAAGCTTGAATTTAATAATATTGACATGGCTGATTACCTGATAAGCCATCTTAATCAGTGGCATGAAAACTTCAAATCTTAAAGAAATTACCAGTTTTTCTGAAGGTATAATATATTATTAATATGAAAACTCTAAGTCTACAAAGAATAAAAATTGTAACAGTTTCATAAGTCTTCAACACAAAATAAAAAATACTGCTGATCTAACTTATAAAAAATAAAAATAAAATGGGGTCACCAGAATAACTTTCCACAGCCCTTTCACATCCAATTAATATGTTAGTGAGGCAATGGGGATACTACCTGTCACTGTGCCCTCTCTCGGGAAATAAGCATAACAAAATGCACCTAGGTAACAGAACCCTCCACTTGGAGGCCCTACGCCCCAACACTGGAGACAATGGGAAGAAACAGAACAGAACCAGTAAATCATTCTAAATACATTTACAAAAAGTCACTGAAATCCACCCTGCCAGTCTGGAGTAATCAGTGAGTTTGCACACAAAAAACATTATGCACATCAAATTAAGAATAATTTCTACAGTTGACAAAATTATTTGGTGACTTGAAGTGTTCTCAGTGTTCAGAATGAATAATGGTTTCTTGGGTTTGAACTGCCTTAATTAGTCACCTATTATATTTCAAGCAAGTGGTAATTACTCGTAAAATATACTGGAAAATGAGCAATATAATTTGTACGAGTATTATCTATAATAAACAGTTTATGCTGTCTAAAACAATTGATCTTAGTCTATAATCTACTGTACATAATTTTCAAGTAAAAGAATACCATTATGGGCTTTGTTTTTATTTTTAAGATGGAACAAATAAATTTGACTCTTTTCAAAATTTGCCATTATGTGCAAAGACAAAAAATTATGGGAGCTTATTTAATAAAATAGGATATATTGACCCCTTTACCAAAAAGCTATGGAAAAAAGGTGACACCAAATAATATACTTTACAATAAGTACATACTTTAAACTTATAAACTCACCACATGTTTAAGAAGTATATGAGCTAGTTCATGTGATATAACAATACACAACTGATCATCATTGGAACATAAATCCAGTATTCCAGTATACACCAAAATGTGGCCTGTCTGTTAAATAAACAACAACTTTAAAATCATAACCAAAAGATTACTATACACGTAATTTTTTTTCTTTCTCCTGAAAACATTTTAGAAAGAAAAATATCTTTACGAGATTCCTATGTAATCAGGCTGCACCTGTTGCATGCTCTCTGCATGCTGCCAAGATTAATGCCTCAGTCTACAAAGTTGCATAATGTTGGGAAGGCTGTAATACTTGCTGTATGTAATTTTGTACATCCTGTCAAAGTAATTTTGCAATTTCAAGATGGCTTTAAATTGGGAACATATAGCAAACAAACTTGGAAAGCTACCACAGAAACCCATGGAGTTCTTTAGGACGCGTACGACATGGAACTCAATGAGAACATTATAGGAGAAAAATTCCTCTGACTCTGGGACTTGAACCCAGGACCTTTGGCTATTCGTGCCACAGATTATAGTCTCATTTGGTAGAGCATTGGCGCGAATAGCCAAAGGTCCTGGGTTCAAGTCCCAGAGTCGGAGGAATTTTTCTCCTATAATATTCTCATGTAATGTCCAACAGAGACTATAATCTGTGGTTCATGAATGCTTATATATCTATTATGGAACTCAATGTTTTAAGAGGAACTCCTGATTTAAAAATAGCCAGACAAGAAGGTAAATTCCTGAAAATGTTTTAACAAAATTGTGAAACTTGTTTCAAATAATCATCAGATTATGATGAAAGAATCTGCATTTCTTTTGATACTGCTCAGACAATCATCATCATGAACATATAAGTTTTTTTGTTATTCTTTTTATTTTATTTTATTAATAATAATATAGTGAACCTGCACCGTCTTTATTCACCAGATTTATCCCCTTTTGACTTTGTCTGTTGAAAAATGAAATTAGAGCTCAATGAGTGGCATTTATACATCATAGAAAAAAATTCAGGGCAAATTACCAAATGTTCTTCACACAGCTGGAGAAAAGGAATTCCGAAGAAAATTAGAAGCTTTACAGCATAATGCAACCAATGACTTGATGCGCAAAGGACCAAGGCATTAACCTCTGCAGCCACTACAGCAAGCCATGTGCAGGGAGTGTGCAGCAGATGCATTTTCTTGGAATCTTGTACAAGAAGCTTCTGTTTTAAGCTATTCAAAACTCAAGAGTATAGCCTACTCTCTGACAATTTTATAATTTATCTTGAACTTCTGACATCACCTTTAGCCAGAACTGGCTTCATTATTAA
Source organism: Ectobius pallidus (assembly GCA_964059195.1). Taxonomy (NCBI): domain Eukaryota; kingdom Metazoa; phylum Arthropoda; class Insecta; order Blattodea; family Ectobiidae; genus Ectobius; species Ectobius pallidus. The sequence continues at coordinate 171,052,731 of CAXKWD010000001.1, forward strand.
ACATAAGAGTTCTATGACAAACTAGATGTTGCTTTCACAAAAATACAGATCGCATATCAATTTCATAATAGGGAACTTCAATATTGCAAAGTGAGCACAAAAGATCTATGCAGAAGAGGACTGTGGGGGACCACGATCATGGGGCATTTAATAATAAAGGAGGAGAAAGACTTGTACAATTTGCTCAGGGAAAAAATCTAAAAGAAAAAAGAAACACAGTTAGGAAGAAATTAAGCCAAAAATGGACAGAACATGCCTCAAATAGTTTAACAAAGAACAAGAGAGGTTTTATCTTATGCGGCAATTTAACAATGATGAAAACTATCAAGTATTAGATGGCCTGAAGTTTGACACTGGCCACAGAATTAGTGATGGGTCGAACCAGTTCATTTATGTGAACTACTTCACTATCTCTCACTCTTCTCTGTGAACGCTTCAAATGAAGTAGTTCGTTCGTGAAGTACATTTTCCCTCCTGGCCGGCCTCACCCATAAGCTATTTTTTCTCTGCCACTCTTCTGTATGAACACTTCAAAAATGAAGTGCTCTTTGAAGTGTTCTTTCTCATAACATCGTTCACAAAGCTCACGCTCTCTCTTTCACACACATTTACCTGTGGAGAAATACTTGGGGTATCCAACGCGGTTTGCAAGCACGGTTGTTTTCAGACCGGAGGGGGACATAAAGATACGTGACTTGACATAAAACACATGACTTATTTGGTATGTAAAAAGGAAACATCGCTGTTTCCAACTTCGTGAATAAAAAATTTCTTATGGTTTTAAAAATATATATCTATTTTTTTAATAATACGTTACTGAAATAAAATAATTTAATTTGCAGTATATCTTAATCGGCAATTTATTAATTTTCATTTTCGTTTTAGTTTTGATAGAATCACGTACATACTGATTTGGTTATCATCTTAAAAAAAAGTGTGCGTGGAACGCCACGCGACAGAAGTGAAGCTGATTTTAATTTCTTTATTTTTCAAATTTGGATTATTTGAATTTTGGATTTTTGGACTTTTTAATATTGGGTTTTTGGACATTTTTAATATTGGATTTTTAATTTCCTATTTTTTAATTTTGGATTTTTATTTTTTATTTTTTTAATTTTTTAATTTTTAATTTTTTGATTCTTGAATTTTGGATATTTGGATCTTTTAATTTTTAAATTTTGGATTTTTGGACTTTTGAAATTTGGATCTTTTAATTTTTAAATTTTGGATTTTTGGACTTTTGAAATTTGGATCTTTCAATTTTTTAATTTTGGATCTTTTAATTTTGGATTTTTTAAAATTTTGGGTATTTGAATTTTTTTAAATGTTTTATTTTGGATCTTTTAATTTTGGAATTTTGGATGTTTTAAAATTTGGGTCTTTGAATTCTTTATTTTTGATTTTCGATTTTTTAATTTTGGATTTTTTAAATGTTTTATTTTTTATTTCTTTATTTTTTAAACTTTGGATAAGCCTAATCATTGAGTTGTTGTTTTCTGTGCAGTCACACCTCACAAATTTCGTGACGATTGTGAGCGTTACATTAATTTCGTGATGATTTTTGAGTGTTGCACAAGCTCTCGATTTACCCCTTCCGCGGCTAAAGAAGCTTCACTTCAAAAATTAAATGTGTTTTTCAGCTGTACTGGTATTGCCTGAAAGCTCCACGGTAACCCAAAGTAAAGAATTTGAAAGTGAAGTAGAGTGACAAACAAACGAGATCGGAATGAGTAAAGCATTCACTGAAGTGTTGAAGTATACGAATGAGTGAAGTAGAAAATAAACGAACTACAATTGGAACTTCTTGAGTTGGATAACCTCGTGAACTGTTTGAACTGTTTGAACTACTAGTTCACTAAAAGTGAGTAACTCATTCACACTTCAAACGAGTGAAGCGTTCATTTTGAACTACTCACTCACAAGTTACCCATCACTACACAGAATGATCTGAGACTGAGTGAACTTATAAGACTGTTTATACAAACATAACAGAAGACAAGTTCAAAATGAAACTCTAAAACCTGCTTAATGTGCAAGAATACACCAATATAGAAAATATACAGGAGAGTACATTAAAAGCAGCCAGTAAAACTATAGCTACCAGTAATGAAGCTCATAAAAAGAAAAAGAAAATAAAGAAAAACATGATAGAGAAATAATAAAAATATATGAAACTTATTAAGTGAAATAACTGTAATACCAATTGATGAATTTGATTGGCAATTAGCACCCCTGATGAGTACTAAATCGAGCTTGTCCTGCTCACATAGGAGGCCCTACCACTAATGTGATCTTAAAGGCTTGATTACTCATTTACCTCTGTGTTATCAATTTTTTTCACAAAGTATTTAGGCAGGTCATTTAAAATTTGCATTTAAAGAAGTCTCAACAAAGTGTTTCATATTTACAGCAAATAATCATCACTGGAGTTCATTAAAATATATTATATTATATATTCTATATATTAATATAAATTAATATATAAAATTAATCAATATATTATAATTTCATAAATACAAATTTTCAATTTTTCTTCCCTGTAGATCAGGAGTTCATTATAAAAGCTTTGTCTTGTTTTTATTACACTGTTTGCTAAGAGAAAATTACCATACATTATTTTTAGACTACTAGAATATATCATTTATAACTGACTCACAGGAATGACCATTGCGTTCAACACATCAGGTGCATCAATAATTAACACTTCCCAATCCTGATAGTTCAGTTCCTTAAGAATCTCATTCTTTGAGAAGAGAGTTTTAGTCACCCGCTCCACTCTCCGATAATCAGGATCCCAATCTGGGACCAAACTATCTCTTACAAGAACCATTATCTGTATAAAGAAATATAAAAAAATCACACAGAATTATTTTTTAATATACAATGCGAATAAGATGTATTATTCCAAAGCTTCTAACCAGGTAGCTATTTGGATAAACTCTGACGTTTTGGTGCCAATCTGAGGCTCCATTTCTCCTCCAAAAAGGAGCCTTAGATTGGCCCTGAAACATTGGAATTTATCCAAATAACTAAAAATATTACTTTTAAAACTTACTGTTTTCAGTGCCACTGTGGATATTTCAAGAACTTGCTCTTCATTCAACATGATAAATCTCAGCCTTCCAGTAATGGGATCTTTTTCCAGATGACTCACATAGAACCACATAAACCATAATGATCCCATTGCTCCTATTCCTAGAAAATAAACGATTAATTAAATACCATACAATTAATATGATTTATTTATTATGAAAAGTAATAAAAACAAATAAGGTATTTTATCCGTGAGTAAAAGCATTTAGCAAGAGACAAAACCTAAAGTGTTATGGTAATTTTCAAGATCAGATTGGTCAGTTTAATAATAAGTGTAATATTCCACATTGAAACACTCAGTATAACAATTTGACTGGGACTACAATGAAAATTGTCATTTTGTTTTTCTCACCGAATTTCTGAGCTACTGTATGGGTGAATTTGTTGCTTTTATACATTAATGCTTCTACCAATAAAACCACCAAACGTATTTTAGAAAACACAAATTTTTAAGAGATCATGGACAAATACAACTTTTCTAGAACACATTTCACAATGGAAGAACAATAACCTCAAGAAAACTACTGCGATGCTTTCCTATTGCTTTCTATTATGTTTATAATATTAAACATTCACTATTTAATTTTCATAATACATTTTAGCAGTGAAAATTTTATTGATTTAATTGTTATGTGTAACAGTTACATGAATATTAGATAAGCACTGGTTGCTTATTAGGTTGTATTCCTTTCTACAAATATCATGCTAAATTTTAGGCAAACCAGGATGGGTGTATATTAAGCTTCATATAACAGGAATTGTCAGAGATGATGGCAGTACTCATCCATTCCAGGTTCTGTTCCTAGCCAGTGTTGCTTCACTCTCTAGACATATGACCAGAAACTTGTAATTAAAATAATCAAGGATCGTTTGAAATTCAAATGTGGAGCCAGTATTGCCCACTTGTTTCGCAGGTCAGATATTTAAATACTGTAGCCACTTTGTTTGCTAATATAATAATCACACATGGCTATATATAATTCAGTATTGGCTCCAGTGTTGCTCAGTGATATTCTTATTTAATCCTGCAGATAATCTAGTGTATTCAGAATTTTCTCTCCATTCGAATTAACAATAAATATCAGGATATTAAATAATTACAGCCAATTTGAATGGTTTAGTTATATGCTATCCTGTGTATGCAGGCGATGGCGAAACGAGAATGCACAATATTCTGCATCTGGAACTTATAACTTTTAAGCGGCCCATCCTTTTGCAGCCTGCTGTACAGAAAATTTCTGAATGAAGAATTAAGACGTATGGCACAAATGAAGTTATCATGAAGTTTGAGTGATACCCTATCAAATAATTCTTTCTACATTTTAACACAATACTATATGTTAGGAATACAATTATTTTCTATGTAAGCTTTTTAAGTTCTCCAGTCAACCTGTCATTGCTGAAATTACAAGTGTTCTGTGGAAGAGGACAACATTTGTTTGTAAGTCGTAATTTATACTCCTCACCTGCAATTCTCAGTTTGTGTTTAAACAACCACAATTTAAAATCATTTCGTTTTTCAGGTGGCAACTTCATCCAACTTCTCCTCATCAGTCTCCCAAACACAAAAGATGCAATCACAACCAAGGGTTTCACTATGAGGAAGATAAAAGGATGAAGAGCTCTTCTGTAAGATGATGTATGAAATCCTTCAACATTTACAGCATGTTTTACTCTCATAGCAAAATTTGTTCTTTGTAGCACTTTCCATTGCTGTCCGTTTTTAATCACTTTTAGAATTTTAGTTGGATTTGATAATTTTCTTATTATCTGAAATTTTGTAATATGTCTGGCTGAATTAACATAATTAAGCATTTGTCTTTGTTTCAATGCATGTGAAGTTAGAAGATTAAGCATAAGCCCCACCTGAAAAATAAAGAAATAGGCTATAAGAAGAGCAAAATTTCCAGATTAGAATATGGAATAAGGAATCATGGCTAGTGATGGTCATGTTTTTAAAATTTTGATATTATTTAAAGCGAGTCCTTATATTTATAAAAATGCAGAATAGTCAATACATTATTGCAGATTTTATCACATTGAGGATGTACAAAAGTCATTGAGAAAATAGTAGGCCTAACCTTTGTAGAATTTTATGATTATTAGGAAATCCAACATGGACACTGTTCTGAATCCAAGTATTAAATTTGAGTGTGACAGTAAACAAGCTGTTGATGTTGATGTCAAAAACAAGAGGCATTATGAACCGTGCTTCACTGACTTGGAACACAAATATCACGTTAAGAACTGGGAAGTACTTGGTTTGTTATTTGGTGCACGTGGTTCAATTACATCCTTCACACAAAACATCTTCAAATGATTCAAACTGCATACTGCACATCTACAAGATTGTGTCCTTGGATATTTTAAAAGGTTCCCTCCAAATTGTACAGGTAGGGGGAAAAAAAAGCAGACCTAGCGGCATTCACAGGATAGCAGGGAATGTATTGAAATTTGTTCTAGTGTTGACTTAGCCCATTTTGAAACCCATTAGAAAATGAGCTAGTAAAATTCATTTTCTGGGAATAATCCATTAAGTAGTTAAATATTGTAACAAGGGCTCGTCGGGGTTCAAAATGAGAACACCGAGTTTATAATTGAAGGATGGAGGTTTCTTTATTTCCTACAACAATTGACAATACAACCAGAAAACTCCAGACTATTCGCCAGTTCACTGTCCTGTTCAGAGCTCACTCTCACTGTGCTCAGTCCTAATTACAGCACTGTTCCAGTCCAATCCAGATCATCCCACGTCGCGCCGGTCAACTCCACAGTCCTCGCTGCCGCTGTGCGATCCACCCGTCGCGCAGAGTTCCCCGGGACGGCACTGCCTCAGCCCAGATCAGCTCACCAGCTCTTCCGTTCACCCTTCCCTCCGGTCACTAGTTCCCCGTTGACTAGCTATTCCGCTCTCGGGTCCCTCCGGTCACTGGCTCCTCAGCTTCCCAAGACACACTCACTTGAGGCCGCGCTGATCAGTCCTCTCCGTCCAGCTCACCCTCTGACGCTGACGCTCGCCGCTACTCACGGACTGCCTCTCTGACTGTTCCCTCGTTGACCCTCCGGCTCTTCACGGACTGCCTCTCCTCTGATGTACTGACTCTTCACTGTACTGAACTCTCCTTGACTGACTGACTCATCACTCCTCGTTGCCGTCTCTGACTTTCTCTCCTTGACTGACTGCTCAGCTCGCTCGCGGCCCCATATATAGGGCCGACGAATATTCCAGACCCGGTCTCCCGAAAGTTCTCCGCCCGCGCATTGTCTAGAATGTCCGCGCGGGGCGCGTGGCTCCACCTCTGGCCCCTCCCACGAGCGCGCACCGTCACTTACCGCGCCGCCGTGCCAGGGAGTAGGCCGCACCCGCCGGCGCGCGGCTCCAATCAGCAATAAGAGGGCCGTCCCTTTCTAGATTTATCTAACTCTAGTTCTTTCGGGCTTAATCCTCCTTCTATCAGGCTCTAGGCTTTTCTGGGCTTTGTCACATTGCCCCCTCCTTAAGGGCCTTCGTCCCGAAGTGCCCCATGATATGCCGCCAGACGGTCCAGGTGAACTACCAGCATCTTCACTCTTGGCTGTCGCTGGATGCGATAGACTTCTTCTGGCCACTTGGTGAACTATTCCATGGCCAACAACAGGTACCGATGTCCATCATCAGTAATGGAGCATGGGCCTGCCACGTTGTATTGCCGCATGGCCCCACGGTTGCAAGTCCTAGGTCCTCTGCTGTCATCGCCGGTGTCGCATTGTTGACACCACCTCTCGACGTCACTGCATTGGTACAACCAGTTGAACCTTCTCCGCAGTTTGTCGAGGATCCGGTTCACTCCCAAGCGGTCGCCTGTTGCTCCTGCGTGGACTTCCTCCAGAACCTCCTTGACTCCGGCTCTCGGAAGGACTAGGTGCTCCGCAGTCGCCTTCCCATCCTCAGACTCCCAGCTTCCTTTCAGGACCCCGTCCCTGACCACTAGGGCGTCCTGCTGGTTCCCACAGCCCTCGTAGTTGGCGCTGCGACTGGCTACCTCCTCCCACGTTGGTCCCGTACCCGACATGACGTCCCGCGGTGGCCGTCCCCCATCCACGTCGTCCCGCGGTGTCTGTCCTTCGTCCACGTCGTCACGCGGCGACACTCCGGCGTCCATGTCGTCCCGCGGTGCCTGTTCTACGTCCACGCCGTCCCGCGGTGTCTCTCCTACATCCACGTCGTCCCGCGGTGCCTGTCCTTCGTCCACGTCGTCCCGCTGTGGTTCACTCAGGGCGTGATCTTCCCCTTCGGTAGCTGGTGGTACGGTGATGGCCATGTCCTCTTCCGGCTCTTCCTTATCTTCCATCTTGGCCTCTCTCTCTGGTTCACTTTCCACGGCCACCAGTCCGCTGCCCGGTTCATGTGATCTTTCCTTGGCCGGTGTCAGTTCCTGCTCGAGTTCTTCCTTCGGGCTTAAGCGCAGGTTCTTCATTTCCCTTATAATTCCTCTTATTTCTTTCACTTCGGAGTTCTGCCGGTCCATTATCTCGTTCAGTCGTTCATATCGCTGGTCCATTATCTTGTTCAGTCGGTCATATCGCTGGTCCATTTTCTCATTCAGTTGTTGAAAGAACGATTTTAACAGGTCCTCCATCTTGCGTTCCTCCATCTTGCCTTCCTTCAATTATATCCCACTTCTGACACCAGTGTAACAAGGGCTCGTCGGGGTTCAAAATGAGAACACCGAGTTTATAATTGAAGGATGGAGGTTTCTTTATTTCCTACAACAATTGACAATACAACCAGAAAACTCCAGACTATTCGCCAGTTCACTGTCCTGTTCAGAGCTCACTCTCACTGTGCTCAGTCCTAATTACAGCACTGTTCCAGTCCAATCCAGATCATCCCACGTCGCGCCGGTCAACTCCACAGTCCTCGCTGCCGCTGTGCGATCCACCCGTCGCGCAGAGTTCCCCGGGACGGCACTGCCTCAGCCCAGATCAGCTCACCAGCTCTTCCGTTCACCCTTCCCTCCGGTCACTAGTTCCCCGTTGACTAGCTATTCCGCTCTCGGGTCCCTCCGGTCACTGGCTCCTCAGCTTCCCAAGACACACTCACTTGAGGCCGCGCTGATCAGTCCTCTCCGTCCAGCTCACCCTCTGACGCTGACGCTCGCCGCTACTCACGGACTGCCTCTCTGACTGTTCCCTCGTTGACCCTCCGGCTCTTCACGGACTGCCTCTCCTCTGATGTACTGACTCTTCACTGTACTGAACTCTCCTTGACTGACTGACTCATCACTCCTCGTTGCCGTCTCTGACTTTCTCTCCTTGACTGACTGCTCAGCTCGCTCGCGGCCCCATATATAGGGCCGACGAATATTCCAGACCCGGTCTCCCGAAAGTTCTCCGCCCGCGCATTGTCTAGAATGTCCGCGCGGGGCGCGTGGCTCCACCTCTGGCCCCTCCCACGAGCGCGCACCGTCACTTACCGCGCCGCCGTGCCAGGGAGTAGGCCGCACCCGCCGACGCGCGGCTCCAATCAGCAATAAGAGGGCCGTCCCTTTCTAGATTTATCTAACTCTAGTTCTTTCGGGCTTACTCCTCCTTCTATCAGGCTCTAGGCTTTTCTGGGCTTTGTCACAATATTGCAGCAATCAAAAAGTAGTGGGAAAATAATGTGCATTAAGGAAACAAAAACTTTCCTTCCTTGGCAGGATTCGAACCGAGAATGTGTTACTTATCAGTTGAACGCACTGTCATTGTGCTACGGAATCGCTTAACAACCAACATTCCTTAGTCTGTTATGAAACAAGTGATTGACAAGGATACTACAGCCGATAAAATGCTTGAATTGAGAAATAATTTGCATTGCTTGCGAAAACAAATGTTTCCATTACATCTCTTACATTTATTTACGTATCACAAGGCTCTGAAATCAGCTACAAGAGTCGGTCTGATTTTGTTTTCTTCTAGAGAAAAAAAATAAAAAAATATATATTATATATATATGGAATTACTTTGCACGCTATGCTAGTAGCAGATGTTAAAAGCCAGAGTACTCCAGCAATTTCATAATAAGTGATTTCCCTAGCAGAATCTAAGCACATTCAGCCTCAAGCATGGAGTTAAAGGGAAATTATCTGCCCTCCAATATTGTATGAAGTTTGCAATGTAAAGAATAAAAATATTGAATGTTATTAAAAGCTACATTTGTCTACAGTGATGTTATTATTACATGGATTATTATATTTATGATATTTTTAATTGTTAAGTATTTATAATTAATTGGGAACATAATTGATGACACTGTTGCAGTTAACAGCAATTACCAGGGGCAGCTATTCAGGGATAGTAGGTGAAGCGGCATGTCACAAATATTTTTACCCTACCAGATTTATTTTTAAAGTTTATTTTCCTTTCCGTGTATATATTAGAAACATTTCCCTATTTTTGTACTGTGCGGTACTCTCTTGTGGCAGTAAGTGCACAATAATCAGGCTGACTTGATGAAGGGTACCCCTCTTTCCATGCTGTTCAACCTCTGGGATGGAACTTAACAAGATGGTTGCTAATTACAACCAGGATGTCACCCACTTCAGTTTGTCATAGGAAGGGCTTGCAGCGAGATAAATGAGAATCTTCACTCTTGCTTCTTTCAGTGTGAGAAATAGGTGGAGCATACTACGCTGGGTGCTGTGATGTTTTAAGTATGAATCATGCTTAAGAAAGTGTGTTTTAAATTGTATAAGCATGTGTAAATATATTTTTTCTTTCCTTCTAGCTCTTCATCTAAATTCCCAGCCATGAGCTTCCACTGATTAATACTATACACAGTGACAAATGAGAGACATTTCTGTAACTTCTCCCCCCAAAAAAAGAAGACATTCGGTAATAAAATCTTCTGACAGTATTCTGTATCAGCTTGAAATCTTATACTCAACTTTACTAACCCGAAACATTCAAGATGTTTATTGGAACTTGGAAGAATTTCCAAGTGCCACATGTTGTGTGTAGTAGTGGAGGATGTAACCAAAGAGGCTAACACCAAAACAAATTTGATAACTGAATTTTTCTAAAAAAGGAATTAACATTTACATATTTTCCTCATGTTTTTATATGTACTAGGTATATTTATTTTCTTCATCAGTCCCATACTTTAACCTGAAAAATAAAAAATAAATTATTAGTTATCACTTATCACACTATACCTAATTACGAGGGGGAGTCCGAAAATAAGTTTCCCCTGGTGACTATGTACAGAGGTGTGGATGAAATACAAAAAATATAACAAGTCATTAAAGATAAGACATACCTTTATTTTTCCACATAATTACCATGTACATTGAGACAATTGTTATACCACTTTAGAAGCTTCAAAAAGCCCTCCAGGAAAAAATCAGGTCTCTGCATACGGAAGAAGCGTCGGACAATGGCATCTACGGAGTGAAGCATCTGTCATAACCTGTCCGAAAGAAGTTCAAAACAATGCCCTCTGCAGGTCAAGTACTCCTCACAGTGTTCTGGGATGCCCAAGGGGTTTTGTGGCTGGACTTCTTGGAGGATGGAACCATCACTGCTACAAGATACTGTCACACCCTGTCGAAATTGAAGGAGGCGTTCTGTTGTTGGATGACAATGCGAGACCACACTCGGCGACGGCAATGCAAAACAATATTGCAACTCTTGGTTGGGAGCGCACAGCCCATCCGCCATACAGTCCTGATCTCGCACCCAGTGACTTCCATCTGTTTCCGGTTTTGAAGAAGACTCTCGACAGAAGGTGCTTTAGAAGCACTGCTGAAGTCACACAAGTCGTTCAACGCTTCTTCTGTATGCAGAGCCCTGATTCTTTCCTGGAGGGCTTTTTGAAGCTTCTAAAGCGGTATGACAATAATATTCTCAATGTACGTGGTAATTATGTGGAAAAATAAAGGCACGTCTTATCTTTATTCACCCTCATAGATAGACCTAGATGTCAGAAAATAGTTCTTCTAAATGATAAATTGTATTTTTAATTTAAAAAAGAATCATTCTAATCTGGGGGACTTGGGGGAGTTTTAGCCCCTTTAGCACCCCCCCCCCCGCAAGGCTGCACCACTGGGACAAATCCTCCAAGAGGAAATAAATAATTTTCCATATAAATGAAGCCTTCACCAGCTCGGTTCTATGCCCCATGAATGGAAAAAGATTGGATTCAATAACAATAGTAATACGAGGCACATCCATAAAGTAAATTTCCCTGGGGCTGTTTCCAGAAAAAAAAACACAATTTCAAGGAAATATTTATTGCAACAGACATAGCCATTGTTCAGTCATTTTTCAACATATTTACCACTGGAATTGAAACATTTGTCTTACCGTGGCACCAACTTTTGAATACCTGTGTTATAGAAGTGTGCCGCCTGGGATTTGAACCACTGTGTGACAACCACCTTCGCCTCTCTGTCATTTCATGAGGCGTAGGAAAAGATGGAATTCACTGGAAGCGAAGTCCAGGCTGTAGGGTAGATGTTTAAACACCTCCTAGCAAGTCTCCTGCAGAAGTTCAACTGGGAGGTGTTTAAACATTCACCCTAAAGCCCGGACCTGGCTCCTACTGATTTCCATCTTTACCTACGCCTCACGAAATGAAAAAAAAAAAAGGCCAGAAAAGGACAGAGAGGCGAAGGTAGTTGTCACATAGTAGTTGAAATCCCAAATCTACGACTCCGGTATTCAAAAGTTGGTGCTACGGTAAGACAAATGTTTCAATTCCGGTGGCAAATATGTTGAAAAATAGCTGAACACTGGCTGTGTCTGTTGCAATAAATATTTCCCTTGATATTGTGTTCTGTTTCTGTATACAGCCCCATGAAAACTTACTTTGTGGATGCACCTCGTATAACAAGCACAGAGGATGACTTGCATCCAGACGCTCTTTTACTGACAATGCTTAAGACTATTTTCCTGCTGGTGTCAACTCCTTCTACCATAGTTACCTGAGCATTGAAAATGTCCAACATAGATTGGAACTATTGTATTAAATAGAATATTGAACGAAGATGTTTTTGCTTTCTTAATGCATTTTCATTTAATTAATCCAGAAATGTTTGGATGCTGGGAATTGCTGAAATTCTACACATTGTTTCATTTGCGTAGATTAAAATAAACAAATATTAACTACATAAAGCAAATAATAAATCATTATAAAGTTGTCCGCACACTGGACCAAAAACTGAGAATGTATTTTGATACTGACAAACTCATTTAATGAAACATTTAATTAAAATATATATAAAAAAAATTTGAAATGGAACTTTTTATATACCTCCAAAAATACTCAATAATTTTGCATCCTAGTATCCATTTTGCCAAAAGTGTTAATTTAAAACTCATTTGTTTCCATGTTCATAATTGTTCAATGTCAACAGTGATAATCGAAATTACCTATTGCAGAAATTAAAGTTACAAAAAGCAATTGGTTTGTTTAGATTTGATAAGTCCTGACAGGAGGCCATGAAATGTTGTAATAAAGATAACCTATTTGTTAAATAGGTTAAATGTACAATATTAATGTAATTTTGTCAGTTCTATGTGCTCAAGGAATAATACTATAATTTATTGTGATTTTAACTAATTGGAACCTGGGATATTTCCAGCTGAAAATCTTTACACACTGCAACTCATTTGTTTACCTTGGATTCTTATACCCAGTATTATGATTAACTAAGATGCCATTGCAACCACCTCTTCAGATGATTCAACTGATTTTGTAATCTGTAGAATTTGTCAAAAAAACTTCATGAAGCATGGTGTAAATACACACATTGGCAGGAATCGTCTGTTAATACATTCAAAAAATAATAATGTGTCCAAGAATAAAAAAGTGGATCTTGAATAAAAATAATACATACATTACATACAACGTTTCAGTCCGCTCCTCCAGACCTTTCTCAGTTTGTATTATTTTTATTCAAGATCCACTTTTTAGTCCAGTAGAATTAAAATACAAATCGGAAATAATTGCTACAAAAGGTTTTATTGTTTTAATGAATTCATTTGTTGCCCAATATGACTATCCTAGGTTTTCCCCCTCAGCGGAGTTGTGCATAAGTGGTGGGGGGTAGTTTTGCGGTTTTACGGTTATATCTCGTAAAGGACTCACAATATCGAAAACATGGTGGTATTAAAAGTTGTAGGGCATTAAATTCTGCATTGAATGAGACTAAACGCATATTTTTTGGACAACCCGTTCCCATAATACTGCTCATCAAAGTTGGACAAATTTTACATATTTATGACAAATTTTCGTTTTAAGTTCTGCTTTTTGGTAATATCATCTAACTTAACCCATCTATCAATAAAGTGGTCCATACAAAAGTAATAAAGGAATAAATTCTGCGTTCGATGAGATTAAAAGTAAATTTGTTGGATAACCCGTTTCCGTAAAGTTCTACATTTAGTCTAGTAGTGTAAAACCAAAAAAGTAGACGATTCGGAAATAATTGCTACAAAAGGTTTTATTGTTTTAATGGTTTAATTTGTTGCCCAATATGACTATCCTAGGTTCCCCCCCCCCCCGGCGGAGTTGTGCTTAAGAGGAAGGGGGTAAAAATGTGACCTCAAAAGGGGTAGTTTAGCGGCTTTACAGTTATATCGCGTAAAGGACTCACGATATCGAAAACTTGGCCCTATTAAAAGTTGTAGGGCATTAAATTCTGCATTGAATGATACTAAACACATATTTTGGACAACCCATTCCCATACTACTGCTCATCAAATTTGGACAAACTTTACATATTTCTGAAAAACTTGTGGACCCGTGCTGCTCTGCAACACTTCTGAAAGAAGAAGAAAATGTCTAGCCCCATCACTTTTTTTTTTGTTAACTAAAAATATCTCTAAAAAAATTAAGAAAAGAAGAAGAAATTCTTGCACCCCCAACACAATTATTTTGTGTGTTATTATTAAAATCTCTCTTTTTTTCCCTCTTCAGTTTTATAAAAATTGATTGTCCGCGCATAACTTCCCTCTCTCTCAACTGATTTGAGTGATCAATTCGGCATGTTAAAGAGCTGTTTCTGGTGAGTGTTCTTAGTCTATCACCGGCTGCCTGAGATATCACCTCTCAAAGTTACAGAATTTCTGTATCTCGAAGATGGTGGTAGTTGGGTGATTTCCAATGCCCGATAACATCTGTGCTTGAATACCATTCGTTTAAAAAAATTAAGCAAATTGACCAAGAATTTTCTAATTCTTTTAATACGGTAATAGAGATGTGTAAACATAATACTATAGCACTCCATTGTTCTAGTCTTGTGCTTAGTAAATATATAAAATATGAAAATTGTAAAAAAGAAACACAATTCTTCAAATCAATTAGTGATGATTTTATTTCATTACAAAAATTGTAGTTAAAAGTATGAAGATGAAAAGGGGGAAAATGGTAGATACACAAATTTTACAGACGTCGACGTTTCATTGTCGTTGGGCCACTCGGCTCCTCAAAATGTCTGTAATTTCCGATAAGGAGTACGTCACCCCATCACTCGATTCGTAAAAGTCTGTAATAATTGTCGTCGCCCCATATATGCAGTCCAGGTCTCGTCAACATCTGGTTCGTCATTTGCATCTGGTTGGAGGGAGTTAGTGCAGGAGTTCCCCTTGGAGTTGGCACAAATCGATGAGCAATTGATTCCAGCCTCCGACACCCACAACCACGTGCAGACCCCTTGTTGCACTTGCAGAAAATTGTGGAGAGAAGAGATTGTGGAGCTGGTTCCTTGGAGGTAGGAACGGGGTAAATTCCAAACTTTGAAGCCTGCCATCCCCAGAGGAGCGGATCCATCTGGTGTCCTAACCATATTTCTACTTGTAGGTAAGTTCTCAAGCAATGTTGGCGGGCTGCTTCGGATGTTGGTGGTAGGGATGCCAGGTTAAATTTGGATTTCACGAGGGCTTTGGAAAATAGGTCAAATCGCAATTTATCTAAAGTATCTCCTGCCCTACCTCCGTAGAGGGTTGTTAAAAATTGTAGGCCAGCTTCGGCAATAGCTTCAGCTTGAGTGTCATGTTCGAAGAAAGGTTTGATTTCTTCGAGAAGACATATATTTTCGACCAACAGCTTGACCACCTTCTTCTTGCCCTGCCTGAAGAGTGCCGAAGTTGTGTCACATCCACTTATGGCGTGGAGAAATATGAGTGGCCTTCTGATGTTGTCTGCCAGTTCGAAGCTGTTGGGACCAAATACTTTTGTTGGGGTCGTTCCTCGTCCAGGTTTTGAGAAATATATGTTTGCTGATGGTGTGGCTAGGGCATTTAGCATGATGAGGAGGTCTGTATCTTCACCAACTACCATAACTTTCTCATGCTCCTGTGATACCTCAAGAGCCGTGGCAACAATCAGGTGGTCTGCGTCATCAGCTTGCTTGACTGAGAAGCCTTCACCTTCAAGTCTTTCAGTAAGCAAGCTAATAAGACGTGCTTTATTTCTGTCATTGGAAAGAAATTGCTCCCGAGTCATGGTCACCACCAATAACTCGGTAAAGATGACCTCAGGAGTAGTATGTCTTTTGCTTCGGCGGAGGCGCTCAGCAGATTTAATGCTCTAATTTGTCCAACTTTGATGAGCAGTAGTATAGGAATGGCTTGCCCCAAAAATATGTGTTTAGTATCATTCAATGCAGAATTTAATGCCCTACAACTTTAATACCACCATGTTTTCGATATCGTGAGTCTTTTACGAGATATAACCGTAAAACCGCATAACTACCCCTTTTGAGGTCACATTTTTACCCCTACCACTTAAGCACAACTCCCCGGGGGGGAACCTAGGATAGTCATATTGGGCAACAAATTAAACCATTAAAACAATAAAACCTTTTGTAGCAATTATTTCCGATTCGTCTAATTGTTTGGTTTTACACTACTGAACTAAATGTAGAACTTTACGGAAACGGGTGGTCCAACAAATTAACTTTTAATCTCATCGAACGCAGAATTTATTCCTTTATTACTTTTGTATAGACCACTTTATTGATAGATGGGTTAAGTTAGATGATATTACCAAAAAGCAGAACTTAAAACGAAAATTTGTCATAAATATGTAAAATTTGTCCAACTTTGATGAGCAGTATTATGGGAACGGGTTGTCCAACAAATATGTGTCTAGTCTCATTGAATGCAGGATTTAATGCCCTACAACTTTTAATACCCCCATGTTTTCGATATCGTGAGTCTTTTACGAGATATAACCGTAAAACCGCAAAACTACCCCTTTGGGGGCCACATTTTTACCCCCCACCACTTATGCACAACTCCGCCGAGGGGGAAAACCTAGGATAGTCATATTGGGCAACAAATGAAGCCATTAGAACAATAAAACCTTTTGTAGCAATTATTTCCGATTCGTCTAATTTTTTGGTTTTACGCTACTGGACTATTTTTATTCTTGGACACATTATTATTTTTTGATATTTATATAAGTGGAAACAGGACCTTATTATCAACTTTAATGTTAATACATTCCCATCAGACTATGGTTGTGTTACTAGCAAAGGCAATTTGCAAAATGACAAGACCTCTTCGTCATATAAATTCATTAAAACCAGTGAGCCTCCCTCGGAGTGCGTGTGTCCGAATTACAGAGGAAGTTTAAAGGAATATAAATGCTGTACCTATAAGTTGAGCACATTCATCCCAGCACAGAGTGTATATTTTCTTGTCAACAGAACAGGAAAGAGAAAAAAATCATGTGAGCCAAATATTGTGATAATTCAAATTTACCTGATTAACAGAAGAATTAGAAAAGAATATTCTTTTGCTCCAAAATGGTAAGCGGTTGGCAAGAAGGAACTGTTGAAATGGAAATTAAATTTTGACACAGACAGCAATTTTTGCAGTAATGTACAAGACTATCGCTTTCTTGTCGCAAGTAAGTGCCTTAACTGAAGACCCTGCAGATCCAGTGATGAGACGGGCCTGAAATGAAAATTGGAAAACAAAAGAATGTGAATAAATAGGTTGTCATAATGGGGGGAAGACATGCAGTAAAAGAAAAAGAGTTCGCTTAGTTGAAAGATGGTTTCTCCTGTGGATAATAAAAGTAAAGCCAAGCAAAAGTTAGATATCAACGTGTATAAAAAAACCGGACAGAAAGCTTGTAATGTTTGGAAAGGAGATTTTGTTGATATCAGGTTTGATGCCTCTATGTAATACTATTACTATGAACACAACATTAAAATCAGTTAAACAGATCTACAGCTACATTATATATAGGCCTCCTTCTTGCTGCTTCCAATGTCCCTTAAGGATTCTACGTATTACAGTGTGCCTGTGCCAGATTTTGGAGGTAAGCATCTAGGAAATAAACTACCTAGCTATGGTAATGAATTTTTCAGTATGACTTTACCTTTCCACCTTAGCCTACACATGGCCAGTGTGAAAGAATTATTATTTCAATAATACTACCGGTACTTTATTCCATAATTTCCTACACCACAACTACTACTATTATTGTTACTAATAGTAATTATTACTAATTGTAATAATTAACTATTATTACCTGTTACTATTATTAACTGTTATTACTACTATTAATAACAATATTACTGCCTACCAGTAATAATAATAATGCAGGCAAATTTTAATACCTCCAAGGCCTATGAAATTTGGTATTTCCCTTAGTCAAGTGATGCTACTGAACCCATATGCTTGAGCGTAAATTTTTTGTTAAGGGGCCAAAATTATACTTTGCAGGAGGCCCCAGTCTTTCTCGATTAAAGATCTTGCACAAAATCTGTGTCGATGACGACCATTACTCGCTGGAGAGAGAGACATGATATTGTGCGAGAGAGAGAGAGAGAGAGGTAGCTTGACCTTCATAATTAGAAAGGGAGGTATTGTTGTGCAAGAGAGATAGGTAGCAGGCCATCGATGCTACAGTGCCCACGAAAACATAAGGCAATGACGTAGGCAATCGGCACAGATATCGTGTGGGATCTTTACATCACTGTCACAAGCAGTGCATTTACTCCCTGGTCCTAAACACCCTGCAATGGGATATTATGAAGCATGAAATCAAAGCAGGCAATTCAATAATCAGAAACAGAATCAACAATCTAGAATCTAACAGGGCTCGAACAAAGAGAAAGGAAAAGTATGAGTATAAAAAAAATCAAATTTTTGGGTTACAACCAGCGAAGAAAAGCTGTCCATATTGTTCGCGTAAGGAAGATGGAACTTGCTCTGATATGAGGTGTAGAGCAAGTGATTCAAGATGCTATCGAGGATGTTAAAATTACCAAACAGGAAGTAGCAACAGATGTTAGTAGAATTGCTGTTGACACTGCCTCTCATCCTGACCATGTTCTTATGACAGCTCAAAATTCCTATTATACAAACACAACCAAAATTTTGCAAACCAGAATCAATAGAACCAAAAATACTTAAGAACAGTAATGGTCTTCTCAAATATCCACTGTCCATTCATCATTAATTTTATGAAACTCTGATTTTGTAACTGAGTAGTATGGAGAATGAGGGTGACTTTTTTTATGGTATCAGAATCATGTGTAGAACTAAGTAATCATGGGAACTTATGAATAAAACTAATACAGAGGTATTCCTATTAATAATATTCCATAACTCGGGACCGGATTTTTAGGTTTTTAAAAACACTGTTTTAGGTTTTCCATTAGGTGAAATAGTTTTTTTTTAGGTTTTTTGTCCAAAATATCGTTTTCGGGTAGAATAATTGGTTTAATGAATTTGCATTTGCTACATAGGATTCAATACATAATACTTGTAAAGTGAAATTAAGATTGCCTCACATTTCCTGGTTACAGTATATCATTAAATATCTTTCAAGATTCTCAACTGTGAGTTGTATTGAATGACAACGTCTGTCATATACAGCAGGAACAACTTGGAAAACAACACAGCAGATGTAGAAACTCGCGGGGTGCAACATCATAAAATAACCTAAGAAGAAGAAGAAATTCATGTCATCGCCAATGCACTGCCATAATAAACTAGATTTCATTTGTTTCGGCATAATTAAGACGTCTTCTTAAAACTCACAGTGTGACCACTCAGTATGAATAACAGGGAAGTACTAAAGGCAAACAAGCGCTTTAAAACACAGAAACCTATGTCCTTGTTCATACACGGCAACAATGGTTGTTCGTACGAATATTTTAAAAGGAATACGCCGGTACTCTTACACTTCCTCTCTTGATACAGTCCATCCTAGACGACAATGGGTTGAACAAAACGCTGGTGGTATTAATTTCAACCCGTCAAAAAGTATTGTCTCTCCGCAAAATATCTGACAAACAACAAAGACAAAAAAGTAGCCTAAATTAGATATTTTACGTTTTATATCCCGTTTAGGTATATTTAGGTTTTTATACCCCATTTAGGTATTTTTAGGTGGCACAGAATTAATGTGGGTGAATCCTATCGACATTATTCAAAAAAGTGTATGAGCGCTTTTTGTTTTGGAAGTAAGGAAAAAAATAGGTAAAAACCTAAGAATCCGGTCCCTATCCATAACATGTAAAAAAAAAAAGTCGGGCAATTATTCAAATAATGTTTTCCTTTTGTAAAGCACAAATAAAAATCAGTGTAACAGTGATCTAACCAAGAAGGCATTGCAGGGTCTCATAAAAATTATATTATTTCTGAATGTGCTGAGCAGTATATGGTACCATATAACTTATTAGTTACGTTGATCAAGCACCATAGTACACCCCACCCCAATAAAACTGTATTTTTCAGGTTGTTTTTCAAAACTACAAATGTAGAACTTTAACCTGCTTTTTCTCTCAAGTTTAAAAAAGTGGCTTCGATTACTGTTGCACTGACTCCCTCAATTGCAGCTCAATAAAATTACTAAACTTTTTTTTTACAAAACTACTGAAAAATTAGTATTCTTGTGTAAGTTTACTGGTATCTAAAAACAAGCAAAGAAAGAAATAAACAAATTTATACCCATACATTCCTGAAGAAATGAGGTGTTATGAATCCGTTAACCCAATATCATGAGAGGGAGTATGAATCATCATTCACTAACATAATGAGCTGAGCCCAACAAACTTTATTACAAAATTTTAATACAGTGAGAAATACCTAACATAACTTTCGTTGTTACACACAATGAGTCTATATTTTGTGTCCGAACAGAATGGTAGCTTTAGATGCAGATCATACAGTCTGACTCTTTATCACCATCAAAATGTTTAGTAAAGCTAAGAATATAAAAAGTTTGGCACATTCTACCTTCAAATATAATACATATTCACACAAATGAACATGGATTCAGGAGATAAATATTTTTATTGCCACAATTGTAGCATGAAGAAAGTAAAAACAATAACTAAGCTCTCAAAATATAGAACCTGACTATATGGGTGCCCAAAAGCTCAGCCTCTAAAGGAGGTAGTTAATGGATGCTAAAACATCCATAGGATTTCTCTCCTGGAATTAATTTTTAACTTACATTCTTAAGTCTATGAGATGAAAAATCAAAGCTGTTAGTCTTTTAAAAATTGTAGATTTATTTTCAAAACAATTAACCTCATGATGATGATGATGAAGTGTTCGGGCCGGCCCTGCCCTGGGACAGAGCCGCGGGGGAAGGCCTACGCTAGGCCAGATGATACCGCATAGGGTAGCCAGTTCCTTTTGCAGGATGGGAATGAGGACACAACACCCAGTCCTGACCGAGGAAGGAAACTTTACATCTGTGTAAAATCCCTGACAAGGCCAGGAATCGAACCCAGGCCACCCAGGTGGCTGGCAGTCACGCTACCAACTGATGATAAAATTTCTGATGGAAAACATTACAGATCATCTTACTAAGAGTACTTTTTCGTAATGAGAAACATCTACTCCAGGATGGTCGAACTGGTGATCCTTGACTATATTCTTACAGAGTACATTTTTACTTTGCGGAAAATTTTTGGAAAAAGAAACTAATTTTAAAACGATAAACATAATAAACAATAAAAAATATCATACTTTTTTGTAAAAATTTCCTGATTTACTTATTATGTTAGACAAGTGAACCAGAACAGAAAGACTGGACTAAGCAAGATCAGTTGGCCTGGGTGGTAAACTTGTTAAAGTACTGGTATTCTGTTCCTAGGTTAGTGGGTTTGATCCTACCTCAAGTTGTGTTAAAATGCTACAGTTCCAAATATGTAAAATTAAAAAAACTACATAAAAGAACTTGGGAAAACTTTCAGCATACCGGCTGATTGATTGTTAGTATTCTGAAGTAAAGAAAAAGTAATAACATAATAAAAATCATCTAAAGTTATCCAATAAAACGCTGACTATGTATATGCATGAACGAAAATTTGTCCATTGAGCAAGACAAGTGGGACAGAAATGATCTACTCCGCAAGGATTAGTGTTGGACATAACATGCCTTATTATTAGTACGATAAATACAAAGACTTCAGGTACCAGCAAGATTTTTCACTCACAAGCGAAAAAAGAGGTTAAATTAGGAGAGGTTAATTCACCATCAGAATTTACCTTGAATTGTATAGTGCAGTATAGTATAGTGTAATGTAATGTAGAAAATCTGGTAAAATCTCTCCACTGTAAAATGTGACATTAATTGCTCCAAAGTGTGAGTTTTAATGCTTTTGCAAAGACTACTACTGAAAAGTTAGTCCAACTGTGAAGAAATGTGATAAAGAAGTCCTACTATGATGTTACCAATATACCTGTTCAGACACATTACAAAAAGAGATAACTGTATGTTGTGCATGAAAAAAAAGTAAAGGAAAATAAAACTACACTAGACACTTGGCAATGCTCCCAACCCATAAGGTTACAATATGAATTTCGTAAATCTGTAATGATTTTTCAGTAAATTAAATTTTTAAGTTTTTATAATTATTCAAAACTTTCTGCAGTACTGGTATAATACATTCTGTAGTAACATATTTCAAAGAGTAATGATTTTGCAGTAAATTAGATTTTTAAGGTTGTATAATTATTCAAAACTTGCTACAGTAGGCCTACTGCTTTAATACCGTACCGGTACATATTGTTTTTTACAGATTTCAAAGAATAAATTAAATAAAAATTTAAAGAAGTGGTCCTGCTTATTAGAGGATCATAAGACAAAAAGCATGTGATGTTAATTAAGGCAATAATGATATCAAACATCTATGCAATCTTACCAGTCACATAAACTTGAGCATCTTTAAATACATGAAGATTTCAATTAATTTATCTTAAAATATAAATTGTAAATTACTGACTGATGGTATAAATTTTTTTATTAACCTACTTAAAAGGCCTACTATATTAAGTGCAACATTACCGTATTAAACACAGAAATATTAACATTTTTTGCAGACTAAGCTTTTCCGTAACTAGCTCAACAATGGCTCCTCTTTCCTTCTGTTTTATCTGCACTACTGACATTGTTGTGCCAGAAAAGTAGGCCTAATTATATAAAGACAGCTTATACCTGTTGCAAGGAAGTATTGTAGGCCATTTAGGTTAACACATAGGCCTACCTCTAAATGGCAAAAACAGACTACAGATGGTAGTAGTAGGCTACTGCTAACACAAACTACTTGACTAATATGGACATCAAGGATGCTGGTATTTTACAAGAAAATCCAGAGAAAGTTATGAGATAAGTTAATATTTTTTGAATGTGGTATGGTGGGAATTATTACATTTTCAATTTTAGGCTAAGTAATTTTGAAATACTGGTAGGATATATTTAAGAGGGGACATACAGCTTTTGATGAAATTCACTGGTGAGAAATATCGGAATTTCATTATTTTTTTTCTCAGCAATGAATTGCTCTACAGTCTTGCAATCTTACATACTCTTTATTGACTATTTCTACAATTGCATACTATTTTAAAAATTAATCAAACTGTTACAGTTACGGGTAATTATCGTTTCAAAATGGCTGCCACGTTTCATGCACTGAACAGTCGTTTCCCTGATAACTTCCACAAATATAGATATTTCTGAGTGATTATTTTTCTGTGTATTTGTTAATATCATGTAAACAACATAATCTAGGATCTTTGAAATATCTTCAGTATAAGTATTTTTTTAAATCATTTTTTTAAAAATGTTCTTTTTCGTTAAATTATATTTATATTTAAAAAAATACTTATACTGAAGATATTTCAAAGATCCTAGATTATGTTGTTCACATGATATTTACAAACACACAGAAAAATAATCACCCAGAATTATCTACAATTGTAGAAGTTATCAGGGAAACGGCTGTTCAGTGCATGAAACAGGGCGGCCATTTTGAAACGATAATTACCCGTAACTGTAACAGTTCGATTAATTTTGAAAATAGTATGCAATTGTAGAAATAGTTAATAAATAGTATGTCAGATTGCAAGACTGTAGAGCAATTCATTGCTGAGAAAAAAATAATGAAATTCACATATTTTTCACCATTGAATTTAATCGAAAGCTGTATGTCCCCCCCTTAAACTACTTACAGTTCACCTTGCACTGTAGGTAAATGTTACAGCCCTGTTGGAATTGCTACTAGTAAATGGAATGGAAAGTCAACGTAACAAAACATTTGAAAGGAACAATGGGCTGTGTAGGCGTTACAAAAATATTGGTCTTGTTACAAATGAAGTTTATAGATACTTATAGATCACTAAAAAAACAATGTAGGTACGACACAAGCAAATTGGTTTAAGATATCAGCGCTGTTTTATATAAACTAAATTCTATCACTTCCCCAAAATAGAAATATAGGTGCCTCTGGATGGAAATCTTTATCTAAGTATGACAATACATTATAGCAAACATACTATTCTTTGCATGGCATACAATAAGGGCTTGGGAGCATATGCACACAAAGTGCTACAACTTGAAACAGAACACATAAATGTTAACAATGTCTGTAACACTAATCCTGGGCTTGAAAGCGTGCCTGAGACTGATATTCGGTGCAACATGATACATCAATAATCCTGCCAGTTAGAACACTCATGGAAGAGAACATTACGCTATGTTAAAACTAACACTTAACATATGAATGAAAGAGCTACAGTATGTTTGGAGTAAAATTTATAAAGAGAACTCTACATGTTTATATTATTATATTTGCATGGTGTGTTCAGATAAATCAGAATACATAGCAATTTAAAATCCTATACTGTTTAGGACATCAATAATCCCTAATTTTTAATTTATTCATGATTATTAAAATTGGTGTCCCCTCCACTTGCTCTTATTATATCGAATTACAGCTTGCTGAGGTAATTAATATTAAGGCATGGAGCTACCATTCCACAGATCTGGGTTCAGTACTCATTGGATGCAATTTTTTTATACATTGTGAAATATTTATTGTTTATAACCATCACAATTATTAGTATTAGTATATACAGAGTATATACTAGGGGTGGCCACAACGAGGCTCGCGAGCCGCATGCAGCTCTTGAGCCAATCTTGTGGGGCTCTTGAAACCAAGCTAAGAGTAAATATGACACAGATTTTAAAAAAGTTTATAGTTAATGTAAGTTAATAAAAACATATTACGAGGAAGTGAAAAACTTATTTCTGATTTAACACAGTGTATTTAGTTTTCAGAGAAAATTAAGACTCTTTCGGAAAGATCTTGAGACTAAAACATCCGCTCATTTCAAATGTTTGAAGAAAATTACTGAAAGCCTTCCTGACGTTCAGGTGGAAACAGAGGATTATTTGTGTAAAATGTCTGGTCTTGATAAAGAAATCAATGGCAGATTTAAAGATTTGAGAACACATAAACCTTCATTTTCATTCCTGGAAAATCCTTTGGCTGTTGATGTTGTGGGTGATGGCTATACTGTTTCATCACCCATTACAAAGGATATACAGTATACAGCTGGAGTAGAGTTGGAGCTACTAGAACTGCAAGAGGATGAAAGACTAAAAAGACTTAAACGAAGTGATGTTTTGGCCATACAATTTTGGAAGAAAGTTCCAGAAGAAAAATACCTACTAACAAAAGTGTGTGTTAAGAGATTTATCTCGATATTTGGGACTACTTATGTGTGTGTGAATCTCTGTACTAAACGCTTAAGTTCATTAAACCTAAATATCGATCTGAACAAACTGATGAACATTTAAGTAAACTTGTGCAAACTGCGCTTACCAATTATCAGCCAGATTTCAAACAACTAACAGCAAAAATGAACACTCGAAAAAGCACTTCTCAAAAGTAAAATCTTATTTCTTGTTGTGTAATTGAACAATAATATTTATGTGCATAGTAAAAATAATGTGGTTTGCTTCGAACAGCTTCATAAATTTGCAGCTCCCAAAGTTAAGGTATATACAGATTTTTTGTTTGGGGAGGGGGAATAAAGATTAATCTCCACATTTGCTTAATAATAATAATAATAATAATAATAATAATAATAATAATAATGTAATAATAATAATAATAATAATGTAATAATAATAATAATAATGTAATTATAATAATAATAATAATAATAATAATAATAATAAAAACTGTAGGAACACTGGCAGTGTTGCAATGGTAACCATGACTATGTTTCTGATTCAACATTAACACGCATGCTCAAGAGTTTATTGTATCTCTTTCCTCTTGGCTTCAAATTGCAGCACATGACATTCTGTCTCTGGCTATTCTGCAGTTGTTTTTCATGTTTTAAATCACATGCACCCTTGTGAAAATGACTCCATTTATATATATTTTAGATGATAAGCAATATCTCGCAGTAGTACCAAGGTTGGTCCCACACCTGTGAGGCCCCAACTCTTGAAAATAGAGGTACATGTATACCTACTTTTCCTCTGATGAAAGGTACAAGAAACCATGTGAGTGTATCATAGATTAAATTGCAGCTTATGGGTAGAATTTATGTGTACGAACTGACTTCAGCTCAGAAACTTAATTCGTATAACCTTATGGATATTGTGTACAATTCCATTTTCATTCTAAATATGTGGGTAGGTTTGGCAATGTTCCATTTAGTCAAAAACCAGAGTACTTGTACAAAAATTTTTTTTGGAAAAAAGCACTGCTTGCATGAGGAATAAAATAAAAATCATAAATACAATTTTCAATGAGAAATGGCATTTGAAAGATTAACACTTATAACCAATTAACTAAACATAGGCTACATTTGATTTTTTTAAAATTTAACTATGCTAGGATCTGAGCCAAAACTTACAGATTCAGCATTGCATCTCTAACCAACGAGCTATTGGACTGCATAACGACGAAATGGCTTTCGTTTAGTTTGGGATTTTCTGCAAGTATCACTGAAACAAAAAATGCATTAATATAAACTATGCTTTTCCAAGGTTTTCAAAGTTTACTTAAATGGGACTTAGCATCCGATGCAGCCTGTTTTTCTTTGTCTTTTAAGGAATACATTATTGATCCATCACATATTGTCACTATTATCCACCTCTGGCTGCAATGCACCAAACTATAAGCATTCTGTTTCATTTTCATTATACCTGTTGCTGCCTCACACTGCATTAATAATTTCCATGGGAGTGATAGAATTATAATCTACTTTGAGAGCTCCCTGGAACTACTTATTTACAGTAGTGGTATTTTAAAATCATTCTCAGGCTTGAACCTGAGAAGTTATTCTTAACACTTTGAACCTGGTCATGGTAGCGCTACCATTGACATTCAAATAGCCTTGCATCATTCATTGGTAGTACTATCGGCTCACCCAAGTTTAAGATTTTACTGTAAGAAAACTACCTGCATTATCGACAAGGAGGTTGTGGCATTTGAAAGATTAACACTTATAGATTAGCTGGTAAAATGCAGAATGCAGTAAGGTAGCATGCTGAAGTAGTGTCTTCTAAAAGAATGCTCTATACTAACTCAGTTGTTAGATGATAAACATGAACTGGCAAAGTCAGCAAGCCAGCTCGAGTGTACAAGTTATGAGGTTTGATGTGAGCACTTTTATAATAAAATAAGTCACATATCCTTTTACGTTCAGCTTGAAAATACCTCTCATTCAGTTACATTTTCGTAATTCCCATGCAATGAATGTGGCAGGACCTAGTGATTATACGCTGCAGCTGTGTTTGAAGAAACATCCTTTTTCAAAACCCCGACGGACGAATAATGATAGAAATACGAAACGATTCTGATGGATTTGAGTGTCCAGAATTAGACGAGAGAAGATTTCTCTCTGAAAATGTCTCACAACCACCTGATATAAAAATACTGACATATCTAGACGAACCCAACTTTTCACCATGAGGCCTTCTATCGGAAAATGTAAGTCCCTCATACTTTTCAGTAGAATTTATAGTTTATTATCCTTAACTTGACCACATTTCAGATGTTTTCTTAAAAAATGTAACTGATAAGATTTTTTTAAAATCTACTAAAAACCTGCCAGCACATGGGTGTAAAATATATTTAAATGGCGCCAGGTGCAAAGTGTTAATAATATTCGCTGGGAAAGTCTCATTGTTTGGTACTCTTCTCTCTCATCCTCAAATTTCTTCCCATACCCTGAGATGGCAACAATGTGCCTTGCTGACAGGTTGGATGGAGACTGTGATCTTAATCTGGATAACGTTCTGAGAATGTCTGATTACCGGTACTAACATCTGCCATGAAAATTTCAGACTTTAAAACCCACACATTTCTGTAGCTCCTTCACACAGTAATTCTAATGTAATCATTTCTTTCTTACTTACAATCTATAACAATTTTGAGAAGTATAAAAAACAACAAACTAGAAATACATCTATTCTGTCAGTCATAGTAATGATAACAGTAACACTGCCCTCCATAAAACAAAACACATATACAGTCAACAGTACCAACAAAAGTAGTATGAATTCGTAAATTCAAACATTACTGATCTTGAAAGGCTAGGAGAATCCAAGGAAGGATATTACCCATAATGCAATGTCTATTTCTGAAGATATTCAATGCAAATCTTAAAGCTTGGTACTACATGTCGGAAAATACTTGACAAATAATTTTAATTTATTCACTTAGCTCAATATCGCCTTTTGATAATGAAGATACTGTCCAATGCTGTATGTCAAGTAGGCTGCACAAGAATTGTCTGCATTATCTAATTTCTCATAGATTATCAAGAAAATACACAAGCTATTTTAAATTTATCATGTAGCATTTTTTAAAGTTGATTTTTACCTAAATGTATTTTGAAATATTCATCCAAAACTAATTTTTGCATAAGAATAGATGTCTGCTTTTTCTTTGTAACTTATTTATTTAGTATGGTAGGTACTGTATTCTCTTCCAGCCTTTCAACTTTTCATGATAATTATTAGACCTTGGAAGTTCAGGCATTTCTTCTCCACCCTAAGATACAAAACATAGCATTTCCTTCAGCACTTAAGATATACAGGACTAGGTAAGTTAAATCCTATAGTGCCTTAAGTATCTTTATTTGATAATTTCTCACCTACTTCTTGCATTATTTTGACTAAAAGCTTTTGCTGTATTTAACTGTTTTATAAATTATTACAGTTCATTTCATTGGAAGCTAAATTTTATATGATACTTACTTCTATTTCTTGTGGGGTGCTTGGTAGCTTGTTTAAACTGAAAGTATCACAGTTCAGAGTGATCTATTTTACAAATGATTGTAAAGCTAGTGTAAATTACAATACGAATTTAGAGTTTTTTTGATGGTTTTTGATTGCTGATTGAATAGTTAAATCTCTAATAAAAAGTGTATAAAACAAATCCTAGCCTCTTTATCTGATTTGGCAAGTGCCTATACATCCAAGGATTAATTTATTTTTCATTCACATTTATCAATTCCATCTACTTTGCTGTCTTACTATAGTATAATTAATAATAATCTGAAAACCACTATGATCACATTTTTATCTATACTGTAATTATCTATGAGCACTGTACATTGACACACTAAGAAACTGCTTAAATTGCCTGTTGTACCATGAGACTATAATTGCATAATGTAGCACTTGTGTAAAATAAAGACGTAAATAACTGAAGAAAATGAATTTTCTGTTACCATGTACCTAGCTATATATATTCCTAGAAAATTTAGATTACATTAAATTGTACAGTTACAGTTTTCAATATTTATACAGTAGAGCCTCGATAATTCGAGCCCCGGTATTTCGAGGTTCCGTGTAATTCGAGCTGGTCTTAAGAAAATTAAATTTTCCATAAAACTAGAGTAAAATCTCGTTTTTATACGGTGTCCGCATGTAATGTTTACGCACTTCCGAATGTGTTACATTTTGAGCTTTCTTTCAATTTTTCCATGTACAAAAATGCAGGTAAAACTGTCCCACGTTAGGGGTTTTGTTCATAATACACAGAAATGGTCTTAGCTTTTGACTGCAGGTATTGTTTATTTATTTTTAAACCATTATTGTGCTCATTAAACATTTATTTATGATTTACCCATTGATTTAGTGATATTTCCGTATAGTCCGAGTTTCTTGTAATTCGAGGTAGCCTCAGCCCCAATTAGCTCGAATTATCGGGGTTCTACTGTATACCTTAGTGGTTTACTACATATTCTGTCAAAAATGTTTGAACAAAAACAAAAATGATAGTGTTCTGTATGAAGAATTACAAAATATTTTCATGAAGGAGATAAGTTAATAGGAACAGGCCTTTTATAACTTATATACAAGGGATATTGGATGGTTCATGACCGACCAGAACAATCCATTTATGGAAGATAGTAAGTGCACTAAAAATGTGCACCAAATGTGTTCATATTATGTAACTTGTGGAAGATACCATGTGATTTACGTGCAAAAACTGCTGTGTGTCACTAGCAGAGTTCTGCACTAGATAATGATATTTGCACAATATGCATTCTTCTCTATAATTATCTATTTTTCCCCTAAAAGCAGTTAGCCTTAAATTAGATTATGTTCGGGGTAGAATAATTTTCTTAAATAACACACATGTATTTAAATGCTAATAAATTTCTCTTTAATAACAATTTGAATATGCTAACACTAATTCTAATGCCATATTCATTTTCGTACGTTGTTCTCATACTCTAGAGTCAGACCACACAAATCAAGTTTCCATTATTTTAATTTGTTTCTAGACTGAAGACACAAGTGATACATCATGCAAAAATGGAATATCAGATTTATATTCTGAACCTTGTTAAATATTATGCTGCATGGTATCACAAGATTTTTGATATTTGACTTTTAATACTATCTGATCCAAAAGGAAAAAAACATGGAAAGGAAATGCATAACCACGTTATATTCCTTAACACACTATTGTAAACATCTAAAAAGCCTGTTGAATTATTTGCATACCTATCTTGATTTTTGAGCTTCCAGTGCGGAAAACATGCAAATCTATAATGTCAGTCAACACGTTCTGAGAATGAGGTATTGTTGAGAATGTTAAGTTACAAAATGATGGTAATCATAGACATTTACACATAACTGTAAAGGAGAACTGTCCTGCATATGGAATTCGTTAATCATCTCATCCTAGTTACCTCCTGCTGGATTCTCTAGCAGTTAGTCTGTTTAGTTTATGAGGTATGTTCACAAAGTTCTCAGAAATGAACTTCCCATGAGCAATTTGTTTAAGAGTTGAGACAAAAAGTTCCCCCAAATGTGCTTTGCATGTTTTAACAGTGCATAGCTAATGAAACACTATAAACAATTTAAAAAGAGCTGTGATGTATGAAGAAACAATATTGATGAAGCATAAACACAGATTTTTATTAAGAGAATGATGTGTTTTGAAAACCAGAAAATTTCAAACCTACCACTCACTCAATTTAGTATCACTTAGTACAGGGGCGTATTCAGAGGGGGGCTGCAGCCCCCCCCCCAAAACGTGAAGTCATGCTAATATATTGCACATAAGGGCACTTTAATTTCTCAGAAAGTAGACAGTTCAATTGCACATTTTGACTTATAAAAGATGAAATACGTTATTCTAACGGGTTCAGTATAATTGTGTGTGATAATTAGGGCTCAGAGGTTGATGATATGTCATCTCTTTTCTGAGACATCACAGACAATGCAGGATGTAGTATAAGTTCGTCTTCCGTCAAAACGAACAATAATACCTTACTCATATTTTGCATTTTATTTTCTACCAGTCAGTTTTATGAAATTTTCAATTGTTCCTTACATTTTTCCGTATTTTGTCTTCAGAATGAACTTTTCCAACATTGTAGACCAAGCAATCTCGTTATTCATTAATATAGTAAACATAATATTAAAGTAGTCAAATAACATACTTAAAATATTGTCCTTTTTTTATTATATTAATATGCTACTGTATATTCCATTTTTTAGATATATATTTAGAAATATTCCCATATTTTAAATTTTTCATGTCATATTTTCATAAATTTAAGGTAATAATATAGGTCATTTTTAGGCGTTTTAGATCATCAATTTCTGAACCCCAGTGATAGTAATGTTAGGATTATCACAGCCCCTCCCGAAAATAAATATTAGATACGCCCATGACTTAGTAAAACAAACCTCACGACATAATTTTAATAATAAATTTAGAATCAGTAGAACCCTAACTAAACATTTCTTGGAGACATAAATCTTTACTTTAAAGGGGCTTTGTTATTTTTAAGAGGGAAAAACTTTGATTCAATTTGTAGAAATTTGATTTTATTTACTAAAATCTGCTTTATTTATAAACTTTAACTACAATTACAGTAGAGTCTCACAAACTCTGCACTTGATTTCCCAGGAGTTTGGATTACTCAGTGAGAAACAAATGAGTATCAAATAAATTTTTCAGTAAGAAATGAACTATTTTATTGTAATTTATTGACACACATAATTTTTGTTTCATAGAAGAGTAACTAACATGTTTTAGGATCTTTTTAATGTTGTTTACTGTATTTGAGGCCAACAAACGTATTTTTAATTTTTGCAATAACAGTTTTAATTTTTAAGCTCATATTCCCAATAACTCGGTTATTTCAGAAACTCTATGCCCTTTCGGTCCATATTAGGCTGAGTTTGCAGGACTCTACAGTATAAGTTTTAGCATTAGACAACATGTCATTTGCTGAACTTTGATCTATCAATTGGTGATATTTTAAATGTCTGAGATTATTTTCTACATCTAGTATCATAAGCACTTTTTCATTTATGAAAAGTATAAACTTCTTTCATGCCATAATTGAAAGTTCCACTCTAATTACAAATACGAATATGGAACTGGTAATATGCATGCTAATTTGCAAACATTCTTAGTTTAACATAACTCAGCACTAGTATGTTACAAGACCAGTTACTGCTGATAAGTGGTGAGTGGTAATTCATTCTAGTTTCTTGATCACTGTAATTGTAATGTATCGGATGTTATAGTGCTGGCGAAGTTATTCTGAGAATCATTTTTGAGAAAAATTGTAGTTCTAGAATTTGTATTCATTAAATAAGGACTTAACTTTACAGGGAATAATATCAAATCAAATAATCAATTCATAAATTGTATATGACAAATTATATTTGATGTTTTCAAAATTTTACTTAGAATGTGGGGAAATGCAGAAACTAATTATGTTCCTACAATAAGCTGCAGAGAAAGTTCTTGCCCTTCAAAAATGTTATTATGAAAGGTTGGTAAAACTAGGGCTGAATGATTAAAGAATCCTTTAATTACAATCTTCAATATTGAACTCTTAGGATTTATAAACAAATTACTAGACCATGAAAACAAGTTTAAACATAGGAGAAATGAATACCATATTACACACTCTTAAAAATAGACTAAATAGACTACCGCAGTATTAGGGGAGCTATCTCTCCATCCTCAGCTAGACTCAAACTTCTACCTGGTCCTGGCACATTTTTCTTCTGGTCTAACACGATTTTCATTCTCAGAAGTAGCACAAACAATTTTATTCTGAACATTTTTCTGAAATCAGTTAACTTGGTTATGGATGTTTTCCACTAAATTTTCAATTTCATGGTTTGTAGATCACAAGAGGTAACAGTAACTATCAACAGTGTGCATAAGCTAACTTTGACTTTCCATGCTTAAGATATGGCAATAGATGGAATCCATGTTCAATACAAGGCGATAGATAGAATCCTTCTACTATGATCACTTTTAAGGGTCGACCTCATTGAAGAAAATTACGTTATACATACAGCACTATGGGACAACTAATTTCATGATTTTGAATCTGGGTCTCCAACGTTTATGGTACAATACCTTATAACACTGAGAATATATTCATATTCCATGAATTATCAGTATTGTTTCTGTTGACATTACTTGTGAATACTTTAGCAGAGTAATTCCTCTGACACCAAACCCGAACCCTTGGCATTTTGTGTCAAGCAGAAATCTGTATAGGACTCAAAACGATCTGGATGTAATTTAACTGAACCTCAAGCGGTAAACAACCAGATAGATGCAATATTAAATTGTATTGGAAGTTAACACAGTGAAATTATATAACAGATAGATGCAAACTCATCTGAAGCCCTTGGCAGCAGCAGTTCTTTAGTTGAGGATGGGGAGAAAGCTTCCAAGACCTGCCCAAGCTGTCTATAAAGATTTATTGTAGATGTCTTTTGTTTGAGTATTTCATTTAGAATTTCTAACTTATCCTAAAAAAGAAAATTAACTGATTAGAGTAGATAAATTTCAAATTTATTGAACCAAATATACAGATCACACAAAACAATAATAACACAAAACTAAAAACATTAAGTCATTCAAGGGGCAATATAAATGAACATAAAAGAGAATAACAGAAAAAAATGAACGGATAAAGGATCAAATAAATGTACTGTAAAAAGTAAAAATAAAAATGTGTATAGTTTTACTAAATATGTGTGCTTAATACTACAGCCAATCAAAACCCTGAATACTTCAGTCGATGCAGTTAAGCTTGTAACGAGCTCACAAGACTTGATATTAATCAACACAAGTAAAAAAATCAAACCTAGAATGTAACAAGGCAACAAACTTATATGTAACAATATGTTTTGGGCATTCTTTCAGGACTTTATGTACCACTGGTATGCATTCCTGACTAAAAAGGGCTTCTATACAGAGATAGAAATGTTAGTTCATGGCAGAAAAAAGTTGTCAATAGAAATTGTAAAATAAACTGGCATTGTTTGAGAGAAGGATTAATTTAGAAATGCTTAAAATCGAAGTGTGACAAAATATTTTCCAGCTAATGTTTCTATTTATTCAACAGAATCTGATGTTTTAGATACTCATTAACTTACACTCATTATTAACTTTGTTAATATGCCACTTTTGCTTTCTGACTCACACAATATGCCTAGAATGTCCTACTGTCTCAGGATCCTCCAAAAATTAACATAATTAACTAACAAATATTACATTCTTAATATAGGCTTATTATCTTCTATAAATAAAGACTGTGAAGGTCTTGAGCAACTCACATCAGATTTTTCTCAATAATGTGGCAGATATTAGGGTGATCAGATTTCCAAAACCAAAAAGGGGACTTTAAAAAAAAAGGAACAAAACAGGGCACAATCTTTGTCAATCTACGTAGAAGTTGAATATCATATGATTATTATGATGAATATCATATGATTAAGTCTGATGCAGAATAAGGTGTTTATGGTTACAATTACACAGCAACCGATTTATTATTGTTATATTTATGTGATGAATTTATGTCCTTAAAAAAATTGTCTTCTTTCAGTATTCACCCATAAAAGTCAACAACAGATCTACAAGAAATAATTTGCTTCCTCAACTGCTATTTTATTTCTGAACGGCTTCTGTGTTCAATTGAAAAAAAGGACACATTACTGTACAATGTACATAGCGATTTGTTTATTGTTGCATCTTCTCTTGAGAAGGGATATTCTTTTCAATATTCCTTTTTGGCATGATAAAAACTAGAATGAAAACAATATCGCTGCACACAATAAAACTTATATAGCTATATTCATTATTATTACTACTGGTACAATATACACACACTGGCATCGGCATAAAAGCTTCATGCAGCAGTGCTACAACTCGACGCAGTATTTTTACGTATTGCAAAGAGGGCGCTTTTAGAAAGGTGAATAATACACATAGTATTTTCAACCTCAAAAATAATTACTTTCTTTAAAATTCTGTCAGGACAATGGGACCAGAGTTTTAAAAATGAGACACTCCTGTTAAAAAAGAGATGTCTGGCCACCCTAGCATAAGAAAGGTAAGCGTTACACCATTTTGTATTTGCAAATGTTCTATCAACTGCACTGAAACGATAATAAGAATGCTCGTTTTATAAAATATGTACACACCAGTGGCACAGCAGTCAACTGATGTGTTTTCCCCTTAATCCTTATAACGGCTGCTACTACTCCTCCTCATCTTGGCTCTAAAACGATTGTCAGTATACTAATAATGTTCACAATTTTTGTGGAAAAAATAAAAAAAATCTATACCAACATACTAACAGGCTACCAATGGAAGACTGTCCACAAATATGACTGCAATTAAGTACAGTCAAAGCCCTCTTTATTCAGTAATATTATTCAATCCAGTTATTAACATACATGTCTAATACTGTTGAGCTCGATCAATGAAATAAAATAATGTGATAACAGTTGTTCAACTTTGGTTTATTTTGTAATTCACTGCCTAGGCCTTTCGGTACATCTTTTTGCTTGCTTGGAGTTCCAATAATTAAAATCAAAACTGTTTTGCACAAACTTAGAAGAAATCCTGATTTATAAATATTATGACCAAGATGAGGAGCAGAAGTAAGGTAGCTGCAAATAAATTCGTCTTAAAAAAAGCTGATTGAAAAGGTACAATATTGCTGGGATATGTGTGCATGATTATAAACTAAATTAATAAATAAAAAAAGTGGCTGATTTCCTATAAGATGAAAAAACAAGCTGAATTGCACAGTTTCCTTTGTATCATTCCAATATTGTAAGTATAATAGAAGTTAATATTTTTACTTGCTACATACAGCAAGGAAGAAATAGTTGTAATAATTAATCTGCAAAAGAACATTTAAACTAAATATGTGCATGGCCAAAATCAGTGTTATTACTTACATTTTGAAGATAATTCTTAAAATGAGCTGGATAGCTAGTTTAACATCCAAAATCAAGCAAGAAAGTGGCGTTATGGGAGACTGGAAATTTATGCAACCATCAATCTCACAATTTTTAAGATGAATATAGGCTATGACAGAATGGTAATATAATACAATAAATCCAAAACCCTTTTCCCTAATGTTTGACAGTACCAAAGGTGGTTTTAAACAATTGTAAACATGTTCAGAACCAAAACTACACTTTGTTTTTGTATGTGATTTGTTTAATGGATTAGGGTGTCTTTTTCCTGATGAAATATGTCATAAACAATCAATATTCAATATAAATCCAAACAAAACTGATTAGTAGAAAAATAGTGTTTTCTCAGAAGTGCTCTGGTATGTGCTTACTTGCTGCAATAGTTTATTAATTTCTCACCAATCCCAACCCCATATTTCAGAGAAGATCCACGACCTTGAGGGAGATAAGCACATCAAATCATTTTACGTTATTTGAGACCTATTCTGTATGTTTGTTGTAATTCCAAATGTATGTTTAATTATAAGTGTTTTGGGTTTATTTGTATCTTATTTGTATGCTCTGTAATTATATGGATGAGTGGAATAAATAAATAAATAAGAGGGCTGATGCCTACAACCTGGTTCTTAAAATACTGTGATGTTTTAAAGCCCCTTATTGAAGTATTCTTAATGTTTGAACCACCAGCTCAGTATTTTTCAGGATTGTTTGTGCTGCGAGATAAATGGAAGGAAGGTGGAGCTTTGTTTACTTTTCCTGTCAAACATGTGGAACAGATTACTGATTGGAATAAAAAATGGGTTCTGTAGTGGAACATTTTGCAACAAAATGCAAATTTCTGCTATGTAAATAATTGAAAATACAAATGAATGTTTTTTAAGGGGGAAAAAAAATTATGTTTGGTTGATGAAATCAGGACAACTGATTTACGCTGTTTAACAAATAGCCATCTGTTTGAGCTATTAACTGATAACAGCATCAGGTTAATAGATGATTAGTGGTAATATTGACACGCATTAATACCAAGTTTAGCCACTGAATTTCACATTTCAAAACACCATTTCCTTAACTATGAAATTGTTGAGAATTCCAATCCCTGGGATTTAAAAAAAATCATTAGTAATGGGGCAGAGGTCTGTTAACAAAACAGACGCACAACTGACACATAACACTCTCTTTAACATTAATCATCCTCTTACAGAATCTTCTTGTGAAGATTCAATCAATTTAACCACCTTAATTCCTCAAAAATGAACTATAAATGATTTTTCATACTGGTCAACTAGTTATAAACTGGAATGATATAAAGGGGGATAAAGCCTTCTTGGTAACAGAAATTGTATGACAGCTAAATAAGCAACCACTGTTGGAAGCTCATCAAACCAAGTCACCTATCACCAGCAATTAGGAAGGAAATGTACTGAACACAATTCCTCGATTCAAGTCAGTCCATACAGCCCCTAAGACGAATGAGACAGACATGATGTAGATAGTGAGAACTCAGTCCATTTAGCGCCTGTCCTTCCTGCAACAGAACAATGCACAATTTCAAATGAATAACACACCGGTTCCTCTAACATAAGTATGTTAGTAACATAAACATCCTATACCGAACATGTTTCATGGATTTTATATCTACTATAATGACATAACAAATTCCATGCAACTTGAAATAGAAATATGAAGAGAAATGACTAATTTGTTTGGAAATTTAGTACAACTTAGTAGATGAACAAAAATTTAATCAAATTGAGATATATGTCAGGACCACTTAATTTTGCACTTATGTAGCCAATTTAAAAGATCCCTTAGGAAAAGATATTTATTTCTACTCTCCTATTGGAAATTTCAGTTCAACTAAAACAATGCTTTATGCCCCAATCCCTCAGAAAACTATAAACTTAAGTACATAAAATTTAACGCAAACTTGAGCATTTCATTGAGTATTCACAACGAAAACTTAAATGTTTGTATTAACCAAGCACGAATTAGAACCTGCACAGCACATAAAATGGCTGTCAGACGAAACAGAAGTAGCTTTCATGTGTTGGTTAAACATGTGTATAGAAATTGAAATCTAGCATGTGTATGTAGATATAGGTCTACATTATATACACAAAATGAACAGTGTATCTAGGTTTATGGGCAGTATTTATGTACTACTGTAGTTCACTTCTTGGGAAATTAATGTTTATATATAGGATGACCAACGGGAAATGGACGTTTTTGAAATGGTTAGTATGAAGACGCTAGAGGAGGTTGGGAGGGGAACGAGGTATTATTACCCTGTGTATACACTACCATTATTTGAAATAATGTGTCTATGCTCACAAACCCCGCACCTTGGCCAATCCGAAGGAGGCAATCAAGCAGGAAGTGGCAGTGGCAGTAATTGATTGTGAATCTTTGGACTGCACAGACAATGCTTTTCAGCAATGTACCTGCATTCAGCAAGTGGACACCACCTGTCTACCATTAGTCAACCTTTCATGCATAACATGCATTTCAAAAGGTATGTAATTACAAAGAGATTATGTTCGGTTCCTGTAGGTCACCCTATATTATATTTTCTTTCAATGCTGCATCTTTTTGTAATGGGTTGCTTTATCATATGGACAGAGATGCCGTTTCTTAATTACCGGTACTTCTCCTGCTGACTGGAGTTCAATTGAGCACAGAGTTCTGATTGGTTGTTTCATTGTGTTTTGCATAAACTAAACGCGAAAGCTTGGAATTTAGATGGTTCTAAGTTGATGTTTAATTTAATGTTATGTTTAAAGTTTATGTGATGCATTATGAACGGTACCACTGAAAAACAAAGCCCCAAACTTTACTTTAAGTTATGTTTACGGTTCAGTTCGATTTGAATGGGGCATTAGTCTGCATGGTGATACAAAGAGGCACAAGTACGTATTATGTTCCTACACACAGATCAGTATTGCTCAGTCCCTTGAACTTGGGGCAAAAATCCTGTTTAGAATGTACCTAATTTACCTTACAGTAGAAAGTTTAATGAGTAAATTCTACCTGTTTTGCATGGGGTCGGACACCACTGTTAAAGACAGTGTTACAAAAACATCTTTTTCAGCATTATTGGGCCATGAAACTTCGATATAAAAAATCTTGGAATAAAATTTGTTCAAATTATGCCAGTATACTATGCATGTAAAATAAAGTAAGACTATTGATCTGGAAATGTATTACAGTATCATTTTTTTAACGACACCTTGAGTTTTCAAATTATTTTAAAGTTTCCATGACACTATGATGATAAGCAGACAGAATTCTGGAATGCTGAAGACAGATATGAGTTCAGAATGGGTTAAACTGGGCACTCTCAACCTGGCCCTCTGGAGTGCCATTTGTGAAATAGAAAAAATATCATTCCATGTCAGTGAAAATTAAGAACATTCCTTTCTAAAAATAAATAAAAATAATAATTAAAAAAAAAAAAAGGACGAACTGCAACATTTCCCAGTGTTTGCACACATACTATCAAGTTTTGGCAGAGTCCAGTCTGACTGTCCTAAAATTACCTACTTAATAATTTCAGATTTTTTGAGTGAATGTGACAGGAGTGTTCACAATTTGAAATTTTGCTTAACTTGGTATATAACCAAGTGGATATAATCAGAGAAATTGAGCGGATTCAGAAGAATGATGCAACTTTATCCTTGTTTCCTCAGCACTGAAATATTTGTTATAAAAGGGGAAACACATTGCTATTTGGGGAACACTACAGAAAAGCAACAAA
Source organism: Ectobius pallidus (assembly GCA_964059195.1). Taxonomy (NCBI): domain Eukaryota; kingdom Metazoa; phylum Arthropoda; class Insecta; order Blattodea; family Ectobiidae; genus Ectobius; species Ectobius pallidus. Next base: position 171,092,600 of record CAXKWD010000001.1, read on the forward strand.
TACTGCAAAACAATTTTCTATATCTGCCAACGTTCCTTTATAAAAATACTACAAAAATGAAGCATGATCAAGATTACAAGATTCTCATCTTTAGCTACAGGCAACTTCTTGTACCTCACTGAAAATTTTTACTTTGAAGCTCAAAGGATCTCATTAACATGATAGAGTTTTTGAAATTTTTTAATTATTAAATCTATTTGACTTTATGATACTTGCATACATATGATATATGGTGGGTGGTGCTCTCAATCTAAGGTTGAGAACTTCTGGTTTATGATATTAAATCCAAGAAACTAAGTACCGGTAAAAAATCTCTAAACATTCATCACATTTTCAACCTATCTACATTATGAAATCTCTGAAACATAAGCATAACAATGGTGCAAGGCAGATGATACCTAATCACTTCTCAACTGTCTTCATTGGTACACAAAATGCTTTAATGCCCAGTTTCTGGAAAATAAGGCTATTGGATTCAATAGCTATGTGATATATATGTTGTTTGTATAACAAATTTTGAAACCAAAAGAAGATAGATTTTCTGAACATCATGCAGAATATAGCAAGAAAAGTGCTGCAAAATGAAATTCCAGAATATGATGTTTCTCTTCCAACATCACCTGCAAAATCACCATCCTCCTCCTCACCATTTCATCCTGTGTCCTCCGCTCCCCCCCTTACACCCCTTGTTGACACCATCCAAGAACCCTCCATACAGACTAGATGACAAATAAGGACAATACCCCCAGATGAAGAGCCTGTCTCAAGAACAAGAAAAGCAATAAAACTGTTCGGTTTGGTACAAAATTTGTTATGAATCACAGTATTCTGCATAAAGAGGACTCCAGAACTCTTTAAATTTTCCTTGGGAAGGTATCGTATTGTATTGGAAATTATAAAATATATAATTACAGTGCACGCCGCTTATTGTGATCACTTCAGGATGCAGCTAAACTGATAACATTAACTGATTGATAACAGTAACCGAAAGAATTAATTGAATGTTATTTATTCATATGTAAGATAACACACTACAAAAAAGGAATTAAAAGCAATTACTTATTCATTCATACAAGATAATATGTAACTGTGTATAATTGAACCACTCATGATACAATATTAGACTGCAAGCAACAATATTTTTGCAATCAATATTAAGTTTTTAATTGTTTCAGTTTTCCCTTTCGAGTCCATAAACCAATATTTCATTTTTTTAGTGTTTTCGGAAGTTTACTGAGCTGTGGTGAATACCACATAGCAAAACATCTAACACCTGTCTGTTCAAGCCTTTTCATTTTACACTAGCCACCATTGCATGTCAACACTGTGATCTTCATAAATCAAAAGCAACAGCTAAAATGAGGCATGAAACATGTTTTATAGCTTAAAAGAGAAAGTTAGGGAACACCATCCCCCCTTGAACAAGTCATCCTGTGAACTGGGAACAGCAAGCCTACTGTTACTTCCAGAATATAACACAATACAGTTGAACTAGAAACAAAATTTTGAATGACGTACAGTACTTGGAAATAAAACTGCAAAAAGGGAAAATGTGATAACATAAACCGAATTTTTGATCACAATAAACAGTATTTTTTCAATGTATCAGTATTAATCCATACGGGACTTCATAAAGGTGCTAACATTACCCGGTTGATAACATCTGGATTTACATTAAGCGGCGTTCACTGTATATAGGGAGTTAAAATTAACACTAAACTTCATTTAAGGAACAGTTTAAGTGTATTAGTTTAGGGAACAATCACTTTCTCATTTTCAACAGATATACTTCAACTGCTGTGGCACCCTCCTGTAGATGCTGTTTCCAAAACTAGTACAGATAAATTATACTTATAAGTGAAGTTTGCTGTAAATTTCAACTTCCTTTACAATTATTATGGGAAGGATGTTCATAATTTTAATTCATTAACTTATTTAGTACCATACAAGAGATATTTAAAATAACATAAGATGGTGTGATTTTAAGTCTGTTTACTGTGAGCTCTTAAATACTGGACTGGGGTATTTAAATGCCTTGCAAAAGCAGGTAGTGAAAGTGTTAAAATTTCATAAACATTCTCAGACAATAGGCAGGAAATGTTTGGCTAGGTTTAGGTAAATTCCAATGTGGCAGTTGCCTTGGCAAGTGGGAAAATCTCCCCTCCCCCCAAAAAAGAATCACATATAGATTGAACGAGTATGGAATCAAATCCACAACCTTCTAAACATGAAGTAGTAACGTAACTGCCTCTGTCAGTTTATTCAGTGAACCAAAAAATGTAAATGTACGAGATGCTAACTCTTAGAACTTACTGATTTTTTGACATGTGAGAAGTTAATTTTTTTACCCTGTTTCAGTTCTTCAGATATGTTATCTAACCTTATTAATTATTCTTGCTCTGATGTAACTGAAAAACCATTTTTAGGTGAGGTTTAGAATGAAATAAATATGTATTAGAGATTAAGATGTAGGTTATGGATGCTCTGTCATGAGGAATGCATGCACAGCATTATTGGTACTAAAGCAAAGTGCAATTAATTAAATGGTGTACTCCCATGAAAACAGGGCGTGTGAAATTCTGTGCATAAGGAATCATCTTGCTTCTTGCAACAGTATACTTAGGGCTTACCAAATATGTGTTGTCATTTATATAATTATTTTAGATCAAGTAGTAGATCAATTTAAATCAATATGATATGTTCAATAAGTACAACTTAATTATTAGATAACATCAAGCTTGCCAAAATTAGAGTAACATTAGACATAAAAACTTATGGTAATTAATTTGTCTGCGGTAAGATTTTCTATAAAAATAACACACATTTGTAAACCCTATTAAAATAAAAACAAACAATAAAGAAGCTGAAGAAATCTGAATCAACACGCTGACTGGGCAGGCCATCACAAGTCTTCCTCTTTACAGAATCAACAAAGATATCGACCTTGTGAGTACCCATTACCGCCCGGTTTACCTGGACCTGTAATTGTGGTGCCTGTTTGCTGAAGGAGAACTCGATCTTGATTTGCTACTTGAAGACCTGGAAATCAAATTCACTAGAATTAGTTGGTCCGATAACGATTTAATTCTATTTCCTAATATGTCAATGTATGTGAACAATAACGTAGTAGATTTTCCCTGCATGATTTTACACTTTCAACAGATTTTTCCCTCATGATTTTACAATTTCAATCATTGTCAGAAGTACTGAAACACTATCATATATTGACACATGAGGAGCTTGTTTCCAAAAGGTATATGTCATATATGGCTGCATTATTTTCAGGCAGTAGGCCTTTTGAACTTTGGGTGCAATAATTTGGGTACAATAATTTTCTTTTTAATTTGTAGATTAGTTATTGGTGTTATTGTTATTAACTTATTAGTTATTAATTAATTATATTTAAATTTCATCTATTCATATCAATCATCAAAGCAGTCTGTTTACAATCATAAAACATGCATAATTTGAGGTTCTATGAGTCTAGTAATAATATTCTTCTAGAACAGAAGACAGCTGAATTTTTCATATAAAATTACAATGCAAACTTATATATTTTAAATCATTTTTATTCACAAAGCTTCCTCCCATTAGAGATTGGCAAACGATTTCTGAGCATGTAAGGATTAGTAAATAATGCAAACACTACTAAATAATCTGTAGCAAGATTGAGATCGGAAATATACACACAAAACTTCACTAAAAAGGTATATTTACCCAGTAAATATACCTTTTTAGTGAAGTTTTGTGTGTATATTTCCGATCTCAATCTTGCTACAGATTTGAACACTTCACTGTAAATTTCCATCTAATATTTATATTGATGTTTAGACTACTAAATAACCTTAAAATTAATACTGTTGAAACATCCAAATACAGTTTAAAGGTTTTTATCGGTATGATGGCAAAACATTATAATAATTTACCTCTGGATGTTAAAAAATCAACTAAATTAACTATGTTCAAAAAACAGGTTAAAGCTCACCTGCTAAGTGAGTATTTCAATAACTGTTTATAATTTTCAACTTCATCCAATACTTAAGCTGAATCTTACACCATGCTTACGCTTATTTCTTTCCTATCTTTTTGTAAATCTTGTTCTATATTTACTTATGTAATAAGCCAATTATGTGTAATCCAATTTATTATCTATTTATCAACTACCCTTAGTGTCCACTGCATTGTGTTTATATACATATATTGTCGTAGTAATTATATCTTGTAAACTTCTTGTGTAGTAATTACATCTTGTAAACTTCTGCCAATGATTGTACTTTGACTGTCCCTCATTGCGAGCCATAAGGTTCATTGGGACCTTTATGAAAATGTAAAATAAAGTAAAATATAATACTGTAATGATACCCTGGATCTGATATTAAGTTCTTCAATACTTCTAAAATACAAGAAACAAAATATGAAAGGATTTTATTATTATTATTATATTATTATTGCTACTAATATTAATATTATCAATATTATCATTATTAATATTATTTTACTCTGTCTAATTTTGAATTTATAGGCTTACATTTAAAAAACTTGATGAATTAATTATCCAGACTAAAGACAGAAAAGTATGCAACTGAAACTAAAACGAACAAGAAATGATGTATAGATCAGAAAAGCGTGTAACTTACCTAGATCTTGAATGATTGTTTCTTGAACGTTTGTACGAAGATGAGCGGGAATGAGAGCGTGAATGAGTGCGTGACCTTGACCGTGATCGTGAGCGAGACTTTGAGCGCTGTCTATCATTCCTGGCTTTTCGGTCTTTTTCTTTGCTCTCCTTGTCATTATCTTTGCCATCCTTATTTTCTTTTTCTGTATTATCATCCACTCCCCATTCACTTAGATCATATTTGGAAAGATCACCATCATCCTGAAAAAAAAAATCTTTTTTATAAGATCTATTTTTTAATACTAATTCAGTAGAACCTTGCAGTTAGCAAGTTTATGTACACCTCTTTGGAAATGACGTCACATGTAGATTCTACTGCTTAACATTTCAATTATCTCAAATATGACTCAATGACCTTATAAAGAGAAACATCATACGTTTCTTCTGTTTATTTGAATGTATGCATCATATACTCTCTAGGATGATATAGTAATAAAATTAAAAAAAAAATACTTGTAGGTTTTCTCACTTATATGTTATAATACCCATTCTCCATAAAAAACATATATATCCAATGTTTCACTGAATAAGGCAGCATTCATGTTAGATCAATGATAAACCAACAAAGAAGCAATTGCTGTTCCACCAAGAGAATGATTGCATTGACTAACACATGCCGTACATACATGACAGTATAGGAAAAAATGTATTTTCTTTTATCACTGCTGCAACTGGTGCATGGCCTTAATGAATAGATAGAAAAAAGATCTTCATACTATAGCTCATGAGCAGGGATAGGAAGTTTAGCAGAATGTGAATTTAATGATTTTTATTAACACATTTAATACCATGTAGCTGCTAGCTCTTTAATCTCCCAGCCCAGTCTTTTAAGAGGCTCTTTGAAGGCTCACACTGTTTACTCTATACAATGAAATTTAACATTTCTTAAAACTTATCCAATATAATATTACAGAATTTTGAACACATCTTCTAGAGGACAGCTAAAAGAATTGACAAATGAATATAGAAACTATAGCCTCAGTAGGCTTATTCCATTCTTCATCTATATAAATAAAAACGAATATATGTCTGTCTGTCAAATACATTTACACACTTTTTTTCATCGTGAGTTTAATCGATTTCAATTCTCATAATCTTCTGAGATTGCAGCAATGCTCGACGGGTAATCTATATAGATCTTCTATATAGCCTACATAAAAATGAATGTATGTGTGTCTGTCCTTTATGCATTACTATGCCATTCATCCGATCACCATGAAACTTTGGGAAGTTGTTGAATACATTCCCGCAAAGGCATGCTACATTTTTAATTTTAGCTTTCGTTCGCGAGTTATGAGTGAAAATGGGATTGAGACGTACATTTCTTGCGCTTTCGAAACATCAGTTTTCAGTTGTCAAATCAATTGCAGATGACTTTGCCTACTTTCGTCATACCTTGGAAATAAAAGCATCGCGATCGTTCGAATTTTGTAAGCCCACCATGGCCGAATCATGTTTATAATGTCAAGGCACGCAGACAGATGAAATTTTCACCCTAGACGGAAGAAGAATAGTGAATATAGCCCTAAAAGGACAAACATTATGCAGGGTTTTTTTAAGCCAGGGAACTCGAATCTGAGGTTATTTTTCTCATGCTGCGCTTTCTAATCGTGGAATTCACTTCAAAGCCGGATTTACAGTTGTTTCATTAATTAGGCCTATCAATCGTTTAGTTTAGACCTATGAATGTTTCATGTGCAAAGTGTTAGTAAATATAATAGTTTAATTATTTTGCTCTTAATTTATAATCTTCCTATTAATTATTGTGGGCGAAGCCGCAGGGATCTGCTATAAGCTATAATAAGCTGTAGCTTATCTAGCGTTTTCTGAGGAAATAGTTTGTGTGTGATTTCAAATTCTAAATACCTATATAAAGACCTTAAAGACCTCGAGTTTGAAAATCGAAAGTCCTTCATAAGTTATTTTCGCATTTACAAAATACAAAACCCGAGCGACGCCGGGCCTTTTAAGCTAGTGATAAATAAAATCAGGTAAACTGATGTAACAAAGTGACAGAATGCTTTTGTTAATCAGTAATAATTGCAATTATGACATGCAGAAAGTAATTAATTTGTTTAATTGATTTCAGAGTTAAGCTCCAGACTGATTCATTAAGCAGAACTGCAGTGCAGGCGCTACTCCATATGCCATCTCCAATCAGGTAGTGTGACACTTTGGTATGAAAAGAAGCCCTTTAACAGGATTGGAGAGTAGCAGTAATAACAAGACTCCAATTAAAAAGGGAAGTGATATAAAAGTGTTCATAAGTTGACTATTTTTAATAATAAACAATAAAACAGTTAAAAAAAGAGCGAATGAAAAAAGTCTGATGGTTTCAACCATTATTTAATTTATGTAGGCAGTTTAAACCAACCAACTTACTACACAGACATTCATAAATTCTGTGCATACCATGGATTCACATGTAGAACATTTCTGTATATATATTCACTTACCTCATCATCTTCTTCTTCTTCCTCCTCCTCCTCTTCTTCTTCTTCAGCTACAATAGCTTTCTCTACTACCTTTGGTTTTTCCTCAACCTCTTTCCCTTTTTTCTTCTTTCTCCGGCCAAACTGAAATGGAAAAGATTTCATCATAGCTTTATTTATGTGAAGTACTGTAACATTATTTGTTTATTCTCCTTGAGAATGTACAGTATAAGAATATTTAATAGAACAGGGATTGCGAAAGATTGTAATCTAATATTAGTAATGGCTATTGAAGATTGTGCATTAAAGTAGGGACTGTGCGATTTATCTGAAATTTACGGTAGGTGCTAAGTAAAACATTTTTATACATGTTACTCAAGACCACAAATCATAAAATTGGGTGCAATATTTGAAACAGTTCAGTTCAACTTCTATTTTTTATTTAAAAACGGTTTGTTGGATAACATTTTTACAACCACAAATAAAATGAATGTTGCTTACAAAGACCTAGAAAAAATAAAATTATTTCTGCATTTGTTACCTCATCATATTCGTCATCAGATTCCTGTCGCTCTACGTATTCCACTACTCCACGGTCATTATAGCCACCTCCATATCCTGTCCTCTCCTCTACTTCTCCATACTTGGGAGCATTACACATGTTACAGGACTGGCGACGTGCCCAATTCACATTTCCACATCTGGGGGAAAATTAAATACTGTTTGTATCAAACACACTGTATGGTTATTTTATCTAAGTCTACTAGCCTAATTAGTCCACCATAAAATGCCCATGGCATGAATGTCAAAACTAAAATGGAAGTGCATATGTCATTATATTTCCTGTTGAGTGTGAGAACATGCGGCTGTTGTATATTTTGAAGTGAGTAGGCTAAATATTAGTTTTTACAAGATTGCTCTTTTATAAATTCCTTTTACACTTCACCTTTTCTTTCTAAAGAGAAAATCTAGGCTATAGTCTACTAATATAAAAAAAACTGGTGGTTCCTGTGAGTCTGTCTGTTCCTTTTCATGGAAGAACTACTCAACAGATAGAGCTGAAATTTTGCATGAACATAGTTTTATACATGGAAAGAACACTCAATTATAGCCATTCCGAAATATTTCACCGTTTAATGATGGTGACAATCTTAATGGCTTGCTTAAACAACCACATTATGCTCATTCCTGATATTCAATTTTACAATGAGCAAAACACGGTCAATTATAAAATTGAATATCAGGTCAATACAAGAAGGGTCATCACTGGTCAATACAAGAAGAAGACTACAAAAGACAGGAGAATCAGACCCAGCTATTTTGGACCCACGAAAGGAGGGAGTTGCTGAAAGGCAAAATCAGGAGGAGAACAGGATAAAAGCAGCCGAAAGAAAGGCATGGCTATAAATTGGCAGTCACAGTCCTACTACATCTGAGCATGAGCAGGACCAAGAGGAATACCTACAAGAGAATGGAATAGCTGACATAGACAACTAGTAACCTCAAGACATTCCAGCCGTGCATTCAAAATCGGAGTACCCCTAAAAGACCCTGAGAAATTGTATGATAGTAGCTTCTGGCTGAAGAATGTAACCTACCACACTTTTCGTGCCCCATGGAGATATAGAGGAGACATCATATGCCTTTTGTGGAATATTGAGGGATTTTCGAATGCAATGAATATGATGTCTAGAGACGTTCTTCAAGAATACGATGTAGTGATCTTAGTGGAAACATTTTTTACAAAAGAATGGTTTGCGAACAATTTCTACATAGTACATGCCCTAGCGGTACAAGGGGAAAAGGGCAGACCGAAAGATGGCATAACATGCTTGGTGAGCCCGAGACTAGCACCAATCAGGAATGTACATTGCACAGACAACATACTGACTGTGAGAACGATACACACGTATACTCATGGGAGGGTACTTCCAACCAGAATACAAAGAAGACATAATATACGAAATAGGCACAGTGCAAGGAAAAATAATCATGAGACATTGATTATAGTTGGAGATCTTAATTGTCGGGTGGACCAGGCCAACAACAAAACGACCAGGATACTCAGTTATTTTCAAAGAGAAGGGCTATCCCTCATAAGCAACCCCCCGGCTGAGACGTAGGAAGCAACGGAAGCAGCACAATAGATCTCGTCTTCACGAATATGAAAAGAACACAATCATAGGTGGAAGAGTAAGATAAACAGATAATTTTAAAGAAAAATCTGCCAGTCATTACTATTTTTCACATAGACAGAAAATCACTGAAGGAGACCGAAGCAAGACACCAGCTATCCAGGAAACTGAGTCAAGACAAAACTGCGAGAGGAAACAAAGAAGAAAATCTACGGGTACAAAAGACCAACTAGAGAACATAATCAAAGTAGCAGTAGAGCGACCCGCGATCAATAGTAGATGTGCAAAGCTATGGTTCAATACACAATGCTACATGGCCAGGAAGGAAGCACTGCAAGTGCTCCACTCATTCAGAAAGTCCCAGTCTGAGCTAAATCTACAGGACTACACAAGGAAAGAATTTCTGTTGTCCAAAGAAAATAAGTTAATGGAAGAAACAAAAAGACACCCATATTAAGCTCTGAAAGCAAAGGAGCCACAATTCCCTAGGGACATACCTCTGGAGGTCTGGGAAACACATTTAAAAGAAATACTACAGGCAAAGGAAACAAGGTCATCAATAGATGGAAAACATGATGGCGACACAGAGGTAGAACTATTTACAGTGAAGGAAATAGAGACGACCACAAAGCAACTGAAGAACAAGAAGGCATGTGGCCCCAATCAAATATTTAACGAACACCGTTAAGGCCAATGCTATTATACTGAAAGAAGACTAGACGAATCTGCTAAACAAATGTCTATACAATGCAACGTGCCAGATAAGTGGAGATGCTCAACGATAAAATTTCTGTACAAGGGCAAAGAGGATGCAGGGGACCCAAATGCCTATAGGGGCATTGCCTTGGAATGCGTAGGATTTATACTGCTGACGGATAGACTGTCAAGACTGGTAGATTCAAGAATCCCAGAGGAGCAATTTGGTTTTCGAAAAGGTTGATCAACAACCCATGGAATGTCTGCAAAATGATGTCGAAAAAGCACTGAACGTAAGAGGAGGCAAATTGCATGCCATAAGCTATTTGTAGATTATTGTAAGGCGTTCGACCTTGTGAGCAGGAAGCTGGTAATGGACCAAGTAGAATCCCTGATTGGACACCAAAACCACATAGCAAGACTCCTGAGAAGCATCCTAGCGAACAATGTGGTTCAGGTCGATGATAACAGAATAGCATCAGGCTCACTGGAGCAAACTAATGGAGTGCTACAGGGTGACCCACTTAGTCTCCTGCTGTTCAACATCGCAGTTATGGACGTAGTACGAGCTGTCACCATTAAAGATGTTGCCATCTACATGTATGCAGATGACATGTTCCTGATATCTGTGTCAACTGAGCATCTCCAAGAAACTATGATAAGCTAACAGAATGGACAAAAATAAATGGGATCACAATGAACAAAAAGAAAACTGTAATGATGACTTTCAGAAGGAGTGGAAGTATCTGAAAGTTGTGAACAATTTTAAATATTTAAGACTGATGATTCAAACCCATGGCAATGTCTTTACCATGCATGTGAAAGAGCAAGTGAAGATTCCATGAACGAGGTGAAGCATATTGAGAAACTATCAATTAACACGGCAATGGAGCTTTTCAAAGCACCAGTTGTGACATATGCCTTGGAATGGATATAGAGTCATCTGAGGAAAAAAGATCGAATTTACACCCTCAGGGCTTGTATATGATTCGGCAGACAAGAATATTTCATAGCAGAACTTCGCACACAGTTGTTGCTGCCCTCTACAGAGGCCTACCACAAACTAATACCAGAGCTACAGCAAAGGACGTTAACGATATGGGAAGATTTGTATGCCACAGACATCATGACCTCAAATGACTGGATGACTCAAATAATGAGCCGAAACATATAGTCACCCGCTTTGCAGTTCACAGGTTCTAACATAAGGTTTGTTCAGTGAAGAAATATCATGAACCGGCCGACAAGGGATCCTCGCTAATAAGGTTCTGCGAAGATTAGACAATCAATGAAATTGTGTGATATACCATTTATTATTAAAACACTGGTCAATTTGAATTTAGAGACCATTTGCAGTATTTAAAATTAAATTTTCTACAGAACATGTGGGTCATTCCATATGAAATCATCCAAAATTTTTAAAAATGGTTGCATGACCATTTTAGAAAAAAATCATTTTTTGTATATGAGTTCATACATGTTTCAAGATATCAAAACAAGTTTTCAAAAAAATCTTGTGTTCTTGGTTTCCCAGGGGTGTCCATTTTTCAATCCTGGTGTAATGCATTTTTTGCGAATGTAGCTGATTACGAATATTTTCATAACTCAACAACCATAAGAGTTAGAAATTTGAATTATGAACCATTTTGTAACTATTGAAGCGTACTTTCAGAAATACTTTATTGTTTTCGTCAACACAAAATTTTTCATATGAAAATATGAGTTTGAAATTCGGGTAAATTTTTCCAAAAAAATCACTTTTTGGACCAAATTTTATATGAGAAGGAAGTGATTGTAAACGTTCAAATTTTTGTTATGTTCAAACCTACATGTGATTTGTCTGTGAGGAAAAAATCATGGTCTAAAAATACATCCCTTATTTTTAAACTGACCTCGAATATTACCGTTTTTCAGATTTTGACTACTTTTGGGCTTAAATATCTCTGGTGGGTACCCTTCAAAAAATCTGAAAATTTGTGTAAATGAAGCCTTTCATGTGCCTAACACACAGTTAAAATTTCTATTTTTGGATCCAACTCCTTCTATTAATTTTATAGAACTGAAATATCACACTTTTTAGGGTAGCGTATTTGGGAGAAACTACATATAACTCAACAGCCATAAGAGTTAGAAATTTGAATTAAGAACCATTTTTTAAGTAATGAAGCGTACTTTCATAAATACTTTATTGTTTTCTTAAACACAAAATTCTTCGAATGAAAATATGAGTATGAAATTTGGGTAAATTTTTCCAAAAAAATCACTTTTTGGGCCAAATTTTATATGAGAAGGAAGTGATTGAAAACGTTCAAATTTTTGTTATGTTCAAACCTACATGTGATTTGTCTGTGAGGAAAAAATCAGGGTCTAAAAATACATCCCTTATTTCTAAACTGTCCTCAAATATTAGAGGTTTTCCGATTTTGACTACTTTTGGACTTAAATATCTCTGGTGGGTACCCTTCAAAAATCTGAAAAATTGCATAAAAGAAGCCTTTTATGTGCCTAATTCACAGTTAAAATTCCTATCTTTTGATTCAACTCCTTCTATTAATTTTATAGAACTGAAATATCACACTTTTTAGGGTAGCGTATTTGGGAGAAACTACATATAACTCAACAACCATAAGAGTTACAAATAAGAACTATGAATCATTTTATCATTATTGAAGCTTTCTTTCAGAAATAGTTTGTTTTCTTCAACACAAAATTTTTCATATGAAAATATGAGTTTGAAATTCGGGTAAATTTTTCCAAAACAAAAATCACTTTTTGGGCCAAATTTAATATGAGAAGGAAGTGATTGTAAACATTCAAAGATTTTTTATGAGCAAACCTGTATGTGATTTGTGTGTGAGGAAAAAATCAGGGTCTAAAAATACATCCCTTATTTCTAAACTGTCCTCAAATATTAGCGTTTTTCAGATTTTGACTATTTTGGGGCTTAAATATCTCTTATGGGTACCCTTCAAAAACTCTGAAAAATTGCATAAAAGAAACCTTTCAGGTGCCTACCACACAGTTAAAATTTCTATTTCTAGAAACAACTCCTTCTATTACTTTCATAGAACTGAAATATAACACTATCACATATATGTAGTTTCTCTCAAATACGCTACCCTAAAAAGTATGATACTTCAGTTCTATAAAATTAATAGAAGGAGTTGAATCAAGAAATAGAAATTTTAACTGTGTGGTAGGCACATGAAAGGCTTCTTGTATGCAATTTTTCAGATTTTTTTAAGGGTACCCATAAGAGATATTTAAGCCCAAAAATAGTCAAAATCTGAAAAACGCTAATATTTGAGGACAGTTTAGAAATAAGGGATGTATTTTTAGACCCTGATTTTTTCCTCACAGACAAATCACATGTAGGTTTGAACATAACAAAAATTTGAACGTTTTCAATCACTTCCTTCTCATATAAAATTTGGCCCAAAAAGTGATTTTTTTGGAAAAATTTACCCAAATTTCATACTCATATTTTCATTCGAAGAATTTTGTGTTTAAGAAAACAATAAAGTATTTATGAAAGTACGCTTCATTACTTAAAAAATGGTTCTTAATTCAAATTTCTAACTCTTATGGCTGTTGAGTTATATGTAGTTTCTCCCAAATACGCTACCCTAAAAAGTGTGATATTTCAGTTCTATAAAATTAATAGAAGGAGTTGGATCCAAAAATAGAAATTTTAACTGTGTGTTAGGCACATGAAAGGCTTCATTTACACAAATTTTCAGATTTTTTGAAGGGTACCCACCAGAGATATTTAAGCCCAAAAGTAGTCAAAATCTGAAAAACGGTAATATTCGAGGCCAGTTTAAAAATAAGGGATGTATTTTTAGATTCTGATTTTTTCCTCACAGACAAATCACATGCAGGTTTGAACATAACAAAAATTTGAACGTTTTCAATCACTTCCTTCTCATATAAAATTTGGCCCAAAAAGTGATTTTTTTGGAAAAATTTACCCAAATTTCAAACTCATATTTTCATTCGAAGAATTTTGTGTTTAAGAAAACAATAAAGTATTTCTGAAAGTACGCTTCATTACTTACAAAATGGTTCTTAATTCAAATTTCTAACTCTTATGGCTGTTGAGTTATGAATATATTTGTAATCAGCTACATTCGCAAAAAATGTTTTACACCAGGATTGAAAAATGGACACCCCTGGGAAACCAAGGACAAAAGATATTTTTGAAAACTTGTTTTGATATCTTGAAACATGTATGAACTCATATACAAAAAATTATTTTTTTCTAAAATGGTCATGCAACCACTGTTGGATGATTTGGCATGGAATAACCCATGTACCTTGGTAATTTTCAGTATCTCTTAGTTATCAAGAGAAAGTCTTTCCAATGGACTTCAGTAAGTTAACAGGAGGATTATGTTTCTTGCTGAAACTGGGCTGCCAGATCCCCTGATCTGACTGTACCTACTACTTCCAATTAGAGGTGACCTCAACAGCAGAAAAAGCGAACATAGGCCTATCTGCATGGTATTAATGAGTTAAAATAACTTGTTCAAACTTCTATCACCAATACCAATAGCCCAGATATCAAGCAGGTAATAGTTAAAATGGATTTTCATATGTTGTAGTTAGTGTAAATACTGCATGTCAGATAAGGTAAAGCAACCTATTTGCTTCTTTTACTCACTTGTTACACTGCCAATCATCTGCACTGAATAAGCCACGGCTCTTTTCTGCCGCAGCTTTTCCAATCTCCTGCCCCAGTTTTTTCTTCTTCGGGGAATCACCTTTCTCTGTGAACATTTTCATACAAATTTCAATCAACATTTTCCTAGAACAATATAGGCCTACTTTCAGTCTTATCATAAACATATTTTTATAGATAATACAGGGTGCGGCAAAACATCCTCCCTATTTTAAAGTTCAAATAGTAAACAGATGGATCAAAATAAAGAAGCTGTATTAACATGAATGATTCTACACAGTGGGAAGTTTCATGTTTTGAACAATGTGTCACTCAAGTGGTGTCCTTCACTATTAATGCATTGTTGAATGCGACTTCGGAAATTCTCCACCGTTCTAACCAACATTTCTTGAGGAATAAGAGCAGTCTCTTCCTGTATTGCATTTCTTAGGGCTGGCAAAGTCCTCGGCCGATGTTTAAACACCTCAGCCTTAAGATATCCCCACGGAAAATAATCGCAGGGTGTAAGATCTGGTGATCGTGCTGGCCAGAGAATGTTGCATGTAAAGAAATTAAGTGTCCGGGCATGGTTGGATACTGTACTGAATGTCAATCCCGCGATTTCAATATCGTATTCAATTTTTGTTTACTGTTTATCACTTGTTTTTTTTGGTCGTTATGGGAACACAAGTTGACTGCTACTCCCATCTTGTGCGAATGTTGCGGCGTGGATATAGTGCCTAATGATATGGTGAACCTTGCTATAAGAGCACGGAGACAGGATTAAGGTCTATTTACACTTAGCAGTGAGGTGAACTAATATAATATACTGAAAACCCTAAATTCCCACTGTGTAGATATCATTAATATTAATACAGTTTCTTTATTTTGATCAATCTGTTTTTTATTTGAAATTTAAAATAGGGAGGATGTTTTGCCGCACCCTGTACAAAAAATATAGGGCTAAATGAATAACATGGTTAAGAGTAGACCACCATACTTATTAGTTACAATTCTACAGTGCGTTCCATGTAAGAGTTGGTCAATCATGCGGGCTTCTACATCACGGTGGTCAAAGCGCTAACTCCCAAGCGAGCGGGTGAAATATCTATGCAAATAAAGCCACTAATGGCGTTATGATACAGGTTCTCACAATGAAAATCAATGTGATTTATCTGGCAATGTTGGAACAAGTCAAACTGCCGCAACCTTGGCTCAGTGTCTCGACAATGCAGTCAGTATCCCTTCAGCTTGTACCAAGTGTACATGTGTTGTTACAATGCCACAACATAGGCCTATGTATACAATAGAACAAAGGATATTTATGTACGACTCATATGTGATTACATCATTTTGCATGGATGCAAGAAGTCGGTTTTTAGCAAAAGTGATTACGTCCTCCAAGCAGAGAAGCCGTGCGAAAACTTATTAAGTAAACTTCGGGAAATGGGTTCGATTCTCGATAGGAAACGAAGGACCAAGCAGCGCCTACTTACTGAGGAGAAATTAGATTAACTTGGAGAATGATTAGAACATTCCCCTCAAAAACCTCTGCGAGTCATTAAAGTTCATTCAAGAAATTTTTGAAGATCGAGTAATTAGTAGAGGTTTGTGGCCTGCACAGTTACCAGATTTAATAGTATGCGACTTTTATTTATGGGGGAACTTGAAAAATAAAGTGTATAGATCAAACCCCCATACATTAGAAGAACTTAAAGACAATATCAGAAGAGAAATTAACTCATCTCGGAAGCTGAACTTATGCATGTGAAAGAAAATTTCTTAAAAAGGTGCCCGTGTTGTGTGGACATTTCCATGATCTCTTGTGATGAGGTAAGTGATTATTTTCATTGTAATTTTAACTGGAATTGTGAGAACCTGAATCATTACGCCATTAGCGGTTTTATTTGCACAGATAATTCACCCGCTCGCTCGGGAGTTAGTGCTGTGGCTGTCGGAATGCAGAAGCCCGCATGATTGGCCAACTCTTACGTGGAATATGTATTTTGCAAGAATATAGCCTATTGAAAGGTCTGCATAGTTCATAGCTAACTTCCAAAACTGAACCAAATACATGTAATGACAAAGAAAAACAGGAAAGGGATCCGGGGTCGATATGCGGGTCATTCCAAATCAAATCATCCAGAGAAAACAACATTTTGCACCCCACCCCCTCAGATTTTCTTGAAATTTTTTTTACAGCATCTATGGATAAATATAACAACCCGTATTTTTCATTTTGTGCAAATTCACTTTAGTTTTTTTTTTATGATTTTTTTAAAAATTGCGTATTTTTAGACAATTTGTTGCTAGGAGTGCAGGTTGAAAGTGGCACGTTTTGGTAAAAAATTATTTGTAAAGTTGTTACTTAATATTAAGTCATGAAACCCAACTGTTCTTACTTAAAATTTCACCAGGATTCCAAATATCTTATTGAAAATAACATTTGACTCACATAAAACTTTGTTTTTACTCTTCAAAGTTGGTGCTTCTGAAGTTTTTTCTTCCGTGCAGTCATATAAGTAGAAGTTCATAACTTTTTTCTGCCTGGTGGTATCAGGCTGAAAAGGGTCTCATTTGAAAGAGGATGAAACGTACTACAATAGTATCAAATAAAATTCATGGGTATTTGATGTTATCATGTTATAAAAAAAAGAAAAAGTTTTATGGATGAAAATTTCCATTTTAGCATTAACTGTTATCATTGCAAAAGTTAGATTAGTTATATTAATTTTATACAGCAATTAACATATAGATTTGTTCACTCTAATAGACCTAAAAAAGGAATCACAAATTTTGTTTTGAAATCTAGGGTATTGTTAAGAATTTTTTTAGGTGACAGTCAGGTGAAAAGTAGATCTGTAATATGCTAAAACATAATAATATAAGACATATTTTTTGTTTGAATGAAATTTAACTTTTACATGTAATGAAAGATTTTATTTTATGACTCTTTAAAAACCCAAAAATGAAATGATGTAATAATAAAAATTATTACAGTAATTAAAATATTTTATTAATCCAACAAAATTGGCATCAGATCATTTAAACATGATTGACCACAGGGTCCTGAATAAAATTAGTGCATGCCTCAACAGTTACAATACAAACAAATATAAATAGACACATAACATTAACATAAACAATGATTTTAACTGTTCACTTCTCTTGGAGACACAAGACCATTAAGTATAATATAAATGCCTGTGGAGAATACAAAGGGAGTCCTTTATTACTCCCAACAGGATGGTAGGTTTAGCATTATCATAATACAGTGAGTCCCACGCAAGAGTTGGCCAACGACGCGGGTTCCTGCGGTGCGGCGTGTACATCTCCAACTCCCGAGCGATCGAGTGAAATATCTACGCTAATAAAGCCGCGATGGGTATAATGATTCAGGTTCTCACATTTACAGTTAAAATTACAATGAAAATATAAACACGTACCTCATCACGAGATGTTGGAATTGTTCTCCTCTTGCATCCACACAATACTGGCACATTTTTAGAAAATTTTCTTTCACGCGCATAAGTTCAGCTTCCGAGATAAAGTTAATTTCTCTTGTGATTTTGTCTTTAAGTTCTTCTAATGTATGGGAAATTGACCTATACACTTTATTTTTCAAGTTTCCCCATAAATAATATTCACATAGCCTACTGTTAGAAGAAATTAAAGACAATATCGCATAGGCCTATCACAAGAGAAATGAACTCTGTCTCGGAAGCTGAACTTATGCGCGTGAAAGAAAATTTTCTAAAAAGGTGCCAGTATTGTGTGGATGCAAGAGGAGAACATTTCCAACATCTCGTGTGATGAGGTACGTGTTTATTTTCATTGTAATTTTACTGTAAATGTGAGAACCTGAATCATTACACCCATCGCGGCTTTATTATCGTAGATATTTCACCCGATCGCTCGGGAGTTGGAGCTGTGCCCGCCGTGCCGCAGGAACCCGCGTCATTGGCCAACTCTTGCGGGGGACTCACTGTAGTAAATCATGTGACTCACAGACAAGAGACCAAACAAAAGAACTTGTCAGTACAGGTCAAGTGGAACATTGGCTTCTCTTACCTCAGTTAGTTTTGAAACTCTGTTGTGACAGTTCATCTTAGTTCATTATTAACAAGTATGCTAATTGTGAACAGTAGTTTTGTGAAATAGTTTTTCTAATAAGTTAGAAAATGTGAGTTTTGGATTTAGTTTTTTGTGCAGTGAGTAAATTAGAATTGTTGATGAATTACAATATAGGCTAATTTAGGTAGACTACTTGCTGTAAAAATGAGTTCAGATGAAGAGTTGATGTTATCACCTAAAGAACAGTGCAGTGTGGGACTGATAACTAATTCCCAATGTCATAGTAAATATTTTACAGATAAGGAAGAAAATCTGATTGTTTCAAATTTACCTGATCAAGTACAGGAAATTCTTAGTTGGAGGATAGCAAGAACATTGACTCCTACTTCTAATGTATGTTTGCACCACTTTCTATACTATACAGAGTATTATGAAAATAAACAAATGAAGTGTTGTGACCCAAACAAAGTCCACAAAAAAGTAATTAAAGCAGGGTTAAGACTGATTACATTAAAATTTGCTAAAGAAGTAAAAAGCAAAAAAGGTATCGTATTAATTCCAGGCAAAAAGATTTGTGACAACTGCAGAAAAAAAGTTGTTTTGCATGATGATGATGAAGAAGAAGACAACGACCAGAAAAGTGTTTGTAGTCAGTCTTATGAAGGAGAATTTAGTGGCAGTAGTGTTTTAACACCTGCGAAGAAATCTAAAAAAATTGATACACCTTCAAAAGTTTTAGAAAAGTATGAATTAGACTCAAGTATGGCAACAATAGGAGTTTCACCAATAAAAGTTAAATCTTTAGCATCAGGATCAAAGGTAAAATATGCCAAACGAAAAATAAATGAAATTAAAAATAAAATGCAAACAAAGGTTGCACGTGTTTTGAGGCTACCAGAAAATGAACTACAATCTGATTCTTCAATTTCATCAACAGAATCTATATCTCCAGTAGCACAAAAGGCCCAAGATTTGGACCACCTAGTCAATGCCATCACAAACCTTTTTTTGGCCAGAACACAAAAATACTGGAAGGGAGGATAAGTTCTGGGCCCCTTTTACAGACATAATTTGCTCCATAGATATAGGCCTACCAGAATTAAGTTCTCAAGTCGGACGAATGATGTTCAGTCTTTCAAAAAAAAGTGAAAAAAAAAAACATTAATGCTGCCTGGCCAAGGAAAGATTAGGCCAAACACATTGGTAAGTCATAAAATTGCATTATCTTTAAGCACACCCAAGCTACCTTTCTTTTTAATCCTACCTAAAAATCTTAAATATTAGGCTAGGGCCTATCCTTGATATCAAATTGAATTTATGACTAGTATTTTTAAGCCTAATAGAGTGTACAAGCTGTATTAATTGTTGTATAAAATCAATATAACTAATCAACCTTTTGCATTGATAACAGTTTAACGCTAAAATGGAAATTTTCATCTATAATACTTTTTTCTTTTTTTATAACATGATAACATCAAATACCCATGAATTTTATTTGATACTATTGTAGTACGTTTCATCCTCTTTCAAATGAGACCCTTTTCAGCCTGATACCACCAGGCAGAAAAAAGTTATGAACTTCTACTTATATAACTGCACGGAAGAAAAAACTTCAGAAGCACCAACTTTGAAGAGTAAAAACAAAGTTTTATGTGAGTCAAATGTTATTTTCAATAAGATATTTGGAATCCTGGTGAAATTTTAAGTAAGAACAGTTGGGTTTCATGACTTAATATTAAGTAACAACTTTACAAATAATTTTTTACCAAAACGTGCCACTTTCAACCTGCACTCCTAGCAACAAATTGTCTAAAAACACGCAATTTTTAAAAAAATCATTAGAAAAAAAACTAAAGTGAATTTGCACAAAATTAAAAATACGGGTTGTTATATTTGTCCATAGATGCTGTGAAAAAATTTTCATGAAAATCCGAGGGGGTGGGGTGCACACCCCTGGATGATTTGACTTGGACTGACCCTCCAACAAATTATATGATTAGGTTCCCCTCATTACTGTTTATAATAATTACCATACTCCAAGCTCCCAGTGAAGGGGGTCTCTGGAAATGCATCCCTGGTGGCATTTGGGGGCAAAGCCTCCACAGGAAAACATGAAAGGAATCTTGGGATGATATCAAGTTACCATACTCAAAGCTATCCATGAAGGGGGTTTGATGGAAGCTTGGGAAGGGGGTCAAGGGGCACAGCCACTGGTGGGACTTAGGGGCAAAGCCCCCAATATAGAAACATAGGAAGGGAACCTGGGTTCATATGAAGTTTTTGTACCCAACAGATAGCAAAATGATCCACCAAGACCACTGTTTTTACGTTAGGTTTCCAGCATTGAAGTTTCTCCACCTGACTCCACTTCTCGTATGACAATAGAATATCGTCCCAAGAAACTATATTGCCCATATGCTCATAACATGAATGAAAATGAATATGAACACTGTAAAATTTATGACTAACTTAAATTACTCACCCTTATCACACCTATTACAAGTGTCTCTTCGAGCAAAGTTTACATTCCCACACCTGAAAACAAACAAAAGTAGTAGGCCTAAGTAATGTAATTACATTGGCTGGGAAAATGGAAGAATCTGTGGCGAAAGACAAATTAGGTCGTGCACCAGCAAAGCTCCGCCCACTGGCTTGCTTCCCCTGGCATCTGAGTCAATGTGCGCGCCACCTAGTTCCCATTGTCCAGTGAAGAGTTTTAGACGTGAATGGTATGCCACCCATAAGATGACTTAATTAATGCAGTGAAAACGACCCTTGCACCAAAACTGCTTTTTTCAGAGCCAACATAATATTTCACAATCAGGCCTATATAAAACTATATATAAACTTAAACTAACAAATTTTTCCTTCACTGCTCAGCAATTGCTCATGGTGTAGTGGTTAAGGCTGCTGGTTAGGGTGCAAGTGGTCACAGGTTCGTATATAGGTCTATCCAAAATTTACGGTTAGGAATAGGTCCCAAATAGGTAGGTAGGGGGAGGAAAAAGGGAGAGAAAGGAAAGAAGGGGGGAAAGGCAGAGAATAAAGGAAAATTAAGTTATTTAATTTTTTCCCAGTTTCACCTTTTGCACAATAGAAGGCGTTACTAGTACCGGTAGTTAAAATAGTGAAACATCTAGGAGGTGACATTTGAACTCTAAACCCCTCCTTCCCAGGCGGGTCTCATTAGAAAGTTGGTGGAAAGAGCCTAGTGCACAACCTAAAATTGTTTTTCCTACCCCCCCGCCCCGAATGAGAAATAGCAGTTTTGGTGCAAGGGTGTGTTTTTTATAATTGTTATGTTGTATCTGAGAAAAGCAGTTTTGATGGTGCAAGGGTCATTTTCTCATATTAGTACAATATCGGACAGTGTAGTATAACATGCAGCAACAGTGAGCTCCATTACCGGCACTGAGCAGCTTGCAAGGGGAAAGGCTGAATGCCAAGGGAAGGTACGGGAAGCGGGCTGTCATCACGGCAATGCACAGCAGAGAGTGCAGTGAGGGCCAAGGTGTAGCAGATTCTTCCATTTCGTCCACTGGATATAAGCTTAATATGATCAAATACATACATTTGTAAAACTGCCACATAGAAGAAATGAAATATGATGCAACCAAAGGGACCATCGATACAAACTGAAACGTTCTGTGCATTCTTTTTTAATGCGAAATATGGTATGGGAGTAAGAGTTCTAGTGATTCCAGATTCTGCTTTAAGCAGTCTGTTGTATGAACTGTCACAGTGAGTTTTTGAAATGACTGTAGCATTGTCTTAAAAAGAATGCATGGATTGCCAATCATCCACGTAAGTTTAGAGAGCTGTAAATCTTATTTTGGCAAAAGATAGATTTATGCTGCACCCCAGCCAAGCTCCGCCGTTTTGTTAGGTTAGGAACGTTTATGTTAGTTTAGGAGCAATATACTGAATAGCACGAGGTTTATTATGTCTTACATTGAATTTCTTCTGTGACGAAACCCTAAACCCCACCTTCCCAGGCGGGCCTCATTAGAGAGGAGCCTAGGGTGCAGCATAAAACTATTTTTTCCCCTTATTTTTCTTACAGAATCAATACATGCATTCTGAATGCTCAACATACGTTTAACCATAAAACATTATCACATTTTAGTCAACGGATAATCTCTTGTGAGCAAAATAATTGTCTATTAACATATTTAGGATCAATTTAGCAAAACAGACCTCACAGACTACCTGCGGCCGGCAAACTGAGGTTAGGATAACAGACATAAAAAAACATCATGGAAATTATGTACGGAAATTGTACAGTTGAGATCTAGAGCCGTAATCTGTTTATTTTAAAACGTAACCAATGATTTAACAATCATAACTGGGAAATGCATACTGTGGATCGCTGCAAATCCAATCGCCTTCACTCATACGAAAACGACTCCCTGAAGCTGGTTCCATCGTGGATGTTTATTGCAAATGATCTGAAGCTTTCAAGTTGCTGAGTTTTCTGAAGGAAACTTGTATCACTATAAGATACACAGACAACTATACAATTAGCATTCTCGTTGTCTTTAATAGCTTTCTACAGTTTATAAACAACCCATTAAACTGCAAACAACGAATTTTTCTTAACTCTTCACTCAGGTGGGAGGTACACGGCCTTCATGAAAACCACACACGACCCCGTACGACCACTTTTATGACCAAATAAAAAAAAAAGGAAATTAAACTTTTATCCTTTTAATGACTTTTCATAATAAAAAATAATCATTTAACTTATATAAAAGAATAAAGAAGCATTCTGTATAAGAAATATCTATAAAAGAGGAAAATATTTTTTTTAAAAAATTCCATGGTTGCTTAAAGGTTATACTAATAAATGAAATTGATGAAAACAGCCGTAAGAATGCAGCACTTACTCATCACCGTACTAACTTATTACAATTTAAAATTTTAACAGTGTGTTGTAAGTATGACACACGATGCTCTGTTCTGAATTGAATTCCTCTTCTTAAAACTATTAGTTGAATTCCATACCTGATGCAGGAGGAAATTAGCGTCTGTCTTTAATGGAGGTTAAATGGAAATCATAGTCGCTTGAAAGAATTCAACATGGAGGTTACCGCAGTCATCCCGCGTAAATCAAATACATATAACAGTGCAACAAAACCATTAATTAAGAAACCATAAGAAAAAGAGGTATGTCATATTAATTATATTTTGAGGCTGCTAATAACGCCCTACATTTGTTTGCGGTAATTAATTCTTATTTACAATGCAAAATTTCGTAATAAAATAATTATAAAAGATGGAGTATTTTACATGTACAGTAGGATATATAGTTCTCTGTAATTGGATCCTTGTTAGTGAAGGAGATGAATACCCATAACAATAATGATGATGGTAATGATGATAGTTTCCGGTCATGAAAACCACCATTAACGGCCGTGGGTGTCGGCATGCTGACCACATGTCCCCCAATCCTGCCATCAGCCTGTGGTAGATGACGCAGCGGTCGGGTGGTAGGCCAAATCCCTCCAGGGATGTAGCGCCACAGAGGGGGAGATTAGTTTAGTTTAATTATGATAGTTGTAAAATCCTCCCATATTAATTCAGAATACTATGTTTTCATGGAGAACTGAAACTGATTTGAATACTGTGTATAGGGCTACACACTAACTCATTTTTATGATTTGGAGAAAGGAAGAATTGCCAAAGGAATGGAAAGAATCTGTTATTATACTGATCCATACAAAGTGATATAGGGCTGAATGTAATAACTATCAAGGAATTTCTCTCTTATCAACATCATACAAAATTTTGTCTAATAATATACTTCTGTCAAGATTATCCCAATATCATCACCATTGGAGATCACCAATGTGGATTTAGGCGAAATAGATCAACCATTGATCAAATGTTTTGTATTCGCCAAATCTTGGAGAAAACGTGGGAATATAATAAGTCTGTTCACCAGCTATACATAGATTTTAAAAAAGCATATGATTCAGTTAGGCAAGGCAAATAAGTACAATAACTTATCCTCATTGATCTCAATATGGAAAACATATTCAAGCTGATCTGAATTCTGCATGTGAACATAGTAAGCTTATAATACTTCTTTCCTGCATGCTCAACAAAATGAGAAACCATTAAATCTGATTGAAGGATTCTTGGATAGGGCTTGTTAAGTAGAATTTTCTACAAATTACCTCATTATTTAAGTACTAGTAATACAGAGTTAAAAATGAAATTAGTTAAGTAACATACTTTAATTACAATAGGTTCTAAACAATGATTAATTCGCTACTGTCTCTATCATCATGTGTCCTCCCTTGCTCTTCAGGTCAGCTGTAATGTTGAAAAACAGCTTACAGGAGGATTGACCAACTTATTGACCATAATCATACTCGCGGGCTTCAGATGAAGAGAAGATCATGTTGTAGTGCATATTAAGTTCATTTAGGGAAAACCTCATTCACATTCACCAGTTGAAATGGGAGTCTTTAGTAAAAAATTAAGTGCATTTTGAAAAAGTACCCAAAAAGTTTAGTAGCAGTACTAGTAGTAATAGGTCCTTAGATCACAAATAATCTCTGGAGATCCTTTCAGCTATGCACAGCAGTTTAGGATGCCAGCCTCAAGTTGCTCCTTGTTATGCCATGCTTAGTCTGTTGCATAGCAGCTCTTCATACAGATCTAGATTCAGCGAATCTCATAATCTGTGACCATTCCATCTTAAGGGTATCTATGATTCCATCTGACCATCTTAGTCTTCTCTACCTTGCTTCCTGCAGATACTGTGATGCCTATCATCAGGTCTTTCTCCAATTATTGAGATCTTCTAATTAGATGGCCGAAATATGTCAATTTTTTTTTAAATGGACATTGCAGTTCGGGAATTTACCTGTTTTATTACTTTAAAAATTGGATGAGTTTGTTATTTCGTCTTTCCATGATACATGCAGCATTTTTCTCCGGTTCCATAGCTCAAAGCTACATTTCCATAGCTCAATCTTTTTTTGTCTTCTTTGCAAAGGGTCCAACTTTCACTACCACACACTATGACTGGAAACACCATGGTCTTTATAATAAATTACAATAGTTTTTATCGGTATAGATACTAGACCAAACCAGCAGAAAAAAAAGCAATGAGTACAGATATCAATTGAAACATATTTTTAGAGATGTATGGCTTAAAGTATTGATGAACAATCCTCAAAGTTAATACGACAATTGTAATTTAAGAACAGAAACATATCAAAAGACAAACAATCCATTGACTATTTAATTGCAATAAACCCTATAGAAATAACTTTGTAATCACTCCTTCTGTAAGTCAGGATCCATCAACATTAAGGTTAATTGCATATGAAAAAGTTGGGGAAATCTTTAGTGGATTTACCATCTTCCACATATGGTCTGTTAGAATGGAACTCTCTGCATGGTACATGAATCAATTAATCATGCAACATTGCTTAGGTATAAAATATTTTTACTGGTTTTCAGGGGGGATGCTCTAGTATACATAGGCCTACTGTTAAACTTTTAGGCTAACATGAATGTAGAATAAAATAAATATGAAAAAAGATGTTTGGTAAATTTTACTGGAACAATATTTCAAATTTATGTTGAATGTTCTGTAATATTTTTGTGTATGGTCTCAGCTATGATGGCAGTATGACAATTCCAGAATTAGTTAGGGATCCTATTCATTCATTCATTCATTCATTCATCCTTGTTTCAAACTCAACTTGCATATTATGTGGTGTAGCTTGTTGTCAAGGCTCATGTTGGTATAGATTGTAATATATGTGAATAACACTTTACAAATTATCAAATTATGAGAGAGAAACAGCTAGTGTATGGAGTTTGAAATATTAATAGTTACTAAATCCTAGTGGCCTGTTCTTGGGAGTAAAGAAATCATTAGTAATCGCTTTATTGTTGGAACAAAAGTGTTAAAAAATTTCAGTTTTGGAAAACTAAAACAGATTAGGCCTAATACTGATAATACATTGGCCTCTGCAAGTAACCTTCCTTCCTAAAATTAAGAGCACCACATAACTTACTTCTGGGATGTGCCGTAGCATAATGGTTGAGGCGCTGCACTACAAACCGGAAGGTCGTGGGTTCAATCCCCGATGAGGTCGTTAGAGTTTTTCAATTGGCCTAATCTTTCTGGTGGCACTATGGCCCTGAGGTCGACTCAGCCTCTAACAGAAATAAGTACCAGGAGCAATCCCGTGGGTAAAGGTGGCCGGTGAGTAAGGCTGATAACCTGACAACCTTCACGTGCTGAATGTCTAAAATCTGGGAGCCTCGACCTCCTGGAACCTTCTGGGCCTCCATGGCCTGTATAGGGAACACTTTACTTTACCTTACATAACTTACTTCTAGAAATTCAGCACAAAGTCATGATTCAACAAAATAACAGTACCACAATATAATTCCAAAACCATTCCTTTTTTTTTAAATTTGCCTGAAGGGTAACTAGTCGAATTACATGTTTTAAATAGAGCTAACAACTCTTGTTTTTATGATCTGACTGACTCCATTCCGGCATATTTAATATGCCTGAAGGGTTACCAGTCATATTTCAGAATGGATGTTTCATTAATAATTTGCCAGCATTTTGTAAAAAAGCCTGGTAATTTTGTAAACAATTTACAATTAGCCTGTATCATATACAAATGTATTGTAATATCTTATGGATATTACAAGTAGGCTAGGTTAATTTAATTTATGTGAAAGATGGGAGATATCTTAAACATGTATTTTAATTGACAAACTACTTAGTTCAGAAGATGTCCATCGTATGTAGTCTGTATATTTATATGTATGCTATGTCGACTTACCAAAAACCGGTATGAATTTATTATGTAACTGTAACTGCATATAACTTCTTTGGTTACACGAAACACCGAGAAATCAAGAGGGATTAAGTTAAAATCAGATACTGCAAGTCTGCTGCTTAATACTGTGCCAGCCGAAAGCTTAGTCCTTTTAAATTACTACATTTTAAAATTAATACGTATCTAAACTAGGCTATTACTAAAAGTGGAGCTCCTAGTTTAAAGGGGATGGATTCATTTTATGGAATGGACCAAATAATTTTATTTTCCACAAAAGGGCTATATATATATTCTCTTGGTTGAGAATATTCATTTTAATTTCGAGAATAAATTGCCAATCAGTGGCGGATCCAATATTTTTTAAAGGGAGGGGCTGTAGAGGTGAATCACTGGCACCAAAGTATTGGACGACAGACGTATAATACAAAATAAAATAAATGCATGTAATACAAAAATTGCCTCTCAATTCTTAATAATAGTCTATTTTTTTAATCAGGCAATGCACACTTGAACATAGGCATTAAATGGTCTACAACACTGAAAGCCAAGTTATGCTCTGCGAAAAAAAGCAGTTATTTTATTTCAGCGTTCTGTGCATTGTTCTTATGGGCTCGTTACTGGGAGCTTATTATTAGTTTTAATGTTTAATTTGTAGAAAAGGGTGAAGTTTAAAAAGGTAAAAAGATAATTTTTAGTGCTTGTCGGACAAAATAGTTCACATTGTCGACATTATTGATATTTAGGCCAACCGACGGCAGACGACATAAGTACCAATTAGTCTTCCTATTTGTTTTTCGATCAGCTGACTGCAGCCTGCTTGCTGATAAGTCCTTTACAAGAATTACACACTATAACTTATTGTAGTCCATGTTATTTTATCGCTGACGTATCTTTTCTGTCCCTAATTTTATTTACGATAGTGAACAGCTTCAATAATAATATACATAAATTAAATTATGTTGCAAGTTCAAAAGAATTCATTATGTTGTTCCTGAATCCTCATTAACTGATATGTTTGAAAATGAAAATAATGTAATAACTAAAGATCTGGGTTGCTGCAGAGCCATAGGGGGCGGTAGCCCCCACAGTCCTCCCCCTGGTTCCAATGTTCTTTAAGAATTCTTTGATTGCTTATGTTTGCAGCACCGCCTGCTACTAACGACTAGAAAACCCGCAATACACAGTCGACAGAAAACGCTTCAGAATTCCTTGGTCACTTTACCTTTGCAGCACCGCCTGCTAACAACGACTAGAAAACCCGCAATACACAGTCGATAGAGAATGCTTCTAAGACAGTGGCGGTTCCAGTTTTATTTTAAAGAGAAAGATGAATCACCGGCACCAAAATATTGGATGACAGACGTATAATACAAAATAAAATAATTAATAAATGCATCTAATACAAAAATTGCCACACAGTTCTTAATAATACCCTATTAGCTCATTTACAAGTTCAAAAGAATTCATTATGTGATTCATTAATCCTTATCGGATAATATGTTATTAATGAAAATAATGTAATAAGTTAAGATTTGGGATGGTGCAGAACAAAAGGGGGGCGGATCCAACATTGTCAATAAAATTATAATTATAGACTTCCTAAAGGACTGCTTTGTGAACATGTATTTTCGAAGTTCAGAAACTTTTATGAATATATACAAATCATAAACTCCTCCTGTTAGAATGTTTTTTTTAAATCTTTTATTTGTAGAAAATGATTTCTCTATAATCAACGCCACTAACATTGCAATATATAACGAAAACGTGTAGCCTATATTTGAAACGATCTTTAAGAATTTGTTAGCAGAAACTTGAAATAAAAAGAACCAAGAGATGAAGCAATTAGGTTACCTTTAAAATAATCAGAAATGCTTAGTATGCAACAGCAACTGTAAACGTATTTTGACGCTTTAATATTCTTCCTTTAACATTCGAAAATCATGACAAAAAGGAGGTGCAAGGCCGGCAACTCGCACATAAAAATAGCCGGGGATTTTAAAAAGTGTGAACAAGAGATATTCTTTATATAAAACATGAAATAAATGTTTTAACCCTAATCTGGATAACCTGATAATTTTATGCCTAAATTCAAAACCAAAATAACCAGAGCTCGCTACGTAAAACTTAATTATATAACATAATTATTACAGCTAGGTTGGTTACATAGCAAGTAATATAGGTCTAACTACATATTTAAGTTAATTACGTTTTGCAATTGCCCACACATTTCCCCACTTTTTTTATTTTTATTAAAGTAAACTATTTTGAAGGATTCTATTTCACGCTTGAAGGAAATCATTTGTATTTGGGGAAGTATCGTTTTTCATGTTACACAAAGTCACGCTGAACATCCGTCTTCTCACCTCGTTCCTGATTGCGGGAAATTTTAAACCATGGAACAAATAATTTTACAGCACTCGCGGATACGTGTATTATGTAAAAAGTAATGCAGTTATATTAGATTAAATTTACCCATTTTTAAAGAAATGTCTACATACTCCTCATGATCTATTCACGATTAAGCCATTAATGTCTAAATCTTAAAAAATCAATTACAATTTTCATCCATCTTGCTTGCATTTAGGGGCAACCACTTTAAAGATATTCGTTTTTGTAAAGTTTTCTATTATCACATACAATCATGTGAGTTACTGTAAAATTAATTCAAAATTATTTCTAAACTCTGTTCAGTAATATCTGAAACAAATGACTGTTTAGCATTGTACATTTGAATTCATAGTCAATGGCAGCTTATAGCCAGTCACTCTAATAGTAATCCCAGGAATACGTGAATTTGTTTTTTTACTTTGTATTTTGTATCCTGCTTTGCTCGAATCTTTTGTTTTTCTTTTTAATTTTGCTTCCACTTTCAAGTAAACTGATTCCAAGATTTTATAAATGTTTTCCGATTTTCAATAATTTCGTTCATATTGTCATTTAGAGATTGAAATAAATGGAACAATTTATTGTACGCAGAATACACTTGCTCCAAAAACAGAAAAAATAAATTTTAGTGCACTTAGAGGACTTACGTTTTTCACATTTCGCCTCTGTATGTCTGCTTAGGCGTTAAAATTTGAAGAAACAGAGAACTCAGTATTATGTACCACATTACAGAGAACCCCAGAACGTTATTGGTATTATGGCCTTGAGTTTCTGGCAGAGCAAACTATGAAAATATGTTGGTTTTTGTTTTCTCTCTATTTCAGACCTTAAGGGGTCGGTGTAAAACAAAGGAATAAAATTACTTTCCCTTCATCGCATTAAAGATCTTACATTCTTAATTTATAGTTTTATCTTTTATAGGTATTTACTGATGTTGAACACCAGAGTTTCACCACATGAAGTAAGAAAAACTCGTGACCGAACTTGGATTGCTGCCCTCTGCATTCTCCTGGTAGTTCCTGGTAAGTGCAGAATCCTACACTTTCCTTTAAGATACAATGAATTAATTTTTAGGTACAGATTCACTAGTCACCAGTGCAATTGTAAGATTGTTTAGCCGTAGATAAAACGTAGATTTTCACTTTTCTCCCAATAGCATTTGTAAACCTTCATTTATTAATTGCATACAACCGTAAACATACAAAAACTACGTAATGGTATATAGTCAAAAGAACAATAAACATAGATGAAAATCGTAGGGTTCCATAGGCAAGTAGGGGGTATCTGTTAGCCATCTCTTGAGCTAATGTCATAGGCGTGCTGAGGTATTTATTAAAGAGTTTTAAAGACACAGCATTAAACGAATATTTTGTTTTAGATACACTCTTACTGGGGGTTTTATTAAGAGGTAGTTCGATCTTGCATTATAATATTGTGTATATCCTGGGCACTACTGTGTTCATTGAGTCCGCGTTTCAACGTTAATAGACATTACAATATAGGTAACAATAGTCAACATTTTCTCTTTCTTAAATAAAAGTTTGCAAAGAGCATTGAATTGGGCACCTGCTATTTTTTTTTTTGTAAAATGAAAAGTTTGGATACATTGACACTATCTCCCCATATTCTAATTCCATATAACAGTAACAATTGAAGAAGGAAAATATGACATCATGACTAATGATTTTAATTGACGTAGCAAGTAGATTTCTCTAGATAGTCTTGAGCATAAATGTTCCAATATTAGTCCGAGTAACTTAACATTTGTTTGAAAATGAGCATTCATTGTATCTATTAATTAGAAAAGTATATTTTGGATCTTATTAAGATTAAGACTAAAACCATTAGCCTAAACCACACAGTGCATTATTTAGAGATTCTGTCATTAAGAGTATTTAATATAGCAAATAATTATCAGAGTGATATAAAAATGTGTCGTCGGCAAACAGGACACATTCAGTACTAATGTTACTTAGCAGATCATTAATGGCTAAGATAAATAAAATAAGACCCTTAACGGAGATCTTGGAACGCCACATTCAAGTAGGTCATAGTTCACCAATGAATGTAAAGTGATCAGGCATAATTCTGTGATATGAGGATAAGGACTGGAACAACTTCATTTTAAATATATTTCTTCTAGGAACGGGTGTGTGTAGTATTTCTTGTTTCCAGAATATGTAATACGAGTAATATAAAGGTAACAAGTTATTCATGCTCAAAGATTTCCTATTTTTCTCTTACTTAATATACAGATTCTTTTATTTAACAAAATATATTCCTTCTATATGGGATAAGTACATAGTAAAAATACATTTATAATAATTATCCCTTCTGCAGAGTATATTCTAAAACGTTAATAATAGCAAGATAACAGACGTAAACGAAACATTTTTGAGCTTAAATATTTTTACAGCCAAACTTAAAAAAAAAAAAAAAAGTAGTTTAAGGTAGACCTATATTTTCATGAAAGTCAAAGCGTATTTAAAAATATGTGCAATATCCAGTAGTTGCTGCTATTAAACCATGTTCTAGTTAGAGTTCAACAACTCTATTAATAGGCTTGTTTCCGGCTTGTATTGATAGACTATATTTTAGTTGATTGAACAATATTGGAATACAAATTTCTTACAGATCTTAGAGCAATCTTGTTGTCTTTTGTTAATATTGTATAATGTACTATATATTTCCAAATATATGTAGGCCCTATATATATATATCACTTAAAGAAAAAAATTGATGTGTAAATATTTTGATTTGCGGCATAAAGGAAGCGACTGCATTAAGGAATGCATATTTAGTTGTCTAAGCCACATCCAGAGCCGCAGTATTCGCTAGGCAAAAATTGAAAAAATGTGAGTTTGTGACGAGATCGAGTAGCTTGAAAGTTATGCGGAAAAAAAGGTATCGAAAGTTTTAGCTCTTAGTTAATTAAATTCGTGTACAAATTTCAAACAGTAACTTTAAAGCCGTTTACGAGAAAATCGCGAAAAGTGGAAACATTCATGTAAAAAGAGTGAGTCGTCGCCTTCTTCCTGTCCAGATATTTAGATATTTAACCCAATTATAAACATTCGTTTTTATATAATTTTTTTTATGTATGTTTTTAACAGATACACAAAGACAGACACAAAACGTAATTTCTGAGTCAGGAGATCGAAAAACGTAAACTGATTTCTTAAGACTCGACGTCGAGTTACAGTGTCTAATTCAATATTTCAACTAGGTCTTCTTATCTACCTATAGTATTGGAAGGATGCATTGCATCCTGTCATTTCTTTGAGTGGAGGTTTCATTACGACACTAATTTAATTATAGATATATGCATTTATGAACCACAGATTATTGTCTCTGTTGGACGTTACATGATAATATGCCGTCGCGGTGGCTCATGCTTAGCGCGTGGGCCTGGCATGCTAGCGGTCCCGGGTTCAATCCCCGGGCCTGGCGGGCGTGTCATTCGTGGTGGACGAAGCCGTGACCTTTGGGGGTTTTTCTCGGGGATCCTCCCGTTTCCCCCTCTCATTCCACCAACACTCTCCATTTCATCTTCAAACTCCCCCTCATAATCATCCCGTTTCCTTTCCCGGTTTCCGGTATACCCTCGCCCCCAGCACCTGCTGTGGGCCTCTCCCGTTCTCCCCGTGGCTTGTGGTCCTGAAGTTGCTGGCTGGTGTGCTGCCAACCTGGGGGCTCTATAAGAGGTACCGAGGCAGCGGCACACGTGGCATGGTAGAGGTATCTGTTGGATGTAGGGGAGTTCCGTGGGGGCTCGCGGTGGGGTCTGTTGTCGAGGGACCGTTGGGCTTGCAAATCATTCCATTCCGGAGGTTGGCACAATGAGCCACAAGGCTGAAGTGCTTAGGGTAGTCCCAACCCGCCTTCCCCTTCAGGGGCCAAATACATACATACATACATACATGATAATATTATAGGAGAAAAATTCTTCTGACACTGGGATTTGAACCCAGGACCTCTGGCTAACCGTGCCAAATGTTCTAACAAGTGAGCTAAGCCAGAGG
This sequence comes from Ectobius pallidus, assembly GCA_964059195.1. Classification (NCBI taxonomy): domain Eukaryota; kingdom Metazoa; phylum Arthropoda; class Insecta; order Blattodea; family Ectobiidae; genus Ectobius; species Ectobius pallidus. Next base: position 171,126,504 of record CAXKWD010000001.1, read on the forward strand.
TCACTTCACAGCGCCAGATGGAACTTTAGGTGGCCACATTTGAAACATTTATCTTAGATCGGAAAAAAATCCCCCAGAATGGATAGTTTCGTTCTCTGGATTAATAATTATTCTGTATTTTTATTGAAAATATGTCCGTTTAGGTTCTTGGTGCCAGAAACACATAGGCCTATTATGAGAAGATTAGCAACTGTATCCTATATAGGTCTTGGACAATAAGGGAAAAGTTAGGCCTGCTGTTTTGCATATAGTTTGAATATAGCAGTGGTTAGAAGAGAGAGTATAATACAGTTTGAGGCACAGTGGAGTAATATGTCGATAACACCCGGTGCTCAATATTTCAGAATGTCGATCTCAGCCGTTTCTTTTGGCTCTGAACCAACCTCGATACCAACGGCATCTTCAATTATCAATATACCCAATGTAGTGTACAGAACAGGTCACATGTAGCTTGACATAGTACAGTACAGTACATGTTCTTGTAGATTACAACACTGTGTTCAGACAATGAAAGAGACCAGGGTTGATCCGAGGAAGATGAACGCGTTACAGTGACCTCAGAATTTTTTTTTTTTTCGGGAAGCGAAATATTTATTTACGATGCAATGTTGTAAAGTGTAATTTCCAAAAGTGCATAATACCTACCATTAGGAATATGAAGCCAAAAAAATATTCGGAATATTTCTAACCTGCTACCGACTTATATTATGTCACTAAAAAATGTATAAAGTCAGAGAATAATATTAATAGAGTAATGCTTTATGATACAATATGACGAATTTTATCCACACTTTAGGATTGCCGTCCATCAAAACTAGCTATTCCAATAAATTTTAAACTTATAAAACCGCAGATATCACTTGATGAATGCTTACATTAATATAAATTCAGCCTTGAAAGAGATAAAAGTGATAAATAAATGCATCTTATTCAGTACATGTATAAATCACGTGAATTACGGGCTATGCCATGTAATTAAGTTGTAATATCTAAATCCTGTAAGTGTTTCCAATTATCCACAACTTTTCATTTTTCTTTCACATTATATTTCTTAGTAACAGTTAATATTTTAGTAATAGTTTAAATCTTAGTAAGTAGCAAACTATTTAACATATTGTTTTTTGTGTATGTATTATCTCTAGAGAACTAGTTCTTAAGCCTTAAATGGTAATAGTATGTCATGTTTCTGTGTATCTGTAACTTTGTATTGTACTTGTATCATACTTGTTCTATTGTAATATTGTTAAGTTCAGTTGTATTAATTCTGGTTGAATGGAAGAGAAGGCCTAATGGCCTTAATTCCACCAGGTAAAATAGAACAATTCTAATTCTAATTCTAATTCCATTAATAGGCCTATGTATTATTCACAAGCAGGTCTGTGAAATTACTTATTCAGTACTATCTGCGTAAGTTATACATAATATATTAATATTTATTATATTTATTAGTTACCGATAAGCATATGGCATTATTAACTTACGCAGCACCATAAAGTAAATATATTATATTGATTTATAAATTAATATAATAATATATTTCTTAAAATATGAATAAGCAACACAATTTTCTAAAGAAAATGAAGAACGAATACCTCCGGTTTCTCTGGAATGAGATTCGTGTTTTAAAAGGCTTATTAAAGGTAACTGCATAATTTTAGCGAACTTTTTTTTAACACACTGAGTTATTTACAACGAGAGTCACAAATCTGCTGGACTGCGCATAATGTACACTGCACAAAGAAAATAGTGTTTTTAGAAGAATACCGAGGAAGATTTTTGTTGGACGAATATCTTTATTTCCCTTTAGGGCCGTATAATGTAGAAGTTAAGTATAAAACAGTACTTATAGTTAAGTTTGAAGCAGAGTATTGCTTTTTTAAAGGAATCAGAAGGTTCACTAGGGCCATTGATTGGTTCGGCTACTCAGCTATTGGTATTCCTCACACGAACACTTCGGGAAGATCCCATAAATACACCCAGTGCAGTATTAATGAATAAAAATTCCACAGTTCTCAACCAAAGTAAAAGCTCGGTTTTCAATTCCCTAACTTAAAAAGTTCAAACTTTCCACAGGTTTTAGCTAAAAGTGTTCGTTGATGTAAGTAGCCTATACAATTAAGTATTGCCTCAGATCCCTATCATTTTTCATTTTTACATACTCTTTCAGCTAAATGTATTTCTAATTTAAAGTATTTATTTTATTATAATAGTTATGAACAAATGTGACTAATGAGTCCTATTTCTTACAAAAGTTGTTTCCTAAAACTCAATGCATAGGCCTGTACTAAGTTTAAAGAAAAAATTGCTTTTGTTTTTAAGGAAAATATAAAATAACTTAAAAACTATATTAACAACATTTAAAAAATTATTTTCTCCAAAATGTTCAATTCAAAGGTAATTTAAAGCTAAATCGTGGATGAAATTGCTGGCTTATATCTACTCTTCAAGAAAATTTCTAGTGCTCCAGATAAAAGAATTAGCCCCTAATGTAATAGTTTGAGGAGTTTCCGAAAAAAAAAAAAAAAAAAAAAAAAAAAAAAAACACGAAGCACTAAATATGAAAGCGAGAGTACAGTTACTAGACCAGTTAACATGATTCGTGTCACATATCATGATGATATTTAACACAACAAATAGTTTTGATGTATTTTCCGTAATCGAGTTATCAGATAGAGAGAAACACACGAATACATTCTAAAGCAGTTAATATTAAAATTATGTAACTAATGAAGTACTCCTCATAAAAATTTCCCTGATAAATAGTACTGTCTTTATTGTGTTATCAATTGTCCAGTGTATTAATAGTTACGAGGGTAAGTCAATAAGTACTTTTTGTACAATCTTTTGCAGATTGGCTCTACCACTTTGTGCTAGCTCACATCGACATGTTGTTCATTTATCTCTGTTTGTGGAATGTTTGATCGTTATGACTCCTCTGAGTGTTACGCTGTTGCATATTAAACAAGGCTCTCAGCATTTGCACCAAAGAGGAAGAGCGTGCATTGGTCCATTTTTGTCGTCTGATGATGTACCAGGAGCCGAAATCCATCGAAGACTTTCCGCACAATATGATGGCAATGTTTGACCACTGCGAAGCGTGTACGAATGGATTGAAAAGTTCAAAAATGGTCGGACAAGTGTGAAGGACGAGGAAAGAACAGGACGCCCATCCACATCCACTAGTGACGCCAACATCGAACCAGTGCGTATCATGATTCAGACAAACCGAAGAGTGACTGTCGATGAAGTGGCAAACCATATGCAAATTAGCCATGGTTCTGCATATGACATTATTCATAACAGGCTTGGCTTCCATAAAGTCTGTGCAAGGTGGGTCCCAAAACAACCCACTGAACAGCACAAGCACAATCGTGTGGGCTGCCATGCTAATGAAGGTGAAGCTTTTTTGAAACGAAAAGATACTGGAGACGAAACATGGATCGATCACATCGAGCCTGAAAGCAAACGCCAAAGCAAGGAATGAAAACACTTTGCATCTCCAGTCAAAAATAAATTGAAGAGTCAACTCTCCGCAGGAAAAGTGATGCTAACACTTGGAGAAGCTCTCAAGAATAAACAGTGCACGTTACAGTGAGATGTTCAGCAACGAGCTGAAGCCTGCAATTCGAACCAAAGTCGAGGCCTATTGTTGAAAGGAGTTGTTTTGTTGCATGACAATGCTCGCCCACATACTGCTGTCCACACTGCGCAAATTATTGCGAGACTGAGTTTTGAGGTGTTAGAGCATCCTGCATCCAGTCCCGATCTCGTCTGTCAGATTTTCATCTTTTGGCCCACTTAAAAATGCCTTAAGGGGCCGTCGATTCACCACAGACAAAGAACTAAAGGTAGCGGTGCATACGTAGCTTGTTCCTCAGCCGAAAACTTTTTTCTTTCTTTCTGAGGGCATCAGGAAGCTTGTCCAACTATGGATCAAGTGCATTGAGAAACAAGGGGACTAGGTTGAAAAATGTGGTAATTGAAAGTTTTGTATTGTTGTTGCAAATAATTAAAAAAAAAGAGTGCGGATACTTATTGCCTTACCCTCGTATTTTACATTTAATAGTTTTTTTCAGACTTCTGTTGCTAACGTAACTAGGAACCCGTGAACTATACCTTTGTCACTTTTCGTTAGACCAAAGAACTGATAAATTACTTATTTATTCTATCACACTCCATTAATACTATATTCAGTGCTCTAAATGAAATGTTACACTTTTACCGCCATATTGCATATAGGCTATTTTAATTTTAAATATAATTAGGTGATAGGTCTAATATTATAATAGAAACGGTATTGCTGGTGTAAGAAATATAGAAGTTGATACCCACTACTGCATTCAGTTGCGTCGTAAGAACCAATACATGCAATGTAGAAGACTACAGAAAGTAACTTACGGGTACAATGTAATACGATTTTTAGTGTGACACTAATTTCGTGACGATTTTTGAGCGTGACACAAGCTCTGGATTTACCCCTACCGCGGCTAAAGAAGTCTCACTTCAAAAATAAATTTATCTAAAATGTATATTTTTATGAGAAAAAGTTATACTAATTCAAAAGTATTTTCTGTAGGCGATTCCTTTCTTAACTCTTCAGCATTCAACAGAGCTTGTGTCACGCTCAAAAATCGTCACGAAATTAGTGTCACACTAAAAATCGTCACGAAATTAGTGTCACACTCAAAATCGTCACGAAATTAGTGAGGTGTGACGGAACGGACTGCACAGAAAACAATCAACTCAATGATTAGGAGTAATCAACTGCTATACGGTTTAAAGGACAAAATAAAATACTCAAAGGGGAAACTAACGATAGAAGGTGATGGAAAGGAAATTTTTCAGACCTAGTACGAGGACCTGCAAATGGGAATAGTTGTAGTAGTAGTAATAATAATAATAACAGTAATAACAATCACAATAATAATAATAATAATAATAATAATAATAATAACAATAATAATATTTATTTTATTTCTTCCTGCAACACCTGCAAGTTGCCATTGACAAAGAGTACCAATAACAAGTATATATGTAAACAGTAAAAGAACAAAGATTAAATTAATATTGAAGCTTTAACAATTAGTATATAGATAATAACTTAAAATTAGAAGTCATGGTCCACAGGTATGATTGCGAAATATGGCAATAGACCCTTTCAATGCCATCAGTGATGATTCTACAAGGATGGCTTTGTGCAGGCCGAACTTTTTGGAGAAGTCAAACAATAGTTTTGGGATGGTACCACGTGCTCCAATAATGAATCCTGTCACTGTTATGGATATCTCAACAACAAGTCAGCCGAACAGCTCCTTAAATCTTGCTCACTTGGAGCAAATAAAGATCAATTCCCTGTGAAAACACGAGGCCTTGGCCCTTAGGGGATGAATTGTAGGCTAAATTTATTTATAATATTACTAGCTGACCCATCAATGCTTCGCATTGTTAGATTGATGTATATAGGTTAAGTGAACACAATTTAAAGTCGATTTGTTGTAGCCTACTTCTATAAATCATCAGCCCTCCAGCCAACACGGTGGACGTATTTACATTCCACATAGCCTACTCCTCCACCCGTAGTTTGCTCTGATTATGTCTTAAAAATTTAATAGTTGTTTCAATTTTGGCAAACATGCAGTAAATAGCTGGGGGTAGGGGATGCGTTCGCTCCTCTCGCGCAGCGGGCTCCGATTCGAATACTGGTCGGGACAAGTTACCTAGGTAGAGTCTTTTCCGGGATTTTTTCTCACATGTGAGACAAATGTCTGGTAACTTTAGGCTCTGGTAACTTTAGGCCCTAGTGGTCTCCGGATATCATCTGGCAGCCATTATCATAATCATCCCTTCCTCGCGTTGTTCAGAGTGAGTGTGTGAATGATGTATCTCGTCCTATGTGTTTGTGTTGTCTCGGAGGTGACCCCGGCATTGGGCTGATCACTCATCCGGGAAGGCCCTCCATGTCCTTGTCTGGTCAAGAAAGTATGTATGTGATCCATATATAATCCCTCTCCCGACAGGTCGCAGCCCTGTAAGGCCCGGGCAATGTAGGTAGCTTAAATGACCCCAAAAGGGAGAGGTAAGAACTAAGGTAAAGATGGAGAGATAATATGGTAAATAGAAATTAATCAGGAAATTATATCTATTGATATTGTATGAACTACCTGGGGGTAAAGGCGGCCGGTGCGTATGGCTGACAACCTTACCACCTTCACGCCCCGATTGCCTAAAAATCAGGGAGCCTCAACTTCTTGGAACCCTCTGGGCCTCCATGGCCTGTAATAGGAAATACTTTTTTATTATCTTTCGCAATGCAGTCCTAGGCTAACTATAAGAAAAGAGTTCAACTCTTAAGAATAGAACCCAGGACCTTCTAAATTTACTTCATGTCAAAAAATAATTGATAATCATTTAAAGGAATTCCATATAATTCTCATAATTTTATATCTATTAGGCCTACATGAAATCACAGTGTCATGCCAAGCCACCTGTGTAGTTAAAAAAAATTATGTCGTCATGGGGATTGTATACATGCAGTATGAATTCCTTTTGGTGAATTTCATAACTTTACAACCCTATTTTGGCCCTTAGAGCCCAAATATTTTGAAATCCTTTCTTAGTGCGCATCTAGAGCCTAGGAGCAATATGTGTACAAAGTTTCACGTTCCTAGGCTGTATAGTTTTAGAGAAACTGTGATCAGTGAGTCAGTCAGTGAGTCAGTGGGTTTTGGCTTTTATATATAGAGATTAGTTGGTGCGTGAATTCCTCCTAGCTTGTGCAGCGGTAGACCACTTCTCCGTCATGCAGGTACTGCGTGTAGTCTAGTCGCGCGCTTGCAGGCGCAAAGGAAACATCTCAATACGATGATACAACTTGTGTTTTAATTTCGTTATTACAAAGCACCTTCGTGTCGGTGCCCCGAGTACTAGCCTGCTTGACCCCAATCCTACTTGTACATAAATGTTAACCATTTCACTGCTATTGTTGTATAAATCCATCACCACAAGAAATTGCATAGGATCAGAAATATTAGATTAATGGGGTAATTATTTATTTTAAAATGTAAGAATTTTTCATTTGTTATGGTTGTCATTAATGGAAAACAGCTCTTCTACTTCTTTTGGTGTTTATTTCCAACTTATAATCCACTGATCATTTCACTAGAATACTTTTATCAATACGTAACTGGTTCAGCTCTATAAGGGTTAATTTACTACGATCAAACCCCATGAATTGAATATTTGAATAGCACTCTAGTTGATACACCATCTGTTGCATTGAACAGGAAGGCATAGAAAGGCGAAGTTTAATTTAAGAAATGGATGTATGCGGGAGTGGCACATCAGTTTGCGTAGTGTACGGCTCTTGCATGTTTAATCGTGCGACTCACTGCTAAGTGAAACACACCTGAACCGTCCTCATAACTCAATAAACCCCATGTCCAGAAATGAATAATTCATTAACAACCGGACATGGGGTTGTAGGAAAGTAGCCTATTATCATAGGAATTGCTAAGGGAGGACACGAATAAGCCTACATCTTTCATATCACAACAATAATAAACCTACCGAGCAAGTAGCCGAGATGGTAGAGTCTTGTACTCTCATTCGGGAGGTCCCAGGTTCAAATCCTATGGTCTGTCAATTTGATACGGGTTTGTTCATGACTTCCCAAGTGATAAGGGCAATTGCCGAATTGTATATTTAGGTCTACTTACCATGACTGATCTCCGGTATTTCATCCTTTATCATATTCATTAAAAGTAGTATCAATTGAAATTTACAGACGCCATAAATATTTTAACAACAGAAATAGTGGCAGTCTCTGGTGTACCTACAGAGCCTGAACTCCTGATATGACCTCGATATTCAAAGGAGAATAAACAAACCTGATTTAAAATAAGCCTATGCAATGCTGCCAAAAGTTTCATGTTTGTTGATATACTAGAGAATCATGGTACACCAATTGATCTCGAGAATAATAATAATCATAGGTAATGTGAGGATACATTTGAAACCACCCTGTAACTACTGTATACAAGTGAAACAGAGGACTTTTATCTAACCAAAGCATGGCACTGCATTCCACATCGGGACAGGCTCTACTATTCAACCGTTGACAAAGGACATAATGGGAAGATGGCAAGATTTTGGGGCATATGGTTAGCATGCCGAGACCCACGGCCGTTATTGATATTCTTCGTTACTGGAACTGCCACTTCATTTTCAATACGAGTTACCCAGGGAACGAACCCGAGCCTGCAAGCGGTCTCTACTTTTATCTGATGATTGGGTTGAACAGCAAGAATGCTGGTTGGATTCATGGGCGGAATCATGGGATAAGAACCACAACCCGCCCACGGCGTACCAGAGATACCCCAGTGAAGAGACAGTACAACACCCAGTCCTCAATCCAGGAAGAATATTTCCCATCTCACTAAAAAAAACCCAACCCGGCGGGGAATCTAATCCCAGTCACAGATAAAGGGTCATTAACGCGTTTTTGCAAAGTAATATTACAAACAGATAGAAGAGCATTCAAATTTGATGTAGTTTTCTGAGTGTCATTTTGCTGTTTCAGATTCTCTACACAAACAAACCTATATAAATGGACGAATGTTATAATATACCACAAGAAATTGCTTAAAAAAAAAAATGCGGAAAACTTATTACCAGTTAAGATTATGGAGGTGTACACAAAAATAGATATATGTTAGATTTGACATTTGAGCAATAAATGATAAATAAAAATATGGACAACGTAAGCGAATTTGTAGCTCGGCGTATTTCGGGAACTGGCAAACACATTTTCACAAAATTCTTTACGGACGAAGATTGCCATGCTAAAGAAGACGTAATTGGTATTCAAAAATATTTGTAATCTTAAATTAATGGGTTTCTTCCCTTAAAAAAGGACATGAAGTGAACAAATAAAAAAAATCTATCTAGAGTTGAGGTAGTGACATTCATCAATAAATTTGTGTTGCAGAGCGTTGTTCTGGTGCCACGACAAGAGCTAGCGAATATGTTAGCGAATCATGTAGATCAGCGGTTCCCCAACCATTTAAGTGTCACGGCCCCATTGGGTTAGTTATTTTGTTCTGGAGGCCCCTATTTTTTTGCAATTGGTAATTTAGGGCATTTAGGATATTAATTTTTGTCTGGTGCATTACACTCTATTATTTCATATCTATAAGACCTCCTGAAAACGATCTAATTTACATAGTGCAAAACTCACCTAAAATAAAATAATGTTTATTATTTTAAGCAGTCAATGTGATGATTGATAGATATTCATAAATTTCTCAAACCATGTGAAGTACAGAACTAATGAGAAAATTATATCTTGATAAGTGAAATCAGGATTCTTCACGGATCCCTTCCATCGTTCCCACAGACCTTTGAGGTCCACAGATTGAGAACCACTGGTATAGACAGTAGAGGTTCAGTTGTTGTTGTTGCGAATTTTTCTGAAACGAAGACTGATAAGCGGCAAGTGTTTACTATTATTGATGAAAAAGAAATTAACTGTGAAGTTGATAGGTCGTTACGACCACAGCGATGCTCTGAGAAAAGATACCTGTTCAATTAAAATGTTTATAGCCTATAGTGTATATTAGACTAGCTAATTTAAATCTGTAGAGCTTAATGGATAGGGCTATAAGGTCACACTATAACTTCATGCATGTTACATGAAACTTTGATGGACTCTGTACGTCATGTGATATATGGTGTCCCACAGGCCAAGCTACTCTAACTTTAATCAGCTTATTGTGAAAAATCTCTGCAAGGATACGCATAATGCAAACCTCAGACTATTACTGGCTGGTAACTCACCACAGCTACATAGCCAGAATATTCTCGTTGTTGTACAGCTAGGTGGGGGGGGGGGAAGCGGACTGACTCTTGTAGCTGAATATATTAAAATTTGTGTTAGTATTTTACAATAATATTAATAATTAATATATTCAGTTATAAAGCAATACGATTAGAAACCATATTCTGGGTATCGAAATGGGCTAAATCAACAGTCGCCACTATAACAAATTTCAATACATTCCCTGCTATCCTGTGAATGGCGCTAGGCATGCGCAGTGGCTCATATCGGCAACTTAGATATTTTAGTCGGTCCGCTCTTTTTCCCTATCTGTACATTAAGATTTTATATTAAGTTCTTTAAGTTATTTATTCCAGGGTTCTCATTGATCTATTGGTCAGTATACCTAAATTCACTGACTGAAACCTTGAAAGAGGAGGTGTTAAATCTCTGAGTTTGCCTTCTTTCATAAAAAAAGGTCAAGTCACTGGATTCGTGGCATAAATCGATGACACATCATAATACTTCATTTTTTATTTCCTTAAAAAATGGATGTCTGGCCACTAATCTGCGGCTGACCACTTGGGTCCAGAATACAAAACATACAAAATTATACATATTTTACAGACTATACTTTTACAAAAAAGAATGGCCATATTAAAATATAAGTTAATTATTTTTTTAAATCCCTAAAAGTTACAATAAAAATGGTAATGAAGGATCAATAGTAAGTCCTTTAAAATACTTAATGACATGTATCATATGTCCTCAGTCGTAAATTGGAGTGATTGTAGATACTGGTTTGTGAACTTAAAGAATGTTCCATGAGCACAAACGACATTTTTATTATCTAAGCTAATTCATGTTTTCAACTCTTCTATCAATGGTCGACTGGTTAGTGTACCACGTTTCACGGTTCTACCCGGCAGAGAGGTTTTAGGGTATTAAAACTTACAGCATGCTCTTTTTCAGATGCGAAATTAAGTTACTGGTGCAGTATATTACACTGCTACGAAGTTTCCTTTTTCTGCCGTTTTGGCACGCTCTATGCGTGCGCAGCCGAGCGAGCTTTCGTGTTAAGTACTGTCTTCAGCGGATTCGTCTTTGGTTTCCAGATGTGCTTGTGATTACTTAAAAATGTGTTGATCCACCTCAGCATCCCGGATTTTGTGAGTACTGTCTAATAATATGAATACTTAATATTCTCATCTTGGAAGTTTGTATAAATTCTGTTTCGATTTGTTATTCCAAATTTAGTTCCGGTTTATCTTTAATATGTTGGTATTATTCTTGAAGGTATCATAGCCGAATGCCTTAAAGGCATTTTATATATTCTTCTTCTTCTTCTTCTTCTTCTTCTTCAAATTAAGGATTAGGCCATATGCCTGTTCCGGCTTCACAGTGTATCTGTCCAACGTTTCTTAGGTCTTCCCGGATGTCTTATCCCTTTAGGTTTATAATATATAATTCTTCTTGGGATCCTTTCTAGTGTCATTCTATTAACATGTTACCTTTGATTTGATAGTCCTGATCATTTGATAGTTTATTTAATTAACCATGGGTCGGTTCAGTAGTCTAATTCAGAATTACGCCGCATCCGTAACTGACTCTCCCCTCGCTCGAACTTCTGACAATAATTCATTCTTGCGAATCAAGTCCCACGACACAATACGCCTAACTGCCATGTTTAACCTGTATTTATAAGAATAATGACAAAATCTTACAAATTAAAAAAATTAACATACTACCTAGATTTAACAACGGTAAAAATGGCCATCCATATCAGGAGATAATCAGATAAGATTATCAGATAAGGCAATAGAGTTTTCTAAAGTTCATTTACTTGAAACATCTAAAGATTTTGCTGCCTAACTTGAAGGGGCAAGGATTCACCTAACCATAATACGTTAGAAAATTATCCTTATATAATTTGAAAAAAAATGTTCCACCTTTTTAAATCAATGTCGATATACTTAAAACAATAACCGAAAGCGCGTAGCCTATGATCAACCAAGAGCAAAATTTAGAAGGACGATGCAGGTTATTACTTATTAAAGCTTCAGAATCTTCCATAATTTATAGTCTTCATGACACCAACACGCTAGGCCTTAAGAATTTCAACACAAAGCTATATACAGAAGGAATCACACCGAACAAAATTAAAATGTTAAAAACATATATACCGCAGTGGAGCCAAATTCATATATAAATGCGGCGTGATTCTAAATTAGGCTATTAAACCGACCCACGGTATAATTAAATAAACTATATAACGCCTTTAAGGCATTCTGCTATGCTACCTTTAAGAGTAATAGTTAACAACATATTAAAGAATAAGCAGGGACCTAATTTGGAATAACTAATCGAAACAGAATTTATACAAACATCCAGGATGAGAATATTTGTATTATTAGAAGAGTACTCACATAATCCATCCGGGATGCTAAGTGGATCAACAATTTTTTTAAGTAACCACAAGCACAGCTGGAAACCAAAGAAGAATCCGCTGAAGACAATATTAAACACGAAAGCTCGATCGGCTGCGCACACATAGAGAGAACGTCAAAAGGCAAAAAATGGAAACTCCGTAACAACATTAAAATATAATTAATTGGTAAAACTATCGGTCTGTTCACCCCTAAATTAATTTAAATTCAATGGGGTCTTTCATAGACGACGTACCTTGAGAGAATGAAACAATTTATAGCAGAATTATTAAGTTATTCTCGTTAAGTGGTCTCGAAAAAGACGTTCTGAAAATAGTGCAAGCTCACATAACAATTGCGATTTCATTATGTGAAATTATATTACCTTTTATCGAGAGTGTATTGCCTTCTAAAATACGATTATAGCCCAATTTTTAAAACAAAATATTCATTTTGTCTCACATTCTCTCCCATCTGTTTCTTGTTTTTCTCCATCCTCATTTTTCCTCCCTAGCTCGCTTTTCCTATTTCTCGTTGTTTCTGTCTCCCTCCTTCCCTACCCCCCCTCTCTCTCTCTCTCTGTTCTCTTTCCTTACACAGACACCCATACCCGTACCCTTATTCATACCCGTACTCATAACCATATCGAAACGTATTGTCCGGACTCTGGAGTTAGCTTTGAACTTTGAACTTCAGCTGAGGGAAGAAAATTATGAATTCCGTGTCAGCGATTAGTGTCACTTTATAATATTCATCTGATCACAGTCCTATTGTAGGAATAAATGTTGCTTTAAACCACCTTATACCCTCAATTTCTATTTTATTAGGGTGCATGCCATTTGCGCAAAACTACCCGTGGGATACTGTTACATTACCGCAAAAATTCAGGTTACAATACCGCAAATGATTGTGACAAAGTAATCACACAGGAACTACATAAATTTAGGCAATCTACATCACTAATGATGCTAAATTTCCACCGGTGTTATGGGCTAGTTGTCCATCAAGTGATCTCCGAACGACAAATGGGACTGAGTCTTTCCATAGAAATAAAAAATAAAAATAAAACAATTTCATGAAGAGCGAAATATACATCTCTATCACTTCTTTGCAGAAGAGTAAAGTTAGGAAACATATCATACAGAAACACGCATACAACATGGATCTCTGGAAAAGTTATTCAGCTGGTACAATATCGTTACTACAGTACACCAAAACTTTGGGATATCGTTACCAGCCACAACACCTCTGAAGAAAATGAGTGCTATGACGAATCCTTTGGAGAATGCAGTGGACGCCACACTTCTAGTGTAAGGTAATCCTTAATGCTCATTTGCGTTAATGATATGTTAACTTTTGCGGTACTGTAACCATGTCCATTTGCCTAAATGCAACGTACTTTTGCGTAAAAGTGCTGCACCGTTTTATTATTGGATGTTCCAGAGAAATTATTGTACTGCCAATATCATTACAAATTCTGTTTATTAATTGAGTAGACTCAAGTAATTGAAATAAGAATACAAAATTTGATACATAAATCATCTTCCCTTATTAGGCTACAAAAAATTTATGTAATAAGGGAAGGGGATTTATGTATCAAATTTTGTATTCTTATTTCAATTACATGAGTTCACTCAATTAATAAACAGAATTTGTAATGATATTGGCAGTACAATAATTTCTCTGGAATATCCAATAATAAAATAGAAATTTAGGATATAAGGTGGTTTAAAGCAACATTTATTACAAACCTTCGTTGGAAAAATGAAAATTTTAACTATTGTAGGAATTATATGCAGGGAGTCAAGAATGTTTGAAGCTGTCTAGGTCATGGCTAAATTACCCAGTAAATCACTAAACACAACACCCCTTACGCACAAATGTGCACGCAAACAAGCGCGTATTGAAAGCTGCGATAGGCTGAAGATGCGGCAACTTCTCTGGCATGGATGCTTGGCGTACAGCCTAAAAACATGCCTGCAGGTGTCTCCGTTCCCATGGTCGCGTATTATTTGTTAGGAAGTCAAACATCGATCTCCCCCAGGGGCCCTACACCCGGCGCTGCTAATTTGTAGTCTGTACGATGTAATGAACTGACTGTATGGAAAATACACAAGATAATCTCTAGTCTCTTGTTTCAACACTTAGGCAGGGTGGAAGGAGTATAATGCCAAACTTTAAACTTGTAAACAGGTGTCGTTGAAAGGTGCAAACATCCTTAATGAAGTGTTTCAGTCTTCTGTCGTTATAATAACAATAACGAATGAGCTCATGGATCATCATAATCTATTGCTTGTCGAATGTGTGTATGTATTTTGTAGCGTAAGTCTACAGCTTTCCCAATTTAGGGACTGCATACACATGAAGCTTACTATTTATATACTTAAGTTAAAAATGCAATAAAGAAGGAAAGGAAATGTGAGGAAAATGGAAAAAAATTGTTAGTTAATAGAAGACAGACTTAAGGAATGTAATACATCCCGGTATTATAATTGTGAATTCTTTCATTGAATGCAATATTATTCCTTCGAAACAAATTCGCCCATTGTCGGAAACGTTATCTGAATTATGTATAAACTTAAAAATGGCGTACTTTATTTATGGGCTTACAAATGTTTCCTTTTGTTTTGGTTGAAAAATGTTAGCAGGTTTACCAAAAATATCGTCTTAATGAATGTCACTATTGAATCGTAAAGTTGTGAGTTATTATCTTTACCTAGTTTGTTAATTTATCAGATTATGTTGCTTCTATGTCTGCCGCACTGTCACACTTAAATTCTCTATTTGCATGGTCATTAAATAAAGACATTTGAATCAATTTCTTAGACAAGCTTCAAGTAATGACATAATCATTCTCTCAGTTACATTGTAATTGTGGGCAGATGTTGAAATGTTTATAACTGGAAGTTTATGAATTACGATACAAAAATCAACTAATAAACTCATTGAAACTATAATTAAGTTTGGATGGCGTGGGAGATGTTTGTGCAGTTTTGTGTGCTCCTGTTGGCCGAATGCAGTGATGGGAAAGGAAGAACTTTATGTAAAACACCACTCCGAACACAATAGAGGAATATAGTACTCACGGTGCCACTGAAAATATTAAGCCGACTGTACAGGAAATTGTTAAGCCAGAAAGGTGGTCTGCCTTTGGCGAGTTTATTGCATTATTGCTTCAACAGCAATATTGTAGACCAATCGTGTATTATTAAGTTTCACATAAGCTTCAATTAAGCTTTATGTTGACTCGAGTCCATCTATATACAGTACTAATAAGCTAGGCGTGTACGTCTGCTACGAACTCTTGTAATATGCGTGAAACTTTGCCTATGAGATATGTGAAATATGTGAAATATGCACACACACACATGCACTAAAAATGTATAAATTTATCAAAGTACTAATTCAAATATATACGAGAGATGGGGTATAAATCATGGCAACTTTTTATTCTTTGAAAATGTGGGATCGTTTTTGAAATATACAAATGAAAGGGCAGGCCTGTATGATGCAGATTATGGGTACTAGATGTAGGATAGAGTAGAGAGCAGACACCATAAACATGTATGCACGACGGTATCGTGCCATTCTACTGTATTGCAGCAGTTGGAAGCATGAAATCACGCGTAGACCAACCTATAACGTTCGAAGTTCGGTAGGTAGGTCCTTATTCCCAAAGCTCCACCAACTCCCTGTGACATTCTCTGGCACTTTCGCTCTTAAGGAAAAGCTATTCTGACGTAAGAACGATGTTCACATCTTGCCACATTCACTCTGCACGGCGGTAACTCGTGTCTGGAAGAATATTCATCAATAGAAAAAATACCGGTATTATTATTATTATTATTATTATTTATTAATTATTATACACTGAGACAGAGGCAGTCATAAAGTGTCTGAGCTCTATATCATTACTGCTTTCATTTTATATATCTGCCGTTATACAATTTCAGAGGCAACGCATTTATACGGCAGTAACGGTGAAAAAGTTTTAAACAAAGTGTGTCCCGACAAGGGAAAAATACAACTTACTGGTTGGGAAAAAAAAGTCCCGGTAAAATCTGAACGAATGATCAATTTGAATATTGTATATTTTTGCATGTTCAGCTAACAATAGGATTAAGATGACATCAGACAACCATTCAATTAAGCATGAATGAAAAAGTAGGTGTACGTTTAGAACTATCACTAGAATATTTACAGATCCCGTGTTACGAAAAAATACTCTGCAGTATTATTATGGAATAAACGGACACTGCTAAGTTATGAAAGCATTTATGGGCCCTTATGGTCTTGGTGCGAACAGCAAAATATTTTTGTGCATGCAAAGGTCCCTCTGCGCTCGGTAGCAAAACTCAGGGCAATCTTCTTTGTGCAGTTACGGGCCCCCTAGGCTTGGCAGTAAAAGGCCGATGAAATGAAGTCTATGTAATTAGGAGCTTGAAGGCATGTTTACACTATCGCTGTAATCACGTGTCACCATGCAATAAAAACCCCCTTAGCTTCTTTGTTTGCCCGAGCTTCTAATTTCATACCTTTGTCAATGTTTGCTCTCCGTTTCACAGACTCTTTATATCCAGCCTTTCAAAGGATCAAGCAGTCAGGACAAGCTGCACAGCCTGTCTAATTAGGGCGAACATGGTTACATGACACATTGACTTATTAACAAAGTTAGTGGAATAGCGAACCAACTCTATTAAACCTTAATCGGGAAGGTTTTCTGTGTCGGGAAACAAATTTTGAACTACGTATATTTTTGAATTTCGTGGAAATCCATTAGTAATACCACACATGCCGGTAGTTTAATTAACAGACCTAATCAATTGTTTCCGGCTGTAATATTTACGTTTAGATAGAACAAATGAGATAAAGACTGCAGAATTTTTGTAGCGTTACATATTTATGGGGGGTGACGGAAGAGTATGAACAGAGCCTATTGTATTGTAATTTCAATTTGATTTACTAACAATTTTGAATAGTTATTCTTAATAGGTATAAACCCAATACTTGGAAAATTTAACATCAAACACAGGAGTAGCAGCTCTGCATTGAGAACGCCTGACGTGTTCGGTTATGCTACACGCGGCACAGCGAAGAAGGAGAAGTTGCCTGGCGAAATCAGGCGCACACGATTATTCTTCCAAGTCACGTCGCCTGCACAGTGGTGTTTAGACAACACGCATTGCACAAATGCTAGTGAAGTGGCAGATGCATCGCGGCGTTTACTTTCTTTACCCATAACATAAAGGAACCTCACTGCGCATGAGCGATGATTGTGTACAAAATTGCGCTGTGCAAGATGAAAAAATTACGCTGAAGTTTTCAATATTCCTAAAGCGAAAGCTCATCTGGATGTGGGTAAACATTAATGGTGTATTTCATGCACTAAATTTCAAGTGATATTAATTTAAATGAATATGATACAGGATGAAATGGTCCAATGATGAAATGATCCAATTCGGCATTTGCCTTTACGACTGGGGAATCCATGAAAAACTGTACAGCTACGGGATTTTAACCAGGGACCTCTCGAATGCGAGTCCAAGACGTTACCATCTCGGCCATCTCGCTCGGTTTACGGAAATAATTATTTCTATCCCTAGCATGTCTTCAAACCCCAGTGTATTGCAACTTCCAAAGCCCTATGTGAACGCTGCAAACAATATTGTTGTCCTGCAAACTGAGCAGAGACTTTAAAGCGCATCCGTCTTTTTGAAGTTTTTTTAGAGATAAAAATTAAAAATTGAACTTTTTGGGATTTTCCCGTCGGTTACCGGCTAAAAGGTATATGCGACAAATTTCATGTTTCTAGCTCATCTGGAAGTGATCAAACATTAATGTCAGTGAGTGAATCAGTGAGTCAGTCATGTGGCTTTATATTAAGTTATAGATATTTCACGAAGGAAAATCCCTTTTTCTCTGCAAATATTACCGTACTTAAAAATTATTGCACAGTCGTTCTCAAAACATTTACTTAGCCAAATATGCTGGCAAAGTCATCAGATTTGTGCTTATTCTACATTTATGGTGTTCAATTATAGGCTTGTAATTAGTTAATTGGTACATAGGTTAAATGCAAACAGCAAACACCGCCTTTCAGTATCCAAATTAAAATTATAAAAATCAGGTAAACTGATGTAACAAAGTGCCAGTATGCTTTTGTTAAATCAATAAAAAGTTAATTGGAATTGTAATATGAAGAGAAGAAGTTATTTTTGTTATCGATTTTCGAGTTATGCTGCAGATCGATTCATTAAGCAGGACTTACGGAAGAACAAAGGTCTAAAGTTTGATACTTAGCTTGATACAAACTCGTATACACTGATATAAGACATTCTTAAAATAATAATGTCAACATTTCACAGAATACACTGGCGAAGAACTCCACTTAATGTATGTAGGCCTGATTATTTCAGAGTTTATATCTTCTGTATATAACAGTATTCAACTTGATGAACGAAATAAACATCTGACTAGTTTGATAATAAAATCTTCCAATTTACTTCGTTATTATCACCGTACGTCTCAGCTTAAATGTGAATTGATGTGTCATGTGTCTCGAGACGGCGGCGGTCATGGCTAACTATTCCAAAGCCGTATGTGAAGAGTGTAAAGCAATATGTTGTCAGGATAACAGATTTGCATTTGTTAAATTCTTAATAATATTTTACAATAGAATAGGCACTAAATTGGGCATTACTCCGATACCGGTCAACCGATTTTATCCAATATAATAGACGTCTTCCCATGGACATTATAAATAAGTATACAAAGTTTCATGAAAATCCGATAAAACGTATTTGAGTTACCACGTCTTTAAAATAGACACTAAATTGGGTTTTACCGGTCAATCGATTAGGTCCACATTCAATAGGTTACTTCTCACGGATGTCGTAAATGTGTATACCAAGTTTCATGAATATCCGATAAAGCGTGTTTGAGTTATGGCGCCTTTCTAATATAATCTATTAAAATAGGTACTAAATTGGGCATTACTTCGGTACCGGTGAACCGATTTGGTTCAATATCAATAGGGTTCTTCCAAAGAACGTTATACATACGTACAGCAAGTTTCAGGAAAATCCGATAAAGCGTATTTGAGTTATGGCGCATACAGACAGACGGACAGACAGACGGACAGACAGACGGACAGACATTTTTCCGTCCCCCACACAATCTCATAAATTACCATACTGGCACTTATAAACATTATGACATTACCGTGTACAATTATATTTTGTATGTAAAATTATTCATGAATAAATTCAAAACAAAAGTGGTTCATTCACTCAATATAAGAGGAAAATCGAACCTTCCGGAATTAGTCACGGTACAAAATTATTTGACGTATAATGGGGTACAAGTCTTCAATAATTACCAAATATTTGAACAACAATTCAAGTCAGAATTATCTACTTACTTGTGTAAAGAAACGTGCTAATCTGTGGAAGAGTGCTTGAGCTGTTAGATGTGTAAATTTGTTAGTATTATATAAATTTGGGTAGATTATTTACATACTAAATGGAATAATAATAACACAATTTTCACTTTTTAAGTAGTTACTTACTGCTTAAGTTATTATTGCATACTCCTTGGATTATCGTCGCGGCTCCCTCAGGGGCCAAATATCTAGGATCACTTTCTTTACATACTAATATACCATAACCTCAAGACTCCTTAACATTTGTTAAGGGGTAACATAGAATGCTTTGGAAACCAGCTGCAAAATGGAACATAACCTGCTAATCTGTGCACGGTTGAGTGGCGGATCCAGGGGGCTTTGTTTTTATTTTACGTTGATTTAACTTTTCTTTTATTCGTCGAAAATAATTGCCAAATAAAATAAATTTAATTACATACCGGTACAGAACAAATATAAAAACATTTATATACTCCATATTTATATACTCGCCCCATTAAAACCCGAGGTTTGTAAAGTGAAAGTTGAATAGTATTTTATATTCTATAGACGCCTTGCCTAATGCTTAGACGCTATTGACAACCCACAAGACAGCAGTTGTTCGAGTTCCTTATCTATAATTATTATTACAAATGATTACTTGATTTCTTGGCAGCTATTTCAGACCCCTTAAAGTTAAATGTAAAACGTGTGATATTTGATTACAGATTTTATATTTTTTTTGCAATACCAACCAATTTCTCAATATATCTAAAACTCTGGGCAAGTAGTCTACTGAGAAATTTGAAAGATCACCCAGAAAACCTAAAACTCATCATTTTGCACTTTTTAAATTTTCTGTGGGAGGACCTCCACGCCCCTTATTTCTTGGAGGGGGGGATGTTTTATCCCCTATAAACACAACATTTTCTTTATGTCGGTCCCCTCTTCAGTAAGTTTTGGATCCGCCCCTGGCACAACCAGACAACTCGCACAGAATAGATTAAACTGAAGGGACATATTCTAAAGATTTATATAAAAATATATGGTACAGTAGGTTTTGGAAAATAACAGCCTAAATATCCGCGCATTACGCATGGCATAGCTCACATACTAGCCTGGCGCGCCTCACCTCACGCATGGTGAGATTGCATGACAAGAGTCAGTTGCTGGGGAACCTCAGAGCTGCGCGGACGCCATGCGGCACGGCGACTCAACATGGACTTAGCACAAGCAGGTATGTTGGCACCACTGCTTGCACGTCAATAACATTGCATCCCCGTCCGCCCGCCTTCTTAACGCACCCAAATCTACTGCATTTTATCTTCACATGTAGACATTCCCTGTCATCTTTATGTCTGCAATTTTTGTGTCTGCGAGTCCACTACATCTGATGTCCTTCATATAATCAATACTGACACAGTAACACGTTTTGTGAATCATTTTACTGCAACCTTTGTTCGCAATGGGGTGGGATTTTTTTTTAACAACTGCAATGTAAGCAAAGTAAATATGAAATTAAAGTTCGTAAAAAGGAGTCAAATTCTCGATATGCGTAAACAAAATTATACCTTATATAAAATATTGTTCCTAATACTAATATGGGTTATTTTTTCTAAAAGTAACAACGCTTATTCGGATGTGGGCGTGTTTACAGGCCTATGAGATAATTAATGATTAATTAATTAGATGAATGGAATTCCGACTTATCAATTAAAATATTATAAAGTTGGTAGAGAACCACTACTACCTCAAAAACTCGACCGTATTTCACATTTGGCATTAATATACTGTATTGTTATAGCCTATGTTAGTTTTAATAACTATGACTTTTAGGGATTTTACGTACGTATTCGGGTGGGTTTATAAATTATGATCTTATTAATTTGTTAAGGAATGGAATTCTGTTTTGTAAGTAGTTAAAATATTACGAATGTTATGAGGATTTTTTTATTAGTGAAATACTAAAATTTTAAGAACTAAATGAACATGAAGTTAAGAGCTTGAAAATATAGCATCCTTAAAATAAATATTCACCTCTTCAACGACGTTCTAGTTATTTTCTCAGATCAAAGTTATATACGGTGTTGTGTTGATGAATTTGGGCGTATTTAATAAAAAAAGTTATAAGAGCAGAATCCCTACTTCTATAAGGTAGTCGCTTAAATACACCGATCAAAATAGGACGTTAAACATAATTATTACGGTTCATGAAATTATAACTAAAACTTCACAACCCCTGCTCCTATCATTTACTATAGAAAAGACGTGCACTTACAACATTCCGTATCGGCCATATTTCAATAACACATTCTTATCTGTTATGCAAAGAAGACCCACCTATGTATCTACTTCATTATGAAAGCCTTCAACACAGCATCGTCCCTTACTTGCAAAGTCTCTTGAATCATCCTAAAATCCTACGTTCTTTTGGAAAGATATCAAATTGTACCAGGTATAATTAATGAAAAAGTCTCGAAGTTAATGCTCTGAGAAGACTAAATATGCAGGCAAATATGGTCTAAAATTCTAAAATATGCTTCAGAACCAATGAAGTATGCTCTACAATTTAAGTCATTTTAACACGTTCTCTTGTTAGCTGAATTAATCTACGTTATAAATTACAAAAATTAGTAGAAGTAAAATTACATTTAAAACTTAAAAAGGTCAATGCTTTAGTAAATTGAAAACTAATGATGTGAAATGTCCCTTTAATATTACACAATCAGTAACTTAGCCAAATAAGCCGTAAATGTTTGAATTAACAGAGATATGCACAATTTTTAAAATCTGTCAGAAATATGCCGTTAAAATGTGACAAATTAATACAAAAAAATAAATTATTTCATTTAGACATTCGTTATACATTTGAAATTGAAGCAGCCATTTCTGATAAGTCAGAAATTTAATTTTGTTTTACAAATAATTTAAGATTATAAGGCAATACTAAAAAAGCTATACCAAAAATATTTTTAAATTATATAATAAGTAGCGTTGATCAATCTATTGATAGCAGATATGAATTTAAAATGTATTTAGCGAGTCTGTAGTATAATTTTTGACACATATCGATAACGAATTTATAGAATGCTTATTGGATACCTGTTTTTCATAGGGTAGAAAATATTTTGCACGGTTTTCAGCGTTACCCGAGAAATATCACGAGGAAGTAATCATATTTCGTTTCCTAGTGCATCTGTCCTTCTTTCGGAGTTTAAGAATGACACTAAGAGACATGCATTTCAGCATCTAATACCATGCTTGCCTAACGTTATTCCGGCATTTCGATGATCAACATGTCTCGCAGCATCTAATTATTCTAATCTCTTTTGTCGGATGGCGGCTTCGTTTGCAGCATTGGCTTGATCCGGGAAAAAATCTTCAACTGCGAGGTCTCAGACACCGCTTGTTTTTAGGATCTTAGGGTTTACCAGTAGGCTGGGAAACTATTGATGTGCGTCTGTTTATATTGTTGTTGTGTCATAACTTCATTTTAACTTAGGTTATATAGAATTTTAATGATTTATGATAATAGGTGAAATAGATGAGATGAATCAACGACTATAGTCCTCTGTTCTTTCCAGTTTAAAAAATAAATTCTATAATCCTTTATACTTTCCAGGTGTAAAATCTATGTTTATGCAACATTTCAGATCTATCAGTTTAGTAGTTTTTGCGTCAAATGAGAACAGACAGGAGCCACTTCATTTTTAATAAGTGTGTGATGTTTAATTTAAATTCGAAAGAAAGAAAGAGAAAGAGAAAGAGAGAGAGAGAGAGAGAGAGAGAGTGTTTAGAAACCTTTCGACATCTATGGCCAAAGCGTGCTATCGAAGACGGTGAGATATAGTTTTATGCCGGGGCCAGTTGCGTTCGAGACTCTGAAACAGATTACTTTATAGCCTGAACCTATCTTCGGGCAGAACACTCATGATGATGATCATCATCATCATCCCTCAGCCTCAGCCTATTCCTAATAGTGTGCTGAATTTCTAAATGATTCTTACTCCAACTACAACTAGAAAGAGCATAATACATGTTGCTGCTCACTTATTAATTAATATTACTCCTGTATCTGTTCGGATTGTATTCGGCGGGTTAGTTATTAACACACAAACACACTGAACTTATTTCGAAAAAAAAATGGAACTACTAATGCACCACCCCAATAGGCCTATAGCTGCGAAAAATAATCGAAATCAGTCCAGCCAGTAGGGAGTAATTGGTGAATATATATACATACACATACACGGATTCAATTTACAAACTAACTGTTTTAAGTCTGTTAACGATAACTAGAAGTATGAAATAAGTATAATGCTTCCTATGTCTAAATAATACTTGGAGGATTTAGGTAGCCTGAAAAAACCGCATACCAAATTACCGAATTGGAAGGCTAAACCCTAAGCACGTTATTCACTAGATTACTACTTGAAAATACAACAAGAAAATACTTCATTTTGATAAACAACGGTAGGCCTACTGCCGGTCTCGATAATACATGAATATGCTCCAGTTACTTGCTGGTTACAATACATTGTCATGGTTTTTACTTCAAGAGACTATCGATAACCCTTTCAAATATATTCTAGCGACGTTAAATTTAGTAATTACTAAATTGTTATGGCGTCCTTAGAGGACGCGTGATCGGCATTTCCTGCTTTCCCAGGCTTTACATTTACTTCATATTAAAAGAATCCGTATCCTCAGAGAAGGCGTTTAGAAAAACATTAAGGGAAACTTATTCCTTTTTCTTCTAACCAAGCTTCGTAAATACAAGCTTTGGAAGAACGACGGGAATAGGCCTATATAATAATTAGATTTTTGAATGTTTACTAGATTTTAAACATTAAATAGTTTAGTTTTAGTTTTTTTTACCATTTACAGACCAGCTTTTTTAAGTTTAACTTCATAAATACAATAAACACATTAAAACAAATATATAAGTTAATATTTTTATTTACAATTTCCATAGCTCTGAGTCACAAAACTATAGGCTACGAACATTCTATGCTCAATTTTCCACAGTTGACAGAAAACAATTAATTTCAGAATTATCCCTGTCATTCCCAACTCCACCACATAACTCAAGAAGAACATTTTTTCATTTAATCAATCAACTTTTAGAATACTTTACTTTTGGAATCTTGTTTCAGCAAACACTGTGAATAAACTGCAAGTTTAAGTATCATTTAGTTTGCTTGTAAAGAAACCAGGGATTTTTATTGACTAATGAATTCCTTATCGGCATAATGGTGTTACAAAATAACAAAATGCAATGCTGTATTTTCTCTTACAAATATACTGGTAACAAGGAGCAAGATGCAAACTACAGACAGATATTTAAAAAGTAAATTTTAGTAAGTATTTCATCATATTTTAATTAAAACAGTTTTAGTCACTTTTAGATTTTAACCTCTTATTTAGCCGTTTTTAGGGTTTATACGAGGCGCCCATAAAGTAACTTTCTCATGGTCCGTTTACCAAAACAAAAAAACACAATTTTAAGTAAATAATTATTACAACAGAAACAGCCAGTGTTCAGCTATTTTTCAACATATTCACTACCGGAATTGAGATATTTGTCATACCGTGGGATCAACTTTTGAATGCCTGTGTCGTAGAAGTCTGCCGCCTGGGATCTTAACCACTGTGTGACAACAATCTTCGCCTCTATGTTATTATTTGTCATTTCTTGAGGTGTAGGAAAAGATGGAAACCACTGGGAGCGAGGTCCAGGCTGTAGGGTGGATGTTTAAACACCTCCTAGCAAGTCTCCTGCAGAAGTCGGCTGGGAAGTGTTTAAACTTTCACCCTGAAGCTCGGACCTCGCTCCCAGTGATTTCAATCTTTTCCTACACCTTAAGAAATGACAGGGAATGATAGAGAGGAGAAGTTTGTCATACAATGGTTCAAATCCCTGGTGGCAGACTTCTACGACACAGGTATTCAAAAGTTGATCCCACGGTATGACAAATATCTCAATTCCGGTAGTGAATATGTTGAAAAATAGCTGAACACTGGCTGTGTCTGTTGTAATAACTATTTACTTCAAATTGCGTTTTGTTTTGGTAAATGGGCCCAGGGAAAGTTACTTTATGTACGCCCCGTATAAAACCTAAAAACGGCTAAATAAGAGGTTAAAATCTAAAAGTTGGTTCCACGGTATGACAAATTTTTCAATTCCGGTGGCGAATATGTTGAAAAATAGCTGGACACTTGCTGTATCTGTTGGAATATAAATGTCCATGAAATTCTGGTTTTTTTCTGTAACGGCCTCAGGGAAACTCACTTTGTGGACGCGCCTCGTAAGATTGGACTATGTGACTGCCATAACAATGAAACCGATAATTCTGTTAAATATCACAGTTAGGTAGCAAGGAACAAAATAGTTTAAAACCTAAGAATCCGGGACCTAATAATAATACTGATTATACTGTCTGTCAATGTTGTGGACGTGACGGCTATCTTATAATAAATTGTCAAAGACAAATTCTACAAGAAATGGTTTCAAGTAATAATCATTAGTCCCAACATAGTCACTGTTCGCCATTTATAAGCTACAAAATACATTTTTGTTTATTTTTTTAATCGCGAAAAGAAGTTTTCTTGCCAAAACTGGTAAGGGCCAAAGAAAGTTATAGGAATGCATCGTATTACATCGGAAGTAGATATAAAATTAAGTTTTGATATTTTGTTTGTTTCGACGATTTTTTAGAGTAAGTCTGACATCAGATAGGCTGACGGACCGATAGTTAGACATGCAGATACATAGACTGACGAGTAGACGGATAGCTATAAAACCGACCTCCCGGACAGCCAAGAACCGATACGAACAGCGTAACCGTAGTCTTCAGAATTCTGCTGCATTACTTATCACGCTTTTGGATTCATTGAATTACAATTCTTTCCCAAGCTCTACTAAAAAGTTATCAATGTTCTGACATGAGTATAACTTTATTATAATATTGCTTTCAATGCAGTACATTTAGAAAATCTGCAAAAAGATTACTGAAATATAGGGTCTTTCATTAAGCGCTTCCTATCTTTAAATTTAAATAAAACAAAGTATGTGTGAGATATCATCGACATTTTTATTCGTTTGAAAGGCCTATCGATGCCATTATGTATGGATTATAACATCCTGCAAATGTCCGCCGCGGCTTTGCTGGAGGGCGCGCAACCGAAATGTCCAATTTTCCATGACTCTGGCGCATAAATCAGGCTGAATTTGACCGATGGCATGACTTATGTTGTCTTTGAGGGCCGCTGTGGTTTATGGCTTATTTGGATAGACCTGCGACTTAAGAAAACCCCATAAGAAAAAGTCTAACGGGGTCAAATCGCACGATCTTGGTGGCCAGTTTACATCACCTCCACGTGAGATGACCATGCTCTCAAATCGCTCGTGCAGAATGTCCAATACCGCATGAACTGTGTGGCACGTAGCGCCGTTCTGTTGAGAGCATATCTCGTTGGTGTCCATATCATCCAGTTTAGGCCAAAATAAGTTGTTAATCATCGACCTATAGCGCTCGCTGTTGACGGTGATGGCCTGGCCAACATCGTTCTGAAAGAAATATGGACCAATGAGGCCGCCAGCCCAAAATCCACACCAAACAGTAACTTTTTTGGGAAGCATTAGACGCTCTTGGATCTCATGTGGACTGGTATCGTCCTAAATTCGACAGTTTTGTTTGCTGACGTACCCATTCATCCAGAAATGGGCCTCATCGCTGAAGATGATTTTAAGATGAAAATTAGGATCAGTTTCCAACTGCTCCAGATCCCATTCATCGAACACACGTCGTTGTCTAGGGTCGTTTAGCTTCAGCTCCTGGGTAAAGGGAATTTTTTACTGGTGCAGGCCCTAGTCACGACGCAAAATTCGCCAAGTTGTGTTCTGCGAAAGGCCTACTTCTTGTGAGCGACACGAAATCGACTGCGTCGGATTCTCCTACACACCCTCATGGAGAGCGGAGATGTTTTCAGCAGATCTTGCGTTTCGTTATCGTACGGGTGTTGATTGATTGGTTACTGAACCAGTGGACTCAAATTTATCCACCACACTACGAATAGTCCTCTCGGTAGGACGATTATGGCGACCGTAAAATGGGCGAAGCGCGCGGAACGTTGCCCGAACAGAAAAACCATTTTGATAAAACAATTTTATCATTTGCACGCGTTGTTGAACGCTATATCCGTCCACGGTGATTTGACAAAAGAGACTGAATAAATGACAGTCAATTCGACAGTTGTAGCTTCAACAATATGACCGCTACGAACTGTCAAAGTTCGGAAGTCCCTATTGGAAGACCCGTTATAACTGAATAACGTACAAAAAAAAGCTTGTAGGCTACACAAAAGGGACTTCAAAATCGCGAGTCTGTTTCTCAATTTATTTTATTCATTTATATAAAAATCTACAGCCTTTTCGAAATGTTTCGCCGTTTCAAGATGGCGGCTGTTTTAAGGCTTGCGCTTTCCAACTGGATGATTTTCCTTTTCGATATTCAATATACTGAGGACCAACTGTTGGTCCAATCGAATTCGGAGGCCACTAATCATACTACAAAGTATACACATTACCGTTCGAATAGATGGTAACTAGCTAGTGTGTTCATATAACTTAAGCAAAATTTGAATGCGATTTAGGCGAAGTAAGGAGGCCTAGTATAGTATTAGTTCTAAGAGTTCTGAAAATCTTAATGGACGAAAATATTGTATTTTTCATGAAAAGATAAGAAATTTAGTGTAGATACTATTTGCCGTTTTCGAGCCAAGAGCTTTTCAAGAAATTGACAGACACACGTAGAGGTCTACACAAACTGTTTCCGAGATGCAATTTTTCTACTAAAGGAGTATAAAAACTTGTATTAATGCCGAAAACTTGACATCAAATTTCAGGTGGAACACAATTTGTTTTGTTTTTTGTTTCAATCAGAATTCAAAGGTTATACAAAATATTTCGAGACATATATATATATATATATATATATAAACACACACAGAATCCTCGACCCACAGTCACCTAGCTTCATCCGAGATCTATTATCTACGAGATTCTCTCTAGGTTAAACCCCAGTCATTCGCACTATAATCACGATCGTTAGCATTGACCGCAACCGAAACTCTGTACGTGGTATAGATTATTAGGCAGGCCCGTTGGGTGAACATACAGAATTTAGCCCTCAGTAAGCGCTTATTGTTCTTGGGATAAGGGACATACTGATAGCATGCCCAACTATCTCCATAACCATAACGAGAATTTGAAGTAAAACAATCCCAATAAGTATCAAATGCTATTGAGTGAGGAATCCCCTAAGAAAGGTGCCCTTAATCAGCAACGAATTCACGTGGGTTCGGAACACTGTCTAAAAATTATCGCAAATGAAGGTGCATATTGCAAATTGATTATCAACACAACATGTTGTATTCATTATAATTTTTAATGGAAATATTTTTCACTAAGAATATTACAGCAGATTTCCAAGTTTGCAACAAAGTGTTAATATGAAATTAGAGGGAGTTAAGGTGATTAGTAAAATATTTCATTATTGTTTAATTTGAAGAAGAATACATGTTTTAAAATGAAATTGCTATTAAGTGGCTAACGAAATCATATTCATAAAGGTAGTTTGAGAAGACTTGCTAACTAGTTGTGAATGTTAATAAGATATAAATAAGAAATAACTTAAATTATTCCCAATATATATTTTACTAGAATTGAAAGCAAACGGAAGGTTACTCTAATTCGGTTTAAGTGTAGTGTAGTGTAAGTGTTTACTACAATAATTCGGTTTAAGAATAAATACATAATGAAGGCGTAAAGAATAGTTTTTTATGAAGTAATTTAATTTAACTAAAAGCCTTCAATGAAAATATTAAAATAGTACAGAAAGTGAAAGGTCTAGAGAGAAGTTTATGAACGTATAATTATGTTATTAAATTGATTTTTCTTTACTGTACCTCCCTTTCTTGGACATTAAACAAACAGGAATAGGGAACAAACAGGGAGCAAATACGTGGATAATAATTAAGGAATCGCGCACAATGTGCATTATCTTAACCTAAGACTTAACCTACCCAGTCCTGAACCCGGGGAGGGGATCTTTCGATAATGAGACATGACAGGGAAGGACTCCCCGGTGTGTGGCAAGATGACGCAGTCAAATCCGGTATTCGCTTTTGTGAGGAGGAAAACCCACCCTCAGATTGGCTGGCTACAGAATTCGAACCCGCGAGCTCCCAACTGTGAATCCGCGACAATTCCGCCTCGGCCACTTCACTCGGTTTTATTGAACAGAATATATGTATATATATAGACCTATATATTTTAGTGTTTGTATTGCAATAATATGTACGTACATACAGAGTGTTCAAAATTCAATGCCGAAATTGCAAGGGATATTAGACGAGGGGGGGAAAAAAAACAAGCGCACTTTGTTAGAAAACGATGGTTCGGAAACTCATGAGTCGCTCTCTAATACCCCGCATTACCCCGCTGTCGGCTCTGCAGTGAGGTCCATTGTGGAAACTTTGAACGTCTGAACGCTAATTTCCACAATAAAGTAATGGAAAACATGACATATTGTTTTATTCTCAGTCACACCCGGTAAATTTCCCTCAACTCGCCTATCTGCACAATATGTTCAGTATTCAATGAATACTGTATGTGTTTCCGAGTCATGGGTGTCTAACGAAATGCGTTTGTTTTGGTCTCCTCTATCTTCCCTGCATTTCGGGTATTGAATTTTTGAACACTCTCCATACTAATTTACCCTTAGGCTTTGTTAACTAGCTCGACAGTGTAACTACCTTAATACGAAATCATCATGTGTAGCTCTGTGTGTTTTTAATATTCATTTCATTCATGGCACTTCTGCCTTACGGCAGGTCTACACTCCCATGTAAAATTCCATTTTCCAGCTCCTTCTATTTTCTGCTGCATCCTTTAACTCTCCATAATTTCTTTTCTTCTTGATGTCATCCAGTATCTCAATTCTTCTTCTTCCTAGTCTTCTCTTTCCTTCTATTTTTCCTTCTATGGCATCTAGCAAGAGTCCTCTTCTTCTCATAATGTGTCCCATCCAGTTGGCTTTTCTCACTCTCACATCTTGCAAGATGTGTCTCTTTTCTTCCACTCTTCTTAAAACTTCTTCATTTGTGATTCTATCCGTCCATCGAATCCTCTCCATCCTCCTCCAACACCACATCTCGAAGCTCTCCAGATATTTCTTTTCTCTTTTCCTGAGTGTCCATGTTTCGGCTCCATACAAAGCTACACTCCAAACGTAGCATCTCATCAGTTTTTTTCTTAGCTGCAAATTTAGTTTTCCTGTTTTTAATATAAGAGTAAATAATTTTTTTGTTTAAAAAAAAAGCAATAGTGTGCAGTAAAAAGTTGATATGAGACGAGTTCTGGAGACATGGCACTCAGGAAGAGTGTCGGGGGTGGGAGAAGTGAAGGCAGATGACCCAGCACAGAGCCTGCCTGCAGTTTTAATTGTCCGGGATCGGTTTCAGGGTCGTTCCGCAACACAAGCTGGCACATTTGTGTTATCGCATTACATTCATTACATCTATCTCTCTGTCTCTGCTGCTCTCAATATAATTACGTTCTGCTCTACTCTGCTCATGTCTGTATGCCCGGCATAAACGCGATCAGCTCCATACAGATTCTAATGAGTCAGGCGTACAGAACATTTCATTAAATTCAAGAGGCTTGTGGAATAGGTTGCAGCCTTCAGTAATTGGATTTAGATATGTCTTGTCCACCACAATGGACCATAGCATGCTTAGCATCCTGTTCTGGGTAACGATGGCCGCTGCTTACCTCAGCAGTGAAAACTATATTGTTTAGCTGATACTTTCCTGGCCCTAAAAGCAAATTTGGAATCTAACTTTGCCACTGAAGTACATCCTACAACTATTTAAGCTCGTTCAGTATTTACTAGACCAATAGAATGTCTTCTGAAGTGTGAGAATATTAATTGGGAGGGGTATCGGGTGAAATTTCTAAAGCACTATTGTTATGTGGTAATAATAATAATAATAATAATAATAATAATAATAATAATAATAATAATAATAATAGTAATAATAATAATGAACATTACATGAAAGTATGAAAGTTATAGGTATAAACAGTTAAATGACATTTCTAAGGAACATAGCCAAAGGTTTTATTATTTCAAAGAGATTACTTAACTATCACTAGGCCTATGATATGTTCTTGGTGAGAAATAAGCCTGAATAATATGAACTAATCGTTCAAGTTCAAGTTCTGGTATTTGAACAGCGTTCAATAGCTTAGAGCAGTGGTTCCCAACTTTTTTCAGCTGGCAACCCACCTTTCCTTATCGGAATACCTCAACGGTCCATCGATCCATGGTGAAGTAAAAAACCTTTGTATCGTATCCCTTCCTTATGTATACTGGGTATATAATTTACCAGCAAATATTGCAAATATATATAGGCTAAGCTTATATAAGGGACGTAGTGGTTCTGTTGTCTGCCCCAGATGCCAAAAATCAAGAACCAAGAAAACAATCAAAGCACAATTTGATTTGTTTCGATTTTTCTTATCTTTTCTGATGTTTTCTGATAGTTTTAGGATCGAGTCGCGACCCACCTGTAACCCTTCCGCGACCCACCGGTTTGGAACCGCTGGCTTAGAGCAAACTATTTTTATGGTACAGACTGTACGGTTGACAACATCGGCAAACAAGGAATTGTTCCAGTGGTGTGAAATGTGCACGATCTCTAGAAAATGTTCATTAAGCAATAATAATTTCAGTGAAGATGTAGATTACTAGCAACTCTTCTCCATAAAGGAATGTGACTATAAGATAGGAAAGCGCTGGAGACTTTAGCCATACATAAAAATAGGCCCCCAACTATGGTGCAAGTGAGAAGACACCAAACTATACCCAAATACTATATTATTCATCATTGCGATAAAACTTATTCAAATATCCTGCAAGGTGTAATAAAACTCTTAAAAATACAATAAATGTTATTCAGAGCTTCATTAAACCTTGCATCATACAGTCAATACGATTTATTACAGTGATGAAATTTATGCTAAGTGTATTTTGTTCTGGCAGGAATCGAATGGAATATTTTCGTGAAGATGCATTATCGATAATCTACACTGAAGGACTTCCGAGTTTCTGTCTGAATATTAGAAAGAGGAGTAGAAATTTAATCAGTACTGGTCTGTCACCAACCTGACCACAGACGGGAGTAGGCCTAATAGGCGTATAGACATCATAGTCTTTAGTTCATTTAGATATTATCCTAGACCTAACTGTTCGCTTCAGGTCTCATGGTGCCCAGCCAGAGGAAGCAGACATCGCAGAAAATCAATCTATCAGCCTACCGTGACCTATTATAAAAATAAATACCACATATAAAAGTTCTCCGTCCACGGAATGATGATTGGTGTGCGAGGTACCATATCAAAACATCTGGAACAAATGTGGGAAGCCAATAGGACTCGAAAAAGGCAGGCTCCAAGATATTGTCCTTAGTACAATACGAGGTTCATTAGCCATGCTTAGAAATCATTAATCAGCCGTTAAACAATATGAGCTTTTGAAGTTGTATTTACTGTAGTGTATTTTTAAATTATATTTATAGTCACTATGTAAACATTAGGTTTCGAATGTCTATTTTAACATGTTCATTCTTATTTCATTACTTCTCTTTGTTATACTTTGTTCTTTTGGCAATCTCCTTATGGGGAAAGTACAAATAAATAAATGTAAGACATATAGATGTCTTGTTGACCATTACACGACTAAGACCTTGCGGTACCAGACTGCTGATCACAGGTTCACTAGCAAGTCTATACAGCTACCTTATCCACTAGCATTCACAAAGAACGATGATAATCAACCAGTTCTGCTGCCGTAAACGAAGCTGGATTGAGACTGCTCCCTTATCGGTTATTTTCGAAAGTTCCTACATCCCATTCGGAGGGCCAACCAAAAGAAAGCATCACAATAAGTGTACACTATTGTGACCTACTAATAATTATCTGTAACTAGACCTACTCAGGGGCGTATTTAGCTACTTAACACCCCTAGGCAGAGAAAAATATTTTCGCCCCCTTATTTCCAAATGAATGTACCACAAACTAACCTACAATAAGCATTATTGTAACTGAAATAATAGGCGAATGATAATAGTAATAATAATAATATATAACAATAATAAATACGTAAATAAATAAATAGGTTATTATTATTGTTTTTAATATCGGAAACACCTATCTCAGATAAATCACACGAATTGCATTTTTGGGTTCTGTTTGCCACATTATGACACTCTGAATCTAGACTCGAACGGCTTAAAAGCCGCCCCTTCAAATCTGCCGCCCTAGGCAGCTGCCTAGTCTGCCTAGGCTTAAATACGGCACTGGACCTACTATGTTTCCACGAATCTTAATTTTACGAATACAATTCCTTTATCGACGTAAAGCATACACAATCGACAGAGTACCGTATGGCTCATTAACTCGACTAGAATTCTGGTGACGTTGCGTATCTCCTTGTCAAGAAACAACTGTCTAACTAAGGGGAGTCTCCCCTATGTACTTTAGAATAAACGAGAGAACATTTTTCATCCCTCTAAGTTTCACATTCGTGCGTGACTCATAAACTCGGGGGGGGGGGGGGTTATGATAATCGCATTCAGTTATTAATTTATAACCATATTTCGTATTATCTTTATTTTGTATCAACTTTCTGTATGTCTGGACACTTTCGTCTGTAAAAGCTATAGTATAATCGATAGTTCCGTGTATTTGTCTCAGTCCCAGTGCTTCTATCCAGTGGCGGACGCAGAGGGGGGGATAGGGGGGTTATATCCCCCCCGAAATTTGAAAAAAGGCTATATATGCACTCTAAGTGGCCAGTTTTATATATGTAAGTTAATTAATTTTTTTAGCATTCCTATTCAAATCCCCCCCCCCCGAAAAAAATTCTGCGTCCGCCACTGCCTCTATCCGTCTGGTTTATAAACTTACAGCAGAAAGGGATTTATGATCTAATTAACGCCTATAATTTCTTTCAAAATTCCAAAACGAGAGTAAATTTCTGTTCAGTTCTGATTACATTTAACAACGGGGATGTACTGCAACTGGCTGGTGTTGCGAAATTTAAGACTGTGGGGTAGAAACATCCTACAATGTAACTGCTAAACAGTCTAAGTTCTTTGGATTGATATTTCGAACCCCGTTACATAGTTTTCAGTATTACAACTTGCCAACAAACTACTAAGAAACTAGAATGGTCAGCAGGAAATTATGTTTGCCGAATCTAATCTGTGATAATTTCAGGACGATTAGGTACTGGTACCGTATTAACAAAAATGTGGATTATTTCTGTACTTGTGTAAACATGTTTACATATAATCTTTTATTCTCTTGATATTAGGAATAGAAGCTATAAATTATACAACGGCAAACAAATTTATAAATTTTTTTGTGGATAAGTTATTTTAGCAGGTATGAAACATATTATGGGACGAAGGGTGGGTTAGAAAATGCCGGGTTTTGATTTCTTCTAAATACATTTTCAAAGCAGTTCATAAGCGATTAGGATGGCACCTTAGAGTTGGAACACACGCA
This sequence comes from Ectobius pallidus, assembly GCA_964059195.1. Taxonomy (NCBI): domain Eukaryota; kingdom Metazoa; phylum Arthropoda; class Insecta; order Blattodea; family Ectobiidae; genus Ectobius; species Ectobius pallidus. The sequence continues at coordinate 171,161,780 of CAXKWD010000001.1, forward strand.
GAGTCAAGATACGTGGGTGGATCAAAAAGTAACGCACAATAATTTACAAAAAGTTTAATAGGTACAATTACAAACAAATGCACGCATGAAGAGACTTTTTTGTCTATTTTTCTATATAGTCGCCAAGCTTTCTCAACACATTTCTCCCATCGTGATACCAGTTTCAAAATACCCTGCTCATAGAAGTCCGTTCGGTTGGAGTAAAGCCATCTGACGCAAAGCGTTTACCGTCCAGGAATTCCTTCAGCGAGGTGTAGTGCGATTTTTATGGGCTAATAACCCGTCATTATTTCCTTTGTGAAGATGGGGGTCTTTTTACTAGTATAAAATATACACCTTATTGTCAATAGAGTAAGGGGTATAAACAATGTAATAGCACCTTATTTGTGGAAAGATCTTATAGGTCTGCATAAAAAGTTTCTAAACTCTGTCGTATAACAGCTCTAGAAGATGACTTTTTCCCCCTAATTTGCATGTATTGTTGGTTTTTATGACCAACCCCACATCAAGGATATAACCAAATTACGTTGAAATACATGTAGACGCATTAAGGAGGTCAGCTAATAATGCTGAGAGAATAGGATATCGAAACAAGATCGGGCAGTGGCAGCAATTCCCTTGTAGTAGTCGTGGCCGCTGAGAATTGAATTTGCTGGAAGTGATTGGATTACAGTATCTTGTAAGTGACGGATCTCATCCGAAGGGTAGACGCAGAAACGCACAGATTCCGTGTGCAGATCAGTGGTCAAGATACCAAGAAGAGCCATTTTCAAACATAACATTGTATACTATTTCTTCACGTTAACATATTGTACCTTTTCTTTACATTATTATTATATTGATTGTATTAATAGGTATTCTTATCTTTTATATTTTTGGACTGGTCAAGGCGATAACTTAAAAACGAGTGCTAAAATTCAGTATAATTAATTGACTTTTTAAATGTTTTCTCTACTGAAAAAGCGAATGCCGGATTAAAATTGACGGCCACTAGTATGATGGTTATTTATGTCATATTTAACACTAAACAAAATCTATCTTATATAAAAAACAATAATAATTTATTCCTTGCAGGTAGAGCCGCGGGTACAGCTGTTATAAAATAAAATCTCATATCTACCCCGTTTTCAACCCCAGTTCGTAAGATGTTTAGTTACATTCGGAAAATCTTACTAGTAATTTAATTTTGGAAAGAATATTTTAGAATTCGGTTAAAGTAAACCTAATTTAAGAAAAAAGTTAATTCAATTTCGGAGAAAGATTAAACGTATCTTGTGCAGGTCTATTACTGATATTGAACACTCAACTAGTGTCGTTTTTTATGGAAGGAAATTGAGAGCTATGAGTAAATAAATATTGTGCTGTAATATATTATTATAATTTACAAGCCATGTAAGATGGGCGAGAAGATGATGTCGTGGACTCGTTTTCGGAAGGCCCAGGGTTCAAGACCCATGGCCGGCCAAATTGACTTACGGTTTTTTCATTACTTCTCATTAGATTTTTTTTCTGAAGGGTAGTTATAAGCCACACACTCTGAATATGTGCTCTTTGCCATATGGCCTCTTGTTCTATATCTGAATGTGAAGTGAGAAAAAATGTATTAGCCATGCTTAAAGTAAAATTAAGAAAAAATTAAGAGAATACATTAATAAGATTTTATTTGGTTTATGCATCCTTCGAGGATGCGATGTGATGTGGTAACGACATTCTCTTAATTTTTACAACCAATTTACATGAAGAAATGTCAAACAAAATAATTATATTATACTAAGAGACTAACTTTTATTTGGGCAGAAGAAGTTATGTGAATTTCACGTCTGATTATTTTATCTTAATGTAAAATAATCCAGCATACTCTAAGGTGTAGTTCTGTAAATTTTTATGCAGTTTTGACGCATGGATAGGTGTTTGCTAACGCCATATTAAAAGTACAGATTTTGCAGTGTGTGTGGTGACGGCTCCTATCCCTAGAGGAGAATGGTACAGGGCTGTCACCACATAACGCAACCCGTGGCAGTGCTTACAAACTCTGATCGCCCGTTTTCACAGTTTCAAATTTCATGTTATTTAGACAAATTCAAAGTCTATATTCTCTAAAAAAAAAAAAATAGGGATCCTGCTCTAAAAATGATCACAATGTACTTCACAATATGTGAGACAAAATTACTAATCAGACTATTTTTGTATAGGTTGTTTTAAAGACATAAGTATCATCATATGTCAATTTTTACAAACTTTTCATTTTTCTATGTGAAATATTTTTAAAATAGGAAAGTGTAAGTATAAAAGAAAGTATTAACGCGGTAACGCGAATGTCATCTAAAAAATTCAGGTTTATATTTTAGTATTTTGTAGTAGTTAGATAGATTTAAATTTTCCTTAAAAAAAAAAAAAAAAAAAAAAAAAAAAAAAAAAAAAAAAAAAAAAGTTAAATCAATGTTTCGGAAAGAATGGAGATATTAACCTGAAATTTTAAGATGTAATTTCAGTTCAATATTTGGTCAATTGTGTCAAATTTCAAACAATTTAGAAAATCCGTTCCCAACACTTTCCTCATCCCCTAAGTTGACACGGCTTATTGGTACACTCCAAGATCCAAAAGCCGCCAGATACGACCTCCATAGTTCACGCGTGTAGAAATAGAGGCGAAAACTTAAAAAAATACAAATTAAAGGAGCAGGACCTAATCGTCATCGATAACGAAAAGACATCAAATGTGAGTGTAAATCTCTATTAGGCCTAATGCTGTCTGTCAACCATGTGCAAAAACATATCCCGCTGTTAAGCAAATTGAAAACACGAAAGTGAAAGTTACTTCATGTACTCTATGTAGGCTAAACAGTTTCTTGATTTTATCAATAGTTCATTTAATTATTACAATACAGTGTTCCAAGATAAGTAACTTAGTACTTTTTGTGAAATTGAAATTAATTTTTCTGAAATTGAAATACCTTTTCCGAAACTGTTCTATGTCCTAAAATATCAGGACATTTTCCGAATTTAGATTTACTTCTTCTGAAACTGAAATTATTTTTTTCTGAAATCGAGCTTGACATGGTGTAGACTAACAAAAGGTTATTTTTCTTCTTAGTGGCAAAAGTAACCTTGGCTACAAAGCATGACCACTTATGACTGAATATAATTAGCGCTTTCCACGTTCGCGTACAACCGACCGGCTAGCCATATCACTGTTTATTTTTTACGTTACCAAGCAAGTAAATCCGACCAATGGTTCTCGAGTTATAAAGCGCACTAGCGGAAAGAACAAACAGACGTTGCGCTTTTTATGTAGGAATATAACGCATCATTTCCCTTCAATAGGCCTATCTACAGGCGAACCGAGATATATAGACACACGATTTTTATTTTCTACGATCTCTAAACTTTCTCTATTTGCGACTAAGTAAAAAAAGAAAAAAAATCATAGCAACTGTAATTTATTACACTCTAACAGGGTTTAAAGAACGCTTAACCCATGGAAGAACTTAAAACTCGTAAAAGCAGACTGTATTACCAATTCAGATTATTTCAGCACCTGCTTTTCTTACACGACCCATACATAAATCGTATAGCGTTGAGTTTTAAAATGAATGTTATAACATTCTTAAAGTAAGAATCAGGCACAGAACCCTCCTTCAATGAACTTTTAAGTGTTGGAATCATATTTGTTGGTAACTAGTAAACCTTATGTTAAAGAAATTGGTGTGTTAAAAAATTGTGTACGTCTTATATTATGTTTTCTTCTACACAAAAACATTAGGAATGACATGGCAATGCAGTATTGGTGAAGCAGTGATTTTTCCGTTATTTAGTTTTTCAAAATTATTAATTAGTTGACCTTATAATACCGACTGTAATACCTTATAATACTTTTATGCAACCCACTGTAACCATTAGTCGCAGAGATCAGGTACTCCTAACCCGACTGCGTATTGGACACACAGCTCTAACTCACTCATTCATCCTTTCGAGGGATCCTCCTCCTTGGTGCGATCTGTGTACATCTCCTCTCACTGTGGAACACCTACTAACTCACTGCCCCAGGTATACTGACCAACGAACTCGATGCAAAGTTCCTGTCACCATCTCCATGGCTCTGGGACAACCGATGCATCATAATAAAGTTGTAAAATTCATGAAAGGCATCAAACTGTATAACCATATTGTTAAAACTTTCCGGGCTCTGTTGCCGTGGTCCATCGGAAAGCAATCCGATGGACCACGGCAACAGAGCCCGGAAAGTTTTAACAATATGGACACCGGCCGTGAAAGCCTACATCATGTTATATGTATAACCATATTTAATTAATTTTGTATAAGTATTGTATTTTAGTTTTATAGTCGCGATATGACTTTCTAGTTAAAGCGACTTTAATATGAATAAATAAAAAATAAAAATAATAATCAATACCGACTGTCCGAAATCTGTGTCATGACAGAATATTGCCTGCTTATGAAATGTTTACTATGGAGGGAATAAGATTGCGCTGAAAGTTTTAGGCCTATTAAATTGGGAGCAACAATGGATGCTCCCTTTTTTCGGAGGGATCCAGCGCCTCATTTTTAGGAGGGAATTGGCGTTATTAATAATTCTCTTTTTCAGGATTAGCGGTACAACGAATTAAAGAAATGTAGGTGCCTCTGAATATATTTTTTACAATGAACAGTTTTCAAATTCATTACACATTACATTACATTACACATTACACATTTTCCTTAATGATAATATGAAATATCACAATACTGTATTTAGTTCTCGAATGCATTTTTGATAGAAATAATACAATTCGCTTTAATGTTTTATCAGACAGCATATTCCAGATTTCATTCTGCAGCCCTATGGATATCGTATTCAGGATTGTTTAGGATCCATGTCGCCAACATCACATAAATAAATATGTAGTGGAAATGCGATGGCTCCAGCTGTAAGGAATTTTGCTAATACATTTTCTTTATGGCTGTCACACAAATAACCTCGTTTCAACTCAATGTCTGTGGGCACACGTGATCAGATACCTAAAGAGATTAATACTGCATGCGCCTCTCTCCCTCTTTCTCTCTTTCTCTCTCTCTCTCTCTCTCTCTCTCTCTCTCTCTTTGTCTCCCTATCTCTCTTTTAGTTCAGTGTGTCAATATATACCATGCTGGTGTGATGTTTGATGGCTTTTAAATGACGGTTTCGTTTACTATATTGTTCGTGGTTAGCTTGTGATAGTCCATCGATTTTGATGGACATGGCTGTTTTTATGTTGCTATTTAAACTATCGTGTAACCCACGATTTCTGAATCCTACGGTACAGAGGGAATACAAATTAGTGGGGAGGTTTATTTAATTTTGCTTTGAATCACGTCAAAGACCATTCATTTGTTTCGATGCTGATATGAATGAGTAATAGTATTTCCAACTAGTGTTAACTCAATAGAGTTGACAAGTTAGTATTTGAGTTGCGTTTAAACTGAATTAAGTGGTTGCATTATGTGACTGCATTAAGCTTTCATTAGTTTCACGATAGCCTCCACGTTCTATTGTTACGAACTAAGTTATTCTAACTGGTTTAGATTGATTACTAACGATGTTGAACGCAGTCAGAAATTGTAGTTCAAAATTAATGTTTAAATTCCATGAGTTGAGGCAAACATTGCAACTCCTTTACCTTATACCACCTAACAAGATCTTAGGCCTATATTGTACAGTGGCATATTTACATTGCATTCAAGCTACAGTACATTACATTATACATTATAATTACATTATGACATTACGCTATTACATTAGGCTATACTAAAAATAAAGGAATTCCATATAATATGTTTGTTGCATATTTTGAATACAACAAACTCCCCAACACCGAGGAACGCAAAAAGCTTTGAAAAACTGGTATAGTGGGTAAAAATCTAGATTCTGTTACTCTCAGAAGAGACATTCGTAACTATCACACTACGAATAAATCAGGTAAACTGATAAAGCAGAGTGTCAAATGGACTTAATAAACCATATTAAAAAAGAAAACTATTGAGTTCTAGACCTCGGTTTATCGAGAAAGCATATGTGAAGGAATAAGTGGGATAACTAGAATATTAAAATTTCTCACGTCAACAATATTCCTTTATTTTTGCAACAAAATCTGAAAGTCAATGAGCAGTGAAAACCTTTCAAAGTTCTTTTTGAGGGTAAAAAGTAAAAATTTGATCTCTTTGGAATTTCCCCATCGGTTATAGGCTAATTTCAAGTTTCTAGCTCTTATGGAAGTGGGTAAATATCAATATTAATTAGTGGATGAATTAGACTGCCGTGGATGTGAACGACGTAACAGCTATGTAACCGGTTTTTCTATTCTTATTGGGCAACCAGAAACACCAACTTTTGCACCTTTATAGTGGTGGGAAGTACTAATATTTCTGCCAAATTTTACGATTCTAGTTGTACTATAAATGTGTGAAAAAACTACTTAATGTGAGAAAAATACACAAGATATGCTTAAAATAACAAAGTCACTAGTAAAAGCATAACCGATGGAGATACGACAAAAAGTGAAAGGACCAAACTTTTAGATTTCTCAAAATCCGTTACTGCTGTTTTTTTAAAGACATCGTTTACCCATTATTGGCCTGCAAAGATCTTAAAGTTGCGTCCGACATTTTGAATGTTTTTGGAGGTAAAAAATAAAAAATCGGATCGTTTTGGAATATTTCCGTCGATTACAAGCTACGACAGTAAGTTCATTTGTCCCCGCTTGTGGAATGTTTGAGCATTATGACCCCACTGAATGTTACGATGTTGCACATTAAAAATGGCTCTCAGCGTTTGCACCAAAGAAGAACAGCGTGCAATGATCCGTCATTTCTTGTCTGAAGGTTTACCAGGAGCCGAATTCCATGAAAGACTTCCAGCACAATATGGGGGCAATGTTTTACCACTGCGAAGCTTGTACGAATGGATTAAAAAGTTCAAAAATAGTCGGACAAGTGTGAAGGACGAGGAAAGAACAGGACGCCCATCCACATCCACCAGTGATGTCAACATTGAGCAAGTGCGTATCATGATTCAGACAAACCGAAGAGTGACTGTCGATGATGTGGCAAACGATGTGAAAATTAGCCATGGTTCTGCATATGACTTTATTCATAACAGGCTTTCATAAAGTCTGTGCAAGCTGGGTCCCAAAACAGCTCACTGAACAGCACAAGCACAATCATGTGTCCATCTGCCAACAGATAAAGGAGCCGACATGCTAACGAAGGTGAACCTTTTATTAAACGAATAGTCAGTGGATACGAAATGTAGATCCATCACTTTGAGCCTGAAAGCAAACGCCAAAGCATGAAATGGAAACACTCTGCATCTCCAGTCAAAAATAAACTCAAGAGTCAAACCCTCTGCATGAAAAGTGATGCTCACAATTTTCTGGGACTCACAAGGGCCAATACTGCAACGTTACTTGGAGAAGGCTCAACAATAAAGAGTGCACGTTACAGTGAGAGGTTGAGCAACGAGCTGAAGCCAGCAATTCGAACCAGACGTCGAGGCCAGTTGTCGAAAGGCGATTTTTGTTGTATGACAATGCGCGCCCACATACTGCGCCCACACTGCTCAAAATTTTGCAAAAGTGAGTTTTGAGGTGTTAGAGCATCCTGCATCCAGTCCCGATCTCGCCCAGTCAGAATTCAATTTTTGGCCCACTTAAAGATTCACTACAGGCCAAAAACTGAAGGAAGCTGTGCATACGTGGCTTGCTACTAAGCCGAAAACTTTTTTTATTGCAGCAGGAAGCTTGTGTATCGATTGATCAAGTACATTGAGAAGCATAGGGACTATGTTGCAAAATGAGGAAATTGAAAGTTTTATATTGTTGTATCAATAAATTTATAAAAGAGAGTGCGGGTACTTATTGACTTACTCTCGTATAAGCTATAAGTATACCAAATTTCAAGTTTATGGCTAATCTGGAAGTGGGAAAACAATTGTCAGTTAGTAAGTTAGCCACGCGGCTTTGTAGTATGCTTAGCTATTTTCAAATCATTAATTGGTCGTTTCTCCGCTACAGGACAACCGATTCGGTCCAAAATCAATTGCGATCGCCCAGTGGTCTTTGTAAGTGCGTTCACTAGGTTTCGTGAATTTCTGATGAAGCGTATTCGAGTTATTGCTCCTACAGACACATGCACGGACAGACATTTTTCCGTTCACTATGTAGCCTAATTTTATAAAGTACCATACCGCACTTAATACAATAACCATTTTATAAAACAATCTCCTGTAAGATTGACAAAATCATTATATAACCATTAAATGTTTAAAGAGCACAGAGTCTTATTATGTTACAGTAAATAAGTTTAAAAATGTTTAAATAACTGGCTCTCCAAACACCCTTTTATATAATAACAGTGGCTTTATTGAACTACAGGTAGGCATACCTGAAATTTTCTCTTGTATATATTGTACATATTTTTTGTTTATTATTTATAAATCTATGCTAATCAAGTAGTTTGCTTCGTGTTATGTTGTACTTCAGTCTATAGCATCATTCACGATGCTCATGACATAATATAAATAAATGTTACGTATATCTACTATAGGCTAATCTCTAAAACGTACGAAGGCAGCTAGACTAAATAGGAACTGAGAAAGTAAGAGAATGTTCCATTAGAAAAGAGTGATACTAGAAGACCCTCTTTCATCAAGACTGTTTACGCTTCTGCTAGAAAATCAATCCAGATAGGCCTAGTTCAAATGGGAAAACAAACACGACAGCCGCATTAGTGGATGAAGGTTAACTCGCTCTCAGTTCGCAGACGACACCTTATTAATAACAAGTCTGGTATAGCACTTTGTACAGATGTACAAGGAATACGGTAGAAGCAGGCACGTCCATAAATCCCTCGAAAAACAAAGCTAATGACTAATGAGGTAATTAATAATGATCAATACTGACGAAGACTCAGTCCACATAAATTGAGAACCTTTACAGTATGTGCAAAAGTACGTATACCTAGGTAAAAAAATATCATTCCACAGCAGGGAATGAAATCAGATGGTGAAATGAACTAGCGTATAAACATGTTGGCCTTTGTCTTGGCCTCTCTCTTTCCCTCTCCTCTACTCTCTCCCCTTTCTACTCTCTTTCCACTCCCTCTCAAATCTTCTCTCTCTTCTGTCTCTCTCTCATTATCCCCCTCTCATACACACATGCGCGCAATAAGACACATGCATACACACACTCAAACATACATAAGCAAACACATCCAAACTTTTTAAAAGGTTTTCGATTCAACGAAAAACTTAGGGGTATATTTCAATAGGTGATTCCTCTATCTATGGTACCTACTTCTTATGGTAGGCTCTCTATTGTTCCATAAAAAGTAGAAAGTGTGGACAGTATATTGCAGAAAAATATGTATCTACACCCGTTCCTTCATTTAATGCAGAATTTTTATTTTAGCTCCATTCTATCTTCCAGTGCACGCTATATTTTAATGCGGATCTTGTATACAGAGGCTATATAAGGAGGATATGAAACTAAAATAGGGTAAAATAAAATTTCTAAAACTAGTACTTTGTACTCAGGGGACCTCAAAACTTGTATCAATGTTGAACACTTGTCCTTAGAAATCAAGGTTCAACACAGTACTTTATCTATGGTAATAATGGCTTGGGTAGATTAACTCAAAATAGCTTCAACCGTAAATGTTCGCTCCCCTCTTTCACCAAACATTCACTTCTATGCAAAAATTAGCTTATAACTAGACCTGGGATTTTAAGGCAAATGCCTATTTTGTTCCTTATGAAATAACATGAAAATTTAAAATATGTGGACGCTTCATGATAAGTCACGTACATTTATAGAGTTTTATAGTGCCCTAAAATGCCTATTTGGACCTTTAGAGCCTATTTTACTATTTTAGTGCCTAAAATTCCTATTTTATACATTTAAAATAAAATTCAACTTCTGTAATTTTTACATTCTTATAATGGACATCCTTCAATGAAAAGAGAACAGCAGAGGTAGATTTTTCACAGAAACTTGATTATTCCAAACTATTGTCGCCAAAGGGATATTGACTGACGGGGGGGGGGGGGAGGATTATGGAGGAAGGACTACTATGTCAAGTCACCAGTGAAAGAACATCTGTTTAAGTGAATATAGTTCATGATTCCTAATTTTGCAGTTATTTCTGTTAAGAATAGGTATACCACGTTACTTGCAGTAAAGAAAAAAAAAAGACCATGTTACAGTTTAAGTGTATATTGTAATATTTTAAAGTCTATTTTCTATCTATTTACACACTTTTAAAGCATATTTTAAGTGCCTATTTTCTCTTTTAAAAACCTATTTACTTGTTTTAAAAGCCTACTTTAGGTGCCTTAAACTAATTTTTTTTAGCCCAAAATCCCAGGTCTACTTATAAGTTATAACATAACAGTTTAAGGGAGGGGAGGAATGTCTCTGAGAGGAAATTTTAGTTTTATTAGACTACTAAATGTCTAAATACCCGACGGAAGTTGTATGATTAGTTTTATACGCTGTGACAGGCAATGAACCCGGGCTGGTATGTTCTTGAGATGCGGCACCTCTTCCGTATTGATTCACGTGCTGAACCAAGCAGCTGACTGGATCTGTTGCATACCCGCGACAGCGACTCTAGTGGCCAACTCCCAAAACAATTCTCTTTGTTCTCCCCATTCATAAAGTTCGTGTATTGCAGATCATGTACGCCTACACACACAAAAAGTTAACGCAATGAATAATATAGAATTAAAGACACAAATTATTCGGAAAGAATATTGAGTAGTGGTCAAAATATATCTTTTACATGAATTTAGTTTACAAATTGTATATCTAACATTCCATTCAGTCGCGTTGATTTTCGGAAATTGGAGCGAAAGTAAATTGCGGGGCCAGCCAGCGATGTAGTATTTGGTGAGACAATGCTCGGCGCGACCACTCTAATCATGGATGATGGGGGCATCCTGCCACTCGCGGACGAAAGTACACGGCTTCCGAGTGGAGGATTCATTACCAAAGACTAATTTAGTTACGCTTGTTTTCCTTTAGAGGTCAGAGGGACATGTGGCAAGTCAATTGCCTCGAAAACCAGTTAGAGGAAAGTAATTAAGGATGAAATACGTTTGGATGGATGAACTGGGAAATAGGAGAAATGTACGGAGGAAGGTTAAGAACCATTTGAAGGATACTAATAAGCAACAGACAACGACGCATTGCATAAATATGGTTTCGCTTGAATTACAATCGCAGTTAAAATTGGAGTGGGAAAAGGAGCAGTACATGCAAAAAGGGACCAAACTTAGTCAATTGGGGCTCGCTTTGGTTAGACTTGTGCGTGGTGAAGGATCACTGATGAAAACGGGATGAGAATCTGTACCGTATGTAGGGGGGAGAATATTGGTTTCGTGTCCTATTAGTTGGAAATATTGGTTTGGAAAAATGGAGGGAATAATATCTACCAATATCTTTTACGGCGTCGAATAGGAAGCAACGGACATGTGTGGCGTTACTGGCGGATAAAGAAGTTGAGGAAAGGTTTGGGAAATTTTTAATGAAGGTGTGACAGTTCAGGTTCGAGAAAGTGGCAAATTAGGGAGCAGGCATGTAAGGTGTGGGATAGGCTTAGTGTATTTGTGTTTATTTTGTACTTCATTTTGTTGATTTATTTTCCTCTTTTCTTGTGTTTTGAATAAGGACCTACAGTCCATGAGGACTCTTGCGAATGTATGCAATGTATAAAGTAATTAATATAATAAAATCACTTATTTCAAAGAAACTAAGGTAGCCTTCGACGTGAGATTGCCGGGGAATTTGTTCCAGAGGCTTTAAATCAGCTTTGAGTTCTTTAAGGTGCCGTCAACTTACGACACGAGACATGGCTTTTAGTTCCTTCCGGAGGACTTCTGCCCAGGATTTTTACGTCCATCGGCAGCGGCAAGGTTTTGACCGGCGACTTTCGAATCCAGAGGCGGACAAATTACTCTGCACTACCGTGGTCGTAACACAACACAATAAAATATGAACGATGCATTCACTTGCGGAAATCCTTCGATCCTCAGCATTGTATTTAGTTGAATATAGGACATCCATGTTTTAAGTTTAATAATCTGCAATTCATATTATTAATTCAATCTAGCGTTAAGGCTATAAGGTCTTCTCTACCACTCAGCCAGGGGGAACTACAATCATTACAAGAATGATAAAACTTAATTACAATAGAATGTACAATTTACCTAAAAATACTAGTAAAAAGAAAAACTAAATAAAATATGAAATTAATATAGTGCAATATTGACAGTAAGTGCTGAAAAGTGCTAAAATATTTTTTAATATTATTCTTAACGAGCTAAGTGTCCCCATATACTGTCTGTCTGTTCCTATTGCTCCCAGTGGTGAGACATAGGGCCTCCGAGTGGAGGTATCTGGTACCTAGGTAAATTTTGTTACGCCTATTTTCTGAGAGAGAGACAGTGAGAGACAAACCCCCTTCCGAGAACTAAGGTATTACTTAGACGTGAAAAATACGAGTTTTTTTGGCCGGAGGCTCTACATTAGACTTTGAGTTCTTTTACGTATCGTAAATCTACGACACCTCTAGACCACTGCGGGTGACTCTCCATATACTATTTTGATTAAATTGTGCTTGAACTGTGATATCGTTTGACAGCTATGCAATAAGTTCCAGTAGCCAATAGCTGTTGCTGTAAAGAAATACGAATAGTGTAAAGTTCTGTACAGAAACAGAGGATAGTAAGGGATCGAGCTGAGAGCGCGTGCCTAAATTACGGTAGGATGATAATTTTACAACGAATTCCCGCCGTGTTAAAAGTTAAGTCTGATATCTTCTACAGGGTTGTAGTTATGTAGCTATTATTGACGAAGAGTGCACTCCACAATATAAGTATTAGGCTATAGGCTACAGATGAAAAAATACTGTTGCAGTTAATCACGGCTAGATGTGTTTCGTTAGCACATGTCAAGATTCAACACACCTAATGTCTGCTCCGTCACATTTAAAGATTTAAGTTATCTAGCAGAAATAGGAAAGCGGTAAATTTTTGTATAAAAGGGTACTCCTTAGAAGTAGGCAGCTTTCCACAATAATTTTCCACATTGAATTAAAACTTAGACAAACCGGTGATTTAACTTCACTGCTTATAAATATATAAATATAAATTCATCTCTGAAAGGAAGAACCAAATTAATATAATTATTTCTTTGTTTTTAAGTTCTAAAAGTTACAGAAACGTGAAACATGTTTACTACTATGTGTTTACTTTACTGTACATTTGTGCTGTTAAGAGAGTTAATATCCGTAGTTTCATGTTATTTGGCCTAAATGGTTATAATCTGAATTAGTCCTAGGGAAAAGTCTTTCGGGGCAGAATTTATACAACTAATAGGCCCTACCAGAACCAAAAATAAAATATTTTCCCTTTTGAGTCCTCACGATAATATAATTATTATACCTGGCCTCACTATGGCAATTTTCTCTACGAAACAACTTTAAATAGTATCTCTTACGTGCTCTGAAAAAAAAGCAGTTTACTAATGTTGCCTAAATGTTTCGGAGAAAACTTAACTCAAAGGTTTCAAACAGCCAAATAAGTGACAATCTGATATAAAACAAACCATGTTCAGTTGGCAGTTGGCAGTACACGTATTAAGTTAAATAATGCATTTTGTTTTGATTAACCTGTTGGAATGAAATTAATTTCATTATTGCAATGCTCATTACATTTTCCTTGCCTGTGGTAACTATATATTGGTAACTATCTTTCATAATATTTGTCCTAATATCACGTAATATTTTTCGTAATATCACGTAATTGAATCATGCTTCGCCTGCATTTATAGTACTTTTTGCTCATTTCAATATAGTTTTGATGACTTAAGATACTTTACTTCATTTCATTTTCTCATTATTTCTGGACTTTACCGGATCTCTGTCCGACGGGAGTTCTTTCACATACGTTTAAAAAAGTTGGTAAACAGTTAAGTGGTCTAGCGTATATTATTATTATTATTATTGTTGTTTATTTTCCAAATAGTGTAACCCTATTTTACCTTGCTATATTAGGGTTATAGTTATATACATAATAAATTATATGTTTTGTACTAATATTTGGAACTATAGATGTGAATTACAAAATGCTAAGATGGCAAGTAAAGTGTACTACACAATTACATTAACTTTTAACGTAATAACTTACTAAGAGTCTTGTTTGTAACAAGTACCGTAAGGTCGGGGCATCTTAATAACAGCCACTTTCATCTCATTAAAGAATCAAGATTAGAAACCGAGGGATTTCATTTCGTTACTTGAGATGTGAAGCATTCTTTTAAATTGTCGCATATAGAATTAAAAGAACAGAGAAGGGTTTAGATTATAGTTTATTTTCTTTCTAGACCCACCTCCCCATGCCAATTCCATAGCAGGACAGTAGGCCTACAGAATAACAATTGCAGTTTTTCCCATAAGCAACAACCCATGTTCACGTTAACTCGAATTCATGTCCGAAGCTTAATAACAAACATTTCCACTACCATCACCAAAATAATTATTTCACATAAAGCCATTATTGGCATTTCTGAAATTGAACATTTCATGTTGATGATTGTGATGATTAGTAGCTTTTTACGATTATTTAATAACGGGGGCGTATATACGCTTGTGACCGCTGCCGGTGAACCGGAACTCTGACCGACGGGAGTTCTTTTACATGCTTGTAAATCTACAGACATGGGCCTGTCACATTAATGAATACAGAAAAGCGATCGACATTGGGCACAAAGCCACTGCCATACAAACTGCGACACCCATGCTGTCTTTATGGTTTTGATTTTCTATTTATTTCCTTTAGCTTTACTTTACTTCGAGTCTTGTCCACTTTATTTTAAGCATCTTATAGCCTATGATCAATAAATAAGTTTGAGGTATTATTGGCCGGCATTTCAAGAAATCCTCGATTTCGTAGAAAGTTCAACTGTGACCGCAAACTTGAGAGTAGCGTGCAACAGTAAGAAATTACTGAGAAGTTTCTCTTTTTTTGTTTGTGTTTGACCTCAAAAATGTTCGTTTCTTAAAGGTGATCTCAGTTAAAAATATTTCTAGCCGAATGTAAACATGCAATTTCATCTGAAATCCTCTTCTTTAATTATCTTTCCCAAATTGCTCTGCCAGGTTTGCTTACTTCTTTTGTTCCTTTATTTTAAAGAATACCTGCATATTAAACCAATATTACTGTCCATGCATTTTGACGAGAGCACTGTAAACACAATGCGCAGTGGTATCAGTCTCACGTGATCCGTACTAGCAACACACTCCCCTTCCGTCCCGCCCTAACTCTGTGGCGCATGAAAGTGCTCACGTCTAAATGCACAGGCTGTATCTAGATGTAAAAACTCATTTTTATTTTTAAATACTTGTTCAAACAATGTACGAGTTAAAATCGTAAGTTATAAGTTTACTTTCGCCACGACAAATAAAATTATTCCTAAAGCGAAGATAACTACAGGATTACCACTTAACAAAAATATTACAATCACGTGTAGGCCTACACAGAGTAGAGAAAGTAGGCCTATAGGAATATAGTTATAAATCGAAATCGATAACACTGGCAAACCATTTTAATACCTACGAAACACTACAAATTTTCATATCATAATGTATATCTTCTGTCTGTCCATTTATGAAGGGCTAATATTGAAAGTGAACGGCGCATTGTAGGCTTATGATTACAATTTTTACTTCCTCTGCCCATTCCAAAGGTACTATAGGTAGAGGAAGTATTATTAACCCCCTTCCAAATTCGAAGTTAAGTTTTAACTTCTATAGTTCTAAGTTATTTTTATTTTTAAAAGAACAATGATCGTGCAAAATTTCAACTCTAAGAGTTGAGTAATTTTGACGTGAAGGAGTAAAGGACTGGTATAGTGAGATATGTGCATATTTTAACTCTCACTCTTCGAGTATCTGTATGTATTATTTTCTTCGATAACAAATGCATGAAATAAATGGGAAAAGCCTGTGCTATGTAAGTGTTGATGGAACATAGGAATTAGTAAGTGACATAGTCTATTCACACTGGAAGGCAGCTACGTCTCTTATTATTTTTAGTTTCACCATATCCATAATCAGGTTGACGCCCCAGATGAAAAATGAAATGGATGTTTGAAAGTTTTCCCAAAGTAACAGGCAGCATAGTATCACAGTATACATATTAATAGTACCAAGATGAGAAGTGATGAAAAGACAGCACTTTGAACATTTTATATAACATCCTGTGACGTCACTACTTGATTCTAGTTACTGTCAATTTAATGAAAGCCATTCATCACAGAGACTTCACTCTTCTTTTACACTTTTTCTTGAGAATCCTTCTCTAAATTAAAAACGTAAGCCAAGTAGAAATATCCTCATTACTAAATCCTAACAGAAATACATAATGCTGTTAATTATGCAAGTATTATCAATCATTCGTGTACTTTTTAAATTTTTCAAATATACATCTTCTGAATGATAATAGGCTTACTGATTTTATACTAATATTTAGGAGAGTAATTTATGCAGCCATTGCTTTGTATTTATCTCAGCAGTATTAACAGAACATTTGTTACTTGAATTAAAACATTAGTGTAAGAATAAGAATAAGTTTACTGTAATACACATGTATAAACATGTTTTCAACGACAGAACAAACATAACACAGACCAACAGTCATTTTGGTGGCTTAGAATTTATAAATATTCTTGGGTATATTTAGGTCGCTGATGCCAAATGTGCCATTAGTTTTGCGCTATCACCTTTAGTTTAGTGAGATGTGGTATTACCATTATGCATATTATCCCATATTACGTTTGATATAAATAAAAAACAGTACATATTTTTAGATTCTAAATCATGTGAAGAAAAAAGCAACACACTAACTTTACAGTAACATTACAATAATGATATAACATGGGGTCTTTCAAAAAGTTCATTTTATCACATATTATAGGGTCGTTTATGACTTATGAACTGTCAATTTGAGGGCCAAAAAATAACCCAGCCAGCTTTTAGTTTTTCTGTACTTCGTACAGTTCTCGTCCTACGTGTCCAAAGTATGGTCAAGAACTTTCGCTAGCTATATTATCAAGCAAGATTTTGTTTCGCTAGTGTAAGAGTTCACGAATAAAATCTATATACAAGTAGAGCTGGTAGAGAAAAACTGTTAAAAATTTGGAATAAGCACACTAAGTACAGCCAACATCCTGTAAAACATCTGAGACACCAAACAAAAAAGTTATTATTTGTTGGGCTGTGTAATCCATTAACATACGGTAGTGTTTATGATGTTTTGAATCGAAAAATTGTTTAACAGATCTCTCCCCGTCTATGTAAAGTTTCATTTTACGGGCCGAGCCCGTTATGGTAAAAATGTAGGTGCTAGCCCGTTATAGAAATTATAGAGAATATCACCAGATGTCATTATCGTTCTCTTCCCTTTCGTACAAAGTAATAATTATCCATTTCAATCCTTTTAACCACTACACATACTATTATTCCTACTACTACTATTTATCGTGTACCCAGGCCCGGACTTGCCAGGTCGGATAGTCGGCGATCGCCGAGACCCCGCGGCCGATGGGGCTCCAAAAAATTGTTTATATATATATATTTCTATAACTCAGGTACTTTTTTAACTACACTACTTTATAATTAGTTGCACTAGAGTAATTTTACTTCGAGTTTACAATCAATTTTAAACTGTTGTTCAAAAGCCAGTTAATGTAGACTGTTAGCACAGCTGCATAGCATTTTTTCTTTTGATTATAAAAACGTAATAGTAAAAGACAACTTTTCTATCATATATCTTAGCTTACTCATTAGCATTTTCCCTAATTATTTATTGTTTTAATTGAGGTAGGATTAATACGGTGGCTTTAGCACAGGTTAAGTTGCCTAAATCTAAAAATGTTTCTCTCTCTCAACTTGTAATTGATTAGGCCTACTCTTTTTCTAGTGTTTACCAAGATTAGATATAATAAAAATATAAAATATGGATTGTAAACGGAAGTAAACTACAACAGAAAAGCTTAATTTTTTTATAAAGATCTTGCCTTTACTCAAATACTTTTGAAGTGCCAAAATAGCGAAAAATGTGGTTTTCAGTCATATAAGGGGGCCCCTCTTCAGACTCTAGCCGAGGACCCCCAAAGGAGCCAGTCCGGGCCTGCGTGTACCTATTAATCATTTACAATTCAAAATAACAAATAACACATATTGGTCCATAAACTAGATGGATTTTGACAATACATAATCGTAAGCAAACACAATATATAGTTTCACCCTAAACATTACTTAAGACCTACATTTCTTACCATTCATTCAAGAACTTAACAGGCACACACGAATAACAAAATTCACCAACGCTCGTTTTGTTAACCTCGTGCTTTGCCTGTTCAGTTATTTATGACGGTCTTACATTGTAAATAACTATTATATTATTTTGAACCGTAAACATTAACAAAACTCTCTCCGTCTATAAAGTTAGAAGACTGAGTAATAAGAAAACAGGTGCCAGCTCGTTATGTTTAAAGAAAAAAGGGGCTAACTCGTTGTGAGACTTATTAAGAATATCACCAGATGTTACTGTCGTCTCTGTCGTAAATAAATAATTATCCATTTCCTTCATTTTAACCACTACAAATACTATTAATCCTACTACTATTATCGGGTACGTATTAATAATTTACAATTCAAAATATCATAAATAAATATTTAATCATTGAGAATTTGGTCCATAAACTAGATGTTTTAAAGGTTTTTGACAAAACACAAACGTAAGTCAACAAAACAGGTTCCATTGAATTTACTTACGCCTTTTTCTCTCTCCATTCATTAGACGCCTGCAACTCCTTACTGTAGGGTAAGATCTTTCAATATTAGTTCGTTATTTGTATTTTCATGAGAGATTTTCATTTCTTTATAAACAGATTACGATTCACTGTTTTCCACAAATATTTCTAGTACTTTCAATTGTTTTTATACAGTGATTTTTTCCAGACAAATTGTAGCCAATAAAAAAGAGCCTGAATTCCGGTAGAATACGAAATTTAAAAAAAGGTTCGATTATTATTCTAAGAACAAGTGAAATAAAATTATTTTCATTAAAAAATTACGGTTCAAAATAACTTAAAAAGTCATACGACGTTCGACCGCTAAGAAGGCCTGTTAAGTTCTTTATAACGGTCTTAGTTTGTAAATAACTATGATTCAAACATTCATACCGAAGATTAAGCTAATAAGATAGAGAACCTGCAAGAAACACAAAGCAAGAAAAGAATGCAACAACCTTATACTTAACGGCAACACATGGTACCATATGCTGGATGATCTGTCAGTTCTTCCAATGAAAAAATAGAGTTAAACAGTACTAATGAGTTGTGTTCCTACAGCCGATTATGGGGAATCCGTAAGTAGGCAATCTTCTGATAGTTCTATGCAGAGTCAAACTACTCGTCGTATTTATGAGGTCTTTTGTTAACCCTTAAAGATTCGCGCTGCGGTGGAAATGACCGTAAAGTTTCAATTCTTAATAAAATGTGAGTATCCAGCGACCTCACTAATCTATGTGTCTTGCTATCTGACTTCAGGATTTTCAAGAAGAGGTTGCCATGAAAGCTTCAAGTCTTTTATAAAATTTCATGACCGATTAAACCCAAGAGAAAAGTCAAAAGACCCAGTAATCAATGTGAAATGAAGGAGGCAAAAATATTATATTGAAAGTGTATAGCCTAATGGGGGATTTCGCTTTGAAAATTGCCTTCTTTAAAACAATACGAGAACAGCTTATTGAATTGCCATTTTAAGACAAATGTTCGAATTATAAGGGTAGTTTCGAAACATAATACTCCCGCATTTTATCTGATCACATAGCTTAATTAAAAAGAAAAAAAGTTGAATTTCGATTATTTGTACACAAAACAGCTAATTTAAAATCTCTGCCTAACTCGAACTTTGAAGTGATTGACAAAACAACCACTTATGTGAACATTTTTAAACCAAGGAACTGCATAATTCTTCCAGACATTTTCACGGCCGGTTCAGTTGTATGCTAATTAAGCTACAGAACGATCGCTAATTTCTTGTAGAACCAGTGCTATTTCATTAAGCATGATTATATGCAGACGATAGCAACAAGTTGGACGACTGGGAGATAGGAAAGAGGTTTGCTGGTAGCTGCGTAGATAACTATTGCTCACTTGCATAGAAAGCCGTTATTTACTCCACTTTATCTCTCAAACAACTTTCTTCTACTTAAGCTGCACAAATTAGGCCAGGTGAAAATCGCCTTGAATTTGCAACGGTGTGAATAAAAATCCTGCATGTACCGCATGTGTATGAATGCTTTCTTAGCATTATTTTCTTGTAGACAAGCATGTATTTAGAAAACGGGTTATGTTCCAGGTTCAATTCCTAGCTCATAACAAGTATATCCCTATTTAATGCGAAATGCCAGAAGTGACATAACATGCCACGGAAAACAATTTTCGTAGCAGCGTGATTATGAGCTGTTGGTTGGGTGGCATTTGAAACAAAGTATATATTTTTTTCTATTTTATTTATTTATTTGTCTATCCAGGCACAAATAAGGCATTTGACAGTTTAAAAATAAGGCACCGAAAGAAAAATACAACAATATTTACAATTTGAAACTTTTAAGTTTAAAAATTCATCAAGAGTATAGAAGAGATTACTTATTAAACGTTTGTAGAGTTGGAAACCCCTCTTTGATGTAGTTTTACCTTATTAGTATTAAATATTATAATAAATATTATAACATAAAATATAACTACTCGTACTATTCGTGTACTGTTTCTTAATCTAAATTTTGTAAAGTTAATGCAATAATTCCTTTTAATATTGTGATCCATGTAGGGCTATATCTTTTCTAAGATTATATAATAAATCAACTTTGATGTGGAATTGTACTAAGAGATCTAATAAACAGAAATTTACAATATTGTTAAAATTGCATATTGAATGAAGTAAGGTTTACAATAAGATCTACTGGAGGATTTTTTAATTACTCTAAGAACATTCTCTTTTAATACAATAATATCACCCATTCTACTTGAACTCCCCCAAAATAATCATTATCTCATGATTGACCGAAAAAGAGCATTCCTCGCTCAGTGTTAAAATACTGTACCTGTAAAATATTTTAGTTATCCACAGCGTGGTACTTATTCGTATACGCTATAATATTTAAGGGATGAGTAATATTCGCAGAACACATTGCTACAGTTCGATTTAATTCGTAAAATTGATTAGTTACACAAACATTGTATCGATATTGGTGATCAAATCTTGTACTGTAATTAGGCATACATTTATTTTCTTAATTGCCAAACTATTTTATTTTCCTCAAAAGTAAATACAGAATCACATAATATAAATTCACCTCTTTACCAATTGATGTACTTTTAGAAGTTTCATACGCTTCCGTCTAAAATACGCGACATAGGCCTATTTCGTATGTGCAAAAGTCATTTTGAAAGTCTTGAGATTAAATTCTGACATCATTCGACTACAGTAGTTATTTGCTTTTGAGCTTCTGTTTTTTAACAGTTTTTATGATCTAGCCTTTTCTCATTACTAATATTTTTGTGTGTGTGCGTGTCTAGTGATTATTTTAATATTCACTGCTTTGCATTGTCCACATTAATTTGGTTGATTGTTTGTAAGTGAACAACGCAGCTTTATCTTACTCGTTTTATTCGCAACGTTTATTTAGGTAAATTATAATATTACATAAGAAGATAAGAAGAGTTTTCTGAAAAAAGAAAAACGGGTGGAGTTAACTAGACGATCGCGATTCCTGCTAGCAGGAATAGGTACTACTTTCAACACTCTTCATGAAGAGAAACTAGAACATGTGAAGACTGAAGATTACTTGGGAGACGTAATGAATAATAAATTAGATCTAGCAAAGAAACTTCAGACAGAACTTCTCGTGCAGTGTGAAATTGCATCTAATTTGTACAATGAATAATTACACTGCAGACTACAAGAAAAGTGCATAGCGCAATGATAATAAACTTGTGGTATACGTACTCCTGTGGGGTTATAAATGGTGAATTTTTCTGGGGTATATTCACATTTCAGAGGATACTCTGTAAAACCATAAATACCCAAACTTCATCGGAAATTTTGGAAGAGTTGTAAGATTCTTAATTATTCTCAAAGGTGGAGCTTGAGTCCTGTAAAATGTATACGTAGGTTGGTAAAAGATGCATATTCGAATCGGAATGGCTTGTTGGAATTATAAATTTAAATTGCCCACTTACACGTGACGAGAACCGGTAGGTTACTCGTATTTACAATGTAAAATTCCATGTAGCTTTTATAAGTAATCACTCACGGTATAAAGGTAAAATGTTAACAGTTACTTGGACAAACATTCTTACAATTAGACTTAGGTTATGATTCGTATGTGCTCTTGTTAAAGGATTAATTAATTTGAGGGAAATATATTCAGAATTAATATATTTTACTACGTATCATTATTGATCATAAAAAGTATCGTTAAATATTTACATAATTCTCACACATATTTTCCAAAGTGTCATACTAAAGCATTAAAACGTAACTAAAAACTAAATTTCTAAAAATAGTGCTTTCTAGGTCTCTATCGTTTTAGAAAAAGTACATTTAGGGCAAAAATACTTGAGAATATAGCGATAAACAAGCATTCAACATTTCCAGTGCATTCAGGACCATAAGAGCCCAGGTTATTTCACACAAAATTTAAAAGAATATGACAGTAAGGTCTCAGATTTTTGCACATTCTAGTAGGCCTATGTGAATTTTTAAGTTATGGAATGTAAGATGGCCTTGTATGAAAGTAGGCCTAATATGGTTAGTGGTTTAGCTATAGTGATGGACGAAATGTTAGGATCTTAACATGGAGGTAACTTATTAACTTAAAATATTATGGAAAGCACATTCCTATGCTAAAACTGACAAACCTATCGTTACGTATCAAGTCTAAAGCTCAGACCTGGTGTAACTTTTACCAGCTACGCGATGATTATTTGTAACGAACTTAGATATGGCTTACATAGAACTTGCAAGTAATCAATTTGAACTTACAGATAAGAATCTAGCTTGTAATGGATCCCACATCTGAGTATGTTCTTCGATCGCCATTCTTGCATACCGGTATGTGACAGAAGAAAATAGATCCTGGCAAGCATAATTTAGAGAAATCAGGCGAAAGAATTGTTTTAATATTAAACGATTACCCAATCTGGGATCTCACAACATTGGCGGATCTAATATTTTTTTAAAGGGAGGTGAATCACTAGCACCAACGTATTGGATGACAGCCGTTTAATACAAAACAAAATAATGCATCTAATACAAAAATTGATACACATTTCTTAATGATAGCCTATTGGCTCATTTAATGCGCCATAAATTCACATGAAGAATTTTTTAACAGCCAATACACCCTTGAACATGGAAATTAAATGGTCTACAACACTAAAACCCAAGTTATGTTCTGCGAAATAAGCAGTTACTTTATTTCAGCGTTCTGTGTATTGTTCTTAAGAGTTTCTTATTATTAGAAAGAAAAAGAGAAAACGAGTAAAAAAAGAGTGAAATTAAAAAATCATAATTTGTAGTATTTGTCGGAAAAAATAGTTCACATTCCTGACATTGCTGGCTCACAGCTATATTAAATTACGTTGCAAGTTCAAAAGAATTCATTATGTGGTTCCTTAATCCATATTATCTTGTATGTTGGAAAATGAAAGTAATGTAATAAAGTTAAGATTGGGATACTGCAGAACCAAAGGAAGGCGCCAGCTCCCACATACCTCCCCCTGGATCCGCCAATGTTGTAAGAATTCTTTGATTGCGTATGTTTGAAACACAACCTGCAACTAACGACTAGAAAACTCGGATACACAACCGATGGAGAATATTTCAGATTTCAGAATTCCTTGGTTGCTTATCTCTGCAGCACCGCCTGCTAACAACGACTAGAAAACCCGCAATACATAGCCGATAGTGAATGCTTGATTGCTTATGCTTGCAGCACCGCCTGCTACTAATGACTAGAAAACCCGCAATACACAGCGGACAGAGAATGCTTCTAAGAATTCCTTGATTGCTTATGTTTGCAGCCCCAACTGCTAACAGCGACAAGAATACCCGTAATACCCGTAACAGCCGATCTAGAAGTACTATCCTCTTTTTTTCTTAAACAGAAAAGTTTTAAGTTTTGCTCGTATTCTTAAATATGAGGTAGATTATACCTTATATACGACATGCCTACATATATGGCATTTATTGATTTGGAGAAAGTCTTTGATAAAATAGGCAGGGGAAAATTATGGGACGTAATAAAACAACGTGGATACCCAACCCACCTAATAAGCTGCATAAAATTAATAGCACTTACTTTAAACTCAGCTTACATAATTATAATGGTGGAAATATATTAAAAAACCAAGGTTTAATACATTTAAAAAAAAAAAAATCCTTGGGTGTGAATTGGCGCCCACTCTTTTTTACATATATGGACGAAATCTTAAAATAATGGAAAGAAGAAGCACCTTCTGGTATTTTCATTGTAGGAGATGATTACGTGAGTGCATTAATCATTTTTTATTTGGGTTGTGTACCCTTCGAGGAAGCGATGCGATGTGGTAACAAAGAACTAGTCATTTTTACAATCAATTTACACGAAGAGAATGCCATGCAGAATATATCATGCTAAGAGGCAAAACTTTTGTTTGGGCAGAGGAAGTTATGTGTTTTGCATAATGTTTTGTTTTGTTTGTGTCTGCAGGTTTCATCTATCAACGGGGCGGAGTTTGAAGAAAGGAACAATGCTGTCGGAAGTATAGCTGTAGTCGAATGTCCTGGGATCAGACGAAAGGTATGATTAAAGACATAACCAAGTTCTAATCCCAATATTGGTAACATTTGTTCTTATTATTTTGATTTGTGTCTGTTAAGTTCCAGCTACTTTATTATGTGCCTGAATTCATTTTCATTTTCTTATGCTAGGCATATACCCGTCGATTCCGTTCTGTAACTTTTCGTTTTGAGATTTTGACTGGGGATCGGCAAAGAAACCGAATTTTTTCACCTTTTGCTATTCTGTAACTTCAAATCTATTTGAGCGGTAGAAATGATTCCGATAGTAATGGCGGCTAATCAAAATCCTTGTCGAGAGTTCTCACGCATGCGACTGGAAATTTCGAAGCCAAATAAATAACGAAGGAAAGTAGTTTACAATGTTGTTTTATTAAATTGTATTGTTAATGCATAAGCAAAACTAGTTAAGGCGTTGTAATTCTAACCCAATTCTACATTCAGTAACACTAATATCACTATGACTAACCAAACTGCCACTTACCTAGAATTCGTGAATATATTTGGGTGGGGAAAATGGTCAGCAACAGTCCAGTAGCATTGGCTCAAGAAAAAAGCAGTTGCCCAGCCTGCGTAAAGGACCAATGAGAAAAAAGCTCGCCGGCAGCCAAATGGTATGTTGGTACGCAAATAAGGGTCCACGTAACCATTTGGAACAGCTCGTGTAGAAACCTAGATAAGAGCTATAGTAACAAATAATTCGTTTTCAATCTTCGTGAAAACGTTTCGCAGATTGGAATTCTTTATTTTATTATGGTATAACATGCGATCTACGCCCCGTGAAAATATTGACAGTTATGTCGCATCCTTTATAGAAGGCGATAGATATGGACAAACAAATGTCCACGAACCCTTTGTTTAAATAGTGGTACATAATACCCCTCCATAATTTGTATGTAACCATTTACTGCATTTATTTAGCCCAATAATCCATTTAATTTTAGATGTTCCATTGGGTATACAATTTTAGTCAGTTTGTTTAATACATCCCAAATGGAAAATGTCTGGGCGAGTTACTGAATATAAATGTTTGTGTAAAACACATAATTTCCTCGGTATGAAATAGTTTGTTTGAAACAGCATGCATAGTTTTTGTTTTATAACAGCGAACACAGTATGCGTCTAGATGGCCATGTTTATAGAAGTTCATATACGAGGAAGTCAGTTGAATATGACCGGGACACTATAATTAACTCAATGTTTATCATAAACACCATGCCTACAACTAATCATGTGACGTATAATGGCATTACGAGCTTCATTATTTTACAGATATAACAACACAATACGAGAACTCTCTCCCTCTCCCAAGGGATTGTATCGTAATGCTTGCCTCAACAACACCCTCATTAGGTTTTGTAAATGGAATCTAATTTCGCTCCCCACAGTCACTGCTTCATATTGTAAAACTTCTGTAACTGAGTAATTTGGTGATGTTTTGGAGAATTTGAAACTTGTACCATTTGCAGCTAAATGCACAGGATGTTAAATAAGCCTTTACTTTTACACAGCCGGTAAACAGTGAGGTTTGGTCCGTACTACCGTCCTTGCCGTTCCTAGCCGCGAAATACTAAAGTGAAACGTTTGTCGCAGTAATGAAATTAGCCAGCGCAAGAAAAGATTCAACATAAGGAAACGCCCTAGGTTAGGACGAAAAGCACTTTACAGATAATCCTAATTGCCTTCTGCTGTATGGTAAAAATCCTTCTAGCATGTGAGCTATTCCTCCAAAGTATTATTCCATAGGAAAGTAAGCTTTGAATTTGTGCATGATATACTCTCAACAGAACATAGGAGTCAACTGTTACACTTAATCTCCTTAACATGTACATCCCCTTGGCCAATTTATTCGAAATATAATCAATAATCAATATTGTGAGTGCTATAATTAAATTGTGTTGGTCTTGGGGTGTAAACTACCTTATCTATTCCCCCACACAATACTGTATTTTATTCTTCATCCTTCACTGTCGGGACAGCTCGTCTGTGGAATTCTTTACCTGAGAATATAAAAGGCTGCCGAACACTCCGAACGTTCAAGATGAAGTTAGTTGATCACTTGACCACCAACCATTAACATTTATATTATATACTGCTTTCATGTTAAAAATGTCGCTTTTGTATTAGTTTCATTTATTTTAATTTTATTTTTCTTCTTTTTCTACCTATTATTATTATTTTTCTCACTAATTTGTTCTACTTACAATGTTGAATTTCCATTATTAGGATATAGTTTGATATAGTCTTAGTTATAGTTTTCACCAACATAATCTACATCTATATAATATAATCATGTTTCTCTTTTTACTATCATTATTTTTATTCTTAATTAGATTATTTGGTAAGGTTTGAATGTATCCACCTCTGGTTAGTGCAAGAGAAGGCCTTAAGGCCTTAACTACACCAGAGGGAAATATAAATAAATAAATTTGAAGTGAAAAGGTTGTATTTGCCATGCTTTAGAGTAGAGAATCTATTACCATATTATTTTTAGTGTGTTTATGGTGTTGCATAAAAGTTAAAGTATTTAGGCTATTTGAATTTCACTACTATAAATTGAAATGTAATATTATGGCGCAAGTAAATAA
The DNA here is from genome assembly GCA_964059195.1 of Ectobius pallidus. Classification (NCBI taxonomy): domain Eukaryota; kingdom Metazoa; phylum Arthropoda; class Insecta; order Blattodea; family Ectobiidae; genus Ectobius; species Ectobius pallidus. The sequence continues at coordinate 171,189,313 of CAXKWD010000001.1, forward strand.
AACTAAGACATAATTTGATCTAACGTAAGTTGCTCTGCTAATACTAAGTCCTAAGACATCCAACGACACAGTTATATTGAAACACTGTTCATATTTCATAACTAGCATGTGCCCGCGATAATTATTTCAAAAATTAAAAATTAGGAGCATAATAGTTAAATCATTATATTTATTAACACCTAAATCACGTGGACTACATACCACGATTAGATAGCGTCGCCTGGTAAAAGCGACCTCAGATTCGATTTCCTTGGCCCAGAATACCCCATGTACAGTGAGTTTCGTCCAAATCTAACAATGTTTGACCATATTTAGGCCTATCCCTCTTCCGTGTCGGTTGAAAATTTCATATGTCTACGGGCCTTGACATTCTAAACAAATGAATCGACCAGCGTGGGCTTACAACAATCTAGCGATCGCGATGCTTTTATTACCACGGTATGACAAAAATAGCCAAAGCCAACTGCAATTGATTTGACATTGAAATGTATTACTGAAATCTGATGCTTCGACAGCGCTAAAATCACGTTTTCTGCCAGTTTTTCACTCACAACTCGCGAACGAAAGCTAAAAATCCGGCTTCGATGCGCATTCGCCCACCTTTCAGCCCATCTATGTTTAAAATTTCAGATCTCTGCGTTCAGTAGATTTCGTTGTGCATCGTGGACAGACAGACAAACACGTCCTTTTATAATTTTAAGATAGCATGTGCCCGCGGCTTCGCCCGCGATAATTATTTCAAAAATTAAAAATTAAGAGCATAATAGTTAAATCATTATATTAACACCTAAATCATGTGGACTATATATCACGATTAGCTAGCGTCACCTGGTAAAAGCGACCTCAGATTCGAGTTCCTTGGCCCAGAAAACCCCTGTATAGTGAGTTTCGTACAAATCGAACAACGTTTGACCATATTTAGGCTAATATTGATTATCCCTATAATAATAATAATAATAATAATAATAATAATAATAATAATAATAATAATAATAATAATAATAATAATAATAATAATAATAATAATAATCCTCTTCGGTGTAGGTTGAATATTTAATATTATGTTTGCGTGCCTTGAAATTAAAAACAAATGAATCGACCAGCGTGAGCTACAACATTCAAGAGATCGCGATACTTTTATGTCGAAGGAATGACAAAAATAGCCAAAGCCTAGTGTAATTGATTTGTATTACTGAAAACTCATGCTTCGAAAACGCAATAAATACACGTTTTCTGCCCGTTTTTCACTCATAACTCACGAACGAAAGCGAAAATTAAAATTCCGGCTTCGAGGTGCACATTCCGACCCTTTAGTCCGCCTATGTATAAAATTTCAGATCTCTGCGTTGAGTAGATTTCGCTGGGCATCGCGGACAGACAGACAGACAGACAGACAGACAGACAGACAGACGGAGGACAGACACTTCCTTTTATTAATATAGATTTGATCGTAACGTACACCTTGCAGAGTTTCGTGAGAACAACCTGGTTCCATTGTTAGACGAAAGCTTTAGTATTCTTTTTTTAATAAGGAAAGAAATCTAGTTTATACCAACAACGCACACTCGACAAGATTATAAAGTACCTAAGATGTAGAAAAAAATCCAACCTCACCAGTCGCGGCTAGATGTGCATATATAAGACGAGGGTGTGCTGCATATCCATTCCATAATTTAAAATATGGTATTGTTAGAACTACTTACAAGACAACTGCAGGAAAGTGAAATCCATTGGCCATCTGTGTCATGTTTAAGTCTTGAGTCCAACAATATGGTTCCTTCACTTTTAATTCTCTTCTAATCCTTTGGAAGAAAATTACGCCTTCAACAAAGTACCATGGTTGAATTCATGGCCTTCCACTGAATTCATGGTTACTTGCAGATAAACGTTTATGAACATGTGAGCATGACCATGTGACGGGACTAACATAAATATAAATCTTTAAACTCTACGAAAAATGAAAATATCACTTAGTGAACTGAAACCTGAACTACACTAAATTAAACAACTATGCAAGATTAAATGAAGTGACAAAGAACTATGAATTATGTCAAAAAAGCTGGACGCCCACTACTCCCCACATCTCACCAGGGTTGCCAGATCAGAAACGTAGAACAGTCGTACCAATATCCGAAAATAGTCGTATCCTAGTTAAAACTGTCGTATACTTTGTGATTTTTCAGTATAATGAACGTATTGCGTTAATAATAATAATAATAATAATAATAATAATAATAATAATAATAATAATATAATAATAATAATTAATAATCGGTATTATGCACCTTACACATGTCATGTAATTGTTAATAAATCATCTTATTTGTAAATGATTAGGCGTGTTTCATTATCTTCCGATGTGCTAAATTTGATTAAATACAATAAAATTAAATAAACAGTAGTTGCAACAGTGTCGCAATTATTGTAATTATTTCCAATCATAATGATTTTAGCAACATGTTTACAACAAAAACCGTGAGAAACAAAAAGCTGGATACACATCACAATTTAAAATTCGTCAGTCGATATACTAAAAAATATATTAAACTCTATGTTAAAAATAGTCGTACAAATAGACGTACGACTCATGATTGCGTCGTACAAATCTTTGAAATAGTCGTATGTGTACGACTATAGTCGTACGTATGGCAACCCTGCATCTCACCCACTTTTCAATACTCAACTGCCAGTTCTTTTCAAGGCGCCAAAAAATCTAAAGTCATTGTTACACTTGACTCTTCACAGATGTCGTTATTGTATCACGAAAATGTTTCAGAAATGAGATTGTCAGTAGCGGCTGCGAATATAAACTGATTGTTGTGTTGAATGTGCAATTATCTATTTGTTTGATTGGTTACGTGGCTGCAAACTCTGATAAAGGTTACTTATAGGTTGGATTTTCTGTGTTTTATTCTATTCGTCAGATTTTAAAGACACAATACATATAGATTGTTTATTTGCAAATTTGAAGGGATCTCTGATTTCTCAAATGGACGACATGGATGATGTTGAACTTGTTAAAAATAATCAGGGCAATTGTGACGGTGATCAGATAAAGCATGTGAATATGCTCACGAATGACGTGAAATGTGACTTGGCGAAAGTCAAATACAAGATGCACTTTTAAGCTCCGCTCACTCGATATTCACATTTTGTTTCTCAGCGAAGCAGGGTAACTAACTATCCTTGTATATTGTCGCCGACACTCCCGGCTGTACCAAATATTAAAAATGCGAGAGTCCCCTTGTACCAAATATTAAAATTGCGAGAGTGCCCCTTGTACCAGATATTAAAATTTCAAGAGTGCCCCTTGTACCAAATATTAAAAATGCGAGAGTAAGTGCCTTGTACCCACAGGTTTACCTTGTACCCAACGGTTTGTCAACCTGTCATCCTCGAAGAATTCGCTATATCGTGGTATAACAGGAACTGCCGGAAGGTTCGAATTATATGGAATGCGTTCTGATAGTAAATAGAAGGTTCCCGTGTGATTAGTGATTTTTTTTAGTGTTTCGTAGTGTGTGGACTCACCCGAGGAGGAATTAAATCATACAAAAGCTAAGTTTATTAACAATTTAGTAGTGTGGACATTGAATAATTATAGCTTCTCAGTGCATTTATATTTGAAGAACATTCCAGATTGATATCTTTATTGAAGGGAATTAGCAATTCAACCCCTTAGAGGGGGTTTTATTCCGTCATAATGGAATCGGATTCCATCAATAAATCTAAAGATGATGAACAAACATCTCCATCTATATCAAATAAATTTATATATAATTACCGTGATTCAGCACCTTATGTAGTAATCGTACAAAGCATTAACACATCGCTCAATTCTCTGCATCCTGTTACACTGGGAAAAATTTTCTTTGAGAAAGCAGAATATGATATTAAATCTATCAAAACAATTGGAAAATATAAATTAGAAGTACAATTCAATTCATATAGCGATGCAAATCACTTCCTTGGATCTACTTTTGATACTGAGTATAGTACAAAATCTTTTATACCAAAGGGAAATGTAGTGAGACAAGGAGTAGTAAAGGGCATCCCTTGTGAAATCACTCCAGATGAAATTAAAGACAATTTAAAAACTGCAGAAAACTATGAAATCTTAGACGTATATCGTTTTAACAGACGGATGCTAGATGAGAACCAAAGCGTCAAATATATACCAACTACCACTTGTCGCATAACATTTAGGACTCAAATTCTCCCTAAACATGTACAGCTGTATTATTACTCTCTCCCAGTTGATAAGTTCAAAGAAACAATTAAGCAATGCACTAAATGCCAGGGCTTTGGTCACTACAGTAAATATTGTAGAAATAGTGTAAAATGCCGCAAGTGTAGTGACGAGCATAATGACTTAGAATGCACCAGTGAAAAAATGAAATGTGCCAATTGTAAACTCGAACACCAAGCTAACTCATTAAACTGTACTGTACGACAAAGAGAATTATCTATTTTGGATAAAATTAATGAACTTCAAATATCCCGATACGAGGCAAGACAGATACTCAGTGGCGTAACTACTTATTCACAAATAGTAATGGCCAAAACACCCATGGAAGAAAAACATAACTTCCCATCTTTGCTTATCAACAAAAAAACTAATCAAACTAACAAAATAACAACTCCAGCATCAGTGCCAAAGTTATTCAATGCAGTAACAGCTAACAAAAATACCTTAAAACGAAAACCATCATCCAATGTTGACATACAAATTAATGAAAAAAAGAAACCTCTTAGATCTGTCATAAATAGACCTACAACTAAGTTCTCGCTGAATAGGCCTATCCATGAGGTAAGGAGAAAAGATACCCAGGAAGAAAAACATATCATGACAGTTTTAAATCGTTCTAGAGAAATCTCACATCAAGACAAGACCACTGATAGGGCCTCTTATAGGAAAAGAGACAGAAACGACCAAGAGGAGATTAGTATACAAGAAAATAGTTATAAGGAGGACATTACTTTACAAGAAAATGTTTATAAACTAACTGAAACATGTAATGTATTGATTAATGATGTTCCGGAGCTATATAGAATACAGGTAGAAAAATTAAAGCAAGACATTCTTAGCCTAATTAAGAAAGGTTAATTATTAGGAATGGGTACTGCTGCAAATAAGTATACTTTACGCATATTACAATGGAACGCTCAAAGTGTACGCAATAAGAAACACGAGCTTTCCAATATCATACTTGAGAAGGGGATTGATATAATCCTAATTAGTGAAACTTGGCTAAAGCAAACAATTAACTTCAACTTTGTAGGTTTTAAAACTGTCAGGCTGGATAGAGATACAAGAGGTGGAGGGGTTGGGATTTGGATCCGCAACACCTTACAATGCTCTAATGTACAGTATTATGAAGACCTTGCTCAAAATCTACAAGTAATACACATGAAGATAAATGATTTCACGTTTTTAGCAGCATATAATCCACCTAGAAATCATGTAACAAATACTCTATGGACTTCAATCTTAACAGGACTAACTTTTAGCAATACTATTATATGCGGAGATTTCAATTTCTCTGAAGTTTTCACGCAGTATCACACCAAAGATTATCACAATTTTTTCCTGGAACAAATGGACCAGCATGATATGATCCTTCTAAATGACAAAGAATATACACGCATTTACCCAGCCAAAAATGTGACATCTACGTCAGATTTAATCTTCTGTTCTGCTGACCTATACCCTTACATTTCTTGGCAAATCATGCCAGATACACTAGGAAGCGATCACTTCCCAATTTTTTTTACAATAAACAAAAAAGATAACATACATGCCGCTAATCCGATGTCACGAAAAGGTGCAATAAATTATCATCACTACCAAACTGCTATGTCATCATGGAAAGACTCTTACAATTATAACCAACTCAACTTGTACTGTGATTTGAAACAGGCGATCTTAGAATATTTAGATTATAATCATCCTCTGAAAGAAAGTAATACAGGAAAATTAAGTAAAATTAAACCAAAATGGTGGGATGCGGAATGTTCCCGTGCTGTAGCTCTACGAAGGCAAAGTATATCGTTTTATAAGCGAAATCCTACACCCACCAATTTTCTTCGGGCAAAAAGACAAATAGCTGCAACTAAGCGATTTTTAAAACAACAGAAACGAAGAAGCTGGATTGATTATTGTAATAATTTAACTGATGTGACATCAACCCAACAATTCTGGGCATCGATTAAATGGTTCACTGCTAGAAAGAGGGGATCTTCCTCATCTCCTATAGAGATGAATATAACCCTTCAAAATGAATGGATTCGATCCATAACACCTGACTTTGTATCAGAGAAGGTGATGTTAGATATTCCACTAATGCCCTCAGATAGCCATACTTTAATGCAAAGAATTACACCTAGTGAAATATATGAGATTACTAACAAGCACAACAAGGCTACAGCCCCGGGACCAGATGGTATTACATATGAATTAATAAAAAACTTGCCTTATGAGTGTATCACTCACCTAGCAGATTCTTATAATTGTATTTTCCAGCAGGCTAATAAACCAGATGATTGGAATGAACTTTATATTGTTCCTATACCTAAACCAGGCAAGAACTTATGTCAAATCGATGGATATAGACCAATTGTTTTATCTAATGTACTTCGTAAAATATTTGAAAAGATATTAGCTAACAGATTGGCTTTTCATCTGGAACGTTTTCATATGTGGCCAAGAAATCAATTTGGTTTCAGAAAAGGATATAGCACTGTGTATAATATATCTGTTCTTATTACTGATATACAAATTGCTTTCTCATCCAATAAAATAATTGAAGCAGTGTTTTTAGACTTATCATCTGCTTATGACCATGTTATTCCAGTTATACTGAAACAAACACTATGTGGTTATGATATCCCACAAAAATTTATACAAAATATCCTTATGCTCCTCTGTGATAGGAAGATCACACTGCACCCTCGATTTAAGAATGAGGTAAAACGGACTACATCGGTTGGCCTTCCTCAAGGTTCAGCACTTAGTCCTTTATTATTTGCCATCTACCTATCTCAATTTGATAAGATATGTAAGGGACAATACAAATACTTACTATATGCTGATGACCTGGTTCTGTACACTTCGAACACGAAAAGAAACATTTCAAAGGGTGAATCCACAATTGCGCCTCACTTATCCAACGTTTTAACATGGTTTAATGATTTGGGAATGGAAATCAACAGTCATAAAACGCAATATATAATTTTCAATAAAGGATTTCTCAGTAAACCGAGAATATGTATTAACAATTCTCAAATAGTTTCACAAAAATCAATTAAATATTTGGGAATGACACTCAGTTATAATCTACACTGGGGTCCTCACTATTTAAACTTAAGAAAATCATTAACAGAATGCACCAATATCTTCAAGTATTTGGCGGGTAGATGGTGGGGAGCGTCTCCAAATCTATTACTAAGGCTGTACAAATGCTTAATTCAACAAAGACTAGACTACGGTTCTTTTCTTATAAACGATGACTGGCCAGAACAAGTAAAGCACTCTATAAAAAGTTTAATATACCGCATTGGCAAAATAATAATTGGCGTCAATGGGAACCCTAAAGCAGATGATCTTATAATGGAATTGAAGTTTTGTCCTTTATCAATCCGAAAACAAAGACTTGGTTATAACTTCATAGGAAAACTTTTCAATAACACATCGAATATTTTATTTCCAAAACTTCAACTCTTGGAATCTCTGAAGAAACCAGCTCAAACAAGAGAGAGTGTATCATTTCTGCATTATGCATGGCATCAAATAAAGACTGATGACATTCTCCAATTACCAATTTACCCTATCTATGCTGTGGATTGGTTTTATCATTATACTCCGCTTCAAATAGATACTTATACAATGATGAAAGAAGACTTTTCAACTTCACAAAGACTACATGAATTCTTGCATACTCTACAATTGAATTCTGATGAATTTCAGCAAATATACACGGACGGCTCAAAATCATCAGAGGGAACTGGAGCCGCTTTTTTTATTTTGAAAACAAGAACATATCATCAATATAAATTACCGCAGGATATGTCCATCTTCACAGCTGAATCAATAGCAATATTTCAAGCCCTTTTATTTGTTCAGAATACGTCTCCAGGAAATAGTGTGATACTTTCTGACAGTAAAAGTGTGTTAACACAATTACAATCTACAGGAATTAATATAAAAACTAACTGGTATATCCTTAATATCAGAAGATTGCTAATTAATATTTCTAAGCGTGGATATAAAATTTTATTTTTATGGGTTCCCGGTCATAATAATATTTTTGGCAATGAACAAGCAGATAAACTTGCCAAAGAAGCATCCTGTGTTGGATCTCTTTCATCACTAAAAACGCCTGTGTCCGACAGAATAACTTATTATCAAAACGTAACGAAGGATTTATGGTTTGTAAGTCAAAAAGAATACTTTGAAAAGAAAGGGGATGATGATACCACCACTTTAATTGGAACAAATCCATGGTTTCACAGTCAAAGGCTATCCAGACAAGAAATAAACCTGTATTACCGCATACGTCTTAAGACTGTTATGACGCCAGCCTACCAATATAAAATTGGACGTCATGAATCCGGACTTTGTATTTGTGGGGAAAGAGGAGATATTAAACACCTGCTGCTGGAATGTCATCTTTTTCAGAAAGAAAGATTACTACTATTGGATTGTTTATACGATCAGAAGAAATTTGGACCAATTGACATGAACTACATTATTTTAAATCCCAACTTAAAGAAATTGAAAGCTATTAACAGATTTGTCAAAAGTTGTAAAATGAAGTTATGAAGTAGTTAACAAAATCTTTGCTTCCATATAATAAATTTGGACTACGTACTCTACAAGGAGCTAGAAGAGACGTTGGACATCCCTCGGGTGAGGACGTCTTTAAATAAAAGAAGAAGAAGAAGAACAGGAACTGCTTCACTGAGAGTGGGTTGGGTGGGATATGTCTCATATTTGTTTTTTGTTTTTCAGTTTCCGTTTTGCCTTACCTAGTGATAATAGTGTTAGCTTACCTACTGCTGAAGTTCTATCAGTTCCTTCTTTTTCTGCGTATTCTCTCCAAGGAATGAGAACTTATGCTAAACTGAAGAGACCAGGTTTCAAATTTGAACCTGCTAAAAAGACTATTGAAGTTGATACCTCTAAAAAGATAGCTCAGCACATGACACAAAAAATGCCAGTAACATTAAATAACAGTTTCAGTGTTCTCACTACAACTGATTCCATGAACATAAATACGAGAATTACACAGGCTTTGTCAGGTCACTCACGACCTACTACTACAAATGCAACGCAATCATCAAATATGACTGAAAAAGTCAGGGATGGTTGCAACAAAATCACCAAAAAGAAGCCGCCTCCAATAATAGTGGTATCTAAATGAAATTACCTACAAGTAAGACAACTGAGAAAAACTATATTTAAACGTACCCCACCCCCCCGCTCACCCCTCCATCCATTGGAACTTTTAGTATGTTCTTTTAGGACACTTCCTCCCACATCTCTTAATTTAAAAACATATTTTTCTCCAGATTTTTGTTTTGCTGCTTGGACCATAATGTATTTTCCATTACATGTAGGCTACTGTGCTTGCACCGTGATCAAATTTTTAATAAACGCAACTTCAATGGCTTTGCATTTCTCCGCAAGTGTGTCATGATGCAAATACACAATATACCTGATTATATACAAAGATATAATATCTAAATAAAGAGAAAGTGCGATGTACGGTTTTCTTCCGAAATCTGGACATTTGTCCGAAAATTAAAATTGTCATAAAGTTTGAACATATGAAGTTAAAATAAAAAATGACTACTCATTTTAAATGGGATTTATTGCCCTTCAACTTATTTTATGAGGGCATAGCTGTATACTAAAGGGCTGAAGCGCTAGAAGGCAAAATGTGTCGAAAAGCGTGAGGCAAAAGAGTTTTTTTTCCATAAATTTGCTATTTTCGCTGGCGGATATCTTGAAAGCTGTGAGAATAGAAACAAATATGTAGAATCAATCTTGTAGGAAATTTTATCAGCTTGAATACTGTATGTATATTAACTTTTCCTTTACGATGCATCGTTGTTTAGATATAAGCGAAAAACCAATAAAGGGGACCTTCTACGGGCACCCCGCTCACCCCCACTGTCGGAGACTTTTAGTATGTTGTTCAGGACACTCCCTTCGACAACTCTGCTGGATTTCAAAACTACACGATTTTTGTTTTCCTATTTTTCCTTCATTGTCTGGACTATGAGTCAGACGGAATTGAGTGTGCTGCCGTAACGTTCGGCATATAGAAGTCTGAACACAGGAAAAGTGCTAGGAAGGGCAGGTCAAGAGTGACACTGATAAACGGAGAGAATAAATGACATGCGAAGTGAAAGCAACCCAATCAATAATCCTCGATCCCCTTGGCCTCTTGGCAGCAAATCAATTACCCAAGTCAATGCGGACAATAAACAAGGATCGATGGGCTATAGCCCTGTACATTAGTTTCGGTTGAACCTTACCTGAATACAAGGTGTGGAACAAACCCTATACACTATAAAACCACACCTGAAATTAAGATGAGTCTACAAACAAATTACTTAACAGCAAATTCATTTTAAAATGGAATTATTGTTACTGCTATTTTTATATCTTTATCCTTATAATAATGTTAAAGGTGGAAAAAGAACTGTGTTCGACCCTGATTGAAAATTCGCTTTTTCAGCATTAATTCGTTTTGAAGTAATTTCAGAAAAAAATATCTGCCTGTGTGTCTGACTTCAGACACACTGCGAACAGTATAGCTCCGATTCAAACATACATCAAACCAAAACGTATTGGCTGTCACTTAATGTGACACGATTTTCTGTTACTTTTACTACCATGTTACAAAAATGTTATTTAGTTTATCGAAATTTTCTTGAAAAGACTCCAACGATTTTATTTAATTTCGTATGCTAAACATTGTACTAAGACCCAAAAGTTTTATTTGAAATATTTATTCGCAGAAATGCCTTGAGGGATAGTTATAAATTAGCAGGCTTTAAAACTTAGTGCCCGAACCCACAGAGGGAGTTGATTCCGGTTACCAACAACTTGAGTATAGGGGGTGGAGGGTGATTGCGTAGGCTGATAAGACAGTCATTGATAGTAGTACCGAGAAGTCAATGCCCTCGTAGTACGGTGCCTCTCAAATTGGTCAACAGCGTACCTTGTCATTGTGCGTGTTTAAATTTATAATACGTGTTCGGCATGCCGAAAGTAAAGTGTTCTAAAACGCAAACATATATTGAAACATTTGGGAGGGACTATTATACACAAACAGGAGAAAGTATCGTTTTGCATGCTTGTAATGTGAGTTTAGATAATGAGAAGTTATTTTGTGGTCTTCCTATATCTGTATTCTGGTTTGTTTACTATCACGTGAACTATCATATGGTAGCTAGGGCATACGCCGAGCAAAGTCTGTACAGTACGGTTGCTGTTAACATATTCGATCGGGCACTAAGTTTTAAAGCCTGTAAATTAGCCATCTCTTTCATGGTGTTAGCCCTTTTTTGTCCTGTCCCGAGAATAGCATGGCTCTGCGGAAGGTCATGGCAGCTGAATGCAAATTCCCAAAATGCGATCCCTAGTTACAATAATAGAGAACAATATCAATATCAATTGCATTTTGCCTATTACAAGCTCCACTTAGTCCCTCATATTTTAGAGTAGGCCTATTGTTCTATAATTATACATTCTTTACAGTTTACGTACATTTAGCCACATTAGCCTCGTTATATAGTAAACCATGTGTCATTACAATAAAATATAAGGAGTGGTATGATTAAAATATAAAACTGATAAAATTCTTTAGTTTTATAGGGTATGGACAATACATTTCGGTATTCCTTCATTACCCGTTCTTTACCATGGTAGAGAATGTAATGTGAGTGTTTCAAATGAAGAGTTTCCGGAAAGAATTGCAGGAAGTTTTAGTCAATTTCTTCCTTTCTCTCATATGTTTCTTCCGTAAAGGATGAATTTGTTTGTTTGCAATGTTTATTTATTTACAATAATTCGTTATTACTACTTGGGCCAGTTACTGTCGCCGGTATGCCGGAACTTTGTCCTGCTGGAGTTCTTTTACATGCTTTTACAATTTCATAATCTCCAGTGACTTCACTAGCAGCAGGTCTAGTGGCATAACCTCTACCGATCAACGATATATATATAAATAGTTATAGTTGCTTAGTAAGCATCTAATGTAAAATATCACTAACGATCAAAGTAAGCGCTTATAGGCAGTAACCAATTTGTTTATTTATTTTTATTTTATTTATTGTAGGCCTATGAAACACAAGAGAGATACATCAAATGATCACCCGAATGTGCAAGTGCTCGTTTTATATTACATTATATTACATAATACACAATTAAGTACAAATACATAAAATACAATATAACTCTAGCTTAAAATCAAATACATAGAATAAAAGTAATAAAAGGAAATACAAAATGGGAGGAACAAATTTGAAATCCTGAGGTATAACTAATGTAATGGTTCTTTAAATATCTACTAATTTATAGAGTGAAGTAAATTATAACCTATGAAATAAGACTTTTGATGTACTTATAGAATGTTTTGCTCTTCATATTTACTATTTCTGAATGTGACCTAATTATGGAGTTATAGAGTCTTCGGGCATAATAATTGCTATGTTTAGAGCCAGAAGAGGTGAAGTATTTTGGCTCTAATAAAGGCAAGGTTTTATTTGTTTTTGTATTGTAGACATGAGGATCATATACCTGTACGTTTCGATATTTGTGAAAGTATTTTAGAAGTGTGAGCTTATATATCTGTTCTATTGTCATAACAATCCTTAACGCTTTTTAAAGCAAACTTTTGTTATCCTCTTTTTTGCACTCCTTAGCTAGTAAGTGGTACTTACGAACGTTGTTTACATGGATCGTAAGTTGACATTCCCACACAGTCTTGTTGCTAAGGGCGGTTGCGATGCGGTTATAGTATATTGCGATACAAGTGCCGTAAGGCACGTTTACGGGTTGAGGAAACAGATTGAAAACCCGAGGCGCAGCCGAGGGTTTTTAAGTTTTCGAGACCCGTAAATGCCTTTACGGCCCGTGTGTTGCATGCTATTTTTTGCACGACGGTTACTTATATCAATTTAATTATATTAATTGTGATATTACCTGAAAATATTATGTGTATACATTCTTGAAGAGAGATGTTTATTTCAGAAAGTGATTCGCATGTGTTTGTTGTTATGGGAACCGAATATTTGTCCTGGGGGCCTTGTTCATAAAGGCATGTATTATGAAGTGTATCGTAATGAATTATGACGTAGCGCAAGGACCGTAAGTAATTTAACCTCATCGCAACGCCCTTAGCAACACGATTGTGTGGGAATGTCAACTTACGATCCATGTAAACAACTTTCGTAAGTAACACTTACTAGCTAAGGAGTGCAAAAATTACTTACGGTGCCTGCGCTACGTCATAATTCATTACGATGCACTTCATAATACAAGTCTTTATGGACACGGCCCCCAGGACAAATATTCGGTTCCCATAACAACAAACACATGCGAATCACTTTCTGAAATAAACATCTCTCTTCAAGAATGTATACACATAATATTTTCAGGTAATATCACAATTAATATAATTAAATTGATATAAATAATCATCGTGCAGATAATAGCATACAATACACGTGCCGTAAGCGCATTACGGATCTCGGAAAATTGAAACCACTCGGTGCAAGCGCCTCGTGTTTTCAAACTATTTCCTCGATCCGTAATCATGCCTTACGGCACTTGTATCGTAATATACTATTTTATTATATTCAGAGGAGTCAATACAGTAGTGCCACTTCCTCCCCAGCCAATAATACCATATTGGATGCCATTGTGTTAGAGCTAAGTATACTCTCCGTAAGACTTCAGTCGGTAAATCATGTCTAGGGCTGGCAACTTCTTCGTACTTAATAATGCTTTTAATAATCATAATTTGACCCAAAATGGATTTTTAACTTAACTCTGCATAAAATAAAATAAATGGACACTTGATACCAGCAATTCAACATTTCATTTTAAGCCTAGGCCATTCGAATGCATCTATCATCTTCAGGGCATCTTCTTATGCTGGTGGGGATGTATTAATAATTCAGAATTAAAACTAATTTGTCTTATGTTCTTGACAATGTGATAAAAATTAAAATGTTCAAAAGTCTTATTAAAACACTAGCACTGGAACATCTTTCAATTTCCTTCACTGGAAAAATATATGTATATTTACATATTCGTTAAAGCACAATTTGTACACAGTCCGTTCATTTAAATTCCAGCAAGGACAGCCTTCTTCCTTTGTTATACACTAGATAAACACATTTAGACAGCGTTCTTTCTGATGGTATATTTATCTATACTGATCTCCACTGTAATTATGATAAATGACAACTATCTCAAAAGGCCCGGCGTCGCCCGGGATTTTTGATATTTTGTAATTGAAAATTAACTTATGAAGGACTTTTGATTTTTAAATTATAGTTCCTTATATAGGTCTTTAGAATTTGAAATAGGAAGAACGACTTATCACACTCAAACTATTCCCTCATACGCTTCATACAGCTTTTTATGGCTCATAGAGGATATAGAATTTTGCATCCTATCGCTTATACAGTACACAGCAAGCCTGGTAGGGGTTCAAATAAGAAGAAACAGAAATTCCGATAACATAAAATTGTATTGTCTTTGCGGAATATTTATTTCTCACTCTCATGTTACCATAAAACCGTTTTGGGGATGAAATTAAACAGAAATGCAATATCACTTTCATAATTCTCTCCCCAAAACATATTACCATTATTTTTGTGGATTTTATTCTTTAATATTTATTTATAACATGAATTATATTGATAGCTTCTCTAATTTGTCAAATTCCCGTTTCATTTATTTCCAAACCCATCTGAGACCACTGGAACAATATGTTGTCATGTGAAATGTGATTTGGATTTGATAATTCTGTGTAAAAAGGGATTAAGTATTCTCAAAAACACTTGATGTTTGGCATTTAAAATAAAAGTTTTGCAAAATCCTTTCTTAGTGAGCACTTACATTATGAAACGAAGGCACTGTCAGAATTCCAAGTCTCTACCTATTATAGTCTAGGCTCTACGTTGATTCTCTGTCATTAAGTCAGTCAGTCAGGACAAAGCCTTTTATATATAGAGAGATAAAGAATTATTAGCATTTCAACTGAATTTCACCGAGCATAAATTTATGCATGTCACAGGAATTATCGTTCTATGAGGCAGATTTAGATTGTTAGGGGACGTAAAGTGCACACACTGGGATGCCATTTTTGTTATGGAGCTCACACAGGTTAAGTGAACGTTTAATTATTGTGTCCCATCGATCCATCAATGTGCTATAACATGATAATACTATCAGCTGCACGCACTCTGTACTAATCAAGTTTCATCAACTAAACGTGATTTTTTCCTTCCTAAATTTATCCCCGATCATTGCTAGAAGCACTGCAATTAATGTATGAAACACCAACTACTGATGTTATTAGAACAAGAGTCTTGCACAAATAAATTATGAAAATGAAAATCTGTCACGAGTGATCACCATGCAGTGTAGGCACCTTTCAGAACTTTGTCAGGTGAACGCATACCTTGAATGGTTGGAAAATATGTTCGTACGGATGGGAAAAATTATCGAAAGGTTTGGAAAGTTATATTCGTGTATATTCATATAATATCAAGAAACTTGTAGGAAAGGAGGATGGGAAATAACGCAGTTTGTGTTTTTTTTTACTTAGCTTATCAATCGACGATTGCATGCTGTTACTTAGGCCTGTAATCGTCCTTGGTGTGCAGGAAACTTTGTTGAGTGTATCAGATAATTGAAGTGAGAAAACTGTATTGTACATGCTTAGGTTAAAGAAAGTTATGCGAGTGCATCAGCTTATTGATGCGAGAAAGTTATATTGTGAATGTTTTCGTGTAGAGAAAGGTGTGTGAGTGTGAGTGTGATATATTAAAAGTGAGAAAGTTGTATTGCCATGCTTTCTTCTAGAGAAATTTATGCGTGACATATTTGAAATGAGAAAGTTGTATTGCCCTTGCTTTGGAATAGAGAGAGAGAGAGGGAGGGAGAGAGAGAGAGAGAGGGAGGGAGGGAGAGAGAGGGAGAGGGCGAGAGAGACATAAATGCTTCAGGATAGAGAAAGCTATGTGAGTGTGACATATTTGAAGTGAGAAAGCTGCATTGCCTAAGCTTTGGGATAAATAAAGTTAAGTGAGGGTATCAGGTATTTCAAGTGAGAAAGTTGTATTTTCCAAGCTTAGGATAAAGAAAGTTATGTGAGTGTGACATATATTTGAAATGAGAAAGTTTATTTTCTATGCTTTGAGATAGAGAAAGTTGTGTGATTGTGACAGATATTTCAAGCAAGAAAGTTGTATCACAGTATACTTACTGCATTAATATATTACTGTACTGTATTAATGTAATCCATTAACGAAAGTCGGTCCGTTTTTCTGCCAAACGAACATGCGCGCGCAGATACCTAACGATCGTAGCGGCGATTAACTAACACTACAGTAACTACTGCGGAAAGTATGTAAATAAATTGGAGTGTTGTATTTATTAGAACATGCGTATTTCGAAATGACCTTATTGTTCTGAAGTAAATTGCAGTAACAATAAAGGAAGAAACCCTGAATTGCATTTCTTCACTTTCCCAGAAGATCCAGAAATGTAAGAACAAAAATACGTAATATTTATTGTATGCCTACTGGCTTACATTTGACACGTGTTCTGGTGCAGTTATGCCTCAACTTACTTTAATGTAATATTTTTATCTTTGATTCTGTTGTAATGAATTCCGGTCTAAAAAGATGGGTCAACGTCTGTCACACAGTAACAGAATATCCAACTACATTATTACAGCATACCAAGTGTTTCTATTGCCCGTATTTAATGTTTTCCTAATATCACGGTAAGTAATAAAGAAAACATTGGGACCATGTTAAATTTCCATTACGATATATGAACTTCTAAAAGTGCAGACCTCTTTTCAAACTGAAAATACTTTGGTTGGGAATGCTGTCTTTATGTGTGTTGTGATCAGAGAATGTAGTATAAGAATAAAACCAATAGATGGGGTCAAAGTACAAAAATTCCATATTTTACACCCTGAAACCTGTTTTCAACTGTTACGCGGAAAAGTATTTGTCTCTCATCTTTCTTCACTTAGATATTTTTGAAACTGCACCCGAGCACGAGCAGTCTTGCTCATTCGGGTGTATTTCTAAATTAATATTTCTTGTGATAGAATAATTATTAACTATGTAAGATTCACCCATTTTTCTTTTCCTCTTTTTAAATAGGGACTGTAGTTACTTTTGAAATTTGTATTTGTTCTGCTTTATTTTACTTGTACAAATATGTATTTGTATTTGTTTAATTAAGTCAGACAGTTTCATCTAAAAAAATCTTATTGTCGGGTTTTCCTGGCATGGTCACATATAATGGCTGTAAATGATTAGCCGTACCAACTTTCCAACAGGAACACTCAAACTATTTTGAACATGAAAATACATGGGTTAATTTTTTAATAGTGGCAACTATTTTATTTCTCCGTACATAGCTCACGCACAAGGTTCTAAGTTTTATAGGCCTTCGATGTAATCATCCCCATTGCGTACAGCATGTTCCCAGCGACGCGGAAGTCTTTGGATCCCGTTGGCACTGCCTAATCTATTGATGGTATAAAGAGAGCGGTCGGTTGCCTGTAAAACATGATTGGGATGGTGTGATCTTAAAACATACCGTTTCCCGAAGGCAGAACGTTATTGCGGAATACTACTGTTCGTTTTTGCAAAACAATCTGTCTGAACTGTTCAATCGCTGGTGCTGGGAGGTGCTCTATCACCCTCCGTACTCTCCAGATTTAAGTCCCTGCGACTTTGATCTAATCCTGAAGATGAAGGAGCCACTTGGGGGATTCGCTTTCATATGGTTGAAGATGTTTTTCAGGCAACCGTCCGCTCTCTTCGCACCATCGACAGATTAGGCAGTGCCAGCGGGTTCCGAAGATTTACGCATCGCGGGGAACATGTTTTACGCAATGGTGATGATTACATGAAAGGAATGTAAAAGTTAGAACCATTTACGTATGCTATGTGTAGAGAAATAAAATAGTTGCCACTACTAAAAAATCAACCCATGTAGAAATAAGAAAACGTTCATAGATCTCCAAGTATGATGAATAAAGGATGTCCTATTTTAGTTAGATTATTATTAGAATAATAGGAGAGGCTGAAAGAGAAGAAAAGAAGTGATTGTTTTAAAGTATATAGGTAAAGAAGGATGAAAATGTGATGTTGCTAATGAAACTGTGTGCACAGAAGACGATAGATGGATTCTCGAAATAGTTTGAGTATTCCTGTTGGAAAGTTGGTACGGTATCGGAATTTGTTCCCACCTCGGTGCACTGACGAAGCCAATTTGGAGCGAACCTTCGCTTCCGCTCGTCGTAAATTTCATTTCACGCACAGCCACGCTCCTTCCTCGAGATACAACCTTTTTCGTACACTAACAAATTATCTTCAAAGGAAGTCTGTTTCAACGAATTTCCTCGAATTAAGACCTGGTGGAGACAGAGGCAGTCTCCGCTTATACATTACACCGATCCCTGTATTTCAATAGGCTTATTGTTGTTCATTCAAGAAGAACACGCAGTCCAGTGTTCACTGACTTAAGGGATGACAGATGTTAAAAGAAGGTTGTTTTTTTATTATTTTAGTTTAAAAAAATCAAGCACACCCTAAAGTAAACCTGTGCAAAATTTTGTGCTGTTTGACACATGAAACAGGTGCTGCTGACATCATTTTTAAACCTCAGTGCGTTTCCAACTGCCAGTGCATGCAAACTTAATGACCTATTACAATTATTACAATTACAATTTATTGTTCCAAATTACACGAAAAATACATACAAAAGTTGATACACCACCCAAAGAAGCAGAGCTTGTGTTCGGGGGTGGTTCAGTTCCATATATTAGAAAAACTTATACTAAATAATTACTTAAAACAATACATAATTTGGAGAAGTATGACAAAATATTATGTATAAAAGGTTAGAACATGTTTTCTTAGTTTGAATTTGCATGTTATTTTGTCAAATTGAACATCTATCTTCGCCCACAAAAACAGAAATACCGCTGTGTAATCTTTTCACAATATACTTTACAATGCATATAATAAAATGACTAATCAGATTTTATGTATATGTATGGAGAAGATATATTTCAATTTTTATAAAAATAAAATGTCACAAAATAAATTGAGGTATTTGTGTATTTTAATTAAGTATGAAAAGTTTCAGTATTCTAGGAAAAGCAGTTCGGCCATCCCTTGAAGTCTTTCACCGCATGCAAAATTTTATATAACTGAAGCAAATATGTTTAATGATAGGGTGGCTTAATTGTGAAACCGTTCCACTTTGTGTTCTCTATGAACAAGCGGGAATGTGAAGATACTACAAATTTAACAAGTAGCCTGCTGGGATTTTACAATAACGGAAGACCCTGTTAGCATCCACATTGTAAAGATGTACAATTATCATACACTAGCAAGCCAAGTGCAAATATTTACACGAATGTTTCATAATCCAGCGGAGCTGCTAAATTATGTAAACCCATGAACCCAGCAAAGACGGCTGCCTGGATAATAGGTTAGTTTCCAGCGGAGTTCTGCACCGTATTACTGAACTACACGGTCCGTTATAGTCTGTGTTGAGACATTATGCTAAAAGCCAGAAGTCCGCAATTTCAATTCCCAGTGCGGTCATTGATCGTGTCAATTAACCTAATCCTGCCTGGTCTATAATCCCATGGGTTCGATTCACTCTGTGCGGGAGTACAGTATTGTCTTGAATTTCAGGGAATGGGGAGAATGTGGTTGGGTGATCAGGCAGAGCAATCAATTATTCTGTCCTCTTATCTTATTTTCTCTCTACCATTTTATTTCACTAAGCCTGAATCATCCACATCTAAATGCAGTATTCCCGCGGCAAGATGCAGAGAAAGGAGAGAAAGAAGTTTCAATTATAAAATAATTAGAATACATCGAGGATAAAATAATAAACTTCAAAATGCTGATGTATATGAAGGACTTGGAGAAATATATCCATAAGCCAACCTTACTTAGTTCTGAGAAACTAATGTCACTATCGCTTAACTACATAAGAAATTTGAAAATATGATCTGAGTTCACAAATACGTTTAGTAACATATTGAAGTATCATTTGATGGAAAAGAAATCATAATATCCTTGTTAGAATATATTATGATTATCATCACAACTTTAATTTCTCATAACTAAGTAATGGTGGCTTATGATTATATCTCTCCAAGCCCTTCAATTGTAAAAGAAATACATATGATCGGCTAATTCTCCTAGCTGAGAATTCTTGTTTAGTTATATTTAAATAAGATAGGTGTTTCTAATGTATCAATAATTGACTGCAGTTTAAAGATTAATAGGTATTTTGGATGTAGAAATCTACACACAAGTAAAAAATCTGATGTGTCCAACACATAACTTTCTCTACCTTAAGTGCGAGTAATTAAAATGTTCTCTCTACATATCCTGATATGGAAAAATAGTGCGAGTGCGTATTCAGCTGTCCCAGCCTCATGCAAAGGAAGTCTGGCTTATAACTACCCTTCAGGGAATTTTCGCGAAAAAATACTTCAAATAAAAGTTCTAGCTCTTTGTATAAGCACTTCATGAACAAGGTTTAAAAAAATCGTTAGAGTTGGTTTTTGATAAAATCGCGAAAAATTAAATTTTCTTCATGTAAAATTAAGAATTGTAAAGGTAGGAAATTCAAAATACAAAAGTAGAATTAAATTTTACAGATATGTTTATATTTACCAAGGGAAGTAGGTGGAAGAACTTAATATGAAACAAATGAAAGCCAAGACAATTACAAGATTTGATTATTAATATTAAATATAGTTTTTAATTTTTATCTTAAATTGATGAACAATATATTATTTTTATGAAATCAGGATGCTCAGCAATAAGAGTATGTGTATTATGAAGTAAGACAAAATCGTCAACCTTCGTATCACATCCCCAGATGATACCAATATGAAAATTGTAATTTTAGATTCAGGTGACATGTATTAATGCGTTTCATGGTCGAAAACAATACTTCTTTACCTATGGTTAGAGAAAGTAAAAATATCAGCTTCTTTTAATATGATAATATCAATTGCTGCATACATTCTAGTGAGAGTTCATTTCAAGATGAAAAATACATTGAGTGTTACACGTTAAAATAAGAACTCAAATGGTTAACTCTGAAGAATTTTTTATAATCCTTTTTCATTTACTACCCCATCTAGCCTACACTATGTTAGAGCAATTCACTTACATTATCTCTTGTTTTTTATCTATACGTATCTAGACTGGCATTACCACAAAACCTTTTTTAATAATTAAGACTCGGCTTGGCCCGGCTGATGGGTCGGATATACGCGATCAGAGTTACGACAATGCCAGCGGAGCAGGATATTATCTTCCATTGAATAAAGCTACGAAAAAATCTCTTTAACGCGAAATGTACAACGTTAAATTCTTAATGTTAAATTAATTTTCGACTAGTAGGGTCCATACCATCTAACTATCCAGATCGAAAGCAGAAAGTTATATTATCATTCCAAACCTTTTATTTGTCTCACAAAGGCCTACAATACTTGAAACTAGTATTAGGAATACTAATTTTCAGATTGTCTGTACTGATGTTCTTAATTAGATGGAATCTTTTCTACTATAAAATAAAATTTTATATTTCTCAAAATGTATAATTCTCAGCTCTAGGTATAAATATTACCGGGGTTAAGTTGCCTATAGAATGCTAAGGTGATTTTGCTTCATTATGATCGACAATTTGAGAAAGAAAACAGTCTAAACAAATGCTACAAAAACTACTTTTCCCCAGTGAACTATGTGGACAGTGGAAACAAGTGAGAATTTGAGAAAAAGCGAGAGGCGGAGCCAGAGAGGAGACCCAAGAGATGGGCATAGGGTGAGAGGAGAGTGAGAGAGATCGCAATAAAACTTAAAAACATACCTATTACGTCTTATTAATTTATTTAGGTATTTAGGTTTCGTAGTATCCGTCATCCGAACACTCAAGACACGTTGCATAGCTACTGGTATCGAAGAAAAAGAATACTGGACACTTTATATCGTCCACAGCGGTAAAGCGGGTAAATTCAAGGATCGTGAGTTCAAGGATGGGTTTCGAGACTTGACATATATCACTGTTGGCCTAAACAACAGCGCACAGAACTGGTGCCACAGAGTTTCATCTATGTACACCCTTGCCCACAGTAGCGAACAGTTCCTCGAAATTCTCGTTATTCTCGAAACTCCTCTCCAGTTCAAATCCAAATAATGGCATGGAATTTCTGAGTTTAGCATGTGCCTTTCCTTCGACGAGAATTATTGTCATTGGTTCCGTGTAAATCACTTACGGTAAATGAATCCATACCTTGAAAGAGATGTTCCGATTAAATTACCACCATTACATGGTAGCCTCCTTTCTGGTCTCGACTAGACTAAGAGCTGATGCCTCGTCAGTTCGAGCCTTGAATGAACCAGGCACTCTATCCCACTAATGAAAGTTATAGACATGCGGGACTCAAAATATAAGTTTCAACCCTCACACACATACAATTTCATAAGCATTCATTTTACTTATTTGTACTGTACTAGCTTTAGGCCCGTCCCATTACGCCGGCTTTTTTATGAAAAAAAGAGGTATCTGCTAATTCACGTTCTTTTGCTTCAGTAATTATTTAATACGAAGGGCATATTTGAAAGCAAACACAGGCTCATTCATTCTATTTTTCCCCTTCGATTGCTTTGCCACATACCGCTTCTCATTTTCATCTTGCACATTACAATATATAATATTGAGACAATTTAGCTAGGTTAGGAATTGTCTATTGCCATTGAGTAAGTATTACAATATCTTTACTACAATATGGTTCTTCTCTCGTCCGTTTTGATGGATTTTCATGAAGAGTGTTCGTTGCTCTTTTATTTGAATTCGCCATATTTTACTAACTTCACCCACGTTTTTATTCTTACTTCATCCACGTTTTATTCTAAATTTTATTACTTTTATTCTCAACACCACTTCTTCTCTCTCTTTCAACGTCCTTCCCGACTTTCTGATCATGATTATTTCAGCGATGCTCTTCTTGACCTAGCAAGGTCAACTTCAATTAATTTCAAAATTAAATACAGTCTCACCGGTCTACGGTGTTCTACGGGAATACCAGCTCAAATATATTAGACTGGTTTTACTTATATTTACAAAAACACAAAGTATACACGGATCCAATAAGACGTGTAGTGTGATATAAGATATATCTACCCGAATAATATTTTAACAAGTTTGTGACAACAACACTTTTAAATCTGTGTCCTATATGCTTGAAATGAGAAAGCAGTGCAACATTTTGTATTGAAGCTGACTGTATCGGCTAAGTAATTAGTAGAAAATGAGACGCAGCCCGAGGGAATCGGGTTGAATGCATTCAGAGTAGCTAGATGGGACACAACTTCATTTTTATGTAAATTCCAAACCCAATGTAAAAGTTTGCAATTGAATTCAAAGTTTGGTGCGGACTGCGTGCGTGGTTTGTAATCTAAACAGATGCTCGCACCACAGGCAGCTTGAAAACACGAGATATTCCAGAAATTATGACATGTTTGTCATTTCTTTCGGAATGGTTGATATTGTTGCCTCTGAATTACCATACATATTAAATAAGAAAGAAATATGGAAATCTACAAATACACACACAAATTAAATACCTAAACTAAAATCAGTTAACAATGTTTACAAAAAAATAAAGTAGGAAGTTCAAAATACAAAAGTAGGATTAAATTTTATAAATATGTTTATATTTGCACAGAAAAGTAGGTGAAAGAATTTAATATGAAAGAAATGAAAGACTAGACAATTACAAGATTTGATTATTAATATTAAATGTACTTTTTAATTTTTACCTTAAATTGGTTAACACTGTATTATTTTTATGAAATCAGGATAAAGTTTCAAACCCTAGATTAGACCATGTAATTGTCAAATAGTAGTCCTGAATTTTGTTTCCGGAAAAGAAACATGACATTTATTCTTGTATTTTGATAACGTTTGAACGCAATACATTTTAATAGGCTTTTGTGGTAATAAGAAAATAATGGAAATGTATAAAGTTACTCGATTTTCATTACCTTGAATTCAAGGTATATTAGGGTTGTAGGGTAGTCGATAGAGTCCTTTAAATTCATTTATATTATTCACTTTTGAAATAATATTAGCTACAAATTAATGATCTCAGATACGATACCCCAACCAAGGATTTCATATTGGATTATCGACTCTACTACATTACATTAATATAATTGACTGACTGCTTGGCAAATAATAGTCTCTTTACATTTTCAGCGACCTGCCTGGATTTCTTTGATGGAGAATCGAATAAAATAATAGTAAATTTATAATAATAAACTTATTATAAATAACTTATTATAAAGTCTTAACAGCTGTAGATTATAACGCCACACGACGAAGCTAAGCTGGTTGCCCTTTATAGGCTATTTAACTAATTTTTGTATGAGTTTAGAATTTTACATGTTACACGAAGAAATAGATTGCCTGGGAAACCTTGCAGGTCTATACCGGTATCATAAAGTATATATGGCTACTAACTAGTCTTAAGTAAAAAAAAAATTAATTAGCGAGAGGAAATAATCGAAGAAGAACGTCTGCCATCTCTAGGTTAAGTTCATTTAAACTAAACCCCGAGTTTATGAATGCGTTGGGGTGTGTGCTACATTCGGCAGCTAGCTTACTAGGAATAAAGGAGGCGTTAGTGGAAAGGGGTGAGTGATTTGCTGAACTTCTCACCTGATCGATGCCGTGGCGCCTTCATCTGTTGCTCCCAACACTGAAGTGTGAGAACTACCACACCTTAGCGAAAATTCATGTTGCAAATGTGTGCAATATCGGCTGGTAGAGAAAACGCAGCACCACAAAGAAATAAAACCAATATATGCTCGTTACAATCAAAGCTAATGTATAAATGTGGTAGGTTTTCTAAGCAGTGTGTCAAATGTTTCTTTTTTATTTCCTACTCAAAATTTAACACTGCCGTATTTAATTAAAGGGTAAAAGTAATTAGGCCTTTTAATTCCATAACTACAATTAAATTGTTATGTACCGTAATTATACTGACTCTGACATAGGTTGCCAGACTCGTATAAATAATGTAAATTAACCAAAAGCGTAAGTAAAGGCAACTTAAATGTAGACTACATAAATATGGAGAAAAAGGGTTTCAGTGTTAATCATTCAAACCCAGTAATTACAAAATATATTATTTCTTATCCAACCCTTCATTCAAGCCTCAATGTTTGTTTTCGGTTGTCTCTGTATGTTTAAAAAATTTAAAGTTTTACAATTAATTGATTAATTAATTCATAATAGGACATAACTACTTAAAATTACATATTAAAGTTACATATTAATATACGAGGCGCGTCCGGAAAGTAAGTTCCTAACGCCGATAAGAAAACAAAAACATCAATAAACAAAGAATATTTATTGTAATATTTACGGAGATTCACTGGCTACATCTCTACTTAGTCGCCACCGTGTCATAGGACTTTGCCGCTAACGTCTGGAGCCATGAAATCACTGCCTTCAGCATTCCACTCTCTTGTTTTGGATCGCCCTCCTCAGATTTTTCAATGTTTGACAACACCGATCAGCATTTACGGTCTCCCCTCGCGGTAAATACTCGCACAGTAGGACACCGCGTCGATCCCAGATTTTTCTGAGAGATTTTCTGCTTGAATTTGTTCGTCACTGGTACTCACTATGGCGCCAATGCATGGATTGTTGTTTTGTTTCTGGTGTGGCATGTCACTTCACACCCAGTGACAACATTGTCGAGAAACTCATCACCTATCTCTGCATACCGCTGGCTCCAGAGTCCTATGACACGGGGATACAATTGTTGGTACACCGCTAAGATAAATGCCTCGATAACGGTGCCGACTATGTAGAGAAGTAGCCAATGAATCTCTGTAAATATTGACATAAATATTTCTTAGAGTTGGATTACTCCCACAAAGTCTCTGGCCTTGAAGACTAACCCAGCCAGCGAGCTTCTCGTTACGTCTCGTTACCAAGATGCGCGAATTCGCTGTGCGTAAGATCAGTAAGCTACCGCTGGGCAGAGAGTAAAGATCATGCTGCAGTGGTAGAAAAGACTGTAATAGTTCAGTGGAGGGATAATGCCGCAGACACAGAGACAAACAACACGTGGAGTGGGATAGCCAATCAGGGTGCAGCTACCTCCCCTACGCAGCAACTCTATGAACGGTGAGACTCGCTCCTAAGGTATATACGTAAAAACCCAGAGACTTTGTGGAGGTAATCCTACTCTACTTATTAATGTTTTTGTTTTCTTTATAGGCGATCGGTATTTACGGACTTTCCGGACATGCCTCGTATATTCCCTTAAACGTTCAAAAAGATGAGCTGAACATCAGTGGCATAACCCTTTTAGTAGACTGCTTTTTAAATAGTACATGACAAGTGTAGATCTGTTTGGCAGTGTGTGTGGTCTACTAGTTAGGTTACCTTATTACAGATCTGGAGGGCTAGGATTGATCCCCGAGTCTGGAACGGGGTGCACCCAGCCTCGTGATGAAAATCACGAGCTACTCGATAAAGGAGTATCGCCTTTAGTCACAAAAACCACCAGTAATGGCCGCGGAAGTTTGCTTGCTGACCACGTGCCAATCTAGCTTTTATACCGTAAAGCTGTAGCGATTTAAATGTCACTTTTTATCGTGAGATAACTTCTTAAGCAGATGTGGTTGGTTAGTTTTATGGTTATTTAACGACAAGCGGTGTGCTGGTTAAGTAGCTTGGTAGTAGTAGTCCATGTAGTTCCAATATTGTTGATGGTTTATTTTCCATTTCTCTCACTTTCTTAAGCTAACTCCTTCTTTCTTATTCGCCTTTACAAATAGCAAGATTAGTTATGTGAACTATAAAATTTACTGTACATCTAGAGATCCACTCAAAGTTGCATAATTTTTACTATTTTACTCTAGTACGAATGGCTACCGTTTACCTGTAATAAAATATATAACAATATTGATGTAATTCCACAAACCCAATTGCATAAACGTACTCAGAAACGTCTTTAATCACGGATTCTTGTACAAATAGGTTTAATTTTTGTAATATTTAGTAACAATTTCGATTTTTTAAAACGGGAATGGAAAAAATCTTAATACTTTTGGGTTTTGCTGAAATAACTTGTAAAAAAATTATATTTATACTCTGAAAGTCACATATTTCATGAATACGTTGAAAAAAATGTATCTTAATTTTATGTAGATTAGAAGCAGCATGCATTTAAAAAGACACGGTTTTGAGCGGGTTCCTTAAATCCTCAGATTACCAACACCAGAGAAAAGTCCCTACCAAGAAAAATCACTAACAGAGACGGAAATGGGATCGATCCCGGTGATTCAAGATCTGGGAGAGAGCAACCTTAACCATATTATGTCGCTTTTAAATACATGTTTTCACTTGAACACATTACTTTGTCAAGCTCAATAAAACAACAGAAAACCATCATATTTTGTCTAATATCTTATTTCTTTTATAGTTAGGCCTAAGTGTAGTTCATTGAATTCAGCCGTCTTTGGAGTGAGTTGACAAAACGAATACTTCCAACTCTTTATAAATTATTTATTAAACAGCATGCATTTATTTCAATTTAAAACAACAACAGTAATAATTTAATAAGTACTAATAATAATAATAATAATAATAATAACTCGCTGTGGCTCAGAGGATGAGTTCAATCCTCTCACGGAGCGGGCCCGGGTTCGATTCCTGGTCGGGACAAGTTACCTAGGTGAGGTTTTTTCCGGGGTTTTCCCTCACCTGTGAGACACATGTCAGGTAACTTTAGGCCCTTGGGGTCCCCGGATATCATCTGGCCGTCATTATTATCTTCATCCCCATCCTCGCCTTGTTCTGAGTGAGTGTGTGTAAATGGTGTTCGTGTTGTCTCGGAGGTGGCCCCGGCATTGGGCTGATCACTCATCCGAGAAGGCCCTCCATGTTCTTGTCTGGTCAAAAAAGTATGTATAGACAATCCCTCTCCCGACAGGTCGCGGCCATGTAAGGCCCGGGCGGCTTGGGTCGCTTAAATCTTAAAAAAGGGAGAGGTAAAACTACGACAAGGAAAGAAAGAAATAAAACAATAATAACTCACCGCCGGCGTGGTCTTGTGGTTAGCGTCGCTGACTACAGATCCGTCGGCCCGGGTTCGATCCCCGGTATCTGAAGTACGGAGGTCTGGCAGCGGTGCACTCAGCCTCGTGATTCAAATTGAGGAGCTACTTGATAGAAAAGTAGCGGCTCCGGTCATGAAAACCACCATTAACGGCCATGGATTTTTTTTTTTTTTTTTTTTTTTTTTTATTTGACCATAGTTGACCCAGAGTCCCACAGCCGGAGGCTACACTACTGGGGAGAATACAGATAATACATAGACTAATATTTACATACAATTTGCTATCTTGGTTTCAAGGCTTCGGTGTATGTGTAGATGATGATGATGTGAGTGATGAATTAGCGAAGGGTGAATATTTACAACATGGTACATGGCAATAAATCAGAAGCAGTCAGTACATATGTAGAAGGTGACGATGAGGTGAATGATGAGTTAATGCAGGGCGAATATTTGCAACACACTAGAATTACATAAACTGGGAGGAATCTATATACATATAGAAGATGATGATGAGGTGAGTGATGAATTGGCGGAGGGTGAATATTTACAACATAACGGCCATGGATTTTTTTTTTATTTTTTTTTTTATTTGACCATAGTTGACCCAGAGTCCCACAGCCGGAGGCTACACTACTGGGGAGAATACAGATAATACATAGACTAATATTTACATACAATTTGCTATCTTGGTTTCAAGGCTTCGGTGTATGTGTAGATGATGATGATGTGAGTGATGAATTAGCGAAGGGTGAATATTTACAACATGGTACATGGCAATAAATCAGAAGCAGTCAGTACATATGTAGAAGATGACGATGAGGTGAATGATGAGTTAATGCAGGGCGAATATTTGCAACACACTAGAATTACATAAACTGGGAGGAATTTGTATACATATAGAAGATGATGATGAGGTGAGTGATGAATTAGCGGAGGGTGAATATTTACAACATAATGAAATGGCCGTCTGTACATGCTTAGAGGATAATGAGGTGAATGATGAATTGCTGAAGGGTGAATGTTTACAACACAGTAACATGGCAATCAGGAAGTCAAAGTCTTATACAGAATTAATATATACAAAAGAGTGAAATCGTGAGCGAGTTGAAGAGAAGACAACAAAATGTTTTTGTTCACTATGGAATCAGAGTTAGTCTTCTTCTGAATTTCTTCTCTCTTCGATGACATGTCGAGCAAAAGTCTTGAAGGCCTCGTGGGTCGTTCTACCGGTCCAGTAGCTCAGCTCCGGCGCCCATTGTACTCCTTCCGCCGTGGCGATGCGTATCAGTTCGCGCCTGGCTTCCCTATGGCGTGGGCAGGTGTACAGCGCGTGGTAGGCTGTGTCCTCCTCACAGTCTTCGCAGCAACACAGACTGTCGTCGGCCAGGTTGAACCTGGCCAAATTTTCCAGGAAGAGGCCATGGCCCGTGTAGAGCTGCGCAGTCGCGAAGTCTGGGGTTATCCACTTCTGCTGGATCCTCGTCCTGACGCTGGGGAAAAAGCTCTTTGTGAGGAGCCCATTCGGAGTGGTCTGCCATCGGCGCTCCCACTGGCTGATGGTTTGCCATCTGAGGAGGCTTTTGAGCTGGGAGCTTGTTCTGTCTCTATAGGTAGCTTCTGTTACCTGGAGCTGGCCTATTTGTGTAGGCATACCTTTCTTTAGGTCGTAAGCCACGACCCTTTCGTCTAGCAGCAGATCTGCTGGCACTACCCCTGCGATGGTGATAAGGGCGTCTGTAGAGACGGTGGAGTATGCTCTGGTGACTCGCAATAGTGCCTGGCGTTGTGCGGACAGGATCTTCTTTTTGTGTCTGGCGTTGATATAGGGTGCCCATCCCTTGGCCGCGTACGTTAAGACAGGTACAAAGACGGCGTGGTAGAGGATCCTGTAGTTGGTGTATCGGTAGCCCCAGTTTTGACCCGATAGCCTTCCCAGAGCCTGGAACAGGGTGACAGCCGAGGCACAAGCCCTGTCCACCTGCTTGTCCATTTTGTTTCCTGCCTGGAGCTCCACTCCCAGGTATCTTAGCTGTTGGACGTTTCTCAGTCTCGTACCGTCAGCGAAGATGCGTGGTGGTCGCTCGGGATCTAGGAAGCCCTTAAGGAGTAATGTTCTGGTTTTGTCGGTGGATAGTCTCAGCTTTACTTTTGAGCACCAGTCTGAGAAGATTCGCATCGCTTCATTGCCCTTCTGCTCGAGCTCAGTCCTAGAGTTGGCCTCCAGTAGGAGTACCAGGTCGTCAGCGAATGCGATGGCCTTGACGTTCTGGATGTTTTCAATTTGTCGAAGGGCTTCGTCGAAAAGAAGGTTCCACAGCTTTGGTCCTAGAACTGACCCTTGAGGACAGCCCATGGTGACTGATTTGGTCTTCTTGTGGAAGTTGTCTTTGACTGTTACCTTCCTGTTGCGGAAATAATCCTGTATGGTCGCGTAGATGTTGGGTGGGCATTGAATTTCTCTGAGTCTTTTAAGTACTTGGGGCCACCAGACATTGTCAAAGGCCCCTTGTATGTCAATAAACACTCCATGCACATATTTATATTCGGAGGATCTGATGAAGATTTGGAGCTCCCTGATAGCATCCTCGGTGCTGCGGGCCTCTCTGAAGCCATATTGTTGGTCAGAGAGGGAAATTTCTATGCTGGCGTTTAGTTGGGATAGGATCAGTCTTTCTAGGATTTTTCCCATGACGGGTAGGAGACAGATAGGTCTATATGAACGGGGTTGAGTAGTGTCTTTGTCTGGGGATTTCAGGATAGGTTTAAGCAGGCCATGTTTCCAGGAGTTGGGGAATATGTGGAGACGAAGACAGGCATTGAAAATTTGGAGGAGTTGGGTCTTTAGCTCTGGCCCACCATTTTTTACCAACTCAGGATTGATGTTGTCCGGTCCTGCTGCTCGTTTGGTTCTTGTGGAGTCAAGTGCAATGTCAAGATCGGTCAGGTCGAAGGCCGGGTACGGCTCACCATCGTGATGTCTTTCCCACGCCGTCGCTCTTGTATCGCGTTGTTCATCAGTTTCTCCATCTTCCCGGTCATCTGGCACGAGGGCTTCGAACAAGACGTCAATGATGTCCTCCCACGTGGCTGCCTGAGTGCCGTCACTCTTTGTGAGGCTGGAGAGCCCAGTTCTCGGGCGGAGCTTGTTGGCCTGGATCCGATAGGCAACCCCCCAGTTGTTCAGAACGCTCTGCTCAGATACGAAGTTCCGCCAACTCTCCCGCCTGGTGCGGTGGATTGCTTGGGTGTACAGCCGTCGTTGCTCTGCATACTGGGCTCGGAGCCGCTGCCTTTCTGGGGATGCTGCACGTTGGTAAGCTCGTCTTTTGGCGTAGGTAATCCTCTTTAGCTGGGTGAGCTCGTTGTTCCACCAACTTACTGTAGTCCTTCTGGGTAGGGTCCTCCGGATGATTTGGTTGGCTGCCTGGGTTATGGAGTCTGTAATGTAGTGAATTCTGGCTGCTATGTCCTGTTTGGTGTCGAGTGGTGTCGTGACTTGCTGAAGGTGTTGGGTCAGTCGTTCCTGGTAGGCAGTCCAGTCGGCGGTTTTGAAAACATAACGTCTCTCCTGCGTGATAGTTCTCGGTCCTCTGTTTTCTATTACAGTTTCTATTGTTTTGTGTGAGCTGGAGGTTACGTCGCCTAGGATTTTCCATGAGTTCTGGAGGGCCAAAACCCCACGAGACACAAGTGTCAGGTCTATGTAGGAAGAGCCTTCTGCGGTTTGGAAAGTTGGGCCCTGGTAGATGACGCAGCGGTCGGGTGGTAGGCCAAATCCCCCCGCGGATGTAGCGCCACGGAGTTTTAATAACAAGAATAACTTCTATTATTGTCAGTATTAATTATAAATATTAGCTGGATTCCTGAGACACCTAATAAGTTCTGATATTAAATAAAATCAGGTAAACTGATATAACAAAGTGCCAGTATGCTTTTTAAATCAGTTATAATTGCAGTTATAATATACAGAAAAAATATATTTTTTGAAAATAGATCTCCGAGTTAAACTCCAGATCGATTCATTAAGCAGGGCTTACGGAAGAACAAAGGTCTAAAGTTTGATTCTTAACCTTAATTCACATTGGTATACACTGATATACTAATTCTTAAAATATGTAAACATTTTACAAAATGCATTAGTGTTTTATTTATTTATTTATTTCTTAAAGGTCCCAAAGAGCGCATATGGCTCGCATAAAGGGACAGTCAAAAGTACATCATAGGCAGACTTTACAAAGTAATAGAATAGAGACTGCACAGATTATAAGAAAAAAAAATATATATATACAAAACAAACAAAAATATGTCAAAAATACATGGAAAAACAAAGGAGAATATTAATTTATAGAATAGAACCAGAGTTCAATACTTATTAATAGACTAAAGTTAAAACAAATTAACAAAGTAATACTCAAACATAAGTATAGAATATAATACAAGGGAGAAGAGCAATTAAGAGAAAGAAATTTAATTAAGTAAAATTAGATTAATTAAACATTAAATATAATCAACTTGCTACCCAGAAGTTTAAGCCATTACACAATTTACTTAATACTAAAAGAGTACAAAGAGTACAAACAATGTTTCTTCTTAAAACTAAATTTACAATACTACAATTTACTTAATACTAAAAGAGTACAATGAGTCACAAACAATTTTTCTTCACAGAAAGTTATATAAAACACATTTTTCTTTCATTTTTTTTTATTTTCAACAATTGCTATTGAAATTATTCTTTTGAGATGTTACAGAAAATAAAGATGAAGTTATCAGAGTTATAGACAGTTATTGAAATATTCATTAAGCAGGTGGGCTTTTACTTGTTTTTTGAAAACCGTTAATTTGCTAGCTTTTTTGATATCCTGAGGTAGATTATTATATTGTTTTGTCATCATGCTAATAAAACCCTTTAAACCGTATTTGGATGTTTCAGTAGTATTTACTATGAGGTTATTTTGACCTCTTGTATTATGATCATGTTTATTATTGAATTTAGGGATGTAAATCTTACTATGGAACAGATCATTGAGAACTTGAAAAGCAAAGGTAGTGATTGATAGTTTTAGTGATACTACCAGGGGAGTAATTCCTGATTCCTGAAAAATCTGCTTCGTGGGAGTATGGAAGTCTAAGTTAAAAATTATCTTTATAGCCCTGTTTTGTAATGTTTCAAGTTGTCGTAGTTGAGCCATATTACAGGATTGCCACACTATATCCATATATTTAAGATGCGAATGTATAAGTGCATAATAAACATTTTTTAAAAGAGGTCTGGGTAACCCATTGTCTCTCAGTCTAGCAAGAACCCCAATAACTGATATTATTTTTGTTTTTATTTTTTCAATATGGTTGTTCCAACTAAGGGTAGAGTCTAAAATGAGTCCTAGAAAAGTGATGTTATTTACCTCTTGAATTATTACATTGTCTAGTATCAGATGTTGATGTTGGTTATGAATAAAGCTAGGTTTCCTGAATAAGATATATTTTGTTTTATTAGTATTTAGGACCAATTTGTTATATTTTAACCATTTATTTAGAAGATTCAGGTCTGTTTGCATGTCATTAATAATAGATATTTCAGAAGTTCCAGAGTAAAAAATTGACATGTCATCCGCAAATAAGGTGATTTTACCTATTAATTTAAGTTTAGTGATATCGTTAATAAATAGTAAAAATAGTATAGGACCGATAACCGAACCTTGTGGAACACCAGATTTTAATTTCAGCATATTCGATTTAACATTATTAATGGAAACATATTGATAGCGATTTTTAAGGTAACTTTCAAACCATCTAAGAGGAATACCTCTGATACCTAGATTGTTCATCTTACTAAGAAGCAAATCATGATCTACCATATCGAAAGCCTTTTTCAAGTCAATGAACAGGCCAGCTGCAATCTGATTATTATCTAGTGCTTTCTGTATAGGGACAATTGCATCAATCACTGCATTTACAGTGCTAGATTTTTGTAAGAATCCATATTGGGCAGAGTTGAGAATTCTATGTTGGGGATTGTTTATGAAAGATAATAACCTTTTTTTCATAACTTTCTCTATTATTTTTGAGAGTGTTGGTAAAATACTAATAGGTCGATAATTATTTGGATCCATTTTCTCCCCACCCTTATGTATAGGAATAATTTTGGCGGTTTTAAAAATGTCAGGCATTATTCCTTCACTGAAAGAATCATTTATAAGTTTGACTAGGTGTGGGAGCAGATGTTGTCCACAACGTTTGAAGGTAAGGCTTTGGATGTTATTATCAGTCATGCTGCATTTATTCTTAAGCATTGACAATGAAATAGTACAGTAAGCCAATAAGAAGAGGATAGTTCCACCTAGCGGTATGCAGTTTTGTTCTGAGTATAGGCTTATGCAATTTTAACGCAACGCAATAACTTTAAAGCTAGTTTCTGTTCGTGAAATAACATTTATAGGCTTATGTTATCATTCTTTAGGATTATGTTGTAGGTCAATGAAAGACAATGAATTTCCAGTTTTTTTAAAAAGAAAGATGTAATACTTATTTAAGCACATTGACAAAATAGAACACAAGAATGGAATAGGCTCAATTTAACACAATTGATAATAAAAAATAAAAAAAAATTGCTTTAGGGTGGACTCGAACGTGACATCTCTTGAATACTAGACAAGCATCTTACCCCAAGACCAAACCACACTGCGAATGTTCAGCGTCCAATACCAGAGAATACTACCTCGTCGTAGCTCACAGAAAAGAAAAATCACCGTATTTCGAAATTAGGCTATGTTTCAAGCCTGCTAGTTTCCTTATGTTACATTACTAGGAGGTGCCCGTGGCTTCGCCACGATAATTCTTTTAAAAATTAAAAATTAAGAGTATAATAATTATTAAAGCATTATATTTATTAACACTTGCACGCGAAACATTCATAAACTAAGCCATTAATAATCAATGAAACAGCTCAAATTCCTGCTTTAGAGTACATTCCACGACATGAAAGCGCCCCCTGGGAAAACTATATCAGAATCGATTATGCAGTTCCAAAGAAGCTGTGAACACATAATATGTATTGTTTCTCAGCTGTTTATTGACATGAATATGATGTGAATTTTATTTTATCAATTCAGTGTAATTTTCAGAAATTATATAATGTTTCAAGGGAAAGAATGGTTTGTTTGGATTATTATTATCAGCGATATTTCAAGAGATAAAACCATCAATATTTTACAGCTGTTGCCCCCGCCGGCTTCGCCCGCCATTATTCATTGACTCCAGGATTTTTAAGAAAATTACACTGGTAGATTATTAAAAATGTTTGTGGTTCAGAGCTATGAAAATTGTAAGTAAAAATAAAATTAGAATATTTGTTCATTGTGTTCATTTCACTTAGGCCTTATATAATAAAGAAACGGTTTTCCTTCCTAATTTTGTAGTCGTCATGAAAGTTTAGACTGCGAGAGACGAACATCGCCGAGTATACCCGATGTCTCACGAAGCGGGCGAGCAAGCACGCTATTTAGGGCCGTTGAATTGTATAAGAGTAGATAGATTGTATTATTTCATTCATAGGTAAAATAATATTCTAGATATCCGTGTGATAAGTGCTGATATGTCTCTAGCTGAAGCAAACGTAATACCAACGTATGCATATTCTCAGAGCTTAATGTTTTTATTTATTAAGAGGTCAGGAATTATTAATCTGACATAGGCTGAAGTAAAATTCAATGCTTTAATTTAATTGTAATCAATTTAAGCAAAATAATTAGTCATTATACAACAGCATTTCATCTATAATCGAACATATGGGAACATTTGTTTTTCATGTAGATGTCAACTGTCCATGGCAACTGAAAGAGGCTTTATACGAGCGAGCTGATTGGTTGGCCGCGAGTCAATCAAAATGCTTCGAATTTAACAAAATATTATTCTAAATGTGACTGTTAATTACTCTTTATTTCGGTACTGCTCAACCGATTAGGTCCAAATTCAATAGGCTTATTGCTATTATCGTTATAAATGAGTATACGAAGTTTCATGAAAATCCGATAAAGCGTATTTGAGTTACCGCGCCTTTTCTTATGTGATACCATAAAAAGGCACTAAATTGGGTATTATTCCGGTACCGGCCAACCGATTTGGTCCAATATCAACAGACATCTTCCCATGGACATTATAAATAGGTATTCCAAGTTTTATGAAAATCCGATAAAGCGTTTGCGAGTTATAGCACCTTTAAAATAGACACTAAATTGGGTTTTACTTCTGTACCGCTAAACCGATTTAGTCCATTTTCAATAGGGTTCTTCCCATTGACATTATAAACGCGTATACCAAGTTTCATCAAAATTCGATAAAGCGTATTTGAGTTAGAGCGTGTACAGACACACGGACGGACGGACGGACAGACGGACAGACATTTTTCGTCCCCCACACAATCTCATAAAGTACCATACTGGCACTTAATAACAAAACAGAAGACTACTTTACCTAAAATAAACTAAAATCTAAACACCATGGCTCAGGCATAAACTGGATTTTATGACTGAAAATTACGACTTTACTAAACATATTTTATTCAGTACAGATATACATGAAATTATATAAAAATATTCTTTAAGTAGTACAAAACAGTCACAATATGTAATCCAGTAAGAAAAATTAGCCTAAATTCGTTCGTCTGAAGATAACGATAAAATATAAAGAGAAGTCTTGAAAAATGGCAGAGGAATGGATAGAAATTAAGGAAGGACAGGCATGGAGATCCTTCTTGTAATAATGTACGTAATATTACTTATGTAATTTACATGTTGTAAATAAATGAGTATTAAACAAATTTACTGCCTACTTCTTGGATGTTATTTAATATTCAATGTACTCGAAGTTTACACCTGAGAAGTGGTGCACTTCAAATTGGGTGGATATTTTCTTTTTTTTCCAGAGTAGACTTCCCTGCTTCAAAGTTATTTCCTTTTATTTCGTTCCAGTTAATTTCCTTTTCTTTCTCTCTTCTTTTTATCTCTTTTCAATTTCCTATACGTACTCTCTCATTTCCCCACTTCCTTATTCCTTAATACACCATCTTCCGATTTCTTCTTAAATTTACTTTCTCGTGATTTTCTTAGCCTATACTGTCTTGTATAGTACTCTAACTATACCATTTCCAATTATACCTAGGCTATTAGTATTTTCTATTGTTGCCTATCTTTACTCGGGAATTGAATTTCCTGTATTCTTTATCTCCCTATAATATCTCCTCTCATTTGCTATATCTGTATGCCTTCTCTTATCCTATTTCTTGCTACATAATTCCAAGAGTCAGAACGAGAGCAAGATTAAATTAGTACTGGTTGGCCTACTCCTTGAAACTTCAGAACAGTTGTTGTTAGTGATTAATTATCTTTAACTCTATAGTTCGCTAAATCGCTATCATAGAAAAAAATAGTAAGCAATAGATGTGTGGAATGTATAACAATCTCGGAAATAAAAAATTAAACTCAAAATCTAATTTTTAAAGTATTCCTGAATTATATTAAAACATACTTCTCACCCTTATATCCTCAGTAAGTATTTATGCTTCTAGAGTGGAAGCAAACTCCTCCATTAACCTTATTCACAGCACTTCAACGTCTCTCTAGATTCTGTAGCTTGCAGTTCATTGGTCACATACAGACTCTTTATCTATCATAGTGTAAGACACGTATAGAATACGATTTCATGGTTCATGTTGCATGCTTATAGTTTTCCGTTGTCTTCCAGCCAAATACACTTAGAAGTTATTCCGGTTGTGAAGTTTACAGATCATTGGTCACAATGTATTATACAGCTTCATTTCCTCGGTCTGAAATGTTACCTCTTTTGCGGATAAACAGTCTTCCTTGAGCTTCAATTAATAGCAGATAGGATATTCTGATAACCTTGGTGATCCATTGGTCAAAGTGAACGTAGTAGTTCAGGCATATTCTCTTTTATTGTTTAATTTCCAGTTGTAGTAAAATATTAGCTGGGAGGCGAGATTCGTCCGGTGGTGCTGAACGATAACTTGCTCTACATTAAATAAGTGTACCTGAATTAATATGCCCACACAAAATCGATGTGTCCTAACGTTAAGCGACCATTGCTGTAAAATACCGCTGCTCACATGAATGGAAACTACATTTAACAATTTAATATCTCGCTTTATTGGAAGAAACTAATATTACATGAACCCCGAAATTGAGATATTTAACACAACGTTCCTACACAGGTTCCTTTTTTAGGTGAAATAAAATAAGATTGCGCTTTAAAACAAGCTTGTAGAATAAAAAAAGGAATACAGATGTGTTTTCAATAGCTTTCCACCGGCATTTAGTTCAGTTTTAAAGCATACAGTCCATGGTATTATCCGCTTCTCTGCACCATCCAGGGCTACTCCATGTTTTCTAAAAGCCCACTTAGAATAGAACATACACTGCAATTAAATTAAATTTGTTTATTTTTGTTTAAAGTGTGGAGTAGTTGGAACGAGAGCTGCAGATTTGCATTGATTGCAATTAGCACAGCGGAAATGAGGTCATGCTAAATGATCCGGCTTAAAGGCTTGCGAGCACTTACACTCAACAAATGAGCCTTGCGCCCTCACATCACTCCCTTGTCAGGATACAATAACCTCTGACACGTCACAGCACCATATGGAGCCTGTCTAATGGATAACCGCTCCATTAGGGGCGTGAATTCGCAAGTGACTTTGAAACCTACTGATGGTTTTTAATATGTTGTCGAAATCTCTTTGGGGGAAAGACAAATTCAAGGTGCACTTTAAGCTCCACCCACTCGATATTCACATTTTATTTCTCAGCGAAACATGGTTACAAACTATCCTTGTATATTATCGCCGACACTCCCGACCGTACCAAATATTAAAATTGCGAGAGTGCCCCTTGTACCTAATATTAAAAATTCGAGAGTGCCCCTTGTACCAAATATTAAAAATGTGAGAGTAAGTGCCTTGTACCCACAGGTTTGCCTTGTACCCAACGATGTCAGTCTGTTTATCCTCGAAGAATCCGCTAGATCGTGGTATAAAAGAAAGTGCTTCACTGAGGGTGGGTCAGGGTGGGATATGTCTCATGCGACGATGCACCTCATATTTGGTTTTCTCATGCGACGATGTACCTTATATTTGGTTTTTCCCTCTCTTTGCAACAGGGAGTCCTAGAAACCTGTCTGCACGTTAAAGTATGCATTGAAAACCAAGGATTAGGATTTAAAAAAATATATTTTTATTGAAT
The DNA here is from genome assembly GCA_964059195.1 of Ectobius pallidus. Classification (NCBI taxonomy): domain Eukaryota; kingdom Metazoa; phylum Arthropoda; class Insecta; order Blattodea; family Ectobiidae; genus Ectobius; species Ectobius pallidus. The sequence goes on from CAXKWD010000001.1 coordinate 171,229,019, forward strand.
AACTGGGGGAGCTGGTCGATAAAAACATGAATGCTTGGATTGGGTATCACCTAGTGTGATAGTCTTCTCTGAGCAAGAAATCTAGCTCCGGTATCTCGACAACCTTACCTTCTCGAGGTGTCCATGGATCTCTATTAGTTGTGAAATCGGACGGAGCTGTAGAAAAGTGGAACGCTAAGTATCAAAGTGCATAAAAATAAATTGAAAAAATTTGAGCTCGTAATACACTTGACATAACTAGCAGGATATCTGTTTCTGGTTTCCTATATCTCCTCTGTTGGGTCGAAGGGCCTCTTAAGTGGAGGTTACTGTTACCTATGTGAAGTATTTTCCGAGAGAGGGCAGACGGACAGGTGGTAAGCCTATCGCCTCTCAACCCCTTCCGGAAACTAAGGTATTACTTGGACGTGAAAGGGCCGGGTTCGATTCCCGGTCGGAACAAATTTCCTAGGTAGGGTTTTTCGGGCGTTTAATTCACCTGTGAGACGAATGTCGGGAAACGTTAGGCCCTTGTAGCCCCCGGATATCATTTTCATCTTCATCCCTTCTGCGCCTTATTCAGAGAGTGTGTGAGCGACCGGTGTGTCTAGTCCTATATGTTTGTGTTGTCTTGGAGGTGACCCCGGCATCGGCCATCAATGTCCTTGTATAGTCGAAAATGTTTCTACCGGGATGTGATCCATAGGTAATCCCTCTCCCGACAGATCCTATAAGGCCCGGGTGTTGTGGGCTGCATAGGCGTACCTACGATTTCTCTTCTGGAAAAATCGAAATGCTTGAGTTCCAAAGTGGCCTTTCTTAGTCAAAAGTTAAGATAATAATAAAGTTTAGGTTTACTATAATTATTAATTAATGTTTTTCTTTTTTGTCTGACGATAAGGATGCCAAATCAATGCTTATTTAACTGGAGGTAAGGAATTATGAGATAGCTTTGTCTTTAATGTTATAAAAGCCCATTCTAAAGACAAAATAGGCAAACGTGCATCGAAAGAATGAAAATTTCCTAAAGAATGACCACTAGAGAATAAAATACCGAAAAATTCAAAATAAAAGTAAGCTATTATTCGTTTTGAGGCGAGACGAGTGTATACAACATCCTGCATTGTCTGTGATTCTCAGAAAAAGGATATTTCATCAACTTCCGAGCCCTATTGATAAATAACACAAGTTAAAACACCTGGTTGATGCGGCAACTACTTTAGCATAAAGGTACTGCGTGCGGTCTAGTCATTCTTCTGCAGGGGCGCTGCATAAAAATAAATCACAACAAATTGGGCTCGTATACACTTGCCGTAATGAGCAGAGGATATAGATAACAATTATTATTATCTATAATTATTATGATCTATTATTATCATCATCATCATCATCATCATAATTATCATCTAAATCCTTTGCTAATTATGGCAAATGCATTACGACCCAAATTTCCGGAATTGACTTTTATGCAGCGCCCCTGCAGAAGAATGACTAGACTGCACGCAGTACTTCTATGCCAAATTGGAATGTACCTGAAACGGCAAGGAGTGAGGTAAGGTATATACATATTGTGTGAGTTAACTTTTCGGCAGTGAGCTTTAAGGGATATTGGGAATGAGATTTTTCACAATTTTATCACAGGTAATCCCAGGAGAGATTACGAGTTGATTGTTAGGTAGATTTCTACCTAGATAGAAAATTCTATCTATTGCAATCGATACCATTTCACAACTTTCGAAAAATTCTTTCATATATTTACGTTTCATGCTTCCCTAAGTACGAAACCACCGCCCGTTCAAAATAAAAAATTTAAAAATTGTGATATATATATATGTAAATTTATATATATCTTTACACGCTAGGGTCCTAATTTTGAAGATATTTGAACCAAATTATATTATGTTATTTCTAGGCCCAATAGTTCGGACAAGTTCGTTAATGAGTAAAATTGGCCAAATTGGTCGGGAGAGCGGGAAGAAATTTTGAAAAATTAATATCTCGGCCCCTATGAAGTACAGTGGGAAACTTTGTTTGAATAAATTAGAGTATTTCCTAGGGAGTTTACAGTGACACCAACGATTCGGGAGTTTTGGGAGTACGAGTGGGGGTGGGGGATGGAAATTCGAAATTTTTGAAACCACGTCTTGTGGGGTATCGTTGAAAAGCTCTTGACGATTACTCTACAAATCAATAACTAGTTTCTCGATAGTTCTCATATAAGGCAAGATTTGAATGTTTGAAAAAGTGCTCTTTCCTGTTTTTTGCAGTTATTATTGCTGGGTTGTCATGCCAAGGCTAAAGAAGAAGAGTGCTGCGCAGCGACAATAAATTAAACTAAAAGCACTTCGAAATCTACCTCAGCCTGTAGGCCTGCGTAAGGGATTTTAGATTTGCGAGAGCGTAGTTCTTTTTATTGTTGTGTGGCATGCATTCTATTCTTTTCTGTGGCTTTCATGTTTAAGCAATAAATCTTTAATTATAGTTGTTTTATAACTACGCAACGTTGATAACATACATTAAAAGACATTACTCCATATTTTACCCATATTTTGAGAATTGTTAGCCCCTATGTATGTACATATTTAGCCATTTTCATCTATAGCCTAATAATAAGAGGGAGTGCTTTTCTGCCTGTCTGTCTGTCTGTGCGCGATGACCAGCGAAACTACTGCACGCAGAGATCTGAAATTTTTAACATAGATGGACTGAAGGGTGGCCGATTGCACCTCGAAGCCGGATTTTTAATTTTAGCTTTCGTTCGCGAGTTATGAGTGAAAAACTGGCAGAAAACATTAATTTTTTGCGCTTTCGAAGAATCAGTATTCAGTAATACTTTTCAATTGTCAAATCAATCGCAGGTGGTTTTGCCTTCTTTTGTCATAATTTGTAAACAAACCCATCGCGATATTTCCTGGTCGATTCGTTTGTTTATAATGTCAAGGCACGCAGACATTTGAAATTTTCAACCTAGATGGAAGAGGATAGGCCTAAATGGGCAAACATTGATCGATATAGACACAGAACTATGCAGAGGATTTCTGGGCCAGGGAACTCTAAGTCAGAGGTCGTTTTCCCAGGCGGCGCTTTCTAATCGTGGAATGCATTCCAAAGTTGGAGTTTTAGCTGTTTCATTATAATTAATTATATTAATCGTTTAGTTTATAAATGATTCGCGCGTAAATGTTGGGAAAATATATTTTATGCCGCGCACGAGTTTTCCTCTTCTACTCCTATAATTGTGAAATATGATTTTTGGCGCAAGGGTATTTTTTTATTACGGAATATTATTTTGTTGTTTATAGTTGTGACATATTATGTTTGGTGCAAGGGACTTTTATTATTCAGTGGAAGGAAAACCTGTGCGCGGCATAAAGTGCCGTTTCGCCTAGATGGGGATAAATGTTAATAAATATAATGTTTTAACTATGTTGCTTTTAATTTTTAATTTCTTAATTAATTATCACGGGTGAAGCTGCGGGCACCTGCTACTTACATATGAATTTTACCGCGGCTAATGGTCATGTAATCTGTGGGAGAAAATCTTATTTCTGTAGATTTAAACTAGTTAACAATTTTGAGGTTCATCGAGTTGTACTGTTAGATTCTGGGATATCAGTTCCAGCTGTGGTGGAGATCAGTGACAACTGAAAACCGGGCGGTCCTTTGAATGAGATGGGAAAGAAAGCACGAACGGAGGAAGGGATGAAAACGAGTCGGAAGAACAGAGACAACGTTTGAAACTTACAATGAAATATTGGTGTTAGATTTTAAAATGCCCCTTTCGAATTTCACTTTCATGAACTCACGCTATTTACTGCTGAAGAAAAACCATGAATATATTCACTCTAGTAAGCTTTCAGGAGAATTAATGAACAACTCCCTGCATTTTCTAGGTATTTTATTTAATCGATTAATCCCCGGTTTCTATAAACTCGCGAAATACCCATGGGTAAATTAACCAATGAACAGAATTTACTCAAGAATAACTTTTAAAACCTCAAAAAAATCAGGTAAACTGATATAACAAAGTGCCAGAATGTTTTTGTTGAATCAGTTATAATTGCAATTATGATATGCAGAAAATAAGTTTTTTATCAGATTAAAATCGACCAGCGTCAGCAGAACTACATATATGTGATATCTTGACAATCGCGAACTCACATAAAAATAAACAATATAATTAAAAAAATCCATGTCAAATCGGCCGACTCCGGGATTTGATCCAGGGACGTCCAGAATACGAGTTCAAGACGTTACCATTTGGCCCACTCAGTCAGTTTGGCGGTCTAGTTTGATAAGCATAAGTGAAAGAATAGTGTTATTTATCAAATCTAAAATGTATTCCAACTTGAAATTCAGTGGAAAATAACTCCGCTAATTATTTCACAGTAATTTACCTTCTGTAGCCTATATAACAGTACTAGCTTAAAAGACCCGGCGTCGCCCGGGTTTTTATTTTGTAATTGGAAATTAACTTATGAAGGACTTTAGATTTTTAAATTCTAGGTTTTAATATAGGTATTTATAATTTGAAATAGGAAGAACGACTTATCACACTCAACTATTCCCTCAGAAAACGCTTGGCTCTAGAGGATGTAGAAATTTTCATCCCATTGCTTCTACACACCAAGCCAGGTAGCAGTTGAAATAAAAAGAAACAGAAATTCCGCTAATATAAAATTGTATTGTCTTTGCGGAATATTTATTTCTCACTCTTATGTTACCATAAAACCGTTTTGGGGATGAAATTTAACAGAAATGCAATATCACTTTCATACTTCTCTTCCCAAAACATATTACCTTACCTCTTATTGTTTTCTCTAGATCCAGTTCAGAGAAAATTATGTGACTGCATTATTTTCGTGTATTTAATTCTTTAATATTTATTTATAACATGAATTATGTTGATACCTTCTCTAATTTGGCAAACTTCAATTTAATTTAATTCCAAACCCATCTGATACCACTTGCAACAATACTGTTGTCAAGTTTTCTGTGACTTGGATTTGATAATTCTGTGTAAAAAGGAATTAAGTATTCTCAAAAACATTTGATTTTTTGCATTTAAAATCAAAATTGTTCAAATCCTTTCTTAGTGAGCACCTACATTATGAAACGAAGGTACTGTCAAAATTCCAAGTGTCTACCTGTTATAGTTTAGGCTCTACGTTGATTCCTGTCAGTCAGTCAGGACAAAGTCTTTTATATATAGAGATTCATGTAGTACTCAATTTCAACTAGAACAACAAAGTAAACAAACATCTGACTGCATTGTATCAAAGCCCTCAATGATAAAAAAAAAAAAAAAAAAAAAAAAAATGCGGCATTGTACCTCAACTGTTTGTTGACAGATAAATGTGATATGAATTTGATTTGATAAATTCAAGTAATTTTCAGAAATTATATAATTTTTCATGGGAAGGAATGGTTTGTTTGGATTTTTATTGTTCGCGATATTTCCGGGGTTAAATTATCAAAATTTTACTGCTGGTGCCCGCGGCTTCGCCCGCCATTATTAATTGATTCCAGGATTTTTAAGAAATTTACACTGGCAGTTTATTAAAAATGTTTGTGGTTCAGAGCTATGAAAATTGTAAGTAAAAATAAAATTAGAATATTTGTTCATTGTGGTCATTTCACTTAGGGCTTATATAGTAAAGAAACTGTTTTCCTAATTTTGTACTATTCGTGAAAGTTTCGCTGATTGGTTGGCCTCGAGCCAATCAAAATGCTTCCAATTGTCGGAGAACGAAGATTACAGAATAATAGATGTACTCGTTATTTCGGTGCCGGTCAACCGATTTAGTCCACATTCAGTAGGCTTCTTTCTATGTAAGTCATAAATACGTATACCAAGTTTCATGTAACTCCGATGAAGCGTATTTGAGTTATCGCACCTTTATGATATATTTCCATTAAAATAGGCACTAAATTGGGCATTACCCGATATAGGTCAACCGATTTGGTCCAATCAATAGGGTTCTTCCCATGGACGTTATAGATGCGTATGTCAAGTTTCATAAAAATTCCGATAAAGCTTATTTGAATTATGCGCGTACAGACAGACGGACAGAAATTTTCCGTCCCCCACAAAATCTCATAAAGTACCATTCTGGCACTTAATAAAGACAATAGACATTCTACCGTAATAAATAAATGGTTTAGCACATTAACAAAGTTGTGAACTTTTAAACTTTAAAATTTAAAGTGAAAGATAGGCTAATGCAGCATATCCTAAGCACAGCTTAAGAAAATAATGTTACACACAGATCCTAAGCAAGGTTTTAATATAACCAATAAAACTCAAAAGGGTATGAATATCGAACTAAAATATAAAATAAACACTGGATAATAAACAATAATATAAATTTATCTTTAATAGATCAACATTTCATATAGAAACACATTTATGATATTATAAGCACCAAAACTGAATAGTATATAGGCCTAATGTGTTTTTAGAATTATATCTTACGGTGATATAAACCTTTATGGTAACATAAACTAACTAAAAAGTATAAGTAAAAAATATAAGGTTTTAATATCAGATATGTATACACATTCATGCTCAGGTAATATGCTATGCTGATATTTATTTTTTTGCTATCTAAAAAATATTTCCGTAGAATTTGCGCGAATATTATGTAAGTGTAGCATTTTATCGTCGCAGAAAGAAGGCTCCAGACGTGACAGCTAATTTCCTGTCAACGGCTCTTGAATAACCTGTGACGTCAGCATACGTCAATCCAGTATATTGATACATAATATAATATTAGTTTCTAGTATGTGGCCATGAGCCCACATATAAACACATTTCGCCTTACTTTTGGGGAAACATTTAAATTAACACAATTTAGGAACCATTTTATTTTTGCAGCAGTGTTAATACCTCAAGCTCTTTTATACAACGCAACCGGGATCAACAGAAGTTTATAAACCGCTTGTATAATATTACATAATTATAAAATAGCACAGGCTACTTAATGTAGTACACAATATTAAATATAAAACAGCCCAACAAAAAATAACTTTTTGTTTGGTGTCTCACTTGGATGTTTTACCGGATTTTGACTATACTTAGTGTGCTTATTCCAAATATGTAAACTGATAGGTGTTTTACATGCCCAACTATAACTGTGGATAGCAACAGTGTCATGAACGATGATCGCCGATAAAAGAAACCATCTCTAGACGATGATCGCTGAGGTGATTTGCCAGAGGTGATCGCCGTAAACAAACCATAACTTTATAGGAATTAGCACGAAACCTAAACTTATACAATTATCCTACTGAAATTTTTCGTACAGATTTGAAACTTATAATCACTGATGACTGACTTGACTCCTTATATTAATATGTGAATTCAGCTCTGTAGGGTTTAACAAATTAATGTGTACACGAAAAACCACAGGCCTATAGCATTTCATCTATATATGTCTTCAGAAGTGATACGACACATTCATCTGCGACATTATCACCGCATTCAGTAAAGTTTTGTTACTGTTATATTATATATTTTGTTTTTACAATTATTTTAATATATATTTGTTATTAAAATGATTTAATATAATTGGCATACTTAAATGTATGATTTTATATGTCTTACGGTATTCAGATTAGTAAATTTGTACCGAAACGTCGCGTCATAGTTGCAGACTATTCCTGTCCTGCAAGAGAAGACGGAAGGCGGAACCTGTAAACATATTGCAATTGTGCTTTATTTTGTAAACATAGAATGTATTTCTTCCAAGTCTAGTTAGCATAGTCTTAGGAATCCCCCCCCCCCCCCCACAAGATTAAAAATAAAATTCTCAAAAGGAAATCGCATGAGGAATTTTCCTTTTAGAAAAGTTAAATTAACTATTCATATTTTGTTTTATTGTCCATTAGGTCGCATTATAGACGTATATAAAATACATTATAAGTTACAGGGAATGTACAGAGATATCGTGCGTCTTTATTCCATAAACAACAAAATTTGCCATCATATAGGAAAGAAAGGGTAACGACAATAATACTGTTCAAATACCAGGAAGTCAGCAGTTAACTATCACTTGTCTTCACATAATTTCAGCAGTCAGCAACGTCTAGTCGATGAAATAAGTAATGTCACCTGTTATGACACTTTTTCGGACAAAAACGACAATAATGGCCTTGAGAATCGGGATGGTGAGCACTTACCCCAAATCCAATGAAGCCTAAAGACGAAATGTTATTGGTGTTTTTAAGAACTTTTAAGTTTTAGTGATTTTAATCAACAATGGCGCCTTTATTAAAAAAGCTTCACTCTTTTTAGATGTAATTCTACAAAATAGGATGCCCTAATGATGGTTATATGAAACCTAAAGACTTAGGTAAAGTAAATAAAAAAAGGTTGAGATTAAGTATTACATTATTATTTTAGCTGAACGGGTTAACCAACATGATTTTTAACTCATTTCTGTATATTTACAGTCATGTAAAAGAACTCCTGTGGGACAGAATTCCGGCACACCGGCGTCAGTCATAGGCCTAAGTTCCAGTGTATCCCCGTCATTAATTACCATAAAACCAATCGTCCCTTATGGCAATGCTGTGTTTTTGAACTTCTGAAATAAAAGTGAAGCGAGTAATTGTAAATTAGTAGGGAGCGGAAGAGTTTGGCCTGGGGGTCAGATAATAACGGAGAACCCGTCAAACAGAAGAGAAGGCCTTCAGAGACTAATGAGAGCGGAAGGAAGTGGAGCCGAATAGCTAATAAAAGTATTTTATTATGTAATATCAACGCACGCTAGCTTTACGGTGTGCTTAACTCATCACAATAGACGTCGATCAGATCACCTATTTCAATGCAAAACAAAACAATATTTAGATTAGATTAATGATGGGTAGTGTAAGCCCTTTTGCTTCTCACCACTTAATAGATCTATTGTGAATACCCTAGGCCTATACCCTATTCTAGGAGTCACCACTTAAATTTAAGGCTTTTTAATATAGCCTATAATTTTCCTAGGTGATGTCCAGTCCTGAACCCGGGGATTTTTCGTTACTGAAAAACCCACTACCCGGCCGGGAATCGAACCCGGACCGCCAGGGTTGAAGGAAAGTATGCTACCTATACACCCATGGCGGCGGACATTAAAACAATATTTACATTTATTATTGTTTGATATCCAACAAGAAACTGAGACTCCTATTTTACCCTGAGGTATATTAGGGATTAAGTTTTATAAGTTTGACAGTAAAAAGTGATCAGAGAATTAAATCATGTAACATAAAAGATGGCACATAATAATAGGCTAACTTAATAACTAATTTCAACAAAGTTTGGAGCGTAATGATTTCAGTGGTTAAATTTACAAGCATATATTTTATATGTTTGATATAAAATATTTAGAGCCTAGTTCCATAAGGGCGTAAGGCACAAATCTTTAATTTTGAGTTTTTAACATTTATGCATTCTCCTCATATCTCTTAAATACTCAGTGAACTATTTGTACTTGTGCCTTAAACCTCTGCTCAGTTATAAGAAAAGACCTGTGAGACTGCACATTCATTCTACTTCATAACAGTTCCATACAGGCGTAAGGCACACTTCATATCTGTCATTGAGGTGGGTTTATCAACTTTTTCTTCTGCAGTGCTACCATCCAAGCAAATGTTTATAAAAACTGAACTTGTATTTTTGAAGTGTAACTTCAAAATGTGTTGTTTTGCTTATCATCTATTGCAGCGTTTCTCAACCTTTTTGAACCCGAGGACCTCTAAAATGTCTAAAAAAATTTACGGACCCCTAATTTTACATCCCATTTTTAAAAGAAGGCCAATTTTCTTAATATTTGGGGTATTAATTGTAGGTCATTATAACGAAATATGTGAAAAAATTTTACTTCTTTACTTTCCACTTGCTTTATGATATTTCTTAATTATGTCTGCGGACCATCTGCACCATCTTCGCGGACCACCAGTGGTCCGCGGACCATAGGTTGAGAAACGATGATCTATTGTATTAATGACTAAACTGGTATTCATTGGAAAACATGCCATTGTCACTGTATACTATATTGTTATTCATTGATTTTTACTAAAATAAAGTAAAAACAAAATAATATGATACAAAGTAAAAAGATTTTGCTACTGTAAAAGTACTTCAGTTTTCGTTTAACATATTTGGGTACCTATAGTTGAAAAAATCCCAGTTCACTCCACCAATTCACTTGTAAATTTGCAGGAAACTTATTTAGCCTGTTCTTAAAAAATATATGTTATAAAATTAAACTTTAAACCACCTACTTGTGAGTGGTAACATTGTTTAAAAACATCAAGATTTCTCGAAACTACGTCCTTGTGCCTTACGCCTTTATGGAACTAGGCCCTTCTTATATATCTCAATCTTTTTCAGATTACTTGTTAAAGTTTTAGTTTAATGTATCGCCTACTGAATTTACCATTTCAAGCTCGTACTTGAAAATATATTAGGCACTGAAACACTATGAATACTTTCCCCACAAATGCACTCTCCGATATCTGCTCAAATATTCGGCAAATTCTCATTTTCAGAAAGAAAAAAGTATAAAAAGTATAAAAGAAAGTATAAAATTCGGTTTTATAATTATGCTCTTATGTCCTACATAGATCGCTGGGAATTATAACTGTTTTGTGAATATTCCTATGTCGGACCAACAGCTCATTCCACTCTGAATGCTCTGATTTTTTTAAAGTTAGAGATAGGATCCAATACATAAGATGGTGAAAGGTCAGCATAGGCAACCATCTTTGCCACTTGTGCCTTACGCCTTTATGGAAGTAGGCCCTTCTTATATATCTCAATCTTTTTCAGAATACTTGTTAAAGGTTTAGTTTAATGTATCGCCTACTGAATTTACCATTTCAACCTCTTTTTTTTTTAATAAACCAGGAATGATTAAAATAAATATTGTACTTTGTACTTATTAACGATGTAAAACCGCTATGTATAACTTAACAGGCAATTCGTGTGAGCCTATTAATTTCTTTCAATGGTCGAACCTTGTACAACGTTTTATGTTATCTTTCATCTTAAATTTTAAAAGGAAAATAATTTCCGTTTGCTTGTGCTTACAAAACTTTTTGATAATTTAGTCCGTAGTGGAATTCAGGCTCTTTTGTGCCAACAGCTCGTTTTAAAACAAATGACTGACAAGACAAATGACAATAGAAGCATGTCCGTTTATTTAATTGTGATCTATTTATCAGGACCTCTTAGGGAGCATTGGACCATTTCACACCGGAAGATGATGAGAACACGGACAGTGAGTACCATAAACTTATTAGGAAGAATACTATACATCCTCCGGATACTGAAGACGATAGGCCTTTCACAACCGCTGAAATCGAAGGTATAATTCGAAGCATGGATGGACATAAAGCTCCAGGAGAGGACGGAGTAACAGGCGAAATCTTACGCCATGTTTTCAATATAGCGCCGCTGTACATGACGGCACTATACAATAAATGTTTGGCAACAGGAAACTTCCCAAAGATATGGAAAAATGCAATTATTATACCGATATTAAAGCCCGGGAAAGAAGATTCTGACAGTGTTACAAAGTACCGACCAATAAGTCTTATAAATGTTGCTGCCAAAGTCTTGGAGAAACTCTTTATAAATAGAATTCTTCACTATCTGTCCTACAACGGTTTGCTAAATCCAAACCAATTTGGATTCAGACCGCAAGCAGGCACCGTTGATGCATTAATGGCTGTCAAGGACTACGTGGAAGAGAGTCTACGAAACAAACAAAGTGTAGCCATGATAAGCTTAGACGTGGAAGGCGCCTTCAACAGTGCCTGGTGGCCCAGCATCCTTAATGCGTTAAAGGACCACGGTTGCCATAAAAATCTATATAACCTTGTGAGAAGCTATCTTAGCGGGAGGCACTGCACCCTTACAGTAAACAACAAGTATGTAGGAAGAGGTCTCAGCCGGGGGTGCCCGCAAGGGTCTTGCTGTGGACCCGGTTTATGGAACATTCAGTACGACTCTCTCCTCAATTTACGATATAAGACATGTACCAAGATGATCGCCTTTGCTGACGATCTCCTAGTCCTAATAAAAGGTGAAAATGTGCTGGAAATTGAAAACATAGCAAATATAGAAATGAATAAAATCTCAAATTGGGCTAAAGAAAATAAAATGTCGTTCAACAAAAATAAGTCTCAAGTCCTGTTGGTCACAAGGAAACAGCCAAGAACTGTGAGACAGCTAAACATATTCCTCCAAAACGAGAAGATAATAGAAACTGATAGAATGAAATACCTCGGTATTTTAGTTGATAAAAGATTCAGTTTCAATCTACATATAGATCTTGTCACTGAAAAATCGATGAAACTAATACAAGCTCTGTCCAAATCAGCCAAGATAAGCTGGGGCCTACGCCCAGACGTCACAAGAATCATTTATACTGGAGCAATACTACCGCTGCTCTCCTACGGAGTTCCCATCTGGATAGACGCGGTGGATAAGATCCACAACGCTAGGAGACTTAAACGTGTTCAAAGATTAGTTAATCTAAAAATGGCCAAGGCCTTCAACACCACGTCTCATGAAGCTCTCTGTGTACTAACTGGAATGACCCCCATCATTATTAAACTACATGAAATGGCTAGATACTACAATATAATAAAAGGAAGACAAGATCCAACTCAAGAAACAACGGCGCTCGATACACCCGTAAAGTACAAAGAATGGGCTCACCCTGCAAGAAACATTCCAATATTACTAAAAGATGATCACAAAAACTACTGCGTCCAAATCTATACAGACGGAAGCAAAACGGAATCAGGAGTGGGAAGCGGAGTCGCAGTTTACATTAACACAGAATTAACACATCAATTACGTTACAGGCTAGATTCAAGATGCTCAAACAATCAGGCCGAACAGCTAGCCATACTAAAAGGTCTTGAAGTTCTAAGCACCATAGACAACGCAACTGAGAAATCAGTAGCTGTACACACGGACAGTAAAATAACCATGGATCTCCTGCAAAATAATGCCAAACATATTAACCTCATAGAAGAGATAAAAATGCACGTAGAGACGCTAACCCACAGTGGTTGGGAAATTCATTTTACATGGATTAAAGCGCATGCAGGGTTTGCAGGAAACGAACTTGCGGATACGTTGGCCAAACAAGCAACAACAGACTTAGAACTGGAAATAGTGTACACTTCAATACCGATAAGCACAATAAAACGCGAACTGTGTGAAGAAAGTGTTCAGGCATGGGAAACCGAGTGGCATAAAACGGTAAATGGAAGAACAACAAAATCATATTTTCCAACCGTGAAACACAGACTAAACAAATCCCTGAGGTTAAACCACAATATCACAGCTATGTTGACAGGGCATGGTAGGTTTGGCGAATATTTTCACCGTTTTAAAATTAAGGAAGATTCAACTTGCGTGTGTACCAGAAATTCGCAATCAGTGGACCACTTACTGTGGGAGTGTGAACTACTGAACTCGGAAAGAGCTCAATTCAGAAAGCACATCTTGGAAACTTTTAAGTGTTGGCCCGTTGAGAAAAGTGAACTGATACAAAAAAATCTAAAGCAATTCGTACAATTTGTGAACAAAATAAATTTTGAAGCTCTACAAACAAACCAAATACATAATTTAGGATAATATTTATAAGTGTACATATGTAGATATTTTTGAATAGTTAAGATAAAAGGAATGCATGTAGTATTGCTGCATTGCAATGGAGCATGTTGTTTAATAAAGATAATTAAAAAAAAAAAAAAAAAAAAAAAACACCAAAGTAGCATGCTGCACGTTACTCATTTTAAATCCCAAATAAACAAGTTCAAGTCTTCACACCGAAGTAGCGTGGCAATAGTGCAGCTCGCAGAGTGCGACATTCATTTCTTCAGATTGATCTGGACTTATTTCATGCGACGCTACTCGGGATGACGCATGCGTACATTTGCCTTTTCAGCTGTTTTCTAATTGTTAAGAAAATTCAATACATAATCGGTTGCACGGGGGTGAAAGTAACATTGAAAGAATAGCAACAGCTCATTAGTTCACTGCCCGACCGGTTTGGTGCACTGTGATCGCTGTTGCCATGGCGGCAGGTTTGTTTCGAAACATATGACAGCAATATACGAAAAGGCGTAATATCTGGTTTTTTTCTGCATCGATCTGTATGCATTAGTGTTTGGAAAAGGAGGAGATATAATTAACATATTATAAAGATGTCAAGTAGCGAAGGTAAGTTAAAATACATTAAAACAATCCTGAATTAATATTTATTCCATGTTCTACGAATTATTAAGATTAATGTTTCGTATTCTTTGTTTCAGAAACGAGTGAAATATTCCTGTAAGTTCCCTGGCTGCGGAAGTAAATACTTCAGTATGAAATCCAACGTGAACTACAAAAACAAACATTTCTACAGGTTTCCGAAAAAATCAAACGTGAACCAACTGAAACATCAGTGCAATTTAGATGATAATGTGAATTGTACTAATTATTTCATGTGTGAAGACCACTTCCTGGAGAAAGATTTCGTTAACCATACTAGACATAGTTAAATTACGAAGTTATCCCAAAGTAGCTGCGACTCGTGATTTACAGAGACCCAATCCCTGTGAACTCCCAATCAAATGTGGGAAGTGATCTGAAGCCTCGCCTAGTTTTTGTGAAAATAGAAAGTAAATTCATACCGCTGTGTATGACTGAGGTAAAAGAAATTCAAGTGGCAGGAAGCTACTAATATTTATGGTAATGCAATATTTTTAAAATAAGTTTTTATAAATATAATTCATTAATGAAGGGTGTTTGTTTTTTATTTATAAAGTCATCGGGAAAAAATAATATTAAGTCGCACCTTGGATGAATGTTCCCACCCACCGCTCCCTCGCGATGCACTTTCTTTTATACCACTTCTTCTGTCCTCATATTACATAGAAACTCGTGATTGGACGTTGGTAGTGTGACGTCATACCGGTAAACAAAAGATGAACAAAAGTTGACAGGCTTACTAACGTGTGGAAGATATAATATGCCACATTTTCGAAACCGACAAACAGTGTATCGTACATTATTCGAAAATGCAAGGGCGCTTCGCTTCGGCTGCCGCCTCCGCTCGCGCACTTAACTAAGTGGATAGTGTTATGCATTATTTAGATTATGTGAAGAGGTGATTGTGGTCTGGTCGGGATTGCCGAGTAAGCTAGAGGGTTGTCATTTTGGTGTATGGGCTGGTAGCTTGTATTTGGTACGATCGGGAGTTTGGAGAGAAGGGACGATCGGGTGTGCCGAGATAACAAGCGAACAGCAACGCATTGTTTGGAGCGTAAGGGGGCGACTTAATCTTCTCTTATGCCAAGTCGTCTAAAGTAATACATATTTCAGCAATCACCGAGACATGTATGTTGTGAGTAGCAGAAATGTTCTAGAAGGTATTCTACACTACGGTTTGTATAAGATCCGACGCATATTGTTTGCAAATTATTGTTTTTTCTTATTTAAGGTGTTCATCATTTAGTGCATTTTGTGTTCAATGCTTTTAAAAGATAATTGTTTGTATCACTATAGCCTGATGGTATTAGTGGGCTATGGTCATTACCGTAGCCCGCTAATACTAGTGGGCTATGGTTTTACAGAATTTGGAATGCATTTTCATACATGTGTTCTGGCACGCAAATTTTTCATTCTTACAGCTTAACTGCCCGACCCGTTGGAGCGCTGTAATCGCTTTTTGTTTCCGAGTTTTGACATGCGCTGTTCACTTCTAATAATAATATTGGTGTTCTGTGATCGGTTGTATAGCGGTAGATTATGGCAAAGATGTCAAGAAAACTGCTCGAAAGAGAGCTATTTAACATGCAATTTGTTCATGCGTAGACTATACAATATGGTAATCAAAACTGTAGAAAATTGTGTAACATGTTTGAATTAGGAAGATATTACTGTAAATGGCAGTGCATTGTTTGATGAAATGACCCATCTGAATAGGTTCGTATATGAACAACTAGGGATAGAAAATATAGCAACATTTTTAGAAAAGACAGTTTGGGATAGATAGTATAATTTCATGAGCATGCACTTTCAGAACAAATTCCGTGAATTGTTTGCAAATTGTTCAGTATTGTTTTGCAATTCCGGCTCGTTATGCAGCCGTGAAAGAAAATGTTCCTTTTTAAATATTTTTATTGGACAGATGAAAGAAATAGGACGTCTATAGAATATGTCAAGAATTTTGATGATTATCTCCTATAATTATAAAGATGTCACTTGTTCTCAGTTCTCTGTCAGTCTCCCAGAAAGGAATTTCTTCGGATGGTTCGAGGAAGTGAGAAGTACTCTTTTCTGAAAAAGTGAACGATGTTCAAATGAAAGTTCATAGTTTTTTAAAGAATAAACCATGTTTGTTTTACATTTTTGAATATGGTAACCCTAGTTATGGAACAATTCTTTAAAGCCGAAATAGTTATGTTATTTTGAATATTGTAAATTATTAATAGGCACGCGATAATAGTAGTTTAATTGAGTAGTAATAATAGTATTTGTAGAGGTCAAAATGAAGGAAATTGGTGATTACACAGCCCCCCCCCCAAAAAAACTTTTTGTTTGGTGTCTCAGATGTTTTACCGTATTTTGGTTATACTTAGTGTGCTTATTCCAAATATGTAAACCGTTTTCCTCTACCAGCTCTACTTTTATATAGATTTTATTCGTGAACTCTTAGCCTAGCGAAACAAAATCTTGCTTGATAATATAGCTAATGTAGGTTCTTGGTCATACTTTGGACACGTAGGGCGAAAACTGTACGAAGTACAGAAAAACTAAAAGCTGGATTATTTTATGGCCCTCAGATTGACAGCTCATAGGTCCTAAACGACCGTACAATATGTGATAATATCAATTTTTGAAAGACCCCATGTTATATTGTTATTGTAATGTTAATGTAATGTTAGTGTGTTGCTTTTTTCTTCACATGATTTAGAAGCAAAAAATAGGCACTGTTTTTTATTTAAATCAAACGTAAAATGGGATAATATGCATAATGGTAATACCATATCTCACAAAACTAAAGGTGATAGGGAAAAACTAATGGCACATTTGGCATCAGGGACCTAAATTTACCCAAGAATAAGGGTAAATTCTAAGGCATCAAAATGGCTGTTGGTCTGTGTTATTAATTTGTACAAAATGATAGGGAACGACAGGGGAATCTGGTAATATCCTATATAATGTCTATTTTATTTTTACCATAATTGGCTCGACCCGTAAAATGAAACTTTACATAGAAGGAGAGAGTTTTGTTAAACAGTATTTACGATTCAAAGTAACATAAAATATATTTCTTCAATTATCTGATTCTACAGGGAACTATCTCGGCTATTTTTATGTTCAAGAGTCAAAACCCATTCTTCAAAGCAACATATGCCCGCTTGATAACCCAATCGGGAAATTATATTCGTTCCAGTAAACACCGTATTAAATAGCGTTAAGCTATAAATCTTACCAGATATATGCCTTCTAACATCGCATCGGAATTTAAGGATGCAAATGAATGCACAAATAATTGAGGACGGAATAGCAAAAAGCTTAATGTGAGAACACAAATCAAATTCAAAGGAAGACTGAGACAAAAGCACAAATAACTAGCATCCATGGAGAATACAAGCAATACATTACATATCCTGTGCCGGTTGTTACATTGTATATGTGCCTCAATTTAGCATTTTCACTGCAGAATAGCTGCAAGAAAAGATTTAGGCTAAGATACCGTTGAATGAATGCTATTCTCCAACCATTCCACTAAAATATAAGAAGGTACATTCAGAACGTTCTTCAAGATCAGTTACTTGTCTACTTAACCAAAACTAAACTCCGTGGCGCTATATCCCTGAAGGAACCAGGCCTACCACCCGACCGCTGCGTCATCTTACCGTAGCAGATGGCAGGATTGGGGGCATGTGGTCAGCATGCTGACACCCACGATCGTTAATAGCGATTTCCGTGACCGGAGCCGCTACTTCTCTATCAAGTAGCTCGTCAGTTTGAATCACGAAGCTAAGTGCACCCCGTTCCAAACTTCCCTACCTCAGAAAAATCCTAGAAGGTATCGGGGATTGAACCCGGGCGTGCGAACGTGTAGTCAGCGACGCTAACCACGAGTCAATGCAGGCAGTCTGTCTAATTAACCACCAACTACTAATATCCATGTCATATATTGTGTGCATTTTAAAAATATTTACCTTTTTGCATCGTTTCAGTTTTTTTTTGTACTTTTTCCATGCTTCCTACTTACCACTATTAATAATTATGCGAATATATTTTCGTTATGATAATTTTAAAATGTACTTTTAACTACCATTGGTACTTAATATAATTATATGTACCGTAATTATATTTAATATTTAATATGTTGTATTATATCTACTAAAATTTTATGATTAGTTAAGTTATGATTGCATGTATCCACCTATGATTAGTGCAAGAAAAGGTGTTAAGGTCAAACTACACCAGAGGGAACTAAATAAATAAATAAATAAATATCAATTTTCGCTTGCCAAAATATATCAAACATTTTCGCCATAGTTAAGCAATATTTTGAAACATGTTCGTTCATACTGTAGTTATAAGGTTTTATAACATTTAAATTGTGCTTGGCCATCATATCAAAGTGTCTATAGTCTACAATCTTCAAACGAACTCCATTATAACTAAACCATTACTTCAATAGTCCCTTGTCATTATTTCCTTGAATGAGCATTTTTCATGCTTTATATACTGACCACATGTTAAATAGTATATCACAAGATGCAGCTGGGCTTGATCAATAAAAATACCGTAGCTGTTTTTAATAATCCCTCACATATCATATTTATAAATATCTACATTTATAATTTAACGTAAATTTGAAAGTAAAAATTGTTTATTATTGTGGGTGCCACTTCTTAAAGACTATTTTTCCAAGAACTGCCTCTACCTACTGCCACCCTAATCCTTTCGACCTGTCAATCAGTGAATAAGAAGGTAATCAGGCGTATTCACACTTGTCTGCAGTCCAGTACAATGTTGCCAAGTACGTACCACAGCACATTTACTTCACTTAAGAAGTGGTGAATGACAGCGGCAACACTGGGAGAACCTACTCGACTACAAGAGCACCTGTTCTTTGTTGGTGCACATTTTCGGATTAGGGAACAATGCTATTATATTCTTTTCTAGGTAGACGATGGTTTGGGACGAGGTATTCTTAAAATGGCACCAACAATATGTTCTGGTGTTAAAATAACATCATCTTCAAATATTATGCATTGTCTTTAATTTCGAGGTACTTACATATAATTGAAAGGTTACGTTTAGAGTGAATTGCTTTCTTATCATATTTGCCATACAGTTACATTGTGATAGTAAAGTAGGCACATTTTACATAGGAATTAAGTATTTACTCTTACATTCATTTAACTAACAAAAAATACAAAATATAATAAAAATAACCGTGTAAATTGAATGTGTTTATGAAACAAGGTAAACTTAAGTATCTAACAGTGCATCTAGAGATCGATCCGTCAGATGGGCGGAAGGCCATGGAATGGGCAACGGTTACGGTGTCTGCCGCCTGCCGCTTATAGCTGTTCACGGCAGGAAAACCTCAGAATAAACCCGACCCAGGAAACTTGTTCCGACCGGGAATCGAACCTTACGCCACAACGGTCGACCCTAACTATCAAATGCTTAAAATTCAGAAATAATAGAATTTGAAGAAGAAAAAATTATTTGTTGAGACAGGTCTTGTATAGGTCCTTGCCACAAATTTATTACATTATTAATGTGTTTTTGTAAATCTAATACAGCGCAGATATTTTGTATGGGTTTCTATGTTGTTTGTCTCTTGTATTGGTTAGAGGAACTTCCGTTCAGAGTTGTACAATGTGTATATAAAAATCCACCTATTCCCTCGTTAATATGATTTTATACAATTTGTTTGTTATCATATCAGTTTAAAAGCTTCGTGCATCTCTAAACTTATTATAGTCGTCAACACAATAAAACATCCATTGAAATAAAACGCGATGAACTTAAAATCGTAGAACCTTTCAAATAATATACAGAACAGTCCAGCTATTCCGAACCCCGCTATTAAAAAAATCCGCCTATTTCGAACAGAGTTCAGAAAAAATACCGATTTTTTAAATTTAAACACAGTAAAAATTAAAAAGAAGTTCGTGAAAAAACGTACATTTATTGTTATACAAAGAAGTTAAAAAGATATATACATAGAGCCTAAGCTTGATGAAAACGCCTGAAACCAAATTGGAATGAAAGCTGGCACTTAATTGACGCCTTTAGAAGTCAATACATTGATATTATTAATGAAATCCGCCTATTCCGAATTCCCGCTAAACCGAACGGTGTTCGGTCCCAATTAGTTCGGAATAGCGGGACTCTACTGTAGTCTCAATATTGTGTGGGACGATATATTCAGGTTATTTCGCCATCTTCAGGTCCTTTACAGCCTTCTTTCCTGACTAACTTATTTCTTTTCTCGTCCCATTGTCACTGAGTCAATCCCAGTAGGCCTATTAGGTATATTTCGAAGAAAAAACTACCTATTGCAATCGATACCATATCATGACTTTCGAAAAATCATATCTTTACGTTTCATGCCTCCCTAAGTACGAAACCACCGCCCGTTCAATTTTTTTTGTGATATTTATATAGGCCTATATATATATATATATCTTTACACGCTAGCGGCCGTAATTTTGAAGGTATTTGAACCAAATTGTATTATGTTATTTCTAGGCCCAATAGTTCGGACAAGTTCGTTAATGAGCAAACTTTGAATAAATTAGAGTACTCCCTATGAAGTTCACAGTGACACCAATGATTCGGGGGTTTTGGGGGTACGAGTGTAGGTGGGGGATGGAAATTCGAAATTTTTGAAACCACGTCTTGTGGCGTATCGTTGAAAAGCTCTTGATGTGTAGCCTATTCTACAAATTAATAACTAGTTACTCAATAGCTCTCATATAAGGCGAGATTTGAATGTTTGAAAAAGTGCTCTTTCCTCTTTTTTGCAGTTATTATTGCGGGTTTGTCATGCCAAAGCTAAAGAAGAAGAGTGCTGCGCAGCGACAATAAATAAAACCCAAAACACTTCGAAATCTACCTTAGCCTTTAGGCCTGCCTAAATGGATTTTTTTTTATTCACCTTGAAGACTGGGTGTTTTGTGTTCTCCTCAGGTTTAAGGGATAGGGGACTGGCGCATCCCGTCAACAAGAGAGAATGTATACTTTGACAGTGTCACTAGGAGTTACCCGCGGCCCGATGGACCTACATGTCACATCAGGGCGATGGAATCATACGGATTGTTGAATTCAGTCGCGGCACAATCATTCTCTGAGCTCGGACATTAATACAGTTATCACTGATAGAATTTTGCACAACGCGCAAACTGCAAAATAATTCCAGATAACATCCCCATTGGCGTAAATTAAAACGTCAGTTCCCATAGCTTCATAATACTGCTGCTGATGATGATATATATCGAAACGATGAGCACAACCACTCTGTTGTTTATCTGTTTCACGTTAGCTACGCTTGGAATACAATAGCGTAACTGATTCTGCAGACACGTTTTGATGATGCGAGAATTATTATACAACTATCTCTGCACTTAGGTACATCCTGCGAAAGAGTATGAATTTGTGTTGGGAATTCCTAACGTAAATAAAATAAGGATGTTGATGGGCGCAAAGCTTGATAGGCCTATCGATTAAAGGGCAGTTGCCAATTGAAATGTTGTTCTATAATCCTATAGCAGCCATCAATTTAAGGTCTGCATATAGCCTAAAGTACACTGAAAATTTTGAAAATTCCACATTTTATTGGATTTTTTATTTTTTATTTTTTATTATACCTACCATAAGTAATACTAATATCCCACAAAATGTCAACCCAATTGGACTATTAGTTCCAAAGATAAGAAACTAATTGATTTTAATATGCAAATATACGACAAAATCAAAATATCTCCTGCTCATTAGGTTTTGATATAGTTATTGATAACTTTATAAGGTTATTTTGACTCGTTTGGAATAACTTTGTTATGAGAATTTTAATCAATTTTGTTTAGTTTAGTGACAATGCTTAGAATTATGTGATGATTTATTTCTTTAAATATCTAATTTTTATCTTAAATAATTTTACAGCTGAAATTTTAATGATATTTGAAATTTAAAAAAACTACATATGTTGGTTACTAATGAATACATGTGGAACTTTCATTAAAATTTGTAAATATTTCACGCACGTGGAACGTCTTTATTGCAACCTTATTGCAACTTTATTTTTTATTATACCTACCATAAGTAATACTAATATCCCACAAAATGTCAACCCAATTGGACTATTAGTTCCAAAGATAAGAAACTAATTGATTTTAATATGCAAATATACGACAAAATCAAAATATCTCCTGCTCATTAGGTTTTGATATAGTTATTGATAACTTTATAAGGTTATTTTGACTCGTTTGGAATAACTTTGTTATGAGAATTTTAATCAATTTTGTTTAGTTTAGTGACAATGCTTAGAATTATGTGATGATTTATTTCTTTAAATATCTAATTTTTATCTTAAATAATTTTACAGCTGAAATTTTAATGATATTTGAAATTTAAAAAAACTACATATGTTGGTTACTAATGAATACATGTGGAACTTTCATTAAAATTTGTAAATATTTCACGCACGTGGAACGTCTTTATTGCAACCAAACAGTCATATTATGATGAAGGGAGCTGTGGTGGAATGATAAATGGCAGGGGAAATAGGAGCACACAAGGAAACCTGCTCCGAACCGATTTTGTCCACCACAAATCCCACATGGATTCATCCCGGGTTCCAGCGGAGGAAATCGAGCGGTCTAACCACTCATGTTTTGGGGCGGCCCTAAGATGTGGAAATGAGAAAACGGCATTCAAAAAAGTCTATGAACGTAATGATCTCACAGTTTGAAAATGGTCGCCAAACCTAATGAGGGAGTAGGGCATAAAAATCAACTGTCATCTTTTTTCAAGGTCCAAGGAACAATTTTTCTTAACTATAGATATTTTATTAACAAATTTTCGAACAAAGAATAATCCATTTATCGCCATTAAAATGCAGGGGGAAATTCCTCACCAATGGTTCGTCTGAATTCTTGTGTTCTACCTCCTATCCGTAGCAAAGAAGCGAATAAATCGTGAGTTAACAGGGATAACAAGAAATAATAATGAGAAATTCAGAATAAATATATATATATACCTACCTCATGTCGTGCACCTGAGTCGAAATAACGCTGTAGGCTCCCAAAAGACCTCCAAGCAGAGTTTAAGAGGAAGTATTCTATTACAACACCTCGGATATCAGTGCACAGGGGTATAGTGAAAGAGCTTCCCCTTGCATGTAAACAAGTGAAACAAATGTTGTAAGTACCATGTGAGTAGAAAATTTCGATTCACTGCCATTTCATTAAACAAAAACAAAGTAAAATGGCCGATGTAGTGTGCCGTAAATTTGAATGCGCGATTACATGCTGAAAACTTGAGTATGTCACAAGAACGCAGCGACTACGATTCAGCCACGTGCTCGAATATCATGTCTACTTGTACTCATAGGCGTAGCGAGGGGGGGGTTTTGGGGGTTTGAACCCCCCCCCATTGATTAAAAAAAGGAAAATTGTATAATTTTTTAAGTCTGCCCATAAATTGCTTAATACAAGTATAAAGCGTGGGAAGCTTAAAACTCGTTATTTTGCGTCTTAATTTTTAAAATTTTCCGGGGAAGGACCCCCGGAAGCTTAAAACTCGTTATTTTGCATCTTAATTTTTAAAATTTTCCGGGGGAGGGCCCCCGGACCCCCCTCTCCTTCCATACTCGCCAGACCCCGCGGATGTTATAACCCCCCCCATATGGTCGGCCTGGTTACGCCTATGCTTGTACTGTACTGTACTTGTACACCGAACAATTTATGTCCGTCGTAAAGTTCTTGACTCTCATGCGAGAGACAGGTGTTCGAGTGCTCTTGCATTATTAACAAATTATGAAATTATATCGCTTGTGTCATTATGACTCTTCAATGCGCGGCGCCCGAGCCACATGCGGTCCGCCAAGACGTTTACTTTGGCCCTCTGACATTTTTTTAGAAGTTACTGAACTAACAACTGTATTTAGTAATAGGTTTCCAGATTTTAGATTAGCTGAAACATAAATATGTTTTCTGCTCTTTTCAGTGTGGCTATTGATGAAGTTCCTGGTGAAACGCATATCGAAATAATAGAGCTGCAGTGTAGCCGTGTGCTAAAAGAAAATTGATTGACGTCGGATTCACGGATTTCTATTCCAAATACTTGGATAGGGTCTATTTCCCTAACTATATTCCCATGCTCATAAGATGGTGTCCCTTCTTGGAAGTAACTATGTATGTGAGCAACAATTTTTAAGAATGAAGAGCGTTAAATATAAAACTAGAACCCGAATGACCAACATATATTATTACAAGTAGAAAAGTCAGCTATGATTACTGTAAACTTCTGTTTATTGAAAATAATATTTTAACTTTTCCAGGTATTTATATCTACACTAACTTTGTATATATTAAAGAAAGACAAAATACGTATTCTCTACGGTCTGATGTTCACTCCTATAGTACGATATCCAATGGAGCTCTCAATGCAATGTATTGTCGTACATCGAAAGCTTTGAATAGTTAGCAGAGCTTTGGTATTCAGCTTTTTAATCTTTTACCTACTAAAGCTAGGAGTATAAGTTTGTTACGTTTTAAAAGGATATTGCATGAATGGTTAACTCTTAAGGCTTTTTATACTATTAACGAAGTTTTTGAAATTGGTTTTATTAATATTAATTTTTTATAAATCACCTGCATGCACTATGTCTAGTGTTCAATGTAGGTGAATATTTATGCAATCATATGTAACTTATCACATCGACAAAGCCTATTGTACGATACTGTATTTAATGGCTAAATAAATATTATTATTATTATTATTATTAACATCCATCTAGAGAACTCGGTAATAATTGCTATATCACAGTAAAACCAAATATAGACAAGCTGGTAAAAAATAGAGTGGCAGTGTCCCACAGGTGTGTCAACATGGTATGTTCCTTTTGCGACTTTATGTTCAGCCTGCGTGAATACATTTTCTGTAGTCTATTATTCTGTATTCATAATAAAAAAATAAAAAAATAAAAAAAACATCAATTCATGGGTATGCAGGAGTTCAAACAACGTTTCTAATCTTCCATGCTGCTCTCGAACCTTCCTGCATTTTAAATGCGGCCCTTGAAGTAGAACAAGGTTGAAGATCCATGTCATAGAGTTGTATGCAGTTGTATTTATTTTAAATTCCATATACTTTCGAGTATAATTAATTTCATTATGCAAAACACTAGTATTTTAATTCAGCTTGCTTTATAGCACTCACACTATGTCCATATCCAATATATGTTATATTAAGTCCATAACTAAAGACATACGTACAAATAACAAAACTAATAATAAAACATTCCTAATTATTTTACAAGCCTGTAACAATAATACTTGCAAACCACATTACACTAGGCCACATAAGATATAAAAATGGGCATAGTTTTTGTTTCTATTAGGCAATAGTTTAAGTTCAAGTACAACATATGTGACATCTACAGATCTTTAGGCATATGCTATAAGTTTATAACTAGAAACCTAGTAGCCTAGTGGTCATTATAAACTCGAACCTTCATAAAGCAATGGTGATGATGACGATATTAATAATAATAATAATAATAATAATAATATCATCATAAACTATGCAGTTTAATCCTTGAAGCCTGCTCCGTGAGCATAGCTCTAAAATTAGTATTTCCAGCTTTTTTTTTTTGTTTTGTTTTGTTTGTTGTTGACCTAGACCTATGTGCCGTCTATCTTGAGATAATCAGTGATTTTCAATGATAGATTGAGTTTGGTCTCCGTATGAGGGTATTTTCTATTAACAAACAACACAAAACATAATGTTTATTCTGATTCTGTTGAAAGCAACAGAATTCAAGCAGATCCTAAAATAAATTATTAACTTATACTCCCTGTGTATATTCGTTCATTTTAGAACTAAATATTTATAATAACAAACAGATAGAAATTAACTCTCCCGCGTTTAATTTAAAAATGGCAATGTAAAATTGAGGTTATGAGGCTTTTCCCAATTACATGACGAGGCAAAATTCGAAACTAGTTAGAGTTGATAGGATTGTGATGGTAATATTGATTTCGCTCTCCACAGCCCTTTGCTAATGAATCTCTGGATGCTGCTTGTAAGGATCTGAGAATGATTGACATCTCCCTTTGTTTTATTCCTTGAGTTATCCCATCAAAACTGCATCGGACTGTAGCATTATAATTAAATTCCGAGCTCAAACAGCACTTCAAACAAACCACACAGTTTCTACACTCAAACTTGTCCCAATTAGTATTTGAGACGTACAGTTCATTTTTTTTATGGAAAAAGATTAGGGGGAAATATCTGATGTAACCAACAATAAAAGAAACTAACTTTTCGGAAGGCTTTTGTGGAGCAATAGATGTAAGAAAGCTTTTTTATGTTTGTGTAAATATGTAAGTTTAAATATTTTGCTGGATTTTTTAAAAGAGGAAATAGGATTCTTACAAGAAGAAAGATATTTAAAACTTTAATAAGATTTTTAAAAGTTTTATTAGAGTAGATCGGTTTCAGAATGGTTTTTCTAATTACTAATATTATTAAAAAAAAAAAGCAACCGAGAGTAGACAGTATTACTTTCAAGCCCCAACTTTCTCAAGTATTTATAATTGATCTCACATTAAGGTTACAGGAAATCAGCCAGGAACAATGAAAAGGGTCTTAGTCACTAACCAAGACAAAGGAAGAAAGTAATCACACAGTTATAGCATTCTAAGCCATAAGAACGTAAGAATCCGGTACTTAATGCTCATTATTTAAATAAATCATCAGGTTTCTTTAATATCAATACACATTCTTGTACACTTGTTAGTACTATCCACGGTAATGTCTTTCAACTATTATCGTGCATGTAAAATATTTGGTAAGTACCCTTTGTTTTAGATGGCCTCTAGTCGTTGTGGAAATATTATTGAGTACTAAATAAATACAATTTAACTATAAAGTATTGCATAAATCAAGATTTATAAACCTGCTGATAAAGTATCGCCTTTTAATTCTGCATAAATACGGGTTACATAGTAGCTACACACCATTCGGCTTAGACAGAGTATTTCAGTTTCAAAGAACAACGTAAGAATCTTGAATGGAGATAAAAATGTACAAAAACTGAATTCTTACATGTGGTAAAATAACTCCGTGGCGCTACATCCCTGGAGGGACTTGGCCTACCACCCGACCGCTGCGTCATCTCCCGTAGGCAGATGGCAGGATGTGGTAAAATAGTATCCTTAAACATGTAGTTTCACTTCTTCTTTATTGGGAAGAAAAATATATTTGTTCATAACTTCAATAATTATTTTAGGAGATATTACTAGAAAAGTTGATGGTAGGTTGATTTGTTTAGGAAATTAAGTGAATTATACCGTTTAATGCTTTTTATTGCTCCCTGAGAGGAGGTATTATTTTAAGAAGAATATTCTGCAATAAAATTAATATTTCTCAACGATAATTTAACAAGTAAAACTAAGATAATATAACATTTAGTTATATTTTGTTTACTTACAATGTGAGAATGGAGAAAATACAACAGGACTGTGCGTGTAAATCTTTCAGAGGTGATATTTGCAAGGCTTAATAGAATCCGCAATGTCATTATGTAAGTTAGACAGTGAGCAACAGAGGACTCAGAATGAATCCCTGGGGAAACAGTTATCAGACTGTCAGTGGAATTTAAAAAATCTGTGGAACACTCACATAATTTTCTCCACTCTGAACAGTCTTCCGATCTTTTTACTCACTTTTCGATAGATATAAAGTGGCCGCATTACGGGAGTGTGCCTTAGTTTTTCTCATCCTTATGCAAAGCTGCATCGTTCGCAGGATAAGACGGGTAGCTTATAAAAACCCTTCAGTTCATTCCTGTGAAAAAGTGTTTGGAATTTATTATTTACGTTTCAGAGCAGGCAGATAGTATATAAAATTTAGCCTAAGCAATATCAATTTGTTTTCGAGAACGTTAAAAAAATATAAATGATTTTAATGTGAAGTGGTAGTAAGACGTAAGAGAAATAAAAACTCGTCAACTGGTTATTTCACATCACCGGCAGATCCAGCATTTCGCTGAGATGGTAATTTTCGTTTTCGAGCTACGCTTTTTACAGGCGGGCACACAAAGACTTACAAACAAATATACTTTTTTTTGTAAATTATGTTTTTAATTCTTTTTTTAATTCAAGGTACTCCAAAACATGTATTACTTAAGAAATATCTAAATATCTTCTACCTACAGTAACTTAACTGTGATATAGGTAAAAATTAAAAAATGTAAAGCTAATTAAATTTTGTAATACAATACAAATATAATATATAATGATATAGCCTATTATATAATATATAGGAAATGTATAACATAATATAAAATTAATGTGACTAAAATATGTCATTCTTTATCGATATCGTGACGAAAAGAAATATTTTACGAACGTGAGGAATTTAATATCCCATCGATGCTATATTTTGTGTGTGTGTGTTAAAGCACATTATTGTAGTACGGAAATAGGTCAAACAACGAGAATATGCAATGTACTCTATATACCCCTTTTACTGCGCAAAACCGCGGGAATCTATTGCACAAGTGGATAATTAAACTTTCAACGTTCTCTAGTACTCTTCTTGTGATATACTCTTGTATTGAAATTGAAATCATTAAGAAATATCACTATAAGATCTAAAATCAAACAATAATTATTATTAAAAAGCAATATCAGTCACACTATTCAATATGCCATGAACTATGATAATATACAAAATTGGCTGTAATCTCGATCAAGAAGAGGAAGGCTTTGTTAATACCTGAAGTTAAGCTGTAAATAATTTTTTGCACTCCTTAGCTAGTAAGTGTTACTTACGAAAGTTGTTTACATGGATCGTAAGTTGACATTCCCACACAATCGTGTTGCTAAGGGCGTTGCGATGAGGTTATAGTATATTGCGATACAAGTGCCGTAAGGCACGTTTACGGGTCGAGGAAACAGATTGAAAACCCGAGGCGCAGCCGAGGGTTTTTAAGTTTTCGAGACCCGTGTTGCATGCTATTTTTTGCACGATGATTATTTATATCAATTTAATTATATTAATTGTGATATTACCTGAAAATATTATCTATATACAGTCTTGAAGAATGGTACTTATTTCAGAAAGGGATTCGCATTTGTTATTGTTTATGGCAACCGAATATTTGTCCTGGGGGCCGTGTCCATAAAGGCTTGTATTATGAAGTGTATCGTAATGAATTATGACGTGGCGCTTGGACCGTAAGTAATTTAACCTCATCGCAACGCCCTTAACAACACGATTGTGTGGGAATGTCAACTTACGATCCATGTAAACACCTTTCGTAAGTAACACTTACTAGCTAAGGAGTGCAAAAAATTACTTACGGTCCAAGCGCCACGTCATAATTCATTACGATACACTTCATAATACAAGCCTTTATGGACACGGCCCCCAGGACAAATATTCGGTTCCCATAACAACAAACACATGCGAATCACTTTCTGAAATAAACATCTATTTTCAAGAATGTATTTACATAATATTTTCAGGTAATATCACAATTAATATAATTAAATTGATATAAATAATCATCGTGCAAAAAATAGCATGCAACACACGGGCCGTAAAGGTATTTACGGGTCGAGGAAACAGATTGAAAACCCGAGGCGCAGCCTTACGGCACTTGTATCGCAATATACTATTAAAATTGTTACTATGTTTTTTTATGCATACACACTATGTACAAGGTTTCTTAACAAAAATAATTAGATTTACAGCAACAAAACCTATTATGTAATAGCGATTACATTTTTATTATGTTCCAACATAGATTTGCTAGCGTATTGTTCTGTATCTGCTGTATTGATTTCATGTTTTGTATTATTTATTCTGATGGAATTTTGTAACAGGTGATTTTTGTACCTAGGCTAGCTATAATGTTTTATGAGTATAATAAACTAAGGATCAGAGAACGTGATACATGGGGGAATATTATATAGAGCGACATGGTCCGAGCATCACAGCTGCTGCGTATTTTCAATTACGGATATGATATTTTAATATCGCCTGAGGGAAACTTTTTATAATCAAGTATATGCAATTCAATAGAGCTATAAAATGTTTTAAAATGGTATTTATACTTAAAATATACGATTATTTTTATTAATGAATCTTGTTTTGAAATGTTATAAGAGTTGGGTGAAACTCTAAATTGAGGAACAACTTTTCTTCTTATAATTCTAGAGCGATAAGGAAAAAGCGAATAAGTCAAAATTCCAAAGTTTCAGGAATGACAAAAAACAATTTATTTCCACAGAATTGTTATACTATTTAGTTCATTCCACCAGATATTTTTACACAATATCTCATACTATGTAAAAATATCTGGGTGGACGGATCTAAATATTGTAAAAATGCTGTGAAAATAAATCGTTATTTGTCTCTCCTAAAACTTTGGTATTTTGACATTAGCTTTTTCCCTATTACTCTAGAATTATTATCATCATTAATATTATTATTACTATTATTCTTTTTTATTGTTATTATTGTCAAGTATTATATCAGGGCTTGAAATTTTGGGTATGAAGGCATTAGCAAACCCAGAAATTTTAGTTGTGATTATTTTTTACATAATATGCTCTAGAGCGTTACAATTATGCTGGGATTATGAAGAACTCCCACCCTTAATCTTCTTCTTCTAATATATAAAATCGAAAGTGTGTATGTATGTATGTATGTATGTATGTTTGTTCCTTATACAAATCTACATTTCTTTACCAATTTACACGACATTTTGCACACATACCCAGTTAAGCCCGGGAAGTATAGCTGTCGACATTAAAATTCAAACAAAATACTCCTTCCCTTGAAAATTATATAATTTCTGAGAATTTTATACTGAAAAAATGAATTGCTGTTTAGTTCACATGGCAACAGTAAATTGTTTACTATGATTACATAGGGCCTTGGCAAGTATATAGCCTAATGCTTTAACGAATTATGATTCCATCGATGTAATATATTGGCGAAAATAATGACTGAAAATGAAATCCACGAAAATAAAGCACAGTGTGATGTAGTCACTTAACTTTCTCTACCCTCGACATAAGAAATATTTACTCACTTCACATTTTGATGTAGAATAAGAGAGACAACTTAAGTGTGTGAGTATGCTATATCAAAAGTCTATAAATAATCCTTTCCGCTGATAAGTTATCCATACCTGTAGGCTTTGTATTAGTTGAGAAATAGGGATGTTTATCATAGGCCCTAAGCATGGGATGGAACATTTTGAGTCCTATGCTCGCAGTATATTATGTCCCGGGTTCTAGGGGAGGAAAGTATGAAAGTGATACTGCATTTCTCTTTTATTTCAGCTCCGAAACGATTGTATAGTAACATGAGAATGAGAAATAAAATTTTCCGTCAAGTCAGTACAATCTTATGTAATTTGTGTTTCTTCTTATTTCAACCCCTCCCAAGCATGATGTGTAGAAGCAACGGAATGCAGCATTCCACATCCTCTATGAGCCATAAAAAGCTATATCCAGCGTTTTCTGATGCAATAGTTTGAGTGTGATAAATCTTTTTCTTCATTTCAAGTTCTACATACATAAAGTCCTTCATAAGTTAATTTCAAATTAAAAAATACAAAGCCCGGGCGACGCCGGGCCTTTTCAGCTAGTATAAAATATAACAGACTGTTATTCTGGTTAGATGGATGGATTATCCAACATCATCCGACTTCTGAGTACCCCACCACTCCATCTGTAGTGTGTAGATTTGTCGGGACATCCGGCCAACATATTTTGCTTCATTCTTTGTTTCCCCCGTCAATTGTTTCTATCGAAAGGCCTCAGAACAGATCCCTGGATTAATGAACAATTCAATTATCTACAGTTCTTGTTGGTTCGTAGATTAACCTAGAGTACTGAATACAGTGATGAGTACAAGGCTCTAGGGCTCACATCACTGTGCCATATAACTAGAGCCCGGATTTCCATGCAAATGCATGTTTTTATATACTTTGGTTAGACTTCTCAAACTTTGTAGTTACTCATTACATGACTTATGGATTCCAAATAACCATATTTTTTCCGTGCATGTTTGCATATTTCGGCCTTTTTATGGCAAAATTCATGCATAATGCATGTTTTGGATTCTTTTGGTTTAATGTAGCATATTCAGATGTTTTTAATGCATATAAACCCTCATTTTCTGGTTTTAGTGCATAATATCAAGTTACCATGCATAACTGTGCATATTGTGAATGTGCCTCCCTAAAATCTTGGTTAAAAATGTTGTATTGTATTATCATTGTTATTTGATTGACTTGGCAACAATTTGAAAGTGCAAACTACTGTTTACCCTAAATAAACAGTAATATAATACACCAGGCTACAAAAGAAAATGCTGACTCGCCGACCTTCCATTGAAAGAAAACTAAACAGAATGTTCACTGCTTGAATTCGTCACTTGCCATTGTTGAAGACGTTCAATTGTCTTTAGAATCGTGCTGTGGAGAAATGGGTGTGACAGTTAGGGAAAAACTTAAGAAGGTACTTAGTTCAAATCCTGAACTTAAACATCTGAAACAGTGAAAGACGCATTATGTGGGAAAAAAAATGTACAAGACATGGAATTCGATCTCACCCTCAGTCAAATTTCTTCCCTTAAGTATGCACCTGTTACTTCTTGTGAAGTAGAAATATCATTTTCTGCGTTCAAGAATGTCCTAACTGATAAACGCACGAGTTTAAGTGAGAAGAATTTCGAAAAACTCGTTGTTGTATGTTGTTTTAAGAGAAATCGAAATATATTGCAGAACATTGCGGATTTTTGATAGTGCATGTTTCGCCCTTCATTGTGCATATTTGGAGATACGATAGTGCATGAATGCATGCATGTTTTTAAGTTTGATAGTGCATGAAAATCCGGGCTTTACATATAACCAACTGTCTGACCAACAGTGGGCCACTGAGTGGCGTGTCCTTTAGGATTTCCGCTTTTATTCGTCGCATTAAAGTGAAAATCAAACATTTTTGCACTTGGTCTTGAAATGACTAGGGTCGGTATTTTTTGTAATGAGTATGTGCAGACAAAATGCATATTTTGTGATGTTTAGGTACATTATATAAAAGAAAAAGGCAGTATTTTTCATACATTTTGGATTTTCAACGAACTTCAGTATCTACTGGTGACCTGAGTCTGTCATCCCTTATCTCAATAGTCGCTCTTATTTTCCCATTTTCTCAGTATCATACAGAAACCACATAAACCCTGCTGAAATCATAGTTAAACTTTAAGGAAAAGTGTGTTGGGTTAAGTTTTGAATAAGGTTCTCTCCATGAATGAGTACTTAAGTGAAACCCAGAGACGATCTTTGCCAGATGAATGTTCTGAGCTTCTTGTGCCGGTGTACAAATATTTTACAGTCAAGTCGGTCTATGTTGAAATATAATTTTCGGCCTACAAACTCATTCTAATTCGCAACAGACTAAATTTGATTTTTGAAAACACCGAATATCTTCTTGTAACAAACTGTTCAAAATCATTTCAACTCAATGTTCAACGTGAATAGTAGAGTCTGACATGTTTAATGTGCATATTTCTTTTTCTCGCTTTTAGTGCATATTTCACACTTTTAGTGAATGTTTGCATATTTTAAGCGATTTCAACGCACTCTGAACCGGGTCATAATATAACATATTTTCATTCACTTAAATTTCAATCTAGAATTTGGCATGATGGTTTTTGATAATTTCCTTACGAATGTAAATGGATTCAGCGAATATTGGATCTTACAATTGCATAAAAGAAGTGTACGTTTACTACAATATCAACTTTAAATAGAAATTATGCATAATGGAAAAGGCAGAAAATGATATCTACAACGGTATGCTCAAATGTTTGCAGGTTTGAATATTCAATTTATTTCCTTCTTCCGTTACCTAATGCCTTATAAAAGCGAAATATTTAATAGAGTAGGAAAAGCTATTCACGTAGAAAGTTAAAATTAAACAGAGATGGCGGTGTGGTAGTGAGATATAAATAATGCAAGCTTACATGAATATTAAGCTCGTGCTTTGTTATCTTGCGTGACGAGGGAGTGACGGAGGCCATTCTTATCCAGTCCCTCACGTGAAAACCGCAAAATTAACATTACTTTGTGTAACAGAAATAACATTTCAATTATTTAGTTCCTGAATTCCCATCAGCATTGAATCCTGGCGCATACCATTCTACTGGAACAGACATGTCAAAAATGAGAATGAAATTTTCTCAGGAGCTGGTACAATTATTTCTTACATTTCAAACATAGGCTATTACTAACAGCTCCAAAGGTACCAACACTTCCTTCCTTCTCCACTTCCTTTTATATTACACATGCTTTTTATAGTGTAGAAGTAAAATGTATCTTGATCAAAGGTACAGACTACTAAATTATTTTTCTTTCTTTTTCAGGTAGGTACTGCTACATTAGACTCACAATATGTTTTCACTTCAAACGGACGTCTGCATAGTACTAATTTAGCGTTTAGCCTTTATGACGGTAAGTGTTCACAACGAAGTTGTTTACTTACGGGTTGTAGTTCTATTACAAGATCTAATTCTGTCTAATAAAGGGGAGTTCCTGCACAGTATGAATAGTTTGTCATATGTGTTTTAAAAATTACAAAAAAAGTAGTATCCGAACCAAATGTAACTGAAACTAACTAAACAAACTAAAGTCTGTCTCACTCTTAGGTCATATGAGTAATGTCAGATTTTTATTTATATATTTTATTTACTTTTGTTACTTTAGCTTCGCTTCCCTGAGTGAATGCTCTTCAGTCTAAGGCGTTCCAAGATAGCCAAGCTCTAAGCCTAGCGTTTCCCGTGCAAAATTCCACGAAGAAACATTCAACCAAGAGTATGCTCTGGTACCTTTCTAAACATAAGCAAATAAATAAAGTGATCACTGCTGGGTTTTTAGTTACCTTATCTATGAATGGGGTACGCCGTAGCGTAGTGGTTGAGGCGCTAAGCTACAAACCGGAAAGTCGCGGGTTCGATCCCCGATGAGGTCGTTGGAGTTTTTCAATTGGCCTAATCCTTCTGGTGGCACTATGGCCCTGGGGTCGACTCAGCCTCTAACAGAAATGAGTACCAGGAGCAATTTTGGGGGTAAAGGCGGCCGGTGCGTAAGGCTGACAACCTTACCACCTTCATGTGCCGATGTCTAAAAATCTGGGAGCCTCATCCTCCTGGAACCCTCTGGGCCTCCATGTAAGTTAATAGGGAACACTTTACTTTATCTATGAATACCTTACATATGAATTCCTGATCTCCTGATGACAGGATAATGCAATGGCTTTATTGATTAGAAGTGCTCTCACAGGTAATGTGGTTTGAGAGGTTCGGACCTAAAGTCTGACCATTCTTGACCCGTCTCGTATTCTCAATATATTTCCGTGGAAAAAATTGCTGTAATATGTGACTTTCAAACTGTCAAAGTCAATATTTGTTGTTTCTACTTCTTGCTACAAGTGTTTTCTTAGAAAGTCACGTGTCTAGTTGTAAAAGTTAGTATATAAAACGGTCAACGGTCAATGGATAAGACCCCAGTATGTTCCCTCACGTAATGAATATAGCCTCAATCTGGTTGCATCGTTCTGTTGCACAAGCATTGCAGTGAAGAAAACATCTGATGTGAAACTCACATAACTTCCTCTGTCCAAATGAAGTTTGCCTCTTAGTATAATGAATTACGTATGGCATTCTCTTCATGTAAATTGGCTTTAAAAATTAAGAGAATTACGTTACCACATCGCATCGCAACCCCGAAGGATGCATAACCCAAATACAATCTGATTAATGCACTCACGTAACTTTTATTACTCTAAGCATGGCCAACAATACATATTTTACACTTCACATTCTGATATAGAATAAGAGGCCGTGAAAGAGCGCGTGTTCACTTGTTTTTGTTTCAAACCTGATGCAAAGCTTTATTGTTCACCAGGCAAGAGCGAATTTCCATAAACAGTGGGTGGCTTATAATTACCCTTCAGAAAATTATTTTCGAAACATTTTTCAAGTAAAAGTTATATAAGTTGTTATATAAGTCTTTGCATAAGAACCCCATGTAGAAAATGTAAAGTAAATCGTTAGAGCCGTTTTCGAGAAAATCGCGAAAAACTAAATTTTCGTGATGTAAAGCCTCCTTAAAAATAAGAGAACGTTGTCGCCAATGTTGGTGTCACATCCTCTGAAGGACCTAACCCAAACACAAAATTTTGTTTTCATACGAGTTTCCGTTCTGGACTTAGGCTGTTCAAAGACACAGAGGCACACAGTTATGTTTCGGGAATAAGGGACCTAAAAAATAGTGCATTGATGTTAAAAACTCAAGTTCGAATTTGCGGGTTGAAAACAATTCTTCCTCTACCTACAGTGCCGGTACAGAGGAAGTAATAATGCAAGCTTACGAAATGTGATTGCAATCGTGTTCTAAGTGTTTTTAAGATTATCTAATTCTAATCGCAGGGCATTATTAATTAAGGTTAGTGAAAATTATGGTTTTAATAACATCACAATAATCTCTTTGGGATAACTGGAAATATCTTCCAATTAACAATGATTTCTTTTACAGTTCGGTAAATTTGTGGGTGTGAATGAATTACGATATTTTTACCGGAACAAATGGCCAAATGATTACCTTCAACAAATTTTGGAAAAGTATTGTTATTTTTATATCGTTTAGATAGACGTAGTCCCATTTATTGAAAGCAGACCAAGGAAGGAAACCCTATCATGTAAGATTCACCTCGTACATTTGATGGCCTACTGGATAAGGACCGGCTATGCAGTTTATCCATTCTCTTCTGCCACCTGGATTTATTATCTCTCCATGGAAATGAGAAACCCACCCAGCTAAAAATTCGTAAAAACAGACAGAATGCAATTCATCCTTTTTCCCAAAACATAGTAAATTGCTTATTTCTTCATCTTTTTTTATTTTATAGTAAACATGTATACATACATGCACATGCAAACACGTTATACTTATATATACATGCATACCTGTAAACTCTTCGCGGATTCAAACCCAGCCGATCTAATGAATTTTTAGAAGATTTAGATTTACGTTCTGTTTTAGAATAATACCTTCAAAAGAGATCCCTGGTCAAAATTGCAAGCCCAAAATGTCGTTTCCTATCCTTCCTTTTCCTCTCATTTGAACATCCCTATTACTACAGATCTCGATGGACAATTATGCGTAAACTTCACTCCATACGCAATAACGTGCATGACAGACCTTAGATTTATACGCCTTCCAATCATAATATACAGTGTTTTCCATTATACATATACATGTACTTATAAATACAATTCTTAAAATCCAATACATTTAAATTTACTAAATTACCCTTTAAATACAAAATATGCAATATACAATAATATTAATATCACAATATTTTAAATCTACATTTTTAAAATGCTTGAAAAATTAATAATTGAATAAGTAAAACTTATTCTTGCTGATGTAAAATTCAATTGAATGATAAATTTAACTAAAAAATATATACAAATTTACAAAGAATACGGATCATGTATATTTTAAAAACAGTTCGCTAAAAGGAAGGATTTGAGCATTTTCTCAAGTGAAATTTCTGTTTTTTTGTGATGTGAAGTAAGAAGGAAGTGAATTAAATATTTTAGAACATAAGTAATATAGAGACGATTCGAAAAGATGGGTAGAGTGTTTAGACAATGGTATGCAGTTTTTGTGTCGCGTATTGCAAGAATGATAATCAGAATTAATTTTGAAAGGGTGCCTATACGAATAGGCAAAAAAGGCGACTTCAAAAATAATGATACCTGGTAGTGGGAGGATCTTGTGGGTTTTAAATAAGGGTTTGCTCGAATCGTGAGACTTGGCATTATAAATGGTATTATGCGTTTTTGCAGGACAAAGATTCTGTTTATGTGGAATTGATCCGCTGCTCCTCAAGCAATAATATTATATTTTACTTTAGAATAAACATAGCTGTAATAGCATGAAAAAATCTGATGTGAAAGTCACATAACTTCCTCTGCCCAAATAAAAGTTTGCAGCATTTACGCTAATTATGCTATAAATATCTTATAGCCCCTTCTTTGAATGTTGCGACTAAAAACGCAGGCTATGGGAAAAAACAAGTGACTGCAAACGTTTATTGAACTTTCCGCTGTTAAGAATAATTTCCGAAATTTATCAAATATTCCCCTCAGATATTTCTTTACTGTAAGCAGGGCCAACAGTACATTTTTCTCACTTCACGTGCTTATATAAAATAAAATGCCTTAAATGTCCGCGTATTGAGTTGTTCACCAGGCAAGTTGGTAGGTTACAACCACCCTTCAGAGAATGTTTTTGAAATGGTATAAGCAATCCATGTACAAAATTTAAAGGAAATTGTTAGAGCCGTTTATGAGAAAATAGCAAAAAACAAAATATTCTTCATGTAAAGTCCCCTTAAATATAAGAGAAGGTTGTCGCCAATCTTCACAGCCTCAGAAGGTACCTAACCCAAATACAAAATTTTGTTTTCGTACGATTTACAAGAAGCCGTATTGCAAAAAGCACGTATTCACAGTGGGTTGCTTATAACTACCCTTTCGAGAATTTGTTCGAAAAAATGTTTCAAATAAAAGTTTTAGCTCTTGGTACAAGCAATCCATGCGCAAAATTTAAAGAAAATCGTTAGAGCCGTTTTCGAGAAAATTGCGAAAAACGAAAATTTCTTCATGTAAAGTCCCCTTAAAAATAAGGGAAATTTGTCGCCAATCTTCGAATCACATCTTCAGAAGGTACCTGACCCAAATACGAAATTTTGTTTTCATACAATTCTCCGTTTCGGAGCTAGCCTGTTCACAAACTTCCACACAGACAGACAGACAGACACACACAGACAGACAGACATGTTTCCAAAAATAGTATTTTTGGATTCAGGGGGCCTTGAAACGTGTATATATGCTAAAATCTCAACTTCGAATTTTGTACCTATAGTACCTATGGTACGGGCAGAGGAAGTAATAAGCATTTTTTATTGCAATAAGACGCTAGCTTAGCAAATATAAAGTTAGAACTAGAAATATTTACACAAGAGATAGGTATGAATAAAAGTTACATCCAATGTATGGTCTTCTATAGCCCATTAAATTTAATTTAATTTAATAATTTAATAAATGGAATTTTAAATGAAAATAACTAGATGATACTAAAGCTTAGGTCCTTTATAGAGTATTGGCTATAGAAAAATAAACAATTCTAAGATCAAAGCTTTCATAGCGATAGTAGTCAAGATTGTGGATCCAATGCTATCTATACAATTACTAGCATGTGCCCGCGGCTTCGCCCGCGATAATTATTTCAAAAATTAAAGATTAAGAGCATAATAGTAAAATCATTATATTTATTAACACCTAAATCACGTGGACTACATACCACGATTAGATAGCATCGTCTGGTAAAAGCGACCTCAGATTCGAGTTTCTTGGCCCAGAAAACCTCTGTATAGTGAGATTCGTCCAAATAAAACAACGTTTGACCATATTTAGGGCTTACAACATTCAAGCGATCGCGAAAGTTTTATTTTCAAGGTATGACAAAAATAGCCAAAGCCAACTGTAATTGATTTGACATTGAAATGTTTAACTGAAAACTTATGTTTTGAAAACGCACAAAATGCACGTTTTTTGCCCGTTTTTCACTCATAACTCACGAACGAAAACTAAAATTAAAATTCCGGCTTGGAGGTGCATTTTCCGACCCTTCAGCCCACCTATGTTTAAAATTTCAGATCTCTGCGTTCAGTAGATTTCGCTGGATATCGAGGACAATTCCTTTTATTAATACAGATAATATGAATTATATGATACCTTCTCTAATTTGTCAAACATCCATTTCATTTAATCCAAACCCACCTGATACAACTGGCAACAATATGTTCTGTGAATTTGTTTGGATAATTCTGTGTAAAAAGGGGTTAAGTATTTTCAAAACAATTTAATTTTTGGCAGTTAAAATCAGAATTTTTCAAAATCCTTTCTTAGTGAGCACCTACATTATGAAACGAAGGTACTGTCAAAATTCCAAGTCTCTACCTGTTATAGTTTAGGCTGTACGTTGATTCATGTCATTCAGTCAGTCAGTCAGGACAAAGCCTTTTATATATATAGAGATACAGACTGGGAGGAGTATAACTTTGTAGATTCAAAAGGGCGGTAGATAATATTAAAATATATATAAATCCTATTTGGCGCTTCGAGATTACGTTCATTGTTAATGAGAAAATTGGGTTTAATAGTTGAGCACAATTGGTAACAGCGCACTGTCAGATTACTCTTGCGTGTAACTTTTTTTTACCTCTGCCACGCCTATGAAGCAAACACACTACCGTTGAAGCCACACTTGCTGCGACGTTGCCTTATTTTTCGAAGTATTTGGTCCATGTATAATTTTTGTATTTAATTCGTCATAAATCTGTCAACTTTATTGAAAATCGCGAAGACTGTTTCCTCTGCTCATGTGAAAAATAATGGAACAGTACGGATAATACTTACCGAGTACAGTACGGCTAAAATTAAGAACAATTTTTTCTGAGAGATATAACGACTTCGGGTATTATATTAGAATTTTTTCGTTTCTACCGAGGAAATAAGCTGTTAATATCTGCACAGCTGTACTATTTCCGGTCTGTATAATACCTTCTTTTATTTATGCTGTGCAAGAAAGCAGTAAACTTCGCGTTAAATATGTTTATTACTAGAGATGTGTTACTGAGTTCTTTAAGTTATTAACTTTTACCATGTTTTGTAGTAATATTTTATGAACAAACACTTACTTGCAATGAACCTAGTAATTAAATTCTATATAACATTTCTAGATGATGAAGTTGGTTTTATTTTCTATTTAGTTCCTTCCTCCGGAAGATTACATAACAAATAATTAATTAAATAGAATGAAACGTTTGTTCTGTTTCCTGGAAATTTCGTGTTTCATGAAAACAAAATACATTTAACTCACTGCAGCAATATTTTACACCATCATTAAAATTAATACTTTAAATCAATAGGCGTAACAGAGTTTAAACTAGGGTTTTAAGCTACCTATGTTGGGCAAGGATGTTCTAGCTTGAGATTCAACTTAAGCTCAAAAGGAGTTAATTTGTGATAATCTTGAAACGTTTTTAAATTTCGAGATTCACCCCGACATATCTCGCGGGGTTTATTCTAGTCTTTTAAAATATCGT
Organism: Ectobius pallidus; assembly: GCA_964059195.1. NCBI lineage: Eukaryota > Metazoa > Arthropoda > Insecta > Blattodea > Ectobiidae > Ectobius > Ectobius pallidus. The sequence continues at coordinate 171,270,521 of CAXKWD010000001.1, forward strand.
GCTGCAATTTTTAATTTAGAATTACTGGTTTTTCAGAAATGTCTCAATCCTCTGTCCATGTAACGATATGTTTAATACCTCTAATATCTGGGAGAGGAAGAATAGTGGAAATTCGAAGTCCTGACTTTCTTTTTTCGTACTGTCTAAAGAAAGAGAGAAAAAGGCTTCGACTAAGTAACGGTACATTAAATCTTAGTATTCTATAATAATGTTATCCCTAATATACATAGTGACCCCTAGCTTTCTGGAGGAAGAAGTTCGCGGATTCTTTGACAACCGAATCACTGAAGGTAGTAAGTTGTCAACCTTGCCGAACCTCGCTTCTGTTAGAGAGTAAATCGATCACATTGTCATAAGGATCACAATCTGCCAAATGCCCTACGATATGGCTCTTAATCTTCTTATATTAAACATAATGGCAAATCAATATAATCCTATAATTTTTCAAAATTTACAACTTACGTATTCAATTTATGTAGATCTACTATAGCAATAGTATAGTAATATCAATTCTGCCAGGAAATAAATATAACGACATGATGATAAATGATGGTGATGATTATGGTCTTAAACACAAAATTCAGATTCACATCAGAGGGTTTGCTAAGACATTTCTTATTTTTATAATAAATTTAACCAACCGAGTAGGCCTACACTTTAGTAAGTTTAACGAGAACATAGGTAGACCTACTATTTTATTTTGTTAGTTAATACGCACTCAGTTTTATAGGTTTTCGAATTCTTAAACACGCCTTCCAAATTCCTATATGTTTAAGTTTTTATAGCAAGTGGCCTTCAGCCTATGGGAGAAATCCACGTTAATAGATAAAACATTAACTCGCCTACTTTTCTAAAACTAATAAGTTTGGATCATTCTGAACTGAGATGAGCTTTTAAAATCTGCAATCAAATCTTGATAAAATAGTTATCCTTTCGCTGGTAGAACGGTGATTACAGCCGAACTTAGGAAAATAAGAATAAAGCTGATTATAGCTTGGACGAAAGAAACTAATGACAGAAAAAGATGGAGAATATTTATTACGACTAGTTGAATTATACTCAGTTACACTACATCCCTTGTGGGGACAGGGCCAACCATCCGACTGCTGCATCATCGATCATGGACAGATGATAGAATAGGGGTATGGGGTCCCACGGGCGTATTAATGTTTTTTATGAGCCGCTACTACTTTATCAAGAAGCTCATCAGTTGTCATCACGAAGCTGGGTGCACCCCTTTCAAGACCTCCCTCTTTTAGAAAAATCGAAGGAGATAGGCTACTGAAGATAGATCTCAAGCCTGCGAATCCAATCAGCAACGCTAATAGCTAGACCACGAGACGGTCACTGTGTGTAGAATTCTCGATTTATTGACTGCCAATTAGTAGTTATTTAATTAGCTTATTTAATTAGTTACGATTTGACATAACATTTGCTGAAGAGTTAACATTATCACAACTGAACTATAATTCTTACGCCTTTGTTATTTATTTATTATACTAGCCCAATTACTTTTTGATTTCTTTATTATTTATACAAAATCTCCAAGAGAAAAGCTAATAACCTCAATTTATTGACATAGCATATAAACGGAAATCTAAACGGGCGAAGCCTCTGAGTACATATTTAATCCTCTTGTGTGACTACACTATTATGGAGTGCATTTCAAATTAATTTCCCAATTTTGTCAGCTATCTGATCGTTTGGAACTTTGGTCTGGCAAATATTAGTCAAACGCTATTTGAAAGCAGGCTACTATACAGAGTTTGATTCTCGTTATGGAGGACGGGGTTTCAGGAGCGAACTGGATGAAATTAATAATCGGTGATATTTACAAATTGGGAAACGTCGAGTAGCGGCGGCAGCGTCCGTTTATGCGGATTAATTAGGTTTTTTGTTGTTATACAAATTGGATTGGGAGAATGGAGCGCGCATGCTCCGGAGTCCGATGCGGAGCTTATCTGAGGGGGAATGATAAGATAGTCAACAGAATGGTGACTGTGGTCGCCAGGTGAAGTGGAGCAAGCATAGCGCGTGGGTGTGTCCTAATCTAACCAATCTCACCATGCTCGGCTTCATATTCAGGTATGTTTTTATACGTATCAGAAATGTATTTCTTGTTAATACATTCCAATTAAAACTATTAATTTATTATTTTAAATAAATTATACTGTATTATTTTCGGATTCGATAATAAAGATTAATGTTAAATAACTGTATGTTTATAAAATTAATGTTGTTTTGTAGTCATTAGTTTAAAACAGCATAATTTAAATCTTAACATAATTTAACCCTTTCCGAACTGAATTTCCATGAATGACAAACATAACACTTGAATAAAAATTTTACATAAAACTTTGCTTTATTAATCTTATATCTCTTCTTTTATGCAATTCTTGTATACGCATTTATACACCAGTAGTAGTGAAAATGTTAAAACGAAAAAAGTGCAAAACCTTTGTTCATAAAGTACAGAATATTGACTGTCATTAATCTGTATATATTGGAATTGATAATGTACATCAGAAAAAACGTAGAATCCTACAAATGTAGAAGTAATACTCACAATCATAATACCAGATACAAGGACAACCTAGATGTTCCCCTTTGTAGACTGTCAAAGACAAATATAAATTTTAATGTATATGGACTGTTGTTATACAACAAGCTGCCGAAAGATTTAAAAGAGCTGCACACAAATGTTTTTAAAATGAAATTGGAAACATGGTTGCTCAATAACCCATTTTATAATGTGAAGAATTTTTTAATTGTAGTCTTTCCCTTGTGGATGTGTAATATTTTAGTTTTTAATTTACTTGACTCGACCTATTACACGTTTGGGTGTTTAATGGCTTAGGAAAAAAATTGTAATATGTAACTGTGATTTTGATATCCAACTATAACACTATGATACAGTATTCTTGTTTTTCTTGCTCAATCGCTTATAAATTTAACGAAATTAGTAAATAGGCCTATATAAATCTGATTAAAATAACAAATGCCGTAAGTTTAAAGTTTGTGTACGATTACCATAGAATTTATAAGAAATGATTTGCAAAATATTTAATTTTGACAAAATTTAACAAAATAATTGAAAATACAGTTAAATCAAAGAAGATTTATTTCACTTAACTATGTAAATTTATTGTTTTAATTGCTCTTCGTAATTTCCGGCTGCCAACGATGGAAAGATGGCATTTACAGAGTTCAAATGAGAAAAAAAATGCTTCAAGACTAAAACAATAATGTACATGTATGGACAATCAATACACTAGCAAAAAATAGGGACGAGGTTGTACAGTAGTTTTATAACAGTCCTCCACATTGCTTATTTTATGCTATTTTAGCTTGTGTATGGGATTCTCCCTGAACACTAGCACCTTAATTTCCCTTTTTTGGTCTGCTGTAATTTTGTAATGAGTGATTTTGTTATATCATAATTAATTTTAAAAGTAATAATTGAATTATTAGTTTTACTGTGAATAATATCATTGACTTTTTATTATGTAAAAGCAGAAGTAGACACACCATTAATATTTATCAAATGTGTATACTTCGCATTTGGAAGCTATTAAATAAGTGACGTATATTGGATTAGTTAAGTAATTTTAACACCATAAAATAAGGCATTCAATAAATGTTCGTTAATTGCACTAGTACGAAGAATATAATTTACGAAATAATGAAACATAATATTCGGTAATAAGACTTATTATAATATGTAATATCATTTATATCATACAGCTTTATATTATAATATTAAATATAATATATCATATCATACAGTATTACGTTATATTATGTTGTATTATATGTATTACAGCATAATACTAAAGTGTAAAAATAGTGAAAGAAAAGCTACATAAACGAGGATTTTTGAAGTTAGGGAAATAGCTATAAAACAAAACAAAAAAGTATCATATGTTAACTGGCCTAAACCTCTATAAAGTAGGCTATATGAACTTAGGTTTTATATTTTCTGGATTATTAAAATCAAATCAGAATTAATATTTATTTATAAAACTAAATTTTATGCTATAGTATTGAAGCAATGTTTTAGTTAATGTAGATGCAAATTTCTACAGTTATATTCTTGAATAATGACGTCATTTTTTTCAGACTTACTTGGAAATACTTTATTAATGAAACGTGCTGATTACCCTTACAATACAACAACATTTACAATAATAATAATAATAATTATACGCTGTAATAGATCATATATCGTGCATGTACGGTATGCATACAATGATCATCGTTGCTTTGATATTCTTCCTATAGCAACTATAGGTTGCATAAATTAATGAAAACTAAATTTTATAGATTTTAAAAGTAACCCTTATAACAAAAAGCTCTCAAGGAAAGAAGAAATCTTGTACAAAGTATAACATAAAAATAACATAATATGATATAATTATATCGACTGTGATTAAATGAGTAGTTCCTAAAACACTGACACAGAATCCTTTATTGCTAAAAGAGCAATTGCCACCAACACACATTTTGCAAGAAATTTTTTTCGCTGCTGTTGACCAGGAAAGTCAGTTCTTTATGCCCCTGCCATCAAATCAGTGACTTATAAGTGGTATTTATGTTTGTAGAAGCTAATTATTGGATCACTTAATAAACCTATTTCGTCGATCACGTCCTCTAGTCTGTTAACTTTATGGAAAATTAATTTTCATTTGGTTTTTTGCACATAATAATCTTCATTTTGGAAGAGAAACTTCAGCTACTTAAGAATAATGACTTGCTAATAAACCAGTTTATTAAATTGCTAACATATTAACCAAATGTTCTTTAAAAATTAAATTTATATTTATCTATAATCTATCTATAATAATAATGTCTATCTGTCCGACTCTGCACGCAGAGATCTGAAATTTTAAACATTGGAGGTAAAGGGATAATGAATGTCGGCCTGAATGGGAAAACATTGATCAATCTGGACCGAACTCACTGTGCAGGGGTTTTCTGGGCCTGGGATCTCGAACCTGAGGTCGTTTTGTCCAGGCGGCGATTTCTAATCGTAGAACGCACTCCAAAGCCGGATTTTTAGCTGTTTAAATATAATTATTAATCGTTTCGTTTATTATAGATTCGCGTGTGTTCATAAATATAATGTATACATTATTTTGCTCTTAATTTTTAATCTTCGAATTAATTATCGTGGGCGATGCCGCGGGCACCTGCTAGTATTTTAATAAAATAAAATATGACAGTTTCCCCTACTTCGAATAATTAGTCATCTACTTCCTGTTATAGCTTTCAGAAAGACCTGAGCGTATTTTTGTTAAATACTTGAAGCAAATCTTATCATTACGAGATTAAAATTGATGTCTAACAACAGCTCAAGACATTACTTCATTAGCGTTGTGAATGGTACTATCTATACACGCATACACACGTAATTGAACATATTATACATAATCTCATTGCGCAAAGTGCCGGTAGTTCAAGATTGCACAGTTATCACAACCAATGAAATTGAAACAGCTTAGCAAAAACAGATGTTAAATCTGACACTACGATTTTCTTGGCTTTCTTAACCGTAGGTATAGATCAGGCTAGTCGTCAACACCCTGCAATTCGGGAGAAACTAAACTGTAAAACATTTGTCAGTAAGATTAATCCTGCTTGCATTCCAAATGGGATTTTCGTCCTAGACCCCTCTTAGAAAAGTGAGTTTTCGATGACGTTATGAGCCAGCATCGTGTTTTTTTTTTTTTTTTTTTTTTTTTTTTTTTTTTTTTTTTTTTTAATATATAAAAAACAAGATGTAACTGTTAGAGCAAGTTTGGAATAAATCGCAAACGATCTATTAAGAAATGTCATCGATTTTTTTCCCAGCCCGGGGAGATGTCTAATTTGAATATAGAATTTGTGTGGACGCCGAGATGGATTTTAATATCAGCTTTCAAATCCACATATAAGATTAGTACATGTACTGGCTGCTTCTATGTACTTTGCATATCACTCAATCCTATTCCTTCGAGTTTTTGGCTCTTCACTGTTCAAACCCTATAAACTTACGGCTTGGTAGGAGGAATCAGTGTTTAGCGGCTGAGTGGCATATTCAGAATGTGCGATCTAAGTAACACATAATCCGAGATGGCAATATCTTGGACTCGCATTCGGGATGTCCCAGGTTAAAGTCCCGTGGCCGGTCAATTTGACATGGGTTTTCTCATGTTTCCCCAGTAGTAAAGGCAAATGCCGGATTGGATATTTACTTACTTATTCATTCTCGTTATTTAATCCTATATCGTATTAATTTAAATTAATATCATTTGTAATTCTTGACTCCTTAATAATTCACCAATCATATAAAATAGGTGAGAATCAATAGATCCATGGCCTACTGGTATACACACGAAACGTGAACTCCTGATATAGTCTCGAAGCTCAAAGGAGTATAAATATAGCTTAATTTAAAAAAAAATCCCTTTAGGCAGGCCTACAGGCGGAGGTAGATTTCGAAGTGCTTTTGGTTTAATTTATTGTCGCTGCATAGCACTCTTCTTCTTTAGCCTTGGCATGGTAAACCTGCAGTAATAAGAACTGAATTCGGTAAAGAGGAAGAGCCTACAATCATTTGTTTTGACAACAAGAATAGGATATAATATTCTGGGAGGCCGTGCGCAAGATCAGCAATGAATAAAATTAGCAAAGCCGCTAAACAAGACAAAATTATGATATTATAATAATTCTTTTAAGTGTTATTATTTTCAAACATTAAAATCTCGCGTAATATGAGAGCTATCAAGAAACTATTTATTGATTTGTAGAGTACTCATCAAGAGCTTTTCAACGATACCCCACAAGACGTGGTTTCAAAAGTTTCGAATTTTCATCCCCCACCCCCACCCCCACCCTCACTCGAACCCCCGAATCGTTGGTGTCACTGTGAACTCCATAGGGAGTACTCTAATTTATTCAAACAAAGTTTCCCTCTATACTTCATAGGGGCCGAGATATACATTTTTAAAAATTTCAACCCCCTCCCCCGACCACCCCCTTGGGCCAATTTTGCCCATTAACGAACTTGTCCGAACTATTGGGCCTAGAAATAACATAATAAAATTTGGTTCAAATATCTTCAAAATTACGGCCGCTATCGTGTAAAGATATATATAAATATATATATATATAAATATATATATATATAAATATATATATATATATAAATATCACAAAATTTTTTTTTGAACGGGCGGTGGTTTCGGACTTAGGGGAGCATGAAACGTAAAGATATGAAAGAATTTTTCGAAAATCATAAAGTGGTATCCATTGCAATAGGTAGATTTTTCTTCGAAAATCTACCTAAAATACATAATCCTTCATTCCATGCTTCATAGATCACAGAAGAGTTCACATGTTACATATAGGGTCGTCTTTACCCTCCTTATTCCATCCTAATGGACCCTTAAAAGTATACCTATTTTCCATAATAAGAGTGTAAATGAGGACTCGTTGGATATTTCTACAGTTGTACAAATGAAGCTTTTACCAGCATTACACATCGCTTATAATTTTCCTCTTTTGAAGGAATGACATGTGAATATGAAACGAAAACGAGAAGTGCCAGGGTACTTTCAAATATGTTAGAATAGTATGTCTGCATAAAAACGTCTTAATTACATGTATATATTCAAACTGAAAACGGGCCTCAATATAAATGTAAATACGAGGTTTATACATACTTAAAGTGCTGTTTATAAACGTGATATGACTTTTTTTTTAAGTGTTTAATTCAATTTATATCTTACCTTTAATATATTGTGTAAGTTTAACATGTTTCTCTACGTTGGATAATTTTAAAAATAATTATCGTTGGTTTAATGTAGTTTAATATAAGTAGCACCATGATGTTGTATTGTTTTGAGGAACCTGGTTAAAATAAATTTGTATTTTTAAATGTGGATTTTCTCAATAGTTCGTTATTAACACGCTCGCTATTCGAACCTTGTGAGAAGATACTCATAAATGGGTAAGGCATTTAATAACCATAAAATAGTGAAAGAATTCAAAATAAAAAATGTATTTATGACCAAAAAATAGTGAAAAATGACGCGAAATTTAAAAAAATGACCAATAAATTTTACATTATTACTTATATTTAGTTTTTATGGTAATAAATTTCTAAAAGGAATTTAACGGATGACAGTGAGATGAATTTACAATACAAATCACACTTATTTTATTACTAAAAAGTAAGTAAATCTATACTACTTGGACACCTTTAGCGAAAAAAAAATCTTCCTGAATTGGCGTGCCCATCCAATTGCCACTGCCAAATATGTGTCATTTAAAAAGAAAGAAAAAAATAATTCTTTATTGCTACAAGACAAGATGCTTTGGTGTTTACAATAAACGTGAATTAAAATTAACTACGAACACTTGGCGGAGATGGAAAAGCTTCTCTCTACCTCCACTGAAACCTGACCTAAAATGACAAAAGAAATCTAAAAATGCCGAAAATGACTTAAAAATGCAGAAAAGTCCTAAAAATTGCCAAAAATGATCTATCTCTTGAAAATGACGTAAAATGCAAAATAAAACAAAAAAATCAAAAACAAATTCCCCTTATTTAATCAATTATTTTATTATACACATTTATATATATGCGAGCTATCTTTTAACTTTCATATAAAATAGATGCAAAATCATCAAATGCCTTGCCCTACTCATAAATTAGTAATTTCGAAGCAAAAGTACAGTGCTCACCCTCAGTACCAAATTCTGGTCTGTTCAATAAAATTTCAAAAATGTTCTTAATTCAAAACATCCGTTACAGATGTATACATACAGACAGACAGACAAAAATACAGACAGACAGACGTCATTAAAATTTTTTTGGTGTTTTTAGGCATCATGCAACAGCTTTTCCCGGTGTTATTCGATTTCGATTTTTTGTTACTATCACAATACTTTCCCTAACTACGTATATGCGAGAAAGTAAAAAGGGAACATTCGAATTTTAATGCGCCTCTTATAACTTACAATTTCTCACTAAGTTTGTGATAATTTATACTAAATGTCTACAACAGAAATTTTAAGAAAAAAAATACAAACGTTTTTCGTACTTAACAAGCCATTTATTATGTATATAAGAATTGTCATTATCCGGTTTTTTATGGCTTCTCAGGACATGATATAGATTTTCAATTACTGTAATTCCATAGGGAACTCCGATATTGCAGATAGAACAAAAACACTTGTCATAACAATAAAAGAGGTGATCCTAACATGATAGTGACTTGCTTTTATTCCAGCGTTTACACACGACATTAGAGCTACATATCCATTGTTTCTACTTCACATTTTGTAAACTGTCACGCCATTTCATTCCAGTAAATGCTTGTGAAAATGTAAGCCCCATTATACAGACGCTTCTTTGTTACCTGCACTTCAAAGAAAAGTGTCGTTTTGAAAGGCTTTTAAGCTTTCTATCTTAATCTATTTCTACAGATAATTTTATTGTGTTCAGCAATATCATAACACCTTTATACGACAACATCTTAGCTTTCAGGGGTAAAATTACTCTAATGAAACGTTATTTTAAGATTTTTATTAAATGGAGTTGGTAAGGCAGAAGAAATGCAATGCCCTTATTGATAACAAATAATATTAATAAAAACAATGATACTAATATTTTAAGCTAAGGTGATTGACTACACGTCCCGATTTGAATTAACTCTACCGGTGTCCTGGCTAGTTTATGAATTAACGTATTAAAAAAAATAATTATGTAAGAGATGCCAACGCCTAATCCACACTGAGAAAATTTTATAGACCTATAAGCAATATAGTAAAACACAGTAATAGCTATTTGAAAACACAGTTAAATACTTACATAAAATATGCGGAGTAATCGCAAACTGGCAAGTTATTGTATAGTGTCGGCACCGCTCAACCACATTCTAATAATCACCAGACTGTCTGCCGATACACATTCAGCTCCTATTCATCCACCACCAGAAAATGAATCTGCAAAACCAAAGACTCAGAGTGAATCGTTAGAGGATGAATTGGAACTTGAACTAGATAATATTGATAGTTTGGATGTAAATATAGATAAAGACCTGTTGCTTGAAGATTGAAAAAATCCATGTGTGATTGTGAATAATAATAATAATAATAATATTAACAAATTAAAAACATAAAAAACGGTATAAATATGTTCTTTTAATAGGGTTGAATAGGTTTCAAGTAACCAAATGCTCCGTAATAACAATAACAATAACTACCATGGCCTACAAATGTCAATTTCAGCTTCAAGGTGAACATCGTATAAAGTACTATGATTAATAACAACAAATAGTATTAACAATTGGGCAAGTGGTCCGGTTGAGGAAAAAAGGTCAACTCAGTTTAATCCCCACCGTCCTCTCAACTACTACGCTCATCCATAGATTACTTGGAAGAAGTCTTGAAATTAACGAAATATTCAAGAACAACCCAGCCTATAAGAGTATGTTCAGCTATGCAAAACTCCTCTGTTCTTAAATATTAAACGAGTAATCAGAAAATCAGTAACATTCAATTAGTTATTATGTCATAAATAATTATTTAAATAATAATTTAAATCTTGTAATCTTGATCTGCTTGAATATTTAGTATGTGATAGTTTACTGCCCCATTGCGGACTTAATACAGAGCGTTAACAAATAACACCGAAATATTTTACCTATGTACACATGGGACATAGACAAGCAACTTTTATTAGGAGACTTATGCTCTATGGATTCAATTTTTCCTGTTACAGCATAAAATCTCCCTGAGCATGGCCGCCACTGACTTCTAACATTAACACTGGAGGTAAGAATAAAAAAAACTAATGCAGTGGCGGCCAGTCATGTGATTAGTCTGTAAATTTTGCAGATTAAGAAAACACTAAATTATGATATAACTGCTGATGAATGATTAAGAATCAGGTATTTATCTATCACTAAGAAGGATTGAAGTCAATTTGATGAAAATTTTAACCCTAATTTGCTTCATTATTGACTTATGAGAGCCAAATTGTAATGACTTTAATATACTGTAGCATATAGCCTATATATATTACGTCATAGAGCAAAAATCTCCTCATAAAAGTTGCTTGTCTATGTCCCCTCTTTACAAAGGTAAAATAATTCGGTGTTATTCATTAACATCCTGTAGATTACACGGTTAATACAACTTCTGGCATATGCTGATGATCAGGCTTTAAAACTTAGTGCCCGATCGAATATGTTAACAGCAACCATACCGTACAGACTTTGCTCGGCGTATGCCCTAGCTACCATATGCTAGTTCACGTGATAGTAAACAAACCGCAATACAGATATAGGAAGACTACAAAATAACTTCTTATTATCTAAACTCACATTACAAGCATGCAAAACGATACTTTCTCCTGTTTGTGTATAATAGACCCTCCCAAATGTTTCAATATATGTTTGCGTTTTAGAACACTTTACTTTCGGCTGCCGAACACGTATTATAAATTTAAACACGCACAATGACAAGGTACACTGTTGACCAATTTGAGAGGCACCGTGCTACGAGTGCATTCACATCTCGGTACTACTATCAATGACTGTCTTATCAGCCTACGCAATCACCCTCCACCCCCTATACTCTGGTTGTTGGTAACTGGAATCAACTCCCTCTGTGGGTTCGGGCACTAAGTTTTAAAGCCTGCTGATGATGTAGACTTAATGTCTCGTACAAAAGCAGGCTTGATGGACGCCTTCTCCTCTTTTGCTAAATCTGCTAAAGATATGGGATTAGTAATAAATCCAGAAAAGACAGTCTTCATGTGTAGTGGAAAGGTCCTTAATCCACCTAATACTCTTCATCTTGGAGAATATACTATTCAAAAGGTTGACAACTTTAAATACCTGGGCTCAGTTGTCAATAAAGAAAATAATAGAGATATAGAAATAAATGCCCGTATTCTCTCAGCCAGTAGATGTTTATATGGGCTGATGAAACATTTAAAATCCAAAATAATATCTAGAAGAATTAAGATTCTCCTCTATAAAACCCTAATTAGACCTGTACTTTTGTATGGCGCAGAGACCTGGGCGCTCTCTAAACAAGATGAACTACGGCTCAGATGTTTTGAACATAAGATTCTCCGGAAGATTTTTGGTGCAATACTGGAAGGGGGGAGATGGCGCCATAGAACAAATTCCGAACTTTATTTGTTATATGATGAGCCTGATGTTATTAAATGCATAAAATTAAGTAGACTAAGGTGGGCAGGCCATATCATTCGAATGAATGAAAATGTACCCACTAGGAAGGTTTTGCTGTCAGATCCTGGTGGAAAGCGTCGTAGAGGAAGACCGAAGCTACGGTGGGAGGAAGGAATTGAGGAGGACGCAGCAAGGGCAGGATGTAGGAATTGGAGAAGAGTCGCCCAAAATAGAGAAGAGTGGCAAAAACTCTTGAGGGAGGCCAAGGCCCACCCCGGGCTGTAGAGCCAAAGAAGAAGAAGAAGATTACACGGTTATCTTAACAGCGCCAATAACAAGAACTTACAGGAATCACTATCATAATCAGTATCTTTCAACAACAAAAAAGACACAAAAAAGTAAAAGAAGGAAATATATCTCTCTTCATAGGCGCCGACTTAGGGGGGCAAGGTACTTTCTGCCCCCCAAAGACCTAAGATTTTATCATGTAAGGCCTATGTATAGCTACTGAAAATCCAGTTCTTGCCCCTCCCCCCAGAAATATTACCAAGTTAGCGCCTCTGTCTCTCTTTAACCTAATTTTACTTTAACTTGACACCCTGTTACGACCATGTACTAGTTCTAATTATAATATTTAGAACATAATTAAGTTCAGGTATTATAAGAGAGATAAACGCCGCATATTATCAAAGTTTTCTGAAATAACCCTCAGTGGCCCTCGGGTTACTTTGTGGTTGTCATTGCAGAGAACCTTGACAAAGACTTCATTTCTTTAGCTTAACTTCTGCTGGTGCGTTAACTCAAAGAAGAATGGCTGGCTCATTCTGTCTTGAGGCCTTTCTTTTAATGATTCTCAGCAGAGCTCCGGCTTCTTTGATTTCTTCAGTGGAAAATGAGTCAAAGTGCAAGAAGCAAATTTCTCTGAAGACTCGTTCGCAATTAACCGAGGTCTATTACTTCCAGCTCGTCTGTCCTTTCCACTGTCCGGGATTCGTTGTATCTCTTGGTACCCATGAACTTTGAAGTTCTGAAAGACTATCAGTAAGCCTGCATTAAATTTAAAATGAAATTTTTCTACATTCCTGAAACGTTATTTGCTTAAAATAAGCTAGATAAATCCACAAAACAATATAGGCCTATGCAAACAATATTATAGTCATAATACGATATAATCGCATAATAATAAACTTTCTTAGGTGGCGCAGTTAGTATCGTGCTGGCTTACTATGCCCAAGCTTGCGGGTTCGATCCCGGCCCAGGTCAATGCCATTTATGAGTGCATAAATGTAACAGACCCATTTTAGTAGATTTACTGGCATGTAAAAGAACTCCTGCGGGACAAACTTCCGGCACACCGGCGACGGTCACAGGCGTTGGTTGCAGTACATCCCCGCCATTAAATAACCATATATCAATCAATAACAAAAAAATTATAAATATATAATCAGGTAAAGTTAACCTATGCAGAGGCTTCCGGATAACCTAACAATCTGCACTTGTAGATAATTATGAATAGAGTTCGGAAGTTGTTGAATTGTCATCTTTACATTTTATATTCCTCTCCAAAAAATGTAGGATTGCCCGCCATGATAGTTCGTTGACTCCCAGTCCACATGGATCGTAATAGAACCACGGCTTCCTAAGCCGTTTCAAGTGCAGTTAGTATTGTAGGCTTACTTATTATTATACACAGATTTATAATGATTCACCAGACATAAAACTGTGTATTGTTTCATATCTCATTTTTTTATCAAAGAAGCTCTGGTGTGAAGACGTTTCAGTGATCAGGCCTTATGAATTTAAATAAAAATGTGCGTACAGGTGCGATAAAATTAAGATCATGAAAACAAAACGAAGTATGACGACAGACACTTAAGAATGATTTAAATTCCACATATACTTATACTGGATTGGTCACTGGTTCAAGAGCTAAATTGTCACTACATACTGGAGTCAATGAAGATCCGTCTTAGAGTGTTATATATTAGGCCTAAATAAATGTATATGGTGGTTTTCAGATTTCGATATATCTTTTTTGTGGGATGCGTTCGCTTCTCTCACGCAGCGGGCCCGGACAAGTTACCTAGGTGGGGTTTTTTCTGGGGTTTTTCCTCGCCTGTGAGGAAAATGTCGGGTAACTTTAGGCCCTTGTGGTCCCCAGATATCATCTGGCCGTCATTATCATCTACATCCCATCCTCACCTTGATTGGAGTGAGTGTGTGCGTGAATGGTGTGTCTCGTCCTATGTGTTCGTGTTGTCTCGGAGGTGGCCCCGGCATTGGGCTGATCAATCATCCGGGGAGGCCCTTCATGTCCTTTTCTGGTCAAAAAAGTATGTTATGTGTCCAAAGGTAATCTCTCTCCCGATAGGTCGCGACCCTGTATGTCCCGGGCGGCTTGGGTAGCTTAAATCCTAAAAGGGAGAGGTAAAGTTAAGATAAAGAAAGAAAGAAATATTCTTTTTGGACAATGAAGCTTCTATATACGTATACGCACATATAAAACTTCTCTCCACATACGTATATATATATACACAGAAGAATGATGAGGGAGGTAAAAAAAATTAGAAAGATTGAGGTACTGGAAAGCTGATTTCTCGGTTTTTATAATCTAGATTATGGTTTTACTTTTGACTTCTATTGCTGGCAAAAGTCTGAACCTAATACTTTAACATCTTCAATTGAATATGGAAGATAATCTGAGGCAAGAGAATGCGGCTTAATTCCTTTAGGTGTTCCGAAAGTGGTGGAACTGTTGAAGGAGAATATAACAAAAATATAGTGCTGTAGTTCCCCTCACCCGCTAGGGATCTAGATGCAAGGCCGCTAATCCGCAGTTTGGTGAAGTTTTGATTTATGCAGAGAGTAGGGGGAGAAGTGGTCAGTGCCTGACAGATATTAAGAAACTTAATCAATTAAGCAGAATCTGATTCATGACCAGCAGCTTAATAATTGAATTACTACATCAGGGCGGACATCCAAGAATAGATTGTGAATCAGCAGCGAAGAGATAAGGTTCAATAATATTGCGCATCAGAGCAGACACCAACTTCAGTCATCGTAAACTTTTATCAGTGCAATATTTATTGTACTCATCACTGAGTTCCAAGATAGTTTAGAGAATTGGAGAAGGAAAAGTAGAAGAAAAAACAAACAAATTTTATTGAAGGAAAGAAAGAAAGAAATATATTTTAAAAATTAATCTGAAAAATATAGGGAAGCACTTTGAACTACCCGTTAATAGGAATCGAATAGGAATAGGAATCATTGTATCAGTCTGAAACCAAGGTTCAATTCACGCCCAGGACAAATTTTTCTATACATGATAGTCCTATAGAGCCCACACAAATACATAGGCTACACATACATTCCGTTACATGAAAACTTGAAGCAAAATGCCCTTATTAAGTGCCAGAATGGTACCTTTCTGAGATTGTGTGGTGGACGGGAAAATGTCTGTCCGTCTGTCTGTATGTGCAATAACTCAAATACGCTTTATCAGATTTTCATGAAACTTGGTATATTCATTTATAATGCCCATGAAAAGAAGCTTATTGATTTTGGACCAAATCGGTTGACCGGTACCGGAATAACAAGTAATTAACGGTCACATCTATTATAATATAATCTTCGTTCTCCGAAGATCCGAAGCATTTTGATTGGCTCGCGGAAAACCAATCAGCAGCCGAGCTTCCGTAACTAATGTACACCGCAGTCTCGAGAAGTACACGGGTAATACAGTCTAGAAGGCAGTGCTAATGTATCAGTTTCTGTAAGTAGAAATAATAAACGAAATTACTTATAAAAGGGCATGCTTCCATTTCCAGAAGTACTATCTAGCTAGTAATTTATATAAATCTTATTATTTCGCATTTGATAGCATACAAACACAATTTTAATTTTATAATGGGTATAAAATGCTACGACAATATTTCATGGCCGACAGTGACCTATTAAACATAAAGAAACGATCGCTTATCTAGGCGTTGAATAATTAAACGCAGCAGCTGTTGACATAATATTGTGCATTCTATCGAAATGCAGGCTACCAATATCTACATTAAATTTTAATTTGACTATTTTTATTAAGCGCTCCTATGCAAGCAATAGACCTAATGAAATTCCTCACAGATTGATTTCAGATTGACTTTAATTCATCCGTAACCTATACGGCTGCTTTACCTGAAACGAACATGTCAGCGAACCGTAGGCCTACACTTACATCATTAATATCATTGCCAGTGTATTTCGTGAAATGTTGACATATTTAAAGAATTTCTTATATCAGTGTATACGAGTATGAATTAAGGTTAAGAAATAAACTTTAGACCGCAAGTCCTGCTTAATGAATCGATCTGGAGGTTAACTCGAAGATCTATTACAAAAATAACTTCTTTTCTGCATGGGCCTGTCATAATTGCAATTATCACTGAGTAAGAAAACATTCTGTCACTTCGTTATATCAGTTTACCAGATTTTATTATTTTTTGCTTTTGTTTTATAATGGATATATTTGGTCATTTTATGTTTATTGAAGAGTAAAAATTGCTAAGAATACTCACTTTCATCACCAAATATTGCAGAGAACTGATTGATGTGTAAGAAGATAAGCTAAAAATAATGCCAAGCTTAGTTACCATCTGCCTGAGTGATGCAGTCAGTATGGTCGTGTGGGTTTTATCCCGGTCCAGGTGCATAAAATGTGACAGGTCCATATATGTATATTTACAAGCATGTAAAAAAAATCCTGCAGTACAAATTCCGGCACCCCGACGACGGTGACAGTTCAAAGCAGCAATACGCTCCCTTGTTAAATAAACATAAAACCACATAAAACCTCCAATTTTCTGTTTCGGCTGGAATCTGTAGTCGAGGGACTATGCTTTTCGTGGCCTTAGTCTTAGGTAACCTGTCTCATTTCTCAATTAGTAGGGCGGTGCAAGATTCAATTCTTCGTTGTGAATTAGGTATGTGTTTAAATTGCTGTCTTCTGACGCTAATCTTCCATGATAGATAGATAGATCTTTACTTGCTAGAGACATCAAAGTGTATAGCAACGCCAAAGTAATAAATGCACATAAAAAGTCTGGCAAAATAGTACTTTAAAATAATATGATATTAAAATACTCATCCAACGTATACATAGGATTTGAGATCAATGTTGATCTAACTGTCCTCTAGAATGCTGGTAAATAAAGATTTTTAATGCTGTCAGAAAGTCTATTGTATATATTTAAAGACATAACATCAAAATTGTTTTGTGTTCTACTATATTTGCATTTGGGAACATATATCTGTGAACTATTTCTCATAGAATAGCTATGAATTGTACTATGAATGACCAAATACAATACTATTCATTTATTTAGATTAGATTAATGAGGGGTAGTGTAAGCCCTTCGGCTTCTCAACACTGCGACCTTAATAGATCTATTGTGAGTACCCTATACCCTATTCTAGCAGTCACCACTTTTTTAATTTAAGGCTTTTTAATGTAGCCTATAATTTTCCTGGGTGATGTCCAATGCTGAATCCGGGGATTTTTAGTTACTGAAAAACCCACTACCCGGCCGGGAATCGAACCCGGACCGCCGGGGAGGAAGGCAAGTATGCTACCTATACACCCATGGCGGCGGACCTATTCATTAATTTTTTGTAATTACTAGTCCAATTTGAATTCAGATATTCGGAACCACTGGACAATTGTAATATAAATGCTCTGCAGCAATTCCTGGTGGGCTGATATCCACATAATTATGTAAGAGGATGCAGTAAATTTCATAACGCAGACATGAAACTACGCAACCGAACAAGCTTATCTGAAGAATCTAAACTCAGGTCTGTAACGCGATCCCATATTGTTATTTTTATGGAATAAAATAAAATGCAGTGATTATAAGCATCAGCTCAACAGCCTTTTTATTTCATATTTTCATGGTGCTTGAGTACAAAAATGTCGACACAGGCATATTTCTTTTTCACTGTAAAGGCCTAGATGTTTTACTGAAACACACTTTGGTGCCAAGCCACAAGTTCTGTTTGAATATCTTATACAAACAAATAGAATATTCTTTCTAATTTTCTACCTATGACTTGAAAAATTATCAATGATAATATATTATATAATGATGTACAGGTAGGGAAAAAAAGCGGACCGACTCTTGTAGCTGATGGGGGAAGGATTTCTCCAAATATGAGGATATTTACAAATAACTGTGACGCTATAGCTCAAGTTACGACCCTCTTACATTACCTCTAATGGGATTAGAAATGGGCTAAGTTAACAGTCAGCATTAGAACAAATTTCAATACATTCCCTGCTATCCTGTGAATAAGTGAGCTCCACGTCTGAAATCAATGAGGGAAATATTCTCCATTAATGCCAGTCGTAACACGTGGAAAGAACTCCTCACATAAAACAGTACTCTATTTATCTTATATATAAGCTTTTAAACAATTTTTGATGAATTTATACATCAGTAGCAGTGAAAAGGTAAAAAAAGACCCTGCAAAATTATATGTCACTGCTGCAAAATTTAGATTATTTTCGAATCAGATGAATTTCTGCAAATTGGTTTATATCTATTTAGCTGAACATATAATGGCTTAGAAAGTAAAGAAATTCAAGCGAAAGATAAACCACAGGGATCTATTTTGAATCCTTTATTATTATTAATATTATTATTATTATTATTATTATTATTAACTTATACTAACAAAATTGAAACAGTAAAATCTTGTGGAAAACCCTTTTTTAAGCCGTTACAAATATATTTTACAAAAATAAATGGGGGATTCAATTTTTGCATGTCCGTAGAGGTAGTAAAATGCTTCAACACTAGTTACTTTAAATAAGCTGTCGTAAAATCCTAATTTTTCTGATGTAATTTTCCATCAAGATTTTTATAAACCACTAAGAACTTTTATTAAAAATGAACTGCTTATGAATGTACCTGAAGCAAATTTTTTAAGTGTGCGGTAATTAATGTAAATTTAGCTTCCACATAACATATTTTCGTTTAACAAAAGCTTTCTCAGTTATTCGCATACTTGGAGGATTCAGACTGAATTAGTATTACCACGCTTATAGCCAATTGCTTATATTAATAAAACTGCTTTGAAGCCCATTCAAATATTACAAAATATACTTTAAAACCTTATTTATTTAACTCCATAAATTTCATATGAACGCTCTGAGTTTTACTCTAGATTATCTATTGATGTAAGTTACTGTATAATCTTATCTAACGATGAGTATATTTGATAATAACATATTTCATACGCTAATTTATAATTCCAATTAATTCTAACTTCCACTCCTATTATCTAAGCAAATAATGAAATATTTATTATCAACAATCATATTCAATATCTTAAGGAAAAAAGAACTCCCATTTAATCAGCGTTTCCAATAAAATAATATCTAACTTTGTGTTTCGCTATATTTTTATTTATTTGAAAGATTTGTGTCAGTGGAACAATTACGTTACCTCTTTGGTAACTTGAAGGTCGAAAATATCTTACCAACTGAAAGGTTATAGGACTGACATTAAGTTGAAGAAATAATTTAAGGCAACTGGTGTGATGAGGTCTGATCTTAATACTTTGTGAAATTCCGGTATTAATACATCATGAAGTCATTATTTTGTAAATACTTTTCCCCACAGGATTAGTCACCTTTTTAACACGACAAAACTGAAGCAGGAAACTATCTGGATATTCCGTTTATTTTTCTGTATGAAGTAGTTGAAAACATGCAGACGGATATCAAAGAAAGTCAAGTTACCTTAATTACCTAGCAGAAAACGATTTCTACAGAATAGTTCTCTTAGGAAATTTAATTTCTCTTTTCAACTCGTCGTTTGTTAAACCCAATTAAATTATTGGAAAACTATTAGAACTTGTGATATTACTCTTACATGTCCTCATGGATAAGGGAAATCTGCCACGTAAATCTTGGAGACGTATCTCTGAGAAATCTTGCCAGTTGGAACAGTCCCGAGTTACAAAGTCACGCGGAAAGAGTCTTTAATTCCGGAATATTCTCTGAACTACCAAACGCTCAGCGGATCAACTTACGAATGTACGCGAAACCCACAGCCTCTCAAAGGCACATCCTGAAAGCATGTTATCTAGGGTAATCAGTTGCAAAGCATTACGCAATTGATAGGTAAAGTTAAGCTCGAGATAAGCTTAACATCTGATCTGTTTGCTTCCCTTGTAAATCATACCACGTGTTGCATGTATTATCACACTGCACTGCTGTTAATATTATGTTCAGCTACGAGGCGCGTCCATAAAGTAAATTTCCCTGGAGCCATTTACAGAAACAAAACACAGTTTCGTGGACATGTATTCCAGCAGATACAGCAAGTATTCAGCAGCTTTATTATTCAACATATTTGCCACCAGAATTGACACATTTATCATACCGTGGGACCAATTTTTGAATGCCTGTTTCGTAGAAGTCTGCCGCCAGGGATTTGAACCACTGTATGACAAACATCTCCTCCTCTCTGTCATTCTCTGTCATTCCCTGTCATTTCTTGAGGTGTAGGAAAATATGGAATCGAACTTCTGCAGACTAGTTAGGTGTTTAAACATCCACCCTACAGCTCGGACCTCGCTCCCAGTGATTTCCATATTTTCCTACACCTCAAGAAATGACAGGGAATGACAGAGAATGACAGAAAGGAGGAGATGTTTGTCACACAGTGGTTCAAATCCCTGGCGGTTGACTTCTACGACACAGGTAATAAAAAGTTGGTCCCATAGTACGACAAATGTTTCAATTCCGGTGGCAAATATGTTGAATAATAGCTGAATACTTGCTGCATCTGTTATAATATATATGTCCACGAAATTGTCTTTTGTTTCTGTAAACATCCCCAGGGAAACTTACTTTATGGCCGCCTCATATTTCATGAAATGTCGGGTCAACTTCCGGTCTGACCAAGGGGATCTTTCATAGATAGATTCTTTTGGTCACCGGGTTCTGGCTAGAGGACAAAGATTTAGTTTCATTGATACCTCACAACTATACATTCACCCACTCATTTCATCTCATCTCATCCATATTATATAGTCCGGTGAATAGGCGTTCCCATTCGACAGTGAACCACAATTCTCCCAAACCTACAGGATGAGTACCAATATCCCTAGCAGGTTGAAGGTGAAATTGGCTAAACGAATTCTGTAATTTATTATTTAAGTCGTCATAATAGGAACGATTTCACTTCTGGTGTATTGTTGTTATTGTTATGAAATTTAGTTCTGTGTGTAATTTAAGTATAACCGACCGTCACCTGTCACAACAAGGCAATAACAACAACGCTAAAGGAGAGGTGTTGTATAATTGTCACTATTTAACAAGGTTTCATATTTTTTAACTTATCGTTTTGTAAGCATTAATGCAAGCGAATATAAATTCTTGAGGTAGTCACTAGGAAGAAGTGTTTGTATATCTTGTACTGTTTTAGGTAGTTTTATACGTTTTAATCCTTATTTTACCAGACTTCAGCCCATAAAGCCATTTGCCAGTAGGCTATTATGAATTTGATCCCTAGTCATCATATTTGAAACGCTTAACAGTTATCTAAAGTTATACACACAGATTTAAGGATATTATCTAAGGCTTTATGCAGAAAATCAATGATGTGTCCTAAGTAAGTAAATGTAAACACGTATAAATGACTAGAGTATATATATATATATATATACGTATGAAGTACACACCAGCGTGAAAACTCATTTTCTAAGATCAGTTACCTCAGGGGTGTATAATGTATATTTCTTTAATTACACGATACCAAATAAATTACATTACATTAAATACGCTGATTATATGTTCCTAAGTTCTCGGATTCGAACACTACCCAGGTTGATGGCATTTTTATTAGCATAAATGATGCAGTCCAATGCCTATGGATTTACAGACATGTAAAAGAACTGCGGATCACAATTCACGCAGTAAATGTTGCAGGGAATATTTAGAAAAAAAATTCTCATGTAAATCAGAAACAATAAAGTCAGATAAACTGATAAAACAAAGTGCCAGAATGCTTTTGTTTAATCAGTGATTATATGCAGAAAATAAGTTATATTTTTTAATCTATCTCCGAGATAAGCTCCAGGTCGATTCATTAAGCAAGGATTGCGGAAGAACAAAGGTCTAAAGTTTGATACTTAACCTTAATTCATACTCGTATACACTGATGTAAGAAATTATTAAAATATGTTAACATTTCACAAAATGCACTGGCAAAGAACTCCGCTTAATATACGTAGGCCTAACTATTTCACAGAAATACACCTTCTGTATATAACAGTGTTCACGTAGCATTCATTTCAACTTGATCAACGAAATAAACAAAGATATGTCTAGTTTGATAAGCATATGTGAAGGAATATGAGGGTAGTGTTATTGTCATAGCTAACGGTATTGCAACTTCCAAAGTCGTGTATGAACAGTGTAAAACAATATATTATCATGAGAACTGATTTGCATTTTATAAATTCTTTCTAATATATTACCATAAATAGGGCAGTAAATTGGTCATTACTCCGGTACCGTTCAACGGATTTGGTCCAATATCAACAGACTTCTTCCCACGGACATTATAAATGCGTATACCAAATTTCATGAAAAACCGATAAACGGCATTTGAGTTATCGCGCGTACAGACTCTCGGACAGAGAGGCAGACAGACGGACAGACATTCTCCTGTTCCCCACACAATCTCATAAAGTATCATACTGGCACTTAATAAACTGCGAAAGCATGAATACATATCTGCAACTTAATGCCTCAGTTTTAGTTGCTTTGGACATTGTAAAATGTTAGGTTTTCTACACAATTTTAAAATCTTTACAGTCGCCGAAGTAGACTTCCTTGCACTCTACTTTTTCCCCCGAATCATAAATCAGCGCGGAGAAATGAACCCCAGCCCTTCCTAGTGTGACCAATTACTGAGTAAATTTGTATTTTATTATTATTAGTAATACTAATATTATTATTATCATTAGTAGGATTAATATTGTTGTTACTAAACTTTCACATTAACATTTCTGAGAAAAATTAATAGTAATCTTACATGGCACATTTTGAAATAGTCTTATAAATGACACTAGGTTTCCTCTCTATTTTTCGATTTTTTATACTACAGGAAGAATGTTTATAATGTGTTTTTAGTCGCTAATTGTGTATGCCTTTTTTAAATTAATTATCTATATAGGAGAGACACAGCCAAATTCTAAAGATGGTCATACTTTTGTAGGCTTACTCTGAAATAAGGCCAGTTGGGATATATACTGCATACTACACAGGCTACTTAAGGGTATTACCTAAAAAAACAACTATTATGAACTTATTTAATTATTATTATTACTACCGTCGAGCGGAAGCAGAAGTTTCTGTGGTGTTGTTTCACCCACTTAATTGGCCATCTAGTGAAGTTCAGAGACACCATTAAGAAGTAAAGTCGTCGCTGAGTTCCATCAGATCAAACATCCCCGTGTAATTACAGTTAAGTTTGTCCTGAGTTTGATGCGCAACTACTCGACCCATATGAACGTGCATGCTGTTTCAACTTCATCCACTTGCATATTATATGGAGTCGCGTATGCTGTAGAGCAGCGTTTCTCAGTCTATGGTCCGCGGACCACTGGTGGTCCGCGAAGATGGTGCAGATGATCCTCAGACATAATTTAAAAATATCATAAAGCAAGTGGAAAGTAAAGAAGTAAATTTTCTTCACATATTTCGTTATAATGATCTATAATTAATACCCCAAATATTAAGAATATAGGCCTTCTTTTAAAAGTGGAATGTAAATTAGGGGTCCGTTAAATTTTTTATACATTTTAGAGGTCCTCGGTTTCAAAAAGGTTGAGAAACGCTGCTGTAGAGAATTCAGATCAACAAACCGCATCGCTTGATTTGAGTGTAGCCTATATGTTATCGTAAAAACAGGCTTAGGGTATGCTCTGTCGCTCAGAGATAAGCCAAAACAAAAGGAGTAAGTAGGCATAACTATAAGTAGGGTTCGGATGTTTATGACATGTCATATTTTTTTCCTGACCTCCGTTCTCGCCGCAAACACAAATTAAACACGAATTGCATCCCTGTTATCTTAATCGAACCGTTTTTATTTTGCATATAAAGTCATATCTTGGCCATTTTTGTGTACTTCGTCATATTTCTGCTATATTTGTAATTCAACGTCATATTTCAGTTATAAATTCGGTAACGGAACACAATTATACAGTTTATGTACTACATGGTCAAGTTAAATTTGAAATTTATTTAAATTATTTAACGTTCATGCCAAATTAATAGGTTGCCTAGATTTTAAAATTAATGCAATTGTTCATATTTTATATGGACATGCAAGGTCTCAAAACATTACGAATATTTGGAGCTGATGAAGCGAGCAAACAGGAAAAAATTATTTAAAAATAGAAGTTACTTACACGTAAAACTGTAAATCAAAATTGATAAAATTGATTATCCGATTGTATTCATGCGATATAAGAATTTAGTGCCTTTAAAAGTTTTAAATTGGAACATTAATTATTTTATCAGGTCATATTTAAGGGCATATTTGTAGTCATATTTTCCGCTTTTTAGGTCATAAACATCGGAGCCCTAATAATAAGGATGAACAAATTTCAGATTTGTTATCAAAGCCCCATTATAATCACCATCAACTATATCATGTTAAAGGTTCTATATGCTCTCTTTCTTTCCTTCATACCGTACCTAATGGAAATATAATTTCTTTTGATTTTTTTAAAGTTTCTATCTGCTATTCACAAGCATGTTTCTGAAATTAATATTTTTAAAAGCAAGAAACGTCGAAACGACTATGAAAATACTATCAAATTTCAGAGTTAAATACAATTCTTCCTTTACGTCTAGTATGTATGTTACCGGCAGAAAAAGAACTAATTTTGATAAGTAACTTCATGTATTGGTTCAAACGTATTGCTGTACTTTAGATATTCCCAGAAACATCTGGAGTGAAAAGATTCTTATTTTAAAAGGACGTTAACTTTCGGCAGCACGTATTGAAGACCTCCACGAAGTTTCAACGCAACTAAACTAACAGCGAGGAAACAGGACAAAAGTTAAACGTGGAAACTTACAGAGTTACTTCTTGCTTTCATTCATACTGAAGTATTTTGTGAGAAAAGTTCGTGCACACAAACTCCTAGATTTTTCTTCTTGTATTCAAGTGCTGAGTTAAAAACGACTGAAGTGATATTAGAAGGAAAGAAAGTTATGCTTGCTGTTAACTGTAATGGCGGTCTCGTTCCTCTCGGCATATAATCATTATAAGAGTTCTCCAATAACAATTTCTTTTCACATTCAAGAGTTAATTTTGGATATACAAGAAAAAAAAACTTGAATGAGCTCTGAGAAACTGTTCATACTATTCTATCTAAATAATTTTCACTGTTACCATGAGTAAGTAGAGTATATAGTTGATTATTTTGACAGTACTATCAGAGATCATATTATCGAGAGTCTGCCTCGGTGGTGCAGCTAGCCCCCTATTTACGGTATTTCGCACTCTGGGCAACGCTTTGTAAAACAGCCTCTATCATCTCTTACTTTCATCTCCGCTCACCTACCCCACCCAAAGTTATTGTTTTTATATATTATTTTATTTATTTATTATATTACCCACTGTTTACAGAAAAAAAATTCAAATATTCGCACGGGCCCAAATGGACCTACGTGCTTAGATAATAGGCTACACAATAAAATAGAGAGTTTTAGTGTTGAGTTTGAGTTTTAATCAAGTATCAAGAACTAGTATTCCGATAGAATTTTATAACTGCAAGTAATCCAATCACTATACAACAATTTTTTGGTTCTAAAATAGAAGTAATTACATGTTAACGAAAAATGATTGATTCCTATGATTTCATTTACAAAAGGTTTCCCAAAAACCCTAAAAATGTATTTAATATAGTCAATCTTTGCAATTTTACAAAAATATTTCATATAATGTATTTCGTAATTTCAAAACATATGCTAAATTATATTTAATTATGTTATTTTAAAATGTATATTACAGGTATATCAAAACCAATATTTTTTTGAAAAAAAAATATTACCTTATTTCTACTTTACAATGATAATCTAAAACTCAATATAACATTTTTTTCCTTTTAAATTGGAATTACAAAGTTAATTTGACACATATTTTCCTGGACTTTCTCTTGGCAAACTCGCCTAAAATTTCTGAGAAGTTAGTCTTTAAACTTATACCTTTCTTTAATATTACCAAAGAATTTCCCTCTAAAAATTAACCTCCCATTCTAAGCTTGCCGCCCTGGACAAATGCCCAGTTTGCCCATTTATAAATTAGGGCTTGGGTGCAAGCGGTCGAATGCAAATTTCCTTTGACAAAAATGGTAGTCATAGCTACGAAACTAAAAATATCAATAGCTTCCAAGTACCCTCTGTTAGATTGGAAAAGGTTAACACCAGCCATTGTATATTAAGTTTAGAATTCTATAATACGTTGTCCATTCAGACCAAGGAGTGAAATCATTACTATTTTAAATCTCATGTAAATACTTGGCTGTACAAAAGCCCTTCTACAATCTGACCAAGTATACGGAAAATGCTTTTACTTTGTGATTTGTACTATTTTTTTTTTTTTGTAAACATTTCTTACCTTGCCTATGTATCTAAGGGTTAAATATTATTATTGTTATTATTATTAGTATTATTATTATTACTATTATTAATGTTTAGATATTATAACATCACATACAGAAACATACACAGTAAAATATATAAATGTAAAATACATATTAATTCTAAAAGAAAATGAATGTGAGTACATAATAAGGAAAATTGGAATTATTTAAACTATGAACCTCGTGTTAGAGAATAGTCAGTTCAGTTACTACAGTTTTTAATAGTATGAAGGAGCATAACAAATACATATACATACATTAGTAACAATTAGCGAGTTATTATTTGTCTTGTAGGCCAAA
Organism: Ectobius pallidus; assembly: GCA_964059195.1. NCBI lineage: Eukaryota > Metazoa > Arthropoda > Insecta > Blattodea > Ectobiidae > Ectobius > Ectobius pallidus. Next base: position 171,297,724 of record CAXKWD010000001.1, read on the forward strand.
GTATATTAAGCTACATACAAGAATTAAAAATACACCAACAAAATAGACAAAATAATCTTCACTGGATATAGTAAGGGTAATTAAATTGGCTGGACATGCTGCGCGCATGAGAGAGGAAAGACATATCTCAAAAGTATTGACTGGGAGAACCGAAGGGAAAAGACCTAGACGTAGGTGGAGGACAATATTAGGACAAATTTAAGGGAAGTAGGATTTGCGGGGGATGATTAGATGGAGATATCACAGAAAAGGGTTGAATGGCAGGCTCAGGTAAGCGCGGCAATGAACCTTCGGTTTTTATAAAATAGATATTCCTTTAGCGTGCTGAGAAATTGTCTATTGCCACTGAGTGAGTGAGTGAATATACCTTATATTATTCTTAAATCTATATTAACACTGCTGTTACTGTCATTGGAAGGATATCAGTTTCATGAGCTAGCAGTGTTATACAACTGTGCTCATCTGAAACACCATAATTCATGGCGTGGTTCTCCTGGGAATCAAACTGTTCCTGACAGTTAGACAACTCATCTTGCACGCAAGACATGCGGCTCGTCGACACACCAGCACTGAGGCGAAATCAGATCCGAGCAGAGCTACTGAAATGCGAGCGACAGCTCAAACGCAATCTAATACTACCTCACAAAGTAAAAACTTGCTAGTTAGCCTCTACAGGGTATATGGAAATCGATAACTTGTAATACAATTAAGTAAGAGTATTTATAAAATTATTCTGTGTTCTTAATCGTATTCTCATTCGGCTCTTTTTTATGTTTGAAGCATTGGTAGTTTAAAAAATACTTAATCCAGTAAGTGACTCAAAAGATATAGACAGACTACTTTTTCTTATAAAATATTATAATTACTTTTAAAAAGTCTGTGTCAAGAGGTTTCTGCACTTCTGATAAATCGGACGACGGTCCTGATTTGCGTCATTATCAGAATTCCCTGAACTTGACTGTATTTGTCCCCTTCTTTGTTATAACAATAATTGCTTTAAAAAACCTTTTTGACATCTCTTAACATCCAGTCATTTAGGCTTGTTTCATTTCATAACAAATATCTATTCAGAAGTCAAGGTTAACTCAATTTTAACTCGGCATATACCTCTACATACGCGGAAGAACTACAAACTACATTTAGAATGGCTATCTATGGGATCTGAATCCTCGACCTTCGCGACGTTACTACCACGGTCACTTCACTCAATATTTAAAATAAAATTAAAAGAATAAGAAAATAAAAACTAATGCAAAGGCCTAAATCTGGCAGAAAATTTAAAATTAAGTCTTCAAAAATTATTCTCTTTATCAGTATATGTGTGATATTCTTTCTTTTACCTGGAAAGACATCATTGTTATGGATAAAGGAGGAAGTACGCTGGCTCCGTTCTGTTGGATATTATATCGACAGTGTAAACCAGGGGAAGTCAACTACGTCTTGTGATGACGTTTGTGGAGCAAGTGCATGCGGATCCCTTGTGTGTGACGTCAGCAAGAGCGCACGGTAGTAGGGGTGTTTAGAGCACGCTAGATCTAGGTACTAGAGAACCTATTCACTTTAGCTCTGTGGGTAGAACAACTTCTGGTTGGAAATACGGAGCATTTTTCAAAGTTAGTTCTGAAAAACATTCTTCTTCAGTTCGAATCGAGGTTTCAGGATGTGGAAAACCTTTCTCCAATGTTTAAACTTTTTGCTACCCCATATTCAGTTAATGTCAAAGACGTTCCTTGCCGGTATCAGTTGGAACTGCTAAACTTACAATGCGACGATCTGTTAAAGGACAAATACGAACGTAAAGTGGTCTTGGGTAACTTTTACAGAAATTTCTCTGAAACCAGATTCCCGAAACTTGCCGCAGAATATTATGTAATTTTGGATCGACATACGTGGCCGAACAATTTTTTTCACTAATGAAATGTGCAAAGCTCAAATCAAAAAGTACATTGTCAAATCACAACCTAAATGTAGTCTTCGATTAAATATTGCTCAAACATTACGTCCCAACATTGATAAACTTGTTAAAGAAAAAAGAGACAAGAAAGTCAGAAAATTGTTACTGTAAACTTGTATCATCTTAGGTGCAGACGAGCTTGTATGGTAATTAATACAGTTCATTTTGTTATTATTTTTATTGTAGTGAATTATGTTAATTCAAATGATAGTATTGTCTATTTTTGTCAAAGAACTTAGATTTTGTGGAAAGGCAATTGTTCTCACAGAATAGAAAAATAGAATTATTTATAATATGTTAAACTGCTGTGCTGTAATTAACCGATAAATTATCAAGAAAATCGACTGATGTTTCATTAACTCGGAAACACGTATTACGTAAGTTCTAACCCCGTAAATTCCCGCTGCCCGCATTACTAATACCCCTTTCTTCCCCCTGTTCACTGATGCCGCCACTTCACATACTCCTCGCAGAGGTATAACGCGAGCAGTCAGAGCAGAAAGCAGTGACGTCACAGAGCAACCTTCTGTCTTCCCCTGGTGTAAACAAATGTTCCGCCGCCCATTGATTCAGTTTCGCGCTCTTCAGCATTTCCTATGCTTATAATTTCTCAAAATATCTAAAGTCAACTGAAAGGAACGGAGGCAGTGTGCTTCCTCCTTTAGACTTATGGCCTTTTCACTATATCATATTGTCCAGGAACAGTTGTTCGACTTGTCGTAGAGCATGTGCCATATTGTGTGACATCTATACTGTTATTCCGAACTTAGCAGTTAGAAAATACAATTTATAGTTGAAAGCAAATCTTGCCAATGCTATGGATATTTCTACAATTTCTACAATTACGGCTCATACCCGAACGAGTTAGGTATCTGCTGATACGAAGAATTTCGATGCCATTCTATTTATTTTTTCTACCATTTTGCATGAAGAAATTTTACAGTATTTATTAAAGCTCTGCGTTAAGCTGAAACAACTTAAAGCTCTCCCCCACAGCGCGGCTATGAAAGTTGCAAAATCCTTGGTTAGGACGAAGAAACGCATCTGAATGTTCTACATAGTCTATATGTTGTTTAAATTCCAACAGTTTTTGCCCATAGCTGGATTCTCTGAAGTCATTTTTACTTTTCTCTATGCATGCGATTAATACATCCATCCAGAACTTTACACGTTCCATAACTATTTTGGAGGCGGAGACATGTTAAGGTATGTGTTTTCTTGTCACATCTACGAACACCAAGGTAAACGTGTTGTAGAGTGTAATCTGATGTGGAATGTTCGAGCATGAAAATGATTCCATCACATGGGCATAGTAGCGCAAACGTGACCCAACAGAAATGATATTATAAAACATGTCATTTTCTCACGAGACTGTCAAGACTAATTTCCAGCTATGAACAAGGTATTTATTATTATTATTATTATTATTATTATTATTATTATTATTATTATTATTATTATTATTATTATTATTATTATCATTATCATTACTATTATATTATTATCATTATTATTATAATATTTATTGCTGTCATTTCTGTATTAATACTGCACTTCAATAAAATAAAAAGCGTCAGTTTGAGTTAATAGGCCACATTTACGAAGTTAATGACCTTTAGACCACGATTTCTTGAGAAAGTTTTATCACCTAGCAATAAGTGGTTTAACTAGAGTATTAACATAACGAATTTCCAACAAATTCTTGTCAACAATATCCCTTTATTTTTGCCAAAACATCTGAAGGCGTGCAAAAACGCAGTCACTTGAATTCAGTTACCAACAGCATATTGAGTTCTACCAATCGATGCAAATTAGTTACTTAAAAATCATGTGACAATTAATTGGTCGTTACTCTGACTTAGGTCAACCGATTTGGTCCAAAATCAACAGCATTCATTCTATGGACGTTATAAATGTATATACTAAGTTTCATGAAAATCTGATAAAGTTCACGGACGCATGGACGAACAAAGGGACAGACATTTTCCAGTTAACCAAGTAATCTTAGAAAGTACCATTATGGCACATAATGAATGGCAATCCGAGTTCTATTTTACTGCAAACACCAGAAACGGCACATTTAACGAGCAATAAATGTATATTTATCGGTGAATCAACTTTGAGGAACTACAGCATAAAATTATTTGAGTTCAGTATTTTCTTTTCTTTCTTTCTTTCTTTCTTATTCGTAGTTTAACCTCTCCCTTTCAGGAACGTTTAAGCGACCCTGTGCCGCCCGGGCCTTACCGGACCGCGACCAGTCGGGAGAGGAATTGTCTATGGATCACATACATACTTTTTGTTACCAGACAAGGACTTGGAGGGCCTCCCCGGATGAGTGATCAGTTCGATGCCGAGGCCACCTCCGAGACAACACAAACACATAGGACGAGACACGCCATTCACACACACATTTACTCTGAACAAGGCGAGGGTGGGATGAAGATGATAATGACGGACAGATGACATCCGGGGACCACAAGGACCTAAAGTTACCCGACATGTTTCACAGGTGAGGAAAAACACCAGAAAAAACCTCAGGAATCGAATTCGGGCCGAGCTCAGTACTTAAGGTATTATATTGCCTGGAACTATCCAACTTGATCCGATTTTATATTGTCCGAACTTTAAATTCAGTATATTTTGTGTCGTCGAATTGCATAAATTTAAAAAGTTTTCTATTGATGTGGGAACACGACCGCCTCAACACAAAATATTTATACCAACACAGGATACAACTAGTACAGTAAGGCTGCATGTTACAGCCAATATCGATGTTAATAAATGCGATGTGCTAGGGATTTTTTAATTAAAGTTTAGGATTTCACAAAGATAACGGTGCCGGAGTAAAAATTAAATTGCTGTGGGCTGTGATATGGAAATGACCAGCAGCGCCATTTGCGGATATGGCCGATAAAGAAAGCTCTCTCTCTCGGCGCGTGCTTGCCGGCAGTCGTTATCCAATATTGCAAAGTTATTGAGTAAATATACGAGTGGGAATACGTATAAAAACCTACTCGTTTTAGTAATGACCCGCTCATTCCGTCCTTAATATCTGGCCTTGAGTGTGCAGTGTTCTCTAATTACTTGCCAGGAATCTCCAGTGTATCTACAGTACGTCCCAGATGAAATGCGCCGTAGTGAAAATGGCTTATTCCATTCTCCGTCTTTGCTAAAAAATATAATAAATATTTGAAATATAAATTTTCTCGTAATTAAAAAAATTAAAAATATAAAATAAAACCCGTTTAGCTTGAAAACTAGAAATCATATAAAACTTTTTCTGACGAACCTGACGACGCTTACTCTTACTAACACCTCTTTGCGTTAAGAGTTTTTGTTTTGCGCGATTTACCAGGAATGGACAAAGATTTTGTCTATTTTTTAATAGATCTCCAAGTACACATCCATAAGAACATGAATTATTACACTGGTCTACAAAATAAAACTAATCTTAATCTCTAGAGATAAAATTACTCTTGCTAGACCATTTTTTCATGTATATTATGGACATACCTTCCGTTTTTCATGCCACCTAAATATTTTAAATTACACATAATACATCAACTTGATAGAAATACATTTACATTTATGTAAGTTGCAGGCATTCTCGATTCCTGCATGATTTCACCTATTTATTGCTTTGCTGTTACAAATATGCTATGCGGGTTTTCTAGTCGTAAGCTGCAGGCGTTCTTGATTCCCCATGCCATGCATGATTTAATTGCTTTACCCTTACAATATGCTATGCGGGTTTTCTAGTCGTAAGTTTCAGGCGTCATCTGGGCTGGAAGACGCAATGCTAAGGTGGAAAAAAGTACTCTGCGAATTGTATAGTTAGGACAGAGCAACGCATACTTTGGGGATGTGCGATTGATGATCTTCGAAAAGATGTGCATGGATTCATAACTTGAAGAAATTCTTGCCTTAACATTTCAAAACTTAGATGAAGTAAAATACATTCATATTATATCTTGGTCTTATATGTTATTACAGGTTACCTGGTAAAATAAAGTAAAAAAACAAGAGTTTTTCAAACACATTCTACAAATGGTTAATAAGAAGTCCTTTTTATACTGTTGACGAAGTTTTGAACTTAAAAGTAATTGTGAATATGTTGTAATTTTCTTTTTTGTGCATTAATTGTAAACAGTATTTGTATTTGTGACTAAGACAGTACAATAAATGTAAATATACGGTAAATGTAAAATACGCATTTACATCAACTTTTGTTTGAAACCATTCTTCGTAAAACTTATGTGAAGGGTAATTATTAGCTACTCATATTATCCATTCGTGTAAGTTCTTTTCCGCGAACAACATGACTTTGTGTGAGGATGTGACAAGAGAATGCCCACCCACGCAATGCGCCGAATTGCTATTTCAGAAAAAGTATCGGTAACATTTCAACATCGGTACTTAGGATAGAGAAAGCATGTGAAGTTCCACTTAAGATTTGTATTGTATTCTGTTACACACAATCAAATGCTAGTGCGCTTAAGAGTACAGGAAATTCGTGCAGTGACTTTAGTTTTCATGCTGTACTGCAATGTGATAATCACGTTTTCTGGTTGCTTGTCACGACTCAGGTTGCGTGTAGACCTCCTTCGCAGTGCTCAGAATTTCTCATAAGATGGATCACTTCGAGTGATTCAAATCTTTGACCATCTGGTCTGCCTACACCCACTACCAACGGACCACTTAGATAAATCGATCATTACTATTATTATGGAGCTTGCATGCAACTATGAAGTGACGATCCTAAACCGAAACCCCTCTTTAAATTTCAATTGGGATAAACTAATGTTAGCCTAACATGCATACATTTACTTAAATATGTTCCAGTGACTTATTTACTTCCCTGTCTGTAGCCTAGATAACTTAAAAAGAGGAAGCAGTCTAATCTACCGTAGGCATCGAGGAGTGGAGTACTATACCCGAGACGAGCTAAGAAGGAAACCTGAAGTAAACAAAAACCAGTATGTCTGTCTCACTCTTAAGTCATATGAGTAATGTGCTAGAGTGAGACATATGTACTGGTTTTTGTTTACTTTAGGTTTCCTTCTTAGAACGGCCAGACTTTAGTTATTTTGCTACATATGAACAAAAAATCAATAAAGCTAAAAAATGTTGTATGGATACGCACTGTGAAAGTGTAAACTGCATTGCTGTTAAACTTCCTTATATGTAAAATTGGACCGAATAGGAAAAAGGAAAGATGTTGCATTGATTATACTGAACATGGTCACTTCAGGAAACATTTACGCAAAGTGGGACTATATAAAGATGAATCCATTTTCAGATTGTGCAAACAGGATGAGGAAACAACCTCGCACATCCTGTTTGATTGCCTATTCCTGGCAAGAAAGAGACTTATCCTTTCTCTAACCAGAGAAGACCTAGGGAAACATGCCGTCATTGGAACCAAAATACTGCAACTCATCCAGGGAACAGATTTTGGGAAACAGTGAAACCGTCTGTTCCAATGGGGTTGAACAATAAGCCTTCTAGGCTGACAACACTTGTACCATTATTGATAATATTAGTGAAGAAAGTACTGTATTGAGTATAGTTTATTTCTGCTCATTCACTATCGTTATCTACTATTAACCTATTAAATATATATGCATTCATGAACCACAGATTATTGTCTCTGTTGGACAATACATGATAATATTATAGGAGAAAAATTCCTCCGACACTGGGACTTGAACCCATGACCTTTGGCTATTCGCACCAATGCTCTACCGACTGAGCTAAGCCAGAGTTCAATTCACAGCGCCAGATGGAACCTCTCTCCTATGACTTATTGCCCTAATGGTCTACCTCACAGACAGACAAGTTATGCCATATGCAGTACTGTGAGCATATGCAGTAGAGCATTGGCGCGAATAGCCAAATGTCTTGGGTTCAAGTCCCAGTCTCGGAGGAATTTTTCTCCTATAATATTCTCATTAACCTCTTAATTTAGAAATAATTATTTAAAGGTACAGGAAGTTTAATATAGTTAACAATAATCATTTCTTTATTTTCCCTATTAGTATCATTTTAATAGCTTATATAAGAAGTTCAGCAAATATTTTACTAAATTTAATATACTGCTAACAACATAGTATACATAATGACTGAATGACTGAATAGTTACGTAGTTCCTCTTCACACATGTGTACCTTCCTTGTATTACGCATGCGCTCTCTTATCATAAGTGGTTGCAGTTGTGCAACTATTTTATACAGTAAATAAATATTGCGGAGGCTAATATTTGCAACAAACTTGCAAAGTGCTCAAATATAAACACTCATAACCTCACCAACGCTGTCAGCACTCGTTTATGCCTTGAAATATTTATGGAAACCAGTTATTGTCAGAATTAAAAAGCTGAATATATAATTACAATGCATCTTTGAGATCGAAGTGCCGAAATCTACTTCAGTTCTTTTTGTGTAGGGTTCCTGGGTTCGGCTGAGTATTGCGTCTCCAAAAAATATGAATTAAAACCAATATTGTTTACGTAGTATTAATAAATGTTGCCGTTCGTTAAAAAATATAGTACATCCGAATTCTCTCAATTCATATTGAACAAATCATTCTGCAGTGACCGTCGTATATTCTTCTTCACATATTACCTAACACTCAAACCGAGACTTAGTGATGCATTAACTGACAAAGTGAAAGTTTAAAAACAAAGACCGTAAATGAATTTGAACAAAATGTGCTGAAGCTTGAACGAAAGAACATGACGACTCGACTTCATAAAATGAATGTTTTCCAAAGTAACGGTTGGCGACAAGAGACGATAATAATACAGTCTGTAATTTAAAATAAGGTGAAACAAACCATAAAATTGTTAGACTAATGCACAAGCACACCGATGATGTCTCATAAGTATGATAAATGGATGATATAGTTATGGATTGTTAGTTAGGTGAACGCAATTGGTGTACAGTTTAGAGATTAAGCGGCAACTCACCAACGACGCTTTTTTAAACAAAACTACACCAGGCACCACCCCCACAACACTTGTCCTAAATCTTAGACCCACATCAAATTGCAATACAATGATTGGGATAGCACTCATTACTTTCTTTGGAAATTACGTATGAATTCTGTGCCTAAATTTAACATGCACATTTTAATACGTCCACTCTAATACAGCCCTACGCTATAGCATATTACAGTTAGATGTCAATTTATGCACTGACAGGAGATTTACTTTGAAATTTGGCTGATGAAAACTTTTTCCTAGATATCAACAATGGTTAATATAAATTTTCTTGAATTAGATTTAATGATATTTTAGCTCATTTCCAAGAAATTAGTCGGCCTGGGTGGCGCAGTTAGTATAGGCTGACTTTTTGTGCCCAAGGTCGAGTGACAGGCCCATGTCAGTAGATTTAATGGCATGTAAAAGAACTCCTGCGGGACAAAATTCCGGCACACCGGCGACGGTCACAGGCCTAAGTCCAGTACATCCCCGTCGTTAAATAACCATATACCAACCAATCCAAGAACTTATGTGTTTTTACCTGCATTCATAGCATATCCACTGTTGTTTTCTCACTCAACATCGTCATGCAGTTATAAATGCTCGTATTCAACTGTCATTTAAATCACAAATTTTAATCACATTTCCAACAGAGGCTTTGAAATCTTTTGACGGACATCATGAAAAAGTTCAATTTAGATCGTTTTGTAATTAAAAAGTGATTCCGGTGAGTGTGACAAAAGTATAAAGGCCATAGAAATGCGACCTTATTAATATCTTCTTCTTCTATCTTCATTTAATTTTAACTAGTTGGGTGGGTGGAGCAGTCTTTAAAGCACTGATTTTCTTTTCTTTTATTCGTGGGTCGTCCCAATTCAGATCTGTAGCATTTATATGATCGTATATTAGAGCGCCAATTGCAAATCTGTAAATTTACAAGCATGAAAAACTCTTGCGGGACAAATTTCAACACAGAGTTACAGGCTCAAACATCGTGAAATAAGCATTGCAAATAAACTTTGATCTCACTTCCTCATCATAACGTCACTTGGTTGTATGTATTAATTTCGTATCATCAGCATAACCTTCATAACCATTTTAATAATAATAATAATAATACACATTTATTGTCATAGCACATTACAAATGTATGCACAATCTTCGATATATTTATATATAAATAACACTTCATTACATGTAAAACCTTCCAGGAGAAATTCATATAATTACATATTACAAAATTACTGCATAAACATAAAATATGGAGATCAGTTTGGTTTAACAGGAGATATAATCTATTAATACAATGTAGGTAAAGTGTAAAGTGATCCCCATACAGGCCATGGAGGCCCAGACGGTTCCAGAAGGTTGAGGCTCCCAGATTTTGGACATTCGGCACATGAAGGTGGTAAGGTTGTCAGCCTTACGCACCGGCCGCCTTTACCCCCAGGATTGCCTCTGGTTCTCTTTTCTGTTAGAGGCTGAGTCGACCCCAGGGCCATAGTGCCACCAGAAGGATTAGGCCAATTGAAAATTCTCAACGACCTCATCGGGAATCGAACCCGCGACCTTCCGGTTTGTAGCGCAGCGCCTCAACCACTACGCTACGGCATACCCCATTATTACAATATAATAAAGTTAAAAATGGTTAGCAATAGTTAACCTACTGATTGCTTATGATTTGTTGCCATTGTAGACTCTCTCTAAATATTCACCCTTCGCCAAATCAATCTGTTATCAAGTATTACTCGAAGTAGAAAGGTTATGCTAAATTGTAGTACAATCATACGTTCTGAAATCACATGAGATATAGTTAAAGAGCGAGATAGGGCTGCATGGTACTCGGGAAGGTCTCTGAATTAGATGTCTGAGTTCGGCCTCCGCAGTTTTGCAAGGCTGACTCCGGCTGAATTCGCTGTCAAAGTTCGCAAACTACAAAGCCGATGAGGACCTCAGGCAAGAAGTGGTTTATTGCTTCCGTGCTCTTCTCTAATGGTGATCTAGCACCACAGGTCCTATAGAGGTAAAGAAGTTAGGAACCTCGATCCTACCAGTGACGAATCTGCAAGCGGCCGAAGGGCTCGAGTTATCAGTCTACCTACAGATCCCAAAGGAGCAATTTGGTGTCATGACCATGTATGGCCAAATGTTCTTCGTCACGTGGAGCTGATTATTATGGGCCCTCATTCTTAAACACGTTTGTTCATTCTTATTGTTCATAGACTACAGTTTTTGGGGTAGGCGTCAAAGGCCAAATTACAAATGTTCAGATGTTAACTGATATCTAATTTTAATAGCATAGCATAATATCAATCATGTCGACTGTGTATGTGTTCTGCAGATATTGCAAATTCCTTTTAAAAAAATGTGTTTGTAGGAGGGAGAATTAAATGAAAACAGCAATTAATTTTTTCCCACTATTTTATTGCAGGAAGAATGTTTGCTTGTACCTTATTTTTCTACTTAGTCCCCTCCTAGTTCAATGCACTTAAGCCATCGGATAGGAAGTGCTTCGATACCGAGTGAGAAAAATTATTTTGGTTGACGCTGTAGCTATTCGTGCACCGCCGATTGGACGTCTTCATGAGACTTGAACTTCTGCCCTCCAAGGTTAATGAACCAAAGATGCGTAAATATGATGATCGCGCCCGTCGAATGGCGGATTCGTCGACTGTTTTCATTGTTGCACGAGGAGCATGAGGACGGGCGTTATCCTGTTGACGCAAAACACCTGCACTCAGCAATCTCCTTCGCTTTGGCACTATCGGATTTCCACATCTTTGGCCCATTAAAGGAGCACCTTGGAAAGCAGAAGTTGGTGCACGAAGACGTCCAATCGGCGGTGCACGAGTGGCTACAGCGTCAACCAAAATAATTTTTCTCACGCGGTATCGAAGCACTTCCTATCCGATGGCTTAAGGGCGTTGGACTGGGAGGGGACTAAGTAGAAAAATAATGTACAAGCAAAATTTTTTAAATATATTATTTGGCTCCTAAATTTGTACTTCTGGAGTCACTGTTAAATAACTGGCATTGAGCAATTAAATCTCAGGTGGGAATTACGTCAGTGGATTGTTAATAATCAACGTGTGCTATACGCCTGCTTCGTGTATCCGTAATTTATGTCAGAACAAACAAATCCTTTCCACCTCCTGAAATATTTTAGGGATTTAATTCCCTGGTAATTAGAACTGTACAACTTCTCTAGCTCGACTAGTTTACTTCTAATGCTACGTTAATACATTTCTCCTTGATGTTCCTCGATTCACCAGGCAGATGTAAAATGGAAAATGAATCCATGGTAACCATAAGTGACAGCTGCAAAACAGAGAGCATTCAGAGAAACTTTGCTTCTACATTTCATGAAAGCAGTCTCTATCGGGACTTTTGCTTCAATTAAGCTTAATTTCTGCAGAGATTCAGCATCTAGTTGAACACTCAAAATATCATAAAGTTTATAGCGTATTTTCTTTTCTGTACTCTTCCTTTCAAAAGTCTGTGTTGTCAAGTCGAGAGTAACGTTCCGTCCTTGTCGACATATTCGTATGAGTGTTATTATAACCAGTAATCTTCTTCATAGACTTTCCTTTTTTTCTACCCTCTTAACATAGTGTATAAACCATGGGTGCGCATCTATGGCACATCGTGTCACCGTGCGGTAGGGGAATTTCTCCCACTACAGTCGCCCTTGACGTCAGCATAAAGCAGTTTTGACGTGACACTGAACATGAAGAACAGGTTTCTTACGTCACAGCAAGGGATGGGGACTAAAACGTTTCCCCTCAGTTGCTCACCTATGGTATAAACCATATTGCATTTGACTGAGGAGGTACAAACCAAAAATATCTGATCAGCATATCAGTTTCCCGAAAATGCAATCTATTTTACTTTTCGCTGTTTGTAGGGGTAGTAGTCTGCATGGCGCTGGATTTCTTTGCTCAAGGTCGCGAGTTCGATCCCGGCCTAGGTCGATGATATTTGTGTTTATATAAAATTCCACATGCCTAAGTTGCAGTACTCCCCTGTCTTTACATAACCATGAAACCTTTCGCTGTTATTTGTAAATATATATTATTTTTACAACAATTACCCGAAATGACCACAGTTACAATGCAAAAATAGGCCTATACCTTTTTGATATTGACTTACAGGTGCAATTACACAACTCAAGAGTGGATTCCCCAAGTATCTCCAATGTTTAAATTTTCTGAGTTTATCTGACAAATGCACTAAACATTCTTTCTTGAATGGACGTCGTGATTCCAAAGCTAAGCTAAACCCAAAATGAATACCATAGAATATTGATGTTAATTTTAAATTAATAAAATTTTGAACTTTAAAATATAAAACAAAGCAAGAGGACCATGGGACAAGCAGAACTGAAATCACATGATTGGGATTTAGGCTTTAATGATATTGAACACATCTCTTTAATACGTTTCCATAGTACTAAATGCAGAACTCATTATTCAAGTAAATTATTCTATCGAAGAAATAGACCGCGACTTAAACTCAATTTTCAAATTGGTAGATGGAATGACACGACTTAACGATACAAGCTATCATAACAGGGTATAAGCGGCAACTGCCCGCCATAACCACCAAATAATTAAATTACTCTATAATTCCCTTCCGTCATACCGTTGAATATTTGCAAAATATTAACATAATTGATTTTGATTGTTGCGACGTCCTACTGTCTAACTTAAACTGTAACTTGGCTCAAAGAGCACAACATGTTCACAATGCGTGTGTCACATATTTATAATAATAATAATAATAATAATAATAATAAGATAAACAAAAAAAAGAGTATTCCTCAGGTTCGCGAGCGACCCCTGGTGATCCCGTAAGGGGATATTCACAGCGGATTTCTTATCGAGGTACGCCAATCCCCTATCTACTTAAACCTAAGGACACACATACAGTCCTGAATTCGGGATAGGAATTTTTCACAACGGAAAATTACCCGACCCGGTCGGGAATCAAACCCGAGCCGCCGGAGTGAAACCCAGGCGCGCTACGGACTCACCCACGGCGGCGGACGTCAGATATATACTTAACATTGCTCTAGACGAACGAAGATATTTCCAATGTCTCGTAGATAAAATAAAAATAAAAATTGTACCGTATTTTTTATAAAAATAAATGTTGAAATATTCGTAACTCTAATGTTGTCATTATTTTTTAAGAATTTTGGCAGATCAGATGTCAGAAACACACAAGGGGCTCAATACTTCTAGAAAAGCATAACAGAGCGTGTGTTATTCAATAATTAAACATTGCTGTCACGTAAACTACGTTATGTTAAAAAAGGACTAATAGTATATTTAAATAAATATTCGATTAATTTTAGATTTGTGTTATTTAGCCTTGATGCAGGCCCAGTGCGGCAAACGTAGAAAGCGCGGAAATTTTGGGGGAGTTGTTGTTGTTGTTGTTGTTTTTTAATAAACCTTATGGCAATTGAATTTAAAAGAAATAAATTCCAAACAATTAAAAAATCTTAAGAAGTTAAAATCTCATTGTATAGTAGAAATAAGACAATAAAATATGTCTTTGTTCTAAGAATATACCTGTAATACACATTTTTATTAACATAAATATAATTTAGCGAAGTTACCAAATATATTAAATATTTTTGTAAAATTTCAAAGCTTGACTATATTACATATCACAGATATTTTTAGAGCTTTAGGCAACGTTTGTAAATGAAACTACAATAGCAGCAGCCGTGCACTTGTCGCTAAAATGTTTTTATTTTATAAAAAAACATATTTTTTTAATTTTTGATGTGTAGCCTAGGAGGCGGCTGGAATACTAGCAACAATAATATTATAGGTTGATACTTGGGTAAAACTCAGACCTAAAATTAAAACAATAACTTTGGGGTGGAGGTTTTCCTAACTTAATATTTTAAACTTTATTATACAACAAGTATATTACAGTTGAGATAAGACTTAACAATTGCATATGCATTTAATGCATATACTTTAAACATGTTCCAAGGTCTCAGCCCACTGACTGTCCTTACTGTGGAGGTGAAGTAAAAAAAGTGAAAGGGGCGGTTATACAAACCTTTCTCCAGGATGCAAAGTAACTGAAATCGGGGTCTTATAACACCATAAGAATAAAAGGGAAGAAGAATATGTAACAGAGTACAGTTTCTTTGTACATTATTCGTAACAGACACCAGTTATCTAAATGTACTGTATGAAAAAAAGAATATTTTATTCACACCAACCACGCCCTTTTCTGACAAATATTAGACTACGGATTTAGAACTTATTCTTTCCCTCTAAGATAGCCAAGTTCTCGTGTTATCAAGCAGAGAATAATACCTATGCAACCTCCCATCCCTCTGCCTTGAGTAAGATCGATACATCGTCCTTCCATTGTTTTGAAGTTTACGTAAGCGAGTGCTCTTGTCTCAACTAGAGGACTCTCTCCGCTCTCCAGCGTCAGCAGCGACTTCGAGGACCCGAGACCGTCAATCAAGAAGTAACTTCATGCGCTATGCTTTGCACGGTCACTCCAAATGCCAATCTGCTGATAAATAGTTCAGCCTCGACTCTAATGACTTTCAACTTGGGCATTATCAATCAAAATGTCAATCAATCGTTGCGTAGTCCAACCTTGTACCAGGAATGGAGGCCGGAAGGATACGTGAAGCTTAATCTATTTCCTGACTTAACAATATAAAAGTAACCTGACAACAATATAAAAGTAAAGAGTAGCCATGTAAGGTATTTAAGGTAAAGACACACTGTATTTCGTAAGTGTATTATCAAAATATGTTGCAAGTTATATCAGAATACATTGCATCATATGCGATGAAAAAGTATATATCACTTTTAACTAAATTCTTTTAAAATACTTTCTAATTGAAGAGCGTTTTTTCAAAAGCCGATATCTACATGGATGGCTCAGTGCCAGAGGTGACTAAGTGCCATCAAGAAAAGTGCTAATATTTGTGTATATTGACCAGCAAAGATCGTATTTTATCTACGCCAAACATGACTAGCAGCCATTACTTTGTCTGTAACTGATTCAGCAAGGCTGTTTGTCATGTTTGGCTTAGATAGAATACGATCTTTGCTGGTCAATACACACAAATATTAGCACTTTTCTTGATGGCACTTAGTCACCTCTGGCACTGAGTCATCCATGTAGATATCGGCTTTTGAAAAAACGCTCCTAAATTGCTATTTTATATGAAGCAGTTATACTATTTTTTTAAATAAATCAGTATGTTCAACGATATATACAAATTCTACACGCTTTGTTCATATATTAGAATACATTATGTAGTACCGTTGAGCTCGATCAATAACATAAAATAAAATATATAATTAAAACCATTAGCTCAACCACCTTTATTATAACCTACCTAGGCCTTTCGACGCGTTTATGTCATCTTCAGGACATCTTGCCATGCTGACGCAGATTCATTAACGATTAAAAATTAAATTCCTTGTCATACTGATAAAAATATTTTTAAAATCTTCAAAAAGGTTTTATTAAAAACAACGGAGAAGACTCAAGAAGAAGAAGAAGAAGAAGAAGAAGAAGAAGAAGGAACTCGAAAAATCTGTCAGTGGTATACAGACGGAACCTGATATAACATCGATATTCAAAGTAGTATAAATAAAGCTCAATTTAAATATATACGTATTGTTCTTAGCCAGATATGTAGGCTCGGGCGTGATCTCTATACTTCCTCGGACGTATATTAGAATGATGTGTAACGGGATCCACTCAGCCTCATGAGGACAGCTGAAGGGTTACTTAAATAAGTACCGGGCTCCGGTCAAGAAAACCGTCAGTTTCGGCATCTAGAGCCAGTGTGCTGATCACATGGCTCCAGTTTTCACATCTGTCAATGTTTTCGATCATTTTAGGTATATTACGCAACGATCGCACAGATAGAGCTGCACCTACAAGCGATGTAAGCGTTACGGACTTATGCCTTTATAGTTATTATTGCCTTAGTGTAAACTATACTATTAACAGTAATTATTACGTTTATATGACCGTTTACTTCACTATGCAACTGGAAAAGCTATTCGATCATAGGTATATAGTTTCTACCTGCCAAAAAGAAAAAAAGTTTGGAATACTTCTGGAGCTTTAATCATGGCTATTACTCTCCGTATATCGTATTATATAGCAAGTGGAAATTGCCCAATAAAATATCAGGACTAGTTTACGAGAATCCCGATGTTATTTCTTAGCTAATTTATGGCTTCAGAGAGATTTTGCATGTTGTTAAATGCATTTATAGCCAGATATATTGCTATTTTATGTGGAATTAGATTTCACGAATTAGCTGTTACGCTTGAAATATTCCAGTTTAGCGATCCAATTTGACCTGAAAAGCATTGAACTTGGTTTATAATTTAGATATGATTGTATACCAGAGTTAATTAATAACTGAAGCAGGGTTCACTCGGAAATGTTTCGTTTTTAGCATCTGCAAAATCCATTAACATTTATCCTAGATATAAATACAATTCCTATAATAAAGAAGGGACCTTTCCGTGAAATGTTTCAATTCAGTTGCTAGTTCAGATTTTTTACGGTCAGTTACTGTTATTAATGATATTATTCTTGTTATTTATATTGTTGTGATTAATATTATCATCATAATCAGTTTTATAATAATTATTGAAACTCTACCAATACTACTGTTATTAATACAATATTGTAATCCATTTCTTGCACTTAAACTTTATGAAAATGTATTACTTGTTTGTAATATTTTCACCTCGCATTGTTTAATTAAAGCAAAACATATTTAATTTTCTTTGCCGTTATTTACATTGGAGTTACGTTTTGGAGCTTTTTTCAATTGCCACAACACAAGAATAGCACAGTGAGTTTATGAAACGGTTATTGAAAACTCGATAAAAAAATGTGGGGAAAAAATCATACCAACATCTTTAAATTTAATCGGACTTATATGCATTCCATAACTTCTCAAGTGCGTAAAGTGTCCCTCTGTTAAATATTTGCTTTCCCAGAGGGCTCATTTGAGATTAAATAAATAAAAAGCAACGCATTATGTATCTCGGGGTGATGGTCATTTTTACAAGATACAAAAGTTCCAGCAAAATACGAGTTTTTAGACAACACTAAATTATAAAATAATGCTAGAAGTGTTATGTTATAAGCAGTGTGCCAGAAGTTATTTATATTTAACGCCGTGCTTGATAAATAAAATATATAAAAATAAAAAATGAGTGTTAGATAAATGTTAATTAGATTTCATAATTTGAATAAATATAAATAACAACCAACAAAATAAATATCACCTAAATAAATATGTAAAGTAAAATTAAAATAAATAAAACAACATGGAATAAATGTAAACCAACAGAAGTTTAAATAACATAAAAACAATTTAAAACATTTTACTTTAATATAAGATATTGAACAACTAATCTGTCCCTCTGTCCTCACTAGGAAATTAAGGGTAGCTAAATTAGTCTTTGGTAAAGTCGTTTAAAAACGAAAACAATATTTCTTTTGAAATTATTATATTATAAGAAGTCACTTAAGTGGTGCCGAAGTAGAAATACCGATCCTTGAAGTGTTCAAACAGTCTTTAAATTGTTTGTTTCTGCAGAAAAAATCAGTTCCAGATTCCAATGAAATGTTCTGTGACAGTACTTAGCTCCATCTATTAGGTCGATAACTTATCAGGACAGTACTTATTACAGCACGTTGATACTAAGCCCGGTACAATATAAAATTGCATGTATATTTTCTTTGGGAAAAGATGTTGTGACTTAAAATAAACAAAATAAAATAGGAATTATGTACCTAAAAAGGACTGAAAATTACTGAAACTATTAGACCTATTATAGATGGGTTAAGATGGCACAGGAATATTGTGTAACATTGCCTCAGCTTTTAGAGCACATGACTAACATATGACTTGATTCTGGACTCACATATGACTTGATTTTGGACTCACATATGACTTGATTCTGGATCGGAATAAAAGTGCAAAAATAAGGGAATAACGGTAAAAGATCATGGAAAAAGCAAACACTATTGTAGACTTTTACCTTATCCGCAATTAATGCACTCAGGTCTTACTAGTACTTACACTTGAACCACCTACTGTTTCTGTTATTATACTAAAGGCTAGTTTACACGACGAAATTACGTTTCGTAACTGAGTTTCGCAACAATGAGTTACGACACTACGCAGTTTCGGCTGATTCCAACTTTTCACGAAACTATTTTGAGATTATACGCTTATTTAGCTTGTTCGCATTTCGTAAAATGAAATGGGGAAGTGAGGAAATTGTGAAATGCCTGTATTAATACGTGTTTCAAACGTTTGTATGGGATTTTAACAACTTGAACTTCAGAAATAACATGAAATGTGCCGTTGCATTGGAAAGAAAATGTGTGTAATTAGTTTCACGAAATCACTTTCATGAAAGTGGTTACGAAACCTAGTGTCATCGTGTAAACTAGCCTTAACACTATGAGCAACACTCCCTTGATCTAAAATAAATCTGCAAGAATATTGGTTGATTAAGAAATATTTTATTTATGAAAGTTCAATACATAGAGAATTTGCGTTTGTTTTTTTCAATTATCCTATAAGCTCACGATAAAATAAACTTGACGCATATAGTTTCCGATATCGTTCATTACGAAAGTATTAGTTCCACTGATAACAAGCTTCATACAGTGTAATCCAACTTGACTTATGTTTGAAAATCAATCCACTTTTATCGCCATGGTATACACACGTACCGATTGAAATTTATATTTTTCAATCAGAGGGGATTGTTTTTTCAACATCAATACTAGTAGTCCATTAACTTCGCTCCCTGTATAGCTTTGCTAATAACATCGCTAAAATTCGGCTTTTGAAATCAATTCTGACAGCTACATTCTTTATCTAATTATCCTGAGCAAGGATTCTTCCGGGAGGGACTTCAAGATGGGGAGAAGTGTCGTAGATTTACTAATTCCAAGCCTAAATTAGAGATCTGGACAAAATTTCCCGGCACTCTCAAGAACAAGTAATGACTTAGTTTCCTGGGATGGTATGTGAGGCGATGGGTTTACCATTTGTCCCTCTGTCTTCTCATGGAAAATAAGCGTAACAAAATTAGTATAGGTACCGAAACCTGCAATTGGAGGCCCTATGGAGGACATTTCAGCAATACCAAATATGACCCCGGTAGGGGTCACAGGAAAACTAGCATAGCCTACTTTATATAATGAAATCTTAGAAATCATTAGTTGCTGTGAACAAAAGTAAACAATGCCTTATTACATAAACTACATACCATTGTGGATTTGAAAGAATAACATTTTCTGCTAAATTTTCTTCGTCATGCAGTATATACCTATGGGTATGACAGAAATAATCAATACTAGCTTCTACTAATTCACAAATTTACATGTAAAACAGATCTCCGAACCGTTATTTGCATCACAATAATCTGAAAACCTATTCGAACTAAATTGTGTGAAGATTTATTTCTGCTCTTATCCGGACGAACAGACAAAAAACTCCAAAACTAGTTCTGAAACGCTTTCCTTTACAAATGCCTGGAAGTGAGGGTTGCCAGCTCGCCCTTATTTCCACCTCCCCATTTTGTTTACTCGCCCGTTTCTCGTATTTTCTTCGTCAAAAGCTACCTACACTCTCCCGAATATTGTATAAACTAACTTGGGTGATTAAATCTTCAAACTAAAATGTTTGAAAATAGTTCCGCATATTATGCATCATAGTTATACGACATTTTACTTTAAGACTGTTGGACGTACTAACTGTACATTACTTCGAATTAATTGTATTGGCTGTATTGTCACACACTCTTTCCGTTTTGGGCTTTGCTTGAGTTAACAAGAAAGTTCAAAGCTGTAATAAATAGGAACAGTGTTCAATTGATCAAATCGAAATTTCAGATTGCTGTCAATTTTAATTATGTGCCAGATTGTGTGGTGGATGGGAAAAGCCTGTCAGTCTCTCTGTATGTCTGTCTGTCCGTCCGTATGTCTGTCTGTCCGTCCGTGTGCCTGTACGCGCGATAACTCAAATACGCTTTATCGGATTTTCATGAAACTTGGTATACGCATTTATAATGACCATGGGGAGAAGCCTTTTGATAATGGACCAAATCGGTTGACCGCTACCGGAGTAATGCCCAATTTTGTGCCTATTTTATGGTAATATATTGGAAAAACTTTTCAAATGCAAATGAGCATTATTTATAAAATGCTACACGTACTTCCGTAGCAATTTGATAAGTACTAGTATGTTACCTATGATAATGAATCCCTGCAGTTTAACATTTGGCAGCTAATAATGATCGATTGTGGCATTATATTTTAATAATAATTTGGTCGCTGGAAATTGAGGTATCTGGCAATACATATTAATGAAAAGAATAAAAATTAAACAAAAATTAAGTATTCTCTTTGGATTATGAGCAGTACACTTTATGGAGCACATTTAAACTGTCATTATTTATCACTTTGGCAAAGAATTTATTTAAGTTGCGCAACCCTAAAATATACCAACAGCAGAGAATACTCATTACTTGGTTTTGCAGATAGCACATAAGCTCGCGCTCCAGAACTGTTTTAAAGCCTTCCGAGAACATGGCATAATGCAACGGTACTGCGGTGCAGGTTATGGCGTTACGAGCACCATAAAGAATCTGAATATTTCCCTTTATAGCTGTCATATAAGCGAGCAGGCACGGATTTCGTATAAGAAAAAGCAGACCAGCTGCTTATGATACGCTGAGCTATTCTTAATGCATAAGCTCCTTTGTGAAGCCAGAGGTCAGCCCAGGAGCATTTGCATGTCTTTCAGCATAACAACATTGAAGTGAAACCACAAGTCCATTCAAGGAGTCAAGCAAATTAAATCGAAGAATGTGGATGTAGTTGGGATGATATAAGTTAGAGACGTTGGAAAATGCCAGGATTTCGACACTCGAAACTTCGGAAGTTCCTTGAAGTGTATAATGATTAGACCTGGGATTTTAGGCTCTAAAAAAATTAGTTTTAAGCACCCAAAATAGGCTTTTAAAACAAGTAAATAGGCTTTTAAAAGAGAAAATAGGCACTTAAAATATGTGTATTAGATAGAAAACAGACCTTAAAATATTACGATATACACTTAAACTGTAACATGGTCTTTTTTTTTTACTGCAAGAAACGTAGTATACTTATTCTTAACAGAATTAACTGCAAAGTTAGGCATCACGAACTATATTCACTTAAACAGACGTTGTTTCACTGGTGACTTGACACAGTAGTCCTTCCTCCTTAATCCTCCCCCTCCCTCGTCAGTCAGCCTTAAAATCCCAGGTCTAATAATGATGAACGACTACTCTAGATACGAAGTCTCCAAAATGCATACCGCGAGCCGCATCCGAACCGTGAATGTGTTTAATCTTACCTTTGTTTTCCGAAAAACAGTTAATCTTGAATAACTTAAATATATACATACACATACATATATTGTTAGATTCTGTATTACCTGCTTAACTATTTCATCTATTTCCCATTTCATGCTTAACTTAATCCAATATTAGTCCACAAATTTGGATGTTTATATCCTCCGTTCTTCTTAAACTCATGGGCAATGTGCTTCTTCTGTAAAGGAAGGTGTGATCGACTGCTCAACAAAAACAAGGATGATGCTCATTATTGAAAAGAAGTATTATAACTGATTGATTTCATATCCATTCTTATATGCCATTAGTCCAAATGGAAACAATTTGAAGCTAGATTTTTTTCACTTTCTTAGGTAATGGAATTAATCATTTAGGATTATAAAAGAATAAACCAACTAAGAATATGACAAAGTAGCGAAAGCAACAACTATTAGAATAATCACGTTTTCTATAAGATATATTATGCTTGGCTCGACGCTATTCTTGTTGATGGGTTTGACGTTCCGATGCAGTTGAAAAACCTACTTTGGTCAACGAACGGATTGCTATGATAGGTTTTTTCCTCCTGGGTTCTGTCTCAGTTCATGGTTTCTGCATTACATTACCTTATAAGCCTGTCACTGCTGGACATTTTGAACATTAATAACATTGAATTCCTCAATTTGACTTTTGGAGAAAGTAGCAATTTTTATACCTCCGTTAAATACGAATGAAACTTTAATTTCTTGAGTAAATCAATTAGTTACACTCATAACATAAAGTGGAATAATTTCGGTTAGAGTTTGTCGGGTCACATATTCAGTATTATTAAAGACCGGGTTTTTAATTTAATGTTAATTTATGCTTATAGGATTCAAAAGAATGTTATGCTACTAAACAATCATCTCTATCATGTTAACAAATCCCTTAACGAACAACAAATTAATTATTACATTATTTAAAAGCTTCATTTTCCGTATGAAGATAATCACTTACAATACCACGTGCAGTTCTAATATTAGTGATATAACAATAATAGAGATTTAATAATAATAATAATAATAATAATAATAATAATAATATAAAATATCAGAATGTTCTTCTGCCGATTTGCAATACAATACAATACAATACTTTTCGCTAAAGGAAGAAATATGACAGCGTACAATGAATTCGTTCTAGACATAGTAATCAACATAGGAATCTCTTCTTCGCCGTACTCTTTATCCAAAAGAAACAAAACTATTGTATCACTTGTGCAAATAAATGGTGCAAAATATGTTGCACACACTTTCTCGCCTATATGTGTTACAGGCTAGAATATAAAAAGTAAATTATAGAGACATTTAAATTGTAATTATTACATTTTCATAAAACTAAGTATCTAGAACGGAAAGCATCAGGGTCGATCTTTGTGTTCAATGCTTCTACTGTGAAATAATAATAATAATAATAACTTTGGGTTTGCATGGTTTCCTCAATGCAGGATACATTGAGATATTGCCGAATAGAAGCAAATGCTGCACGAATGAGTCATTACAAGAGTCCAAGATTTGATTTGAACTCAGGACCTCTTCCCTATTACCCTATACCACCACGGTGTAATTGATTTTGGTGTGTTCATTACGACTGTGGTAAACTGACTATATTTCACAACAATAATCATCACAACAATAACAATCGCCTCTTGTTACTACGGGCAACAGGAGAATATTCATATTTTAATCAAAATGTAGGCTACTGTATGTTCTGAAATTCGCATAAGTCATGTTATTTCGTTTTTATCTTGACACCTACTAATTTTATAAAGAAATATATTTAACAAAAATGTTCTTTTTCATTTTATCTACAACTTGACTGTGCTAAGTTTCCATGTATCGTCCAATGTAATGGAGATAGCCTAGAAAAATTGAAAATGTCATTTTTACAGAAAACAGATATAGCTATTTCATTAGTCGTATATAAAAGTTTCATATTTTACATTTTTATTAAAATCGTTAGAGTCATTTTTTCGAAAATCAAAATTTTGACAAAAGTTTTCATGAAAGGTCCCCTTAAAATTAGTTATAAAAACCAAATTCAGGGCGGTTCGATGAAATCCCGAAAAAGTCCTTAATTCAAAAAATAAAGTAAATACAATGA
The DNA here is from genome assembly GCA_964059195.1 of Ectobius pallidus. Lineage (NCBI taxonomy): Eukaryota > Metazoa > Arthropoda > Insecta > Blattodea > Ectobiidae > Ectobius > Ectobius pallidus. The sequence goes on from CAXKWD010000001.1 coordinate 171,322,229, forward strand.
ACCGTTTACCCGCTGTTGTCCACAGACAGACGGACAGGACAGACGTCATTCCAAAAACACTTTTTTCGGTATCGACCTATCGTGAAACGTGTTTTCCCGGCGTTATCTCGATTTCGATTTTTTGTCACGATCACAATACTTTCTCTATACTACGTATATGCGAGAAACTAAAAGGGCATCCCGTTATTTATTGAGCTTCGTAGAACAGGATCTAATTGAATTACATTTAATGCAAACCTTTCAGTAAAATGACCCCGATATGACCTGCTTCGAGAATCAATCCGAGGATAGCTTGCCTCCTGTTTGCATGATGACATGGAAATTTATGTAAAACAAACCCACGCCCTGCTCGCTTTTTTCCAGGTTCTGTAACGACTTGGATGTGTAGATCTACCTGCGCTGCACTAAATAATAGAGCTGAGATTATTCGAGTAATGTTAGTTCGTTACCTGAACAGAATAACTGTTCAAATAACGATTATTCTCATATTAAATTTAATGTAGTGCAATTAAATTTAAGGAATAGGGAATTGTTATATATTCCTGTCATTAGGTCAAAAATATTAGAATGTTCATCTTTCATTCAAATGTGTAAACGATATAATTCTCTATTACTTCAAAATGCTCTTCTGGATTTTGACTTGTCATTGAATCAGTATATAGGACTTCTTCATAAACTGTTATATGTTCCATATGATTTGGCTTAATTTTTAGATTGTTTTTTTTAAATTAATTGTAGTTATTGTAAATCATTTATGTATTTTTTTCTCTTCTTTATCCTCACACATTCGTTCATTTATTGTATTGAATTTTTATACTGTACAACATGTATTGGCGAAACTACGCCAACTGTAATTGGGATTTATTCCTGTAGTTGGCAGAATAAAATAAATAAATTCGTAAATAATTAACATGATAAGGTTTATCCAGATATCTAGACAATGATGTCATTTTAACCAATAATAGAACTGTTTTACAGTAGTTATCCACCCAGATTTTGGACATTCGGCACGTGAAGTAGTAAGGTTGTCAGCCTTACGCACCAGCCGCCTTTACCTGGGTACTCATTTCTGTTGGAGCCTGAGTCTACCCCAGGGCCGTAGTGCAACCAGAAGGATTAAGCCAATTGAAAAACTCCAACGACCTCATCGGGAATCGAACCCGCGACCTCAACCACTACTCTACGGCGTACCCCTAAAAGATACTTGAGTTGATGGTGAATACAGCCAGTCTTCGTTCCACTGATTGTGGAAACATTTTTGTCTTGTTTTAGAGCGAATGGTCAATCATGTGGTTGCTTCCTAAAAACTGTTTGTGTAGTTCTGGCCACATGAGAAACACAGGCAGTGCGTACAGTACAATAACCCAGGGAATAAGAATTGACTATAATTACATAATTACATAATTTTCTGTCAATGGTTATCGACATAACAATGTCGATAACTGCAAAATTTTATTATTTAATAATATCGAATTAACTACGTGTTCAAATAACAGTTAACTGTTTTATCTTCTCCGTAATTAATTTTCTGTGCAGTTAACCGTTATCCAGTTATTTGTCCAAGCTCTATAAAGTACTGCATGATTATTATAACTTTACGACTATATAATAGTCATGCCCTTAATATTATGATTCAGAATAATAACTTACAACGGAACACTGGGAGAGTAGAATTGAAATTCATCACACTAATGTATTGTCCATTTTCTTGCCAAAGGAATGTGCACTCCAAAGAGCTTCTTTCATTGAGATTTCTATCCGACCAGGTTCTAGAAACGACAAGAGGAAAATATGTCATGCTAAAAATTATAATTACATTTAAAATACGTTTTTTATTAACTTTTTAATGCTATGAAAGACGTATTGACTTTTTTTCCTTGCTTCACAGCCCGGCTAGGCGTGATCTTCCGTCTAGTAGGAGTGTGTCATCTGCTGTCATAACTGTTTCGTTCTAAATACAAAGAGGATTTTAACAGTTGACGATGGTACTAGATTTTTTCTGCGATAGCGCGTAAAATTTCACTGATGCCCGGTTTCTACAAACTTGTGAATTACCTATGGGTAAATTACCCATGGACAAATTAGTTCCATTTAACCTACAATGGTATAATGAGCAAGGCCTTGGAGTTGTACAGTTAATTTAATTCAGAAGGCTTTGATTCTCATTGTTATTGATCCTATGAAAGGTTACATTTTATCCAGCCATCCATGAAAGGACAAATTAACCCAAAGATTTACCCTTGGACAGATCTAGCCCGAGTTTGTAGGAACATTTTTTCTGTCATTTTCATATTTACCTAGAGGACATTTATCTAGAAACTCGCCACAAGTGTAAGTGATTGCTATCTTTAAATTATTTGTGTTTGTGTGGTGTTATTCTTGTGTAAATTGTGTAAATTCTGTGCATTAGATAATTTACCCATAGGTAATTCGCGAGTTTATAGAAACCGGCCATTATTAGTCAATTGTTATTAGTGCTAAACGTGAGCCTTTAACACACAGATGCCAAAAGAAATGAAACTATCACATTACGCATTGTTATTCATTTAAAGTACCCAAAAAAATGCAATTTACGATCTCAAACATCCAGCTTAAATAAGATAATGCTTTGAGGCCTTGTATCACAAATAACAATTCGAAAGTATGTTTATTTTTCAAGTACATTTAGAGTATTCTAATGAAATTTCTCATTGTTTCAGGTGAGTGGAGTGTGTTTCTTATTGAGGAAGAAATCGTGTGAAAAAGGTATGCCATCAATTCTTATATATATATATATATATATATATATATATATATATATAAATAATAAACTCAACAAAGAAAGAAAGGAATGTTACAAGTAAAAAATATGAGAAAATCATGTTCTTGGTTCTGATTATTGACTAGCGACATCCGTTATTACAAAGACTATTTCATTCATTTTTTTTTTTTTTTTTTTTTTTTTTTTTTTTAATATCGATAACTTTACTATACAAAAGTATATTACAATTGAGACAGCAACAGACATAAAATGCACATGTAACTTGTATTGAGGTTGCTATCCATTGATAGTCCTCAGCAGCTTTATGTATGGGCTAATTATGACATGTTTTATTATTATTGAAGAGAATCAGCATGTCTTTTGCGTTTTAGTCTTCTCTGATTTCGGGTCACTTGGTTCTGTAAAGGTATGTGATTCAGCAAAACATTGGGATGCTGTATGAAGCTATTATGAAGCCTGGTATAATTGGTAGTTAGAACAGTTGAGACTTCGGGAATTTGGAGATCATTATGCAGGGTCGTGTTACGAACGTACCATGGTGCATCGGTACATATCCTGAGAATACGATTCTGTAGTGTCTGTATTCTTCTTATCTGGGTGTCTGAAGCAGAGCTCCATATCCCACAGGCATACATCCAAATAGGTCTGATGAGAGTTGTGTAGATGAGTATCTTGAGCTTCAATGGAAGAGGAGATGAGCCTTGGATCAGGAATTTTATTTGGTGAATTCTGTTTCTGATTTTCTGAACCAGTCCATTGATATGTGATTTCCAAGTTAGTTTGCTATCTAATATCAGTCCTAGATATTTTACAGAGTCGACCCGAGGTACATCCATGCCATGTAGTCTGATTGTATGCTGATAAATTTTTAAATTATATGTGAACACCACTAGTTTTGATTTGTTTGGATTCATTTTAACTCTCCATTTATTGTTCCATACTTCGACTTTATTTGCGTACTGTTGCAGTTTATTTGCAGAAGAATCGCATGTTCCTTTACTGAGAATTGCAACATCATCAGCGAATTGAGCTATTGTTAATGTATCATCTCTTGGAAAATCTGAGGTGTACATGAGGTACAAGAAAGGTCCGAGTACACTTCCTTGAGGAACTCCTGATTTTATTTCGATAGACTGAGATTGTGAATTTTCACACTTTACAGAAAATGTTCTACTAGTCAGGTAAGACTGCAGAATCCTATAGTAGGTGTCTGGTAACTGGTCTTTAATTTTGTATAGTAGGCCTTCATGCCAGACCTTGTCAAATGCTTTTTCTGTGTCTAAAAATAAGCCATGACAGACAAACTTTTCTTCAAAGGTATCTAGAATGACATCCACCACCCGATGAAGTTGTTGAGGACAGGAATGAAGCGATCTAAATCCAAACTGAGTTTCAGGTATAGTTTTTTCTAGATGAATAAGAAGTTGAGGTAAGAGAAGACGTTCAAAGATCTTAGAGAAGATTGGTAGAAGGCTGATAGGACGATAGTTGTTTGGATCTTTTTTAATTTTGTCTGGCTTTGGAATCATTACTATTATAGAATGTTTCCACTTTTGAGGGAAGTAAGCAAGACGTAGCATTGCATTAATTCATGATCTTAGTTCGGACCATCTACCAGTAATTCTTAACTTATCATTAAATTGCAGCCAACAAGAACGCCCTACTTTAATAAAATATCCTTTCAACTGGGAATGCTATACAAATACACTTCAAGAAATTACAAATTTAAACATGCCACTAAAAACTTGCAATGATATTGACAATGCCATCAGTACTATAACTAGAAATGTACAGCTTGCAGCCGGTAAAGCCAGTAACCGGAACCAAACAAGTACTCAAACCTTTAATATGAGTAACAAAAATGCACTAATATCACCTCATGTTCGTCAACTTATGTTCGTCAACTTCTTTATGAAAAGAGGGCTTGTCGTAGTTTATGGGAACGCTCTAAATATCCTCCCCATAAGTCAGCTTTTAATAGAGCATCTAGAGAATTGACAAAAGCTTTAAAAGAAGAAAGAGAGGCTGCTCTAAATAGCCAGTTACTTAAATTAAAAACTTCAGACTGTTCTCTATGGCGAAAAACCAAATTTCTGACGAAACAAGTAGAACGAATACCACCCCTAAGTGTTGGTAACACATGGTACACAACACCACAAGAAAAAGTTAACTTATTCTCTAACATTTTACAACAGCAGTTTAAACCAAATCCAAGCTTTGATCCAGAATTTACAGAAAAGGTTTCACAAGCAATCTCTATGCCACTGCAGTTGTCACCATTTACGTATCATTTTAAGCCAGCACAAGTCAGAAATGCCATAGACAGAGCTGCAAATAAGTCTCCTGGCTATGACTTGATTTCATTCATACGACTCGTATTTGATATTGACCAGTAACGTTATATATCGACCAATCACGATCGTTTATCTTATAATATGCAATTTAATCTGATAAAACGTCAGTTTGTTACTGGATACGTCGAAGAACAATACGCAATTATTAATATGTCGCATATCTGCATAGCTGCCAGTGTACAGGATAAAAGCACATTATTTTATTCTACATAACTTACGAGTAATTTGAAATTGAAACAATAAATTTAAATGTGTATACAATAAAAACACAATTTAAATTGTGTGCAAGCCAGTTCATATGTTTTTATTCTCGTCTGACTTTAATTTATTAAGTGTTTCTCATTCCCACTGTTGGTACCATTGGTTAATTTCTGGTACAGTCGTCTCGCTATCATCGTCCCCAGCTGTGCTGTCTTCGAAGTGTTGTTTGTTTAATGCATGAAGAACACACTCGTCAATAGCCTAATGACATCATCTAGGATCGAACTCACGACCTCCCTGTTTAAAAAGCAGTACCTCCCATCTCCCCACTGTACAATAAAAGCCAAGTGATCCCTACACAGCCAGTAAAGGGCCACAGGGTTCCAAGACGTTGATATTCCCAGATTTTAGACATGTGACATATGAAGACTTACTCATCGGCCGCCTTTACCCCCAAGATTGCTCCTGGTACTCATTTCTAATAGAGGCTGGGTAGATCTCTGGACTATGCGGCCACCAGAAAGTTTAGGCCAATGAAAAACTCCAACAACCTCGTCTCGGATCGAACCCTTCCGGTTTGTATCCCATGTTTCAACCAACTGAGCCACGGCATATCCCATATTTCCGATGCATCCTTTAATATGTCATAATTCTGAATTATGCATTTATTTTCTATTTTATGGTAGTCTCCTTAAAAGTTTGTCTCCAAAACCCTTCTCCCCAAACTCAAAACATCTAATTTGGCTTATCTTCAGGAACTGACATTTCGGGACATGCAGTTGAGTTCCAAGAATACCATTCCCCGGGAATCGAAAACTGAGCTGTAACGTAATAACCCTTGAAATAAAGTGCCTCACAGTCTCCAAGCTTTAATACTGCGGTGATCTTGTGAGAGCCTGGGCATTAAACCATTAAGATGGAGTGGGAAGTAGGATGCTAGAACTGATTAAGCAGCTAGGAGAGAGGATGAGAAAGTTCCCGTAAGTATCATCATCGACTCCACGCTGTAACCCACTTCCAGATAATTTCTCTGAAAACATCTCACGTGATATCCGAGAAACGTGGCAACACGCGACACTTGTGTCTGGCCCCACCCTGCCTTTATTATTATTATTATTATTATTATTATTATTATTATTATTATTATTATTATTATTATTATTATTGACTACTACTATTTGTTTGTTTGTTTGTTGTGATTAAACAAGAACTACTACATGATCTTGTAACAAACGCAAATGATGGGGAATTTTATTCCGCAAGAGTTAGTTATTTTTCATGCCTATAAATTTTCACGCATGGGACTGTTACACGTAAGCACACATAAGATGTCATCGGCCAGGACCCGGATCGAACCCATGAATTTGGAAAGAGGCAACCACTTTCGTACTATTAAAAAACTTTAGAAGATATGACTTATTCGGGCCTGATGCTTAGAATGAAGCAATGGATTCAATAGGTTTATAATAAAATTAATTGCACCTATGTCTATGGAGAAGATAACGGTTCACAAATCTGAGTCTGAAGGGTCTGCCCCTTTCTCGTAAGAAAGCGTTATGGGAATCAACAGATTTGTGGAGTGGAGTGACGTGGATGGTCTTAAAAAGCCTTAACTTCTCATAAACGCGTCTTATCTGTAGTTAGAAAGCGTTATGGGAATCAACAGATTTGTGGAGTGGAGTGGCGTGGATGGTCTTAAAAAGCCTTAACTTCTCATAAACGCGTCTTATCTGTAGTTAGCAACAAATTACCTGTCACAATAGTTTGAAAACAACAATAGATCACTTTTAACACATCAACCTTTAAATACTCGTACATTTCGAGAAACATGTAAGGAGAGTTCGGTCTAATAAAACATTATTTTCAAAACATTGTAACAAGAGCTAGTCTGCATACGAAAATCAGACTGTCGAACAGGTCTCTGCATAGATATTTGCCTCAAGCAATAGATATATAAGCATTCTCTTTCTAGCAATAGACCTGTTATTAGCTGAAAGTGGCCATTATGAATAATTCAGTAAGAAAGAGGGACAACTCAAATAAAATATCTGGTTTTCGCTTGTTAAAGAAATGAGATAAAGAGAAAAAAGAATTAATACCAACCAATATTTTAATCACAATACACAACCATATTTACGATTTTAAAATTTAAATGTGTCTGTTAGCAATTTAAATCTTCTCATCGATTTCAATACTGCTATAGTACTGCTAGGCATTAGCAGTGGGGAATTTAGCTATCTGGATTGAAAAAATACATTTTTAGTTCTCGGTTGCCGTGAGGACCTCTAATTAATTATTCAGTTTGTTCTAGGCAAAGAGCACCGCTAACTTACATCTCATCACATGTAGCTTTCTTAATTTAAGCAAAATGTTAATGATCTTCAACTTTACAGTCTTTCAAATGTGCAAAATTATTTTTACTCATTTTACTTTATATTCTGTTTGGCACCTAATGAAAATAAAATAAAGAGCGTTACGTCATTAATGGTTTAAAATATGTTTCAGATTCATTCAACAGTTGCATATTAAAAATAAAAACAGATTCATATACAGCACTACCTACTTTACTAGCATAACACACAAAGCAAGAATATCCCTAAGGCTATGCAGAGAAACGCAAAGGGTCGGTAGGATGTTAATTCAATGCTTGAGATTATAGAAGTTTGCTTTGAATACAATATATATTGAAATCTTCAGATATGAACTGAACATAACATTCCTCACGGCTGCCATGTTCAAACCTTCCTGCATAGTTATTGAATTCACAGCCCAACAAAACTTGTGACAACTTCTAATTACTCGATTCAGTTCTGTTCACACCAGCAAACAAAGCTCGCTCCAATTATCCAAATTTCAGAGTCACAAACTGTATCACAAACTGAATCCCACGGCATACCTCTTCCTCAGTGTTAATTAGCAGGGAACTTAAGAATCCCCAGCGGAGGAGTAATAGCAATAAGCTGAAAAATTTCCTCAACTCATATCTCGCGACGTAGAAAGAGAAAAATCGAAAAGTATGACAGTTAAAACCAGAGTTAGGCAATAAAGTTATCTCCCTTATATTTACACAAATAGCGATGGAAGCCAATATGTATTATTCATTTGTGTATTTTAATTATTCATTGTATGGCCTTAATTCTTTAAGTTTTCGCTAAATAGTCAAAACTGGAAAATAGCCCGTGACTTTGCCACTGTTAAAGTGATGTTTAAATACGAAACTTACAGGTCTAGAATCCTGAAGGCACTGACAATACATTTACAAAAGTCAGCGTTGCTCAATTAGAATATAATTCGTTTCTACCAGTAAGTAGATTTCAGGAATTAATTATATCGTAAGTTTTATGCAGTTCCAAAGCTACCTGTGAACACTGATAATACGTATCGTTTCTCAACTGTTTGTTGACAGATGAACATGATGTGAATTTGATTTGATAAATTCAGTGTAATTTTCAGGAAATTATATAATTTTTCAAGGGAAGGAGTGGTTTGTTTGGATATTTATTGTCCACGATACTTCCAGGGTTAAACTATCAATATATTAATAAATTTGCCATGCCCAGACAGAAACTGAGTGGGCATGGCAAATTTGGTTTTTACTTTCAACGTTTCATGATCCAAAGACAGAACGGTTATCAATGTATATGTACTGAACAACAAACTGTTGAACATTTAATTTTTCATTGCCCAGTCCTAGAGCATAAAAGAAGAATATTGGACACACACTTAGATTATTGTAAGAAATGCATAAAACAAATTTTTAAAACCCTAAAACTTAAAACCTCCTACGTACCGGTGCTTCTCTTAGGATAAATGAAGGATCGTGTACTTCGTAAGAAGTAGACCCATACATACCTAATTTTCCAAGAGCAGAGATCAGCTGATAGATTCTGAGTAGTCAATTCAATCATTTAGATGGGAATATTGCATTAAAGAGATATATTAACGAAATTATTTTATAATTACTGTACTTTCTAGTGTGTGTATCGGAAAGACAAAATGAATTTCATTTAAACATTTAAAGCCTGAAGGAATGTAGGATGCGTTCTACAGAATACACTCCAGCTATCTCGTGCAATTACTTCTTAGCTAACATTCTGCTCTATGTAAGACAATACGGCACTCTTCGAAACTGAAATGAAGCTAAGGCACTTAAAAAGAGTATTTTAGGAGCCTAAAAATATATTTAAAAAAGAAAAATCAAGGTAATAAACGTAAATGAAATTATATTGCGTAAAAAGTGGTAAATGCAAAATAGACCTCACAACACACTTGCACTCTAAAAATTAATTTATAAGCTACTTATTAGTCAGTATTCCTAATTACAGCTAATTAACCATACTTTGCACACAATTTTTGTTTCATTTAGAAGTCTTGAATTAAAATAAAAATAATACTTTGGAGACAGTTGGATGGAAAAAACATCAGTTTAAAAATTGATTTTATAAAAAAAAAATCCTTTAAAGATTTTAAAGTTATAATTTATCTATAAGAAAACACAGCATTGTATTGTGGACAGCATTGTGGAATGTTCAACTGATTAGTATGAAATAATGATTATTTTGAAATTTTTTCCCCTTGGCAAATTAAATAAGAACTCAAAATTGTTGGTGTTGAAAATATGGTTGCATATCATATTAAATTTAATCCCATAATATTATTCAATAGATTTAAAGTCAATTCCTAGTTTAAAACTCAGGAATTTTCAATACTATTAAGGTAATACTCAAATGCTTTAAAAAGACAAATAAGTTCTTATAAAAACAACAAAAAAAGGCACAAGAAGCAACAAGGAGAAAAATAGGCAAGCAAAACTTCACCGAAAGATTAAATATAAACATTCAACAATATAGAGCATTCGTGTCATTGTGTTCCTAAGATAAATATCATTGCCAAAACCATCTTATGGTGCAACTATCTTATATCAAAACAAGCACAATAGAGCATTAGCCTAGTTGATAAATGTTATATTCAGATCTAATCAAATTAATGATATACGACTGCATGGTAAAAATTCATTACTTCGAACTACTGACCTTCAGACACATGCAATCGTAATCAGTACACGTCTAGCTCTCTGTTGTCATGCGACCTTCTAGAACCTCTTTGCTCCATGTCAAATACGGCAATTTATTCCGCTATAAGTCGTTAATATCGATTTACTTTTTAAATAATTAGCTTAATTAGTATTCGCAATGTATAAAATGAGAAGAATGTAGTGAGGGACTGGCAGAGAGATTGCAGAGGCGCATAATAGTTATTTATGAAACAAGTGGTAAAAACGGGATGTTACTTTGCGAGTATGTATATTTGCGGAATGAGCTCGTAAGAGCAAAATAAAATCATTTTACCATGTGTATAATACGCTCTTTTTTAGGCAGCCGTGAAACAATTATTTTGTTGCGTACCGTGCAACCATTTTGGGAGCCTTCCGCTTTCCTGTCACTTAGTATGCACTTGCGCAGGCAGAGATTATTGATTTTCTGGTGCATAGCTGCCAACAAATGGGATGGAGTGGACAACGCTTTTCAGCCACTAAGGGACTTTTTTTTTTGCGACTACCTAAATAATTTTTTTCTCTCTTTCGTAGTTTTACCTCTCCTTTGTAGGGACCTTTATGCGACCCACGTCGCCCGGGCCTTACAGGGCCGCGGCCTGTCGGGAGAGGAATGAACTATGGATCACAACATAGACATACTTTTTTGACCAGATAAGGACATGGAAGGCCTCCCCGGATGAACCCAATGCCGCGGCCACCTCCGAGACAGCGCAAACATATAAACGAGACACACCATTCACACGCATACACTCACTCCAAACAAGGCGAGGATGGGATGAAGATGATAATGACGGCCAGATGATATCCGGGCAAAACAAGGACCTAAAGTTACCTGACATTTGTCTCACAGGTGAGGGAAAACCCTGGAAAAAACCCAACCTAGGTAACTTGTCCCGACCAGGAATCGAACCCGGGCCCGCTGCGTGAAAGGAGCGAACGCATCCCCTGAGCCACAGCGGTGGACTCTGAACAATTTAACGTTTAAAAGTGGATAATGAATTATGATATTCTCAATTTTTAGCAATCTGAGTGTATTTAATAACATATGAAAATATTTTTATCTAAAATAGTATTTTCCGTGACTGAATCGGTAGTTGGTAACCCTGGAGTGCTATAATTTTGTACCACTCATGCCCGGTTTCTATAAACTCGCGAAATACCTATGGGTAAATTATCCAATGGACAATTTAGTTCCAGAATCACCCACCAGAGCACTAATGGTATAATGAGGAAATAAAAAATAATATATACTACCATGCCGGGGATCGAACCGTAATCCAGCACGCTGACAATGAGTTACGGTGAACACTGAGAACACATCTTGAATAACGGAGATGTAATTGTTTCAGCCTATGATTCCACTACTGCAAGTCAAGACATGGTTTTGCAATATATATCATACTAATTAGTTCGGAAGAACATTATCTTCATATAAATACTACTACTGTCGAGATCTAATGCGTAAGAGGAAGGAAAAATGAGAAGTACGACTCTAGTTTGCAATGTTTGCACACTCAGTGCTACCAAATACCGGCAAATACAGTCATTAGCGACAATGTACGGTACATGAAAATTTCAATAAGAAATATGTATATAAATTCTGATAAGCCCATCCTATTACGGAGAAACAAAGTCAACATTACAGATCATCTCAGCACTTCTAAAACTGTATTTTACAGGTACTGCAATCCGTGCACGTCCGTCATATTTATCCTACGAGAGGTTAAATTTTATCCAGCCATCCATGAAAGGATAAATTAACCCAAAGATTTACCCTTGGAAAGATCTAGCCCTAGTTTATAGAAACATTTTTTTCTCTCATTTTCATATTTACCCAGTGGACTTTTATCTAGAAACTCGCCAAAACTGTGTGTGATCGTTATCTTTAAATTATTTCTGTTCGTGTGTAAATTCTGTTCATGGGATAATTTACCCATAGGTAATTCGCGAGTTTATAGAAACCGGCCATCAATGATACAATTTCCACTTTTTAAATAACATCGTCTATCGTTGAAAGAGCCTCTTTTTTCCTTCGACTGTCTAAAAGCACAATGAAATTAAATGTTTTCTTATTTAACTCGGGGGTCTACAAACCATTTAGGACATTTCCATGAATGTAGATAAAACATATTATTAGTTGGCCTTAGAGCTTCAAGTTCGAATGATTTATGATTACGTCAAAATCCCTTTTTATACAGCATTTCTAGACATCTATTACTGTGAACTTCAATGCCGGAAAATCATGATTTCATTTCGCTCAAACCTAGAGACAGAATTACATTTGCATAATGACTTACAGAATTAGTTTCATTAATCCAGTTCTCCGGTCATAAATTTTCTCCCATGAATCTTGACAACAAAAGTAGATTTATGTATTCAGTGACTGCAATAAATCCATCATACAGGCCCTTGCTCTTTGTTACAAAGGAAATAGAGGCAATAATGTACAATACTTGAACAAAGGAAAGACTTTTCATTTTCACAATAAAAGAGCTCATGAAATGCTTTCTTTCGTAAGGAAGTAATTTATTTTCAGATTTCTGCGCATACATAATATCATATTATATTTCACCTAAGCCTAAACCTTACATTACAAGTAACGGAATAATGCTTATCTCTACGCAAGTCAGGTATTGAATAATAATAATAATTATTATTATTATTATTATTATTATTATTATTATTATTATTAGCCTATGTCCATACAGGTGAGGCATCGTCAATATACATAATAACAGTTCTTATAAGACAAAGTCAGCAGTAAGGAATTCGTGTACAGAGTAAAATGGTCTCCTTATTAGCCATGCATATACATAATTTTTAAAACTATTTATGGGTAAGCAACGGACGCTTAAAGGCAGTTTGTTGAATAAATTAATTCCATTATAAAAACAAGTGTTATAAGAACTATTTAAACGACACTGGTTTTCACTGAGTTATACAGACCCTGGGTAATTTCCTATGGATAAAAAAAGTAGTTATAACCGTTTCCCTTTTTGCTACCCACCAATCAGACGAAATCATTTAATGAATATCAACCAATTCCGTCAAATGTTATTGTAATGTTATAGAATCTTGTTTTGCACATGGTTCCTCTTTACTGCTGTATTTAGAAGGCAGTAACAAAAATTCAACTATTAGCTTACTACGTATGTATCTGACAGTAATTTATACTACAGTCAGCTGATTTTTTTTTTTTTTTTTTTTGACAGCACACAACTGACGGGAAATCTTGCCGAAACGTAAATTCAACAGAGAGAATCGTGATTTCGCGTTGCTGGAACATATGCAATTGACGAATTCACAATGTGTGCATGCGTTCGGCATGTGATTTCGATTTCTGAATGTTACTGGAACCTACAGTTTCCAAATCATAGCTCTTCCTATTTTCTTACTCCATATGAAAATATCCCATACAGTTGCCTAGTAGGATGATCATTGGTCATATTATAATGATTAGCTTTTCTAACATCATGTTAGCCAGTTTGTATGGGGTTGTACATAAATATTATCTCCCAAAATATTTTATCAATTCCAACGAGTAATGAATAAGTAATAACTTCATTTATGTGTTTAAAATAGCAAACATTTTGATTTTGATTGAAAAATAATGCATATCAATAGAGAAAGTTATCTTTTTCTCAGAACATAATTTAGGAGTGATTGGAATGAATTTTTCAGTTTGAAGTCAAGGCTGTAGAAAATAAAGTTAACTAAGAATATTTGGAACATAGCCTAGTACTTAATTGTAGGAAAATAACTTGATTTTTTTCAAAATTCAGAATATTTTAAGCACTTTATTTTTCTATGAGAAAATCAATAATGATAGATGCAAAATGTTAAGTTCAGGCGTTAAATGTTATTGAACAGTATTCACAGAAACTTTCCATGTAAACCCACTTAATAGTTCTTTAATAAGAAAAATAAAATTTTATACTTGGAAGTGTAATTTGTGAGAAAATGCGATTTACTTGCAACATGTATTTTCTGCTGAAGGGCTTTTAAACGCGACTCCATTGCTTAAGAAATTGTTTCCAAATGTCCATAACTCCTTTAATAAACGACATATTCACATGAAATAAATTCACATGAAAATGAAGGTTATTTATTTGTTATTAGAAATGCTTTAAAAATAATTTTTCAACCCAACCCTATGTTAATCACCCCTTAACATAATACTACATTAAGACCAATCACAAATTCGCCTGGATTGACATGTAAACAGGTCATTACATTTCACCACTCAAAGGAGAAACGCTTGGTCTGACAGAAAGGTCAAACGTAGTAAGGTGACCATTAATTTCTGACATTATTTAATGTAACCGTCTGTCTCTTGGAATGGCGGTAATTCGCTCCCATTTCAGCATAAAAAAAATCGCCTCTGCTTTTTCACATCACAGCTCGCCAGAAGCGACGGCGTATAATTCAAACCAACTGAGTTTTAAAATTGTTTCTCTTTGTGGAAATAAATGAGGCAGGTTAAGTCTGATACGGCATGCGGCTGTAGATGGCACGAGTTTCTCTCCACTGCACGGGTGTGAAAAATTGACTTCATTACCTGGCCTTACTTCAAGAAAACTTATTTTCTGGTGGTGCCTAATTTAGTCTAAAGCGGCAGTGCAATGGCAACCAAGCAGGCGCCAATGACTCTAGCGTTCTCGCGAACCCTTAATACTACCACCACCACTATCGCTATCACTACTAGTACTATTAATTATAATATACTAGCAGGTGCCCGCACCTTCGCCTGCGCTAATTAATTCAAAAATTAAAAATTAAGAGCATAATAGTTAAATCATTATACGTACTTATTAACACTTAAATCACGTGGAGTACATTCCGAGATTAGAAAGCGTCGCCTGGGAAAAAGACCTAAGATTCGAGTTCCCTAGCCTAGAAAACCCCTGCATAGTGAGTTCCTTCCCAATCGATCAATGTTTGCCCACTTAGGCCTATATTCATTATCCCTCTTCCGTCTATGTTGAAAATTTCAGATGTCTGCGTGCCTTGACATTATAAACAAATGAATCAACCAGGGTGGGCTTACAAAATTCAAGCGATCGCGATGCTTTTATTTCCAAGGTATGACAAAAATAGACAAAGCCACCTGCAATTGATTTGACAATTGAAATGTATACTGAAAACCGATGCTTCGAAAGCGCAAAAACTGCACGTTTTCTGTCCGTTTTTCACTCATAATGTGATGCAAAGCGAAGGAGATTGCTGAGAACAGGTGTTTTGTTTCAACTTGACAATACCCATCCTCATGCTCCTCGTGCAACCATAAATAACCATCGACGATATACGCATCACATCCAATACACTCGCCAGATTTGGCTCCATCAGATTTCCTCATCTTTGGTCCATTAGGAGCAGCTAGGAGGGCAGAAATTCAAGTCTTATGAAGACGTCCAATCGGCGGTGCACGAGTAGCTACAACATCAAATAAAATAATTTTTCTCACGCGGTATCGAAGCACTTCCTATCCGATGGCGTAAGTGCATTGAACTGGGAGGGGACTGTGTAGAAAAATAATGTACAAGCAAACATTCTTCCTCCAGTAAAATAATGGGAAAAATTAATTGCGGTTTTCATTTGATTCTCCCTCGTGGAATTGTCAATGTTATTGATAATTTTATATGCAAACGTAAATAAGAACTCAACACGGAAACCATCCGATGAATCGCTTTGTATACCAAGAGTTCTCGACGCTATTCAAAAAGTTCAAAGGAAAAGCTTTTTGTTCAAAATCTCTATATATATATATATATATAAAAGGCTTTGTCCTGACTGACTGACAGGAATCAACGCAGAGCCTAAACTATAACAGGTAGAGACTTGGAATTTTGACAGTACCTTCGTTTCATAATGTAGGTGCCCAGTAAGAAAGGATTTTGAAAAATTCTGATTTTAAATGCCAAAAATCAAATGTTTTTGAGAATACTTAATCCCTTCTTACACAGAATTATCGAATCCGAATCACATTTGACATTAAAACATATTGTTACCAGTGGGTTTCAGATGGGTTTGGAATAAAATTAAATAGAAGTTTCACAATTACAGTTGGCTTTGTCTATTTTTGTCATACCTTGGAAATTAAACTTTCGCGATCGCTTGAATGTTGTAAGTCCTAATATGGTCAAACATTGTTTTATTTGGACGAAACTCACTATACAGGGGTTGTCTGGACCAAGGAACTCGAATCTGAGGTAGCTTTTACCAGGCGATGCTATCTAATCGTGGTATGTAGTCCACGTGATTTAGGTGTTAATAAATATAATGATTTAACTATTATGCTCTTAATTTTTAATTTTTGAAATAATTATCGCGGGCGAAGCCGCGGGCACATGCTAGTCTGTTATAAAATAAACAATGGAATGTGAATTCATAGTACTAGAGTGCATTGAAAGTCAACATTTGTTAATGATCGATATATTTGTCTTTATAAAGCACACAACCGTGCAGAAGTACTTATATTACTTGCCCGCAGCAGAATTTGGTGTCGTTGGCTGTAGCTGAATGCTGGGCTCCGGATAATACCGCCATCATTCTACTCTCCGACGTAATTTCGATTCCATGATTGCTTTCCATACTTTCCTGTGTTCCAAATCCTTTCATCCCGCCGTGGCCCCCTCCTAATTTTAAATCCAGTGCTGCCTGCTTTGGTAATTTAACATCCTGCTCGCACAATCTGGATTTGCTCTTCCTCTTCATTTCTCTTCGCCTTTCTTTACTTCTGTGATATATTTCCTTCTTTTTTTAAAATCTTACGTCTGTGGTTAAAATTATACTAATTTGTCTTTCTCTGTTACTGTCCGCCCACGGATTTCCCCTTAATAAATATGCCTCTCACACCCTTCTAGAACATATATTTCTTTTCTTATGTAATGTAGAGGGTAAAAGAAAGTGAACACGTATACAGGTATTTAAAACCTTGTGCCGGATCGCACATCGTCCATAGAAGCGGTAATGCGCGGGAGTCTTCGAGCCAGAATAATCCACATACAAACCCAAAATAAGTGTTCATATACTGCAACTGAAAAAGCAATTAAAGCTAATTTCCACAATTAAGAAAATTAAAGATTGTTTAAATAAATATAACAAACCTCAAATGAAAAAATACCTTTAGGCAGGCCTACAGGCTGAGGCAGATTTCTACGTGCTTTTGGTTTAATTTATTGACGCTGTGCAGCACTCTTCTTCTTTATTCTTGGCATGACAAACTCGCAATAATAATAACTGCAAAAAAAGAGGAAAGAGCACTTTTTAAAACATTCAAATCTCGCCTTTTATGAGAACTATCGAGAAACTAGTTATTGATTTGTAGAGTACTCATCAAGAGGTTTTCAACGATACCCCACAAGACGTGGTTTCAAAACTTTCGAATTTCCATCCCCCCACCCCCACTCGTACCCCCAAAAACCCCGAATCGTTGGTGTCACTGTGAACTCCATAGGGAGTACTCTAATTTATTCTAACAAAGTATCCCTCTATACTTCATAGGGGCCGAGATATAATTTTTTCAATATTTCAACCCCCTCCTCCGACCCCCCCTTGGGCCAATTTCTTTCATTAACGAATTTGTCCGAACTATTGGGCCTAGAAATAATACAATAAAATTTGGTTCAAATATCTATAGGCTATACCCAAATCTCTCTCTCTTCTGTACACGTTTCTTCATATTAGAGGATTTACACATCTAGCCTACTAGCAGCTCCCCGCTGCTTCGCCAGCGATTATTTACTCTACTGCTAGATGTTTTACTTAAATAATCAGGAAAATAATTACAACATTATGTTTATTAATACTGGCATCGTTTTTACATAAATTTCAAGAATAACATAATTTTATTCTTAATTATATTGTTTTACCTACTAGGCTTAAACATAAATAACTAAACCAATAAAACGAATCTTGTGCTTCCATATGCGCATATAGATTTCAAATGAAACAATTAAAACGAACTAGAGATTCAAGAACCTTTCCCAATTCATGCATAAACATTTGAAACGACTGATAATTGAAATGCTAAATGCCCGGCTTTGAGATGCATTTCACGATTGAAGTACGCCGGTCGGAGGGAAAAAAGCTCAGCTTCTAGTTCACTAGCCCAAAAAACCCTGCATAATGAGTTTCGTCCAAATCATTCAATTTTTTCCCATTTAGACGTGCTTTCACGATCTCCTTTTCAGTCCACCTATTTAAAAAATCAGATCTCTGCGTTTCGTAATGTTATAAACAAATTAATCAAGTAGAGGGGTTAATAAAATCGAAGCGATCGACAAATTAATGTGTTATATTGCACACAAATTTTTTTCAGCGATGCTCTTTTCCCGGTTATAGAAACGGAAGCAAAGCCACCTTCAATTAATTTCAAAATTGAATACGGTCTACACGGAAACACAAGTCAAATATTAAATTAGATATCTCTAGCTGAACAAGTCGAATGTTTGTCAAACGTTCGGATATTTTTCCAATACGGAAATATTTATTCGCAATACGGAAGAGTACTGAATGCTGTCTGGGGTACGCCGCAGCGTAGTGGTTGAGGCGCCACGCTACAAACCGGAAAGTCGCGGGTTCGATCCCCGATGAGGTCGTTGGAGTTTTTCAATCAATTCGCCTAATCCTTCTGGTGGCACTATGGCCATGGGGTCGACTCACCCTCTAACAGACATGAGTACCAGGAGCAATCCTGGGAGTAAAGACGCCTGGTGCATAAGGCTGAAACCTTACCACCTTCGTGCGCCGAATGTCTATAAACCTAGAAGCCTCAACCTCCTGGAACCCTCTGGGCCTCCATGGCATATAATAGGGAACACTTCATTTTACTAAATGCTGTCTAAACTAACACATGGCAATCACTCGTGATAGGTGTTAAACGCTTTCATAACCGGTGTGTGCAAGACAATGACTGCGATTACCTCACACGATAGAGTAACCTGGACCCTATTTTATAAAACACTACAGGTGTGATACATGCGACAATTATGCCAAGTCTGACAAATGTGTCAATATGTTATGACAATTGTATTTTTTCATAAATATTACAACTTCTAAGATGGAAAGGTGAAGTCAGACTGAAAAATTCAGTGCCATAGCCGGGATTTGGCATTGAATTTTTCAGTGGTGAAAGGTGAAGTCAAACTGAAAAATTCAATGCCAAATCCCGGCTATGGCACTGAATTTTTCAGTCCGACTTCACCTTTCCATCTTAGCCTACACATGGCCAGTATGAAAGAATTTTCATCCCGTTAAAACTTCTCCTTACATGAAAGGAAAATTAATGTAAATTTCAAACTAAAAAAATCTGATGTGAAAGTCACATAACTTCCTCTGCCCAAATAAAAGTTAGCAGTATTCACATATCCTTTTACAGAATCGCAAGACACAATATGTTTTTTAAATGGTAGGTATCCTAAGATTTGACAAATGTGTCAGATTTTTACATGTCAACTTTAAAGGTTTGAGAGATAACAGTTTGTAATTTTTTTTTTTTTTTTTTTTTTTTTTTTTTTTTTTTTTTTTTGATACTCCAATACATGTGACCCTATTTTACCTTGAAGGTATGTTAGGGTTTTAAATATAACAAATTAACAAAATTAATATTTACAAACTATCTTACAAGTAATAATTAAAAACGGGAATGAACATAATTTACGAAACGTACAAAATCTTGTTTGCAACACTCTTTTCTAAAAACTGTCAGTGGTGCTGAAAGTGTAGTGTCACAATAGTTTAGTTTACACCTTAATTGAAAACGTTGTCTTTCAAATCTGGGACATTCCAGTAAAAGATGTTTCACTGTTTGTTCAATTTCTCCACATGGGCAAGTATAGTCACATTCTATTTTTATTTTAAATCTTCGGAAATAGCTACCAAATTTACCATGTCCTGATATAAACTGAGTTAATATAAAATTTCGTACAAAAAATTTTGACTGTAGTCTATGATATATTGTTGGAAAATAAAGTTCTCTTGTAACAGCTCCTTTATCCGAGTGTTCCCATTCAAAATTCCAACAAGATGTAATATATTTCCTTATTTGATTTTTGACAAATGATATTGTTTGTAAAATTATCATACAAATCCATAAAATTGTCATGACAGTTTTGTAAAGTTGTCAGCATTTATGAAAAACACAGTTGTCAAAATGTAAACACCTGCAAGACAATTTCCTGACACCTTTCACTTGTAAAATTGTAACTTTTATTAAATAGGGCCCTGGCTGACAGGTGATAGGACTTTTTTTCTGCCCTCCCTTACCACCGGAGTGCCAAGCAATGAAGCTTATCACCTCTGGTCAAACCAAATTTTGGTCACCATTTGTTTGATGTGTTTACCTAATAGTGCCCTTATGTACATTCTGATGGGATGTGTGGTGAAATTGACATGTTTGGGCTGTGTACTTGTGTCGCTGTATATTAGCGCGGGTTTGACTTGTTTGCCATGAAGTCGATTGCTTGTCCTTAGTTGTGTTTGTTTAGTATCGTGTAGAGATGTTTTCTAATGTATGTAGCAGTGCGTGTATCTGTGTGAGGGGATTATTAGCCAGTCCGGCATTTGCTCATGAGCAAGGGAAACCCCTTGATAGGATAGGACCTTAAGCACTTAAGCCTAAACCTCCGGTCAAACCAAATTTTGGTAACCATATGTGATGTGTGTATACCTATTGTGCCCTTATGTACATCCGTAGGGGATGTTGATGGTGTGACGTGTTTGGGCTGTGTACTTGTGTCTTTGTATTTTGGCGCAGGATAGTCCTAAGTGCGGATAGGTCTTATGTGCAATATTTCCCGAGTGTGTATTTTTAGTGACTTGTAGTTATGTATTCTAGAGATTTGTAGTGCGTGTATCTGTTTGAGGAGATTATTGGCCAGTCCGGCATTCGCCTAAGAACGAGGGAAACCCCTCGAAAACCTCGTTCGGACTGGAGTAGTGGCCAAATGACCGTCTACTTTGATGTGTTAATTTGCTATAGACTTTTCAAGAAAAGCTGTTTTTGCAAAGGTTGTAAGTGCTGGGAAGGTGTTTTAAGTGCTGGGAAGGTGTTTTTACGCGTCCAGAACGTGAGGTCCGGTGCCCAGGCTTCCTCCTCTGCCCTGGCGGCTTCGTGGAGGAGTAGTCGAGTCGAGCTTCTCGATATCGAGGACAAGTATACAGCATATGGTACATGGTGTCTGGTTCACTGTCATCACAAGCGCATAGATCGTCGGTGGTTTAGTCGAGTGAGAGAATCTCATACGCGATGTTATTAGGGCCATGCTCTCGGAAACGCCTGGAGTGTGTACAAGCTCCGTAACGAGCAGCTAGAGAACTTGTCTTGACTCGTAGGCGTTGTTCGGGGCATTGCATTATAATAAGGCTGTGTAATGGAAGTCTTGTTCAGGATGAATGTTGATATTATGATATAGATCCTCTGAAATGTTGTGGACTTGTCTGTAGGGTACTGTAGCGAGATCGTCTTAAACTTCTCTGTAATTCCACTCTGGAGTTTCTGATAACATCTCCAGTTTACTGCGCCAAGCAATTAAAACAAAATTCATTTTCTAGTGAAAATATTATTACAGTAAGAAAGCTTACGTCATAACATTTATGTATTTGAAAACGCAGACAGTATTTGTGTTTTCTAGTTTCTCTTTGTTTTCTTTCGTGTCTTTATTCAACTTCGCGTTCTTCTCCCAGTGTGTGAAAGATCATAATTTGTTACTCGCATTCAACTACTAATAGTTTATATGAAGAATATTTCATTTTACACTATTTTCTCGAAACGGTTCTAATAATTTTGATTAAATTTTATACACGAATTGATAAAACCTTTGTTTCAATTATTTTTCATAGAAATTGTATAAAGGTAAGTAAGGTAGTTACCCCTTTTACAAATGTAGGTCTTCCTCTTGAGTAACATAGCTTTGTGAGTCTGAGATAGTAGAATGAGCGACACTCATTTTATGACTGAAAAATAAAATATTGCACTATCAGTTTATAATGTGAATGCTTAACATTAAATGTTGTTGTACATAACTTAAAGGAAATATGTCACTGCGCCGTTTTAAAGTAAGATAAAGATAAACGTAGTCACGAAATATAAACGAAGTGACATCATATAAGTAACCTTGAACAAAAATACAAAAAAAAAGCGTTTACTTGCACTTTCGATAAAAATTAATATTGAAAGTAAATAGAAAATGAGACTACTGCATGATACTATGTTTGTCAAAGAGTAATCCATCATCCAAAGCGAAACGTGGAATTAATAATTTCTCAGTAAACCTCGAGGATGAACTATATGGAAGTAAGGCTCGGGTACGGGTTCCTGACAAATTTTATGTAACCACAAGGTCTCGGGATCGAATCCAGCTCATTAAATGTATTATCCTTTGTGCATTAAAATGAGTCCTTGGGTATCACTGCCACGGGATTGAAAAACATTAAGTGTGAGAGTATATGGAAGGAGCTACCAGCAATGGAATTTGTAACAGTGTGTGAATTAATAGAGGGAAGGGGAGAAAATACATACGTCCATACTTGCATAATATACTTATATACATACATACCTATATATGTATATATATATATATATATATATATATATATATATATTTATATATACCTATATGTGCTAAACTGTGCTAAACGGTCCACCTCGCTGACCAGCTTCTGTGGGAGCTAAAACACTAACACTATGCACATTGTGCGCTATCCCTATTATTATTATTATTATTATTATTATTATTATTATTATTATTATTATTATTATTATTATATATGTATATATATAACTAAAGGCGAATTATCAGTTTTGACATTTACCGTTATGTGATGCAATGGAATTTCTCCCGACACAGATTATACAATTTTTAATAATTTTTAGATTAATTACAGTTCCTTACACCATTCATGTTTTTAATATACAGTGTGGTTTTATTTATATCAATTATAATATTGTTTTTTGTTTCCACATTTATTGAAATACGAAGTTTTATTTTAATTTAATAATATTGATGATTTAATGTACAGGTAGGGGAAGAAAAGCGGACCGACTAAAATATCTAAGTTGCCGATATGAGCCACTGCGCGTGCCTAGCGCCTTCATAGGATAGCAGGGAATGTATTGAAATTTGTTCTACAGCCGATAAATTGCTTGATTTGAGAAATAATTTCAAGTAATTTGCATTGCTTGTGAAAACAAACGTTTCCGTTACATCTCTTACATTTATTTACGTATCACAAGGCTCTGAAATCAGCTACAAGAGTCGGTCCGCTTTTTTTCCCCCTACCTGTACATAGGGTTTGTTAAGTGAAAATTCGGAAGCTCCTGAGGCATATCTTCACTCACAAACGTAATAAGTGAAAAAAGAAAACAGAAGCTTAAAATATTTTATGCACGGGCCAAATTTGGTACATGCTTTTCCAGGTTGTACATTCATGATAATCATAATTAGGTTCTGGTATTAAAATGCATATAGTAAAAACTACAGAATTGCACTTAACATATGTGTGCACTAAGCCATAGAAATATAGATTAGGCAATAAACTAACAGATGTTATGAAAAGTACAATTATAATTTGAAGTAGTAATCTGTAATAATTTAGGTAAAAAGAGACATATTATATTTTGGAATTAATGGGATATTATTCATTTTTTTTAAATTTGTGATACTTACAGTGTATTGCATAGATATTTTCAGATAAATATTACAACTACAATTCCGACACATATGACAGTTTTATCTGATCTGTTTAATCCACTTTATTTCGAGGATAACTGCCACATAACACTCTTGCAAAAGCACTCTTTTTTTACCCTGTTTTACTCTTGTATTACAACATAACTACAATTTTGTGATTGGTAAGTCCTTTCTGGTATTGATAGAAAATGAGATCGTAAATTTAACGTATTGTCTTCCCTTAAATTAACGCAATAAAAATCCTTTTATCACCAGTATTTCTTCTGAAATACGGTGGTTTGTTTTGAGAGGTGAAGAAAGATGTTAGTGGTTATAAATTAAAATATACTGCAGTGTTTTCTTCGCAGCAGGTAATAAACACCACAAACGTGATTTATATGGCTCGCTACTGCTTGTCTAATAGAGAACACCATACATACTGCCCTTAACCTTAATGCTTTATAGGTTGCGTATTACTCTACTCGGAATCCCGGTCATTTTCTTTGCAAAGGTAAGAGCCGTTACGTCGTTATTATCTTGTAAAGCAGGTACTTAGGCGCGTGTGGGTCGTAAATTGTCAGTCGATGTAATGAAAGACTGTATTTTTCCTTAGTGTATGTTTCTAGCACTTTAACCATTACAGTCAGGGTGTTCATATGACACAAATGTCTGAATTCAAGTAACATTTTTTTTTTTTTTATCATCTGACAACCATAATTCTGAGCTATTATATGAATTAATATTCTTCTAAGGCTAAAAATGGCAGGTTAAAACCCAAATAGTATTGTTAAAATACTGTATAATAATGCAAATATGAAAATAAGATATAAAATGGCATACAATTCTTGGTATTAGTGGTATAGTGGTAACATTTGCAGAGCTGAAATATTGTATAACTATGTAGGCCTACAAACTAAAGGCGAAATATCAGTTTTGGCATTTACCGTTATGTAATGCAATGGAATTTCTGCCGTCACAGATTATACAATTTTTAATCATTTTTAGAATGATCACAATTCCTTATACCGTTCATGTTTTTAATATACAGTGTGGTTTATTTATATCAACTATAATATTGTTTCTTTTTCCATAATTATTGAAATACGAAGTTTTGTTTTAATTTAATAATAAACATACATTGCTTTCTTAGAATTTAAATCTAGGGCAGTCAGCATGGGTTGAGCCGTTCGTATGATTGACTTTCTGCGCTCAAGATCGCGGGTTTGATCCCTGTCCAGGTCAATGACATTTGTATGTACATAAATGTGATAAGTCAATGTCTTTAGATTTACAGGTCTGTGGAAAAAATCCTGTGGGAGAAAATCCCGGCATAATGGGGATAGTCACAGGTCTAGTAAGCAGCACATTTATATATATTCGAGCTATCTTTTGTCCATCATATAAAAAAGATGCAAAATCATCAAATGCCTTGCTCTAATAATTATATAAGCTTTAGTTTTTATCTGCGAAACTCAGGATCTGCTGTGCGTTAGGCTTGTTCTTCACTGTTTGATTCAGATGGCATTAGGGTTGTTCCTTTTGCATGTTTTTTATATGAATGTTAAAAGATAGCTCAAATATATATAAATGTGTATCATGAAATAATTGATTAAATAAGGGCAATTTGTTTTTGCATTATTTTGCTTTATTTTGCATTTTTCGTTATTTTCAAGAGATAGGTCATTTTTTGGCAATTTTTAGGTCATTTTCGGCATTTTATGTCATGTTTCAGTGGAGGTAGAGAGGAGCTTTTCCATGTACATATTGTTACTTCCAGACAACAGACAATCGTTTTTATTTGAGAATCCCTCCAAGTGTTCACAGCTCATTTTAATTCAGGCTTATTATAAACACCACGGCAGTTTGTCTTGTAGCAATAAAGGTTTTTTCCTTCTTTTTAAATAGTACATATTTACTAGGGGCAATTTTATGGGCATGCCAGTTCAGGAATAACTTCTTTCTCCCTAAGGGTGTCCAAGTAGTATACATTTACATACTTCTTTAGTAACAAAAATGTGTTTTATAATGTAAATTCGTATATAACACACTGTCATAAATTGGTTTAGCAATTCATTACTTTAAAAAAATCATTTATTGGGCATTTCTTTTAAATTTTAGGTAATTTTTTCACTATTTTAGGTCATAAATGCATTTTTATGTTGAATTTTTTTAGTATTTTACGGTCATTAAATGCCTTGCCCTATTAATTATGGTCGAACAAGAACAGTTGTGTGCATATTTCCTATAATGGCAATTAAGACTCTGGTATGAAAATTATAAAATCCATACGCCCTATCCATAAATATATACGTAAAGATCATTAAAGCTTGAGTTATATTAAACTATTACAGTACGGTATCAAAATATGACCAGGATCAACCAATAGTAGAGATTCGATGTAGAATGAACAACATAGTGCACGATTTTAGAGAAAAGTAAAGTAAAGTACAGTAATATAACTTTTCCCCGGCTTCATATGTGCCTTTTTCAATAAGCATATTCAGTTTCACAGTATCCAAGCCGTAATAAATTCTCTGAAGTTCTCATATTACAATTTATTTCACATGTTTCTGCATGCTTTCCAGAATTATTCCATTTTTAGAGCTTGCTTCTATTCAATTTCTCAGAAAGCTTATAAGAGTTCTAGACTGAATCGTTTGCTTTTCTATGAAGCTCATGCTGAGATCAAAGACACCCGGTTACATATAGAATGTTATATCCCGCTGACTTCTCCAAAACCAAACATGGGATCAGATTCTCTGGAAGAGATTTTATTACCCAATTAGAGAAAATAAAAAAAATAAAGGTACTGGTTTTATTGCAAGCTATTTTCAAACCTGTACTGGCTAGCTTATACAGTTACTAACAGATGCCCGCAGCGAATTATTCACTCAACCATTAGATGTTTTCTTTAAACCATTTAACAAAAAAAAACAAAAAAAAAAGTGTGCGTGGATCGCCACGCGACAGAAGTAAAACTTGTTTTAATTTTTATTTTTTCAATTTTTGATTATTGGATTTTTTCAATTTTGCATTATTGGAAGTTTTAATATTGGGTTTTTGAACTTTTTAAATTTTGGATCTTTGATTTTTTTATTGTTTGGATTTTTTAAGCGCGGTAATGAACCTCCGGGTTCCATAAAATAGATAATATACCTTTAGATTGCTTAGGAATTGTCTATTGCCATTGAGCAACTAAGTATTATTATTATTATTATTATTATTATTATTATTATTATTATTATTATTATTATTATTATTATTAGCTCATAAATCTATGATGAATCCAGTATAAGGATAAGTGGAATTTCAACGAATCGCAAGTGTCTATCTCCATACTTTTATCGTTTTATTCTTTATTGTTTTCATTTTATCGCACCTACTTGTACTTGCTTTTATGTAAATGCTTAAGGACTCAACACTAAAACAAGTTCATTCTGTACATATAGGTCTACCTTCTTTGATCTGAAACAATCATTGAATTCAGCGATTGGATATGTATAAGCTGCATAAGAACAAATGCATACGAAATGAAAAAGTACGATTTGTGTATTGTAAAGCATTATAAATCTCGCATAACTATAAGTAGGCCTAGAATATTAATGAAAATAGATTATGTAATAGCAAAGCATTTAAAGAAAAAAAATAGTTTACTTCCTTGTGAAAGTTCTATCACAGCTAAAGGTACGAAACAGAAAGGTTAAGAACTTCTCTTATACGACAAAAAATTTCGTTCCATATGTTAATGCGAAATTCTCCCACGAAAAATCTTGGACAACGGATTCATAAATATGCATATTGACCTAGCGAAATACGAGACTATCGTTTCACCTTTAATTATATGGAGTTAGCACGAAATGTGAGGAGAAAGTGTCTAAACCAGTAATGGGTATAATTATTTATGCAGAGTCATATGTGGCTTAACTTAGTTCATGTTATAGAAACCTCCAGAAGCGAAAACTTGCTTTTAAACCAAATGAAAACTTCACTTTTTATAAAGTCATTACCTATTCTCGACTTCTTAATTTAATTAGATGGACGGCATTTTTATTATTAAAATAGTACCGCCTTCCTTTTACGAAAATAAAAAACTATGGACTACCTTATTGTTCGCGAAGAATATTATAAAGAACACAGCCCAATAAACTTCTTGAAACTTTGTTCGTCTTTTTAAAAGAAAATCCTACCTCTCTCATTACCAAGAAATTCCACTTAAAGAACTTCAAGTTTTCAAAATTGATGGATGTTTTCTCTTGAAGCACATGGTAAGCTACAAAAGTACTGCACTTGACAAACCAGGTGAATAAATTGACCTTAAATTTTTTCGTTTAGATTAAGGTTTTCTGTTTCCTCGACATCTCTACTTCAATGTTGCTGTTATTATTGTTGTTGTTACTGTTATTATTCTTTATCCTTAATTATTATATTTTATTATATAATATTAGCTATTGTTGAACCTCCTGTGGTTTTATGGTCAGCATGTTTCCAGCTTGCCTAAAATGAGCAGTTCGCCAGCAGCACACCTTCTATCGGAGGGTCCTAATATTACTAAAACCCCAAGCTGTGTTATATTACTGTTCTTTTAAGTTTATTTTCGTTAATTATTTGCATTACCACAGCTACTACTGATACTGCTACTAGTAGTATTACTGCTATCTGTATTAATTATTATTACAAAACTTGCAGATCTCGTATTAATTATCATTATTACTAAACTTGTAGATTAGAGGTTTAACCCTTAATGAAGTCATTGGGAATTTTTCAATTGGTCTAAATCGTCTAATGGCACTAGGGACCAGGGGTAGCAGTAGTAACAGTAGTAGCAGTAATAGCAGTGGTATTACAGCAGCAGTAGTAGTAAATTAGAAGAAATAGTAGTAGGCCTAATAGAAAAAATAATAGTAGTAGTAATTGTAGTAATAGTAAGACTTGTAGTAATGTAGCAGTAGGAAAAACAGCAGTAGTAATACTAGTAATAAAATAGTAGTAGCGGTAGTAGTAATAACAGTAGTAGAAATAAAATTAGTAGTAATAACAGTAGTAGTAATAATAGTAGTAGGAATAGTAGTATTACTCTTAATCTTAACGCACGATCTGAATAACTTTGACTAATATGCGGTGCTATTAGAACAATATTTAAAGTTAGTGATAAACTTGGAAATTAAACGAAAAATGAAAACAAAGAAGAATGGCTCTAAAATCCTTCTTTTCCTTCAAAATCCACACGGTTATGATCCACATCTTAAGCTAGGTTACTAAAGATAGCAAGTGGATAAGAAGACAGCCTTAGTAAATGAGTCAAGTCGCGACGTATGAGAGATAGGGTCTAACAGATCTCGAAGACAGTTGAAGGATTATTTTTGCAGACGTTAGAATTTGGTCTAGAAAATGTGATGTGATATAGGAAATTCAGTTCCATATATTATATTTAAGGAAGTGTCTCCATAAGTTACATTTCCCGTTCCATTTCTAAATATAGATACACATAAGAGATAAATTGCCACGAGAACCTTGCAATCTCTCTCGTATCCAAGTGTGATGTAAAGTGTATGCACAGAAGATAAAATAACCTATTTTTAACACAACACATAAAAAAGGGTTTGAGGAGTGTAGAAGATAAGGACAGGACAAAAGTAAGAAAACTGTAAAAGGCGGGAAGGGGAAGCTATGTTTTTAATGCAAAGCATTGTACAATAGTTTAAAAATGTGAACTATTATCAAAACTATAAAATATAGAAATTAAATCGCTAGGGTTCACTTGAATGTTTGACATATTCGAACAAATGATTTACTACGTAATTAGATTCCAATAATTCGTTTTTTATTAATGTATTTGTATTTTAATTTGATGCAATTTATTAATAAATAACTTACTCTTATATATTTGTATGCATAAGAAATTGTTACGTTATATGTTATCTCTTCACGATATTGCTATTTTCAATGTATCTGTTTCTTTAATTGTACTTGAATATCCTTTAACTTGATGCATTTGATTAAGAAAAAACTTAATTTGTATGTTTGTATCCCTAAATACATCGTAATGTAACTTAGTTAAACTAGATGTTTGTATGTTTGCCTTTTGGGCTCATGACAGGGCTTTCTTTTTTCACACAAGCAATTTTATTATTATTGCCAAAGAAAGTCATTCATATCTTGAAATTTATATGTCGTAATTCTGAAATACTGATTCTTTCGAAATTTTGGGCTATTCAAGCACAACCCGCGTTTCTCTTAATCAGCAATAAAAAGCCATTGATTTATTTATTTGGCCCAAGAGCCTACAATTCATTCGGCAAGAGCTTAAAATTGAGCTCTCTTTGTATCACAGAACATATACACAACTATTTGAATATAGCATTCAATTACAATTAGGGATGGGTCCTCGATACTTCCGATACCTCGATACTCTCGATACTTGCATGGTATCGGCATCGAACGGTACTTCAGAAAACTAGCTCGATACTTTTTCGATACTTTTGTAATTCTGCAATTCTGCAATTAAGTGAGAATTCTAGTATTTTTTAACAAAAACTTGTAAGTGGACTGTTCAAAAAACTAATTTTAGTTTTAATGTAGAGTTTAAAAATAATTATAGGCTACTGATGATATTAAATTTTGCCTCATTAAATATGCAGACTTAATTAATTTAGTTGGTATTACACAGTTCTCTCAAATTTTAATTTTTAATGTACCTATTTATTGAAACTGGAAATGTTGAAGGTATCGAGTATCGAGGAAAAAATAATGTATCGGTGTCGAGTATCGAGAAAATCTGGTATCGACCCACCCCTAATTACAATACTTGTGCTGAAAAACAAAACGTTAAAGCCACAATCAGAAACAATTAAGCAAAAACTATTTATTTGCCATTTTTGTAGAGCGTAAATTACTCAATAAACTACTGTATTTTCTATTTAATACTCTACCATCTTGCAACAGCTAACCTGAAATACAGACCGCATGCTAGAGTCGTTTACTAATTTGTGTACGGTATCTCCTTTAATTTTATTTACTCCTTATTCTGTATGTGTAGCAGGTTTGATTATGATTTCATTTCTATTGCTGAAGTTATTTTTTAATGTTTGATTTGTGAACTAAATTTTTTAATTCAGAATTTTTTGACTTTACTTGCCAGCCAGCTACACTTATACCGCTAAATAAAATAGATCCACGCAACGAAGAGATTTCATAAAAAACAAATATTTAGACCATTCCTTCAAGATTGCTACTGAACCTACTTCATGCGAGTATTGATTGAAATGGTATTAGTTAACCTTCTGCCGAAAAAGCATGTAAAACACGTGAGTCAGAAGGAAGAGATAGATTTTTAGCCAAATGTTAACAAACCCGGGGTTAGTATATATTTAACCTCTGGTGATGAAACCGGGCGACGTATTATTCAATACACTGGAACATTGAATAAATTCAAAGGGTGACTGTTTCTTAATTAAACACTCCTAAATAAATCAATCAAGCATAGGGTACTGGAGCATTGAAAAATTAATTAGGCCATGAGAGGGACACTCCATGTTCTTCCCATAATAAATTTGGTCCGTGGTTTGGTTAGCGCCCTAAATTAAAAATACTGTTACCTCATGGAATAAAGGTTTAGATCCACCATCTAGACAATTTATCCGGATTACACTAGTTCAGGAGACTACAGTATCCTATCTCCATCAAACTAGGAATATGTTAACGAGAAAGCAAGGTAAATACATAAAAATGAATATGAAAATCACAGAAATGACGCAGTAAGAGTCTGTTACCCTGACAACAGTCATAATTAAATTCTTTTGAATGGCGAATACAATGAAACTGGATAATCCGGCATTTTTTGGGCGAAGTAACTCAAGTGCAAGCGTGAACTCCAGTTTCGTGCTTTATTGTTATTGAGCTTTATAACCGGGGAATCTGAATAAAACATGTTTATTGTAGCGAGGCAGAATCGCGTGAGGGAAGATCCTAATCAACCTGCAGCACCTACAAGATGTAACAAAATTATATTCACTATGTACTATTTGCAGCAGTTCTGTATTAATTATAACGTAACTTAAGACATTAAGAAGCTCTAATTACTTAGGCTAATTATTATTAGACCTAATATGGAGGGAAAAGTGCATAATGGACAAGGAATGCAAAAACCGGAATGGAATGCAGTGGAATAGAATGAACACTGACCGTTCAGAGTTAAATTACTTTATACATTGACAAAAATACGAAATATGAATGTTAATTATTATTCAAGTAAATTGACTCCTAGATGTTTATTTAACAAACAATTATTCTTGCATAATTATTGGGGGGTTTCGGGGCATATCTCTGAGTCGCTGCAGCGTAAATGCAATGAAAAGCACAGTTTCGAAGATATGTTAATATTTTCCAAACGAACAGCTAAAACACACAAACGTTTATTCAGCATCACCATTCACATCACTCCCAATTAGATTATTATTAACAAATCATCATGTGTTCAAAATTTCAATAATTTAACTTACAGCCCATTTTCATTAAAAATTAAACATGCAGTGTTTTTATTTTTCTGCGGTCTCACAGACCATGGTCAAGGACACGCGAGGTCAGAAGATTGGTCTGTGACGTCAGTGAAGACGACTCCTGATTCACACGAAAAACTTCTGTGAAGAATTTGTGAAATGTAGGCACTATAGAACTGAGTGGAAGAGACGGGCATTAGTATTGCGTCAGGGGAACGCTCTTGCCTGACGTCGCATGGTTACTTGCCGTGCGCTTCCTTCACAAACGTCATCACAGGACGAAGCTGTCTTCCACTGGTTAAGGTTTTATCATCAGAACAATCACTAGGACTCGGAAGAAAAACTGCTATCAAGTTTGATCTTATGGTCGCTTAACGAAAGGGTTGTATTGCAACTTAGACCTGTGTCCGTCACCGTTGAGCATAACTTTGTCCAGCAGGTGTTCTTTTATATAGGCTACCTGTAAATCCACATTCATGAGCAGGTCATATTTATCCACACATAAGTATCTACCTGGACCGGGATCGAACTTGCGTCCTAGGACACATACAGACTGCGCTACCCATGTTTACAGGCAAACTGGCAGTGAGGTGGATAGGGTATAAAAACCTAAACCACATAAGCCAGGACTAGGAATGGAATCCAAAACTTATATAATACAAACCACTCAGTTTATGTACTCCATTTAACATAATTATTGTCAATTTCTTAACCCCAAAACTAACCATTACGATGGTTCCAAGTTCAATAATTTGATTGTACAACTGACGAAAACAAAAAGGCAAGAGTGTTTCTGGAAAAAAAAATGATATTTAATTATTTCACACAATAACTGTAGTTTTCAAAATTGTAGAAATAGTCCACTAATTGCCTATACTGTATAAAAATACCAAGGCAATGAAAAATAATTTAATAGAAAAAGTCCACTAATTGCCTTTACTGTATAAAAATACCAAGGCAAAAATAATTTAAATCTTTTACCTAGGTATATAGCATATTAATAACGCTAAAAATCACATACGAAATCAATCCCAGAAAGCAGTAGTGGATTATTCTTTCTTATCATGTCAAAAACCAGCTAGTTGCCGGAACTTGAAAGCTTCCTAAACCTTGTATAGGCTTCACAGATGTAATATGGATTAATGATGGAAACCATTAAGGTATATATGAAGCATACTCAATATGAATATGTAAGATGGAACTTACGGCTGATAAAATTCAAAATACGGTCATTTGCATAATGGCTAATGTAAGGTCATTTGCATAATGGCTAATTGTACCATAGCCATATATCTTCAAGGAATTTTTACGAACATTATTTTCGAACATAAGTGTCATAAATGTTAGAAAGTAGTGAAAACAAGATTTATAGCCGAAGTTATTCGTAAATGTATTTACGAATAAGCTTAAAAATTAGTGTCGCTTGGAAGTTGTTGTATAAGCCTGGGGTGTTAGGTATGTCCATGTATCCAATATTGCCCTGCCTTTTGAATAATGAACCAAGGCCTTGGGGAACTGAGAAAAAGTGTGTTTGTCAGGGATGGTGTGATGTTTGTCGATGACTTCATTTTCTATAATATTTTCTAGATCAATCAAAAATTTAGGTGGTTGTAGAGGTAATTAGGTAATTAGGCCAATAAGATGAAAGTAGTATGTTTAAAGAGATATGGATATATATATATGTATTCATGAACCACAGATTATTGTCACTGTTAGTCCCGGGTTCAAATCCCAGTCTCAAAGGAATTTTCTCCTATAATATCCTCATTTAAGGAGAGGTTATCTAGGGAATTAGATAAGACTATAGATAGGGACTTAGGGTATAATTTCGATGTGAAATACGTTCGATTTTTGTGGCCGAGGGAAAATATATTTCCGAAAGCATTAATCAATAATCGATTAATATAGTTAGACGCTGTAACAAAATATGCTAGTGCACATATTTAAACTCGATGAGATTGTGCTTATTAATTTAAGACCGATTATAAGACACTAAATGGCTAGATAAAATTTAAAGTAATCAGGCGACCTTACGCATTGCGGCATGAACAGATATTATTCTAATGAAATAACGAGTATCACTAAAATCTGTCTAAAATTAACTGAGTGCAATGTCATTATAAATGAAATTACATTTACAACTGAACCGTGTATCGCCTACAGTTTCTAGAATTTATGTCCATTTATGTTCGTTCTTCCTGAACCCACTCTCATTTCTTCCGACCGACTGAGTTGCTCATCAACCATAAATACAGGAAAAATGGCCATCTTTAACTACATACCAAGTATTCAAATATTATTTAGCTCCAAGGAAATTTGATAAAGTCAGAATTAAAAGAGCGGGCATACCACTACAACTTATGCACTTTTATAAATATGCTAACATAGTTATAGAAGTCCGCAATTTGTAATTTGAGCCCATGTTTTAATTCAGGACAATTGTAACAATCAACGAGCACGCAATCCATAAAAAATTCTAAACAGTTAATGCACTAGATTCACTTGATATTCTGTCAGTGTGTAAGCCTAATAAGAGATACAACATAAAATTACTCCAGCGCAGGAAATACACGCCCCTGGGCAACATCGCAGATGCTAAATAGATTTCAGTAGAATTTTCATATCACGATATATATATATTTTTAAAATTTGATATGACACTCACATGACTTCCTCTGCCCACATAAAAGTTCTGCCTCTTGGTATAATATTATCATGTATGACTTTATCTTTATGTAAATTGGTTGTAAAAAAAGTATGTCGTTACCACAACGCATCCCCGAAGGATACACAACCCGGATAAAATCTGGTTGATGCACTCATATAACTTCCTTTATCCTAATCATGGGCAATATATTTTTCTCTCTTCACATTCTGATGTAGAATATGAGGCTCGATTGCAAAGAGTGCGTATTCAGTAGTTTCAACCTGACGCAAAGCTTTATTATTCACCAGCAAGACCTTCTACAAAGTACAGTGGGTTGCTTATAACTACCATTCAGAGAATTTTCACGAAAAAAAATGTT
Organism: Ectobius pallidus; assembly: GCA_964059195.1. Classification (NCBI taxonomy): domain Eukaryota; kingdom Metazoa; phylum Arthropoda; class Insecta; order Blattodea; family Ectobiidae; genus Ectobius; species Ectobius pallidus. The sequence goes on from CAXKWD010000001.1 coordinate 171,357,792, forward strand.
CCAAATAAAAGTCTAGGCTCTTAGTATAAGCACAACACGTACAAACTTTAAACAAAATTGTTGGAACCGTATTCAAGAAAATCTAAAAAACAAAATTTTCTTTGTGTCAAATGGCATTAAAAGTAAGAGAAACTCGTTTCCAATCTTTGTGTCATATCCCGGGAAGGTACCTAACCCAAAATCAATTTTTTTAATACAATTTTTCGTTCTGGAGCTAGGCTGTTCACTGACATACACACACAGACATATATGTAGACAAGTTTCTGAAAATAGTATTTTTTGGATTCAGGGAACCTCAAAACGTGTATTAATGTTAAAAAATCAACTTTGAGTTTCGGGATCGCACACAATACCTCTAGCATATTATGGTACGGGTAGAGGAAATGATAAATATATGTAAAGTATACTTACTGTACTATGACAAATTCGCATTATGATTGTAAGAATCCGAATTTACTTTCTCTATGGGAAGAAGGTTCGAGGCAGAAGAAGATACCAGATGATAGACAACATTAAACTAAATGGACTATATGCAGACACAAAAAGGAAGGCTGAGAGAAGGGAAGAGTGGAAAATGCTGAGTTTGCAGTGAAAGACCTGCCCCTGGGCAGAACACGATGAATGAAAATGAATTCAACATTCTATTTTTAACAATAGAATATTGAAGTATAGTTTACCCATTTTTTATGTTATTTAATACAGTATTGAACATCTCCTGCGTGAATTTTTATACGATCTCCCAAGGTTATTTTGAGGGTAATTGAAAGAGTCGTGAAAGCAATTAACCTAGTTTAAGTAAAGTGTAGTGTAAAGTAAAGTGATCCCTATACAGGCCATGGAGGCCCACAGGGTTCCAGGAGGTTGAGGCTCCCAGATTTTGGACATTCGGTACATAAAGGTGGTAAGGTTGTCAGCCTTACGCACCGGCCGCCTTTACCCCCAGGATTGCTCCTGGTACTCATTTCTGTTAGAGGCTGAATCGACCCCAGGGCTATAGTGCCATCAGAAGGATTAGGCCAATTGAAAAATCTCAACGACCTCATCAGGAATCGAACCCGCGACCTTCCGGTTTGTAGCGCAGCGCCTCAACCACTACGCTACGGCGTACCCCCAACCTAGTTTAAACAAAACTAATATTTTAAAGTGGTCTAAATATTGAGGTACTGAAACAGTACTTAAAGCTTAAGTAAAGTGAATTTAAAAAGTAGTTAAATGGTCAGTTAAAGCATATGCATATACTAGATAACTACAGTATTTGATTCATTGATCATACTAATAATCCAGTAGTGGGATTGCTATTGTCTGTCCGCTAAAGACTAACATATTTACTGTATGACCATACCCTAAGCCAGCAAGGTCACCGGTTGACCCATACTACTTGTGCAAACGCAGTGGTCTTCCATAAATATAATTATAGCATACTGCGGTAACATTCCGTACAAAAATATGATAAGGAAATATTTGATTGGTTTAATGAATGTCAATACATTCTATGCAATGTTTAAAAGAAACTATTTTAATCAACGTATAGGTTTGGATTACTGACGGAAATTAATTTTGAAATAAGTTTCATATTTCCAACTGAGTTTTAGGTATAAAATATCAAGCTAACACCTACAGATAAATGTATTACATCATATTTGTTTACCATATGTTGGTGTACAATTGTGTACAAGCCTAATATCTTTAAATTTTTGTGTTTTTTTCTACTTTACTTATAAAAGGACTGTCCATAAAGTAAGTTTCCCTGGGGCCGTTTACAGAAACAAAACACAATTTCATGGAAATGTTTGCAACAGATAAATCAAATGTTCAGCTATTTTTCAACATATTCGCCACCGAAATTGAGACATAGTTCATACCGTAGGACCAGCATTTGAATACCTGTGTCAGAGAAGTTTGCCAACTGGGATTTGAACCATTGTGTGGCAACCATGTCCGTCTCTTTGTCATTTTGTCGTTTCTTGAGGTGTAGGAAAAGATGTAAATCTATGAGAGCAAGATCCGGGATGTAGGGTGAATGTTTAAACACCTCCTAGTCGAACTTCTGACCTACACCTCAAGAAATGACAGAGAATGACAAAGAGATGGACAATGGTTGCCACACAATGGTTCAAATCCCAGGTGGCAGACTTCTCCGACACAGGTAATCAAACATTTTCCCACGGTATAAAAATGTCTCAATTCCGGTGGCGAATATGTTGAAAAATAGCTGAACACTTGCTGTATCTGTTGCAATAAACATTTCCATGGAATTGTGTTTTTGTTTCTGTAAACGGCCCCAGGGAAACTTACTTTATGGACGGCCCTCGTACTGTGACAAATATTTTATGATACCTATGTACACACAATTTTAAAATAATTGCGACTTTTTTATTATTTACGTACACGAACAAGAAGACAATAATTCAGCTATTGGTGTTTGCTTGATATTTTTTTTTTTAAATTTGATGTTTTATCATTACATAATATGTATAAGTATCTGTATATTATACAGATACTTATACAATTTTTTTTCATCTCTGTCTGTTCCGTTTTGAAGTAAAAGCTACTATATTGATGGTCCTGAAATATACCCGAAAAGGTTATATAGGACTATAGCATTCGATCATCTGGACTATTTCACCTAATACCATAATCATTAACATTCAGCATCTGTTAAAATGAACTCATTCCATGACACACAACAAATACACAGATGCAAATCAACATTTCATGACCTACTGGTAAACCCAACGCCCTTGTTTTTTCTCCCTCTCATTTTATTGTTACAGACCAATACTAATTATTTATAATAAGTGAAAGGATTTTACCAAGATATAAGGGCAAATGTTAGGAATACTGGAAAGTTCTAGGAAAAAATTGTAAGTCGTTAGGGGCTAATTACATTTAGATTATACATTATGTATATAATGGTAGGGATCTAATTTTTAATTTTAATTTATAATTTTTGTATACAGGATATCAGCGAATACATACATTTGTTTGTTTCAGGTGAGTTTAATGTCTGCTTTCAACACACTACTAAGCTGTGCAATCCTATTCTTGTAAGTATTAGCTCCTTAGCTTAACAATCATTTAATGAATTTTAAATTTTATGATTAATTTAGGTTACTGTGAAAAATAACTTTCACACTTTAACATGTAATGTGATAATTGGTGAGTATTAAAAAGTCTACATTAAAAGGCCGATAATACTCGTTTCGTTGCCGAAAATAACTACATATTAAGTTAAATATTTAGAAGTTCAAATTTTGAAATAAATCGCATTGGAAAATATTCAGTGACTGTAGTTAAACAAATTAAAAACACATATTTTCTTAGTCCGTATAATTTCACCTCTAAATGTATGTAGTCATGTGAATATCTGAATTAATTCCACCATCTGAATCTTTACCGTCATTATCACTGCCAGCAATCTCATTTTTCAGTCCACTATATTCTATATAAAATTATTTGTAATAATAAATAACAAATGAACGAATTTACTCAGTATTATATAACACGGGCATATGACACCTTCTTACACTCAATGATAGGTAACCTTAAGAACATCTAGGATTCCTTGTCCCTGCTTCATATGAATGCAACCTTCAGAAGTGCATATGTCTGATCTCTTATGGCCATATTTGTAATCTAAAAGGCTTTGTCCTGACTGACAGGAATCAACGTAGAGCCTAAACTATAACAGGTAGAGACTTGGAATTTTGACAGTACCTTTGTTTCATAATGTAGGTGCTCACTAAGAAAGGATTTTGAAAAATTCTGATTTTAAATGCCAAAAATCAAGTGTTTTTGAGAATACTTAATCCCTTTTTACACAGAATTATCGAATCCGAATCACATTTGACATTAAAACATTGTTGCCAGTGGGTTTCAGGTGGGCTTGGAATTAAATTAAAATTAAATTAAATGGAAGTTTGACAATTAAAGTTGGCTTTGTCTATTTTTGTCATACCTTGAAATAAAACTTTCGCGATCGCTTGAATGTTGTAATCCCTAATATGGTCAAACATTGTTTTATTTGGACGAAACTCACTATACAGGGGTTTTCTGGACCAAGGAACTCGAATCTGAGGTCGCTTTTACCAGGCGATCCTATCTAATCGTGGTATGTAGTCCACGTGATTTAGGTGTTAATAAATATAATGATTTAACTATTATGCTCTTAATTTTTAAGTTTTGAAATAATTATCGCGGGCGAAGCCGCGGGCACATGCTAGTGAACTGTATATGGCGCGAGAAACGCATTTATTCGGGGTTAGAAGAGCTTTCTAGGATGTTAGGTAGATTTTCGAAGAAAAATCTACCTATTGCAATGGATACCACTTTATGATTTTCGAAAAATTCTTTCATATCTTTACGTTTCATGCTCCCCTAAGTACGAAACCACCGCCCGTTCAAAAAAAAATTTTGTGATATTTATATATATATATATTTATATATATATATATATATATATATATATATATATATATATATATTTATATATATATATATCTTTACACGATAGCGGCCGTAATTTTGAAGATATTTGAACCAAATTTTATTATGTTATTTCTAGGCCCAATAGTTCGGACAAGTTCGTTAATGGGCAAAATTGGCCCAAGGGGGTGGTCGGGGGAGGGGGTTGAAATTTTGAAAACTTTATATCTCGGCCCCTATGAAGTATAGAGGGAAACTTTGTTTGAATAAATTAGAGTACTCCCTATGGAGTTCACAGTGACACCAACGATTCGGGGGTTCGAGTGAGGGTGGGGGTGGAGGTGGGGGTGGGGGATGAAAATTCGAAACTTTTGAAACCACGTCTTGTGGGGTATCGTTGAAAAGCTCTTGATGAGTACTCTACAAATCAATAAATAGTTTCTTGATAGCTCTCATATGACGCGAGATTTTAATGTTTGAAAATAATAACACTTTAAAGAATTATTATAATATCATAATTTTGTCTTGTTTAGCGGCTTTGCTAATTTTATTCATTGCTGATCTTGCGCACGGCCTCCCAGAATATTATATCCTATTCTTGTTGTCAAAACAAATGATTGTAGGCTCTTCCTCTTTACCGAATTCAGTTCTTATTACTGTAGGTTTACCATGCCAAGGCTAAAGAAGAAGAGTGCTATGCAGCGACAATAAATTAAACCAAAAGCACTTCGAAATCTACCTCCGCCTGTAGGCCTGCCTAAAGGGATTTTTTTAAGTTTCGTTTGCATAATTATTAATTGAAATCTTATTAGTTCGCAATAAGCTGCTATTTGTACCGTATAAGACAGAGCTTAATTTTCTTTTCGAAAATTTTGCGTTCGGTTATATATTTTTAAGTCTTGTTTCTCGTATAAACTTTTTCTCTTTTATGTTTTGGTTTTAACCTGCTTTCATTAATCACTTGTTTACATTTCTGGCTCTAACTGAATTGGTAGTCTTCCTTCTTTATAATGTTTTCACTCCAAGAACAGAGCTAAAGTAAACAAAACAAAAACAGTAGGCCTATGTCTCACTCTTAGATCATATGAGAAATGTGCAAGAATCAGAACGTTGTATCGGTTTTTGTTTATTTAGTTTTGTTCTTACATTGAAAACAGTTTAGTTTCCTTCGCAGACAGTTAGGGTACTCATCACACATATTTCCTTCTCTCTCTTACACTATCTCCTATACTCTCTTCCTCTTGCTTTCCCTCACCATAAAACTTATGTAGATCTCAAATTTCAGCTATTTTCGCTGATTCTAGGGCCTTGTCTCTTGATAAAAATTATCGCGCCTATTAGCCTACATGCTTCGTCTTTATAAACTGAGTCTAGGGAATAATGCACGCAACAGTCAAGGTCTTGCTTGCAATAAGTCATGGCGGGGAAAGAGGAAAGTGAGCTAAAAATGTGAACCCAGTGACGCCAGCATTTAATTTCCCCGGAGCTGGTGTTGGTAGCACTGCTAGTTTCCGGAAGATGCTCTCGCGCGCCGCATCCTGTCTGGAACATGTTTCATCTCATTAAGTGATCCTTATGAGACCGAGTGCCGCATCTTACGCCTCGAAACCTAGAACCCGCCGCCTGCAGCTCACATGGTAAGTCGTTACCTTCAAGAGAGAGTGTTGTCAAAATTCTCACTTTGACAGTTCACTGTAGCCAATGTCAAGATGTTAATTATGAACGCTACCACACCAACAGATCCCATGGTTACAGCTGATAGAAAACCTCATTGTCTGACGATAATTAATTAATATGATTATTAAGTGCCAGTATGGTACTTTATGAGATTGTTTGGGGGACTGGAAAATGTCTCTCCGTCTGTCCGTCGTCCGTGTGTCTGTGCGCGATAACTCAAATACGCTTTATCGAATTTTAATGAAACTTGGTATACCCGATTATAATGTCCATGGGAAGAACCCTATCGATAATGGACAAAATCGGTTGACTGGTACCGGAGTAAAACCCAATTTACTGTCTATTTTAAAGGCGCAATAACTCAAATACGCATAATCGAATTTCCATGAAACTCGATATAAGCATTTATAATGTCCATGGGAAGACGTCTATTGATATTAGACCAAATCGGTTGGCCCGTACCGGAATAATGCCCAATTTAGTGCCTTTTTATGGTAATTTATAACAAACTAGCATGTGGTCGCGGCTTCGCCCGCGATAATTATTTCAAGAATTAAAAATTCCGAGCATAATAGTTAAATCATTACATTTATTAACACCTAAATCGCATGGACTACATACCACGATCAGATAGCATCGACTGGTAAAAGCGACCTCAGATTCGAGTTTCTTGGCCAAGAAAACCTCTGTATAGTGAGATTCGTCCAAATAAAACAACGTTTGACCATATTTAGGGCTTACAACATTCAAGCGATCGCGAAAGTTTTGTTTTCAAGGTTTGACAAAAATAGCCAAAGCCAACTGTAATTGATTTGACATTGAAATGTATAACTGAAAACTTATGTTTTGAAAACGCAAAAAATGCACGTTTTTTGCCAGTTTTTCACTCATAACTCACGAACGAAAACTAAAATTAAAATTCCGGCTTCGAGGTGCATTTTCCGACCCTTCAGCACACCTATGTTTAAAATTTCAGATCTCTGCGTTCAGTAGATTTCGCTGGACATCGAGGAGAATTCCTTTTATTAATATAGATAATATGAATTATAATGATACCTTCTCTAATTTGTCAAACATCCATTTAATTTAATCCAAGCCCACCTGATACCACTGGTAACAATACGTTCTGTGAATTTGTTTTGATAACTCTATGTAAAAAGGGATTAAGTATTTTCAAAAACATTTAATTTTTGGCATTTTGAATCAGAATTTTTAAAAATCCTTTCTTAGTGAGCACCTACATTATGAAGCGAAGGTACTATCAAAATTCCAAGTCTCTACCTGTTATAGTTTAGGCTGTACGTTGATTCCTGTCATTCAGTCAGTCATTCATTCAGTCAGTCAGTCAGGACAAAGCCTTTTATATATATAGAGATGGCAGGAGAACTCAAATACGCTTTATCGGATTTTAATGAAACTTGGTGTACGCGTTTATAATGTCCACGGGAAGAAACCAACTGATATTTGACCAAATCGGTTGACCGATATCGGAGCAATACCCAATTTAGTGCATATTTTATGGTAACATATTAGAAAAAAATTAACAAATGAAAATCGGTTATCCTGATAACATACTGTTTTACACGGCTTTGGAGTTTGCAATACAGTTAGCCATTACACCCTTTCCATTTGAACTAGTCAGATGTTTATTTCGTTGGATCAAGTTGAATACTGTCTATATACAGAAGGTAGGTATATTGCTGTGAAATAATTAGGCCTACGTAAATTAGGTGGAGTTCTTCGCCAGTGTATGCTCAGCTTAATGAATCGATCTGGAGCTTAACTCGGAGATAGATTACAAAAATAACTTATTTTGTTCTTATCATAATTGCAATTAACTTATCACTGATTAAATAAAAGCATTCTGGCACTTTGTTATATCAGTTTACCTGATTTTATTATCAGTTGAGCATATCTTTTTTTTTTTCTTTTTACAATATTTAAATAACTAAAAATGTCATATAATCGAACCTACAGTGGTCACCGATGTGCTGTAATTTTTGTCTTATAGGAGATTTCTTAAATGCTTACTCAGATAGGACTGTCGCATTTAAGCATATATTAATGTCAACAGCCGGACTAAGATCAAACCCGCTAACTTGGTAACATAAATCCTGTGCCTTTACTGAACTGTTCCACTCAGATCAATGATTTTAAATATTGATTAGAGTAATTTTAAGAGGAAGGTACACCTTTAAATGTCTAAAATGTTTAATTGTTAAATTACTTATTTTTTTAATAGATACCTATTCAATTTTCTGTTTAATATAGCCATGCATCCTTAAGCTGCAAAAAAATCGAACGTTACTGAATCGTCCGAATTTGTGTTTCAAAGTACTGCTTTTATACGGTAATTCCAACCATGCATCCTTGCACTTCAATAAAATGAATCGCGCGCGATTGTACCATGGTACGCAATGGATATAGTTTTTCTTGATAAACCGTGCCGTGATATCATTGTAGCAAATTGTGTATGGAGTTGGACGTAGCTCTATAGTCACTTTTTTATAATTATTATTAACTCGTTCATGGAAATTGTGTCAGCTATCGTTTCCTGAAGTTTCATATCACACTCGTGAATCATCCGGTATAAAGTAGACTGCTCGGAGTATGTGGTATAACCTACTCGTATAATATAAAGTGAGGAACTTATGCTAATTATTTACATGGGCTCAGCTTATTCTTCACGTACGATGATAACATTATCATTAAAATATTTGGAAAAAAAATTATATGAAACACCTAACTTCCTCTGCACAAATAAAGGTTTTGTCTCTTAGTATAATATACTAGCTTAAAAGACCCGGCGTCGCCCGGGTTTTGTATTTTGTAATTGGAAATTAGCTTATGAAGGATTTTCAATTTTAAATTCTAGGTCCTTATATAGGCATTTATAATTTGAAATAGGAAGAACGACTTATTACATTCAAACTATTCCCTCAGAAAACGCTTGATATAGTTTTTTATGGCTCATAGAGGATCTAGAATTTTGCATCCCATCGCTTGTACAGTGCACAGCAAGCCTGGTAGAGGTTCCAATAAGAAGAAACAGAAATTCCTGTAACATAAAATTGTAATATGGAGGCGGAAAATTTTATTTCCCACTCTCATGTTACCATAAAACTGTTTTGGGGATGAAATTAAACAGAAAGCATTATCACTTTCATACTTTTCTCTCCAAAAACCTGCGATATAATATAATAATATACACATTACCATACCTCGTTTTGTTTTCTCTATGTCCAGGGTAGAGAAAGTTATGTGATTCCATTATTTTAGTGGATTTCATTCTGTAATATTTATTTATAACATGAATTATTTTGATAACTTCTCTTATTTGTCAAAAGTGCATTTCATTTGTTTTTTCCAAGCCCACCTGATACCATTTGGCAACAATAGGCTATATTCTGTGATTTGGAATTGATAATTCTATGTAAAAAGGGATTAAGTATTTTCAAAAACATTTAATTTTTGGCATTTAGAATCAGAATTTTTCAAAATCCTTTCTTAGTGAGCACCTACATTATGAAACGAAGGTACTGTCAAAAGTCTCTACCTGTTATAGTTTAGGCTGTACGTTGATTCCTGTCATTCAGTCAATCAGTCAGTCATTCATTCAGTCAGTCAGTCAGGACAAAGCCTTTTATATATATAGAGATTAATAAGAATGTCGTTACCACATGGCTTCGCAGCTCCGAAGAAGACACAACCCAAATAAAATCTGTTTAATGCATTCACTAACTTTCTTTACCAGAAGCATAGGCAATAGGCCTACACCTTTCTCACTTCACATTCTGGTATAGAATAAGCGGCTGTAATGCAGAGAGCACGTATTCAATTGTTTCAACCTGTTGAAAAGCTTTATTGTTCATCAGGCAAGACTGAAGGTTCTACAAACAACGGGTGGCTTATAACTACCGTTCAGAGATTTTCGTGAAGAAACGTTTCAAATAACACTTTTAGCTTTTGGTATAAGTAACTCATTTAAAGTAGTAAAACTAAGAGAAAGTCGTCGCCAATCTTTGTGTCACTTCCCCAGAAGGTACCTAACCGAAGTACAAAATTTTGTTTTCATATGATGTTTCGTTCTGGGGCTAGGCTGTTCACAGACACACAGACATGTCTCTGAAAATGGTATTTTTGGATTCTGGGGCTTCAAAATGTATTGCTGTATAGGTCTATTTAGGTAAAAACTCAACTTCGAATTTCGGGATCGAATACAATATTTCCTATACCTATGGTATTGGCAGAGTATGTTAGTTGTACATGGTAGCATAATCATTAGTCTTTTAATTGGAGGCTGGAATGAAGGGTTGGACGAGATATATTCTGTATTGTCATAATTTTTTTAATTCAATTATTAAGTGAAAAAGCTTAAGTTTTTGTGGGACGAGAAGACCCTATAGATCTTTATATTAATTAATATGTTATGTGTAGATGATTATTTAATATTATTTAAAAACTTTAAATACAATAATACATATATATATATATATATATATATATATATATATATATATATATATATATATTAGTAAATAACATTAACGAACATATAGGCTGAAATCACACAGGCAGAGTATTACAGCTTTCAGATCAGAATGAACATTGAAAACCGAGTTCGCGTTGCACGGAATTAACCGGAAACCACGAAGATTAATCAGAACTAAATGATGACAGGCTGAATTAAAAGCCAATCAAGTCTTTAGTTATTGATGAGTGGATTCGCGGTTAGCAATTATCTTATGTGAAATAGCTGGTTTTAATGTTCGCAGATTCTGCTCTTTGCAATTAGGCTTAAATCTGGCCATAATTATTTCAGTTAGATGTATTGTGGGGGATATTTGCAAAAATCTATTGAGCTTTTATAGAATAATGTATTGTTTCGTTAAAGAAATTCTAATTGCAGTAACAGAAAAATATCAACATAAACACTCACTTGAAAACGAGTTTCTTTTTGGTATGATTTTATATATATTTCTTTTAATTATGGTGATTAGAGACGTAAAGATATATTTTCGCATGAGATCTAAAAACATACATAATTTGTTGACAATTTTTAGGTTTGTTATGATAATTCAACGATGACTGAGCACTCCTATTTAGATCTGTAACAGCGAGCTATGATTTTTCCCGTAGTTCTTTTATATGCCTGTAAATTTACAGATATGGGATGCCGCAATTAAGCCCACACAAATGCTATGTATTTGTATCGGGATCGTTCTGGCGATCTTGGGATGACAAAGGCAGTGCCTTACCAGCTATTCCACTCAAGCCGACAAAAAACGACAGAGAATATCATAATATTAAATGCTAATCAAGTACAATATTTACTTATTAATGTGGAGGGAAAATAAACATAGAGACTTTTAATAACGATAACGATTATAAGAATAACAAAAATCCAAGTAATCATAACCTATGGTGAAAGCTTACGTATGTTCATAATCATAACCTATGATTGGACAGCAGCTATAATGCAGTGTGGCTAGCGGGCTAGACTCGTATCGTTTTGCATTCTCAAAACTGGAAGATCATGTAAGGCTAGGAAGCTATGAGCCTCTATTTTATGAAAAGCTTCGAATGGATTAAGCATCGATATTTCTTGTGAATATAAAAGTAAAAAATATTGGTACGGTAAAGGTGCCCAAAATCGCACCATTTCATGTAGATGGTTTCCTTCCGCATGCACATGCCATCCGGTGGCACGTGATGAAACTACCAGCCCCGGATATCAATTGTGGAATAGTTTGGTATGCTGAGTGATATTTCGTGTGTACTGTATGTTTATTTTTAAATTATTCTGAGCTATTCAGCAAATTTTACAAGTTTCTCCTAAGCGTTCAATGTATTGGTAAGTTGTTTATTCTTAACTTATTATATTTAAACTTTGAAATGGGGGAAAGAGAATATTAAAATGGCTCAGTTTCCGAAATCGCACCATTGCCTTGTTTCTCAAATTACACCGCATGGTTAAATTAATATTTAATGATAATTTTTATTAGTAAGTTGCTTACAGTTTGAAATTCCGGGGAAGAGAAAGTATGGGAAATGGACTCTAGAAAACATGGAAGTGGCCATAAAAGAATTGAGTGAGGGGAAGATAATGTTAAATCAGATAGCAACAAATATGAGAATCCAAAGAAAATCTTTCTTACGTCGGGGTAAAGTTGGCAGAGGTTACATCTATTAACATCTGCCATCTGTCAACGGGAAGGAAACTGCATTGTAATGTTAAATAATTATTGAAACATAAGGTTTGGTATGATTTGAGCAACGTCAAGTGCAATCCTAAATGGCACCAATGACAGATAATTTACAAAATATGTTTTTAAAAGTATTTCTTAATGACTACATTTTTTAAAAATACATAGGCCTAAGAAGGTTTAGGACTCGCGGTTATGTGAAGTATTTGAGTTAAAATGTTACGTATTTATGGCGTTATCACGCAGTGTCTGTAAACTAGTTTGATAAAGGAAACCTAATCCTACAGTGATATCAGCACAGCAAATCCTAAAGTAAAGTAAAGTGTTCCCTATTACAGGCCATGGAGGCCCAGAGGGTTCCAGGAGGTTGAGGCTCCCAGATTTTTAGACATCGGCACATGAAGGTGGTAAGGTTGTCAGCCTTACGCACCGGCCGCCTTTACCCCCAGGATTTCTCCTGGTACTCATTTCTGGTAGAGGCTGAGTCGACCCCAGGGCCATAGTGCCACCAGAAGGATTAGGCCAATTGAAAAATTCCAACGACCTCATCGGGGATCGAACCCGCGACCTTCCGGTTTGGAGCGCAGCGCCTCAACCACTACGCTACGGCGTACCCCACAGCAAATCCTACTTTCCTTAAATACATCATAATATTGTCCTCCCACCTACGTCTAGGTCTTCCAAGTGGTCTTTTTCCTTCGGGTCTCCCAGTCAATATTTTTTAGATATGTCTTTCCTCCCCGATGCACGGAGCATGTCATAATTTTCATACGAGTGTCTTAATTATCAATATAATCAAGTTACGTAAGACTGTTTTTGTTCAACCATAATTAAATGGCTAAGTTTTGGGTTTTTAGAATACTTCGTAATAAGCTGTTAGTGGTTCTCATCTTCTGCGATATATGGCAGGCAACAAGGCATGCAGGACGCAGGGCTTCTCTTGATGTTTTAACTTCAAACAACGCACATTATAAACATATGAAATGAATTCAATTTAGTATGTTACAGTGGGACATTTGCTTAAATATATATATTTTTTTAATTGGAAATCGTGAATATTTCGTAATTTTAGCACGGTCCCTTAACATCCCTAATAAACTTTCCTAGTTTGAAATCTTGATTAATTCGATCATTTTTGCTGATCCCTTTAACTTCGAATTATCCCAGTTCGTCTGTATTAAAAATGACACAAACAGAATTGATTTTACTTTGAATACAGTTATTTATTCTGTAGTTTTAATTTCTGTTTTCAGGCTCGAAGTGTTCGATATTTATTTGTATTTGTATTTATTTTCTTACACTGCAAATGGGTCAACAACCCGGTGGCAGTGGTGCAATAAATACCAGCCGTACAGTACATATATACAAAAATGACACTACACATTAAATACATATACATTACACATTAAATAAATACCATCCATACATATATACAAAAATGACACACTATACATACACTTACACATTAAATATCGCAACATCTATCCACGTACCTGATATTAAAAATATATATATTTTTTTTCCATTTAAAACTATAACATAAAAAATTGCATAATGTGAATATTTTAGAACAAAAAATTATACATTATCATATACCCTATTCAATATATTTTTAAAAATTTTGACGTTAGCAGGAAACGTTTCGAAGATTTCTGCAGGTAAATCATTCCAATCCTGAATCCCTCTATTTAAAAAAGAAAATTTGGCAATATTTGTTCTCTGAGATCTACCCCTTATTTTGTATTTGTGATCCTTCCTACTTTTGTAATCTGGTTCTTTAATTTTGCTATGAAGCTCTTCCCATGCCAGTTGTTTCGTGTATACACAATACATACATATTACATTAATCGATACCACAACAGTATTGTAATGAATTTCTGTATCTTAATGGATATCATTATTTTACTGTTACCTCACATGTAATAAGCGTATCATAGTATGGTCGAGCAAAAAATGTTTTTACTAAAAATTAAATTGAATTCTTTGAAACAACGGTGATTTCATTTAAAATTTATATTCCAGATCTAATAGTTGCCTGCAGAATCGTGACACAACAGGCTTGTAAACATTGAGAAAGAATTTAATTTTGGAAAAAAATTCAATTTCCTTGTGATGGCAACGCAGAAAGTCAATTTAAAGGCACATTTATCTTTGAAACGCTGCGTTATAAAATATGTATGAGGAATGAGCGTCCAAAATATTTACGATAGGATTAATGTCATAACATCACATACGCCTGCGAGAGAATAAAGGAATTTAATCTTAAATGTGGTATGGGAAGCCTCAAATGTAAAACGTGAATACCAGAATGTATTGGATAAAAGCATCCTATTCTGAGACAAATTTATAAACTAATTTCTGATATATATATACCAACATTCTTTCTGAAGCTTTTTTAAAATTAACTTGGCTCAGAAATACGAAACTAATATGTTATAATCAATAACTCAAAATTAATCAAAACACCAATTCGGGCATTTTTCTTTTCTTTTCTCGTTGTACGATGTTCTTATTTCTTTACATGCCATAGTTTGAATATATGTTTGGAATAGTGATAGTAGAAATAAAATAATGTTTCATCTTTTTGTAAAATTAATTGTGAAAAAATTGTGAAGTGCCAATATTATTTATTAAACTAGCACTTAACTTTACATAATTAAGAACTAGAAACTTAAAAAATTGTAACATATGTTTCGATAAGTTCTCCATCATCATCAGCTGAGATAAGAGAGACCTACAAATTTTGATACCCCTAAGGACATTGCCAAGAATAACCAGGAAATGCCTGCTTTTATGCAGTTCAGACACTCTAATCTTCTGGTCTTCTGTCCAGAAATCTAAAAATAATAGTTTATAAGACAATTATCCTGCTGGTTGTATTATATGGATGTGAGACATGGTCGCTTACTCTTCGGGAAGAACATAATCTGAGAGTGTTCGAAAACAGGGTGCTTAGGAAAATTTTTGGCCCAAAGGATAAAAAAATGGGGACTGCAGAAAACTTCATAACGTCACCGGATATAGTAAGGGTAATTAAATCTCGGAGGATGAAATGGGCTGGACATGTTACGCGCATGGGGAAGGAAAGACATATCCTATCTCAAAAATATTGACGGGGAGACCCGAAGGGAGAAGACCACTTGGAATACCTACAAGCAGGTGGGAGGACAATATTAAGATAGATTTAAAGGATTTATGAGGGAGGTTTGGATGGAGTTAGCACAGAATAGGGTTGAATGGCGGTCTCAGGTAAGCGTGGCAAAGAACCTTCGGGTTCCATAAAATAGATAATATTCCTTTAGCTTGCTTAGGAATTGTCTATTGCCATTGAGTAAGTAAGTAAGGACAGTGGCCTCATTTTCAAATTCATATAACCTGGAGGACATCTGGTGGACATAGAAACAAACTTATCAGTAGATCTCAGCTGATGATAATGGATAGCCCATCAAAATATGTTCTGATTCGGTAAGTTTTACTTACAATAATTATGTGAAGTTGGATACTTTAAAGTTTAATATACAATAGTTAATCTGTTTTGAATCATTTGATATACTCTACTACTGTTAGAAACACAACAGAAAAAATTCTTAGAAAATCATTATTATCGGGATTATCATATTCAATGTGTTGTTCCTTGTCAACTGAGAAAAGCACGACCCATTCAGGATTTAAACCTGTGACTTCCTGAATGTGAGCCTCAAACACTATCGCCTTAATCAACTCGCTAGTTCGATTGTTTAAGTTAATAAAAATATCTATGCAGTAGGCTATTTAACATCATAAGTAGCAACTCAATCAGTCTATCTTTCTTTCTGTTTAAGTTGGCAATCGTTGCAGCCCACTTACAGACCAGCAGACCACATGACAGAAAGAAATATGACATCATTGGTCGTTTATTAGGTCTAAGTTATTTATAGCCAATATAATCATTTCATATAATCTTCATTGAAACTAACGAAGGAGCAAATGGAGGTGTTTTTCTTCTGTATTAGAAATATTTTACAGCTAAGGTAAACTTGAACATTATGATCGCTGTGTACTTGCTGTAGGCTACTGCTGTATTGGAGGTTCGCCGTAGCGTATTGGTTGAGGCGCTGCGCTGCCGGAAGGTACTGGGTTCGATCCCCGATGAGGTCATTGGGTTTTTCAATTGGCCTAATCCTTCTGGTGGCACTATGGCCCTGGGGTCGACTCAGCGCCTCTAACAGAAATGAGTACCAGGAGCAATCCTGTGGGTGAAGGTGCCCGGTGAATGAGGCTGACGACCTTCACATTCATGTCCGATTGTCTAAAAATCTGGGAGCCTCAACCTCCTGGAACCCTCTGGGCCTCCATGACCTATGATAGGGAACACTATACTTTACTGCTATATTGGTGTATTTGGATTATTACCCTTCGATTTATTTCATTTCCATTTGTGGAAGGATAGACCAGAAGCAAACTTGATCCAAAGAGAGGTTTTCTGTTAAACACCATAATGATAATACTAAATTCCATATTTACGCTTATTTGCGAATTTTAGGTAAGTGTTTATTTTTTAAGAATTCTTACTCTTCCAAATTTTTACTTCGTTTAATATGCAGCTTCAGTTTTAATTAAAATCTAATTTATTTACATAAACGTTTCTTGCGAAGCAATTTTAATTTTTGTAGTTTGTTACATTTTTATGCCTAAAAGGGAGGGGTAAAACTAAGACAAAGAAAGAAAGAAAAAAGTTATATTTTTATGGACGTACAACTCAACTCAAAAATAATTTTTCCCCAAATTATTATATTGAAATTAATTAATTTTCATTTAAATCCCGCTAGATGTAGGTAAATTAAGGTATTTTCCCACTACTAGCTCTTCTACACATCTATGAAAGCGAGAATACAGTTAAATACTCATATGTTTATATATGTGAGTAGGTCTGAATTATTGTTGTAGCAACAACTGGTATATTATTCATCAGTGTAGTATTTCAATGTGCTACGTGCCGCTAAGGAAGAGGAATGTTACTTGAAGCGCACGTATATCATAATAATAGGTACACACAGATCGATATCTGCAATCAGCATCTTCAATATTCGCGCAAAAGAGAACGGAGTTACCCCACTATTCCGACCATACGAACCACAGTAATGAACATAGTTTTAGCCTAATGGTAATGAATGGAAATATAAGCAAAAGAAAACAGTACAATAAGCAAGTCAATAAGCACAAAACTGTAAGAAATAAGCACCAAAATAGCAAAAAAAATTACACGAAAATCAAATAAATTATTAGTTTCCTAGAGATCTTATATTGTTCACGGTTCCACGGCATGTAACAGCCGCAGATATTCTTGTGTGAAGCTCCTGCATCTGTCAAAGAACAATTAAAGTGAAAAATAACTTCTTTCAGCATCATAGGTGCATGTGAAAAGCAACAGTTCTTCCATGCAGAGGCGTAACGAGGGGGGGGGGTTGGGGGTTTGAAACCCTTCCCCCATTGACTGAAAAAAGGAAAATTGTACAATTTTTTAAGTCTGCTTATAAATGACTTAATACGAGTATAAAGCGTCGGAAGCTTAAAACTCGTTATTATGCATCTTAATTTTTTAAATTTTCCGCGGGACGACCCCCGAACCCCCCTCTCCCTGGGGAGAGACCCCCCGGATGTTATAACCCCCCCATATGGTCGGCCTGGTTACGCCTATGCTTCCATGAATTCCTCTTCAATATCTGTTTCTTTACCGAAAAGCTTATTACAAATCAGACAGTGTTTTCTAACGCGGATATATATGTTTATATACGAGTAGGCTATATACACACACTCACACGAGGGAGAATCAAATGAGAACCGCAATTAATTTTTCCCCACTATTTTACTGCAGAAAGAATGTTTGCTTGTACACATTATTTTTCCACATTGTCCCCTCCCAGTTCAATGCACTTACGACATCTGATAGGAAGTGCTTCGATACCGCATGAGAAAAATTATTTTGGTTGACGCTGTAGCTACTCTTGCACCTCCGATTGGATGTCTTAATCAGACTTGAACTTCTGCCCTCCAAGGTGCTCCTTTAATTGACCAAAGATGTGGAAGTCTGATGGTGCCAAAGCGAAGGGGATTGCTGAGTGCAGGTGTTTTGCTTCAACAAGATAATGCCCGTCCTCTTGCTGCTCGTGCAACCATGAAAACCATCGATTACATTCACTTGAGGTACCTTTCACATCCGCTTCTTGGTAGCAGATGAGAGTCGGCTGTATTTTTATTAAAAACCTAAGATCCGTAACTATAAAAACAGCCACATATGACAAGATGACAATTTAATTTGCTATGAAATGCCTCCCGAAAGATTTTATTTATAAATTTAAATATACAAATAACATGTGTTGCGCGAAGCAACAAAGACGGAAGCTGCCTAAACCAATTTCCGGAACAATTTCAAAATGATGAAAAAAATATATAAAGAATATTTGGAATAAATATGTTCAAGTATGTAAAATTCAATATCATTGACTAAAATCTGTAAATACATTTTAAACAATGAAAACACTTTTTGAATGAATGTGCCTTATTCTTAAGGTTTTTAGTGTACTGAATCCAAATATGATAAAGAAGCTGTATCACCCACCACTTATTTTATATTTTAAAACTAATTATTTAAGGAACTTAAATATGTAGCAAATTCAACAATACTTTGTACACTATAAATACAATAACAATTGCAATTACAATACAACTACAATTGTTCACAATAAATAAGTAAAACTTAATAAATGAGTGTGATAATTTGATGCCTCACCCAACAGTACATTAGCGATCTAATTGTTTACATACAAATGTTTCTTGCATCTATATTTATAACTAGGGCCCGAAAGTTTATGAAAAAATATTTTTAAAAAATGCACTTTATTACATGCCAGTGTTAAAATGTGGACAAGACACGAAAGAAATAACAGAAAATGTATGTTTTCATTTTGCATATTGCTGCATGTTTTGTTAGTTTTTCGATAATTCATCATATTTTCTTGATATTAAAATATATGTGGGCTATTCCACGAAAGCAAAAGGCTAAAATACCTTTTATAAAAGCCTAAAAATCCGGGCCCTACTGATAAGTTATTGGTCCAAATCTAAGGAGTGATGTAGAAATAGCTACAGGAACACTGGTCAACTCTTTTAGCATCAGTCTTAGATAGTCGTGAATGTCTGCGAACTCGGAACATGTTGACATGACCAGTCCTCACGAGATGTTTAAATATTTAGTCTACGGGCTATGTATAGATACAAATGTCAGCATGAAACTAGCTCTCTTCGCGTCCGGAGATTGCCTCCGATGTCCACCTACTGCACGATATCAGATTCACCTGACCGCCTTGCCTGGTCTTCTGGATTATATCAAATTTCCTCTCTTCATCTCCGATCCGGTTTTTGGGTCAACTCAAGTTCAAGTTATTTTCAATATCAAAACTTCCCGTTAAACTCCATTTCATGCCTCCCTATCCTTTCAATATTCTCTGTCGCCTATGCGTATTTTTATTAACTATCCCTTATCCTGTTTCTCTTCGTCTTCTATTATATTTCCTCTCACCTTTCTAATACCTTTATCACTGACCTCTCTTTCACATACTCTCTTTTATTTCTCCCTTTCCTCTTTTATCCTTCACCAGTTCTTTTCTATAAAATTCCAACTATTTTCTTAATATTTTACCTCTATCTTTTGTCCCTTTCTCTCCATCACCCTCACTCTTTTTTTTTTATTATTTGTACACTTATTTTTAGTTGTGCATTCCTTCTTCATTTTTAACACACTTACTCGCCTTCAGTAATGACGATTTTAGTTTTATGTCACAAACGCTTTCAATACCGTTCCTAATTTTTCTTATGAAACTAGTCTCATGTGACATTATATTTTATATAAAAGCACGGGTGTCCCAAAAACAGTTAAATCGCTTACCTCAGCTCTAAACAAATTCCCCAGCGTTTTGAGGCCATTGAGAGGTATGATCACTTCGTTCAGAATGATATTTGAAATTAGATTATAAAGTGTACAATTTGATTACTGCACTGAAATCTCTATATCCATATTTTTTGTGCTTATTTTCACTATTTTACCAAGTTTATCTACTGCTATTTAGTTCTATAACATCACTTGTATGCAGACATTTTGTACTGCAGGAGTTCTTTTAAATCCCTATAAATCTGCAGTTTGATTGTAAACAGTTTTCCACCGTAGTCAGATTAATGTTTAATTAAGAAATAAATAAATGACTAATTCATAAATAAATAAAAATGTATAGTTGAAAATCACCACAGCATTTGAAAGTACAGGAATGAGGGCCACCGGAAAGAAAGGAAAAAGGAGAGGAAATAAGATATTTGAGGAGAGAACTGAAGGGGTTGTGAGAAGGATTGAGAGAAGAACTGCTGCAGCGATTCAAATGGGAGGTGTGGCAACATCCTCCATACAGTCCAGACTTAGTGTTATGGGATTATTATGTGTTCGGTAAGCTGAAAAAGGATCTCAGTGGACGACGATTCCGAAACGATGACGAGGTGAAAGCAGCTGTTACTTAGCGCTGGAGGCGATATCTACGCATCCGGCATCGAAAAGTTCGTTGACCGTTCCGAGAAATGTTTACAGTCTCTTGGGGACTATGTGGAAAAGTGAACGTAGCCTACATTGTATGGTGTCATAGCCGTGTTGCCTATGTGTAGGTGGTTTCATAAATGGGCATAACTTGGAAGTGTAACCTACTTTTTTATTCGCCTTCGTATAAAGTTATCTTATTTTAAAGAAACAATAAACACTTGGGACATTAAATCCATGCTTCGCTCCAGTTTTTAATTATATGTGGACCTAGTAAATCATAACCACAAAGATTTATACCACTAAAGATGTACGTAATATTAGCATTTTGTGCAGGACCTTCATTAAAAGTATCCTCGATGTCTGCTGTATTGTGTGCAGGCTTCAAACATAGCATCCATGGATAGTACTTACTACAAAACAAGGATTTAGTACTGCAATGGACTTTGCTCCTAATCCATTGCATAGACACATGTGCTGGATTTGGCAGGATAGCGTGTATGGAGACTGGTGTTAAAATAATGGCAGCACTAGGCCTCGAACTCGGTGCATTGCGGCTAGGTCCTCAAAATGATGACAATTTAAATTTTGCACGCTGGATGTGTTGGGACAATCGATAAACACCCTGTGTCGCTGCAGAGGCGCACAGCACAAAGAACTGCTCCCGCTGTTACATCAGAAATCATATAAAACACACCAGTCATTACCTTAATGGAACCCATGTAGTCTTCGTAGAGAAGAATGTTAATCATTGACGTCAAAAAACCCTCGGCAATTATCGTAAATGGATTTGGAGAACTGAAAAGGGAAGCTATGGAATAATCAATTTAGTTATTTTTATATAGATACTGTACATCTATACAAAAGGAATATTCTGTGATCAGCAGATACACAGTGGAAGTGATGTAACTACAGTTTCAGTCGCATTTTTCATATGTACAATAATATAATCTAATATTTTATTTTATAAATTTGTATAGATTTATATATTTTATGTGTTTTATTAAACTTTATTCATAAATTTCTTCTTGAGTAATTTTAATTGTTTGTACATGAATTGTCAAACAAACTGACCTGATTTCACATGTCTAAAGTAAAGTAAAGTGTTCCCTATTACAAGCCATGGAGGCCCAGAGGGTGCCAGGAGGCAGAAGCTCCTAGATTTTAGACATTCGGAACGTGAAGGAGGCAAGGTTGTCAGGCTTATGCACCGGCCGCATTCACCCCCAGAACTGCTCCTGGTATTCATTTCTGTTAGAGGCTGAGTCGACCCCAGGGCCATAGTGCCACCAGGAGCATTAGGCCAATTGAAAAACTCCAACGACCTTATCGGGGATCGTACCCGCGACCTTCCGGTTTGCACGCAGCGCCTCAACCACTACGCTACTACGTGCCCCGATTTCACATGTCTAGTTGAAAGTAAATGTTTTAGAATTTCTTGTATCAGTTAATTTTATTCACGCAGTTCAGTGTTTTACAGTTATCGTACAAAGATTACAGAATTCTTACGCCTAACATTTTTATACAGTATATAGATTAGAACAAAAAAGTTAACGGATTATGCTCTGACTCGTGGGATGATGACCACGATTCGTCCGAGGTGATTCAGGCAAGGGTGATACCGCGGAAGATTTGCCTTTGCCTCTCGCTGGGTGGGAATGAAGGGAAACGCCACCCATATATATATTATATATATATTATATTTACAGAAAACAAGAAAACTTTGAACTTTGAGTAAAAGAAGCTGCATAATGATTAATGCACAATATAGAAATCTAAAAGAAGATGATAGGGATAAAAATGCTGAGATAACTACTGTTATGCATTAAAATAAATTACCATACAATTAACTTGTTGTTTTATATAATCGTGCTACTTTTCTAGAAAGTGACATAAGTCATAGAAACAATTATTCAGTAAATTTTTTAGGGAATTTTTAAAAGAGACTACGTAGGTTTGAAATGTTACGTCAGTGGGAGAGAGCAATATTCTTAATCTTAGTAGAACCTTTCTCCTAGGTTATATATATACTAGCTTAAAAGGCCTGGCGTCGCCCGGGTTTTGTATTTTGTAATTCTAGGTCCTTATATAGGTATTTAGAATTTGAAATGAAGATGAACTACTTATTTCACTCAAACTATTCTCTCAAAAAACGCTTGATATAGATTTTTATGGCTCATAGAAGATGTATAATTTTGCAACCCATCGCTTCTATACACCAAGCCAGGTAGGAGTTGAAATAAGAAGAAACAGAAATCCCGGTAACAGAAAATTGTATTGCGTTTGCGGAATATTTTATTTCTCACTCTCATGTTACCAACCAACCGTTTCGGGGATGAAATTAAAAACAAAGTCAATATCACTTTCATACTTCCCTACCCAAAAACCTGGTATATAATAATATACATATTACCATACCTCGTGTGGTATTCTCAATGTTCAGAGTATAGAAAGTTATGTGACTGCATCACATTGTGCATTAGATGAATTATATCGATAGCTTCTCTAATTTGTCAAAGTCCCATGTCATTTATTTCCAAACCTACCTGTGAACACTGCCAACAATACACTGTTGTCATGGAATGTGATTTGGATTTGATAATTCTGTGTAAAAAGGTATTATGTCTCCTCTAAAACATTTGATTTTTGGCATTTAAAATAAAAATTTTGCAAAATCCTTTCTTAGTGAGCACTTACATTTTGAAACGAAGGTACTGTCAAAATTCCAAGTCCTTACCTGTTATAGTTTAGGCTCTACGTTAATTCTCTGTCAGTCATTAGTTAAGTCAGTCAGTCAGGACAAAACCACTTATATATATATATATATATAGATGAATTGATTTCTTCTGAATTATTTCTTACTTATAATTATAGATAAATGGTTTGCTATTTGATTAATGATTTCAATTTGTGTGCAATATTTTAAATTGACAAATAGCTCTAGTGTCAGTCACATTACTTTGCTCTTAGAGATCCTCCCCTACTGTTAGTTTCAAGCAGTACGCCTGCAGGCGATAACGCGGCAACTACTTGGGCACAGGAGTAACGCGGGAAGTCTAGTCATACTCATCAGGCGTTACAGTTCAGACCTGGTCAATATACAGGTTTCAATGGTTATACCAAATACTTCGGATGGAATCCTTTTAACAGCACAGCACTAATGCAGCAGTTCGAGACGTCTCTTCAAGAACATCCTAACCCACTCATCACTTAATTTTTCACTACCCTGCAGTTTAATTTCAAGTGACCATGGGGAATACTTAGGTTTCCAGTTTTTCCGAACAAATCATAAAGAAGGAATATGGTTATAATAATTATAGGGCCGGATATTTATGACATGTCTTTTTTTCTTCACTTGTATTTCAGTCGCAACATTGATTTAAAGTAAGTAAGTAAGTAAGTAAGTTATTGTCACAAACATTTACAAAATAGCTTAAAATCTGGTAAACTGGTGACTCTTCAAAAAATAAATAAAAAGGAGAAAATATATAGTACTAGTACTATATATACTGCTAGCTTAAAAGGCCCGGCGTCGCCCGGGTTTTTATTTTGTAATTTGAAATTAACTTGATGAAGGAATTTCGATTTTCAAACTCTAGGGCCTTGCATAATATGTACGTAAAACTTGAAATGAGGAAGAACGACTTATCACACTCAAACCATTCCCTCAGAAAACGCTAGTTATAGCTTTTTATGGCTCTCAGAGGATGTCGAATGTTGCATTCCGTTGCTTCTACACACCATGCCTGGGAGGGGTTGAAATAAAAAGAAACATAAATTCCGATTACATAACATTGTATTGTCTTTATGGAAATTTTTATTTCTCTCTCTCATGTTACCATACAACCGTTTCAGAGCTGAAATTAAAAAAAAATCAATATCACTTTCATGCTTTCCTCCCCACAAATCCTGGGACATAATATACTGCGGGCATAGGACTGGAAATGTTCCACCCTATTTTGTCTTCTTGTAGATGTTTAGGGCCTATGATAAACATCCTACAGCTATGAGTGACGTATCAGTGGATAGGATTTTTTACCGACTTCTGATATAGCGTACTCACTGGCACACACTTAAGCTGTCCCTGCAATACGACCGCTTATTCTACATCAAAATGTGAAGTTAGAAAATGATATTTTCCATGTCGAGGGTAGAGAAAGTTATGTGACTGCATCACATTGTGCTTTATTTTCTAGGATTTCATTCTTAAAGAATTATTTTCACAAATATATTAATTAAATCCATAGCATCAGAATTTGTTAAACCCCAGTATTTATGTATTTCCCAAAGCCCTATGTGAACATTGTAAACAATACACTGTTGTCATGATAACTGAATTGCATTTCATCTTTCAGTATAATATTTTCAGAAATTATATAAATTTTCAAGGGGAGGCGTGGTTTGTTTGAATTTTAGTGTTCACCGCGTTACTTCCCGGGTTTAATTGGGTATGTGTGCAAAATTTCATGCAAATTGGTCAAGAAATGTAGATTTGTATACGGAACATACATACCCACATACATACATACACACTTTCGATTTGGCTTTGTTGCAAGACTCACACTTTTTTGTTTGTTATGAAAACATGTGAAAGCGGAACTCTCAAACTGTGAATATGTCACACTTCTTTTGTCACACTTCAATTTTTAAAATCTTTTTGTTTGTTATGTAAACAGTTGACAGCAGAACTCTCTAACTGTGCCTCATTTCACATTTCCGACTTTTCCCGTGGATTTTCCAAACATTTTCTTTCATACAAACCTTGTCCTGACAATTACGAACACAACAAAAAATAAATCAGCCAAATTGGTCGAGCAGTTCTCAAGTGATGCGGCAACAACCCTTTTGTAAATTCATTTTTATTAATATATATATATATAATATGTTATATGTTATATTATAACAGTACTATTTTAAATATCCAGATTTGCAACAAATATTTCAAAATTAAAATCAATAATTTTATTTATCAGGAATATTCGTTTGTTTAATAATTGCATTTAGTATTCTTCATTAACTTCAGAAATTAAATTATAAATATAATCGTATATTACATGTATACCTCTCACAAAGAATAATTACTTATTGAAGTTCAATAACATAAAATAAAATATTTATTTAAGTCATCTACGAAGCAATATTATCAAAACTGAAAAAAAAATCAATTTTTTAGTGTCAAGAAGACCGCAACAAGTATAAGTAACTAAAGGGACAATACATAATAATAATAATAATAATAATATATTACGTTGGCCTATTAAACTGTACACATAATATATGTTTTTCTTCATATATTAGAGAGGTAACATGCCTAACCTGGCCTGGATTTTACAATAGCATGAATCTAATATAATATTTGAATTCATGTTTCCGGCTACATCCAACGCCACCTATTAACAAGACAATTTTCAATTGTGAAATTAATTGAAAGGTGCTAGGTGCAACCTGGAAAACAATGGAATTGAATGATTTGGACGAAACTCACTATAGCAGGGGTTTTTTGGGCTAGGGAACTCGAAACTGAGGTCTTTTTTCCGCACTTTAATCCTGAAATGCACATCGAAACCGGTATTTTAGTTTTATGATTATAAATCGTTTTAATGGTTTATGCAAGATCTTCGTAAGGTTCATGACTCTGTGGTACGTTTTAATCATTTCATTTCGAATCTGTATGCCCATACGGAAGCACAAGATTCTTTCTATTTGTTTAATTACTTATATAATTAAGAATCAAATTAATTCATGTAATTTATGTATAAACGATGTGTTAATAAGTATAATGTTTTAATTCTTCTTCTGTTAAAGAAATTATTTAAATAAAACAATTAGCAATTGAGTAAATAACCGCGGGCGAAGCAGCGGGAACCCGCTAATAAAAATACAAAGCAATGAATTTAGAATACTTAGTCGTAATTTAAAATATTAATTAAAAACTCATGAAGCCTTCAATGACAGTTATAGCAGGGTGTATAAAACCTATAAATTAAGCTTTGTGGAAAAAAGGACGTAAAACACCATTTACAATGGTTGTCAGTATTTGGGCTAGAACCAGTTGTTAAATAAAGGTCGTAGACGTAAAACAAATGTAAATAAGTGGAAAAATACAAAAAGGGAACATCTAAAGCATAGTGGAAGGAATACACAATAAGAAAAGGCATTGTAAAAGTAGGAAACAATCTTATTCTGAGTTAAGTGGAATAAGGGTGTAACAACGTAAATATTTTCTTTTATAAAAGAATGTGTATCTTCTCTATATATATAAAAGGCTTTGTCCTGACTAACTGACTGACTGACAGGAATCAACGTAGAGCCTAAACTATAACAGGTGGAAACTTGGAATTTTGACAGTACCTTCCTTTCATAGTGTAGGTGCTCACTAAGAAAGGATTTTGAAAAATTTTGATTTTAAATGCCAAAAATCAAATGTTTTTGAGAATACTTAATCCCTTCTTACACAGAATTATCGAATCCGAATCACATTTGACATTAAAACATATTGTTGCCAGTGGGTTTTAGATGGGCTTGGAATTAAATTAAATGGAAGTTTGACAATTACAGTTGGCTTTGTCTATTTTTGTCATACCTTGAAATAAAACTTTCGCGATCGCTTGAATGTTGTAAGCCCTAATATGGTCAAACATTGTTTTATTTGGACGAAACTCACTATACAGGGGTTTTCTGGACCAAGGAACTCGAATCTGAGGTCGCTTTTACCAGGTGACGCTATCTAATCGTGGTATGTAGTCCACGTGATTTAGGTGTTAATAAATATAATGATTTAACTATTATGCTCTTAATTTTTAATTTTTGAAATAATTATCGCGGGCACATGCTAGTAGCAATATAGGATAAATGAGTTTTTTTAACCAGATATGTAATATGAAGAATTAGAAAGTGTAGTGCCTAATTTTAAAGTATGATGATACATCCGGTAAAAGCCTAACTGGCATATTTGAATGCAGGCACGGTTTGCAAAGTTATTATAATCTACTAATTAGCCATGTAGGGGACAATAGGTAAAAATGAGACGGAAAAATATGAAAGGCAGTAAATTGTAACAATGTGACAGATAAACATGTGGGCACAGATGGCACCACAAAACATGGGAAATAAATTAGAATGTTTGCAGATAAACGCTTCGCACATTCAATATGAAGGGGCTTTGTGCGCCATGCATCAAGCGAATAGCGGGGGAGGGGACATCACAATGCCAGCACGAGATCTCTTTTACCAGCTGACACTTTGACACTTTAAAAACGTTCCATTTATACCATCTAATGAAACTGCTTCCAACTCAGGCCGAAATTGCTTTCAACTTGGCCATAATACTCTTGCAATTCTGGCGAATTAGTCACCATCGCCAAAGCTACTATTATGGTGGTTAAAAGAGTATCTTTGTTTAAAATCCAATAGCATTCTATTCGTTACTTCGAAAGAAATAAATCCTAGAAAACAATAACTAAAAATCTCTTTAGTCCAGGAAGACCAATGCGAATAAATTAAAATCTATGTGCTCACGTTTATTTAATGTATTATTGTCTATTCCCATTGTGCTCTTTTTCAAAGTGTTCTGTATGCTATAATTTACGCGAGAAATCATTGGTAACCGTGAAGGATAATTTATTATTCATTATATAATTGTAGCTAGTACTTCTACTTGCATTACAGATAAATGAAGATCCTGTCATTTACGTAGTTTATATTAAAATATTAACGGATAACTATAGCAGTGACAGACGTATTCATGTTCAGTGAAGTCATCGCAAGAGTGTGCCTCAGGGATGTATTCTTCATCCGGTATTGTAACGACTTAAACATAAATACAATACCTCATAACGTAATCAGAAGATACAAACATCCCATTTGAGTATAATACAATCCATTGTTTAAAAAGACTAGCAGACAAGAACAACAAAATGTATTAAAATTCTTTTCCATTACTTTTTATGTATTCTTATAAGATGTTTTCAGATTAGGTGATTATGTAATTTATAGCTGAGCATAGGTGGTAAACTTTTAAAAATATATTATAGACTTAATGAAAATATCTTCGAAAATGAAAATAATTGAAATAAATAAAAATTTCACTTTGATAACAGTAAATATATAAAAATGGTTAAGATTCATTTTTATCTTCACCTGTAAACTCTAAAGGTAGTCAACTGAAGATTTCTAATATTAAGGATGCTGATCTCTCAGTCTCTGGCACATGACGGTTTGAATCAAGTTTCACTGACACCTGAAAACCAGTTTTCAGTGCAAACTTGGGTTTCACCGAAGTTTAAAATAACAGTGGGCGAATTACAGAATTTTTCATGTCATGACTACCTCTTTTCCTAGAATTGCTGCTTACACTACTTTTCCCAGGTCTCTTAGACCTGCCAATCAGTGAACAGCACTCAATTAGTTGTAAGCTAAATCCTCAGTTCCAGGAAATATTTGCCCAATTCAGGTACAGTACAAAGGAACCAGTCGTTGTGTATAAATGAAAATCAATGCAAGATGACATCCACTTTTGTAGTGATTAGTAGTGATTAGTTGTTAGTACTTCAATTCAGAAATCGCAAAGAAAATAAATAGCCACACTATTAGAACAACGCAAAGAGGCTATCCCAAAATCTTTACATAACCAGTATTGATTTTCGGATTAGGTAACAATATTATTGTGTTTTTGTACGAGGCGCGTCCATAAAGTAAGTTTCCCTAGGGAAATACTTATTGCAACAGGTGTAGCAAGTGTTCAGCTATTTTGCAACATAGGTGAAAATCTCTGGGGGTGCAGTCCGAGCTGTAGAGTGGAGACTTCAACACCTCCCTGCAAGTCTCCTGCAAAAGTTCGGCTAGGAGATGTTTCAACATCCACCCTACAGCCGGACCTCGCTCCCAGTGATTTCCATTTTTTTCCTACACCTCAATAAATGGCAGAGAATGACAGAGAAGCGGAGATGGTTGTCACACAATAGTTCAAATCCCAGGCGGTAGACTTCTACGTCGCAAGTGTTCAAAAGTTGGTCCCACGGTATGACAAAGTCTGAATTCCGTTGGCGAATATGTTGAAAAATAGCTGAACACTTGCTATATCTGTTGCAATAAATATTTCCATGATTTTTTTTTGTGTGTAAACGGCCCTAGGGAAACTTACTTCATGGACGCCCCTCGTATAAAAAGGATAGTAAAGTATTTTCCTAAACATGAAAGCCTTATCTCACTCCGCCGCCCAAGGTCAGGGAAATGGTGTTGCAATGGGTCCCCTCCTATTGAGGGTCAGAGTTAATGTATTTAGAGTGTACACTTTCTTCTGGTTAGTGGAAGATGGCCATTTTACACCTGGGTTGAAAAAATGACATACTGTACACTCCCACAGCGGGTGCAATTTAATTATTCAACACGACACACGACACTGGACAGAAAAAAAAACTTCAGAAAAGACATATATCTGACAGTATTGCTTCTAGGCCTCTAATGAGAGTCGCCTATTGTTAAGTAATCTCTACAAATAAGTAGGGGAAGAGTGTTATGGTAGCTCCAAGAACTGAGGTTTTCGCGTTTTGGAATATACTATATGGAAAGAAACCATATAGTATTCCATACATAGCGGTATTGCTCTTATTTTTAATCCTACGCATTTGTAAAACTCCTCTTCAAGGGGAGAGCAGAGGAAATAGTGGCTTGCTGCTCGGACCAGTTAGTCCAGTCAATGAATGCTCAAAAAGGGGCGTAGAAGGAAATGGAAGGAACACAATTTTTTACTTTGGGACTTTGTTTGGACTAGTTAGGAGGTAAACATACTAAAAGTCCCCACTCCTAGGAGGTGAGCGGGGGGCAGGGGGGCCCTTAGAAGATCCCATTTTTCGGTTTTTCGCTTATATCTCGGAAACTATGGGTCCTAGCGATAAGATTTTCCTATACAAAATTAAAGCTGACAAAATTCTCCACAAGATTGATTATATAAATTCTTTCGCTCTCTCACCTAGTTTTCGAGATATCCGCGCTCAAATTTAGCTAATTTTGAAAAAAAATAAAATTGCCTCGCGTTTTTTGCCTTATTTCGTCAGCTAACTCTTCAGCCCTTTGTCCTACGAAAAAGTCATAAGAAAGGAAGTTGTAGAGCATTAAATTGACTTTAAGAATGTGTGATAATTTACTTTTTATCTTCAACCGTACAAAAGTTAGAGCAATTTTAACTTTATGTGTAAATTCCGGGATTTTGCAGAAAAACTTAACTTTCGTATTTTCCATTATTTCACTGCTCTATATAAAAGCCAATATATACGTATTTATATGTAGGCTATATATAGTATGTACTATATATAAGTTGTACCTAAATGAATCAATATGTATATAATGTATTTTGTAATATATTTTCAAGTGACATAATTATATGCTTATGTGTAGCCCAATGATTGAATGAATAGAGGGAAATAAAAGGAACACTGTTTTTGACTTTGGGAATTTGTTTGGACTAGTTAGAACTTAAACATACTAAAAGTCCCCACTCCTAGGAGGTGAGCGGGCGACAGGGGGGCCCATAGAAGGTCACTTTTTTTTCGGTTTTTCGCTTCTTTCTCGGAAAATATGGGTCCTGACGATAATACCACTCTATACAAAATTAAACCTGTTCAAATGTTCAATGAAGACTGATTCCATTCATTTTTTTCGATTTCTCACATAGTTTATTTTAAACTTGTATGTGATCGGAAATTAATTTTCTGGATTTCAAGAATAACAACTTTTTTTTTTCCTAGAGTTTGAAAATAAGTATAAAAATGTCTCGGAAAGATCGAGCATTCTCCTTTTTGACTGTTAGCTCGTCAATCAAGATCAACGACGAAAGGGTGTCTGTGGGCCCTTTTTTTGCTATTCCAGCGCAAATCCATAAGTAAGTAAACCAACGAAGATTTGAAAACTTATTTGCAATATGAATTAGCCCCTTTCCCTTTGGCCTTCTTCAATGAGGGTGGGATGAGGAAATTGACGAAGTCAGTTCTCTAGAAAGAGCTCAATCCAACTATCAAAGATGTACGTGTGACACACTTTGACATTGTTATGGACGGAGGACTTCTCCTGCACAATGTTATTTGGCAAAGAGGTTCCAAGATACCTGCCGTTTGTAATGGATATGTCAATTTTGTGAACAGTCACTATCGTGGAAGGAGTTGCACTGTAGTGTTTGATGGGTACATGAGCTCATCCTCAAGTACAAAGGTCGATGAGCAGCAAAGGCGGTACCGTCTCAGCAAGTCAGCCGACATACATTTCAATCAGGAGATTGTTATAACTGTGAAGCAGGGAGACTTCCTGTCAAATGTCTACAACAAAAGTCTGCTGAAAGTCACACTACAGGCACATGGAGTCAGAACCCTTCAAGCACGAAATGATGCGGTTGTCCTCATTGTAGACATGGCTGTGGAGTTGTCACATACTCAAACCGGACATCTCGTGCCTCCCACCAACTGAGGGAACAGCGAAACAACATTCTCTGAGGATATATCACCAAGTTGAGATGTGGTTGGGATATGAGTTGCCTCCTCAGATGTATGGGTGGGAGTTAACCAACAAATTAACCCCGGTGTACAGTGAGCAGCAGGCTGCATCGGATGAAATATTAAAAATTATTTTTGTCGGTGCACAAAGGATTGTGCTAATACGGAAAGCCATCTCTTAAGTGATCCCCTGCGTCCAAAACTGCCAGGGAAACTGTCTTAATGGGGGGCCCCTCCTGCACAATGAGGATGAAGAACTCTACATCGATCCTCTGCCAGTTATCCTAGAAGAGGTATCCCCTTCCTCAACGGATGAAGAAGAAAATGTAGCAAAACCCACCCCAGGACCAAGTTCCCATGATGAGCCAGAACCCTCCCGCTCCAAAAGAGCTAGGAAATTATAATAATTATTGCTGTTTAATTGTACTATAAGGTGTACATATATTATTAAATTAAATGTAACACAGTTTCAAAAAACATTTACGAGTTAATGTGTTAATAAAAATGTTATGTACAAAGTGTTGTTGACTCTCGAATCACCCTACCCCAATACCTTTGCGGAGCGAATGTATAGTTTATATGTTTTATATTAACTGTACATTAGGTATATATTACATACAATTAATACAAGTATATTTGCCTATGTAGAAGGCTATTATGGCTCCTAAATAACAATAAAGATTCAGCGATCCTCGATAAAATGTCAGTTTTGAGTATTATCAAAAATTTCCATTATATATTATAGTAAAATATTTCTGTAGGGGTAAATAGTGGAGATCTCAAAGTGGTTCCACTAGGTTAGGGGTTCGAAAATAGTATTACACGACACCAAACAATATTACTTTTGAAGAACTACATAGCCTATATAGCTTACTTGAAAATATATTATAAATACATATATACATATACAATTTCTTTATGTGCCATTTATATATAATACATACTATTTATACATATAATACGTATATATCGGATTGTATATAATGTTTGAGCAGTGGAAGAACGGAAAATACGAAAGTTAAGTTTTTCTGCAAAATCCCGGAATTTACACATAAAGTTAAAATTGCTCTAATTTTTTAACGATTCAAGATAAAAAGTAAACTATAATATATTCTTGAAGAAAATTTAATTCTCTACAATTTACTTCCTTAAGAGTTTTTCGTAGGACGAAGGGCCAAAGAGTTAGCTAACGAAATAAGGCAAAAAAACTCGAGGCAATTTTATATTTTCAGAATTAGCTAATTTTGAGCGCGGATATCTCGAAAACTAAGCGAGATAGCGAAGAAATTAATATAATCAATCTCTTGGAGCAGTTTGTCAGCTTTAATTTTGTGTAGGAAAGTCTTATGGCTAGGACCCATAGTTTTCGAGATATAAGCGAAAAACCGAAAAAAGGGACCTTCTAAGGGCCCCCCTGCCCCCCGCTCACCTCCTAGGAGTGGGGACTTTTAGTATGTTTTCCTCCTTACTAGTCCAAACAAAGTCCCAAAGTCAAAAATTGTGTTCCTTCCATTTCCCTCTACAACTTTTCATTGACTGGACTAAGTATTAATCTTTGCCGATCCGGCTTTAGAATATGAAATCGCTGCTTTCACACTTGCGTGGTCCAGTATTTCCCTCAGAGTTTTCCCAGACTGATGTGGTTTCCCTCAACCGAAGTGCATAATAATTATACACTAATTTTAACTAATTTTGCTCCTCCACAATCGTCTGTCCATTGTATCTTCGTCTTGTAGTCCTCTTGCTCCATCCTCCCCCTTACACCATCCTTCCAGGTATCAGGTACGGAATTTTTCCCTCCTTCATTTTCTTGCTGATCTCCAGTAATCCATTTCTGTGGCTCGTTGGTTATGCATTGTGTTTGTTAAATTACTGTCTAGTTTCAGCTCCATATGACATTACACTTTCCACTATTGATCTACTATTTAAAAACCAAACTTAGTATATTATCATGAACGCACAGCCATCTATTATCAAGGCAGCATTCAACTGTGAGATAAATTGCCATAGCAACCGGGGATAAATGACGGACGAAACTCACTATGCTGGTTTTTTTTCTAGGGAATTCGAATCTGAGGTCTTTTTCTCCGGGCATCGAACTTTGATCGTGAAATATACATCGAAACGGGAATTTTTAGTTTTTTAATTATCAATTGTTTTAATTGATTATGGATGATTTGGGTAAGGTTCATGAGTCTGTGGTAAATTTTAATCGTTTCATTTCGAATCTTTACGCCCATACGGAAGCACCAGATTCGTTCTATTTGTTTAATTATTTATATTTGTTACGAAAAACAATATAATTAAGAATAAAATTATATAATTCTTACAAGTTATGTAAAACCGATAAAGTGTTAATAAATATAATATTATAATTATTTTTCTGTTAAATAAATTGTTTAAATAAAACATCTTGCAATTGAGTAAATAATCGCGGGCGAAGCCGCGGGCACAGGCTTGATTGTACATAAGTACTTTTGTTTTATTCATGGTATTACTGCTCCATAATAATGAGTTTAATATTTCATTTATCATTCTTCCTTGACATATGCGACTAACTGCTTCTAATTTTAAAGATCCATCCAGTTGTACGACCTATCCCAAATACTCCAAATCACCAGATACATAGACCCAAAAAAAGAATAGAATTGAATTTGTAATATCGTGGAAGATTTTTTGCAACCGTGAACTACTTAATTATTAAGAACGCTTTCCACGCACTTCTAACAATGGACTCTTTAGCTTAAAGTGTGGGGGTGTGTTGAAAACCTAATAGCGGTCCTTGTGTTTAGGCTGTCATTTTGTACTGTGCCCTGTAATTAGTGGCGCTTGCAATGCGCGTGGCGACGTTTCCTGCAGGAAATAAAGAAATGGAACAAAAGAGAGCAGAAATCTTGCAGAGTCAGGCAGCACGTGTTCCCCATACCCCGTCACAAATCACGAGCTTCGATCTCAAATAGAAACTGCCTGCTCTCTTATATCACAAGCCCAAGCTTCGGTTACATCATTTCAGTACGTTCGCTTAGATACACAGCTGCTGAAATCTCCCCTCTTCTTTGTATTCTTTTTTTTTATCGGGTTTCAAGAACGCTGCGTAGAAAAAGTTTCCCAGAATACTAAGCTATAAGATACGATTCTAATACTATAAGAATCAATGAGGGATGGTCCTAAAACTTCTGGAACATTTGCGGGACTTGGTTCTGCCTGGTTTATAAAATTTTCCAACACAATTACATTGTCAGAACTGCAGAACATTGATCCCGAAGAGAGTGGAGTAATTTCACAAAATTACTCATGTATGTTGCATAGAGTGCAGTGTGTTTGTACCATTTAGACTAATTTGTTGTTCCATGGAAGTGCACAGCATCTCTCTATATATAAAAGGCTTTGTCCTGACTGACAGGAATCAACGCAGAGCCTAAACTATAACAATTAGAGACTTGGAATTTTGACAGTACCTTCGTTTCATAATGTAGGTGCCCACTAAGAAAGGATTTTGAAAAATTCTGATTATAAATGCCAAAAATCAAATGTTTTTGAAAATACTTAATCCCTTCTTACACAGAATTATCGAATCCGAATCACATTTGACATTAAAACATATTGTTGCCAGTGGGTTTCAGATGGGTTTGGAATTAAATTAAATGGAAGTTTGACAATTACAGTTGGCTTTGTCTATTTTTGTCATACCTTGGAAATTAAACTTTCGCGATCGCTTGAATGTTGTAAGCCCTAATATGGTCAAACATTGTTTTATTTGGACGAAACTCACTATGCAGGGGTTTTCTGGACCAAGGAACTCGAATCTGAGGTCGCTTTTACCAGGCGATGCTATCTAATCGTGGTATGTGGTCCACCTGATTTAGGTGTTAATAAATATACTGATTTAACTATTATGCCTTAATTTTTAATTTTTGAAATAATTATCGCGGGCGAAGCCGCGGGCACATGCTAGTATTTAATAATTCACTTATGGTCTTCCTACGTTCTGTAAGCTCATTTTTTGAAGTGAACCTTCTTTATCCGCGGTAGGGGTAAATCCAGAGCTTGTGTCACACCCAAAAATCGTCACGAAATTAGTGTCACGCTAAAAATCGTCACAAAATTAGTGTCACACTAAAAATCGTCACGAAATTAGTGAGGTGTGACGGACGGACTGCGCAGAAAACAATCAACTCAATGATTAGGAGTAATCAACTGCTATACGGTTTAAAGGACAAAATAAAATACTGAAAGGGGAAACTAACGATAGAAGGTGATGGAAAGGAATTTTTTTCAGAACTAGTACGAGGACCTGCAAATGGGAATAGTAATAATAATAATAATAATAATAATAATAATAATAATAATAATAATAATAATAATAATTACAATAATAATAACAATAATAATATTTATTTTATTTCATCCTGCAACACCTGCAGGTTGCCATTGACAAAGAGTACCAACAACAAATACATATGTATATATGTAAACAGTAAAAGAAAACAGATTAAATTAATATTGAAGCTTTAACAATTAGTATATATAGATAATAACTTAAAATTAGAAGTCATGGTCCACAGGTATTGCGAAATATGGCAATAGACTCTTTCAATGCCACCAGTGATATTTCTACAAGGATGGCTTTGTGCAGGCAGAACTTTTTGGAGAAGTCAAACAATAGTTTTGGGATGGTACCACGTGCTCCAATCATTAATCCTGTCACTGTTATGGATATCTCAACAAGTCAGCCGAACAGCTCCTTAAATCTTGCTCACTTAAGGAGCAAATAAATATCAATTCCCTGTGAAAACATGAGGCCTTGGTCCTTAGGGGATGAATTGTAGGCTAAATTTATTTATAATATTATTAGTTGGTGCGTGAATTCCTCCTAGCTTCTGCAGCGGTAGACCACTTATCCGTCATGCCGGTACTGCGTGTAGTCTAGTCGCGCGCTTGCAGGCGCAATGGAAACATCTCAATACGATCTTAATGATATAACAGAAAACTTGTGTTTTAAACTGGACATAGAATACTTACTTGCTCAATGGCAATAGGAATAGACAATTCCTAAGCAAGCTAAAGGAATATTATCTATTTTATGGAACCCGGAGGTTCATTACCGCGCTTAAAAAATCCAAACAATAAAAAAATGAAAGATCCAAAATTTAAAAAATCCAAAATTCCAAAATTAAAAAAATCAAAGATCCAAAATTAAAAAGTCCAAAAATTTAAAATTTAAAAAAATAAAGAATCCAAAATTAAAAGATCCAAATATCCAAAATGTAAAAAAATTAAAAATTAAAAATATCCTAAAATCTAAATATAAAAATAAAGCATGCAAAATAAAAAAATCCAAAATTAAAAAATTAAAAATTACGAAATCCCAAATTCAAAATTGAAAAAACCTAAAAATGCAAAATTAAAAAAACGAAAATACAAAATTAAAAAATTAAAAAAATTAAAATTCAAAGTATCAAAATTTTTAAAATCCAAAATTCCAAAATTAAAAAATCCAAAGATCCAAAATTAAACAATCCAAAAATCCAAAATTCCAAAATTAAAAACTCAAAGATCCGAAATTTAAAAAAATTAAAAATCCAAAATTTAAAAAATAAAAAATCTAAATTTCCAAATTAAAAAAAAATTAAAAATTAAAAAATCCAAAAATTAAAAAAATAATAAAATCCAAAATATAAAATCACGTAATTATATTCAGACCGGACACATAGACATTCCTAGTGTCATCAGCACTACGCAGGGCTTTCTTCTAAGGTACCACAGACATATACAAACATCAGACAGTGATAGGAAATCCAACCCGCGGCCTTCCGAATGTGAGTCCGACACGTTACCGTCTCTGCCATCTCACTTGGATTGTTTCTTCACAATGTATTGTACGCGCTGTAGAACCAAAACCTTACTTTAAGACTACAGTCGACGTGGGTGGTGGAGTCTGCATGGCGCTGACTTTCTATGCTCTAGGTCGCGTTTTGATCCAGTCCCAGGACAATGACATTTATATTATGTATAAATATGATATGCTTACGTCTGTAGATTTATAGGCATGTAAATGAACTCCTGTAGAAGCAAAATTCCGGCACAGACGATTACAGGCCTATGTTGTAGTACACCCCAATCACTAAATAACCATAAATAACTCTTAAGATTGAATGTCTTTCAGAAATAATTTGTAAATTTGTTTTGAGATTACTTTTTAATCGGATCCTAGTGTTGCGATTTCCGAGTTTTGTTTTTCCTTTTTTTCCCCTGTTTTCCCTATTCCTTGTTTTCCTAATTACACACAGACACCCATGCCCAAGATGGAACTCGAACCCAGAGTCTCCTTCACCACGGCTCCAAGGCAGCAGCACGCCTTAACTACCACAGCTAAGGAGACCGGCATGATTACCAAAGACCTCTAATTTAAAACGCCTTCGTGTTCACCGGATTCAACCAACAATCCTCACCTCCACACAAATATTTTAACTTGAAATAAATTATATTCTTAATGTAGCAAAAAGCGCACCGCGACATACAAACGAGATAGCCTATCATCAAATATTTTTATTCTAGTATTATAACTCAAGCAAGCCAGCTATATATCATCGAGAGATCCAAATGTTTTTGTCAGTTTTAACTGGCCTCATTTATTACGCTGGAAGAAAAAAGTCCTGCTCCCATTGTAGTTACATTTTCCATAGATGCACTAATTCAGTGGTGCCATTAAATTCCATCAGCATTGAAAAATGAATATAGGAAATTGGTACTTTAAGCTGTGTCGATGATCACCATCAGCCTCATCCGGTGTCGTAATGGGGTAATAAAAGTTATTAACAGCTACTTGTTATTCATCCTTACGAACCACTCGCTTTTTATATGATCCTGATCTTTGCCAGGGATAAAACAGCAACCTACACCCATAGAAGTAATATTTCATATGTCGTTCCCTTGGAGAGAATTCATTAAATAAACCAACATCACATTAAACTCTCGTGAATATATTTCCTTTAAAATATTATCAAAAAATTACTTGTCTTAGGTTGGTATTACTTAACACTGTAAAGCATTATCACTGAAAGAAGGAAATACATTACTAGGTACAGTGACTCAAAATCAAACTTGTATAGTGGTCTTTTAAAGAAAGAGTACAATAACAAATACTGTACATAATTTTAATAATTTTCACTTTCTTTATACATGTAGGTTATCTTATGTGTGTAAAACGTTTTCTGAAAGCAAATACTTTATTAATTTTTCTGTAATAAAATATATACTCTCCTCCTCTTTTCTTTACCCAATTTTTTTTCTTTTTACACGTTCCTCCATAACTATTATATTTTATTTTTTATGCGTAAATATCTACGTTCCTATTAATATTCTAACCAATCACGGCTCCTTCAGATCCTACCTATTTAAAATGAAAAAAACAGAGTCACCAACATGCAGCTGTCGTGAGGAAGACATTCAGACCGCCATACACCTACTAACACAGTGCTCCAGGTTTGAAAGAGAAAGACCATCTATTCTAAAGTCACTACCGTTGCCAATTGTGCTCAAGTATCATATCAATACGATACAGATAACCACCTTTATCAACCACGTCTTCCGCTCCATCACATAAACTGTTTTCATATTATAATATGTTATAGTAATTATGTATAATTCTGTAAATATCCCGTGATATACCAGTTGGTGAAACACGGGTTGTAATGTAACTAAACAAATAAAAAAAAAAAAATATGTTTGTATATTGTGTTTTTTCTGTTCCTCTATGTACAGTATTAGTAGGCTTTAGTACAGTTTAAATATTAATATTTTAATAATGTTGTGTTAATATAAGAGGATATTGTAACTGGCCAATATGTCTGTTATATTCTCCTGACAAATAAATAAATACTTCTACAACCCTGCAAAATACTGTAGGGCTGTTTAAGAAGGGGATTCATAAATTCAACATGAAAAATAAGCAATATCTGCTTCGCAAGACGTGTGGTCAAAAATATCACCTTCAAATTGAAAGCAGATCCAAGAATACTCTCTAGAAATGGATGATTAACAAAAAAGTTTTGGATTTTGTTGCTTTCTTTTAAGGAATTAGTTTTTTTTCAATACATGTATATGAGGTTAATTTCATACAGTAATATCCAGGGTTACTAAGTATTTATTTTATTTCATCATGATTACCGAAGATGATATTATTTATATACAATTTACGTGAAGATAATGGCATACACAATACTTATATTGTACTAAGAGGCTAACTTTTATTTGGGCAGAGGAAGTTATGTGAATTTCACCTCAGATATGTTATCCGTTGTCAAGGGGACTACGCTAGGTAGCCAATTAATCATATCCATATACTTAGGCCTATATTAATATGTAATGGTTCCTGTCTGTTTCAATTTATCTCAAAACCTACTGAAATATTGAAACTAAAATTTTGCATGAACATAATTTTTATACCCAGAAAAAACATGACCTGTAGTGGTTGATTCATCCTCCCAATTTTACCAGTATCACAATCCTTAAAATCAATATCCGTTAAAATGACTACAAGCCATGATTCAAAATATAAACGGATGCACCTCAATATTTCACGGTCTATTGGTAAAGACTTAAAACTGCATGTATTTTGTTTTGGGGCAAGCTGTAGCAGATAAACCCAATTTGTTACAGCACTTAATGCAGCTATTGTATCGAAATAATTATCCTGACAAGAAACAGTAATTAAGAGCAATGTCGTTTTTGTCGCATAAGTATCAGCTCTTGCGTTATTACTTCCTCTACCAGTACCATAGGTACTGTAGGTAACATTCTTCCAGCGTTTCTTCAAAGCGTTGGACAACATGTCTTCTCAGCTTATAATTCTAATCTCTGATGCCAGACTTTACCCATTCATTTTCTCGCGCAGACGAAATTGCTCTGGCTCATTTGAGCAAATATTTGATGAATGCACACACTCATATGTCAAATACTAGGAGGTGCCCGTGGCTTCGCCACGATAATTCTTTTAAAAATTAAAAATTAAGAGTATAATCATTATTAAAGCATTATATTTATTAACACTTGCACGCGAATCATTCATAAACTAAGCCATTAATAATTAATGAAACCGCTAAAATTCCTGCTTCAGAGTACATTCCACGACATGAAAGCGCCCCCTGGGAAAACTATATCAGAATCGATTATGCAGTTCCATAGAACCTGTGAACACATAATACGTATTGTTTCTCAGCTGTTTATTGACATGAATATGATGTGAATTTTATTTTATCAATTCAGTGTAATTTTCAGAAATTATATATAATGTTTCAAGGGAAGGAATGGTTTGTTTGGATTATTATTATCAGCGATATTTCAAGAGATAAAACCATCAATATTTTACAGCTGTTGCCCCCGGCTTCACCCGCCATTATTCATTGACTCCAGGATTTTTAAGAAAATTACACTGGTAGATTATTAAAAAATGTTTGTGGTTCAGAGCTATGAAAATTGTAAGTAAAAATAAAGTTAGAATATTTGTTCATTGTGTTCATTTCACTTAGGCGTTATATAATAAAGAAACGGTTTTCCTTCCTAATTTTTTAGTCGTCATGGAAGTTTAGACTGCGGGAGACGAACATCGCCGAGTATACCCGATGTCTCACGAAGCGGGCGAGCAAGCACGCTATTTAGTGCCGTTGAATTGTGTAAGAGTAGAACGAGATAATACTGTATATATAAACAAACAAACTGGGTTGTATTAAGTTAGATGTAGATAGTTCTTCTTTGGTGCAAGCGCTAAGTGGTGCAGACATGTTTAATGTGTAACAGCGCAACGGGGCCCATAAGGGTAAAACATTCCACAAGTGGAGATAAATGAACAAAATGTCGACGTGCGTGAGCACAAAGCTTTACAGCCATCCTACAAAAGATTCAACAAAAAGTTCTGATAATTATTGACTTGCCCTCGTAATTTGGACATCAGGAATATACATAGTTGTAAATGAATTGTAAATACTTCATATGTCTATAATCTAAACTTTAATGTTCAAATTGTGTCATTTTGTCATAATTTGATGCCACTAGCATTGTATAAGTGAAACCAGCAAAACCAGTATATTGTAATAATACGCCTACTACTCTAATAAAAGCAAATATTTGTTATATGAATTCTCCCAAGTGGACGTTTTGGAATTGTTACTTCATGAGTTAGTGGTAAATAGGAAATCGCTTCACTTTCTATTAACTAGCAATAGTACTACAGGAAATCATAAACCACAATTTGTTATTTTCATTGCGTAATATTTGCAGCTGCTGGATAGTCACCTATCGAATTTTTAATTAAACGTTGCAGTACAGTAGGTGCAAACCGCGAACAGGCGACAATTTTACGAAACGGATGAATATGCGGAAATTTATCAGAAATAAATTCAGTTACTTAACCTCATCGATGTTGAAATTTTTTCACAAATAAGTGACACCTAATACAATTATCGAGACGACATCTAGCATTGCTAAATACTTGTAATTTCAAGGATCCTTGTCTCCCGCTCATTTCGATGGAGTTTCAAAATAATATTAATAAAGTTTCGCATATTTTCTGTATTGCGTCACCACCATTTGTTGTAGTACTACAATAAGCAGTATTAATATAAATATTCCTTTAAACTTTTAAAGAGTGTAGTCGAAAGTGTGTATGTGGGTATGTATGTTCCCTATACAAATCTACATTTCTTGAGCAATTTGCACGAAATTTTGCACAAGTACCCAGTTCAGCCCGTAAAGTAACGCGATCAACATTAAAATTAAAACAAATTACTACTTCCCTTGAAAAATTGTATAATTTCTGAAAACGTTACACTGAATATTTATCAAATTCAATTCAGTTCTCATGATAATACTGTATTGTTTACAGTGTTCGCATACGGCTTTGGGAGCTACATGATGATATCGATATAATACATTGGTGGTAAATAAATAATGAAAAATGAAATACACGGAAATGATGCACAATGTGATTCAGTCACATAATTTTTTCTACCCTGGACATGGAGAATATAATTTTCTCACTTCACATTTTGATGTAGAATAAGCTGTCGTATCGCAGGGACAGCTTAAGTGTGTGCCAGTGAGTACGCTATATCAGAGGTCGGTAAAAAAATCCTATCCACTGATACGTTAATCATAGCTGTAGGCTTTGTATTAGTTAAGAAATAGGGATGTTTATTATCGGCTCTAAGGATCTAAAATGAGACAAAATAGGATGGAAAATTCTTAGTCCTATGCGTGCAGTATATTATGTCCCAGGTTTTTGTGGAGGAAAGTATGAAATTTCTTTTTGATTTCAGCTCCAAAACAGTTGTATGGTAACATGTGAGTGAGAAATAAAATATTTGAAGACAATACAATTTTATGTAACCGGAAATTCCGTTTCTTCTTATTTCAACCCCTCACATTCGTTGTGTGTAGAAGCAACGGGGTGCAAAATTCGACATTCTCTATGAGCAATGAAAATCTATATCAAGCGTTTTTTGAGGGAATAGTTTAAGTGTGATAAGTTGTTCTTCCTCAATTCAAATTCTACTTACCTATATAAGAACGTAGAGTTTGAAAATCGAAAGTTTTTCATAAGTTAATATCTAATTAAGAAATACAAAACCCGGGCGACGCCGGGCCTTTTAAGCTAGTTATTAATAAAATAGAATTTGTACAACTCCTTTAACTTTTGAATATACAACAAACCGATTTATCTGATTTAACTGAATCAAGTCGTTTGAACAACAGCTAGGATTAAAAGTATACCATAACATTTCAGCATTTTTATCAACCTCATATAGCGCAAAAAAGATATACTTTTAGAAAAGTCTGTCTAAAAAAAGAGATTGCGTGATTTGTTTCGGAATGGGAGTTGATGTTTTCCTGAGCATCATATTTTCCATGCAATCCCTCCCGTGAGATGAAAGCAAGCTTTTGAGTTAGGAATTTTATTTTAGTTTAAGACACTTAAGGAGGAGTAAGATTTATATTAGTGATTAAAATGTAGAGAATCCCCATAGAGATACGGTAGGAAATTCAATTAACTAAAAGCTTTTCTTCTTTCTTTTCCAGGTAAGCGAGTTTCAGAGCGTTCAACGGGTTTTCAAATGACGTCTACACTTGTAAGTAATTAATTACACCACAGGAGAAATGCACTTTTTTTTTTTTTACTCCTTTGATATTACGAACAGCATGGAAAAAGATTTCAAAACGTGAATTTATCTTTGAATGCTTACATGTTCGTCAGAGTTAATCTCTCTCCAATCCTATGTCCCCATGTTGGAGCGAAGGGCCTCCAAGTGGAGGTTTCTGTTTACCGATGTGAATTTTGTTACGTTTATTTTCCTAGAGAGGGCAGAAGGACA
Organism: Ectobius pallidus; assembly: GCA_964059195.1. Lineage (NCBI taxonomy): Eukaryota > Metazoa > Arthropoda > Insecta > Blattodea > Ectobiidae > Ectobius > Ectobius pallidus. The sequence continues at coordinate 171,402,508 of CAXKWD010000001.1, forward strand.
GGTGGGAAGCCCATCGCCCCCTAACCCTCCTCCGGAAACTAAGGTATTACTTGGACGTGAAAGGACCGATAAATTTTGTCCTAAGGCTCTAATTTTAGGCTTGGAGTTCTTTTACGTGCCGTAAATCTAAGACACGGGCCCCCAGCTTAAAGTCCCTCCCGGAGGACTCCGTGCCCAGGATTTTTACGTCCTGAAAACCCCATCGACTGCGGCCGGGTTTGATCCTGCGACGTTCGGATCTAGAGGCGGCACGCTACCTCTAGACCACCGCAGCGAACGTTAGAATTAATAGAATCATAGAAATAAATTACGTAATGATTGTAGTTATTGGAATAAAAAACAAGAATATATAACAAATATACACTCTAATATAGATGCGCCAAGGACTGAGATGTTTTGAAAAACTTCAAAAATACTCGTTGATATACACAATTCACAATTTTTATTCACAATCACGCGTTTTAATGTTTTATTTCTAGCAAGTTTACAGTGTGATATAATGTTCTGAAGTCATATACAGTGTATGTATCTGTAACTAATTGTCTATGTGTTCACAAGCAAACAGAAACTTTGAATGTGCATATATTAATTTGACTTTTGCCATTCACTTTCATGTCTCTGGCTAATAAAGATTTATCTATCTATCTATCTACCTATCTATATAACATTTGTTTATTTAAAAGTGAGAAAACTTAGATTTTGTGTACGAGAAGAAATGTAAGAGTGTATGGAATCTACAGCTCACTTTGTCTAATTCAGATTGTTATCGAAATGCTTTAATTAAAGAAATACGATTAATAAATTTGATATTAATTATAATTTAATAACGAGCATTATAAAAATACCAAAATGATATTTTAATTATAGTTAAGTTTTCTTTGCGCGAAAAGAACAAATGATTGTCCCAGCAATAAACAAGTGCAAGAACTTGATAAATGTTAAGACGCCATTTTTAATTAAATTAGTTTAAATTTAAACATTTCAAAGCGGATATTGAAGGAGATAATATAATTCCTCCAATTGACATTACGAATGAAGCTAAGGAAGTTTCTTGAATTTTATAAGGAAAGTGAGCACTCGACAAACAAATTTGAATCACTCGTTGCTCTTAAAAACAAGAAAATATTTAAACTTTAACACCTTTAAATAATTGTATTATTAAATTTACACATAGCAACGGGTTACTTCATTAGTAACTGTTAGATAAATAAATTTTAAAATACCGGTACCTAGAAAGAATCTAACTTGCGAATCAAACAAACTTACCTACCACTCATCTAAGAACGTCACAGTGAATGCGCTTTTTATTGCAATCAGTCTGCATTGTGAATCGCACGCTGAGTCAAAGAGCAATCTTTGAAAAATTTACTCTTCTTGAGACAGGTCATTTTTTGTCGTAAGGTTATCTTCTCTCCCTTGCAGTCCTCTCATACACGATTTTACAAAGCGATAACTCGAATCCTAGGGACATGAACTAATAAGGCCATCAAATATTATAGATACCTGCAAATGGGAATAGTAGTAGTAGTAGTAGTAATAGTAGTAATAATAATAATAATAATAATAATAATTATAATAATAATACTCACTTGCTCAATGGCAATAGACAATTCCTAAGCAATCTAAAGGTATATTATCTATTTTATGGAACCCGGAGGTTCATTACCGCGCTTAAAAAATCCAAACAATAAAAAAATCAAAGATTCAAAATTTTAAAAATCCAGAATTCCAAAATTAAAAAGTCAAAGCTCCAAAATTAAAAAGCCCAAAAATCCTAAATTTAAAAAATAAAAATTCCAAAATTAAAAAACCCAAATTTCCAAAATTTAAAAAAATAAAATTAAAAATTAAATAATCCAAAAATCCAATATTTAAAAAAATAATAAAATCCAACATTTAAAAAATTAAAAATTAAAAATTCAATGATCGAAAATTAAAAATTCAATGATCGAAAATTTAAAAAATCCAAAATTAAAAATTCAAAGAACCAAAATTAAAAAATCCAAAATCCAAAATTTAAAAAGTCCAAAAACCCAATATTAAAAAGTCCAATAATGCAAAATTGAAAAATCCAATAATCAAAAATTGAAAGAATTAAAATTAAAACAAGTTTCACTTCTGTCGAGTGGCGTTCCGCGCACACTTTTTTTTAAGACTAACGTAATATTAATTGAGGATGATAATAGTTTTTTTATGTTTTTTTGGTTAATTTCACCACATCGTGTAAGCTACGCGTATAATACAGTGTGTTCAAAAAAGTTTTTTTACAGTGTTTCAGAGATAATATTAAAAAAGGAAAACTAAACATCGTTTGTGTGTAACAAAAACCTGTAAGACTTGTCATTTCAGCTCTATGAATTCATAAATGTAATTAAGAGGTTGTTGCACCTGCATGCTTAAGACTGCCTAAAAAATGCAGTATCAGCCAGATTTGTGTCACAAAAATGCATTTGATGTTACCCCTCTTTCACTCCTGAAACTCTGTAAATTAACTTTTAACAACTAGTACACAAGCTTTTCATACGCTCGGTGCATTTATATGTTATTGTGTTTTTACGGACTCAATGATTATCCAAAATTAAGGGTTATATTTGTGAACATATTTCAGTAATTAATCAATATAAAGTTAATCTGCACTTATACATACAAGCATACCTATATGCAAAATCAATTGAAATACCTGAAGACAAAAGATAGACTTCTCCGACAATGTTGTTGGTATTCTGCTTGGTGTCTGTATAATTCATAAATCTGCTTGGTGTCTGTATAATTCATAAATATGCCTAGTCTAACAACTCAAGAGTGATAAGGAAAAAGCAAACAAGTCAAAATACCATAATTTTAGGAGAGCAAAAAACAGTTTATTTTCACAGCATTGTTACAATATTTAGTTCAGTCCAGCGGATATTTTTACACAGTATCTTATTCTAGGTAAAAATATCTGGGTGGGCTGATCTAAATAGTGCAACAATGCTGTCAAAAAATTTGTTTTTTGTCTTTCCTGAAACTCTGGTATTTTGACTTATTCGCTTTTTCCCTTTCACTCTAGAACTAATCCCTTCCACAGTTTCTTCTTGCTATTCAGTACGTCATTTGAAATTCATAACGGTTTAGTGTCCGTATTGTATTCCATTATTTCTAGATTCTAGTGGGACACGTGGTGATAAACGATAGTCAGAATGGTGTGACATCAGAAATTAATTGTCTTTCATTCTTGAAGTGACAAGAACGTTTCCCCACTGATAAATTTATGCAACAGAGACTAATATTTAGCAGCGATAACAAAGAAATGTTTTTTCTACAAAAGATACGCTTCAGTTCATTTTATAATGTTGCAAAATATCAACTCATTAAGGATTCCATGTTATTGACGTTAGGAACTCAATGTACGTTATATGCTTACATAGGTATGTGGCACTGATATGACCGAAATGAAGAAATGGGACGAAAGAGGGAGATAAATAGAGAGGTCACAGACAGAGAATGAAAGGGTAGAGAGAAATGAAAAGTGGGAACGAGAGAGGGGAGAAGAGTTAGAGAGATGAGAAAAAGTAATGGGGGAAAGAGAGGTGTCAGATGTAAGAGAGAGAGAAAGAATAGTAGATGGGAGAGGATGAATGGGAGAGAGAGAAAGAGAAAAAGAGTAAGTTTTCCAAGATGCTGAGTGTGATTTTTTATTTCGGCGGGAGGAATTATGGAACAACTGCAAGATTTAGTAGTTAGTGTGACTGTCTTGAGCATACTTTAGATTTTTTGAGGTGTGGAAATTTGGAACGGGATGCTCTCAGGCACTTGAGGAGAAATGAACTAATAAAGAAGTATTGTCTCTGATAAAAAAAAAAACCGTCCTCTAAACTGTACAACTTAGAGCCATCGTGCCGACCGCGTTCTAATACTGTGAAGCATAGCGAAAAGTTAATGACTACTTGACAGACGGCAGAGCAATCTGCAGGTTAGATAAAACGGAAAATTATAAACGAATCGTCGGTAATTTATAATAAGATAACACTAATCTGTAGAATTTCATTAAATAAGATGTTTAGAGCACTAATTTACAAGATATCGGTTGAATATCTTTAGGGGAAAATGTGAAAAAATCAAGAAACTACGAGGGATGTTCTGAAAGTAAGTTTCGTCATTTCTTTTTCACATGGAAACTTTATTACCAAAACAAATACACCATGCAATCATGAAATATACCCCTTGCACTATTTTTCAACAAAGTCTCCACCGACATTGAGACATTTGTCATAGCTTGCAATCAGTTTGAAGAAACCACTCTGGTAAAACTCGGTGCCCTGCTATGCAAGGAATTGTCGCACAGCCTTCTCCACCTCAGCATTGTTTTGGAAGTGACGTCCCGAGAGTGCGGCTTTCATTGCATGGAACAGGTGCCTTCCTTCACTGAACATGCAACACCAGCGACCAACAATTTGATGAGACCTCTTCACCATACACAGTCTGTAGGCGTTCATGGATGATGGACACACTAGTCCTACATGCCCATTCATACCGGATAACAGCATGTACTTCCATTGTCGACCGCGTTTTCAGTACACGTCCATCTGCCATCGTGATTTGTACTCAAATAACCTCGGGCACGCCAGTCTACTGCTACTCTCTCTTCTTCGGGACTCTACTCATGCATCGTTTCTCCTCTGCTGACGCTCTTTCCGTCGTTGAACCAGTAATAGGTGTCGATTCTTATGGCAGTTGTTTGCTTCATCTGCTTTACCATCTTCACTTTAAAAAAAACCACGAAACTTACTTTTGGAACATCCCTCGTATTTAAGCTTTTCTCTCTTTCTTTCTCTTTCGTAGTTTTACCTCTCCCTTGTAGGGACGTATTTAAGCTTACTGGTCTAAAATGGTGTTTTAAATTGTTGAATATATTTTGAATAGGAATGAAAATTTCCGAAGAGAAACGCAGACGTACAGAGGCTTAGGGAACCTACAATGCAGTAGGCCTGGTAAAATTGTCTAAAAGTCTTTGATAACGAATGTACAAATGTGATAAGATGAGCCTCAGTCGAGAGAATTTTACGATTCATTATTTATCTCTTTATATGGTAATGCATATTTCCTGTAAGACTTTGTAGATAAACTGCCCCCGTTATATTTGAATGTTATCCTTCACTCGTATTTTGAAATTTAAAACACTTTATATCTATATCTATTTTATATTTTTATATCTATATTTTATTCTATATCTATATTTCATATCTATAGGTAGATATTGATCTTTGAATTCTTAATATTGTCGAGACATATGTGGTTAATAGAGAAGATCCATTTGGTTTTGAAATATGCTGGATGTCCACTCAGTATCGGATGAAATTATTCCACTGATGTGTTTGCACTATTAAAAGTCAACCCTTGTATATCCCTAGGAAATAAGTTTATTTATTGTAGGTTATTTCAAAACCATAGTAAGAAACTAGCCATCATGGCAAAGTTACAATGAGTATTTTCTTGACTTAGTCTACGAAAACTTTGTGTTAACGAATCATCAAAGTACAATATGGTGGTAAAATTAATCTTGTCATATCAATTCCCTGTACTAGTATATTCAATTCACTATCTAGAAAACGTTGCATGTTAAGTGAAGATAATAATATGACGCTGTTGGTCGAGATAATTTCGAATGATATATGATGTTTTTATATCTGTGTTTTTGTCTATGTAAGGTAATGTGTATGTGTGAGAGATAGGGAGGGAGATAAAGAGACAGACATACAGGGACAGAGAAATAGAGGGGGATGCGATGAAGAAAGGTAAATAGTGCATGCGTGTGTAAGAGAGACAGACAAAGAGAGAGAGAGAGAGAGAGAGAGAGAGAGAGAGAGAGGAAAACTACAAATAGTGCTTGTGAGTAAGTGAGAGAGGGGGACAAGGGAAAGAGGAAAATAGTGTGAGGGGAATAGACTACGAAAAGAAGAAAAAAAACATGGATGGAGTAGCCCCAGAGTTTGAAAAGTTATTCATCAAGCACAGAAAAAATTCTGGGATTCTGGAAAATAATTTGTCATTTGGGGAAAAAATCTTGTGCTTCCTAAAATATTCTGGACAGTAAAAAAACATTGCAGCAGGGGACTGAATGGTCGAAAGAGCCGATAGCAAAATCCGTGACTTCCTTTCATTTTATTCCTTAATAAAGCAGTTATCGACATCGCGAGAATGCACGTCTGTAGGCTCTTGTGTATGTGTTGGAAAACTAGATTGTGAACCGGATAGGGAAAAGGAATGGAGGTCGAGGAAAAGAATGTGTCAGATAGGAATCCCGTATGAGTTGAATAAGAAATAAATTTCAAGCCTGCATGGGCAAGTCATTTTACAAAGTGCTCTGCTCTGTACGATGAAGAAAACCTTCTGTTAAATGTATAATACTAAATATGCTTAATTTTATCTACCAATAGCATACATTCACACAGGCTTTCATGCACCATTACATTAGCTTCATACCTGGTGTGGCTCACAGGAAGGAAAATTAAGAAATAGGCCTACAGTTAAATCATTCTACATATATATGGCATCAGATTGCAACCTTGTCCCACAGATAGGCCTATTAAGCAATCTGGTTGTATGAGGGTTGCAAGTTTAATAGTGGCAACACATTTATAAAATCAAGGTAAATTACAGGAAGTTCAAATCGCTTTTGTTGGATGTTGGTTGGATATCCAGCATACTTCAGAGCAAATAGGAGCTTTTTTTCACTACGAATGCCATCACAGTAATTAGAAGAAATTCAGACCGAGCGAGGTGGCCGAGATTGTAACGTCTTAGACTCGCATTCGGGAAGTCCTAGGTTCAAATCCCGGGGCCAGCAAATTTGACATGGGTTTTTCATGGTTTCCCCAGTCGTAAGGCAAATGCCGAATTGGATATTTACATACCATCATCCTCACCATTTCATCCTGTATCTTATTCATTTAAATTAATATCACCTGAAATTTACTCCATTAAAATATATCGACAATAGAAACAATTGACAAACAATAGTGCCATGGCCTACCCTACTGTACAGACACAGATCCCGAACTCCTGATATGGCCTCGGAGCTAAAAGGAGTATAAACACACCTGAAATAAAAACATCTTTTTAAAAAATCAGCTGGCTCTACCAACCGGCCTAAAATGAATTTTGGAACTGACAGAAAGCCAATGGTTAAAAATAATTCAATACCTTAAAATGATTCAGAATTCACAATAATATCTACTCTTACACAATTCAATGGCTCTAAATAGTGTGCTCACTCCCTCACTTCGTGAGACATCAGGTATGTTCGTCTCTCGCAGTGTAACTTTCACGAAGAGTACAAAATTAGGAAAACCGTTTCTTTAAGGCCTAAGTGAAATGAACACAATGAACAAATATTCTAATTTTATTTTTACTTACAATTTTAATAGCTCTGAACCACAAACATTTTTAATAAACTGCCAGTGTAAATTTCTTAAACATCCAGGAGTCAATTAATAATGGCGGGCGAAACCGCGGGCACCAGGTATAATATATTGATAGTTTAACCCTGGAAGTATCGCGGACAATAAAATTCCAAACAAACCACTCTTTTCATTGAAAAATTATATAATTTCTGAAAATTACATGGAATTTATCAAATAAAATTCACATCTTATTCATCTATCAACAAACAGTTGAGAAACGATACGTATTATCAGTGATCACAGGTAGCTTTAGAACAGCATAATCGAATGTGAAATCGTTTTCCCAGGCGGCGCTTTCTAATCGTGGAATGTACTCTAAAGTCGGAATTTTAGCTGTTTCATTAATTATTATTAATGGTTTAGTTTATTAATGATTCGCGTGCAAGTGTTAATAAATATAATGCTTTAATAATTATTATATTCTTAATTTTTAATTTTCCAATTAATTATCGTGGGCGAAGCCGTGGGCATCTGGTAGTGCAAGAACATTCGGCGGAGGTTCAATCATGTGTTACACTCATTCATTCATCATAATGAGTAAAATTTGTTAACCAATCTTGAAACAGTTCAGGCTTTAACTCATCGTCACTAGCAAGTTGAACTTGCGCTTGCGCATTCAAGTAAAAACCACTTGCGAAACTTAGTTACCAAACCTAGTTTCGTCAAGTAAACAAGCCTTTAAGCTCATAAATACATAATTCATGCTGCTGCAAGTCGTTTATAAATTTGTTATTCTCGGTTCATGTTTAACAAACTCATGTGTAACATACGGTTTGTTTAGCCCTAATATGGCAAATTGGGTAGGGAGAAGTTGCAAAAACGACTCATAACCCTTTGATTGTCTTAAAAAGGCACAATAAAAATTTGTTTATCAAAGCCTGTGATCATTCTTCCGAATTATTATCTGAATTTAACGTAGTTTATTCAATATAGACTACGTATACTTCATTAAAATCGTGACAAATATAAGTCAGGATGTTAACACGCAAAGTGTACTGAAGTAACTGAACTTAAACATTTTACGGCTGCTGGAGTCAAGCATTGTTCAAGTTTGGACTAATTTCAATTAATTTATTAGCAACTATTCTAACTATGGCTTAAACAATAAACAATGTTAGTCTAAAATTAGAATTTTGTTATAAATACTTCTTCCCTCAATTGTTTTCTTACTTTTATTATTATTGCAATAACATGATCTGCATTAAATGTTAAGTTATAAATATACTTTCAATTTTTTCCCACAATTTACCTTAAAATGTTATATTATGTTGGAACTTTTATTATTAACTAGTACTTATGTTTGTAATTTCACTTTCTGTATTACCATAAATATTTTAGTCCATTGTACTGAATAGCACCCAAGCACAAACGGGCGGCTTCGGGATGTACGAGTACATTTATACTGTAATTTGTAATAATAACATAAAATTTATAATAGAAACCATCAGCCCAATAATCTTTATTTTATGCTGCCTAGGCCTCTCCGAAACTCTTTTTTTTCATCATAGGGTATCTTGCTTGGCCTCATGGTTTTAATTACACATTTTATTTTATTTTATTTTATTGATCGAGCAGAACGGTACTACATATGATTATCATAGATTGTAACACTTGTAGTAGTAAACTTATTATTATTATTGTTATTATTATTTATCAGAATTCTCAACTAATTACCAGAAATTCCCAAATAGCTCCTTAAATTATATATGATGTTGAATAAGGGTGAGTGGATGCACCGAAAGAAAAAACAGTATACAAGCTGACAGCTTAATATGTCTGGGACAGAGTTGCAATCTGATGTCATAACAGAATAGAAAGACAGAATACAGAAGACAAAGCAAAATAATAATTAGACGGAAGACATATAAAAATATAAAAATAGATAGAAAGACAGGCAAAGAAAGACAATACACATAGAAACACAGAATACGCAAAACATACAGATGGACTGTCATAAGTTACAAAAAGAGAAGAGGAACGATAAAAGGACAATAAAATAATGTGACAAAATAAAAGACAGAAAAAAGCAGCAGAGTAAAAGAATTACATAAACAGGCGAAAGTGATAGGCCTACCAATAAGAAAAAAATTAATTCGTAGACAGTCAACCAAGAGGCCAAAAAATATGCATTTATACTCAAATTAGGATACACTCGCATATATAAATTATAATACTTATATGTATATACATAGGAACAGGGAGGGAGAGAGGGGGAGAGAGAGAGAACTAGAACGGTAGCAGACGATACCGATAGTGAAAAATGAAGAGAACAGATACCAAGGAGAAATGGGAGAGGAAAATATGGTAACAGAACATTGTTGAGGTATAAAAAAGTGCATCATGTGTTCCCTAGAATATTTTTCTCCCATTCACTAAAAGAAAAGAGCTTATTTCACACTAGCTTCGATTTTGCTGGCAATCTGAGTGTTCATTGTTTCGTGAACCTCATCTCGAAAGGTCTGCATTATCTGTTTAAAGCGGATTCCCTCTCCGGGTTTATTTTCAAATAATCCCACAAGACAGTGATAGAGTATTGAGTTGTGTTATATGAATTGAAAAATAAAATACTATTATTACTATTCCCAGTCAAATCAATTGCATTGCCTACCTTACTTTTCCCTCTCGCTCTCACCCATTATCTTCATTCACCATTCCTTTCCCCTACCACAATCTCTTTACATCACATTCATCGTTCTTTATTAATTTTTATTTATTTGTTTCACTCTTCATCTTTATTAGGTATATTATATTATCTTCATTTTTATTCATCTGTTTTATTTTCATAGTCTTCTTTTCTCTTTAATTGCTTCTTTCACTCTCACCCATTTATTTTATCAATCTTTTCCCCGTCATATTAATCTTTCACAGCATTTCAACTTAAGTTGTCCTTCACTCCTATCGTCTCAAGATACCTTCAATCTTATTCGTGGATCCGATTTTTTAATTGGAATTTACGATTCGTATTTCCTGTCGAGATTATAATAGAACTATATTATCTACCTGTGTTATTTACTGCTACTGACGTATATAGGCGTCACGAGAAACATTTATGCTTAATATTAGAATATAATAATTTTTATTTACGTCAGAGGGATGTCAATTGTAGAAACCACCATAAGCCACTGAAATTTTCTACGTCCATTTTAAACTTATAACCCACTTATAATTTTAGCTGTAGTAACTGTGGCATGATAGAATCTACAGAATGGGCCAATAGTCACGCACCATAGGGATTATACTATTCTGTCATTATGTTTTCAATGTGAGAACCGTTCAAATCAAAACACGTCTGTAAACGGTCGCCCATGTTGCGTATAACATTGGATATTAAGTATGGCGTGACAGCACGGCACTCTGCTACAATTCGCTCTCGAAGATGGTTTTCATCCCTGACCTTCACCTCGTACACTTTTGCCTTCAGGTACCCCCATCCATTGGATTTAAATCAGGGAATCGAGGATCCCACTCTAATCGTCCCCTACGATCAATCCACTGTAGAACAAATTATATCCCTATGATGCGTGACTTTTGGCCCACTCTGTATAATATGAGTGCATGCTATTTATGCCCAAAATGTTTAAGTTAATCGAATAAACGAAGAAATCATTGCGATATGAACGGGAGTACCTGACTTTATTTAGGCGATGATGAATTAGAAACCGATGGTGATAGTGAACGTGGATTTGTTAGTATTATAATTCCGTCAGGTATGGTAACGGTTTTTACTTCCTCTGCCAGTACCATACGTACTTAGGTAGATGAAGTGGCTATTGTTTTCGATCCTCAAAATCAAAGTGTTTTTAATATAAATACACGTTTTGAGGTTCTCTGAATTAAAAAATAATATTTTCGGAAACATATCAGTGTGTGTGTCGGTGTGTGTGGGTGGGTGGGTGGGTGTGTGTGTGTGTGTGCGCCTGTGAACAGCCTAGCTCTTGAATGGAAAATCTTATTAAAACAAAATTTTGTATTTGGATTAGAAAAACCTTCTGAGGATATGACAACAAGATTGACCATAACTTTCTCTATCTTCAGGGAACTTTACATGAAAATTTCGTTTTTTTGCGATTTTCTCGAAAGTGGCTCAAACGATTTGCTTTGAATTTTGTAAATGGGGTGCTTATAGCAAGAGCTAAAGCTTTATTTGAAACTTTTTTTCGAAAAACCACTAGAAGCTCAGTCTTGCCTGGTGAACAATAAATAGCCTAAAGCTTTGCGTCAGGTTTGAAACAACTGAATACGCGCTCTTTCACGGCCTCTTATTCTATATCAGAATGTGAAGTGAGAAAGACGCATTGCTGGCCATGCTGAACCTTCATTTTTACAACCAATTCATAATATATTATACTAGCTTAAAAGGCCAGGTTTTTTATTTTGTAATTGGAAATTATCTTATAAAGGACTTTCGATTTATAAATTATAGGTCATTATATAGGTATTTAGAATTTGAAATAGGAAGAACGACTTATTACACTCAAACCATTCCCTCAGAAAACGCTTGGTATAGCTTTTTATGGCTCATAGAGGATGTAGAATTTTGGATCCCATCGCTTGTACACAGCAAGCCTGGTAGGGATTCAAATAAGAAGAAACAGGAATTCTGGTAACATAAAATTGTATTGTCTTTGCAGAATAGTTTATTTCTCACTCTCATGTTACCATAAAACCGTTTTGGGGATGAAATTAAACATAATTTATTTCCAAACCCATCTGAGACCACTGCACTGGTAACAATATGTTGTCATGTGAACTGTGATTTGGATTTGATAATTCTGTGTAAAAAGGGATTAAGTATTCTCAAAAACATTTAATTTTTGGCATTTTAAATCAAATTTTTGCAAAATCCTTTCTTAGTGAGCACTTACATTATGAAACTAAGGTACTATCAAAATTCCAAGTCCCTACCTATTATAGTTAGGCTCTACGTTGATTCTCTGTCATTAAGTCAGTCAGTCAGTCATTCATTCAGTCAGTCAGGACAAAGCCTCTTTTATATATATATATATATATAGAGAGAGAGAGAGAGAGAGAGAGAGAGAGAGAGAGAGAGATAGAGAGAGAGAGAGAGAGAGAGATTAAGAGGTAAAACTATTATTTGGCTATCATCTTCAAATTAATCTCCTACTTTTTAGTCAAGTTGTCAAGCACGTAAGTTAAAAAAGTTGAAGGCATATTTATTTATATTGGATATGATCACATGCTAATTCAACTTTATAGGCCTATTTAAGGAAAACTTTGCAGGAGAATAAACTAAACCATTCCAACAAAGATTCAAAGCATAAAATTTAATACATAGAGTTTGAACAAACTACCTAGGTAACCACAGCTACAAAGCTATACAACGCATCCACTTACACTGTACTAGCGATGCTCCAGAGAGTGACATGCTAGCCATTCCATGAAGCTGGATCGGTTATCAATACCAGGAATATCGCTAATGTTGTTTGTTTGTTCACATTCATTTGTACTTAAAAGTTACCGATACGATTGTATGTCAACGTCAACGTTGAAACGGAATTCAAAATATTGATATTCCCATCAATAACAGAAAATGTCATCGAGAGAGAAAATTCATACAGTTATGATCCCTGCATTAGTTTACAAAACCCACAGAAAGAGTTTTTTGGGCAGCACTGCTGTGTATGAAAAACCGAAAACACACAGCATTCTTAATTGCACAGTCCCGATAGTGACGTCATCGAAACAAAAGTCACCGTGTGCATTATATATAACGGCAACGGCGAGAGATTCGTATCTGTGCGACAGGAAATACGCTCGGAAATCGATTGTAATCGAATTCCGGCCAAGAATCGTTCTTATTTATGAGATGAGAAAGGGAGAAAGAGCAATAGTATTGTAGAGACCAATAAGGTATACAAGAATAGGTAGGCTATACAGACAGAGACGAGAGGCAAATATCGAGAATGCAAGAGAGAGATGAATAGCCAGGAAAGTGATACCGAAATAATTGAGGGGGGACATACAGCTTTCGATGCTGAAAAATAGGTGAAGTTCATTTTTCTCCTCAGCAATGAATTGTTCTGTATCCTTGTAATCTGGCATGCTCTATGTAGAATTCCCCGATAATTTTCGTAAATACCAATATTTCTGAGTGATTATTTTTCCTATCTATTTGTAAATATCATATGAACAATATATTTGGATTATCTGCAGTATAAATATTTTTAAACAAATAATTCATCACTTGTTAATTTTTTTACAAATTTTTACATCATAAATATTTTCTTAAAAAATAAACTATTAAAGTTACATCAATGATTCTAGATAGTGTCTTTTACTAATATAAAATATACTTGCGTACAAAATTTCACTGAAATATGTTAATAAATGTTTGAGTTATGAGCGGAAAGGCACTTCAGTGCACAAAATTTGGTTGCCATTTTGTAATAATTACCCATAACTGTAATAGTTAAATTAATTCTGAAAATAGTATGCAATTGTAGAACTAGTCAATATACAGCATGCTTGATTACAAGGCTACAGAACAATTCATTGCTGAGAAAAAAATAATGAATTTCACCTATTTTTCAGCATCGAAAGCTGAAAATGTCCCCCTTAAAGACAGAAGAGATATACAGAAGGTAACATACTCAGTCTGTTTAATATTTTGAGTTTGCTTTCTCAATCCCTCTTTCTATATCCTCTTTTCATATCCCTGCATATCTATAATCCATAATAATTTAGGTTGAATATTTCATATTTATTACAAACACAACGCATAGGCATATTACTCTCCTTTATGGCTCAACTGGTTATGCAAGAATGGGACAGGTTCTCGTTCAATTGTTCCCACATGTAGAAGTCTGCAATGCAATAAATGTGTTTGTGTAAAGCCGCCTTTGAAAGTGAGACGTGGATCCAGGCTCAGTGGTTGGCTTGATTGAACCGCATTGAACAATCAGTTGAGCGTGGAATCTCTGACATGTAGGATAGCTCCTTGTGGCGAAGGCTACAGGAAGACTCTAAACTTCCACTATCACTTCTATATTATACTGCGCAAATTCGTACTAGAATTTGTAATGTAATGTTCCATGCGCTGAAAGATTTAAGGTTAATAAAAAAAAGATGTACAGTCAACCCTCAATATAATTAATTATTTTGAAGTGTATTATTTGAATTCATATGATGAAAATGAATATAATAATGCTGACAAATGAAATTATGCCCCTCTTTACAGTGCCACGCTCGCACTGAGCCAATAAATGCAAGTGAACGGATCTTTCCCCATCTGTAATAGTATATTGCGATACAAGTGCCGTAAGCGATGCATACGGGTCGAGGAAAGAGTTTGAAAAAACGAGGCGCTTGCGCCGAGTTTTTTTCAATTTCCGAGATCCGTTATGCGCTTACGGCACGAGTATTGCATGCTATTTTTGCACGATGATTATTTATATCAATTTAATTATATTAATTGTGATATTACCTGAAAATATACATTCTTGAATATAGATGTTTATTTCAGACAGTGATTCGCATGTGTTTGTTGTTATGCAAACCGAATATTTGTCCTGGGGGCCTTGTCTATAAAGGCTTGTATTATGATGTGCCGTAAGTAAATTCATAACCGCACGGAAACACTAACCGCACATAGCAACAAGATTGCGTGTGGGAATGTCTACTTACGATCCACGGCAACAACTTTCGTAAGTACCACTAATTAGTTAAGTCGTGCAAAAAATACATAAGAAACCTCGTTACTGTGCCAATTCATTTAGTGACAGTGAATATAAGACAAGAATTTTACAAAATATAGCTTGCAGTGATTTTTTTTCAGTAGCAGAATTATTTTAAAACTGGTCTGAATGTTAGGAAGATTATTTAAGAAACATACTGAACTGTATTTACAAGAAGTGAGTGTAAATGTAGTGCCGTGGAATGTTAAGAAGTCGGGCAGACAGCCTGCGTTGAGGGTGGAGCAGGTAGAAAGACATTCCCAACTTTCACTTGCTTTAGTCCAGTGTTTTAAACACTACACTACAGTTACTCTTAATAAAGAGTGCTGCTGTTACACTTCAAGTTTGTGAATACAGTGAAAGATTTCCAAAGTCTAACCAGTAGGTCATTGCATCACATTTTTCATTATTGTGGAGGAAAACTATTAGTCCGAGAGTTACTGTAAAGCATTTTATCTTGTGCTAAAGTTCTCTATTTGCCTTTTATTTAATTTTCTTTCATAATGCAGTACAGTAAATTAATACTGCACTGTATTATGCAATTTTTATTTTAAACATTAAATTTCGTTTTAGTGCCACCCTCACTTTATGCCACTAAATGTTAGAGAACGGATAGTGGCATTATATCGAAGGTTGAATGTATATGATAACCCAAGAACCAAAGCTCTTGTTATTTTTGTAGAACGCATCTGATACATTCACGTTAATTTTCAACTTGTGTCGCGAGAGGATTACAACCTCTCCAGATAGCATTGAAGTCCCATACTATTTGAACATCGGATCTATAGAGACCTCTAGCTCAAATGCCTAAGCTCGGCTCAGAGGTCTCCAGACCTCTCCACTCCATGTCGAACTGTGCCACTTGAAAAGACAGTGAGAAGGAGGAGTTTGTAGAAGTCAGTCATGATTGACAGTGTTAGCACAGGCATTGTAATGAATGTAATGCTGGAGCTGTTTGCCTGATAAATAATTCAGCCTCTTTAGTTGACATAATCGTCGAATCGATATAATGGCGACTTGTATAGCTGTACGAACCTAACTACCTAGCATTTGCTTGCAATAAAGGTAAATGCATTTCAGTAATGTCTTGAAATAGGCTGGCTCAAGCAAGCACATAAGACATAGACATTGGATAATTCATAAAACTAAATGAAAAATTACGATCTTTGTATTTCCTTCTGACAGTTACGATGGGCTTGCAATGTAGAGTAGTCATTCTACTACCTTCAGCAGTTGGGGCCTGGGATCGAATCCCGGAAGAAACTTATAAGATTTTTGGTTAACGAAATCAAGTACATTATGCTGTACATTGTCCTGTTAAACGACAATAAATTCTATTATTATTATTATTATTATTATTATTATTATTACTATTATTAATCTAAAGTACGTTATAGACAGACAGATATACATTGTTTTCGTGAGCCACAGACTGTGGGTGTTACCGTTAATAAAGCGAACATCTTTTGTTTCACACATTTCTAGGCCAAAATACACTCCCGAAATTGTGCAAATGTTTATTTTTTGAGTGATTTTTTATATTTATATATATTTTGTTTTCCAAGCAAAATCTCGAATTTTGGAAAGATGAATTTTGATAAAAGGACAAAATTTTGTATTTATGTCAGATACCTTTCAAGATGTGAACCGAAGATTGGAGACACGTTTTCCTTATTTTTACATAAAGAAAGTTTTATCGAAAACGGCTCCAACGATTTTCTTTAAATTTTGCACGTGGGTTGGTTATACTAAGAGCTAAAACTTTTATTTGAAACACTTTTTCGAAATAATTCTCTGAAGGGTAGTAGTTATAAGCCACTTACTCTGAATACGCGCTCTTTGCAATACGGCGTCTTGCAACGGAAAATCGTACACAAAACAAAATTTAGTATTTGGGTTAGGTACCTTTTGGGGATGTGACACGAAGATTGGCGACAACTTTCTCTTATTTTTAAGGGGAGGCTAACTTTTATTTGGACAGAGGAAGTTATGTGAATTATAGATCAATTTTTTATAGGTTGATCCTAAGAAATTTCATAAACAAATAATGTGACTATTTTACGGAACTGTATTATTAATAATCTATTCTTAAATATGCGCACATCCCAGTTCGAAATCTAGATTGAAGGAGACTTCGGAGTCAACTCACATTCCAAGTTTATTTTCGTCAAAGTCATGACTGCCGCAGTGGGTACAATTGGTTGCGGCTTGAGTGATATAAAATATCACCGATTGTTGAAGTCTCATTTAAATTAATAAAACTGCAGAGACAACATCGGAAGAAATAAACACCCCTCCCCCTAACCATAATATTATTGTTCTTATATATACAACGGCCAGTTCAGCCGCGTTTTATTACCTTTGTTGACTGAATTTTAAACTAAAAGAAGTTTCAATACGCATGTTGACTTGTAGAAAGTTGTTAAGCTTATTTAATTGTTTTAAATAATATTATTATTTTCTTTAAATTCCCTTGAGCGATTTTTTACTTACAAAGACACATTTTTATTTTGTCACCCCCTGGGGGATGGCACCCGGGGCGGCCCGCACCCCCCTTCCTACGCCACTGCTTATATAGACAAGGTTTTAGCAGAGCGTCGTTCCTTTTTGAGATTTAACGTACGATCCACAATTTTACTATCAATGAATAAATTGAGTCATTGGCCGGAATGAACGTTTTTAATGGTACTAACCCGACTTTGCACTTGCGAACCTCGAAGTCAACTTAGAGTCCTTGTAATTATTCTTAAATGAAATGACTGCAATTGTGATAAGACACTAGTACATGGCAACAAATTTGAAATCCAAAAGCTTTATTTGCCATTATTCTTACAGATGTAATACGACTACAGCCTATTCGAAATTATGTGTTTATACACATAGGCTATATATAGATATATAGATATATATATCTATATATATATATATATATCCTATGCGTACATTACAAAAACTATTTAATTTTTAAATAAAATCTCTCTACTTAGAAAGTGAATAGTCTACTAATTTGTCTTCTTTCGATGGCACCGACAGTTCGTAACAAATTATTAAAACTAAATATTTATTTTAAGTATGTCGACTAAGACTTCTCCGAGTAAATTTCGCCTGAAGCCTAGCCGGTGATGATGGCTGCCGTAGATACGGCGAAACGTACGGAATCTCATCAGACAGAACACTGCTTCATAGCCCGGAAAGCTTCAAACACATCGCCCGTGAAAGCCTACCTCATTTAAAACCTACAATTTTTGCTACTAGAGACTCGAAATTCTGATTAAATACAACATAAGAAACCAAAACCAATCAAAGTCACGCGGAAAATTTAAATGATATCGAAAAATTCCTGTTAATTACTGGCGAAGGCTTATTAGTAAATACGAATATTCGGCTGTCTTTTCATGCAGATAGTGTCGGTCTATGGCAATATCTCTTATTACATTTGGTTTTCTTGCGGACCTCAAATTTTTAAAAGCAAATTAAATTACTTTTTTTAATGGATTCTTTGTCGCCGATCTCAGAATGCTGGTCGTCATTGGACTAGTAGTAAGATATTGTTTTCCAGCTAAAGTGCTCGTTCACATAGAATAGGATTGAAACATGTCTTCCCCCAATCAGGGTAGAGTTCTCTACTGAAAGAATCCTCCTGTGGCCGTCTGGTACCCGTTAAGTTAATACCTCCCTCGACACCGGCTCACAAACCACGACAACCTGACTTTCATCTTAACTAAATTGGCTGTGGGACTCGAGAAATGCGGATTTCATTAATTTTGCCGTGTCCACGTTAGCTATATTTCAAGTATCGGGAATCATTCAGCTCATGAACATCTAAAAAAACTGTTAAATAAAATACTGCCTTGCACAGGAGCACGAGCTCGTGCTCTTTCGGGTTTCAGAACCAACTTATGTATCATTTATGGCTATTCCAAGTAAGTAGCTTACATCTCTGTGACTATAACCAGTTCCTGATCGAAGTCATTAGTATAAATGAGAACTATAGGCCTATGGTACTCCACAAGTTTAATGGTTTAAATATATTGTTGTTTACAATAAAAGGTACCTTTTCCCAAAACGCATTTGATTTTTTTTTTTTTTTTTAACAAAAATCAAATACGTTTAAGTCTTTCCGTATCCAATCGCAAAAAAGAAAATTCAGGAAAAGTTTACTTTAATGTCTCCGATTTCATTTACATTCGTACGTATTACGTGAAAGAAAAATTGAGACACGTATTTTTTTCTATGTTTTCATCAGTGTGATAAATATGAAGAAATAGATTTTCTGAAATTTTGCGCGCACTATTCCACGTAAGTATGAACATTTTTGGTATTAGTTGTGAGAGAAATAGGCTATTATTTTTGGCTCATTTTTAAGATTGAAATACAAAATTCTTTTACATGCGTTACAATTTTTTTTAAAATATTTACTAAATTATGTCTTATGACATATTATACTAAGAGCTAAAACTTCTATTTGGGTATCACGTCAGATTTTAAAAAATATAAATTTAAATTTATTTCTCTATAGCAACTTTCCGAGTGTATGTTATTCCGTAATTGACTATATTTTGAACAATAATATGGGCTATACCTTTCTCTCTGACTGTACACGAAAAGAGGACAGAATACAGTGGTATTAAATGAAAAATGACCTCAGAAGAGGATTAGTGATTATCGGCTTGGGAATAAAAGTAATGTAATTTAGTCCATGAATGTGCGGATATTTCACTGTATAATATTTCAGAATCACTCAGTTCTCTCCTATAATTCCAGCGATTTGGAATGAATACAGCCTTTGCCAACTCTGAGTTCAGAATCCTGAAAAACAGAGGTTCAGAGGAAGCATGCAGGCAAAAAAAAAAAAGTACAAATGAAAGGGATGAAACAAGAGGGAGCGCTACCACATGGTACATCTGCACAACTCAAACAGTTCACTTGATGCATGCCATTGTTCTTTCCACTTCTTTTGTTTCTACATCGATCCTGGCTCAAACTTCTCGGCCTCTGCTGCTGGCAGATCAACAGATGGCGCTTTATGGTCCCTGGATAAATCCCATGTCCTATCGTACCCACCTCGTATTGAAAATACCTGCACGCTTTTATATTGCATTAAATTGATTATTCAAGCTATGGGATCGAGCTACGCATACGCACTTGCGTCCGTCTCTTCATTGAACGGCAACTTTCGGAAAAAAAGGTCCATCGTATAAATTTCGAAGGAAAAATAAACCTGGTTCGTGAATCTAATCCAGGCCCTCTGGAATGCATAAAGATGCTCTAACAGTCGAACTGCCCAGAAACTTTCCACAAATCAGTCTAAATCTTTCCATAGTTTCCTACAGAGTTATCATATTATGGCTATACGAGTTGGGTCCAGCTTCCTTTTTATAGTGGCGTTCCTTCTAGAATTGTTTTGGTTGAGTTAGTTATGTCCCTACATAGAAGGGTAGTGATATTCTTACTTTAATCCATCCCTGGCCTACCAATATTTTTCTTCCCATTTTACAGACACTTTTACTTGCATCTAGCATGATATTATGTACACACAATGGTGTCATATATCGATTAGTTAACTCATGAAAGCACGGAAACCACTCTAGAATTTTTTTAATGTATCCCCATTTAATCAAAAAACTAATGAATTTAAAGAAAGAAGGGTAATCTTACAAACGAATACGAATGAGCTAGAGATGTATACGAATGTGATCACAAATGTTGTTTACGTATGTTTATTCAATTTGAAATGATACCTTCTATTTTATACCTGTAATGGCAAATATTTAAAACATAGATTCAATTTGGAATGATAATTCTTTCCCACTGGCCATGTGTAGACTAAGATGGAAAGGTGAAGTCTGATTGAAAAATTCAACTCTCGGCTAAGGCATTGAATTTTTCATTCCATAGATTCAATAATAATTATTTCATCTTTCAGATGTGAATAAATATGTATACAATATGTATCTGGATGAGCAGAATGAAAAAACCTATTAAGTTTTTAATGCCAGTGTGTTTGATCTGGTGATTTAACGACGGTTGTATGCTGTTACGTAGGCCTGTAACCATCACGGTATGCTAAAATTATGTACCGCTGAAATTCTTTTACACGCCTGTACTTTTACAGATACTTGATTGACGCATCCACTGTCGTCTACCTGGGCCGGAATAAAAACCACGAACTTTGAAACAGACATGCTAGTTATTCTGTGTAATATGAACGTCCGATGTACAGTATATATTCTGTTTATTTAAGCTGGAAGAGCTAAGGCCATTAGGCCTTCTCTTCCGCTCCACCAGTCAAACACAATATAAAAAATACATAATTTAACTATTTAAAACCTAAATACAATAAACTAAAATACTATTAAAATACATGTTAACTTAAACACTACATTCCTAATACAATTACTTGAAACTTGATTACAAAAACAAAAAAATTATTATTGACATTAAAGCCTAAACACTAAAAGTTAGATACATTCCTAATATAAATTTAAAGTATATTATTTAGAATTAAGCTACTGACTTCTCTCTTAAATTCACCAAGCGTTCGACAGCCTCTTGACAGTGAGAGGGATGGAATTCCATATGCGAACTACTGATACAGAGAATGAAGATGAATAGGATGAAGAGCGGTGTAGAGGGATAGAAAGTACAATACTAAACTCTGATCGTGTGTTTAGGGTGTGATGAGAGGACAGGTTATGGAAGCGACTAGATAGATATGATGGTGATGAAATGTGAAGAATTTTGAAGAGGAGACAAAGACAGTGAAATCTTCTTCGGTCATTCAGACGGAACCATGACAGCATTTCGAAAGATGGCGATACATGATCGAACAGTCTTATTTTACAAATGAAGCGTACACACATATTTTGTTTGCAATCGATAAACTATTTTATTAGGGTAGGCTTAGGTATATCTCTGATACAAGGCACCATGGAATTCAAATCCATCTAACATTCGATAAACACGGGACTACTCGACAAGCAGTTCCGGAACACGTTTACGATAATCATCAGGCTTATATATTCTTTTTAACTATCTTTATATTAATATATCATTATTATCATTACTGGTCTTGTTATGCAAGGGCATTCAGGGGTATAGTTGAAGACAAATATTCAGCGATCATAGGCTACGAATATCTCCATTACATGGAAAATTTATCCCTGATAGTACAAATTACACCGAAATCATATTCTTCCCAATATTTTAGACGTGCTAATCAGTTAATGTCCACAAAGAAAGTTTATGGGTCTAGACAGCAGATGGAGGAAACCTTCCCTGTTGACATTGCGCTCACTCACCTCCATCAGCAACTTGATAGGCCTATAGTACAATCGCCGCCGACGATAGTATACGAAATGTGCATTCAGTAAAGATGTAATTTTCATTGAGTATGTAAACTTCAAATTTCATGGAAGGACAACGTCAAAGAAAGGATGTAATATACATTTACTTCCTACTGAACTTGACACCGTGTTTAATAATAATAATAATAATAATAATAATAATAATAATAATAATAATAATGCATCTGGCGTAAGCACATGAGTAATCAATGAAGATCCCCAACCCTATTATAGAGCATATCTGGAAAATAAAATAAAATAAAATAGACAATTGATATCTTTTCTACATTTTTATTTATTTATTACATTACGTTAGGTATTGTTACTTATTACATACTGAAGTTCTTTAAAATCTTAAATCTGAACAGCTTAACAACTTATTATTTTATCCCTAGACCTTTCGAAATGTCTGAATAATAATATTTTTTAAGTTATTAATACATCTGCGTTTGCAAAGCAAGATGACCTGAGGATGATTACAGACCCAGAGTCGTAAAATAAAAAGTTGTTGAGCTGCTGGTTTAAATTATATTTTTTTATATATCGAGCTAAACCTAAACCTATATTTTAAGACTTAGGGAAAATAGCTTTCGTCATGGCACCAACAATTCTGCTGCAATGAGAGAAGATAATACTTTGAAGGATGTTGAAGAAATTCGATGGTAAATGTTTGCATTCATTGATTTAAAGGGTTTTCCTAATTCGCTACCTAGTAATTATTTGAAATAGTTTCATAAGAAATGATGAGCAGGCTTTAAAACTTAGTACCCGAATCCACAGAGGGAGTTGATTCCGGTTACCAACAACCTGAGTATAGAGGGTGGAGGGTGATTGCGTAGGCTGATAAGACAGTCATTGATAGTAGTACCGAGAAGTGAATGCGCTCGTAGTACGGTGCCTCTCAAATTGGTCAACAGTGTACCTTGTCATTGTGCGTGTTTAAATTTATAATACGTGTTGGGCATGCCGAAAGTAAAGTGTTCTAAAACGCAAACATACTCGTATATTGAAACATTTGGGAGAGACTATCATACCAAAACAGGAGAAAGTATCGTTTTGCATGCTTGTAATGTGAGTTTAGATAATGAGAAGTTATTTTGTGGTCTTCCTATATCTGTATTCCGGTTTGTTTACTATCACGTGAACTAGCATATGGTAGCTAGGGCATACGCCGAGCAAAGTCTGTATAGTACGGTTGCTGTTAACATATCCGATCGGGCACTAAGTTTTAAAGCCTGATGATGAGGTAGGACGTGGGACGATAACTCAGCAATCGTATACCCAAAAACATAATGTTAAAAACCGCAATCGTTTCAGTCAAAAGCTAAAAACGATTCCGGGTTTTCCGAAAGCAACTGTCACTTTTCTGCTTGCCTCAGTTTGCTCGATAGCCTTGAATTAATTCTACTGGGGTGTAAAGCACAAGCTGTTGGTCTAAGTATTTTATCATGTTTGTGTTCGTCATTTCAAGAGATAATATAATTATGCAACCATGCTCTTCGCTTACACTCTGGTGACAACATTCGAATCCCCTTGACACTTCACTTCGACAGCTTAATAACTGGAAGTGGTGGTCACACTTGATATCACGGTATGATAGATGTAGATAAATTACGCTGAACAGTGTATGCATGGTGAATAACATTTGAATTAATTATTTAGTGAATTAATTTTCGAATAATTAATTAATCGTACATCATGCTAGGATGTCAGATGCACGGAATTCACAATGAAGGTGGCCTACAACTTTAATACCTTATAACTTACAGATGTAAAAAACCCACCTTATTTCCTCATAAATGTAGAATTACGTTCCACCTAAGAAGACTGTTAATATAAGAGTAAGATAGCCGGGTATTGAAAATGATTTCTAGTTTATGTATGTCTTGTAAATGATGTACGATAAATCATAATCAGATGTTTGTGTTTCATCAGAAAACGTAATATAATAAATTAACTTAAAATTGTTAAAATTGCTTAGTTAAATAATAAAATGCTTAACTACAGGCCTGTAGTAATCTGTGTCACAAATAACATTCGTTTTGAAGGTAAAACTGGCATAAGTACTAATAAAAATATATATTAAAATTTAAAAATCACAATGTGTAATATGTGTTAGAGCACAAGTTAATACGTAAAACAAATTAAAACACAGTAAAGTTGTGGTGAAGATCTGAAATTGCTGTCAGTCTAGTTATTACTCTGGCAATATAATCTATCCAGAAAATTTGGTTGGAGATGAGATACTTGTTTTCCACTAGTGTTATGACACTAAAACATTGTTCGTTGAAGGTTTCGAGAAAATTCCAATTTTGCATTAACGTTCCAGATTTCGAGAAAATTCCAATTTTTCATTAGTGTAAAATTCCAAATGCGGAAGCAACATTTTTTTATTGTCATATTTGTGTTTAGGAGAGTCAAATTATATGGAAAATATGTATCTCATGACCAAAAAATGTTTATTGCCATACAATTTATATTTCTTATTTGGTTACTACTACAATGCAGAAATTTTTTTGCATTTTAAATTTTCTCGAAATCCGGAGGAACGAACACTTTTTTACTGTCATATTCGTATTGAGTGATGTCAAATTCGTAAGAAATTAACATTTTCGTTTCTGTAAAACACAAAAAGTAAAGATTTGTTATACAGTGTAATTATTTATTTCAATATTATCAATTTTTAATTTAGAGATCCTTTTTCTTTAACGTGCGGTTCTCCTTCATATACTGGAAAATTTCCGGCATATATTACTGGTAATCGATTGTGTGACAGGTTTAAAAAGACAATATAATCCTAGCTGCCATGGGTGATGTTGTCAGTGAACTAGTACAAGTGTCAACAGTTAAAAATAATGCAGGCGTGTTAGCATTTGAGTACAGTTGTGGTGGCGCTGTGGTTATGGACCAGGTTCCAGTGTGCCTATCTGTCCCATGCGGTGGAGTAGTTCAGTAGTATGTGTGAATAAGGCATGGGGCTTGTTTGCACATCTACAAAGGCATGGTATGAGGGCCATCAGTTGGGGTCACTGCTTCGCTCAGGCATACAGCAAAGAAAAATTAGGAGGTTTATAGAATACTAGCTGGTTACCCGTCCTTCGAAGGGATGGAAAAGTATTTTGCACGGTTTTAAGCCTTTAAGAAACTTCAAGAGAAAGTAGCCGTATTTCATCTTTGGTGCGCCTGACATTCTTCCGGAGTTTAGGAATGACGCCTTATTTTTTCATTATTATTTCATTACTTGTGCCTAATTGCAAGTACAGTATTAATATTTGGTCAAAAGCCAGAGAAATATCATCTGTGCGAAAAAAGAATCGGATCAAGCCCAGCAACAGACATTAGAATTAGATGCTGGAAGACATGGGTCTATTGTACAACGCTCTAGCGCGACACCGGAAGAGCATTATGTTCCCTTCTTCTGGCAATAAAAAAGGAAGAAAGAAAGAATAAAAAAAGAAATGTAAAAGAAAGGAAAGGAAAAGAAAAGAAATATAAAATTAAGAATGAAAAGAAAGAAAACAAAGAGAAAAAAGAAGAAATCGTAAGAAAGCAGAAGAAAGCGTTAGGAAGAAGAAAGTGTAAGGACGGAGAGGAAAGCGAAAATGGGAAGAATGAAGGAAAGTATGATAGAGAGAAAGAAACATAGCAAAAAGAAAGGAAGAAAGAAATGTATACAACCAAGATAGATAATCTTGACTTGTTTTCCTTATTGAGTATAACAAAATGAACAAAACTTTATAAATGGTGGGTTTTTTCGACATATTTCGTACTCATTTTTCTCTCAAATAGGTGCTTTAAGATGAAGTGTTAAGCCTAACATGTGTAGATCTAAGTAAAACCAACAAAATGGCTTATATCATGTTTATATGCGTATTAGAAAATAATAAGAATGAATAAATTTCAGGCTAACCCAAGTCTAGCAAGTCTGTAACAGCCATTAAGATGTAAATTTCGCGTGTTCTGCATAAGTTTGTTAATTGCCAGGAGACAGGTAGGATGTTTATTGTCATTTTATCAACCAGGTATTATGTGTTTATATCATAGTGTAACTTTTTCGTTGTATAGGTGGTTTACTCAACACAGTAATAATGTATTGTGTATAATAAGTAATTGATTTCCATGCTGGAGGATCGAAGCTGGGTAAACAATCTAGGTGAAGATTTTTAAGCTAATCTTCATTTTTTCAAATGACCTTCAGATTGTATAAAATAATAATTAACGATAATCATTAAGCCTCCAAGCAAGTTCACATCATAACTCTGTAATATCAGCCTTCTTGTAAAACTACATTTGAAATTAGCCTACATATAAGTTCAATAAATAATAATTGCGATGAAAATTATATTTAAAGTTTCTGGGTCGTATGCATATACAACAATATTACCAATGAAAATACTCTAGACCAGCGTTTCTCAACCTATGGTCCGCGAAGATGGTGCCCTAAAAAATAAGACTTTGTCGGAATTTGTTATTAGAGGCGCCATGCAGTTTTCAACAACCTATCTTTGTGAGAAGGGATTTTCATCGCTCGTTTAACTAAAAACAAAATACAGAAACCGACTTAACGTATCTGCTGATCTTCGACTAAATTTGACTAATATTGAGCCAAATATCCAGGAACTCTGCAAGAGGCGACAACCTCAACCATCTCATTAAAAGTGAGTAATAACATAATTCCTAATTATATTATCAAATTGGTAATACATATTAAAGTCTGTTCAAAATATAATTTTGCTGTCAATAGTTCAATTCCAATTCAATAACTGTGTTTCCGTCGAATTAAAAAAAAATGTATTTCGTTATAATGACCTATAATTAATACCCAAAATATTAAGAACATAGGCCTACATATAGCCTACTTTTAAAAATGAGATGTAAAATTAGGGGTCCGTAAAATTTTTTAGACATTTTAGAGGTCCTTGGGTTCAAAAAGGTTGAGAAACGCTGCTCTAGACGTCTTAGCCAGAGCGCAGTGTTACGATGACAAGGGAACTTATTTCGAGCTTCAGTGAGGTTGGACGGAATTTTCGGCAAGTTTACGGGTTTTTAATTTCCCGAACGTCATTCCAAAAAGCACCTTCAATCTATTAAACTTCTATTTCTCTCTACATCTCATTCATCATCATTTCGTTCTTAAAAAGCGTCCGCTGTAACCATGATGTAATTCCATGCGGTTGCAGGGTTGCATGCTAATCCTACATCCTACATCCTCCATCCCCATGGAATCCAGAGCCTCTGGTCAGACATCTCGCCGGCGGGGCTGACACATCTTGTTCGGAGTGAACAGTTGTACGGAAATCATAAGCCCACGTTTCAAAAACTAGGCAGCGTGGGCCAGTGGGGATGATAATGTTTTGTGATCAATCTTAATATATCCGCAAGTCTGCAGAGTTCTTTCATAACATATCCCATAACTAAGAATACAATAAAATCAGGGGGCGAATCTACAGTGAAAATATTTTCATCGCTTATTAACTTCGAGATAAAAATACGAGGGATGGAGCATAAGTCAAGGCAACTGTTTTTTTCTCAAAGTAAGGTGATGATAAAAATACGAGAGATGGAGCATAAGTCAAGGCAACTATTTTTTTTCGCAAAGTAAGGCGATGATAAAAATACGAGAGATGGAGCATAAGTCTTCGCAACTATTTTTTTTTCGCAAAGTAAGGTGATGATAAAAATACGAGAGATGGAGCACGAGTCTTGGTAACTATTTTTTTTTTTTCAATGTAAGGTGCTGATACTTTGAGATGTAGTATGTCACGGGAGATGTGGCATCTCTAGTATATGGAACACATCATTTGGGAGCATAGTGTTGTACGGTTATACGAATAGTGGCGATGGTAATTCGGTTGTGAGTCAACCACCGCCGTTCAGAATGGATATGCCAAGATATGAACAGCATTCTTGCGTCACTATCCGAGGGAGAAATGCAATAGAATACAAGGTGCTTATTAACGCTTTGGGGGATAATGACCTCCGTACCAAACTTGAAGGGATCACGGAGCGGGATGTGTACTTTCATGCTTCTAACTATCGCAATACATTAGAGTGGCACGATGCAGTCTCGCATGGATGTTTATGGGGGTCAGATTCCTTCACTATCCCACATCTAGTACTCATTATCTGCATTATACATACATTTCATACGCTGCCCTTTCATTAAAATTTTAAAATGGTCCCACATTGACAAAATAGAAAATAGTTGCTATCTCTTCCCTCGTAAAATATAATTATTTTGTTCTCATAATTTATTTATTTTTTGTAACGCTCATGAAAGAAATAAAAACAAAATAAAATAGCTGGTTAATTGGTAGTATGACAGCTTAGAAGCCGCCCCATCAAATCTGCCGCCGTAGGCAGTTGCCTATTCTGCCCAGGCCTAAATACACCCCTGATATAATACAGTAAAATACAACACCAGACAATGCTGCAGCTATCCTATCTCCAAGTCGTTTCCTTTTTTACTTTTGGTAATAGGCTATATTATTTCATATCGGTTCATATTGATTGGTTTTTCTTAAATTAAGCCTTTGTGAAGAATCAACTTTTGATATAATCTGTGAAATGTGAGGGGTCTGCTTTACTCGCAAATGGATTGACCGGGATTCAATCCATCGTCCCATAGCGGTTTGACCAATCATCCATGAAGCAACCCAGCCACATCTATCAGGTACATTGAAATTATTTTGCTATTGCGAGAAGAGTACTTCGTTGTTGATATAATGAACTATATTGTGAAATGTTATTCAGACTATAGATGAGAACAAACAATTATTAATTTATATTATACTCGCAATTTCATTTAATGCATAGATAACAAAAATCAACATCTATTATACCAATCTTTTCTCTTGTTAGTAAAAGTTCTTCCTTCACTGGACTAAGATTATTTGAAACAAAGAAAACACATTTCGGTTTTAGTTATTTAAAATTCAGTCTTCTTTATTATATGTAAATTTTAAACTAACATCTTCTGTTCCTTCGGGAAGCAAGATAATGCATTGTTAACGACTTAAACCCAGCAGAAAGAAAGATAACGAGTTCCTTCGATATTTCTAGTCCGCGTCTTCACATTAACTTTTTTAATAAGTTAAAGTAACGACTAAATTAAAATGTTCACTTTTTCCTGGTCTGTTGGAATACAACAGTAGACTGTCAGCCAAGATATCTAAAGCATGCTGAGTTTTATAATTAATTTTATTCCTTAACTTTCTAGTTTACATCCAGTTTTTTCATTAAAATGTTATGATTTTTTATTGTAAAGGACTTAACCATTTTTAGTGAAATCTGTAAACGTAACGGAAAAAAGAGTTACAATTAATAATTGTTTTAAAATCTCTTATTATAAAAAGTTGTACTCGAGTGCATACAAAGTTTAAATTGAAGTTAACCATAGACATACTTGAGTCACATTGAATAAGTATATCCTCTCAGATTACATATAAATGTTATGTTATGAAAGGTTTAAAAATACAAGCTCAATCAGACGATAACTTGCAGAATAAAATAAACTGTTTGAATGTTATTCTTTTATCATATTATATTTAATTCATAGAGGTTCCCACAAACAACCATCAAATGAACTGTCAATGTAAAATATTTTTAAGCTAGGATAAATTAATCATCCTATAATGAAATTTAAAATAATAGAAAAGGTTAAGAATTAAACTACCGGTGCAGTATCGTGTTTTTTTATGTCCAGTAGGCAACTCAACAGATATAATTTAATATATGGCCCAGGATATAAAATGTATGAATGTACAAAACGTTTCAACATACTCGTACAAGATGTTTCAATGTGCAAAACGTTTCAACGAGCAGAATGATGCAATGAACGCTCAACGTACGAACGATCTAATGGGCAAAAATAAATAAACAAAAAACGTAAGAACTAAAGAAGTTAAATGGCAAGTTAATACATAAAAGTTTAGTATGTTTCGAATAACAGTACATTCAGTAGTGTCATAGTAACTTAAATATAACATAAATATTATCAGTAGTACATTTTATTTAATATTATATATTATTAACCTCAGAAGTGATGATCTGGTGTCCACAGCATAAAGCTCCTATCACTGCAATATTCAATGCTTTAGTAATACTGCTTCAATGCTAGAAATGCAATCTTGTTTATAATAGATAACATAATAAAATGCAAACGACAATAGGAATAATCATATTTTCACCGATTTCATGTTATCCTTTTTCGTTATAAACTGTACGCAGGATCATGAGCATGACCAATGCGTCTAAATGACTGCAGTTATTTTCCTTCCACTTATAGCAGTATACATTCGGTAACAAAGAGTTTAAAGTTAAAAATTTTAATTATACGAATTCGATAGTCAAAAGCATGTATAATTTTATATTTTCTCCCAGGAAAAAATAAACAGTGTATTTTCATCACCAGTAATGAATAAGCTTTTTAAACAATTTTGACCTTTTATTTTCACAAATAACATAGACATGCATTTTCAGTCTTATTTGAAAACCGTTTTAATTGAGAATTCAAACAAATATACTAGGAAAATAATGAATATCAACAACAGTTTCAGTTTAAATATTCCAATTATTATTCTTTAGCAGTTCTCTTGATAAAACATGTGTTCCAGCATCCAGATTAAACATTCCATTTAGTAGCCTGTAAAATAAATAAAGTACATGGCTGATGAAAAACATTTTTATTAGCAGAAATATTAAAGTTACTGTTTGATGTGAGCAAACTTTTGTAAAGCAAAGAGTTCCCTGAACCAGCAATGAATTCGTGTTATTTCTTTCAACACTATCACATCCGGGTTTTCCTTTTAGCTGTGGATGTTATCTAAGCCCAACTCAAACTCATAGAATTAAAATGGTGGCGTTGAATAAATCTCGTTGAACATAGTAACTAAGTGTTTAAATTCCATACTATGTATAGTATATAGTATAATGTAGAGCTACAATAAATTTACTCATTATCGACTATTTTCAATGAGCTTATCCTATTCACATAAATCTATGTTGTTGCATTATATAAGCCACTATAAGATGAAAAGAAATAGGCTATCTTAAATTCAGATTCCGTTTTTGAAAAATCAGGACTGTTACCTTTACTCTGCAGAACATACGAGTGCAAATCAATAAGTATCCAACCACAGTATTTATAGTGTATTTAAACGGCAGCAGAGGCCTTACAGTGTTATTTTATCTGACGTGAATCAACAGCTCCTCACTCTTTATTTAAGTGGATCAAAAAGATGATAACCCGACTGACAGAAATCGGGACTATAATCAAGAAGGTTATATACTTCGAAACCCATTGTCACAAGAGACTAAACTGTATGAAGGAGGCGGTGCATGAATGGATTGCTGCTCAGTCAAAGACATCCAGAAGCTAGAGGAACGCTGGAACACATGTATTGAAAAAGCACAGGGACTATGTTGAAAATAATACAACATTATTGTAAGGTTTCTACTGCTGCATAAATGTGTAACTGAACAGTAACACGTCCGAACCCTCGCATTGTCTAAAAGTAGTGCACAATACTCGGTCGATAAGTATATTACAGAATCTGGGAAATATAAAGTACTCGGCTACATCTCATATTTTCAAACTTCCCGAGTCTGTAATCTGCACTTACATATCTTAATCGTAATATAGGCCTACTATTCTTAGTTTAAGAGGCCCATTTGTTCGTAATCGTCCCGAAACGGTACTGATTAAATACAGGCTAAATTTTACCTTGCAAAATGTGAGACGTACTCAGATGAAGTGGTACTACGGTAAAATGTTATAATAAAAATTATACTACTATTATCTGTGTTCAATATTAGTGTTCTTCTCTAACGGTACACATTATTTGTGAAACATTATCATAAATTCTGCTCATACTTATGAACTTGCCGAAGTAAATATCCTAGACAGCAACATGCTACTTCTTACATTACCTACAATAGCGAATAAATTGAAATGAGAAACGTGGTGTTATTATTTTATATAACACATTTCTATACCCAGAATAAAATGAAGATGTCCAGGTTATTCTAAAACATTGTTAGAGCTCTCTATACAGCAGGAGTGGCCACAACGAGGCCAATCTCTTGCGGCTCTTGAAACCAAGCTAAGCGTAAATATGATACAGATCATAAAAAGTATATAGTTAATATAATTTAATGAAAACATATTACGAGAAAGTGAAAAACTTATTTCCGATTTAACGCAGAGTGTATTCAGTTTTTAGAGCAAATTAAGACTCGGAAAGACCCTGAGACTAAAACATTCGCTCATTTCATATTTTTGAAGAAAATTACTGAAAGCCTTCCTGACGTTCAGGTAAAAACAGAAGATTATTTGTGTAAATTTTCTGATCTTGTTAAAGAAACCAATGGGAGAATTAATGATTTGAGAATACTTAAGCCTTCATTTTCAATCCTGGAAAATCCTTTTGCTGTTGATGTTGTGGGCAATGGCTGTCCTGTTTCATCACCAATTACAGATGATATAGATGGAGTAGAGTTGGAGAACTAGAACTCCAAGAGGATGAAGGACTAAAAGGACTTAAACGAAGTAGTGTTTCGGTCATAGAATGTTGGGAAAAAACTTCCAGAAGAAAAATACCCACTAACAAAAGAGTGTGCTAAGAGACTTATCTCGATATTTGGGACGACTTATATGTGTGAATCTCTACATACTGAACGCTTAAGCTCATTAAATCTACAGTGTGTCCCACGCAAGAGTTGGCCAATGACGCGGGTTCCTGCGGCGCGGCGGGCACAGCTCCAACTCCCGAGCGATCGGGTGAAATATCTACGCTAATGAAGCCGCGATCGGTGTTATGATTCAGGTTCTCACACTTACAGTTAAAATTACAATGAAAATAAACACGTACCTCATCACAAGAGATGTTGGAAATTTTCTCCTCTTGCATCCACAAAGTACCGGCACCTTTTTAGGAAATTTTCTTTCACGCGCGTAAGTTCAGCTTCCGAGACAGAGTTAATTTCTCTTGTGATAGGCCTATGTGATATTGTCTTTAAGTTCTTCTAACAGTATGTGAATATTATTTATGGAGAAACTTGAAAAGTAAAGTGTATAGGTCAACTTCCCGTACATTACAAAGGAAACGGGTGAAATATCTACGCTAATAAAGCCCGCTGATGGTGTAATGGTTCAGGTTCTCACAAAGAAAAGCACATGTGATTTATCTGCATGTGTCAAGTGTACATTTGTTGTTACAATGCCACGACATAGGCCTACGTATACAACAGAACAAAGTATATTTATGTACGATTCGTATTTGATTACATAATCTTGCAAGGACGGAAGACGTCGGTTGTTAGCAAAATTCCCAGGTGTACGTCCTCCAAGCAGAGAAGCCGTGCTAAACTTGTAAGTAAACTTCGGGAAACGAGTTCGATTCTCGATAGGAAACGTGGGACCAAGCGGTGCGTACTTACTGAAGAGAAATTAGATCAAACCCCCATGCATTAGAAGAACTTAAAGACAATATCAGAAGAGAAATTAATTCTATCTCGGAAGCTGAACTTACGCGCGTGAAAGAAAATTTCTTAAAAAGGTTCCAGTGTTGTGTGGATGCAAGAGGAGGACATTTCCAACATCTCTTATGATGAGGTACGTAGTTATTTTCATTGTAATTCCAACTGTAAATGTGAGAACCTGAATCATAACGCCATTAGCGGCTTTATTAGCGTAGATATTTCACCCGCTCGCTCGGGAGTTAGAGCTGTAGTCGGCGCGACGCAGAAACCCGCATGATTGGCCAACTCTTGCGTGGGACACACTGTAAATATAGTGCATAGTAAAAACAATGTGGTTCGCTTCGAACAGCTTCATACATCTGGGGCTCCCAAAGTTAAGGTTATTGGCCACCCCTGCTATACAGTCTTGTCTTCCTCTAGCGCAGTCTATGTAACTTATTTCCCTACTCATGACGCCCTTGTACTAGACACGTGCGGTGTAGGTATTTTTATGTGGGAGTGTCTCCGTTTTATTGCCATGCATGTTGCGAATTTATTATTTCAAAGCACCCAATGAGCCAAATACTGACTAAATAAATTTCCAGCAGCATCACAGCGTAACCAATATGATTACCTGCAATATTTCCTTGTTCACTGAAGCGTAAAATTGCAAACCTGACGTCATTTCGCCCACTTGTATTTTTCATGCTCACCACACTTTATGGAAGTCTATTAATATCAGCTTATGTAACGTAATGAAACAGGATTATGGGTGTTCGTCGATATTCTGACCGGCTTTTTTTTTTATGGCAGAACTTTGATTTCAGGACGTGGCTGCATCATTCCTAAGGGAGTGTCTCACTGTAGTTAATAAATTATTTTACGTCTTGTGCTAATTTTAATTGAAAAACTATTAACATTATGTTAAAATGAGTTTCATTTCTACTTTAAGTTAATTCAGACAAAGCGAAAGTAAATTCAATGAAAATTTTCTGTTGTATTTTAGTGCACTAAACTTTATGCCTGTTCTAATCTGTTCCTTCATGAAATTTAGTTATAAAATTTACAATAACTGAGTGAGGTCGGGAGGTCGCATGTTCGGATCCACCCCCTTCTTTACGGCGCCCGGTGCGGCCGCCCCGTTCGCACCCCCCTTGGTACGCCACTGAGTATTTATTATTCATTAATGATTCCGCTCGTTTTGTTCGCTAAATAGCCACAAACAAAATAACTCAAGGTCGGGATAGGAGCACCCAGTACATGATAAATACACACTGTTTGGAAAACAAGTCTTTTTTTACAACATAAGTTACCTCAAAGGCTTTCGTTTTAAAGAGAAAAGAAATGGAATATCCGAGTTAATAAAGAGTGCAGCAGTTTTAGCTGTCTATAAAAATACTGTCTAGAAATATGGCAAAACGCAATCTACTTTGCAAATGAGGGAAACCAGTGTGAGGGCAGAAAGCACTTGCAAATTACAAAGCACTCTTCCTGCATCTGGCAATTATTCTAACCTAAAGGACACACAATAGAAGTTAATTAAATGTACAGACAGCAGAGGTACTGCCCAACATAGCATTCAAGAAAACAAATACAGCTATGGCTTATCCTGTTATTCTTCTCTTTCTCTATTTATTTGAAGGAAATTAACAATGCTGAAAATGAATTTAGTTATTAGACAAAAGAGCATCGTTGAAAAGCTCTTGATGAGTACTTTACAAATCAATAACCAGTTTCTCAATAGTTCTCATATAAGGCGAGATTTGAATGTTTGAAAAAGTGTTCTTTCCTCTTTTTTACAGTTATTATTGCGGGTTTGTCATGCCAAGGCTAAAGAAGAAGAGTGCTGCGCAGCGACAATAAATAAACCAAAAGCACTTCGAAATCAACCTCAGCCTTTAGGCCTGCCTAAAGGGATTTTTAAGAATGTTATATATTGTAGAAAGTGTAGCCAATAATGTTATAAATTGTAGAAAATGTAGTCAAGAATGTTACAAATTATACAAAAGCCAGGAGCTTATAGCCTACAGAATTACGAAAAAATTAACTGAAATGGATTTTGCATGAAATTAAAATAAGAAAGGTGGCATCGGTGCCGCCATGCTTAGAAATAGCATGCACAGTGGGGGGAAAAACATGTTACAGTACCTTCTAACAAAATTAAGCTAAAATACATATTTTTAATTTGACAAAAAATACAATTTTTGTGGAGAATATTATAAGAATATACCCATTTACCTCAAAAACATCGAAAACATGATGCTGTGGAGTATATTTCTAAATATATGCATTAATATGCTTCCTCAAGTACCCGTATTTAGACTAAAGTGATAATTCGTGCACATATCCCAACAGGCCTAGGATCAAACCAACCATAAATAATGTGATTTTGCATCAACTTCCAGGCCCTAGTTATAATATTCAAGAAAATGAATATTTTTAAACACAATACACTCCTTTTGAATACGATAAGGTTAAGATACCGACCTATTTCAAGCGAACGAATGGACTATCTTTCTGCACTCTTCTCGTATACTCGCATGAAATCCTCCCCATGCGCACGGCACTACATCCATTTTAAACTATCTTTATTTGTCTCACTGTTTCTTTTCTTCAATTTTCCGAGTCTGCTACTGCATTCACGCTTCATGCTCCCGTTTATCAATCAATTTCCAAGGCTTCAGCTTGTCGCTTTAACCTCACGCGTCTTCTTTCAAGTTCGGCAATTTAACCGCTTCATTTTTACCCTTTCTTTCGTTTTTTTTATCTCACTGTGTGAAAAATATGGTATCGATCTTTTGCAAAACAACCACCAAAGATCTTTATAGGTCAAACAATTCTTACATTAAATACTTCTAACATAATTTAAATCATAACAAAATATTAACATCTCTGAAAATAAGCGTAACAAAATTCACATTGGTGACAGAAACCTCCACTTGGAGGCCCTTCGCCCGAACAAAGGGGATATAGGAAAACAGACAATATACATAGAAGAGGGGCATAAAATGAATGGGGAAAAAACAACTTAGAACAATAATAGTTAAATCACTTGCGTACTCATGCAGACAAGTTAAAGGCGTGCCTCAGTCGACTTTTGCAGATATTTAGGAATGACTCTTGACATCAAACTTCTTTAAAGAAATCGTAGCAATACTTGATTAACAAACTTCAACAAAACAAATTACCATCTTACTTCGTCCCTAAAAGTAATTTCCTCTTCCTTTACTCTACAAAGAAGCAATTTGTCTTTCATTAGGTTTATTCCAGCAACACTCATTGGCTGTCATCTGATGTCCCAATACATGTGCACACTGTCAGTTCGTTAACACAATTTTTACGAACTGAATATGTGCAAATACGTCGGCCTTGTGATATTGATTTCTGAATGTTACTGGAACAGATCTAATAATAAGATCAAACTAGGCTTCGAATTTCAAATTTGAACTCAGCCTCGAATTGTGGAGTGAAGAGGACTGAAACGACAAAATAAATTTATATTCTTCGTGATATGCTCTGATAGCTCCGTGGCATGTCAGTAATGCACCGTCAGTTGAGATCGTCACATCAACTTATACCTGCCACAATGAGCAAATCACACGTCAGACAATTATATTTTCACGTTTATTATAGGCCTATAAAGCAAGGTTCCAGCTAATGCCTCGCATATATAGGCTGTCTTATAAAATTTATTTATGAGAACATTGACTAATATTAGCGGTTATCTGAAAACAACTTTTTCAAGTAGAAATCTCTAAGTATGGAATAATTCCATCTATTCCCTCGTATAAAATGGTTTTGTTAAAATATCAGCTCATAGCTTTGTCAAATCTAAAACTTGTATTTGTCAATATTATAAAAACATAATTAAAAACTATAGTTGTCAATTTCATAAGACAATATTTGTGTATTGTGGACAATATATTTCGGCTATTCAGCTATCTTCCTTTTTCCTTCTCCATGTGATCTTATTCTGTTGGTTAATCCATTGAGTTGTAATATAATCTTATTCTGTTGGTTAATCCATTGAGTTGTAATGGATTAACCAACAGAATAAGATCGCATGGAGAAAGAAAAAGGACCTGAAGATGGCTGAATAGCCGAAATATATTGCCACAATATACAAAAATTGTCTTATGAAATTGACAACTATAATTAATTTCTAATTATGTTTTTATAATATTGACAAATATAAATTTTAGATTTGACAAAGCTATGAGCTGATATTTTAACAAAAACATAGGGAATAGGTGGAATTGTTTATACATGACATACAAATCCCTCGTAGGAGATAAACAACATGAAATTTATCAACACACCTAAGTATGGAATTTCGGTCAGCGCTTCGCCTTCATACGAATAAAAAAGGTAAAACCTATATTTTTTTCTAAGACAAATTCAATGCCTACACGAACTTGGGATTTGTTTATTGGGCCCATACGTCTTGGTTTACGTGTCATGACCATGTATGCATATAAGGGTTTGTTTCGCCCCGAACTTATTTATTTGTGATTTCCCGGTGGACACGCTCGAACACACGATCCATGCATGAATAATACAGACGAGCCTTATCATAGTAAACACACCATGTTTTACATCGGCTCGTCTCTTGGGATCACGTCCGTCAATTTGATTCCGAATCCGATACAGTGAGCTCCACGTTATCCATTATTACAATATTTATATTGCAAGAACTTCACGCAGCAAGGAATGAGAAATTCGTAAAAAAAAAAAAAAAAAAACTTAATTAGGATCATAATTGCGTTTAAATATTTTAATGAAAATAAGAGGAAAAAGAATTGTGAGATAACATAACTTAGCATGAAGCCAAATTATCAAATTCTAGATTTTAATAGACTAAGCAAGTTCACTGGGTATGAGTGTGAGTGTGTCTGTGTGTCTGTGTTTTGCTTGAAGATTTTCCACTGATTTTATTTGGGCATTCACTACTCAAAAAGAACAGCTAGTTATATTATCTGTATGTATGGGTGTCCATTCTTGATTTCGTTAACAAAGTGTTTAAGTATTATAAAAACTAGTTATATTATTTATAGCTTATATTTTATTTGGGGTACGCCGTAGCGTAGTGGTTGAGGCGCTGCGCTACAAACCGGAAGGTCGCGGGTTCGATTCCCGATGAGGTCGTTGAGATTTTTTAATTGGCCTAATCCTTCTGGTGGCACTATGGCCCTGGGGTCGACTCAGCCTCTAACAGAAATGAGTACCAGGAGCAATCCTGGGGGTGAAGGCGGCCGGTGCGTAAGGCTGACAACCTTACCACCTTCATGTGCCGAATGTCCAAAATCTGGGAGCCTCAACCTCCTGGAACCCTCTGGGCCTCCATGGCCTGTATAGGGATGACTTTACCTTTACCTTTATATTTTATTTTTGTTGAAGATTAGCGAAAATAATCTATCCTATATAATTTCTAAAACAAATATGTGAAATTAACATTGCAATACATACTTTAACTATATGCTTCAAAGGATTACTGGCTTCTAACAGATAAGTACCAGTATTTGTAATACAAAATAAAATACATCATAAATAAAAGACCATTAGCCAAGAAGCATAACGAATATGTGAAAACAGGTGACAT
The DNA here is from genome assembly GCA_964059195.1 of Ectobius pallidus. Taxonomy (NCBI): domain Eukaryota; kingdom Metazoa; phylum Arthropoda; class Insecta; order Blattodea; family Ectobiidae; genus Ectobius; species Ectobius pallidus. Next base: position 171,442,049 of record CAXKWD010000001.1, read on the forward strand.
CAAAATGTGTTCATAATGTTTTTACAAGCTTTAAAAAAAGATCCGCAGAGCAAGATGTTGGAAATCGTAATAAAATAATAATAATAATAATAATAATAATAATAATAATAATACTAAACAAACACAAGAAACAATTTGAGCAAAACCTCAAAATAATCGCTGACTAGAATCCAAATATTATTATTGAAACTATTTTAACTTTTCTCTTAACCCCCTTAAACTAACTTACACACCAATACTTGTAGAGTATTCAATTTTTTTTTTTTTTTTTTACTAAAAATTTATTATTTATTTGAATTACATTTACCAACTTATGTACAAATACAAATACAAAAATACACAAATAAACAAAAAAACATTTACAAATTTCAAAATTAAAGTACAATACTTTTTAAGAAAAGAAAAAGAAAGAAAAGAACCAAATATGTATTTAGAAATACACCCGAATGAGCAAACTGCTCGTGCTCGGGTGTAGATTCAGAGCATCAGAGTGGAGAAAGAGGAGAAACAAAAAACAAAATGAGAAAGAATAACACACTTATAAAAAAGGTGAAAAATGTTAAACAGAGCTAGAAAAAGAAAAGACAAATGTATAAAAAGGAGACAAAAATATTAAACAGAAATACGTACAATAAATAATAATAAAAATTAATGACTTAAAGCTAATAAAATTACAATAAATGTTTAACATACTTATTAAATTTAAAATTGGGGTAAACTGCGAGATCGGGGTATCTACTGATCACAGAGTTATAGAAGCGGGGACCAAATTTAATGCTATGTTTTAATCCTGCTGATGTGAGACATTTGGGTTCTGATAGAAGTAGATTGATTCTTTATCTTTTACTATATTTTGAAAATAAATTTTTCATGTAATGAGGTAATTATTTAAATTTGAACTACTGTATTATTAGGGACCGGATTTTTAGGTTTTTAAAACCACTGTTTTAGGTTTCCCATTAGGTGAAATAGTTTTTTTTAGGTTTTTGTCCAAAATATCGTTTTCGGGTAGAATAATTGGTTTAATAAATTTGAATGTGCTACATAGGATTGAATACATAATACTTGTAAAGTTTAACTTAACAAAATTGTCACAGTGTGACCACTCAGTATGAATAACAGGGAAGTACTAAAGGCAAACAAAAACAAGCGCTTTAAAACACAGACATCTTTATCCTTGTTCATACACGGCAACAATGGTTGTTCGTACGAATATTTTAAAAGGAATACGCCGGTACTCATTTCCTCTCTTGATACTGTCCATCCTAGACGACAATGGGTTGAATGAAACGCTGGTGGTATTAATTTCTACCCGACAAAAAATATTCTCTCCCCGCAAAATATCCATTTCTCAACAAAAAAAAAGACAAAAAAGGAGCCTAAATTAGATATTTTAGGTTTTATATCCTGTTTAGGTATATTTAGGTTTTTATACCCCATTTAGGTATTTTTAGGTGCCACAGAATTAATGTGGGTGAATCCTATGGACATGATTCGAAAAAGTGTATAAGCGCTTTTTGTTTTGGAAGTAAGGAAAAAAAATAGGTAAAAACCTAAGAATCCGGTCCCTAATTATAATATTATCAAGCGGTGATTAGTGCCTAAAATACAATCATTCACAACAGAATCTCTGTCTTTGTTTTCCAAATAAGCACTGTTGTAGACTATCCTCAAAATCCCAAACCACACCTTGGCTAAACAGTATTAATATATCAGTACAATCGAATTAGGCTTCCGCGAAATCCAGACAACCTAGATGCAGACGTCTAGAATAATTAGAGAGGTACATGATACAGTATCGATCAGAGAGCTGCAGCTTGTACATGTTGGCAACGCCGCTATCCAGGCGGGATCAACAGTTCTTTTTTTAAAAAAATGTTGTGTAATGTTGGTGTCCCTGGGGAACTCCACTATCCAGACAGGAATCAACAGTTCCTCACAAAAATGCACTGCTGTAGATCCGCACATGTTCCCACAGGCGCCCTCCGGTCATGCTCTGTATCCCATGTGTCCACTAAACTCCATAAGCCAGGATTTTTTAGTATTACATGAGTTTTTCCCTTTTGTTTCTGGTTTCATGTACAACACACAGGGTTACTGCGGTTTTACCATTGTTTCACAAAGGAGTGCATGTATTGACTTGAAAAACATTCCATGACCTATTATTCCTATAAAATCGATCTATACTTCCATGTATCATACATATAATGTGTTTAAATCAAAAGTAAACTTTTAAACAAATCTTTGGCACCATGATGATAAATGATTAATCTAAAAACTCCTTTTAAAACATCAGAATTTCCCTCCTTTCGTCCTAAATTTCCCCTTATCATTTACATTTAGGTACAATATCGTAAAACTAGACGGCAATGTCTATCGTAAAACATAACATTAATAATTCATCGCTATTTATTCGTTTGTACAGAAATATTGATAAAACTAGCAGGGCCGGATTTAAGGCTATAGGCCTATAGGCTAAAGTCCATTTGCCTATACTGTAGTTCATATTTGCTTAATACATTTGTTTTATACAACAAAAGGATAGAATTCATTGGTGTTTTCATCTTTTTTAAACATAAAGTTCATTTAGTTTAGATAAAATTACAATTTTAATGGTTTACATAATAAATTATATAATCAAATTAGTTATCTACTTTTTTTACTTACTTCTTTTAAGATTCGTTAAAAAATGAAATGGGTTTCGAAATTAATTTGTTAATTTGTTCTTGGAGATCAGTGATCACTATTTTAAACATATTTTTTATAATTTAATGCTATGTTTCGTGGCATATATAATTAATTTGCACGAAAACTTTCAATTTTATTGAACAACCGCAGATTTATTCTCTGCTGTTTCCTTTTGGTGATGCGAGAAAAATTAAATCAGTACGGATAATTCTTATGAAGTAAATCATGGTTAATATTTAGGGACAATTTCCTTTATTCTTTCTGGAAAAGTTATTATTATAATTATTATTATTATTATTATTATTATTATTATTATTATTATTATTATTATTGTTGTTATTATTATTATTATTATTATTATTATTATTATTATTATTATTATTATACTTGAAGTTTGTGATTGTTTCTACCGAAAGAACAATCTGTTAAAATCTGCACAGATATATTACTTCTGCTCTCTAAATAAAACCATTCTATGAAGAAGCTACTGTTTCAATAATAGTCTACATATCCAAAGCTCCTTACTAAGTAGTTATTTGTCACTTAGTTGCTAGTTACTAAAATTAATGTAAACTTGTTTTCGGCTTAAGAATACGGCATCAATTTCCGCTCGTGGTTCTTGTTTCAAGAACAATAGTTTCTCTAGTCAGAACCTGCGCGTTCCAGGAATTTCAGACCAGATGAAGGCATGAAATAAATAAAATCAGGTAAACTGATGTAACAAAGTGCCAGTATGTTTTTGTTTAACCAGTTATGATTGTAGTTTTGATATGCAGAATACAAAAAAAAAGTCAAATTGGCCGGTTTCGGGATTTGAACCATGGAACTCCAGAATGTGAGGCCAAGACGTTACCATCTCGGCCACCATGTAAAGCAATAGTGTTGTTTGTCATAGCTAACTGTATTTTAATTGCCAAAGCCTTATAAGATCACAGTAAAACAATAGGCTATGTTGTCATGATAACTGATGTGCATTTCATAAATTCTTTCGAATATGTATATTACCATAAAATAGGCACTAAATTAAGCATTACTCCGAAACAGGTCAACCGATTTTATCCAATATCAATAGACGTCTTCCCATGGACATTATAAGTGTGTATACCAAGTTTCATAAAATTCCGGTAAAGCGTAGGCTATTTGAGTTACCGCGTCTTTAAAATAGACATTAAATTGGGTTTTACTCCGGTACCGGTCTACCGATTTGGTCCAATATCAGTAGACGTCTTTCCATGTACATTATAAATGGGTATATACCCAAAGTTTCAGGAAAATCCAATAAAGCATATCTGAGTTATCGCGATTTCTTATATATTAGCATAAAAGGCACTAAATTGGGCATTATTCCGGTACTAGCCAACCGATTTGGTCAAATATCAATAGACGTCTTCCCATGGACATTATAAATGCGTATACGAAGTTTCATAAGTATTCGATAAAGCGTATTAGAGTTATTGCGCCTTTAATTTAGACACTAAATTGGGTTTTACTCCGGTACCGATCAACAGATTAGGTTCAAATTCAATAGGGTAATTTTCATGGGCATCATAAATGCGTATACCAAGTTTCATGGAAATCAGATACAGCGTATTTGAGCTATAGCGCCTTTCTAATATAATCTATTAAAATAGGCACTAAATTGGGCATTACTCCGGTACCGGTGAACCGATTTGATTCAATATCAATAGGGTTCTTCCCATGGACATTATAAATGTGTTTTCCAAGTTTCATGAAAATCCGAAAAATCGTATTTGTGTTATGGTGCGTACAGACACATGGACAGACAGACGGACAGACATTTTCGTCCCCTACACAATCTCATAAATTACCATACTGGCACTTAATAAATAATTATCTTATCATTATTACAAATTACATATTCAATACATTTTATAATATTATTGTATTAATAGTATCAGTGTTATTGTAATCATAACTTGTTAAGTGCCAGGATGGTACTTTATGAGATTGTGTGGGGGAAGGGAAAATGTCTGTCCGTCTGTCCGTCCGTCCGTGTGTCTGTACGTGCGGTAACACAAATAGGCTTTATTGGATTTTAATTAAACTTGGTATATGCGTTTATAATGTCCATGGGAAGAACCCTATTGATATTGGACAAAATCGGTTGACCGGTATCGGAGTAAAACCCAATTTAGTGTCTATTTTAAAAGCGCCATAACTCAAATACGCTTTATCGGATTTTTATGAAACTTGGTATACACATTTATAATGTCCAAGGAAAGACGTATGTTGATATTGGACCAAATCGGTTGACCGTTACCGGAATAATGCGCAATTTAGTGGCTTTTTATGGTATTAAGTAACAAAAGGCCCCATAACTCAAATACGCTTTATCGGATTTTCATGAAACTTGGTATAAACATTTATAACATCCACGGACAGAATCCTATTGATTTTGGACCTAATCGGTTGACCAGTACCAGAGTAATAACTAATTAAAGGTCACTTTTTTAAAATCATGTCTATACTACAATTCCGAATTTTTAATAATTTGAGGGCTTTGTCTGCAGTGCAGTCAGATGTTTGTTTTCTTCATTGAATTTCAAGTTGCAATGCATTGAGATTTGACAAATAACACTATGGTGTTCTGTGACACTATTCCTTCACATAATTGCTTATCAAACTACATCGTCAAACTGACTGAGTTGGCCGAATGGTAACGTCTTGGATTCGTATTCTGGAGCTCCCTGGGTCAAATCGCGGAGCGTGAGTGCGCGATTGTCAAGGTATCATAAATCTGTAGTTCTGCTGGCGCTGGTCGATTTTAATCTTATTAAAAATCTTATTTTCTGCACATCATAATTGCAATTATAATTGATTCAAACAAAAGCATACTGGCACTTTGTTACATCAATTTACCTGATTTTACTGTCATATGTTTCGTTATGTCAAATCTGTTGTGTTGGTTACATAACTGAGTGAATAACATTGAAAATCCCTATAATATAAAGCCACATGGCTGACTGACTGACTCACTGACTCACTGACATTAATGTTTGCCCACTTCCAGATGAGCTAGAAACTTGAAATCTGGTACACGTATAGCTTTTAGGCTGTAAACCACAGGAAAATTCCGAAAAGTTTATTTTTTTAATTTTTAGCCCTAAAAACCCCCCGAGAAAGGGCTCGGCTCGGCACACCCATATTAAAGTTTGCCCACTTCCAGATGAGGTAGAAACTTGAAATTTGGTACACATATAGCATTTAGGCTGCAAACCACAGGGAAATTCCAAAAAGTTAATTTTTTTAATTTTTAGCCCTAAAAACCTCGCGAAAAAGGGTTCGGCTCGGCTCACCGACATTAATGTTTGCCTAATTCCAGATGAGCTAGAAACTTGAAGTTTGGTACACGTGTAGCTTTTAGGCTGTAAACCACAGGAAAATTCCAAAAAATATATTTTTTAAATTTGTAGCCCTAAAAACCCCCGAAAAAGGGCTCGGCTCGGCTCACCGATATTAATGTTTGCCCACTTCCAGATGAGCTAGAGACTTGAAATTTGGTATACATATAGCTTTCAGGCTATAAATCACAGGAAAATTCCAAACAGTTTATTTTTTAAATTTTTAGCCCTAAAAACACCGAAAAAGGGCTCGGCACGGCTCACTGACATTAATGTTTGCCCACTTCGAGATGAGCTAGAAACTTGAAATTTGGTACACATATAGCTTTTAGGCTGTAGACCACAGGAAAATTCCAAAAAGTATTTTTTTTTAATTTTTAGCCCTAAAAACCCCCGAAAAAGGGCTCGGTTTCCATGGCATCGGTATTATCGAACTGTGTTCACGTATGGCTCTGAAAGTTTAGAAATAATTATTTCCGTAAACCTAACAGGGTAGTCGAGATAGTAACGTCTTGGACTCGCATTCTGAAATCTCAGATTCACAATAATTAAATCCAATTAACATATTTTTGTCCAGAACTAACAAAATTATCTTGTATCTGTTAAAGGAATTTCATAATTTATCTTCTTTAATTATGACTCGGAGATGAAGTCCCGCATTCTTTACAACATATTATAACCAATTTAATTTGTCTTTCTTATGATTTTCCTGGTCGTAAAGGCAAAGGCCAAATTGAATATTCACTTACCATGTATCTTAGTCGCTATTTCATCTTGTATCATGTCCATTTAAATAAATACCAGTTGAAATTTACTCCATAAAATACACCATAAATGTACGTACACTTCCAGTTGATCTAGAAAACTTAGACTTGGCAAACTGATACCTTTTAGCCTGCAACTGACGGGAAAATTCCGAAAAAAACCCAAAGTCTTCCCACATTTATTTTTTCAGGTTTATTGTGGCAAAAAAAGGTAATAGCCAATACAGCAGACTAAATACACGCATTCTATCTCCATTGATCTTTTAAAAAAAAAACCTTTCCCGAGATCTTTAGCGGGGGTTTGGGGGCGGAGCCCCCAATGAGCGAAGCGAGTCTAATATATAAAATCGAAAGTGTGTATGTATGTATATATGTATGTATGTATGTATGTTTGTTCCTTATACAAATCTACATTTCTTTACCAATTTACACGGAATTTTGCACACATACCCAGTTAAGCCCGGGAAATAAAGCGGTCAACATTAAAATTCAAACAAAATACTCCTTCCCTTGAAAATTATATAATTTCTGAGAATATTTTACTGAAAAAAATGAAATGCTGTTTAGTTCACATGACAACAGTGTGTTGTTTACTGTTATCACATAGGGCCTTGGCAGCTATATAATGTTGGACTTTAACGAATTATGATTCCAGTGATGTAATATATTGGCGAAAATAATTACTGAAAATGAAATCCACGAAAATAAAGCACAGTGTGATGTAGTCACATAACTTTCTCTACCCTCGACATAAGAAATATTTTCTCATTTCACATTTTGATGTAGAATAAGAAGTCGTATTGCAGGGATAACTTAAGTGTGTGAGTATGCTATATCAGAAGTCTGTAAATAATCCTTTCCGCTGATACGTTATCCATAGGCTTTGTATTAGTTGAGATTTATCATAGGCCCTAAGCATGGGATGGAACATTTTGAGTCCTATGCTCGCAGTATATTATGTCCCGGGTTTTAGGGGAGGAAAGTATGAAAGTGATACTGCATTTCTCTTTTATTTCAGCCCCGAAACGGTTGTAACATGAGAATGAGAAATAAAATTTTCCGTCAAGCCAATACAATCTTATGAAATTTATGTTTCTTCTTATTTCAACCCCACCCAGGCATGATGTGTAGAAGCAACGGAATGCAGCATTCGACATCCTCTATGAGCCATAAAAAGCTATATCTAGCGTTTTCTGATGGAATAGTTTGAGTGTGATAAAGCTTTTTCTTCATTTCAAGTTCTACATACATATTATATAAGGACCTGGAGTTTCAAAATCGAAAGTCCTCCATAAGCTAATTTCAAATTAAAAAATACAAAGCCCGGGCGACGCCGGGCCTTTTCAGCTAGTAATATATATTTGTCGACTCAACTTGGTAGTCGGTGTTGTATAAAAATGTATTTTTCAGAATATGATTTCTCTTCAATCCGTTGGCTCTTTAATAATTATAATTATAATCTCCTTATTTACTTTATTTTAGTTGGTAATAAAACAACAATCACGTTGGACTCGCATTCGGGAGGTCCCAGGTTCAAATCCCATGGGTGGCGTTTTTACATATGTTTGTTTCATGGTTTCGTCAGTCATAAAGATAAATGCCGACTTCGATATTTTCTTATCATGACTCGTCCTCACTGTTTCATATTAACATCATATTAATATCTGCTGAAATTTACACATACCATAAAATACACCAAGAATAGAAAATAGTTGAGCATTAATAGTTGCATGGCCTACTGGTATAATATGGTGAACTTATATACACAGAATCTGCACTCCTGATATGATAGATGCTCAAAAGAGTATAAATACAGCTGATTTGAAAAAGAAAGGTTATTTGTCTCATCCTTTGCAACAATTTTTATACGTTCCATTATAATTTATGTTCTCATATAAATAAGACATTATTATTAAAATCATCCGCCCGGCATTGCGAATAATACTTCGAAGATTTCCATAGCCATGCTTTATATCAGGAACCTAATTTATGTAATAATACAAGCATGCATGGAGTGAAATCATCAGTGGGCTATAAGTTTGAATTCAATAAGAATGTTTTTTTGTAAAAAACCTGGTTTCTTTAAATGACTCCTAACACGTGCACAAATATTCTTATTTTTTCTACATACAGATTTTCACTATTAATTATATTTATCTGCTTTTATTTAATTTTTGAAGCGATGCATTTATACGTTAATAGCAGTGAAACGGTTAACAGATGGCATAAGAATATCAAATCAGGTAAACTGATGTAACCAAGTGCCAGAATGATATTTTTTAATCAGTGACAATTGCAATATTATGATTTGCAGACAATAAGTTATTTTTTATTATTATATGGTGTTATATTTTCTACTATTTTCTATGGTGACGCATTTGGTTGAAGCATAGCGCCACAAACCGGAAGGTTGCGGGTCGGATCCCCGATGAAGTCATTGGGATTTTTACATTGGTCTATTCCTTCTGGTGGCACTATGGCCCTGGGGTCGACTCAGTTTTTAAAAGAAATGAATACCAGAAGCAGCCCTGGGGCAGTGCTTAAGGCTGACAACCTTACTATCTTCACATGCCCAGTGTCTCAAAATCTGGGAGCCCTGAGAGCCTCTATGGCCTATCCAAGGATCAATTTAATTTTTTAATATTTCCTATTACGAGGGTCGTTCAGTAAGTAATGCAACACATTTTTTCTCGGCCAATTTTGGTTGAAAAAAAAATTGGAATTTTGTTTGGGGCATCTTTAAATAATCCTGCTTCATCTCATATGGTTTCATTAAATTCCTGTTCCAGTGCTATAACTAGCCTTCGAAATGGCGTCTGTAACGGAGGTGCGTTTCAAACAGAGAGCCGTTATTGAGTTTCTTTTGGCGGAAAACCAGAGCATCACAGATATTCATTGGCGCTTGCAGAATGTTTTCGGAGACCAGGCAGTGGACACTTGTCCACCAGTTGGGGTATTCAAAGGTTTGTTCCCACTGGGTTCCCCGACGTCTAACTGAAACCACAAAAATCAAAGAAGGATCATCTGTGTGGAATTGTTTGCTCGTTATGAGGCTGATGGTGACAATTTTTTGTCAAACATTGTCACAGACGATGAAACATAGGTTCATCACTTCGAACCAGAAACAAAATGGCAATCCATGGAGTGGCACCACACCAACTCTCCTTCGAAGAAAAACTTCAAAGCCATACCCTCAGCTGGTAAAGTCATGGCTATGGTCTTCTGGGACTCTGAAGGGGTTATTCTGTTCGATGTCCTCCCTCATATGGTGGAACGATTCATAGGCGTAACAAGGCCGACCATATGGGGGGTTATAACATCCGCGGGGTCTGGGGGGTATGGAAAAAGGTGGGGTCAGGGTGTCCTCCCCCGGAAAATTTTAAGAATTAAGATGCAAAATAACGAGTTTTAAGCTTCCGGGGGCAACCCCCGGAAAATTTTAAAAATTTAGACGCAAAATAACGAGTTTTAAGCTTTCGGGGGTCCTCCCCCGGAAAATTTTAAAAATTAAGACGCAAAATAACGAGTTTTAAGCTTCCCACGCATTATACTTGTATTAAGTAATTTATGGGCAGACTTAAAAAAAATTATACAATTTTCCTTTTTTTAATCAATGGGGGGGGGGTTTTCAAACCCCCAAACCCCCCCCCCCTCGGTACGCCTATGGAACGATCAACTCTGAAGTTTATTGTGCTACTCTAAGGAAATCGAATGCGGCAAGAGTTTGGCTCCGAAATAGACCAGTAGAGTGGTACCATGCAGGCATAAAGGCCCTTTAGGGATTTTTAGCCAAAAGATTGAGGAATAATATGTTGTATTTGAATCCTGAATAAAACCAATCTCCTGTAAGAAAAAAATGTGATGCATTACTTACTGAACGGCCCTCGTAGTTTTAGTATATTATTATTATTATTATTATTATTATTATTATTATTATTATTATTATTATTATTATTGTTGTTGTTACAACCAATAGTGCTGTATACCATATTATAAGCCCTATCATTTCTAAAATAATTTCTTATTGAAAACTGCACTAGCTGTATTGCTGTTTATAAAATGTATGCGTTATTAATTCCAGCAGCAGTGAATAGATCTGAACGATTTATTGGATTGCACGTCAGATATGAATTCATTAATTAGTTACTTTTATATTTGCTCATCGAGCGCTTTAATTGGTGGTTTAGGTGTTATAAAACAGGCCCCGCCACGCCATTGTCGAATTATTGTTTTAGTAAAACCGATGCTCGGAATAATATTTTTATTTTTAAGCCCCCGTTCCAATACAGTACTATTTAATTCAATATACAACTCCTACTTAATTGATCCTCCCGTTTCCATTTCAGAATCACCATATCACTACTGTATAATCCAAATGCAGTTTGATTTGATTCAATCCTTTTTTTCTTCTTCTTCTTTCTTTTTTATTTAAGTGTGTTCAATCGTTCTCAGTACTGCTTAACAGAGTACTGAATGAATGAAAATTATTGGGTCCAGCCCGTTCGGTCCCGTGCACATAAGCCACTCAATTAGGCACATTGTTCCCCTTTTGTTGAAAAAATTATCCTGCCTCCAAGGACAGGATTAATTTCTGATTCAACCTCCTTATATCTAGTCTAAGTCTGAGAAGAGTTCTGATTGTGGACAATGATTTACACAATATGTGGAGAGAAGACTAAGTCTTCTATTGTTTATTTTGTCTTCCGAAAGAGATTTATGTGCCATAGTTAGTAGTTCAAATAATGATAAATTAATGTACCTAACCAACAATATATTTATGGACACTTTAAAATGTCATTAAATAGAAAGGCACATCAAAAGAAAGTTTAACTGCACATGCTTTTTAAATAGCTTTTTAGTTTATTCATCAGTCGATAGAACTTAATATACTGATCAAACTTTCTCAAGATACTGTGGTCTAAAGCTTATTAGTGTCTGAAATATATCCTTTTAACGGTCACATATTTTTTAAATTTACTTATCATAGGTAAAAAATTCCCTTTAGGCAGGCCTACAGGCTGAGGTAGATTTCGAAGTGCTAAATCTCGCCTTATATGAGAGCTATCGAGAAACCAGTTATTGATTTGTAGAGTACTCATCAAGAGCTTTTCAACGATACCCCACAAGACGTGGTTTCAAAAATTTCGAATTTCCATCCCCCCACCAACCACCCCCACTCGTACCCCAAAACCCCCGAATCGTTGGTGTCACTGTGAACTCTATAGCGAGTACTCTAATTTATTCAAACAAAGTTTCCCTCTATACTTCATAGGGGCCGAGATATACATTTTTCAAAATTTCGACCCCCTCCCTTGACCCTCCTCTTGGGCCAATTTTGCTCATTAACGAACTTGTCCGAACTATTGGGCCTAGAAATAACATAATAAGATTTGGTTCAAATATCTTCAAAATTACGGCCGCTAGCGTGTAAAGATATATATATAAATATCACTTTTTTTTACCCGTGCTTGTAGCAATCATTCATATTCTGTTCTCTTTTTTTTACACCAACATTTGTCAACGAAAAGGGGACGGTACAGTTTTTAAGCCTGCGCACTTGCTCCAATCATTTCGATCTGTCACTTTGTTTTGAAACTGAAAATGCTATTTTGCTATTATGTGTGTCTGTGAACAGCCTAGCTGGAGGGGGAAAAAAGCATAATTTTGTATTTGGGTTAGGTGCATTCTAGGGATGACACGAAGATTGGCAACAACTTTCTCTTTCTTACTTTTAATGCCACTTACCATGAAGAATTTTTTTTTTTTTTTTTATGCGATTTCTCGAAAACGGCCGACACGATTTGGTTTAAATTTTCTACATGAGATGCTTACACTAAGAACTAAAATTTTTATTTCAAACATTTTTCTTTTTTAATATTCTCCGAAAGCCAGCCAGCGTTTGTAGAAACTCAAGTCTTGTCTGGTGAACAATAAATCTTTGCACTAGGTTGAATCAACTGAAGATGAACGCGCAATACAGCCTCTCATTCAATATCAGATTATGAAGTGAGAAAGATGTATTGCCCATTCTTAGGCTAAAGAAAGTTAAGCGAATGCATTATTTTAGATTTTATTTAGGTTGTTTATCCTTCGGGGATGCGGTTTGAGACGCGTTAACTACTTTCTCTTCATTTTTGCGACCACTTTACATGAAGATAATGTCATTTTTGCCGATTTTTTCGAAAATGCCTTAACGATTTTGTTTAAGTTTACTATACGGATCCATAATATGACATATTGTATATTATAGATTACTATACCAAGAGTCAAAACTCTTCGGTAGAGGAACTTATCTGTTTCACACCAGATTTGTTTAATGTTCTTGTAGCAATGCCATACATTTGATGAAGTTTGTGAATATAATTGTTTTAAGTTGTCATTATATTGTAAAACGATAGTCAGCAAAACTAAACCCCTTATTCGGGTTTTAATTATCTGATAGTCTAAACTATTTTTATCTATTTAATGCTTTCCTTCGAGTGTGAAAACCGATACATCGCAGTTCTTAATGTAAAAACTACTATCAGAACTAATAAGCTATAGCAAGACTAAAAAAACTTTATTTCCACTTAAATAAGCCTTGAATTGTGTATTTCAATCATATGAGCACGATACAATTAGATACTGGCTGGATTGGACAGCCCTCCTTTTGTGCAGTACTATAGCAATTAAACACTTACCGCTGTAACGAAGCTCCATAACAACATCTTTACGATTGCCTTACAATGGAAAACTGTTTTGAGTATGGCTTAGTTTCCTATGAAATCGTTTTTTGTGTATTTTATGTCTTATGTCTTTTCATTTGTTATATTAAATTCGAAAATACGTCAACATTGATTCCATTCTCATGAAAGAATATTTCACATGTCCTGCATTATTAAGTGCCAGTATGGTACTTTTTTTTTTTTTTTTTTTTTAATTTATTTATTTAAGGTCGCTTTTTAACTGCCAGGGTCACCAGCGACCACAATAATTAATACATATATATATTGAACAAGTTCTACAAGTATGGTACTTTATGAGATTGTGTGGGGGACGAAAAAATGTCTGTCCGTCTGTCCGTGCGTCTGTACGCACCATAACTCAAGTACGCTTTTTCGGATTTTCATGAAACTTGGTATAAACATTCATAATGTTGATCGGAAGAACCCTATTGATATTGAACCAAATCGGTTCATCGGTACCGGAGTAATGCCCAATTTAGTGCCTATTTTAATAGATTATGGCGCCTTTCTCATAGAAAGGCGCCATCACTCAAATACGCTGTAACGGATTTCCATGAAACTTGGTATACCCATTTATGACGTGCATGAGAAGTGCCTTATTGAATTTGAACCTAATCTGTTGACCGGTACCGGAGTAAAACCCAATTTAGTGTATATTTTAAAGACGCGGTAACTCAAATACGCTTTACCGGATTTTTATGAAACTTGGTATACACATTTACAATGTACATGGGAAGACGTCTATTCATAATGGATAAAATCGGTTGATCTGTTTCGAAGTAATGCTCAATTTAGTGCCTATTTTATGGCAATATACGTATTCGAAAGAATTTATAAAAAAAATGAAAATCAGTTATCTTGACAACATAGCCTATTGTTTTACTGTGATCTTATAAGGCCTTGGAAATTAAAATACAGGTAGCTATGACAAAAAACACTATTGTTTTACATGCGCTTATCCAACTAGACCGTTAAAATGACCCAGGTGGCCGAGATGGTAGACCTTTCTTCTTCCGTAAGCCCTGCTTAATGAATAAATCTGGAGCTTAGGCTAACTTGGAAATCAATTTTAAAAAAAACATATTCTGCATATCATAATTGCAGTCATAACTGATTAAACAAAAACATACTGGCACTTTTTTACATCAGTTTACCTGATTTTATTTTATATTATGTTATATAAACATTATATAGCCTGTATAATACGAGGTTTGAGGCATTAAGCCGTGGCGACTATTTTTTTTTAACATGGAACTATTTTAAAATTTTGAAATATACTAATGAAAGGACAGGGTATGGAATGTATATATGGGATAATGCAGATTATTGGTATTAGATATAGGATGGTGAAGGAAATAGACATCCATAAACATCTGCTTCGTGCCACTCCAATGTACTGCGGTACATTAAAGCATGAAAGCATGATCCCTTAAAGTTCGGCACGAATTCCCCAAAGCTTCCGTCAGTTCCTTGTGATATTTTCTGACATTTCTACCTTGGATAGTGACTATTTTGATATAAGAATGTTCACATCTGGTCATATCCATTCTGCATGGTGACTGACTCAAATTACTATCGCCTTTATTCATATAACCGCACATCATAACAATGCTACAAAATGTGTCCATATACTAGAGATGCCACATTCTCCCGTGACATACAATGCTTCATGTTACCATCGTCTTACTTTGAGAACTACAATAGTTACCATGGCTTATGCACCCACCTCGTATATTACATATAGGCTAATATTATATCGTTATCCTGTGGCTTGGTTCTAGAAGGGCCAATGTCATAAAACCTACTTCTGAGATAAGTGACTTTGAAGCCATTGTTGAACCATTTTTTTTTTCTGAGAATTTCCGACATTGGCCTCTAAGGTTTCTGTATTATGTCTATTAATAGCAACATACATTGGCACTTTTATTATACGAAAGATAAAGACTAGCCGAGCTCAATAATCCATATCTCTCATTTTTGCAAGACATTGGCCCTTTTAGAAACAAACCACTATATGGATACATAATTATATTGTTTCTATATAATAGGGGCAAGTGATTTTAGGACAGAACTGGAATTTTAGAAAAATGTTCTTCTGTAATAATGATTATACGAGGGAAATGACATGAACCCAAAACGGCACTTTTTGGAACATGCAGTGCCCTTTTTACCGAGCTTAGTTTAGAAAGTATGAACTATTACTTTCAAACGAAAGAATGTAATTCTTCAGATGCAATTAGTAGCTGCTTTTTCTACTTTTATTAAGACATTTAAAATTACATGACTTGTTTTCATGCAAATTGCTTTCAGCTGAATATCTAGCATTATGTTCGAAATTGCTAGTAGCAGTTATCGAAACTTGAGGGTGTGCAGAAAATTGAATGTAATTCGCAATAAGAAGGCGGTTTTAATGGGATTTTCAATGCAAGGGAATTAGTTTTATACCAGCAGTAGCAGCGCACAAATTATATTACTAATCTCGGAGATTCTCATTTTCATGCACCGATGTGTAAGTCAATTACCGGCGGATCAGCTGTATCACTTCCGTGATGAAACTGCGGCGCCAGACCTGGACCACGCTAATACTTGATCATGCGGGCCATAATATGAGGCAGTGAGAATAAAGTAGTTTCCATGTTAAGGGGACCAGGAATAAGATTTTGGACCAAAAATTGTTTTTATTTTTATTTTCATTGATTAAAAATAACTCTTAAGTTTTAGCTTAAAAATTAGGTATAAATCATTGCTGTACTGTAAGTCTAAATATTTGTAATTAATTTTTTAAAAATGTCGTGCATGGAAGTGAACCAAGTTATGGAGCTGGCTTATTTTGATAGTCCAACTTCAGACGCTGTTTTCCTTAAGTTTATTTTTTAATTACTTAATGTACCTTTTCTCGACTTCTACTACATGTAGGATCTTGAAATTTTCACAGTTTGTTTATCCAGATATTGTGCATACACTGAACCTCTCAAAATTACATATTTCAATTTTGTAATCACTTGAATAAGAATTATATGTTGTAAAATGTAGAGAAAAAAGGTTAATGTAGTAAAAAATTATAATTTATTAAACCTGAAGGCTAAATTTAAATATCTAAGCTTCAGTATATAGCCGAAGTACGTATCTAAAACATACGAAAATTTCATATGTCTGTCACTGATAGGTTGGGAGAAGGTACATGGAATATTCATTATTTAACATTGTAAGGATAGGGCATTCCGGGTCCCCATAAGACTTCTTCTCATACCATCGATTTTCTACAAAAAAAATACAATAGCACTGTTCCCTAATCCGAAAATCTGTACTGATTATGTTTAGGTTTCGGGGTAGGTTCTTTGCTGTCTCCCAATAGTGCAGCTATTTCTTCTCTTTGCGATTTCTTAATTGAAGTATTTTCTGTGGATAATACCAATCACTATACAGCTGGAAGTCATTCTACATACGTGCCGTTTCCACATGGTGACAGCTTCTTTGTACTGTGACAGAAACAGGGCAAATATTTCTTGGGACTGAGGAAGTTGGGATCTGCCTGCTTACAACTAATTGATTGCTTTCAATGAATGGCAGGTTTAAAGGGATGGATATATGCAGCAGTTCTAGGAAAAGAAGTATAATATGACAAATTCTGTTCATAAAAGTACAGTACTACAGAATTACACTGTGGCCATCGTTCTATTGTGCTAACAAGGGGGTATGAATGGATCCACCCACTAGCTCCATTTCCCCATTCGTGTGTGTTGCTTTCTTTTACCAAGCCTTGGAAGCCTACTAAATCTATTCCAATGGACTTGTAAAAGTCTTACGAAAAGTTTGATACCCAATAAGGGAAGTGGACAGTGAGGTACACATGAAGCCCTGCCAGCCGCATGTTAAAGCAGGGGTGAAACATTAGATTAAGTTGGTAATCGACCTCATGACTTTTTGTGAAATGGAATAAATATGACGACGGTGGTAAAATAAATAGATAGGGGCGGGTTAGAGAGTGAAGACTGTTCGCAGAATGAAATTCAAGAAATGGAAGAATCCTAGAAATAAATTGCTCTCGACATCACCATAAATATGGCTCCAGTTGCTTTGAAATTCAGACTTAGTTGCCTGGGCTGTCGCATTCGTACGAAGCTGCCGAGATGACTATAGCATTAAAGCAAGGGTTCTTAACGAAATAATAATATGATACATGTATTTCCATGTAACAACACTTGTAAAATGTAATATGTAAATTAAAATTAAAATGTAAAGAAATGTGTTTGTGTATAGAATTAAGCTCCATTATATTACACAGAGCATCGCTTTTATGTTCCGTTTTATTTTCATTCATAATAGGGACATTTTTCTTTGTCCGAACTAGTGATCGAGGCAACTTTTTCACCTAGCTCCTAGATCAAATCCTGTCAGACTACTCTGCGTGTCTGCGGCACTGTTCAATGTCTTAAAATTAAAAGGCTATTCTCAGTATTTGTTTGGCTTTTTTATATAATGAATTTTTCCGCAAGATCCTATACTGCCAATAGAATCCCACTTCAGGTGCTGAGGGTAACAGTGAAAGTGAATTTTTACTTAGTAAACTATAATTATTTTTGTCTGAATGCATATGTTAAGTCTTTTATTGGTGCAAGTGGAATCCAGAAATTAATTACAGTACCGTAAACTTTAATTTTCCATACTGTTTAAAAAGGTTAAATTCACTCCTTTTCAGCTTAATATATTTGTTATCTAAGATAACAGGCCTCAGGCCTACATAAAGAAACACAATAATTTCTTGTACTTATCGATGGCTGGAATGTAGTTCTACAGTACAAACTGTGTATTGTGGTTGCCACTTCTTAAAGACTCCTTTTCCAAGAACTGCCTGTTACTGCTGTCATCCTAATCCTCTTCGACCTGTCTGTCAATGAATAGAAAAGTAATTAGGCGTATTCACACTTGTCTGCAGTTCAGTACAATGTTACCAAATACGTACCACAGCACATTTACTTCACTTGAGAATTGGTGAATGACACCGGCAACATTGGGGAAACCCACGCGACTGCAAGAGCACCTGTTCTTTGTTGGTGCAGATTTTTGGATTAGTGAACAATTCTATTATATTCTTTTGTAGAAAGACAATGGTTTGGGACGAGGTATTCTTAAAATGGCACGAACAGTAGAAAGACCATACATATTCACAATGTACGTGGTTGAATTTCTTGAAATATTTTAATGCAGAATAGCCATGTCTGATAATTTCTGTGTCTAACTAAATGATTAAGTTTTGTTGCATATGTCCTTTGCATCTTGTAACTTTGTAATTAACAATTAATATTATCGTTGCAGTAATTTTTATATGGTAGTCTTGTACATTTATTAGATACTAATGTTTCTAAACTAAACTAAACTAAACTAAACTAAACTAAACTAAAACTAAACTAAACTAAACTTTATATTCAAGAATTTCATGGTATCCAAAGAGGGTCCGTTATATGTTAATCTTTGTCAGTTGGGCAGCCTGTATCTTCCGGAAGATAAAAATAAAAATTTGATGAAAATATATCAACTTGATTTATTAGTGATAGGTCTATTCGGGAAACTGCTCATGTTTTACCTAAAAAGTTAAACCTCATCTGGTTGACTGGTTAGCCCTGCGCCATAACCTCTCTCGGTATCAAAATGTCCCCTTCCTGCTCCACCATGAAAAAGCACATCCACTCTATTCATCTGCTACCAGTTTACGATTACCCCATAGGCGTGATCAAAACACAGATGAATCGGAAATAAATATAAAAAACATGACCCTGAAATGAGGGAAAATTTCCGTACACAGACATAGCGTGCTAGTTATCATTAAAGCATGACAGGCAGACAGACAACTGTCAAGCTATATAGGAAGCATGACCTCGTGACCAGTTGTTTATGTTTCCAATTACTGGAATCGATTGCTCACTGGAAAATAGATCCGACATCCGGACAGGCTCAAATAAGCAGAGATGCAGTGTGTAATGAAATATGGAAACAAGTTGGTTCGTAGTTATTGTTCCTGCTGTATGATATTGTCATGTACGTGTTTTCAAAATTGATACACTGCACTGTTGTCATAATTCATTTAAACTTGTATCCAGCTTTGAGTGTTTCAGGAATTCCGTTCTCATGGTGCGCTTATTTAGAGAAAAATAGATGTAGGCCTATTGTGCAAGAACAAAATGAACAATAGTTTTAAAACCTCGTTTGCTTTTCTAAAATGGATGTACGCATAATAAAAAAAAGTGTGCGTGGAACGAAACGCGACAGAAGTGAAACTTGTTTTTTTTTAATGTATTAATTTTTTCAATTTTGGATTATTGGACTTTTTAGTATTGGGTTTATAAACTTCTATAATTTTGGATTTTTGGATTTTTAAATTTTGGATCTTTAATTTTTTTATTTATTGGATTTTTTAAATTTTGGATTTTTCATTTTTTAATTTTTTGTTTTTTTAATTTTGGATACTTGGATTTGTTAATTTTGGATTTTTTATTTTGAAAAATTTGTATTTTCGGATTTTAAAATTTTGGATCCTTTTAGATTTTTTAACTATGGATTTTTCAAATTTTGGTTTTTTTATTATTCATTTTTTGGATTTTTTAATTTTGTATTATCGATTTTTAAATTTTGTATTTTTAGATTTTTTAATTTTGGATTTTCGATTTGAATTTTTAACTTTTGGATTTTTTTTAATTTTGGCCGATTACTCCTAAACATTGAGTTCATTGTTTTCTGTGCAGTCCGTTCCGTC
The DNA here is from genome assembly GCA_964059195.1 of Ectobius pallidus. Lineage (NCBI taxonomy): Eukaryota > Metazoa > Arthropoda > Insecta > Blattodea > Ectobiidae > Ectobius > Ectobius pallidus. The sequence goes on from CAXKWD010000001.1 coordinate 171,462,339, forward strand.
ACACCTCATTAATTTCGTGACGATTTTGAACGGGACACTAATTTCATGACGATTTTTGAGCGTGACACAAGCTCTGAATTTATCCCTACCGCGGCTAAAGTAAAGAAGTTTCACTTCAAAATGTTCATTACTGATGTGATTTAATATAAGATAGTTTAATAGCTTTAAATCACACCTCCCTCCATGTCAAATATAAATAAACTTACTTCTAATATTGGAAGGAATTTAACATTAATGACAGCCGATCCACGGTCAACTGATCTCGTGCGTCAATGCATCGGTTTGGCCATCCAACGTTTGGAGACTTTCCCTGATTCAACCTCTCTAAATAAAGTTTTTCTTTACTTAATTTTAATATTTGTTGTAACTATTTTTCTTTCTCAAATTGTATGAAAATTATTTTAACTATATATTTTAATGAGTTCACATCTGTATTTTAGTTAAAAAATTAAACTAAATAAATACAAACGATATATTTAATTCCAATAAGACTACAAAATATGTTTAAATATTGTCTCCCAAATAAATACAAGATTTATTGATAAGTCATCTGTCCTCCAATGAGGCTGATTACACGGATCCAGAATACATAGATGCTACTTTTTTTATTACTTATTTACAATTAATTATTTTTATGTTTTGAGAACATTTCACGTGAAAATAAAATAGCCTACTTAAAATAGTTAGCCTAATTATGGAAGTTAAATAATAAAAAACCAGATATTCTAAGATGTTTTTGGTGTGGCTTGTCGCAAATATAAGACCTCTGACAACCCATTTTATCTGTCGGGATATTGAACTTCGCAGACAAGAATAGAATGCAAGACTCATAAATTGCTGTTTTTCTAAATTTACTTCCACCTGCCTGTTTCATATCTCTTTCAAAGCGAACAGTATCATCGCAACAATGTACTTCCCTCTGATGTCTATGATGACTGTTCTCCAGTTATAGATTATACCGTGATCGGTAGGGAATCGGTGCTTAAGCAAATCAACGTAACATAACAATGACTTACATAAATTGTAAAAACAAAAAAAGTATGTTAGATATATAAGCTTTCATGAACCACAGATTATTGTCTCTGTTGGACATTACATGATAATATTATAGGAGAAAAATTCCTCCGGCACTGGGACTTGAACCCAGGACCTTTGACTATTCGCGCCAATGCTCTACCAACTGAGCTAAGCCGGAATTCAATTCTCAGCACCAGATGGAACCTCTCTCCTATGACTGATTGCCCTGATGGTCTACCTCACAGACAAACAAGTTATGTCATATGCAGTACTGTGAGGCACACTAATAGTGTGACATCACTTATCTGTCTGTGAGGTAGACCATCAGGGCAATCAGTCATAGGAGAGAGGTTCCATCTGGTGCTGAGAATTGAACTCCGGCTTAGCTCAGTTGGTAGAGCATTGGCGCGAATAGCCAAAGGTCCTGGGTTCGGGTGTCGGAGGAATTTTTCTCCTATAATATTCTCAAAAAAAGTATGTATCATTTATACTCGGCGAACCTTTTCTGGTGGACAGACTGACGACGGACGAATGGCTACTGAGCAGGAAGAACGAATCAAACTGAAGTTCATCGAATCGTGATCACTTAGCGCAGGTAGCACAGGGTCTCCTAATGGAGGTTTCATTGCCGAATATTAATTTAGTTACGCTTATTTCCCTATGTAGGACAGAATGGCAGATGGTAAGCTCATCGCCGATTAACTAGAGGAGACTATTGTATTACTTGCACCTGAAAGGAAATTAATATGGTCCAGAAGTATTAATTTGAGTTCTCTAACGTGTGTAGGCCTAAATCTACTCCTACATATAACCCACAGTTTTTAATCTCTTCCGAAGGACTTTGTGCCCAGGACGTTTACATCCTGAAAAATCCACAGACCTCGGCCGGGTTTGTACCCGGGCACATTACCTCTGCACTAAAGCCGACAGAGCACGAGTTAAGTCATTGAATACTTGCAGAATTTAACAAATGAACAATAGGCGTAACTTTAAGTTATAATCATAAATTTTTTACTTCTCCTAAATAATTAAAAATCAAACAAGATCCGATATTTCAAATTAAAATTTATCACACTGACGAAGGATAATTTGCTCATATCACATTCTTTATTTCGTTTTCCAGCATGATTGGCTGATTTCATCTGGTGGCTTCTATTCGTTTCACGAGACAATCAAAGTTTCCATATACTTCCCATGAAATTCTAATGATATTCATGAAAAATTATATGGATTATCCTGCATAAAGTGAGGTAATAAAAGTGGTGTGTACTTTCTTATTAAGGCTTGGCTTCTTTTATGATTTCTTTTGGGATTCATATCGACCATCATTATCTGAGTTAGAAAATAAATATAAGTTCTCCTGAAATGGATTTCTAGAAAGCCATTACCGGTTATGGCAATAAAGATAACCTCAATGAAAATATTTATAATAAAACCCACTTTACGACAATCTGGTCATTTCAGTTATGCTGATAGAAAAAACAATCACTGGGAATCTATTTTGAAACAGAAGAAGCCTACTACGTCTCACTTCGGAACCTTATTAAAAATAAATTAATCTCTAATAAACAATTTTGCCACTGAATATTTTCAATATACGGTCAAGAAAAACAAGATAATAAAGTAATTAAAAGTAATATAATACAACGGGGCCAAGTCCTGTCTCAGATTCAGCGCAGATTTTTTACTTGCTTGTGTTTGATTGCAACTACAACCCAAAATGGCGTTGTAAAGTAGGGTTTCTTTTATGAAGTTTTAATATGAAATACAATTTTTTTACAAATAAAACTGAACTATTAGTTTTACTAAAACTGAGGTATCAAAAAATAACTTATTTGTTTGTGTTATGTGTAAGGAGTTTCATCAGAATTATTTTTAAAGCTTTATTGCGTTTAGTTTCGAAATGTGAGCATCGTAAAACCCTCATATTTTCCTAATCATATCATAGGTATTATAAGTAGACGAATTAGGTCTACTGTGCTTGATCCTGAAACTCGATTTCGTGTTTTCAGCATAAATACACTTTTGAAAGTCCCCTGAATCCAAAAATATAATTTCAGACAAAATATCTATGTGTCTGTTCGTGTATCGTTATGTCCTTTGGTCATCTGTCTATCTATAATAACCCGAGAACCATAAATCCTATTACAATATGTTGTGTTTGGGTTATAGTCAATATTTTTTAACTGCTCCAGCGATTTAGTACAAATTTTGTACACGACAAGCTTATAATAAAAGTTAAAACTTTTATTGGAACATTTTTCCTCAAAAATTCTCTAAAGGGTAGTTATAAAGCAGTCATCGTTTGCGCAAACTCAGGCTTATGCATTGCGGGTGTATGTATGTATTTATTTGCTCGAGGCTCAAACAACTCAATATGCACGCTTTGCAATACGGCCTCTTATTCTATGCAGGTATCAGAGCTTGAAGCGAGAAAGTTGTATTGCCCATGCTTAGAACAGAGAATGTTATGAGAGTGGAATAAACAAGATTTTAAATGCAACGCCACTAAAACTACAGTACTATTTTACATAATTTGTTAGAAATAAGGTATACAACATTTTTAGTGTAAGCTCTAAGTGTTCTTTTACTGACAATTAGCATAGAGCAATAAAATATGTATTAGGAGGACCATAAAGAAACTCTCAATACGATCACGTTTAATGCTAGAATAGGGTAAAACATAACTGGTTCCTAATCTAGTCTGGATCTGGATCTGGTACCCTATGATCCCCAGGTGGGGCGAAGGGGCCTCCAATGGAGGTTTCATTACCTATACTAATTTTGATATGCTTATTTTCCGAGAGAGGGTAGAGGGACAGGTGGTAAGCCCATCGCCTCGCAACCCCCCTCTGGAAACTAAGTATTTCTTGGACGTGAAAGGGCCGAGAAATTTTGTCCAGAGGCTCTAATTTAGGCTTGGAGTTCTTTTACGTGCCGTAAAGTCCCTCCCGGAGGACTCCGTGCCCAGGATTTTTACGTCCTGAAAAATCCATCGACAGCAGCCGGGTTTGATCCCGCGCCCTGCGGATCTAGAGGCGGGCACGCTACCTCTAGACCACCGCGGCCGACTCCTAATCTAGTAATAATTATTAATTTGACTCACCCATTGACTTTCACTCGTTGTATTCTTTCAGTTTAAAAAATTACACATACTTTACTAATTCACGTTCAAGAACAAAATTATTTATTGTTACGATTTTCTTTTAAACGAGAATTTAAAAGTAACCTTTCTGTATTCCGTTTCAGCCATGTGAGAATATAATGTAAGTAATTCTTCTGTGCGGTCCAGGGTACAATGAAATGCTCCTGATAGAAATGTAGCGATGTCAAGAATAATGCATATTATACAAATAACTTCAGTTAAACAGTTCTCTAATTTACGCTATATTTGTGCTCAGTAAGCAAGTTCAAACCTCGCCTATGTTGTCGATTATGTAAAATCATTCGTTAAACCAAAAACTTTTGTTATGCTAGAGTCATTAATATTATTTTCTCTTTTTAATGTGAGAACTTTCATTCATTTTCAATATCGGTTTTAAAGCATCGTGGATTTCTAGTCGGCAGAAAAAATAATTGTTAAATATTTTGGTTAGTCTAATTTTACTGAAAAGGAAATAAATATGCTCATCCGGGGAGGGCCTCCATGTCCTTGTCTGGTCAAAAAAAGTATGTACATGATCCATAGGTAATCCCTCTCCCGACAAGTTGCGGCCCTGTAAGGCCCGGGTGGCTTGGGTCGCTTAAATCCTAAAATGGAAAGATAAAACTAACCCCAAGAAAGAAAGAAAGAAAGAAAATAAATGTGTAGGGCCTAATTAAAAATAAATAAAAAGATTTAAAATAGGTATATATTAAATTATTACTTTGTTATGTGCGTCCCGAAGTCATTCCATCTCTTCAGTCGTCATCTGCGCTTTTTATACTTCTTATTTCGTTGAACTTAATTCTCGAATATTAAATAAGTATTATGAAGCTGTCTGAAGAAATAAGTTGCCTTGGCACATGATGAATATAATTAGCAGCCTAAGCTTTGATGTATATCTTAAATAACATGTTGTTGTTATTTCTAACCTCATAATAACATCTTCGTCGTCAATTTATTACCATTATTACTATCGCCATTATCCTTAGTAATGATAATGATAGGCCTACACGCACTGAACGTCGGCTCATTTCCATCATGTAATGAAGGCGATGGTGCTAAAGATATGCGGATACAATCAGGGACTTCATCAAGACCAGATAATCTAACCCCTTGATGTTATCAGGAACCTAAATTAATTACTGTAGGATAGCCTATATCTAATCACGTAATTTCAATCCATTTTGTGATAGAATCATCACAGTTAACAACTTCATCAAACCGTAAGAATCAGCGTATTTTTTCTAAGATTCTGTGATTCAAACAGTTAGATAGATAGTTACCGGTAATTTTTTTCGTTATAGAGTACAGTGTATTACATGAATTTGTTCATTTAATTATAAACTTTTCTTAAAGAGTTAATACATTATCAGTTTACTAACTTACACTTATTTAGTATATATTTTAATATTTTGAATTTACAGTTTGACCTGGACATAGAAAATTAATATGTGAATTATTGTTTGTGAAACTAAACAAAAATAATATAGACCTATTATAACTTACATTATTCCGCTTCCCTCATTGACAAAGACAGGCCTACTAAAACCAAACAAATAAAATTTTCAATGGGCGTAGTCAAATTCCGCATTTATATAGGCAAGACCCGCATTAAAGATCGGCTTTACGAAAACACTATAGGCTAAACAAATTCCGCAGCTACAAAATGTTAATGCCAATTATATTGTTGTATATATTCTTTTGCAAACGAGCGAAGTTACCAAACGTTAAAATATCTACTACACAGACGCCACTTTCTTCAATACCTGCGTGATTTCCCCCCCCCCCCCCGGAACGTTCCGATACATTTTCTACCGCCTTTCTTTTATGCAGCACCACTCAAAACCTTCCTCTACACGATTTTATCATTACGTTCATGACAATGCTGTGTCCCGCTATGCGAAATAATATTTCTCTCAACTGTGTACACTTTAACATTACATGTTTTTACTTTACACCTCCAAAATGTTTCACCAGTTTTTAATGTATTCTTCTTACAGTAACAGTAACCATTGATAATTACTGATTAGCAAGTCCTTCCCATTTTCGGATACACAATGCTTCACGCCCATTATGGTAGGCCTTGTCCTTCAGGGATGTAGCGCCACGGAGTTTAGTTTAGTTTAGTTTAGTTTATGATAGGACAACTGCCATGCAGTAAGCGAGGACAAGACAATGAAGCAAGAGAATACCATCTACATGAATGCAAACTTTGACCCCATAGACCATAAACCACCTGATGCGGAAATTATCTGTGGCACAAGAACTATTGGGCGGTGTTGATCTATGCGTTTAGACGAACCCAATTTTATGTGCGGAATTTGTACTGCCTGTGTTCAATTTTAATAATATAAAATCAAACAAATATATACAATTACAATAACTTCTACTTCGATGTAAGATGCTGAAATGAAAGCAAAAATCCTGAGTGGTAGTGCAATAATGGCTTGTATCTGGGCAGGTCTTCTTCACTACATAATTCTAAGTTATAGATCTATGAGTTACGCTACTGTGGCTGCTGGCTATAGTAAATTAGGGCTTTTGGATGGAAATTTGTAGCTCATTCTCTTCAGGTGATCTTATTATTAAGTTAGTATATTAATTTGGTCATGCGTAATTAACTAGATGTCAGGACTTATTGATAAATTCGCGAGCTACAAGCAATTAATTTTATTTTTAAAAAAAGTAAAGTGTTCCCTATACCGTCCATGGAGGCCCTAAGAGTTTGGGGCTCAGAGATTTTTAGACATTCGGCACGTGAAGGTGGTAAGGTTGTCAGCCTTACGCACCGCCCGGCTTTACCCCCATGATTGCTCCACGAGAATTATGTTTAATGAATTACTTAAAATAAAATAAAACAAAATAAACCAGGAATGACAAAGCAATAAAAGATAATAAAATATATCAAACAAATACAATGTCTATCGTGGCTTGCTTCGATCACTCAAGAGGATTCATTCTGCCAGTAACTATACGGAGAACATAACTTCCTCAAGAAAATAATATACTGTTTTATTTTTTGCCTCAACATTATAAGGACATCTTATTTATTTCTTGTTGCAGAATGTTCAAGTCTCGGGGTGGCAAGAAGCTGTCCACGCAGCGGTCCCGCGTGTTGCGAGAGCGGGCCAACCTCAGTTTCTTCATAGTGGTCATGTTCTTCGCTGTCTTCGGAGTCATCGTGCTCACAGAGATCTTCCTTATCGACGAAAGAGGACGAGGTGCCGGAGTGCTTGTGCGGCATTCAGGAAGGCGGAGAGGAGACAAGCCGGACTACGAAGAAGCGCAGTCCTTGCTACAGGTAACTCGGATTTCTAATTCATGTTCTGAAACAGGGTTGAGCAGAAAGGCATATCAGTACTAGCTCTGAAAGACTTTGTAATTCGAAGAAGAATAATTAGTCTCTGCCACATCAATCGATTACGTTTATCTTGTTCAGGGTTTGCCAAACTACGGCCCGAAGGCCAAATCCGGCCCAGAAACTGCTATTGTTTGGCCCATCTACAAACTTAAACAAATATAAATAAATAACAGAAGTTGCGTCTGTATTGGATTAATTTACTCACGAATGTTGAACGACGAAATAAAATTAAGCACTCATTTTAAACAAATGGTGTAGAATATATTATTACAGTTGCTACGATGAAAGAATATAGGTCTAATATTATCATACATTATGAAACCAAATATTCAACATTTTCACGAGAACTAATATCAGTGTTCACATCAACATACCGGTATATCAAAATACAGATCTGCTGCTACTGAACATTATAGTACAGAGTATATTGTAGTATTGTAGCATTTGAAATATGAATATTTTGATGATAGAGAGCAGAAAATGAGCACTATAAATATCTGCAATTATAGCACAGTATCTTTCTGCTCATTAAATATGAATTGCTATTAACTTAAAAATACTTCATGTAAGAGGTGTTAATATATTGCCTATGAGTTACATTCTCATAAGACTATGAACGAGGGAATGATCATTTGTTATATATTTAATAGTAATTAGATCAGTTAATAATTATGTAAGTGTAAAATTTAGTTAAATAAAACACTGTTTTCGAAAACTAACCCGATCTGTCCGCTTTGTGCCTGCGAGTTTCTTCCCCCTATCTTATATTTTGTGACTTGACATCATTCTTTGACGGTTAATGTGACTAACCATCTACGAAAAGTTTGGCAACCCCTGATTTTGTTAAAATAATATAATTTATGTTTTATTAAAAGTTTCCGAAACACTAATTTAAGCAATTTTTATACTTTATTATTGCAGTAACGCTAATACTAAACCAAGTATTATTTTTAAGGGACTTTCCGGGTCAAAAACCTTCTTTGGGAGTGAACAATATTGTGTACGACAAACGGAAAATGAACTACAATAAACATTCAAATTTTCAGTGATTTTCGTGCAGGCGTATGGGTGTGATTCATATAGTGACAGACAAACAGGCGCTTGTAGTGAGACAAGAAATATGAAACTTCACAAAAATTTATCATTCCACACCCGGAAGGATATTAGTTTTATAATTTTTTATGTTATTTTGAATGGTAAACAATGTTTAACAGAACTCTATCCTTCTGTGTAAAGTTGCATTTTACAGACTGAAGCCCGTTAAAGTTAAAGTTTAAAAAAAAGTGCAAGCACGTTATGGAGATTATAGAGGATATCCCCAGATGTCACTGTCGTTGCTCTGTCTTTTTGTACAAATTAATATTATCCGTTTCCTTCGATTTAACCACTAAGCTTACAAATACTGTTATTCCTACTATTAATTTATTATTATCGTGTACCTATTAATCATTTACAGTATTCAAAATAATATTAGTAACTATTTCGGCAACAAAATTTGGTCTATAATGTAGATACCAAGATTAAGTTTCTGACAAAACAAACTTCATTTCTCTCCATTCATTCAAAGTCTGCAACTCCTCATCATAGCGAAGGATTTTTAAATATTAATTTATTATATGCCTTCAAGATTATATATATATATAATAATAATAATAATAATAATAATAATAATAATAATAATAATAATAATAATAATAATATAGGATAAAAATTCCTCTGAGAATGGGACTTGAACCCAGGACCTATCCGTGCCAATTCTCTGGCGCTGTGAATTGAACTCTGGCGTTGCTCAGTTTGTAAGAGCATTGGCACGGATAGCCAAAGGTCCTGGGTTCAAGTCCCAGTGTCAAGAGGATTTTTTCTACTGTAATATTATCATGTAATGACCAACAGAGACAATAATCTGTGGTACATGAATGTATATGCATATATCTATATATATATATATATATATATATATATATATATATATATACAAATAGATCACAATGCAGTATATGCTCATATTTCTGGTATGTTCAATTGTTTCAAACCGTTGCAGTGATTAGTAGTAAATTGTTGCCAACCAAGAGAGCCTCAATTCCGCTACAATACGAAATTACCAAAAAGTGTTTCTATTGCTATTATAAACACAAGCGAACTGTAATTATTTTCTTTAAAAAATATACCTTTCAAAATAACATGAAACGTCGTACGATGTTCGACCGTTACAAGAACTTAACAGGCCCACAGGAATAACAAAACTAGCTATCGCCCGTTCTGTTAATTCCGTGCTATAGGCCTAACGGACTTACATCGTAAGTAATTACTAAAACGCCCACGTAAACACGTGGAAAGCTTAACGATTTTATTTATATAGAAAGAAAGAACATTGAAAATAAGAAGACTTTGTACTCTTAAAAGTAAACATGTGATCAAACAACAAAACGTTTGTGGGGTTTTTAACATGCCATAGTGGTTGTATTACGGTTGCGGCCTACATGCTAACACTCTTTTTAATTAAGGCAGAGCGCCATCACTCCACAAAATGTATTTTTAGTTAGAGTGGCTCACGATTCTCGCAGGAAGTATTATGCAGATGAGCTCAATCTCAAGGGATGACTCCACCATATCCAGTATTGAAAACAAGTTCCGGAATTATACCGTCTCTAGTGATTAATACACTGCACAACCGTAAAGCGTATCTGTTCTCTGCCTACAAAACAGTATCCTGAAACGAGATGTAACCGAATCTACTATAGCATTCTGATTAATTAAATATGGAGTGATTTATACAATAACCAACCGTCATTGTCGTTCGTTTCTTATGAAATCTTTTTTCATCTTTTTTTTCAATTTTGAACAAATCTATTAAAGATTACGAATATTGACAGACTATAAAATAATAATTCACGTCTTCTTCGTGTTGCAATGAGCTATTTTACCTCCCCCTTGTAGGCACTTTTATGCGGCCCACGCCACCCGGGCCTTAAAAGACCGCGCCCCGTCTGGAGGAGGAAGTTTCTATGGATCACATACAAACGATACCATGCATGGAGAAGGTTTCTTTAGTTTTTATTAACATATAGAAGATAGAAACCTTACATATTGAGGCTTCAAAATGAATTGGTTATGTTGACTATGTTCTTTTTTCACCTTCTTAAAGATCTCATTTCAAAGCACCTAAAACTATTAAAGAAAACGAATTTGGCTAAAAATGGAGACTTTTGCCAAAACGGTCCTCAATTATGCTCAAAAACACCACCGATATGGACCGGGATCGAAACCTCAAACTTTGGAACAAAACTTCAGTGTCTTAAGTGACCAATCCAGGCAGACAAAAAAGGAAATATAATAATAATAATAATAATAATAATAATAATAATAATAATAATAATAATAATAATAATAATAATAAAAATAATAGACTTAAAGATCTTATCTCATCGGCGTACTAACACAATGACAGCCTTCTTCATGCTCGTTTTGTTTTAATATTCTCTATCGTTTCTTTTTATCCCTTCATATATGAGTAACATTTCTTTACGAGTGCTATAACAGACAAATACGAAGCCTGAATATTCTATAAATGGTTATCACTCGGTCCGAAATGACACGCGTTTTATATTACAGACGCCCAAACCTTACGACTTAAGTTTACAGCCGTGTATTAACCTACAATTCAGAAGTCTTAGAAATTAACTTGGTTTCCTCTTCGCTTCCAGGGAGAAGACTACCTTGTGTACAGAGGGGCCGGGTTCGACTACAATTTTGGGGTATTTGTGCGTGAGGATCGCGCGGGCCAGAACGATGGAGGTACTCATTTCGGAGCCCGTATACAACCTCCGGTTCGTAAATCAGGTGAGCCGGCCGATTCGCTCAGGGTGATGCAGGAAGCCAATGGCGGTTCCAAAGGAGTTCCAGCAGGGGTGGAGTCGAGGCTTCCAGGACACAACCTAACTGCCAAAGACGGAACGTGGCAGATTGTGTCTGGTACCAGGTATGTACAAATTTTACTGTTTCCTTCACTAGTAAATAAATGTAGGTTTAAATATTTTTGAAGTGAAACTTCTTTAGCCGCGGTAGGGGTGAATCGAGAGCTTGTGTAACGCTCAAAACCGTCCCGAAATTAGTGTCACACTCAAAATCGTCACTAAATTAGTGAGATGTGACGGAACAGACTGCACAGAAAACAATCAACTCAATGATTAGGCTTATCCAAATTTTAAAAAATCCAAAAATTAAAAATTAAAAAATCCAAAATAAAATTGAAAAATCTAAAATCCAAAATTAAAAAATCCAAAACATAAAAAATTTAAAAATCCAACATTTAAAAAATCCAAAATTAAAAAATTCAAAGATCCACAATTAAAAAGTCCAAAAATCCAAAATTTAAAAATAAAAAATCCATCATTAAAATCTAATTATCCAAAATTTAAAAAAATTCAAAAAAATTCAAAAATCAAAAATTTAAAAAATAAAAATCCAAAATTAAAACATCCAAAATGCAAAATGTAAAAATACAAAATACAAAATTAAAAAATAATCCAAAAAATAAAGAATTCAGAGATCTAAAATTTAAAAAAATAAAAAATTAAAAACCCAAAATTCCAAAATTGAAAAAATTAAAAGATATAAAATTTAAAAAATCCCAAATCCAAAAACCCAATATTAAAAAGTCCAACAATCCAAAATTAAAAAATACAATAATCCAAAATTGAAAAAATCCAAAAATTAAAAAAAGTTTCACTTCTGTCGCAAGGCGTTCCACGCACACTTTTTTTTATTGAGCTAGAATTAAAAATTGAATTTCTAACACAAAACACACGAAGCAGAAGTTGCACGTTATTGCAGAACAGTGTTATAGAATCTATATACCACTCCTTTGGTACCAACTTCGGCATCCGTCACATGGAAAACATTATTTCAGCTAAAAATAGTTAAATAGCGCCATTTAAATAAGAATTGAAAAATGTTAAAGTTTATTGCCTTTTTAAATGTTAACTTTATCGCGGTGTACGTAAAAATCATAGGGAAAAGTCTATCTATCAGTAATTGCAGGAATTCATCACAGTATCAGTAAATCAACATAACAACCAAGAATATACGAAAACACACGTATCATTTTATTTAGAGTTTTTCCCTGGTTTCCCCTGTCTAATGGCAAATGCTGAATTGGACTAACTTATAACCTTTATTTCATCCTGTATAATAGTCATTAAAAATTTAATATCAGTTGAAACCACGCCATAAACATAACAGACTCCGGATTATAACCTCGATATTCAAACGAGAATAAATAAAGCTAAATTAAATATCAAATTATATGGCTTAATATTTCTTATTATTTCACAAATATTAACGGCTTTTTTTGCCCGTTTATTTGACCCAGGGTTCCTAGGCCAGTGGCTATACCCTTGGTCGTACATTGGAATTTACAAATTATATTCATGAAAAAATCCCTTCCCTTCTTACAATTTAGGGATTATGTTTTTCTTTCAGCCAGTATCATCAAATTGAAACTAATATTTACTTGCTCTTATTGCATCTGTTTCCATTCGAACCGTCACTGATGGTCCTCATCTTGCTGTTTTCTTTCTGATACTACTCTCTGGTTGTACTTCATGAAAGCCTTGTAGGGGTCTCTCTGAAACAGTATATGATACACTTAGAAAAATTATTCTATTTTGCTCATAGAATTGCTTCACTCGCCCTCACGAGCTCGTTTCGAAAATATACCTGCTCACAAAATAAAATTCCTCTTTTACTACTTGTATCATAAATAACTATTCTACCGTATCAATTCATGTGGCAACTCTACGCCGCTCTCTGTAGTCTTCCACCTTTCCAGTTTCTCCGTACTTTAATATAGCAAAGTACCTGTTTATGTTCTTCAATTTACTTGAATAACCTATCAGATGTTTCGAGATGTAGTCGCATACACTATGCAAGAATTGCATTTATATTCACATAGCATAAACTGGTAATATTTCCTATTATCACTGAATCTGAGTTGTAGTACTGTCAACGCTATTATTATTTTTTATGCTGCACCAGCGGTAAGCATGTGCTAATTCATACTGTCGGGATGTAATTGCACTGTACCATTAACTAATCAGCAAGCCAGCGTGCAAATCCATTCTGAGTACAAATTATGTTAAAATAACTTACTTAAAGTCTAGCCGAAAGCGCCGTACAATGCTTGAGCGGCAACTTCTCCTGCAGTTGTGTGTGGCACATCACATCCTAATGACTGCCAGGCGTATCAGATATACTAGTCGGCATACAATCAGTGAAATGGATAGCAGGAAATTATCAACAAGGAAGAAATTATACACAGTTCCCTCTCACTCCAGTTACGAAATATAACCAATTGAATACATACGTTTGGGAATTGGAGTGGCCATTCAGGCTAAACGACAAACCAGTTATCTGTGTAGTCTCAAGCTATGCATGAAAACATCGGATAATTCAGCATACCCGAAAATATTTAACAATACGAATAATAAAATGTTCGATTTGGTTACTAAAGAAATGGTGTCATTCCGCTGCCGAACTTTCAGTACTCCCTTCCCTCGTTACAGCGTCTAGCCACTTAGAGAATGTAAACAGCAAATGGCTTGCGACCTACTGTTGACCTTTCCCAGCAATCCATTTCGCTTAGTATACGCAAATAGGGTGCAATGCAGTGCTGGAAATTTGGGAATATTGGGGTTGCGAAATTTCATTGAATGGACCTCTTCCTAGAATAATTTTTGGTCATCATATGGGACTTGAAAAGTAGCAGAGGTTTGAACAGTTCGTAGCTTAAAGTGTAATTAAGCCTTGGGAAGTCTATTTCACTTATACGCGTCGCTTCTCTTATCTGCAACAATAACATGTGACATCCAATCCTAGTGCTTTATTCCGATAGCATGCACCATCCCTGTTTTCGCTGAGCACTCGTCACTTGTAGCAAAAGACTTTTAGCTTTACTTAACCTCAACACGGCATCTGCATGTAAAGTATACTTTTAATCAACCATAAGAAAAGGTAAATCCTTATATAGTTTTAGGAAATATTGTGCAAATATATAATAATATAAAATCAGGTAAACTGATATAACAAAGTGCCAGAATGCTTTTGTTTAATCAGATATACTTGCAATTATGATGTGCAAAAAAATAAGTTTAAAAAAATTTATTTCCAAGTTAAGCTCCAGATTAATTAATTAAGCAGGGTTTGCGGAAGAACAAAGGTCTGGTTTTGAAACATCAGAATAAAATTGTCCAGCATCAGCAGAACTTTAGTCTACAGATTTGTGATATAATGATAATCGCACTCTCACATAAAAAAATATTTTTAAAATGTCAAATTCATCGGCTTTGGGATTTGAACCAAGGACCTCCAGAATGCGAGTCCTAGACGTTACCATCTCGGGCACCTCGCTCAGTTTATCGGTCTAGTTTGATAAGCATATATAAAGGAATAGTATTGCAACTTCCAAAGACGTAAATGGAGATTCTAAAACAATATGTTGTCGTGATAACTGATTTGCATTTGATAATTTCTTTCCAATACATTACCATAAAATAGGCACTAAATTGGGTATTACTCCGGTACTGGTCAACCGATTTGGTCCAGTATCAATAGGGTTCTTCCCATGGGCGTTATAAATGCGTTTACCAAGTTTCATGAAAATCCGATAAAGCCTATTTGATTTATCGCGCGTACAGACACACGAACAGACATTTTCCCGTCCCCCATACAATCTCATAAAGTACCATTCTGGCACTTAAAAAGGAAGATGTGATGAATGAATATTATAAAATGAGAATAAATTATAAATGTGTTGCTATAATAACAATGTTGTTGATGGCTTTGAAGTTTTACCAGTTCACGGTCACAATAGATCAGGTGACATTATAGAGTATATCTTTACCTTCCAAATTCAGGAGAGACATAAACCAAGTACTGTATAGTTTGAGGGATCCAGAGAAACATGAACGATCATCTGGGATAATGATGTTAAATCGCTCGAATATGACATAATTTTGTCATGGCCGGATAGAAATTGCGTGAGCACAAACATATAATATATTATTATTATTATTATTATTATCATCATTATTATTACTATTAGTTATTATTATTAGTTATTATCTTAGTTTGCGTTTACATCTGAATGGAGCACGGAATGCTTAAGATTTGTTACAAAAGCACATACTGTATATTAATGCGCACATAACAATAACTAATCGTCAGCGAAGCGTTCAAGTTAATTATTATGCGCATGTTATGTTAATATTCTGTCCTCTGGGATATGTGATGGTCAGCAGAGTTGAACGCGCCGTACTATGCATGAGTGGCAACTTCTCCAACATCTGCGTACGGCGTGTTGCAGACTCATCAATGTCAGGCGCAACGCACACTATAACATTATTCCATCGGCACACATGAGTGGGTTCGCAGATCTTCACTGATTCCTTACCGTTTCAATTTTACAATAACAAAGTAACTAATATTGAGCTGTTCTTATGAGCTTGTGGGTTATATCACATTAAACCTAATCACCGAGTTAAGCAAAATTAAATGGCAACAGGATTTGGATAGGTAGCAATTGCCTTCATCTCACAAAACTTTATATATTAAATATACGGGAGGCTCGGGTCTGCAGGTCCGACTTTTATAAAAACAGCTTCAGTAGTAGACAACCCACAATAATCTTCCCTATTTTCCAAGGGATTGGCTAAAGTATGGAAATGTGTGATTAGATAACCATAATTTTTATAATAAAGTATTTACACACCACAGCTATGAACCTCACATTGGGTTAGGCTACATAAAGTTCTCTTCACTTCGTTCTGTGTGTTTATATATTTAAAATGTACATCGTGAGCATTTATCTCAGACGTTTATGAATAACCCGTAAATGTTATTTTATATTTTATATCTTAATTCTGAAGTGGAAAGGATGGTAAACTCTGGCTGGCACTTTAAACACTCCCCTCTAAGTTTACATATTTCGTAAAGTTAAATGAAAAACTTATTTTTTCAGTTATAATTTTATATGCCTGACCAATCAGGCTACTTAGGCGCTTATAGAAGAACCTTGAGATGTTCTAACTCCATGTCTAGGGAAGTACAAGCGAAACTCAGGTTACTTAAGTTGTCTGATTACTAACACCCCTGACAGACTATCGTATAGAATCATAGATCTAGACTTCGCTAAATCATATTTATTCAAGTAAATCATCATTAAACACAATTAAGTGAACTTATTTACTTATTCAAAGGCAATAGACAATTCCTAAGCAAGCAAAATGAATACTATCTATCATATCGAACCCGGAAGTTAATTGTCGTGCATACCTGAGCCCGTCATTCAACTCTATTCTGTGCTAACTCCATCCAACCATCCCTCACAAGTCCTACTTCCCTTAAATCTATTCTAACATTGTCCTCCCATCTACTTCTAGGTCTTCCAAGTGGTCTCTTCCCTTCGGGTATCCCAGTCAATATTTCTTAGATATCTTTCCTCCCCATGTCCAACCCATTTCATCCTCCGTGACATAACTAAGTGAACATGCAATTAAATTTTGATTAATTGATTAATTATCTACAAGCAGTCACCTTGACAACGAAAATAGTTACGAACGTAAATTTAAGTAAAGTATAAATAGCACACGTTTCCGGTAACTTTTGAATAATTTGCGATCTTGGGGGAGAATGGTGTTTACCTCGCTACGATCCCATAATGGGATGGTTAGTTGGAACTTTTCACACTGTACTTTTAGACTGAGAATTAGTTTAAAAATCTCTCTGAGAACTTTTTATTCAATGGAAGCAGTTTGTGAGAACCAAGGAGCTTACGACTTCGGACACGATAGAGAGTAATTTAAGGTGTTGACAAATTTCCCCGCTTTTTCTCTCATATAAGTGAAGGTATCATAAAACACGTCCATTACCTTCTCGGCAAAAGAATTAAACGTCAAACAAAAGTAGCTTCGAACGAAGCAATTTTCTTCTAATGTTTCTTTTAGAAGCTTGTAACGTATAACCAGGTAGTTTCCTGTGATAGGACGGTTTAAAAATAGAACACTTTGCTTCCACTGCCTTATCTAATAAAGTAGCACTCAGGAACTCAGCGCAAGAACGTGCTACATCGTCCAGCAGAAGGTTAAGGAGAGAACACTATAGGTGTACTTTGTTTATTTAATCTCTAACGTACGTTAACGATAATTTTAACTTGATTTTCATTATCTATACAAGATTTTGTTTTTAGTTTATGATGAACCCAGGTAACAGAATGGCGTCACAAGTTGCGGAAACCATATACTGTCATGTTAATAATAACAGTAATAACATCGAAAATGTTCGGAAAGGTGTATGTTAGTGGAATACTCAAATGTAGCCTAACAGTGTTGTATTCTTCTTGCTATATTCATGAACAGTCCGATCAGTGTTTTAATTTTAAAAAATACCTCCGTAGAGGTGCTGTTATACTAACAATTATATAGTACAGACTTAGCTAACTTTAATGTTCTGTGTAGGCCTATTGAATTCCTGCAAGTGAAGCACAATTCACCCTCACTCTTTCTGATAGAGACCAAAAGATATTAGACCATAGTGTGAGCGGGATGATTAGCCTAATTGAAAAAATGATCTTGGTCGAACCCACGATCTTCCGGTTTGTAGCGCAGTACTTCAAACCACCCCAATAAATTCAAAATAAAATATTATAAAATATTTGGAGCGTTTACCCGTTTTAAATAGCCATATCCGTCATATTAGTTGCATTCAGCCCAAAACAGAGTTTTGTAAAAGTGATGGGTCTTCGTAAACGATTCGAAAGGGATATCCAGCCTTACATATATAAATATGTTTTCGCATTCGAAAATTCAGTTATATCGTTGATAGACCCGACAAGGATTATACATGTTAAATTGAAGCATTTCATTATCATAAATATAGGAATTAAATCTACACATTTCTATGTAAATAACGTTATTTAAAAGTTATCCGACAACTTAAGTCATTCGAGCCTATTTTAATTTATTATGTATTGTTAATTTGGGTTGCAGAAGAGAGAATTCCAATTCAGCAGTCTCAAATTTTCAGGTCACGGATTTGAACTCACGATCTTCCGACGGTATCCCCGCAGCCAACCCACTTGCCATATTTACAGCTCAGTAAAAAAAAAATACTACAGAACACAGAATAATAAATAATCCTCTGGAAAATAGAATGATGTACAGTAAATAGGTATACGATTATATTATATTGTAAATCCAGACAAGGGAAATAAGTGGGAAATTACTATAGGATTAGAAATCAAAGTTAATGCTATGACCAAACACAATTTAAGAGGACTATCCTCAACATAGCCTCTCTAGATAAGTTCCCCAGCTCTGAAAGGAAAGGTCTGCTCTGTGTAAATATCTTGAATTTAGATCGCCTAATCCCTTCCCAGGAGCTGAGGTTTTATAACTAGCAGGGTATGGAGCCCAGTTATTCCCGGTGGTTAAACCAATAGTTAACTTCAAGAACTCCTAAGGGAAGATGTAGACCTTTATTCACTGAGCCGTTCAGCTTAATAAAAGCGATCCACAGTAAAGATAACTGCAGAAAACATGTTTTCTTTTCTCTGAACTGTTTTCCTTATAGCAAGATTTAGCAAACAACAATGAGATTAGATTTATACGATAAGAAAGATTTTACAATGAACTTTTTTTCTCCATACCACTACAAATAAATCTGAGTCCATGTCACTATATACGAGCTATGTCGTAGCTCTTTGTAAGTCGCAAATAATCAGTGAAAAACCAACGCTGAACTAAAAATGTAATCGCGGAATTCAGTTTCATTTTACAGTTTTTTCTCTACTGGAAAGTAATGTAATTACGCTATGAATGAGAAATGTTAAACGTATATTTACAATTCGTTAATGGTGAATTAAGATCCAAAAGACAACGTATGTAATCACTTTCCATGGTGATCTACAAAAATGTTTTTTCGTCTCCTTCTAACAAATAAACAATAGGCCAATTATATGTTATATGTGAGGCGAGAGGTCAATATTTAGCTACAGTAGGAAAAAACTTTTGTTTGCCTAAACTTGATGTTTGTATATTTCTAAAAATATTCTGTATTTTTCTTAAATATATAGTCTTCTATCATAAAATGTGATTTTTATTCGTCATAGCAGTGACCAGAAATGTATACAACTTTTTTCATGTTCCATCTAATTATCATAATTCTAAATGCATGGTATTTTAAAGTATTTAAATAAGTTACTTTTAACTTTGGGGGAAGAGTACGATTTTTTAAATTATAACGTTTTGCAATCAAATAGATCCAGTTTCTATGAATGTAGGTTATTCATCTGTTCTCAAAATATAAAGGCAATTTCACATTAAATCGACATTTATCCAGTAGAGCTAACAAAACCTTTTCTGAAGTTTTATACTATAATCTTTTTCTTCTTCGTTCTCAGAACATTCTTGCATCCATCCATTCATTCATCGACCCATTGATTCGTTCACTCATCCACCCCCTCACCCATTCTTCCAACCTTCCCAATGGACATTTCACTCTTTCAATCATTCATTCATCCACCCAACCTTCCATCTATCCATCCATCCAGTCATTGATCCGTTCACTCATCTACGTACCCCATTGATCCGTTCACTCATCTACGTACCCCAGTCACCCTTCATACATAAACCCATCTATCCATTCACACATTATCTTGTATTATCGTATTTGTTAGAAGGATTTGGTTAATAGAACACCAAGAAGAGTAGGCCTATTATGATTTTAAAAAAACACGCTAGCAATCTCCATAAGATTAGCATTGGATAATGTTTTCTTTTTCCAGAAAGGCAATCCAAGCCTAATCAATCGTATTAATTTTTTATTTGTATTTTAAAATTAAAACTGAAGTAAAAGTATTCAATTTAACTCGTATAACCATTTTCTTATCTCAATTTAGTATCAGAAAAAATAGTCAAATTCTAATGGTGCAAGAAAGTTTCGCAGGATGCTTTATTATTATTATAAAACTTGAATAAATAATTAGTCATTTTCCCAGTATACAGGCTCAACGGAGTAACTTCTTCAGGGTCCCTTGTCTTCATCATGTCATGAGGACGTTTCTGGAAGTTTATCCTCTGGTTGCCTTGAGGATAGTCAAGGCAGCACAAATTCGATGGAAGTGTATATCACCGTTAGGGTGTGACAATGGAATCAGAGAGCTTTTACCCGTATCCAAGAAGTGGAAGCCGGTCACGTCAAAAACAGACATCTTCATGGGAATATGATGCTTTTAACTTCTCCAGTCGAGCCTCATCACAACCAGACACTTTTCTTTTCTGTCAATCTGTCTTTTTATCTCTATTTTTCCACTCTTATTTTAAGCTGCTTTTTTATGTTGATCTTTTATTTCAATCCTTGCTCGTGTTCTCTTATTACCAATGCATTTACTTTCTCTTTTTATCTTCTTATTTATTTTTCTTCCTCTTTCTTGCAATTTATTGAGTTTAATTTCCCCATAACTTTTTTCTTTCTCTTCCACATTTAATTAATTCTCTCTTTTTGCCTTCTTATTTCTTCCTGATTATATGTTATCTTTTAGCTAATCTATTTTTCTCTTTTACCATTCGCACTATATTTCTCCTTTGTGTCTTTCACCTCTGCTCTCTCCATTATTCCCCATTTCTTCTTTCTCTTTTCTATTTTTATTTTATTTTATCCTTTTCCCTTTTTGCCTTCACTTTAGTTATTATGTTACGTACACATTGAATTCTCTTAGGAAATTACAGTGTATGGTGAAATAGAACAGTAGTCCGTATGTGATATGAACTAAAGCCGTAAAATATCGATTAAGATCCATTTTAGTAATTCTCTCGTAACAGTGGTGTATTAATTATTGTTTTTTCTCTAAACATTATTCGTATATTCTCTTAATGATGTAGGCTAAGAAGACTTTAAATCCGTGGCTAGAAGTATGTATAGGAATAATTCAATATATTTTAATACATACAAAACAGGTTGTGTTTGGGTGAATCTTCTTTCATTTATTTCTTGCTTTTCTGTAGAAACTTTTTCTCTCTTTCTATTAATAATATCTCTTTTCGTTTACGATTGAACTAATTTCAGAAATCGGACAAAAATAAGATTATAAAGATAAATTAATTAGTGTCTGGAAAATCCTATTATTCTTCTTTAATCTGCTCGATATTAATGTTTCTTAAACAAATGTCTATGAGGAGATAGGTGGAGTAAACGTTTTGTTAATGTGTTCTATTAATAATTCATCCCTTTAAAATATTAGCGGAAATATGTTATAATGTTTTAAGTACCATATATTAAAGTTACAGAAGTGTTTACATTCTGCTATTTGATGTAAAGTCTAGACCTAAATATCAATTAATTGATTTAAATGAATAAAACACATAGACTATATTAGTTTTATTCCACTCGTTTGTTTAATTTAAATTTAAATTGAATACATCAAAACTCATCAATTATAAAATGCATATGTAACAAGAAATTATTCAACTACACCATTTAGAGAGGAGGAAAATTGTGAATTTACTCTATCAAGTACACTATCCGGATAATCCCACCTCTATTTAGGAACTTTAACCTCCATTTCACAAAATTGCGAGTTATCGATGTAGTTCCTGTTTTAGTTTAATTTACGTCTCTGTGTTCTATCACATTCTAGTGTATTTTTGCTCTGGTGCCGTGTAGGCTCTCAGAAATCGGTTATTATGAATTCGAATAGAAGGAGGGGGTAGGACAACTCACAAACACCTAGCTCATGGTGCGCCTTCTAAAGCATTAATAGTGCATGAATATTAAATTTTGAAAGATAAAATTATATATTTTTATAGTGTTTGAAATATAGAGTTCAAATATAAATTATTTTGGTTTCGATTATAATTGCTGCTATGACTGGGAGTGCCTAAATTCCTTTTTCCTCTAGGTTGCCAGCAGCAAAGGGATTATATGATGAGAGATTATATGATTATATGATGGGACTCATCTTCCCACTTAGCCACTCACCCAAATATATCCCCACGTCAAGCCTACTATTGTGTCAGTAGGCCTACTGCTGAGCTAGTTCAGACACCAGAAGTGTGCTCACTAAAAGCACCTACAGGAATACAAGGGTTTTCCCAGTATAATTAACAAAGCCTTAGAATTAAGAAGCAGAGAATGGACCTGGGGACCTAGCTGTACATATGAGCAGTCTCTACCTACGTTAATCCTGTACCACCAGGATATTAGTATGTAAAGGCAATAAACATTAGGTTGGTGTTAGCAATACCAGAAAGCTTTTAAACAAGGACGAACTGGGGATAAAAATCGGTCCGGGAATTATTTTAAAAAGCGGTCCTCAAAGACAAACATGCAATAATAATAATAATAACAATAAATACATCATTATTAACAAATATTACACATTTTGCATTGAAACAGCTTAACGGCTTTCGTAGCGTACGCGTACTAGAGTCCATTCAATTTACTATTTATATATTTTCTCCTAATTAATTAAATATAAAATAAAATAAATTAATCCCTAAAACGAAAGGTCTGTTTGCTTGTTTCTTTGTTTGCCGCGTGTACCTATAACTCGAGCATAATTAATCTTATTTAAGCACATGGAATTTTCTATAATTTGCGGAGACAGTAGGTATGTCTACTTAGGCTTTTCTAGGTAGGAAAAGGGATTCTCAGTGTCCATTTTATTGAAATTGGTCCACAAAACCCGAATGAAATAAGCTTCCTTAGCGTACGCTATCTAAGCCGATAAGCTGTTTCAATGCAAAGTGTGTAATATTTGTTAACAATGATGTATATTCTATGAAAATGTCAGTAACTTGAAAATTTTCCTTATAGCCTACATAAAGCTATTGTAGGCTATGTTTTTCAACGGATGGTAGGGTACATTGTACTATAGTAGCTAAACTACTGTATCAAATGTATTGCATGAAACCTGAAAAAGAAGGAAAAGAATGAGGAGGAGGAGGAGGAGGAGGAGGAGGAGGAGGAGGAGGAGAAGGAGAAGGAGAAGAAGAAGAAGAAGAAGAAGAAGAAGAAGAAGAAGAAGAAGAAGAAGAAGGAGGAGGAGGAGGAGGAGGAGGAGGAGGAGGAGGAGGAGAAGACGAAAAAGAAGAATAACTTGACTGTTAACGTTATGCTAAGAACACGCGTACAAGGGTCACTTGTTATGAGTACCTACAGGAAGGCCTACTGTGAGCTTTATGGAGCACATCAGCACAATTTTGTCCCTAAATATAAAAAAATCGGCCCCATATAGCACCGGGAAAATTCCCTATGCTCCTGAAAGGTCAGTCTGCCCCTGCTTTTAAATAAAAGAAGTGAAACAGAAACAACTGTACTGCGCGTGGTTTTAGAAGGCATATGAGCTGAGCTAATGCGTGCATACGACAGCTGTACTGCTGCCAAATGTTTGCGTTCTGAGCAAAAAGGTGCGGAGATAGAAATAAGGAAGTAACATTCGTCGAGCAAAGTAGGCAAATTAAAATGACGAATTTCAATAGTATTTTTGGACGCAAGAAAAATAGGAAACTCTTATGCTCTCGCTTGTAATGTGGGTGTCCAATTTTTTTTTAACCCTCCACCGCCCCCGGAGCCCTCGACCATAGGCCATACTCCGGTCCAGGCAACAGCGCACGACTGTGTTAGGCTAGTCTCGCCTCATATGCATTCTAAAACCTTTCGCCGTATAATCCTACTTTACATTTAGTAGTAGATGTATTTTACCATCCCTGATGTCATTGTAGTTGCCTTTCGAACTTGGACGGCGATTGGGGAACACCCGATATAATGAGTGTACCTTCTCTTTTACTCCTACACAATAATGGAGGATCAAGCAGAATTAGCAGGTATTCTAGTAATCATCCAATGGATCCCATTTAATTAGTTATTGGTTCTATATGAGCTGCCACAAAAAGAGACATTACATTTAATTGTTCGAAACAGCACCTCTGTACCTGTTTGTCATACCGCCACGCCTACACACATCCACAGAATGTGCGATCGATTAACGGCGGGACTGGCTATGGCGAATTCAGAAGGACAAATAAAAGGACGAGTGATAATAAATTAAATACATGAGCCTGAGAGTATCTGTAAAGGATAACATCGTTGTTCTGACACTTAATATTATTAAGTGGGCTCTTTGAGTTAGAGAAAGTTTATCTCGACATCTGATTCTCCGGAGCTGTTTTGCATTTGACAGAGAATTAATTGATGCTCACTGTACAGACATTATCTCTTTTATAGAGTGTTCTAAAATACAGGTAGCTTTCCAAATCGATGCATTTATGGTTGGTTGTAACGTAGCACTGTACAGAGGGAGTAGAACAGTGCGAGATAACTATAGTATATAGCGATACAAGTGCCGTAAGCGATGCATACGGATCGAGGAAAGAGTTATGTCCGAGAACCGTTATGCGCTTATGGCACGAGTATTGCATGCTATTTTTTGCACGATGATTATTCATATCAATTTAATTATATTAATTGTGATGTTACCTGCAAATATCATGTATATACATTCTTGAAGATAGATGTTTATTTCAGAAAGTGATTAGCATGTGTTTGTTGTTATGCGAACCGAATATTTGTCCTGGGGGCCTTGTCCATAAAGGCTTGTATTATGATGTGGCGTAAGTAAATTCATAACAGCACGGAAACACTTACCGCACATAGCAACAAGATTGCGTGTGGGAATGTCAACTTACGATCCACTGCAACAACATTCGTAAGTACCACTAATTAGTTAAGTCTTGCAAAAAAATAATTACGTTAGGGGCTCGCAGCTGGGAGGTCTCGGGTTTGATTCTCAGATAAAGCTGCTCATATGGATAGGTAGATCATTATTATTATTAATATTATTATTATTTATCCCGACTTTAGTAAAGTTTGTGTTGGCATTCGTCTTATTTATTTCAGTTAGAGTCTCGTTAGTGACTTCGTATTTTGAGTTAATTTTGGGTGAACTTTGCATCTGTTTTGACTTGCTTTGATAAAATTTTACAAAAATGATGGAAAGAATATTATTTTCTGCTCGTAAAAGTAAACTTTAACTTTTTCAAGTGATTGAGAGAAAGGCATATCAGTATCAAAGTAATAAATACATATGTTTGTATATACTTTGTCACAAATATCCTCAAATTGCGCGGAATAATAAATTATGGTTCACTTTTTGCAAAGATAAATATTTCATAAGTTTGTCGAAATGGTACGAAATTCCGGGTAGGTCGTCATCCGAAGATGGAAAGATTTTATGGAACTTCGAATAATCGTTAATTATTAAGGAAATGATAAAATCTTATGTGAATATTCCTCATACCAAAACTGCACCTAAATGCCGGTTGCAAATTGCTTTTTTTGCGTGCGTTCGAGGCAGAGAAGACGATAAGATACACTTTATTTTAAACGAATCTGAAGATGGACTGGTGAAGTGCACTTTTGCTTCAGAATATGAACAGCGTATCTAAAATTCATCCCTAGTTATTTATAAAGTCAATTCAAACTTCTTTCCATTCCGTAAAGTCGTTCCGAAGTTTCTGTTTGTCTTTTTTCTGTTTATTATAAGGTCATAAAAAAAGGCAATGCATTGAATATAAATGAGTTATATTGTTGCCATGCGACTTTCCATGACAAGTTACAATGCAATTATTTTTGCATCAAAAGACATCAAAGAAATGATCTTGCCGCATCCATCTTAGGTATGACAGATTACAGCAAAAAATGTATTCGCACATACAAAACTGTTGATAAAAACTCACCAATCTTCATTGCCAGGAACTGGGAGTTCTTTACGTCTAATTGTACACAACCTGCAAAACGAGACAAAAATATAAAGAAAAATAATCATGTACAATGCTGCAGAAACCGTAGTTCAATATGCAGCGAGCCTATAATGCCGTTTATGAGTATGAATATGATTTTATAAAACTCGATTTGCTCGTTACATAATATTCATAAGACTGTCTTAATTAACATAATAGGCAAGTTGATTACGAGTGTTTTTGTTCAATCATAATATTAAGTGTTTTAGTTTTGAGATTTTAGAATACATCGTAATTTTATGAAGCAAACGACTCTCCGGACAACAGCCCTTAAAAATCCTCATATTTCCCGATAGATGGCAAGCTACAAGGCATGCAGGCCACAGGATGCTTGAACGTCCAACAACGTATATCAGAACTATACGAAATTTATTTAATTTAGTATAATATACAAATTAATACACACATTAATTGGTATTTTAATTACAGGTTGTTTATTACGCAGTTTTATATGCTGTTCTGAAGGTTTCAACATCATTCTGTGTTCGATAGCCTAATAATCTATATCACACCTGTGTTTTAATGAAAATTTTATCGTAATGGATATCAGAGGCGTAACGAGGGGGGTTTTGAACCCCCCCCCCCCCATTGATTAAAAAAAAGGAAAATTGTGCAATTTTTTAAGTCTGCTTATAAATTACTTAATACGAGTATAAAGCGTGGGAAGCTTAAAACTCGTTACTGTGCATCTTAATTTTTAAAATTTTCCGGGGGAGGACCCCCGAGTCCCCCTTTTCCTGGGGGGTATTCCATACTCCCCAGACCCCCTGGATGTTATAACCCCCCCCCCATATGGTCGGACTGGTTACGCCTATGATGGATATCATGATACCGTTATATCACAAGAAGCATATTATAGTATGGTCGAACAAAATGACTAATTTCAAATCGAGCACTAATGTTGGTCGCATCTTCCCACAGATCTCTGTTTGTACCATTGTGTAGTGCAATCCATCATATTAGTGTAACTTAGTACACCTTGGCAGTCAGTATGGAGCGCAGGTTGAATGTATATGTTTGAACACATTTGCAGTTGAAACTGTTAGAAGTGTGCTGTTAGTGTTGTAAGAAGGTAGCGTTAGTTTGGACAACTTTTTGAAATTGGCCAGAATGAACTCTCAGAATTGTATGTTTTCTTCCACCGAGCTGGTAAATGTGCACGTGTGCTTATGAGTATATAAAAAGTAAAGCTTGTTCCAAAATGTTTTAGTTTTGATTATTAGTTCACTAGATTCGCTTAGCGGTACATAAAGACTTAATTCCAAATTTCGTAGAAAAATAATCAAAATTGTATCATAAGGAGCATTTTTTATCAAACGTTAAACATTGGTTTTAAAAAATAATAACTCAGAAACCACTTGAACTGTAATCACTAAACAATAAAAACTTATTATAATCTACAGCCATGTTGACGGAAGATTGTTAATTAACGATAGAAAATACTGCAGACATAATGCACCTAAAATAACACCTAATATCTGACAAAAATTCAAATGTAATAGTTAAAAGTTATATCCCGGAGCCCTCCACTTCAGGGCCCCATAATAAAACCCACTGAAATGCATAAGAAATTACTGTGTCCATTCTAAAAGAAAACTTCCAAAATACAGATGTTACATATGATTTAATTTGTCAATCAATATAATAGAACACACTTCTAGATTCTACTAGATTTGTTTTTTATTAACAGTGAACAGAATCTATGTCTAAATTTGGAGACGAATAATGCTTTCTGAAGTACAAATGAAATGTGTAAGGTTTAGCAATCAGATGTGCATTGATGTAACAGGCACATCTGACCATATGTTTGTTTGTAACTGGTTGTTTGAAGACGGTGATGTACTCCTATTTATTATTATTATTATTATTATTAAGGCGCTACGACTTCAAAGTTGAATGTCTTGGCCTTCTCAACAATTCTTTTCCAGGATTTTCTATTCTGTATTTCTCCCATCCAGTTATTTATTTTAAGCTTCTTCATGTCGTTCACTACTTCATCCCCCCCATCAGTTCTTTGGTCTGCCCACTGACCTAGTTCCTAATGGTCTCCATTTGTATATTCCTTTCACCAGCTTTGTACTCCTATTTACGCTTGTAATAGTTACCATTGTGCCGGAATTTTGTATCTAAGCAATTATTTTACATGCCTGAAACCCCACAGACCTGACCATATGTTGTAAACTGTTGATATATAATATGATTTTCAAAGGAAATTTAGTTAAAGTCATTGAATTACTTACTAAATTAGAAGAATTTCATGACCTCCAAGTTTTATAATATATATATGAAGAGTCCACTGCAAAAGGGGGGAATGTCAAAATTTTGTGAAAACTGAGATAAATGTGTATTATGATAGACCAAATGGAGTAGAATAACATAGCCTTAAATGCATTACAAAGAAGATGATAGTCTCTCACAGACAGAAGTTTAAAGTTTTGACTCCTACACAAGAAGGGGGAATGTCATAGGAAAACAGAGCAAGAAAGGGGAATGTCATGTGTTTGCTGCATTGCATTAGGTAATTGACCATTCATTGTTGTGGCTTCAATGATTAATGCCGACTTTTTCTTTGTCATAATATAGTAATTAATAACATGGCACTCATTAACCAAAGATATCCAGCTGAATTGCCAGAACACTGAATAGCAGTATTTGAGAGTGCTCGCATGAAGCCATCTCCTTACCATGTCGTACATGTAGATCAAGCTAACTGGACATTGTACTTGACTCCGATGTTCAGCAAGACCTGTCCGATGGCAACAAGACCTATTACTGAAATTGTCTTTTCATTCAACCATCCTCGTCTGGTGGAGCACAGATCTTCATGGAATGGACTATGGGAAACTTCAGTCATGGTTCCCATTAACAGCCCACTGACACAAGAGAAGAATATTCAACTACAGAGTGGAGAGTTTGTGCTGCCTGATAAGCTTTATCACTTTACTGCACTTAAATTTTAGTGATTCCATGAACAGCTCATAAGCAGTGATAACATTACTTACAGTATTTCTGTTTCAGATTTGTTGCAAATTTCATGGTAAAAGTTCAGTGATTTGCAACAACTAAAGTAGTTCTGTAGTCCAGAAGCAAGAGAATATTACAATGCACTACCTCATAGGAAGAAGCCTGAGAAATGAACATGCTGTAGAAGTTCAGTCACCTGACATTCCCCCTTTTTGTAATTTATTTTTGTACATCAGTTAACAAAAAAATTATTTTGATAATGAAGACGGAGTATAAAGTGCTTCGTTTTGTTAAGAATCAATAAAGAAATGTGTGTTCAGTTATGTGAAAAAAAATGAACCACTTCTTTTTGTTTAATATAGTGTGGTATGGTTTTAAAGTTTAAAATTCATTTTACGCAAAACGAAAATAAAGTGACATTCCCCCCTTTTGCAGTGGACTCTTCATATACTATATACTATATATATGAATCAGTGAGATGAAGAAGGGAAAAGTTCCACTTTTTGGGGGTTTTGAACTGAGATAGCCATTTTGTTCTTTACACGTAAACGCATCTTTTTGCATGAAAAAATAAAATATTCCTTTCATATTTATGCTGTTATAGGCAGTGAAAGTTTTGGTCATACTCTTATTATTTTTAAGGTTTGAGAATTAATTATGATCATATTTAGATTTTAAAATACTCATTATTGTTAACACTCAGTTAAGTTTATGTAGAGGTAGCCAATGAGTAAAAGATAGAAAAAAGCAATTACTCTTTTCTAAACTATCAGTTTTTGACACTACCTACGGTTTTTTACTGTCTTAACGTTTGTGAAGAGTGTTTATTTATCCTATATTTTGTTTTACTGTAATACAGTAATACTTTTAGACCAAAACAAATGCTTTTATTTAATTTTTCCTGCTTAAAACTGCAGTGAGATTGAAAAGGGAAAGATTCCACCAACTTTGAATAAATTAATTAATTAAGAACAAAATTAACAATTAAACAGGTGGATATGATAGATAAGGTTATAGGCTATAACTTTGCAATAGTGAGTTTGGCTATCAGAATTTTAGTTTATAAACTATAAAGTTTTTTCCAGTTTCCCTAAAGTTTGGTCACCTGGAATCTTTCCCTTCTTTATCTCACCGATTCATATACACACACACACACACACACACATATACAACTAGGTACGAGGGAGAATCAAATGAAAACCGCAATTAATTTTTTTCCACTATTTTACTGCAGGAAGAATGCTTGCTTGTACGTTATTTTTCCACATAGTCCCCTCCCAGTTCAATGTACTTGCGCCATAGGATAGGAAGTGCGTTGATACCGCGTGAGAAAAATTCTTCTGGTTGACGCTGTACCCACTCGTGCACCGCCGATTGGACGTCTTCATCAGACTTGAACTTCTGCCCTCCAAGGTGCTCCTTTAATTGAACAAAGATGTGGAAATCTGATGGTGACAAATCTGGCGAGTATGGCGGATGTGGGAGGCCTTTGGCGGATGTGGGAGTCACTTGAAGCGAATGTCATCGATGGTTTTCATGGTTGCACGAGCAGCATGAAGACGGGAATTATCATGTTGAAGCAAAACACCTGCACTCAGCAATCCCCTTCGCTTTGGCACCATCAGACTTCCACATCTTTGGTTCATTAAAGGAGCACCTTGGAGGGCAGAAGTTCAAGTCTGATGAAGACGTCCAATAGGCGGTGCACGAGTGGCTACAGCCTCAACCAAAATAATTTTTCTCACGCGGTATCAAAGCACTTCCTATCCGATGGCGCAAGTGCATTCAACTGGGAGGGCACTATGTGGAAAAATAATGTACAAGCATTCTTCCTGCAATAAAATACTGGAAAAAATTAATTGCTGTTTTCATTTGATTATCCCTCATATAATATATCTAAAACATGTCACAAACATAAACACAATAAAAACTGAAAATGCATGAATTTTCTACTCTCAGGCAGCTGTTAGTTTTTACCATCAGAATGTGTGATTATTCTGAGCCTCACCAAAGAAAATAATTTCTGTGTTCTAGGTTCAAGTTTTTCGTGTTCAGTGCATTCTACGACAGGCGCGAAGATCGCAGTGTACGTGTGGTGGGAGCCACCAAGACGAGGGGTCCTGAACGCGTGTGGTGCAGACTTTGGTATAACAGCAAGAATGCCAATACCACTCACTCGGTGTCAGTAGCAGCCAAAGTGAAAGTAAGCAGTGATAAGCAATGATGAATATATTATTATTAATTATTATTATTATTGTTATTGTTACTGTTGTTATTTAAGTTTGAAATGTTTTCCCAGAGAATGTTAGTTACAATACTTTTGGGCTCATGCCTAGGTCAAAGTTATAAAACCCAAATTTGCAGCAATATGTAGGCCCTATGTCTGTGAACAACTTAGTTAGGAAAGAAAAATCTTATAAAAAGGTAAATTTTATATTTTGGCTATACAACTTCATGGGGATCGACATAAAGCATGTCATTTTCTCTTACTCGTAGTCCTATCTTATGCGAAGACAATTTTGGTTTTTCATTTACTTGTACAACCTAAGAAATAAACATTTTTTAAATTGTGTATAAAATAATTCCACCTATTCCCTCGGATAAAATGTTTTTGTTAAAATATCAGCTCATAGCTTTGTCAAATCTAAAATTTATAATTGTCAATATTATAAAACATGATTAAAAATTATAGCTGTCAATTTTATAAGACAATTTTCGTATTTTGTGGACAATATATTCCGGTTATTCAGCCATCTTCAGGTTCTTTTTCTTTCTCCAGGTGAAAATTGTCTTATAAAATTGACAGCTATAATTTTTAATTATATTTTATAATATTGACAATTATAAATTTTAGACTTGACAAAGTTATAAGCTGATATTTTAACAAAAACATTATATACGAGGGTATAGGTGGAATTATTTTATACACGACATACAAATCCCTCGAAGGAGAAAAACAACATGAAATTTATCAACACATTTTTTAAATGTTTTCTTTATAAAATACTTATAAGCTAGCCATCTCATCCAAAAGTTTAAGTCCTGTCTTGCAAACAATAAGACTTCGCAATGAGGCTGTGATATCTGAATGCACACTTACTATACCTTTAACTGACAAGCAAGATAATTGCTTGATCCATGCTAAGGATAGGAAAATAATTTGGGTTTTCTACATCAATTCTTTACTTAAATACAAATCAGAGAACATAGATTTAAAATTCTATCTGTTTTAAGTTATATGCATTCTGACATGGTCTCTAAAGCAATATTCGAAAGACTCTGCTTCAGAACAGTATCAATTACATGACCAGTTATTAATCAGCAGATAATTATTGCAAGAAGCACAGGTAGTCTACAGTATGCTGTAATTGCCCCTGTGGTCAAGGACTTGAACCTACGGTGGGTCTTGAGACCATTAATCAAATGCAGCTTAATTAACAGATACTCTCGCTTCTACTTCAACTTTTGGGAACTTGTTCTCTCTCGCAGCAGCTTATCATCCTGCATGGAACAGCACTGGCTACCTGTATTGAAGTGATCTAGACCCAAGTCAATGACATGTGCTACACTCCCATGTTCACAGATTTATAGGCATGAAAAATAATTATGCAAGGCGGACTTCTGTCACACCAGGAATAATATAGGCTAGTGTAACAGTACACAACTTTCATTAAATAACTAAAATAAACAACAGGCAGCATCGCGTCTTGAAAAAACTTTTTTTTTCTTTCTTTTAAAATGTCTATTCCTATAGAATAGAATAGAATGGAATAGAAAAATATCTATTATTCATTATAATACATAGTGTACAGTATACCATATATGTTTTGTGAACATATTTAAGTCGTATCAATCTTTTGCTCCCACACACTCAAAGAAAAGAAATACATTTCATTCATTCATTTATTCATTCATAAAACAAAAGGGCATGTGCAATCATTTTTGTTTGAGAAATAGTACTCTACGTTTAAATCAATCTATATGCTAAAATATTAGGATAATTTTGAAAAGTGACTTTTTTGTTATTGTGATTTCAAGTCCAGAGTAAGCAATGAACATTCTTATTTTGTTTCTATCTCCATGCTGTGAATTTCGATTTACTATTATGCTATCATTTTAATTGTCTTTGCAGCTTTACGTTACTAACTTTTTAATTTATCCTCTACCATAGTTTAAATAACCAAGTAAATAAAAGTGAACACGACAGGAAGCCAAACTCTAAATCGGAGGAAAGAGAGATAGGGTATAGAAAGTATCAGACTGAAAAATTCAATGCCATGGCCGAGATTTGAACCACAGATCTTCGGCCCTCTGTGCCACTGCTCTGCCACCATGTCAGCATGCCAATACAAGATTAAATTCTAAAACTGACTCTCACATCCCATTATCAGTCTGATTCTACCTTTCCAGCTTAGCCTATATATGGCCAGTGTGAAAGAATTACCATTCCAGACAGGGTATAGTTAATTAAATAATGATAATTAGACAGACAGTCCGAAGAAAGGCAGACAAAGAGAGAAAAAATAACAGACATCGTACACAGATACTAGGCATCACATCACGAAACTGGGTTCCCAAATTGTTATCTCAATCTGGATTTTATTAGGATCACCATATGTCCATATCTATTCTATGTATTCTATGTGTGTGTATTATTATGTGTGTGTGTATTATTATGTATGTGTATATATTCTGTGTGTATACCTAGGTATGCATTGTGAAAGTAAATAAAATGAAGGATTTGAGAAAAATGACATACACATTTTACTAATTTAGGACGTAATATAGTATCTGTAAAAATTAGACACATGAAATTATCAACACAGTGCTCAGCTACTGCGGACTTGTCAGGATAATACAGCCTGACACTGGCCACAAAATTCAATTCGACCAGACCAGAATCCTAGGGAGGCAGAGATTCTACTGAGGCCGCATTGTTGCAGAGGCCTTGGAAACCCAGATCCAAAGCCAAAACTTCAATAGGGATGGCGGTTTACAACTTAGCCAATATTTTCAGGTGATCCGAGAGAATTGGAACTTGAAGTACAGTGCATGCTTCATCCTCTGTCCACTGGGACAGAATCTAACTGCTCCAAACAGTGTGTCTATAGTGAGTCGTCTCCGCCTTCCCCCAGCCAATCATCTCATCGTAAGGAACACAGATTGGGATCCTGATTTAAGGAATTTTTCAGGATCGGGAAGCATCCCCAATAAAATGGCCATCTGTGTGAAACCTATTCACTTCAACTATAATCAGGTATTTATGTAATTCAGGCATAAAGCACACTACACTTTAAAACTTCATGTTGCCTACCTTCCACCTATCGTGAAAAACAATAACTTGTACAATAAAAATCAAGAAATACCTGTGTTGCTTGAGAGCTACATGAATTTCTTTCACTAGTACATTATGTATCATTTAAATACAGATTGTCGTTGACAAAACCTGCCATCTATTGGTAGTAAGTAAAACTAGAAATATGTGGATTTCAAGATTCGTTGGGATTTGGAGGAAAATTTAAATATTACATAGTGTAGTAAGTGAAAGAAATTCATGTAGCTCAAAGCAACACTGATAGCAAAAGGGTAAAAATTTTAATTAAATGTAATATGTATTTACAGGCCCTACAGATGCTTGAGTTTCTGGAGCTGAACTCAATTCTTGGTGTGCAACATTTCACATTCTACAATCACACACTTGGTCCTCAAGTGAGTTGCATCCTCCAGGACTACATGGCTCGAGGAACTGTTACTCTGTTGCCTTGGCAACTTAATATGATCTCCCAGAAAGAGATCCGGACAGAGGGACTCTTTGCTGCTCTCAACGACTGTCTGTATCGTAGCATGTATCGATATTCGTATGCAGCACTTATAGACTTGGATGAGTACATTGTTCCTCGACACAATGACACACTACCAGAGCTCATCTCGTTAGTATTATGTTATTTCATTAGAATATTCTATAGCAGTTTCAGACTAAATACGTGTACTGTATATGGCATAACCAGAGAAAGGGTATATATTGACATCATTAAGGCAGAAGTCACTAAGTCCAAAATCTTAGTTCTGAGATACTGCTATTTTAAAGTTAAAATAAACCATTGCCAGGGCCGCCACATCTTGGGGTCGGGCCCAGGACCATGCACCAGGACCATATGACATAATAGTATCATAATGATATTAATTTCATAACTGATTATCATTATAACATTGGTGTGCTATTAGTTATAATCAAGCATGGAAAGATCTTGAAACCTGACAGTATCAACTAAAACTGTGTAATAATCAGCCTGTATTTGAGATAAAATCAATTTTGTTTGTGTTCATTTTAATATTATAATAAATTGAATTCATTTCATTTGTCAAAATCTGCTGGTTTCAAGAAAATGGCCAAGAAGAAGATTTGACTTGACAGGATGCCATGAGCTGCCATCTATGGCAAAATGCAAGAACTATGAGAACAGCTGATTGCAAAGGGCAGTCGTTCCCTTTTGTTTGAGGATTTTGAAATCTCAAAACTTAAACATTTCATTAAGGTTGAAGAAAAGCAAGCATATGCAAGTTGCCTATAATGGTAAATAAGATACTCGTATAAAAATTATGAAACTCACTTTGCTCGTTTCATAAACATACTCGTGTCTTAATAAATGCTATTATAGGCTCGTTGTATTATGTACTATCATGTTACAAACTTCAGAGAAATAGTTTCCTCTTTAGAATTTAGAATATATTGATGTTATAAGAACTCAAATTGAATGTTAAGAGTCTAAAACCTTATATGGTGATTTGTTTCATATTTCAGGTGGCTAGGTACTCGTCTGAATACGAGGACTACAGGATCTTATTCATTCCAAAATGCTTTCTTCTACCTTCAATGGGGAGATGACCCCAGTGTTTCCAAAACCTCAGATATGACTGAGGCAGGCCTCATGACTCTAAGGAAGACTCGAAGGCGCAGCAAGCTTCATCCTCATAAACAACGCTCCAAATATCTTTGTCGTCCTGAGTTTGTGGTGGAAGCGGGTAACCACTTCATCTGGGAGTTTATCCCAGGACATGGAACGCTCAACGTGCCCTCTGATGCAGCTATTCTGCACCACTACAGAGTGTGTGAATTCGGAGGCAATGACTGCATCAAAACTGCAAGCATTGTTGATAGAACAGCTTATCGATATAAAGATAGATTAGTGTCACGCATAAAAACAAGATGGCAGGAGTTAAAAGTGAAGTGTGAATTACCAGATCTCCCAGTTCCCCCCACTACATCCCCTTCCGCCCCATCAAGTAACAATAACACAAAATCAAAACTTCAATCTCTGAAAAACATGGTGATTCAGAGCTAGCAATAGTGATACGTATCAGCAGTAATGAAGCAATAGTGAAGATAAAAGGATATGGGATGATCTCATGCATAAACAGGTATTTATCTGTGATTACTCAAATTTAATTTTGTTGTGCAACATGTAACGGATTAAGGTGGCACAATATACGCCTGGAGTGTGGCACAAAAGTTGCTTCACATTAAGTTCTCTTTTTGGGTATGACTGAATATCTTTATTAAGTAGGTCATGAAAACAACACTTAGTGTGTACATTACCTCTTTCTCATAAACCTCTGGTGAACATATTGTGGGCTTACAAGGAAAACGTATTAACTCCAAAAAAGTTGTTTGGAGAAAAATCAATTTTAAAGTTTGAATGCATATTATGAAAAATCAGGTTATAAATTAAATCACCTGTACATTTTGTAATTAAATAATACATCTATTCGTTACATTTTAACACATTTTGCCCCTCAAAATTAATTTATGTTAATAAAATTGTCCACCTAGACCACGAATAATTCAGTCCAAAAGTTCAATGTTTGTCACGTTTACTTTACACTTTGTTTTTTTATCTACAGTTGTACAATATTGACTGCAAGCATATATATCACTCTTGCGTAAGATTCTCATATCTCCTATTGCATATTCATTCAATGATTTTCCATATCTTATGGCATTGGTGTGAATAAAATATAAAGTAATAATGTTATGCTAAATACACTGCACACTGCATACACTTACACATTAAATGGCAACTGCTGAAAAATGTATTTTAAAATATAAGTCATTAAAATGTACTGAGTTTATATATCGTGTATAATAATTATTCTACATACTAATTTATATCATTGATCATTGCTGAGAAGATACGGCAAATTTATATATGTTTAATTAGCTACAAGCAACTCACAAATACTTAGCTACAGTGTATCTACGTATTAATTTATATTATGGACTTGCTGAATAACTTTCGGCAAAAATTTTATATGTTTAATAGTTAGTAAATAGACATAGATTTTAATGATACATGGCTATCGATTAACCAACTAATAATGTTGATGGATGTGCCTGAAATGCTATGTTCCTGAGTAATTTCATTGTCCAGATTGAATTAAATACTATGATCAAGTTGTCACACCTAGCAAGGCTCCTCAAACCACAAGTAATAGACTTTGTAAGCTCAGGGTTCTACTATTTAAGTTATGAAATTTTACT
This sequence comes from Ectobius pallidus, assembly GCA_964059195.1. Classification (NCBI taxonomy): domain Eukaryota; kingdom Metazoa; phylum Arthropoda; class Insecta; order Blattodea; family Ectobiidae; genus Ectobius; species Ectobius pallidus. The sequence goes on from CAXKWD010000001.1 coordinate 171,500,216, forward strand.
ACATTCTCCCTAATCACAATTTTGTTCTGTACTGAGTGATTCTTTTTCTCAAAGAAACAACACTACTTAACAAAGACATGAATCATTCGGAAATAGAACTTAATCCCATACATTAAGGAACTTATGTTTCACACTGTTTGGAACGTTCTATATTGGACAAACTGCCCGTAATTTCAAAACATGATACAAGGAACACGTCACTACATCACCAGTATCTAAAACTCCAATAAGGCGTACAGATAATATCTATATGTGTATGTTTTATTCTCAAACTTATTCCTAGAAATTTATAAAAACAGGACAATTGGGTTTTTGTTTGAATACCGGGACACACCCAAAAACGGGACTGTCCTGGTCAAAATGGTTCATATGGCCACCCTAAGAATGACTGTATCACCCAACTGGAATCCTTAGAAGTCTTGACAATATGCGCATACAGAGTATGATGCCTTTTTGATAATGTAATATTTCAAAATGTTGAATGTTAAGTGCATGTTTTTACTAAATCAAATAAATTTATTTTCAGTTTCACGTCCACTCAAGCTGCATAACTACAATATATATCTTCTACTTTATGCAGTAGTGGGAAGAAGCACAGTAAGAAGATATCCACGGCACAGATCCAAACCAAGAAGAAGAAAAAAACAATCTTATCTTCCTTTTAATGAATCAACGAGACTGTGAAATATTTTAATGCTGCGAAGGACCTATATAACATTCCAGTACCCAGACACTTGAAACTAAAGAGTGTTCTGTTGTTTTGTTGTGGGGTGAAGCTAAGGCCTATTATGAGGGAAAAGTATCAGTAAAGTAGACAAGCCTCTTTGTGTTCATGGATTAACAGGTATAAGGCATATGTTATTATTAAATGCCTAGCCGTTACTGCTGTTGTATTTACATGAATTTAAGATGAAAATATCTCACTACTTATAAATATACAACAAAAAGTATACGATAATAGCAGTTTTAACCTAGCATGTGGCATGAACCTGCAGATTTGAGTTTATTGTGTGTCCATGTAAATTATATATATTGCTTAAATGAATCTGAATTAGGGGATAATCTCTCCTGACCAGAAGGATTATAAGTAGAGACTATATTTTTAGGCTCTTATAGCTTAGAATGTGTCTTAAGTAGTTATTGTCCAAGGTTCAATTCGAAGGGTGATTCTTTTTACTTCACTTCTCCATCAACTAAGCAAGGTATGAATTATATATTACTGAGGCTACTATATTTCACACTTGAACTTGTGAAGTTCAAGTGTGAAATATAGCCTTAGTAATATATATTATGACTTCAGTGTATTCTTCCCAATATTAGTTTCTATAAGGTAAGTTATGAATTATTTATCTATAGGCTGAGAGAATCTAACCTTTAGATGCCTAAAAATCCAGGCACTCATTATAAGAATATTCCACTCTCTTGACCAATTATCTATTACGCTACAGACAAAGTTTAAGAACACAACAGCTAACAGTGTCAGTGAGCATGACAATGTTCCCTATAAAAATTATCATTATTATTTTAACACTTGCTAAGAGGGACTTACTCTATGCAATGTTGTCAATTTGATATTTCCCCAAATTTCATTTCTTAGAACTGTAGTTTGTAAAGTCAAAACATTTCAAAATTAAAACAAAAATATTTAAGGGATTTGGGAGTGCCAAAGAGAAATCTTTTGGGATTGGGACCTTATGGACCCTGGGTTGAAATCTTGAAGCGAAGACATAAAATGTATTGAGGGCAACTGAATAAACTTAGTGCTCTTCAAAATGATTATTTTCAAAGTTGTAACATATTGGTACATTATAATTTTTTATATCTATTATTTTTATAATTCCTTTATGTTTAAATAAGAATTTTTGGTGACTGATCCAATCAATATTTTTAAAATATCTTTTATGTTTTTATTTTCTTGTTGGTTTCATCTGCCAAGAAATTTTTCCCTGCACTATGTAGATTTATACTCATGCTTCCATAGATTATTTACTGTTTCAGTTGATAATATATGAGAATGTTTAGGGGAAAATTCCTTTGATACTGGGCCTCGAACCTGGGACATTCAGCTTTCCATGCCACTGTTCTTCCAAGTGAGCTAGCCAGCATTCAAGAAAAGTTGGCAGATCGAATCCTTCCTATGATTACCCTTATCAGATTATTTAAGGAGGAACATACAGGTGTGAAAATTTAAAAAGAAAGTCCTTTTCCAACTTTTATCATAAAGATTTTATGTTTCTCTTCATGTCAGAGGTTCAATTTTTATAATATGTGTAATATTTTTGGAAGTTGTGTCCATAAATAACACGAGAGTGTGCTTATTTTGATCTTTAAATTTAATGCCTTTTATTTAAGGGGTTTAATTATCCAGTTTATTCAGCAGGAGAATTTTTATTCCCTTCTACAAATTAGGTTCAATTATCACACATTACCTATAACTCGTATTTTAACAGTTTTCTCATACCAGTAACTTAGTAAGTTTTTTAAGATATTGAGATGAAATTTTGCACGAAACTGTCTTTCATTTATAGTTCTTTTTTTAGAATTTTTTCCCGAAAAATATTCAAAACTCAATTTTTCATAACATATTTATTTAATATTTATATTTACACTACAGATATTTTAACAAGGAGTTAAATTAATTTTGTTCATATGACATAGTAATCATTTATCACTATGAAATATTGATATCTGTGGAGAATGTTGTATGAAGGCACATCAGTGCACAAAACAGTCACTCCTTTGTTATGGTAATTGCCTAAAATAGTAACATCTTTATACTAGGAGGAAGTATTAAATCTGTTTTTTTGTGTGTAACACCCAACCAAATCTACGGCATTCAGAGATCTGAAATTTTTAACATAGTTGGATGGAAGGGGGATCATGTTTGTAGAAAAACAAGATCAATTTGGATGAAATTCATTATGTAGAAGTATTTTGGGCCAGGCAACTCGGATCTGAAGTCACTTTTTCTTAGACATCTAGAAGCCAGATTTTTTGCTTTTTTAATTATTAATATTGATTTAATTATTTATGAATGATTTAAGCCATGGTTCGTTTTAATAGTTCAGTTTCAAATCTGTATATGGTAGCATACAATTTGTTTAATTGTTTTATTTATTTACTATGTTTAGTAATATAATTAAAAATAAAATTATGTATTTCATGCCATTTATGTAAAAGCAACTTCAGTATTAATATTTATAATTAATTTTCATTATTTTGCTGCTCAATAAAAGATATACAGGATGGTTCAAAGAAAAAAGGTAACCGAAAAAATACTTTTGTAAGCATTTAAATCTGTTATTTATTTTTTTTTTTTTTTCTTAACCACCCTCTTTATAAAACAGCTAGCAGTTGAATTAATAAATGTGGGCAAAACACAGACACCTGCTAGTTTTTAATCAATCTGAAATTAATCAGTAACAGACAGTAGTGTCTACTGAGTATATTTAATCACAGGGTGAATGATTCACTGGTTAACAAAAATATTTAACTTCTCTCATTTGTTGGGGATGAAACCAATTTGTTTCCCCCTTAAGTTTACTACGCATTATATTATTTACTTACACTCTACAAGTGTCTTCCAATAGAACTGTAAAAATTACATCCAAATTTAATGGGCTTCTGATTTGTTTCATAAAAATATTGTCCACAAAGTAATAATTTTATTTTGATTACCAAAGAACTAAACTCCGTGGCGCTACATCCCTGGAGGGATTTGGCCTACCACCCGACCGCTGCGTCATCTACCATAGGCATATGGCAGGATTGGGGGGCATGTGGTCAGCATGCCGACACACACGGCCGTTAATTTGATTACCAAAGATAGGTAATAAATTAATTATAAATAGTGTTTATTATGCCATTTATTTTTTATGGCAAGTCTTCCTGTGTAAGTATTTTAACTGATCTCAACACAGGTGAGATATGAAAAACAAACACTCTCTTCTTACTAATTTGTGTTCTCTTTGGCCCTGCACAGGGTTTGTACTTGGAAAATATATATGATGCTTTCCAAGCAATAAAGCTAGGATCATGTAATGGATAAGCAAGTATTTTATTCCTCTGATATTAATTTTGTTAATTATTCTTATATTTCCCTCATATAGTTTTCTATTCACGTTTTCAATTAAGGTGATTTATTTTTTAACTTCATATAACAGGAATATTTTATTTCATAATTCAGTGCAGTTGTCTACTTTATTTTGTGCCTGTGCAATTTACCATAATAAATACAAACTAAAATATGCCAAATTTTATTATACTGGTATTTTGTATATGTAGCACATATAAAATTTGTTTAATGGAAATCTCAAATGTTTTGCATTAAAATTTTGTTGCTGTTGTGGGAAATTTTAAATTAATTAGCTTACAGTCAGCCTAGAATAAAGATTGCCTATATTCAAAACGGAGTTCTTAATAATTGTTTTATTTCAGTTTTCAGCCCAATGTTACATTTGGTCGGCACACCTCATTTTAATCCATGCAATGGAAATCTGATGCATTATGCTGTATTATGCATGCTGTATTTTCAGTTGAAAATGTTATTTTAAAAAAATAATAGTATTGCTACCTAAATTGTACTACGCTGTTAATAGAACAGGTATATAGTGAAGTAAAATAAATAAAAACGAAGTAATATATACAGTGGAACATACTAAATCGATAAAAATGAATAAAATATTGCATACACTGATGCTCCAACAGTTCTTGACCAGCAGCCGAGGATGGGAGAAAACTCCTGAAACTAGTCCTGCTTATTTTAAGAACTGTGACTTATTGGAGCATCAGTGTATGCAATATTTTATTCATTTTTATTGATATAGTGAAGTACTGATAAAATTCAATGGCCAACTATATAACCTACACTTGCAAATAATCTGTTTACACACTAATACACAGAATACAATTATTAGCATATCTTCTTGTACATCTAATCTAAAGGGAATAATCATCATGAACATCTCTTTGGTTCATATATCATAATATGAAAATCAAAACGAGATTCATGTAAATACAACAAAGCTACGTAGAAGTACAATTATGTGGGAATATTATGGTGACTATTTAATGATAATAATAATTGTGAAGAATGAAGTATTGTAGAGTAAGGAAAGATTTGTTTAAAAATAAAGCAGGCCTTAAGTAGATTTACTGTGCAGAAGAAGCAACAGCAGAAACCACTGAATAATAAAACTGACTTCACATACTAGTTATCATGGCCTTTGACTTCTAACAATATAGGCCTATATACTAAAGTGAAGCTTGGACTTTGTGAAATACAATTGTATATTCAAATACTTTGTTAAAAGGAAATATAATTTCCAACATCCAAATACTCTTATAATGAACACTATTGTTTGGATAATCATATAATCTAAGTCAATGAACAAATTTAATATAGTATTCTTATACCATGATTCTTTCACACTATTATAAATGCACGGTATGAAATTATTTTGAAAATACATAAGAATTATTATTTTGTGCATTTTCATCCCAGTCTTTTAACATCACTGATAGATGGTAGGGTTTTGGGGCAACTGCTAATTCCTGCTGTGACTGAAAACGATAACATAACCTTAGTTCAATTCTTTATTAAGTACCGGTAGCTGTTCATTTAACCTCACAATGATGGTGGTCTGTTTCAAACATTCCCAACTCAAAAAATTATGTGAAGATACCAAAGAAACATAGAGATGATCAATGACTTTGAAAGATTATTTAAAGACAAGCAAAAAGAAATTTTATTTACCATTACCGGTACTTGCATTGTGATCTCAAGTTTTATTCCTAATAAACATAATTTCTAAATAGCCCTTTTTTTTTATAGGTACAGTTTCTGAAATTGTAGGGAGTTATTGGAAGAAAGTGTTCCTTTTTAAAGGGGTATTTAGGGAAAGTAGTTTTCGAAACATTTTAAACAATAAGTACAAAGTGATAAATTGCACGTTCCTGCTACTTTTTCATCACAGGTAATTCAGTCCCCCGTACTTGAGTAAGGTACCTGTGCTTTGGATGAAAATAGGCAATGATAGTTCTTGCCAAACCAACGCAAAAACCATGGAAAAAATAAACAATCCTAATATCTAGAGGTTGGTTCTCAAAAGAGACAGGGGTTGAACCCCAGATGCTCTGCCAATGATATACATTGCTCTTAGCCAGTCAGCTAGCTGAAGAGTTCCTAAGGAAAACCACTTAATGTGGTACCTCTAGGTCTTGTCAATAATCATATGTTATCTGGGATTCCTCATCAGGAACGGAATTAGAGGGAAGTGAGGACTTCCACAAACACTAATGGAATTCAAACAGGTACCAGTTGGCTACTAACAGCAGTTAATGTACGGTAATTAAGCAAATATTTAAATAGCTAATCATACATAATGTATTGCGGGACTCACAGTGAAGAGGTTAAATTATAAAAAACTTTATAAAGTTTATAATGCTTTTTTTATTTAAATAGTTGTTTTAAAATTCTGGAATAAGTATTATTAAAATAAAATATCATCCATGACTGAATAATTGAATACTATTATTTGAATATACAATTTTGTAAATAGTTCGAGTCCAGCTATAAAGGATTTTAATGTAATAACCAAGGAAGAACAATATTAACATACTAAGAATAACATAGATTAATGCTTTTTTTATTTTAAATGCACTGCTTTAAGAAATTCAACATATTAAAACTACGAAGAAGTCTGAAGATGAAATAGATTTTGCAAGTTTGTTATCTTCCAAAGGTATAAATATTAGCCTATTCCTGAATGTTATCCTGCAACTTTTCCTTAACAAAAGACAAGCAAGAGATTATAATTATGTATTAGTTTATAGTTTGTATATTTTTTTGGAGAGATAATGTACAGAATACTGTGAATGGCAAGTGAGCAGAAAGGAACTCATATACATCAAGAACTATTGAGCACATATCAATTTGCTGAAAGCATTTCAATTCAAAATAAAAATAAAATTGCAAGAATTTATACACACGCCAAAGTGACACCAATATCAGATTGAAAAGTTGAACAATTAAAAACAAGAATCTAGTACAGTATTTAAAATTTCATGGGTTCATGCCCTGCCTAAGCATAAACGTTTGTTATTTGTGTATTTAAAGTTACTGGGCAGTACAGGCTATACCATAATGTGACTATTATTTCAAAATTTATATTTTAATTTTAAGGCATTTATGTTCATACAGTAACTTAATTTTCCTCTTCCAAATAGTTTATATTTAAAAAATTAAATAAAAGTTATTAAAAGGAAATAGAAACAAACTTAATAAGGGGTACATACACCCTCAGCTACTGTTAGCTCTTTGAGCTGCTAACAAAGTGAATGTTAATCTCATCCAGAGAACAAAACTGAACAGAATGTAGACAGATTTACATTTCATCACATGTCTACGGCACTCAATTCTAAAATTTTGCTGATATACTTCTCAGCTCCAACAGAAAAAATTTATGGAATCTGAAGCTATATGTTATCTGTTGAAATAATCTTGTTACAATGGAAAATGAGGTTCTACATCTACAACACAGATAACCTACTTCTTTCTGCTGATGAAAGCAACTCCATTTTCGTGAAACCAGACAGAAAGCAGTGAAGTATATAATATGGATTATGTTGTTCTGGAATCTGATTCCAGAAAGTCAACTATTTAACAGAAATTCTCACATAAGAATGTAAATTCTCAACCTGCTCTTATAAGCCAAATTTCTCTGTGATAAAACTATTCAGTAATATGAGACTTTCTGGACACTTGTCATCCATTCTACTGAGAGAAGATATGAATGATTGTGTACATGAGCCACAAGGTTTGTATGTTGAGCTGAAAGCTCATTGTGATTGCAATAAAAATTATTTTGGCAGAGATATGACTCTGCAACTTCCCTGAATTGCTCAAAAAATAGACGCTGAAGAGTTTATTTCATGTGGACATTTGTATTAAGTAACATATCACCTACCTACAATAAAAGAGTTCAAATTTGTTTTAAAGTTATTTCTTCAGTACCATAGGCCTAGAGCTGGTAAAGCTTCATAGCCAAAGTGATCAGCTACTGACTTACTGACTCTTTCCTGTAACCCATACTGTGAGGCATAGATCCTCCAATTGGAGGTTTCAGTACCTAGATTCATTTTGTTATGCTTATTTTCCAAGAGAGGACCGAGGGACAGGTGGTAAACAAATCACCTCACAACCCTCCCCCCCCCCCTCTGGAAAATCCATCGACCACGGCCAGGCTTGGTCATGTGACCTTCAGATCTAGAGGCTACCTCTACACCACAACGGTCGACAAGCTGCAGACAGGATAGCCCAAAAATAACCCTGACTAATGACGAGGGAATAAACCTCATCCTGTTATGTCCAATATCCAGAGTCAACTCAGCCTCTGTCAAGTTACAAACTTGGGGAAGAGTATGCTACTGGTATTTATGTATGGTGAAATAATATTTTCATCTTGCTAATTTTATAATCTGAGTGATTTTCTTACAAATATGAGGACATACATTGCTTGCATTTTAATGTACTTTCAGACAAGCTCCCTGAGAGATAAAAAGGCAGCTGAAGCAAAGAGTTTGCTAGATTGCCTTTACCACAGTGCTGAATGGCTAAGTTTGTCAGCAGCACTGACTCCCAAAACCAAACTGCTAAATTGTGGCGGAACCTTTATTATTATGCTTATTTTTTTAGCAGAGCTTATTCTATTAATCATTGAAACATAATAATAATAATAATAATAATAATAATAATAATAATAATAATAATAATAAATAACTGTAGCTCTTCCTTAATAATTTTGAAAAACGTGACTGATTTTATTATTCTGCAGACACAATCAGAAATTCATGAGATCATTTCATTAAAGTTTTTTTAAAGGAAAAAACAGCTCCTACATTTCTAAGGATACAAAAAAAAATTAATCAGATTTCTTGGCTTATTATGAGTCTGGTTTTCCACATTCCTATACTTCCAGAAACTATTCAGTGAAAGATAATGAGATATTTATCTTGGTATTCCATCGAAACTCTTGGTATCTCAAATTACTTGCTTCATATGGATGTCCACACGAAATTTTCCATATGGACAACTAGCCAAAAACAGATGAGAAAGGTGGATGGTGCTCAGAAAGCTAAAAGAACTCAAAAATATGAATGTCCTGTGCAACAGGAAATTCTGAGACAGGAAATTACCGGCGGAACTGGTACATATTCATTTACCACAGAATTATAGCAGATGCTATGTTACTTAAATATAAACTACTGGTACCCAAAGTTTTTAATTTATAATACTTACCACTTCCTCATCTCGCTCAAGGATTAGAGTAGTAGTCTGTTCTGCCTCAAAGATCATCTTACCAATGATTTCTTGGACATCCCACATATCACATACTCCAATAAATTGAGGAGCGTTTTTTCAATAGCCGATAACTGCAGGTTTTGACGAAATTGAGATATATATTGTTTCGTATAGTTTAAGTAGCTGCCTTTCCAATGGTTATACTGGTTCTTTCATATTCCGACATCTGTTCCACTCAGAAATGGTAGAAAAACGGTAGTTTTTTGCAAAATCAGATATCTATGGTAAAGGCATTCTATCAAAATCCAATATCTCAAAACTATACTTTATGTAGATATCGGCTTTTGAAAAAATGCTCTTTAATGGTTATCATTGTTGTATTACAGTACTGATGTCAAAGAAAGTTGGATCCTTGATAAATCAACAGTAGACCTTTCTCCACATACATAACATAGGTCTTGTATTCAATAATTGCTTCTAAATGAATCCTTTTGCAAATTCTTCACCATACTCAAGTCTTATGGGATGATAATACTAAATGTACATTATGCAACAAGCTTATTACGGCTTTTACTAACACATGAGCACATCATGTAATAACCCTATTAAGATATGAGTATGTTTATGAAACGAGCGAAGCAACTTTCATAATTTTCATATGAGTATCTTAATTGCCATTATAGGCAAGCTGCACATGACTGTTTTTGTTCGACCATAATTAAACGTCTACAATTTGGGATTTCAGAATATCTTGTAAATAATGAAGCAAATGATTCTCGTCATTAGCTGTTAGTGTTCTCGTCTTTTCCAATAGATGGCAGGCTACAAGGCACGCAAGCCGCAGGTTTTCTCTCTTGACGCTTTAACGTCAAACAGTGCACATTAAAACACTCAGAAAGAACTCAACTCAGAATAATATTAACATTAACGTGAAGAGAATTGATTTTATTTTATATACCTGTACAGGTTATTTATTATGCAGTTTCATTTGCCACTCTCAAGGCATCAAAATGGTTTCAAATTTGATATTAATTGATACCGGTACCACACTGGTGTTATAATGAAAATCTTTACTTTAATCGATGTCAATTACGTATGTCACATGTAATAAGCATATTATAGTAGGCCTATGTTGAACAAAATAATAATATAACTGTCTTAAGTCTGTACAGGACTCTGAGCACCATCCACAGTTTAGTTCCAAATGATTAAAACCGAGACCAGTTAATGAATTTGACACTAGTCACTTGTCTAGTCACTTCTGGTAGATGCTGAGCTGCTCAAAGATGGTCTCATATCATTATAATCACATTCTTGTACCTAGTTTCTCAAACTTATTTGGACCAAATAAACTGCACTACAACTTAATTAAGCTTCGTAAGGTTTATTTTTTTTTACTGTTCAAACTTTATTTCAAATAAAACTACTTTATCTACCTAAGATGGCCAACTTACACATTTCCCTGAATTTCCTATATTTTCCTTCATTTTTAACATTCTCCTGGATCATATTGTTTAAATCCTTGTGCATCTGTCAAGTGTTTAGCATGCTTGCCACTAAGCCCACATTATAATCGAGCTCAGTGTGTGGGCATAAAAACCTGCCTTTTCTTTGCAAGATATTATAAGATATTGAACCTGTGAGCCTACATTTACATTATGTTAATAAAGTGTTAAAATGCATGATATAGCACCGCTGAGCTCGATTATTAAAATAAAATATATAACTAAAACCATCAGCTCATCAACCTTTATTTTATGCAGCTTATGTCATCTTCAGGGCTTCTTGCTGTGCTGGCATAGATGCATTAACTTTTTAAAATCAAAATAGCATTGTCTTGTAATCTTTTTTTTTTAAATTTATTCATATTAACGTCGCTTTAACTAAAATGTCATATCGCGACTATAACACAAATACAATGGATTTACATAATCAATATGTTGTCATTACAAAGTTGGTGTCTTTAAAATTTAAAATAACTTGAAGATATTCAAATTGGGTTCAGAATTCATTTAAATTCCACTGAAGTATTGTTGGCTCGCAATTCATATCAGAGTAGTAGTGCTGGTATTCTCTAGGGAGACCACTGGTTTAGTGGCTAATAATTTCTTCTCAATTCGGGTGGTTCTTTTCCTCAGGCTCTTACTTGATAAGTGGGGGTGTAGCTTACGAGGAGTGATAGCTAATCTATGTGTATTGTCAGTGTAACTTTCAGCTACTTTCACGACGTCATTGGCTCCAAAGGCATTTTCGTAGAAACTGACAAGTTGAGTAAAATTCAGTACATATTCTTCAGGATTATCCTCAATAACGTGTTTAACAGGTAAAAAGTCTTCGCACAAGGATTGAGTTTTTGCTGATGCCTTCAGTTTCTTTGTCGTTGGCTTGTGTCAAGCTGTTAAAATAACAAATTTAAATCTTCAAAAAGTTTAATTAAAACCAGCATTAAGAAGAAGAAGAAGAAGAAGAAGAAGAAGAAGAAGAAGAAGAAGAAGAAGAAGAAGAAGAAGAAGAAGAAGAAGAAGAAGAAGAAGAAGAAGAGGAAGAAGAGGAAGAAGAGGAAGAAGAGGAAGAAGAAGGAGGAGGAGGAGGAGGAGGAGGAGGAGGAGGAGGAGGAGGAGGAGGAAGTTTGAAAATGTGTCAGTGATTATTGTGAAGCACAGCAGGAAGCTTGTGATGCTGTCCCTAGAGCTACCTGTCACTAACCTAGAGCAACCTGTCTCTGACCTACTCTAAACCAACCTGTCACTAACCTCACGCTATCTGTCACTATTCTCGTGCTACTTGTCATTAACCTCATGTTAGCTGTCATTAACCTCAAATTACCTGTCATTAACCTCAAGTTGCCTGTATTAACCTCGAGTTACATGTCATTAATCTCGAAACACCTGTCATTAACCTCACTGAACCTAATTACCTGTCATTAACCTTAAGATACCTGTCAATAACCTAGAGTTACATGTCATTAACCTCGAAACACCTGTCATTAACCTTGAAACACCTGTCACTAACCTCACTCAACCTATCACAAATCTTGAGCTCCTAAGTCACTAACCATGCACTACCTATCACTAACCTCGCACTACCTTTCATCAACTTCATGCTATCACTAAACTTCCACTGTAACCTACTACTTGCTTTTCCTGCGTGTAATGCTGTTAGCAATATTGTATGCAGCTACCAATGAAACAAACAAACAATCAATGTGTCGGGAGACAATCTATGTGTTGCTTAACAATATGGAGTGCATCGAGCAGACTCCATGCAGTGTCGAAATAGATCCTTCTTTTCTATCGTCAAGCTTGCAAAGTGACATTGATAAAAAGTTTGTTCCCATAAACAAGTAGCTTGAATGTTGCCCCAGTGTGGGTCGATGGTATTTGTGCATGCCGAAATGTGACAGTTCTATGCAGTGCTTTTTTCTGGGTATACATGGTGGTACACGTACCCCTTAAAGATTTTTCCAGTTTTATATAAGAGAAAATCATTAATTTCCACAATTTTGAAACCTGTAGAAATTTGTGCCAAACAATATAGGAAAAGTGATTATACACATTGTTTGCATTAAAGTAGCTATATTTAGTGTTATGTTATTTATGATTTTCGAGAAGTGGGGCCCGACTTGCCTTACGTTATTGTGAAAGATTAACTAGATGGACGTTATGTGCAATTTTTGTTGTTGAGAACCTGTTATCCAAGCAAACAGCACAACTGCTAGCACCAAGAGTTGGATATGTCTGATCTAGAAAAACTGTTTGGAATATACAAGTAAAATATGAATATCCATTGTACTTTTTGGAGAATTTAAGGAAGCAAAAGCAGACCTTTGTTAATCAATTAAGATTAGTTTTCAAGTGTTCTGTACGGTACATTTATAGATTTTCCTGAATTCACTCTTCAATTGCTACTTTTACCTTAGTTTCACAAAAAAGAACAGGTAGAAGAATAAAGACTGGAAAAGGTTAAATGATGGACACAGATAGTAAGAGGAAATGGTACAGTAAAAGAAAAATGGGCGAAAGAACTTCAGGTCAAGCACCAGCCCAGTTCTGCCCGCTGTCGCCTGCCGGCTGCTTCTGAGCCTTGTGCATACACTTTCCTTCCTTCCCCTATCCCGGCTATGAAGCTGCTTAAACCCGACACTGCAGCTCACTATTGTCCCCTTTATCATATACACATAAAAATATACAAAATCACAGGGCTACGAAAACACCCCTTGGACCATATCAAAAATACAACAAATAAAATAAAATATTGCGAACACAATCCTTGCACCATATCAAAAATACACAGAATAAAAAAAAATTATGAAATGACCCAACACAGCTCTTTTCAGAGCCAACATAATATTTCACAGTTATAAAAAAAATTACACTTGCACGAAAACTGCTATTTCTCATGTATTAAAGCTCTCTACACTTAGATAGATGAATTTCCCTTCACCGGTCTCCAATTGCTTGTGGTGTAGTGGTTAAAACTGCTGGTTGCAGTGCTAGCAGTCATGAGTTTGTATACCGGTCGATCCGAAATTTAGGATTAGGAATAGGTCCCAAATAGGTGAATAGGGCAAGAAGGAGATGAGAGAAAGGGAGGAAGAGGGTGGAAAAGGTAAAGAAGATTTGAATAAAGAAGAAATAAATTATTTAATTTTTTCCCAGTTTCACCTTTTAAAACAACTTTGGCATTGGTAGTAGTTCAAATAGAGACACCTAGTATACGATGTTTTAAGTTACTCCCCACCCTAAACCCCTCCTTCCCAGAGAGAGTTGGTGGGAGGCAAGGTGTATAGAAAAGGAGGTGGGTCAGACTGGTTTCCGCATGGTGGGGAAACCTGATTCGTGACGGAGCTGCAGTCCCGACCCACGCGCTTTTGTACTGTCACAGCCAGTGTTGCTATGCCGCTTTGCCGATGTGTTTGTTGTGTAGAATACTGTCATCATAGCAGGAATGCAATGTGCAGTTGCAATATGCAATAATTCGTATTTGAAAACCAAAACTCGACCAGATGGTGTTTCATTTTTCTGTTTTCCAAAAGACAAATGAATAAGGAAGATTTGAATCGAGCGTTGCAAACAAAAAGACAGTTTTAACCCGGGGACGTCTTATATTTGCTCTGATCATTTTATTCAACAAGACTTTGTTAGGGATTTTTGGAGTGAACTTACGAAATTGGGATCCAAGAAAAAACAATCAACAAAGATGCCATTCCATTGTTAAACCTATTAGGCCTACCCAGTGGTAACAAGTGTGACATTGTAGGTTGAAATAAATCATTGATAGTTTGCTTTCGACGCGGAAACCAGTCCGACCCACCTCCTTTTCTATACGCCTTGCCTCCCACCAACTCTCTAACAGGACCCACCTGGGAAGGAGGGGTTTAGGGTGGGGAGTAACTTAAAACATTGTATACTAGGTGTCTCTACCAATGCCAAAGTTGTTTTAAAAGGTGAAACTGGAAAAAAATTAAATAATTTATGATGATGATCCAGTTTCAATTGACTTCGAAAGTGGTTATCCACCCCAGAAAAATGTTTAGTAATTGAACTAATAACAATAATATTTTATGCTATTTTGCCACTGAAAAACTAGTTAGCAATTTTTTCTTAACTCTAAGACATACAAACTTCAACAAGAAATCGTTAGCTAAGTTACAACACTTATTAGTATTTATAAGAAAAGTTAAATATCACATGGAACAGTGCAAATAATAGGCCTACTCAATATGTCTTAAAAGAAAGACACTGGACTATAATTTTTTTTTCTTTCCCTGAGAGCTAGGGGGCCGCGGTCCCCCCCCCCCCCGGGTATGAGCGGCCTTGAAAACAATAGCAGTCAAAACTGTAGGCGAGGTAAGCTATAAGGACTCCATCGGATGTAACTGTGGGATTGCAGCCACATCATCACAGTGGGTGAGTGGTGGGGGAGAACCGCAGTCCGACCCACCTCCTTTTCTATACGCCTTGGGTGGGAGAAGCTTAGTGCACGACCGAATATTGTTTTTGGTAAAAGATAGATTTATGCTGCGCACCAGCCAAGCTCCGCCGTTTTGTTAGGTTAGGAACATTTATGTTAGTATAGGAGCAATATACTGAATAACGCGAGGTTTATTATGTCTCACATTGAATCTCTTCTGCGACGAAACCCTAAACGCCACATTCCCAGGCAGCTCCCATTAGAGAGTTGGTGGGAGAAGTCTAGTGCATGGCATAAAACTATTTTTCCTTGTTTTTTCCCGGAAAATGGTAGACAGTACACAGAAGGGTCCCTCTCCAACCAACACTATAAGAAGTACAATCCCACCGGCCTCCCACTTTTAATACTTTTCAAAAATTCATAGTTTAAAAATATATAGGACATGCTCCAGAAAAATAGGAAATATAGGACACATGCCTAAAAAATACGAAATATAGGACACGTGGCAACCCTGCCTGTAACTGTACCCCCGGACCCCCCTCCCCCCAAATTTATGAGATGTTTTGTGTCACTCAGGAAGGGAAGATGTCAGAATCTTAATTTCTAAATCTTGCTTGCTTGTAAAGAAAACAACAAAATAGTCGATGTTTCATTTTCGTGTTATATTAAGGTTAGAAACTAGTACCGTCATATTGGTTAATAGTAACACAATAAAACGCATTCATAAAATACAGATACCAACAAAAGAACAAGTTCTAAATATTAGAACTTACATGGAATTCTGTAGTCTTGTAAGTTAGAATAAAAACGCAACACTTAACTGGAAGGAACACTGAATGAAACACGTGTACTGTAACACGTGCACTACGGCTCGAAACAGGGACTCACGCCGTAGGCCTACTACTGGGCCTACTACTCCATTCACTAATCGGCACATCTCTCCCTCTGCATGTAAATTCTTGTACTTTAAGAACAAACGTGGAGAATTTGAAATTGCCCTAATTAAAACATCGTGACTAAGGTTCTAACCTCCCTCAGAGGGATCAATTTACGGGATGAAAAAAAAACCATAGTAAACCCATTAATGCAACCAAACATTTAAGGCGTTCCCGGCGGCTTGGCTGACATGTCGCTGGGCTTCCATAATACTTTTTAAACCTATCGAGAGGCAGATCCCACGGGAGAATAAAAAATGTTCACTGGGAATTATGGAGATTTTAACCCGAGACACCTAGCAGGGACGCTTTCAATATTACACATCCTCGTTAAATCCGAATTTCGTAAGTCACTTATTGCGCAAGGAATGCTTTATTTCACCAAACATACCGCATGATCCACGAGTTCCGTACGTAGGCCTAACTTCTGTTGACACTTCCATTTTTTTTTTAAATTATATTATCATGTGACTATTCACAATGGGCATATATGTAGTATATGTGTGTGTGTTTTTTTTTCTTCTTCTTTCAAAACGAGGTTCTTTTCTAATTCAGTTTAGTTCATTCCAGACACTGTTAAGGCTCTCCTGCACATACGCACTTTTTCTCCCATGCGCATATTTGCGGCAGTCGGATCGCGCTGTCCATTTTATCTACATGAGGATTTAAAGGGGGCCTTATCAGCTGAGGAGTGACGCTTTAACCAATGCTTTTTATTAATTTAGAGATTTATTGCGATTTATCGGGCAGAATAGGCATAATCCGCGATGCGCTAACAGATCGGTTCACTCCTCGTGCGATTTGCTGCATTGTAGCCGAGCGACACTGAATTCAACTTATATTCATTTATGACTAAACTGTTTTCATGTATGGTTTCAATTAATTCTAATACCAAAATAAATCATTAATAAATTTCAGAAAACCCATTTAAGACATCACATGAGGAAATCTGCTGAAATTGCAACAACTTGATAAAATCAGCTGATACAGATGTATGGGAATAACGCTCCTTTATTATTATTACAATCCATATTCTTGATTTACTGTAGCTGGCCCTAACTATGGTCTCTAAGAAAATTAACTGACCTGGCTGTTTTGATTAGGGGCCTATAAACATAAAACTACCTGGGCACACCCTGTAACTATGCCTATATAACTCGGCTGGCCAAGTAATGAGTATGGGTTAATCATAAAATGAATGTAGTATTATATAAATCTCCAGTAAAAGAAAACATGCAAACTTTTGAAACTTTATCTTTTCATTATGTAGTATTTATGTCTTTTTTTAAATTTCTGTTTGTTTCCAGCTCCACATACGTCTTTCCTTATACATACTTCACTCCTGATTTACATATCATGGAAGAAAATTATTTTGTTAAACCATATTAAAATACGCTTAATACATGCTGACATAAATGTTGTTATTGATTAATATCATATGCAGAACAATCTTCATACCTTGAAAGCAGAAATTCAAACCATCAACAATCTACATTTAAAATAAAATTAAGTTCATGTTAATTTTAATATTATAATAAAATGAGTTCACTTTGTGTGTTGCTTTGCAGTTAAAATATAAAATATAAAAGCGAAGCCCTGCTCCCTGCATGCTTTTGTCGTCAGCCGTCTATTCCAACCAACAGCTGAATGGTCACCGAGACAGACTGTGTATTATCAATTATATGAAAATTTAAACATGTTCGAGTCTTAATGTCATTCGATTTAGGCTTGTTGCATAATATACTATTGTTCATTTCAGAACCCTGATATTATTGACCCATTGGAGACATGTGTGCACTGAAAACCCATTTAAATATCCCCAGCACTGGTAGTTTCGCCCATGTGTTTTAACTTGAATAATATTCGCCAAGCATTCTATGATCTATCTGTTACATTTTTCATGTAGTATGTTCACTCCTATATGTAATTCTGTATTTTGAACTTTTATGAACAACAAAGAAATGTGGCCTGCCTACCACCCTCCTTGTTGTGTTTGTTATCTTTTGTTAGTTTCAAGGTTTGGAAAGAGGGAAGATATCTCAGAAACGAGTAAATAAACTAAACATAAATGAGGACATGAAATGTCAACCTACTAATATTTATCCAAGACATTACATAGGCTACTATTTTTCGCTTTCACTCTATAGCCTTAGCCTTGAACCTGAGAATTAATATAATTTACAAAACTCACCTAGTATTTCTGAAGGGTCTGGTATTTCCGAAAACATTCCTACGTTGTAGCAATTACTTTACACATACTGCAATTAGACATACTAGCACTGGGTAGTTTGTTATCTTTACCACTACCATCACAGATGTTAGCAATTTCCCTGCATTTGTGAATGTTAGGTCCAATCTCACTAATTTCTTAATGAATTGTTCACTTTCACTTCCAGTCACTGTTGTCATTACCACGCACTATTGCGTTATCATTGTTTATCACTCCATCACTCAAATCATCGCCACATAATAATTCACTGCAGTCGCTTTCTCACAGAACTTCATCATTACCAGGGCCCGGATTCTGACGACCTAAAATTGTTTGAAAAATGACCTATAAAATAACCCTAAATTTTAAAGACAATGACTTAATAATTATAAAAAATGACCTAAAAACTGATATTTTACTTATAAAAAATTATTATTGTACACACAAACTTATAGACTAGTTTGTACATAATTGTAAGAACTGTAAATAACTGTAATGTTGTGAATGTTCTTTTCTCACGGAAATTTATACTGGCACTGAGGCAATGGAGAGTCAAAATTCGGCATTTCCTTTTGTGAAGTGATGGATTATATTGTTGTTTAATTGAGGGTAAACAGTAGTTTGCACTCTCAAATCCAAGCAGGTGCCAAGTCAATCTAGTAAAAATAGTAATATAATACAAAATTTTGGCGTTTCTTTAATTCTCATTTACGACTGAGATATGTCAATACTTTAACACCGAATTTTTCCTTCTTGCATTAAACAAACAACACTTCATAGACAGCACCGCTAGCGACGAAAAAAGTTAATACACTCAATGTAAATACATGAAAATGACTAAATACGGAAGCAAATGACACGAAAATGACAAAATAGTGACCTAACATTGAAATAAATGCCCTAAAAATATAAATTGCATAAAATGACAAAAAATGACCTAATAAAAATGAATTTCTATAATCTAGAGGCCATGATTAGGATTTATCCACAAGTTGGCAATGTCTATGCAGCATCAATAAAAAGATGACATGTCATTAGAATCCAGCCCCTGATCATTACCATTAGGAATGCATTTATTCTCATTTGAAGGCAAATTGCACATGAATTGAATTGCCCGCTAAAGAAAGACACAATATCTAACACAGCACTAGTCCAGCTGTGGTGGATCTGTTTGGGTTTCCTATCTGCTCATGAAGCAGACTCATTAGAAGTCTCCAATGGGTTAAATCAAACTACACAGTGAACAATTAACAGCCAAGAAAACGATGTTTTTAAAGGTGAAGACTTTCTTTATTTGCAATGAAAGAACCATGAAAATGTAGCTGATATAATACAAATGTTAGCACCATGTACACTGTACAAGCAATGACATTATTGCACTGAAGAACATCACAAAGTGTTACGAGTAGTACAGGCTGCAACCCTCTGTCTCTTTTTCAATTAGATAAAAAAACATATCTGTAATACAACCATGGCATCTATGTGGGGAGAGTGGGACTTTTAATTTAAAGAACAGCCTAATTTTTAGAACCTTAAAATGTTTTTTCATCCTATTTTCTAATGTCTGAGTTAAACCAATGTTACTCACTAAAGAGTCAACCTTGGCTGAGGAGAGGGGTTCATGAGGTTATTGATAACATATTATGGGAGTGCAGTAAGTTAATAGAGATTCTTGCTTGAATTTTGTACATTTAGTAGTGATGTAATAACATGTACTGCAATATTACATATTTTGCTGAATAAGTTTCCACTTCTGTCTTACTGTAAAAAGAATCATTAGCATCATAGGCGCAGACTTCAGCAGAGCTTTGCATTTCCAAAACCCCCAATAATGTATATACAACTTCCCAGTTCCCACAACTATAAAGAAAAAATTAATTATACAAAGAGATTGTGTGTGGTGCAAGCTCTGACATGGAGAGGGAAAAAAGCCAACCTTCCATAACACAATAATATATTAAGTTTTTATTAAATCTCAAGAAAAATGCTGTGTTGTTAATAATGCTATTATTAATACTTAAACAGACAATGAACAGTGTTTATGTTTATCAATTATTATAATAATATTGTTTTTGTAATAAAGGACTTTCAATATAAACTATATTAAGCAGAATGTGATTTTACTTTTTTATGTGAGAATCGCAATAAATTTTACAAGTCAGCGCCTATGATTAGCATCATATGCTTACAGAAGAAAATGATTTAGGAGCTGTCTTGGAGCATAGATTTACTCGTCAAAAATTACCTAGACATTATCAAAATTAGTGAACCAATTGAATATACTACATTACATGTAGTGTAAGCATGTACATAATCAGAACACTGGAATTTTTAAATCATGTGCAAGACACACTATAGAACTGCTAAGTCATATATCATTTTGATACTACTGATTTTGCAGAAGACTTTACTTCTGTAATTGGTTGTTAAGAAAGAATTAATATCACCAATCCCTGATCAGTTATCTTTTCAAAGAAGTGTGATTTCATCTGAAAGATCCCACATCATGAAATATTTTCCTATGAAGTTTGGTTTCATCTGAATGGTCTCGTAGAACCACAAAATAACAGATAATGGGCATCATCACCTTACAGGCACATTCTACAATAAAACTTTGGATTGCAAGCAACTACAGGTATTTGCAAAATGAGCCCCGAGCGAGGTTCTGCACTGCAGGTAATACTGGTCTGTCTACTGAGTGCCACATAACCACAACTTGAGTCCCTCTTGCTGTGGGAGTGTGGGTCCCATCTTATCCAAAGCTCGAATGCAGTTACCATGCCTTGCATTAATAACAATGAATGTCTCATTTCAGAGAAATCCTAAAAAAGAGAGAAAAAAAAGGCAATAATAACAGTCGTACAGATTCCTTGTTAAACTTGCACAAAAAAGAAAAATTCCAGTGAGCCAACATGGAATGAATCACCTACATTTAAATTATTAGTTATGAAAAAAATTACTTTGATATACGAGTGCTTGTAATCCAATTGAGCAATAACATGTAACTTTGTTGTAGAATCCTCTCAAATTTAATGGCACAAAGAGTTACAATAAAGTAAAATATCAAAGAACTAATAACTAGAAGCTGTGTGAAAACATCTTTACATTCTTCAAACAAGCTCCTGAGAGTATTATTAATGGCTGGAAAATCTGGTTTTCTTTTAAAATAACTTTTTTTTATGGATACAAATAAAATGTGACATAAAGTTGATGATTTAAGCTAGAGACTATACCCAATTGCTGTCCACCAACATTACAAATTACCATTTTTAAACTTGAATCTGAAGAAACAAATTATTTTAATAAACACTGTCATCAATCTCCATAAAGTTTACATATACAGATACCGGTACTTTGTTTTCATTATGATTAAAAGATGATGGAAGAAAATTTCTATGATCCAAAAAGAGTTTTTGATTGTTTAATTACTGTGACGAAAATAGTAATTAATTTTCTAGAGTACAGAGTTTTTTCAATAATTAATCAAATAAAAGCTCACCAGTACATCACATGTAAAAGTGATACACTAATGAAGTTTTATTATTTTAGGGAGGTGAAGGGTGAAATTTCTGTAACTCCTCAATTTTTACATAAATATTGGTATTTCATTTTTGGTAGACATATCACTCCTAAATATCTATAGGCCTACAAGCTACAACATTACATATTTTATATCACTCTGATATATTTATAGTTCTGAAATTTAAAAAAATTGGGACAGTTTCCAAATCTTTCTCCTCATAATAAATAAATAAATAAATGATCTAGAAGTGCTTATGCCTTATCTTCCACTTATCTAGAGATAAAAAGTTGCATACGTGCACTGAGAATAATGCAAAAATAAACCTTTTCTTACAACTCTTTTTTTTTTTTTTTTTTTTAATTTTCTGATTCCAATAATTGTATTTATTATTTTTTCAATTTATAAAGTAGTTGATCTCTTTTAATCCCATAATCTACTTTGTGAAACAAATATTCATCTGAGAATAAATGTTTTGAAAAATTGTTCTGAAACTTTACAAATATGACATGGTTTGAAACTGTGAAGACCATTATATTGGGATCTGTAGAATAGAGAAAATATTCATGATTATAGCTGCCTTGTCCAAAGGGTTATCAAAAGATACAGCCTATCAAAGTCAGTCTAATAAAAGACAATATTTTATTATAAATTATTTTACTATTTCAGAAATAACACTCATAACATACATTCATAGTCAATTATGAAAGCAGAGAATAATCAAATTAACTTTAAAATTAAATCAGATATGGTTGGTTAGTGTATGGTTATTTAACGTTGGGGATGTACTTGCAACTTAGGCCTGTGACCTTAGCCGGTGTGCCAGAATTCTTACATGCTAGTAAAATCTACTGACATCGGCCTGTCCCATTTATGCACACATAAATGCCATCAACCTGGGCCGGGATCAAACCTGCAACCTTGGACATAAAAAGCCAGCACGATACTAACTGCACCACCCAAGCCGACTAAATCAGATATGGAAAAATAATTTACCTCCTGGGAAGAGACAGATATAATCATTACTAAAACATTTAATGAAAATTTAATTTGTGAATTCAAATGATTGTAGACTATTGTTAAGGAATCATGTACAATACATTCAATTCAATAAAATGAAAAAAACTATTTCCGACAATAAATCAGCACATTTTCATCCATCACTTCCCTTAGTAGGAAAGAAAATCACACTTCAATAAAGAGTTATATTACTAATAATTACTGTTACTACAGCATCAAATAAACAACATAATGCGACTTTCAGTCATTTTTCTTGAATAGCTTCTCACATAACAATTCATACCAAAATTCATTTTTCCATCTATAACAACATTGCCTTGCAAAATTCGGGATCAGGTATTAGCTGACTCTTTTCTTACACAATTTATGAACAAACTGTAATAAATATCAAAGAAATATATTAATGACATGTTTAATAGGAGTAAAATGCATTATAAAACCAGAGCAGGTTTACTTAAAAAATATATATACATTACAACCTAGTTTTTATAGAAGTGTAGTATCAGCACTTCCAATGTCTTCAAATTATCAGCTGATTGTCTCAACGAAAACTCAACAGCTAGGCCTATATGCCAGGAATATGTATCTGAAATATCATTGCAGGCATCTGTGAGATTGCTTAAGAAAGGTTTCTTACAGATTGTCACAAAGATCTCTTTACACTGTGTAACTGGCTATGGAAGTCAAATACAATTTTTATATACAGGGTTCCGCAGAAACAATAAAGGTATTTTAATACATTATATTTTAGAATTACGTGGAGTTATTGTTCGGTATGTGGGGCAGACTAGTAATCTAAACCTTGGAGATATGCTGAGCCATCTGCTTCTCTCTCTCTCTCAGACTGATTAGTCAGCCATGGAGTGTTGGTCAGTAGAGGAGAGCACCGTGCTGTCAAGTGGTTCATTAGTACAGATTCCATAATGGTGAAACAGCAAAGATTTCAATGACAACCGAATCAATGTGATTATCCTTCTGATGTTATCAGAAGATGGTTCAGTTGTTAGCATCAGACAGGCAGTATGGAAAATAAATCCCCACCTGACTGACCTGAGGTGTCTGAAGAGATCAGCAAAGACGAATGGCGCTGCATTGGAAATTCTGGACAGAAGTGCATGAATCAGTATGGAATTTCTGCACAATTTGTTTCCAGGGCACCTAATTTCTCACTTTGGAGACATGCCATGGCCATGTCTCCAGACCTAACAGCCCCTGACTTCTGCTTGTGGGGCTACCTCAAGGACACAATCTTCAAAAGCAGGCTCAAAACTTGAGGCAATAAGAGAGATTCAACCAGAGACACTGCAACAAGTAATGAATAACTTTCAAAGACACAAACAGTGTATTCAAAGTGACAGTATGCATCTCAAAAATGTTCTGTTCAAAAAGTGAATTATGCATATGTAAATCCAAGATCTATAGGTTAAGTATGTACCACTACACTTTTCATATGTATTAGGGTTTTAAAAATATATAACTTTAAAATACCTTTATTGTTTCTGCCAGACCCTAACTCTCTTTAACTTTTCTGAGCTGCATAATTATTTTTCATTTTGAGAATGAAACTCATCCTGGTATTTTTAACTCAAAGTAATGATAGCAGTATAAAATGGATTACCAGATTCGGATACTTTCAATATGTCTATACGCCTACATAGCTGTTTTCAAATGGAAAAATAAAAATCCTATGTGACATCACTCATAAAAATACAAAAAACTTAGATTAGGGCTACCATATCCGATCTTTAAAAAAAGGAAGACACCATAGAGACAATAGTTTTGAGTTTACTTTGGCAATTATTATTGTCATTATCGTTTACATTGGCATAAAAAAAATAGTATATAGCAAAATTTCAATAATCCAATCTCTGAGGCATAGGCGTAGCCAGGCCGACCATATGGGGGGGGTTATAACATCCGCGGGGTCTTGCGAGTATGGAAGGAGAGGGGGGTCCGGGGGCCCTCCCCCGGAAAATTTTAAAAATTAAGATGCAAAATAACGAGTTTTAAGCTTCCGGGGGTTCTCCCACGGAAAATTTTAAAAATTAAGATGCAAAATAACAAGTTTTAAGCTTCCGGGGGTCCTTCCCGGAAAATTTTAAAAATTAAGACGCAAAATAACGAGTTTTAAGCTTCCCACGCTTTATACTTGTATTAAGCAATTTATGGGAAGACTTAAAAAATTATACAATTTTCCTTTTTTTAATCAATGGGGGGGGTTCAAACCCCCAAAACCCCCCCCTCGCTACGCCTATGCTCTGAGGTATTTATATCTGTAACTTTATGACTTTAAGAAAAGAATAACACAAGTTTTACAGTGTAGCCTACTACTTTAAGAAAAACAGTTTTCCTGATATTTGACTTTATATTAATGAGAAGACTTGTTTGAGTTGTAGGAGGGTATTTCACCATCTTCGAAAGTTCAGAACAACATACCAAAATATTTTGTCCACTTCTCATGTGTTTGTAAATTCTTGAAGTCCCAGAAGTGGCAGAAACAGTAAAAAATTATGTGCACGAAGCAGTAGATTAATAAAGTATCCCATCTCATTTTCAGAAAAAATTAAATATGAAGGAAGCAGAGAGTATAGAGACAAACTCACTGGAAGGAAGCGATTATCAGTAATTTCTTGGATATTGTTGTCAGGACTGAAATTTGTGAAAAAAATTAATTAATATATTTATAAGGAAGGTGAAGAAGAAACAAGCCAAATTCCCAGACTTTAAAAATCTGCCTGGACATAAAATTCAGATCCTGAAAATACATGTCCAGGAAAACCCATACATATGGTAGCCCTTAGATGGGAAAATATGTTAATCTAATTCTACCCTAATAGTTGAACAATCTCGTTCCGAAATAATGGTTGCAGAGCTATCGTCATTACCAAGCAAATTATCAAAAGACATATCCCTGCCTGTGTTATGAAATTTGTGGTCTACAAAAATACACGCTGTTAATTAGGGTAGCAAACTTATTTCATTATGATAGTAATAATTTTCTGATAAATACCTATACTGATACAGAACGACAGTTTAAGAATAACTGTGATTTAGCTCTTTTGATTTAATAGATTGGTAGATTGGTTTTGCACCTGGATGTAAGATGCTCTTATATCCTATAAAAATATTTAATTTAATGTTATGATAAAAACGAGAACATCAAAATAAATCATCAACAATTAAGTCCTGTAGCAAAGTAGTCAAATAAGTAAGAATTCCAATACCACTCACTGTTTATAATCTGTAATACCTTTCATATATATTCTAAGACTAGAACATCATGGTAATCAATCATGTAGTAAAACTAAGCTTTAAGCAAACATGATAAGTTTACAGATTCAAATATTAACCCAGGTTATCAAATAAGAACACCTGACAACATTCTGAGCCTACAACCTATATACACAATAAGTAAAATTTAAGAATATCAAAAATAAACAGCTACAAAAACAATTCAAGAAGCATATAACAAACATGCCAAATATCAACAATTACAGCGATATTGTAAAGTTACATGAGTTTGCAATGTCTTGCCCAAGAAGTTAAAACATGTATCTTCATCTGTAGAAATATATTATTTTGATGCTATCTAGTGAAGGAGTGTCACACAAATTCCTGTAGGCTAAAGTAATTTTTAACAATATTTAAAAAAATAAACATCAGTTATTTTGGTAAAAAATAGGATTGACACTATTTTTTAATACCAGGAATTAAAGTTCAACATTTAGCAAAATTTCTTCAATTCTGAAATACCATTAGTTTTTACATTGTGATCCTTCTGTCGCAATTATTGTGGAACTGTGAACCATGGTTGGGGTTGTCGCTAACAACTGTCGTTACTTTGAAAGAAACATTCAACTGAAGGGTACATTTGCAATGACAGGGATGGCTATTGGTATGTGCAACTTGTGCCCCACCCTCCCTCATGCAGAACTGTACTGATTGTGGCAATAGCGCCATAGCCTGGGTATTTGTATGTTCATTTGTATAGTTATATTTTTCTTTTCTGTGAAGATATTATTAAATTTCCTTCCTCTCCTGTACTTCCAAGAAATGATAAAAGGCTCCTACAAGTTGGTGGTGCATTGCATCCCATACTCCTGGAACTGGAGATGTCCAGGAGAGGAACAGTATTAAGTACAATTAATTTTTTTTAATTTTTATAATAACAGCAGTAGCTTAGTTCCAAGGAACTTGTGTACTTTTTCTTGAATTCTAAATAATTATCTTTGATATTTAAATTTAAATTTTTGTTTAGGCTATTTTATTTTAAATATTCAAGATCCAGTTTAGATTTTCCTAACAGCTTACTGTATACCAAGTAAATTGCAATTTTTCTTTGAATTAGTACTGCATTTTGTAATAAAATGGAATTATTATTTTCTAAATGTGTAAAAATTAAACAATCGTGCAAGAAAAAAGAAGTTTAATTTTTTTAAATCTGGAAGTAGTCCGGTACTCCTAATACCAGTGTGTTAAAACCAAACCTAGTGTAACAATGCTGTCTGAAATTATTATGAACTGTAGTCCCTTAGATAGTAAAGTTATTGGCACAGATAGATGAATGTTGTGTTGACAGGTTGCAGGTGAGATATAAATGGGGGAGGGGGGGAGTAGGCAACGTGTGTAGTGCCAAAAAATATGTTTTGTATGGGTAAGAATATGTTCTCGAGCCACCCCTGTTCAATGGCAATGAGTGGTTACCTTAAGACATCAACAGATATGGATGCACTGATGGTATACAACACCTTCTACAAATGAAACAGAAGACAACAAACATGGAAGATTATATTGAAGAAATCTTATCAGTTCTGCCTTTGATAATGAAACCATTCCAGAAATGCAGTGTTTTGCTTCTTATCTGATCCCTGTATATCTATTTTTATTAATAATTTTGTAGTAGCCAAACTACGTATTCCCTAAGCATTAGAATAATTAGCATTAAAATTATAACAAAATATGTATTAAGTAAAAAAATAGTGCATTATATTTGCTGTAACCTAGAAACATTTTGTTACCTTTAAAGGGGATAGGTACAGCTTACCAGCTTCAAATTACCGGTATTTCACAATAATATTTTAAAATATGCAGCAATTTTTAAGTTTATTCTGGTGCAAACATTACCTACTTAATGTATGCAATATTTTTAAAGATACAAATTTAAATGCAAAATGCCCTACTTCGCTGTAAGCATCTGTATTAATTTGATGTTATTTGTTTAAAGCTCTTTTCCACAAACTACATTTTTCACAATATTCCCTGATAATTCATAAACCACTCAACATAATTGTATGATGGGTCCGTAGTCAATGCCATATCCATACAATTTTAAGTTTCACTAAGTGAAACAACCTCGAAAATGTGTCCCTAGGTGCAAGGAATATAATTAGGTCCAAAACTGTTCACATTTCAGAATACATCTGTAATTCTGGTACCTAAAAATAATTCATTGAAGATAACAAACTTTAATTGAGGTCAACTTTTCTGTCACAGACTTGCCTAGTGAGGAACTGTGATGAACATAACAGAAAGCATGAGATTAAATATGGTACATAACAAGATGTGCGCAATTCGATACTAAAGTAATAAAATTAAGTAAACTGATACAACAAAGTGCAAGAATGCTTTTGTTTAATCAGTGGTAACTGCAATTATGATATGCAGAAAATAAGTTATTTTTGCAATCGATTTTTGAGTTAAGCTCCATATCAATTCATTAAGCAGGGCTTACAGAAGAACAAAGGTAAGCATTTGTGAAGGAATATGTGGGTAGTGTTATTTGTCAAAGCTACCAGTATTGCAACTTCCAAAGCCATATATGAACACTGTAAAACAATAGCCTGTGTTGTCATGAGAACTGATTTGTATTTGATAAATTCTGTCTAATACATTACCATAAAATAGGCCCTAAATTGAGCATTACTCCGATACCAGTCAACCAATTTGGTCTAAAATCAATAGGCTTCGCCCCATGACAGTTATAAATGCGTATACCATGTTTCATGTAAATCTGATAAAGCGTATTCGAGTTATCGCACGTACGGACAGACATTTCCTGTCCTCACACAATCTCATAATTGTCATAAAGTACCATTCTGGCACTTAATAAATGTATTTGCACTCCACTATGGCTGCCACCTCTGCTCTGCTCACTTAACTATGTGGATATTATGCATTATTTAGACTATCTGTTAAAATCTATCATACTGCTGCAATGAGCATAGTTGGTCAACCTGGCTCGGTTGAAAACAAATGTATTGCACCAGCTATGCGAAGCAGCCATACCACAACAATGGTGGGGAGCTGTTTATGGATTTTGCCAAAATTTCTTCAGATGCACTCAACAGTTCTCCAAAGCATTGGTCATACATTAGTGATGGGATCAACTAAACAGCAAGAATGGTTGACTCTCTGATGATTGTAACAATGTACAATATATACACAACCATTTAAAGCATTAATAATTTTTTAGTACAGAAAGACTATTCATGCGGAATCCTCTGTTAATCAATAACATAATGTTCACAAGGATTACTTGTACAAAGACATAATACGGCTGGCATCTATAAAGCACGATATGAAATGAACTGCTTCAAATGGGTTGAAATACAAGATGAACTTTTAAATATGACTGGTTTCACTCTTAATCAATTCCTTGAACAAAAGTAATTACATTCAATCAAGTGTTCAATTATTCCAGAAAGCAAAATTACGGTGCTAAGGCATTGACTCTCTTCCCATGACTTTTTTGGGAAAGTTATTAATCTACACAAATGATCAGAACCATACCGGTACCTCTCTTTTAAACAATTTAACTACAAAAAATAATTTAGGGATTAAAATACAGTATAACCTCCATTAACTGTGTATAGGACCAAAGCCTTAATAAAAAGAAAGCAAGAAGGGGGAATTTTTCACCCAAAAAAATCAACATTTAAAATTTTTATAAAACATGTGTGTGATTTAAAAACTACTACAATACAATTTATAGTACATTACAAAAAACACATACATGTAGGCCTATCTAAATGATAGTATTTATTATTTGTGAAAGGTATTTCTGTGTGTTTGCAGTAAGTGAAGAGAACATAATGATAATGGTAGAATATGAAATTGTAGATTTCTAGTAATGGTACAGTAAATTGCAAATTTAAAAAACGATTATAAAATTAAATGAAAGTTAGAAATTTGTAAACCGTCTTAATATATTTAAAAAAAACGTGTTTTTAGTGTATTAATTTGCAGTTTTATATGAGCAAGGTATATTAAGAAACGAAGAAGAAGAAAAGGATTTGAACATGATCAATTTTTCAGTGATTTAAGCTGTACCTAATCCCTCCATTTCAGGGACCAGTTATTGCTAATAACAACAAATCACCCTCATTGATTTCAGTTTGCATTACACCAGTCCAAGATTATTCTTTTTATACATTATATATACAAGTAGTATTGTTTACAAACGTGCATAATGTGCATAATTATATTATACATTTTTTATATAGCCATTCTTTACATGTTTTGCAATAAATATTTTTCTTAGCGAATTTGAAAAAAGACTTTTGTTTAATTCTGCATATTTGTCACATATTGAACACAATGGATCAGAAGGCACTACAGCAAACAAAATAATGAATTGTTTACGAGATAAGAAATAGAGTTCCAGAAATAGGCTTTCAGTACAAAATACTATGAGATTACCATGGATTATTGATATAAGCACATTCCACCTGCAATTCGACACATGGTAGATCATTATAAACAAAGTGCAAGCAGCACACAGCTGGGGATTTTTATAAAATAAACGTGACCAGACATTCAGACAACCTTTAAAAAGGATTTTCCCTTTTGAAAGACATATTTTTTAAGGACTTTCCCTTTTGAAAGACATGTTTTTTAAGGATTTTCCCTTTTAAAGACTTTGGTCCCATTGTAACATGAAAGTTTTAACGAGATGCTATTTGCCTATATATATATATTAGTGCCAGCCCCATTTTTAAATTACTGACAAGATTTCATATTAATTGTAGGCCTACTACATTTTGAACCTTTTCAATTTGTGGGTTTATGACTGTACATAATCAACAGGGTTAGACATGCAATTAATTACAATGGTTTAAACGAGTTGACATTGTAGTGTTAAATCGATAAGGATACTAGACCCACTATAAGGTTCGAGCAGGGTGGAAAACAAGCAAGTAAAGAAGATGAAGAAAAGAAGGCAATTTACATCCCATGCATTCCTCACTGAAGTGAAAGTTACAAGTTTCTATAACTACTTGAGAGTTAAACTTCTTCCTTTTGATGCTCATGAATCATTATTTTAAGTCTACCAGTCAATATTTGGAATTACTGATGAGTAGAGCCCGGATTTCCATGCAAATGCATGTTTTTATATACTTCGGTTACACTTCTCAAACTTTGTAGTTACTCATTACATGACTTATGGATTCCAAATAACCATACTTTTTCCGTGCATGTTTGCATATTTCGGCCTTTTATGGCAAAATTCATGCATAATGCATGTTTTGGATTTTTTGGGTTTAATATAGCATATTCAGACGTTTTTAATGCATATAAACCCTCATTATCTGGTTTTAGTGCATAATATCAAGTTACCATGCATAACTGTGCATATTATGAATGTGCCTCCCTAAAATCTCGGCTTTTCAAAGAAACGTATCATTTTATAAAAAATGTTGTATTGTATTACCATTGTTATTTGATTGACTTGGCAACAGAGTCTGCCACCTGCATGAATTTGAGAGTGCAAACTACTGTTTACCCTAAATAAACAGTAAATAATACCAGGCTACAAAAGAAAATGCCGACTCGCTTACCCCCACCACCTTCCATTGAAAGAAAACTGCTATAACAGAATGCTCTCTGCTTGAATTTGTCAGTCACTAGCCATTGTTGAAGACGTTGAATAATTATCTTTAGAATCATGTTGTGGAGAAATGGCTGTGACAGTTAAGTAGGGAAAAACTTAAGAAGGTACTTAGTTCAAATCCTGATCTTAAACTTCTGAAAACAGTGAAAGACGTATTATGTGGAAAAAATGTAAAAGACATGGAATTCGAAATCACCCTCAGTCAAATTTCTTCCCTTAAGTATGCACCTGTTAGTTCTTGTGAAGTTGAAAGATCCTTTTCTGCGTTCAAGAATGTCCTAAACTGATAAACGCACGAGTTTAAGTGAGGAGAATTTGGAAAAACTCGTTATATATTGTTTTAAGAGAAATTGAAATATATTGCAGTACAGTGTGGATTTTTGATAGTGCATGTTTCGCCCTTCATTGTGCATATTTGGAG
This sequence comes from Ectobius pallidus, assembly GCA_964059195.1. Classification (NCBI taxonomy): domain Eukaryota; kingdom Metazoa; phylum Arthropoda; class Insecta; order Blattodea; family Ectobiidae; genus Ectobius; species Ectobius pallidus. The sequence continues at coordinate 171,532,425 of CAXKWD010000001.1, forward strand.
ATACGATAGTGCATGAATGCATGCATGTTTTTAAGTTTGATAGTGCATGAAAATCCGGGCTTTACTGATGAGCTATTTATAAAATCAGGATATAAGAAATCTGTCAAAGGATACAATATTAAGAGTGATCCTTTGTTATCATACATTCAGTTAATTTTAGAAATTATCAATTTTGTCAATTTTAAAAACTTTTTGCACGTTTTAACAATTATTTTGTTTAATTGTATATTTCATATACTAGGCTCACGTTAGATGCAGATCGTGGACATGTGATCAAAACTTTTTGTAAAAAATAAAAAAACATAAAAGAAATTTAAGAAAGGAAACAAAATGTCGCCTTTTTTAGTTTTGAATATCTGGTCACTCTAATTTTTTAAAAAGTTTGTATTTTCTACCAAAAAATTTGAATTTTTTTGAAAGTTTAATACTACATTCACACTGAGGAACTTGTTGCAGGGTTGTGTGTCCTGTCACTTATATCACAACCTATTTGCCACATATAACTAATAAGCGCAAACTTATTGAACATATTCCTAGTCCCCGGCCATAGACAGTTGAATAAAATGTATCAGAAACAAAGTTCTGCCACAAGTTATTGTTCTTGCTCTGAGAGCGATAACAGATCCCAGCGAGAATGCTTTATGTGCATGTGCTGTAGTCACGTTTTGTGTGACAACTGACTGACAACTATCAGTTGTTTGTGGTTATGATCAAACCCATGAGACATATTGGTAAGTTCATGCTGCTTTATTACATGAAATGCGGATAATTTGCTATGGAGTGCTCTAAACAGAACATAAGAGAATCTAGAAGTGTTGTCCCTCACATTTGTAATATTTTGGTAGAAAATTTTCATTTAGACATATATATACATATTGTCTTCTTCCCCGAATAGGTTCTGTGTCCAATACCAAATAACCAAGAAAACATCCACAGGTGCTTACTGAGAAAATGAAATAGGAGATATCAGAACAGCATCAGAATTGAATTAGGCATAGGCAGGAATCATGGAAGATGAATGTGTGCATGTAGGTCTTAATGCAAATTTTCTACGAAGGTGTCACAAATGTGTAGTAATGGAGGGTCAGCACTTCTAGCACCTTTATAATAATCAGTTTAAGCACAATAATAGTATGCAATTTTTATTATTTTGTGAGATTAAACAAACTGCACGGGCCCTACCTTATCCCGTGTCGCTGCGTGGCCTACCAGGCAGCTTAACTCTGAGGCTCTGTGCTCATAAAACAAAAAGCTCTCCTAAATGAAGTTAAACAAGTTTGAAGTTACAAAAAGTTATAAGACCGAACACAGCTGTAAAACTGAAATATCAATGTTTTAAAAACCATTCTTACGTAAAACTAGGAATTAAAAATAATGACTAAGGCAGACTAACTTAAGAATATGACCCTACAGCTCAGAAGATTTAATCAGCATTAGCACAGTGTAATATTGTCATTTCTTTCTTCAAATTGAGTGTTTATCAGTTACAAACTTGTTCTGGGTGAATCAATATTTTTAAAGCAGAAAGAAGCAACAGATTAAAGCCATCCTTGTGCCTGGCAACAAATCCCTCAGTTTAAACACTCACATGGGATACTTGTGCAAGGAACAAATACATAGGATAAATATCCAAATACACGTATCACGGACATGTATCTGGGATTTGTATGGAGGATTTGTGTCTACAAAAAATACCTCAGTGTGAATGTAGCATAATGATGATGAACACCAACATGCAGCTTAACAATGGAAGTCACTGGACTAATCTACTCCGTCATTTTGAAAATGTTTAATTTTGTGTTTTTCTGGCATTTTGAAACAAATAAAGGAATGAAGTGGTGAGATTAGACATCTCATTCCTTGAAAAAAGAGTTAACAGTTTGGTTTCAAAATGTCAGAATTAATCAACTATATTCAATTGAAAATTATTTATGGTCCTATTCTTTCCACTATGATTTTATTAAAAAATAATATAATACAAACAATAATACTTATTTACAATAGTGGAATTAGAAGTGAATAGTGGGCGAATTAGAAGTGGTGAAGATAGAAGCCAACCGTTTACGGAGGAAAATTGGTGAAGCCGTGACTATCATTGGAAGGAGGGATAATTGCGTTAATAATTATGAGGGAGACTTAGGGGAACAGTGGATTAATGTGATTAAGAACTTAAATAGAACATATAGAGTTCCAAGATTTCCCTGTCCAAGATCAATTTATGATAATAATTTTGATATCCCGAGGGAATGGATAAATGAGCATTTCAGAGATAACACGTTTAGGGAGCGGGAAGTAGAAAACAGTGGAGACTGTAATGATCAACAACAACAACAATAGTAACAAAAAACAAAATAAGGTGCTACATAGTTACGGCAGTTTGTTTATGATTTTTTCAATTCAGTACACTTGAGAAAGGCCTGGAGGGCAGGTTGAAACGTTGTGTGTTGGAGGGGATTGTTTTATCCACTATTGTAAATAAGTATTATTGTTTGTATTATATTATTTTTTAATCAACTATCCTACCTACTATTAATACCTGGCTGGAAGCCTGAAGATAATCTCATTGTTCGTTTCTAATTTTAAATTAACATTATGCCTTATGACTTATGACTCAAGCAATGTTGATGAGCAGTCTACTAAAACATGGGAGCGAAATTATGTAACTAGCCTTAAATCTTACTGTAGTATCTTCAGATCCTTTACATTTTTAAAACTATAATTTTCTTGTAGAGAGAATTTTTTTTACTTTCAAGAAATTAGGATAGCCAGCTGCCTGACGTAGAACACATTGAGCAAGACTGCTTACCATTTAGAAGGAAGTACAGTATTGGCTGATAAAGGAACATATCGTAAATCTAGTGCTTAGAACACACATAACTAGATTTATAAAAATGTTACTTTTTCAAGATTCCACACTCAAGTTCAGGGCATTAAACCAGAGAGGAAAAATTGCACACGTATAATGTCTTACGAATCGCTCATGCTGTCATTCAAAATTATCCCCTGAATATGTACGATTATAGACTTAGAGTAAAAAGAATTAAGAAATGAGAATACATAAAGTGGGACCATCTCTCGCTCTAATCTTTATCTCTTCACCAGCAAAAGATGAATATCCTGGGCATACTATTCTTGACGTAAATGATCAATATGCATAGCAGAGGGCAGGAGCAGTCTAAGACCGATACTGACTGCTCCTACTCTCTGTCATGCTTAATGACACTTACATTTAATTTTACAGTGATCTCTACTAAAATATCCTACATACTCAATTATACTCCATCAAGAACATTGACAAACACGTTAAAATGTGTATTGTAGTACTGTTGAGCTCAATAAATACAATAAATTAAATGGATGCTTGATACCAGCAACTCAACAATATTTTAACTTATGTCTAGGTCTTTTAACATTCTTCTGTCATCTTCAGGGCATCTTCTTGCACTGGTGTAGAAGCATTAATAAATAATTAAAAATTAAAACTGCATTACATCTAACCCAGCACAAGAAGATGCCCTGAACATGACAGAAGAATGTCGAAAGGCCTAGGCACAAAATAAAATACTGTTGAGTTGCTGGTATCAAGTATCCATTTTATTTATTTTATTGAAACACATGATGCCAACATTTTTTTTTCAAACTTTACCCTGATAAATTCCAGAATTCCTCCCCCATGAGCGATTTTTATTTTGGTTAAATACTACATTTAATTTAATCTCGCTTGATACACCAGAAATCGGGGGTAAATAGAGTGAAATGCAAACATGTTTTGATTCAGAATGGTGAACAAGGCTATTATAGGTACAGCACTCAGTCCCTCAATCCAGACCTCATCTCACTGAAATTGGAGTCAACTTTTACCTGGCAGTTGAGTGACTTGATTTTGAAGGCCTACATGGAGATGCCCTATCACTGACCTCTAACTAGGAACTATCTCAGCTAGACCAAATTTTCCACTAGACAACTTAAAGCTTTTCTGTAGATATTTTTATACAGTTACCAATATTTTAGTACGACACATTTCAGGGATCTTCATCCTCTTTTCAAATACACTGTAACTTCCAAATCCTTCTCAGGAATATTCTGGAATATTCTGTAGATCCTGTAGATACTCCTGAGAAGGATTTGGCAGCTGACAGTGTATTTGAAAATCGCGATGAGGATCTCTGAAATGTATCATACCAAAATAATGGTAAAGGAAGTAAAGAAGTATGATAAGTCAACTCATATAATAGATTAAATTTATTATTTTTGCTCCTCTGTGTAAGTCCACTGGCGCAAATTCCCAACCCAATGAATAGTTCTCTAAAGAATAGTCATTTTTATTTTTATTCTCACAGAATCTAAAGCAGCATTTTAACCAAAATAAATATTTGCAAACAGTATATTACATTATATCTGGTTACTTCCACTGGTTTAATGCCCAAACAAAGGACATGACTTCTTGTACTCTTGTTGACATGGACGAGCATGGAGGGTTTTCAGTGCAATACCAACACAAGCATTTTATGAGCATTTCACATCAGTACAGTATATTGATAATGACAGTTCACAGAACTTTATCTCTGAAATCAAACACAACTACAAAGGAATATTGAATTTTAGGAAGCAAGTAGAAGAGTAAATTGATCCACAATAATGAAAAAGAAAGACGGTGTCTATAACGAGTAGTTAACATGTTTTTGCAACTTTAAAGACAGTTTCAAGTTGCAATTTCTCAGAAAATTGATCATTTCATTTTGGATATTATTGCATGCTTTTTTAGTTTTGCGACAATGCATCATATTTGGCTGATATTAAAATATCTGTGCATGTTACTAATTTGCCACATTTTAACAGCATATTTCTGACAGATTTTAAATGTTGTGCATAAATCTGTCCATTGGCTAAGTAAATGTTTTGAGAACCTACTGTGCAATGATTGACAGTACACAGCCTAGTATTTTGGAACTGACTGTATAATATTAAAGCGACTATTATGTATGGGGCTGAGACAGCAAAAATCAAACTCCAACAAAGTTATTACTTTATGTCGAAATGTGATACATGAAATTTGCATTGTCTAAGCTCTGCATATAGAAAATCATGTTTTATAATAAATTATATCACTGAAAATAATTCCCCTTGACGATGCTTGTACTTCAAACAGTGGCGGATCGTGCATGTAGGAACAGGGTGTTGCACTCTTTTACTAGAATTAGATGCATACAAATACATACTAAGATTACTTGCAACCTGATAATATATAAATACTCGCTTCGCTCATTCGGGGCTCTGCGATTTTTCAGAAAAAATCTTTTTTTTATGAACTGACACTGTAACGAAAGTAGAGTCTTTGTATTTAGACTGCCGTAGCCCATAATTTCTGTTTAGCCATACTAAACCTTTTAAAAGGAGTGCAGAACGACTTTAAGGCTTTTCTGGGGTAAAAATTAAAAAATTTGAAGTTTTTGGAATTTTCTCGTCAGTTACACGCTAAAAGCTATAAGTTTGTCACCTAGAAGTTTGTCAACATTAATGCCAGTAAAAATTTTAGAAGTTTTTTGGGGGGTTAAAATTAAAGTTGTGAAGCTTTTGGAATTTTTCCATCGATTATAGGCTAAAGCTATAAGCCTGCCAAATGTCAAGTTTCTAGCTCACGGGGAAGTGGGTAAACATTAATGTCAGTGAATGGGTGATTTAGACTGTGCTAGATGTGAATGACGTTAGACTAAACAGTTTTTCCACACTTGTAGGGCAGCTGGAATCACCAAATTCGGCACACTTATGAAAGTTGAATGTGTCAATATTTCTGCTACATATTATGATTTTAGCTGTTCTATAAATCGTAAAAAAAATTAAGTTACTTAATGAGTAGAAAATTACACAATTTAGTTAAAATAAAAATATGTAACTCTATCTAAGGCATAACCGATGGAGATACAACAAAAAGTCACAGGAGCAAAGTGATTACATTGGCAATTGGCATCTGTGTGAGGGACTTCATAGTTCGCGCGCTTGGACAAGGGAAACGTTGCTTTCAGAGCAGCCGACGCGACAGAGAAGACAAGCGCCTTGTTGCAGAACTACAAGCGACGAATAAAATGTTTAAACTCCGGGCAGGTTACCACGAAGTCAAGCCTCTCGCACCCGTTACTAGCCGGCAAGATGAGGCAGCAAGTCGTCGCATTTCCAAAGCCACGACCTCCGCGCATTTACATGTTTAAATGATTTTAAATAGCTAAAAATCATGGAGGCATGTTTCCAGTCAATAAGAACCTATGACAAAGACGATTTGGAAGTAGTTTAATAGTATAAAGTAATAAAAAGTCTAAATTTTCTTTAATTCAAAACTGGTCATTGTGCAACACTGCAACATGATCAGAGGCCGCCACTGACTTCAAAGACTCTTTCATTGGTAGAGAGGTCAAGAAATTCTAGTTAGGTGGTACCAGGGGACCATATGAAGTCAATGAATCACTTAATTTCATCTCTCTCCCTTCTGAGCAAAGTACTGAGCAACTATACATTTCTGAACTCTGGTAATAATTTCAATTTTGACTCAGATTTTGTGTTTTCTTTCTTCCTTCCTTAATTAATAATTAATTAATTAAAGAGAAACAAAGGTCTGTGAATTGACATTTACTAAAGTGGTACTTGAGCAAGAAAGATGTTCTCACTTAGTATTAAAGATTTACATTTTTTTTTATTGTAAAAGTTAACAAATCATTCAGCTAGCAGGTTAATGGTAAGAGACCTCAAACTAAAACTTACTTCTTTCAGCCCATCCAGTATGTGAAAGCCAAAATCAATAATCAAACTTAACCTTACTGAAACAATAACTACAGGCTATGGTCAGAAATGCGTGACTAATATTTTTCTCAGGTTGTAGTAATTATCTGGATTATTAAGAATTATTAGATTTAATTTTTTTATCCCAACTTATTTTATTCAAATATTTTTTATTTTTTTATTTTAGATGAATTACCTCAGTGCAACAGTCTGACATCTACTAAAAGCAAGTTTTGAGTAGGCCTACCTTTTTTTATTTTATGCTTCCTTTATTTGCTATCAATCGAATCAGAAGTGGAGTAAATAATCCAATTTTAGTGATAGTTGAATTTTTCAATTGTAGCTGTTGATTAGGACCAATTAGATCCAGTCAGGTACAAATTACTCACAAATGAATTGTTCTGAAAATTGAACTGTTACACTGAGGTATCATCTGCATTATATACTTTGAACCAGCCTAAAGAATACGGTCAAAATATCTTGCATTCCAAACCTTTCTAATGGTCGTTTCGAATGTAAAAAAATGACCGTTTACAAAAAAAATCTTTGGTAATTACTAAATAAGTCCATCTCTCAGCTCAAGTATCTTTCACTAGTTGGATGTGATGTAAAGAGTGGAAAAATAGCGAAGTTCGTTGCACATAAAGAATCATTTATACAAAAGAGTATGAAACAACTGTGCAGCGTGTCAGCCTGTTAGAGGCCTAAGATCCACTCTGACCTTCTCTTGAACACTCAGCATTCCTATCGTTGGGTAGAAGCCACCCTTGGGAATTCGAACTTGTCTCACTCCAACAGTCTTACCATTTCTCGTAAAGAAAACCTTCAAACACAGAAACAACAGTTAAAATTTAATAACTGAAGGTTAAAGTGGTACTAATAATATAACAAATGAGACAGACAACGTTTATCTTAAAATTGCTACCCTCATAATCTGCTTATTTACTTACGATCTAAGACATTGGTGCAATTAGGTGAAGTAGGTGAAAGATTTTTCACCTGTTTATCATACTAAAAGGCTATTTTAGTTTTCATGATTAGTTTATTCTTGCTTAGTTTATATTTTAGTTTCTTACTATTTAAAGCTATAAAATGGTATACACTTCACTATATAAACTTCCTATAAAATGTTAGGATCTATGTATTGGTCCCAGTTAAAATGATTTTCATTAACAATAAGATTACCGATAAAGAAGGAATTTGTAATTTAAAGCTTTGATGCTCTTGATGATGTGATTTAAAAAATCATGACTAACTTATGTGAAAGTTAGGGGTAAATTATTCTGGTATTAACGATAAATACCAAATATGTTAAAACTTTATTTTAAGTGTGGAAAATGAAAATTCCAAAATGAAAGTCACAAACATATGTGAAATTTATTTGCAAATTACCACAAAATTTATAAAAATCCACAAAATCACTGCATAATCCTGATATTTCCAAAAAGCCAAATTTTTTGTAAGAATTTACATAAAAACCTTCTTTCTTTAAAAAAAAAAGTATTGTGGAAAACAGTGTTTTAACAGATAATTCCCATATATCCCTATTGGCTATTAGTCTAAAAGATAAAAGATGACAAGGCAATGAACAGTTAAATGTAGGATAAATAAGTGGCAATCAAAAATGTTGCAAAGCTAACACATTCTCTGAAAAAAGAATCATGTATGAAAAAGAGTAAATACATGGTAATGGAGCAATAATTCAGCCATGTTGGGTTACTTTGAAAGGGACTATTTCCACAATTGCCAGATTTTTACGAAACACTCATCAAAATCAAACCACTTTAAGCATCGAAATCAGTGTAAAATATTCACCATTAAATCATATCTAAGTGAAAGTACATTGAGAAATAAGAAAAAGTGCTAAAATGGAGCAGCTCAGGGACAGTACATGATGCACATTCACAAGAGCTAATACGGTTTACACAAATATGCAGACTTACATGTCCATTTATTCCAAAAACTGTCTAAAATATCCACCTTATTAATTTGAATCCTATTTAATACTATCATAACATTTCTTTCTTCTTTTTTTTTTTGTCTATTTTCTTTCCTGTTCTTTCTCTCTGTGCTAAGTTTCTCAAACCACATCAATACGTAAAATTTGTATTGTTAATGATAAGGCTGTAAGAACCACCTAGAACATCATGTAAAAACTTGTTCATTAAGAAAAACATTTTAACTGTCTTTGCAATCTACATATATCACACTATCCTGCTGGTTAAAAACTATTCAAAATCCACATACATTACTTCTGGTATTCAAACTTTTGGTACAAACAAGACACAAACTAGACTATCACATGACATCCAGAAGATTAAAATTCACTTCAAATAGCCCATTTGTTAGAGGAGCCATATTTAATAAGTTACTGTCAAAAAATTAAAAACATAATTAAAAAAACTATAACCATACAACTATGCCCTTACTCCCTGCAAGATACGAGGGCTGTCCAGAAAGTAACCTCCGTTTATGCATAGCACGAGAAGCAGTAGGGGTAGTGCCGCCATTTTGACATCAGTGTGCGCAGTGGTTCAGTACACTTCTAGCTGTGCTAGATGTAGCATCGTATTGTTGCATGTTCGCTAGTTACAACCAGAAAAACATGTACGCAACAATAGAAAATCCCGCCAAGTGTGAAGTGTGTGGCGTTATAAGATTTCTTTGGGCGAAACATCATTCAACAGCCGAAATCCATCGTGAATCGTATTAATTAGAATTTTTCTTATAATAGTGGGCTCATATAAGATGTATCTTTTCTTTTTCTTCTTGCTTTATTATTGTATTGTAATCATTGTATTGTATATATAAATGTTCATATTATGTATTTGTGTTATGTAATAATTGTTATCCTATGCCAGTCCTGCTGGTCTACAGGAATGGAGGAATGGATGAATGAATAAATAAATAAACAAATAAATAAACAGTATATCTCATGTAGATGTAATCACATTAGTATGAACTTTTATGTTGTGAAAGTATTTCTATTCTATAAAACTAAAAGGATTCTTTAGCAATTAAATGCTTCTTTTACGCAAAATCCATTGTGGTACTTACAAAGAGACAGGGTTGCTTTTAACACTACTTAGGAATGAAACACACAAGAGTTCACAGAAATTCAAAGAGCCTTGTCCTGCTTTCGTGTATTTATTTATGCATGTTCATGTAGTAAACAAGCCTTGAAAGCAATAAAGGTACAATTTTAAAATTCACACATGCCATTCCCTAACTGCTCTACGCCACATAAACTTGTTACTCAATATTGATCTCTACAGAAGAGAAAGAGTGAGAGAAAGCACTGAAGTTTGCAAGGAAAAGATATCATTACAGCCAATGGGCCCCATCAAGTGGCAGACATAATATAAATTGACGTAGAGCAAATTCTCAGCTATTTGAGCTAATCACCAGATAAACCAGCACAGATATATATGAATAAGAGGCAATGTAGCAAAATGTAACATGCAGATAAATTGAATAAAATTTAGTTAACAAAATTTCAGTGGGATGAAAATACTTATATTGCCTCTGTGAGTTCAATATACAGATAATGAGACATATTAAGTTAAACATACCTTTACTTTGCTGTTGCATTCAATGGCACATTGATTGTTCCACCACTCCTCATCTTCACTGTCACTCGTTTCCAGTGACAGCTCCAACAAATCATCAACCTCATTTGGGGATGAAGGACTTACATCACCCGACCCACCACCACTGCAAATAAATAAGCCATAAGTAGAATGACAGTATATGGTCAGTTTTCTAAACTCAACTTCACCTACCTGTCTTTTTTCAAGAACCATGGTTACAATCAGGATCCTGATCATCCTTAATTTGTGTCCAACTGTTTTGAATTTGTGTGTGTTTGATGACGTCTGTGGCGGGTAGAATCCAGAATCTTTAAATAAGCTGTGGAGAATTTGCGACAGAATTTACATCGGAAAAACCAAAAGGAATTTTAAAATAAGAAAAAAAGAACATTTTAGACACATAAAATACCAACGGTATGACAAATCAGCAGTGGCAGTAGAATTCTGGAATGAGGGCCACAGCATAAGTCAAGAAACAAAATTACCGGTACTAAAAACTGCTCAGCAGCCATCAGAACACACAGCATCCAAAAACATAAAAACAAGCTAATGAACTTCGACACACACATAGAGAGCAGCCTCATTCAAAATTTCTACCCACCACAGATGTCATCAAACACACACCCCCTCTCCACCGTCACCAAAACCAGCAACAGAAATTCAAAACAGTCAGACACAAGCTGAGGATGATGACGATGCTGATTGAAACCATGGTTCTTGAAAAAAAAGACAAGTAAGTGAAATAGAGTTTAAAAAAAGACCGTACACTATCATTTTATTCATAGTATCTCTTCACTGTAAAAATTCCACTTAAATGATTGTAAATAAGCCATGTTGAACTTTGCAACAAATTCAGAATATTCAAAGCTACTAGCTACATGAACATCATAAACCTTGATCAACTTGCACACTCCATAGGCAAAACTGTGTAAGTTCTGAGTAGTTAGTATATATACTTTGGGAAACATAACATTTTAAAAACAATGCATTATAGGTATACAGTTTTCAAAATCAATATATTTATAAAGATTAATCAACTAATAAACTAATTAAACAAACTGTGCATCAAATGTTATGCTTCTTTTGTTAAAATATTTAATTTCTTTTGACTTCTGTGAACACAAATTGATAATTATTTATATTCCAACGGAAAAGCTGTGATACAGCAAACGGAAGACAATGTTGTCCTCCAAAATTGCACCGAGATAAAACACACGAGTAGACAGATTAGAGAATATTATTTCCAATTAACTACAAAATATTGCTGTCAGCAAGTACCTGCTTCTTCTACCGAGAGCAGATAATTGCATTGTTTTCCTCTAACTTGTAATAGACTATACCAATCAACTTTTCTCAGCCTTCCTTTCTGAATATTTTTTTTTTCAAGGTGCACATTTACTAGTGGTGTCATCTACAACAGTCCATGTTAAAATTCTAAAGGATGAAAGAAAGAACTCCTCTATTTCTGTAACTATTTACGGTACATGTTTATCTTTGTTAAAATAAATACTTACCTGTCGTACTGACACACATAATCTCGGGGAAATAGAATTCCACAGCCCATCCTGTCTCCTTTATGGCACCGAGGTCCAAATGGATCACCCACTCCACTTCCAATAAATATCTTGCCATCATCGGCATGGTAACCTATTGAACCCTTGTTCCAGCCAGGGTGCCTATGTTTGGGATAATCCTAAGAAGGAAATAGCTATATATTACATGGCATCGAGTTTTTAAGAAATATTCTGGAAATGTAAATGTTAGTTTAAGTGAATTAATAAAAAAATCAACAATTTTCCTATATTCTCATGGGTGACCTCAAAGATGTTTTAATCCTTTCATGCCTGAATGATCACTTATGATTTTTTGTAAATTATTCTGAAATATAATAAAACCCATTTCTGCACATACTACAATTTCAAACTTTTGAAAGGTTTCGGCCATCTTTATGTCTTTCATTTTCTCCTTTCTTTCTTTTTTTAAAATGGTGGATGATTTTCATGAACATTCTGGTGAAAAATAAAATACTTTTGACAAAAATTGGCTTTTTAATCTTAAAAATCAATTTTATATCGAGTTGTATGAGTGTAACACTGGGTGTGAAATGGTTAAAGAGCTTTCCCCTAACTTAAAATTATACTCTGGTTCAAACCAAGCTTGGTTATGAGAACGTTAAGAAAATGCTAGTTACTGATGTAAAACATTAAATGCTTACCCTCCTAGTGAGACCTATAGCTATATAGCAACTTTCTCCTGGATCTATTATTTCTATTTCAAAGTAATGCACAGTTGTGTCAAGTGGCGACTTTGCTTGGGCTAGTCCAACATCTATGATGCTCTTCCCTCTACCTGTATACTCCAGAATCTGCAAACAAGACAGAATTTTTAGTAGCATCAAAATAGACTTACTAGACTTCGGACTTTTGGGTCGCTAAAAATGCCATTTTAGGTACCTAAAATAGGCTCTAAAAATTGGAAAATAGGTTCTAAAAATCATAAAATAGTCTCTTATAAAATCGTTAAGTTGCCAATTTTCTGAAATATCTCAATTGCAATGCAGAATATTATATTTATTGAAGTCACCATTAATCAATAATCATGTTAATACACAGATAAAGCCTAGGCCTATTACACAGAATTAAATAGACCTGTATCACTACCATAACAGTGAAAACCTAATCCCTGCGACCACCAGAAGTACGCACGCTAGCATATTCAACCCCTTGTATCCCTCAGTGATTCAGAGAACTTTTTTTTTTTTCTGGATATGGGAGTCTGGAGAAAAATGCTACATTTTCTTGGGAATTCCAAGGAATTTTTCTACTGAAGACGAAACATTCCTTACTATTTAACCACGTCATAAATGTGTCATGTACTGCACATTCCGAGCTAAAAAATGTAGTACGAACTGAAAATAAATGCTAGAATTTATAACAAAAAAAAACTTATTTTGAACTTTAGAGAAAGAACAAGCAAAAAGGCAATATTAGGCTCTAACGTAAAAATAGGCTGTTTTAGGTCCTATAAAAGTATCACTTTTAGGCATAGTCACTTATGAAACATGCATATACAAGTTTTCGTCCATATATCACTTAAGGATTAAAATAGGTTTTTACCTAAAATCCGAAGTCTACACATTACAAACTTCTGATAAACGCATTGAAATGTAAGAATTATTAAGATTCGCGAATGAAAAAAGAAATAACAATAACAATGAGGCCATTGTCCTTTGGAATTTCAAAATTTATAAAGTTGTTTCTGTTCTTTTTTTTTTAATAAAGACTATTCCCAAACAGTCAGTTCTATTAGTTTTTGCACTGCATGCAATAATTTTATGTTAACTTCAAATTCATAGTCTGTGGTCCAAAAATGAGCAACTTCAGACTGTTTGTATTTGATGTTCCTTAAGAGTTTCCTTATGTCTGACATTTAAATTTCTTTTTGCATTCCCAAAATACAATTTTCCACAGTCTCTGCATTTCAATTCATTTCAGCATGTGTCGCTTCATACGTAGTGTGTCATATTTATGACCCTTTTTATTTTAGTGTCATATTTAAGACCCCTTTTTATTCTATTGTGTCATATTTAAGACCCTTTTTTATTTTTGCAGTAATTTTAGAGCCAAGTCATTTTAAGGTCATAATGTCATCTTTTTCCAATCATTTTAAAATAATTTTTAGGTCAATAAAATCCGTGCCATACCCATTATTATGAAGTTCACATTATGAGAACATTAGAAAATGTGTGAAGTCTCCTTTTAGGAAATGTACCTACTTCAAACGCTAGTATGGAAAATTCTGAACAAAACAAACATACTGAACGTCATGTTTCAGTATTCTTATCACTAACAAACCAAATTAACAGGTTTTTTTCTTTTTTTTTAAAGTCAAAATTATCATTTGTTTGCAGGGCTCAAAAATTAAGAAATAGGTCTCAAAGAATCCATAGACTGCAGACTGAAGACTCCTGAACTAAACACTACCAGTCATTCCCTGCGTTTCAGTGGCTATTCTTGTATGCATGCTTATGCCCCATAAGGATATGTCACTATATGAAGAAGAACCTTATTATAATCAGTGATAAAGCTCATTACCACAAACAACATACCTGGCCATTGAGGCGGATGTCATTAAGCCGATACCAGTCTTCTTCATTGGTGTCTACAGACATAAGACTGTCTTCTTCAGGAATCCAATTCAATCCAAGGAAGAGTCGTACTTCCTCACCTATAGAATGCATCCCTATGGCTGGATGTAGGCCCCCTAACGGTATTCCTACTATTGTTGTGCCTATCTGAAAATAAATATTAAATACTTTTAAGCTTATGTATTTAACCTTTTAAATAACCAAATTACTAGAATTATACAGGGTTAGATAAAATTCCATGCCACCTACATAACTTTTGAAGCAAATGTTCAGTGACTTGAAACTCGGTGTGCTGAGATAGCCGTATATGGAGAACTCGAAAATGTCATTATATTATGTTATTAAATTATGTTATTATTATAAGACCGCCCCTATGGCTGAGTGGTTAGACCACTCGCCTTCCACCACTGGGGCCTGGGATCTAATTTTGGTAAATCCATGTGGAATTTCTGGTGGACAAATTGAGGTCAGGCAGGTTTTCTCAGGGTGCTCCTGTTCCCCCTGCTATATATAATTCCACCAGAGCTCCATTCATCATACTATGACCATTGGTTGCAATAAAGGAATTTAAAAACGTTATTACCTAATTTTGCAAACTCCCATTTAACCAGAAGTAACTCCAACTCTATTATTTTAAATGCAACACCCAATATATTTTAATAGTTTTGAATAGTGCTCGTTGAACGCATTTCAGAAAGTACCCGCATGAGATACTTCTGTGCAAATTTATTGTTGCTAAATTTAAAAAAAAAAATAAACAAATAATACCAGTAAAAATCTTCCTTTGTTTACAGTGATTTGACTGTCCTTTCTTTATCCATATTCCTAAACACTGGTTAAGTCATTCCTTAAACGGTTTCCATGATCGACTGGCATATTATCAACCAGCTGAGGGCTGCCAGTTTGAACACGTAATTTAGAAAGTGACCTAGCTTTGTTTTGTTTCTTTTTTTAAGGAAGGAGCATTTTATTACTTTATAACTGAATACACTTTTCTGTACATTACAGTATTAGTTGTAAAAAATACTCTCATAAAAAGTCAATTAGTGAGCAAATGTAAGCCTTATTCAATAAGTGTACACAAGAAATCTTGAGATTTATCAAATAATTTAATAGATATTATTAAAGCATCCAGCTGCATTAGTAAGTTCTGGGGGGTTACTGGTGAATAATTAAGGGGAGTGCAGACGTTCTTCTTGAATTGTCTCCACACTACTTTGCGTCAGTTTCTGCACTGCATGTTCAACTACAGTACTTACCAGACTATAAGATGAGGTTAATGCGAACGGGGACAGCATAGCACTCTACTAGATGTGACATTTTGGTTTTAAAAGCATAGAAAACCGCCAAATTTGAAATCAAATTATTCTTTAGAACCTATTCCATTTATAAGCACCTTATAATATTTGTACAAAGATTCTAAATTTAAACACAATTGTGAAGAAGTGGACACAAAATTAAACTAAAATGGCTGTTAAATCATGATATCTGAGCAATGGACGATGTTCTATTGTCAAGCCAGGATTGGGCAATCAGTCATGAGGACAAAATTTAATATTGGAAACCTAACAATAAAAAACAGTGGCCATAGTGGCTCGGTTGTTATTGAGGCTGAGTATCTGCTTGTGGGCTAGTTCTTAGTTCTTATCTACCAGGTACAAAAACCAGGAACATTGAGTACAGTAACTTCATACCCGCCCTAGGTTCGTATACTCTTTTTTTTTGGGGGGGGGGGCTTTTCTCCCTGACCTACCAAGGGCTGTATCCCTGGACCTCCCTTCCCAGCTTCCACCAGATCCTCTTCACCGGAAGCTTGGAGTACGGTAATTATTATGAACAGTAATTGGGGAACCCAACCATATAACTTGTTGGAGAGCATGCGTACTGCACTGTATAAGACTTTGCAGGAAGGCCCAATGAGATGCAAGATCGTCACCAATCAATGGGAGTGTTGGTGGCCAACCTAAGTCATGGACCATGTAACTGTTTTGAATTCCTCGCTTGGAAATCCAGTAGAGTACTGTACTAAACCTGTGGAAACTGAATGTGTGCAAATGAATATCCTCAGCAAGAATAAGCAGCAAAAGAAATGCAGCAATCAAATGAGATTGAAAAAGACAATTGTGTGTTAAACCTATAATCGTAAAGTTGGAGCTCTAAGAATGGACTGCAATTTGCCTACACACGAAGTCTACTTGGACTGCAAAATGCTGATCCTTTTGCCGCAAGTGTGTTTCATTTTAGGAAAGTGTCTTAGTTTGTTACTTATAAGCAAGCCTATGCAGGTGTGTTAGAATAATTCTCTTTGAATGCAGTAGTAAAATATGTGCCTACAGAACTTACTTCTTTCCCATTACGGACAAAGTACACAGGTACAGAAGCAGCAGACCTTGATGTTATACTTGAGGACTTTGTCATATGTTCGAACTTGACTCCACATCCTATCCTATCTCCGCATTCACAACGGATACAGATATGTGCTCCTCTGCTACCATCTCTGTACAGCCTAAAACACAACAGAAACAGAAAGTTAGGTAGGAAATCACTAGTTCTCAACAATTGTTCATGTAGCTTACCAATAATTGTGAATAAACAAACTTTTACTTATATTTAAACTCAAATGCAATAATGAGAGAAATTTAAAAGAAAATTTAACCCACACTCTTAGTGTATCATTCATTACACAATGTGAGGAAATGCCTTTATTCTGACTCTTATTTATTGGCTATAAGGGAACATCCCCATTTCCCAGGGAGAATCCCCGGATTTACATTTCTATTCCCACATTTATCTTAATCTTCATTGCTTTACAATTTTACACAAATCAACTTTAACCCTAAATCTTCAAAAACAATTCTGAAACATAATGAGTATTTTCTTATCTTGCTGATTGCTGCTGAAATACATTGTCTTTCGAATTTGAAGTGATAAGGAGGTCATGTGATGTGATTTCTTCTGCTGTAGATATATATTTATTTTCCCTGTTTGTTTGTCTTATAGCCTATTTAATTACTTTTTACAAGTGTTATTCTGCTATGCAAAAAGGTTCAAAGGATGTATTCTTACTTATATAAACAATTTCGGACTTCATTATAGTCCTTGCACCTAGGGACACATTTTTAATGTTGTTTCGTTTAGTAAAAATTAAAACTGTAATGCTAAGGAGATAGGGCTGGACCTGGCAAGATGTGACTTGTTTAAATTTGTGTTGTGGTTTAAGAGGATGTAATTATGTGCAAAATTTTGTACAAATCGGTCAGATCATGTAGATTTGTATAGACAACAAACATACATTCATATCCTTGATGTTATACACAAGGAACACATCAAAAACCAACACACAGATTGACCATCCATGGAACTTGTACCCAAAACATCCAATGTGTTTGTTATTATGTAATAGTGTTTTCTTTGTTGTTAAACTAACAAAATAGGAATAAATTGGATTACTTTAAATATAACTTATAGGGTTTGTTTAAATATGTGTTAATCAATTTGTCTCACTTCATTGTGTTTCACAGTCCAATTGAGTCTCCCTGTGTGGCGCTGTCAGTATCACACCGGCCTTTTGTGCCTAACATTGGAGGTTTGATCCTGGTCCAGATCGATGGAATTTATGTGCATAAATGTGACAGGACCGTGACTGGAAATTTACAAGCATGTAAAAGAACTCCTGTGGGACAAAATTCCGGTACAATGGCGACAGTCATAGGATTAAGTTGCAGTACATCCCCATTGTTAAATAACCATATAACCGACCAACAGATATATATATATATATATAATGAATTGAAAGTTATTATACTTTTTGTTTCTACATAACATAATTTCACATTCTTTGTTTGACACATGATGTTACATAACATATTTATTTTAATAAGTGGTAATCAATAATATTTGCACTAGATAGCCTACTGATATTGAGAAGAACATAGTGAATTCATAACATATATACAGTAGAGCCTCGGTAATTCGAGCCCTGGTATTTCGAGGTTCCGTGTAATTCGAGCTGGTCTTAAGAAAATTAAAATTTTCCATAAAACTAGAGTAAAATCCCGTTTTTATACGGTGTCTGCATGTAAGTTTTACGCACTTCCGTATGTGTTACATTTTGAGCTTTCTTTCAATTTTTCCATGTACAAAAATGCGGGTAAAGCTGGGTTTTCGTTCATAATACACAGAAATAACCTTGGCTTCAGACTGCTAATGGATTTCTATTACAGATTGACAGAAACCGTTAGGTTCGATCTTTCTTTGTTGGGACCTCGTGTCAATCAATTGTACAGTATTTATTTTTTAAACCATTATTGTGCTCATTAAACATTTATTTATGATTTACCCATTGATTTAGTGATGTTTCCGTGTAATCTGAGTTTTTTATAGTTCGAGGTAGCATCAGCCCCAATTAAATTAGCTCGAATTATCGGGGTTCTACTGTATTATTGTTTTAAACACATTTAAACTTCACTTTCTCATAGTTAGTACCACTTAGTTGATAATGAGTTAAGCAGTGGTACTGCTGATGGAAATATGGATGGTGACCCCTGCCTTCACCACTGAAAAGTACAGTTAATTGAAACATATAAGAGGCTCACCATGGTTTGGAGCCCTCTTTAACCATCAGTTTCGTGGTTCCATGATAGGAAGGTCTAACTGAGGCATTAGAAAGATATAATATAATGTACATCATGTTAACTTTCTCTGCCGTGTCATCTACTGAATCATGTGAATGGTTTCCAGAAACATGAAAAAGAAAAGATTTGCTAGCTCCGAGACCTTGGTCAACTTGACCAGCTCTGATTGACAGCACCCCACTATAGCATGCATTTTGTTCCCTATGGTTACTGACCTAAGCTAACCTGATAAGATTAACTATCCATACTAAGTTTTTCCCCCCTTAATTTCTTGAAATGATTGAACCAAAGTTCTCACCTTCCATCATCCAACAAAAGACCCACAGAATCCACGGAACAACCAATGTGCATATCCAGCGGAGCATCTTTTGAGCATAGTCCAATGGAAATACTACAATCCACTCCAGTGTCTACGATCTCAGTCTCAAAATAACAAGCCTCAGGTGTGAGAATATATCCTGCAATGTATACACCTACTCGTTCATCATCATCAGGTGCGTAACTGTAACAGAAAATATAACACTTATTATAGGTTATCAGGGAATATCATACCCAAAGTAAAATAAATATACCCCTAAGTAAACATGATTATACATAGCATTTTAAGTTGAGCATCAGACTTTCACTGGCTAATAGGGTCACTCAGTGACACTGCGAATGTGGTGAACTGGTAAGATCAGTAGGCTAATATTTTCACTTGATATTCTTATTCAACACAGAACCTGTTTCTTTGAACTTATTTAGAAGTCTCTATACGGTGCTTCTGTCCAGAACAGGAATAATAGAATAATACCTTATAAAACTTTCTAAGCACTTTTCCACAATCACCCTCAATTAAATACAGTTGAAACCGTTTATAACAACATCGCTTGATAACAGCAAAATCTAACAGTCCTGTCTACATCCTAGGCTATATAAACTCTGTTTTTAAAAAATTGCTTTGTACGACCTCACTTATTACGATATAGGCTATCACATAAAACGACATATTTTTATAACATTTTCGGAGAAATTTATTGGCTATAATGTCCAATGTTAATATTTTTTATGTTTTTAGGTTTTCCAACAACAATGTAACACTTATTTTCAAACTCATGTTTTCAGTAGATTGTGGGTTTCAAATCAGCGTCTCTGTTAAGCCAATATACTTATTAGAATAGCCAATATTGCAAATGTGTTGATTTCATGGGTGTAGAAGTAGTAAATTATGTTTCCGATCCTCCTATTAGTGAAGTTACGTAGGCCTATACAATGTCTCTAAACTGATAATGACATCCTGCAGTTTGCTTTATTGCCAAATGCAATACATATTCTGTAACCTGCAAATGTATCATTTTCATATATTTTCTAACAAAATTCATTAAAATGAATTGTGGTCAACTACTGGTGCAAGCTGCGGTCAAGAACTGGGTAGTAGTGGTCAACTACAGGTACATCACAACAAATTATTTTTGAACTGAGATAAGTTGTACACCAACTGTTTAACATTGAAAACTTTTATATGCAGTTTGTAAAGCAGGTTTCAAACTTTCTTTTACATAAATTAAATATTCAATTCTTGTAGTATTGTGTATTATATTCATTATCAAAGAAATAAAACACCTTAAATGGTCAACTACTGGTACAGTACTACTGGTATGTTGTTGCCAACTTTCAGTATGTATTATCAATAGGAGAAAATTTTTGCTATTACAGAAGGAACTGTATAATGATATCATTTATTTATAGGATTATCACTAAATCCTAAGTGATTAAAAATTCAATTTTCAATTATATTTACTGATTAAACTTATTTCTAGTTAGTTGCAAGGCCTCATATAGGAAATAGATACGGTATACCAACTAATGAAGTTATACTACAAGTTAATGCTATTTCAATCTTTGATTTGTTGTCCAATATGATATTATTCTACATAAATATGACCAACTGTTTAGCGCTAAGTAGGCTATAGTACATGAACACGCCATGCCTAATTTTTATTACCGGTATGAACCATATTGTAGGAAAAGTTTAAGTGGCGACATGGGCTATAAATTTATATTATTTTTGCAATTTTTTAACCCCCAAGTCAAATGTAACAATTCAATGTCAAAAATATAAAAGAAACATATAGGTGTTTACCTGATGAAGTCTCCATCAACAGAAACTCGTTGGTGTGCAAGATCACCATCTTGTGACGCTGAACACTTCATCCTGAGCACCGGATATGCCTGCAGGTTTCGAACACTCTCCATTGTTGTGTCATGAATAGTACCAAACAGTTTCTTGAGAAGTTCAACAAAGTGGGGGCTCACACAACTCAGCATATAGGGGCTATGTAAACAAAAATCATTATGCAAGTTAAACTATACTCCACCCCATCCTTTCCACAGTCCTAAAATTACCATACCAGTACTCAACTGCTAGACACACAATGGAAAAATTGATACACACAATTATATTGAAATGCTTTCTTATAGCAATCCACTGGTTCGTCCGTTATTATCATTGCCTAAAGCCTAATGGGAGAAATATTTTGACAGTTGAGAATTAAACAGCAGCTGTTGGTTGACAGCCTTAAGAAAAACAGCACGCACACAGGGTTTCTTTATAATGAGTAGGACACAAAATATTACACAAAAGGTCGTGAACTTACCTGATTAGTTTTATCCACACAATTGCAGCAGAAAAAATTACTTTAAAAACTTAGAAAGAGACACAAACCGCAATACCAAAGGCTAGAACATCACAACCTTTAAGACGTTTAAGAAGTTCTACTCTTTAATACATTCGTCATTTTATATTTAAAGTGAAGCCAAGTGTTAAATGATTTGTAACAGACATCTTCCCGAGCTTCTAAGGATGTCAATAAGGAAATTAAACCCTAACCTCTAAACACAAGATCACGCGCTCTCAGGAATGTTCCTTAATGATCATTCAGCTGCTCACAGCGCACATCATGGAGAAATAGAAAAGGATTTCACAGATTCCCTGGAATCGCCTGTTGTCCAAAATGAAGCAGAGAAAATGCAGTATTTGATCCTGTATGTAATAGATACTAGTACTGAAACTTCAAGAGTCACGGGGATTTATTTACGGCCGACAGGTGTGGAAACTTCATTTATATTCGGGGTGGCTGAGATCTGACTTTCTGCATGTAAAAACATGAGAAAGGAGTTGGTGGGAATTACGAAAGTCCAGGAATGTTCAAACGTCTTCGTATTTTCCATTCCCTCTGTCTATTTACATTTGTCTTCCTTCTATGATTTTGTCAATAAACCCGTTTCTTATAGTGGCGAACCTGCTGCTCTGTGACTCAAATTTATTGGTTGGTTTAATGTGGGTGGAGAGAGGAGAAAAAAGGTTTTCTCTTGGATCTCCCCTTTCTTCTGTCAATGTGTTTCATGTTTGTTTTAAAGTTGATAAATATGGAACTAGCTCGCACCCTCAATAATAAAACGAACAATCCTTGATAAGCGAGGAGGATCCTTAAACAAAAATTAAAATCAGTTAACATGACAAACTCCATAGCCCAAAACGTGTACACTCCACCATTGTTAACCATAAGACTGTGGAGTCATCCAGAGGCCAATTTTTTTCGTACTGGTACCTTTAAACATATACAGTTTATGCAATCAGAGCTGAGCACTACTTGCGTTGCAGGGGAAGGGAGGAGAAATAAGTGGGGATTGCTCCTCATGCACATTCCAACGCCCAGTCACGTGGTCTAGGGATTCAAAATTGTAAAGTTATTGTCCGTCTGCACGAGGAAAGATCTGCACCGTATGAGATTCTCAGTGAGACTAAACTGTACACCCCCTCAAATCGTTCTCCCACATAAGTTAATGAACCTGGCCCGGTCTACTGCATATCATGTTTACAGTGCTCACCTCTGACTGTATTATCTGTCTGCCTCCGTGGGTGAGTCGGTAGCATGCCTACCTTCCACTCTGGTGGCCCGGGTTCGATTCCCGGCCAGGTCGGGGATTTTTCAGTAGTGAAAAATTCCTTTCCCAGTTCAGGACTGCGTGTGTGTGTGTCCTTTGGTGTAAGTAGGTATGGGACTGGCGCACCCCGGTAACAAATACGCTGAGAATATTCCCTTACGGGATCACCAAGGGTCGCTCGTGAACCTGAGGAATGACTTTTTAATATTAAGAGCAGTCCTGGATTTGACAATAGGCCGTATAGGCTGCAGCCTAGGGGCGATACATTTAAGAGGGCACTCACTTACTTTCACTTTATAACTAATTAATTTGTTTATTTCATTTTTCAATACCTACGTAACTTATGTTTAAATACTTAAAATTGTTTATTGCCTAATAAAGGCCTACAAATGTGTGATTATGATAGGTGGGAACTTCTACGAAGGAGGAAGGAGCGGTGCAAATACAGTGGCCTATTCTTATGAAAAGTATAAATCCGACACTGATTAAGAGTCAGTCTGAATGGAGTAGTTGGTGTGGCACTGTAGATCCATCACTTTGAGCCTGCAAGCAAATGCCAAAGCATGGAATGGAAACACTCTGCATCTCCAGTCAAAAAGAAATTCAAGAGTCAACCATCCGCAGGAAAAGTGATGCTCACAATTTTTTAGGATGCACAAGGGCCAATACTGCAACCATTACTTAGAGAAGGGTTCAATAACAAACAGTCCACGTTCCAGTGAGACGTTAAGCAATGAGCTGAAGCCTGCTATTCGAACATAAAAGTTGAGGCATATTGTTGAAAGGAGTTGTTTTGCATGACAATGCGTGCCCTCATACTGTTGTCCACAATGCTCAAACTATTGCAAAACTGGGTTAGAGCATCCTGAATACAGTCCCAATCTCACCTTGTCAGATTTCCATCTTTTTGGGCAACTTAAAGATGCCTTAAGGGGCCGTCGATACACCACAGACCAAGAACTGAAGGACACGGTGCATACGTGGCTTGCTACTCAGCTGAAAAACTTTTTTCTGAGGGCATCAGAAGCTTATGCAACAATGGATCAAGTGCATCGAGAAGCCAGGGGACTATGTAGATCAAGTGCATTGAGAAGCAAGGGGACTATGTTGAAAAACGAATTGGAAGTTTTGTATTGTTGTCGCAATAAATTTAAAAAAGAGTGTGGATACTCATTGACTTACCCTCATAATAAACTTATTCTTTTCAGATGTGTATTTACAGATATTCAAGCACTCAGGAAACCGGGAAAAATATGGTCACTTGTATGGCCTGAAATATATAAATAAAAAAGCCCAATAAATTCGAAAATACTAATAACAATAATAAACTTACCATTCTTTCCAGATTTAGTTGTATCCACTGATATTGTAGTACTCGGGACACTGGGAAGAATACAACCACTTGTATGGCCTGAAATATACAAATAAAAAGCTCAAATTCAAAAATATAATAATAATAATAATAATAATAAACTTACTATACTTTCCAGACTTATTTGTATTCACATCGGAAGCTACTTCTTCTAAGACCTTCCTGAACATCTAACAATGTCTATTTCAAAATCTGAAAATAACTCTCCACCATCTGAGTTACCATAAAAAACTATTCATTAGTTCTGTATTCCATTTCCAAGAAAAAGGGACGAATTATTTTTATAATTTTTCAGAATATCTGGTGAAAGGGCATTGTTGGCCTAAACATTGTTGAAATTTTAATTAACGGTATAAATTTGCTTGTCACTGACATCAAATTAAACACAATTCCGGGGTGCGCGGGCAAAGAGAGTTAAATCCACATTCTTGTTACTGAGAATTAGAGTGACTTAACACACTATATCAGCCCAACATAGCTTTAGAGGTGGATAAACCCACGAGGCACACATCCATAACTACCGTACAATTTTGAATATGACTTACTGAACTTAATACAAAGTCATAATGTAGAGAACATTTTTATCTATAACTCTATGGATATATCTCAATTTTTTAGGATGGTGGACTTAACTCTCTTTGCCCGTGCACCCCGGAATTAGCATGTCAAGTATGATGAAAAAAGTACTCCCAGTATTCTAGTGTTAAAAGGATTATATGAATAAAGGAGGGGTGAAAAGCAAAGTGACAATACTTTACAGGATTGTCAGTAAAATCTTCTATAAATACATATTACGAATTTATTTCAATTAACTGTTCACAACAAAATTATGAGAACAATCATAAATTCTATGAAAATACATTATTTGGGCACAGCACTCACTTCTTAACGAGTTTTGCAATATTTTATGTAACTTTTTATCAGCTTCCAACACAGAATAAACCCTCAAATCTGACATTTTTTACTTTTAGAAGATGCTGGAACAAGTTTGAAGCAAAGCTGTACACGGTTACATAATGCCTGACATTATATAAAATGGACAATGACAACTATGTCCTGAATTTGATCTCTACCAGTAACAATTGTGACAAGAAAATACAAACATAACTAGCACACTCTTCTGCAAAGTAGACATCAACTCCATTCATAGTCTCAACCATAATCATCAGTTAATGTAAGCAAGCTAAATCCTGTAGTAATTAATAATTTTCATTGTAATCATCTATGTTTTATTCATTTGCATTGTATTGTATTGTATTTTGTTGTCCATTTCAACTGTACTTATTGTATAACTCCATCAAATTATGTCCCATATCATTTTGTAATGAATGATCCAGAGGATGAAATAAACTGAAACTGAAATAAATTTAGTCTCTCTCTCAAATTATACTTCTTCAACCTTGTTGTCGACCACTCACCACCCATTATGGTTCCTACCATTCCTCCTCTGAGAATATCTATATGGCTAATAGCCATCCAGTTCCTATTAAGGAGAGAGATTCAATTACTATGGGCTGACAACAACTAAAGCTATTTAGTACAGCAGATAAGGCTGTGGTTTAATTTGAAATTGACACTATGGTAGGAACGAGATACGCTTCACTTGTCGAAAAACTTAAGCTGAAAAAACAATGCTAATGGAAAAGTGGAATTTGAAGAAATTTATGATCCTCAGATGACGGGAAAAGCATCCAATCCCCTTCTCCTCTTATCAGTGGATCCTTTCTCAAGTTACATATCAAAACAAGCATTAAGCATTATCCTCTTTATCTCATGGTTCTTACATGTGTTTTATTGGCATGTGATACATCATTCAATAGACTGCAACTTAACAAGTGTTACACATTTATTTTTATCATATTTCAGTGGAAACTCAAATCTGGGTCTATTACATTTTATTAAATTATATTCCCTTGTGCCATAGGTGTTGGCAGAATTACATTTTACTCACGACATATTTAAAATCTACCTACTGTGATAAATGATTGGTAGGTTAGCAAATATGAGCAACAAACACAAATTACTGTGTATCTTTGTTATAGTCCTACAAGTTAGAAAGAAACCTGCGCTGATTGAAAATGCCTACTTCCACAGCAGTTATTAGTGGCTTTTGTAAACTGGAGCAGCTCTTCTTTATCAAGTAGCTCCTCAGTTCTTGTCACGAGGCTAAGTGCACCAGGTACCTGACTTCTCTACCTCAGAAAAGTCCAAGGAGGTACATTGGATTGAGCCTAGACCTGCGATTCCATTACATTACATATAATAATTAGAACAAATAAATGACTTTGTTGTCAAACATCTGGCATTAGAAAACAACAACATATAATAATTATTAAAGCTAGTATTTGTTCCCTGAATTATGAGTTTTGTTCTTAATTATCAACTGCCTGTGTGGTCTAGTGGTTAGGTGGCTAGTGTTTCTGAATACCGGAATCGCAGGTCTGTACTCAATCCAAGATACCTCCTTGATTTTTCTGAGATAGTGAAGTCTGGCACCTGGTGCACTCACCATCGTGAAACCAACTGAGGAGCTACTTGAGAAAAAAGTAGTGTCTCCAGTTTATGAAAGCTGCTGTGGAGTCTGCATGCTGACGACATGCCCCTCAATCCTGTCAACACTTATGGCACAAGGGAATATAATTTAGTTCTTCGTTATAACATCTGCGGTGTTTTTTAGTTCAAGCATTATTACTTTTTAAACTTTGACATTACAACATGACACATGTCCTTGGAAAAATTAAACCAATAATAATATCTCTATCTTAAGCAAGAAATAATCTAACACCATGTCCTATGCACTACAACATTGTTCCAGCAACTTACAATTTAATATTTCTATTGCTTGTGTTATAAAAAATATTCTGATTAACTGGAAGACAAATATTTACAAAATGGACGGAATAGTTCCAATTAAGTACATTCTTTTAATACAGTAGTAAAATTTTCTACATTCTGTTATATGTACAGGGATCAAACAGAAAGTAAAGATCATTCGGGTACATATCAATCAGAACAGAAGATATATAAACAAACTTTTATTCACCAATTATAATAGTAAGTATTCTATTTTTCTACATAATTGCCATTTAAATTTAAACATTTGTCATAATGTGCTTCAAGGATTTCAATATCAGTGTTATATTCACTCACTGCCAATTCCAGAAGTCATGAAATTAGTGACTGCTGTTTTCAGTGCATTATTGTTTTCAAAGTGGATCCTCCCCCCAAAAAAGTCTTTCAGTTGAGAGAAAAGGTAAGAATCACTTGGGGCCAAGTCCACATTAAGGCTGCATTGATAAAAGCAGAGTTTTGGCGTTTTTGGTGCGAAATTTTTTGACCATCCGCCGTACAGCCCCAAGTGACTTTCACCTTTTTCCCCAAACACTATTAGCATGGCTATCCAGGTTTAGCCATGTCACTTTATTAAAATTTAATACACTCAAGGCACCAGATTTGTAGTTTGTGAAGACTTCTCTGAAGGACATCAAAGAAATGTCCGAGATGTTAGATTTTAATAAAGTGTCTTGGCTAAACCTGGATAGCCATGCTAATAGAGTTTTCAATATTGTGAAACCAGCTGCGGAAGCCCATGTAGGCTACTCATGATGATGAACTATAAACAGCTGTCATTTCATGGCTTCAGAAATTGGCAGCAAGTGAGTATAACACTCGTATTGAAAACCTTGTAACATATTGTAACACATTATAAAAAATGTTTGACTTTAATAACGGTGATTATGTAGAAAAACAGGTTAGGTACTATTATAATATTGTGAATAAAAGTTTGTTCACATAATTCTTATTCAACGCAGTTAATATCTTATTTCAATCATCATTTAGAATGTTGTTATTGTTATTATTATTATTATTATTAATAATATTAAGTGCCAGTATGGTACTTTATGAGATTGTGTGCAGGATGGAAAAATGTCTGTCCATCTGCCTGTCCATGTGTCTGTACAAGCGATAACTCAAATATGCATTATCGGATTTTCATTTATTTGGACCAAATTTGCTTACCCATACCACAGTAACGACTAATTAAAGGTCACATGCTTTTTAAATGGGAAATCACGACTATACTACAATGCCACGTTGCTTATCGTTGAGGGTCTTCACTCCAATGAAGACAGATGTTTACTTTGTTGATCAAGTTGAAATGAGTACTACATGAATACTGTTACATACAGAGAAGGTATATTACTCTGAAATAATTAGGCCTACATACATTAAGCTTAGTTCTTTGCCAGTGCATTTTGGGAAATGTTTACACATTTTCAGTGCTTTAGTTGGGCCGGTACGCACCGGTACTGTGTACCGGTATAAAATTATTTTTCTTCTACCATACCGGGAAAAATATGTGCTCCGGTACGTCGTACTGGCAGTACAGGAACGATATTGTCCTAAAATACTTATTAAATGTCAAATTCACGAGAGTGTATTTGTTAATAATGACAAACACTATTAAATTCGCAATAGATATGCGTTCTATGGAAGGTGAGTACCCCCATAAAATATTTTCCAACTAAAGCACTGCACATTTTAAGAATTTCTTATATCAGTGTATACGAGGATGAATTAGGGTTAAGTATCAAACATTAGATCTTTGTTCTTCTTCAAGCCCTGGTTAATGAATTGATCTGGAGCTTAACTTGGAGACAGATTACAAAAATAACTTATTTTCTGTATATCATAATTGGAATTATCACTGATTATTACTACTCCTGCTGTTGTTATAATCATCACAATTTTCCCTATAATGTTCTCAAAAGGTTAGATATTATATTTTTAACACACCCGACAATACAAAGTATTTCCTTTTACTTTTGAAATAAACAGTATATCATATACCAGTAGGCCTGAATCTGCTTGCCGATAGTATTGGGTTCTGTGTGTTTTTAAAGTAATCGTATGAAGTGCTGTAGCAAACGAGAGTTAAAAATGGTTTTCAGTCAGCTGATTAAATGACAGAATGATGGAGAATTTAACATTGGTTGTTGTTATTGCAGTAATATACCAGTAATAATATACTAATTTAGTACCAAATGCACTAAACAGTTTGGACTTCGTGATGACTTGAAATTATTGCTACTGACGGATGATTTTATCATATTCTGCCATTAAGAATTCTGCAGCAAACTCTGTGCAGCGGGATTTGGACGCAGAAAACAAATGCATTTGAAATCATAATCAAATTTCTGTTACATATAATGAAAACTAACCATTAATGCAGATAATTTTAAACGTTGTATATGAAATATTTAAAAATATTTTGCAATCTTGTCTCTAATTGAACTTCAGAGAAAATAATTTAAAGAAGAATCATCCAATACTGGGGGGGAGCTTTAGCTCCTCTAGCACCCCTGTGACTGCACCATTGATCTGTACTCAAATGGTCTTTACTTTCTGGATAACACACATATGTTAATCTTCCTAGCTGGTGTTCCACCAATTATGTACAATAAAGGAAATATGTATCAGAAATTGTTTTTTCAGCAATGAGGAGAAAT
Organism: Ectobius pallidus; assembly: GCA_964059195.1. Taxonomy (NCBI): domain Eukaryota; kingdom Metazoa; phylum Arthropoda; class Insecta; order Blattodea; family Ectobiidae; genus Ectobius; species Ectobius pallidus. The sequence goes on from CAXKWD010000001.1 coordinate 171,562,376, forward strand.
CAATCAGGAAAAATGTTAGATGCTGGTACCATACCCTACCTACACATCTTCATCATTTTTAAAGAGATGAAAAGTTTACTATCCTGCAAGATTACACACCTGAAAATATGGCAGTGTTGGAAAACAGAAATTTTATACAAAACCAAGATGAAATAAGAGGATCGAAAAGAACACAGAGGACCTTTATCACAAAAATACTGAAAGACTTCATGAAAATTGAAGCCTTTGTTACATAAGAGTGTAAACAGACCAAAAAAATACAAGGACCACATATAAACAGCCTGCAATGTGCTACATATATTCAATCAATTGAAATTAGTTTTTAAAATCCTGGAATCTACATCAATTTCCAGGTCAAAGTTTACTAGAAGAAACCTCTCACAAACTTCAAAACAATCAAGAATTAATGAGGAAATTATAAACAATAACAATGTAACATACCTTATCAATAACTTATTTAAAAGGAATGTTTTTAAAGTAAGTACCGATCATTTTTTTATTACAAAACAGAACATTATTTTTCAAATATTTTATTTTCATTCCATTCCATACATCTTACACTACTTCTCCATATAGTCTTCACTCTTACTGAGGCATTTGTCGTAATGCTAAACCAGGAATTGATGCCTTCATCAAAGAATGATGCCACCTGTGACGAAAGTAAAGTATGCAACACAGAACAAAAGGCATGAACTGTTTTTTGCATGGAATCCTCTTGATTCTTGATTCTGCCACACATACTCAAACTAACTCAAGATCTCATCGCATCATTTGCTTGGGAACGATTCAACCACCCTCCCTACGGTCCTCACTTACCACTAAATGAATTTCACTTGTTTCTTCAATTGAAGAAATTCCCTGCCGGATAATGATAATGATAATGTAAAACAAGAAGTGAGACTATGTGGAGAAGTAGTGTAAGGTGTAAGAAACAGAATGAAAATAAAATAATGGGAAAATAATGTACTGTCACGTTTTAAAAAATATCGGTATTTACTTTAAAAACATGCCTCATGTATCCACTCAGAAAAACTGACTTCAAGAGAATACAATTAAAAAAAAAAACACTAAATTAATAATACTCCATTATGTCATATTCTTGTTCATACTTTTACAGCTTTTGACAGCATAATCACCTTATTTCCCTTGTTAAGATTCACATTATGAGTTGTTAAAAGTTGTTAAGGTTTGTAATAGGTAATTATAAATAACCTGTTTAAAAAATAAGAACATTCCTAATTATAAAAATACTCTGCATACTCGTACTGAACTACAATAATACTATTAATGAATGCATGTCTTTCACAGTTTTCCCCAAGTTTTCATACATTTCAATATCTCAATTTGTTTTGCCCTGAGGAATTTCCTTTTCCTATGAGGAATTTAGCAAGGTAATAAATAACAAGACATGACTGAACAAAACAGTGTTAAGTATTCTAACAATTATGAATTATAAACTACTCAGACCTAGATAAAAAGTCACAAAACAGGTACACAATACTTAAAGATTGGAGACTGCTGTGTTAAGAAATTTAGACAGTGAACTAACATTGAATATTACAATGCACTACAATAAAATGTTCTAGCTTAACTCTTCAATGTATATCACTCAATTTCTCAAAATATATAGAAACCATTGCTGGACTGAAATGAAAACAGTTAATACAATGATTAGGCCCAAAGTTTATTTCTTGTGCCTTATTCTGTAATTATTGGATGAAATTTAAAGTTTTATTCAAATTCTTTTCCTTAGACAAACTACTGTATCCTGTAAGATGCATAATGAATTTAAGGGTTAAAAGGAAACTTGAAAGTTTCTTTTAATTTTTTTGATAATTTTGGATAAACTGCTTTAAATATTTCAATACCAATAGAATACAGAGTACATTTTTTTGAAAACAGAATGAAAAATACAATACGGATAAAAAAAACTTCAAATAAATTAACTCAATGAAGTAGAATCTCCCCACCCCTTAAATCCCAATTCTGATCACATGGGGTTTCCTATAAAAACTAATGAGCAGGTAACGCTACCAAGTCACTCTTTATTACCAACTTCATCATGTCACTAGCCACAATAGTCACTGTGCATCAGTACCTGAGTACAAAGACAACATCTTGAGGAAGTAATAATAATAATAACTACTTAAGTATGCCTAATTTATCAGTGTATTAATAAATGTGTCAATGTAACAAATATATTGAAGTGTAAAGTATGCTGAAAAGAATTAAATTAACTAATATGTGACTCGAATTAACTAAGTATAAATGTGGTGCTGTTAAATTATATTAATAAGCTCTATAGTAGCATAATCGTGTGACTCAGTGACAACAGAAGTAATTCAAGGCAATATGCTTGTAAACGTTCTTCAAAATTTTAAGTCATGAGTGTTTAGATTAAATTCCTCTGGTGGCTGCTGACTGCTGCATCAAGAAGCTTTAAAAGATTTTAATACAAGTAAGAATCAGTTTGAAAAACTGATTCTTACTTGTATTAATATCCCAGACATGGATTTAATGTCTATTTCCTTTCCCTCCACTTAATTTAAAAGATTTGTTTAATAACTCAAAACATTTTGCCAAGTAAAGCAAATGAAGAAAGGAAATTCACTGAAACTGTTTACACATAAAATAAGGATCAAGGTCCTATTGGTAGATCATAAATATGATATATGCCAATTACAAAGAAGGAGGGACATACCAGTAAGCAGACAAATGTAAAGGCCTAATACCCTCTACAGAACAGAATCTGCAACATTTTGATACAACATGGCTCCTGCATATTTTCAAGTTATCCCTCTGTCTATTTCTGACATCATAAAGACTTATCAGAAATGTGGATTAACACTACAATGTGTTTTTATTTATAGAGTAGATATACCAACACAAAACAAACTTATCCAACTACTGTGAGTACTCAACAACTTGTTTTATGATTCCCTTTTTGAGAATAAAAAGTTTAACCCTGATGATATTTAATACCAAATACTGTATAGAAAAATAAGAAATGCTTATAAGAATAAATCTGCTAAGGGTAATTCTTTCAGAAAAGTTAAGCTCATGGAAAATACATTATTGTAACATTGATCTTCCTAATGAACTCATAAACTTCCGATAGCATAAAATTAAGTACAGTAGTAAAATTTATTTATACCGGTACTTTTTTCAGTAAATTTTTTTCTCTCTCTTTTCTATACATGTTTCTAGTTTGCACATTACATGAACTATAAAAATGAGAATTAGTAAATGAAGTGAAGCTTGCAAAAGATTTTGAAACCTTTATATTTTTAATTTCAAGAAGTTCCCTACATTATTGGCCTTTATGCTCGCAAATGTCAAACAAACATTTCTTTTAAAATTAATCAACAATATATATGCTTCATCCATGTTTAGTTTTGAAATGATATTATTTTTACATATAAATACATAAATACTGTACATCAAATGCACTTTTCTGATTCAAACTCACACAAAGTATTCTGTAAAGTTAAGACTTTTACAAAATACATTTTCAGGGATTCTATTTTCTCACGTAATACTTGTTGACATCACACAATAAGCTAACAATGCTGTGGACGGCAAGCATTAAGGCAGTGAGATTCTGGTCAATGGCTGCAAAAAAAGATTAAAACATTAGTTAATAACATGAAGGGGAAACATAAGAAAATGAAACTTACCATCCTCAACAAGCATACACAACGAAGAATGTTCATATGTAAAAGCATATTGGTTATGACATGAAGAGAAATCAATGGAAATAATCTTTTATCAGCAAACAAAGTATGAAAAATGAAGAATGTAGCATTGATTACATGAGGAAATTAGCTTGGACTTTTTAAAAGCAGAATAAAGTTCAGAAAGATATATTCAAGCAGCTCAGTAATTTACTAAAAAGACAATCAGATATTAGTAAGAAGGTGGGAAGAAGAAAGTAGTGATCAAGAAATAATGACTTTCTTTATGCTAAAATTTGTTCTAAGTTCACTTTGGCACAACACTGGATTCTTAAGCACCTAACTGTAATATGCTCTAGTCTTATAGTCAATAAGCAAGATAAACACAATATCATAAACCAGATCTAACAAATCTGTGAAGATGGGAGAACAGAACTGATGCTGTATTATACACATGAGCAAAGATTTTCTCGGTAAAAGACATACTACATAGACTATCATGGAACACCAATCACTACTGCACTCATTGCCATAGCAAATATTCGTTGACTGTATTCTTGCCATCAAAAAGAAACCAACACAAAGCAGTAATATATACCTTATGTCTATTGTTGTGCTTCTGTTACACCATGCACGACATATTTTTGTTATTATTATGAATGCGAAGTTATTAAAAACCGTGGCACAACTGAATAATAAAAATAAAGTTTAAAAACACTTATGCACCACTTATGTAAGTGGTGCATAAGTGTTTTTAAACTTTATTTTTATTATATTTTTGTTAGATAAATTTCGTTGTGCTGATGATACTGCTAGTTCAAAAACGGCATTATGAGAAACATAAGTGCATGTTTCCGGTCATTGCATTGAAATTTTGAAGTGAAAGTCTCATGATATCACAAATATTTTAAATTGTTACTTTTAATTGGCGATTTATAATTTGAACCTCAGTTTAATAAACACTAATCATTCACATTAATGGCTTTATTATATTCTGTGATGAAACTATGAGAATTATCTGATTGTGTTTCTCGTCATTCAAGTTTGGTGACCCCTGATCTAGCTGGTCCTTATGTTTGAAATCTATTTTATATTTTTAGCGTAGCATTGTAAATTCTGGGAATCACAAATATGGGTATTTTTAACATTATGAACACCAGCATATGAAAATTGACATGGCTAATAAAATGGTATTTAAATCCTAGGAAAATATAAATTGCAGGTTGTACAAGTAGTGTTCTACCATGTTTTGTACGATAATCTCAATTATATAAGGAAACATTATTCAATAATTTCCATTAAAGAGCAAAATTCATTTGTTCGTGCATATTACATCAATTTTAATAATTCAGATGCCATATTGAGTAATATGCATGCTATCAAACATTCGTTTCAAATTAATAATGACAAACACCGCACAGTTTTATCAATTAATTTCTTGACTTCAGACATTCTGAAGATCATGTTTCAGTAGCAGTATTTTACATTTAACACTATTCTCACAATTTACTCTACTTTATGATGTACAAGGACACCAAAACCCAAAGAAAGAAATGTTTAAGAACCCTCGAGACAAATGATTGAACAAGCTACCTGGAATTAATTGTGGGGATCATCAACGCAAAGAAATTATGTTGAATGCTGAATCAGTGATGTCATGCCAGAAGTTCAATATCCCACGAAGCCTTCTGAAAAATCCCTTTCCAGACCCAAAAAACCCTTTATCATTTAAATTATTAGATTGTTTTCTTCCATCCATAAGCCTGAAAATCCCACAAAAGGGAAAAGAGCAAAGTTAGTAGCACTGTTTCTATAGCATGGGCTAAGCAATATATGTTAATTACAGTTATTAAGTACGTAAAGGCAGTATTATGATGAAAAAAAGTTTTTTGGCATATGAAGTTCTGAAGTAATAAAAGTGTGATATACATAGACAAAAGCTCAAGCAAACAGGCTGTTAAATGTGTTATTTTTATTAATTCTTGCAAAGTCAGTTGTTAAAAAATAGTCTTGTCTGAATTCAATCAAAAAGGGTATTAGCTGATCTTATGTATGGTTAATTTAAAAAATAGGATAATTAGTATATTAAAAATAAAGAAATTAAATATTATTGTTCACAAACTTAACAAGTACAGTAAATACACTTTAGTGGATATGCCAAAAGCATTTAGTGACGCTAATTCAGATTGTCTGTTGTAAACTTTTCAGAGAAGTAAAACCACTGTGGTTCAAGAAGAATTCACTTAATATTTCCCTCAGATATTCTCAAATTGATGCTCAAGGAAGTAGATTCACATATTAGACGTACATAAGAAGTAAACAAATTCTAAGGGCCTGTACTATTACCTTCCTATAAATGCTCTTCTTATGTACCTTCAAGATATCTAACTAGAACATGTCTTACACTACACTACTACCTGCTGTTGGGAAGAATGGAGAAAAATTTTCATAACTTGGATAGTAGAGCGGTGAAAGCCAAAATGTGTTTCTTTTAGTTCAAGCCACCTCCCTTACATTTGAACAGTGAAATAACATCAGTACACATCATTTTAAGCACATTATTCAATAGGTGCAATTCAGTATCATTAAAACGTGAGTATAAAATGGCATTATTGTATAAATTAAACCTTTCAATATCAATTCTGAAATTCAGGTGGCTATGAAACTCAAATGGGAACCATTTTGTTTCCTCCAAGTTTGTCTATCTGGCAGTTGGTTTATTGGCCACATCATCCTCCTGACAGCTTAACTGGAAGTTGATCTTCTAGATAGTTTTTGTCGGGAGGTCGTAGTACGCAATTCTTGGTCAACTTCCTCATAAGTTCCCTACCTGGCAGATAAATATTTTATCTGGAAGAGGTAGTACAGGCCCTAAATGACGTGTAGTAGTAATTATACAGTTGACTTGTTTCACATGCAATTTATATGCTGACACACATTTTAAATCCACAGACTAATTTTTTTCTATCTTATCTATATAATAGCTTACTGGCTTCTGTATTGTCCACCAACCCATGAACTCAGGAATAGAAGAATATATACCAAAACGTTACGAAAAAGTAAGGAAATCTTTTTAAAAAATGTAAAACTCATACTGAAGCACTGGATAATAAGTTTCTCTGCTGTCAAGACTGATCACCCACTGATTTTCTGCCTAACAATGCAAACTATGTCGCTGAAATTAACTATAGCAAGACTATTTGAAGAACAAGATACACAGAAGCACAAGCGGAAGAAAATAGTTATGGCTTCCCCTCTTTTCCCCACTTAGCTATCCTAACATCCCACAAGCCAGACATGTGTTTCTCGGTCTGGGTGACAATTTGTGTGCGCAAGTTTCTATTGATTTTCTCCATTGTTACAATTCTGACAATGATGAGCTGGAGGAAGTAGAAGACTATTAGAGGTGAGTTCACTATTACAATATAAAAAATGTAACTTGTATAAGCTTAATAACTGAACTAGTTAAATATTATATTAACACTTAATGCTTCATTTACGTCGCTGTTTATGAGCAGGACATGTTTCGGGATTCTTATCCCATCTTCGGCTGCTGGTCAACTGGCAATTGGCGATCATGGTTAGTGGTCTTTATGGTTTGTCCAGTGCTGCCCTCTCTTCTCTTGGCTGTAAGCGGCGGTGGATGATGTCATCAAGCTTACAGCCAAGAGAAGAGAGGGCAGCACTGGACAAACCATAAAGACCACTAACCATGATCGCCAATTGCCAGTTGACCAGCAGCCGAAGATGGGATAAGAATCCCGAAACATGTCCTGCTCATAAACAGCGACGTAAGTGAAGCATTAAGTGTTAATATAATATTTAACTAGTTCAGTTATTCATGTGCTCCACTGTGTATATTACTTCGTTTTAATTATTATTGTATAAGCTTCTTCCCGGTTGCGAACTCGCTGCTTGGCACTAACAAAAATAAAGTCTCACAATTGGGGAATACTGTACGTCAGTCTGGTGATAGGAGCAGAAAGGAGGAGAGAAACTAGAGCTAAAGCATGATCAATGTGCAGCTGAAATATTCACATGATTCTTACATAGTTTATCGCATTATAGTAAACTCATTGTCACAAGACACAAACAAAGGTTTTAGCAAAGTAACAAAATAAACAAAGCTAAATCAAGATAACCCTAAAAGCATATGAAATTTGTAAAAATTATACATATGCAAGTGTTATATGAAACTACTGAACTCTTATAGGAATTAGATAAGACCTTTCCCATTTATAATTTTTCTTTACTGCTAAAAAAGTTCATTAATTGTGCTTTGTCATCCAATGTTTCAGTATAAAATGGATCAAACATTATCATAACCCTTTGTGAAAATGCAAAATATCGCAATGGCATAAACAAAAAGCAATAAATCTACTATCAAGCAAACAACATTTCTCTTCAGAATGTTCTCAGTGTACGTGAAAACCATGATTGCTACAGTGATTTTCTCTGCTGAGTTTTCCATTGTGTATTTGTAACCGAGTTTCAGTCCATTTCTCGAGGAGAATCTATTTGTGGGTACTGTACTGATGCCATGATTCTGATAGACTTTTCTGAATTTCTGGTCAGTCCAAGGTGAAACATAACTTTCCTGAAGTTCAAGTTATCTTCTATTAGTTCCAAGTTGGTTATTTCTCTGATTGTTTTCACCTTGGAACCAATAGAAGAAAACTCAAAGATTTAAGTATAAAATGCACCACTGACTATTTCTCACCTGAGATGTGCTTGTGTTTTACAGTTAACATATGGGTTTTGAAGAATGCGAGGTGTTGTTTCCATAACTCGAAGGAGCAAATTATCCAAATAATCTTCTAAATCTTTTAGCTTTTTGTTCTGATGCTCTAGATTAACTTGCAGACTGCATATCATTTCAATCAAATCCTGCAAAGCCATGAAATCCAAAGTAACAAGATAAACAAACAGAGCAAAGACAATACAGACATTATGTTTAAAATGTTATGAAATCAAAAAGTAATAACATAAGGTACAACAGAAGTTGCAAACAACATCTCCTATGCATATGAAAAGACAATCCTAGTACCTATACTCTATAACTTTATTTACTGAATTTTAAAGAACCAATCCTTTTTCATAATGTACAAAATGGTAACAACCATATACTGCATTTGTTCACAAAATCAGCACTCCACATAATTTCGGGGGTGCGCGGGCAAAGAAAGTTAAGTCCACTTTCTTGTTACTGAGAATGAGAGTGACTTAACACACTTTACCCGCCAAACATCGCTTTAGAGATGGATAAACCCATGAGGCACACATCCGTAACTACCGTACGTTTTTGAATATGACTTACTGGACTTAACACAAATGTAGAGAACACTTTTATCTATGACTCTATGGGCATATCTCAATTTTTGAGGACGGTGTACTTCACTCTCTTTGCCTGCGCATCCACGATTTTTAAAGCATCATTTTGAATTCAAGATTATATTGGGAGTTGACAGAGTGTAACTATGGTCTAGCACATATACTTCACTTCACACCTGATGAGTATGAATGACAATGGTCTTCGAAACTAGTACTAGACCTAACTCTATATATATACAGTAAAACCTGTCTTAAAGACCACCCCTCTTTAGCGACCACCTCCTTTAAAGACCAATTTTTCTAGGAACTGACAGTAAAACCCATAAGGCCAATGTTATTTGTACCCCTATTAAACGACCACCCCTCTCCCCGACCAACGACCAGAGTTTCATTTACGTTAAACTCCTCTATAACGACCAAAATCGTAAAAAAATATTTACTCAAATGGTAGCCATTAATCAGCATTTGAACAGAAATACTGATGTGGGCACTGCAAGACGTCTCTTCAATTTTCAATACAGTACTTTTACAAGAGTGATTGAACAGAAATGAGAATATGGTTGAACAATGATTTGGGCTGTTTTCCTCTTCGCCTTCTAAGAAATACCTTACAGTAGACAGCGTACAAGTACCACGGCTTCAACAGGACACATTCCAATCTCCTACCTCTGACCTGCTTGTTTCAATACCCTTAAGAATTCATGCCTTTATTATCTACATGATCGCAGTGACTCGAAGGGATAATTCTATTTCTTATGAAAACGTTTATTCAGTGGACATGAGGGGGTTTCTGAAATTCTCGATTCTAAGAAGCGTGCCGGTCAAGTTCCTTTCATTGTCCTCGAAGCAAAATGTAATGTAGGGAAAATAGACATGTCTTTCTTTTCCTGGAAAACATTATCCCGTAAGTAATAATCAACTATGTGTTAACTTGCATAATGCACCTTTTGTATTGTACCTTATTTATTCTATTATATTTTCAGTTTCAAGACATAAAAATGCATTCCCCCTATTAAGAGACCACCCCTCTTAAAGACCACTTTTCCGTGGAACCAGCGATGGTCGTTATAGAGAGGTTTTACTGTATAATATTATTTTGAACTTTATTTTTGCTGTGCATATTTTACACTCATTATTTTTACAGTGTGGTAGGAATTTTTGGATTTGCAGTCCTGTTGCAAAGGTCAACTCTCACATACCATGGTAGGTATTGTTCATTTACTGAATTTCATTACCTGCTTCACAAATAAATCCTCCGATACCGTTACTCCAATTCTGATGCTTGCCCTTTTAAGTTACAGTTGTACCTAAGGGGCATTATCACATTACAGTTGCTTCTTAACAATTGTAGTGTGTGCTTGTGTTGAAATTTCAATATGGGAGAGAAGAATAATAATCATACAGCATCGTACAAATTAAAAGTGAAAAGTTATTCAGAAAAATAAATTTGTCACTTCAAAATTCCATGTGCGTTACTGGAGGAAACAAAAAGACATGCTAAAAACGTAAAAAGTGACAGGCATTTCGTTCTCAAAAGCTGGGATAGAACATGAACTTTAGTTTACAGCTCATAATTTCTAATCAATGCCAGTGCATCTCGCTCTGATACTATGTAACTTTATTGTACTAGCATTAAAATAAAGTAACATTTTATATAATTTTAAGATACTGCATAGAATTTTTATAAGTTTTAAGCTGGCGTTATTCCTCACCTCTCTAGACTTTCCTTCATATTTGTACAGAATTTCTGGCGATAATCTGCTTGGCTTTGACAGAATAGGAGAGCTCTCGTTTTCACCTCCAATGATTATCCTCTCATCAGAATGAGGTGTTTCTGGCGTCTTGCTCTCTGAAAATGAAAGATAAGAAAGAAAAATTACATATATGGTATATAATTTTGCATTCTTAGGGCATTACTCTTGGTTAAATCCATTACATTTTAACAACAATGAATTTGGATGCTAAATGCTTCAATGCATGTAATGTAAAATCTGTTGTAAATACTGCTATAACATCTCTTTTTATTAATCTGTACATGAGGTGCTTATAATAAGAACTAAATCTTTTCATTTAAATTTTTTTCATAAAACTCTCTGAAGGGTAGTTATAAGACAGAAATTGTTTATACAAACTCTGGCTTTAAGTTTTACGTGGGAACAATACATATTTGTGCAAGGCTGAAACAGCTGAAATTGCACTCCCTGCAACATGGCCTCTTATCCTGGATCAGAATTTGAAGTGAGAAAGATGAATTGCCCAAGCTTAGAATAGAGAAAATTATGAGTGTGTAATATACCAGATTTGCCATTGTTCTTCCAGTTACAATGTTTTCTAATAAAGAGAATACAAGAAAAGTAACGAGTAGATATTTTAACACTCTCTGGGCTGGTTATTTTTTAATGCACCTATTTTTTTCTATTACTTTGCACAAGAGTTTTAAGTACGTTAACTTTGGGCTTTTAGAAACTGTTAAAATTTTGATGTTATATTGAATTGTAAACATTGTTTAACGTAACTCTCTCCATCTATGTACAGTTCAATTTTGTGTCCTGGACTGTAAAAAAAATGCAAGTCCATTAAGGTAAAGAAAAGGTGCTAACAATTATTGAGTATATCACCATATATCACTGTTGTTCTCTTTTAATACAAATAAATAATTATCCATTTCCTTCGTTTTAACCACAACAAATACTATTATTCCTACTACAACTATTATCATGTGCCTATTACTCAGCTATTAGCATAAAGAACTATTTTCACCTTTGAGAATTTGGTCCATAAACTAGATAGTTTTTGACAAAGCACAAACATAAGCCAACACAATATTTAGTTTTGTTCAAAAAATTACTTATTAACTTTTCTCTCCATGCATTAAACGTCTGCAACTCTTTATCACAACGAAGAATTTTTCAATGTTAGTTTATTATTTGCCTTCTCTATAACTTCAAGAGAAATATAAATTCCTCGCTAAACTTCAGAATAACGTGACCTCCATCAAGCCAGGGAGTGGGACCAAGTCTACAATGTTGCCAATATTACAAACATGACTATGTGCCAACTGAACTCAGCAGATGGTTAAGTAATCTATGGATTATAAATGACACGACATGCCCATAATACGATGGTAAATACAGAATGAAGAATAAAATCAGTATTAGTAGGAGTTACCTTAAGAAATTATTATAAACAAAAGCATTGGACTTCTTAGTTTTACAATGTTATACAAAAGGTGTGGAAGGGTAAAAAAGCTTCTGCATTAATATAAGTAACTTAGTGACAGGTAAATTCTAGGTCAGTAACAGGTATGTTAGGTTAGGAAAAGTTATATTAGTTTAGCAGCAGTATACTGAATAGCACGGAGTTTGTTATGTGCCATATAACAATGTTTTACAAACGGTGTGGAAGGGTAAGAAAGCTTCTACATTAAGGAAAGTAGTGACAGCTAAATTCTAGGCCAGTAAAAGGTTATGTTAGGTTAGGAAAAGTTACCGTATATACCCGAATACTACCCGCCCCTGAATAATACCTGCACCTAAATTTTTCGAAAGGAAATAAATACAGTAAATAACTAAACCTCTACTGACAATGAAGCACTGCAAATCATAACTAGTTTAATCTTTCCGAGCTTAATGTATTGATATTCAATGTGTGCAATGTTACAAGTTGAAAATGCTTATAATATGCCCAAGGACAGCATAATAAAATCTCAATTTTGAAAGCAAAATAAATTCACAGAAATGAGTTATATACAGCTAAACACTAGCCTAATAATTTAGCAGTAGAAGAGTTACAGCAAAACTACTTTCAGTACCACCAACAACCTGGCCAACTGTGAGTGGGTAGGGTTGCTAACTGGATTTCCCAGGAAATACGGATTAATTGGCAACCCTATGAGTGAGACAGTAGTTCCTGAAACTACTTCTAGTTTGAACAATAACATTTAAGTGAAAACTATGTTACAAGACTAAGTCTACTTTTTTTAACTACACACTGTTAAGAAATTCAAAATTATAAGTACCTTTCCTAAAATGTTTGAATTTCCTGGCCAGTCTGGATCCCTCTTTAACTTCCTTAACTTTTTCTTTTTCTTCTTCTTTGAATTTTTCCTTTTCATTTTCTTTGACTTTCTCTACATCCTTGACTTTCTCTTCTTTCTTCTCCGCTATCTCTGTTTCCAGTTTCCTAGGTGCAGGCACTGGTGTTGTTGGCAGAGATGACCCAGCAGAACTAAGTGTTCTGGAAGATGGTGGGCTCAGCTCTCTAGGAGTAGTGACAGTCTCTGCCACTGGTTCCTCCTCTTCCTGCTGGATACTCAACATGGGTTTGTCCCAAGAACGGCGCTTCAAGGTTTCTACGCTTGTATCTGAGAAGTAAGTAGAAGTAGCCAGTTAATCTACAGCCAGAAACACATTTTATTACTGATTAATTGAATCAAGTGCCATATCATTCATCTTCACTTATACAAAAGAAAGTTAATTGTCTAATCTGCATAAAGTACACCATGTGCCTGCTTATGCAAAGTAAGAGGATGCACCCGCTAAAGGGTTAATATAGGTTTCAAGAGTATAATTCTGTCCTTACCCTTTCCTTTATTTCCATACAACTTCTGTTCCCATTCATCAACAGGTTTGGTTTGTACTGATTTAAGAGTTGGTGGTGCAGGAGCTGTGAAGGTGGAACGCCTCAGAAGCTCTCCTCCAGCAAGATTCTCAAGTGACCCAGAAATGGGAGTCGCTGTGGATGTCTGATTTGTGTTCAGAGAACTGCCAGAACTTTTGTGTGACAAATCATCAAACTGAAATTTTAAGAAGTAAACTGCAATAGAGGTTACGGTTTCCTTTCTCATAATATTAGTTTTATATTTATTAGCAATGTGTTACAAATATGAATTAAAAGAATGAATGAATGAATATTTATTAACTACAACTTGGTTTCCACCCAGTGGTAGTTACATAGCAAAAGCTTATTAATTATACACTAAATACTAGTTACTAGTACTTAAATCTAATATTAAGCTACCTTAATACTATTTAAATCTAAATATTTACACAATACTTACATAACATGCTTACAACCTGACCGCCTTTTTCACAGTCACTATACGTCACTTCCGAATCACTGCCTCTATAACTGTCACTTAAATACTACAGTGAAGCAATTTCAATCAATTTTTTTCACCTTATCGCTACTTGGGAAAGCCCCTAGTAAGTTTGCAGGTAAATCATTCTAATACTTGATAGCCTGGTTTAGAAAAGAACATTTTCCTACGTCTGTTCTCTGTTTGCTTTAAAGAGAATAAAACAAAAGCCCTTACAAAAACCAAGGATCAGCCAATTTAATGTTACTCACTGTAAAGTCATCTTCACTCTCCCCTTCACTGATCACACCGGGATCTGCATCTCCTGCAACCTGGCGTGATACTTGGTGAGGTATTTTGAATTCATCACTGCCATTCAAATCAACATCTTTTTCACTTTTCTTTCCTTTCTTAACTGTAAGCATAACACAATGTGTTACATATTTATAATTCTTTGCAACAACTATCTCTAAACTATTTTTTCAGGTAACGCTGGAGTTAATATAATTAACACTTTCAAAAAAATCAGATAGAAATAAGTTATTAAAATCTGTATTCATAAAGTATATATACAGGTACACTTTTCTCCAAAACCATTGATTCCCCTGCTAAAAAAATCTGTTAATACATAAATGATTTAACATAATGTACCAAGTTATTGAACAAAGTTGTGAAAAAGACCCTAGTAAAAATAACATTTACATAGAACAAATAAGTATATATGAGAAACTATTTTGAAAAAATAGCATTGAACAACATGGATAATAATTTGTATTGAATAAACCTGTACTATAGGCATCAGAATAAAAATAATGAAAAACACGAATAGTGATGTAGATAAATGTACCATGAATATGTAAAACACAAGTTATGGATAATTATGCTTCAAGATTCCGTAACTCACTTGTGAAGTTTAGCAGTAAAAATGGTAAAATGACTTTAGTGAAACATAATCTCTTTATCAGAACAAGACAAAAATACAACAATATAAAACTGTGTCAGCAGTTAAGTCACATACATAGCTGACAACAGGGGGTCATGTCAAGGTTAATACTTCACATTCTTGAAAGAGCCCAAGTACAGTCGGTCAAATAAAAAACGTCGGGCGGTATTTGATTAAGTATCACGAACGAGCATATGCGCATGTACAGGAAGACTTAAGGTTAGGTTCACACACGCCTCTTGTCTATCCATGTATTTTCTTGATTATTTAGTCAGTTTTGTTCCAAAACAAACATGTATAGAAGGCTGTGGCTATATGCCTCAAATCCGCCATATTCTTGGTTGCAAATTTTTATAATATTAATAATTAATAGATTCGCGAGGAATATGTTTATTCAAGGAGAATTTTTTAAAGATTTTATTTTATAATACCGGTACTTCTAGTGCAAAATCAATAACTTACGCTCAACTTCTGCAACCAATCTTAGCATCGAAATACGCGTCCGGCCAGATCAACGTTTGCTATGAAAACTTCCGGTCGCATTATAGTCAAGTTCCCTCCTCTGAGCTGCTCTTTCATAAATATGGAACCTTCTCGCTGCTTCAGAGACCGAAAAATGCAGGTCAATTACAGCCCTAACTACACTTTCTCTCACGTTAGCATTTGTATGTGGCGATGACACAAAGCAAAATGAATTATGACAATGCATTAAGTTGAATATCGTATGTTGCGCTTTCCGCGATTTTCATTTTTTCCCTCCTTGTTCATATTTTCCCTCCTGCCGCATGGCCTCATATGTTCCGAAAATGACCTGTATTTTGTGTTTTTTATAGGAAACTTGTGAACTAATGCGTCAAAACTTTAATTTTAACTGCATACGAGTCCCGACGTTTTTTATTTGACCGACTGTACATATTTTGAATCTTTTGTCTTTGCCCTGCTAAGCATTTAATCAAAATATTTTTGTGAGGTAAAAATGCATTCTTCTTTTAAAAGTAAAGGAGTAAAAACTTGAATACTACTGGCTTTAAATTAATAATTTGTTACCAAACTCATTTAATGATTAAACGATTATAAATCACAAAAGTTTCTTGGTTAATGCAGTAGTAAATTACATTGAAAATTCTCCATTTAGCTACAGTGGAGGACAGTATACCAAATGGAAAAAGGGGATTGGTTTGTTGGTTGAATTGATTACGTATTTTATTATTGATTTAATAAGAAAGGAAGGAAAAATCAGAATAGGCCTATAAGTAATTTGTGTCTGCAATTCAATCTAAAATTGTCTGAACATACAGAAAATAATATTGATTGATTGATTGTTTATTCACCATATGAAATATTACAATTTCTGGCTTCGTCGTACAATATACAATTTAAATACCCTGCAATATACATTAAAATTGCTATTTACACAGATATACAATTTGTGATCTATATGTACAATATTAGCTGTTCAGATCTATTTAGCTCCATGCCCTACTCAATACTTAATAAACATGTAAACATGTAAAAATGAAGTAAAACAGACCAGTATCGGTATGAGATTATCAAGATACAGTAATAATTGCATTAAATATATTATATGTGATAAGGACAAAAATAATTATTCAGATTTAGAAACCATACAGTATTCTTCATATTCTTTTATAGTGTAAAATGATTTGGAAATTAAAAATTCTTTGAGTATTATCTTAAATCTTCTTGACGATTGTATTTCTTTAAGTTGGGGTGGTAGCATATTATAAAATTTAGAGCCAGAAAAAATCATGTTCTTCTTTGCAAATAATAATAATAATAATAATAATAATAATGTTTTATTTTGCCTGGCAGAGTTAAGGCCATAGGGCCTTATCTTCCACTCAACCAGGATAAAGACAAAATACATTAAAAGGAATTTACAAAAAACAAATACAATAGATATCATACATAATACAAAATGTTAAAAATAAAATAATAATACAATATTGAAGTACCTATATTAAAACATAAGACAAAAATGCGTCCAATAATATGCCGAGAAAACAAATTGAATTAAAGAATTATATTATAATTGGATGTGTGTATAATTATAATATTATACTATAATATACACAAAAATTAACTTAAAACTAAGAAATTAACAAATAAAAGCAATATAGGCTAAGTGCCATGAAAATCGTGTACAATATAAATTTACCTAGGCTAGATAACGAGACATTCATTCTAGTTATCAGCGAGATACTTGATTGACTTTGACCTAAAAATCTGTAGGCTCCGACTACCCCTGATGTCCGGCGGAAGGGAGTTCCAGATACGGGTGATGGCTATTGTGAATGAGGCAGAGTACAGAGATGTTTGATGGCGTGGAATTGACAGTATACTGTTATTCTGAGATCGTGTGTCGCGGTTATGTTGGGAAGATAACAGTGAGAAACGAGAGACTAAATAATTAGGTGCAGTATTATTAAGTATCTGATAGAGTAGAGTTAGGGAGTGTAGTAGGCGTCTGTCCTTTAGTCGAAGCCAGGATAATTGCTCAAAATAATCTGAGACATGATCATATCGACGTATGTTGAATATGTGACGGACACAAGAATTCTGAACACGTTGCAGCTTACAGGATAATTCAACACTTAGGTCAGTGAACAGGACATCGCAATAGTCGAAGTGTGGCATCACAAGTGACTGCACTAACGTCTGCTTTAGTTTAGCAGGCAGGAAATTTTTCAGTCTATTTAGTGAATGCATAATAGAAAATACTTTTTTACAGATATGTTTAACTTGTGTATTCCATGCCATGTCAGAGTCAAAGTACACACCAAGATTTTTTACAGTTCTACTGTATGGAATAATTGTGTCGTTCAAGGTCACAGGCAAAAGGTCAGTGTTGTCAATAGAAGATAGCAATCTGTTTTTTCCAATCAGAATGGCTTGTGTCTTGTCTGGGTTCAAATTCAGTCCAAATTTTGTTGACCATTTACTGATAGAGTGTAGGTCGTCATTGAGCTTTGAAAGAGAGTCGTTGATTGTGTCAGGTCGAAAATGTAAATATATTTGCAGGTCGTCTGCATACAGATGATGTCGGCAATGTTTTAGTGCTGAAGAAATGTCATTTATATAGATTGCAAAAAGCAAGGGGCTTAATACAGAGCCCTGCGGCACACCTGACCTCACGAGACGCCACGAAGAAGATCGATTGTCGTGAGAAACACATTGTTGGCGTCCAGAGAGGTAAGATTGTACCCACGTGACTGCTGCATTTGATAAATGTAGTGGCCTCAATTTAGCAGTTAAAAGGTCTGCGTCAACGGTGTCAAAGGCTCGCGAAAAGTCAAGTAGGGTAAGAGCAGTCACTTGACGTCGGTCCATGGCCTCACGAATATCTTCACTGATCTTAAGTAGGGCAGTGGAGGTACTGTGATTTGATCTGAAACCAGATTGTAATGGGTCAAGTAAATTATAAGTGTTTAGATACTCAGTCAGCTGCTTGTGGACAATGCGTTCGAGGGTTTTCGATAAAGTCGGAAGTATACTGATAGGTCTATAGTGCTTGGGGATGTTTGGGAGATTTACTTTAGGAAGAGGTCGGATAAGAGCATTTTTCCATTGTTGCGGGAAGGTGGATGTGATGAGAGAGGCGTTGTAAATATGGGTTAAGGTAGGCAGAATAACATCGATGATTTTGTTTAGCATTAATATATTAATGCCATCCGTGCCTTCTGCTTTCGATTTATTTTGCGAGAGTGCCTTTTTTACTTGTAAGGGCGTTACATTGGAAAAAAAGAATCTCTCATGGTGTGGAGGAAGAGGTAGGGTTGACAGGTAATTAATAGTATTTTGTTTGGTGACGTCATCTAAGGTCCTGGTTGGTATAGTAGTGAAGTATTCGTTCAAATCATTGAGAGGGATGTTAACAGCTTGGGCTTGATTTTTTTGTTTTCCTAATCCCATTGCTTTTAAGTTACTCCATAAGTCGCGTGAGGTCATAGTAGGGTCAATCAGTTTATGGCTGTGCTGGATCTTAGCGTTTCGTATCATTTGTGTAGTTTTGTTTCTTAGCTGTTTAAAGTTTGTCCAATTTTCCTCGGTTTTCTTGCGTCGAAAAGTACGGTAGGCCGCATCACGGCGAGCCATATGTTCTCGTATGGTCGAAGATAACCAAGGGGCAGAAGGTCGTGTAATTCGTCTAGTCTTTAGTGGCGCATGTCTGTCATATAACTGGAGTATCATATCATTAAAGGCTTTTAACTTTTCGTCAACAGAACGTAAATGCCAAATTGTGTGCCAAGGCTGTCATTTAGCGTCTTCAGTCAGTTGGTTGTCGTCCATGTTTTTTAAGTCTCTATATGATATTAATTTAGATGGGCGTTTAGGGCATTGAAGTGAATATTCTATGTAAATGAGGTCATGAGCTGAGATACCAGGAACCGGCAACTGACCATGTCTTAATACTCTTTGTGGTTGAGCAGTCACGATTAAATCCAGTAAGGTCTCAGAAGTGTTAGTATGATGAGTCGGTAGAAGAGGTAAAATAGTCATGTTGCAAGATTGAAACGTAGTGATTAGTTGTGTGCTAAGCGTCGAATTTGTATTAAGGAGATTGATGTTCAGATCACCCATAAGGACAACGTGTTCATAGTTCGGGATTAAATTAATTAGAGCATCTTCTAGATTGGAAAGATGACCCGTTTTAGGGGGCTTGTAAATTACGCAGATTAGACATTTCTGCATGTTGGCAAGGATTTCAACAAACAGGAATTCTGGGCTTGCTGAATACTCGGAGGGGGAGGCATGCACAACTTTTGGGTGAAGGTCGTTTCGTATGTATGCAGCAACTCCACCTCCACGCTTACCTGTCCTGTCATTGCGGATAAGGGAAAAGCCATTCAGCTCGACAAGTGAAGAAGGGAGGGAGGGTTGGAGCCAGGATTCAGACAGAAGTAAACAGTGGAGGTCGAGACCGGAAACAATAGAAGAGAATTCTTGGAAATGGGAAAGTATGCTTTGAGAATTGACGTGAATAACTTTGAGAGTAGAAGGATTAGGGCTGAAGGAGAGCTTTAACAGATCTGAAGTGGAGGGGGACTGTGGAGAGGACTGACCGCTGTTTTCATCATTGGAATCTGTACTGTCATAAAGAAATAGCGGGTAAATGGAGAACGGGTTTTTGTCAGAGCTATTATCAGGGGTAGGTGGAGGAACATTCCTTGGGTTTAGCAGGTCAATGTTACCAACACAATTTTAGAAGATAAAGAGAAAATAAAATAAAAACGTTGCCTTAACGTATCTCAACACTAAAATACAATTAGTAAGTAACTAACCCTAATTAATTATTAGAATAACTACTTAAACAGAATTAAATTATATTAATGTGTGAACAGTAGGCCTACTGTTATGATGATTATGATAATATTGTTAATTATGATAATACTGATTCTACTACAACTACTAGGCCTAAAAATTATGCTGATAAAACTTAGAAAAGGGGATAGGATACAGTGCATTGTGTGACTCACTTCAAATCAGTGGAGCACGTTATCCGTAGCTTTTCACTTCCACTTTTTACAAAAATGACACCGTCCAGGGTCCATACATTCGTGAGGCCATAACGACTGATACACTCCTTTAGCAGGTTATGCCGTATCTTTGATAGGTCCTCGCGGATCGTGATTCCCGTATGTTTAAGGCATCTTTTACTGCGAAAGACTTCGCTCCGTTTTCTGTAGCTAGTGAATTTCACTATTACAGCACGTGGTTTATCAGACTTTCTGCCGACCCGGTGACTTCTGTCGATGTCTTTTAGGTCGATTTCAACGCCGATTTTCTTACCAACATCGGCCACGATCTTGTCGGTATTTTCATTTTCAGATTCTGGAATACCAAAAATACGTAAACACTGGCGACGCTGGTATTGTTCCAGTTCATCAGTCTTTTTGTCGATTTTCGCCTCCAATTCCTTTATAGTTTTGTCCTTTGTCTGAAGCGCAGCTTCCAACCTTTCTATTGTTGCGGTATTTCTCTCTAGTGCTGCTTTCAGCTCGGCAACCACGGAGTCCGTTACCGTCTGCTGGATGAAGCCAGCCAGGCCTTGAAGCATGGCGGGGTCCTTCCAAGCTTCTAGTATCACACGCTTTACACAGTCTTCGATGTTTTCCTCCACAGCCACAGATCTATTTTTCTTGGGACCCATGATGAAGTAAGATCGGTTACAATATGTTAAGGATTGGATCTTTACACACGAACAATTTACAAAGCACGAATTACACCTTCTTTTACGTGTGAGACCACGAGCACAAAATAACGCACCTAGCAGCTATCCGCCATGACACTCCGGCTATCCGCCATGACACTCCCAAATTCACCTCTGTAAGAGTTCAAGAAAAGGCCAGTACCTCTTCTCGTATAATGATTATGAACATCTGCATTTCTAACTAAATTAATATTTTTGTTAGTTTTAACAAATGTGATTACGTATTGTAGGTAGATTCCAGTCAGTGTTAGTATTTCTAATTTGGGAAAAGTATGCCTGCAAGTTTGATTATGTTGTAATTTCCCAATAATTCGAACAGCTCTTTTTTGTAGTGAAAACAATTGGTTAAAGCTAAGACTATTTATAACTCCCCATAGAGAGGCATTATATTCAAGGTGTGAATGAAATAACGAAAAGTAAACTACAATCAATGTCTCTTGTGTTATAACCTGTGATAGTTCCACCAATAAGTATATTGTTTTATTTAGTTTGCTATAGAGGTTTTCAGTCTGTTTTTCCAATTCAATTTACTATCAATATTAATACCAAGAAAATTTATAAATTCTGATTTGAGAGCATGGTGATTTTTGTACAGAAAGTTAATATCATCAGGATTACTTTTAGTTAAAGAAAAATCAATATATTTTGTTTTGTCTACATTTGAAATCAAGTTATGTACATTAAAATAATTTTGTAAAAATTCACTTAATATCTTGCACTTATGGTTGATTCCTGAAATTGTTTTACTAGATATACTAGAAATAGATATTATCAAAATCTATAAGCAAGTATAATAATGACGAATGTCGAAGGTGATAAAAATGATAAAACTTACCTAAATTTTTTGCAAACCTTTTCAGACCTTTTCTCTTCTCAATGCTGCCAATGCTAAGTAAACTTCCACCTATAAAACAAAACATAAAAGTTTTGCCTTCACGTAATAAAAAACTATAATGTGAATTTCAGAGAACTTGTGTTCATTTTCTAAATAAATGGGATGAATATGATCTATTAATTTCCATATCATGTCTCAGTCAGTGATTGCTTTGAAGAAGATAATGCATTTAATATTATTCCTAAAATTTAAAAGATATACAAAAACATAATCAATGCAGGATTTGCATTTTTCAAGACAATTTTAACTCCACTTTCTACTGAAAATCTAGATGTATGGACACCACTTGCGAAACAACCACCGAGAAGTTTACCAAGGTAAATAGCACTGAGCTTAAAAAGTAATTTTAATTCAGTGAAAATCTAAGTTAAGAATATACAAAATTAACATCTTTCAGGTTTGTTATGAGTATATTTCGGAATTTTATGCATGAAAAAATTGACATTTTAGGCACCTAACAGGTTACAATTAGGCACTATCCTTTAATTTTAGGCAAGAAAAATGTTTATTTCTGGTATAAAAAATGGGCCACAAACTATTAGTTGTCCATGAAAGAGTATTTTTTATGTGTATGACATGTAATTTGATTTCATAATTAGTAGCACAACATATTATCAAAATTGTCAGCATATCTTTTAGCATTGTTTCTCTTCACAGTGCTCAATTAATACAGCACAGGATGAGCACTAAACCATACACACAGAGAAGAAAACTAAGATAAAATGAAATTTAAGCTATGTATTGCACATTGTTATTGAAGTATTCAAAACGGTTGATAGTTAAACCATTAATTAGAAACATGATGTTAATTGTTGGCGGCTAAATTTCTCACTGTTGATAAGAATTTGACAACGTAGTGTCATTCCATGCATGAGAAATTTTTAAAAACATAAACTGCTCCCAATGAGTATAACTGTCCATAAGTTGCAAACATCTGCAATTATTTTGCACATTTTTCTAATGGAATTAAATAGGCATTTGCCGAAAATCCCAAGGTCTAACTATGAGGAAGAAAAAACAAATGGAAGGTAGAGGAACTCTTTAAGACTATGCTTGTACGATCAGTAGCCTTGTTTAATATTTTTTCAATAGTGGTGTCACTTAAAGACATTTTTTGGAGAGGAAAGAGGAGTTTAAAAGCCTGTAGATTTTAAAAGCCTGTATATCATAATACATTCACCCCCACTTATCTGAGCTTTGAAGCAACGAAGTACAGTAACAATGTTTTTATATCATCAAAGGCATTCGTTAAGAAAATAAAAGCATAACAAGAAAGTATGCACACTTTAACCAAATAACTATGTTAATTAAATGAGATTGTTGACATTTAAACACTTCAGACTTGCCCATGAAATGTTCATTCTGCAAAAATGTAAGTAAAAGTGTAGTCTAAAATGTTTGAATGTAAACCATCTCAATGCTTAAGGTTTACTGCTTCACTGTATAAAAGTTCCATTACTATATTGTTTT
The DNA here is from genome assembly GCA_964059195.1 of Ectobius pallidus. Lineage (NCBI taxonomy): Eukaryota > Metazoa > Arthropoda > Insecta > Blattodea > Ectobiidae > Ectobius > Ectobius pallidus. The sequence goes on from CAXKWD010000001.1 coordinate 171,585,998, forward strand.
TTAACGTTCAAATAACTAGCTTGTAATGAAAAATAATACAAATTTCAACATACCAACAGAATGAGCCATGTGAGAAAGCTGTCCAAGTGAAGACTTATGAGGTTTCTTGCTTAGGTCAGTTAAACTACCAGCCTTAACTATGAATGCTACCCGAACCTCCAACTCTCCCCTGGACTTGTTCTTTTCCTTGCCAGGCTTACTCTTGAGTTCATACCACCTGCAAAGTCAGAAGAAACCTTGTAGTAAGTATCTTAACTGTATTAATACTGCATACAATCTACAGTGAGTCCCACGCAAGAGTTGGCCAATGACGTGGGTTTCTGCATCGCGACGGGCACAGCTCCAACTCCTGAGCGAACGGGTGAAATATCTATGCAAATAAAGCTATGATCGGTGTAATGATTCAGGTTCTCACATTTACAGTTAAAATTACAATGAAAATAACCCCGTACCTCATTACAAGAGATGTTGGAAATGTTGTCCTCTTGCATCCACACAATACTGGCACCTTTTTTTATGAAATGTTCTTTCATGCGCATAAGTTCAGCTTCCGAGAAAGAGTTAATTTCTCTTGTGATATTGTCTTTAAGTTCTTCTAATGTATGGGAAATTAACCTATACAGTTTATTTTTCAAGTTTCCCCATAAATAATAACACACTGTTAGAAGACAATATCACAAGAGAAATTAACTCTGTCTCGAAAGGTGAACTTATGCGCGTGAAAGAAAATTTCCTAAAAAGGACCCAGTATTGTGTGGATGTAAGAGGAGAACATTTCCAACATCTCTTGTGATGAGGTACGTGGTTATTTGCATTGTAATTCCAACTGTAAATGTGAGAACCTGAATCATTACACCGATCGCGGCTTTATTTGCGTAGATATTTCACCTGTTCACTCGGGAGTTAGAGCTGGGCCCACCGCGACGCAGAAACCCGCGTCACTGGTCAACTCTTGCGTGGGAATCACTGTATATAAAGAAAACATCAAAATTGATTAGTTGAAAAATGAAAACATGACAGATTACCAGTGTTACCATATTTAAATAACTTTTCTAGTGATGGCATTCCTGAACCAGTATTTTTTTTTTCTATAATTTTATTTTTCTTTCGTTACAAACTTCTATTTGAATGCAATGGCACAAACTGTTCCAAAGGCTTTCAGAAGAAATGCTACGTCTCCAACACACAAGACTAATTTTGTTATTCATAGTAAAGAGAGGAAAGTAAAAGCAAAGGTTATAGTGCATTATGAAATTAAAACAGAATCAGGAACTTGTAATGCCACTGAGTGAGTTACTGAAACAAGCAGCTTACAAGCCTGGTAAGAAGTAACCATACCGCCTGAGCATTCTCTGATCCTAATAACCTACCACAGCTGAAGGAGAGAATGTCTTTGTCAGCTGAGAAGTCTTATACAGAGTTCCCATAAATGCACTTTCGGGTTTCGAACACTCGTCACTTACATTTAATAAAACTTAAAAACATGAAATCAGTACTGATAGAAAGAGAAACTAATCAAGTTTTGTTCAAATACCTCACAGATGTTCAATGTGAGCCCTGTTGGTAACAGGCACACATTAAGCCTATAGTCCATTTCCATCCAGGTATATTATAGCATTTGATGGTCAACTGATTGTGATAGCTGCTGTGATGATGGCACTCTTTCAGGTCAAGGACAGTCTACAGAAGGGGTGACTTGTACACAATATCTTTAATATACCCCCACTAAAAAAGTCAAGGGTCATCAGGTGAGGTGAATATGAGCACAAGGAAGAAGTTGTCTATGGTCATGACCAGCACAGACAATCCATTTGTTCAGTAGTCTGGTGATGAATTCCAATATGTCTTCATTGTGAAAATGTGGAGGTGCACCATTTTGCTGAAAGATGAAACTGGGCATGTCCTCCTCTATCTAAGGCAGGAGCCACAGTTGTAACATATCCAGGGGCACACATCCTGTGACTGATTGTTCTTTTCACCATCACACAATTACATTCTCATGGCGTAAAGAACAGAACACAGTAACCTTACAAGAGTCCCTGATATGTTGCACGTAAGTACGGGGATTTTGTGAGCCCCAGATTTTAATGACAACAATGCACCTGGACGGAAATGGACTAGATAGGCTTGACTAGGCTTGTGTTATAACGAGGCTCACATCTGTGAGGCTCATCTGTGAGATGATTAACAAAACTTATTTAGTTTCTCTTTCTATTGATGCTGGTTTCATGTTTCTGAGTTTCATTAAACATAAGCGATGTGTGTTCGAAACTCGAAAGTACATCTGTAGGAAGCCTTGCATTTTCAATGTGAGCCCTGCTGCATTTTTCCTGAATACTAAACTAAACTAAACTCCGTGGCGCTACATCCCTGGAGGGACTTGGCCTACCACCCGACCGCTGCGTCATCTCCCGTAGGCAGATGGCAGGATTGGGGGGCATGTGGTCAGCATGCCGACACCCACGGCCGTTAATGGTGGTTTTCTTGACCGGAGCCGCTACTTCTCTATCAAGTAGCTCCTCAATTTGGAATCACGAGGCTGAGTGCACCCCTACCAGACCTCCCTACCTCAGAAAAATCCGAGGAGGTACCGGGAATCGAACCCGGGCCGACGGATCTGTAGTCAGCGACGCTAACCACAAGACCACGCCGGCGGACTTTCCTGAATACAGTACAATCAATTAATTCTGTACAACAGAATCCTTCGGATTTCTTTTCACCATCACACAATTGCACAATACCTTTTGGAATAGCCATTTCCTTTATCAGATGGAAGAATGATCTGCATTTTAATATAAGAATAAATAAGAACTTAGTCAAACAGTATTTTTATGCACATGTGTAAATCCACCATACAATAAGGTTTCATATATAAAAATGTGGAAGTGTTATTATATTTCCTTATTATTTTTACCAACCATCAACTCATGCAGATCTAAAGTAAAATGTACACACAAAGATTTTTTGGAACAATCATCTACCCTCTCTAGAGGGTGACCTTGAAGATCCACAAATAAAAGATTTTTAAATGAATGCTTTTGAAGTTTTTAACTTTAACATTAATGTCAAATTAACTAGAGATATACAAATGAAATTGCTAAGTTTGTAAAAAGTTTATCCTGGCATAATTCGAAAACCTAATTCCTTCAGTTTGTTAGCTGTAAATGCACATAAAAAATGCTGGGGCTACTAACCTGTTTCTTGGACGTTCATACACATCAAAATCTGCCAACGGTATGTTGACAACTCCAAGAAATTCATCAACTCCCAGGAAGTTCCGATGAAGGACTGTGAGTACAATTTCAGCAACATTGCCTTGCTTTGGAATTTGTCTAGAACACAGAAATAATTATATATTTAGCAATCATATGTCATGATCTAGTGTGTAATGGGGAGGGGGTTACAAGTTTCATGAATATTCTCCACTTAAAATTATTTTGACTATGGGTTGGAAGCAATAGGTGACCAACCTGAAGTTTATATGTTTGCTGAAGCTTTTATTCCTTAAAAATAGTGAAACTGTTAACAAAATTAAATTAAATCAGATAAACTGATAATACAAAGTGGTAGATGGAGTTAATAGGTTATATTTCAGTAATTATTGAGTTTTAGACCACAGTTTTTAGAGAAAGTTTGATCAGCATGTGAAGGAATAGGTTGGATAACTTAGAATATTAACAGAAAGAACTTATATCATATCCTTCATGCCAACAATATTTCTTTATCTTCGTCAAATCAACTGAAGGCATACAAATATGTAGTCAAAACTTTCAAAGCTTTTTAGGGTAAAAAATAAAATAAAAAATAAAACATTCTGGAATTTTTCCATTAATTATATCAGCCATTTCATAAAATATGGGAATTTTTCCCTCAAAGAGAGGTTATAAAATTATTGTAATTGGGTGGTCAAAAATAAGTTTAAAACTTCAAATTCTCTGGATATAAAGGACTTAGGGGTATCTGAAGTGGTTTCATGTGTAAAATATGTAGATTTACTTATTTATTGCATTGAGTTACGGTACTTTTTTTTTTTTTGCCATTTTTAGCATGATTTTAACACTCTTTAATACCAAGTAGTGAAGAGTAATCAGCTATGTCCATTTTCATTTGCGAAAATATACATCTTAAGGTACAATTTGGTATAAGATTAACTTCAAAAAATATGTGTGGTTAATTACTATGTAAAATAACAAACAAGGGAATTTTTGTCCCACCCGTAACAGTGATAGTTTTGTTAAATTATTATTGATGAGTTAAATAAATGTTCTGACAATCTGGAAACAGTTTATAATTTGTATTTAAACCCTCATACCTTCATTAATAACAACATTAAGACCCTAACAGTAATAGCAGAAGAGAAAATGAACTTTTTTTTTGCATCATTAAAATCAGTGTCCAAATTATGTCCCACCCGTAACAGATTTTGAGAAACAAATTTAAAATATTTAAAATAAATTTTAAATAATGCTTTGCATGTAGTGTGAAGGAGAAGGAATTGTAAATTTTACAGAATGAGAAGAACCAATTCTAGTTTATTATTTAAGATATGTAATAAACAAAAATAGTTTTTATAATTTGCCAGAATGTCCCACCCGTAATTATGAAATGGCTGATATGCTAAAAGCTATAAATCTGTAAAATTTAAAGTTTCTAGCTCATGTGGAAGTGGGTAAACATCAATATTGAGTGGATAATCTAGACGATCATAGATGTGAATGACGTCACAGCTATCCAGCCAGGTTTTCCAACTCTAATAGTGCAGCTGGAAACACCAAATTTTGCATGCTTACAGCAGTTAGATGTGACAATATTTCTGCCAAATTTTACGACTGTAGCTGCCCTATGAATGTGTCAAAAATTACAGTGTGAAGAAAATAAACAAAATTTACTTATAATTAAAAAATCTAACTCTCTAAGGTATAATCGATGGATATACGACAAAAAGTCATAGGACCCAACTTGTAGATCTCTCAAAATCCATTGCTGCTGGTGCAATCGGTTTTTTGATACAACTTGCTATTTAGCTACTATAAGCCTCCAAAGAAGGACTACACAGCCCTTAAAATTGCAAGTTGCATCCACCATTTTGAAAGCTTTTTAAGGGTAAAAAAGTAAGAATCAAAACTTATTTTCTGGAATACTTCCGTTGCCAAATTTAAAGTTTTTGGATCATCTGGAAGTGGCAAACAATTATGTCAGTAGGTGAGTTAGCCATGCGGCTTTGTCGTATAGCGATGATTTACTATTTAAAACACTGACTGGTCATTACTCTGGTACCATTCAACCGATTTGGTTCAAAATCAATAGTGTTCATCCTTTGGACGTTGTAAGTGTGCATACTAAGTTTCTTGGCCCTATTTCATTTTAATCGTTTATTATCATTCCGGATTATGTATTTCAACTAGTTTTTTACCTGTATCATATTGTGTCTACATTTTATTTGTATCATGTAGCTACGTTTTAAGTAGTACTTTACTGATTGTTTGTGTATTTGTATTTGTACTGACAAAATCCAATAAAGGATTAAATAAAGATTGATTGATTTATGAAAATCTGATAAAGCATATTCGAGTTATTGCACGTACATACACACGGACAGATGGATGGACAAATATTTTTCCCCTCCACCATACAATCTTAGAAAGTACCATTCTGGCACTTAATAAAAATAGCAAGAAATATACTGAATTAACTACAAAAAATCTAAGAAATAAGTCCAAATTTTCATTGAAAACAGATGACTTTTGTCATCATCAAATGATAGTTTGACTTTCGAAGGAAATAGAAAGAGCTCAATCCGACAAACCGGAATTTATACATTCTATGAAACTGGTGTATAAGGTGTAAAGTGAAAAAAAAATTAAACAAATAATGGTACATTAACAGGGTAATTTGGACTAGCAGAAACATGTAAGGTCTGAGAGTTGAAAGACAGAGATATGTGGATAACACTATGGAAAGACAAGAAATGGTGATATTAATATAATTAGTTCAGATTAAGAGTCCTGCGAATTCCAAAGAGAGAATTATCAATATATACAGGTTAATTAAGTTTTTTTTTTAATTTATCAGTTAGCCTATTCAAGTAGGACTTAATACTAATAAATACAAAACAATTAAACAAAGGAGGACTGAAATCCATGAAATTTTCAGAAAAAATTAATTTTACTTTTTTATTAGTAATCTTGATATGATATGATGGATATTTCAGTTTTACAAATTAGTAGGCATATATGTTTTAAATATAAATCCATAACCAGCCATTCGTTATTAAATGTCACAATAGAAATATAAAAAGAACAAAATTAGCCTACAGTATAATCATTATTTAATCAGGCAGTACAGTATCAGCAAAGTACTGTTGGGAGCTGATGAGATGATCCGTGATTTGGTGGTGGCATGCAGGGGGAAGACAGTGTTGTGCTATAACTGAAAGTGTAGGGGAGCGCTGCTATTGGCTGCAGATAAGAGCTCCATATTCATGCCAGGGATCATCTTGTCAGCTCCCAACTGTATCTGAGTTGTATTGCCAAAAACATATCTTCTGGATGGTAGCACAGGATTTGTTGTTAGCCTTTTTCTAAATTCTCTGTATATTGCAATGATTATTCAAGTACAGTTTACTTCTATTATATGCCCAATATTATACTGGTACTTACAATTCACATTCTTCATGCCAGTCTACATCTTGCAATGCTTTTTCCTTCACAGAGGTTTGGTATTTTTCTTTACCTAAGGCAATGGTTACAAAGGCATCATTGGTTCCTGAAAAGAGAATGCAGCAATGTGTTACCAGAATCATAACATAACTAAATAAAAAAAGATTATACACAGGCAGCAAGAGTATTTAAAATATACCAAAATGGATCAAAAGTATACAATTAATTGACAAAAAATATACAAGCACTTTATATTTATTACACCAATGTATACAGGGTGTTAATGAATAACACCGAAATATTTTACCTGTGTATAGAGGGGACATAGACAAGCAACTTTTATTAGGAGATTTTTCCTCTAAGGATTCAATTTTTCCTGTTATAACATAAAATATCCCAAGGATATGCACGCCACTGTCTTCTAATACTTGAAATGATGGGAAACAAAGGAACAGTGAATATTGTGTAGTGGTCGGGAAAATTGTAAAAAATGACGATCGATATCTTACAACTCTGAGGGGAAAAAAAGGCAAACGAAGCATTTTTGTTAGGTTTGGAATTGGGAATAAAAACATAATGCAGTGGCGGGCAATCATATGATTAATCAGTAAATTTTGCAGATTATGAAAACTCTAATTTACGGTATAGCTGTTGATGAATTGTTAAGAATCAGGTTTTTATCGATCGCTAAGAAGGAATTAAGTCAATTTAATGAAAATTTTAACCCTATTTCGCTACATTATTGAGTTATGAGCACCAAATTTTAAGGACTTTAATGTCCTGTAGCATACACATTTTACGTCATAGAGCAAAAATGTCCTAATAAAAGTTGCTTGTCTATGTCCCCTCTATACACAGGTAAAATATTTCGGTGTTATTCATTAACACCCTGTATAACACTATTAACGCTTCAGCTGCAGAATAGATCTAGAACATTCAAGAAGAAAGTACCAAGGAAGATTTTTTGGTCAAAAGGATTGACCTCAGGGGCAATGGAGAAAATGATTTTATGAGATTAAATTTTTCTATAATTTGCCATATGTTGCTTTGACTGTTAAATCAAATGTAATGGTATGGTGAGAGAAATTAAAAGGACAAGAAGAATGGAAAAAGAAGAGAGTAGTTAAAGAAGTGTAAAATTTTCTTAATATCAATCAGTCTAAGATAATACAGTTCTCTAAGAATCTAAAATTTAAATTCAACATAATCTACAACTGACAGAAATATAACTTTATACGTAAGCACAAGCTATTATTAAACTTCAAATAAGATGGTCATACTCCAATCTCTACTAAAATCAAGGTCATCACTGTATCCAATTACTTTAATTATACAGAGATGTGTGCCTTGTGGATGCAGACAGCTGGTTTTTATTACCCTACAAACTAGACTGTTCCTCTCCTGAATTGTATGCAGATGCAGTAAGACTAAATTTAAATACTACAGGATGAAGAAGCAAATTGTCAGCTGCAGAGCTTTTAATCAAAATAAATAATCACACCAACAAAAATGAAGTTTTCAAAGACAAGATGAATAAAAAATAGAGATCACTAACAAAGAATGCCATATTTCATTATCTAATGCTGCCGAATTCTAGTCTGTTAAACTTTACGCTGACAATTTGTTCATCAGCCTAAACATATTAATTGTTATTTCCACTGATACTGACTCAAGTTGACCAACTAATTTTCTTCAGCTAAATTCTACAAGCATATTATCATTTTGCAATCCACAATTACTTTCTTGGGATTATGGGTTCCTTGCTATAGCCCTTGTAGCAAGCTGCTCTTAAATTTCTAAAAAGGTCAGAAGTGAACAAAAGTTCAGAGGTATATATTTAAGAATCCTAATAAACTCATAGTTTTTTTTCTTTCAAGATCATCCGCGTGGGTTTGATTTCCGGTACCTCCTCAGATTTTCTGAGGAACAGGGTGCACTCAACCTCGTGATTCAAACTGAGGAGCTACTTGATAGAGAAATAGTGGCTCTGGTCATGGCCATTAACGGCCGTGGAGACGGCATGCTGACCACATGCCCCCAAACCTGCCATCTGCATATAGTAGATGATGCAACAGTCGGGTGGTAAGCCTAGTACCTTCAGGGATGTAGTGCCATGGTGTTTTTAGAGTTTTTCCTTCAAAGTACAACAAAACATTTTCAAGAGTTGTGATATTCTATCTGTGGAATGGTCTGTTTGTCTTTATATACATTCAAATGTGTATTGGTTTGATCCACACATGCCTTACAAAGAGCCTATCAAAAACACTTATACTTTTTTCGGAACACTCATGCATGTCATTTTATTTTCCCCCTTTCCTGCCTTATAACTTGTAAGATCTGGCCAATGATATAATCCTCCACAAAACAAGAAAAAAGAATACATTAACACATAATTTTGTTGAAAAAATGTAACTTCTCTGTCTGGCTGTACAAGTCGTTGATTCAATTATCATTGTTCCCAATGTCAGAAAAATAGTAGGCCTACCAATCTTTGAATTAAGTTTCCTAATTTTAAGGTATCCTTAATACCCATTGGGTGCGTTTCATTTATAGTTTTTATTTTTTATTTTAAGGTATCAGAAAGTAAAGTGGTTCAAGTAACTATGAATGTTTTGTGTTAAATTACCTGTTTGGTTATTAAACAAGTGAATAGCATTCACATCTAATTCCAATATATTTTAACACTTTGTAAGGTGTGTCAAATCAGTTAAACTGAAGTTTCCTTTAAACTGAAGTTTAAATGTAATTTCCTATAATGTTTGCTACATAACATATGATTTTATTTATTTTCAAATGCATAAAATACCCCTCATCAAGTTTCAATTGGCATTTGGGTAATGAAAGGTCGCACTATACTGTTCTAAAACACAAGGCTTGTAATTGTGATGACACAATGATGAACAGACAATTACGAAAGGGACAATGGATGAATAGGACAGAATGGTTTTTGTCAATACAAACAAGTCTAGTTTATTGTGTATTTTAATGTCATAAGATTTTGTAAATATTGTATAATGGACTAAATAATAGAAACCCAATATTTTTATCTCAATTTATAGTTAACTCTCTAATTGTGATTGTAGTAAGTTTTCATTAATATATTTATTCATCATATATTGAACTAGATCTTTCTTATGATTGGAATAATACAAGGAAATTTAAGCAGTGAAATGATTTAACTCAAGTCACATTGGCAGGAAGGAAAAGGAGATAATGTGTTAGTCACTCATAGATAAGACAATTACACAGACATGACTAATTTGCCTTAACAATTACTGAAGACAAATCAGAGAAATCTGTTATAAGATTGAGAAACTGTCTACAGAACTTTAAAACAGTAATTAACAACAAATTTTACATAAAAGATTTTCTGATGGTAGATACTATTTTATTTTTCCCCATAATTAATTAGGATATGACTAAATTTGAGGGATATTCAATTTAATCAATAGAAACACTTCCATGTATCAACAAAACATTGGAATGTAACTTTGGTAAGCATAATGTTATTACAGTATATTCCATTCAACTAATATCTGAAGCATGGGAACTCCCTGCTGTCCAAGTTTTGCTGAGAGACATGATTGCTGGAATGCCCCCTGTCCATCCCCCCACGTAATAATTCACATCTTTTTACTGGGATCAGAATTTCTGATTACTTGTTCCTCCATTCGATGTTTTAGCAAAAATACCAATAATAAAACTCTCTAATGAACCAATCCGCTTTGTCGCTATATTAGGAGTTGAAGATTCTTTGTTACACAAGTTAAATTTAGTACCGGTAACCAACATAGCTCTATAAAATATGTTCAATCTGGTTATTTTTAATCTGCAAACTGTTTTAACTGCCTATTAAAGAGGAATCCATTATAAATGGAGATGAACCCCCTCCTAAGAGTTTACAGATTTATAGAACAAAAATGTTAACTGATTTTAAAAAGTATCAGAGTTTCAAAATGTATTTATCAATTTATCAAAAATCACACGAAAGGAAAAGAAATAGTGAAATAACTAACCCCAGTCCTACTGATAAAGATAAAATTGCATTGCCTTAGTCATAGATAAGATGACTGCAGAGACCAGCATGACTAACCTTGCACACTTAAGATAAGTTCAACAATCTACAGACAATCTGTCATACACTTGTGTACAAAGAACTTTTGGAATGAAAGCAAAGATTAACTTTTTGATCAAGGGTCTCAACACAAAACAAATCCTAAATAGAAAAATAATGAAAATAATTCGGGTAGATTGCCTTACATTTCTGAGGCTGTGAGGGACTGTTTTTGTCATTGTAATAATCTAAATTTATATTGTGCGACTTGGGGTTTTCCTGGTGTTGAGAATGAGAGTTCTTGGGCTTTTCCCAATTAGTTCACTTCTCCCAGAAGATAGCAGCGGAGCAACCTGCCTAAAGCTCGGAATCAATCCTTCTATTCACCCAGGTGCAAGTTCAAGAAACCATTATCCTAAATTGAATTGTTTGTACCACTTTGCCTATGTGGCAGCCCCCTAAAGAGGGGTGCTTTTTGTGAATGACATTATCTACATGGGTTGTTTTTTTAGTCGTGGCAACTATTTTATCTCTCCATACATAGCATATGTACATGGTTCTAACTGTTATAGGCCTTTGATGTAATCTCCACCAATGCATGCAACATGTTCCCCGCGATGCATAAGTCTTTGGAACCCGCTGGCACTGTCTAATCTGTTAATGGTGCGAAGAGAGCGGTTGGTTGCCTGTAAAACATCTTCAACCATATGAAAGTGAATCCCCCAAGTGGCTCCTTCATCTTCAGGATTAGATCGAAGTTGCAGGGACTTAAATCTGGAGAGTACAGAGGGTGATAGAGCACCTCCCAGCCCCAGCGAATGAACAGTTCAGACACAACTCCTGCTGTATGTTCCCTAGCGTTGTCATGCAGAACGATGGGTGGATTATCCGTGAAGTTGTCGCCGTTTTCTTTTTAGAGCTTCTTGCAGATTGTTTTGCAAAAACGAACAGTAGTACTCCACAATAACGTTCTGGCATGGGGGAATTGTATGTTTTAAGATCACACCATCCCAATCATGTTTTATAGGCAACCGACCGCTCTCTTCGCACCATCAACAGATTAGGCAGTGCCAGCAGGTTCCAAAGACTTACGCATCATGGAGAACACGTTATACGCAAAGACATCGATTGTTGTAAGTGATTATATCGAAGGTCTATAAAACTTAGAACCATGTACGTTTGCTATGAATGGAGAAATAAAATAGTTGCCACTACTAAAAAAACAACCCATGTATAACTACGTAAGTCAATATGCAACATAAAAGTCTCACATTTTAGATGAGATAGTTTATTCCTGTAAGAAGAATAGCCCATTACAGAAATAATTAACTAGAGCAACTTTCAAGACATTAGCCCTAACAAATTGTGAAAATAGTATTAAGAAGAAACTAGTAAACAGGTGCAAAAACTTCACATTCAAGAGTGTTTATTAATGCAAACTTTTTGAGATTTACAATACCTCTTAGTACACAATATTCAATGTCTGAGAGGAATTATCTTGAATTTTTTTTGTCATTTTCGATGCTTCTTACAAAATAGTTATATTATTGACTCTTGAAAAGGCTACATTTGGTCAACATGCCTTTTTCTGAACTAATGCTAAGCCTACAGAGATGAATAATGTGTCAGTAGATAGGACTTTTCACAGACTTCTGACGTAGCATACTCGCTTCCCTCCAGTTGCACAAACTCAGGCTTTAGCTGGACAGGTGAATATGCACTCCCTGCAATATGAGTTCTCATCCTATATCAAAATGTGAAATGAGAAAATTATATTGTTCATGCCCAAGGCAGAGAAAGTTATGTGAGAGAATCACATCAAATTTTTATTCACATGTATTTCATACTCCGTTATTAATAGAAATGAATTCTATCGATAGCCTCTCTAATTTGTGTCAAATCCCAGTATCATGCAACTATCCAAAGAATGAGATTTCCATTTCCGGGCTGTATGACCATGGTCTGTCCTTGTTGCTGTCAGTTGGGACCAACCAACCAGAGCTCGACGAGGAAGTATAAATACCAGTGGTTTATGAGCTTGCCAGCAGTTTGCAGCCGACCACCCAGCTATAACCAGCTCTGAAGATGCCAGACATAGTTTTTGGTGAAACGTTTGCAGTTACAATGGATGAACTACAGCCATACAGTCCAGAAATTAAAATCTCATTGAACGCTGGCCACCAAAGCCTTAGTAGTTATTTCCAAAGAGTCTCTGTGCACTGAAAACAATAATGTTGTCATGGGGACTAGATTTGTAGTCTTGAGGTTTTTAGGTTGATAAAAGGAACCAGTACGTATTATTCAAAAATCAATGTATAACCAACAGGTTAATTAGATTTAGGGATCTTCCCAAGTTTTTCACATAATATACTAATTATAGCACCATACATATTCACAGAATAAATAATTGCTCTGAATATTTCCCAAGTAAAGAAATAAATTATAAAAGAGAATGCAAATTTAACAAAGTCAATATAATATATAATTTAGGCCCACTTTAATTACCACCACTTTTATTTGGACATACTGTACCTTTTTATGAATTCAGGTTTGTTCAATAAAATATAATAATCTATATTTAAGCCTAATGACTGTTATATTATTATTATTACTAATTATTAGCTTACTTAGAATAAAGATCCTATAACGTGTTTAGAATGTTTGGTTTTATCAGCAGGCTCTTGTATAAATAGGAAATTATGATATTCAGTTTAAACAATTATGATATTGGGTGACACAGCAGCAATGAGTTATGGAAAGAAAACAAGTCCTACCAAGTCCAGCGTTTGCCACTGTGAATGAAGAAACCATGAAGTCTCTACATCAAATTATCCAGTCATGAAGTTTGAGATTTGAACCCAGGATCTCTTACCTTTCCACCTTGCTTGGATTGGTTTTAGTGTGTGTTAAGACACAGGTACAGGGCCGTAGCTAGGCGGTGGCTAGGTGGGCGACCGCCAAGGGCGCAGGTACGAAGGGCGCAAATTTAACCATGAAAAATCCCGATTTTTTTAGGCTGGTGCAATTTATCAAGCAATATAAATTCCACGTTAGTGGAAGAAATCTTTCAGGTTATTAAAAATTAATGCACGTGAACTATCTGTACCTATAGTATTATGCCGATTGTCTACAAGCAAAAAGCAGTCATGCAACGTCCTTTAATTAACACGATTCATATTGACAGAGTAAAACATAAAAAAGATATAACGACAATGAAAATTAATATGTACGTTATTATTGTGATGAAAGTGGTTCAACTCAATCCCTTTCCAGCTGATTGTCGTCCTCAGTGCTACTACTGTCGGCAGGATTGATTACAAAGCGATCAACAATGGCATCGCTCATCCTGTTACATGCTACATGCAAAAATGACTGACCAACTATATTATTACAACAGAAAAAGCCGATTGCGCAGATCTCAATTCCTTTTGTTATTACTATTTTATTATAAATTAAGTGTGAACTAAAATTTCTTATTTTATAAATGTTTAGTTTTTTTAATCACACAATGTATTAATGTACATTAAAATTAATTTCTGTAACTTTACATTGAATAATATGGTGTTGTGATCCGCGGCCGATGCACGCTCTGCCAGCTGGCAGTACACATGCTGTTTGTTTTGATCAAGTTCCCTTCTAAGGCCGGCGCTGATATTATAGTCGCTGCTTTATTTTTAATTATATTATACTGTATTATTATTAGGGCCCGGATTCTGATGACCTAAAATTGTTTGAAAAATGACCTATAAAATGACCCCAAAATTTAAAGAAAATGACTTAATAATTATAAAGAATGACCTAAAAACTGATATTTTATTTATAAAAAATTATTATTGTACACACAAAATTATAGAATAATTTGTACATAATTGTTAAAACGATAAATTCAGAGAGGATGTTGTAGGTCTAAAAAAACTTTGATTTTTGCTGTGAATATTCTTTCCTTACGGAATTTTATACTGGCACTGAGGCACTGGCGAGTCAAACATAGGTATTTCCTTTTGCGGTCTGCCGGATTATATTGTTTATTGAGGGTAAACAGTAGTTTGCACTCTCAAATACAAGCAGGTGGCAGACTCTGGTGCCAAGTCAATCTAATAACAACAGTAATGTAATACAACATTTTAGCGTTCCTTTGATTCTCGTTTCCGACAGAGACATGACAACACTTCAACATAGAGTGTGTCCTTCTTGCATTAAACAAACACTTCAAAGACAGCACCGCTGGGGACGAAATAAATGCCCTAAAAATATAAAATTGCATACAATGTCAAAAAATGACCTAATAAAAATGCATTTCTATAATCTAGAGGCCATGATTATGATTTATCTACAAATTGGCAATGTCTATGCAGCATCAATAAAAAAGATGACATGTCATTAGAATCCGGGCTCTGATTATTATTGTATTTTTTTAACTAAGCTATTTTTAAATTAAACAGTGAAACAATATTAATGTTTGTGTTATTTCGTCTCTTGTTGATATTGGCCTTTCTTCTGTTGTATAGGTAAGAATGATTTCAGTAAAAAAATGTGCCAACTAAAACTACCATGACCATCATAGCTTAGTCTACATTATTAGTTTTGAACTATTAGGCAGTGGTTTTTTGAAGAAATGGGACCAAAAAAACCTTCTGCAAGCGAATTTAAGAAAATCAGTTTTACAGAAATTTAAAAAAATTGTTCATTTGGAGGGCGCATATTTGTCAAACTCGCCAAGGGCGCAGAAGGACCTTGCTACGGCCCTGCACAGGTATACTGCTTTTCACAACAATAAATTGATTGTATTTTTCTTATTACAGAAACAAAAGAATAGCATTCATATCTTAATTGAAGTGAGTTCTGATATTGCATATCGTGCATTTAAATCATACTTATTTCTTTTACTTCATAAAGTAAAGAAAGTAAGACAAAAAATTACTTTATAAAGAAATTATGACAAAAAATGTTCATCTTAATTTTCTCTACAACTTTTCTGTGCTATGTTTTCATATATCTCCTACTATACCGATAATCTGAAAAACTCGAAAATGAACACGAGTAAAGCACTCCTAAAGTAACTTTTACAGAAAAACAAATATAGCCATTCCATTAGTAACAGAAGTTTCAATATTTACATTTTTATTGAAACTGTTACAGCCAATTTTTCAAAAAGTTTTAATGAAAAGTCCCTTAATATTTCACTTAAATATAGAAACCAAATTCTAGGAGGTTTGATAAAATTCCAAAGAAGTCCTTAAATGAAAAAAGAAGTAAATACAATGAATCATTTACCACTATGCTTGTTCACAGACAGTTGGGCAGACAAACAGGCAGACAAATGCAATTCCAAAAACACTTTTCTAGGTTTCTAGGCATTGTGTTTTTCTGGCAAAATAAAATAAAATGTGTGATTAAAACCATCAGTTCAACAACCTTTATTTTGAGCTTTTAGACATTTATATGTCATCCTTACAGCACTTTGCTGTGCTGGCATAACATAGAAACTGAAGTCAATAAAGTCAATGTCAATAAAGCAATTTCATCTTCAACTAAGACAATAACAAAAAATAATATAGCAACTCGTAAACCTTGGGTTACTGATGATTTACTATTATTTATCAAGCGAAGGGATGTACTATTTGCTAAAACAAAGAGGCCATTTGCTTCTGAAAATACCATTCAAGATTATAAAAATATTTCAAAACAAGTTACCAAAATGAAAAGAAATTTAAAAAAAACATATTATAGTTCACTTTTTAAGAACCTCCAAGACCAAAGGAAAGCTTGGAAAGCAGCAAATGAAATTTTAAATTGTAAGAAACAGTTATATGAACAAGATATAAAACTAATTCGAAATGGTGTGGACATAAGCAATACGGTGGAGGTGTGCAACATTTTTAATAGCTACTTCACTAATGTTGCCATGCAACTTATCAAAGACACTGGAATTGTACATGCAGGTGAAGGTAATTTTCACTTAATTGATAGAAACATTAACTCTATGTTCTTAACTCCAACTACATTATATGAAGTGAATAAAATAATAAAAAGTCTTAAACCTAATAATAACAATACTGATGGTAATGCAAGTAGTAACGTCTATAAAAACTGCACTAAATATCTAGGCCCACACATTGTTAATTTAATAAATCTATCTTTTGAACAGGGAAAGTTTCCAAAAAACTGTAAAGTTGCCAAAATAATCCCAATTTATAAAGGAGGTAAAAAGAATGAAGTAGGTAATTATAGACCTATCAGTATCTTACCTGCGATTTCAAAAATTATTGAAAAGGTGGTCAAACATAGATTATTGAATTTCATAAATAACCCTAAAAAAAGACTACTATGCAAAAATCAATATGGATTTATTAAAAACACAAGTACGTTAAATGCTGTAGTTGATGCAATGATCACAGTGCAGAATGACTTAGACTCGGGTCTTAGGTCTGCTGGACTCTTCATTGACCTAAGAAAAGCATTTGATACAGTGAAACATAGTTTTCTATTAGAAAAAATGGAAAGAATGGGAATAAGAGGCATTACTCTAAATTGGTTCAGGAGTTATCTTTCGGATAGAAACCAATTTGTCTGTGTAAATGGAGGGCAATCAGACTCAATGACTGTCACCTGTGGTGTTCCGCAAGGGTCAGTACTAGGACCTATACTATTTTTATTGTTCATAAATGATGTTGCTAAATTACAGTTTCAAGGTAGGCTAATAATATTTGCAGATGATATGTCACTATTTTATACAGGAAATTCTGAAGAAGATATAATAACTGCCATGCAAGCCGATGTTATTATACTTCAAAATTGGCTTATCCATAACCATTTAATATTAAACGTAGATAAGACCAAATATATATTCTTCAGAAAAAACAGCTATAAATCACAGACAACTACACCCCTAAAAATTAATAATAAAATTATACAAAATGTTGATTCATTAAATTTTCTAGGCATAACCCTCGATTCTAAACTAAGTTGGAATTATCATCTAAATAATATCAAACAAAAAATGATAATGATAACTGGCGTATTTGTAAGACTAAGAAACTCTGGTCTGCCAAGTGCCATGCTAAGAAATATTTACTATGCACTAATACACAGTCATTTAAACTACATGAATATAATTTGGCAAGGATGTACTAAAACACAATTACAAGAAATAATAATACTACAGAAAAGAGCAATTAAAGTTATATTTGGTCTAAGTTATTACACTCCATCTAAAGATGTATATTATATATCAGGGATTGAACCATTAACAGTCACCTTAAAATTATCCACAGTAAATTTTGCTTATAAAGTAATAAATAACATTTATGCCAGCAATCTAAATCTGTGCATAAACAAAGAAATGCATGATCACCTGACAAGAAACAAACTCATTTTAACTTATTCAACCAATACCACCAAATATGGTTTGAAGGGAATTCTTAAAATGATTGTTACAGAATACAATAACTTACCAAATAAGATAAAAGAAAGCGTTTCTCTAACTACGTTTAAAAAAATGTCCAAAAAACACCTCCTTGATGACTTTTTTAATAATTAATTTTTCATTTTAGTGTGTCAAATTGTACTATATATAGTTATTTATTATGTAAATTGTGATAAATTACCTTTATATTATGCTACTTAAATTAGTTGGGATTATTATTTAAACTTATCTTTTATGTGTATTAATATGGTAGTTTTTTTGTGTATTACTGTATTTATGATGTTTATTATGTATCATACTTAAGCTGCTGTTGCCATTTTATCTGTATTAATTCAATTTTTTTGTATTGTCCCTGCTACGAGCCATTGGCTCTTTGGGATCTTTTTTGTCAAATAAATAAATAAATAAATAAATAAAGTGTATCATTATCTCCCACAAGAACCCAACTGTTTTTAGGTAGATTTCGAAGAAAAATCTACCTATTGCAATGGATACCACTTCATGATTTTCGAAAAATTCTTTCATATCTTTACGTTTCATGCTCCCCTAAGTACGAAACCACTGCCCGTTCAAAAAAAAATTTTGTGATATTTATATATATATATATATTTATATATATATATATATTTATATCTTTACACGATAGCGGCCGTAATTTTGAAGATATTTGAACCAAATTTTAATATGTTATTTCTAGGCCCAATAGTTCGGACAAGTTCGTTAATGAGCAAAATTGTCCCAAGGGGGTGGTTGGGGGAGGGGGTTGAAATTTTTAAAAATGTATATCTCGGCCCCTATGAAGTATAGAGGGAAACTTTGTTTGAATAAATTAGAGTACTCGCTACGGAGTTCACAGTGACACCAACGATTCGGGGGTTCGAGTGAGGGTGGGGGATGAAAATTCGAAACTTTTGAAACCACGTCTTGTGGGGTATCGTTGTAAAGCTCTTGATGAGTACTCTACAAATCAATAAATAGTTTCTTTATAGCTCTCATATGACGCGAGATTTTAATGTTTGAAAATAATAACACTTAAAAGAATTATTATAATATCATAATCTTGTCTTGTTTAGCGGCTTTGCTAATTTTATTCATTGTTGATCTTGCGCACGGCCTCCCAGAATATTATATCCTATTTTTGTTGTCAAAACAAATGATTGTAGGCTCTTCCTCTTTACTGCAGGTTTGCATTGCCAAGGCTAAAAAAGAAGAGTGCTGCGCAGCGATAATAAATTAAACCAAAAGCACTTTGAAATCTACCTCAGCCTGTAGGCCTGCCTAAAGGGATTTTTTTTTTTATTGCCTATAGATTAAGTAAACATAACTTCCATACTGGTACCTTTCCTAAATTACTACACAGAATTTTATTAATCCCTGTACGTTTTTAAACTACACATAAATACAGTTCTTGTTATCCTGCTCTTTATCATGCCTGGTCAGAACAAGTTTCAGTTTTGCAATCATATGGAAAAAACCTATAAAGGCATTTTCCTATTTAAAAATCAACTGTTTTACTGATATGTTGGTACATTCTTTCCATCGCAAGGGCCATATTGCACTAATGTCAAATGTATGTGATGTAAACTGTTGACGCAAACATAAGCAATTTCATACTTTATGACAAGTCACTATGGTGTACAGGCATAAATTTACTTGACTGTTATTTCAAATGGAAGTACATTATACATACCATCATTAACACAGATAACTTGTCACTTGGTGGATTGAAGTAGTAATGAAAAATACCAATCCTTATCAAAGTGCAGAGAAAAAAAAAAAGTTTCCTTTAAAAATATTTTATTCATGATATCGATAATGTTATTCTTCCTGAGTGAATATGCAATGAAAATAAGCACTGATATTAAGCATTTAATGTTTTAACTCTAGAGAGAGAATAAAAGGAGTGACAGGAACTGTGGACACTGTCCTCATATCCATGAAGGGAACGGGCATCATCTACTATAGGCAGATGGCAGGATTAGGGGACATGTGGTAGCCAGTCATTAATGACGGTGACCATGACTGGAGAAACTACTTCTCCATCAAGTAGCTCCTCAGTCTATATCACGAGGCTGAGTGCACCCTGTTCTAGACCTCCCTCTGAAGAGCACCTTGACCCAAAAGGAATCTACTTCTGATAATTATTGTCACTATTTTTTTACGGGTCTATTGTAAGTAGGGAACAACTTGAATTACATACCTTGTGAGAAAAGAACAATCTACAATATCCTCTTACATCCCTAGTGTCAAAAGAATGAGATGAAGCTAAACCCCAACAAAATGAACCCTGCAAATCCTTTGATAGCATCTAGAACTTGAAAGAAAGAAAGAAAGAAAGAAAGAAAGAAAAAAAAATATATATATATTCAACCAGTACTGGTATATAGGCTACACTTGCTAAATTTATATATATATATATATATATATATATATATATTTCAGCAATTCATTTTGGAAAGGTAATTTATTTATTAGCCTAAAATGAATTTATTTTATTTTCTTCTATTCTTCCCTCAACACTACAAATAAGTTAACGATATATAGGAATACCTCCCTTTTTTCCCTAGGAAAAAATTACTAGATTTACGTAAGTTTAAATTTTTTTTGCATTTACAAAGTGACCCGATATGTATTTTCTACAACTCTCCCTAGATCCAACTTTGAGACACCAAAAATGTTTATGAACATATCTTAAGTGAAACTGAATTAATTTCAAAAATATATTTATCACCTCAAGGACAAGTTATTGGCTGATGGGACAATACCATCTTTCAGTTTACGAAAAGTCAAAATTCATTAAATAAATATAACCGTTTTACAGGGCTCACTTATCCTAAAGAATAATTCAAATAGCAATATGTGAAATATGATTTTAATTACTTTCTAAGTTGTTGATAACACTGTTTTGTGTACAGGTAAACTTTGTCCACTGTGGCAACCCACTACAGTGAAAAGTTTTGTTTGTGTTGTCTTCTGATTTAAAATCCAATTCAAGCATACATGGGTGAGGCTACAGTGCTAAAGGAACATGAATGAGATTTCATTGCTAATGCTCGGCACTTTAAACAAGCCTTAAAGGGGTTAAAGAAATGTTTATTATTAACATTCTGTTGGTGGTCCTAAATCTTTCCACTTGGGTAAAAACTAATAAAAATGAAGAAAAATTACCATATGTAGTAAGTGGATATGCTCTCCTTCTCACAACGTTTCGCCCAGTTCCGTTGTGAGAAGGAGAGCATATCCACTTACTACATATGGTAATTTTTCTTGATTTTTATTAGTGTTTATTATTAGTCAGGACTTAGAGGTGTACGGGGATGTTTAGTCAAGCCTGGATAGTTCCTGGTTGTAGCTCAGCAACTGAGACTCTATATAATATATAGATAAGTCTTACGTATATAGATATAAGTTCCCAGGGTTGATTTGTACACACATCTAAACTTTATCAGTGTGATAGAAGCAAAAAAGAGCTCTGTAATCTTTTTATTTTACTGTATTTGTATTGCCTAATCAGAGCATCAGACCATGTAAAGAACATCCTCAAACCCCATGCAGAGCCTCATCCATACTCTGTAGAAACATTCTATAAAACTGTGAGTGGGATTTGATTAAAATTTTGAGTTGCCAATGTCACACACCTCTTGCTTATAATGTATGCACAATTCAACACATGACCTTCAATTGTTTTGTCTATAAGCATGAAACATGCAAGACCAGGTTTATCTGCTACTAAGTGGTTTGTCAGTGAATGTAACCCACACACAACAGTGAAATATCCAATTTATATCTCTAGTTTTATGTAGACTTTTACTCTGGTAATTCTCATGCCCACCAAGTATCTTACAAAATTGATTTGGATGTTTCTAACAGTTTTTACTTCGTCTGCCCGTACCATGGGTACTATAGGTAGAGGAAGTATTGTTTTCGACCCCAAAATTCGAAGTTGAGTTTTTAGCATATATACACGTTTCAAGGCCCCCTGAATCCAAAAATACTATTTTTGGAAACATGTCTGTGTGTCTGTGTGTGTGTGTGTGTGTCTGTGTGGAAAATATCTGTGAACAAGCTAGCTCCAAAACGGAAAATCGTATGAAAACAAAATTTCGTATTTGGGTCAGGTACCTTCTGAAGATGTGAGGATAAGATTGGCGACTATTTTCTCTTGTTTTTAAGGGGACTTTACATGAAGAAATTTTCGTTTTTCGCGATTTTCTCGAAAACGGCTCTAACGATTTTCTTTAAATTTTGCACATAGGTTGCTTATACTAAGAGCTAAAACTTTTATTTGAAACATTTTTTCGAGAAAATTCTCTGAGGGTAGTTACAAGCCACCCACTGTTCACCCACTGTTTGTAGAAAGTTCGTCTTACGTGATGAACAACTGAATTCGCGCTCTTTCACGGCCTCTTATTTTATATAAGAATGTGAAGTGAGAAAGCTGCTAACTTTTATTTGGGCAGAGGAAGTTATGTGACTTTCACATCAGATTTTTAGTTATGATTTTATATGTCCTTAATATACTATAATAAGATATGTTTTTAGAGTAGGTTAGGCATTTATTATTTTATATACTGAGCATAGGAGGAAATCCTATTTTAACAAATATACACTCAGCTCAGTTGGAAAATGAAAATAATTTAAATACTACATCAGCGTTTCTCAACCTATGGTCCGCGGACCACTGGTGATGCAGATGCAGATGGTCCGCAGACATACTTTTAAAAAAATCATAAAGAAAGTGGAAAGTAAAGAAATAAATTTTTTCACACATTTTGTTATAATGACCTATAATTAATACCCCAAATATTAACAATATAGGCCTTCTTTTAAAAGTGGGATGTAAAATTAGGGGTCCGTAAATTTTTTTAGACATTTTAGAGGTCCTAGGGTTCAAAAAGGTTGAGAAACGCTATACTACATTAAATTGCTTATTATTTAAGTTTCCTACTTTTTAAAATTGTCATTTTAAAACACCATATTTTAAAATCATTAACTTATGCCTTTTTTGGAAACTATAAAGATTTTTTAAAAATTACAGAACAATATTTGTCTTATTTTCACAAACACCGCCAGAAAATTTGAATGAGATTACTTAAATATTTCTAAGGGATATGCACAAAACATGATGTGCAAGGTAATCAAGTTTAAGTCTAGTTCTCAAGTATTACTGACCTGCCTATACCATGATAACATGTTCTGTATAAGACATGGGGAGGGTATGCTGACCCCTCCCACATCAAGGGTGCAACCTAAGCCCAATCTTATTTAACTTGCTTACTGATGACATAATGGAAGGGTTGAACTAGGTTAACAAGATGGATATATTTTATATTTTATGCATTCATGAACCACAGATTATTGTCTCTTTTGGATATTACATGAGAGATAGGATAAAAATTCCTCTGACACTGGGATTTGAACCCAGGACCTTTGGTGATCTGTACCACTGCTCTACCAACTGTGCTAAGCCACAGTTCACTTCACATTGCCAAATGGAACCTCTCTCCTATGACTGATTGCTCTTACTGGTTTACCTCACTGACAGACAAGTTATGTCATATGCATAACAGAAAAATCCCTGGATTGCTCTACACTGATGACCTTGAGGTGTCCTTTTTTTTATAAGGTTATAAAGGAGATTTTAAGATTCGCCAGTGAATGGAAGCAAAAATTTAATGAAAATAAAACAAAAATTATCATTTTAAAAAATGGTGCTAAATTAGCTAAGTATGGAAAATGGTTGATAGATGGTAAGGAAATCCAAGTGGTTAATGAAATAGTGTATTTAAGGATTGAATTAAATTAACAATGGAAGTTGGAGACAACAGCAATGAGCAATAAACCTGGTGAAAAAATGCATGACTCTAGCCAACATAATGGAGGTCAATTGGTAAGAAAGAATTTTCACAGCTCTAGTAGAAACGAGATGAGAATATGAGGTTGATTTATGGGGATTGGAAGAGGATTGGAAGCATATGGATATGATACGTTGAACGTTTTACAAACTAATGTTAAAGGTACCAACAAGGTCAGCAAGTGTCTGAGCGTTTTTAGAAATGTGAAAAACTAGTTTTAGAGGATGGGTATTGGAAAAAGTGCTAAAATACTGGTTTCATATTCATCTTTACAGGAAGCCCATATCCTCAGAAGCTGTTTAATGTAACAGAAGGGCAAGACAGAGGGAAAAAGTTGTTATATTATAAAACTTCAACACTTGACTTGCAAACTAAGATTACCTTTAGTGATCTGGACGGCCATTTCGCACTATTTTATTTTGATGCAAAACAGTTGATGGTTGATGCACTACAATAGTGCGTAACGCCCGTCTGGATCACCAAAGGTAATCTTAGTTTGCAAGTCAAGTGTTTAAGTGTATAATAAATTTTTTGTGAATTCAATCAAGAATGGACACCCATACATATACAGCAAAGTTGGCTTAATACAGTTAAAAACCTACTTGTTAAAAACGGTATGGGGGATGCGTGGGAGGGGAGGGAAAACATGAGAAAGGACTTTTTGACCATTCTTAAAACTGGACTAAAAGACATGGAGAGACATGTGGGCACTGAGAAGAGAAAACAGTTTGTCAGCACTTTTCAAGGAGTTTAAGAAAGGCCTTCAGAAGGAAATGTATAAAGAGATGTGTAACTAAGAACAAAGGGAGGGCATAGCATGGTTCAGATTATGAGTTTGGAAGACCAAGGGTTTCAGAAAGTTCTTATGAACAGGCCATTTGTCCCATGTGTGAAAGAGAAGACTGCCAGGAAACAGAAGGATGGAGAAATGTATTTATCTTAGAAAAATGGGCTAAAATAAATAAAGAGATTGCAATGATAAAGCACAAGTAAGAAAAACTAGGAGAATTCTTGCTCAGAGTAAGGAAAAAATGGTTTTGGTCTATTTGAAAAAATGCAAGGCAAAAATATAATTCAGAGAAAAGACTCGTAAAGGTATGCCAATCCGACCTATGTGTAGTAACTGCGATATGTAGGATGTTTACTGGGATAATGTCCTGGGTCAGATCCAGTAAACATTGATATAATATTGTATACTTATACTGTATCCTTTAACTTAGCACCAGTGATGCAGTGGGTCAGGAACGCAACAGAATGGAATCAAAAACCTATCGAGAAAGGTGGTACTCAGTTGGAAACCAATTAGATCCTGACTTTTCAAACATACAAAAGCAATGTTCTTATTTCGACATGATTTGAACGTCCTATGCTTCTTCTAAAGCCTGGATTTAAGCTTCATCATTGTTACCAACATACATTTTCTTCGTAGACTCCGGACTATCTGGAAAGTTTTGTGTTCTAAGCGTGTCAAATTTGCTTGTTCTGAAGTCTGAACCAATACGAGTGAACTTAAGCTCTAAGTAGTATCACCAACAATCAATGTGTTATTTCATTAACATAATTAACCATTGAATTCATAATCTATGTGGAAGTAATGTTTTCTTGGGGTTTGGAGCACGTCTCAAACACAGAATTCATTTAATGAGTGAGTCTGAAACCCATTTTTAAGTTATCACTGCATCCACTGATAAACACTCAATAAAACTACCTACCTATCTATCTAATGACCTGCCTAAGACAAAAAACATATACATTCATATAACTTTCTTTACCTTAAGCCAGGACAATACAACTTTCTCACTTCACATTCTGTTAAGAATAACAGGGAGTGCAAATTCAGTTGTCTAAGCCTCATGCAAAAGTGTTCGCCATGTAAGACTTAAGCCTGAGAGTGTACGTGGCTTCAGATAATATTTATGAAAAAATTTTCAAACAAAATTTTAGTAAAGACCACCTTATGTACAAATTTAAACAAAAACATCAGAGCCATTTGACAAATTCACTAAATCTTTGTGTCATATCCCCAGCAACAACTAACCCAAATATAGAATTCTGTTTCTACATTTTCTCTTTTCTCTAATATGCTATTCACACACATTTGTGAGAAAAAGAAATCGTAATCAGTTATCTCAAAACATGTATTAATTATGAAAACTCTACATGTACCATACATAATATTAACTAACACCCATTTTGGAAACACAATGAACCATAATAAAGCCTCACAATGTGTTTTGAATTATGGGTCACCTATCACAGTTAGCAGATTTCTAGTTTACCTTCTCTCGTTCCCCTTATATATTTAAAGATTTTTAACCCAAAGTAAATTAGTTGATAGTTCAGGTTAGGTACACAGGTCATATCCACTCTTTTTGAGATATGTAACAAACCCTAACTGGCCAATTGATAGAGATTACAGAATTACTTCAACATCCTTAATAAAAGAACCTGAATACCATATGGCTTAAATTAACTGAAACTGTGCTGAAATTGATGGTAAGAAGTGAAAACTCTTTCAGGACATAAGTTAACAATACTTTAAATTTATTAGCTTAAATTTTTCTAAAAAAATTATATGAGAAAACCTAAGTTTCGTCCAGCAGCTTTTGGTTTCAATCTCGCTGAACTTCACACCATAATACCCCACGTACAGAATTTTGATTGGAAGACAGTGTTTCCCACAAATGCTGACAAACGTGAGGATGACGTATCTAGGAGGATGATCTCCAAGAAATGTGTAGAGGACTTATTTCATTGTTATAAAAATTAGTGACACTTGTTTTCAATGATAACCCTATGTTAGGTTAGGTTACGTATCCTGCATTTTATAAAAAAAGTAATTTTTAAGATAACCAAAAGTTATCTCATCATTAGTTGTAATACCTGGCTTCAAGTACCCATTTTCTGTTCACAGACTTTCATCTCTAGGTTAGAAAAGTGTCATTTTTATCATTTTATCACTCTTGCAGACGCTTGACATAAAAAGTAAATTCAAATTGGTTTCTTTGATTTATGAAGAACACAATAAGCTAAAAATCAACAACGAAACCATTCCCCTCAACACCAAAATTCCATATGAATTTTATGTTTTCTAAATTCTTGTGTGGGATGATACACATGACATCTCTGTATAAAAGGTGATAAATTAAGGTACAACC
Source organism: Ectobius pallidus (assembly GCA_964059195.1). Classification (NCBI taxonomy): domain Eukaryota; kingdom Metazoa; phylum Arthropoda; class Insecta; order Blattodea; family Ectobiidae; genus Ectobius; species Ectobius pallidus. The sequence continues at coordinate 171,613,150 of CAXKWD010000001.1, forward strand.
ACAGGTGTACAGTATATTATCCCCAAGAAAGTTGCAAGATAGAGAAAACTGGTAAGATATGAAGGCCTAATTTATATGCCAAAGCAAAGAAGTCAGTCCACATTAGCAACATTTCACATAGCTAATGTGATACTGTGAGATGTATAGGAAGAGTGATTCCCAGAATCAGTGCATAGTAACTGCATTTTGTGAAACTCTCTTAACCAGTTTGATTTCAGTCATTTAAGTTCCACTGTTCCATATCAGTAGAACTGGTTTGTGAAAGTGGCAGCATGACTAGCATGCCTCAGTTTGTACCAGAAGATACTGCTTTCAAATTTCAGTAGGTAACAAGAGCAATTATGTCTATAGGTAGATAAATACCTCACCTATGGGGGGGGGGAGGGGGGGGTAGGGTAGGGTAGGGTAACCCAATTTTCAAAACCAATAAAAGGGACACTTCGAAAATTTCAGCACCTTAAAAAAAGGTACAAAAGCAGGACACTTCTGATTATGATCTACATGAAAGTTAATAACGTATGATTATCATATAGTTATTTTGAACGAAGTTAAATGCAGGACTAAAGTGTTTGTGATTAGAGTTACACAGTATCAAAATTATCATTATCATTAAATTTATGCGAAGACATTATGTCCACCAGAAAGTTTGCTTCTTTCAGTATTCTCTTACCAAAGACAATACACGAAATATCAGAATGCTTTCACAGTTTTCATGCTTAAACAGTTATTTCCTTCTGTCAATAAAGAACTCATGAGAGAAAAAGTTGGGATACACGTAACAGTCAGTTGTACTTCTCATTGTGACATTTTCGACTTATTGCAAAGAGAGTGCTTTCACAAAGATTGATAATAGTCATGGTATGGATGTTATTACAAAATATAACAAATCAACATGTTCGAACTTACAAGAATGAAGTTATGCTACGAATTTAAGTAAAAAGGGACAAAACTTGATCAGAGTCTATAAAAAGGGACAAATGCATCCTGTTAAGGTTTTACTGGGAGCACAAAAAATGGACAATCCCGTTAAAAAAAGAGACATCTGGTCACCCTACAGTAGGACAACTCGATGTTGATTCCTTTGGGTCTTATTACTGAGAACCCCTTAACCAGAGCAATTAATTCACATTTACAAGTGTGTAGTGACTAAAGTTGTCCTCATACTGTATCTAAGGAAGGTGGCAGGAGAGAAAAGCACATTAAACAGTCTAATTTTGCCTAAGTATTTATTTATTCAGGGTATGGAGTTTGTTAATGTGCCATAATTTATAACTAAGGACAACAACTTACTAAATACCCGAAGGTACTGGTAACCTTAGCTGGATGATTAATGGTATGAAACAATTTTTAAATAAATAATTTATTTTGAGTAGGCTACCATATATTAATAAATATGAAAAACATTATTCTACAGAACCTCAACCACACAATTTCCCACAAGTCTCCCCAATTTTATGGTACTGGATCTACCTGGCTTCTGTCTAATCACCCTGTTGAAGAAATCAATTACTCAAACCGTGAGTTACCTGTCATAATGATTACATGTACTATTTTCTCTGATGCAATGTTCACATCAAGAATAATGACTGGATAAGAGACCTACTGATAAAGGAATCTGAACCATGTTTGAAGCTAAGAGCCTGTACTACATCTCCCTGATTAAAGATTTATCTGCCAGGTTGAGAATTTATCTGGAATTTTTTGCCAAAAATTGCATACTAAGACCTCCCAATAAAAGCAATATGGAAGGTCAACCCCAGTTAAGCTATCGTAAGGACAGAGTGGCCGATAAACCACAATTGCCACATAGGCAAATTTGGTGGAAATAAAATGGCTCTCCACTGGAGCTTTGTAACTACCTGAATATCAAGAATTGATGCTGGAAGGTTTAACGTACACAATACAACAGTTTTAGGCTCACATTTAAATAATACAGAATTGCACAAACTGATTTAATGTACATGCCTCGGGGATCATGGTTCTACTATCCAAGTTACAAAATTTTACTGCACTCTTCTTGAAAGCAGTTCAGCAATGGTGGTACAAGACATCTTCCAGTTGGAAGGTACTTATATATAAGTTACTGTACAATAAAGTAGAAACCTTGCCAAAAAAATTACTAAATTAGTGCGCCTCAAACTACTGTATATGACATAAATGTCTTTCAGTGAGCTCTACTATTAAGGGTAATTAATTACAGGAGAGATTCCATGTGGTGCTGGGAATCAAATTCGATGTAACCTATTTCAGAGAGCATCGGCTTGGAAATACATGGAGATGGACTCCACCTCCAGTACAGCATCAGTTCATAAAGCTTTTCCCAAGAGCAAATCTAGTATTATTATTAAAATGTGTGCTTTAAAAGGATAATTATGTACAATATATAGCATTCTTAACAAACTAATAACCAAAATGAAGTTAATTTGCTCTGTCTCCAAACATGGGAAAAGCTGCCTAAACAGTCCCAATGCAATAACAAATGAAGCCCACGCAAGTAGAGATCTAACTTAGTACAGTTTATACAATCAGAGCTGAGCACTACATGCGTCACAGGGGAAGGGAGGAGAAATAAGTGGGGATTGCTTCTCATGCACATTCCAACGCCCAGCCACGTGGTCTAGGAATTCACAATTGTAAGCTATTGTCCGTCTGCACGAGGAAAGGTCTGCACCGTATGAGAGTCTCAGTGAGACTGAACTGTACACCCCCTCAAATCGTTCTCCCACATAATGGACCTGGCCCGATCTACTGCACATCAAGTTTACAGTGCTCACCTCTGATTGTACGTACTGTACCACAGTAAAATTACCTTTCATTATATCCACAAATCTGACAGTTCGGTGTTTACAAACAACAAACAATATCCTGCTACAAATTTTGTCATTATAAGTAGGCCTACCAGTAATATGCATTCCAAGTCCAAAAGCTAATTTCCTCTCTAACACATAATGTTTAATATGTTTGTTTTGCTCTTAGTTTACATTATTTACTATTTTCCTTGTTTGTTTGTATTTGTGTATGTGTGTAGAGTGCTTTGCCCTGAATTTTTTGTTTTGTAATTCCAGTGGTCACTGTTTTCTGTTGCTGTGCTGAGCTGTGCCCGAGCATGAGCTTTTGCTCATTCGGGCATCAGTAATGAATGTATGTATTATGTTTTACGAAGGTAAGATAAATAAATTAATAAATTGTGTGATAACATCAAGGAATTAAGGTCTACTTACCATGTTTTCCTTTTGTTAATAAACCTCTCGCTCTTTGAACTGCAAAACAAACAAAAAAGACATTGCAATAGACTGTGTAGAAAATCTCTAAATTTTAATAATACAAAACCACTATTACAAGAATAATGAACTACGATTTTCGACAAGTCTAAAGTTCAAACTAAGGACAAGGAGGACTAAGGAGGTTGCTGAAACCATTCCTGCTAAAAAAAAAAAAGGAACTCAAAGACTGGCAAAAAATGAATTTAAAAAAAAATTTGGAAAGAAAACCATCCAAGAAACACTTCCTCTGCATGTACCATAGGTACTATAGGTAGAGGAAGTATTGTTTTCGACCCTAGAATTTGAAGTTGAGTTTTTATCATAAATACACGCTTTGAGATCCCCTGAATCCAAAAACATTTTAAGAAACCTATCTTTCTGTGTGAACAGCCTAGCTCGAGAACAAAAAATCGCATTAAAACAAAACGTTATATTTGGGCTTGGTATCTGCTGGAGATGTGACATGAAAATTGGCGATGATCCATGTCACTTTACATGAAGAAAATGTCATTTTTTTTTTTAGATATTCTCAAAACAGCTCTAATGATTTTGTTTAAATTTTGTATAGCCTATAAATACTTATACCAAGAGCTAAACTTTCATTTGAAACATTTTTCGTAAAAATTCTCTTAAGGGTAATTATAAGTCAGGTATCGTTCATACAAAGTCAGTCTTGCCTGTTGAACAATAAATCTTTGGATCAGGCTTAAACAACTGAATATATCTACATAATAAGAGGAAGTGTTTGTCTTTCTGTCTGTCTGCTTGTCTGAGTGCGTTACCCAGCCAAATCTAGGGCATGCAGAGATCTTAAATTTTTAACATAGATGGACTAAAGGATGTCTGAATTCAATTAAAGCCGGATTTTGAATTTTTTGCTTTTGTTCGCAAATTATGAGCTCCCCCCCCCCCCAAAAAAAAACTGTCAGAAAACAATTTTTTCCACTATTGCAGCATCAGATTTTAGTAATAGGCTACTTTTCAATTGTAAAATTAATAAGTACTCTTCCTCTTTTGCTATAGCAACTGGGGAAGAAGAGCATTGCGGAAATAAATTTTTTCAACATAACACATGGAGATGTCGATTGCTTTGGTTTTGTTAGCCCGCTCTACTTGATTTATTTGTTTATAGCATTAATTAGGCCTACAGCACAAAGAGATCTGAAATTTAACATAGGTGGATGGAAGAGAGATCATGAATGTAGGTCTGAATGGGAAACATTGCTCGATTTGGACGAAACTCACTGTGCAGGGGAGGGGGTTGAGCCTGGAACTCGAATCTGAGATCATTTCTTTCCCTACGGTGTACTCTAATCGTAGAATGCACCCCAAAGCTGGATGTTTTTAAAATTATCGTTATTCACTCAAAATTAGGTAAAAGCTGGTACTTGTAAGTAACTACTGAAAGTAATTACTACTACTAGTACTTATTACTAGTAGTAACTAAAGTAACTTGTAAAAACAAGCATTTCAGATAAGGCATTGCTATCTTAAGCAAGGTCTGTACCACACTTGAAAATTTCAGTGCAGTATTTACTGGTATTGGTAAGTAAATACTTATTATTATTCATATATTTTGCATTAGGTACTACTTGATCTAGTACGGTATGTACTGATTACTAATAAGCAACAGTATTTACTGAAATATTTTATTCACTAAAATGCTAGTATTTACTTAAAATTTTGCAGTAAAAGCATTTAATGGCATTTATTCACTCCACCCATTATATTATCCTGAACTATGTAGGCCAAACTGAAAATAATTTATGGGAAAATGGAAGAATCTGCTACACCCAAGCTCTCCACTCCTACTCACTAACGGGACCTGCCTGAACTATTAGCCATACCATCTATCATGCAAAAGGCAAAATTGGAAAAAAATTAAATTTATTTCTCTTTTCCTCCGTCTTCCTCCCGTTCTCTCACCCCTACCTATCTATTTGAGACCTATTCCTAACCGTAAATGTTATGCATCATCTGGTATACAAACCCAGGACCACTTGCACTGTAGCTAACAGCCTTAACCACTACACCACGAGTGATTACTGAGCAGTGAAGGAAAAATTCATCTATTTAAGTTTAGAGAGCTTTAATACATGAGAAACAGCAATTTTGATGCAAGAGTCATTTTTATAATAGTGAAATAGCTATTAACTTATAATGGTTCTGAAAAAAGCTCAGTTTTGGTGCAAGGGTAGTTTTTTATTTTGGTACAATTAATTATGCACAGAGGAATAGTTAGAAGCATCACCAACATTGAGCAGCTTGCGAGGGGAAAGGCTGAAGGCCAGGGGAAGAGAAGATGTGCTAGGGGAAGGTAAAGGGAAACGGGCAGTCACCATGACAACGAACAGTGTAGAGTGGAATGAGGCCCAAGATATAGCAGGTTCTTCCATTTCGCCAATTTATCAACGCCACAAATAAATAGACTATTGTAGATTAGCTTGCTCCAAAAATTCAAGATGTGTTTACTATATATCCAGGCACTATTCCCATTAACTCCTATACACTTTTGTTTGGTACAGTAAAATGTTTCCCTAACCTCAAACTGCATATTGTGGGCAGACCTATGCTAACTCCGGAGCAGACGACTGCAACCAATTGCTGCAACTACCAATTATACATTGTGCAAACCTTTGCAACTTGTACCATGCAGCTTAGATGATTAATAATTATTGCAGGAAATGACTAAGCCCAAACATTTAAAGCATGCTCAGTTTAGGTGATAGGCAGGCGAGCATTCTACCACTGAACTTCCGATGGTAGAAGACCAAACCAAAAGATTCCATTGGACTAGTGAAGAATGTGTACATGCCAACTATGCAGAGCTCGATACGAACAATATCATCTATTGAAGTGTTCAACAAATCAAAGATCGCTGTATGACTACAGCAATAAGTGAAACTCATCTACCCTAATGTCCTCTCGGGCAACCCTTTTAACTATTATTATTAGCATAGGTGATAGGCCTCTAGGGCTGCTATCATTTACAAATATTGGGTATGATTGACTTAAATATTATTTAAGTTACTAACACTAAATGTAAGTAAAATTTAACACTGGAAGTCAAGTTAACCTATTTAGATTGGGGAAACTGGGTTACCTGGTCACAAGGGGGATGAACTAGTCATATAGGTTGAAACTTCTAAAGGCAATAAACGAATTTCAGTAAATATGACTAACTATACAAACGTAAGCTTAAAACGGCATAAACATTGCGGTATTGCTTATACAAGAGACTGAGCTACGGACAATAAAATAGCATAACTTATCACAGAAAAAAACAATCGAGCCTGTTTAGTAATGATTCTCAAAATTTAACAAACATGAAGACTAGAGGGGTAACTAGTGTCCCTAGTATTTCATATTAACATTTTATTTAATTAACATCAAATCGTGTCAATAACACGATGATCACATACCTGTCACCTGTACGTGTGTTGGACTCCACATAATCCTGTTAAATACTTAAATTCCAGAATAAAAAGTTTAAAAACACACGGCTTTAGGTCACAATATACTCTAATTCAATAAAAATTTGCCATTGACCTCAAATTCATCTCCCACTCCCACGTACCAATCCTCTCATTATACGCAACGGGTTACGATGCCATAAGAACTTCCTGAAAACCACTCCGCTCTTCGTGTCTCACCCAGTGATCCAACGAATGATAAAGCCGCGTATTAACGGTAAAAGGTAAACATTCCTAGACAGGTGACTCTGACGTCAACATTACGAAAGAAGTTAAGAGAATCGTTGGAAGATGGCGCTATAATAGAGTATAACTGTAACCGACTTCAAGTGCTCAGTGTTGGTTCCCAACCGAGGGCCCGCATAACGATTGCAGCACGGCGCGTGGAATTGTAGTAGAGTCGTGGACCATACCCAATATTTTTTCGCAAGTTGTCAGATTTTCTTTAAATTTTATAAACCAAATACCAGTATAGCCTTCCCAACCTTAACTACATACCGGTATACAAAACTAATTCAACGATCAAAAACTTTTATTTGAAATGATTTTCATACAGATTGTCTTACGGGTATTTGATTTTGATGTATTTAATTATTCACTGATAAATTGGAATGTATTAAATTCACAAACACTGCTTTCACAAAACCAAGCTTGTGTTCCTGTTCTCTACCTCGATAACTAAATTTACTATTTTCTCGCATCTGATTCTAGCTCTTGGAACACACACAACTTTATTTCCCTTAATCATTAAAATTATTATTTTCTCGCATCTTATATATATAAACAAAACAAGCTAAATAGTCATCTCTAGACTGTAGTGGGACACAGTATTATATTCAAAGACTACCGATATAAGCAAATTAAATTTACTACAAACTGAGGTTTTCAGTCCTGCCATGTGAACAATATAGCTTCGCACAATATTGAGTGGGGATTGTACACTGGACCATATTAGGAATAAATCAGTGAAAAAGATTCATAATTCTCAAGAATTACAGCGATCTCTTTTGCATTCCTGCAATGGGGAAATTTTCTAATTTATTACTGCAACAAACACAGTTTCGTTCCGCATAATTTCTTTTCTAGCTTTAGACCTATGTTCAGGATTGATCGTGAAACTTGCCTTCTCCATCAGGAAAATTATGTTGCTGTAATTGGAGCTTGAGATGGAGATAACTCCCTGGTTCAACATCTATTAAACGTGTTCCTGAAGGATTGTTACCTTAGGAGGGGATAAATCTCCAGACTGAAGTAGTATCCAGGAGTTCTATTTCACATTCCATGCCTCCCATGCACCCCAGAATCAAGGCTTACATATGGTTGACTCTCCTGGGCATATCTTTCTCCCACTCTGGTAGACGGATGGGCTTGACAATTCCTTGTGCTAAGACCTGGTTTCTTACAATAAAAATAAGTCTTATTATAACTTTTAAACACTTGACTTGCAAACGAAGATTACCTTTGGTGATCTGGAAGGCCGTTTTGCACTATTTTAGTGGTTCGAAAACCGCAGATTCACTAAAATAGTGAGAAACAGCCATCTGGATCACCCAAGGTATCTTCAAGTGTTATAATAAAACTTTCGTTATCACAATCAAGAATGGACACCCATATATAAAGCTAAAAATAAGTCCTCAAATTCTGTGTCCTAACTCGGGAGTTTTCTCATCTTGGTGTGCTAGTATAACTGTCAAGAATTAATACTCATATTTAAATCCCCAGTTCTTTAGGAATCAGGATAATTAATACAGTTTATCCATGTACAGCAAAAGCCAAATTCTTTAAAATTGGTAGGCATGTTCTCCAGGACCACCATTCTCCTAGTCCAGGGCAACACACCACTCAAAACGATTCCAACTACCTCGGTTTCGGATTGTTTCAAACAGAAAACCCCAGCATATATTCTCATGTTCTTTACATATTCTAGAAAGTTTCTCGGTCACCTTGAACTCTACAGTATTTGGTTATTTATTAGAGAGGTTCTAGCACGAAGAAGAAAATACAAATCTAAACTTTTAAAAAAGAACTGGAGAAATGTTTAATAAACTAATGCCTATATAGCATTAAGGAATTTACAAACGATTCCATTTTTTCTTCTAATTTTTCTCTATTGTTTATTTATATGATTGTAATTTAGTTTCAGGGTGTCCACAGAAATTTCAAAATACATTTCCCTGAGTTTCCAAGATCAGAAACTTACGTTTCCCTGACCACAAGAATCAGTTTTCAAGGTTTTTTGTAAACAAAACAAAACCATATAAAAAACAAAAAAATCCAGCCTCCTCCATCCTCATAACAAAAATAAGAAATTATTAGCTCAAGTACTGAAAAGAAAATTGCTTACACAGTCTGGGTTACAGCAGACTGGGCAAAACACATGCCCCTCACATTCTGCTCACTGGTGCTAGTTATTTTCCCCAATTGTTCCACATTTTTGTACAAAGTTCCCTGACTTTTTCCTTTACTTTACAAAATTTCTTGATCAATTTCAATTTCCCTGACTTTCCAGAATGTGCTCACCCTGAGTTTTCTTATACGTAATCCAGTTACTTTTAAATGTAAGAACATATTTGTCAAACTTGTAATTGTACCTCTATGATAAAATGTATTAATTTGCAGTCACTTGTTTCTGTTTGCATTTTTATTGGTCGCATCATTTTCAAAGAAGAAGTTGTGAGGTATTTATCGTATAATTAGCATAAACAAATTCTCTGAAGGGTAGTTATAAGCCACCCACTGTGAATATGCGCTCTTTGCAATACAGCCTCTTGTAACAGAAAATCGTACGAAAACAAAATTTGGTATTTGGGTTAGGTACCTTCTGAGGATGCGACACGAAGATTGGCGACAACCTTCTGTTATATCTAAGGGGACTTTATATGAAGAAAATTTTGTTTTTTTGGGATTTTCTCAAAAACAGCTCTAACGATGTCCTTTAAATTTTGTACATGGAATTCTTATGCCAAGAGCTAAAACTTTTATTTGAAACTTTTTTCAAAAAAATTCTCTGAAGGGTGGTTGTAAGCTACCCACTGTTTGTAGAAACTCTGCTGTCTTGCCTGGTGAACAACTCAATATGCGAACATTCACGGCCTCTTATACTGTATAAGCATGTGGAATGAGAAAGACGTATTGTTGGCCATGCTTACAGTAAGAAAAATATGAGGGGAATATTCAATAAATTTCAGAAATTATTCTTAAAGTTCAATAAACGTTTGCAGTCACTTGTTTTATCGTCTTTCTTTGTTTGTCCATAGCCTGCGTTTTTAGCACCGCCATCTCGAGAATTACACTGCCTGTACTATGCTTTATTTTAACATGGAGTTCAAATGCCTAATTTCTCCAGTAGAGGCGACAGTCTTTACCCAGATTGCATGAAATTCCAGCATACTTCAGTTTATACTTCAGAGGGTGGTTTTTAGTCGTAACATTCAAAGAAGGGGCTATAAGATATTTATAGCATAATTAGCAGGCATAATTAAAATATAAGTCGCCCCTTAAGCTCTGTCCATTCAATATTCACATTTGCACGGACTGTGTGATGTATTTTGTTTCTGAGCGAAGCAGGGTGACCAACTTTCCTTGTATACTGTCGCAAGTGCCTTGTACCCACTGTCCTTGTATATTGTCGCAAGTGCATTGTACCCACCTCTGCATGTAGTATAAATAATGCATAACACTAACCACATAGTTAAGTGCGCGAAGCGGAGGCGGGAGCCGTAGCAAAGCGCCCTTGCATTTTCGAATAATGTACGATACTGTTTGTAAGTTTTGAAAATGTGCCATATTTTATCTCCCGCAAAGTTTGTCAGCCTGTCACCGCTCGTCTAGCAGTATGACATCACACCTCCAATGTCCAATCACAAGTTTCTTCATAATACGAGGACAGGAGAATTTGCTAGATCGTGGTATAAAAGAAACTGCATCGGCGCGGGTGCAGCAGGCGGGACTGATTCATCCCAAGATGCGACTTATATCTGAATTTTCCCAATTAGCGTAAAATTGTGTCTTGCGATTCTGTACAAGGATATGTGAATACTGCTAACTTTTATTTGGGCAGAGAAAGTTATGCGACTTTCACATCAGATTTTTCATTATTTGATTTGTAGCTTCAAATCTTAAGTTAAACAGTTTATTTCATGATGTATTCTTCATGTTATAAATCACTCAAAGAAATTTAATTTCAATAAATAAAAAATAAAAAAAAAGAGCTTTTATTCTTGTTCAGAAAGGAATAAATTTAATATATCATGGTAATTTAAATAATGCATTAATGTTAACAGTTTTCTTTTTCCCCAGAAAATGTTTTTAATACTTATTCCTTTCCTTTTATCCTACAGAGGTGTGCACAATGCACTATGATATTTACAGCTCAAAATATTATTTTGAAACATATTTCCCATGAGTAGGGCCTACAGCCCAACTAAAGCACTGTATTTTACTTCCTCTGCCAGCACCATAGGTACTATAGGCAGAGGAAGTATTTATTTATTTACTATTTTGAGAATATAACACACTCATTGCCCAATTAAAATATTCTCTTATACTAATACACCAGTTTTATAATTCTAATATTAGATATTAAAGTAATACTATTGTGTATTGTGTTCAATCCCCAAATTCGAAGTTGAGTTTCTAACATAAATATGCACTTTGAGGGCCCCTGAATCCAAAAATACTATTTTCAGAAACATGTCTGTGTGTGTGTGTGTGCGCCTGTGAACAGCCTAGCTCCATAACTAAAAACTGTATGAATACGAAATTTTGTATTTGGGTTAGGTACCTTCTGGGGATGTGACAAGATTTGCATCGGTTCACTCCAAAATCATGCCCCTAACCATGGGTATTAGAACCGTGAATCAGGATGTGGTATAAAGAAGACAAATTTAATCACAGATATTTATAAAGGGTTTTTAATTTACTAAAATCTCTGACAAAATGCATTCTCTCAAGAATTTGTAGCCAACAGATATTCAATTAAGGAAAACAACATTTCAGCTATGGTCACAAAATAATCTAAATGACTTAATACTGTCCTTCATAAGCATTCAAATAGCATTCTCATTAAGCACCCATTATCTCTGCCTTCAATATTCAACAAACCTAAGGTATTAATCTGCACTGATGTCCAAATATTTCTAAACCTAAGTTCACAATAAGTTAGTTAATATAATATGTATATAAGTTATGGCATTTATTCTCATGTAAGTAGGGTGGTATTACCAATAGAAAACTAATATTTTATTTCCACTTTCATGTCCTTTAAACTAGTAATAGTTATTTCTCACAAGAAATCAAAATACAATTCCAAAAGGCAAGGAATCATTAATCAACAACAGTAAATTGATTACAAATTAGGTGACCTATACTACATTAACATATATATATTTTATGAAAAAGGTCGTGCAAAATATTGAAGCTCTGTTTTCTCTTATTATTTATATTAATCCCCCCACTAGCGTGGTGCAGTTATGTTTTATCATTGTTGCTTAACGACAACATCTGATATATTATAGAAGATAACCTGTCAAATTTTAAGCACCATCGTTTCAAAGAAACCAAGAGAGACTGCAGTGGCAAGTTTAGCTCAATGTACAAGGCTCCATGCTCTAATGAGTTAAATGCCCACTGTAATATCAAATGTCACTCCAAAATAGTCACAGTGAATGTTTGGAATGATACATATTGTATTGAGGAATTAAGTTCTGCTATTTAGTAAGCTGATAGCTAGTCACTAACAAGCAAAGAAATTCTCTTTGATCTACTGGTAAATTATTTTATTTCAGTGTGTGTTATTTGAAATCATCTACATGTTATGCATTTATACCTTCATAACAAAAATTACTATGATTCAGGTAAATTGGATGTGGTATTGTTATCTCTACGTCAAAATTAAGCAAAACTGTGCTCTACAAAATAAAAATATTTACATAAAAGATTTCTTGCATAAATATTAATCTTTAATAACCACAAAAAGTTATAATTCTAACAACAAAAAAGTTTATGCTTTATATACGTTATTAATATTTTGGTGATCTGCCTTTTATTAATAAAAATGTGCCATGCAAGTTTTTTTTCATAATTGCATTACTACTGGATGTAGATCATATCTCAAATCATATATTACTGTATCTAGGTTTCCTTTTGTTATATAGAATGTGTACATACACTTTTCAAGTGAAAGTATATTTTAATCACTATTCTATATTCTTACAAGTAAGAATCAGCTTGAAAAATGTTATGTCATAACCGGGATTTGAACACGGATCTTCGGCTTAATGCGCGTTAAGCCGAAGATCCGTGTTCAAATCCCGGTTATGACATAAAATTTTTCAAGCTGATTCTTACTTGTATTAATATCCCAGACATGGATTTAATGTCTATTTCCTTTCCCTCCACTTAATATTCTATATTCTTTTAGTGAAAGGCAACTAGTAATATGAAGTTAAAATAAAAGTTCCTTAAAAATTATTTTAGTGTACTATGGCCATTACATAGGCCACCGGTGGATATGTGAAAAATACCTGCAACTTAAGACACCATTTTTAAGTTTTCACTTATGGCTGTAGACTCATGCATTATTTTTTAAAGTGAACCTGTAAAGCAAAGCTGCATCAAACCAGGATTTAAAAAAAAATGCCCCATGACAAAACCTGTAAAACAATATCTGACATCGCTGCAGTAAACATAAAGGAAATCTGCACTGAATATGTTTGCCTTAAAAAATAGCAAGGCATGTCTTACAAACAGCACCACAATGTTGCTTGACAATTGTTTGGAGTTAATATTAATATTACTAGAGAAATAGCACAGTGAAGCATAGAAATCTAAAGCAAGATTGAGTATGGAAATTTGCACACTAACTTCACTATTAGGTATGTATTTACCCAGAACTATCGTTTCAATGGATGATCCCCCACCATCATCAGCTGATTCCAACTGGCCGTCTTGCTATAGATTTGTTTCAAGCTTTAAAATGTATCCAGATATTTCAATTCAAGAGGTAGATTTTTTCAATAAAAGCAAAGGTTGGCTAAACATGAGCAAGTTGCGAGTGCAGAATTGAAAAAAAATATATAATTCAGATTAACTGGAAGGAATACATTAAAAAGTCTAATTACACATACAAAATTAATTTATTTGAGGAATATTTGTTACTGAAATCTATGCAGAAAGAAAAAAAAATCTAAGTTATTTACTATATGTAAGTGGAAACTTATAATAGTGTAGTTGTGGTAATTCTATTCAGTGCTAATATTTCTTTACTTCACTGTGGTTCCCGTAAATAATATTTGATTATTATCTAAGCGATTTCTTGCTTTAGCATGAAGCATTTTCGGTGTTTTATCCAGAAACACAGTAATGCCTGTAATTCTGCAAAAACTGTCTGTACATTTTTTCACATATCCACACTCATTGAAGGTAGGCTTTCAAGGGGTTAAACTATACATTCCTCAGAATCTTATAATCCTAACTCTTGGCGCTAAATGAAACTCATTTGAAATTACACCAGCTATGTTGAGTTATCCAATTACAAATCATGAAGTCACCCCAAATCACATATGCTTTTTAGTATATGTGTTGAGATTTTGGCACTGCCTTCCAATGTATTCGAATTCTTTTAACCCACACATCTATCAACTTTAAATCTATCAGACCTCTTACATAATTTCAATATTAAGTCTATTATATTTCAAATAACACTCCTGATAGGAAACCCAAAATCAGGGAAAACTCAATTAATATTGCAGTGATTGCAGACTTCAACTTTAGGATGCTTATCTTGCAGCTGATATATTCAAATGCAAAGACTGGGAAGATGTAAGTACAGGGTCATGATTAGGAACTTGTGAAGAGAGGCAAACTGCATGTAAACATCAAAAAGAGAAGTCTGTGTTCTAATATCAGTACAAACATTTGTGATGACTAGTACAATTTTATCTGTTTTACAGAAAACAAAACTAAATGCAATCTTTTGCCCAGTCCCTCGGTAAGACACAGCCTGCACGACCTGATTGTGTTCTTTTCAGATTTGGATCTTGTTCTTTGGAATTCTCAAACGAATTATCAAATTGCACTTGGGTATCTAGTAGAAACTACAGATTATTTTGTTATTATTCCTGATGAAGTGAAACTCAATTCTACAAGATAATTTTATTCTTTTTTTCTACGATAATTAACCTGGAACATAGACATATTAAGATTTAAATTGTAAATTATATAAAAATACTATCCTAGAACATTTACTCATATGCAAGGCTTTGTGCACATTCATGCCTTACAACAGCCGATCAGCGGCAGTAGAATTTTCTAAAGAAAAGTGTTACTAACAGAAAGAGGTAGAGAAAGAACCCAAATACCAAAAGGAAACAAGATTAAATCCTTCAGATATCTGCTGCACAACTTAGTTTGATATACATTAGAACATGCACTTTGGAACTAGAATCCACCTATAAGAGGTAGTGGGAACAAAGATCCAATGCCATCCTACAGATTCCTTTAGTTAATATCCCACTTTTGTAAAGAACTCTCTAATTCAGAAACATTAAAATATAAATTATGTGTAACTGGAATACAATTAGAAGGTACGGACTTTGCAACCAAGCTTTAACTATAGAATGTGTACAGGAAAACAATATCAATTACACCTAAGGTGAACCAGTAACGATTCCAGAATGCCCTTTGCATTTCTCAACTTGCAGGTGAGTAAACGTGTGGTGATGTATGCTCAATCCTTCCAGTCCTTTTTGATCTCGAAGCTCCATTCCCATTTAAGATGCTCATGCTTGTCGTCATCAGTGAAGAGAGATTGCACAGTATAACTTCCTCGTGCCATCATGCCTGCTGGAGCATCTTCCGCAGGTGTCGTGTAAGACTGGAATTCCACCTTTGGAGGATAACTACCCACCATGTGTGACATCTTATCCACTGGAAATATAAAGTTATTTATTTATTAAACTGTGAATATTCATTGTAATTTACAATCGTATTTACTCAAATCTAATGCACATCAATGGTAGGATATTTTATTTGGTATTCTATCTTTTTATACTACAATGGAGTCATGAATGCCGATAAATAAGATTGGTATAATGGTTTAGGTGGGATAGAGGAGGGGTGCGGGGCAATAGATACTAATGCACAGAACCTCGCCGCCTTTCAACACATTTGTTGCTAAGCTTGAGTATTCAAATAATACATAAACTTCAGCCCGCATTTATGCATCCCAGTAATAGGCCAACAATAAATGTCATGAAGTCGAGAATTACAGCAATGTATTGTTACATAGGTGATCAAAGTTACCACTAAACTATAGAACAGTTGCTCTTGAGTATAATGCACCATCGAATCTAATGCACATCCCAATTATGAATGCCACAAATAGGCAAAAAAGATGCACATTACAATCGAGTAAATGTGGTAACTCATGTTTACATAGCTCATAATAAATACAGTGGACCCAAAAATAAGCTGTACTTTTAAATCTGAGGAGCAGAAAGGAACAAATGGATAAAGGGGAGAGAAAAAAAAAGGGGGGGAAGGAGTGGTAGTGTATCCGATAAGATCTTCTATAAAACAAAATACATACTTGATGCTATTTCTCATGTTGAATATAAAAAAATAAAATAATTAGGGGTAGTCTAGGATGGCTCTGATGTTTGGACTGTACACCCTTCCAGTCCTAACTAGCATTTCTGTTTGCAACTTTTTTTTAAATTTCATACCGGTACCCTGATGAGGTTTATGATATTCCCCCTGGCTTGGCAAAAGTGTAGCACCATTTCTCTACTTGGGATACCTCTTAGGCAGAGCTACATTATCCTGTTGGACAGGGTTGCCACCTCTCAGGGTCGGGCCCAGGACCATGTACTGGTCGCGGGCCCCTCACCAACTGCCGACCACCCTTTTTCAGTTGTCTCCTCCCTTCTCCTTGAAGCTTCCTTCTCGTTACTCATGTAACAGAACATTGTATCAAACTTTTCCAGTTTTCCATAAAATTATATCACATCACCGGGTTCGGTTCCCTTGGGTCCGGCGGCCCTGCTGATGGGATGATGATATGAATGCCAGAGGGCTCCTTAAACCCAAATCCTTAATAACTAACCAGACCTTGTCAGCCAGAGGAACCTATCTAAGAAAGATAAATTTCCCTTAGTCGGATCCGGAGTTGAACACTTCATGAATAGTAGTCAGAAACTCTCTGAGACCAGTCAAACAAGTAATGTTGCAAAACTTAAAATGCTTTTTGAATTTGCATAAATATAGCACCTTAATTTGCCTCATTTGAAATCTGGTTAAAAATTGCTACCTTCTACATTCTAAGAGAAAATATAGTAACAAAAATTTTTAAACACAGAATGACCTGTAAAACCATATAAAAAATTCCATGAAATTAGACCTGTACAATACATAAACCATATTGTAAACTATTTTACAGTTATGTAATCAGTGAAACTACAAAAATTCAGTAACTGTGACTATAGATCACATTACAAAAAGTAATAAAAACTGGTAAGCTCCAAAACACAGAAATTGTAATAAATATAATGACTGTACACTATCCAGGTGAACCATACTCCTTGAGGAAAAGAAGCATGATTTTTGCGGCAAAGTATCTAATAAGTGATTTTAACTAAACAAGGTCTCCTGGTTTCAGAAATGTCACTGTTTTTGTTTTTTGTATGTTGTATCACATCTAGTTTTTGTGTTTACTGTCTGAAAATGTGTCACAGCAACACGGGGCTCTTTTGCAATAACCCTGAATCGGCCACCACTACATATCAAACTGGGAATCATGAAGCAGTTTGTTAAGGCCTCTGTTTTTAGTAGTCTACATTGCAAGCAAGTTTCCACATTTATCAGATGCAAAATTCAAGGAAGGCATTTTTGATGGGCCACAAATTAGAAAGCTTTTGAAAGCCCGAAACTTTGAATAGAATATGAATGCCGTGGAATTTGATGCATGGATTTCAATGAGTGACATCATGACGAAGTTCTTAGGAAATGTAAAGGATGAACAGTACACAAGAATAGTGAAAACGATGTTGGATCACATGAAAGTTGGGGTGTAGAATGAGCTTGAAACTGCACTTCCTTCTTGGTCACTTTCCGGAAAATCTTAGGGCTGTTAGTGAAGAGATGGGAGAGAGGTTTCACCAAGACATCAAGGAGGCAGAAAGAAGATACCAGTGAAGGTGGGATGTCCCAATGATGGCCGCTACTGTTAGTGTTTGAAAAGAGAAGGCAATCATAATATGATGATATAGAAGTCAGACAATGGGCAGCCAAGCAGTTATTCCAAGGGGACATCTAGGCTTTTCCCTGTAATAGCATTTTCTGCTATTTTTTACATATACATTGCCTTCTTCACGAATTTTTTGCTCACACTTTGTTGCTACAGCATAGACATTAAGAATGTGATCAGCATATTCGACCTCAGACACTCGCATTTATATCGAAGCAACTTCTCTCTATTTGGCCCAACTCACAAAAAAAAAAAAGTGGAATATATATGACTTGGACTGTTTAAAATTATTATTTTATTTTTCTCTGCAAATATTTCCAAACATAGCCTAATTTTTTTAGTACTTTTTATCCTATATGCACTCTCATTTTGATGTACCTATTACAAGAAAATGTGACACGACATATAGAAATAGGCAACGGATTCGTGTTCAGCGACCCAAAATTAGTTAAGATCACCTATCAAATCACTTCCTGCACACAAAAATTTCAAAATGCAGGGTACTGTAATCAGACAAACTTCCAACACATCAAATACACATAACATCAGACAACCATGCACAATACATGATGACTCACAATTATAAGACAAAAGCAATGAACAGAAAATGTAATAATGAAAAGGAATTTCTGCCAAAACTATGCTAGTATTTGATAGAATAAAACTTATAATATGCTTAAAATGCTTATCTATCTGTCTATCTAGTGGTGATTTCCAGGTGTCTTCTGAAAGATGAATGACAGAGGTGAGAAGACAAC
This sequence comes from Ectobius pallidus, assembly GCA_964059195.1. Classification (NCBI taxonomy): domain Eukaryota; kingdom Metazoa; phylum Arthropoda; class Insecta; order Blattodea; family Ectobiidae; genus Ectobius; species Ectobius pallidus. The sequence continues at coordinate 171,631,889 of CAXKWD010000001.1, forward strand.
AGAGGTCCAAGCACTAGAGAGATTATCCCAGTTAGGTAAAGATATCAGCAGAAAACCTCAACCAGTTAACTTGGACTGAGCAGAATTGAAACCTATATTCTTTACAGTCCCTATATGTGTAGAAAGTGCAACAGTGGCCAATGGTCTCAATTCAGAATATGATAATATCTATAGGATATTTTCCCGGGCTACTAACCAGGTGGAGAATTGGATTAATATCGACTATTAGTTTGGTGAATGTCCTGTTTTTTCACTCTTTTATTATGGCAACCCTAAATTTGTGTCAAACAAAATTTATGTAGCTTAAATCTATTCACTAAATGCAATATGTTTTAATTATAAAGGGCCAATACCAAAGCTAATTACATGAGGATCAAGATACTATCTTGTAGTAACTTTCATTCTTCATAATGAGTAGAGTTCTTCAATTAAAAAAACAAAATTTTTTAACCATCTTTGGTTAAATAACTGGTAAGCTACAGAATTAACTGTAGGACTGCTATCTGTAGTAAATTATTTATAAGAATGGCAACAACTATTACAAATGAGTAAAATTTTTTGTTTTCAAGGTTAGCTTTTTAGTCCTGGCTTCTAGTTTGGCTATCTTCCAGTAGAATTCACTATAGTTGTAAAGTACGACCATGACAGTGTTTAAGTTTTATACATGAATTTCCATTTTAAAAAACACATCACTTCAAAAGCATATTAATCAATTCACGCCATTTTATATCATTTAAATAAAAGTTGGTAGGTATTTAATTATGTGAGTTAAACTTTCTGCCAAAATTGGAATTCAGATGGCCATGGAGCTTTGTCATAGCACACAGGCCCTGCATTATTTTTGTTTTTGCCAGACTGATGTAACTGGTGCATTACATGACAGATAACCAAATTAGAGGATATTCTTCTAGAAGTGTTTCAAGATAAGTCTCAGTACATGTTTCCAACCTAATTTCTATAAAAAAGCGAAAAAGGCCAATTAATGTAAATCATGGGTAGTTCAAGCCCTGAGCTTCATAAAAGATAAATAATATTTTTCTTCTAAAATTTAAAGAAAATTTGCATTGCTTGCATTCAGTATCAACGGATTAAAACAAGCCACTTTACCTCAAGGTATTAAGCAATAATACAGTCAAGGTCATTAGATAAGATTATATTATTGTACGTATAGTGCCTATGTGGAGACTAATCCTGGACAATTACAATTTGGCTATGTGCCACTAGCAGCAATCTTTTCAATTGCTGGGAGGAAAATAAAATGAGTCAATGGTTTCCACTGCTACACTTGAAGTGCTCCATAGCACGTTAATTGAATCTCCTACACAAAACTAAGCAATGTTAAGAGTCGTCATGACAGCTGTTCAAATTCCAGCTCGTGCCATGCTAGGAATGCAATAAAAACCAAGTGATGTCATTATAAGATTGCTTTAATACACAGCAAGATTCAGTCTGCTGCAACAGAATAATAGATAAGATTATCTGTGATGGCATTAACATCAAATAAATTGCAGTCTAAAAGTGTGTTTGTCACCTGCATGGTCTAGTGGTTAGCATTGCTTTCTATGAATCTGCAGGTCTGGGTTCGAACCACGCCACCTCCTTGGATTTTTCTTAGTTAGGGATGTCTGGAATGGGGTGCACTCAGCCTCATGAGATTTTGAGCTACTTCAACATCGTATACTTGAAGAATATGAATAAGGATTTCAGACTGGCCATAGAACAACATCGGATCTGTTAAAAGTCAATGAAGACATTCGGGTCATTCCATGTCAAGTGAACCAATGGAAAAACGTGACCACCTCCGATTTTAGTCATACTTGGTTGTCATGAAGTACCACCTGAGATATGTTGAAGTACAAAATATCAGATTTTTATGTGTTGTAGTTTTCCAGTTATACCCTTCTGAAATATGGAAAAAAACCAAATTTTCTGCATAAGTGCAATCACAAAATGACGCATAAATCAAGCTGGAATTGACATAGATGAGTGGGAAAAGTATCAAAATGTAGCTTATATTATGAGCTTTAATTTGATACGTCACACGACTACTTTCGAAAAAAAATATTTTCAAGGTTACCCAAAAAAAATTTGAAAACTGAATTTTTCAAAAACCTATATTTTGAAAATTTTGAAACAATTCTCATAGAAACATACATATTTCAGCATCATGTCCTACAAGTTTTGATAAGGGATCGCAATGGGATCATATTTTTTTACATTTATAACAAATACTATGCACGCTGGGTAAGAATATATGACACAGGAATATTGCACTTAATTCTAAAATCCATTCCTTTGTCCAGGGAGTTGTTTACCAACATGCATATACCAACTTGTGCAAGTGGTCAAATGGGTATGAGTAAACACAGTCTGCAAGCATGTGAGTCAGCCAGGGAATGCAAGTTGTAACCTGTTGGACCTGGCTTCAGTTGTGCCTTGACTCTCATGCAGTGTGCTTCCTTTCTTCAAAGGCTGTACAAAGACTGTATTGCTGCATGTAAAGTAGTGGGTTCAGTGATTAAAATAGGCATTGTGTATTTCCCCAGTATGGCTGAAAAAGTAAGTGAAACAGCAAAGATTTTCTGCTGCAACCCTTTCAAGAAAGACAGACATCAGGGTGTGAAAAGAAGTGTGAGGCCTGTTACTGACTGGATGTGTGACATGTTTGACACCATTGTGGTAGGTATGAAAATTTGTGACAGTTGTAGGAAAGAACTATCAAAGCAGAAACAGGTTACAGATACAACAGATGACTGTTTAGTACCAGTAGCCAATACCACTAGGCCTACTAATGTTGATGAATCATTTGTAGCTTTAGATGTTACCTTAGAGTACCTTAATAAGTCTCTAAGCTCTCTAGAGGAGTCACCTGTTGCTAAGAGGAAGTTGCAAATGAAATCATACTGTGATAAAAAATACAGTAAAATAAAAAAATGTTTGACAGAAAAGGTACTAACAGCAGCAAGTACAAATACAGAGAAAACTGTTGACCATAAATCAGAATCATGTGAAGTCATTTGTCAGCTAAAAGAAAAGTTTCAAGAAGAAAATATAAGTGTTAGTGAAAAATTGCAAATTTTAACAGTACTACCTAAAAGCTGGTCATGCAGTGAAATACAAAATGAATTTCAGGTTAGCAACAGAATGGCAAGAAAAGCTAAAGCATTGGTGAAAGCGAAGGGTATTCTGGCAACACCAAATCCTAAACCAGGAAAGGTTTTAAATGAATCTGTGATTGAGAAGGTAATAGGGTTCTACAACAGTGATGATGTCAGCCGTCTTATGCCTGGAAAAAAAGATTTTGTTTCTGTGAAAACGGGTGACAGTAGTAGAATTCATGTACAGAAGAGGCTAGTGATGGGCAACTTGAAGGAAGTGTACGAGCTGTTCAAAAACAAAAATCCTACTGATAAGATTGGATTTTCGAAATTTGCTGATTTACGACCTAAACATTGCGTCTTGGCTGGAGGAAGTGGTACCCACACAGTATGCGTTTGTACAGTGCATCAGAATGTTAAATTAATGCTACAAGTGTTGAAATCCAAACAAATTACACTGAATGATGGCACAGATATAAGTAATTATAATTCCTGTTTAGCGAAGTTAATGTGTGAAGAGCCAGGCACAGCATGCCACCTTAATGAATGTCCTTCATGTCCAGGTGTAGATAATTTGAAAGATGAGTTACAGTTGCTGCTAGATAATGAACTGGTGGACAACATTACATACAAGCAGTGGGTTTCTGTTGACAGATGTAATTTAGTAACCTTCATCAAAACTGCAGATGAGTTTATAGAAACTTTGTGTGAACAGTTGTTGATTTTGAAGAGACATTCTTTTATTGCAAGAAGACAGGCAGAATATTATAATCACTTGAAGCAGAATATTGGAGTAAATGAAGCTGTGGTATGTATGGACTTTGCAGAAAATTATTCGTTTGTACTACAGGATGAAGCCCAGTCTTTTCATTGGAACAATGATCAAGCAACTATTTTTCCTATAGCAGTCTACTACAATGATCATAATATACACTACAAAAGTATTGTATGTATCTCTGAATGTCTACAGCATGACACCACTGCTGTTCATTTATTCCAGAAAAGGCTTATCTCTCATTTGAAGTTGGAAGTAATTAGAGATTTGAAAAAAATTTACTACTTCTCAGATGGTGCAGCTGCGCAATTTAAAAACAGAAAAAACTTTTCAAACTTGTGCCACCATGTTCATGATTTTGGAATTGAGGCAGAGTGGCATTTCTATGCAACAGCCCATGGGAAAGGAGTATGTGACGGTCTGGGTGGTACTGTGAAAAGACTTGCAGGAAAGGCAAGCCTACAGCGGCCATACGAGCATCAAATCATGACACCAGCACAGCTGTTTACATGGAGTGAGGAAAACATCGACTCCATGCAGTTCTTCTTCTTCAATGAAGCACAATACAACAAAGAGGAAAAAATACTTGCAGACAGATTTCTGTCTACAAAAGCAATACCAGGCACACAGAAGTTCCACAGTTTCATCCCATTGTCAGATAAAGTGTTGTTGACAAAGGTATTTTCAAGAAGTGAACAGTCATCCACTTTTTCAGTGTTAGGACCACGTGTGCAACAGAGGCTGAAGCTAGCAGAAGTAAAAGGATATGTTACATGTGAGAACAACAATCATTGGTGGCTTGGTGTAGTTGTGGACAAAAATGAGACAGCACAGATAGTGGAACTGATGTTTCTGCACCCTGCAGGTCCTTCTCCATCATTTACTTTCAAAAGTGACTGTCCAAATAAACTGACTGTGCCTCTCTCTCAGATCCTCACCCTTGTGCAACCTACATGTCCCACTGGCCGTAGTTATTACCTCTCGAAGGAAGAGATGGATGCGGCAACCATGGCTCTAGAAAATTACTGTAGACAATAAATTCACGTTTTTGTCATTGAAGAAGGGAAGGTAACATGTTTTCTGTAAGTTTTTCTTTTTGATTGTAATGAAATTTTAGAATTAAGTGCAAGATTACGGTGCCATATATTCTTACCCAGCGTGCATAGTATTTGTTATAAATGTAAAAAAATATGATCCCATTGCGATCCCTTATCAAAACTTGTAGGACATGATGCTGAAATATGTATGTTTCTATGAGAATTGTTTCAAAATTTTCAAAATATAGGTTTTTGAAAAATTCAGTTTTCAAATTTTTTTTGGGTAACCTTGAAAATATTTTTTTTCGAAAGTACTCGTGTGACGTATCAAATTAAAGCTCATAATATAAGCTACATTTTGATACTTTTCCCACTCATCTATGTCAATTCCAGCTTGATTTATGCGTCATTTTGTGATTGCACTTATGCAGAAAATTTGGTTTTTTTTCCATATTTCAGAAGGGTATAACTGGAAAACTACAACACATAAAAATCTGATATTTTGCACTTTAACATATCTCAGGTGGTACTTCATGACAACCAAGTATGACTAAAATCGGAGATGGTCATGTTCAAAATTGACAAAAAATTGGTTCACTTGACATGGAATGACCCATTCATGAAGCTACTTAAGTTTTCCCTATTACAGGCCATGGAGGCCCAGAGGGTTCCAGGAGGTTGAGGCTCCCAGATTTTTAGACTTCAGCACATGAAGGTGGTAAGGTTGTCAGCCTTATGCACCGGCCGCCTTTACCCCAGGATTGCTCCTGGTACTCATTTCTGTTAGAGGCTGAGTCGACCCCAGGGCCATAGTGTCACCAGAAGGTTTAGGCCAATTGAAAAACTCCAACGACCTCATCGGGAATCGAACCCACGACCTTCCAGTTTGTAGCGCAGCGCCTCAACCACTACACTACGGCGTACCCCTTTGCGAAGCTACTAACCAATGTAAATTAACATACTAACATTACTAGATTTCACTAAGGCATTTGACACCACTGTAGACACTGACATTCTAATATGTAAGCTTAAAAGTTTAAACTGTTTTAGAATTGTCATCTCTTGGTTCGACTCCTACTTTTGCAAATGCTAACAATGTGTGTTAGTAGGTGATTGCTTCTCTTCTTGGCATTTCGGGAGGGCTGATGTCCCCTAGGACCCTTACATTTTAGTGTATATATTTATTTTAATGATGTAACCAGAACAATAAAGCAATGTAGATAGCACCTGTATGCTGATGATTTATAGCTATACATTTATTCCACTACTGATTCTATCAATGATACATTGATGAAACTCAATGAAGACTTGGCTCCAGTTTGCAAATGGTAGACAATTTTGGACTTAACTTAAACACAGGAAAATCCCAAGCAATTGTAATGGGACATCAGCATTTGATGAATAGAGTAAACATTAACACTACACCGCATGCAAAATTAATGGCACTCTTATGCACTACAGTTTATTGGTAAAAAATCTTAGTGTCTTTATGGATTCAGATCTAAGCTGGAACCCTCAAGTATCACGCATCTGTAAAAAGGTATATTCATTACTCCATTCTCTAAAATTTGTGAACGACTTCCTCCTTAGTGAACTAAAGAAAAATCTAGTCCAAGCACTAGTGATACCTAGTTTCGATTACTGCGATATTCTGTTGACCAACTTAAATACCAGCTTTACTGACAGACTTCAGCATGCTCATAATACTTGTGATAGATTTATCTGAAAAATTAGACGATCTGACCATGTGACGCAGTCTTTTCAAACCTTGTTATGGATTCGCCTTAAACAATGAAGAATGATCCATTCTCTTATTTTCCTTCATAACATACTATTAACTTCTTCTTATATACAATCTCGATTGATCGTCCTCATAAATGCATTATCAAAACCTACTCAGTGGCGTAGCAAGCTTAGGTGGTACCCGGTGCGGAAAATTTCTTGTCACCCCCCCCCCCCCACTACCAATTTAAATTATGAAAAGATGGAACAGTTCCAAGTCTTATTTTTTTGGATAGTCAAAGGTAATTCCACGAGAGTTTAAAAGTTTATCGATAGATGCAGCTGCAACGAATTTATCTGATATAACTCGTAAACACAACAGATTATACAAAATTAGTAATAATTACTTTGTTATATAAAAACAAAACTAAGCTCCAAAATTATGGCATACTATGAATCAAAAATCCATAAAGTGATTCGAGTTACCATGTTGTAGCCATGTTGTAACCAGTGCTTCCAATGGTGCAAATAAGACATAGTTAACCTAATTCAGCCAATTTTTTTAGGATTAAGGAGACATAAATATCAAGCACATTTTGCTGTACATTGTACTGTTAAACGACAATAAATGCTATTATTATTTATTATTAATATTATTATTTTGTTATTATTATTATTAATCTAAAGTACGGTATAGACAGACAGATATACATTGTTTTCGTGAGCGGCAGATTCACGAATTGTGGGTGTTACCATTAGTAAAGCGAACATCTTTTGTTTCACACATTTCTAGGCCAAAAGACACTCCCGAAATTGTGCATAAAGTTTTATTTTTGGAGTGATTTTTTATATTTTTATATTTTGTTTTCCAAGCGAAATCTCGAATTTTGGAAAGTTGAAAAGGACAAAATTTTGTATTTATGTCAGGTACCTTTCAAAATGTGAACCGAAGATTGGAGAAGAGTTTTCCTTATTTTTACATAAAGAAAGTTTTTTTTCGAAAACGTCTCTAAACGTTTTTTTTTTTAAATTTTGCCCGTGGGTTTCTTATACTAAGAGCTTAAAGTTTTATTTGAAACACTTTTTCAAAATAATTCTCTGAAGGGTTATAAGTAGACTTCGGACTTTTAAGTCGCTAAAAATGCTGTTTTAGGTACTTAAATAGGCTCTAAAATTTGGAAAATAGGTTCTAAAAATCGTAAAATAGTCTCTTATAAAATCGTTCAGTAGCCAATTTTCTGAAATATCTCAATTGCATTGGAGAATATTACATTTATTTAAGTCACCATTAATCAATAATTATGATTAAACACAGAAATAGGCCTATGGTACACAGAATTATATAGACCTATTACTAGGACCTGTATTACTACCATAACACTGAAAACCTAATCCCTGCGCCCAGAAGCTACGTATATCATACTAGCATATTCAACCCCTTGTATCCCTCAGTGATTCAGATAACTACTTTTTTTTTCTGTTACTGGATGTGGGATTCGGGAGAAAAACACTAAATTTTCTAGGGAATTTCAAGGAATTTTTCTACTGAAGATGAAACATTCCTTATTATTTAACCACGTCATGTACTGCACATTCCGAGCTAAAAATTTAGTACGAACTGAAAATAAATGCTATAATTTATAATAAAAAATGACTTATTTTGAACTTTAGAGGAAAAACAAGCAAAAAAGGCAGTATTAGGCTCTAACGTAAAAATAGGCTTTTTTAGGTCCTATAAAAATATCAGTTTTAGGCATAGTGACTTATGAAACATGCATATACAAGTTTTCGTCCATAAATTGCTTAAGGATTAAAATAGGTTTTTACCTAAAATCCGAAGTCTAGTTATAAGTGACCCACTCTGAATACGCGCTCTTTGCAATACGGCCTCTTGCAACGGAAAATCGTACGAAAACAAAATTTTGTATTTGGGTTAGGTACCTTTTGGGGATGTAACACGAAGATTGGCGACGACTTTCTCTTATTTTTAAGGAGAGGCTTTTATTTGTGCAGAGGAAGTTATGTGAATTATACATAAGATATTTTTAATAGGTTGATCCTAATAAATTTCATAAACAAGTAATGTAAGTATTTTACGGAACTGTATTATTAATAATCTATTCTTAAATATGTGCACATGCCAGTTCAAAATCTAGATTGCCGGAGACTTCGGAGTCAACAGACATTCAAAGTTTATTTTCCTCAAAGTCATGACTGCCGCAGAGGGTAGAATTGGTTGCGGCTTGAGTGATATAAAATATCACCGATTGTTGAAGTATCATTTAAAAACTGCAGTGACAAGCATCGGCAGAAATAAACACCCCTCCCCTAACCATAATATTATTGTTCGTATCAACACAGCGGCCAGTTCAGCTGCGTTTTATTACCTTTGTTAACTGCATTTAAAACTAAAAGAAGTTTCAATACGCATGTTGACTTGTAGATAGTTGTTAAGCTTATTTAATTGTTTTAAATAATATTATTATTTTCTTTAAATTCCCTTGAGCGATTTTTTACTTACAAAGATATATTTTTATTTTGTCACCCCCTCGGGTGATGGCACCCGGGGCGGCCCGCACCCCCCTTCCTAGGCCACTGAACCTACTGCTTGTTCTCTGAAATACAACATAATTCTATTCTTCTATTCTTCTTTTAGTGTGTCAATCCCTCGCTTTTGTAATTCACTGACTTGCCATATCAGAGACTGTCAAAAATTACCACAATTTAGAAATAAATTGAATATTCATTTTATTAGTCATTAAATACATAACAAAATTATTAGTTAGACTTAAGCTTGTTTTAGTTTACCAAACTTGTAATTAAATCCTTGTAATTTTCATTCTCTGTAGCATGTTTAGTTTTAATTCCTAATTTATCAAATCGTATATTATTTTTAATATGAATTATTTGTCATATGTATAGCTTTCAGTGCTGCCAAAGTTATCGGGTGAGAGTACTGATCAGGAAGAGTGAGATTCAAGGAAAATGGGTGAATGAGTGGTTCCTTATAATAGGAAAAAAAAACTCATTGTTCTTGAAGAGACAAGAACCAATGAAATCCTGTACATACATGTTTCCTGAAAACTGGCAGACATGCTTCTGCCATCTGATAGGGACTATCGCAATCTGTCATGTGGCTAGTTCTATGAACTTATCTTGTGATATCAAAACTTAAATGACTGCACAACACTAAAAAGAAGTTAAAACAAAGTGAAATTCCAAATGAAATCTTAACGTTTTCAATGGATAAAATGTGTGAGATTGCAGCTCGAGTGTGTGAGATAGACCTCAAATGCATGTACCTCATGCTCAGTGCGTGAGTTTTAGTGGTGAAGCAGAAGAAAAGGTCTTAAGGCTGTGACTTTGCCAGTATAAATAGATAAATAATAAATATAAATAAATAATAAATTAATAAATAAAAATAAATAATTAATAAATAAATAATAACTAAATGAATAAAATTAATTAATTGCAATAATAATAATATAAGGTTTGGGTTATACCTCTTGGCTTGACGAAACAGGAAAATATCTTTTCAGCTAGGACACCTATTATTGTGAGGCTATGTTATCTTCATGAGACGAGGTGAAGAGTTCATTGTTTCCTTAAGCCTAAATCCTTACTTACTAAACATGGAAACCTATCCATGAAAAATACAATTCTCTTTGGCGGAGATCCTTGAACCAAATTCATTATTAACAGTCAGAAGCTCTGATCACTAGACTCTGAGGCTGGTCGGGAGTTATAACAAGAAGAAGAAAAAGAAGAAAAAAGAGAGGAAGAGGAAAAAGAAGAAATGTTTAGGCTCATATCTTTGTCGGATATTAAGGATAAATTGTCTAACTACTCTAGTTTAATTAATGAGTTTAAATACTAATTTAATACTGGTTATAACAGTGGCATGCATCTGATGAATTTTCACTATTTAACGGTACACTGAAGACATGCAATGGAAGGTATTTACAGGAGAATTTTTTCTAATTTCAGTCAAAACTAAACTATCGTACAACCAGTTTACTTTGTGTGAAATACATAATTTATTATTCCTCACTGGGAGTATTATGTCTATTTCTATCAGCAGATAGAATGGAGGTTCTCTTTTTATTTTTGAAGTTTCTTTCTTGCTACGTTTATTTAATAATGATTTTGTACGGCTACTTATGCCTTTAACCAACGCCGGTGTTCCAAATTTTATGCTGCAATGGCAGATGTTTTATATGCCTATATATCTATACAGACTTGAGACTAGCTTATATATTTTCATACAAAATGTAATGAAAGAACAACTAGAAAAAACTGATCATGCACAGTCTGAGCAAAAATGACTAAAAATTTAGTCAGATATTTGTTGTAGAAGCCAGGCTCAAAGTAACTTGAAACTACAAATGATACCATTACCAGGGAAAATAATGAAAATTGGTTTAAATTAAAAATCATAATACAAGTTGTTTCATTAAGTTTTGAAAAACATGTGTAGGCCTACATGATAGTATTTTTAGTGATAGATTTTTGTGGCAAACTGAATTTCAGCAGCATCAGAGTTTTTCAGTTTTGATCATCCTGTTTTTCTCTTACAAAATAATTTGTACACCATTACAGATATAATATGCAGCAATAATCATAAATGAAAAATTATATATCTATAGTAGCTTGCTATGTAAATTTACTCACCAACAGTACCTGTATCCCAATGTTGCATTAAAAAGAAACCTCTGATATATCAGTGACCAGCGCAAAAATTACTAATACTAAATGCTTATATTTAACTTTGAAATCACCTTAATGTTAAATGAAAGAAAGTTAATAGAACCCACACAGTATATGACTTTTGTGGGAAAAACTGCCCTTTTTTTGGTATTCGGAGTAATTTATTAATTAAAAACAGTACAAACCAGACCTTTTAATTGATACATAAAATCCACTTGGGATTCAGAATTAAATGGAATTGTTATAAATTATGAACTAAGTATTGAAACTCTGAGTTTAATAAAAGTTTTTTATTTTTTTTATTTTTATAATTCCAAACAATCATGGTATAAGAAAATACGAGGATTCCAAAATACTATCCATTAGTGGAAACTGTGTTCTGGACAGACAGGTTGACAATTGCTAACAAACATATTGATCTAATGATCTCACAAGGTTTTTTTTCATTTGTCAGGGTGGCAAACAGGTCAAAAGTCATGCACATAATTAAGACAGTCAGGGAACTGAAGGGGTGGCACACAAAAATTTCTTAAAATATTTTAAAATCAAGGTATCACTATCCTATCTTTAATGTAACAGACATTCCATAACAACAATTTTTGAACTTGTTAGCAGCCCTTCATTTTTCCACATCCCCCCCTGCCTCTACTACAAGAAATTCATTTCCACTCTTGGGGTAGGTAGCAAGCACTGCAGTTTTTTGGCTCGCCATATAGTTAAATATAGACATACAGTTGGGAAGATTTTTAAAGTTATGTTCACAAACACATGCTTACTATGTGATATAAGGTCCAATAAACGGCAACAGCATTTCCCTCAACTAACTGTCAGAATACCAAGTAATTTATTTAGCATTATTTACAGTATGGTCATAACAGAATTTTATAGTTTTTTCAATACGTTTTAACACTATTAACATATATTCCAATGAATAATATTTAAAATACGGAGTGTAAGGGTTATTACTTTGTGCAGCCAATGGTCAAGTTATTTATCAGGAGAAATTAAAATTAAATATATTCTAAATTTATAATGGGGCATAACATTTTTTGTTCTTGAATATACTGCACCTGGAAATAGCCTACTAAACATTAATACAATTTCTGTACTGGGATAAAAGTGTACTTCTGATCATTTTATACAGTGAGTCCCACGCAAGAGTTGGCCAATGACACGGGTTTCTGCGTCGCTGCGGACACAGCTCCAACTCCTGGGCGATCGGGTGAAATATCTATGCTAATAAAGCCGCGATTGGTGTAATGATTCAGGTTCTCACATTTACAGTTGAAATTACAATGAAAATAACCACATACTTCATCACAAGAGATGTTAGAAATGTTCTCCTTTTGAATGCGCACAACACTGGCACCTTAGAATTTTCTTTCACGCGTGTAAGTTCAGCTTCCGAGATAGAGTTAATTTCTCTTGTGATACTGTCTTTAAGTTGTTCTAACAATAGCCTAAGTGATTATTATTTATGAGGAACTTGAAAAATAAATAGCATAGGTCAATTCCCCACACATTAGAACATTAAAAGAGAAATTAACTCTATCTCGGAAGCTAAAATTACGCGCGTGAAAGAAAATTTTCTAAAAAAGGCGCCAGTGTTGTGCGTATGCAAGGGGAGAACATTTCTAACATCTCTTGTGATGAGGTGCGTGGTTATTTTCATTGTAATTTTAACTGTAAATGTGAAAACCTGAATCATTACACCAATCGTGGCTTTATTAGCATAGATATTTCACCCGATCGCTCGGGAGTTGGAGCTGTGCCTGCCGTGACACAGAAACCCGAGTCATTGGCCAACTCTTGCGTGGGACTCACTGTAGAAATACGTTTAAAAAACTGTATAGGCTATAATTTAAAACAGTCATGTGCTCTCTACCTTTGAGCGAAATGCTTGAATGCTAAAAACTTACTTTAAAAGTTATATCTAAGTACTGTGTATGGATAGTTGAAATATTTATGAATGAGTTTATAAGCATACGGCCAACAAACAAAAAAATCAATGGTCCTTAAGGTTATGAAACAAAGAAACAACTGTGTAATATTCACAATCAAAAATTCTTTCCACTTGTAAACTGTATAGTATTATTATACCCACTTTCAGTATCTTTTTTGTTTTTCGTAGCTAGCTTGGGTGAAAGTGTATAATGGAGCAACTCTTATGTTGATTTTAGACTAGTCAAGAAATTACACAAATTACAAATACAACAACCTATTAAGGATCCAATTGTTTTTTAAGTTAACAGGATGAACTCTCTTCAGTCACAATTCAGCAAGGTTACAGTAGAAACTAATATTGGGAAGAACACAGTGAAGTCATCATATAAATTATTAAGGCTATATTTCACACTTGAACTTCACTATTAAATATTTACCTAGGACTACGTAGTTTCAGTCACCCTTGTGACTATCTTCAGCTACCGTAGCTGAAGATAGTCACAAGGGTGACTGAAACTACGTAGTCCTAGGTAAATATTTAATAGTGAAGTTCAAGTGTGAAATATAGCCTTAAGGTTACAGTTTCTATTGAATATAATTTCCCATATAAGTAATCTTCTTATTGAATGCCTTCTAAGCTAATTGATAGAATAGGCAATTATTTGTTAATGAGATCAAAATTTCCTATGCTTAGCTTTCTTTACATTACATCAAATAGTAATTTTATTTCTGGTAAACAGAAAGAATTCTGCTACAGCAACTTTAAGGAAGAATGGAACCAGTTCAAAACATACCACTGCAAGCTTTACCAAATTAGTGATGCCACATGTCTTGAAGGTAAACTAGTATTAAGTTAAAGAAATAGTTCCAATAACAATTAGTCATCTTGTGAAGAAATTCTAAATTCAAGCAATTTATTATTCTTCCTCCAATACTATCCTAGAACTGGCTTATAAGTACGACAGCTATTTACAACAACAATTCTCACGATCATCATATTAAAAATCACACCAGGAGAGCAATTACTCAAAGGCAATTAAATAGCAATTTTTTAGAGAAGAGATGTAAAATGGCTGATCAAGTTTAAAGGGAAAATCCACTCGCTGTTCTATACGGTACTCCAATACATTGAATTAACACATTTTCAGATGTGTGAAATCTCCCAATGACTGATTGTGGAATCATCTCGTGTATTTCTGATTTGAATGAAGGGATATCAATTTTCTTTCACACTTCAAACATCAAGTTCAAGGGTTACTTCTGTTAAGGGTAATCTCGAGATATATAACTATTCATATGACAACAGCATTATCAAAACAAAATATATTATGAAAAATTATGCAATAGTTTGAGAACGGTTTGTCAATGGAAGACAGGGGGATTAGCTCTTAACTCAATTATTATCTGTGGCCACATTATCCACTTTACGGATTATCAATGGTTTTTCTTTCCTTCTTTCTTATTTTGAGACAACAATTGTGTTTTAACACACAAAAAACAAAGCAGTTGACAGATTTTTCGTGAAAAAGTAAACCAACAAACTTTTAAGTATAACCTAGAAAACTTCTGTTTATTAAATCATAATTTAAATTTAGGTCCCCTACTGTAAATAAAAATTCTTCAAAAAAGGCTTTCATGTTTACTTTTGTCTTCTTTTTTTCCTGCTATTTTGCAGATTATCTGCTGATTTTGCAGTACCATCCATTTCCATGAATAACTGAGAGTTTACTGTAGTGCATACCGGTAATTATATCAGGATAAATGGAGGAGACAAGAAATTTTTATGTGCATGCAGAAGGAAAGATCCTCGATCTGCCACTATGTATTTTCAAAAACACCAAGGATCTTTGAGACCCTGTTCTCTGTACTTTTCCCCCACTAGTAATAATACAAAGAGCTATGAGTAAATGTGTCTACTTATTGTTACACAATTCTGGCTTATCTAAATTTTAAGTCAGCTAGATCTTAGTAAATAATTACTCTTTATCTGATTATTGTAGCATCAGAAAAGAACTCTAAAAGACAAAAGAATAATATTTGATATACGATAATTTAGAACTAATTAATGTTGGTTTTATAAAGTCAAAGATAAGAGGAGGATTCCATTACTGAATTAAAATATGTATTGCACTACTGTATGAAAAATTATGACAGACCTCAACATAGCTCCAGAAAAATCAAGAACAGTTGACCTAAAATAGGGTTGCCAGATGTCCTGTCCTGTCAGGATGAACATTTTAATTTCGGAAAATGCCTGGGTTTCCTGAGTGGATGCCATTATCAGGTTATAAATTCAATGATGTTTTATTTTGTTTTACAAGTAGCAACACTTCATAAGCTTAACAAGCCAAGCAAGTTCAATATGGTTACAAGCATTTTACTTGTAAGGAATTCCATGCCTATCTCTTAACCCTTTCAGCACCAAGCAATAGTGCAGGAATCTTTCCTTTAAGTGCCAGATATGAGTGGATTGTTCTGGAAGAGTTCGACCTCTTTGATGCCAGCAACGTCTGTATCAGCTTGAAGAAATCACACTGTTAACATATTTTTGTAACACCCTATAGCGATGGAATGTAGACCCTTATAATCTTCTAAGCTTTGTGCATTGACAGACAGGCATGTAACGGTAAACGTTATGCTTTTCACTTTTCACTACACCAAAATACAAAGCATGACCATTTACCCAGTTTACGTTTGAAAGTGGTAGAGTTCGCACAAAATGACAAGTGGTTCTCATGATTTGTTCTCTTTAGGGGACGACGAAAAGTTATTGCAGTATTTACTATTTAGAATTGTTATTGGAAAGCAATAGCCGCAATGACGATGATGATTACATCATGCTCCACCATCATGTTCTTCACCTCGCAAGAAACTGTGTTTGGATGTTAGCATATTAACATTGCTTTTAATATTATAGACTTTTCTTCATGTGCAATTTTCATACCAAATTTTTAAACTTGAAGTATGAAAATAATATTTTTCTTACAAAAATATTGATTTTGATGCTATATTTAGAAGCTAATATTATTTTTCTTACAAAAATGTTGATTTTGATGCTATATTTAGCAGCTAATATTAAGTTATCACATCACTCAAAATCACCTGGCGCTTTAAGCCACTCTCCACAGTGGCTATAGATATTGCACAGGTAGGTATCGACAAATGTGTCCTTTTTTTACTCTTGGAAATATGGCAACCCTACCTAAAATGAATAAAAGTTTAACATTAACTTAAAAACTTTGTTGTTAATGTTGGTGATATAAAATGAGAAGCATTGAAAGCATTGAACACAACAGACGAAAGTTAAATTTTAAAATTAATCATTTTAAACAACCGTACCAGACAGTATACATTCAACCTTCACTAGTCTAGTAAAACTACGGTAACCTTGGCACCTAAGACTAATGCTCGACTGAAAAGCCAAAGATAAAATTGAGGGTATACAATCAAAGTCATGGGCATGGGAGAAGAAAAAAGAACAGCAGAAAACAAGAGTTAAAGGAAAAGAGAAGACATTTAGATAAGGAAACAAAATAGAAATTTTTTGCCCATTTTGTCTGAGAATTTTTTCAAATAAAGAAGAATCGTGAAAACCAAATATTTCCCCATAATACTTCAGGGAGTTCTCACAATCCCTATTGGTATTATCTTTCAGTGGAAATTTTTGTGTGCCCAAGTTTTGTAATCTGGTGCCAACACAATTTTTTATAAGATTAATAGCTCTATGTTGGTAACGCAGTCATAACCACTATAATAAATTAGGTTATGGTGTCAAAAATTTTGGTAACACCATGATTTCAAATTTGTTTATGTATTTCGATGTTTCATGTCCTAGAAATTACTTTTTCTTAGTTAATTCTAAAATAAATTTATAATCTGTGAAGGTTACTACTGGAATAACGCAACTCAATTAACATACATACCACCAAACTTCAATGGGCATCTATTTGTGACTTATCTAATATACATCTCTCTCCTATCTTCCTGTTCTTTCTTAAGACCATGTTGCCATTCAATATACTGATCTGCATCAGAAAATGTTGCCATTCGCTTTATTACACTAACTACTGACTGAGCACTCACCTGGCATTCCCATTCTGTATGTTTTCTGTACGTACTTCAGCCCATGGACTATTTCCCTTTGTACAATGAAGTCAATTCTAATACGATATGACACACCTTCTTTGATAATAAATACCTGCAAGAGAAAAACAATGGGTATGTTATAATTGGTAATTCTCCAGTGATGCAAGGGACAGTTACACAAATCCACACCATTTTCATTTCCAAAATAATAATGTTAGTCTATATGATATGTTATAGGTGGAAGCCCTGTTATGAACTTCTGAAGTTTACATATTTATTTTCTTTAAAACAAGTATGTTTCCAAGAAAAGAAAGTGGGTGATGCATGGGACTCAGACAAAACAGCCTTAAAGAGTGTAATACAGAATTCTGAAGTATGAAAAGATAAAAGCTTGACAAATTATTTGCTATTTAAAAACAGTTCAGAGATTACTTTAGTAGGCTACCTTATACGTGGAATTAAAAAAGAGAATTTTTTATATCCAGTTCATGTCATTTAACACACAGAATAAATGAGAGGGATGCATGGACATCTGTGAATCATTATTGGTTTTACAACCTAGCAGCTGTGTTTTTAATTTAAAGTAGCTTGCCTTACATTGCTTTTTGCAGATGATACTAATGGGTCATTCTCCAGAAAAGGGCAGATTTCAATGTTAGAATTTTTTTTTTAGGATCATGTAATTTTTTAATGTAATGTTTCCTTCTGCAGAGTGCTACTGAGGTACTTGCCCTACTTACCGAGTGGTATTTTGCATTAAATTAACAAGGTTAGAAAATGGCGCATTCATGGAGGTGAGAAAATAGTATGAAATAGTAATTATAATAGAAGTTATGTGAGAATTAGAATTAATTTACTGTATTAAATGTTATCATGAAAATGAACAATATTTATTACCATACAAATGGATTAACACACAAGTTTTTACTTATTTTTATCTATGTTAAAATAGATTATCACCTTAAAATCAAAACTTTAAATCAAAACATGATATATTGTCATAAACTATTAGGCTATACCAGTATCTTCTTTAAACGAAAATAAAAAATGCAGACAGTTAAATATGTCATCAAATACAACATTAATTACACCTCCATGGATAGGACTCGAGAGTAACAGTGACGGAGGTGAGGGTAACGGAGGTGAGACTTTTCTCTAATTTGTCAAACAGCTTGGGAACATTTGAGGTTAGAAAATCTCAGTTCTAGAGTTTAACTTAGCATTCCTTATTATTATAATTTGTAGCAAAAGTAAATATAAAAACATACAACTTTACCGTTGGGTGTAGGTAACGGAGGTGAGAAAGTCCAATTACCAACTCTGCATTTAGCCCTTTTACACAAACAAAAGAACACTTAAAATCACACGAAGAGCTTGGCTTTATATAAATGATAAGAAAACTGCCAAAAGTTGGAGTCCAAGGAAAATAGAAAGACTACAGTGGAAATAAATGAACTTTTATATTGTTTCACGGAGGTGAGGTCTCACCTTGGGACAAGCATGTTTAGTGCAAAAAATTGTCTTTACAAAATGATATATTTTATTTTCAGTTATTAATGACTCATTTTTTGAGCTGTATGTTCTTGTTACAACACTAAAATGGAATAAAAATTAAAGTCTGTTGAATTATGAAAGAATGAAAATGACAAGTCAGGCATTGGGACATGACACGGAGGTGAGATCTCACATACTGTGCCCTAAATTGCAGAAAATTATAACTTTTGTTTAAAAAGTGGAATATGGGATCAAATAGACCTTATTTCAATCTAACTTATCATAATAATTCATAATCCATAAGTACTTATTTTACACCAGAAAATCAGCCCTTTTCTGGAGAATAACCCTAATGTATTTGTAACAGGAAAGTCACAAGAACATTTATCAAGAATAGCTACAAAGGCTTTTCATGAATTAATTACAAGGTTTCTAGCTAATAAAATGACAATTAATATTGAAAAGACCCATTTTATTCAATTTAGAACAAAACATAGATGTATGTCAAACATAATTAATTACCAAACACAAATCATAGAAGAAATTAGCAACATAAAATTCTTAGGCCCACAAATTGACCAAAATCTTGACTGGAAGACACACATTGAAATGATAAGTCCAAAAGTGAGTTCAGTATGTTTCTCTTTAAGAATTTTGAATTATATTTTACAACAGGATGCATTACTCATGGTATATTTTGCATATTTTCACTAAGTAATGAGATACGGAACCAGGTAATACCGTAGTTGACGGGTCCCTGTGCGCACCAAGCCATATTGCCATCACGCTGCCAGTGTTATTGTGCGGTCGGTAAAGATGATTTCTACCTAGAATGCCGTGAGTCAAGTAAGCAACGTTTTTCATCTTCCCCGCCAAATTTGAATGTGTTACATTCAGAATCCACAACACCGATTTTAAGTAGTTAAATATTTAATGTTAAAAATAGCACAAAAGCCCATTCTTCTCACAGGTTAAATAACCTCGTTCTGCTCGCGGGTGATAGTTTAAATTGGCATGGGCACTAGTAGTTAAAGGTTTAATATTAAAACGAGCACAAGAGCCCATTCTACTCATAGGTGACAGTTAAATAACCCCGTTCTGCTCACGGGTGATAGTTTAAATTGGCATAGGCACTAGTAGTTAAAGGATTAATATTAAAACGAGCACAAGAGCCCATTCTACTCATAGGTGACAGTTAAATAACCCCGTTCTGCTCACGAGTGATAGCTTAAATTGGCATAGGCACTAATAGTTAAAGGTTTAATATTAAAACGAGCGCAAGAGCCCGTTCTACTCATAGGTGACAGTTAAATAACCCCGTTCTGCTCACGGGTGGCAGTTTAATTTGCATAGGGGCATGTGGTTAACTATTTAATATTAAAAGTAGCGCAAAAGTCCGTTCTACTCATAGGTGACAGTTAAATAACACCGTTCTGCTCACGGGTGGCAGTTTAATTTGCATAGGGGCATGTGGTTAACTATTTAATATTAAAAGTAGTGCAAAAGCCCGTTCTACTCATAGGTGACAGTTAAATAACCCCGTTCTGCTCAGGGTCACTCAGTATATATTTTTATTATTTCCTTGCCAGTGATCCTGGCGTTATACAACAATCATACGGCTTTTTCTACTTGGTATATTTTTTACCATTTTTAACTAACTCATATTTCTTTCTGCAGAGCAAAGAATGAACATATTATGTATTTTTTCTTTGTCAACATCTCGTTTGTTACCCTAACTTTCAAAAAGCCTACAGCATCATTATGTAGGATTTTTACCAACTTCTTGCATGTACCTAATGAGCCTACTCAGATTTTTCGAATATTTTGTTTGTTTAAAACTTTCATACATGATAATAAAGGGGGTATAAGTGCACTATACGTGTATAAACGAATAAAATCCGAACCCATTTTTTTATTGTTCTGAAAAACCACTCAAATTGTTCAGGAATTTACGCTGAATTTTTGTACATGTCACATGGTATTATAAATGCTTCGTAGATGAAAATAAAGAGTAATTAGCCTACTGCAAGATTTTTACAATAAAAAGTTTTTGTCAGCCATGATACGGTCTGTAACGGTCTAGTTGATACGACCATTACCAACTATCCAAATAAATCTCTGACACTTGTTCTGTTGAGTTGTATTTAGTGGATTTACTAGTACATGTCACGTTTCCTACAGGATTCTCTTCGTTACATACTAAAATGTGATCTCTTCAGTATGAATGAAACTTGTATTTTCAACATTTTTATAGCTACATACTTTTTTTTGTACACATACCATATTAATGTTGCATTACATTTACCTTACTTATGTGTAAATTAAAAGTAACTAGAGCTGAATGCCGTGACGCTCATACGAGCGTAATGGCAAATCATAACAAAAGTCGAAAACAATAAATCCGGTAAATGATCTCTTACACATACCACACGTGAATGCCTTTTCTCCAGCTCCCGCATTAATATCAACGGTATGAATAATTTCTGCGGACATATAAGTATGTAGGCTGCAATATAACATCGTATACATTAAGGCCCAACTATTTTAAGACCTTAAAGGGGAAAATTCCGATTTTCCATTAATGTCACATATTTTACGCAGAAAGGGTATGGACGATTGAAAGAAAAATTCATTATATGGAGGAACATTTTTTTCCGACCTAAGTTACTTGTGTTATCCATAATTCGACCTTTCTGATATAACAATATAACAATATTAATAATAAGTTCCTTCCGCACTTGTATTTGACTTTTGCCAAAAGAACAATGCTTTTATTACAAGTAAGAATCAGCTTGAAAAATTTTATGTCATAAACGGGATTTGAACACGGATCTTCGGCTTAACGCGCCGATGCTCTACCATTGAGCTACCATGACAACATGCCAGTACGACATCAAATTCCTCAACTGATTCAGAAGACAAGGCAGACCACGGGAGGTTTCTCCGTTGAGAACACACATCCAATGGCATCCTACATTTGTAGGTACTTTGAAGCCAAGTTATATTTATATACTATTAATTAAGTGGAGGGAAAGGAAATAGACAATAAATCCATGTCTGGGATATTAATACAAGTAAGAATCTTACTTGTATTAATATTCCAGACATGGATTTAATGTCTATTTCCTTTCCCTCCACTTAATTAATGCTTTTATTGTCAATTTGCTTTGATTTTGCAGAGTTGTATATTTAGTGTACATGCCACTGAACACATCCATTCACCAGACTGAAGCCGTACATGTGAACTGTGCAAACAGTAGTGTGATGTGTACAAAGATAACGCACACTAATAGAATATCGTAAAGAATAACACTACGTACAGGCAACTTAGTTTTACAGAATTAATTTTTATGCACATATTGTGTGCATTTTCTTCTTTATTACATGTAGATGTAGATGTAGATGTAGATATCTCGTCCTGTAGATCCTGTGTTGAGCGGGGCTCAAGGATATAGAACACGTCAGATCAAAAAATACATGCATGTTATAACAATAATATAGGTCTACAGAAACTGCAAGCTGCCAAATTTATCCAAGCTGGAAATATTCCTCCAAATTGTAGAAGGTGTGAGTTATTAAAAATTCCTTGACAGCTGTTTTGAAAGGTTTGCTCTTTCTTTGAATACATAATAATTTAATGTTGTTTGGAAGCTTGTTATATATCTGTACTGCAGAATAATACGCACCCTTCTGAAAGAGTTTTAACGAGTTATTTGGTCTGTGTAGATCATTCATGTTTCTGGTAGTACGTCCATGTACACTAAAATTAGTTTGAAATTTATCAATATTATTCACTACAAAACACATAACAGAGTATATATACTCCCCTGTAAGAGTGAGGACTCTTAATTTTTCAAACAGCGGTTTACAAGATTCCCTTTTTTTCTTTCCACATATTATTCTTATTGCCCGCTTTTGAAATCTAAATATTTTCTCCCTATGGGTAGAGTTGCCCCAGAAAATGATCCCGTACCTCATTACCGAGTGAAAATATGCAAAATATACCGTAAGTAATGCATCCTGTTTTAATATATTATTCAAAATTCTTAAAGCAAAGCATGCTGAACTCAGTTTTGGACTTATCATTTCTATGTGTGTCTTCCAGTCAAGATTTTGGTCAATTTGCAGTCCTAAAAATTTTACATTGCTAATTTCTTGTATGATTTGTGTTCCATAATTAATTTCAAGATTGGAGATACATCTGTTTTTTAAACATAAAGTAGTAGGAAGTCCTTTTTCCATTGTATGTTTTTACTACAAACAAAACAAAATTATATTTTATTTTTACAATGGATATATTTTATTATTCTTAATACAACGTTTCGGCACATTCCATAAGGCCTTCGTCAGGTACAGCAAGAAGAAAAAATCCAACTGATAAATAAACAAACTCGAGAAGTTTCCATGGATATGAATCATGTCAAAACGCCGGATCCACCGCCTTCTGGAATATCCGGAAAATTGACGTGAAAACTAGAAGTTCTTCCGAACCTTTTAATCCACTCATCCGGGATGTTATAAGGGGTGTCTAAATTACCGATATCAGGAGGGGAGGGAAAGATAACAGTCCGTCTACGGTTTTTAAAATTTTTGATCATATTCAACCACACTTCTCCAAGGTCACCTTCGTATCTATTTAAATTATCTTGGTTGTCAATAATATTTACCGCTTCGAGGATTTTCCTTTTAATAGGGTCGGGTTCGATTTTCAAAATCCTGATATTATCGATATGGTGCATATTATCAATCATATGCTGGCTTAAACCGGTAGCCGGTCTCCCGAGCCGTACATCCCTTTCATGCTCTTTCATTCTCACCTTGAAAGATCTCCCGGTTTCGCCGATGTAGGAACCCCTGCACTCTTTGCATGTTAATGAATATACCCCAGGAAGCTCCATTTTAGACTTTAATCTGCCAACCTGTTTATATTGAGAAAATATATTCTCGATACTACGCCCGGCTTTATATGCAGGAATAAAATCATATTTACGTAGCAACTTATCTATCTTTCCACTAGTCATGGGATTGTATGTTAGACTAACATACTTCTTATCAAGGTTTTTTTGTTCTCGTCTGGTATTATTACATAAATTTTCAGCTCTGTTCCAGATACGATTTAACCTCCTTCTATTAAACCCATTTTCACCAGCCAAATTAAAAATTTCATCCTTTTCATTCTTCAAATCATCAGGGTTGTTACATAATCTGATGGCCCTAATTGCAAAATTACACCATACGTTGTCTTTTATTCTAGGATGGTGAGCAGACCTTTTGTGAATGTATATCCTTCCTTTATTTGGTTTCCGGTATATCCCCACCCGGATTCTTGGGCTTTCCAAAGTAATTCTGAGGTCCAGGAAATTTAAGCATCCATTAAGAGGTTTTTCAATGGTGAATTTCACCCTTTCATTATAATCGTTAAAATCACCTAATAAATGGTCAGAAATATCTTTCTTGGAAATGACCAAAATATCGTCCACATATCTCATATAGGCGGTTACGTCATTAACATATTTGTCCAAAATGTGCCTTTCCATAAAATATATAAAAATATCAGAAACTATCCCGGACACTGGGTTCCCCATAGCAAGGCCTTCATTTTGTTTGTAAATAATCCCATTAAACTGGAAAACATTATGCTCGGTACATACCACAAACCATCTCAGGTATTCGTTGGCAATAATACTTTCGACACCCAATTCCGTTAACCATTGGAAAACACACTCTCCAGCGAGTGCGCGGGGTATACTAGGATATAATGAAACTATATCCAGACTAAACATAAACTGTTCTTGGTTGCAATCCGCTTTTTCCAAAAGTTCCTTGGCATCAAAAGAGTTACTGATCGACCATTTTGTTCTACCCTGGATTTCCGTCAGCCTATTTACAAATAACTTGGCTAATTCATAGGCCGGGTGACTGTACATAGGGACGATCGGGCGTAGGGGAATGCCATCCTTGTGCGTCTTGGGAAGGCCAAAACAAGTGGGAAGTTCATAGTTCCTGGAAATGACTTTCTTTTTTGTGTCCTCGCTGATGGTAATACTGCTGTTAATAATCTTCAAAACCTCCGTAGCAATCGTTTTCATCGGGTCCTTCTGAAGAATTGAAAAGTCTGGAGGTTTAAAACATTCAATCATTTTGTCCACGTAAATATTGGTGTCCATGAATACCGGCTGGTTTTCCTTGTCACTCTTAATTACCAAAATGTTGTTTTCTCTTAACCATTTCTTTGCATAACCAATATTCTTATCAACCATAGACCTCAATTAGCAGTAAATTAGCAGTTTTCTGTTTTTTGTCCGAAATTGTATAAAATGGGTCTTATCAATATTAAGTGTCATTTTATTAGCTAGAAACCATGTGTTTAACTCGTGAAAAGCCTTTGTAGCTATTCTTGATAAATGTTCTTGTGACGTTCCTGTTACAAGTACACTAGTATCATCTGCGAAGAGCAATACCTTTGATTCGTCACTTAAGTTATAGGGCAAGTCATTAATGAAAATTAAAAAGAGCAAAGGTCCCAGTATTGATCCCTGAGGTACCCCATTCTTAACAATCCCTAGGTTAGATTCATTTCCATTTATTATTACCTTTTGAGTTCTATCAGAAAGATATGATTTGAACCACTTAAGTGTTAAATTATCGAACCCATAATGATCCAATTTTTTAAGTAATATTTCATGATTTATACAGTCAAATGCTTTAGCTAAGTCGCAGAAAATTCCCAGAGCATATTTCTTTTTATCTAACGCTTCCAATATTTCTGTAGTAAGTTGAAATGTAGCATTCTCAGTGGACATGCCACTTCTAAATCCAAACTGAGATGAAGTAAGAATGTCATTCAAATTAAGATAGTGTATTATGCGGTTGTACATGACTTTTTCAAAAACTTTTGAAAATGAGGTTAAGAGTGATATAGGTCTGTAATTTGATGGTAGATTTTTGTCACCTTTTTTAATAATAATAATAAATCTTTATTTAATCTGGCAGAGTTAAGGCCTTAGGGCCTTCTCTTACACTCAACCAGAGACAGAAAAGAAGAAACAAACAAATACACTAACATAGTTCTATAAGTAATTCTTATACACTAGATACATACATATACAGCAGTGAATTTAGTCTATGTTACATGAAATAAAACTATTTTAGTAAAGTGTGTTAAACTAGAGAGAGAGAGAAAAAATAAGTAACTTATCTTATATCTACAATATACAAGAAACAATAAAACGCAAATGATTTATACCTAAACAAAAATATTATCGTTTTTTGGAGAGATATTCGTTTAGCCTAGTTTTAAATGTTGACAGCGTACAGCAGACCCTGATGCTGGAAGGAAGGAGATTCCAGGAACGTGCGGAAGTTACAGTAAAAGACCGGGAATATATGGATGTTCTATGGATAGGTATTGAAAGCAGAGAGTCATGTTGTGATCTGGTATTTAGTGAGTGATTTGAAGATAAATACTGAATACGATTAGCCAGGTAATGGGGAGTTGAGGATTGGAGGATTTTAAAAAGAAGAGAAAGGGAATGCATAGATCGTCTTTCACAGACACGGAGCCAAGATAATCTTAGAAGGGACGGTGTGACATGCTCAGCTAGTCGGGTATTACACACAAAGCGAATGCATGCATTATGCACACGCTGCAATTTTAGGGCAAGGCTTTCACTAAGATCACATAAAACGACATCACAATAATCAAAATGGGGCATTACAAGTCTTTCAATTAGGGACTTCCTCAAAGAAAATGGTAAACAGAACTTCATACGTTGCAAATAATGGATTGTGG
The DNA here is from genome assembly GCA_964059195.1 of Ectobius pallidus. Lineage (NCBI taxonomy): Eukaryota > Metazoa > Arthropoda > Insecta > Blattodea > Ectobiidae > Ectobius > Ectobius pallidus. The sequence goes on from CAXKWD010000001.1 coordinate 171,658,544, forward strand.
CAAATACTTTCTTGCACACTTGTGTTACCTGAGTGACCCATTTAAGATTTTGATCCAGATGGAGCCCTAAGTTCTTTACGGAAGAGCTGTAAGGGACTGGCTTATTGTTAATCGTAACTTGCAGATTCGTATTATCTAATTTTGAGAGTAATCTCTGATGGGGCTTAACAATAGCATGCTTCAGTCTTTCTGGAAATATTCCATTTTCTAATGAACAATTGCATATGTGACTAAGAGGTTTACTGAGTTCCGATGAGCAGCTTTTTAATAACTTATTACTTATCTCATCCCATCCAGACGATCTTTTACTTTTGAGAGACTTGATTATATTTTCAATTTCTATGTGGGAAGTCAGGTTCAATTGAAATCTATGGTTCCAAACTGTAGATTTTGTTAGTAGGTCTACTGCCTTAATGTTAATATTATTTATAGGAATACATTTCTCTGCAATATTTATAAAGTGACTATTAAAAGCATTTGTAATGTCTGATAAATTGTCTAGTTTTATGTTTTGGTATATTAATGATGTACATTCATTGTTTCCCTTTGTTCTCCCCGTTTCGTTTTTTATTATATTCCATACAGTCTTAACTTTATTATTTGATTTATTAATTACTTGTGAAAAATGCCTACTTTTTGCTTCTTTGATTACTTTCTTCAGTATGTTGCAATACTTTTTATAGTATTCCTTATGAGCTTGGTTGTTACTGGTTCTATATTTTAGGTAGAGCTCTCTTTTGTTTGCACATGATATTTTAATACCAGCAGTTAACCATGTGTTATTCCTTGAATTAGGTAAATTAGCAGTTTTCTTTTTTGGAAAATTTGCCTCAAAATGTCGTGACACTATGTTTAGGAATTCACTTAATTTACTATCTACTTTGTCATAGGATAACATAGATTCCCAGTTTTCATTCGCAAGATCTTGTTTGAAATTTAAAATTGAATCGTCATTCATTACTCTAGTCATATTACTATGAGCATGTTTACTGTTCGAATTTACTTTAATATTGTTCAGCACTAACATTTGTGCATCATGATCTGATAATCCATTTAATATTGGAAGTACTTTAAAATTAAAATGTTTTTCTATATCTATGAATATATTATCTATTGTTGTTTGGGAGTCGTTCTGAATTCTCGTTGGAAAGTTTACTATGAAATCTAGATTATAGCTACCCAATAAAGATATCAGTCTGATCTTCTTCTCACTATCAATTGAGAAATCTACATTAAAGTCCCCACACAGTATAATATTTACATTAGTACTATACAGTGAATTAAGAACCCTTTCTAACTGATTTACAAAATAATTGAAATTACCTGAAGGTGCCCTGTAAATGGCTAGTATTACAAATGTATCATTGTCAAAATTCAATCTGGCTGAACAACACTCAAAATCCTGTTCTTTACAGAAGGAACTTGTGTCTATATCACTGAAATGTAAGTTTCTTTTGATAAATATACTCACACCTCCACATTTAATGGAATGTCTACAAAATTTTGAACATAGTGAAAAATTATCAATTTTTAATTGTTCCAGATCTGTTTCTGCACAGTGGTGTTCCGTTAGACAAATAACTTGAATTTCCTGTTTATTAGAATTAATTGTATCCTGAATGGCTAAGTTAAATTCTTCAATTTTATTTTCAAGCCCCCTTATGTTTTGATGAAATAGTGCAAATGATTTATTAGTTCTAGCTATAGGCCTAAGTGTATTACTATTATTGACTTGAGATATGCAGATATGCAGATATTCAGAAAAAAATAAGTTAACCCAATTTTGTACGACAGTGATACATGGGAGACTGGAACCATGATTAACAAATATACGATGTTACAATGGATATTGCCTTGCCGAATTACAATGATAACCATATGATAACCATAGTGTTAGTAACATGTAGATATAGATCTGTGGCAATTAGGTTAGAAATATTGACATTAGGAGTAGTGACATGTCAGCCAAGTTGGTAGAAGCTAGGCTAGGAACAGTGATATTCGTGTTGATCACCATCAAGTTTACAGCCCGAGTTATACCAGGGTTCATGGGACCCTCATTATGTTGGCAATGCTATTGCCATTGTTTTCAATATTTCTAACCTAACACTAATATCGCTAATATTCCTAACCGAATACTAATATCACTACTCCTAATATAACTGCCACTTGCCTAGAATTCGTAAATTTGTGGCGGAAATGGACCATATAAGCCTATCACATGGCCAGCAACAGTCCGGTAGCATTGGCGCAAGAATAAAGCAGCTGCCCAGCCTGGGCGTAAAGGACCAATTAGACAAATAGGAGTGTTGGTCACAAATTAGGGCCCTCGTAACCACTTGTATAGAAACCCAGATATGAGCTATAGTACGCTGTGATATGATGTAAATGAGTGTAAACAGAAGGGAATCTGTGTATGTAGTTAATCAATTTGTCAGTGTGAGTTGTGACTTCCTACTGTAGCATATGCAACGACTGTTCATATCCCTGTCCAGTCATTTTCCTTGTAACCTAACACGATCTCCTAGTGCCGTATTATTAGGGAGGCAGTGATATTAGTTACGCTGAAGTAGAAGTTTACCTTATGGTTTTTTTTCTAAAGTGAAATGCCGTAGCTTAGGCTACAAAATATTCATTTCCACATTTCATTACCTGCTTTTTTAATTGTGAAAGATCCCCTGTCAGATCAAGCTCAAGATCTGCTCTATCAGGTACACAAAGAGCCAGTTTCTTTACTATCACCTTTCTGGGATCATTTGGTTCTGTGAACAATCAAAACAACGAAATAAGCAAATATTCTACCATTTTAAAAAAGTAAAATACAAAAGAAGACAACATTCAGTAATAAGTTTACTGTACTTACCCACAATAACAGTACCCGTTTTAGCATCACCGAGAAGTTTTTCTTTATATTTGCGCAAACTTTCGTCCTCTTTATCGGCTTCCAGTATTTCTTCTATTGTTTTTTCAGGTGGTGGTTTGTAATTCGCTTCATTCTCATCTTCTGGTGTATTAATGTTGAGATTTTCAACGCCTTCTGCAGCAGTGTCTGCCATTCCTGCCTATAAATTAAAATTCTTTAGTTAATGGAGCCTGATAAAGAACTGAAACAAGGAGCCTTTTGTTTATAAACCATATTTCTAATTACTACTCCGCACGCTCCAGTGGTCTATGCTGACTGATCTAAAAAGCCAGTAAGGCCATTCACAATTCCCCACAAAGAATTGCCGACAGAGAATTACTAACAGAGCTGTATTAAACGAAAGATAAAGGCAGATACACTATATTTAAAAAAATCAAAATCAGGGCATGGAACTCACCTATTACTGTAGTCTGAAGTAGAAAGAAATTATTAAGAAAATAAAGAACACTAATTTGGCAGATCTACGGCTCCACCTTCTTATGAGTTCTGCTTTTCGACCGGAAGCACTACTTGCTGCTCAAAACCACTTCCTCGATAGATCGATATTCAACGATAAAATTTCGCTTTATTTAATAATAATAATAATAATAATAATAATAATAATAATAATAATAATAATAATAATAATAATAATAATAATAATAATAATAATAATAATAATAATAATAATAATAATAATAATAATAATAATAATAATAATAATAATAATAATAATAATAATAATAATAATAATAATAATAATAATAATAATAATAATAATAATAATTTATTTTCATCCAGGTATCAAAAACATATTTGATGTTGGACATGTCAGAAACTTACAATCTAAATTATACAATAGATATACATTAGATATATAATAGAGATGCATGCTATGGCTATCCCTTTCACAGTTCTTCTATCCTGTAGAGTGCTTTTTGGCATAGGTATTCTTTTAATTTACTGGAAAATTTTGTCCCGGTACACTGTTTTAACCTGTCTGGTAGTTTGTTATAAAATTTTACCCCGATTACATATGGATCCCTTTCCGATGCTTTTTTGTTGTGCCCTATTGTGTATAAGTTCTTTCTTGATCTTGTGCCGTACTGATGTATCTCTTCTATTGCGACAGTCATTTTTGATTTTGATTTTACAAGTAAAACTACCCTGAATACATATAAGGATATTACAGTTAAAATTTTTTCATTCCTAAACACTTCTCTACAACTGTCTAAAAAAAACTAATTAAATACAAAAACAAAAACTGTTCTTACGATTGTTTAACCACATTTATTCGACCCTTTCTTTCATATTAAAAAAAAATCTTATATGAAACACACATAACATCCTCTGCCCAAATATTAGCCTCTTACTATAGTATATTTTGTAATTATCTTCATGTAAATTGGTTGTAAAAATGAAAATGTCGTTTCATCACCTAACATCGCATTCCCGAAGGATACAAAACCCAAATAAAATATGATTAATGGACTCTAGTAACTTTCTTTAAGCATGACCAAAACGTCTTTCTCACTTCACATTCTGAAAAAGAACATTTTTTTTTAATAGAGGTCATATTGCAAAGAGGGCGTATTTAGAGCGGGTTGCTTATAACTACCCTTCAGATAGTTTTTCCAAGAAATGCTTCAAATAAAAGTTTTAGCTCTTATTATGTCAAAAGCACCCCGTGAATAAAATTTAAACAAAATCGTTAGAGCTGTTTTCGGGAAAATCGCGAAAAACGAAATTTTCTTCATTTAAATCCCCTTAAAAAGAAGAGAAAGTCGTCGGCAATCTTCGTACCTCATCCCCAGGAAGTACCTAACCCAAATACAAAATTATGTTTTCATATTTTCCATTGCAAGACAAGAGCGAAAGGCGTATTCAGAGTTGGTGTCTTAAAATTACCCTGCAGATAATTTTTTCGAAGAAAAAAAAAAGAAGAAGAAGAAGAAGAAAGAAAGAAAGAAAAGAAAAATTCAAATAAAAGTTTTAGCTCTTTGACTGATATAACATTTGTTCTTCTTCTACTGAAAAAAATAAGCTTTCATTGCGTTGTCTAGATTAATTGTTAGGCTGAACCCTTAGAGTTGCCCTAGTTATTCGAGCAGCTATCCCTTGTGGATTTTCTCCCTCACCCCAACGTACAAAATTTAAACAAAATTGTTTGGAGCAATTTTCTTCATGTAAAGTCTCCTTAAAAATAAGAGAAAGTAATCACCAATCTTCTAGTAACATCCCACGGAGGTACCTAACCCAAATACAAAATCTTTTCACTTGATTTCCCATTACAAGAGGATGTATTGCAAAGAGCGCATATTCGGAGTGGGTGGCTTATAACTATCTTTCAGAGAATATTTAAAAAAAAAAAATGATTCAAATAAAAGTTTTAGCTCTTGGTATAAGCACCCCACGTATAAAATTTAAAGAAAATCTTTAAGAGTTGTTTTTGAGAAAATTGCGAAAATCAAACATTTCTTCATGTAAAGTCCCCTTCAAAATAAGAGAAAATTGTCACCAATCTTCGTGTTTCCTCAGAAGTACTTAACCCAAAAACAAAATTTTGTTTTAATATGATTTTTACGTTCTGGATCTAGCTGTTCATAGACACAGACATGATTGCGAAAATACTATTTTGGATTCAGGAACCTCAAAATTTGTATTTATGTTAAAAACTCAACTTCAAATTTGGGGGTCAAAAACAATACTTCACCTATAGTACTTATGGTATGGGCAGAGGAAGTGAAAAAGGAGAAACTTAATGTTGAGGTAGGGAGTCCAAATGATGTTTATATAAAAAAGGAAAATTTTAAACATTTTTTGGAAAATCCTGGGCCAGTTAAGGGAAAAATGGGACAAAAGTTCATCCACAAAATTTAGTAAGCATTTCAAATGTAGGTCTACCTTTGTCTCGTTAACACAAATTACCCCAAATGACTTCCTATATTTCCTCTGCAGACTGGTGTAGATAATTTATTCTGCAGAAGTAGATGCCTCATTGTCACTGTACTTTTCACTACCTTTATATATTTTATCAAGAAGTGCATTTTCTTCTGAAACTTTTCATAAAAGTCAGCACCCGATACCCCATTACAGTGTGTTTTGCCAATGAGCAAGATCTTCACTTTACAAGTTCATTAATGTAGCGTAAAATACACTGACCAAAAGGAATGACAAAAAGCGGGACATTTGACTGTCCCAAATAAAACTTTTGGGACAGTGGGACACTGCCAAAAAACGGGACTGTCCCAGGAAAACCAGGATGAATGGACACCCATGTTGAGGCAATGTTCTATTATACCCGTAATGCACCAAAAATGAAATGAAGTTGTATTAGGCCTACTAATATTTTTAAACAGTACATGGGCACATTTAAATACAAAGTTAATAAACTGCATTCATAATAATCGCAAAACCTACTCAAACACCAAGTAAACATGAAACCAAGTGTCCCTGAAACTATATTCAAATTACAGTTATTCATCAGACAACCCAAATCATGACATTAGGAGTGAAGAAAGCAGCGAATGAATAAAGAAATTTGCATAACTGCGCAAACAATTGATCTCTACGTTAGTGAAGCTCCCCTGTTTGGGCACAATCCATGTACCAGGATTTGAATCAAACATTTTGATAAGGGGGGAAATTAAATGTGGGTCCAATGTACTACCATATTTATGATTTATGTATAGCGTAGAGCTTTATCACTGGTACTCACTACTAAATTGCGGTATTTTGTTACCTGTTGGAGCGCTTTCAACCGCATGGAGCGGCCATCTTCAGCAACTGAAGTTGCTGAAGATGGCCGCTCCATGCGGTTGAAAGCGCTCCAACAGGTAACAAAATACCGCAATTTAGTAGTGAGTACCAGTGATAAAGCTCTACGCTATACATAAATCATTAAGATTATCGCTACAGAATGGACAAAACTCAAGAACCATATTTATATTTAACCTCATATAAAAATATGTGAAGTAGTAATCCCAGACAGCTGAAAATAAAACTTTTTGAATGGATATAATATGATCCGATTAGTTTTCTTAACATTTATAATCATTTTGGGAGAGGGTATGAAAGTTAGACGAGGTCAGGCAATGCACTATTGGGACATTTACTTGTTCAGTAGAAGATACAGCTCTATTATCTAAAGTTTCAGACTGTTACTTGATGCCTTTTTCATTACAAATTTATCCATGATATTAACCAACTTTACAGAACATCCACTCTCTGCAAAAGTCATATTCGACAGACTCCCATGAAACACCAATCACTACTTCACTCATTGTTATAACAAACATTCTTTAACCGTATTGTTGCTGTAAAAAAGAAGCCAACACAAAGCAGTAATATAAACATTATGTCCATTGTCATGCTTCTGTTTCATAAGTGCATGTTTCCGTTAACTCCATTGGAACTTTAAACTGAAATTTATAAAATGTAGAAAAACATATCCCTGGCAAGGAAGGAAATTTTATTGACGAACCGAGGAAATCCCCCCCCACCCCATCATTAATTCAAACCCTGTACGGTACCATTTACAGTTTTGTTTGCAATAATTGCACATACACTCATTGTTGGTCTCCTGTTAGGTCTTTGTCTTGATAACTTAAAATGGAAACCATGGACCACCATTCTCCCAATTAGTTACAGCATCCATGACATAAACATGTGTTCTCTTTTCTATTGCAACTCTGAGGGCAGTAGCTAGGATGGCCAGATGTCCGGCTTTTTGCTAAGCAGTCCCCCTTTTTGAGACACTGATGGATCGGTAAAGCATATTAATCAAATTTGTATTTTCCCGTGTATTCCTGCCAATCCTAAGGTTGGCACGCTTATCGATACTATCATTTGTTTAGTTGGTGCCGCGGAAAAATCTGAATCTATTCCTAAGGATGGCATGCTTGTCCATACGATGATAGCGTACTATCATTTATTTTATATAAATGCAGTTATTAAGTAAAATTAGTCAGGGTTATAGCATGTAATATCTGCTGTCCAGCCGTCCATGCCCGAAGTTTTATACTATGCTAGATTACCAAAGAAGTGTGTCCTCCTTTCTGACATTTTAGTAATGGATACCCTAGCAGTAGCTCATAGCTTGGCTTACATCTAGTAGCGAAGCTCTTCAATTAGGAAGATCTCTCCTGTTAACTCTTAATGAAGATGCGACAGTGTGAATTTTAAGTGTATCAACATGAATTTTGAAACAACCAGTATCCTTTTCATAAATAAGGGTACCCACGTGGGGGGCTACGATGCAGAGCACGTCATTAAAATTTCTGAGGGGGCAGCTTTGAAAATTATTTCAAAATTAGCATTCTATATTAAAAATAAAGACGGCCAAGTTATATGAGTTAACTTTAAAGGGTTATAAAAACCTCTTCTACTTCTTTAGAATACTTATACTGTAATCATTAGTTGTATATATCTTGTAAAAGCAGCCCCATACCTTTTCAATTGACACTATTTTTATTACAAATACAGCAAAAGCTTTTCCTTGGTAAGAAGTGTTAGAGTAAGCCAACTATTATTCCACTGTTTATGAGGGTTTTTTTTTGTTTTCATGAGGTTTGGATGATGAAACCTGGGGGGGGGGGGGAGGGATGGGCACCCGTCATAAATGCTGTCTTCATTCTCTTTATGTCTCTCTCAAGAAGCAAATGTTCAGCTTTTTGCATGTTGACAAGAGTCCATACGTTATTATTGGTAATATTTTGACCTTGAATTGTATAGCTGACCTAACAGACACCCTGGTGATGTTTGGAAAGGCATTTATTGCCTGTATCGTTTCTGAAACCCTGCCTATTGTGTGTTCTGTAAATGTGTTTCCCCTGGTTTGAAATATTACACTAAGGTATTTGAAGTTAACTAGTTTAATGACAACCAGTACTTTACTACCAAGTAATCCCTGCTTTAGACACTTTATACAAGGACTAGCTTAAAAGACCCGGCGTCGCCCGGGTTTTGTATTTTGTAATTGGAAATTAGCTTATGAAGGATTTTCAATTTTAAATTCTAGGTCCTTATATAGGCATTTATAATTTGAAATAGGAAGAACGACTTATTACACTCAAACTATTCCCTCAGAAAACGCTTGATATAATTTTTTATGGCTCATAGAGGATCTAGAATTTTGCATCCCGTCGCTTGTACAGTGCACAGCAAGCCTGGTAGAGGTTTAAATAAGAAGAAACAGAAATTCCTGTAACATAAAATTGTAATATCGAGGCGGGAAATTTCCCACTCTTATGTTACCATAAAGCCGTTTTGGGGATGAAATTAAACAGAAAGCATTATCACTTTCACACTTTTCTCTCCAAAAACCTGCGATATAATATAATAATATACACATTACCATACCTCGTTTTGTTTTCTCTATGTCCAGGGTAGAGAAAGTTATGTGATTCCATTATTTTAGTGGATTTCATTCTGTAATATTTATTTATAACATGAATTATTTTGATAACTTCTCTTATTTGTCAAAAGTGCATTTCATTTGTTTTTCCCAAGCCCATCTGATACCATTTGGCAACAATATATTCTGTGATTTGGAATTGATAATTCTATGTAAAAAGGGATTAAGTATTTTCAAAAACATTTAATTTTTGGCATTTAGAATCAGAATTTTTCAAAATCCTTTCTTAGTGAGCACCTACATTATGAAACGAAGGTACTGTCAAAATTCCAAGTCTCTACCTGTTATAGTTTAGGCTGTACGTTGATTCCTGTCATTCAGTCAGTCAGTCAGTCAGTCAGTCATTCATTCAGTCAGTCAGGACAAAGCCTTTTATATATATAGAGAAGAGATAGAGATAATGAAACAATAGACTCTCCTCTACTGAGGATAACCTAAGAGATTGAGAATCAATTGGAGTTAAGCAACAACATACAAAAGTAATGTTAGCTGGTCTATTGTTGCATAACTCTGTCCAATTGAGGTAAGATCTATTAGATAATATCCCAGTGCAACTGGCAACATATCATTGGTTACAGAAGGATGTTAGGCCTCCAAATTTTCACATAACAGTGTGAAGTTTCTCAACCTTGCACATCCACTGCAAACGTTTTGACATGGTAGCTCTGTATTTTCGTCCCCTTAATCATCGGACCTCACATTCTTGCATACCTTTCTGTCACACCACCACAAAATATTGAGGGTCTCCCAAACACATCAACACTGCTGGTTGTGATGAGACATCACAGATGCTGAACACATTAATAACTGCATACATTCCTACAGAAAAAGAGTTCAACTTGAGGGACAAAGCAATTACCTTGCTTATAAATTAGTATTTACCAACCTCCTTTAAAACAAAAGCAAAGAGAAGCTTAAAGATCCACAGAAAAATAATTTTCAAATATGTTTTATAGGTAAGAGGATATTCTGGACGTTTACCCCTGCTGCTGTAAATACATAAGTCGTCCTGAATCAAGAATTAGTGACGTGTAAGATGAACGTGATGGTCATCTCTAGTATCCAATTCACGTGTTGCTACAGAAAGAGTTAACATCATACTTGCTGTAACCATCATTGTGACGGTGCAAGATAACTTTGAAATCACTGTGAAAAATTTCAGTAGAAAAGATATATTTTAGAAGTGCCATATAGATAACAATTGCACTTTTAAAAATAAAGCATTACTATGTAGTGTACCAGTATTATTTATAAAAATTATCACTGATATACTTGGGCACATGGCAGCAAATATCTTCCACTGTCACATTGATGGTCTCAGCAGTTAAAAGATTAAAGCAAATAGAAATCGAAATAATTGTCACTAACATAGATGTAAAGTAAAGTGTTCCCTATTACAGGCCATGGAGGCCCAGAGGGTTCCAGGAGGTTGAGGCTCCCCGATTTTTAGACAATCGGAATATGAAGATGGTAAGGTTGTCAGTCTTACACACCGGCCAGATAAAGTACATAAATGATTTTGGAAAAATGAAAATAATAGTAAAATTATAATAATATTTAATGACAAGGAAAAATGAAAATAATAATAAAATTATAATAATATTTAATGACAATCAGCTACTGGTTTTTCATCAAAACAACAGAAGATTAAGAAATATAAAAGATGAATTAGTAAACCTAAAGTGATTATTTTTCAAATTATACAAACACTCACTACTATTTCAGGCATGTGAAGTTACCTTTCTGAAGCACTTTCAACTGGAATATATAGAGTAGAGGGGTTGATTTCCAACCAGGACAGATTTTCTTGTACAGAATTTAAAAAGCATCTCTTCAATGAGATAAGACAAAAATCCTATCAGTATTTATTAATTCTGTACCTCAGAGTCATACTATCGTGTATCCATTTGTAAGATTTTACTGCACAAAGAGAAAACAGTAACAGATAATTTTATTCATTAATTTCTCGAAACATATATGTTTAAATTACAATTTTTTTTATCACAGCTGGGTCATATGTATTTACTGTTTGGCCCTAAAAACTGCTTTATTATTACTATTATTATTTAGAAAGTTTGTTATTATTAGATCACAATGGATCGCATGCCATCTGATGGACCTACCTCCTACTAGAAAGTTTGTGGGACATACGCTTTTATGGTTCTAAATCATCTGAATAACTGAAGGATATACTATACTTTTCTCTGGGCATACGATTATATGGTTTTGAAATATCTGAAGGATATACTTATACTTTTGATCTGGACAGTGTCTTGTAAGTATACATGTGACAACAGTATAAGTATTAATACAGTAAAGAAACTGTGTGTTAAAAGTCCTATGACAACATGTTGGCTGGACGACACTAGCGCTCCATGCGGAGATCAAGTAAAACTACATTCTCATCATATCAAATGACGGGAAAATACATAAACACATAGCAAAATATGTTATGTTAAAAGAGAAAAATACAGAATATCTTTATTTAATGCAAAGCTAATTTTAAATTTAAGAAATAACAAAACAGATACTGTATTATATTCTAGTTAAGAAGAGGTAAACAATACCTAAATAGGCTACTGTTAAGGACTGTATCTAGGCCTAGTACTTTTCCTTTAAAATCATTGCCCTTTAATATAATTTATAATTCAAATTATGACATTAAATAGCCTACGTATTAATTACGTAAATTATATTATGGGTCTGTCACGTTGTTCATCCTGCACGTCATTGTTGACAGTGTATTTTGATTCTTTGCCTTATATGGCAATATACAACTTCAATTTATTGTAGGTCTATGTAGCGTCAATTACTGCAGGATGGACTCCATTAAACAAAACAAAAAATTCTGGAGCATTTGGAATTGAAGACACCGTCGGTACAGCAGTTTTAATTAACGAGTTTTTATAGGAATTCATAAACTGTCTGTTTTCGGCGTGTGTCAAGCATAGACGGTAATTTTCACTCAAATATTTTACATATTTTGTTACTAGGTTTTCTTGTCGACCATTAATGATCTATTTAATACACCAGAAATCATTACAACAGAATAAAATATAAAAATATTACATTAAAGTAACTTGAAACATAACCACACCAGAATCACGAGTAAGCCAGTAGGCCTACAATAAATATTACTTATTTTCGTTCTTACCTTTCTGGATGTTTCAAAAAAGTGAAGTGAAGTGTCTTTTATTATTACTGAAATTTACAGCAGAATAATAAGGTCCTTTCGAATATCGCGTGTTCTAATAAATACAACATTCCTATTTATTTACATACTTCCCGGAGTAGTTTCTGTAGTCTTACTTTATGGCCGCTACGATCGCTAGTAAATGCGCGCGCATGCTCGTCTGGCAGAAAAACGGACTGAGTTTCTGTACTATATTAATACTTATACTGTGATGTGACCCACTGGTTCTATTGTACAAAGGGACATATTACAGTCTGGCTTTGGCTATTTCTTTAGTTTTACTATTAAGATCACACTAAACTAGAGTCTGAGAGGTATAAGCATACAGTATTGTCTCAAAATCACCAAAAACAGACATACAATAGTATGATTCTGACATACAGAATTAATACCAATAAAGTATTGGTTAACTTAAAACCCTACAGTAAATAAGCATCAAAGTTAGATGCATACTCATTATAAATTTGACTTGTTCTATATTCAAATTGTCTGATGACTTGTACTTCGAATCTATGGAATAAATCTTATCTTAGAATGTCTTATCAATAGCTTTTTATGTTTTTAATTTCAAATGGCTACATTGAGTCACTATTTTATTTTACTTTCATGTTCATTTTGTATATCGGATTCTGCATACAATATTTCCACAGTGAACAGCCTTTATTCTGACTTAAAAAAAATTGTTTCCTATTGCCACCATTTGTATACAATAATTGTGGAACTACACTAATCATACAAAACAGTTAATGAGATTGTATGATTGCTTCTCATCCATCTTCTGGTTGGAAGTCCGAGAAACCATCACATAATCTCAACACCAATTCACATGTAAGTTAATGAGATGTGGCTCAAGTCTTGTCTGAAATGGATATAGCACATTTAAAAAAATAGTCATCTTGAAAGCATCAAATAAGTTTAAGCTTATGATTTAACACATAAAATACTCAATTATTCTCAACTATAACACATTTTTCCCAGCTTCTGCCCGGATTGGTGTTTCATGTCTCATCAGCTCCAGGGTGTAATCCTTCAATTGATTACATATGTCCAAGTTGCGGAATCGGGACATGGATTTGTCCAACTTCTCATACAGGAGTTTGGGATTCAGTTGAGCTACTTTTTTTAGAGCATCTGAAAACAGAATTAGATTAAAGTGACATAAAATATTATAGAATTAACATTTTTGGATTTTCTTTAAATTGTTTTCACCTTCCTGTTACAGTAGAACCTCACTTTTATGTTATTCACTTTTACATTTTTCATATTTACCACAGTAAAGTTTTAAGGCACCAACCTCTTTTCATTAAAATTTGTCTCAGTTATATATTTTTCATGTTTTCATTTCTCTTAAATAAAGACAAAAATAATCTATTACACATTTTTTGGAGGAATAAAGGTTTTCTCTCTCGCTTTCTTCTTTTAGTGAATTGTGCTGAGTAACAATCATTTGGACTGACAAAGTGCCAAGCACAGCTTGACCCTAATTATACCTGGTAAAGGTTTAGTTCATGTATTCTTTTGTTCATTTGAGTGGTTGCATCTATTTTTTCCCATAGAATGGATCCTGCAGTTATCAGAAACAAGAATATATTTCTCACTCTTTGACACATAACTCATATCTGCATAAGAGTGAGATAGTCATACTTATCAGTTATTCTGATCTTACCTGCCATCAGAAATACTGCCCACTCACTAATTGTATCATCATATTTTGACCTTTATGTCAATCCTCCTTGTGGGAAAAGCTGAAGGATTTAATTCAGAATAAATAAACCTACACAGAATAAATGACTTTTTCCTGTAACCCCTATAGTGGGGCATAGAGCCTCCAATTGCAGGTTTCAGTAAGATGGTAAGCCCACTGCCTCTCAAACCTCTCTCTGGAAATTAGAGTATTACTTGGACTTGAAAGGACTGAGGAATTTTTGTCCCTAGGCTCTAATTTAGGCTTGGAGTTCTTTTACATGCTGTAAATCTATGTTTCATGATTAATGTTTACACCTTTCAGCAACACAGTATGCAATAGGTTTAGTCTTCATGAAATAAATGTTAAAAAAATACAATCGAAGGTAGTGTAAAAAATCAGATAAAACTCCCATTGCACATTGTACCAATTCTTATTCAACAGTAAAGTTTTCAGTTTTTTCTTCTAAATGTAATAATATTACTTACCACATTCTTTTTATTTCATCAGGTAACTTGTTAAAACATTTGGTATCGGTACTTAAACACTATAACTATCTGTAGTCTATAGTTTACATCAAGGAACTATAAGAGATATTTGCCTCTTGTACAGTGAGTCCCACGCAAGAGTTGGCCAATGATGCGGGTTTCTGCGTTGTGGCGGACACAGCTCCAACTTCCGAGCAATCGGGTGAAATATCTATGCAAATAAAGCTGCGATCGGTGTAATGATAGAGGTTCTCACATTAACAGTTAAAATTACAATGAAAATAACCACCTACCTCATCACAAGAGATGTTGGAAATGTTCTCCTCTTGCATCCACACAATACTGGCACCTTTTTAAGGAAAATTTCTTTCACGTGCATAAATTCAGCTTCCGAGACAGAGTTAATTTCTCTTGTGATAGGCCTATGTGATATTGTCTTTAAGTTTTTCTAACAGCATGTGAATGTTATTTATGGGGAAACTTGAAAAATAAAGTGTATAGGTCAATTTCCCATACATTAGAAGAACTTTAAGACAATATCACAAGAGATATTAACTCTATCTCGGAAGCTGAACTTATGTGCGTGAAAGAAAATTTCCTAAAAAGGTGCCAGTATTGTGTGGAAGCAAGAGGAGAACATTTCCAACATCTCTTGTGATGAGGTACATGGTTATTTTCATTGTAATTTTAACTGTAAATGTGAGAACGTGAATCATTACACCGATCGCAGTTTTGTTTGCATAGATATTTCACCTGATTGTTCGGGAGTTGGAGCTGTGCCCGCCTTGATGCAGAAACACGCGTCATTGGCCAACTTTTGCGTGGGACTCACTGTATAATGAAAATGAACAGAGTTCCTAGTACTTTGCGCATCCACATACATACATAGATGAAAGTGTTAAAACCCTAAGATTTTTTAAAATTGGATTACAATGATTCTTTGGTCCACATCCCTTAACTATCCATACTGCTGTTTTGAAGGAGAAATACATTTTTGGGACCAGTGTCATTACCCCACAAAAGTACCCTATAATTTAAATGAGAGTGGAAAGAAGCAAAATAAGCATGTAACAAGGTACTAGGTGGAAGAAGGTGTTTAAGTCTTCTCGGAAGATGAATTGCATTAGACAACTTATTATAAGTATGCTCAGTGTCATAATCCCAATTCAGCTTCATCCAAAATCCTAATAAATTTACCAGTTTAGAAATTTCTTCAGTATTTCCAAGACTAAACACAATTGTCTGTGTTTTACTCAAATTCAGACCTAGTTGATTAGTGTTAAACCATCTAGTCAATATTGTCAAAGTATTTTTCATATGATTTAAGTACAGTAGTATCATCTGCATATGCAATAATTTTATCTGGTATAACAGATGGAAGATCATTTACAGCTATAAGAAAAAGGAAAGGTAACAATAATGAACCCTGCAGCACACCAATATTAACAGAATTCAGACACCTCAACGATTTGGTTTTATATCATAAACACTTGCCACATCAATCAGTTTCATTCCATCCTCAACTTTTCCAATGACTTCTACCTTCTGTTCTAAGTTAAACTACTTCCTTTTCATTGTCTCTATTGTCACAAATATATAATTCAAATAGTGTAGTATGTATTGTATTCTAATTTATTTTTAATGCACACAACACAAAAGTAACATCCCTAGTTTTCAATATTTATAAGAACGTGAAGAATTAAATTCCATCGATGCTACATACAGTAGATATCATGACACTTTGAACCAAGCTTGGAGAAACTTATTCCTTCACGTATGTGCTTTTGAAGTACATATGATTCACCGTTCTTGCCAAAACAGCATAGGAAAAAGATTTAAATAACACATTAATTTTAAGTTAATAAATATTTGTGAATGAAATAAAGATGTAAAAGTCAATTACTTATTTTTTATGTTTAAATTTTTGTACTTAATACTGAAATGATTATAAGTAATGGAACTGTAAAAATGAAATATATTTCAATTATAAAATGTGGGATTTGAGTGGGGATTTAAAATATGTACTTAATACTGAAAAGTAATTTAAACAGAGGTCCTTTATAATGAGATTATACTGTATACTGAAATCCGCCCCTAATCATGAGACAGATAACAGAAATAATGAAGCAAGATTTGAAAGTAAGACAATTCTTCATTCTGAAAACAGGGAAACATTCAGACAGGCTACAAGGGGTACATACTACACTTGCCAGGAAATAGTTTGTTTTTGTGCATTTGAAATGTAGCCAATGACATACTTCAGATAATATCCTTTAGCCCAGAAACATCCTGAACATGAAACAATGTCCAAAATTTAATCTAAAAATTTAACAATTACAAGCTTTAATAAAATTTCAAATTTCCCTATTCCCTAACAATTTATGATTTTTGAAATTCTACTGTCCTTTCTGGGCCAATCGGTGTTGAAAAGCATAGCAATTTGTCTGTGCAAATATGCACCTTTAACAGGGCAGTGCATGCTGAGACTTCTGAGTAGTTTGCATGCAATACTGTAAAATGAAAGTATCGTACCAAGCACAATGTGCTGAAATGCCTTATCTGGGTCATCCAGATGTATCAACATAGTGCTGAACAAGGCATCGATATGAGCCTTGGATAGTTCACAATCGTAGTCACCTGGTAGTGTCCTGAATATCTCCACCAGAGTAGCTACTGCTATCAGACGCACCTCATCATCTACATCATCCAATCGTTTCAGGACCACTGTAAATTATGTCAAACAATTATTAAAAATACGAACTATTTTGTGAAGAAATTTTCTTTCTTTGTTAACAACAACAAAAAACAACAATAATAACAATATAAAAATTAATAACAAAAAAAACAACAATACTCCCTAGTAGCACACTTCGTTGGCCCAACGTAGGGATTTGGTTGATTTGGTTGGCATGGTAGGGATATGCTGGGAAAAGGTTAGTTGTAATTTCCTCGGTTTGGCCAACGCATTTTTTGGTTGGCTCTCGCGCTTGCCCTACCGTTGGGGTTATGATTGTTGGCCCAATGCGCGCTCGCCCTACCGTTGGGGTTATGATTGTTGGCCCAACAATACATTTCGTTGGAATATAATCGCATTTATGTTAAAATTAAAAAGTGTTGAAATAACATTATAAGCGTTAAATTTTTATTTCCTATAAAATAAAACCGTGTTAATTCATTAATTATTCAAGCTTCTCATCCTGCTTAAGTCCTTCGGAAATTTCCGGCATAGGTCGTAGGTCATCGGTATCTGGAAGAACCACGCATAACCGTCAATCGCCATCTTGATTGTATTAAGGAAGAAGCCGAATTATGTTTGATTCTCATTCTTTTACATAATATTAGGTAAGCCCTTTGGTTGTTCTCTGAATATATAACGTTATCATTTTTACACAATACTGTATTATGAGTGTTGCAATCATATTATAATTGAAGGTTCGTTCAACATTACAGTACTATAATTTCCTATTGCAAATTTATTTGTTTCAGATGATTTACATAAAGAAAGGCAGAAGGATCAATCAAAGCAGAGAAGGAGCATCATATAAGCAACGAAATTCCAACTGAATTGAAATGCAGTTCAAGATCAGCAGTTCTACAGTTCAAAATCTACATCAATTGCAGGATTTTCAAGATTTCAAACTTGCAAGTAGCCTACATGGAGCATGCATGATAATTTGTCAGAATCAAGTTTTTCGAGAAGTAGGGCCTACCCAGTAAAAATGTTAAGGTATAAATATTTGATTTATTATTAAAATGTAGATGCCCTCATTATAATATAGTCTAAAAAAATCCAGGGAATGTTGCCAGTAACATTTAAATATGATGTTAATCTTTATATTCTCATATAAGTTATAATGTGCACTCTTAGCCTTTAATTGCCGGTACTTTGATTAATTAATTTGTTATCCAGTTGTCTTGTGACCATTTATGCCATCATTATTAAGCTCTATCCACAATGTACAGTTGCGATGGCCGCTTGAGAGCTGCCCACAATATAAAGTTAACATTGAGGTTAGGGAAACATTTTACAGTAAATGGGAAGGAATTGATTTATAGTGCATAATATGTAGGCTATAATAAACACATCTTGCTTTTCATAGTAACCTAATCTATTTCTTTGCACTAGTAAATAATTTTCAATCTCGTAATATGTAACTTGCAGTTGGTAGTCGAAGATGAATTTCTCGACTGCCGAATACCAAGTGCTGCTGACTGACATGTTTTACTTTGACTACCAACTACAGACTGCCAACTGCACATTGTGGATAGAGCTTTAGGCCTAATACGTTAGTTATATAATCAACTCTACCAAGTAACTTGCATTCTATTTGCCTGTATAATTTAAAAACATAGTTCATGACAGTGTTAAAAAATGCATTTACATTATGTTTGAATAACCGTCTAAATCTGATTAGCTTAACTTGATTGCTAGAATGCTTTTCCATCAAATTGTTTCATCTATCCCTATAGGCCTATATGTGCACTTAATAGATTAGGTTATTTAAAACATCTTTACGAAATCATGTAAAATCTCTTCAAAAATTTCTAAAGAATTCTATCTGTTCTATTCTTAATTTAGGCTTACATTCAGTCACAATTTTGGTTATAACCCCAATAGGCTACAGTTTGTAGAATTCAATTTAAAATGAACTCTAAAATGTTGTGTGTAGGCCTAATCAATTTCGCTAATGATCTTAACTTTGTAAAAGTAAAATATTACTAGATTATGGAATAAAATGGAAATAATGGAACTTTGTGCCCCACGCGTTCCCCTTTCCACTCACCTGGCTGATTCCCGCATGCCACCTGCCATGCTTCCCCGCAGGTCATGCCGTCATGCCTGTAGCCGCTGCTCAACGCCGGTAATGCGTAATTGCGATTGGCATGTCACCTAATATTTCACAATAAAAATAAAATACCCTTGCACCTGGCATTCAACCCAATTCTGTACTAATTCCATCCTACTATCCCCCACAAATCCTATTTCCCTTAAATCTATCCTAATATTTTCTTTCCACCTACGTCTAAGTCTTCCAAGTGGTCATTTCCCTTTGGGTCTCCCACTCAGCATTTTTTAGATGTCTTTCCTCCCCCCATACGCACAACATGTTTAGCCCATTTCATTCCCTGTGATTTAATTTCCCTTACTATATCTGGTGGCGAGTACAGATTATGAAGCTCGTCGTTATGCAGTTTCCTCCAGTCCCCATTTTCATCTCTCCCATAGGCCCAAATATTTTCCTAAGCAGTCTGTTTTCGAACACACTCAGATTATGTTACAAACTGTATCTTACAATCAAAATTGTAATTGAATGTAAATTAAGAATATAATAGATAGAATTATTATGAATTTTGAAGAGATTTTACACAAATTGTTAAAGCTTTTTTAAGCCTATATTGAAGTCTTTTAAATATTATTTGATAATGAATAAGCTAATCTATTAAGTGCATAGGTCTATAGGAATAGATGGAACAGCATTTTAGAAATAAAGCTCTTACAGGTTAAGTTCAAACATAATGTAAATACGCCTTTTAACCCTGCTATGAACTATGTTTTTAAATTATACGATTATAGAATGGAAGTTACTTGATAGAGTTGATTATATTGCTAACGTTTAGGCCTAATAATGGTGATTCTATAACTGGTCACAAGACAGCTGGATAACAAATTAAGTAATCACAGTAGGCTAAAAGATTGCACATTGTTACTTATATGAGAATATAAAGATTAACACCATATAATATTGTAAACGTTAATGGTAACATTCTTGGATTTCCTAGACTATATTGAGGGCATAAGGTGGAAAGATCAACTTACATAAATCAATTATTCTCACATTGCATAAAAATGAAATTTATTAATACATGTTATGTAATTCATGATATATATATATATATATATATATCTGACTTATCCATAACTTGTAAAGCAGCAATAACAATAAACTATTCATTATTCATTTCTCTGAATTTTATTTAGCCTATAGCAAAGATTCTTTCCTTATGTTATACCATGTATCACCATTTTTCTGAGATATAGAATTCTGGACCAGGGTGCACATAGCCTCACGAAGACGAGGAGCCACTTGATAAAGAAATAGCGGTTTCAGTCATGAAGACCACCATCTGCCAATGTAGAAGAATGGAGGAAGAAGATGCAACATGGGTAGTAGGCCTTGTCCCCTCATGGGATGAAGTTCTCGACCATTAGTATTACAGTGCTTTCACTGTACGACTTGGCCGGCAATCGCACGGGTCAACTATCCGTGACTCATGTATCAAGCGCCCAAGTGATGCCTCGTTGTCTCACCGCTGAAGTCTAGTATGTGATCTGATTGCGTTCACACGTGAATAATTATTACAGCGGTGTTTGTGTTTTTTTATGGTTAAAGTAGTTTTTAGTTTTGCTTGAAGTGTTTTAAAAATGCCATGACATAATTATACATTAGAACTACTGCGTGTGAATAGCAATTTCCTCAAAAGGTGCCGTAGATGTAATGATGCAGTAGGACGGCATTTCCAACATCTCCTGTGATAAGGTAAGTTTGTATTTTTATTTTATATTTTATTGTGATTACAATTACGGAAATATATATGATTCGCCGGGAGTACCGTGATATGTCACGCGCCTGCCCCGCATGCGGTTTATCTGTGACGGTGGAGCGGCCCGTGCGATTGCCGGCCAAGTCGTTCAGTGAGAGCACTGTATAACCATCAATAAGCCATCCAAATCCAATAATTTCCCTATATTCCTCCATTAGGTTCTGCTTTTTGTCTTGGTTTCATGTTTATTTTATCATAATTATGTAGTTGATAAAATATTTTCCTCAGCAACTGCAATTTAAGAATGATTAGCAAGTCCATGCAAATCTTTCGCACTTCGCCCCTTTTGATAGGTGCCCAGGAAAACTAGGCATTTAGCTAACTAATAAATTCATTCTTATAGTCGTATACATTCACAAAATACACTATACAGTTGAATTAAGAGCAACATATGAACTGTATACTGTGTTTTGTGAATCTGTATGAGTGAATTTATTAGTTAGCTAAATACTTGGTTTTCTTGGACTATTATCAAAAGGGGTGAAGTGCGAAAGATTTGCATGGATTTATAAGTCATTCTTAAATTGCAGTTGCTGGGGTAAATATTTTATCAACTACCTAATTGTGACAAAATAAACATGAAACCAAGGCAAAAAGCAGAACCCAATGGAGGAATGTAGGGAAATTGTTGGATTTTGGTTGGCTTATGGATGGAATTATGTTGGAATTCGGATGGCGACAGTTGGCATTCTGTTGGCATTACAATGTTGGCCCAACAGATCACCAACGAACATTCCCAACTGTTGGGATTTTGTTGGATATTGGTTGGCTACAGTTGGCAATTGGTTGGGTAAAACGCACTTTGCCAACGGAACCCCGACGGACATTCCTAACCGTTGACCAACGAAACATGGCGATCATTTCCCAACATTGGCCCAACGATCTGTGCTACTAGGGCTACTACTACTATTAATAATAATAACAATAATAATAATAACAACAACAAAAACTTAATAATAAAATTAGGGGTAAACTGATGTAACAAAGTGCCAGAATGCTTTTGTTTAATCAGTGGTAATTGGAATCATGATGTGCAAAAAATAAGTTTTTTTTTTTTTTTAAATCAATTTTCGAGTTAAGCTCCAGATCGATTCATTAAGTAGGCCTTACGGAAGAACAAAGGTCTAGTTTGATAAGCATATATGAAGGAATATGTGGGTAGTGTTATTTGTCAAAGCTACCTGTATTGCAACTTTCAAAGCTGTATATGAACACTGTAAAACAATATGTTGCCATGAGAACTGATTTGCATTTGATAAATTCTTTCTAATATATTACCATAAAATAGGCACTAAATTGGGCATTACTCCGGTACTCAATTTGGTCCAATATTAATAGGCTTCTTCACATGGACGTTATAAATACATATACAAAGTTTCATGAAAATCCGATAAAGCGTATTTGAGTTATTGTGCATACAGACACACAGACAGACTGACAGACAAACACTTTCCTGTACCCCACACAATCTCAGGCACTTAACAATATTTAATTTCAAGAGGAAGACATGGACTACCTGGTCTTGGAAGATAGGCTGAAAGGCTAGAAGTTTATTGCCAGAGGTTGAACTATGAATGGAAAGGTTACGAGGATTGCAGATTAGCTTCATGACCTTAAGGCTTCATAGACAGTCAGTAGGAAGCCCAGGGGCTATTCATGCTCATCTCTCACCTATTAAACAAATTCTGTAATGGAACTTACCAGGATAAACCTTGTTTACAATGTCAGCAGAATACAGACCAGCTGATCGTATCAGTGTTATCATCCGAGAGACAGTCTGACAGGCTATCTGACGTGTTCTCTTAGACGAATCTTCCAGAAGTGCCAACAATAGTGGCAAAAGGGGCTCTAGTACTGTTTTTAGAATCTCTGGATCTGTGAATGGAGTTTTCATATCTGAAGTCTCTTTGAAAGCCACAAATAAACATGCAATGCCAGCAGTTCGAATAGCTTCTGCAGTGCGACCTGCTTGCCATACCAAGTTTGGAGTTATTACATCTGTGGAAAAATTTTACAAAGTTATAGTATTTATAAAACACTGGATTACTATGTTTTTAACTCTTCACTTCAGAATAATCCCCCAACATTTGAAAGAAAATAAATTAATAAGTACAGTAAGTGTGACCTGATCAGGACAAATGTATTGTAGAAAATTTTTTTTCTTTACATCATTATCTGTTGCTATATATACCTTAACTTAAACATATAACGTGACTGCCTGCATGGTCTAGAGGTTAGCATTTTATTCTTACTCTTGAATTGAGAAAATCAACATTATCAAAGAGGAATATCGATATCATTATCAGAACTGAAATATTGATGTCAAAATATTGTATATTGAAAACAAAATATCAATATTTTGATAATATCAATATCTCATCCCTATTTGACAGCTAGCTAGAGGAAACTAAGGGAATTTGGTTCGGAAGCTCTAATTTAGGGTTGGAGTTATTTAATATACTCCCTCAAACTATAACAAGGGACTCAAGGTATACGGTCCTTCTCACAAGGAACCCTTCACTACCCTCATATCGAAACATGCCTCAATATTTTTCCTGGGTCATCTAGATGCTGTAAGAAGTCCACGCTCCAAAAATTAGCTGCTGGTTTCAACTCCAAGTACCCTAAAATGCTCTGCAAATATCTCGGAACATATAGGGAAAATAACATGGTAATCTAGAGATGGGACTGGACATCCCTGACTGGCGGGAGTATTACGTCATCCATTCATTTTGAGAATATAAACATTGCACTGGTATCATTCCGCCCTTATCTGTATTTGATTCGTCAACTCCTTCCCGCGGACAACGAAATATTTCTAGTAGGCCGTGTTTCCTTCCATAATAATTAATATCCACGAGGGCTACTTTCAGCTGTCATATGCGTTAAAAACAAAGACATGTTTATTTGCTTATTTCGTTGTTCAAGCTGAAATTGAGTGCTAAATGAATAATGGTATGTACAGAATATATACAGAATATTACTGTGAAATAATTAGGCCTACGTACATTAAGCGGAGTTCTCCGGCAGTGGCGTAATTCTCAAATCAGAAACATATCGGAACAAGCCTTCGAACTTTCACGTGCTTTCACCTAATTATTCACAACAAACTTGCAAACTGAAGGATTATATTACGAATGCCATGTTTCGCAATATACTGAAACATTTGTAATAAGTTAATAATGTTATCTTAATAACTTTCGTCCCATATTATGAGTTTTTAATTATATAAAAATCGAATGTAGTACCGCACTGTATTGTCTTGAAGCATGATGTGTGCTGCGGTTCAATTCACATGCATTTGTTTACATGGGCTTGGATTCGCAAATGAAAGGATCAAGCTTTTAACCTACCTTCTGTTGTCTGTCTAGTTGCAATCAAATATACAACTCAGCGATCGAATTCTGTCTACAGACAAATGTGAAAATTACGCGATTATTTATTTATGGTGCAGAATGAACTGTATCAACACCAGTCACTTCTGTTTTGTTTTCGACCGTCAATTGTCTCCGCGCATCCGGAACTTGGAACTGCAGATAAGGGTTGTCCAACTTCTCCCACTACACTGCTTCAACCCGACATTTTCCAGGTTCGATTTAGGGTACTTGCAGTTGAAACCAGCAGCTAATTTTTGGAGCATGGACTTCTTACAGCATCTAGATGACCCAGGAAAAATATTGAGGCATGTTTCGATATGAGGGTAGTGAAGGGTTCCTTGTCAGAGGACTATGTTCCCAGGATAATTTACATCCTAAAAAATCCATCGACCACAGGTAGGATTCAACCCATGACCTTCGAATCTAGAGGTGGGCATGCTACCTCTGAATCATCATGGCTGATTCTAAGTTAAATAGCTTATAAAATGTTGTAATATATAATTAAGTAATTAAAAGTAATATAAATTACCTTGAACCAAAGTAACCAAGAATGAACTTAAATTGGAAGCATTTTTCAGGATATGCTCTTTGCCAAGTATTAAGGTAGACAAAATTGTGAACATTTTAAGTTTAACTTCTGGATCTTTCTCAGGTTTCAGGCACACTACAAGGATTGGTGTGATGATGTCCAAATGTAGTCCATTGGTAGGTCCTGAAATAAAACCATTCTGTACATTGGCTGCATTATTAAAACAAGGCAGAAATTTACAAAAAAAAGAACATGTATAACTGGTGATCGGCATGCTGAATTCAGTTCTGAGGACAGAGTAGCAACATGGACGTTGAATAGAAGTCATACTAAGAAAATTACAACAGTTGAAATGGATATCTTGAGAAGATAATCTAGAAAATCAAGATGAGAAAGAATAAAGAACGTCAAGATTCAAAGAGTAATGGAAGCAACAGAAGCAAAGATAAGCCCAACAACGGGGGAAAAAAAAAACTTCGGACATGTATGAAGAATGGCCTCCAAGAGAATACAAAAATTAATTCAGGAACTGGAAGTTGAAGGAAGAAAAAATAGGGGGCGATCAGCAACCTCCTGGATCCACAATGTTCAAAAGTCTATGCAAAGACTTGGCACACCAGATATATAATAGAAATGTTTGTTGGATCATACCACAGCAACATTAGTTTAATACAGGCAATTGTATTCAGTTGAAGAGAAACCTCAGTATTGAGAAATAACTTCTTATAACATATACTAGCAGGTGACTGCGGCTTCGCCCGCGATTATTTACTCATCTGCAGGATGTTTTGTTTAAATAATTTATTTAACAGAAAAATAATTAAAACATATTTATTAATATTGACATCGGTTTTACATAAATTGTAGGAATTGCATAATTTTTTTCTGATAATTAGTATTAGCAATCTGATGCCCATTGGGATTTTTTCCCAAAAATGTTTTCTTAGCCGATTTTAATTGCTGTTTGCGTATTGCACTACTATACCTCACACGTCGTTTTTTAACCTCACATGATCTTGAATCTGGAGATGGCCAATCCTCTGCAGCTCTTTTCTGTTCCATAATTGTTTTGTGTAACGCAACAAATCAATAAATAAAATGGAATCCTTTGAGTATACATTCCGAATAGGATGTTTATTTCAAGCTACGCTGTGTATAACATGCAACAATGATATTGCATGGCCCACAGTACCTGAACATAATGTATTTTAATGAATTATATCGATACCTGTGATCACAACAAAATTTTCTCAAGCATGGAAATTATCCTATACCGAATTTTGTATCCTATCGCTTGTACACAGCAAGCTGGGTAGGGGTTCAAATAAGAAGAAACAGAGATTCTGGTAACATAAAATTCTATTGTCTTTGCGGAATATTTTACTTCTCACTCTCATGTTACCATAAAACCGTTTTGGGGATGAAATTAAACAGAAATGTAATATCCCTTTCATACTTCTCTCTCCAAAAACCTGAGATACAATAATATATATATATATATATATTACCATACCTCATATTGTTTTCTCTATGTCCAGGGTAAAGAAAGTTATGTGACTGCATTATTTTCGTGGATATTGATAGTTCTTTAATTTGCCAAATTCTAGTCTCATTTTTTTCCAACCCCATCTGAGACCCACTAGCAACAATATGTTTTAATGTCAAATGTGATTTAGATTCGATAATTCTGTGTAAAAAGGGATTAAGTATTCTCAAAAACATTTGATTTTTGGCATTTAAAATCAGAATTTTTCAAAATCCTTTCTTCGTGAGCACCTACATTATGAAACGAAGGTACTGTCAAAATTCCAAGTCTCTACCTGTTATAGTTTAGGCTCTACGTTGATTCCTGTCAGTCAGTCAGTCAGTCAGGACAAAGCCTTTTATATATATAGAGATATTTGATATTCATATAATGGAGGTACTACTACCCACACACGATATCTTGGGCGCTGGTTTTACAGAGAAGCGAGGGTTGGGCCTGTCTTTCTGCAGTGTTGTCAACCAAAGAAACCACATTTCAGCAGAATCGCACATATGGTGTGAGGTATGTGGACAAACAATAAATCAAATGCTGAAGTCTAGAAATGTTATACACATATTAACAATACTGTTAGTCTTACCAGAATATGTTAAAATTGCCTCAAATATGAATCTTTCTGAGCTGTAGAGTGACCATGTGTCAGCTGTCGATTTATACTGCTCCAGAACTGGCTGTACATGTTTCTTAAACAGAACATGAAGTGATGGACATTGCTCCATCAGTTGTAGGTCATGCAAACATTCTGCAATGAAATAATATTCATCAGGCAGTTACCTTATTTATTCATCTAATAATACATTATTAGCTGTTATTAAACATTCACTATAATAACTCAAAATAATGAACTACACACACAATAAAAATAGATGGAACTTATAGGCATATAGTGAAGAATAAGTGTCAAAGTTTAGCTCATTTTATAATTAGATTTTCACTACATTCACTTCTCAACCCATACAATATTTGCTATTTTTCTGCCTAAACATTTATTAATGATAAAGGGTATCTCAAATACAAAGTGCCAAAATACAAAAACTGAGATTAAGCCTGAAATAGAAAACAAAATTTCCGACCTTCTACAGTTCATTGTTAGATAAATTTTAGGGACTCTATTTATTCTACAGAAATTTGTCTTTGCTAGTAGGCCTACAGTTTCGATTATTCCCAGGGTTGAAATGTTAAGTCAGCCATATTTACATTCTCTTTGTTGCATACTGTAAGTGTTTCTTGATTGTTATATAAATTCTCCTTCCATGCTAAAGAATTTTCAATCATCTCTGGAATTCAGCTTTAGTCGAAGAGTGAAAATAAATTTTGATTCTTCTATAGAATAACATACAACCCTACAATCACTCTCAAAATTTTTTTTTTCTGATCTATTTCTGTGCTCGTCGGCTGCGGTGGTCTAGAGGTAGCGTGCCATCCTCTAGATCCGAAGGTCACGGGATCAAACCCGGCCGCAGTCGATGGGTTTTTCAGGACGTAAAAATCCTGGGCACGGAGTCCTCCGGGAGGGACTTTAAGCTGGGGGGCCCGTGTCGTAGATTTACGGCACGTAAAATAACTCCAAGCCTAAATTAGAGCCTCTGGACAAAATTTCTCGGCCCTTTCACATCCAAGTAATACCTTAGTTTTCGGAGAGGGGTTAAGGGGCGATGGGATTACCACCTGTCCCTCTGCCCTCTCTAGAAAAATAAGCATAACAAAATTCACATAGGTACAGAAACCTCCGCTTGGAGGCCCTACGCCCCAACAAGGGGCACAGGATTCCAGAGAGATTTCTGTGCTCATGACATCATGACTATCTGTCTCGAACTGCAATAATCGTTTGACAATTGTGCTAGATCTTAACATGTGAGAAAAAGTAAATCATGCAAGTGAATGAGCCCAACTGTTATGCAGATTATGAAGATTTCAATCTTGGGTGCACTCAGACTTAGAAGATTCTGTTCACATGAGCTCAGTTGCAGTCTGAATGAAAGGTACAGTGTTTTTAATTTGTGACATATATGTGCATGTCCATAGATTAATTTTTATATCACATTTTTTGAAACTTGACTATAACTGAAAAATGCTGTGGCCCTTGCAATTCCTTTAAAGAGAGGTTTTACTGTACTGAAGTGATTTTGAACAGAGTAAAAAATACCACAACTGAGTTACAATGAATTTTATCTAACAACATTTAAGAGTCAAGGTTTGAGATACAGGCAGGGGAAAATTGGTATTAGGCTATATTAATTATTCCTAAGGTCACATATCTCAAGAAAAGTATTGTTTAATTAAATATTTCAACCTTGCCAAGTCAATGAAGTAGCAATACAGTGTTCATCAGTCTCATATTATGTGAATTAAATTTGATTTGATCAAATACATTTCTAAAAAAAATTACTGGAATTATCAAAAGGCCTGGCAATAGAATCTTACAATGATTGCTGATAATTATGGTAAGCAAACAAGCCCACAGATAGAGGGGGTCAGTTTAAGCTGTGCCCCCATCATTGCTGAGGGAATCTGATTTGAACTGGTGAATTTCAGACTTATCCTTTTTCAAAGAATGTTTCTATCATAATCAATTTAATTGAGGAATGTGCTTGAAAAACAACCTATAGAAAAATTATGTTATTATGACTGAATTTCAAGGAAGCACATCATTTTTAAATCTTTAAGTTACAGAGGCAATGGCAAATCTCCACAGTATCACCCTTGCCTGAATCTCCTCGGACGAGTCGTGGTCATCACCCCATGGCTTCGTCCCAGGTCTGAACCTGCCTTCGGGCAGAACACTCATCATCATCATCATTAAGTTATATGTTTATTTCAAATTACTCTAACTGTTAAGAATCATGAATTTTAAGATGTATTTATTAAGTAATTTGATGCCTGACCTAATAATTAATTTTGGCAATATGGCTGAAGCACAAATACAATAAATTATTAATTCATAATATTATGTGAAATAGTCGAGGGAGATGGTAGTAGGGGAGAGAATAATATGATAAAGAACATGGTAGGAAACTTTAAAAGATATTTTTCCCAATTAGAAATGTGCGAATAAGTGTGCAAAATTATAACAAAGTAAAGAGTAATCGAGGAATCCAACCTTATAATTATTCCTCTGCATGTAAAGTTTTTAGGAGCAATGTTACATTTGCATTTATTTATTCACAACCTTGCTTATATTTAGCACCTTTCTAGAAACAAACTGAGTTTATTTATGCATTCTATGGGCTCAAAAGAACATCACAACATCAATTTCGGCTATTTTAAGTGTTTCTGGAAGAAAAAAAAACAGCAAGCTATATACACGCATATAAAACATTCTAAATTAAAACTTTTTGTTTTTTTTTTCATATCCTGCCAATAAATTTACCATAAAATTGGATTATTTATGTTTTTTTGGATAATCCATGCCACCTCTCTCTTCACAAAAATACACTAACACAATAATTGGGAGTTCACTGTATATAGAAATAAATAAAAGAATAACACAAAACTTGGAATTTTCTTCAACTAAAATTTGACAATAACAACCACAGCTAAGTCAAAATACTAACGATATAAACCATACCTAGTGCTCTCTTGTTTACATATCCATCAGCTGCAAGGCCCAGCACAGACAACATAACAATGAATAGCTGGAAACTTATTACTCTACAATCTTCCTCAGAAACTGTCATTAATGCCTCACAACAGTTTAACAACTGAAGTTGGTAGATTTTCTGAAAAGAAAAAAATTATATACATATATACACACACACACATACAAGTTATGTCATATGCAGTACTGTGAGGCACACTAATTAGAGATTTTTGTGAACGGGCTTCCACTGTTATTGTACAGTAACATTCAAGATGGATATGTATATTATTCATTCATGAACCACAGATGATTGTCTCTGTTGGACATTACCTGAGAATATTATAGGAGAAAAATTCCTTCAACACTGTGATTTGAACCCAGGACCTTTGGCTATCCGTGCCACTGCGTTACTAACTGAGCTAAGCCAGAGTTCATTTCACAGAGCCAGATGGAACCTCTCTCCTATGACTGATTACCCTTAATGGTCTACCTCACTGACAGACAAGTTATAAGGGTAATCAGAAGGGCTCAGATTTTTATGTAATATCAAAGTGCGAAATATGTACATAAAAATGTAGTAAATATCACGGAAATATGTAATAACACAAAATATGTAGTTTAAATGAAATACTTAAAATGCAATAAATACATAAAAATGTTCACACAAGTTTCTACATGCTACCTCTAATTTTGACAGTGAGTGAAACTTACTTGTCTGTCAGTGAGGTAGACCATTAAAAGGTAAACAGTCATAGGAGAGAGGTTCCATCTGGAGCTCTGAAATGTACTCTGGCTTAGCTCAGTTGGAACAGATAGCCAAAGGTGCTGGGTTCAATTCCTAGTGTCAGAGGTATTTTTATCCTATAATATTCTCATGTAATGTCCAACAGAGACAATAATCTGTGGTTCATGAATGCACTTTTAGCAAATGGAATGATCTGTTGAAAATGATGTACTTAATGCTTGTAATTTGACATAATAAGACAGATCTTTATAGAGAAGGTGTTTTAAGATATAAAACTCAATACATGTATAAAAGTTTTGAGACTTTCTCCGCAGTGATTATTATTAATAATGTTTCACAGGCTATAAGTGGAGTAAAATTTATTTATAAAAGTTAAGCATTCGGGCAGCCTCGGGCACTACGAGAGATGGAATTCCAGGAGAAAACAACTGTTACAATAAGTCAGGATGCAAGGGATGATGATCGGTGTACAGGGATGTGACTATATTCTGGGCGTAAGTTGAGGTTCTGATGGGAAGACAGTTTGTAATGTGAATGATAGGTATCATGATGATGATGAACTAGAATTTTTTTAAAGGAGCCAAGGGATTGGCTCATAAATTCATAAGTAGAGTGTCGACTTACATGTAAGAAAAAATAATGAACAAATGCATGCAAATTTGCTAAAAAAAATTAGGGAAACATGCACTACAAAATAGAAAATATGCTCAAAGTAAAGAAAGCCCTTTGTTCTATACCAGTAATCGTTCTTCGTATTTTGAAGGATGTATGATACATTATTTCAATTCCTATTATTACAACTTACAAAATATAACTCTTGTGTTTTGCAGATGAATTTTTTTGTTTGTCACAAAAATATTTTTAAAAACAAAAATGTATTTCATACTTCACATGGTTTTAGTGGAAAGTACTTGAAATCTGCTACTTCTCTAGCTGCATAAATTTGGAGTGAGCGGAAACTGCACATTTTGATCCAGAAACTGCACACCGTTTTTTTAGGGTCCCGCTAATCCTATCCGGATACTGCACACTGAATCAAAAGTTTAAATGATTACTCAATCTGTCATGAACTTCAGGTTGTGAATTAGGTAATACTGGCTGAGATTTCCTCCGTGATCTGTACCTCTTTAATATGAGATGTATCACACATTTCCAGGTTTTCTGTAGGCAAGATTTGACAAACAGCATGAAATAATGGTGATGGCTTAGTATTAACATCATCAATGGGGTTTCTTTTCATAGCTGCATTAATAAATTTGCGATTTAATTTGCTAATGTCAAACACATTATTAAGCTTACTGTATTTTCTAATAACTTTGTTATTGTTCAGCATGGTATAAATTTTCGCATTATATTTTCTCACACAATACTTTCACAGTATTTCACAGTTTTTCCAAGTCCCTGCATTTATAAAATTTGCAGTTCTCATACACCAACTAAAACAGCCCTCCATCTCGAACAAAATGATAATAGTCTGGTAAATAATGCACATTCCATATGACCATAATTAAGGCAGAAAATAGTGTTTAGTTTCCATATGACCGAAAACCAGGTACAACATATTGATGTACAGTTTCCATATGACCAAAAACCAGGCAGAAAATTCTGGTTTGCAGTTTTTGACTTGCCTGGAAGAATTGCACTGATTTATTTTATTCTGTTCAAACTTGGAATTCTTTTCTCAATGAAAAGTACAAACTGAACAAATGAATAAAATTAATAAAGGCTTAAGCCTTGCTCAGAAGAGTTAAATCATTTCAATTGTTGTAACGAGATACAGAAGACATGTAATTCCTCAAAGTTGATGACTACATAAACAAATAATAATAAAATTAATAAAGAAATAAATAAAAGTGTGCATGAGTTTCTTAAGAAAGAAGTTTCTGTGCTAGTAAAAGGTATGGTAAGAGGAAGAGGAGAGATTTGAAATTGATATATGTTATTGTGATCTTGCAGTATTATTTCAGTGTTGACTATCTTACTGGTCTATAAGTCAAGAAAGGAAGCAACAGCTGTGAAAGTTAGAGCTGGTAATTGAAAATAAAATAATAATAAAAAACCGCACACCTAAAAAAAAAAGGTTACAATTTTCTTTTTTTTATTAGAATCCTACAAATACGAAAACATATGATCTTAAAGTATAAATATGCCCTATTGTTGTAAATATGCACAATAAAATCTTATACAGTGATATTAAACAAGAAGAAATCAGTTATGTATGCATATCTTGGGGTGGGGGATGCAAAATGTAAAAGTACACCCCATTCATTTGTCACCCATCTGCATATCATCGGCACAAAGTAGCCATGTCTAATAGGTAATTCAAGTGCAGAAACAAAGTTATACTTCCATCATGCCAGTGATGAACATCACAAACCCTAAAAGGGCAGTTGGTTGTAAAAATACACATCTGAACACATATAATCTATATAACTTATAATTTTTTAAAATTAAAATGTTCTAGATGAGAAGGTCCAAGTGTGACAATAAGTACTACTTACATTCCTACGGTTCTGCAGCCAGAGTCATTTTCCAGCCAAGAGGAACACAGTAACATGACTGTGAAAATGTCGACTCCCAACAATCGATGTGATGCCATCCAGACAGCCGAGATAGTTACAAAACATCAAGCAAATTAATAAATAATAAAGCATACAAACCTCTTTGCTTTGGCAAATATATGGACGTCTCAAGAAATCACCAATTTCCAAAAGCTTTTCCGATAAAGTTTTTCTCTCACTTCCTTTCAGAACGCATGCAAACACTTTCAGTTGTCCCTCATGTACACTCTCCTCCATTGTGGGAAGCATAAGTTTACAATATGTATCTGGTGGAACAAAGTAACCAATCAACTCTGAAGCTCTCTCTATCTGCAAAAAATAAAAATTAAAAAAATCTTGACATTAATCTGAAGTGTTACTTTACTGTAACTCAAAGCAATTGCATGGTTATTGACAGCTAAAATGACTGGTATTTTTTAGAATTTTAAAAATTCAGCCATGGAAACATTGTGGCAACATTTTTAAACCTACGTTGCTCATTTGATCACTCAGTTAGAGCCTTGTTCAAAGGTGGGAAACCTTAAGAGTTCAGACTTAGCACCATCTTCCCACATTTTCTTATGAGCTGCTGGCCTGATGGTTGCCATGTTGCTATTTAACTTTGTCTGCATGTAAACCTTATCGGGGAAGGAGGTGGCAACTTCCATTATTCAAGGATCTACCATTCAGGATTCACTATTAACAACTGCAAAGAACTAGTACAGCAGAAACAATGGTACAATAGAATGTACAAGTTGGGGCTTTAGGAAAATTTTTTACATAAGTATTCTGAGAACCTAATTTAAAAAACAAAACAAAAAATCACAGGCTGTAATACTTGAAGGCAACTGTGAAGCTTATGTTATTACTTCGTTTGCATGAGTCCTTCGATGCCTTACACTTCTTGCAACCTTTCCTGAACATCTGATATTAAGGCAAATCAGCTGCATACTAGAGTGCACCCCAACTTACCATTTTTTAGATTAAAATTCAATTCAGTTCAATTTATTCACACCATGAATACAATCCCTGACCATAATGCTCATGATGGGACATGACAACTCAAAACAGTGGCTACAACAAATACACAAGAGATACAAAATTTCAAAAAATAGAACAAAATATGAAACAATGAAGTAAAATCGTAAAGCAGTCTTAAACATAACCCATAATCCAAAAATTTATTTCAATGGTTATTATTTTGCTGGAAGGTCAGGAGAAAGTTGTTTTCAATTTTTGCTAGAGATTTAAAAATATCAAAATTTCCACAGAGATTATACATATCCATCAGCTAAAACATATTGACAAACATTCTGACTTTAGTTATTCTGATGAATAAAATAAAAACATAGACAAAGAAACTGTCATCTAAGTTTCCTCAGATATTCATAAGGGAAAGTTTCAACAACCGTCACATTCCACGCCCCACTTAACAAATCACCTCAATTCTAACTTCATCAATACCAAATAGATTTCTTAAGCAAAATCACTTACATTATAAACTACTCTCGGGTCATCATCCTTGCTGGCTCGGTACATTCCAACTAGTATCTTCTCTAGATGATGAGTTATTTGAATTTCAGAATTCAAAATTAATGAATAAAGAAGTTGTGAAGCCTTGGTTCGAACATCTGCCAGCCAATCTTCAAGCTCATTCACTACAGCAGGTACAATTTTACTTAAATGTCGTTTCACCAATGCACGGCATCCAAGATTTGGCCTTGTTTCTGAAAATAAAGACATATTTTTGTTATTATATCCATACTACCATGAGATAATGAATGAAACCCCCTGAAGACTACAGTGGAATTTCAGGAATCCAAACTAATTGGAGCTGACCTCTGTTTGGATTCCGGAATATGGATTATCCGTGAAATTCGGTAAAATATTCCTCAAATACTAAATGCAGCAGAGTATGACTTTGGATGCTCTGTGAAAGAGTACGGAAAGAGCTAGCAGCAATTCACACTTTATAGTGGAGCCATAGGCAAACAAGTTCAGGATAGCATGACACGCATTGTCTAGCAGGTTTAGTTCCTTATGTTAAAAGAAGATGGAAGATAACCAATTTTGTATCTACTAATTAAGCTGCTGTATTCATTCTTAAATACCAATTCAATGTTCCTTTAAGTTAGGAATAAACTTTAGCTTTGTTTCTGATTTGTAATTGTGATTTTTCATTCATTTTTTAATTAACTTTTTTGTTCAGATTTTCCAAAATTTTGGGTTAATGGGGATTGGATTACCCAGATCCCACTGTATTAGCATTAGCCAAAATGAAGTCACTTCTTTCAAAACTGGATTTGTACAAACATATAAATAAATCTGATGCAAGATATGTTTCGTGACTTTTCTTGTAGGATGCTATGCTTGTGTAATGATGCTGATTTTGAATTTTATATTAATAAAATTTTGAAACATACACACAAAATTATCTTACATTACAAAATCATAGAAATGTCCTTGAAGGATGAGTTTAGAGGCTGTAGTTATCATATCATATATATGTTAAATAAGAGAGAAACAAAGAAATTTACAATTACAGTATATACACAAATTAAATACCTAAACTTAAAAAAAGAAAAAAATATCTTACAAAATTTTTAAAATAGGAAATTCAAAGTTACACAGATAGAACTCAATCTTATAAATATGTTTATATTTAGAAATAGGAATAGGTGAATGAAATAAGTCATGACACAAATGAAAGACAAAATAATAGAACATTTTATTATTAATATTATTACTTACTTACTCAATGACAATAAACAATTCCTTTTATGAACCCGGAGGTTCATTGCAGCGCTCACATGACCCTGCCATTTAACCCTATTCTGTGATAATTCCATCCAACTATTCCTCGCAAATCCTACTTCCTACTTCCTACTTCCCTTAAACCTATGTGCAGGTCTTCAATTGGTCTTTTCCCTTCGGGTCTCCCAGTCAGATATGTCTTGCATGCAACATGTCCAGCCCATTTCATCCTCCGTGATTTAATTACCCTTACTATATCCAGTGAAGAGTACAGTTTGAGACATTTGTTGTTATGCTGTTTTCTCCAGTACTCATTTTCATCTCTCTTAAGCCCAAATATTTTCCTAAGCACCCTGTTTTAGAACACTCAACGACTATATTCTTCCCAAAGAATACGCGACCTTGTCTCACATCCATATAATACAACCAGCAGGATAATTGTCTTATACATGTTTATTTTTAGATTTCTGGACCCCAAGATAAGACTTTCTGAATTGCATAAAAACAAGCATTTCCTTATTTCAATAATACTTAACTTCTACCTTAATATTATTTGTACCTGTAATTATTGCTCCCAGATATTTACATTTCTCCACTTGTTCGAATGATTTACAGGTTATTCTAGTATTTTGTAGTGCATTAATTTGACGTTTCATGACTGTATATTTAGTTTTCTCAGTATTAATTTCCAATCCAACATTCCTGCAGGCATGAAAAGACTTTCTGCATTTCTTTTGATTGCGTTTATGTTGTTGCCTAACAGACAAACATCATCTGCATAAGCTAAAATTGGGAGATTGTCATTTAATTCTAAGCTTAACTTGTTTTCCTGAACTTTCCTAATGCCAGATTCCAAAGCGAAATTAAAAAGCAAAGACGATAGTGCATCTCCTTGCTTCAAGCTGCTTTTAATGGCAAACCTATCTGAAATAAATTTACCTACCCTGACTCTGCTATAGGTTTCATTTAGACAGATTTTGATCAGCCTAACTTCTTTGGTATCCCAAACTCAATGAGGATATTGTACAACTTGTCTTGCCTAACTGAATCATATGTTTTTTTTTTAAAACTTATTACATTCCGATCTTTTCTCCAAGATTTGGTAAATACAAAATATTTGACCAATGGATGATCTATTTTGCCTAAATCCACATTGCTGATCTCCAATGATTTGATCCGCATATGCGGTTAATCTTGAGAGAAGTATACTAGATAAGATTTTGTATGTTTATCAATATTACTTAGTTTTTTAATTCTGATCTTAAATTGGTTGACACTATAGGCTATTTTATGGAATCAGGATTCTAAGCAATAAGAGTTATGCAAAGTTTCAAACCATAATTTTAGACCAGGTAAGAGTCCTGCATTTTGTTTACACAAAATGAAACATAGTGTTTCTTCTTGTAATTTGACATAAATAAATCTTGATCCGTTTTTATGATAATACGACAATAATGCAAACGTATAAAGCTGTTTGATTTTAAAAACCTTGATTTCAGACTAAACAAATTTTGAGGGTAGTCAATGGGCTTCTTTAAATAAATTTTTATTATTGTCTTTTTGATGCAAAAATTTATACTAAATTTAGACTTTCGGTGTTAAGGCCAACATAGCTTACAACAGCTTCTTTCACGTTTATGAAAAAACATTTAAAATAAAAGTTTAGGTCATTCCATGCTTACGGGTATGACATTTGGACTTCAAAATCTGTCATTTAAAGCTTTTTTCTTATATAACAGCAAGTTTAAAATAGGTAAAACGGTATATCAGATTCCTATAAGCACCATTAAATGTTTAAATCACTGAACATTTTATTAAAATGCCAAATTTTATGTGATAAAAAATTCCTTATGGGTGTGACATTTAAAGTACCTCACACACTGCATCCTGGAATATTACTTAATAAGTCTATGAATGGAAATGTAAAATTACAATTTTATTATTTTCTACTAGCATGTGCCCGCGGCTTTGCCCGCGATAATTATTTCAAGAATTAAAAATTAAGAGCATAATAGTTAAATCATTACATTTATTAACACCTAAATCGCATGGACTACATACCACGATCAGATAGCATCGACTGGTAAAAGCGACCTCAGATTCGAGTTTCTTGGCCAAGAAAACCTCTGTATAGTGAGATTCGTCCAAATAAAACAACGTTTGACCATATTTAGGGCTTACAACATTCAAGCGATCGCGAAAGTTTTGTTTTCAAGGTTTGACAAAAATAGCCAAAGCCAACTGTAATTGATTTGACATTGAAATGTATAACTGAAAACTTATGTTTTGAAAACGCAAAAAATGCACGTTTTTTGCCAGTTTTTCACTCATAACTCACGAACGAAAACTAAAATTAAAATTCCGGCTTCGAGGTGCATTTTCCGACCCTTCAGCACACCTATGTTTAAAATTTCAGATCTCTGCGTTCAGTAGATTTCGCTGGACATCGAGGAGAATTCCTTTTATTAATATAGATAATATGAATTATAATGATACCTTCTCTAATTTGTCAAACATCCATTTAATTTAATCCAAGCCCACCTGATACCACTGGTAACAATACGTTCTGTGAATTTGTTTTGATAATTCTATGTAAAAAGGGATTAAGTATTTTCAAAAACATTTAATTTTTGGCATTTAGAATCAGAATTTTTCAAAATCCTTTCTTAGTGAGCACCTACATTATGAAGCGAAGGTACTGTCAAAATTCCAAGTCTCTGCCTGTTATAGTTTAGGCTGTACGTTGATTCCTGTCATTTAGTCAGTCAGGACAAAGCCTTAATGCTTAAAACAAAACGTTTAAAACAAGTGTTTAAAACATGTTTAAAACAAGTGCTTGTGTTTTTTTAAGTTTGTTTAAAACGTTATACATATGTATATAATAGGCCCTATACGTTAAAATGGTTGTTTTAAACAAAATGAACGGTTTAAACTTTTTTAAACAAACAACGTTGTTGTAAACATAAAAAACGTTTTAAAAAAACACGTTTAAAACAACCAACATTGTTGTTTACATAAAAAACGTTTTAAACAAAAAAAACATGTTTTAAACAAACAAAGATTTTTTTGGTTCTTTTTAAAGAAAAACATGTTTTATTCAAACCCTGATTATAGCTTTATTTCTCCCTGTCCTTATCACTATGTAAGCGGATAATATTAAAATAATGAATAATACCCTCCTCTAATATACATGTTTGGTATTCCAGTAGGTCTCGTGAAATAATTAGTACCTTTTTAAGTGTTTAGGATTAGCTAAGGGAATCTAATGTGCTGTTGACATTATTTATTTTTTTACTTTGGCCTATAATGACAAGTACAATTATTATGTAGTATGTTAGTATGACTTTTGTCTGGACAGTAAATGTGAAGCACTGTGTGTGAAGTAGTTGATTGAAGCACTGGTATTGGGATCTGCTGTGCATGGAAAATATCTTCAAATATCATGCAAATTGAGTGGCCACACTGCTATTACACCGAAACACACCAACAATTATAAGCAACCCCTCGGTGTCTATACAGATTATACTGTTTTAAAATGCGGAAATGATTACCTAAAAGTTATCTAGTGAAACACATTCAACGAGTAACAAGTAGCTCCTCCCCTCTCTAATGCACTGTCTGCTGTCGCTTACATTCAGCTTCAGGCTACTCAAATTAGCTTTAGAAGTGCCTGCCATTGATTCCTTATGGAACATAACAAAAACGTTTTCACCCACTAAAAGTTTATATGAGCAGCTAATATTTTACATGTGTCCATCCATAATGAAGACTTATCGATATGTAAAATGTCGTATGGTTCCCTTGTCAGTAAATTCTTTTTAAAATTTCATCAGTATAATACAGTAAGATCAAATTTCAACTAATTGAATTTTATATACATGTAAAAATAATTAGAATTTGTGAGGCCAACATAAATGCCTACTATAATCTTACAGGGGTGATAGGTTTTATTTGTTTTCAACCTGCTTTAATTACAAAGTCAAACTGTTAGACCTTCGTTTTCTATTCCAAGCACAACATTAACTCTACTTCTCGAAAGTTACAACATTCTGTTATTTTAAGATTTTTTCTTATAAAAACTATTTGTAATTTTTCCTTACAGGTGTGACAATGTGGCATACATTCGTAATACATAGTTTAAAATAATGATAGAACTTCTTGAACTTTAAATTTACATAAATTTGAAAGAAATAAAGCTCCCTTTTAACATTAAGACTTCAGCAATACTGCTAGTGAATTAAAGGGAAAAAATGTGGTACTGCTAATTTGCCAGCCAAATTTACATGCAGAATTACTCTTTGGTCTGCCGTATGTTTATTGCTGCAAACTTAAAACATGATGGAATAATGTCTAAAATCACTAGAAGAACTAACTATTTTACTAACAAACAATATCCCAAGCAACAAAAATTAGTTTAAAAAATATATATATACATTTAAAATTTGACTACCAGGTTCACTTTAGCATGGAATTTAAACAAAATAGAGCCATTTTTTTAGAAAATGATAAAAAATAATATTTGTATTAAAATAGGAGTGTGAGGCATACCATGACAATTTTAGAATAATTTATAGTAGCTTTAGAATACTGTAGTTTGTATATTTATTGTACTAATTGAGGACTGGTGGAAAATCGACAATATTAAAAACACAGATTTTGCTCAGTTGGAAAATAAAAATAATTGAAATGGGGTAAGAAAGTCATTAACAAGCTTTGTGTTACATCCTCCAAAAACCCCTAACTTGTACAGGGACCTTTGTTTTCATTTGATTCCTTTACTTAAAATTTTAACATTCAGATAAACAAAAAAGGATTTTTTTCTGAAAACTCATGGAACTACAAAACATGTAAAATTCTGTTGAAAATGTGGTATCAAATTGTGGAGTCAAATACACTATAGCAATTTAAATAAAAATATTAACCGTCTAAGAGGACTCATTGGTTGATGCTTCGAATTTGAATATTATGATATACAGCTTACCAAGAACAGGGTAGTGTTCTGGACAAGCACTGAGAAAATCCATATCATCTTTGAGGTCAGCCTCATTCTCAAGCATATATAACTTCCCTGCTGCATCCCAGTGTTCTGCAGCTATCTTTTTTACTTCTTCAGACTCATCGGTCAAGCTGGAAAAAATGGAAACTTTCTCAAATTAATGCTCGCGTTTCCATAATCAATTAACAATGATAAAACTGAAAAATGCATAACTCTGTCCATATATGATTTGAGATTTTCCTGGACTACCAAATTTAGAAAATCTTGTCAGGTTTGCAGCCAGGTGAGAAGTTATCCAATGTTTCAGATGCTGGTGCTGCCTCCATTCTCAGGGATTCTGAAGTGTCACATCATGGGAGATATATTATATACCAACCCGTGTTGGACGGAGTCAACCAATCAGGAAACACCTGTTCTATTCTCAGTCCTTTTCAGCGCCAATCAGGGTTGATAAAAAACATGTTTTTTTTAAAAGAACAAAAAAAAACGTTTTTTTTTGTTTAAAACATGTTTTTTTTTGTTTAAAACGTTTTATATGTGAACAACAATGTTGGTTGTTTTAAACGTGTTTTTTTTTAACGTTTTTTTAAGTTTACAACAATGTTGTTTGTTTTAAAAAAAAGTTTAAATTGTTCATTTTGTTTAAATCAACCATTTTAATGTATAGGGCCTATTATATACATATATATATGTAGCCTATATATATGTATATATATATACAGTTGAAATGTTTAAAACACTTTAAACAATTTGTTTTAAACATTTTTTAGCATATGTTTATAAACACTTTTTAATTGGGTGTTAAATTTAATTATGTAGACAATTTACATTTTGTCAATCCAATGACACCCTGTGCTAAGATGTTCAAGGTTTACGAGTCTTAGACTTAATAGTATTTGAAAATACATTTTGTACTAGTAGTATTTGTTTATGATTTAATAGTTCATTATTAATAAAAAATAATACAAACTACTGTTTAACTACTGCCTTTACTGCTCAACTGATGATTGACTTTCACCATGCTTTACGTGGTCTTGGCCGCCTTACATTATCAAACTTACAAGGAATATCCTACTACAGTGTTGCCAAATTGACACATTCAATATTTAATAATAATAATCTCTTTCTTTAAAAAGGAAGACCACAAAATAGATGGTAGGATGCAGTCAGAAAAAATTGAAATCAAAAACTGGAAGCTGGCGACAGAGGATAGAGAAGTCTGGAGGAAAAGGATACAAAAGACACCACCTCACATGATTTTCTGCTATTCTGGCCCTAGTTTTTTGTTTGTTTTCTGTTTACAACACTAACAGGGTGTCACTGACTTGACAAAATGTAAATTGTCTTCATAATTAAATATAACACACAATTAAAAAATGATTTAAACATATGCTAAAAAAAACATGTTTAAAACAGATTGTTTAAAACGTTTTAAACAAACTTAAAAAAAACACAAGCCCTTGTTTTAAACATGTTTTAAACACTTTGTTTTAAACATTTCAACCCTGGCGCCAATATAGCTTTGCTGACGTAAAGGTACTGCATGAATTTGTTTCAGGCTTGGTTGATGATGAAACTCTGTCTCTACAAGTCGGCTTCTTCTAGAAGGACTGGAACAAATGCATCCAGAACCTGAAGGTAGTAGAGGCAAGTAAAATAGAACAGTTGTTCACTGATTGGTTGACTCTCACCCAACATGAGTTGGTATATATATCCCCCACATGATGTGACACTTCAGGATCCCTGAGGATTGAGGCAGCAGCGGCCTATGAGAGGTCGGATAACAGCACATTTCTCACCTGGCTACAAACCCGGGATGATTTTCTACATTTCAATCTGAGTTTGTTGTGCATTCGACAAAATGAAGTTAATGAAATATATGTTTATGAAGCATTAAAAAACTAGTTTAATGATAATTATTTAAGGAAAAAAATACTTTTAAATTATGTAGATAAAACCTTACAAGTTTACGAGACATAAAAAGATTTGTGAAGCATGAAATTAAAAAATTAAAAAAAAAAAAAAAAAAAAAAAAAAAAAACCACACACACAAGTGATTACGATGTAAATGTGTTAGAAAAAAATGTTCAAATAAGTTATGAAGAAATGCACAGGTTGCTTGAAAAAGGATCATGCTGGAGGATAGACATTCTCTTAGTACTAACTGGCTCAACAACCAGATATATCATCAATCCAACAACAAGAATTGAAAAACAGCCCAAGAAGTATAGATTTTACTATTCTCTTCTACGCATAAGAAAAAATACAATTAAACCTCGACAGAAGTTATTTGTCTTATGGTGGATGCAACAGGTACAATTCTTTGCTTCTACACATCTTTTGCCTTCATAACAACTTTATATCAAACATCTCCATTGATACCATTAGGTGATCAATTTCTACATTAAAAATCATTTATATGTGCACAAGATATAATTCTAGTGTGATGTTTGCCATATTTGACCAGCTGCATCTTTTGTTATATTTGTTACAATGTTATTTAATTTTTTCTTAAGTAGAATATAGCCTATATTATCTCTCAACGTTTGTCAACTCCTATTTAAAGTATAATTAGTTACAGGTATGAAATATTTATGAGTATAACAAAAATATACAAGTTACAAAGTTTTACCTTGTAAGAATGAGGGGAAGAAGTCTATGGAAGAAAGAATAGCGATCTGGTAATTCCACCAACCACATCCCTATTGCAGACACTACAGCTTGACGAACCATTGGTGTCTGATCAAAAAGTCTTTCAGCAAGAGGAGTAATCACAGTATCTACAGATTTATTATTCCCATATCTAACAACTTTTCCTGAAAGGAAACCAAAATTATTTTTATTTCCTTATACAGTGCATTTCACGTATGAGTTGGCCAAT
Organism: Ectobius pallidus; assembly: GCA_964059195.1. Classification (NCBI taxonomy): domain Eukaryota; kingdom Metazoa; phylum Arthropoda; class Insecta; order Blattodea; family Ectobiidae; genus Ectobius; species Ectobius pallidus. The sequence goes on from CAXKWD010000001.1 coordinate 171,702,774, forward strand.
CATGCGGGTTTCTGCATCTCAGTGGCCACAGCTCTAATTCCCGAGCGATCAGGTGAAATATCTTCCTTATGTAAATTAAACTGCTAACTGTATAATGATTCAGTTTCTCACAATTACAGTTAAAAGTACTGTATAATGAAAATAATCATGTAGCCTACCTCATCCCAAGAGATGTTGGAAATGTCCTCCTCTTGCATCCACACAACGTTGGCATCTTTTTAGGAAATTTTCTTTCACGTGCGTAAGTTCAGCTTCCGAGATAGAGATAGGGTAAGTTCTCTTGTGATATTGCCTAAAAGTTCTTCTAATGTATGGGGATTTCACCTATAAGAACTTAAAAGACAATATCACAAGAAAAATTAATGTATGAAGGTTTGACCTATAAGAGCTTAAAGACAACCCACAAGATAAATTAACTCTTTCTCGGAAGCTGAACTTATGCACATGAGAGAAAAATTCCTAAAAAGGTGCCAGTGTAGTGTGGATACAAGAGGAGGACATTTCCAACATCTCTTAGGATGAGGTATGTGGTTATTTAGATTGTAATTTTAACTGTAATTGTGAGAACCTGAATCATTACACCGTTAGCGTCTTTATTTGCAAAGATATTTCATCTGATCGCTTGGAAGTAAGAGCTGTGGCCGCCGCGATGCAGAAACCCGCTTGATTGGGCAACTCGTACGTGAAACACACTGTAGATTAAATAGGCAAGGACAAAATAGTGCAGCAAATTATTTTTACTGTGGGAATGTTATTATTCACTTATCTCACAACTTTTCCTGACAGGAAAATCAAACTGATCTTTATTTACCTACAGAGATTAAAAAAAACAGTGGGGATAAACAGTGCAGTAATTTCAAGTGCTATTTCTTGCATAAATAAATTGAGACATAACTTAATATCTGTATTCAGTTAATACTAGCCATGACACTTTTTTCTGTAAAATTTGCTGTAATCAGACTGACTCCATTCCGGATTTAAAAAAAATATGCTTTGAAAGGTAATCAGTCAAATTACAAAGCTAATGCTTTAAATAGAGCTAACAATTTATTTTTACAATTTGACTGACTTCATTCCTGCTTTCTGAATATGCCCAGTGAAATTATGGAATGGATGTTTCCTTAATAAAATTTGCCTACAACATTTATATGTGTATATATACATACATTGATCTCTGGATGGGCGGAATCAACCAATTAAATAAACATCTAATCAATTAAAGAATCCATCAACATTAAGCTGGAACTTAACAATATCAACAGAGACAAGGACCTCACCATCATTGCAGCGTGGAATCACTAGAAAGACAATAGAAAGCAACTGGTCTGGGGAAAAAAAAAAAAAAAACTTTGAAAATGGAACTGATATTGGATTGGTTGACCCCGCCCAATTAGAGATCAGTATACAGGGTGTTTCACAAAGTTTTACCGCCACTTTCTGAATGCATTCTTGAGGATATTTGGAGCAAAAAATGTATATACAAAAATGTGATTTGACTTGTAGTTAAGTTGTTATAAGCGTTTGAAGTTCCAACATTCGTGACAAAATAGCAATAAATTCAGCAATAAATCGGCACAGAAATTGAAAATAACAACTAAAATGGGTTTAATTCAAATACTTAACATACATTTCACCCTTTATCTCAGTTTGCCATCATATTTTCAAAGATACCTCCCTCTACGTCCAAGCACTTTGACGTTGTCACTTGTCAGGACTGTTCTTTATTATTGTTGCAGCATTCAGTCATCTGTTACTCTACAATGGACGATAGTCAACTATCTAGCTTAGGATGGCTCTGGAAACCTATAAAACGTGGGCATGTGCGTAACGTACGTAGGCTACAAGCTCTGTTCACACCGAGACGTTCATAAATATCTACATTACTCCGTAATTATTTGAGATAGGTAGAACTTTTATCGGGAAAAGTTGTTCCAAATAACCTCAGAAACATGCTCTGTTACTGGCGGTAAAACTTTGTAAAACACCCTGTATATACATCCCTCTCTGAACGACTCGACACTTCAGTAGGCCTATCCCTGAGGATGGAGGTAGTATAGGCCTCTGAAACATCGAAGACACTTGATCTTCAAATCTGGTTGTCAACCCAAGAAACAAATTATTTACGATTATTAAAAGATTAAGATTATTAAGGTCTTATTATTATAAGATTATTATAAGCTCATCTCCATTAGTCTCATACAGTGCTGTATATCTTTGTGCCTAGCAACAGAAATCTGGAAAAGGATGAACTGAGGGTAGAAACAGGCAGAAGTACAGAAGTACTAACTGTGTTCCTCCTAATCTAGCAGCACAAATGGCTGAATGTTTTCTAATAGAGGAGCCTAAATTGCCAACCTTGGCATGTTATTTATAAGGAATGTGATTTTTCCATCTATCTATAATCCAGAAAAGCAATTTTGCTGTTTGAAAACAAATGAATTTCAAACAATTTATTACACAAAGATGAAGTATTGAGAAAAAAAATGGCACTAAACTTGAGAATAGGGTGACCGCCGTCATAACCAGTCCGTACCAAATGGGACCAAGTCTACAATGTCGCCAATATTACGAACATGATTACATGCTGATTGAATTCGGTAGATAAACGACTGTTGTAGCGATATTTTATGTAAGATGTGGAGGTAAAAAAGCTTCTGCATTAAGAATTCTAGGTCTGTGACAGGTTATGTTAGGTTAGGAACAGTCATGTTAGTTTAGCAGCAGTATTCTGCATAGCACGGGGTTCAGCCATGTAACGATGTTTTACGAAAGACGTGGAAGGGTAATAAGGCTTCTAGAAGTAGTGACAGCGAAATTCTAGGTCAGTGACAAGTTATGTTAGGTTAGGAACATTTGTATTAGTTTAGGAGCAATATACTGAATAGCGCTGGGTTTATTATGTCTCACATTGAATATGACGGGAAATTTTACCCTTGTGCCGATCATTTCTCTTTTGTTCCCTGCGGCTCAGAGGGGCACGGTCGCTAATGGCATAGCATGGCTGGCTACGTTATTCTGAAGGAGTTCCTGGTAACAGAGAGAGTTGTTAGCAATCACTAAGTTTAAGTTGAAATATTTATATTGTTTCCATAAATATCACGTGTTGGTATTTTGCAAGTTCTATGTTTTGTTTGCTTATTATGTAAACAGTGTTTGGTGAAACATTAAAACATTACAGTTTACATGTTTTGAATATTTTAATTTGGTCCCAAGTTTCCAGGTTGTGCCACCAGGAGTACAGCATAATCTGTCCCCCATTTTTCCCTTGTCAAAGCAGTAAGTGTCCGATATTTTGCTCGGTAAAATCCCATTGGCACGGACCATTTTTTTAGAACCACGATTCTCTTCATAAAACACTTATATCACATGAATTTTGTTATATATAGATGTGGGGAGAGATGTTGTCTCGGCAAATGATTTGGTCCGACCCACCCACCCTAATTGATACACTTTCTTTTATATCACAATCTAGCAAAAACTTCCTTTTTCTCCGGCATTTTTCTGTCCCCTTTTTCATGATTGGACGTTGGAGGTGTGACGTCATATCGCTAAATGAGATATGATTGTGGCTGAACAGTCTGACAAACCTACAAAGGTACAAGCCTCTAGCTGCTCGTAAGAAACGGTGGTTGTGATAGGAACCTCGTGCTATTCAGTACATTTCTCCTTAACTTACAAACGTTCCTAACCTAACAAAACAGCGGAGCTTGCCTCGTGCTATTCAGTGTATTGCTCCTTAACTAACATAAACGTTCATAACCTAACAAAACAGTGGAGCTTGGCTGGTGCACGGCATAAAATCGTCTGCTGTCACTAGGACTATATACAAGAACAGGTGGTCACAATGCCTCGCTCATAAACAAAAAAACCACACAGTCCATGGAAATGTGAATATCGCGTGAATGGGTCCGCGCCATTGGGATTATGCCTTTCCATCTTTTGTACTTGTCTAAACTTACCAATTCCATTAATACCAGCAATTCTAAGTCTATAGTGCTGATGAGTTAAGTTCTGTAACAGTGGAATAATAATATTTTCTGACTGCATATAGAAATGCCTTGGTGTCTTCTCTGCAAGATCTGCAGCACATTCACAGCTCTCTTTCTTAACTTTTGGATAAGGATCTACCAGTGTTTTGCTTAATATCTGCACATAATCATTTACATACGGAAGTAATAACTTGAAGCTATACTTTGCCAGAATTGTGTGTAATAAAATCACTAATAACAAGCGAACTTCTTCAGAGGACTCCATTATTTCTTTTCCACCCAAGCGTTGTAACAACACTGGCAAAAGATACATAACATATTGTTCATCTTCACCAAACGAAGATATTATGTCTGTTATAACAATTGCGGCTTGTTCTCTGCATGCTTCAGCCGAATCACTCAAACAACGCAAAATTGGTTTGAAAATCTGTTCCACTCTCTCCACAACAGCCAAATGTGAATAATGTTCGTGCAAAAACTGAGACAATTTTTCGAGTGTTTTCTTTCTTTTCTTTCTATCTTCGCTCTTAAGATCACTACTGAACTTCGCAATTGCTAAATCTGTCATGTTTCAGGAGAAGTTTTAAGAAATCAAATCACAATAGCAGAAAACTATTTCGAACGTGTCGACCATTTGTAAACAAAGTACAAACGTCACATGTCGCCATAACAACCATCGAAAAGAAATGAATCGATTAAGTATCGATTCCTCTCGGGCGACCCTGTCGATTTACACAGCTGGTACTCATGAACCAATCACATTTAATAATAAGGGGAATGCGCACATTCGTGCAAAAAGTCTTAGGGCTTCGCCCCACTGTCTTCACTGTATGCTATTAGAGACTTTGTTCTCTCAGTGCACCATAAAATATGATATCTTTCACACTTTCGTTTACATAGAACACAGACGCAGTTTTCATCAGGCGAGTGAAAGTTTGTATTACTGCAGACTTTGTGGTGAAAACCATGAACGGCCATTCTCGTCACTAGGTGTCTCAACTCGTAGTTCCCTTGAGTCCAGGAGTCCGATGTCATTGCTTCCGTGCTGTAGAATTCAATCCAGATATCTTCTTTCTTCTCCTTGCACTTCAGCAAGAACTGTGTGCTCGCGGTGGTAGATGGTAACAGATATTGTGTTCTTAAGTCTTCCACTAGAAAGGGCTGCCTAGTTAGTTCATAGACTAGTCTCGATGGGGTTGATAGCGATAGGCATAGTGCGCGTTTCAAATAAGTAGCTTTAACTCTCTCCAGTTGTGCTATGCTTCCTTCCGAGAGGTGTGGCCATACCAGTTCTAGTCCGTAAGTCAGTATTGGTAGGATTTTCATTCTAAACAGGGCGAGTGCTGTGTTGAGCGATAGCTTACTCAAACTCCTTATGTCGTTTATGGCTACTATTGCGCTTCTGGATTTCTCCTTCACATGCTTTGAGAAAGATGTTCCTTGTGGCTGTAGGGTGACACCGAGGTAGCAGAAGTGACTGACATGTGATAATGGGGTTCCATTGAAGTAGATTATGTCCTTTGGAGTTGTTCTACCTCCTCTTCTAAAAACCATGGTGACAGTTTTGGTTTCATTTATTTTTAGGCCTGCCTCAGTTGCCCATTCTGCTAGGTCGTTAAAAGCTGCTTGGAGGTGGCTTTGAGATTCGGAGAGGATTGCCATATCGTCTGCATATACATAGACTTTTACCTTGTCTCTTCTTACCACCTTAATGGCGTCCATTGTTGCAAGATTAAAGAGCAGCGGGCTTAATGGATCCCCTTGCAAGACTCCGATGGTTTGGGCTATGGGCTTGGACGTGGACAGGTTGTCATTCACTTGTACATAGTTCGTGGATAGGATGTCTTTTGTTAATGTTGTGATATAGTGATTAGGTCCTATGGTATCAGCCAGCTTTTGCTCCATTTTTTGACGGTCCAGTAGATCAAACGCCTTGGTAAAGTCCACAAAGGCGCATATCATTCTCCCTCTCGGGCGTCTGAGAACGTCGAGGACATCGTTCAGTAGGCACTGGACAGCTTGGAGAGTTGATCTCCCCTGTCTGAATCCGAATTGTTCCTCCGGTATTGCGTTGTTGGCCAGCTCAGCTAGTCTCTTGGTGAGAAGTTTGCTTAGGACCTTGTAGGGGGTGCATTGTAGGGCGATTCCTCTATAGGCGTTCATATCACCTGCGTCCCCTTTCCCTTTGTACATAACTTTTATAGTAGAGGATCTCCATCTTTCAGGGATGGTGCCTGTTGAAATACACTTATTGAAGAGTTCTGTCCATGCTTCTGCGAGTGTGTGCAGTGAAGCTTTTAGATGTTCATTGTAGATGTTATCGGGACCAGCTGCCTTCTTGTTTTTTGTCGTGCGTATGGCTTCCGTTACTTCTTCCACTGTGAAGTTCTGAATATAGCTTGGTGGATCGTGTCGTCGTGTGACCATTTTTGTGTGGGTCTGTGAGAGGAGGCTGCGGAAATGTTCCTCCCATTTTTGAATGGGTATATCCCTAGGAAACCGCGGTGCTCTGCAACTAAGAGCCTTGAAGGGGGTTTCCTCTGCGTCTGCTAGGAGCCTGGCTTCCTCCTGTGCCATATATTGGGCCTTGGTTTCTTTGAGTGCTGTTCTATATGCTTTGCGACTGAGTGAATATTCCTTTAAATGGTCAGCAAGGCCTGAGTCTCTTGCTCTGTGAAGAGCGGATATTGCTCTCCTTCTCGCTTCATAACATCTTGCATTGAACCAAGGTTGGGCTTTCCGGGTTTCTGATTTCACCGGGATGATAGCGGCTTTGATAATATGTTCTATGGTCTCTAGGCCCGCATCCAAATCTTCCCTGGCAATGCATTCTATGGCTGATTTGATTCGCGGGTCTTTGTTTTCCATTTGTTCTGGCAAGAGTTTTCTTGAGCATTTCGTGCTTACACTTGGGGAAGTAACCTGAGTGGTATCCATGATGAAGTGCGCGATGACTGGAAGGTGTTTTCTTAACACTATATTATTTCCTATTTCCCTGCCTGCTAGTTGAAGTCTCTTCATATTTGAGAAGATGAGGTCGATTGTGCTGCTGCCATTATGGCAGATGTAGGTTTTATCGTCTTTGTTATTTATTAAGGAGAGTCCTTCTTCTTCTAGATAGGAAATCACTGCAGATGCCAATCACATTTCGAGTTTCGGAAAATCGCACTTTCTGATTGGCACATATGTAAACTGAGAATCAGCTGATTCGTCTAAATACAAGATTGTTATTTGAAATTACAATGACTACTGAAAATGAGAAGGTTAGTAGCAAAAAAAAAAATTAATATCACATGAAATCACGAAAGACTTACAGTATTAGCATTCCATAACCTCAGTATAGGCCTGCCTGATTTTTTAGGAAAATATCTTTAAAGAGTATTGTAACATTCAGATTGCCAGCCCTCTTATTATCATACTTTCCTGTCTGAATCAGATTAGCAACACCTTAAACTGTAGATTCAGCAAAACCCGATACCCTAACTAGGAAAGGTCAGTCTTTTTCATGTCATGTTAATACCAGTCTTCCAAAGTAAAGATAGCTGAGAAGACTCAGTTGCAAGGTCCCCTTTATATTATTCATCCTTTGAATATGGAGTTTTAGATTCTCGTATCCAAAAGTCTGCTATTGGTTGCCAAAATATCTATGAAGATAGCACAAAACACTATGTTTAAATCTCACTACCACATCAGAGGATTAAAAACAATGCCAACAATATATTATCAAGTAGCCAACAGGTACAAAGTGAGGTTAATTATTTGCAAACAGTGTACAAAAGAAGCAGCCCAAACCATCAGCGGTTAAAGAAATGCACAACCAAATACACTTCCGGCATGGATAGTCTTACCAAACCTCAAAAGAAGAGGCCCATGTCCAGAGGGGACAAATAAGGGTTATAATTATACTTATACAGTCCATATGTAGCCTACTTATGTGGTAAAATTTCTTTGAAAAACAATGATAGCAGTTAATGGGCCCAGTAATCATATTATGACTGTTTTGCCCGAAGACCTGGATCGAAGCCATGGATGATGACCATGACTCGTCCAAGGGCCTTTTAGGGAAGTGTGATACAGTGGAGATTTGTAATTACCTCTGATGGGTTTGAGATGAAGGGACAACATAATAGATTCAAGATTCAAGATTCAAGATTCAAGATTTTTATTCATTATTTGGCTGTTACAATAACAAGCATTAACTTCGTCAACATATAAGATAATAATCACACATGAATTTACAAATTGTACATTAATTAAACTACTATTTCTACACAAATATACACATGATCAATAAAATTTTAACTTTATGCAGTGTATACTAATATGAATACATAATAAAAGTGTTTTCAGTATAAATAATATTACTCATGTAATACATTGGTCAATGTTTAAAAACATATAATCACATGTCATCAATTATTATATACAATTTTTACAAAAAACCCGTTTACAATTATGGTTACTTTGAGTGAGCTATCTGCAATAGAGTCAGTATTACTTATGTAATATATTGGTCAAAATTTATTGAAAAGAAACTGTCTACATCATATAGGCATTCAGCTATAAGTATTTCCTTTAGTTTGTTTTTATACTTGTTAATACCTTTGAGCTTTAGACTAGTTGGCAGAAAATTATACAATTTTATGGCCATATACTTCCAATTCTTTTGGGATTTGCTATAGTGGCACAATTGAACCCTCAGTTTTGTTTTATTCCTAGTGTTATGATTGTGGAATTCACTATTTTTCTCAAAAAGGTTTTCGTTGGAATGAGTGTAGACAAGAATGGACAGAATGTAAATAGATGGTAAAGTCATGATGTTCAGTCTTTTGAAAAGAGGCTTACAATGAGCTCTCCAGCTTGTATTACATATGATTCTAACTGCCTTCTTTTGTAAGAGGAATAGTTTGGGGGATTGTGAGCTATTACCCCAGAGAATAATACCATAAGTTAGAAAAGAGTGGATTTGAGCATAGTAAACCTTTAGAAGAGCATCGGTATCGACAGTTTCCTTTAGCCTGCGCAGCAAGTAGATTCCTTTGCTAAGTTTGGATACTGTATAGTCAATGTGATCCTCCCATGTCAGACCCTTGTCAAGTATTATACCCAAAAATTTTAGTTTACTTTTCCTGAAATCAATGTCAGTAGTATTTCTAAAGTTAAAGATAATATCACATATTTTGCTTAGATTCAAAGATAACTTATTTGCCGAACACCAGTCACTTAGTACTGAGGAGCTATTAATTAAGCAACTCTCTAATGTTTCTGAACTAGGAGAGGATACTTTGAGGCCAAAATCGTCAGCAAACATATACCCATCTAATCCTGCTCCATCTATATTGCTTGGAAGATCATTAATATATACATTAAATAAGATAGGTCCAAGTATGGATCCTTGCGGGACTCCTTGCTGAATAAGTTTACCTTGTGAAAAGTAACCATCTTTGTATACAAACTGATTTCTATTTGAGAGATAGGATTTTATTAGCTTTACAGATCCTTGATCCAAACCAAAAAATATCAACTTTTTGCACAATAATTCATGCTGCACTGTGTCGAAGGCCTTACTCATGTCGTATGATCTAAAACTAACAAGGCAACCACCTTCCAAGTCATTCATAACATTATCTACTAAACTGAGAACAGCATCAACTGTACTACGTTTGGGCCTAAATCCAAATTGCTTCATTGAAAATATTTTATGCTGTTCAAAGTAACTAGACAATTGGGAATGAATAAGAGATTCGAATAGTTTTGAAATTATGGGTACAATTGATATAGGCCTGTAGTTGGATGGAGTTTCCTTGCAACCTTTCTTATAAATTGGTATAACTTTAACTTTTTTTAATTCATCAGGAAATGGACAGTTACTCGATATACAGAGATTAAATAGATAAGCAAGTACTTCACATATATAAGGGGCAGATATTTTTAGAATGCTTGAATTGAGACCATAAATATCTAAACATTTGCTATTACTAAGTTTACTAATTCCTTTATATACTTCTTCTACCCTAACTGCTTTAAATGTGAAAGCTTGATCGTCCTGCTTTTGCACATTATTCAGATAGTAATTACAATCATAATTGCTATTAGGTATTGAGTTACTTATCTCATTAACTTGATCAACAAAGAATTCATTGAATGATTCTACACTAATTCTATTCGATTTATCATTTATATTGTTAGGGTTCTGTAATTTGTTAACAATTTTCCAAGTCGCTTTGCTCTTGTTCTGCGCACTTTGAATAATTTTAGTGTGATATGCAATCTTAGCTTCTTTAACTCTTACTCTGTAGAGCTTTTTATGGCTTTTGTAGGCCTCATTTAGGTGATTTAATTTATATTTCTTAAATAAAGAGTATAATGTATCACATCTGCTTTTAAGTATCCTTAGGTTGCTGTTATACCATGTGTTTAATCATAGATTTAAACTTTGTACAAGTTAATTATTATTTTTTTTTGCTGCCAACTTAACAGCAGTTTATTCTATTTATTATTTTTTCTCTAGTTTTTATTGTCAAGTTTACATTTTAAGTCATTGCATTACATCCTATGTTCATTTACTTTCAACATTACATTTAGCTTATCATGTTGGCTTTGGATATCTTTCTTTTGTCAGTTCCTGTTTCTGTAGTCAACTTGATTCATATTACTATTTAAATAACATTCATTTTTCTAGCTTGTAAGCTATTATTCCTATTCATTGTCTTTATTATTCATATTTTATTGTTATTTTCGTATCCAGTCTTCAGGATACACTTCTTGAGCAGTTTATATGCTTTTCATATTCCTCAATTTACTTGACTTCCTTCTTCATCTCTTCAACAATTCCATTTTACTTATACATGAAAAGATTCATGTGTTTCTCTGGTGCTTCAAATTATTGAGATATAATTTGTACATCATCTTTCATTCATTCTATTTGTAAGGATAACATATCCTACAGATTCTACATTTCTTCGTAATATGCTTCAAGTGAGCAATTACTTTCGAGTGCATCAAGATATGTGCTTATCTTTCATTCAACTTATGACTGGCAAAATGGCGTTCTTGTGGTGTTTTGATAATTGCTAAATAGCTGGGACATCACGTCATTTATGCTCATTCTTACAGCAGGTAAAGATTCTGCTAATTTCAATTCATACGAGGACATACTTCACTTCAAGTAAGTTATCAATAGTATTACTAGAAGTGGCTTCAATTCTTCATTCGTCTACGCATTTAAACATCGAGCTTATTGTTGAGAGTTTAGCTATCGTTAAATAGCTTATTCATCAGACTCAATATTCAGTCTCTCATCTTGAAATTTACTTCTACAAGTGTCACACTTCATTGACACATATATATTTTTATTCACAAATGTGATTTTATGTGATTTCAAGACTGATTCTTCAACTCTATTATTTACAAATTTTCATTCAAGCTCATGCGTTAAGATTACTCACATATTACATCAAACATAAACTCTACATAACTGAAGATTGTCAAACATTGTATGGATATATAAATGCTGCATCAAGAAGACTGTTAGCTGAAGACCTTCTATCTTCGTTCTCAAATTTGTCAACCAAGTGAAAGTGTATTTTTTCGTGTGCTTAGCTTAATTAAATGTTATGTCTTATGTTCAAGATTTCATTGAGTGATGTATTTCATTTCCTCCATTATGGAGGTGGTCCTCCGCCAGAGATCTTGTTAATTGTGGTTGGCCCGGAAAGTGTTAATCACAATTAAATTTACAATCTCGTGTAGGTTTTAGGGACTTTTACAGTCCGCTATCAAATATAATACGCCCCCTGATCCTACATATGGTCCTCCGGGCCGGATAGAACTAGTAAGACTGTATTAATAGGCCTAGCCTACATCTAGGATAGAACTAGTAAGACTGTATTAATAGGCCTAGCCTACATCTAGGATATTACCAGCAAGACTGTACTAATAAGTTATTCCTTCATCTGGTCCTTCTGACCATAATCAAACTATTAAGATTGTAATAATACAATAATACTCTTACATCATTCACCCTCTGTGTCACAGACAGACTTGGGTTGCATACAAGAGCCTTCTTGTTTTGCTCATATTCATGTATGCATTATTATTTTATCTCAAGAGATATATATTGATACTTAAGCAATTAAAGATTGACTTAACATTGATTTGTGCTCTGCCATAAGCATTTGAGCCATATGCCATCACTCATTGAAACTTCAAAGTGTACTGTATGATATATATGTCAATTGTAAACATTGTGACATCATTGTAAGTCACAGACACACAACACACTCTGTCAACAGTACATTAACACACAATTCTCTTACACGAACAAGATTCTTAACGTTCTTCGCAATTCAATACTCATCTTATTGCAAATAATTGCAATCATTCTGCTCTATCATATATTTCATTGTCTTCTTGACAATAAGTTGTCCAGAAGTTGAATCTCATAGGCGGGCAAACGGTTCTGTTCTTCTCGCATACTATTTCACTTGCATTGCTTCTTTGTATCCCGGCAAGCGGGCAAATTCCTACATTGTTTTCATTCTTCATATACCTATCTTTGAATCATGGAAGATCAAACAGTAAGACAGGTCGAAGACCTCAAAAGAAAACGCACTCCTCTTAAGGCACAACTTACACGTCAGTGTAATTATATTACTAATCTTAATGAGTCAGGTGAGCTCAATCACCAACTGTTGTTAACTCGCAAAGACAAACTAAAGGAAACTTTCAATAAGTTTGAGCTTATTCAAATTCAACTAGAAGAATTTCAGCCAACAGATGCTGAAATTAATTACCATGAAGAAGTCGAAAATGACTTTATCGAAGCTATTTCTAAAGTAGAAATATTGATTAAGTTTTCTGAGCTGCAGCAAATCAAAGCTCAACTATTCACTCAAGTTCAAGTAATATCAGATTTTACTGTAACTCGTGAAATCGAGTTACATGCTTTGCTATCTCGTAGAGACGAGGTCAAGCAAACATTTGAGAAATTCAAGTTGGTTCAAACCCAGCTCGAACAACTCCATGCTGCGAATGCTGAGGCCAACTCTCGTGAAGAAGTTGAAACAGCATATTTCAAAACCATCGCTAAAGTAGAAACATTGATTAAGATCGCGGAGTCTAAGGCAGAGACTTTAATTAAGCTCGCAAAGCTTAAACAATTAAGAGTACAGCTCTTAAACGATATTCAAGTAATAAACGAGCTTATGATCGAGGATCAGGCATCTTACTTTGAAGCTATTAAAAGATGTGCTGAACTTGAACAATCATTTCAGCACTATCAAGCTGAACAGTCTTCAATTGAAGACAATGAATCATTCAATGACAGGCAAATTCAACGCTATGAGCTTCAAGAAGCCTATTACAAAGCACTTACTAGACTTGAAGCTTCCATAAAGGCAAACAAGCAAATATACGATCCAGATCCTATGTCTGCGCCTAGTCCGCAACCAGTGCTAACTGAGCAAAACCACGTTTCTCTTCCAAAGTTACCTGAAATAAAATTACCGACATTTTCAGGCGATCCCACTATGTGGCTAGAGTTTCGTGACACGTTTACATCCTTAATACTGCAGAATCAGTACGTGTCTGAGATGGACAAGTTTCAATATTTAAAGTCATGCTTAACCCCTGAGGTTATGACTATTATACATAATATTCCTGTCAGTGCTGCCACATTTAGCATTGCCTGGCAAACTTTGTTAGAACGTTTTGACAATGACAGACTCATTGCTAATGCTCATTTAGAGAATTTATTTTCTCCCCCTTCTATTGATAGAAACTCTGCTGATTCGCTCCAGAGATACTTAGATCATTACATAAGTACTGTCCACGCGCTTCAGTCACTGCACATTGATGTTGAGCTGACTGATCTTATTATCTCAAAAATAATACTGGATAAGCTTTCTCCAGCTATTATTAGAGATTGGGAATCTTCGCTTAAAGCTGATAAGTTTCCATCACTGAAGGACTTATTCAGTTTCCTTGAGGCCAAAGTTCGAGTCATTCAAATGACTGACTTAGCTATCAAGTCCCAGTCGAATCAATCTCCAGTCAAAAATGTGACTGCGAAATCTAATAATAATTCTAACAACAATCGTAAGTCCACTGAAGCTAAGAAAAAGCCTTCGTGGTCTCAACCTATTTGTATATGTTGTAATCGCCCTCGTGATCATGAATTATTTCTCTGTGAAGCATTCAGAGCTTTCGCTTTGCCCCAAAGATTTGAATTTGTGAAACGCAACAATGTATGTAATGTCTGCCTGAGAATAGGTGGTCATTCACAAGCCTGCTCTTCTTATACTTGTATGAAGTGTCAAGGTAAACATAGTACTTTGCTTCATCCTTCAAATGCTCCCATACCAGTAAACCCATGTGCCATGCTAAGAAGTGGTCCAGCTACTTCAAAGATTCTATACCCTACAGCAACTGTGTTAATAGCAGATGCTAATGGCGAGTACATTGAGGCTACAGCCATTCTTGATTCAGCTACGACTTGTAATTTAATTACAGATAGATTATTTCAACGCCTCAAACTTAAACCAACTCCTCATAGAGAATATTTGCAAGGAGTAGTGTTTGAAAAGCGCACTCTCTGCAAGGTAGCATCTTTGTCACTGAAATCTAATGTTTCTGATTGGTCATGCCAAACGAATGCTTTGGTTATTCCATGCATAGCTACTTGTAAGTTCCCTCGTGCTTACATAAATACTGACAATTGGAATATTCCAGCTAACTTGAATTTAGCAGATGCTAAATTTAACCAACCTAAGTACCTAGATTTGCTCATTGGTACAGAGCTTTTTTCACAAATATTGTTATCAGGCAAAATCATGGCTGATAATCTGCCTGGCATACATAATTCAGAATTTGGTTGGTACTTTATGGGTAAAGTCCCTCAACCTGTTACTTCTTCGCAGCATAGTATTCCTATGCAAACTACTGCTTCTAAACATATGAGTGTTTCTAAGCAAATGACTTCTCACAGCAAAGCTAAAGCAGCTAATAGGCGTGAGAAGCCTCGTGTCAAGCAAGCTCATTTTAATCGCTCATTTCCTAGTTCTGACTCGTCGATCGATTCAAACTACTCTGCTTTCTTGCACTCAGAATCAGCTGTGGATGAACAATTAGCTAGGTTCTGGGAATTAGAAGCTGTCAATAATTCTGCTCCATTCCATGATGAATCGGAATGTGAGAAACATTTCTCTCAAACTACCACCAGAGATGACTCTGGAAGATATATAGTTAAACTTCCTTTTACTGCTCCGCCTGAAACATTAGGTAGCACAAAGCAACAAGCTTACAAACGGTTTCAGCTCTTAGAAAAAAGACTGTCATCCAACGAATACTTACGTACTGAATATGTCAAGTTCATGCAAGAATATGAGGATTTAGGTCATATGCAACGAGCTGACCACATTACTAATGCTCCTTGTGAATACATTATTCCTCATCACCCAGTAATTAAGCCTAGTAGCACTACTACAAAGGTTAGAGTAGTCTTCGATGCTTCAGCTAAGTCATCCAATGGAAAATCCTTGAATGACATTCTAGCTATAGGTCCTGTTGTGCAGCCTGACCTGTTCTCTATTTTGCTCAGGTTTCGACTTAATCCAATAGCATTTACTGCGGATATCGCAAAGATGTACCGCCAAATATTAGTTCATTCAGAACACCAACCTCTTCAGCAAATTATCTGGAGAAGTACTCCCACGGAACCAATCAGTGTTTACAACTTGAAAACGGTTACTTATGGTACCGCTCCTGCTTCATTTCTAGCAACGAGATCTCTAAAGCAGCTCACCATTGACGAAGGTGATAAGTTTCCCTTAGCTTCTCAAATAATTAATAATTCAACTTATGTTGATGATGTAGTGTCATGTGCTGCTGATATCCATCAAGCACAAAAGATGGTATCAGAACTTCTTACATTGCTACCTCTTGGTGGTTTCGAACTTAGAAAATGGACGTCTAATGATCCACGTCTTCTGAATAATATTCCAGTCGAATTGCATGAAAAACAAGATATTCATTCATTCGACGAATCTAATGACAATGCAATAAGAGCATTAGGTCTTTTATGGCAACCCTCAAGTGATCTGTTAAAGATACAAACTTCAATAGATCCTTCCAAACCATTTATAACTTGTACCAAGAGAACTCTACTTTCGTGTATAGCGTCCATATTCGACCCCTTAGGTTTGATATGCCCTATTGTAGCTCATTGTAAAATGATCTTTCAATCGTTATGGAAAATGACTAACACATGGGATGAACCCATTCCAGATTGTGTAGCTAAACAATGGCTATCAATCCATCAACAATTACCTGACATTTCACAAATAGCTATTCCAAGATTAGCTCTCCCTTCAGAAGCTATGTTAATTCAAGTACATGGTTTTTGCGACGCGAGTCAAAATGCTTATGGTGCATGCTTGTACCTGAGATCTATTGACAGTAATAATAAAGTAACTACTGTATTACTTTGTGCTAAGTCTAAGGTAGCACCTATCAAACTAGTTACCATACCTAGACTTGAGTTATTAGCAGCTCACTTGCTTGCTAATCTGACTCATAAAGTTGTACCTACGTTACAGTTAAACATTGCTAAAACATACTTATGGACTGACTCTAAAATAGTTTTGAGTTGGCTCAATCATTCGCCCACTACGTTAAAGACTTTTGTAGCTAATAGAGTAGCTGATGTACAAGAGTTAACAGCTGACTATTTATGGTCTCACATCTCCTCTAAAGATAATCCTGCTGACTTAATAAGCAGAGGTTCAACTCCTAATGAGTTAGTTCATAATGCATTATGGTGGTCAGGTCCCTCTTGGCTATCTAAAGAAGATTCCACTTGGTCTCATAGGGAACCTATCAAACCTATTCAAGCACTTCCAGAAGTGCGGATTTCTGCCTTTCTTCAAAGTCAGCCTCCTGAACTTCTACCCTATGTAACTAAGTTTTCATATTTGAAGACTTTGCGTATGATAGCATATGTTCTACGATTCATAAATAATTGTAGGCCTGCTAAAATTAAGCTCACAGGTCCTCTTGAACCTAGTGAAATTTCAAATTCACTCTACACTTGTGTGAAAATAATTCAGCAAGTCGAATATCATGATGAAATCAATGCTTTGACTTCGTCTGATGTCGTTTCTTCATCTAGTAAAATACACTCATTATGCCCATTCATGGATAGTGATGGTATTCTTCGTGTTGGTGGAAGACTGAAGCACTCAGAATTACCCTTTGATGCGAAGCATCAGATTTTGCTTCCAGCTAAGCATCCTTTCACTAAACATCTCATTCGTTTTACACACTTCAAACTATGTCATGCTGGTTCCCAGCTTATTATAGCTCACTTACGGGAAAGGTTTTGGATACCTTCTGTAAGGAGAACAATTCGCTCTGTGATCAGACAGTGCAATGTCTGTTTCAGATTTCAAGCTCAACCCTTTCAGCAAAAGATGGCTGATTTACCATCTTCTCGTGTATCTCCTATTGCCCCATTTACTAACGTCAGCATTGATTATGCTGGGCCTTACTCTATTAAATATGGTGGACCTAGATCAAGGATTACTACTAAAGCTTATATAGCTGTATTTGTTTGCATGTCGACCAAGGCTCTTCACCTTGAGTTAGTCACCTCGCTTACTTCCAATGCATTTTTAGCAGCTTTTTCCAGATTTACTGGTAGAAGAGGCATACCGGTTTCAGTCACATCGGATAATGCTACGAACTTTGTTGGTGCTCAAACTGATATCAGACAACTTACAGATTTTCTATCTTCTCATGAACATCAATCGAAAGTTCAAGATTCTACTTCACATCTTAACATAAAGTGGAATTTTGTTCCTCCTCACAGTCCCCATATGGCTGGCTTGCATGAAGCAGCTGTTCGCTCAGTTAAGCATCACTTGAAAAGAGTAATGACTTCTATGATACTTACCTTTGAAGAGATGTCAACTCTCTTAATTCAAATTGAAGCTATTCTGAATTCGCGTCCTCTCGTCACTCTTCATGAAGACGTTGAAGACTTGAATTATCTTTCTCCAGGTCATTTCCTTATTGGAAGACCTTTGATTTCATTACCTACCTCAAACCTTTCTAGTAGAACTTCTTTGCGTTCAAGATGGAATGCTATGAATCAACTGCTACTTGGTTTTTGGAAGAAATGGTCATCTGACTATTTACATTCTCTACAACAACGTTCTAAATGGCTAAAGACTCTTCCTAATGTGGAAATAGGAACTCCTGTTCTTTTACTTGACGACAACGTTCCCCCTTTACGTTGGGTTATGGGTGTTGTACACTCTATTCATCCTGGATCTGACGGACTAGTTAGAGTAGTCACAGTTAGAACCTCTACAGGTTTCTACAAGCGACCAATTGTTAAGCTTGCTCCTCTTCCCATTTCTAATATTGAAGATGAGTAACCTCTTTATTATTCAAAGTTTAAATCTACTCTTTTCACATAATCTAATATATTTTAAAATTATTTTCAAGAAAATAATTTTGCGGGCAACTTATGTTTAATCATAGATTTAAACTTTGTACAAGTTAATTATTTTTTTTTTTTGCTGCCAACTTAACAGCAGTTTATTCTATTTATTATTTTTTCTCTAGTTTTTATTGTCAAGTTTACATTTTAAGTCATTGCATTACATCCTATGTTCATTTACTTTCAACATTACATTTAGCTTATCATGTTGGCTTTGGATATCTTTCTTTTGTCAGTTCCTGTTTCTGTAGTCAACTTGATTCATATTACTATTTAAATAACATTCATTTTTCTAGCTTGTAAGCTATTATTCCTATTCATTGTCTTTATTATTCATATTTTATTGTTATTTTCGTATCCAGTCTTCAGGATACACTTCTTGAGCAGTTTATATGCTTTTCATATTCCTCAATTTACTTGACTTCCTTCTTCATCTCTTCAACAATTCCATTTTACTTATACATGAAAAGATTCATGTGTTTCTCTGGTGCTTCAAATTATTGAGATATAATTTGTACATCATCTTTCATTCATTCTATTTGTAAGGATAACATATCCTACAGATTCTACATTTCTTCGTAATATGCTTCAAGTGAGCAATTACTTTCGAGTGCATCAAGATATGTGCTTATCTTTCATTCAACTTATGACTGGCAAAATGGCGTTCTTGTGGTGTTTTGATAATTGCTAAATAGCTGGGACATCACGTCATTTATGCTCATTCTTACAGCAGGTAAAGATTCTGCTAATTTCAATTCATACGAGGACATACTTCACTTCAAGTAAGTTATCAATAGTATTACTAGAAGTGGCTTCAATTCTTCATTCGTCTACGCATTTAAACATCGAGCTTATTGTTGAGAGTTTAGCTATCGTTAAATAGCTTATTCATCAGACTCAATATTCAGTCTCTCATCTTGAAATTTACTTCTACAAGTGTCACACTTCATTGACACATATATATTTTTATTCACAAATGTGATTTTATGTGATTTCAAGACTGATTCTTCAACTCTATTATTTACAAATTTTCATTCAAGCTCATGCGTTAAGATTACTCACATATTACATCAAACATAAACTCTACATAACTGAAGATTGTCAAACATTGTATGGATATATAAATGCTGCATCAAGAAGACTGTTAGCTGAAGACCTTCTATCTTCGTTCTCAAATTTGTCAACCAAGTGAAAGTGTATTTTTTCGTGTGCTTAGCTTAATTAAATGTTATGTCTTATGTTCAAGATTTCATTGAGTGATGTATTTCATTTCCTCCATTATGGAGGTGGTCCTCCGCCAGAGATCTTGTTAATTGTGGTTGGCCCGGAAAGTGTTAATCACAATTAAATTTACAATCTCGTGTAGGTTTTAGGGACTTTTACAGTCCGCTATCAAATATAATACGCCCCCTGATCCTACACCATGCATGAGCAGGTTTACTAGTATTAAGTTTCTTTCTCTTTAGAGGAAAGGTAGAATTTACTGCCCACATGTACAGGTCAAAAAATACTTTAAATTTACTATTTACATCAACAGTCGAGTAAACTTCCATCCAATTAATTGATATTAATAGACGAATAAACAAAGCTATACTATCTGTATTGACGGGCCTTAGTAAATCGGCAGTACGGCAAGTTGAATTTATTGTCCCTCTAGCTGTCCTGATTTTAGAAGAAGTTACCAATCTGGCTTTGAAGAGAATTACATTGTGATCTGACATTACAGTGTGGAGTACAGTAGAAGAAAATTTGCTATTATCGATATTTGTCGCTATATTATCAATACAAGTTCCAGTATTTAAGCCATCTTTAAGCATAGGCCGCGTAACATCATCAATAGTGATTTCTAAACCATAGGTTCTCAACAGGGTACATAAGTCCGTTTTAAACCTGCAATTCTTTTCAAAATGTACATTAAAATCCGCCGCTAGAATTATGCTTAAATTTTTACTCAGAGTTAAGTGTAACATTTCATTTAATATTTCTAGGAACCTATCAAAACTAGCTAAATCATCATTGCTAGGTCTATACAATGAAATGACAACTACGTTCAGAGATGGCAGTTCTATAGCACATGCTTCACATATCATTTCAACAGATAGTTCCATTATGCCTGGAAAGACCTTAAAATTGTATTTTTTATCTATAAACAGTGCCGTACCCCCATGTAGCCTGTTCGGTCTGTTATACATTGCTGCTACTTGATAGCCTGGTATGATTACATTGCAGCTTCCCTCACTGGATACCCAATGCTCAGCTATTGCAATTATATTGGCATTATTATTTACACTTAGTAGGCTGACATAGTCAATTTTGTTTACAAGACCTTGTGTATTCCAAAATATTACATTAATAGGCTGAAGGTTAGTATTGGTCGTTTTGCTGGGCCTATTCAGGATTGTTTCTGTACCCCTAAAAAATCATAAGGCACATCTTGTAGGGGAATTACTGGTAGGCAAGATGTACACTGGTTCCTAAGATATTCATTGACATTCTCAACAATTTTTTGGCCTACAATCCTAAACCCAGGATTTTTTTTTTATTTGCCAGGATGGTAGGTAGTCATGTTATCAACTCCCCACGGTGGTGGATCTTCTATTCATTGTAGTGTAGACATAGGCCATTTATACACTTAACTTTACTCATTAAAAATTGTATGTAATCTTGTGTCAATCTGGCAAAATGAAAATGCTCCCTCTGGACAGAAAGTAAAATAAAAGTAAGTCACCAATACAATGAAACACTAATATGTATGTTATTGCAAATTAACCTAGCTTGTAGAAATTGGTAACATTATTGGTCATACTAGGGTACTTCGACATCAGAAGGACACATAACAGATAAATCATATTAATTACGACGACATGAAGATTAATAATACAGTACCTAAGAATGGCAAGACTTGAGAAGGTTCATTTGTTCCTGCCTCCATTTTTTGATGCAAGGATAACAGATTTACTTGAGAAGACTTTTTCATTTTAATCCCAGCGATGTAAGCGATCCAGAGAACAAGATTTTAAATTATTTTTCCTTCACTTCTTACAGGTGTCTCAATTATTTTGTTTGTTTTTTATATTAATAACAATGTTTGTAATTTGTTTACAGCTGAAAAAGAGATTAGAAATGATGAACCAAGAACTGGCTAAAAGAAAAAGAAAACTGAAGAAACACAACAGAAAGAAAATCAAGTTATTCAATAACACATCAGACTGTTCAAAGAATGAATTTTGTATTGAGGAAGAACCAGGCACATCTTTTTTACAGAAAGCCATTGGCAGACAAAATGTTCACACTGATCTTGTAGCAATAAGTACTGGTACATTAAGAGTTCATACAAATTCAATAGACAATAGAGATGCTTCAAGCAAGCACGAATGTAAACTAGCACATTCACAAGAAATATTTACTACGCCATCAAACACATATTGCATAACTGATCAGGAATCTTTTTCTTCATATGGCAGAGATGTAGAAAATGACTTAGATATAAGATTATACCAAAGTAACATATCGAAATTGGAAGAGGAGACTATAGGAAACTTGGATACTGATACAAAACTCTCAAAAACACCAGAGAGGGGTTTTTCTAATGATAACCTTTCACCTGTTTTGACACAGAAAAATAGCGCAGTGAAGAAAACTTTAAAACCACAAGATCGTCATTCAGAAAAGAAAAGAAAACATCATTGTCATAGTCCTTCAGTAATATCTTGCAAAAGTAGCAGTTTAATAAACTCTTCCAGTGATACTATACTACTCGTTGAAGAAAGTCAGACAGATACACAGACAAACATCCCTCTAACAATTAACCATAATAATGACGATTTACATAATGTCAATGATTCATTGTCACCAGTAAATGATACATGCCTTTTAGGTAATCAAACTGACGCTAATATGCCCCTTACTATATCTCACACAACTACAAAATCTGATCTTTTAACACAATTAGAAGAAACATTTATCCCAGACAATAAAACAGCACAAGCTATAACATGCTCTGTAAATGACATTGTTCCCGTCGTAAAGGAAATGAACGTTACCTTAGACAATACTATAAATGTAAAACATGGAAGCATTGACCAGTGCACAGTTCAGTTAGCAAGAAAAAAGGGATTAGTAATTGCTGCATTTTGTGGACAAAATTGTCTTGTACTGGTTCAAGAGATGGAAGTCAGCTTTTGGTATTTGCACAGAAACTTTTGGAATCAGGAAGGTTCCTTGCCTCGTGAGAGAGTTGAATTGGGCATACCTTTGGGGTGGAAGGGAACTTCTACTTATTCAAGTGGTGAAAAAATATTTACATGTTTGGAGCTCTGGGTGAATGAAGAGAATGAAGACAGTGCTCTGACATCCGTGGTGTATTCTTACATAGTAACTAATAAGATTTACTCATCCTACAGTGTGGAACTGAAGCAGATCCCTGGGTAAGAGCATGAAGTAGAAGTTATTAAGTGTGATGTCAAACATTACTTTGACCATCTAGACTTCGTAAACTAAGTTCTTTTCCATTTGAAGAGATTCTAAAGTAAATGACTAGTTTTTTTCTATTCTTTTTTTTAAATTTTGTCCCGTCGGATATAAATAGGTTTGTTTGTTTGTTTGTTTATTCACCATATAAAATATTACAATTTTTGGCTTCGTCATACAATATACAATTTAAATACCCTGCAGTATACATTAAAATTGCTGTTTACACAGGTATACAATTTGTGATCTATAAGTACAATATTAGCTGTTCAAACCCATTTTGCTCCATGCCCTACTCAGTAATTAATAAACATGCAAACGTATATATAATATCCACATCATTTTGTGAAATCAGAATAAAATAAAAGTGAAGTAAAACAGACCAGTATCGGTATGAGATTATCAAGATACAGTAATAATGCATTATTATATTTGATAAGGACAAAAATACTTATTCAAATTTAGAAACCGTGCAGTATTCTTCATATTCTTTTATAGTGTAGAATGATTTGGCAATTAAAAATTCTTTGAGTTTTGTCTTAAAACTTCTTGTCGAATGTATTTCTTTAAGTTGGGGTGGTAGCATATTATAAAATTTAGAGCCAGAAAAGATTATGTTCTTCTTTGCAAATTCACCTCTGTAAGAGTTCAAGAAAAGGTCAGTACCTCTTCTCGTATAATGATTATGAACATCTGCATTTCTAACTAATTTAATATTTTTGTTAGTTTTAACAAATGTGATTACGTAATGTAGATAGATTCCAGTCAGTGTAAGTATTTTTAATTTGGGAAAAGTATGCCTGCAAGTTTGATTGTATTGTAATTTCCCAATAATTCGAATAGCTCTTTTTTGTAGTGAAAACAATTGGTTAAAGCTAAGACTATTTATAACTCTCCATAGAGAGGCATTATATTCAAGGTGTGAATGAAATAACGAAAAGTAAACTACAATCAATGTCTCTTGTGTTATAACCTGTGATAGTTGCACCAATAAGTATATTGTTTTATTTAGTTTGCTATAGAGATTTTCAGTCTGTTTTTTCCAGTTCAATTTACTATCAATATTAATACCAAGAAAATTTATAAATTCAGATTTGAGAACATGATGATTTTTGTACAGAAAATTAATATCATCAGGATTACTTTTAGTTAAGGAGAAATCAATATATTTTGTTTTATCTACATTTGGAATCAAGTTGTGTACATTAAAATAATTTTGTAAAAATTCACTTAATATCTTGCACTTATGGTTGATGGTATGGAAGCATTCTAAAATCTAATGTGAACTTGAAGGTTAAACTTTTAACTTTATTAACTGACAATCACTAAGTTACTACAACTGTTTTTAGAAATATTCATTACCTCATTGAAGTGCTTTCAACTGCATAGGAAGCCATCTTTAGCAACTAACTCCCATGCTGCCAACATTAAGGTCAGGAAGATGTGTGTGATTTTGTCGTATAGTAGGATAGTGGGAAAAAAAAAAAGAGGACAAAAATTTCATCCACAAAATTTAGCGTACATTTAAAATTTGCTTTTGTCTCATGCATACAAATTATCCCAAATTACTTAAATGACTTCTTAAATTTCTTATGCAGCCTAGTGTAGATAGTTTACTCTGCAGAAGCTAGATTACTCATTGTCACTGTACTTTTAACTTTTAGGTATTTTATCAAAAATAATTTTATCTAAATGCTACCCTGTATCCATGTTTTCTGAAATGTTGGATGAGTTTCTGTGTTCGTATGTTGAAGTATGTGAATGTGGCATAACTGAAGGCTCCATACATTCCATGATGGTTCTTTCCCGCTTTTGATCAAAGTCATCTCAAGGATATACTACATAGTTGCGTTACCACATACTTACAAAAACATACCTGAATCATTCAGATTGTCACACGGTTTCCCCGTTCTTAGTGAAAGGGACAACATTTTTAAATTAGTAAAGTTTCTAGCATTTCTAGTTAAATGAGTTATTGGTCTACTGATTTTCAAATGTTTTAATTACATAAAGGATAAAATACTAATCCCAAATTCAAAACTAGTCTCTTTTTTCTAAAAGCCCTATTCTTTTTTATTAACTGGGTTTTCAATCTCAGAAAAAGAAATCAGCTTGGAACAATTAACTTAACCTATTTTGAGAGCCCTCTTGTTAGAATATTTGGAGTTAAAAGGATTTTTTGTTTGTCAGATGCATCACAAACACAAGAATGTGTCTCCTTCCAGAGATGTCTGTTGTTATAAGCTGGATGTCAGGAAGAAATGCCACATTCAGCAGCATATCTAAATGCAGTCTTGATGATGACTCTCAAAGTATCCTAAAATCAGTGAAACTGACTCCTGTGAAGGGAGCTGTTAATTCACTTCATTTTTTGAAAGGTATGGTTAAGCTTATTTTTGTATGGCCTGATAGAAGTCTACTACTGGTACATGATTCATTTTTTGAAACTTAAAATAGGCTATATTTTAAAGAACATGTTTCATGGGTCTTTGCCAGCAACTGTCAACTGCTGGACCTTATAGGCTAGGAGAATATCTATGTGGTATGTGGCTTTATGTACTTTGCAAACAGGTTATTAGATGGAATATCAAACATGAATCTATTTTCAATTTTTTCATGTAGATTTTACCCCAAATCAAAGGCTCTGCAGGTGTCTGGACCAAATGAATATGGCAATTCTTTAGCTACACACATCAAACTTACTGCAAAAATTACTATCAAAAATAAACTGGCCCGCAACATACCTTCCAGTAAAAAACATAGATTGCAAAGATTGTGATGGTGTATACATAATACAGGAGAGAATGAACATTGGAATCGGACTTAAAGAACATATTAGGAGTATAAATTTAAAACAAATCAGCTGCAGCAGCAAATTTTAGGGATGTTAGCTATGGAACTTGGAAGGGTCCAATAACTGGAATCAGTCCATATGCCTGCAGAGCTTTAGATCAAATCTACAATGAAAACATTTGAAAATACAGTACTCATTAATTTTAACATTTCAACTGAAGACAGTCTGATTTCGAAGTACATAAATCCATCACCAGGTGCATACAGATTCTCTCCTAGCACAAAAGGCCCAGCTGTTGACAAGTAACTGCAGATGCAGGCAAAAGACTATGAAACATGTTCTGCCAAAAGCTTAGTAAGAAGATTAGTTCAGTAGTTGGTGACATACTATTTCATAGATGTTGTTACACTTCACTGTGAGTTCCACCATCCTTTTTAACATTTACACTGCTACTGACGTATATATGCATCACCACAAAAACTGCTTAAAGGCCAAGACATAAGCTTAATAAATTAACCATTCTGTTTCATTGAAATTTTTCAAGTTGATTTCAAAGTTACAACCCACTAGAGATTTTACTAGATGAATGCGCATATAAAAATATAAAATCATCTCTGAAAGGGTTATTAGATTTTACTAGAAGAATGAAACTCTAAGAGTTAACGTACTAATAATAGTTAATATCTGAAACTTAAAAATTAAAAACCTTGTTCATTATTTGTGAGATAATTTTGATTTGATTAGCTCACTT
Organism: Ectobius pallidus; assembly: GCA_964059195.1. Lineage (NCBI taxonomy): Eukaryota > Metazoa > Arthropoda > Insecta > Blattodea > Ectobiidae > Ectobius > Ectobius pallidus. The sequence continues at coordinate 171,729,281 of CAXKWD010000001.1, forward strand.
GTTCATTATATCTACAAAAATGATAAATAGCCAAAGTGTTAGCATATACATAATGCTTGTGCCACAGCATTTAAATTTCTTACCATTTTTTGAATATTTCATTGCAGGCTGCTTGGCAGTTGTCCTTGGAGAAAATGCTTCATGTATATACATCTGGGAGCACTGCACCGGAGCTCTCATCAGAACAATCCATTTTCAAAGGAGTAATTCCATCCTACAGTGGGTTGATGAAGATAAGGTATTAATTTCATAAAATAGAAATTTAACTGCATATATTTTAACATTTAACTTGAGGCTTTCTGAATAATATTGAACAAGGGCGGAATTCTCGAATCGTCCTTTGAAGCTCCTTCACTTAAAACGGTCCTTCAAACCTCCTTACATAGACATTCAAACTCTGGAATCTTCCTTATTTTGTTTAAGAAAGGCAGGTTCCTTAAAACTTAAAAGGGGCCTGTAATCTCCCTTAAACAGTTGATTTTCTAATTCTGAAACCTTCCTTTTATTACAAAGGAACAAGAAAGGGAGCTGCCTTTCTTTAAACAGCAAAGGAAGACGAAAATGTTCCTTTGATCATCCTTCATAGTTGGAAGTCCATCAAAACCATGGCTTTGATACTAGATGATGATTTTATAGAGTTTATGGATCACATATTAATGAACGATTTGTTTGAGAATGTGCCACGAGTAGTTGCTGATTACAGCAACCCTCTGGAGAAATACAACGATGTCCAGTTTTTAAGAAGATTCCGATTTACAAAGGATACTGTGGTACAGCGCATCATGCCGATTTTTGTAGAGGAAAGAGAAACAAACAGGGGGCTGCCTCTTCCTCCAATTATCAAAGTAACGACAGCGTTGAGATTTTATGCCACGGGAAGCTTTCAGGTAAGCATGATACTTAAATTACATACTATACGTGAATTTTAAAATGGGTACAAAATACGCTAAAGTTAGGCAAGTTAGTACTTTGCGACTCACCCTGCTCTCCTTTCCACTCGCCTGCGATGTCACAATAAAAAGAAATATCCTTGCACCTCCACATAATAATTCATAATTATAAAAACGACCCTTCCAACAAAATAGGCTATTTCGGATTGAGAGTAGGGTGGGGAACTCGGGTGAGTCGCAACGTACCATTTTCCCAACCAAGATGTACATTCTCGTCCACATGAATTAGGCTAACTTACTTATTTTCCTATAAAGTTGGCCTAGGTTTTTCGACAGGCAAGCTATTGATAGTACCGAAGCCTATGCAATGCATGATATTTAATATTGTAATTGTAATTGCATGTAAACAGTTCATGAATTCAGCCTCTATTTTTAGTAGGCCTACTGGTACATACAACTTTGAATTAGCCTACTGTACTACTAGTATGCAATACAGTATAATTGGCCTATATTACATAGGTAGGCCTACTGAACTAGATAGACTATAATTTTTTCTTCTATTAGTAGGCCTAGGCCTATTCTGACTAATGTTAATTTAGTAGGCTAATAGTGATTCAATTAATTGTAATTAGTGAGCAATAACGATTTTTACTTCTCCCAAATTTAATACAGGCTTAATAATAACTTATCTGATGATAATCTTACCAAAGAAAATAGGCCTACAGTTTAATTTTATATTATTTTATTCTTGTATTACAGGTTGTATGTGGAGATCTGCTGCAAATCAGCCAGGCAAGTGCTAACCGCATTATAAAAGAAGTTTCAGGCAGGTTAGCAAGACAGTTGCCTAACTCGGTGCACTTCCCTGAAACATTATTTGAAAAGAGACAGGTGAAGACTGATTTTTTTAATATGCAAGGCTTCCCAAATGTACTTGGTTGCATAGATTGCACACATGTACCCATCATAAACCCTGGGGGACCAAATGCTGAGGTTTTCAGGAATAGAAAAGGTTGGATGTCCCTCAATGTCCAAGCCGTGACTGGACCACAGCTCCAAATTTTTGATGTTGTCATACGCTGGCCTGGATCCACTCATGACTCCAGGATTTTTGATAATAGCAGTGTGAAGGCACGACTTGAAGAGGGGGATCTTCAAAATTCTTTGTTGCTTGGCGATAGTGGGTATCGCCAAACAAAATATCTTTATACTCCTGTCCAAGACCCACAGGCAGAGGCTGAAGAGAGATACAATTATGCTCTAACCTCAACAAGGACTTCCGTTGAAAGGACATTTGGAGTTCTTAAACGTAGATTTCCTTGCCTCTCTGCTAAATTGAGAACGAAGTTGAGGACAACAACTCGCATCATTGCTGCATGTGTTGTCCTTCACAACATTGGAAGAATGTGGGATCGACAGGATTTTCAGATGGAGGTAAATGAAAATGCCTGGAACAATCTCCTCATTGATGCCCCTAATGTGCGAGAAAATGACCGTGGCAGAGTCATAAAAAATATATTTATCCAACGTCATTTTGCTCGATAAAGGGTATAGGCACTTATGTAGAACTCTGAATATTTTTCCTGTACGAGGGAATAACTTTGTGCTTGTGCACGTCAACATGTTTATTTTTCATCACTTGTGGAATGTTTGACCATTGTGACTCCATTGAGTATTGTGCTCATGCACATTAAACATGGAACCATTCAGCGTTTGCACCAAAGGAGAACAGCATGCAGTGATTCATTTTTTGTCATCTAAAGGTGTATCAGGAGCTGAAATTCATCAAAAACTTTCTGCACAATTTGGGGGCAATGTTTTACCATGGTGAAGAGTGTATGAATGGATTGAAAAGTTCCAAAATGGTTAGACAAGTGTGAAAGAACAGGATGCCCATCCACATCCACTAGTGACTCCAACATTGAGCAAGTGCATATCATGATTCAGACAAACCGAAGAGTGACTGTCGAAGTGGCAAACCATATGCAAATGAACTATGGTTCTACATATGACATTATTCATAACAGGCTTGGCTTACATAAAGTCTGTACAAGGTGGGTCCCAAAACAGCTCACTAAACAGTTCAAGCATAATCGTGTGTCCATCTGCCAGTGCTTATGAAGGTGAAGCTTTTTTGAAACGAATAATCACTGGAGATGAAACGTGGATCCATCTCTTTGAGCCTGAAAGCAATCGCCAAATCAAGGAATGGAAACACTCTGCATCTCCAGTCAAAAAGAAATTCAAGAGTCAACCCTCCGCAGGAAAAGTGATGCTCACACTTTTCTGGGGCTTACAATTGCCAATACTGCAACATTACTTGGGGATTCACCACAAACCAAGAACTGAAGGAAGCGGTGCTTACCTACTTACCTGAAAAACTTTTTTTTTATGGCATCAGGAAGCTTGTGCCTCGATGAATCAAGTGCATTGAGAAACAAGAGGACTGTGCTGAAAAATGAGGTACCGGTAATTGAAAATTTTGAATTCTTGTTGCGATAAATTAAAAAAAAAGATTGCGGACTTACCCTCGTATAAAATTTAATATTAGGCACAATGCCATTATGTTTGTTTTATTTCAAAATCGATATATACTGTGTCCTTTGTGCTTTTTAGTTTTACACTGGAATTATTTTTCTTACCATTCAGTTACAATCATAAATTCATACTTCAATATCTGAAATTTTGTTTGCATCTCTGTTTTTGTATATAGTATTTGTGTGTTTAATCTTCTGTTTAGCCTTAAGAATTATTTAAAGTAATTTTCACATGGGAAGCGTTTTGCTCTTCTCCTTGCTTAGATACGCGGTCCAATCAGAGACGTCAGGAAGACCCTTCCTGATAGCGGTACTACTTTAGCTCGTACACGTGATTGGCGGTGAAGGAGAACGCTTCCCATTTGAAAATTACTGTAGTGCTGCGTAGTAAGATAATTCAAACGTGTATTTTCTGTGCTCACAAACAGAGATCAGCTAGTAGTAATGATATGCATACAAAAGATTCAGAATAACTACCATTACATGCAAGCTCTTATGCTCAGGATTAGACAGGTGCTCACTATGCCCATGAAAACGTGTGAATGTCATGGCAATAGACAAACAAAAGAAAGCGTGTGTTACATCATCCATGGAACACTGCACTCTTTCGCATGGAAGCTTGTAAAGGCAGATGACAAACAAACAAAACTCTCCAAGAGCACATCAACTCCAGCAGAAATAAAACCACATGCTCATGTCTAAGCTCTTTTGTGAGGGAATTTGCCCTTCTTTGGCCATTACATGCACAAACTTTCACATGTGCTGTTTTGTTGACACACTATATTGCAAGAAAGAATGTGCATACATTTTAGACTGCATTTTTTTCACTGTGTGCAATTGCCTGCATGCTCTTTCCCCCGTTATTGCTCGCACGTTCCCAGGAGTGGAAAAAACTTGGTGCTAAAGGCTAGCTAATGTTAAATTTCAATCACGATTGCATGAACTGAATTTGAAGGTATTTCTGTAGGCCTACCTTAAGTTTGCTATGAATTATTATGTCCCCCCCTTCACTCTCCTTTCCGACTCTAGTTTGCTCCAAGTGCTTTGTAGGTTCATTTGAAAGAAGAAAGCAGGGTTGTCTATGCCAAGTTTTTGTTAAAAGTTTCCCAATTGGCTCTAATGAAATATTCAGGGGTGTTTTCTACAATTATGCACTGTTTGTTCATGTAAAAAACGTTTTAAATTGGTGACTTTTAGCTTGTGCTCTCCATAAACCATATGGTAATTTACTTTATTGGAAAACACTTGGAAAATGAGAATGAAGAGGTCACTTTTCTAACCTATGAATATCAGTCTGTGAAATGATGGAAGGTGAGAATTATGACTGGCATTGTGTTGTGCATGGGACATATGATACAGAAGCAGGGCTGGAAAGTCATCTTGATCAACACAGGAAGCATGTGCTTTGAATGATGGCACAAAAAAATGTAGTGGCAGCACTAATTTCAATTTCAATTTACTCCTTTAAAGTCAAATAATGTACATAGTACTATGGCAGCATACAAAAGTCACAAAATAAACATAACTTAACACAAATTAAAAATAAAACATTAAAGGAAAGTTACAACATATAAAGTTTCAGAATACATTCTTAATGAGTTAAGTATTGAGTTGGTTATGCTATTTGGAAGAGTGAAAGTGAAAAAAGCTAACTTGCATTTCAATTTGAGCATCATTTGTCGAGAAGAACTATCAGATCTAACTCTAACTAATCTCTATTTCCAACTTAAAATAAATTAAAGGAAGCATAAAAATATTAACGAATGAATAAGAAAGAAAAAAATTGTCACAGAATAGAGTTAACAGACATTAGTTGAACACTATTATTTAATTAAACAATGACAGTTGTTTATGGCACGCATAACTCTCATTCAACTTTGTATGTAGTGTGCATAATGAACAAAACTAGACCACAAGTTTTCAAAGTTCATTGTACCCACAAGTTCCTGTTTTGTATATAGTGTGCATTAGATCAAGATACTGTTTCTGTGCATAACTGCATGTAATGACTGTTTCCAACAGTTTGTACCAATGAAAGATATATCCTCGCTCAATGTATGTACATTTATGTGTGTATAAATGTATATAATTATATATTCATTCCTTTTTTAAGAGTGTAGTCTTTAATAGTAGTTGTAATTTTGTATGTTTTGTCTTCTGGACCCAAGTGGTCAGCCATGGATGGCAGCCAGACGTCTATTTGTAATGGAAATTATTGGAGTACAAATTAATAGGACCTATTATACATGTAAAATGTGGTACAAATGGTCCTGATATAAATAAATAGCATGATTAAAATTTATGTTTATTTATGGTTATTTATGATGCATGTCTCATGATTCCACTCCTCCATCCACGCTAACAAAATTTGTTAAAACTTCTTAAAAGTTATACACTCAAGTTAAATATGTTTTGGGGATGCCCCAAATTAAAAAAAAATAATTTACATCTATGTAAATAGTTTGCATGTATCCATATTAAACACAACAGCCTACCAATTGAAAAAGAAAAAAATTATTTCCTTAAATAACATCTGGTTATTTCACAATCTAGTTTATCATAAACATTATTGTCACATATTATCACCGATATTACTTAAATAAAATGGATATGAACAGAGTTTAGGCCCACAATTAAAAATTATTACCACAGTAAAAAATCAGGCATTTACCAATTTAACTGTAATGATTGCAAAAAAAGTCTATATAGGAAAAATCAAGAGGACATTAGAAGTTAGAACTAAAGAATCAAATATCAAAATACAGACAAATTAGTGGTAGCAGCACACTTCTGGAATGATGGACATGAAGTTGACAGGGATCAAGAACTACTAAAATGTGTCCGTGGACACAAGGATCTTTCAGTCTGGGAGAGGATTTTTATTCACAAGAAGGGGAACCAACTGATGAACATTGATATCCTGACCAATGAGGACCTCATCTCAAAGTTTGTACCACGTCTGTGGGAGGGTGCCATGGCAGTTGAAGTATAGCTGTTGACAATGGTAGCGAAGGTGCCAAACTGGTACAGGTAGGCTAAACTATACCAAAAGTGAAGTTTTTGTGTAAATTCAACTCTTACATAATTATTAAGATTCAGAAGGGTATATTAATAAATTGGAAAACATTAAGAAATAATTATGACTTTAATATCAATTAATCAAAAACAAAACTTTTAACTTGCAAGAAAAAAGGAATTGATAAAACAGAAATTAGATTGAATGGAGAATTATTTGATGAAACTGAAGAATTTCAATATCTAGGCAGGAAAATAACATGTTTAGGAATAGGTACAAAAGAAATTATTAATAGAATATATCAAGCAAAACTTGCCTTCAGTAAGAAAAATAAATTAATCACATCCAATATTATTACTTTAGAAATTAGGAAGAATTTGATGTAAACATATGTAGGCCTATGGAGCATAATGTTGTATGGATGTGAAACTTGGTCAATCCTGTAATCAGAATGAAGAAGAATAGAAGCATTTGAAACATGGTGCTATAGAAAAAATGCTGAAAATTAGCTGGATCGATAAATTTACCAATGAGGAAGTTTATGAGAGAGCAAAAGCAGAGAAGGAAATATGGAACCAAATAAGAAAAAGAAGATAAAACTCACAGGACATTAACTAAGTCACCAAAGTCTATTAAAAATCATTATCGAAGGCACAATTGAAGGCAAGAATAGCAAAGGAAGAGCAAGACTACAGTACATGGAACAAATTAAGGATGACATGAATTAGAATTCCGGGGTGCACGGGCGAAGAGAGTTAAGTTCACATTTTTGTTACTGAGAATTAGAGTGACTTAACACACTATACCAGCCCAACATAGCTTTAGAGATGGATAAACCCATGAGGCACACATCCATAACTACCGTACAATTTTGAATATGACTTACTGAACTTAACACAAATGTAGAGAGCATTTTAATCTACAGTGAGTCCTACGCAAGAGTTGGCACAGCTCCAACTCCCGAGCGATCAGGTGAAATATCTACGCTAATAATGCCACGGTCGGTGTAATGATTCAGGTTCTCACATTTACAGTTAAAATTACAATGAAAATAACCATGTACCTCATCACAAGAGATGTTGGAAATGTTCTCCTCTTGCATTCAGACAACACTGGCACCTTTTTAGGAAATTTTCTTTCACGCGCATAAGTTCAGCTTCCGAGACAGAGTTACTTTCTCTTGTGATAGGCCTATGTGATATTGTCTTTTAGTTCTTCTAACAGTATGTAAATATTATCTATGGGGAAACTTGAAGAATAAAGTGTATAGGTCAATTTGCCATACACAAGAAGAACTTAAAGACAATATCACGAAAGAAATTAAGCTGAACTTATGCGCGTGAAAGAAAATTTCCTAAAAAGGTGCCAATATTGTGTGGATGCAAGAGGAGAACATTTCCAACATCTCTTGTGATGAGGTACATGATTATTTTCTAGTAATTTTAACTGTAAATGTGAGAACCTGAATCATTACACCAACCACGGCATTATTTGTGTAGATATTTCACCCGACCGCTCGGGAGTTGGAGTTGTGCCAGCCGCGACGCAGAAACCCACTTCATTGACCAACTCTTGTGTGGGACTCACTGTATAACTCTATGGACATATCTCAATTTTTTAGGATGGTGGACTTAACTCTCTTTGCCCGCGCACCCCGGAATTTATACAATAACATAGGCCTACTGACACTGAGGCTTATTTCTTAAGAAGCTCATCCATTTCTAATTCATGCTTTTCTTTAGAAAATTGTTGCTGCAATTCATGTTTTTCTCTAGTGATGGCTAGATTCAGTTCCTGATTCAATTGTTCGTTCTGTCTTCTTATTTTAGCTGCTTTTAAGTCTTCTAATGCTATTTCTAGTCTTACTTCCGCCTCTCGCTTTCTAATTGCATTAATTTCTCGTTCAAAATCATTAATGTTGCTCATTTTCTTCAATCGGGCCTTTAGTTCCAAATTTATTGCACCCTGCCGCGCTGTTAATAATTTCCTTTTCCGGGCAGGAATCGATCTCTCTTCTGCAGAAACTGAAAAGAAAAACACAGATTTAGGTGTAATAATAATGGCAATAATGAGAAAATGGCAAGCATTACCTGTAAGAGGCACCCCACAAGATTAACCCATCATTGGTCGTCATGTGAGTGTTGCACTCAATTCTGAATTTAAAGTGTGTTTTACTGTTTACCACTGAGGCCAATAGAGTGAAATAAGCTTAGGCCTAGTTGATATAAGTTCTGCAGTGTTCAAACATTAATGCTGCTACAGGTAGGAAAACACATTGTAGCCTAGCTCACATGTTTACCTTTATATTAAAAGAGTGTCTCATTATAAGTGGGCACAAAGAAAACCTGCATATGAACATTTTTTGCGAGAGCTTCAAATGAAGGGGGACTCAGTTAATGACAGCTTCTATAGGACGGATGCCACAATAAATAAGAAATGGATGCAAGCCGAGTATGAGCTGAGAAACACAGTAATGCGCTTTGCGATTCATGGTTTTCATCATCGTATCTGCATCAGGAAGTCTTTCCATCAGGCATGTGAGGAGTGTATGTGAATTGTGCAGTGAACAGTGTGAAACTTATCATGCATTAACATGCAAGAATATTTCAGCTCTGCTCAGACTAGATGTACGATAATCGGACTTAGTGTGATATGAACTGTGTTCTTGCCCATTGGGTGCTTTACATATTATTAATAATAAGTGGGCACAAGTGAATTAAACAATTACTCACCATTCAAATCATCACACCGGTAGCTGCATTCTGGAACTTCCAGTATTTGTTCATAATTTGTGTTTCCGAGGCATAGGCCTACCTCTTCCTCTGTGGGCACCACTACCTCTTGTTCTATGGGCACCACCACCTCTTCTATTACTTCATATCCATCAGCAGTCCCACCAAATCCAGCTAAAAGAAATAATTAACATTATTATGCAATGTCTGTTATTGCAACAGAAAGCTATATTAGGCCTACAGTTTCACTAGGTCAGTTTTTTTATTTAGGCCTATGACAACATAAAATGATTTCATTTTTGGTGATTAGCAGTAACTTATCTCACATACGGGTAGCCAGCTTTTAAAACAAAGTGAAAATTGTTATGGAACCACACTGAAAAACATCAGTGCAAATCTCACATCTGTTACATAGCGCAGCTGCCATTCAGCTGAAAGTAAACAAACGCTACGCAAGGCACCAAGGCATGATGGTCAACCTGTTTTGCATTGTAAATAGCAATAAGGTGCAAGTTAAGCCTAAAGAAACCATCTGGTAATGTTACAAAGAATCAGATCTTCATAGCGAGAAGACATTGCACAACCTATATAAGGCGGCTACCTGTATCCGTGACTATGCGATTAAGCTCTGTAATGATATAAATTAGGAATGCTATATAACTTACATGACATCATCACTGTGTCACTGTCAACACAGTCCTTTAACTCAATATCTGTCGCATTCAAGATTATTGCATCTAGCGGATCCTCTTTGTCACCATCCATCACCTTCATAGGGCCTCCCCCTGTGCAAAATTTTGCCCGTTTGCTGGCAGCCAGTTCCTTTTTCCTCTTAGTTTTTATATTGTCCCAACATTTTTGCAATTGGTTAATAGTTCGCTGAAAAAATCAATTATAAAACACTGCAATAAACTATCATAATACAAAGTAGGCTTAAATTATTAGTTTGAAGTCATTATAAACTCGAAACATGCATACGTATCTTAGGTATCAAATAAATATATCTTAATCTCACAGTACAAAAATATATAAATAGAAAATTTTGTGTAACTAACCTCTGTGTGGTCGCGTTCCCTGTTGAAATTGGCTTGGATTTCCTGCCAAGCCTTTCTTTTCTGCGTTAGTGACGAACCATCCGTTTCTTTATTTTCTATGATGTGCTTGAACTTATCAATACTTATTAATAAGTATTGCTTTTCCTCTTCTGAAAAGCGTTGTTTCTTTGGATTCGTTGCCATGTTTATACAAGAAGCCAAAACAAGCACCCAGCTGGTTCAACAGACGACAAACCATAAACAAAACAGCGAAAAAAGGCGCTAGTTACGTGTTTCAGACTACCAACATAAGCGCTTACCTCCTATACGAGAACAAGTCCACTTATTCACGGTTGTTGATCTGTTTGTAAAATATCAAAGATATATCATGATAAATGTCTTAAATTTGTTTAGAAATCTACAAAAAAGAATTAAATTGACTCGTAATGTATTTTCTTTGCTTAACATATGGGGACTTTCATTTTCATTCTAGTGCCAGCCGTGAGTGGCTTTGTAAGGAAACCTTCTCTCCCTCCCTTCATAAAGGAGGCTATAAAGAAGAACCAAGAATTTGGTTTTGTGTTTAAGGAATACATCTTCCTTTTTGCCTCCTTTGTGAAGGGAGGCTAAAGGATGAGCTAAAGGGAGATTCAAGAATTCCGCCCCAAGTATTTCTCGAGCTTTCTGTAAGGTGAGAGAGCTTTCTTGGAAAAAGTGAGCTAATCTGGGAAAGGGAGACTTAATTCAGGGATTCTACTGGGAGGGCAATTTGAGGAAAAGAGAGATGGCTGGAACAGTTCCCATTGGTTCTATGATAGATTTTGGTTAATGATCTAGAAATATGGTTTTCTGAATCTAACAAAAATGTGTTTTTTGTTTAGGAATAAACTAATATTAAAAAATAAGCTGTTCTTGTCTGTGAAAACTATGTTGTTTTATCCGAAGGTAATGAATGAGTAACAATATTCAGACACTAAATGGGTAACAACATTTTATTGGCTTTGCTCGTGTGCCTTCTGAAACAATGTACTGTATAGGCAGAACTAGGCTAATAAGAATTAATTTAGTAAAATAGTTTCAAACGCAATGTCTTTTTAATTAAATGCAAATTATTTTGTCTGTTACTTGCATCCAAGAACGATTATATTAATATAATTAGCATTAGCATTAAAGTAGTTGCTATAAAACTTCCTGGACCTATTACGTTACATGGGGGGAGCGGAAGTTGTCTAGTGTATCATGCAGTGGCGTCACGTGAGTAAAATATTTGGGTGTTCACATGGGGCTAAAAATAGAAAAACAAAATACAGGACTTACGAATCTCATCACTTGTAGAGAAAATGTACTCTTCTTTCTTTCTGTGCAGCGAAATTCTCGACAACTTTAATGTTGAAGTCTTTCTTCTCGCGCACTAGACGTTTCTCTATTGCCAGCATTGCAAGTGCTGCACGGAATTCACACCTTAATAAACAAAATTACTTTTAAGTTCACTGGTAGAAAACGAACTAGCCTATTGAATGCATTTCCCAAATGGTTATAGTAGTGAACTATATATACTGTTCTACTCTTTAACTACTATAACTATTCTTTAAACTACGCTAGAATTATTAATATTATATAAAACTATTAAACTAAACAAACAATCGCGACATCACAAAGAAACTACTACTTCACGCTGTGAGAATTCCAATTGAACTGATACAGAATTCCTGTTTGGGAGAGAATGTAACTGTAAACTTCGCACCCCTTACTACAAACAGGAACAGCAAACCACCTACCACAAAAATGCGACAACACTGTGCACACCTATACAATAAGGGAAGATGGATGGGTCATAAAACAAGTTCCCTCTGGCAGCTCGCAAGTTGGATGAGATGGAGGGGTGGTAAGAAAAATATGTCGGAGAACTGTGGTGCCATAGAGCTCTGAGTTTACCGATGTTGCCGTCTTCAGTTGAAGGGGGAAAAATCAGATGAGTTTCCCGATGCTGCCCTCTTAAGGTCGGGTGCACGAATGAAGTGTGATCCTGTCACACTTGCTAGCTGCGGAGCCCCTGCTAACTTTAGGTAATGCAAAACGCAATACTAAGAGGTTCACCCCTTAGCTAGTGAACCACCTCGAGGAAGCCCGCAAAAGGGAACTAAATACACATCTTTCTATACAGTGAGACGGCAAACCATACAAGAATTATTATTTATTCAATAATACTGACAAAATTAGGTAAGATAAAAATTATTAGGAGGTTCACGTGCTCATGTGATCCTATGCAGGAGACGCCACTGGTATCATGTCCACTTTAATGATTGGGTCCTGTTTTTTGAATCTGAAATTTTGGTCACTCTAATTAAACATGATTTAAAATATACATGACTTGTTTTTTTATAGTTCCATTACTTTCATGCATGCAAAACAGTGATTCCAGGAATGTGTTTTGTACGAATATCTGAATAAGCATTAATGGCTGAATTAACTTCTGTTGCAGGGTTTCCTGTTCGCAGTACTTAGCAGTAGAACAAATCTCCAGTTTGTGACTGTGAACTTAGTCACTAAGAAATGGAAACAACTACAACAGTTTAATATTTCCTCCAAGAATAAGTATGAATGCTTTCTTTCATTATAAAACTAATTTAAAATCTATTGCATTGCATCAGAGCTATTCACGCTTTTAAAAAGTTAGATAATAATGCAAAGCCACATTGACAGTTATTCAGTTGACATAATTCTGGCTTCTCTGTAAAATTAACACCTTTCAGACTTTTCATGAGTGTTTGGTGTAAATAATACCAGTATACAAAAAGCGGCTGTTGTTGCAAACCGTATTTTGTCCACATTCATGAGTGCTGCAAACTGTATTATGTCCACAGATATTTTTTCCACGATGCTTGCCGTGAAAGTGAATTCTGTTGGTTAAAGCCATGACTTAATCAGTGCTAAGTGTAAGAAGGATTCTGTTGGTTTGTGCTGTGCTTTACAGTGGATGAAAGCATAATTAGTAGGGGAAAAGTCCCAAAGCAAACTGAAGCAGCAAAAGTCAGCAAGGCAGTCACATTCTGAAGAAACGTGAATAACAAGATAACAATTAACCATTGTATGGAAGTTTACACAGTGAAGCTATATTATAATTTTATAATACTGAGTTGGGTTTAGCACTATACTTCATTTACTTATAAATAATAACTGATAAAATGTGTCGAAGGTCACAAGGAACTCTCAGTGTGGGAAAGGATATTCATCCACATAGGCCTACATAAAGGATACCTTATGAACTTTCACATCCCATCGGATGAAGATCTCATCGCCAAATGCGACACACTTCCACCAGAGGGCAACAAAAACGCCCAGCTGGCAGTTGGTGTTAACCTGATGACTTTGAATGATGAGGGTCTTTGAAACTAGTTCAGGTATTTATAAATAAATGAAGTATAGTGCTAAACCCAACTCAGTATTATAAAACAAGATAACAATTAGTAATCTGATTTAAACATAAAGTAGTATGAAGTCCATTTTCCATTGTATGTATATTACAAGCAAAACAAAATTATATTTAATTTTACAATGGATATAACTTATTTCTTGTTACAACGTTTCGGCTCAATCCATAAGGCCTTCATCAGGTACAGCAAGAACTGATAAATAAATAAACAAACTCGAGAAGTTTCCATGGATATGATTCATGTCAAAACGCCGGAGCCACCGCCTTCTGGAATATCCGGAATATTGACGTGAAAACTAGAAGTTCTTCCAAACCTTTTAATCCACTCATCCGGTATGTTATAAGGGGTGTCCAAATTACCGATATCAGGAGGGGAGGGAAAGGTAACAGTCCGTCTACAGTTTTTAAAATTCTTGATCACATTCAACCACACTTCTCCAAGGTCTCCTTCGTATCTATTAAAATTATCTTGGTTGTCAATGATATTTACCGCTTCAAAGATCTTCCTTTTAATAGGGTCGGGTTCGACCTTCAAAATCCTGAGACCATCGATATGGTGCATATTATCAATCATATGCTGGCTTAAACCGGTAGCCGGTCTCCCGAGCCGCACATCTCTTTCATGCTCTTTCATTCTCACCTTGAAAGATCTTCCGGTTTCGCCGATGTAAGAGCCCCTGCACTCTTTGCATGTTATTGAATATACCCCAGGTAGCTCCATTTGAGACTTTAATCTGCCAACTTGTTTATATTGAGAAAATATATTCTCGATAGTACGCCCGGCCTTATATGCAGGAATAAAATCATATTTACGCAGCAACTTATCTATCCTTCCACTAGTCATGGGATTGTATGTTAGACTAACATACTTCTTATCAAGGTTTTTTTGATCTCGTCTGGTATTATTACACAAATTCTCAGCTCTGTTCCAGATACGATTCAACCTCCTTCTATTAAACCCATTTTCACCAGCCAACTTAAAAATTTCATCCTTTTCATTTTTCAAATCATCAGGATTGTTACACAATCTGATGGCCCTAATTGCAAAATTACACCATACGTTGTCTTTTATTCTAGGATGGTGAGCAGACTTCTTGTGAATGTATATCCTTCCTTTATTAGGTTTCCGGTATATACCCACCCGGATTCTTGGGTTGTCCAAAATAATTCTGAGGTCCAAGAAATTTAAGCATCCATTAAAAGGTTTTTCAATGGTGAATTTCACCCTTTCATTATAATCGTTAAAATCACTTAATAAATGGTCAGAAATATCATTCTTGGAAAGGACCAAAATATCGTCCACATATCTCATATAGGCGGTTACGTCATTAACATATTTGTCCAAAATGTGCCTTTCCATAAAATGTATAAAAATGTCAGAGACTATCCCGGACACTGGGTTCCCCATAGCAAGGCCTTCATTTTGTTTATAAATAATTCCATTAAACTGGAAAACATTATGCTCGGTACATACCACAAACCATCTCAGGTATTCGTTGGCAATAATACTTTCAACACCCAATTCCGTTAACCATTGGAAAACACACTCTCCAGCAAGTGCGCGGGGTATACTAGGATATAATGAAACTATATCCAGGCTAAACATAAACTGTTCTTGGTTGCAATCCGCTTTTTCCAAAAGTTCCTTGGCATCAAAAGAGTTACTGATCGACGGAAATCCAGGGTAGAACAAAGTGGTCGATCAGTAACTCTTTTGATGCCAAGGAACTTTTGGAAAAAGCGGATTGCAACCAAGAACAGTTTATGTTTAGCCTGGATATAGTTTCATTATATCCTAGTATACCCCGCGCACTTGCTGGAGAGTGTGTTTTCCAATGGTTAACGGAATTGGGTGTTGAAAGTATTATTGCCAACGAATACCTGAGATGGTTTGTGGTATGTACCGAGCATAATGTTTTCCAGTTTAATGGAATTATTTATAAACAAAATGAAGGCCTTGCTATGGGGAACCCAGTGTCCGGGATAGTCTCTGACATTTTTATACATTTTATGGAAAGGCACATTTTGGACAAATATGTTAATGACGTAACCGCCTATATGAGATATGTGGACGATATTTTGGTCCTTTCCAAGAATGATATTTCTGACCATTTATTAAGTGATTTTAACGATTATAATGAAAGGGTGAAATTCACCATTGAAAAACCTTTTAATGGATGCTTAAATTTCTTGGACCTCAGAATTATTTTGGACAACCCAAGAATCCGGGTGGGTATATACCGGAAACCTAATAAAGGAAGGATATACATTCACAAGAAGTCTGCTCACCATCCTAGAATAAAAGACAACGTATGGTGTAATTTTGCAATTAGGGCCATCAGATTGTGTAACAATCCTGATGATTTGAAAAATGAAAAGGATGAAATTTTTAAGTTGGCTGGTGAAAATGGGTTTAATAGAAGGAGGTTGAATCGTATCTGGAACAGAGCTGAGAATTTGTGTAATAATACCAGACGAGATCAAAAAAACCTTGATAAGAAGTATGTTAGTCTAACATACAATCCCATGACTAGTGGAAGGATAGATAAGTTGCTGCGTAAATATGATTTTATTCCTGCATATAAGGCCGGGCGTACTATCGAGAATATATTTTCTCAATATAAACAAGTTGGCAGATTAAAGTCTCAAATGGAGCTACCTGGGGTATATTCAATAACATGCAAAGAGTGCAGGGGCTCTTACATCGGCGAAACCGGAAGATCTTTCAAGGTGAGAATGAAAGAGCATGAAAGAGATGTGCGGCTCGGGAGACCGGCTACCGGTTTAAGCCAGCATATGATTGATAATATGCACCATATCGATGGTCTCAGGATTTTGAAGGTCGAACCCGACCCTATTAAAAGGAAGATCTTTGAAGCGGTAAATATCATTGACAACCAAGATAATTTTAATAGATACGAAGGAGACCTTGGAGAAGTGTGGTTGAATGTGATCAAGAATTTTAAAAACTGTAGACGGACTGTTACCTTTCCCTCCCCTCCTGATATCGGTAATTTGGACACCCCTTATAACATACCGGATGAGTGGATTAAAAGGTTTGGAAGAACTTCTAGTTTTCACGTCAATATTCCGGATATTCCAGAAGGCGGTGGCTCCGGCGTTTTGACATGAATCATATCCATGGAAACTTCTCGAGTTTGTTTATTTATTTATCAGTTCTTGCTGTACCTGATGAAGGCCTTATGGATTGAGCCGAAACGTTGTAACAAGAAATAAGTTATATCCATTGTAAAATTAAATATAATTTTGTTTTGCTTGTAATCTGATTTGTCTTCATTGGACTCACCACTACTATAGGCCTAATATGGGACAAACCTTGAATCACATTTTTTCATCAAAAATAAACACCACACAAGGGCTTGTATTTTGAGGGGAAAAAAATTAGTTTGTTATACTATTCAAATTGGGATATGTAAAGACAGTTTTATGAATTTTAAATTTGTTAATACCTCCGTAGTTTAGGCATAATTTATTTTTTGGCTGTCCAGTAAAATTAGTCTTTTTGGACATAATACAGTTTGCAACGATACTCCTCACACGATCTATCAGTAAAATTCCTGGACATTTTATTTGAGGATAGAAAAGATAACGCATGAAAATCGATTAATTTTCTGCCCATCTTTATAAAACTTACTTCATGTAATTTTCAGGCTGAAAGCAGCAGGAGTGGATAAAGGAAAGCTGCATGCAGTATTTCAGGAAAAGATCATGTGCTGGGATCTGAAGACAGGATTGCTTGTTGCTGAAACACAAAGTTCAGAAAATGTTAGCACATTCTTACACGACAAATATGCAATAGAGTTCAGGACAGATTTCTCAGTACAAGTCATTTGTATAAATTCCCTTGCTAATAAACGAAGAAAGGAAACTTACAATCCCTTGCAAAGTGAACCAGATATCCAAATTAAAAATGCAACATCTGCATAAAATCAGGTGTAAACCTGTCCTTGGTGGCTGACCCCTGAACCAAAGTTCTGTTCTCCAAACAAGCACAAGAGCTTTATGTCATGAATCCTGAATTCAAAATTTCATTCTAGTTAAAATCCTGAAGTCTAGAGCTGTGAGCAAAATTTGTCATTTGATTAAATTGATCAGGAAAACATTAAAAATGAAAATATTCATCTTCATACATTTCTTGTAAGTAAAAACTTATCAAATTAGGACGACTGTTTCAATGAGATTCTCATCATCCTCAGCTCATTTCAATTGAAGAGAGGATAAAATGGATTGAAAAAAAAAAAAAGCAAAAAACAGGATGTATATTTTGATACATGTTTTAATCAACAAACTAAATTAAACACTTTCTTTAAAATAAAAAGAATGATGATGATGGTCTGCAGACTTATGCGCAAAGAAAGAATAAATACAACAGATACAATGTCTGTTTCCATTTGGAAAGTGGAAGCGAACAGAGAATAGTACCTTCAAATGTTGCAAGTCAAATATTGAGCTATCCATACCTAAGTTTAATTGACTCAGTCTCAATAATGTTGCCATTTAGGCTATACACTAGGAGGAAAAACAGATTGCTTCAATCTAATGAAACAAAAGACAAGAACAGGAGGGTGCCTAGTCACCCAACTATCATCACTTCTGTTCACTTTATAATCTCATTTCTGGAATTATTATTCCGTTAACAGGCCCAGGGCCTGTTTGCCTGGCAAACTATGAGCCATTTAACTACCCCCAGTTTATCTGTAACATAATATGTGCAAGATAGAATAGCTTGTACACTTTTGATTCCGGATTATATTATGACTCAATTCTTAACAGGGCATGGGAAATTTAGTGAATACTTACATAGATTTAAAATTTCTACCTCTGCAAATTGTAAATGTAAAGAGGAAAGCCAATCTGTTCGGCACCTCTTATTTCATTGTCCATTATTTACGCATGAACGATATCAGTTATTATTATATTTAAATTTTCTAAATTTTGACTTTACTACACCAATCTACCGTCTCTTCTTAAATAAGCAAAGTTATAAAGTGCTTTTACTGTACGACTTGGCCGGCAATCGCACGGGCCGCTCCACCGTCACAGATAAACCGCATGCGGGGCCAGGCGCGTGACATATCACGGTACTCCCGGTGAATCGTATATATTTCCGTAATTGTAATCACAATAAAATATGAAAATATAAAATAAAAATACAAACTTAGCCTACCTTATCACAGGAGATGTTGGAAATGCCGTCCTTCTGCATCATTACATCTGCGGCACCTTTTGAGGAAATTGCTATTCACACGCAGTAGTTCTAATGTATAATTATGTCGTGGCATTTTTAAAACACTGCAAGCAAAACTAAAAACTACTTTAACCATAAAAAACACAAACACTGCTGTAATAATTATTCACGTGTGAACGCAATCAGATCACATGCTAGACTTCAGCGGTGAGACAACGAGGCATCACTTGGGCGCTTGATGCATGAGTCACGGATAGTCGGCCCGCGCGCTTGCCGGCCAAGTCGTACAGCAAAAGCACTGTAGTTTACTGTATACTCTGTATATATGTTTAATCTATAACCCTAATATGCCATCTGGTAAAATAGGGTTCTGTATTTTTGGGAATTCAATAATAATAATAATATGTAATCTACGTTGCACCACACTTTTCTTCTGAAGGATAATCTTACCATGGTGCAAGAAGGCAACAGCATTATGCTGATTCCCCCCCCCATACAAGCCGTGTATGCTCTTAGGATTCCAGAAGGTGTGAGGCTCCCAAATAATTCGACATCCAGTATGTGAAGGTGACCTTATTCAAGACTTGACTTTATCCCAGGATTGCTCCTGGTACTCATTTCTGTTGGAGTATGCCCTAGCATAGTGGTTAAGGCGCTGCACTACAAACTGGAAGGTCGCGGGTTCGATTCCCCATGAGGTCTTGAGATCTGTCAATTGGCCTAATCCTTCTGGTGGCACTATGGCCCTGGGGTTGACTCAGCCTCTAACAGAAATGAGTACCAGGAGCAATCCTGGGAGTAAAAATGGCTGGTGCGTAAGGCTGACCTTCATGTGCCGAATGTCCAAAATCTGGGAGCCTCAACCTCCTGGGACCCTCTGGGCCTCCATGGCCTGTAAAGGGATCACTTTACTTTACTTTACTTTACTTTACTTTACTTTACTTATTTCTGTTAGAGACTGAGTCTATGCCAGGACCATACTGGCACCAGAAGGATAAGGCCAATTGAAAAATCCCGATTGGGTGACAAAAGTTTAACTTTCTGGCTTGTAGCTCAGTGTCTCAACCAACTGTGCAATGGTGCACCTCTATCCAACATACTGTATTCCCTCCCCTCTATTTATTTTGAAACAAAGCATGAATAAGATTCAAGCTTACTAGTCAAACTAAAATGTTCCTCCCCTTTGATTTGTAATATACAAGATACAGTTATTAAATGTGCAGGTGCTTGAGGTTGCGCATGTTGCTTAAAATGGAGCAACTAAACAATCTCTAAGCTATTACAATTTGTATCAACTAAAGAAGTATTACACTTTTAAAACTGCTCTAAGGAATTAAGCTTAACAAGCAATGTTCCTTCATATCGTGCCTCTCTTGAATATTTATGCAGAGTACAAAATGGACATAGTTATTACTGTGTTCATTTAAATGAGTGGTATAACAGATAACATATACTGTAGTACAGTTAAATTGAAAACTTGAAATTTGATGTTCAACAATCCGCTCAAGCATGTTTCAGATGCAAAACAATCTTCATTGTTTCAAAGAAAACTTTTCCACAATATTTCTTTATGAGTTTAGTCTTTTAGTTCTGAGACTATTTTTAGGAATCATAAACTTCAATATAATGGGATGTGTGTATGTGTGCATTTTCGTGTATGGAAAATTAATATCCTGGTAAATGCATATTGATTACTAAGGAAGTATTTTGCAATTTAATTTTATCAACAGACTGGTTTCATTTGTGTAATTTTCTACAGCAAAAAACGTGTATAAAATGTTATTTATATTATATTTCGTGGCATTTTTTATTCAGAACAGATGTAAAAGAAACATAATAAAATAAAATAAACATTTATATTATAGACCCTAACTAGGTGTGCAATTAATTTTCTCATCCCTACCACATCAAGGAATCATTGCAACAGAACAGTGAAGGTTAACATGGCTTCTTACACATTTAAATTCTTATATACTGCTATATTTGTTTTACAAAGGAACACATTACCCTTTACTCCAAAAATCTTTCACTCTGAAGACAATAGTTGATCCTGCATTTTCAGAATTAAAACCCATTCCACAATAACCCTAATCTAACTTGATCTCTAAGTTAACAGGGCTGCACACGAAATATCCAAACTAAGTGACTAACCAGCATTGATCCCACTTCTTGTCATAAATGATATATAACATTTTATTTTATTTTACCTTGAAAATTATAATCTACAACTGGAATAATGCTTTTCATCGAAAAAACAAGATTGCAATATTTTCATGCAACAATAAAATTACAGTAACTACGCCAATGTTCTGTGGCTCAGAAACTTGCTAATAAAATACCGATAACTTCTACTTATAAAAAACTTATGTAAATAAAATGAAGGATATTATTATACTAAAGTACTGTATATACAACACAAAATCTTAAAACTAACTTTTTACATGAAACTATTAGTGTGACCAAACAAGATTATCTCCTACCAGCACAAATACTGGAACAGTGTCATGCTATAAATATTATTATAATCCTGGAAGTTTCATCTTCCAATTTTAAGCTTTGAGCTTATAAACAATGTGAATTTTTTCTAAAAATGATTATGGACAAGTCAAATTGCAACAAATTACTACTCTCCTGGCTCACTGCAGTGAACAGGTATGTAAAACACATAAATAATTTATAATAATTATCATCACAATGCTCTAAGTGGAATCAAATACTATAAATTGTAATGGTTTATCATATCAAGTGCACACACATTTTAAACTATTGAATCTGCAAGCTCAAACAATTTTCCTCACTATAAACTGAAGCATATTCATGATGGAGTACATCTTGTTAAGACCACTGGCATGGTTTTGTTGTTAGCATCACTGACTACAGAACCGTCCACATCTGATGGATCTGGTCCTAGAACTGCTGATCACATGCCCTCAATCATGCCACCTGCCTATGGTAGATGATGCAGCGGTCAGGTGGTAGGCCTAGTCCCTTCAGGGATGTAGCACCACAAAGTTTAGTTTCTTTTGCATCTTGTTAAAAGGTGGATTGAATGTAATGAAAAAGAGGTACTGTATAGCACTTAAATGGCTACAGCATAGTGCATAGGAGCTGGAGAACAATAATAATATGCTATGCGGTATGGGAATACTCATGCAAAACGTGAATGCTGAATTATTTGGTTTTGCAAGTGGAGGGGGTAAAAATGTTGACAAACTGCAAGATAAAAGTTATGTTAGTTTGGTAGTCGCAACCAGAGAATGCTCATACAAGATTAACCACTCAAATGATTGTAAATTGATCACAATAGTCAAATCTTCAAACAAACAAAAATTTGTTTTTATTTTTCCATTGGATTTTTACTTGAGGCAATGGCAGGATGCCCAGTATTAAAATGCAGCAACACAATTAATAATGGTATATACACAGAATTGTATTTTAACGTTTGTTTTGAAGTCAAATGTCACTGACGTATTTCATTTTAACAGCTTTTACTCATGTTTATGTGCTAAATGCAAGTGTTAAATTTTTTGTTTTTGTCATTTTAAACTAATATATTTGAGGTGCATGGGATGCATTAGCTCCCCTCACATACTGGGCCCAGGTTCGATTCCTGGTTGGGACAAGTTACATAGGGGGATTTTTCCTCACCTTTGAAACAAATGTGTGTGTGTGTATATATGTATGTATGTATGTATGCCTGTGGCATCTCGTCCTGTGTGTTTGTGTTGTATTGGAGGTGGTCCAGTATTGGGCTGATCACCTATATAGAGAAGCTCTCCATTTCTTGTCTGGTCAAGAAATTATGTCCCCTTCCCTGACAGATCACGCTCCTGTAGGGCCCGCGCAGTTTGAGCTGCAGAAATGTCCCTACAATGTGAGAGGCCAAATTAAATTAAAAGGTACCAGCATTTAATTAATGGATAACTGTGAAGATAAATGCTACTGGTTACCTGTGATGCAAAGCAGACAATGTTGTAGTTGTTGTTGTTATTATTATTATTATTTTTATTTTTATTTTTTTACAATGTCCCAAACTAGTTCGCTCCTAGAAGAAGGAAAAATTATGTAAGCAACAAAATCATAATAAGCAGCAACCACTGTATATGATAAAATTTATTGGTGTAGCAATATTTGAGCTTATTTTCCACTGTATGTATCATATTGATAGAAATGTCTTTTGATTTTACAAAGGTGATATGTTTCAGAACATTTTTAAAAGCTATATGTCTAACATCAATATGATCTAAATTAAAATACTTCTCTATCAATATGAAAACAGAATATCATTAAATTGATGGAACTTAAAAAAAGTGAAGCAACTATGAAACGTATGCTTCACTTACCAACTTTTAGTTGGACCAAGGACTATCGTTCCCATCCTGCCAGGTAGTTGACAAGTAACTGAGGATGATGGTCCTTGAAACATGTACTTCCAAAAAGCTGGCAAGTTAAGCATAAGTAATAAAGAAAAACTCGTAATTATTTTATTAGGAAAACAGAAGTTTGTAACACAATACCTGACAACTGAAATGAAAGGAACAGTTTTAACAAATATTACGAAGTACACACTAAATGAACCTAACACAAAGAACAAGGCATGTATGTTTTATCTGATTAAAAAATTATATTCTTTCAATTTATATAAAATTCATGCCTTTATGTGTTTGACAAAATGTTGCACTATGACAGACCAGCCCTAATGGCTGCAGCATTACAAGTTCACATTATTTACCAGCACATGAACATACGAGACATATGTACACATTACTAACTCTAAGCTTAGTTAAATTTATCTCACATTACAACACTGTAACATGACTGAAACACTTGCTGTAATCCTGATCAGCAATAAGGATCAACAAGCATTACTTTAATCATAAAACAATAATTATAAAGGGAGTTAAAATTAACACTAAACTTCACTTTTGGTAGTGTTTACCTGTACTAGTTTCGACATCATCGCTACTATTTTCAACATCTATACTTTAACTGCCGTGGCACCCTCCTGTGGACATTGAACAAATTTTGAGATGAGGTCATCATCAGTTATCTAAGTTCATGAGTTGATTCTTCTTCTTATGAATAAAAATCCTCTCATAAGAAGAGGAATCAACTCATGAACTTCGACATCCCGGCTGATGATGCCGTCTTAAAATTTGTTCAACAATCACAGGAGGGTGTCAGGGCAGTTTAAGTATAGCTGTTGAAAAAGGTAGCAACGACGCCGAAACTATACAGGTAAACTATACCAAAAGTGAAGTTTAGTCAACTCCCAATATAATTATTATAATGTACTAATTGTTCTTTTTTCTAATGCCTTTTGATCTTATAATTCATACACGTAAATGGAACTGATGAAAAAGTGTTGGTAATTTTAAACATGGTATTCTTATAGGATGCAACTAAAGAAAGATACTATTTGGGAAGTTTCATTCGCGTTTCATTGCAGTTACGACCTGGAATACCTTGAGTTTAAGCATAGATATCGAAGACCTTGCTAAATGCTGTTGCCATAAGGCAAAATTTAAAATTACTTAGAGTGGTTACAAAAACCTGTAAACAGTCATATTGATCAGATAAGGTTCCCAAAACCTCAATCAATGGAAGGAAGGACAAAATCAGATATGAAAGAATTTTTTGTTTAAGTGATGAAAATAAAGAAACTTCTGCTCCAAAAGATCCAGTAGTCAAATGACTTGACTATGTGAAAAGGGTAAGATTAACAAGGGAGGGTGTATAAAAGAGACCAGTGGGCAGGCCTGCAGGAGAAGGGACAGGCCTGCAGTAGAAGAATGAAGAGGAAAGAGTATAAGATTTAAGTAGAGTGTAAAGGAAAAATGGTTCATGACAAAGATCGAGGGATCTAGTATACCACAGCTGGGCAATAGAAATGGTGAACAATAATGATCAAGTCACTGGAAGAGGGAATTTCAAAATTCATTATATAAATAAAGGTGAAAGTCGTATATTCAAAAAATTCACATACCAGCCATGAGCAGATAGTAGAATTAAGATGATATTCAAAGAACAAAACATAATTTTGGCCCCCCAGAAAAAACATTTGAATTATGTTAATGGTAAAAAATCTTCCATCCTTAAAACCCAAGGTGAAATTCTCTCTTCCAATGACTCGATCAAGAAATTCATCATACAAAACCCAGATGGCACCAGTGCAGCAACAGGAACAGGAAACAGCAGTCAGTCATTAGCTGAAGATGGGAAAGAATGTTTTTCCGAAAGTAGTCCAATAAAGATAATTTTAAGGGTAGTAAATGTTATAAATCCCAACTCATTATTATATTAACATTTTTGTTATTTTCTCCTGTGAGTTTAAGTTTGTTTACTTTCATTTCACATTTTCCTTTCTTCATTTACAACATTCACATATCATAATTATATACTATGTGTACTCAACAAATGCATGGTAAATGAAAGCACGTGATCTTGACAATGACTACTACAGCCCATTGTTCTAACATGTTTTGACTCTAGAAACAATTTACAGCGCCCTATTTCACCTTGCTCAAAAACTTCCAAATCTGTAACAGAGTTACAGCAAGAGTTTCTCAGAGTACTGACCAAATTACATTACACAAACCACAACACTTCATAAAGATCTGGTTACTGTACACAAACATACATATGTTGGTAGCATATAAGACAAAGAATTTACACACATATTATCTTACTTCAAAAATATAATGGTAAAACTCCCTCGCTCTTGTGATCAGTATTATACCTAGGTAGTCTTGAGTTAGAATACATTAATGCAAAAACATGCAGTTTCCATGTGCACTTAGCTACCTTCTTTAGGCTCAACAGTGTACCTGTATGAAAGAAAACTTGTCCATGAACCAACGAATATCATATATCATCTGATACTGCTCTCTTAAAAGTTAAACTCAAACATACTCTTTAAACTGCATCCTTAATAAACAAGATTCCAGAAGAAATCTTCAAGAGAACAAGCCAGAAAATAAGATGGAGCAGGAATGTCAACAACTTCTTTGAAAGATTTACAAAGTAGTAAAAATGCTTTCAATTCTATATAATTTCAGATTGAATGTCTTGGGTCTTGCCATTATGAAAATAAAACTATCTAGTCCATTTCTGGGACTCATGTGTTTGGTGGATTATAAAGGTGTCAGTAGGTTAAAATCTTCTGGACTGTTGGGCCATGGTCTCAGGTTAAAAGGGCCTGACGTTTCATCCATGGCTGTGACGGACATCTTTAGAGATATAGCAATGTAATACTAAAAACTAAACTGATGCACTCAACTTCACTATTTTAAGTGTAATAAGTGTACTTACACATAATGTGTTTCGCAAGCATTATACGTAAGTACACTTAAGATAATGAAGTTGAGTGCGTCAGTTTAGTTTTTTGTATTATTTGATCACTTCACTGTGATTCCTGCATATAATAGTGTTGATTATATAGCAATGTGTTCAAACCACTTGTTGGAGCCAAAGTGAATTCTCTGGCAGCTCCGTCCGTTTTTTATTTTGTGGCACTAGCGAAAGGAGGGGGCTGTAGTTCCCTCATGTCTGCATTTCCCTGCTTCTTGCTATCTCTGTAGTCACGGATGTGTTCTATGGCATATCAAAATTCTGTTCACTTTGAGAGCTTCGTCTTTCCTGTTAAAAATTTTCTTTATGTTTGTAAACTTCAATAGTTTCTCTGTGTAGGCATGGATAACATTCATTAATTGTAGATAGAATCTTGGTCTCCAGTAAAGGCATGTTCTGCCACTGGCTGAAGCAGTTTACAGTGCCACTAACTTCTGCAAGAACACGCCTTACTGAAGGCTGGCCAGCATGAAATAGTTTACAAGGAAGCCATGATTCCCTCCAAAATTAATCAATATTATCTGCTTCTAAGCAGAGAAGCTATTGAAATTTACAAACATAAAGAAAATCTTAAGATCACGGCCCACCAGCCCGGAGGATTTTAACTTACTAGACTCCTGCCATGAAAGTCTATGCAATTACATTCATTATATTCCCATAGCATGAAGATATAGGGTAATTCCTTTCAGCAATAGAAGCCAGAGAAAGATAGGTAATGATATTAAAATATTATATGAGAAATTTGGAGTTGCAGAGTAACATGGCGCTTAAGAAGGATTTTTCCTGGGATGGTAAAAGTACCTCATTTTTATTGCTTAAAAAAATATATATATATTTATACAATTAATTCAATCAAACTCCTTTGAGAATAGCGGACCACTCTACACTGGTATCACCTAATAGAATGT
This sequence comes from Ectobius pallidus, assembly GCA_964059195.1. NCBI lineage: Eukaryota > Metazoa > Arthropoda > Insecta > Blattodea > Ectobiidae > Ectobius > Ectobius pallidus. The sequence continues at coordinate 171,756,390 of CAXKWD010000001.1, forward strand.
ACAATGCTGAATTATATAATAGTACAGTGTGTTTCACTTACAAATTGGCCAATCATGTAGGTTTCTACGTTGTGGCGGCCACAGCTCTAACTCCCTAGCAATTGGGTGAAATATATTAGCAAATAAAACCGCTAATGGTGTAATGATTCAGGTTCTCACGATTACAGCTAAAATTACCATGAAAATAACCATGTACCTCACCACAAGAGATGTTGGCAATGTCCTCCTCCTCCATCTACACACCACTGCCACCTTTTTATGAAATTGTCTTTCACGTGCATAAGTTCAGCTTCCAAGACAGAGTTAAATTCTCTTTCAGTTACATTACGTTTCACCCGAGCTTGAAGTTAAAAATAAAGTTCTAGGTCAAACCCCCATACATTAGAAGAACTTAAAAGACAATATCACTTAGAGAAATTAACTCTAACTCAGAAGCTGAACTTATGCACGTGAAAGAAAATTCCCTAAAAAGGTGCCAGTGCTGTGTGGATGCAAGAGGAGGACATTTCCAACATCTCTTGTGATGAGGTACATGGTTATTCTCATTGTAATTTTAATTGTACTTGTGCGAACCTGAATCATTTTACCATTAGCAGCTTTATTTGCATAAATATTTCACCCTATCACCAGGGAGTTGGAGCCGTATTCGCCGCGATGCAGACACCTGCATGACTGGCCAACTCGTACGTGAAACACACTGTACAAACAGAACATTTAATAATGTTAATCATAAAAGGAACAAATCATAAAGAAGAGCAAAACTCTTCAACCCATGTTAATTAAGAGACTAATATTTTTTCATAACACAATTTCCTATTTCTAATTTCAAGATGTTTTCCCTAACAGTAATTGGTTACTTTTCCAGCCTTAAGAAGTACATACTCTTAATGCCCTTGGGGGAAATAGCTGGGAAACTACAGATAAGAGTATACACATTTCAAGTTTCCCTAAGATGATCAATACTACAGACTGTCTTCCATGATGTCTCCTAAACTGGCGATTTAACTCACTTGGAAGCTGTTAGATATATCTCCTAGATAGTGAGTAGGGCCATTGATTTAGGCGACATTAGTATGAATTAGGATACTTTACATGAAGACTGATCTTGAAATTATCTTTTTCTTTCGATTTTATTCCAATACTACTGTATCTAAATATTGGGAAAGTACTGTGATGTCACTTAAAGACATACCTTAAGCACTTAAGGGGGAAAAGTTCATTATTTCTTTCCAGAAAGACCTTGTTCTTGCTATATCTTTTCTCTGGTTAAAACAATAGGCTGTGGCAAAAACCTAAAACTGTTACCTCATAATGTCTATCTAAAACTTCCAATCAGGTCTAGAATTTCATATAGACAAGTAAGAGTAGTTTACTCTATTGTGATGCAATTAAGGTAAGTAATATTGTTAACATTCTTTTCTTTTTAAAATTTTTACATGTAATCCAATTCTTCTTGAAGTTTATTTTTATAACATGCTTGCTGTTTACTCCTTTACTGTATTAGACTAGAAGAATTGAGGCAGCACGTTTTATCACAGAACATGGTATAATATACTGTCACTCGGTAGGTGAGAAAATATTGTATGAAACTTCTTTATCACAGAATAAGGTTTTCTTATACTGTCATATAATACATGAGAAAATACTGTATAAAATATGTGCTGGGATATCTGCATTTTAAAAAAATTGTGAGATAAACCAGTCAATACATAACATTGGCATGGTACTGCTTCAACTTCTCATCCTAGGGTCATTCATTTACACGAAAGAGCATTACAGACATAATGTATATATTTAAAAAAAAAAGACACACACAATACATAGAGATGTGTTCTTTTCTTAGTACTAGGTCATATTGTTTTTTTTGTGACATAGATCCTGCATGTTTTTTACATGTCTTTTTGACTGCTTAATCCTCCAAAGTGACATTTTTGAATAGGTATGACATGGACTCTTTGTTGTGAATGCGGCGGATGGCTTCAGAAAGCAGGATGCTGATATCAACAGTTTTGATTTTGTGACACTGCATCTTTTGAAGCTCATGTGGAATAGTGTTGGTCACAACAACCTGCAACATATTTAGAAAATATGTTCCAAGTGTGCCCTCCAACAATAGTACCATAGAACAAGATATACACAAAAGCTAGAAATCATTTTCTCTTCTAGAGATGTATTGCTATAGATAAAAATGCAGTAGGAATAGTATTCTGTGGTTTGCAAAGACTTTCGCATCTTAAATTGTTTACTAAACTTAGTAGAATTAGGATCGTGTTAAGTTTCGTTTGTGGATGAAATGAAATTAACTGGGATCTTGGATGATCTCCAGGCAGCTTCCCAAAAAAGACTACAAGTATATAGTCAAGAATTAAGTTTTGAAATTAGTGGTATCTCTCTTGGAATTAACAATAGCAAGGTAATGCTGATAGGCATCTATAGGTCCCCAGGTACTAGTATTGACTTATTCATTGAACAGCTTGACAAATTGTTAAATAGCATCACCAGAACAAATGAAAGAATAATTCTAATGGGCGATCTAAATGTAAATATTGATGATAACTTAAATTATAGGAAACTGAAGGACATACTAAACATGTATAATCTAAGAGATACTCTCTTCTCCCCTACTAGAGAAACACCGTTCTCTAGCACTATAATAGATCACATTATTACAAACTTAAGAGGCGACTGTATTAATACTGGAAACATAAAAAACTATATTTCTGATCATCATGCACAATATGTGGACATCTCTACTATTTATCAGACTAAATCTGAGAATCCAGTCACCAAATCCTTTAGAGACATGTCTTCTGATAACATAAGCACATTAAAAGAACATCTTGAACAGGAAACATGGGATGGGGTCAGAGAAGCCGATACAGTAAACGACAAGTGGGAAACCTTTTATAAGATATTTTTGGGATACTTTGATTCTTGCTGCCCAGTAGTACAAAAAACTTCAAAATTAGGCATACATCCAAAAAAGATAAAACTTCCAAAAGAAATCATTGCTCTGAGGGAAAAAATGAAGGATATGTATGAGTTACATAAATCAAGTAAAGCTAACTACTATAAAAACAAATACAAAATATTCAAAGATGAATACAATAGAGCCTTAATAAATCTAAAATATCAATCCTGCAAGGAAAAACTAACTCAATCAGATAACATACCAAAGACAGCATGGAGTATTATAAACAGTACAAGAAGAGAGGAAGGTATTAGCAATATTGAAAACATTAGTTTAAGGGTCAATGGCAAAGTAGAAAGGCAACCTACAAACGTGGCAAATATACTTAACAATCATTTCTTAAATGTAGCTGATTCATTAAACACAAATAGAACTACCCATAATGTCATATGTACAAATAATGGCACTTCCAACTCTATGTACTTATACGAGACAACCCCAGAAGAACTTACCAATATAATAAAAGGGATGAAAAATAAGAAATCTAGCGGGTGGGATGGTATAACGGCTGCACTACTAAAGCAATGTCAGGTAGAATTAAGTAAACTGCTTACATATTTAATAAACGAATCAATGAACAAAGGTATATTTCCAAACTGCCTCAAATTAAGCACTGTCATTCCTGTGTACAAGAAAGGATGCAAGGAAGATTCAAATAACTACAGGCCAATAACATTGACCTCCATCATAGCAAAATTGTTTGAAAAAGTCTTGCTAAATAGAATGATAAAATTCTTAGTTGCCAATAACTGTCTAAATGATAGCCAACATGGATTCAGATCTAACAGATCAACTATTACTGCAATAACGGAATTCATACATATAGTACTGGACAAGTTAGACAAAGGGGAAAAAGTGGTTGGACTATTTATGGATTTGTCCAAAGCATTTGATTGTGTAAATCACAATAAATTGCTGGATAAGGTGGAAAACTATGGTATGAGGGGAAATGTTAGAAACCTACTAGCTTCCTACTTAGAAAATAGGATTCAGTACACAGAAATAAAATTCAAGAATGAAGGAAGAGTTACAAAAATAAAATCAGAAAAGGGAATTGTAAAAAACGGGGTTCCACAAGGGTCTGTTCTGGGACCTCTTCTCTTTATACTATACGTTAACGACATTAAACCATTGGATATGTGTAAGATTATTAGCTATGCTGATGATACTTCAATAATCTGCAGTGTAGACGATGACAACTTACTACAGGCAATCACAACTGCCCAGTCTGATAGTATTCATGAATATTTTAATTCAATACAGCTTGCAAGTAACCCTAACAAGACGAGTATCATTAAATTTGAATTAAGTAAATTAAATAGGAATACCTCATTCCAATTAAACTCCATGGGTGTCACAGCCCAGGAAGGCTACAGCCATAAATTTCTAGGGATCTACATAGATAAATATCTGACATGGAGGGAACATGTACAAAATGTGTGCAAAAATATAAGTAAAGGGTTGTATGTGATAAGACAAATGTCAAAAATTGCAGACATTCCTGAACTAAGACTGGTGTACTATGGACTTATCTTTCCACACATACTGTATGGCATAGAAGTTTGGGGAGGCTGTAATAGTGGGGAACTAAGTAGAATCCTAATATTGCAAAAAAAGTGTTTAAGACAAATGTATAAACTAAAAAACAGGGACTCATGTAGGGATGTTTTCAAAACTGAGAAGATATTTACTGTTTATTCATTGTATGTATATAGAGTGATTTTGCTAATCAGGTGTAGTGGAAGGAACAAGAGCAATCAAGACATTCATACTTACAACACCAGAGGAAAATTAGATCTACACCATTTACAGTATAATAAAGAATCTATGAAAAAAGATCCATACACAACTGGAATAGGACTATACAACAAGCTGCCTGGAGACATAAAAACACTCCAAGGAACAAGATTTAAATCCGTGTTAAAGCAGTACTTGTTAAGCATGCCTCTGTATAATCTTAAGGAATTTTATGTATAGCTTTAGTTAGAAATAGGCCTATGTAATTAGATATAATTTTGACAATGTCAGAAAACTTGTATTTTCAAGTTCTATTGGCAATAAAATATTATTATTATTATTATTATTATGATGACGACTGAACAGAGATTTCTTCAGTAACAGTATCTTTATGACATTTTCCATTTTGTTAGTTCCTTTGCAGAAGTTGCATGCAGTGTTACATTATCGTAACAAGAAAATTATATCTGAGCAATTTATAGTTCATCTTCAAAAGATATAAAGGATTGTAGAGAAGCTGCAGAAAAATTCAGCACTTCTGGTCTTATAACTCAGAATTTCATGCAATGACATAATAATTATTTATGCAATGACAATGCAAGGAAACCTAGGTTATCAGACGTCCCCCTTTCCCAAGGACAGCCCCTGTCCTCAGACAAAATTTGTCCCCAGATTGTCCCTGGATTTTCTTCTGGATTTAAAATTTCACACATCTTCCTTAACACTTTCACTCCCACCCACCTCGTGGCCTACCAGCTGGCTCAGCCCAGACATTTTTACGGAGTTAGCGAATTTCACAAAATTATGGTTATATTTAATTTTCTCTGTAGCTATTAAGATAGGATAATGAATTTTTTTACATACCTTCAGGAAGGAGCCCAAGGGCAGAAGAAAGGTAATTGCAAATCAACACAAAATTCATCAATGTTTGTACCATTTACGTTTTCCTTTAATACAGATTCAGCACGAAAATGTTCACATTCACTATCATTTTCACTACCTGATGGATCAATTCATCCCTTGAATCTTTGCTGAATAGGTCTAATATTTCAAACACTTCTGCATCACTCAATGCCTTTTTAGAATAGAACCTACTTTTATTTATACTACAAGAACTGGCAACATTACTTACACCCGCACTGAATGAAGCTCAGGTCACATGGATTTCACATGTTTTTCCAAACATAAAAGAAATCTCAAACAAAGCTTGTTTCTATCTAGGAGGAAGGGAATATATATATGCATGCAAGGACCATCTATTGTCTGAAGAAAGAACTACATTCCCATTCAGTTCTGGTCGTGAGATACACAGCAAAATGTTAACGCCCATCCTTAAGTGAGTTGCGTTGCCCTTGGTACGTTGGACCTGAGAATTCTTGAGCGAGTTATGTCGCCCGTGGGAGTGAAAGTGTTTACCTTAAATCTTAAAAAATAATTTCAAATCCTAATGACTATTGTGTTATCTTTGGAGATAAAGTGTTTGTTGTTGAATATGAACTGATGAAAAAGTAATTAAATTTGATTTATTTATCTTTATAATATATTATTTGTCATATTAACAAGTTGATATTGACACGAATATTGCAATTTCGTGTTCCAATTGACTTGACATGCAAACCCAGTGTGTTGCATTTAACATTTTCAGATGTTAATTTGTTTTCTGGAGAAAATGGACAACATATCAAGTCAACGGACTAGTCGTGTGTTATCGGCTTTGTTTTGGGAATTTCCATCAAACAAATAGCGATCAGTAGCTTAATCGGCTTTGGTTCGGGAATTTCCGTCTAAACAAAAAGCAGTCGACAGCTTCCTCAACATTGCCAGCATCCATTATTTATTATGTGAGTATTTGGTATATCAGTGTTCTCAATAGTATTGCATCTACTTTTAAAATTATTTTTATGGCATACTCCATTGTTGAAAAATGTGATAGTTATCTCGAAAAGATAAGACATCTGTACAAAATTAATATTTAAGAAAGTCATAGACAGTTAACAAGAAAATAATAACGAATATACAAAATTACTCTCATTTTGTAATGCTGGCTACCCTCTTCAGAGGCGTTTTCTTTTTGAATGTTATTTATTATTCAATAATTTCTGTTCGTAACCTCGCCAACCCATGTCAACCTATAACACTGTAGTGGAGACAGTTATTAATTGGCAAACCACTTGACTTGTACTTCAACAAGTTGATGATAAACATTAAACATATGTTAACTGCAACATGTTGGTGCTAAATGTTAAGTAGTGGGGACCCGGCTTAAGGCCTCCCATTGACAATGTCAGACTTGTACACAAGTCTATTGACTGCAATAAATTATTATTATTATTATTACTACTACTGCAACTACTACTACTTTGTACCCTCAGATAGTGTAAAGCTTTTACAGTTTCCATTATTTTGCATAAAATGGTTTTCAAAAGTTAGCACTCTAATAAGCATCATGGGGATATACTAGATTATTTAGAATCAATAAAAATGAACTTACCTCATCAATTGGAGAATCCTCAATTAATCGAGGAGCGTCAGATGACAGTAGCCCATGAGTGGCAAGCACGTATATCTTGTAAGCACCTCTTTCTTTGAGAACTTCTGCTGCAGCAACAAATGACTGCACATCATCAACCATGTCATCCTGAAACAGCAACTCTTTGTGTAGTTTTTATCATAGATAATACCATGAGAGATTACGAGTTTATTGATATATTTAAAAGAACAAAGTTCGAGCAAATTTATCTGATGAAAATCGTAATCTTGAACAAATTTATCTGATGAAGCTTGTAATCTCGAGTAGGATTTATTAAGACTATTCCACGAACAAACTGTAACGGATTATGTAAATAATAATTATTTTCTTACTTTGTTGTCAATATTCTGTCAGCCGTAAGAACATGGCATACTAGATGAATGAATAGTCCACGAATCGATTCATTTTATCAGGACTGTCATTGCAAACAGTCTCCGGCAAGTTGTCAATGCAGTCCATGAAGAAGTTCATGGTTTAGCATAGGAAGGAAGTGTTCGACATATTGACATTACTGCCTGCAAAGAGAACTCTGCTGCTGCTTACATCCTCGACCCAACAGTAAGAATGGAATCTCATTTAAATCAGCCTCAGAAGGTTCATGAAGAGAAGCAAGCCATATATCGGCCTACACCACCTTATTATAAGGCCAAATATAAAGTTAAAAAATAGAAGTCATTGGTCTTCTGATTGGAGCACGGGGCAGCATTCCATCTTTTTTCGTGAATGTGTGCAAGAGACTAGGGATTCTAATTCCACCATTCTACAAGTTTTGAAACTGGCACTGAAGGGATCTGACTCATTATTGCACCATCACTTGTATAATTGATTTTGTGAAGGTTATGCATTATCTACTTCTATTATGATGATACAATTCTTGAATTTGTAATATCTGGTATAAGTTTAAGTTAAATTTTTTCTCAAACTGTATGGTGTGTTATACTTCTTTGTAAATAGAACCATAGTAAGCTTTGTCGTTTAGGCAATCTTGTAATCAAGAAAGCAAATAAAATTAATTATTGTGAATTTTTAGCAAATAACAAAATTAAGAATGTAGGCTTTCACGGCCGGCTGTATCATTCATACTCTGCTTTCCGGGCTTGTAGGCCGTGGTCCAATGGGTTTGTGTTTACCCGACGTTTCGCCGAAAACTGCGTCCGGCATCTTCAGGGGGGTTCGTCCTACTCCGGCACAGTTCTCAGAACTGTGCCGGAGTCGGGTAAACACAAACCCATTGGACCACGGCCTACAAGCCCGGAAAAACAGAGTATGAATGAACAAAATTAAGCATTTAATGAATAATAAAAACTACAAAAATGAATAAAACACATTGCTATTTGTGTAATTGTAATCGAGATAGCTGATGACAAGACAATCAATATATCATTGTTGTTCTGGCAGAAGTCACTAAATCCAAAATCTTAGTTTTCAGATACAGATGTTTTAAAGTTTGAATAAACCACTGTACATATTGGCTTAGTGAAAATAGAGGTACTGGTTACATGGAAACAGGTCAGGATATTAATTAGTGAGTTCTACTTGCCTATAAAGCATTCTTTCATCAATGTAATCTAATATATAAAGTCGAATGTGTGTTTGTGGATATGTGGGTATGTATGTATGTATGTATGTATGTTCTCTATACAAATCTACATTTCTTGACCAATTTGTACGAAATTATGCACAAATGCCCAGTTAAGCCCGGGAAGTAACGCGGTCAACATTAAAATTGAAACAAACCAGTCCTTCCCTTGAAAATTATATAATTTCTGAGAATATTATGCTGAAAAAAATGAAATGCAGTTCAGTTCACATGACAACAGTGAACTGTTTACTCTGATTACATAGGGCCTTGGCAACTATATAGCCTAATGCTGGACTTTAACGAATTATGATTCCATCGATGTAATATATTGGCGAAAATAATTACTGAAAAATGAAATCCACGAAAATAACGCACAGTGTGATGCAGTCACATAACTTTTTCTACCCTCGACATAAGATATATTTTGTCACTTCACATTTTGATGTAGAATAAGAGGTCGTATTGCAGGAAAAACTTAAGTATGTGAGTATGCTATATCAGAAGTAGGTAAATAATCCTTTCCGCTGATACGTTATCCATAGCTGTAGGCTTTGTATTAGTTGAGAAATAGGGATGTTTATCATTGGCCCTAAGCATGGGATGGAACATTTTGAGTCCTATGCTCGCAGTATATTATGTCCCGGGATTTAGGGGAGGAAAGCATGAAAGTGATACTGCATTTCTCTTTTATTTCAGCCCCGAAGCGGTTGTATGGTAACATGAGAATGAGAAATAAAATTTTCCGTCAAGTCAATACAATCTTATGTAATTTATGTTTCTTCTTATTTTAACCCCTCCCAGCATGATGTGTAGAAGCAACGGAATGCAGCATTCGACATCCTCTATGAGCCATAAAAAGCTATATCTAGCGTTTTCTGATGGAATAGTTTGAGTGTGATAAATCTTTTTCTTCATTTAAAGTTTTACATACATATTATATAAGGACCTAGAGTTTCAAAATCAAAAGTCCTCCATAAGTTAATTTCAAATTACAAAATACAAAGCCTGGGCGACGCCGGGCCTTTTCAGCTAGTAGTATATATAATTCAAAATGTACAATTTTGGACAACTTGACTTTGGACTTTCTGACGACATCATGATGGTCACGCTGCGTGCAGTTATTGTCAACTCTATTCGTTATGATGAGCTGTTTTATTTTTCAGATTAGATTCCTTGGTACTATTAACATAATCTAAAGTAATTAATATTACATTTATTAAGTGCCAGTATGGTACTTTATGAGATTGTGGGGGGATGGGAAAATGTCTGTCCGTCCATGTGTCTGTATAACTCAAATACGTTTTATCGGATTTTCATGAAACTTGGTATATGCATTTATAACGTCCAAGGCAAGAAGCCTATTTATTTCAGAACAAACTGGTTGACTGGTACCAGAGTAATGACTAAATAAAGGTCACATTCTATTTAAATGGGAAATCATGACTATACTACAAAGCCGCTTTACTAATCATTGACGGCCTACTCCAATGCGGTCAGAGGTTTCTTTATTTCGTTGTTCAATTTGAAATGAGTACTACATGAATACTGTTATACGCAGGAGGTATGTTAATGTGCAGTCTCTATTCTATTACTTTGTAAAGTCTGCCTATGATGTACTTTTGACTGTCCCTTTATGCGAGCCATATGTTCTCTTTGGGATCTTTAAGAAATAAATAAATGTTAAATAATTAGGCCTACGTACATTAAGCAGAGTTCTCTGCCAGTACATTTTGTGAAATGTTGACATATTTTAAGAATTTCTTATATCGGTGTACACGAGTATTAATTAAACATAAGTAATAAAGTTTAGACCTTTGTTCTTCTGCAAGTCCTGCTTAATAAATTGATCTGGAGCTAACTCTGAGAATGATTACAAAAATTATTTATTTTCTGCATATCATATCACTGATTAAACAAAACCATCTGGCTCTTTGTTATATCAGTTTACCTGATTTTATTATTATACAAGATCTACAATGCTTCACTGCACATAAAATTGTATATTATTTTCACATTTCCTTTTGCTCATATGCAGCTTATATATAACCAATCACTGTGCTCGATGATTAACTGTTTTTGATCAAAGAAACTACAGGTATTAAGATGTTTCAGTGTTGAGTCCTTAGGAATGTACATAAAAACAAGTGTACTTGGGTGCAATAAAATTTAAAGTGATAAAATTATGATAATAGACACTTGCAATTAGTTAAAATTCCATATATACTTATACTGGTCAATGATTCAGAGGGTAAATAATTATAATTAAATATTTCCCTCCCCCCCCCCAAAAAAAAAGATGATACTATTTACTGCACTCTAAACTGAACATGGATTAATAATTTCAACCCATTACAAAGAGTATTTAATGTAATACTAGTACTGAACTCACCACCATGATAGCAATTCTTCCACCAACATCTCCTACAACATTGATTGGTGGTTTCTCTTTGGCAGGATGTACAGGAACTCCAACACTGACATCCATAGTACGAGAGCGTGACAGAGTTGGTGGAGAATAACGACCATCTACCATATCTGATTCAGCCTCCTTCTGCTCTCCATGAATTACAGCAATACCAAGACGCAATCTCTCAGCATAGGAAGTTGCTTTCTTGGCTGATCCTGGGTTTCGAGCAACTATTACCGCATTGCGATAATCTGGAATCTGAAATAAAAGTAACTGGTAGGGACGTGTATAAATTGCGATTGCGATAATGCGATTTTGTTTGCGAATTTTTATGTTTTTCCATTAAAAACGTGATTTTTAATGTTTCTCAGTGAAAACATGAATTTTAACGTATTTCATTAAAAACAGGATTTTTACATTTTGACACATTCCTGAGTATACACTGAACTCTCAATTACCCTTGGGCGGCTTATCCATGCGCAAAAATTTTAATTTCCTGCACTTGCAATCTATTTTGTATATGCCTGGCTTTCAGCATAAAGAACACTATCAAATGCAAACAAGCTTACAATATACCCTCCGGCAAGAAGCCAGGCATATACAAAATAGATTGCAAAGACTGTGATAATGTTTACATAGGACAGACAAGGAGAAACATGGATGTCAGGCTAAAAGAGCACATTAGGAACATAAAATTTAAACAGACTGAAAAATCAGCAGTTGCTATGCATTATTGGGATGGGGGTCATGAAATTAATACAGAAGCAAAATTATTGAAATCAGTCCATACACCGGCAGAACTGTTAGTCTGGGAAAAAATATACATGAGAAAATTTGAAAACCAGCTAATGAATTTTGAAATTCCCGCAGAAGATAATTTGATCAGGAAATACATAAAACCGCCACCAGGGACTCATGGAGATTCTCCTAGCAAGCAAGACTCGACAGTTGACAAGTAGTTGAGGAGGCATATGAACATATGCGAAACATGTTCTACCAAAAAAATTTGGTAAGTGGAGAAAATAGTGTGTAGTCAACTCGCATCATTTTCAAAAGTTTATTGTAGTTTTAAATGAACCTCCTACAACAATGTTCTTACTGAGAGGAGAACATATTTGAAAGAAAGAAATTTGGATACAATAGTTATTTATTCATTTGAAAGTTAAATAACCTAAGTTATTAAAATAATACTCGCTTGAATGCTTGATTTCTAACAATGAATGGATTGGTAAACATCTTCGAAACCCTAACTTCATGGTTAGCAACACACCCCAGTGGAGTGGTTGTGAGGCAGCACCTTTTCCTAGTTTGTTTAGTCACCTGATGGACAGGGCTGAAACGTCGTGTTTGTGAAACATTGCATCCACTGGTGAATATTTTATTTGACTTTATACAAATTTGTTATTGTGTACGTATATATCAAGTATGTATCGATATTGTGCCCAGGTTTGTACTATTTTTGTTTTTAATTTTATGTAATACATTGTGTATAATTATGTCAGATTGAAACACCTGTAGATATGAGCAAACATTATTTTTAAAACTGGTTACAATTTATGTATACAATTTTAAAATTAAATAAACTGGATACAATTTTATCTAAAACTAGATAGACATGACAAGTCTAACTGAGCATGTCCTTGACACACAGATTTTCTGAACACTTACACATTCCTGAATGTACTGCAAAAGGAAGGGTGATGCCCTCAAATTGTCAACTGGACAGTCAAAAAATCCCTGAATTTCCTTTTGATGTAAGTCCATGGTAATAACATGTGTCAGGCCTGATTTACACATCATCTTGGCAAGCAGTTTACTTACAATACAGCCTCGTTTCCTCATCTTGCCTGAAAAGTAAAAAAAAAAAAGCAAAAAGTAAATACAAAACTATGACAAAATTGTTATGCAGAGTCCTCCCACAATGCTCAAAGTATCCAGACTGGTGTGACAATCATTGTGTGAGCATAGAGAATAGTGGCAGCTGAAATGTCTGGACTGGGCTTAAACAGGATAGAAAGCAGTAGGCACACATAGATACTAAACAAGGGAACTTTACTATTTAATGACATTGTTGAAGAGCATAATTCAGCCACACGTCACGACTGGTCTGCAAAGTAAATTAATTTAGAAGTGATTGAGAACTGCAAAGTGTTCGAGGAGGTATTGAATGTGAATTGGGAAGTGAGTAGTCAGACTGCTCTTGGTATCTGAGTTTGTATAGAAAGTTCACAAGAGAAGTGAATCAAGAAATGATGAGCTAGTGAGTAAGCTAATGAATAAGTCTAGAAATTCAACTTATATTGGAAGTTATATAACATAAGTAGGGATGGGTCGATACCAGATTTTCTCGATACTCGATACTCGATACCGATACATGTTTTTTTCCTCGATACTCGATACTTCGATACTCGATACCTTCAACGTTTCCAGTTGAAATAGGTACATTACAAATTAAAATTTGAGAGAACTGTGTAATACCAACTAAATTAATTAAGTCTGCATATTTAATGAGACAAAATTTAATTTCATCAATAGCCTATAATTATTTTAAAACTGTACGTTAAAACTAAAATTAGTTTTTTTAAACAGTCCAATTACAAGTTTTTGTTAAAAATACTAGCATTCTCACTTAATTGCAGAATTGCAGAATTACAAAAGTATCGAAAAAGTATCGAGCGAGTTTTCTGAAGTATCGTTCGATGCCGATACCATGCAAGTATCGAGAGTATCGAGGTATCGAAAGTATCGAGGACCCATCCCTAAACATAAGATATAATTTTTCATCCAGCAAGCCCGAAATTTGCAGGATGCTTTTAAATCAGGGCATGTGTGATGAAAAGACCCTGGATTTAGCAAAGCAAAACCATAAAATAAGCAAGCAAGCACAAAAACATCAGAAATAAGCAACAAAATAAGCAAAACAAATTACATGAAATCAAAGTTTCACAGAAATCTTATCTTATTCATGGCTGTTACAGTATGTAAGGAAAGTCAGTTGCAGATTTTCTTGTGTGAAGCTCCTGCATTTGTCAGTGAAGAACAATTATTTGTAAAGTGAAAAAGTTATCCCCGGATATCACAGGACAGTGTTTTATAACCCAAATTTTTCAGTACTACCTGACTGAGCTTATCAAACACAATTTTAGTGATACCGTGAGTTTCTGAAGATTGTGTTACTGAAAAATTGTCTATGAAGGAAAGTGAATGTTGCTTCAAAAATCAGGGATTGACCAATCTTGAGATAATGTGGTAATACCCAATTGGTAGGGCCCTGATTTATTGGTGAAATAAAATGGCTGATTTCGGTGTTAACTTCCTTCTATTTCGGTGGGTATTTCGTGAAATAAATTACTTATACACATTGGGAACATTGCGCAATGATAAACTTTGCTTCTTTGTTTACATGAACTAAACCCCCCCATTTCTACATTCTTCTGCCTCTTGTAAGAACTGAAGTAACTTTTGATTTAGGCATGATTAGAGTAAATTTTCAAATATAATGACGAGAAATATCGTAATTTCTACTAAACACCATCAGATAGCCCTTTGCAAACAGAAGTGCCAACCATACCACTGTGGATAGAACATGAAATCTGTTGAATACAAGTAACAAACATTCTACACTCTTCTGCTGTAATCGATCATTGGCATCGCTAACTTGGCAAAGACATACCAGGAAAGGAGTGTACTCAACAGTACAAACCAGGTCACAGACAATCTTTGCGTAAATTCTGCAAACTTTGTAATTGATCACAAATATCGATATATCGGTAAATCTTCGACAGCCACAGAAACAGCAGAAAAAAGCATGCTGCTAAGAAATAAACAATACAGTACACCATTTTCGCGCTCATTTGTCACTTTATGGACAGAAGGGGTATATTTCGCACTTATAGACACATTTTGCGATATTTCGTGGATTCAATTTGGTTCATATTGGTATTTTAAGCATATAAAAACTAAATATAGCTAAGGGAGGTTGTTTTATAAAATTTCGCGCTTATCGTTGTTACAAAAAAATATGGCCCCTGCCAATTGGCGATTGGTCTGTTTAATTGCAGAAACCGCTTGACAAGGAATACCAGATCTCTCCTAATCATAACTATGAAGTGTTATTACACAACATCTCTGGGGCTTTTGCTTCTTATGTATTCGACTGAAGTTACTTTTTTATTAGCTGACAAAAGAAAGGAAACTGGTGTTAATGACGCCTAGGAGTGAAATATGCACTTTTAATTTGTCAGTTTTGAGTAAAATAAACAAGCAAAATTGTTTTTCTCTGAGAATATGCAAAATAAGCACTATCAAAAATGTATAGTTGAAATTGCTTGTCAAGTAGTGCTTTACAAAATATAACATTATTTTCTGCTTATATTTAGAAGTTTCAAAATAAATAAGCGTTTTGCTTAGAAATCCAGGCTCTAGTGATGAATATATTTTTAAAATTATATTACAAATACTCACACTGTTTGCTGTATGGGAGATAGGGGATTACTCCAACAATGCTCTTAGCAGATGATGTCTTGCAAGCATAGGCCATAATAAGCAGTTCCATTATATTATTGTTCACATCTCTGGAATAAGACAAAAAAGACACAAATTGGACTTACCAAGTAAAACTTTAATAATATTTAAAATACCTCATGGGAGGTATTTTCCAAGAGACAAACAGAGGAGATCACATGGTTACAAAATTTGCTATACTTGTCTTAGAGGTATTCTGCTTTACGAATAATGTAAAGAATAATGTTGGAACTTACACAGTGAAGTGAATCAATATTTCAAATTATATGAGATTGACTTAAACACACTTTATTAACTTCACTTACCAATTTATGGTAGAACGCGTTTCACAGGCCACCGCCTGCATCCTCAACTACATGTCAACTGCCGGATCTCCGAAGTTTGAAGGTTCTTCCTGTTCCCCTGGTGTTGTTTTGACGTACTTTGATATCAGGTTGTCTTCCTTTGGAATGTCAAAGTTCATGAGTCTGCTCTCGAATTTCTTCATGTATATCTTTTCCCAAATATAAAATATAATTATTAAAATCAGTGAGTACACCCGCAGAACTTTATATTTGGGAAAAGATATACATGAAGAAATTCGAGAGCAGACTCATGAACTTTGACATTCCAAAGGAAGACAACTTGATATCAAAGTACGTCAAAACAACACCAGGGGAACAGGAAGAACCTTCAAACTTCGGAGATCCGGCAGTTGACATGTAGTTGAGGATGCAGGCGGTGGCCTGTGAAACGCGTTCTACCATAAATTGGTAAGTGAAGTTAATAAAGTGTGTTTAAGTCAATCTCATATAATTTGAAGTATTCTGCTTGTCTGGAATTTGTCACTTAGAGGTCAATTTTATTTTTCCTATTTCAGTGTTTCAAATTATAAGTACTGCTTTGTCATTAATGTTTAAATATTATTTTGTATTACATTAATGTAGTTAAATTCTGCAACAAATAATATTATTTCACAATAAAATTATTTAGTGAAAAAGTCTTATACATAACAATGGACATTGACGCATTACACACAATTGATACTTTTCTCATTATACAGTGAGTCTCAGGCAGATTGGTGCCGCTTGTCGCACGCCGTACTTATCTTGTGATGACTCAACACTTCCCGCGTCGTGCCAGCTGTGTGTCCCCGCAGTTAAGTCAACAATTGCCGCATAGCCTGCAGTTGAGCATTGTTCTCGTGTTGTACAGACGTGATACTGATTCTGTAGTTGTCACAATGGCTCCAAATGAGTTCACAGTGCAGCAGAGGATATTTATGTATGATAATTACGTGAAAACAGAGTCTTGTAGGGAAGTTGAAAGACGTTTTAGAACAGAATTTCCAGGTGTAGATCCTCCACACAGAAACACCGTGCAGAGACTTGTAAACAGACTCAGAGAAACAGGTTCTTTACTGGATAAGAAGAAAAGAGTAAGGAAACATGTGCTTACTGAGGAGAAACTAGATGAAATAACATACGCCTACAAAATCTCTAAGACAACTTGGACAAGAAACAGGGGTTTCAAAGAGTTCAGCTTGGCGGGCTACAAAAATGTTAAAATTGAAACCTTACAAAGTAACCGTAGTACACGAACTGCAGCCACAAGATCATGAGAAGCGGGTACGTTTTTGTAACTGGATTCTGCGAAACGTTCGTGATGAAACAATTGATCCGCACCAAATATTATTTTCGGACGAAGCATGGTTCCATTTAAATGGGTATGTTTCGACACAGAATAACCGATATTGGAGTCAGGAAAACCCCCATCGCATTCACGAAATCCCTCTGCATGACAAACGGATAGGAGTATGGTGTGCAGTGAATGCATACAGAATTATAGGCCCTATTTTTTATGCGGTAAACGTTGATGCACAAGTATACAGGAATCTTATACTTACACCCTTTTTCGAAGAACTGACTGACATTGACTGCCGACAAGGATATTTTCAGCAAGACACTGCCACTGCGCATACTGCCCACGACTCTTTAAAATTAATTAGTGAAATTTTTGAACATCGAGTGATCAGTGCGGGTTTGTGGCCGTCACGATCCCCAGATTTAACTGTTTGTGATTTTCACTTATGGGGGTATTTGAAAAATAAAGTGTACGCAAGAAATCCCCACACTTTAGAAGAACTAAAAGAAAACATTAGGCTAGAGATAAACTCAATAACGGAAGAGCAATTAATGCGTGTGAACCGGAATTTCCTGTCACGATGCCAAAAATGTGTGGATGTAGGAGGAGGACACTTCCAGCATCTCCTGTAATAAGGTAGGTGCCTATTTTCGTTATTTTCTAACTTATTTCATTTATTTTCATTGTCACGCACGGACAAGTCAGTCAACTGCCGGGCCGTTCCTTTGCCGCATACCGGGGATAAGAGCGTCATCTGCGGGGAACCCAACGCGCGGCGCGGCGGCACCAATCTGCCTGAGACTCACTGTAGTTCATACTGATCACTGTGTATTTCCAGCAAGCTTTCCTTAAGTGTGTTTTCTGGCTGGCTAGTTTCTCTAGACCTCATAGATATTTTCATATTTTCATCAATCTAAGGTTTTTTATCCCGACTCCTGAATGCTAAACATCTTCTGGCCATGGGCCATGGTCAAGGGTGTATGTTTTGCTGGACATTTTGTTCCTAGCTGCTGAGAGAACTTCTTTGGTAGATGCTTCAGTCTAGAAAAGATGGTGCCCACACCAACACAGACTGACAAAGAAAAATAGAGAAACACTTAGAACAGTTAAAGACCTGATGGAGCCATTTTCTAGATGTGGGGTGTATCTAATACTGTGTTCCTGTGGAAAATCTTACTGCAAGTTTCTATCACAATAAATGAACATAAGACAAACTGCCGCTTACGATGTGTGGATCAGTCAGCCATAGCCAAACATGCTTTTACATATGGGAACCACAGTAACAGATTTTAGGATAATAAATACTGACTAGGGCATCACATTATCATGCCTTTCTCAACAGTGAAGAAACAGACATTTTCAAACTACAAAATAATTTCAACAGAAAGAAAGGCAGCGTTATTAACTCAGGCAGGACACATTAACAGAATTCAGACAACTAAGGATGCTCTCATTGACGATAAATACAACAGCCAAGCCGTCCCCACCAATATAAAAGAAGCCCAAGGAAAGAATAAACAAATTACGCTATAACACCCAACAATAAATAAGTAATGTTGGTATGAGCCCATTTTTTATAGACTTTGAGGCAAGAATATACAAAGAAAAAAAGCCAATGACGAAGTTCCCCACAGCTGAAAATGAAATGTCTGGGAAAACATATCACCTTGACCAAAGCTTAAAGCCTGGAAGATGCCTAGCATTCCAGTATGTTTGTTCCAAAATTTCTTACACCCATACTTACTTTGTTCCTGTTTGAATAATATAAATATCCTTCCCTCTTACTGAATCTCCTATCTCCACCATTGTTTCACGGTTTGTCTTGTGGTAAACAGCACAGCCACCACTTTTTACACCAAGACGGCTGATTAAGAGAAAACAAAGACATATCTCATTAGTGCTACTTGCTATGAAGAAACCATCTACTATTTTTTGTTATTAGAGTCATCTACTACTTTTTGTTATTAGAGTCAGAATTAGAAATACAGTGCCTATGCTGTATGTCAATAAGTGGCAATTTATTTAAACATGAAATTACATTGCACATTCCAGTTATCAGTTTCATAGAGTTAATTGTTTCTTGTGATATTGTCTGTAAGTTCATATAACAGTATGTGACTATTATTTATGGAGAAACTTGAAAAATAAAGTGAATAGGTCAATTTCCCATAAATTAGAAGAACTTAAAGACAACATCACAAGAGAAATGAACTCTATCTCGGAAGCTGAACTTATGCGCGTGAAAGAAAATTTCCTAAAAAGGTGCCAGCGTTGTGTGGATGCAAGAGGAGGACATTTCCAACATCTCTTGTGATGAGGTACGTGGTTATTTCCATTGTAATTCCAACTGTAACTGTGAGAACCTGAACCATTACACTGATCAGGCTTTATTTGCGTAGATATTTCACCCAATCGCTTGGGAGTTGGAGCTGTGCCCGCCGCGATGCAGAAACCTGCGTCATTGGCCAAGTCTTGCTTGGGACTCACTGTAGATACATATAAGCATTCAATTGAAATCTTCAGTTACGGTAATTATAAGTTTGAAATGAATAAGAAACATTCCGATGGAATAGGTGGTTTCCAGAAATGACATCCCTAACTTGAGAATATTCCTAAAGCTGGACGTCCTTGAACTCCTTGCTTTGCAAAAGAGTGTATGTCATAAAAGGCTGGTATGGATGCTAGTTCTTTGTGTGTGATGAAAGATTTTGTAAGTACACATATACCTAGTTCTTCAAAAAATCTTGTGGTAGAATGCTTAACAGTATTATGCTTATTTATAATCAATATGTAATTTGACCTCTATCCATAACACCATACAGACGTTAATAAAAGAAGAAAAAAAAATGTATATATAGCCTATGGAAAGAAAACTGCCATCTAGAGAGACTTGTACAGGACAGATGCTAGATCTATAAATTCACAAGAGGCCTGGCTACAAGCCACGGCATAACATTACTCGCTATGCCATGCAAGGTTTTCATCATTGGCTTTGTCAACAAAGTTCGGATGAAGGACGTGTTTGTGAAATATGTGAAAACCCTTGTGCCCAATATCATACCCAATATCAAAAGTGTGTGACTAAAGAACAATATTCACTTATAGTTTTGTACATAAAACACTTAACAAATAAGCATAAGTACACTCTGCATTATTCTACAATAATTACACCAGCTTTATTTCTGTTCTACAAGTACGGTACTGAATAATACAGTCAAGTACCAGTACCCTTAGATATATTGACACTGACAATTGTCATTGATACATTGACCTGTATGCCTTACAAACTAAAGTTAACAAAATATTTGAGTCTTATAGCGCTGGTACTTTGGTTTTCCAGATGACTGCTCCCTGTGGTTACATGGCCCATATGTTGTCACCCAACACTCCCATTGGCACAGAAATTCTGTCATCTGATTTGCCAATCTCGCATTATGCTAGGTCAACAATATTCACCTTGTGTAGGCATGACATTTACATCACCAAGTTAGGTAGGTTTCACAGTTATTATAGTACAGGAGGAATCACATGTTCATCTCCCTGTTACTGTTTATAATATTTTTTTAAGTCCTTAGAAATGATTTGGGTACTTACAATGCCATAGGGCTGTTGCTGGCCATGAGGTGCAGTAACACATTCTTTTATGGGACCAGATTTTTGATGATCAAGGATTTGTATCTTATGTATGCCTTTTCTCAGAAAGACTCATGACTCATGAGTGAGCGGGAATGTGTCAATGACAATGGAGAAGTCCTGTGGCACACCACTATTTCCTATTGCATTTCGTACCTCTTTAGAATTACAAGGGCTTTAATTAGACATATATAACTTGACTGTATCACATTTCTCTAGATTTTTCCAGAACCTCAAAAAAAAAGTTTTTTAATTTTTATGAAAAAAAAAATTATTCCACACCTCTTCAGTAAGTTGTGTACAAATTTTCATGATGGTATTCCAAAGGTGTCATACTGAAATTATTTTTTATCTGAATTGGGGTGTGTGGAAATTCTGGTAATTTGTTAATTGTTACCCTTCTTCTTATAGTTGTCAATCTTGCGATTGGTTTGTGACAGCTCTCCATCTACTTTTATTCATGGCCAATTCCTTCAGTTCTGCATATGTGTTGCCTAAAATTTATTTTACCTATTGTATTTAAAATGATCCTAATAATAATTTATTGATTTTCTATTATACCCTAAAACTTTAATTGATAAAAGTTAGGTCTATATAATGGGGTGATGATGGCTCATGTGGTAAATATATCAACTGGACCTAACAGAAGTTACTCAAGCAGTGATATGTTTCTTTCCTGTTGAAAATTAAACTGATCTATTTTATTAAAACAATTAAATTTACTTAACTATTGCTAGGAATTACACAGTGAAGTGGTATTAAATTACACTACATCCAATTATATTGACATACAAGCTTCACTAAAGTTTTACCTTTTTAACAGGACAAATATGTTTCTCGAACACTTAAGAGACATCCTTGAGACTCTCGAAAACAATTAAGAGGAGTTGAGATCAGCTGACGATGGCCACAATAGTGGCAGAAACAAATTTGTCCTGTTAAAAAGATAAAACTTTAGTGAAGCATGTATGTCAATATAATTGGATGTAGTGTAAATTAAACTTATGTTACGCTCATGGAACAGTCTTGTTTCCACTTGAAATTAATAGAAGTGATTTCTCTTCTTTGCCAAAACTTGTGCTGTTTTCAGGGTTGTTATGAAAAAAGCCGGCTTGATTTTAACCGGCCGGTTTTAACCGGTTTTATCCACTTGAAAAAAGCCAGGCAATTTTATCCGGATAAAATCAAATTTAATAAAAATAATGGAAGTTTCTTTCATGTTTTTAGTTCCAAACATCATAAATTTAAGTTACAAGCTCAGAACCTGTAGTAGGCCTACCTAGGACTACTGAGTGCAAATGCAGAGCTAACAGTTTTATCCACTTGAAAAAAGCCAGGCCGGATAAAATCAAATTGAATAAAAATAATTCAAGTTTCTTTCATGTTTTTATTTCCAAACATCACAAATTTAAAAGTTACAAGCTCAGAACCTGTAGTAGGCCTACTGAGTGCAAATGAAGAGCTACCAGTTTTATCCACTTGAAAAAAGCCAGGCCGGATAAAATCAAATTGAATAAAAATAATTGAAGTTTCTTACATGCTTTTATTTCCAAACATCACAAATTTAAAAGTTATAAGCTCAGAACCGGTAGTAGGCCTGCTTATGCCTACTGAGTGCAAATGCAGAGCTACCAGTTTTGTCCACTTGAAAAAAACCAGGCATTTTATCCGGCTAAAATCAAATTGAATAAAAATAATTGAAGTTCCTTTCATGTTCATATTTCCAAACATCACAAATTTAAAAGTTACAAGCTCAGAACCTGTAGTAGGCCTCAGTTTTATCCACTTGAAAAAAGCCAGACATTTTATCCGGCTAAAATCAAATTGAATAAAAATAATTGAAGTTCCTTTCTTGTTTTTATTTCCAAACATCACAAATTTAAAAGTTACAAGCTCAGAACCTGTAATAGGCCTACTTAGGCCTACTGAGTGCAAATGCAGAGCTACTAGTTTTATCCACTTGAAAAAAGCCAGGCATTTTATCCGGCTAAAATCAAATTGAATAAAAACTATTGAAGTTCCTTTCATGTTTTTATTTCCAAAGATCACAAATTTAAAAGTTACAAGCTCAGAACCTGTAGTAGGCCTCAGTTTTATCCATTTGAAAAAAGCCAGACATTTTATCCGGCTAAAATCAAATTGGATAAAAATAATTGAAGTTCCTTTCTTGTTTTTATTTCTAAACATCACAAATTTAAAAGTTACAAGCTCAGAACCTGCAGTAGGCCTACTTAGGCCTACTGAGTGCAAATGCAGAGCTACCAGTTTTGTCCACTTGAAAAAAGCCAGGCATTTTATCCGGCTAAAATCAAATTGAATAAAAATAATTGAAGTTCCTTTCATGTTTATATTTCCAAACATCACAAATTTAAAAGTTACAAGCTCAGAACCTGTAGTAGGGCTCAGTTTTATCCACTTGAAAAAAGTGAGATATTTTATCCGGCTAAAATCAAATTGAATAAAAATACTTGAAGTTCCTTTCTTGTAATTTCCAAACATCACAAATTTAAAAGTTACAAGCTCGGAACCTGTAGTAGGCCTACTTAGGCCTACTGAGTGCAAATGCAGAGCTACCAGTTTTATCCACTTGAAAAAAGCCAGGCATTTTATCCGGCTAAAATCAAATTGAATAAAAGCAATTAAAGTTCCTTTCATGTTTTTATTTCCAAAGATCACAAATTTAAAAGTTACAAGCTCAGAACCTGTAGTAGGCCTCAGTTTTATCCACTTGAAAAAAGCCAGACATTTTATCCGGCTAAAATCAAATTGAATAAAAATAATTGAAGTTCCTTTCTTGTTTTTATTTCCAAACATCACAAATTTAAAAGTTACAAGCTCAGAACCTGTAGTAGGCCTACTTAGGCATACTGAGTGCAAATGCAGAGCTACCAGTCTTATCTACTTGAAAAATGCCAGGCATTTTATCTGGATAAAATCAAATTGAGTAAAAATAATTGAAGTTTCTTTCATGTTCTTATTTCCAAACATCACAAATTTAAAAGATACAAGCTCAGAAACCTAAAATTGTATTTAGTGTAATTTAATACAGTGAGTCTCATGCAAGAGTTGGCCAATGACACAGGTTTCTGCGTCGCGGCGGGCACAGCAAATAAAGCCGCGATCGGTGTAATGATTCAGGTTCTCACATTTACAGTTAAAATTACAATGAAAATAACCACGTACCTCATCACAAGAGATGTTAAAAATGTTCTCCTCTTACACCCACACAATACTGTCACCATTTTAGGAAATTTTCTTTTACGCGCATAAGTTCAGCTTCCGAAATAGAGTTAATTTTTCTTGTGATATTGTCTTCAAGTTCTTCTAATGTACCGTATGGGAAATTGACCTATACACTTTATTTTTGAAGTTTCCCCATAAATAAGTCACATGCTGTTAGAAGAACTTAAAAACAATATCACAAGAGAAATTAACTCTGTCTCGGAAGCTGAAATTATGCGTGTGAAAGAAAATTTCCTGAAAAGGTGCCAGTATTGTGTGGATGCAACAGAAGAACATTTCCAGCAGCTCTTGTGATGAGGTATGTGGTTATTTTCATTGTAATTTTAACTGTAAATATGAGAACCTGAATCATTACACCAACCGTGGCTTTATTTGCGTAGATATTTCACCCGATCACTAAGGAGTTGGAGCTGTGCCCGCCGCTTTGCAGAATCCCACGTCATTGGCCAACTCATGCGTGGGACTCACTGTACCACTTCACTGTGTAATTCCCAGCAATAGTTAATTACAGTAAAACTTGTTCAAAGCGGCACGTGTATAATCCGGAAATCTGTCCAAAGCGTACAAATATTTCGGTCCCGACGCACGCAATACATTTTTAAATGTCAATATTTTGTATAAAACGGAACGTGCTTAACGCGGAAACGGAATGCAAATTTTAAGATTTAAATACCAATTTATTCTATAATGCGGAAAAGCAGCATTACAATATAATATATTTTGTTATTCACGTCTGTGTGAACACGTTACTTCTTAGCGCGAATATTGTACAGCCCTGAGAGTTCCGTTAGAGTGGGCCTATACACGGCGGTGGCTTTATGTTTCGGCCAACAATGGAATTTACCCAGTAGTCAAGAAATCTGCTACCTGCTTTGTTTTGTATTTTCCGCCAGGCTTCAGTTTCAGTTGGCTTGTACGGTTTGTAACTTAAGTAACATCGTGTCGAACAAAAAGTACGTATTGGTCACGCTCAATGAAAAAATGAAGGCGATCGAGGCGAGTGAGAGAGAGAGACAAACTTTCTGTGCGCGAAATAATTTTGTGTTTCAAATGCGGTAAAAGGCAAACTTACGAAACTTTAAAGAGCAAAGATAAGTTAAGGGAGGAGTGGATGAAGGGGAACGGACAAATGAAGAGAAAAGCAAAGAAGACGGGAAATGAAGAAATTAATGAAATAGTGTGGGAATGGTTTGTAAATGCGCGGGCTAAAAACTTGCCTTTGTCCGGACCCATGTCCCGATATGTGCCGACAAAAGTGAAATAAACCTAGGGATAATGAGGCAAGAAAACAGTTAGCCTACAGTAATTGCATAATTATATTGTGTTAGTGTTATTAATTATTAATACAGTAATAGTGTAGTATTTTACCGTACATAAAAATAAAGTGAAGAATATCTGCTGTACAGGAACTAAGGTTTGTAATTAATTACAGTATTTGCATAAGTTATTACAAATTCACATTTTTGGCACATGGTACAGTAATTTATAACACTTATGTAGCCTAGCATAGTGTATTTTGTGTAATCCGGAAACTTGTCCAATTTGGAAAATTCTTTTGGTCCCATACGATTCCGCTTTGAACAAGTTTTACTGTACCATATTTACTCCAATATAATGCACCCTCGAATTTAATGCGCACCCTGATTTTGAAACTTAAAATCATAAAAAAAAGAGTTTGTTAGCGAATGTAATGCGCACCAATAGGATATTTTATTTGGAATTTTGTCTTAGTATTTATAGAATAATGAACCAACACATAAACATTTACAGTTAACTGCCAGTTTTAGGCCTACAAGTAGACCTATAGGCATGGCTCATCAATATTCACTAATGTGTTAATCACTGGAATCCTCGGAGGTGCTTGTTTTTATTGCTAAATGGACAAACAAAATGTTAAATGCATGTTTCACAATAAAAGCTGATACCACTCTTAAATGAGTTTAAAATCAACAATGCACAATATTCCACATTTGCACTATAGAACTGACAAAAACAATTTTTTCATTATGTTTCAGAAATTAAATTTCATATGGTGTAGGCTAACGATAAAATGAACGAAGTCGAGAATTATAGCAGTGCCTTGTTATGTAGATCAATATTACCTCCGACCTACGAAACGGATTTGCACTAGAATTTAACGCACACCTCAGTATTGAAATCTATAAATGGACAAAAATAGGGCACGTTATATTCAAGTAAATATGGTAAATTCACCATTCATCATAAGACTCTTGCATATTTGCTTTATTCTGCCTGTTGATGTATACAAGCTTCTGGGATTTTTCATTGCCTAGTCTGATTCTCAATTTTGTTTGTATTAACCCAAATGAAAAAAATACTCTTTCGATTGATGCAGAACTGGCTGGCATACGATGTAAAGATTCTATGGCTTGACAAAATTCCAGTGATAGGTGATTACGCTTCAGATTTGTGTAATTGATGGAGAAATAAGTATAAAAAATCCCTATAGGTTGGCCTACAAGGCACAGGCTGATGTAGATTTCATAGTGCTTTTTATGAATTTATAAACTTTTTTATAAATAATAAAAACTGAAATATTTTTTTTATAAAAAGAGAGTTGTTAATTATGTATTAATTGATATCTTTTATTAATCCATTTTTAATTTGGTCAAGGATTATTGTTCTAAAGATATTTAACTATTATTTTTAATATTTCAAACTTTATTTCATTGGTAATTTTAGCCTCAGTTGGTCCTCATGAATTCATTTCGGCATGCCTATTGGCTGAGGTATATTTTAAAGTGTTTTTGACTTTCAAAAATTCAAATCTCTCCTTATATGAGCACTATTGGGAAACTAGTTGTTGATTTAGAGATTACTCATCAAGAGCTTTTCAACGATACCCCACAAACATGGTTTTAAAAATTTTTAATTTCCACCCTCACCCCCACAACCACTGAATCATTGGTGTCTAATTTATGCATACTAAGTTTCCCTCTAAACCCCATAGGGCCCTAAATATAATTTTTTCAAAATTTCAACCAACTCCCACCTCCCCCAACCAGGAAAATTTGATTTTAGCCGGCTAAATTTGATTTTAGCCGGCTAAAATCATGATTTTAACCGGCTAAAATTGAAAAAAACAGCTGGTCAGGTCTTTTTCAATTTTAGCCGGCTTTTTTACAACCCTGGCTGTTTTGGCCATCTCATCTGCTGGAACTTGGTAAGTTCTACCGAGACCATAGTTTTTACGATGCTGCTCTGGTTGGATTTAATTTGCACAAAATATAGTTCATAATCTATGACCCTTTCATAATCTTTCATTTAAAGCTTTATATCTTAATTATAAAACAGCAAGTATAAAAGTATAATCAATAGAACTGGATATCCGAATCCTACAAGCACCATTAATGTTTAAATCACTGAATATTTGATTACAATACCGATTTCTATATAATAAAACATTCCTTATGGGAGTGACATTTAAAGTAGGCTACCTCGCACACTGGACCCTGGAACATTACTTAAGTTTGAGAAAGGAACTGTAAAAATAAAATTGTATTATTTTTTAATAAAAGAACAGATAATTCAACAGTATTCATTCAAAGCAAACAAAAAATATCATTTTCTAAAATTGTACAGCCAATTTATTTCCATTACGGATGTGACAAAATTTCCCACTGGTGGAACTATGTTATGTACTTTGAATTGAAAATAATTATTTTAGTATTTTTGGACATGTAAAACGAACATGGGTCTACGCCTAGATACTGATATTGAGAAGAACACAGTGAAGTCATTAACATATATATTATGGTTTTAAACACACTTAAACTTCACTGTTGGGTAATTTTTGGTTATAAATGCTTCAATTTGTAGGATACTGGTAACTTATCCACACATCCACACATCCACACATCCAATGGGTTGATTATTTTTCATTCTGATAGTGAGTTGAAAGTTTTCTGCAGTCTTATGTGTACCGGTAATATTAATTACTCATTGTGATTTTGAACTGTTCATTCTCTTTTGACCTAAGAGAAATGTGTAAAAGTAATTATAATACAGCAGAATCCCACTAGTCTGAAAACCCAGATAATCTGAACCCAAGTTTTAATCAAACAGTGAAAACTGAAATAAGTTCACTGGATAAAAAATATAACTAAACATGATACAGTACAGTAAGGGCTGATTGTATAAACTGTATATATCTCAAATCATAGACTAAACTGATCTCAGATAGGCAGTTCATGCTGAACTCAGAATTTGTTGATATATAAACGTTAATCTGAGATCAATTTGCACTGATCTAGGATCAATTTTGACTGGAGAAATTTCTCCTATCAAACTCACTTGATCTCAGTTCTAGGAGTTATTTTCTTATTTGAAACACAAGATCAGTTGATTATAAACATATATAACCTGTGTTATTAAGATAAATGGCAAGAAAATAACAAAAGAGTAACTTCATACATTTCTAGCTGTGCTGTAGTTGTCTGTATATATATATAAAATAATAATAATAATAATAATAAACAATTTTATTGTCATAGAGCTAAAAACCTCTATAAATTGCTTACGCTATTATAAGTTTACAGATGTCTGATTATTCTACTAGGCCCTATAACTTCTAATGATGAAAATGATAGATTTTGCCGAGCTCCCTCCGTTATTTCTAATTTTTGCCAATACAAACAGGCCCCGGTCCCAATTAGTTTGGACTAGCTTGGTTCTACTGTAATAAACTTTAAAATGAAGGGGGAATGGGGGCAGAGTCCCCAAGTAATAAGTACAGAAACTACATGATGGTTCCCCTTAATCTCTTATAGACAGCTTCTTTTATTGAGGTCAACCAATGCAAGATTGGCTGCTGCAAAAATTAGGCAGGTCGGTTCGTGGATGGTAAATGGGTACCAGGCATGATTGACAGGGAAACAATGGAGATAGGCCTTGATATCTGCCCAGGAAACAACAGGAGTGCCTCGACCCTGCTTAGATTGATTAGAAAGCATGTCGCAACCCAGACTACAATAGTCACCGATCTCAGGAAAGGGTATACGGGGCTGAACGCTTAACATTTTTAGCATATACCGGTAAAATATTTTCAATGAAGCAATTTGGATTTAGGCCCAAACGTAGTACAGTTGATGCTGTTCTCAGTTTAGTAGATAATGTTATGAATGACTTGGAAGGTGGTTGCCTTGTTAGTTTTAGATCATACGACATGAGTAAGGCCTTCGACACAGTGCAGCATGAATTATTGTGCAAAAAGTTGATATTTTATGGTTTGGATCAAGGATCTGTAAAGCTAATAAAATCCTATCTCTTAAATAGAAATCAGTTTGTATACAAAGATGGTTACTTTTCACAAGGTAAACTTATTCAGCAAGGAGTCCCACAAGGATCCATACTTGGACCTATCTTATTTAATGTATATATTAATGATCTTCCAAGCAATATAGATGGAGCAGGATTAGATGGGTATATGTTTGCTGACGATTTTGGCCTCAAAGTATCCTCTCCTAGTTCAGAAACATTAGAGAGTTGCTTAATTAATAGCTCCTCAGTACTAAGTGACTGGTGTTCGGCAAATAAGTTATCTTTGAATCTAAGCAAAATATGTGATATTATCTTTAACTTTAGAAATACTACTGACATTGATTTCAGGAAAAGTAAACTAAAATTTTTGGGTATAATACTTGACAAGGGTCTGACATGGGAGGATCACATTGACTATACAGTATCCAAACTTAGCAAAGGAATCTACTTGCTGCGCAGGCTAAAGGAAACTGTCGATACCGATGCTCTTCTAAAGGTTTACTATGCTCAAATCCACTCTTTTCTAACTTATGGTATTATTCTCTGGGGTAATAGCTCACAATCCCCCAAACTATTCCTCTTACAAAAGAAGGCAGTTAGAATCATATGTAATACAAGCTGGAGAGCTCATTGTAAGCCTCTTTTCAAAAGACTGAACATCATGACTTTACCATCTATTTACATTCTGTCCATTCTTGTCTACACTCATTCCAACGAAAACCTTTTTGAGAAAAATAGTGAATTCCACAATCATAACACTAGGAATAAAACAAAACTGAGGGTTCAATTGTGCCACTATAGCAAATCCCAAAAGAATTGGAAGTATATGGCCATAAAATTGTATAATTTTCTGCCAACTAGTCTAAAGCTCAAAGGTATTAACAAGTATAAAAACAAACTAAAGGAAATACTTATAGCTGAATGCCTATATGATGTAGACAGTTTCTTTTTAATAAATTTTGACCAATATATTACATAAGTAATACTGACTCTATTGCAGCTAGTTCACTCAAAGTAACCATAATTGTAAACGGGTATTTTGTATAAATTGTATATAATAATTGATGACATGTGATTATTTGTTTTTAAACATTGACCAATGTATTACATGAGTAATATTATTTATACTGAAAACACTTTTATTATGTATTCATATTAGTATACACTGCATAAAGTTAAAATTTTATTGATCATGTGTATATTTGTGTAGAAATAGTAGTTTAATTAATGTACAATTTGTAAATTCATGTGTGATTATTATCTTATATGTTGACGAAGTTAATGCTTGTTATTGTAACAGCCAAATAATGAATAAAAATCTTGAATCTTGAATCTTAACCTTCAGCCACTCTCTCCACTTTGTCGACCCCAACACTAGGGCGTGCAATAATATCATAAAGGGAACATGGCATCCGTTAAGGCAGTGCCTTTCTCAGGAATGCGTTCCCTCTAGAATTGATGCATTCTCTGAATATCTCTGGAGGAAGGACGTCGCACATCTCCACCAAGATCATTTTCTCCATCTGGTGAAAAATGTAAGGCTATTGTACCCTGGTAGTATTGCTCACAGCAGCAGCAACAGTGACTAACTACCTAAGATTAGCGTTAACACAGTGATGTTGTCACCACTGTTCTGTTGCCATGTGACAAAGCCCACCACTTCTTGCCCATAACACACCAGCAAACAAACTATGTAAGCAAGCAGCCACTGAAATCGCTGCTTCAGGATAGTTTTCAGTAAATTTTTCGGTGGTTTTTCTTATATTTAAATTCGACCTACAAAATTCCGTGGCACGAAATCCCCGAAGGGACAAGGTCTACCACCCGACCGCTGCGTCATCTACCTATAGGCAGATGGCAGGATTGGGGGGCATGTGGTCAGCATGCCGACACCCACGGCCGTTAATGGTGGTTTCCATGACCGGAGCCGCTACTTCTCGATCAAGTAGCTCCTCAATTTGAATCACGAGGCTGAGTGCACCCCTACCAGACCTCCCTACCTCAGAAAAATCCGAGGAGGTACCGGGGATCGAACCCGGGCCGACGGATCCGTAGTCAGCGATGCTAAGCACAAGACCATGCCGGCGGTCCGACCTACAAAAAATTGTATAATATATGTGGATTTTGACGACTTTTTCGTGGGGGGGGGGGGGGAGTTACACGACCAAAGTACCAGTGCTACAATCCACAAATATTTGAACGTACGACGGGCATAAAGAAATAGAATCGCTGCTGGAGCATTTCTTAACCATAAATTAGATTCCCTTAGATTTTGTTCTTAGGTCTATATTGTTATGTATGTTAATAACTGCATTTTGATGCAGTTCAAAAACATAATAAATGTTGAATCTATCTTCTCACCTTGCTATAAGAGCCACAAGCTCTGGATGGGAATTACCACCGATTATCATAATATCGCTCGATGAAGGAACGTCCATATTCATTTGTTCCTATTATACAAATCCTGAAACAATAATAATAAGTATCAAGCCTAGTGTTTAAGAGTTGAATGAGAAAAAAAAAATTGTTACAACGCTGTGCAACGAAACATTTATTCTTAGGTCAACTCTTGTTTAAAAACTTTTCTCAGAGCTGTAATTGCTTAAATCATGCGTTATTCGTACTACCTATTATATGTTTACCTTTTTCTGATATCCCCTTCCTACGCAATTCACTCCAGAGCTAGATTCGCTGTCATCCACCTATCTCGCCAGGTTCTTTCGATGACGTAATGTCTGATTCAAGTTTTTAGTGTTTTTACCACAAGAGGTCATTACCTGTAAGCAAAGTATTTCAATAGAAGATATTCCAAAAATGAAATAACAGTGATACAAATGTAGAAATAGTAGGGAAGAAAAATAATTATACTTTCCACTGAAAATATATAAGATTCGTAAAATTACATTTTAAACCAAAATTAAGTATACTTGTAGAGGATTTCGTAAAGCTACAGGAATGAAGGAAAGCAATTTAAGTAGTACGTCTTTCCTGAGGATCGGTTTGATTTAAAATCAGCGTCATCGCGTCGTTTTGTGGATTGTTGCCATTGTTCACATGTCATTGTTTTCTAATATTAACAGGTAACATGTGTTTGTTTATCATATTTCTAACATTACTTATGATTATGTTACTTGTTATCAGGATTTCATTATGTTGCAAAAACAGTTGAACTGAGACCTTATTTGAAATTAAAAGGGGGCGTATGAAACTATGAACTAGCTGTCACTATTAGTGCGTGCTTTCTTCCATGCCCCAGATTTCTCACTTGATATCATTTCTGGCACTAAACTGTTCTTCCCTATTTTGTAGTGTGTCTTTTGATGCAAGATGGGATGGGTGGATGTCTGACATTAGACAGAGAAGAAATAAAAGCTAGGAGGAGAAGTGAAGAGATTGACAAACAACTGGGAGAGCTTGCAAAGCAAGAACGTAATGTCATTAAAATACTGCTGCTTGGTAAGTTAATCACTCTTTCTTTCATACAAAATGGAATATTCCTCGGGGTCATCATGAATAATGAAATCCTAAGATATGTAATATTCCTAATCATATTTTAATATTCATACTTTACAGGAGCAGGCGAGAGTGGGAAGAGTACATTAGTGAAGCAGATGAAGATAATTCATAGCGATGGGTTCACTAAGGAGGAATTGCGAAGCTTTCGCCCTACAGTGATGGACAACTTGTTGTCATCAATGAAATATGTCCTTACTGGAATGGGTCTACTTAGGATCAACCTTCAGTCTGCGAAGAATAAGGTAAAATGCATATTATGCTTCTACAGAGTAGAAGAGACCTCATTTAACCGTTTTCACTGCACAATGTCATTTTCTTGTGCAATGTGCTGTGTAAGAGGCTTAAGAGAATGAAAAATCGGCATACCAGTATCAAATTATACTACCGGTAGATAAGTATGTTGTTTTATATAATATCTGTAAAACTTATTTTCCAGAAAAGGCTATGTTAAATTCTATTTTGTTAGGAAAATAATTCAAGTTCTGACAACACAGTAAAAAAAGAATTTAATATGTACCTATTAAAAATCCTACTGAATGCAGTTCTATCCTTCTTATAGAAAAAACTCCAAATATAGAGGTATAATCCGGACTGCACTGCACAATGCATTTAATAAAGAGTAGAAAATAAATATCAATGGTATATTGTAGCCTACTTGAACAACTTATTAAGTAAGGAATCCAAAAAAAAAAGTACAGTCAAACTTTCCTAATTCTTAACTCTTTGCAAGCAAAATTTAATATATTAAATCCAATGTCTTCTGTGGTAGTGCGAAATTTAATATATTAAATTCACATTGTAATTGGAGTCTATGTTAAACGAAACATATTAGTGACTTTAGTAAGGGTGAGGATGAATTTATATCAGATGATGCTACTGAGAGCAACAAATACAGGAATGACAGTGACAGGGTAAATGCAGGCTTAGTAGTTTCGACTGCATAGACGTGACTGATTCAGATCCAGGCCCGTTCCCATTTGCAATACCAACCAAGGTCCCATATTACCATCTCAGTTCAATAGAAACACAGATCAAGTAGCCTAGATTCCTTTTTATTCTTTGATGATTAGATCTTGGAATATATTGGAATGTCCCTTATGCCACTACTGTGGCAATTAAGTCCGAAATAAATTTTTCTACCTTCTTCAGAAGAAGGTAACTTAAATGTTCAGTGTTACGCAATATTTCATGTCATTTAGGAAACAATTCATAATTTACAGGATTTTTTAATTTTAAGGAGAATCTGGAAGTCAGAACCATTTTTGTGTATAAAGGTGAATAGCGCACTAACATGCAATTGTTAGAAACCTTTCCTTAGATTGAAAAAAAGCAAATGGTTAAAACAATACCATACCAAATTTGATCTAACTTATTTTATTTCGAATGGTAGGTTGATTATTATTTATATCAGTAAACTCTTAATTTATATTACATTAATTAGCCTTACTGGTTTTTGGTTCTAATGTGGTGAAGATATTACCGGTACTTGTTTTTGCTTTACAGGCTCATGCTCAAACTGTCCTCATTAGCAGCAGCTGTTTTGACAAGAGTTTCAACATGTTACCAAATGTAGCTATTGCACTACAGGCTTTGTGGCAGGATAGAGGAGTTCGGTTAGCAGTTGCGCGGGGTTATGAGTATGAGCTGAATGATTCAGCAATATAGTAAGTATAGTCTAGCTTTGGATACCATCAGATTATGGCTCATGATTGATTTGAGTCAGAATCCAACCATGAATTAATGTGTATGCAAATGTACTTGAATGAGGCTAATGTGTTAAGAGCTGATCACATCTCTGGTGACTGCTATAAAAATCTATAAGCTGCCATTGATGTTAGCAGATAACATTTTAGTTTTTTAAAAGAGGAAAGTGCATGGATTTAAATCACATTACATTTTGGAGCACTGTGTTTTGGGCCTTTGGCTAAACTACATCAATGGATGCAATGAAAGAAAACGGAGAGTAAATTGATTTCATGGAGTCAGAGGAACTTGTCTTAAAATTCCCTCAGTTTGTCAAATAATGAAAGAATTTTAATGAGATTTGAACCAAGAATACTGTGACATATGGGAGAAGCAAACACTGTAACTGCTGTTCTCATGACACAAAGTGTAAAGCAGTTGCATAAAAATTTAAAGAGAGACTTTTCCATGAAAATTTATGTGCATGCAATTAGTATTTTACTGTATTTAAATGCCTGAAAAAGATGGAAAATATTTATTAAAATTGCTCCCCATTGTAGAATCTTAATTTAAAAACAGTGCTTCACTGCAGTTAGTCTCTCGGATGTATCTTTGACCTCTTCATTCAGGAGGACTGCGATATTCATTACTTAGGGATTGCCATACTTTTGTTGCTATCTGCATCTTAATATTGAGTTTTCATTGTGTCAACAGTTTATTTGAGAATATGGAAAGAATCTGCAATGAAAAATATGTTCCTACACCAACGGATGTTCTCCGAGCAAGAGTGAGGACGAATGGAATCATTGAGACACATTTCAAAATAAATGACATAATTATAAGGTGAGATTGTACCATTTATTTAATCTCTTCTTTATGTCATCCTATAGTGTGTGTGGAGTTATTTTTAATACATCTATATTAAACTTTGTTTACTTAATAAGCCTAGTATTGTGATCTGAACGATTTTACCACCATGATATTACTGAACATTGTAGAGAAAAAGTGAGCATAGGAAAGTTCTCTAGAATTCATTTTAGAAAGGTAGCCTATATAAGATCTCTCATTCATAAGAAGATATGTTACTTTCCAAGTTTTAGATGAGTGTAGCCTATAATAACATGTTTAGCTAATTACAAGTTATGTTTTTCTCCTCAGTATGTTTGATGTGGGTGGACAGAGATCTCAGAGGAGGAAATGGATTTACTGTTTTGACAATGTTCGTGCAGTTATGTTTGTGGTCTCCCTCAGTGGCTATGACATGACTCTTGTGGTGAGTATCATTTATTCGTGTTAAATTCTATCACAGTAATACATTACAACAAAAATCGATGTTGTTATGCTTATCTTACAATCCCACTTAAGCTGTTTATACCTAAACAAAATAATACTAAGATAATTTTACTGTTCAGTAGTGTCCTGAAATCTTGACACAGTGTAGACAGAGACTGTGATTAGGTACTTAACATGGCAGGTATCAGGAAGACGTGGTGGACTGTTCACAATTCCTGTGTACTGAACTTAAAATATTTTAATGTATTGGTATAATATTACAGCATATCTGTTACTCAAAACCAAAGAAATCTTCAATCAAATATATACTATTTATTTATTTATTTAAATAATAATTTATTTAATAATTTTAATAATAATTTATTTATTTAAATAATATTTATTTTTATTTATTTACTATAATATATAATTTCTATAAAAGGCATAAAACACACCTCCACACAAAACAATTAGTTCTTTTGGAGGAAAATCTGGTGATTCTAAATTGTCTTGTCACATAAGCAACAGAGAAATGAAATGTCCATTGCAGTTACACCTTTCTCCTCAAAGTAATGTGGCGTATATTTGTATTACGAAATATAATTATTAGAATAATGATGATACTTGATTTCTATCCAATACATTATTATAGTGACAGAAAAGTTAAAAATCAGTTCTGTTGAATCTTAGATAAATTGTGTGTTCCTAACTCAAAGTGTCATTTCCTACTAATAAGTACAACTAACAAAACAGTTTGTTTACCTTTATTCTTCTGTTTGCAGGAGGATCCTACAGTAAACCGTCTGGAAGAAAGTCTAAATCTCTTCTCACAAATCGTAAACAATAGGTTTTTCAGAGAAGCCTCGTTTGTTCTTTTCCTCAACAAGTTTGACCTGTTCCGAGAGAAAATTTTATATTCAGGCAGGCATCTTAGGCATTATTTTCCTGACTATAAAGGTAATTTTTTAACATAGTTTTCTACACTTTTTGTGGAAATGCCTTACTTGTTTCTGGAATTACTGAAATCAAAATTTTAATCTCTTCTTTCTTCTTTTCCATCATGAAAAATTTTCTGAAACAAGCAAAGTTTTTTTAAATATAATTTATATTAATAAAATGCATTCTCAGTTATTAAGGAAACAGAAAATAAAGTATCTGGTTCAACAATCTGTGGCATGAGGTATATTTAACCCTTTCACTGCTGAGATATTGGCAAGCTGACATACCCTCCTTGCTGAGATATTTTCACTGTCACTCGGCGCTAAATCCGAAAAATATGAAGGCAGTTTTAAAATACGCCAGAACTTCGTCATCACGTTAGAAATGTTTTTCCTTGCTCGTGAAAGCAATGACTGTGTTGAAATTGAACATACCATGGCCTTGACGTGATTCCCCGCTTGTCATATGACTCGTGAGTTCAATGGCTTCTTCAGACATCACAACATTGTGCAAGGCCTCATATTTTCGTCTACAGATTGCACCACAGGGCAAGGAAAGCATTGAAAATAATTTCTATCTAACCCCAAGAGATGGCAGGACACTATCCTTTCATTGAAACCATGTTAAAGAATTCTATTCTACGAGCAATTATCTTATTCGTAGCACTGACTTCGCGGCAACATTGTGCATGGCCTCACTTTTTCGTCTACAAATTGCACCACAGAGCAGGGAAAGCAATGAAATTAAGTTCTATCTAACCCCAATAGATGGCAGGACACTATCCTTTCGTTAAAACCGTGTTAAAAAATTCCATGCCTTGTGGAATCGTCTCGTTCATAGCACCCACTTCGCGGGCGGAACAGTTACGTCAATAGCACACGTAGGTGCCATTCTCCGCGCCGTCA
The DNA here is from genome assembly GCA_964059195.1 of Ectobius pallidus. NCBI lineage: Eukaryota > Metazoa > Arthropoda > Insecta > Blattodea > Ectobiidae > Ectobius > Ectobius pallidus. Next base: position 171,794,235 of record CAXKWD010000001.1, read on the forward strand.
CAGTTCCGTCGTTAGCAGTGAAAGGGTTAATTAAATAAAAATGTATTTTATAATCAAAACTGGTTTTCCCTTAGAACATTACTTTTAAATTGCATTTTAAATATAACTGGTTTAAAAAAATTGAATTCATGTTCCAGGACCAGATTATGATGTAGATCGAGGTGCTTTATTCATCCAGCATAAGTTTGCACTGCGTAATCAGAACTCTACAAAAGCAATCTATCCACACTTCACTACTGCCACCGACACTTCCAACATCCAGGTTGTGTTCCAAGTTGTGATGGACACTGTGATTCGTGAGAATCTGAATCAAGTGACATTGCTGTAGCAATCTGGTGCCAAGGAACAGCTTCATGTGCAATATCTTCCATCGTTCTTACTTCTCTCACCATTGCATTTCCATTCATGTACAGAATCAAGACTGATGAGAAGTAGGTAACATGCCAAATAATATAATCAGTTTCCAAACTTTAAATACAAGTGAATTTTCTATTGTAAAAAATCCATGTCTAGACAATAGATTAGTAGCAGCAGAGGAAATCATTTTGTAAACTAAATATAAAATACTGATTGCTTATGCTGGTAATGTACTTGGAATGTAATCCTGATTTACAGCAGAATATAAATAACAGGAGTAACAGTTAGCTCATGTATTGTGTATCTGCTAATACAAATCTATCAGTAATAATAGACTGATCACTCAACAGAAATCTTGCAGTATTATTTCACCAAAAATATTGTGACAAAAAAGGCATTAAATTTGTTTTTTGTGTGAAGGTAAAGAATGCATGATTAAATTTTGTAATAAAACATTTATGTAAAAAGTTCCAATATTTTTATTTGAAAATGAAGCATTACCCTCTGATTTTATATCAAAAGATTGTTTACTATTGAAACTTGAGATGGAGGTTTAACATACGTAACTTCACTTAATTCAAGCACTAACCTGAACATGTTTCGAGCAAACTTCATGACTCATCATCAGCTATACTCCATGGAGATGGAGTATGGAGTATAGCTGATGATGAGTCATGAAGTTTGCTCGAAACATGTTCAGGTTAGTGCTTGAATTAAGTGAAGTTACGTATGTTAAACCTCCATCTCAAGTTTCAATTTGATTATAACTTCACTATATAAACTTCCTTCAAATTCTAGGATTGTTTACTATGTTTGAGGGAAAGAGGAGATCAAGATGAACAATTTTTAATGTACCCAAATTTCACGCACAGGTTACAGGTAGGGGGAAAAAAGCGGACCGACTAAAATAAGTAAGTTACCGATATGACCCACTTTGCTGCCTAGCGGCATTCACAGAATAGCAGGGAATGTATTGAAATTTGTTGTAGTGTCGATAAATTGCTTGAATTGAGAAATAATTTGACGTAATTTGCATTGCTTGTGAAAACAAATGTTCCCGTTACATATCTTACATTTATTTACGTATCACAAGGCTCTGAGATCAGCTACAAGATCGGTCCACTTTTTTTCCCCCTACCTTTACATCAACTGATTTCTTATTAGGATGGGTCAGCTCTATATACTAAGTACCATTTCCTCGAAAGCAGAGTTGATATTTTTTATATATAGACATTTTTGAAATGCTCACCATTGACTTGAAAACTGGAGGTATCTGCATACCATTGACAGTACATTTCATCTCCCACCACAGAAAGAAATTCTTTCATAGAAATGATACTTAATAACACAAGAGCTGTGACCCTTAATGGGAAATCAGACTATGCACGTGAATTTTGGTACATAACGAAGTCATTCATCTTGAACTTTATCATGCACTCAATTGTTGTAAACAACCTTATATCCATATATACCAAAATATGGTAAGTGAAGCAAAAAGTGTGTTTATGTCAACTCATATAGTAAATTAACCTTATATCCGTTCCGTATTTGTTACATAACTGTAATGATTGTTCAAATATGGTTACAGTAAAACTCCTGCCCCATTGCAAACTTTGGCAAAAGTCAGAAAGCTTTTATATTAACAAATACAATAATGTAATAGATTAATGCATATTACATGACTTTTTGTTTTAAGGCTGAATACAGTACCATTTTCTTACATGGAAATGCAATGGTGAATCCTTAATTTATGTATGGTTCCAGTTCGAACATATTTATTTTTAAGATTTTTTTGATCAAGTGGTTAAATGTCAGTTATTTGTGCCTTTTAAAAATCATGGTGTAGAAAGGGTGACAAGAATACAATTTTCTTTGTTAATTTCTAGACAACTGATGGTGTGTTATGCTTTTCTGTTAACGTAAATCTATTCGTTGCAATGTATCAAGGTATCCCTGGATGCATCCCTGGATGCATTCGGAACTTATTTTATGGATGAAACCCGTAGATCAGATTTAAAAGAAAGTTTTATTGTTGAATAAAGATATAATATAGAGTCAGGCTTTCTATTCAACTTCACTTGTTTCAAGAGCCATTGCTTCGAATCTTAGCTTGCTTCCAACTGTCTTGTGGACTATTTGCAGTCCCTGTTGAAGTTAATGGGGTGGAGGATGTAATGTGAAGAAACCAATGGTGATCGAGATTACTCTCCCTGAATGTGTTAAGCTTTTCCCTGCTATTGATGTATAAATTCATCACCTTAAAAATTGTGTAAAAGCAGAGAAATAACATCAACTGAGTATTGTTTTCAGAAAATGTGAGGATTTTTTATCTGTAAGTAAGGATTGTCATTTCCTAAAACCAGCTATTCTACCAAAATTTTTCTCACTGCTTTCAAACTTAGAGCCCACTAATGATTTTTTTTACATATATTAATTCATAAACTTAGCTTTGAAATGGTTAAAGAACAATACAATTCACATTACAGATGTGCCAGAATAATTGCTTAAATTTAAGATAAATGAAAATAATAAAAGCACTGAGTTCCATTGAATAGAAGCACACCCAACAGTTTCTTTTAAATCAGACAGCTTCAGCCTTAGATTCCGTAAGCATGCTAAAATAAATAGCCTAATACACAGACTCATCAATGTACCTCTAAACAAAAAGCAAAAAACAATATAACATCAAATACAACACAGTAGTGAAAAATGCACAAAATATAGACATGCAAATAGGATGGAAAAGTCAAACATTTTCACATTAGTGCGTATAACAAAAAAGGACATCATCTTCAACAAATTCATATATACTCCACTATATGGCACCATAGATTTCAAAAACCTCCACTCATGACAAAAAGCATTACCCCTTCCACCCCCAAAGAAAAAATGCAAGAAAATTGAGAGAAATCTTATGAATTCTGATTATAAAGGTATGGTAGACATAACATGAGCTAAGGATGGGAGCAATTGCTGTTGAAAAAAAAATCTTTACAAGAAAGTGAAGTTGAATATAAAATTTGACTCAGTACTCTCTCTTATTTGTAGTATCACTTCACTGTAATAAATTCTGCTGTAGAGATTGTCAAGACTCATCATTGTTTTACAGGTGTGTTGTAGTTTGATACATTGCAATTTACAGTATTCTCAGTTTGAATTTAGATTCTTTTATTATAATTATTTTTTATACAAATTTGTAATGAGAAAATTATTAAAATATAATTTTCTTTTATAGCTTAGAGCAGTGTCTTCAACCTGTAAGCCTGTGGCTTAATTTTTGGTGAGCCGCAAACAAATACTAATTTTAACTACTATGCCAATATGGACAATTTAGTGACAAAGAAACAGTGTCATGTCTCCTATTAAATTCAAGAATGTTACTGTCCTTTGTGTTATTCATGAACATTGCAAAGTGGAAGAACAAATATAAAAAAACACAATAATGATTATAATGGCTTTAAACACACTAAATCTTCACTTTTATGGTTATTTAAGTTTAAGTGTGTTTAAAACCATAATATATATGTTATGACCATTGTGTTCTTCCCAATTTCAGTATCTGTAACTTATGTATAATGTTCAGTAATCCCTACAGATATTGTAATATAATTGATATATTTGTTTTACGTAAGTGCTGCATCATGTTAATAATCAATAAATCAATGTGGCCCACTTGTCTTTCACCAGAAAGAAAATGGCCCTTTAATCAAAAAAGGTTGAAGACCACTGGCTTAGAGATTTCATTTTGGTTTAAAATTATAGTCTATTTTGATAAAATTTGTTTCATGCCTAAGTTAAAAGGAAAGCTACACATTATCGTAATTAATGAAAACCTCCCACAGCCTTGTGCTGTTATGTGTGGAATGTTCTGTATGTTTCTTATTAAATTCCATTTAAGATTACAGTAGAACTCCAAATATCCGAACTCAAACTATCCAGATTGCCAATTATCCAGATCACTTTGAGGTCATATTCAAGTGGTTTCTGCAGCAGCGAGCATTGGGAAGCCACTTTCAGGACCGATTATAATTTGTGAAAAAGTAAAACTTTCAGCTGACAAAATCAACAGTTTGTCAGCAAAAAAAAATGACTTGGACTAATATGTTCAAAATGTGACACATTTTGTAAGTACAGAATTGTACAATCTATTTTTGTTTTTTTAAGAAATTACCTTTTTTCATTATTTATCCAATTATCCGGATGTTTGATTACCCGGTCCCAATTAATCCGTTAAATTGGAGTTCTACTGTATTTCTCTTCAAGAAATTAGTGTCTTGTCATTTAAACATAATTCGGGTGGTTAAAATGAAAAACCAGTAGATATTGAAGTGCTACTTAATTAAGTCTGTTTTTACTTAAAGATCTCATAGCATCATATTATGTAAGATGCTTTTCATATGTTTTCTTATTTTGTTATAAATATTTTATGTGTGTGTCTGTGATACCATGAAATTTTGAATACAATAAATATAATATAATAAATAATTAAAGAGAAAAACCTAAATTATTTAAATCTGATATTTATTAGATAATATTTTGAAACCAAATCTGTTAATAGTATTATGATGATTATATTATGCATCTGGCCGGTGCGCAAGGCTGACAACCTTACCACCTTCATGTGCCGATTGTATAAAAATCTGGGAGCCTCAATCTCCTGGAACCCTCTGGGTCTCCATGGTCTGTAATAGGGAACACTTTACTTTTTATATTATGCATCTATTTTTCCATAAAAGTTCATCATTGACTTGTTAACAGAGGAAGGCTCAGTCAAGCAGCTGTATTTAACATGTAATTATTTTAAAGAGTGGAAATGTTCAATTATGATCAGCTGTAAAGGCAGTTGTGGTCAAGTTCTATACAAAGCTAGCACAGTTCTGTTTGTATTTTGATACAGTATGAATTCTGCATTAACTTCAAGAGCATTATTATGTAAGTTTACGCATTAAGTTAATTATATTTCAAATTACACAATGCTTTTAAGTTGAGAGCATACTGATAAATAATTTTTTTGCTATTTTGTTGCAAATATAGGTCCAGAAAATTTGTAATAACACTACTTTCCAATTTGTATGCCGTGCTTACAGATTTCTATCATAGCAGTTAATAGATAAAATAGTCTCTTCCTCTTCCCCCCCCCCCCCCGATATTATGAAGGAATAATTTATAAAGTGAGGACATTTTTAAGGCAGATTCTATTAACCCCAACGAGCGATCAGCTTGGAAGCATATGTATGTTTACTAATCGACTGAGGATTCCAAGTGAAATTTTAACTGCAGGAATGCAGAAACAAAAATATATTTGCTGCTGTCTTAGCAGGAAAAGAATAGTTTTAACATATTTCTAAACTGGTTTGTGATTTTCCTAAGCATGTGTACAATTCCCAAGAGTTTTTCTTTTTTTCTTTCTTTCTTTCTTTCTTTCTTTCTTTCTTTCATTCTAAGTATTCTTTTATTTTTTTCTACTAGCCATGCTTGCTCTGAAAGAACATATGTGATTTCCAAGCTGTATAAGAACAAAGAACCGGAAAGTAATAGAGTATTTGGATGCAACATGGGCGTTAGTGGTAAAATGCAATGCTGAGAAAAAGACAAAGTTTTGGAAGTGTAGAAATCTTAAAAGTACGAATTAAAACACCTAAAAATGTACGTAGTAACTAGAAAGCACATATCTTTATTGCTGTAAACTAACCATAGGCATAACCAGGCCGACCATATGGGGGGGGGGGTTATAACATCCAGGGAGAGGGGGGATGCAAAATAACGAATTTTAAGCTTCCGGGGGTCGTCCCCCGGAAAATTTTAAAAATTAAGACGCAAAATAACGAGTTTTAAGCTTCCGGGGGTCTCTCCCCGGAAAATTTTAAAAATTAAGACGCAAAATAACAAGTTTTAAGCTTCCGGGGTTTCCCCCGGAAAATTTTAAAAATTTAGACGCAAAATAACGAGTTTTAAGCTTCCCACGCTTTATACTTGTATTAAGTAATTTATGGGCAGACTTTAAAAAATTATACAATTTTCCTTTTTTTAATCAATGGGGGGGGTTCAAACCCCCAAACCCCCCCCCCCCCCTCGGTACGCCTATGAAACTAACATCATGTCAAATTTAATGATTTCCACAACAAATATGGGCAGTTAAAGAAGTACAATTAACGCTGTTATTGCACAGAAGACATCTTGTCCAGACTTTACTGTACAATTTCTACGGTTTTATTCTGAGTGAATGTCTGAAATTTTATTTCTAACACTATTTTTCACACATTCTACCATAGGCCAGTTAGCATTTTTTTGGTTTTAGATATTTACGCAATGACAATACATTTGCTATTTTAGCAAGATCTACTCCTGGTGTTGGCACATCATTTCATTCCCATACATCAGGATTTCTTGTTTTTTATGTCCTTTAAATTTCGTTTCTCTATTGGCAATGTCTTCTTCCAAAGTAATACGCTCGTCAGGGTCATCCATTTCGCTCAAACAATGTGGCTTCTAATGGCACGTGACTGTGTACCACTTCTGTTCTCAAAGGTACCGAATGTTGTATGCGCATGTATTTTGCTTACAAGGATCTCCTGCCGTCTACAGAAGAGTTACAGAAATAACTTTTATAGAGCTGATAATCGAAGGTTTGATGAGTACGATGGCCGCATTTATGCAACAACAGCATTAGCTGGCTAACGCTAGTCTTGCACCGCGTTCCTCAATTGATCTCCTATTAATGCTTACCTCTGCTCCTAATATATTCCTGTTGGCGTTGAATTGAGTAAGATTTTCTCCACTTACAGAGGAATAGCTAGATTATTTATCTCGACTTTTGAATAGATGCACAGTACCATCAATAAGTCTCTCCGCAGCTCTGATTATGTTTGCCATTTCTCCCTCCCTCCCACCCTTTCAGACCCATAGCAAGTATACCAGAGTAGGCTGTATTAACCATTGTTGTGCAGCTGTTTGTTATGGCAGTGTCAAAAGCTGGAATAGGTAATTACATTACATCTTTAATTGAAGTTCTCAAAAATAAATTAAAACACGTGAATTTGTGTAAACTGTAAACATTTTCAACACCTTCTTTAAATAGGAGAGTTTTATGTTAATTTTATTTGTTACTTCTTAAACTATTGTAGCAGAACAATAAAATCATATGCTAGTTCTGTGGAGCAGCTTCTTGATGGCAATGTTTGTAATGAAAGAACATGCATAAATATTATCTATCAATGTCAAGACTCGTAAAAGTAAAAGAGTAGGTATACATTTTTAATTTCTTAATACGATCACAACCAAATTCACAGCTGAATCTAAGTGAATAGCATTTCTCCAGTTTCATTTTTAAGATTCTAGATGCTAGCTTTTAAGTTATTAGACTACAACAGCTCTCTTGTTATGTAGTAATATTACTGCCATTTAGATAAACCAGGCCAAGCTTTTTTTATTAATTAGACATGTTGTCACTCGAGTATTAAAGTGTACCAAATCCATCAAGATAAGGTTTCAGGAAACACATACTGAGGAGACTCGTATTTAACATGACATAGCACAATATGTAATTTCAGTGTTTAGAGGTAGAAAATTTGTTTTGCAGTATATACATATGAGGCATACCTGAAATAAGAGTTCAGTATATACATGGAGACCTTCACTATGCTAATAATAATTAATCAGAGCATATTTGTGTGTGTAGTATGTACTGGTACAACATCCATGGTTTTCTTTTTCTTTTGAGCTGTTGGGTTACAGTTAATTCATACATTCAGAAAAACTGGAGCATTTTGAAAGTGTAGAAAAATCCTGCATTATAAGAGATGCTATACCATAGTCCACAATATTGATATGCATTTCTTTGAAGTAAAAGCTATTTCAAAATTATCAAATACGGTAGTACATTTAATTTCATGTGATTACAGTTCGCATGGTTTTAGAAGGCATTATGAACAGAGCCAATGCATGCATTAAAATGAATTTCTAAATGTATTTAAAAGTTCTGTTGCCTAGTTCAGATGCCAACGGCACAAGCATGAGCAACAGTATTTCCTATTCTTCATTCCCCCAAAAATACTATTGGAAATTTATTTTAGTGCACACATTAGTTCAGTCCATATGCCTTCTAAAACCATACAGACTATAGAAGTTATTAACTCTTGAACCTCATATAGTAGAGAACCATATTGAAATTCATTGTTGTATTTTCTCATCTTCATAAGAGATATTGTTAGCGTTTGCTAGCTACCTCAAAAGTAGACACAGTATGTGAAGGTCTCCAGGTACTGTACAGTGGGTACAAAGTGTGACCTATAATGTACCAAACAAGAGGTATTATTAAATTGTCTGATCTTAGTTGTTTAGTGTTGGCACATGAATATGTTAGTAACAATAATTGAAAACTGAATTAATTTTTTTTTCTCTTTTCCAATAAAAATGTTGCATACAATGAGACAACCATATAGCTTTCCATCAGGAATCAATGTAGTGCATTATTACTTTAAAGCTTCAATTACCTCCTTTTCATTCAAAGTGCTAATAATATTTGATAAAATGTATTCTATCATTGAGTTACTCTTATGGCTGGGGCAGTATAGTTGCTTATTTATTCTCTTCTCTGTTGTGTTCTGCCCAGTTTTTAGTTACCAAGTGTAGACTAAACAGAAATGGAACTTAATACCATACACTAGCCTTCTTATGCGAGTTGAAGATATTGTTTTCTAACATGCAAAAGAAATAGTATTGAATTGGAACTTATAAATTGCCAGTAGCCCGGTAGTAAGGTCATTTGCATTCAGGAGGTCTCTTTAGATAAAAGCATGACTGATATTTAGTAGATTTAACTGCTGTCCTCAGAAAAGTGCAGAGTTAGACTCCCCACACAGCATTTTGTACATAATGTATAATCAGACTTTAAGACGAGTATACAAAAAAATTGTCACTTAATATTTTCTTTCATTGGGTATTATCATACATTCAGTTTTTATTATTACTAGTTGTCTTTATTAAATGGGCTTCTGCTATGGATCAGACATAAACCGAAATAAATAAGAGAATAAGTATTATACATACTTTCTAGCAGATAATCCTCAATGCAGCATCCTATGTTGTACAGGATCAATTAAATGGTTTTATGCAGAAGTGACCAACCCTCAAAATTAAAATTGGATTATGATGTCTGGATAGTTATGAGCCATTTTCTATGATAATCAGAAAGCATCAAACATGTATTTGTAGCGTGCTGTGCTCTACAGGCAAAAAAGCTAAACCACAAAGTGCCGTTCTGACATTCACAGCCTGCAATCACACAAATTTAAAATAAATAAAATTAATTTAAACAAATGGCAAATAAAATAAATCACAAAAATTTAACTGAAGTATGAAAAAATAATGAAAACTAAGCTCAAAGCACTTCCCACTCTATATTTTGCTTCCATTTTGCTTTATTGTTGCTCCAAATAAGTATTAAACTCTGGATCTATTCTATAAATTACTACTCTCCTTTGTCTTTCTATGTATTTTTGACAGATATTTTGTTTGTTTTGTATATATATATTTTTCTAATAATCTGTGCAGTCTCTATTCTATTACTTTGTAAAGTCTGCCTATGATGTACTTTTGACTGTCCCTTTATGCGAGCCATATGTGCTCTTTGGGACCTTTAAGAAATAAATAAATACAATTACTAATATTTGAAATGAAAAGAAAATTTAGTTCAGTGTTGGAAGGTGAAACATAATTACAGTATGCCATTAAATTAATACCATCATGAACAAAGAACATCTACCAGTCTGCAAAACTCTTCACAAAACGCTTAAAACAGAAGAATTCAAAATAAGCAAATACTACTGTGAAGCTAGAAAGCAAATAATGTAAAATCATGAGCTTTAGAACATTTTACTACTACTTCTACAGTATGCCTTCTTAAAGGGAGTTTTTAAATTTTAGATCATTATATTATTATTCTGTGATATTTCATTTTCATTTTAACCTAAGTTATATTTTTATCACTTTATCCATGTGGCAGCCTTTAATAAGGGAAGTTTTTGTCAATAAAAATAACAGTTGCAAATAGAAATGTCAACCATATTCCATGAAATATGGAATCTATCAAATTCTGCATACAATCATTGCTGTAATCGATCATAAGTATCTATAATATCTCAGCAGTCACAGAGACTGCATAAAACGAGAGTGAGCTACTAAACAAATTAAGAAGAAATTTCAGACACTAACAATTACAATTTTAAATAATATTTTCATACAAATTTCTCAATATTCATTCTGGAGGGGGCGTATTTTGCACTTACTCACACCTTTGTGAAAATTCAACAAATTTTGCTATTATTTGTGGATATAATTTGCTTAATGGTGATACTTGAAGCTGCATAACACCATTCAATTGTGGAACACTGCATTATGTACTGATTCAACTTCATTGGTAGATGACAGGAATGTCTGGGATATGGTCGATACACCAACTTCTACCGCCATTAAAGATTGTATTCTTGACTTATGCGGTTACTTCTTTATTCAAGTATCTCCTCAGTTGCCCTTCATGAGAATGAGTGCACCTCATTCCAGACCTCCCTAGAAATCAGGGGACCCTGGGCCTCCAGATCCATAACTAGGATTAAGAATTGGACCTTGAAGGAGCCACTTTCTCCAAGATAATTAGTAATAATTTGTACTCACAGTGTATGGCATTAATTTCAGTTTCGTTATCATAGAGCTGGCTTGTTGAAGCATGCAGGCTTATTAGATATTGGTGCGAGGATTGTCCTGGTACTAACACAGTTGATTTTGGTGGTGTGTGTAGCCTAGATCTTACTAACCAGCATGACTGAAACAATGACCATGACTTTGTAAATACAAAGTACAGTTTATATATTCCTCTTATGAAAAGTAGAAAAACCAAATTAATCTGCAGTTTATATGAATAAAGAGTGCCTTTATCACTGGTTGTGAATGTTATTTCTGTATATCTTGTTTTACAATTTGTTCTTTCCGTATGGATTTTGAATTTGTATGAAGTTCTATATACTACATTTTAAAAATATTTATTCAATTTGTTTTTCTCTTGCTTCCTGGATTTTGTACAAGCTTTTAGTTGTTCACCTTTAAATATGGATACTAAAATTGCATCTGAGGCAGTGATACTTAAGGAAATTATAGGCCTATATACATCGCCAAATTATTTGTAACTTGTTAATGTATATTATTTTGTATCGTATATATTTTATTTTTATTTAGTTAATGTTATTTCACCTAAGTGAATTTGCAAATTTTAAATTAGCCCATGTCTTGATGTTAATGCATAAATTAACTTTGTGTTTTAAGTGTCCAGTATAGGAATTGATTTGTGCCATATATATATAAATTTCTAATGTAAGGGCAGTCAGATCTTTCCTGCTTTATAGGTTTGTTCCAGCGAACAAACAAGGATTAGTTGTGGATTTTTGTACTCAACATGTGCAATGTATTAACACTATTCTGATACACACTGATTCTTGCTGTAATGTTATCAGTTCAGTCGATAGTTTGTATTGTAACATATTATGACTATTATAGATTATTTTAATTGCCAATCAATTAATTGATCCCAATGAGATTGCTAATATGTATAGAAATATATACTACAAAACACAAAACAATGTTTTTGTAGTAATATAAACATCTTGGACTCAATGGGGAATGGCATAGCGCAGGAGATTTTCACTGTTTTGCTCACTGCACATGTTTCTGATTAATAATAATTGAAGTGTTTACTTTTATAAGGATCTAGAGCCAAAACCATGATTTTTCAGCTGATAATTTTAAATGGATCTATGTACCCAGACCAATGTATTTCAGAAGGGTCCAAGGCCCAGGGAAAGCCACATTAGTAGCAATAAATTCCAATATATATAGCGCTGGGTCTATCTCCAGCACGTCTTTCTGAGGGTGTGAATCTTGTTTTCTACACAATCATGATTTTGGTTGGCACTTAGACCCTTATAAAAGTAAACGATTCAGTTCATGCTGCAACATGCTGACTTTTCTGGCAATTGCACTAACTGCTGGGAAAGTTTGATGGAACGTCTGGTCTATACAATCATGAATAAGTTGCTGCTGGGACACCTTTATCAGCGAACATAAAATGTGCACATATATCCGGCATTTGATGACATTTTCTGAATGATGCTGGAACAAACCATATACTGTAAGGATTAAAATGTCTGTGTTGAAATATATGGATTAAAATGTGAATACTGTACCTAGACAGCACACCATGCATGTGGTATTTGCTGTAAAGATTATAACTTTTACGGAGTAGGTTTTCTATTTTTTTTAATTGGTCAATGGGACATGTTAGCTAATGTTAAGAAAGCCAAAAATGATATTCCACATAAAGCAGAATTCCATCCATTTAAAGGAAATAATAATTTTTAAGATTTATTTAGAATGAATGTGAGGATTGTCACAGTACTGATTGTTCATAGACCCCGTAACAATAAAAAGAATTGTAAAATCCACCATTCTCTCAGGCATCAAGCCATGAAATTGCTAAAGCAAAAGGGGAACCGTACAAAACCTGAGATGCCATTATACAAAATAGGGTAGTCCTTTCAGGACATCAAGACATATAAGTACCTAGTTGGTTCCCAGTACTTTTTATTTAAGCCTATATTTTATTAGTATTTTCTAATAATAATATGTCTCGGTATAATTTGTATGTTAGATAAAAACATATTTAACCCATCTTATCTCTTTCTCTATTTTACTACCTAATGTTTTCTGAATTGATACGATGCATTATATCACTCTCCACTACAGGGAAAATGTCACTTATACCCCTAACACTGCATAAAAGTGAATGTAAGTGTGTAGGTATTTATAATACAGCGTAGTATTATTCCTCCTGAAACTACAATGTGAAATGCTTATGGAATATTTAATATCAGCCAATCTCTGATGATATTCTGTTCAAAGAATGATATGAGATTCACCTCAGTAGATAAGCCTTGTGTTTGCATGTCCGTTTGTAGTTTAACTATGTTAACACTTTGGTGAATAATTTACCAAGTAAGAAGTATTTGAAATTTGACAAAGATTAAATGTGTGGTGCTGATTTGTAACTAGGTGATGCAATAAATTTATCCACGCCTTGAATGTTGCTTTTATTATGTCAATTATGAGTGTGGCATGCTACATAGTAAATAAGAATTAAGAAAGTTTAGTTTGGACATCATGCTCTTTGTGCCATACATTAAATGTGAGTAATTTAAATTAAATTTGCTCATCATAGTATCACTGCCTTAGTAATTTAGTCATAAAAATGAAACATGTGGACTTCTTCCTCTCTAAGTGATCATAGTATTATAGTGTTCACGAGGTGAAATTTTTGTATCCAGAAAATATTGTTTAAATAAAATTTGAAAAATACAAATTTTGAATCAAAGCTTTTTCTTTGCCATATCTCCTCTATACTTGCAATCCAATCTCATATTGCCCAGAATTTGTTAATATTAAATACAGATTTAGTTCGCAGGCTTCCACGGCCAGTGTTATACATAAACTGATAGTAATTGCTATCCAGGTTGGGCCACGTCGTGTTTTTAGCGTCTTCTGACGTTTCGGACATCATATCGTGTCCTTCTTCTGGGAAAGAATCACAATAAAAATAAGTACGACTGTTTACTCTCCACAGGCACTTATTTTTATTGCGATTCTTTCTCAGAAGAAGTACACGATATGTCCAAAACGTCAGAAGACACTAAAAACACGACGCGGCCCAACCCGGATAGCAATTACTATCAGTTTATGAATAAATACAGATAGATTCCATCCTAGCACACTGCATTGACCAGAAACCACTGCACACAGATCTCTACTCAATACCCACAGCCTTCACATCCTGTACAGAAATAGGGATACTCAGAATCCTCATCCTGTAATCAAAAATAAATCATCTAAAAATCACCTTCTGCCAGAGAGGCAACCAATGGGCCCTCAAATAGACCACTGGAGCAATAGACCGCAATACATTGAGCCTACTTTTGTTTCTTTCCACCTGTTTCCAATAAAATATACAGGCTCCTAAGAAAACAACAAAAAACCAAACAGCTACCCCTTCCAAAAATTCAGAAAATATGCCCTTTAAAGGATTCATTTGGCATATGCTTACCAGGCATCTACCAAATCATCTGAGAGTGTGATGTTTATATTGGGCAGACGCACTGCCTAGAATTTGGTCTTTATAACTGAAGTTTTAAGAAAATTTTTCATGAAGAGATTTTTAAAATTTGTATTAATAAAAAAACGAATGATTTTAATAAAAACGTAAATTTCAAAACAATGTATTTAAGACTAATAAAAAATGGCTATATTCCTTTTTCTGTAAAAAAAATATATACATATTTAGGGGTACTTTACTTGTATCCATTTTCAATTTTTCTAGGCTATCTTTATTACAGAAGGCAGTACATGAAAACCTAGCACGGTCTCTGATGGACAGTATGTGGAAGGACTGCTGATTGGGTATAAGCCTGGAAAATTGTTCAAATAATTTAAACACCGGCCATGAAAGCTAAGCTGTTAATATTAGATGCCTCTACAGGGATGAATATTCATATTCTCCCGACTGGGCCATGCCTACAATCCCAGAAAATTGTTTAAAAATTATAATGCCAGCCATGAAAGTAAGCTCTTTTTTCACTGTCTATACATTCATCAGATAAAAATAACATGTACTCAGAATGTTTACATTGGGTCAGAAAATCACTATTTTAGTGTACTTTATAGGATGTTAAATATATTTATTACAATATTCCGCCTTAACCCTTAACATTTGTAATAAATATATTTAATATTAACCCTTATCTGTTGGAAATGAGTTATTTTAATTTTTATAGGATGTGTATATGATGTAAATGTCTTTCATGGAGGTCTACCATTAAGGGTTATCATAGGAGAAAGACTCCATCTGGCTAGCTAAGTTGGCATGGAAAGCCAAAGATTCCAGGTGTCAGAGGAATTTTTCTCCTGAATATTCTAATGTAATTTCAACAGAAACAGTAACTGTGGAAGCATGAATACATATCTGCATCTTGTATGGTACTGTACAAGAAACAGTTGTAACCCAGTCACAAAATCACTAAATTACTGTGACTCACAGTACTGTGTACACGATGTAAATGTCTTTCAGTGAGGTCGACCATTAAGGGCAATCATAAAAGAAAGATTCTATCTGCAGTCATGTATCAAACTCTGGCTGGTTGAGTTCGTAGTGCACTAGCATGGTAATTTGAAGGTCCCAGGTTCGGATCCCAATGTCAGAGGAATTATTTTCCAAATTATTCTCACAAAAACCATAGTTATATGTAACGAACATGAAATGTACGTTTCAGTTAAAACCATAATGGCAATATAACTTGCTATAACTTACTTTGGTCGTGAGGAGCTAGAAGTCCAAACATCTCCACCACGAGTCAGACTCTTGTATCGCGTTGCAAGCTAGTGTTATTTTAATGGTACAGGTATTAAATATGTAGTCCTTAAAATTTAAAATTTTTGGAATGTTACTGTTCCTTGTATAACATAATCGGCAGCATAGTAATTGGCAACATTAAGTTTCAAGCAGAGGATATAGGAGCATTCAGCATCAGTTAATTTATACACAAAAACCCGTAAAAGGAATTACATAGCTGTCAGGCTGTAAATGTTAATTTGATTAGTTTGAGGAATTTACGTAAGTAGGCCTATTTATAGAAAATAGCAAAAACAAGGCCGTTTCTTTACCTCATCTACGTCTCAGACTTTCCAAAAAGTGATTCAGTTAAAATAGCGCAGTTTGCTGATGATGTTGCCATATTAAGTACAGGCTCATGCCAGGAAGCTGCAATTTAACTACAGACATTTAGCCAGGATATTGACAATTGGTGCATGAAATGGAAAATAATAATGAACCCTAAAAATCGAAGATCATCAAAATTTACATACAAACGCAAGACTACAGACTATGCCATTATTCTACAAGGAGAACAAGTTCCCTACACAGAAACAGTAAAATATTTAGGACTCATCTTAGACAATAAAGTAACCTGGAAACATCACATAAATGATCTCTTAAAACAACTCAGAAATAGAATCCACCAGCTAAAGCATTTACTTAAAAGTACATTACCATTACACATCAAGAGATTGATCTACTCCTCCATTATAAAACCTATGTGGATGTAGGGATGCACTATCTGGGGTTCAGCTTCAGACTCACAGGTGAAAAGAATTCAAACTATCCAGAACCGGGTTCTAAGGTTAGTAGCGGACGTATCTTGGTACGTTCGCAATGACACCCTCCATCGCGATCTGCAAATCATTCAAGTAGACTCCATTCCACACAACAGCTACAATAGACTTCAATATCTGGTGTTGCCTCACATTTCCTGTTTACAGTATATCACTAAATATCTTTCAAGATTCTCAACTGTGAAGTTCTTCCTGTTATCTCTTAGTTAATAGTTAATACTGTATCTAGACACTACCCTTCTCAGGATTCGAATCCGATGCTTCTAATTTAGTGAGTAAAATACTTTATGGTTGGATGTGGATAATGTGAAACTGATTATTTTCATTTTTTTCGGTTCTTACGCATGCTAACCACACAACAGATCAACTAGGGACGAAAACTTCCCCCTTTTCAAGAAAGGTAAATAATACGTGTTTCTGGCAGGCTTGACAAAATATTACTTTGCCATCTGTAGTGAAACTCAGATCGTCGCCAATCCACTGCCGTAATAAACTCGATTTCATTTGTTTCGGCATAATTAACACGTCTTCTTAAAACTCAGTGTGACCACTCAGTATGAATAACAGGGCAGTACACGGCAACAATGGTTGTTCGTACGAATAGGTCTATTTTAAAAGGAATACGCCGGTGCTCTTTTCCTCTCTTGATACTGTCCATCCTAGACGACAATTGGTTGAATGAAACGCTGGTGGTATTAATTTCTACCCGACAAAAATTATTCTCTCCCCGCAAAATATAGATTTCTCAACTGACAAACAAAAAAGACAAAAAAGGAGCCTAAATTAGATATTTTAGGTTTTATATCCCGTTTAGGTATATTTAGGTTTTTATACCCCATTTAGGTATTTTTAGGTGCCACAGAATTAATGTGGGTGAATCCTATGGACATGATTCGAAAAAGTGTACGAGCGCTTTTCGTTTTGGAAGTAAGGAAAAAAATAGGTAAAAACCTAAGAATCCGGTCCCTAATTATTAGTATTATTATTTAAATTGACCAAGCGATAATATAGTTTTTATGGTCGCACATGCTAATTTTGTATGAATGCAAAACCGTGAGCTACACCACTCGATATGCAGCCTGCATCCAGGTAGTGAGACTCGTATGCTATGCTACTTTGGTGTGAATGCTCACTTAATTCAATGAATGGATGTTTATAGCAGACTAATATACTGTCCCATAGCAGATTCAGATTCTCAAGACCCAATACTTCACAGTTAGAGTGTTAATGAACTCCAGTGTTTTGATATATTGGTATGTTCACTGTGTTGAGCAGTATGGAATAAGACACCTGTTTTTAAACACTTACTTTATTCATTATTATATGATGATGTCACAGTGGTACAACACAGCCATGTACCAAAAACAATTTCTGATTACGAATGGCCAACGAACTAATGAACTGGCAACATAAAATATATGTAACACAAAACAGCTTTATTCCTTGTGTAAAATTGTCATAGATGAAGATACGTAACTTTTTATGATCCATCTTATAATCTAACTAAAAATATTTTACATATAGCCAGAAACGAGTTTTGTTCACTTCTAAATAATAAATAATTTAAGCATATATTGATATTACATGAACAATATCCAAAGACTATGAGTGGAACATTACTATACAACCTTCACATAGCATACCATAATTTCACTGGATTTCTTTCCAACTAATACAAAAATAAAATTCAGCAGCGTTGAGTACTTGTAATGGCACAAAATAACAAAGAATAGAGGAACTGAAGTCCAAAAATTAAAAAAAGAAATGAACTTCTAGAAAATTAGGTCTGACAAAATGGAATCGCTTTCAAATTAACACAAAATCAACAAAGATAACGTTTCAACTCTCACTGAATACGATATAACTTACATTAACGTTGTAGGCATAAACCGTTTTGATTAAAAGCCTGAATTTGCTATCTGTACACTTAAGCAGTTAACATTTCCTTCATTTCAGAACTTCAAATAACTTCTACATAATAATCTCAATCACCATTCTAGAACATTGCTTCTCAATCTAAAATTTGCCAATATCTTAATAATTTTCTCTTCAAACGAGGTCAAGCAAAATACCAAGCCATACTGATAAAATACCTATTGTGGAATCTTTCACAGAGATCCTGAACTCTAAACCTCTAGTATGCCGAAGAATAATTTGGCTAAAATATTTTCATACTGATTCACAATATAACTCACTCATCCCCTCTTCACAATCCATTAATTTACTTTTAAAAAGATCTAGAAATTTAATAAATTTATTTCTTCCTAATTTTTATAAACATACCTTCGCTCTGCATTGAGAACCTATGTTCTAACAATGTTCAAAGTAATCATTTATGTCAAGTTTACATATGAATGTCATATTTAACATTTTTGACTATTAGTTTCACAGAAAAACCATAAATGAACATTCCTGCATATGTCATATACACATCTGCCCGATTTAAAAAATAAACAATAAACTGTTATACTAGGAAACCAGAATATATAATTTCAAAATTTCTGTATTAAAGTGTCAAGTAATTAATGTTTTCAGACTTAATTTAATTGGGAACAGATTTATTTAGCCAGCAGAGAAAGTAGATTGTTTAATTCTGAGAAACCACAAGAGGAGTACTTGATCAAAAAGTTTGTCAAACCTCCACCAAGTGAAAATTTTGATTTTTAAATGCAGGATTTGTGTGTTTATGGATAGCTGATGATGACAATGGCCCTCGAAACTTGTCCCATCAAAAAGTTGGCACATGAAGTAAAAAGTGTCAAAGTTCAACTTATATGACAAATTAAAAATGATGTAATTCTATTTAGGGGGGAAAAAAATGTAACTCACCAATGAGCAGAAAATCCTCTGCTGAACAAGGTATTGTACTATTTGTTCTGAGCTTTAGTGCTTTTTTTTTTCCTTTCTTTCTTTCTTCCAAAAAACAATTGTACACTTCAGTTATTTTACCATGTGAATATAGCACAGAAGAAGCATTTTGTCATGAATGCAACATTCATTTATGAAAACTTATTTTTTACTTTTTTGGGGTAAACTACTATCTGAAAGCAGAAGAAAGGTACATTCATTAGTTCCAAAACATCCTGTAAAAGTTTTCAGAATAAAATACAGTAGTATTTTTACTAGGACATCATATATCAGCAAAAAATGTAGGTATATGTTTCTTCTAATAAAACAAGTAAAAACGAGACAAAAAATTGCTTTAGGAAAAAAATAAGAAAACTATACCGAGTACACTTATAACTTAGTATAACACTTATACTAATTTTCTAAAAAAAATTCTGGAAATCAGTTATAAAACTATGTGATTACTATGTGGAAATATTTTGATAAAACATGATTTTTACACCTTGAATTTAAGAAATTAATAACTCACCTATAATATGCATCGAAAGTATGTATGCTGAATTCATTTCAAAATTTTTCCTTTTGCTTGGAAACAATCAGTTTAGGCTTTGAAAAAGAGAATATTAGTTCACAGTTAGTGAAATAAATTTTATATGACTTAATAAGCCAGTAGTTGCAGCAACTGTTCAGTTTTCAACTTTCTTTTTTAACTTAAAAATGATATAATTAACCTCTAGCTCAAAGTTCCAAACACACAACTACATAGAAAAACTCATACATCACATTTAACTTTGGTTATTAAAAAAAAATAAGAAGGAATGTGAGCACTCAACACTGCTTCTAATAAAATGTGACAAGGGAAGTTTTGAGGTTTATTGCTTTGCAGTAAGTAAATCTGACTTTCCCTAGTTCCTCAAAATAGTATGACAAACTCAATGTTTCTGCACTATACACAGGCACTGGCCTAAACATTTATAGGTTGGTACAATCCTGTTTTGGTCAGTGTTATTACTTTACAAAGGCAGTTCAATGGCAATCCATATTGTTATTATGAATGCAAAAGTGTGAGAAGCAACCAAGAAGGTTCAACATTGGTGAACAAGAAAACTGACAATAATTTTATGAGTTGAATTTTACACAAAAATTTCACTTTTCGTATAGTTTATCTGTATTAGTTTCGGTGCCTTCCCTACCATTTTCAACAGCTATACTTCAATTTCAAGAGTTGAAGTATAGCTGTTGACAATGGTAGCGAAGGCGCCAAAACTAGTACAGGTAAACTATACCAACTACACCAAAAGTGAAGTTTTGTGTAAAATTCAACTCATACAGTATAATTAAGTTATATTAATTCACTGTGTTAACTTCCAATATAATTTAATAAAGAAACCTGATATTTAAAATGTATATACACACAATATTCAATATATTGTATACAGTTAATACAATATGTCATTTAGATTGAATGACTTCACTTACATTACCCTCTCATTTATGAAAGACTAGATGTTTTTAATGAGGAAGCAGAATTCTTATTCAGTGTTCGAGTGGTAAATTTTATAAAGTAATTTAAATGTGATAGCAGGATAGGAAGTATGATACCAAGTTTCTGAAGACTATATAGAAATGTACTGCAAAAATTCCTTAACATGAAAGAAGTAAATAAGGGTATCATACCAGGTGCTAGCCTGCTGGGCTAGTCCTCCTCAATACTGTACCATTAGCTGGAAGTAGGTGGATAAACAAAATCATACATCTTTGCTAGAAGGGGCCAAGGTTTCCATGACCACAAAATTGAATTAGGGTAGTAGTTTAAACTTTAAGGTATATTTTTCTCTTAACTTCACTCAGTCTCGAGAGATATGGCACCTAAGCGTAAAGGTTTGACAAAACTACGATCCACGAAAAAGGTAAAGTAATAGAGTATGTGGGGAGGGGAGAACTAAAAGCAGTGTTTGTGTGCTTGCAGATGAATTCTGTGGAGAGAAGATGCAAATAAGTACCATTTTGCACAAGAAATATGACTTACTAAAGGATGTTATTTCTAAGTTAAAAACAGTGTGTTACTGAGTTGCATAACTGTAGACTTAGAATACAATCGTGTGACACAATATTTTACTTTTTCGGTGTTACCTAGTTCAAAGTTGCAAAGAATGTACTTTAGTGTACAGATTTAACATTTTAAAGCGTGAAGGATACATAATGTATGTGTCAGATAGGGCACCCTCCCTCCCAATAAAGGACCCCTCCCAGATGCGAAAAGAATGTTATGTTCCTTTGATGTCCGTGCAAGAGAGGTTTAACTGAACATATATAGTGCTTCCCATGTGTCTATCTGTTACTCTTTCAAGCAAGAACTACACAAATGACATACGGTAGCAGTAATTTTACTCGAACACAGCTTTTATAACTGAAAAGAATACAGGACTGTAGAGGATTCAAAATGTTTCACAGTTCCAAGATGATGGCCATTTTAATGGTTTGCAGTAACAACTGATATCTTATTTGCCATTAATTAGCATTAGAAGGCTAAGGACAAACAGCTGTTATATCAATTGTTCTTTGTATCTTCCACAAGTAAAACAAAATGCCTAGGAATAGCCCACAATGGTCACAGCAATGTTGTCGGTTCAAGAAAAAGAGATGGATCAAGTCCACCTACAGAGATTAAAATTAGATGCTGCAGATGTTGCCCAGTGATCTAGCAAGACATTAGAATAACATCTTATAAATACTCCAAAGAAAAAAGCAATAAATATTGTATACAAGCCCATGCTTAGATTATGTTGTTCACAAACCATAGCACAAAAGATCACAAAAAGTAAAGTAAAAAAAAAAAGTCACTTCCTCTCACATTTCTTGAGTAACTCTAAGATACTTCATATTTCAATGTTTACAAAATTATTGAAATTAAACTTTTTAAATGGCATAGGATTTTAAAATTTTAGTTTGAGTGGATATACCGGACTAATTTGCGTAGCCAAAATCACTCTCGCCCCAATTGTTTTGGATAAATGGGGTTCTACTGTACTTGTAATAATGAAATTGAATGTTTTAAATTTTAATGCATTGATTACAACTTTTTACATACACCATTTCCATAAAGTAATATACCAATACTGTACATTTGAACAGAGAAAAATGAATAGTCTATATGAATGATTATAGTTCTGCTTCCTCTCCATGTTATTCCATACCTTTTCATCCTCATCTTAAATGTTAAAATGTGACTATCAGTTAAGTGTGTTAGCGCTGCAGGAAAAAAGGAACACATTGAGCAGTAGTTCCAGCAATTAAAACCATTTTAAAAGACCTTGGTTAAAAGCCTGCATAATACGGTATGGCACTTCAGATCATTACAAACTTACAAAATAAAATACACAACAACAATATGAACTGCCAATGAAGTATTTTATCTTGATTACAATATATACATTGACATGATAAGATACAAGGTTTACATTATAAAAACTCTATGCAATCCCCATTTCAAAATTAAAATTATACAAATATTAGATGAACAGAGTGAATACTGGATATGATGGCATCCCCCCTCTGAAATATAAAAACAAATGAAAAAAACACAACAAAACAAAACCTTCTGTACACTGCTAAAGTTTATTTGCACATGTACAGAGTAAAAACTATATTTCTTTGTTATTTTAATCACATTTTACAATGTTTCTATTTACAGAAGAGTGATATACCCGCTACTCACTTGATGACTCTTACCTCTGACTTGCCTTACTACAAAAGTGCACACAGTACATCAAAGTTTTCTTTTCCTTAAATAATTATTCAGATCTCTTGAATAGTATCACCAGATTTCCTTTTTTTTTTTTTCTTTCTTTCTTTCTTTCTTTCTTTCTTCTTAAACCACCTTATGGATTTAAACCTCCTTTCAATTTACTGTTCAAATGTATACCACAGTTTTAGTTTATAAGGATCATAAAGAAACAGAAATTAGTCAAATATGTTTTCACGGTTTGGAATGTAAATAAATGTAAAAAGTTTTTCTTAATCATATTAAAATAGTTTTATAATATATTCATCTTAGGAACACTATTAAGGGTATTTGGTAGTTTATATTATTCTGCTTGATTCAAGATTAGAACCAGGGTTAATATGATTACTATAATAATGATATGGCAAATGACACAGTGATAATTCCTTCATTTAAATCAGTTAATTTTGAGGAAGACTGTTATGTTAGCAGTTTATACAATTCATAAAACATTACTTTTTATAGTGTTTTGCAGATTTCCTGATTTGTATGTACAGTTTAAAGTAATATTCTGACAGCTAACCTAAAGACGACTTTTAAGTGTTTGAAGCATTATATTTCTTTCAAATCTGGAAGGTCTAGAAAACTTCCGGAATATAAGAAATAGGAATTACCAATCTTCCCAGAACTGGAAGAAAAGAAAATAAAGATAAGAAGGAGGGAGGAAAAAGCAAAGCAAAAATCCACTGTCCATGTACAGTATATGAACGAATACCCAATTTGAATAATTTAAATTAACACAAATGATAATCTATAGTTAAAATTACAACAAAATATCAGAAGTCAGATGGTACAGATGTGACAAATTTTATAATTATGTATATTAAACATTCACTTTCAGAAGGAAAGTGCATGTAAATATTGCATTTGTATTATTCCACCTGTAACATTATTTGATTAGAATGTGTTACATCAGTCTTCTCTTTCCATACAATGCCCACATGTGATAATGACAGCCGATGCCAAATACATTAAAAACAAGACTTCATTATTTCATTGTTCATGTTTAAAATAACTACTACACGATTACATTAGTGATATACTGTAAAGCATATAATTTTACTACTGCAATTACTGTTGGAAGCTATTTACCAGTGAAGTATTATGCCAATTTTGCAATTATCTCAATTACAAATGTTATGTACTTTACAAAAATACACGATAATCATTTACATAATATTTCCTTTTGCCATTTTTAAAAGGATTATGTTTTATTATGCTAATCGGACAGGCTTGAACTCCTGTCATTATGGGCTTGAGCTAAATCACATGAATGTGCTAAAAGGAATGATCAAAATAATACATAATAACTAAACGCCACGTCCCTGAAGGGACCACACCTACCACCCGACCGCTGCGTCATCTTACCGTAGCAGATGGCAGGATTGGGGGGCATGTGGTCAGCATGGTCATTAATGGTGGTTTCCATGACCGGAGCTGCTACTGCTCTATCAAGTAGCTCCTCAGTCTGAATCACGAGGCTGAGTGCACCCCGTTCTGCAGATCCTGTAGTCAGAAACACTAACCACGAGACCATGCAGGCGGTCCAAAATATTACATGATACCTGGATATTTTTTCGAACTTCAAAATTTGATTGATATGAAGATAGCAGTACTTAGGCCTTATTTATTTATAGCAACAAATTAATAAAATTTATTAAAATAGTCTAAATTATCATCCTAACCATTCCCCAATATTGGGTCCAAGATAATATGCTATTAAGTAATGATACATAGGTAACAAATGGTCATTCAAACTGAAAGATTAGATGATGAGTTCCAGGTCTCGCCATTCACTAAAATTTTTTTAATAACTTGATATTGTAACCTTACTAAGTTTTGTCACATGTTATGACCTTCTACTACAACCAAAATTAAATTTGCTATGGGACTATTTTGTTTTGTAGCATGATGGGTGCCACTGTTCAGGTCTCATGCATTTGTTTACATGGGAATGGATTATCGTACATATCCAGTATTTGCATTCAGTCTCATAACTCCAGTTGAGCTTCTTGATAAAGAAGTAGCAGCCCTGGTCAAGAAAGCCATAAACGACGGATTATGATAGATGAAGTGAGAAAGATGCATTGTTAGCCACGCTTACAGTAAAGAAATATCTGAGGGGAATATTCAATAAATTTGGAAATTATTCTGAATGGCGGAAAGTTCAATAAACGTATGCAGTTACTTATTTTTTCTTCTTTTTTTTGTTTGTCCATAGACTGCGTTTTAGTCGTAACATTCAAAGGAGGGGCTATAAGGTATTTATAGCATAATTAGCGTAAAATTGTGTCTTGCGATTCTGTACAAGGATATGTGAATATTGCTAACTTTTATTTGGGCAGAGGAAATTATGTGACTTTCACATCAGATTTTTTATATACTGTATATATATCCAGTATATCTGTTCAAACAATATGATTCTGCAACTCCTTTACTTCCAATATCAGGCAAATTTATCTTATAATATCACAAAAACCCCTAGGATTGACCCCTGGCTTTACTTCTATTCTGTAGGAAAACAGATTTCCTGATGCAAGTCTGCTAACCATTAAATACTACTGTGATGTAAACTAAATACTTTGCCTTAAAAGTTAAAGCATTTGAAAAAAAATTATGTTTTTTTCCTTTTAACTGGATTAGTTCAACAATAAATCACATCTGTAACATCAATGTACTGTGATATCCAGGGAAAGGATTCGTACATACTAAACATGTCAATATACAAATGCATTAAAAATAATACATTAACTGAATATGTAATCAAACATGGCCTGAAATTGCTGAAAAAATTTCTACCACATATATCACCAAGTTAAAATTAGCTTAGGTGACAGAAAACACACAACTTTGAGAAAAATTTAAAACTGACTGATGCTGTTAATTTAAGCACACTGTAACTGTTGCCAGTTTTCACTGATTAACAAAATGCAACTGAACACAATAATGCAACAAACCTACAATGGCATTGCGTGTTTCATAATTTTATACAAGTATCTTAATTACCATTAGAGGCAAGTTGCATATGATTTAAATTTTGATATTTTAGATCCACTCAAACGAACCGGTTACGCTTCAGCATGCTGACCTTCACACCAGCTGGTTGACACAGTACATGTCTTCTACAAGAGATGGCAGCTTACGGCATCAGTCAAATCAAAAACTTCCTTTTGCTGTTTTCTTCAAACCAATGGATTTTTACAGCCCAATATGAATTCATTTTAGTATGATATTAAAAGCATTTGTTATATAGAATTGAATTTATTTATATACAAGTTATTTATTATGCAGATTTCAGCTGCTAACCTCAATGTCTCAGGATCATTCCGTGTTCAATAATAATCAATATCACACCAGTTTATAAATGATAAATAATGCCAAAATGAGTGTCCTTATGATACCATTATGTCACGCGTAATAAGCGTATTATAGTACGATCAACAAAAATATTTACGTGTCTGCTGAGATGTACATATGTTAAAACTTTGAAGTTTAAATGTAATTTTCTGTCCTATTCTTGAGAAGACTACAACCCCACATACTGAGTTACAAAGAATTGATTTTAACTTCATATTATAATCCCTTCCCTGGTGATAATTATACAGGTATAAGCAAATCTTATAAACTATATTAATCAACTGTTGATTATAAAACTTGTACAGAGTCAACATTGATTATATGTCTATCTTTTTTTAGTTCAAGGCATATACAGAAAATGTAATTGGTATGTTTTTTCAATCTAGCAACCTTTCTAATAAAAGAAGCTTTAAAAATACTGTATCATAATCAGAGAACAAATTATTGAAATGAATATGAAGACTGTACTACCATCTGAATATTCCTTCCTCATTCCCCTGCCATCTAGACTTAAGCCTGAACAAAGGGAGGAAATAAATGGCTCGAAAAATGATTTTATTGAAAACTATTTGAGGCTTCTCTCAACAAAAATAGAAGGTAACACACAAAATATATATTGACACTCTTCATGTGGTCTTATTTCCCTCTGTATTTGAGCTATATAGGGAATATTCTAGTAAACAAATATGAGTATATTAAAAAATCGCAATGTGGTATTGCGATTTAAGTGAGATTAAAAGATACAATGTACTGTCTTACCACAAACATACGTCCTTGCAGTCAATTCTGCCACAAACAATTATACCCTAAGCCAATGTAGTATTCACAGAATTCCTAAAAGTTGCTATCCACAGAAGAACAAATATTTATGTTCTGGTCCCTGCAAGCACTGCTTTGTAAGGCAACATAATAGTTTGACATGACTGTCATATCAATAATAAATTTTATAAATTGGTAAAACAATATTGCACATAAATAAAGGACAATTTAGAGAAGACAGACTGAAATATTTCATGGTATGAATCTGTATTCATAGAAAAACTTAAAACCCAATATAAACCCAGAATTCCACGTTGGCTATTACCTCCGGACTTTAGCTTTACATAATCACAACAAAATAGCTTTTTCCTCATGTGTTCTCATTTTTAGACTTGCAATTAAATATGGACCACTTAAAAGCCACTAGAAATTTGAGAGAGCATGAGAATTGTCGAAGATCTAGTCACAATATTTTTCTCAATAGAAAGTACAACCAGACAGAAGTACATGTAGTACCTCACTAAATACTGAGAACTGTTTAAGATGGAATGTACAGATGCTTTAAAAATGTAATTACAGATGTTTTATATCAGGAAGAAAGTATAATTAATAAATAAGTTGGATTAAAACAAGATTTGTGTTCTTTCTAAGAGGTGTAGTAAAATAATAAAAAAGAACTTCTTTCTTATGTACATAGCTACCAAATTAACTCCTTTTTTATGAGTTTTTAGAGTACTTTCATGCTGGTAAGAAGAAATGCACTTATCACACAAATTTTATCTGATCAGATGCTTAAGACATGTTTAGGAGAAGAAACTCTTGTCCGATAGCATTGAAGGTGGAACTAGGATTAAGACACTGGAAGTCAACTAGGATTTTTCCATAGGCAGTGAAAACCTAACAAACAAGAATTTAAAAAATCAGTGACTTCTACTTCAATCTAATATCTACCTGTTTGAAATAATTTGGTGTAAATTATTGTATAGTGACCTTAAGTAACATGTTGCATTTACAATAAAATGCAAATATTGTGCATCCTTCACCTCCCCATCCCTTTATGACTTTTGGCTGGCAAGTTATGAGGAGACAATTGGTGGCTGCCAAACAGGAAATAAATAAAGGCGAAAATATAGACTACATCAAACAAGATAACAGTGCAGTCTTCATGAAAAAATTAAATATAACATTCTATAATCTGACACAAATAAGAATACTGCATGTTCCCTCCCCATCTTTAGTTTCTTGAACCAATCAGTTCAGAGAATTTGGCTATTTTTTATTCTATTGTCTTTGGTTAAATGCCTTAATTCTACAAATTTACAGTAGAAGGTTTGAAAGTGACTCTTTTCTTCCTCTTACATATTTTTATACAATATCATTTTTCTGATTTTGTAAATATACCTAGGTAGAGTGTATGCTTACAATGCCAATAAAGGAGAACAGAAACCTGTCATATTGAATCCATGGTAGTATTTTGTTGTCAAAGTCCTGTAGTAACATGATCTATATACCACCAACCTGTTAAGCTGAAATCTTTGGCTACTAAAATAAATAACACAAACTGTTTGTACATGTTTAGTATGGCAACACCCATCACAACATTTTTCTCTACAGTATACGTCTTTAAGCCGCTCCACGCTACATACAGAAATGTACACACAACATCAACAAAGACAAATCATTGTACTAACTTTTTATTTCTTTACGTGCAATTCTTTTCACCTCGTTAAATATATTCATTTGTTTACAAGTACAAATAAATGTCTTCCTAGTTGTTCTAAGGACGTAACTAACACAAATTATTAAAAATAAAGATTAATAAGGGAAAGTCTAAAAATAATCATGATGTTTTGCAGTAGACTAGAAGCAGCCTTATTGAACTTTAATATTTTAATGAGAGAACATGAATAATCAATCATCTTAATTAGTTGCCAGGAAAACAAGTAATGACATGATTGAATTACGCTACAGCTAGGAACCAGTGGGCGCTTAGAAAGAGACCTGTTTGCTCATTTTACTGCTAGATCAATGACACGAGCACTATACTGATATGAACAATCTGATCTGTAGAATATCTACACTTCTGACACAATGAAGAAACTCTTTGCACGATCCTACCAACTGTCATTAATAAACAATAATCATGAACAAAACAAAGCTCTTTAAATAAATTTAACAATTCAATATTGCATTTCCTACACAATCACAGGCAACCACCTGAACTGAGACCAGTATATACAAAACTGTGACAATATATGATGTATTAGAATATAATAACACACATCTCCTTTGAGACTGGCCTATCTTGCAAATCTCTTTATGGCATTTTCACCTTCAGTAATGAAAACTATATAACTGCCTAACGAAGTCTTTGCATGGGCCAGCTCAGACTTCACCAATCCCCACAGATCAGTTCTCAAAAACAATGCGAACAAGATGGCTCACAAAGTCACAACTAATACTGTGATAAATCTGGAATAACAGCGAACATCTGAACATATCACAGTCCCACCCCAGATTTGTATTTACAATGAATATTACTTTCATTACGTTGAAGGCAAAGATTTGTTCTCTTAAAGAATAAAAAATAAAAAACAACAGAAACTCAAACACTAGAATTTACACACTAACTTGCACACTAATTCAATGGCGGTATTAAGATTTTAAAAATAGGTATTAAGTACAGCACAAAAAATACGTACTTAAATAAACATTTCAGTACTCAATCTGATCTAATGGCAAAGAACAGTAGTCTGAAAATGATCAAACGTACAGTAACATAAATTATCACATGAACTCAAAGTCTTCATACACTGTCTGGAACAGAACAGAACTCACATGCCCCAGAGAAATACTGGTTTACATTGAATTTTATACTACCTACAAGTGCTCCTCTGTCCGATCCCTTCTTCTAACATTTCAGAAATGCAATCTGGCTCCAAATCATCTCTAAACGATGCTATTGGACAGCTGCTATGGATTATTATCGAACACATTTCAAACGCTTCTTTTCCAGCAAAGTGTTAAAAAAAGGTAATATGACACACTGTTTCTTTTCTACTACTTGCATGTTGTCAGAAGGTTCTTAATATGCAGGAGCTTGAAAATCTGTGCCTACCGCACCTGAAAGAAATTATACAGTTATTTAAAGTTAGCAGGTTGAGCAGAAATGAAAAGCAGCAATATTGATAAAGCATTTATCAATTACACAGGAAACATTTTCCCCTATCCAAATGAGTATTCAAAGGAGCTCTAACACATTGTTCCTACCTCATCCTCTAACAGATTATTTCATGTACAGTGAGTCCATTTTTTGAGGAAACCTCGCATCACTGCCGCATTGCCACGCTAGCATCACATTGCATCGCAGTTGTACAAAGCATATAAGTAGCGCAGGCATTCTTGGGGTATGTCATTGAACAACACACCCAGCGTGCGAGCCTTTTAACTCGTGATCCACGGGGAAGCACCAAACAGAACATATGACACGCTGCACTATGACCAAGTACAGTTCCTTCAGGAATCATACCACAGCAAGACGTGCGTCGTGTAATCAGTTAAAACTTTAATCAGTGGTGCCCACAGGGGGGGGGGGGTTAAGACGCAGATGCGTCATTGAAATTTCTGGGGGGGGGGGGGGGGGGGGTATATGTTAAAAATAAAAACAGACAAGTTCTATAACTTCAAAAGGTCTCTTCTAATCTTTTATAAAGTTAAAGATGAAGAATTTCGACAGCCACGGGCGCCCATACCCGGGGGCGGGGGAGGGGGCGCAAGGAAAAAATGTATATTAATAATTATTATAGTCAGGTGTTTTTCTTTTAAGACAATTATTTGAATTGCAGAATGTTTACCAAATCAACAACATGGAAGCAGAATCCACAGTGGATTAGGAAAGGGGGGTTCAGGGGGATTGGACTCCCAAAAGTCAAAACCTAAAATTCTATATTTGTATTTTAAAAAAATTATTTAATTAAACAAGATTTGTTGGTGTGTCAAATATAATATAGCAGTTATTTTCTTTTTATAACATACTGAGTAGGCTTATTATGTCCACTGTTCCATGTGTTACTCAACTTTTCTTATAAATAGTAATAAGTATTATAACTTAGGTAACAATTTCTTGTTTAAGTTGCCATGTCTTAGAGTAGGCTATAGTAAACAAATTTGCTAACTAGTTTTTCAGTGCTAAAATAACGTAAAATGTGATTTTCATTAGTTCAACATTTAAAAATTTCCCGGGGGTGGACACCCGACTAAGGTAACATTTTCTTGTTTACATTGGCATGTCTTAGAGTATGGTAAACAAATTTCCTAACTAGTTTTTTTAGTGCTAAAATAGCGTAAAATGTGATTTTCGTTAATTCAATATTTAAAAATTTTCCGCGGATGGACCCCCACTTAGGTAATGATTTCTTATGTACATTTGCATGTCTTAGAGTATGGTAAACACATTTTCTAACTAGTTTTTCTGTGCTAAAATAGCGTAAAATGTGATTTTCATTAGTTCAATATTTAAAAATTTTCTGGGGATGGACCCCCGACCCCCATTTTGGGGAGGTATTCCAAACCCCCCGGCACTTCCGATCCTCCCCGCAATTATTTTCTGGCTACGTCAGTGTTGCACTTATTATATTATTAATATAATGTTACAAAGTGGCCCAAGAAGTTAAAGCGACAAAAAATTAATTAATTAAAAAAATTGCTCCCCCCTAGAAAATATCATATGGGCGCCCTTGTCGACAGCCAATTGGGATGAGGGTGAGCATGAAGTTTGGGGGGTGAGCAATCAAGTTTGGGGGGGTGAGTCATGACGTTTGGGGGGTGGGCACCCCTGCTTTAATTCACGTTTTCTGTGTGTTTTGTGACCATGAAATATGTGGTGTAAGAAGAAGAATAGTCAAGATAACAGCATTGTTTTTCATTAGAAGACTGGAATAAGACTGAGAAACGTGAAATGTGTATAAAAAATAAAACTAACAATCATAGTGGAACATGTCATGTGGGTACAGCATTTTGTGAGTGAGTGTCTCCTGAACTGGAAGACAAGGCACCTCTGTGGAGCGATGAGGTGTCTATGCGAGGAGAAGGAGGAAGTGTTATTGGTAAGTCACTCGCTTCAAAGCTTTCATTAATAAATTCCATACCCCAAAATTGCTTGCGCGACTTATACAAGCGGTCGGTGTGTTGTAGTGAGATGCTTGTCTATTGTTGTCATGTGTTACATAAGATAATAATCGAAGATGTATACGGTTGAACAGCGAATTTATTTGGTGGAATGTTACTTATTGAGAAATAACCATAGAAAACGCATTTGGAGATTTTCTCGTAAATATCCTGACTGTACCATCTTAGTATCTCAAATAAATGGTGATTAACAAGCCTCTACATGTAGGCTTATTTTGATAATAAATTGGTTGAGTTATTCTATTTTGTACTGTTTCTAAAGTCTTGATTTGCCGGTAGTAACGGAACACAGTTTTCACCGATGCAAGCACAACAGCGGGGAAAGTGTGAGCAGGGGCAACGCTGTTAAAAAGTTTCCGCATAAAATGGCCTCCCTGTATATGCAGCATTGCATAATACTCAAAATGGTGTTCTCAGTGTTTTGTACTTATTTTCCATATCATGCATGTTGAAAATGTTATAAATTTGCTGCCACAAGTATAACAATTCTTATAAAATCATGGCTAACCCGTAAATTTGTTTTGCAACACCAGCTGACTGAATCAGAGCTCTCGTTAACACTCACCTCATGGCTTGGTTCTAAAAGGGCCAATGTCATAAAACTTGCTTTTGAGATAACTGACATTTAAGCCTTTATAGAAGTAACATTTATTGCTGAGAACTTCCGACATTGGCCTCTAAGGTTTCTACATTATGTCTATTAATAGCAACAGACATTGGCACTTTTATTGAACGAAAGATAAAGACTAGCGGAGCTCAATAATGCTTAGATCTCATTTTTGCAAGAAATTGACATTGGCCCTTTTAGAACCAAGCCACAGTTATCTCCAAGGTCACACCAATCGATATGTCATGCTATGCAGCCTTAAAAAATGGTTTTATGTTCTGTTTTGACAGCTTGAATCTGTTTCTTTATGTGTATGATTATGTGATATCTCCTAGGTCTACATGTATGTGGATTACTAAACACTGAAATAATATGTATTATGGTATTATGCCCATCCAACAGTGTTGAATAGTTATGCTCGGAGTGGATTAGTCTTTGAGTGAACATATATTTTTGTACAACCTACATAAACAAGAAAATCAACAATGGAAACAAGGGGAAAATTTAGAAAAAAAGCGTTTTAAATATATCCATGTCTGCCTGAAGTATGATAAGGAATCTTATGAAAAAAATAAAAGCAAACTTGTCCAATAAATGTTAAAAACGAATGTGCCAATTGCTATGTTCTTACAGAATAAAACCTAGAGATTAACACATTGTTAAAAATGTTCCTACAGCAACCTGCTGGTACGTTACAAAAATTATTCAATTTCTGACTGGAACTTGGACACCATGTTATCATAGGTAATCCCACGAGACTTTAGAAATTTATATTATTGCAATTCCCAAACAAGTTATGTTGTATAAAATAATGTGTTCTCATTCTGCTTAGTCTATATCAGAGAAATTGCTAAACGTTATTGGTCAATATCAAACACGTGGCATATGAGTGGAACAGTCATAAAAGAACTGTTCATCTTCATTCTATTTTTTCTTGTTTTTAAAGTATATAAATAATAATAACAACAATAATAATACCAATGATAATAATAAGTAGTAACTTTATCGAAAAACTTTAACTACCATTATCATATCGAAATAGTATAAAATAATTCTACAAGCATGAATCAATTGAACTGCATTCTTCCTTCAATTATTCTTCCTTACAATAGTGAAGTTGAATGTTATTCAAGTTTAATGTATGATATATGAATGTAGGCATAATATATATATATTAGATATATCTATCTATAATAGATATATACTACAGTGCGCCCGAGAATATTCTCTGCAGCGGCTACTTGTTGGAGAGGCAGCTAGCTGCAGCAGTTAAGTGGGTACTCACCACAGCCGATCATTGCAGGTGCTGGAAGTGCTGTCACAATATTCAATCTAAATGCTTGCATACTGCAATATGTACTGATTATTAATTAGACAATGCACCCATTGATAAAGTGACAATGACCTCTGCCTGCCTGCATACACAGCTGACGGTTTGTTTATATAAAAGCTCGTGTTGCCAACGTAACTGCTGCAGCTAGCCCTCTCTCCAGCAAATAGCAACTGCGGAGAATGTTCTCGGGCGCACTGTAGATATATTATCTATAATAGATATATAATATGCAGAATGTAGATATAATAATCTTGGTGTTCATAGGAAAATGAATGTAGGCCTCTAAACGCAAGCACTGCTGACAGATGCGTCAATTAGACCCATTTAAAATATTACAGGCATACACAGTGAATGCCGCTTAATGTAATCGCGGATAATGTTATCACTTTTATGAAGTCCCGTACGAATTAATAGCAATACATTGAAAAAATGCTGTTTATTGTAATCAAAGATTCGGTTTATGTTATCACATTTGCGGCTTCATTTCCAAGTACTGTACGTCATTCAAAATTTTGTTTTTAAGGGGTTTGTTTCTAACTCAACTGTATTGTGCTGTACTGGCAATACTGTTCCTAGCTCACAGAATGACCGGTTTGAGGGGGTTGAATAGTTAGGCATAAATGTTTTGCTATGAGTTGTTGACCACAGATAAGTATAGGCTTCCAAAAACACTCCTACGAGTGTTTCAATGATTCACAGTTACGTATTATTTTATGCAAAATATTTTAAATTCTGTTTTGTAGTGAATTATCTTATATATGAATAAATAACCTTCATTTAATTCCTCCAACTATTGTTATCAATTGGTTAATATTATCAGATTAGCTACATCCCGAAGTGATCACAATAAGTGGCGTGCACTGTATATATATATATATATATATATATATATATATATATATATAAAACAGTTTATCTTTTTTGTTTTCAAAATAGACTCATCAGTAGATGTCAAATGAGGATGAAGGGGATCCCTTCAAAACATATATCCTAATTTGGTAAGATTTTACTTACAATAATTATGTAAAGTTGAATGCCTTAAAATTTAATGTATACCGGTACCAGTAACATTTGATCTTATTTCATGAATTCAAACTTTAATTTACATTTATATATACTTTTTTGTTTTGTAAAACAGGTTAAGATCATAATTAGATTGATGATTACATAACTAAATTCTCAAACTAAGCATTCTGCATATTTGGTACAGAGTTGCCTGAGGAAGACCTGGAGGACAAGGTCAAAACGTCGCACCGAGGTATTTTATCCACTGATTTTTTCAAATGTTTTCTCTTTGTGTATGTGTATGTTTGACTTTGACGGTTTTAACAAGTTACAGTGGAAAGATAAGGGCCAGTTACTATCATTACATTCACTACTTCATTAATATTCATTACTTACTAGCTGACGATGATAGGAGGTTCTATCGAAAAACGGTTACCAGTAAGTAATGAATATTAATGAAGTAGTGAGTGTTTTCCAAGATAGTATGTTTTAATAAATACCATCTACATAAAAATGATTGAATAAGCTTAATTTTTCATGTTTGGTTTATAAATATTTGACAAATCAGCCATTCCGTGCCAAAGTGAGTCTTTATGTTAAGGCTAGTTTACACGACGAAACCAGATTTGGTAACTAAGTTTTGCAACTGTTTTAATTTGAATGCACAAGCACGAGATGTACCGGCGACAATGAGTTACGACACTACACAGTTTCGGTTGATTCCAACTAATTTTGAGGTAAAGCAAACATTATTTGTAGATTGAAGTGGGGAAGTGAGAAATTGTGAAATGCTGGGATTTATAAGAGGTTCAAAAGCGTATATGGAATTTCAGTAAATTGAACTTCAAAATTAAGGTAAAGTGTGGTTGCACTGGAATTAGTTTTGAAAAAAATGGGTGTAATTAGTTTCATGAGAGTAGTTAGGAAACCTAGTAACCTCATATAAACTAGCCTTTAAAAAACAAAAATTAAGTAAACACTACCACATCAAGATCAACAGAAAGTCAAAAGCACATATTTTGCATTGACATGTTATTTTTATCGTTTCAAATTTCAGCCTTATGTTTTTTAATTTTTACAAACAAACCTCTGCTAAATTAGACTCATCATTATTAGTCATCCTGCTGCTTTGATTCTTATGATAAACATGTATCTGTCGTTGTGCTTGTTCATTCTTTATGAGTAGTTACCTGGGATCAAGAATTATTCATGAAAGGTAATTGGCTTTTGTAATTTATTATCCCTTATCTTATGAACCTTCCTTATGTAGGAAATTTACTGCTCTTTAACTTTTGTAACAGTGTTTTTGGCTAAAACGCATTGTTTAGGAGTTTAAGCAAAAAAACTGAAAAGAGTCTAATTTTTTTAGAGATTTTCCGGCTGCCCTGACGTTTGCACAGGTCTCTCGAATTGAAAAATTTTGATCCTACACAACAGAATACCCACACACAAAATGTTATAAGATCATTAACTTCAGACCTATTTCCAAGTAAAATGTACTTGGTGACTGGCCTATCTATGATCACTCCCGTTCGGATTGTACAGTTGATTGCTATCACATTTAGGCCCTATGTGCTTGGTGCTACCTGATTCAGAGATATCATGAACCTCCTCATGAACTGTGAGACTCTTCTTCCTTAATTCATTAGCTATGAATGACCTTATTTTATGATGTTTAGTGTTCCGTAGCAAGTCTCCTTATGGACATTATCCCTAACGTGTTCCAGGGTTTCAAACTCGTTGAGGCAATGCCTAAAATAGTTACAGTTTTGAAATCTACTAGGGATAGTTCTTACGGCACACACATTAGCTGTCGTTTTAATGCTTCCTTCCATTCTCCACTACTTAGGCCTTCAAGTTTACAGACTCAAGAATTAGCAGGAGTATACTGTTTGTATAGAATTATATCTTTCCCCCTTTGTGGTAAAAAGCATCACTTATCGAACTCCTTCACATGGAATGCTTTTCTTGCTTTCGGGACATTAATATGATTGTTCCCAACCACTAATTCATGTCGAGGTGAATCTAATCAAATGTGTTCTTATGTTTTGATCAAATGCCTTCTTGTAAGTTGTTAACAATATTACACTGCATGGCGATACAATGCATAAGTTAATATTACATTACATTCAGATAGTAAAATTAATATCCTTTTATTTTCAAAACAAGTGCTGAAAAATGTTTTCAGACTGCTAACAGCGATGATAGTTGTTGATTAGTTTGCAGTATTTGATAGTACGAGACAAATAGCACACTTGTAATTAATTTAATTTTAACAGTGAGCTGGTTTAAGTGAAGACCTATGAAGGGAAGTGCTTGGGGGTGAAGTTCGAGACTCATCAACTGAGAATAACTGAAGACAACCAGAGCAGGAGAAACAGAAGGGAAAAGGATAAGGTGAAAGAGGGGGGGGGGGGGGGGAAAAGAGGATATAAAACAAGAGAACATGATAGGCATATTTTTGTAGGTTTATTGAGAGAACATTATTTCTATCTCAGTTTTTTCCCTTAAACGCGCCTTTCTGCACAAAACCCCATCAGGTTTAAATTTTTTTTTTTTTAATCCAACATTACTCAGTGGAAAGTGTTTCATTCCAAAACTTGGTAGAGGCGATTTGAAATTTTACCACAAAAGAATTATGAACATAACATTTTTGCATGTCATGAAATGATTGTACATACCTCTGGTTTGATTGCCAGAGAATGGAGGTTCTTGATATCCACCATCACCCTCCTGCCCAACGGGATATGAAGCATATGGAGCTCCACCAGGCATGGACCCTGGGTCTGCTTCGTAACTTGGAGCAAAAGCTGCCTCTGTGCCTTGGCGGAACCGTTGAAATGCAAACCATGCACATCCAGCCTAAAGTGAAAACCATTAATTAGAACACAATGGACACTTCGAAATATTCTTCTACCCATGAATAACAGTTCCAGCATTACAAGATTATTTACTATTTAAGGCTCCTAACAGACATCCTCATCTCATCATAATGATGTGGTACCATCTACAGAGTATTCTATGTTACTAGCCATGGAGTTCTGCTGCCAGGCATAATTCCTTACCGACACTGGATTGCATGTGCAAAAGGTAGTAGAAAGAAAAAGGATTTTTAATCAGGCAAAATACCAGTACGACCTATGAAAATTGTTTATTGTAGTGCTTATCTTTGTTTATAAAAAGTGCTGACATGTCGTCCCTCCAATGAAACCTTTTTAGAAAACACAAGTTCTTCTTCTTTGACCAAGCTTTATTCACCGAGTACAAATGTATCACTAACACAATCTTAAAATTCAAAAATGCAATTACTGTATATAAAATGATCTTCACTTAAGCAATATTATAAGATTATCGGCGTTTTTATCTCTCCACACCTTTTGGTTTCTAAGACAGATTACTCTTATTGAAAGTGTTTTTATATATGGCATATTGTTGTACGGATATGGATCAGGCTTGAAAGACGTACTGTTACTATAGAAAAAAGCTGTCAGATCAATAACTAAACCAGCCCCTATAGTAGCCTACCATGCAGGCCACTTTTTTTATGAGAAGGAATCATGACCGTGTATAATGTGTATATACCTGAAGCTTTGTAGTTTTTAAAGATGGATTTTAGTAGTTTTTACCCAAGGAATGGCATTCATACATATGACACAACACACAGCAACCACACTCATATACCTTTCACTAGATTAACTAAAACTAAATCCACACATGTATTTATAGTAATATCTTATTGTATTTTATACTCAAAGGCAATAATAAATGGAATTGAATTAGATATTTACCATTCTTATAGAATAGGTAAACACGAGTGGGTTTTTCAAAACCTGATAAAGCATATGCTCAATCCGGTCATCTTAGGTAATATAATTCTTTCCGGCTTTCGGTTTTCTTTCCACAAAAAAAAACCTTAAGAACCTTCGGTAGTCCATATAATCTGGGACTAACGATTTCTGGGGCACAAAGCTCTTGTGTAGATCTATTGGAAGTGATTTCTTGACTAAGGCATTTATTTTCTGTAAATTGATGGTTGCTGGATCTTTTTGTAAATTTTTGTAGGTGCCAGTAGTCAGTGTCAGTGGACTTTTCCCCTGTAGTCTTCCACATTTAGGATTTCTGTAGCATAACCCTTATTTACTGGCAAGATGACAATGCTTTTGTCCTGGTTTAGATATTTTAGAAGCTGGTCTTTCCCCTCTGGTTAAGTTATTCTTGGGTGGTTGAGCCTGACGAAGAACCCTAGCTGCAATGAACCGTTCTTCAGCATCTTTAGAGATGAGCTTTTCTATCCCTGCTTCCTCACTGGCTGGAATCATACTAGGATAGACAGCAAAGTTTCCACCCTTGGTGAGTAATACAATGAGTTGTACCAAAGGACTGGGTGAATTTATATCGGTTAAATGTCTTTCTAATGCTAAATGTGGCAGATAGAATAAATCAACTGCTTCGTTATTTTAAAGTAATAGAAGTTAATAATAGGTTCCCAAATCTGCTTACCCAAGTGAAGATTGAAAAGAATGAAAATGCAATTGCAGCTTGAACATTGTTCACTCCATAGCCTCCTTCAGGTGTTTCTGATTTGCTCCACTGGTTTGTCAAGTAGCAGAAGCCAACAAAATACAAGAATGCCCAGAAACCTGGAAAAAGAACAGCCCAGTATAAACTTAAACAATAATAAACATTTTTATGTAGAGCCACAAGAAGCACCTAGATATGAAAAATAAACCTTTGGTCATGTGATAGGTGTGAAATGTTGACTAGGAGAAAGTGCTAGATTGTGCAGAGGGCAGAGTGGTGCACTATATGTGTAAAGAGAAAGAGTCTCAGGAGGAGAAACCAGGGATAGCTAGTTTCTAACTGTCAGGCTGAGACTATGAAAACTGAAAGAAACCAGAAGAGGGACAATGATTCTGCTTATAACAATGTAACAATTATGTTTTCTGATAGTCCAGGGACAGTGGCTTAGCCAGAAATAATTACGGGGAGGGTCGACAAGAAAATTTTTAAAATATTGAACTAATGAAATAACATTTTCCGCTATTTTAGCACTGGAAAAATAGTTACCAAATCTGTTTAATATACTCTAAGGGCTGTGCTCACCAATGCCAATAATCTGTCTGATCCTGGTTTTTAGAATGAAAAGCTGCAATATTGTCCATTTTGCATTTCACCAGCTACAGTAACTTGGTTTTTCAATAATATCCAAGCTAATGGTTTACCGGTGAAATATCGGCCAGCAAAAGAGCTAACTGCGACATCAAGATGGTGCGTAGGCGATTTGAACATCTAATCAACATGAGAGATGATCACAGTGATGAGGAATATGAAGGAGAAAACAGAATAAGGCACCCTAATGGATAAAGGAACATATGCCGTACATGGACATTTATGACATTAATTTCTGCACAAGATTCAAGGGGAAAACGAAATTATCTGCTATACACCACGCCCCCAAAACAGTGAGACATCTTGTGACCATTTGTAGAACTACTAGCTAGAGACAGCGTGAGGGGAAACTTTCCGTTGCTATGGGAACGAGTACATTTCACGTCCGGACGTAGCCAATAGACAGTCTTCCTCCCGACAACCGCCAATGTTGGTTCTCTTATGAAAAATTTAAGGGTCAGACAAAAACCAAGCTTTTGAAAACCAAGGTGACAAACTATGTGGTGAAACCAGAAAAGTTTACTGTTTGACATAATGGATTAATCGTAGTTTTTATTATCCACGATACCGAGAAATTTTATCCATGTTGTTGAACCCAGCCCTAAGACATGCCAACTTAAACAAGCAATCATTACCTAAGTTATAACACTTATTACTATTTATAAGAAAAGTTAAATAACACATGGAACAGTGGAAATAATAGGCCTACATTTACAAATTCAGTATTATATTATTAAATTAAATAATTTTATATTTTACAAAATGAAGCTTAAATAACTAAGGCACTAATCTAACACAAAAATATAAATTTACTTTTTTTATTTCGGGGAGGGTCTGGACCCCCTGGAAACCCCCCCCCCCCCATTCCCTACGCTACTGTCCAGAGAATAGAGACATATTGCCTTACACAAGGTCAAGTAGTTCTAATTTTTTTATGTGTTAAAGAGGTAAGTCCTATAGTTAAGAATCCAAGTTTTCGACCTCCCTACCCTTGTGTGCCCACTGTGGCACACAAAAACAGACTGGAACTCTGGTCTTTTCTTTCTTTCTTTCTTTCTTCAGTTTATTGATCATATCTTTTTATCATTGCATATTAGAGAGAAAATTTGCAATTCAAAGTTGTAGAGCATTAAATTTTCTACAACTTTTGTATGCATAGGTTTTTGTAAAACTATTATGTACAGA
Source organism: Ectobius pallidus (assembly GCA_964059195.1). Taxonomy (NCBI): domain Eukaryota; kingdom Metazoa; phylum Arthropoda; class Insecta; order Blattodea; family Ectobiidae; genus Ectobius; species Ectobius pallidus. The sequence goes on from CAXKWD010000001.1 coordinate 171,836,088, forward strand.
ATGAATTTTGTCGGTTTTGGCCTGCCACAGCAAACACACAAGAGAAGGGAGGTCAAAAACTTGGATTCTTAACCATGGAACCGATCCTCAAATTGTTTGCCTACAGCTTTACTATAATGTGCGAATCACTGCCAAGTCTTTCCGTACTCTTTCAAAGAGCATCTAAAGTCAGTACTCTACTGCGTTTGGTATGTCAAACAGTATTATACTGAATTTCCTGGATAATCCGAATTTTCAGAATCCATACAGTGGTCAGCCCCAATTAGTTTGGATTCCCGAGGTCCCACTGCATGAACATTATGTTTCAGTAACAAACAGCACAATATAGTTTAAAATAAATGAAATCGTACACATTAAAAACAAGAGGGAAGTGTGACAAAAGGAATTAAAGGCAATAGCAAGACTGTAATATGTTTCATAGAAGCATTTAAAGTGCATTTAGCATACATCCTGAAAATAAGCTCAAAGAACTTCATGGGTGCTACAAGGAAATGTGGTTAATTTCAATTTCGTCTTAAATTGCTCAATGCATGCAACGAATAAGAATGAAACAATAAGTATTTTATTATCCCTTGTAGTCTTCATCAATTAGTATGCACTGCTGACCTTGACCCTATGTGAATTGCACAATGTCATTTCCCAACAGCTGCAAGTTTGGTCCTCAGTCTCTAGGCAGAATGTCAGAGAGAAACAACATAACTTTTATCTAACTGCAAACAGTGCTAGTTTTGCACAATAATGTTTACATTAGCTGCACAACGTTTAAGAATTAACACTGAAAGATTCAGAATTTTATTTGCAAACTGACTTCTTATAAAACGCCTCTTTACTATAGTAGAACAGCAATAATCCGAATGTCAGTTTTACTAACTGCACCCATGTTTCTGTTCTACCTTCTATCAAGTTTATGTTCCTACTTTACCCACATTTTTGCTCTTAGTTCACCCATGTTTTTATTCTTAATTTTATTAAGTTTATTCTCAACGCCACTTCTTCTATCTCTCTCTCTTTCAACGTCCTTTTCAAGTTTTTGATCATGACTGATATATTTCAGCGATGCTTTTCCTAGCCTGTTCCTATGGCAACCAAGCAAGGCCACCTTCAATTAATTTCATAATTGAATACGGTCTACAAAGATACACCAGCTGAAATATTATATTAGATATTCTATAAGGCGGCGGGGAACAGAAAAAACCAAAGAGTGAAAAGTGCCAGCTGGCTAATGGTCAGAACTGGAGGCAGAGTGTCAATCCATTGCTCCCGATTTAGTCCAATTTTATTGATGCAGACTTATTGCTGGATTCCACGTCTGACTTAGTTCAAAACCACTGTCCCTGTTTTAATTATTTACTTAACATGGTGAATCCCAAGAAACCTTGATAGTTAGCCAATGCTGAGAAAGCTTCAAGCCTTTTAAAGATAAAATGTTGGTGCTTTTGAACAAAATTACACAAATATTAAGTGGCTAAGGAAACTAGAAAGTAGTGACAAAGTGCTATCAACAACAAAAAAGTGGTTTCAACAAAAAAGAGGGTGAAAACTTAATTAATTGTGCCAAAATTAAGAGGAGCTCTTCAAGAGATTAGAATAGACCTAGTTAATAAAATCAGGTAAACTGATATAACAAAGTGCCAGAATGCTTTTTTTAAACAATAACAATTGCAATTATGATAGGCCCATGCAGAAAAGAAGTTATTTTTGTAATAGATCTCAAGAGTTAAACTCCAAAAACAAAATGCGCTGGCAATAATATTAATGATGCAATAGGCCTACAATTCGCTGACATGTTTGTTTCAAGTTTAAAGCAGTCTTATAGGTTATGAATGAATAAAAAGTCAATCTGAAATCTGTCAAGCATTACATTAGGTATATTGCTGCACAGGAACAAATAAGAAAAATACTCACATTAAAATATAATGTAGATTGATATCTATAGAATGCACAATATAATATCAATATTCAACGGCTAGTTGTGTTTTAAATCTTTTATTTACACTGACATCATTATGAAGAAATGAATCAATCAAGGCGGGCTAACAATATCAATAATGATTGGCAATTTGTTATGTTATGTTTAATACTATATTGTGGGCCATGCAATAAATAATATTGAAACGTTTTATATCCATTACAAAATTAATATTGATATACTCGTTATTTCAGTACCGGTCAACTGATTTGGTCCAAATTCAATAGGCTTGTACCCATGGACGTCATAAATGCATATGCCTAGTTTCATGAAAATCCGATAAAGCGTATTTGAGTTATTGTGCGTACAGACACACAGACGGATGGAAAGACATTTTCCCCACACACAATCTCATAAAGTACCATCTGGCACTTAATAACATTTACAAAGCACCATAATAAAAAGTTACAAATAATGTGATATAGAAGGAACTGAACTTGACTTACATATGAAGCACTTTGCTAAAAGAAGCGGATTTTTTCAACTGTGAACTGTATTTGTTTCAATTACTGATCATTATTGTTTGAACTGAATGTTTACTACAGTCGTACTACTGTAAGATTAAATTCAAAATTAAGTTACAGTACCAGCACAAAATTGGATATATTGAAAGAGAAGGTCCAAGATAGGAAACAGTGGGGCATTTTGATAGAAGAAACAACAGCGCAACGAGAATGCACAAATGTAAATTGACGGGAGAAGGCAACGGCAAACCACTCCTGTAAACACATTGGATCACCAGGTCAGACTCAAAGGACTATTACTACTACTAGTGTTTAAAATAAGAAACAGAATAACATTAAATTATTTCTTCTTAAATTGTCATCTTCGGTTTTCTTTTTTCATAGTGACAATTGCTGTATTGCTATAGCTAAGTACTACTGTACTCTACCATATTTGTATACATCCATTACTATCAGGGTTGCCAGACGTCCCGGATTTTATGGGACAATACCGTATTTTTGTTAATTGTCCCGCGTCCCGGGGAGTTCCTAACCGGGACGGCAATTGTCCCGGATTTCGGAGAATTTTGAAACCTCCCCAAAAAATACGCCAGGATTGAAACTTTTTGGAATTGGTAAAAGGTAAACAGGGCCGTCGCGTGGTTTGTTGGCGCCCGAGGCAAGATTTCATGTTTTGATTTCAAGTTTTGATTTGAAGGTGATAATCTATTTTAACATAGATAAAAATAAGTAAAAAAGTTGTGTGTTAAACCATTTATATGGTAATAAATATTGTTCTTTTTCATGATAGCATTTAATACAGTCAATTTAATCTAATTCTCACATAACTTCTCTTACATAATTACTATTCCTTACTGTTTTCCCACCTCCGTGAATGCGCCATTTTCTAACCTTGTTAATTTAATGCAAAATACCACTTGGTAAGTAGGACTAGTACCTCATTAGTACTCTGCAGAAAGAAATATTACATTAAAAAATTACATGGTCCAAAATAAAAAAAAATAATTTAAAAAAATTTTAACATTGAAATCTGCACTTTTTTGGAGAATGACCCAAATACAAGTATCAACAGAAAATCGTTTACTGTTTACTAATTAGCTGCACTGTGATGCCAATATCACAACAAAACTATCGTTATTAAATAAAGTTTACAACTTCTGAGATACGAGCCGTCGATTTCGTCGACCACGCATCTGTCCCTTATTTTGATTTCAGATAACTGGCAACCCTGATTACTATACTCTCAGAGTTCAGCATATTAGGATGTGGATGGCAACAAATTGTGATGAATGGGTTGTCAATTCCTGTTTGGTATTGAGCTCAGATCTCTGGATAATACTCATAGCCTCATGTCAAAACATGCGTTTTCCTTGCTGGATTTAAACTATTGTATTTATGGGTTTTGAGGGCTTCTCATAAGTGAGCGTAAAAGGGTACCATGGTAGAAAGAACATCTGTGTCCCTGTAAAGCATGCCTTGGCAGGCTGAAGAAAGATAGGGATTGCTGCTTGGTGAATCAGGATGTGGATGGCAACAAGTTGTGATGAATGGGTTGTAAATTCCTGTATGGTATTGACAGGGTGTCCACCAAGTAATGCTGAAGAAATTCCCCACTTATTCCCTGATTTTCATTGATCATTTCAGAAATTCTCGACCAAAATATGATTATGAAGCACTTTCTAATAACTCTGTAAGAAAAATTATAGGATTATACATTATATAGATTAAATAAGAAAAACTTTTAATAACAAAAGTAAAATAAATTAATACCGGTATACCTACTTTTTGATCCCACTAATTTTTTCTTCAGCAACTTAATTTGTTCATCTGGAGCAGCTGCAGCTTTTTCGGACTCTAAGAGTAGTTTTCTTTTCTTCTCTTCTAGTTCTCCGGCCAGAAAATTTGCTTTCCTTTTTTCTGCATTCGCCTTGTCTTCTTCTGTACGTTTCAACTTATTATTTGAAGTGCTTCTTTGTATCTTGTATTGGCATTTCTCATAGAGAGAATTATGCCTTTATTGATGGAAAGATGCTCTAAACCTCCTTCTTGAGCAACTGCATCATATACCAGGCGCTGAGCAACTTCTTTCAGATTTTCCACCAAAATGTCACTGTTCACAGAGAAGCCACGTTCCACTGAAGCATTTCCATGTGAAATTAAAAGTAATAATAAAAAATAAATAAATAAATAAATAAAAAACTAAACTCCATGGCACTACATCCCTGGAGGGACTTGGCCTACCACCCAACCGCTGCGTCATCTACCGTAGGCAGATGGCAGGATTGGGGGCATGTGGTCATTGTGTTTTTAGAGTAAGATTTGAACTCAACTGCTGCAGTTTCCTTCGAAATAAGGTCTCTATACTCAAGATCTACATTCTGAGCAATAGAGGGAGTAATCAAACTCGACTGAATCAAAATATCCGTTGTTGATACCATCTGTGAAATAGCCTCTTCTGGAGTGAAGACGATTTTGTCTGGACTCATAAAAGACAAACCCTGAGTTAAGGGGTACTTCAAAGGTGACTTCTCCATCAGCTTGTCAACAACACAGTTCAGACAGTCTCTGCACTCCCTTCGAAACATTAACACGTCTAAATCCTTAAGTCCATGACACTTTCTTAATGCAGACCTTGTGCCATAACCAAGGTCAACATCTTGGGCTCTTAAATTTTCAATTTTGTTGAGGTCGATGTCTTGAAGACAAGTCTTTTTTAGAATGTCGTCTTTCACAACTCTTTACATACACTTCTTACTTTATGGCAAAATTTTCAATTGTTTATAAGATCTCCTTTTCAGGGAATGTAGTACTGTTTTGTACTGATCAACAGTAAAAAAAAAAATCATAATTTTTGGGATTGGCATTTTTGGAAGGGAAAAAAAAAATTGATTCATCACAAAAAGAATCAGAAGGCTAAAACAAAACACTCTGTACATGCATTTCCAAACTAATGCCTGTTGCTCACGGTCAAATTGTTTCATTAAATTTGTTGTACAGCTAATTTAACCAAACGTGTAGTCAAAAGCATCTTTGCTAACGGTCAAATGAGTCATCAAATGCATAGCCTACTAGCAAAATATTCTCCCTCTGTGTAGTAAATTTCGCAACATCGTAGTATTACTCTGCCACCTAGTGGTAGACTCCTGTACTCTAAATATTGAGCCACTCATACTCTGCTGCTAATGGTAGTTTGTTGTATCGTTTACATTAAAAGACAACAATTATCCAGATTAATTGAGATGGGACAAGATCCCATTATTAAGACAATTTACAAAACTTTTAAATAATTTATTTCAGTGTTATGATATTATTAATGGTGACCTTTAAATCTGCCGAACATTAATACTTTAGCTATTTATAATTATTACTGTAATTTTATAAATTTCACATCCTGTTGTAAGATTTCCTTTGCCCTGTGTATTTGAATTTTTCATAAAAAAAAAAAGAAAGCAAACAGTGCGTGAAGCCTTGAAAAATTAAAATCATACATTGTTTACGATCAATTAAAATAATTATGAAAGAAAAAAAATTTACTATATCGAGAATCGAACCCGAGACCTCTTGCACCACAGTCTAGCTTGGTACCACGAAGCTATCAAGGAATAATGGAAGCAATCGTGAATCGTGCATATACAAGTACGGCTCCTTTGCTTTCCCGCTTCGCATTTTCATTTCGTTGTTGTATGTCAACGAGTTGTGTTATCATGTTTTTTATACTAATCTGTTCGGAATAACGGTATCTACACAGGCATATACCCATGCTATTTTGATGGAGTTGCTATGCTAGGAAAAGAAGAATATGTGAGAAAGTAAAATGGCTGCACTTGCAATCTTTTAGCTTGCAGATAGCAAGTTCTCCACAATACCACTGGGGGCACGAGCAGTTGTGCTGATTAGCTGGTTCGACAAATTATATGCCGAAGCGAATAACCAAACGTTTGCCCAAAGGCGAATTTGATCGTTAGCAATACCAATTTGTTGAAAAGTGATAGTTGTGCAATAAATTTAACGAAAAATTTGACCATGAGCAACAGGCATTAGGATATAATTTGAAGCAGAACATTATTATTTTTCAAATAACTGAGATTCGAACACGTGACCACTAGCACCATAACCAGCAGTCGTAACCACTACATCACGAGTGATTGCTGAGTGGCGAAGGGAAAATTCATGTATTTAAGTTTAGAGAGCATTATAGTTCATGAGAAGTAACCGTTTTGGTGCAAGGGTCATTTTCGGAATATTTTACTTTCTTTTGTGTACTTTTGATATGATGCAAGGGTCATTTTCTAGCACTGTGAATTTGTATATTTTTATGCATATATGATGAAGGGTACAATCATGGCTTCCTTGAAGGTGCAAGGGTCATTTTTGTAGCGCTGTGAATTTGTATATTTTTATGCCTATATGATGAAGGATACCATCATGGCTTCCTTGAAGGTTGAAGGAAGCCATGGTACAATAGTGAGGTGCACGCGAAAGGCTCGGAAGCAGCCTGTGGGTGGAGCTTGGCTGGTGCACGACCTAAATCTATCAGGGGCCAACTTCAAGGATTTTGCCTCAAACATGAAGCTGTAATTATTCCACCCCTTTTGATTTATTATAAACAATAGTTAATTCATATTTATTCAAATCATTCAAATTATTATTATTATTATTTCGGTATCAAAATTCTCGTTTAGATTATTATTATTATTTCTTAATTCCAAATTTGAAATCTTAACTGTAAAAGAAACGTATATTTTGAAAATACAACGTACTAAATTCATAGTTTCGGCCCGCGAATTGTTTTAACCAATAGAACTGTTTTACGTAATGAAAAGTACAGCCAATGAGAGAGAAGCATCCATAAGCCGCGAACATAGCGTGGTCAAGAGCTCACTTCCACCATATTCGCCGAGGAGAGCAGACCTGCGTACGTTGCTCTTGTGGAAAGTCGCGGGAATATTACCTAGCCAAATGGCGATTCTCACTAAAGCCACTTATTAAACACGACTACACATTATAAAAATAGCGTGTGAGTTTTATTTACTTTGTGAGAAATAAGAAGACAGAAATACACGTAAGTACTTGATAAATGCAATTGAAGTGGTGAATCTACACAAACAGCTACGCAGAACACAGTTAATTTGAATAAATTCCGATATAAAACGTTTATAGTGCAGTTATCATTTATAAAGACATAACTAGCTATAAACCAATCCCTCAGATGATTCGTGTGATACCCTGAGCTACAAAAGCCGTGGAAGATATATAGGTGCAGAACTGAAGGAGCCCAACGGAGAATCGAAGTAAGTACATTTCCACAACGAATCCAGCTCCCAACCCATCACCAATATCAATTTGTCGCCCAATCGTGTGGCAATACAATATCAATTTGGTGCACCAACGTGTGGCTTTAGAAGAACAATCGAACAGTGTAAAGACTCTGTGAACAAATATTCTAATCGGGACATTAGCAAGCAGATTGTGATACACAGAATTAAGTGAGAATCGTGAGCTAGGTACGGTTACGCGCGCAACAATTGTCACCACGCCATCACGATGCCAGCCCAGGTGTTCGACTTCATGCAGTAGGCAGCAGCTGTGACCATCCAACATCAACCGTCAACAATCAAGTTCCAGAATGAAAGTAATTGTAAGAAGCCTGTGAAGCCTGCGAAGCCTACAAATAAAGTAAGGTGTTATTTTTATGATTATAAATGAAACTCAGAGGCCGCGAAATAATGTCGCCACAGAAGGAAAGTTCAGATGTGTTAGAAAATGGACAGGACTTGCTAACTAGTACCGAGATGGAAGGTATTGTAGACAACATAAGTGCTGATAGTAGTTTACAGTTAGTAGATGAAATTGAAACTGATATGGAAGTTCAGGTCGAAACAGATGTTTCCGTTTCAAATGTAAACGTGACTAGGCGCGAAGATAGTGAATCTTCAGATGACCAGTTAGAGAACTCAATTAAAAATTTTATGCAACAGATGTTCAATAAGCTTAGTAGTAAAATTGACGATGTTAAAAATGAGGTTAAAACAGATATCAATAATGTCAAGACAGATATCAATGATGTTAAGAATGATGTAAAAAGTGACATTAGCAAAGTTAGTACTGATGTAAATAATGTAAAAGCAGATGTAAATGAAAACATTAGTCTGAAGTTAGTACAAATGGATGAAAACTTAACAAAATTGAAAGACGATTTAAAACAAGAAGTGGTAAAGGAAGTACAGGAAAGATTAGGTGATTTCAAAGAGCAGGTTAATAATGACGTCACAGTAGCTCTAGAGAATATTCAAACTATTGTCAATAATGACATAGCTGAAGTCAAAGAGGTTATTTCAAATGTTAGCACTAACTTGCAAACAATGCAAACAGATGTTTCTAATACTAGTGAGGAAATGAAAGTTATTGTAGCTAATGTATCAGAACTAGATAGTAGTGTATCACTTATGAAAATGCAGATGAATGCTTTCGATGAAACATTGTTAGGTTTTGCTAAAATAAATGATGAGGCTAGAAATGACTTAGAGAAAAAGAACCAGCTGTTAAAAGTCAAACAGAAAGACATTGAAATACAGATTGTAGAAGCACAAGAAGAGTTGACAGTGTTGAGTAGGAGAGTACATAAAGATGAAGAGTTACTGACAAGTAGAATTTGTGTATTGGAAAATAGATTAAATGTTCCTGTAACTTCACCTGTAATTAATGATGTGAATATACCTCAACTGGGAAACAATATGAGTAGGAATGTTGTTGAAGAAACTTACTCACAGTTACCATGTAGATCTCCTAGATGTCAGGAAAGGGTGAATAGTCATAATGGTTCCCAGGTGCAGGATATTAATGTACCTTTGTCTACAGGAATTAGTCAGTTAGGCACAAATTTTCCTAGCTATCTGATGAACGAAATTAAGTTACCTGTTTTTGATGAGAATAATAATACCAATCCACAAAATTTCTTAACTGAACTTCACGATTATTTTAGGTTGAGAGCCATTCCGCCTAACATGTACATGATCATAGTAAGAAAGGCATTGCAAGGTAGATCTTTGAATTGGTTCAATTTGACTACAAATGAGACTACGACATTCGAAGAATTCAAAAGAAATTTCATCAGTAGATATTGGAGTTTATCCAAGAGAAACAACATTAGGATGCAGTTAGCTAATGGTGTGTATGAGCCAGAGTCAGGTCAGACGATGATTGACTATTTTTTGGAAATGGCCGAATTAGGACGACAAGTAGATCCTCCACTAAATGAGTTCGAGTTACTGGAGACTGTTGTAAATCACTTTCCAGAGAATGTGAGACTAAATCTGATAGTAGCAAAACCCAGAACTTTCTCTGATATGTTAGAATTGCTTGCTGCTTTTGAGCAAAGGAATATTTTCAGAAGTAGGCAGAGCTATATGAATTCAAATGATAGAATGTACCCTCCCACTAACAGGTTTACAAATTCTGGGGTAGGGGCAGAAGGTAATGCAAACAATTGTGACCAAAGTTATGAGGCTAGGAATACTTACAGAGGCCCTATGCCTAATCAGGGTAGGAATAATCCTAGGTATTTCCAGAATAGATCAGAGAATAGGCCATATAACAGAAATAATAATGGAAGAAATCAGATAAACCATGTCACTTTCAATAGACAAAATGTTGGAAATGGTAATCATCCAAACTCTTGGCGAAAAATGCCATGGATGAGGAATCAAGGCTATCGTAGGAGGTACCAGAACCGTACTTATAATAATAGAGGTAATAACAATAGTAATGATAGTCAAGTTAGGCCAGGACAAGTAATTAATAATGGTAAATGGCGAGTCAAAGGTGTTGAGACTCAGCAAAACATGCTTAATCCTAGAGCCAGACCATTCAACAGTAATACCCGTAGTGAAGATGTACCTGATGACGTTGTAGAAATTAATGATCAGGAAGATAGTGGTAATGTACAACAGTTAAACTAACAAGCCAATATCTCGAGGGTTCGGATGGTGTTGGCGCAAGTTTAGTCAATTCAGACAAACGTATAGAACCCATAAATAGCATTCAGACACAAAGAAGCTTTTCAGATAATAAGCCTAGTGAAGAAAAGAATAATACAAGTAGGAGTGAGATTATTATGGATCCTCCTAGAATAAAAGTAGTGATAGGAAATTATGAGACGAATGCATTAATAGATACAGGTTGTTCAAATAGTGTAATAAGCGAATCCTTATACAATAAACTTATCCAAAACAAAGTCAAGTTAATTTCTATTCCTATTTGCGGATTATCTTGCACAGTAGCGATCAAAAGAGCAAAACAATCGGTAAAATTTCAATGCATGTTGGATGTCAAAATTGGTGATTCAAAATTTGAAATATTTTTCTTGGTAGTCCCGAAATTAGTTACAGATATTATTATTGGAGTTGATGTTTTTACAGAATATAACAGTATTATAAGTTTTGAGGATAACAACTTAATATTAAATTTACAAGGAAACAAGATAAGCATTCCCTTCGACAATGAGCTGAGCAGAAGAGATGCGTCTAGTGAGTTAGGTGACAACGATATTCCGTATGAGACGTTTATTGTAGAAAATATTCAGATAAATGATATGATGATTCATAAAGTAGGCCCTTGCTGCGATGATATAAATAATGAGGTAGAAGTATGTAGATGTATGACATTGAACTGCGATGACTGCGCTGATAGGTATGAAAATAATGTTGACGGAAATGTCAACATAGGGCAAGTAGAGATAGGTTATGTCTGTACGAGGAATGTAAAAGAAGCCGACCCTAGCGCGAACTCTGCGACAATGAATATTTTGAAGGAGAAAGTTGATATGGCTCACAACTTAAATGAAGATCAACGTGATAGGTTGTTATCGATATTAATAAAGAATAAAGAAGTATTTTCCGAAAACGTGGGACTCTGTAACATCTACGAACATAAATTTGACATCGAACCAGTTGATGAATTCACTTATAAGAGTAGGCCAATTCCGATTGCATTGAAGAAGGAAGCTGATATGACAATTCAGAAGATGTTAGACTCAGGAGTAATCGAAATTTCAACCTTAAAATACATAAGATATTGCATTGAACATCCAAGAAGAATTAATCACTTTGCTATAGTAAAAGATAGTTGTGTCAAAAATAAAATAAATAATTAAAGAAGTATTATGCAGCGTTATTGTGTCAAAAAGTAAGAGATTAATAAGTTGAGAGATTGAATACAAAAGAATGTGATTAAATAAAAATTGCTTGATAAATAATTAATATTAGATATGTGGTTCTAACTTAAGATTGATTAAGCAAAGAAAGATGAGCTGAAGTTAAATATAATGAATGAATGGCTAAACTGTGCGAACGCGATCCGAGACCGAACCCGAGAATGTAGAAATATTGTAAATAAAATACTATACATATATATACCTATGATTCAAATATAGAAGTTTAAAGTGTTGTATATAGTAGAAAAATAAGATGAATTGAACATTAATGTTGATGTATATAAAATGTTTATTATTTAAGAGGGTTATGTTTGTATATAAATTGTTTATTATTCAAGGGTAATATGAAAAAGATTTAATAAGCCATATAGAGGAAAATTATCATAAAACCAATTCTAGAGATTATTACAAAGCCTTTGATAAACAATTACAAAAATACAGTCCCCCTACATTATTACTGAAGAATAAAGATGGAAAAACAGCACATAACAATAAAGAAAATGCAGAAATCATGGCAGAAGCATTTAACAAGCTCTTAAACTGTGATGACCCGGAAAAGCTTCTACTGATTGATACACATACTCCTATAAAAACTAAACCAGAAAATATAAACCCGCCTACGGCAAAAGAAGTGGAAACAGCGCTTAAGGAAATGAGGAACTACAAAGCATGTGGTGAAGACCAGGTCTTTGCGGAGATGTGGAAATACGCCGGCAGTTCGGCTAAGACGTCCCTCCATATGGCATTAATGAAGGTTTGGATATCTGAAAAATTCCCAGAACAATGGACCACAGCAATAATTAACCCACTTCATAAAAAAGGGGATAGAAGCAATCCAGATAACTATAGAGGTATTTCCATCCTAGACTGCACTTACAAGATTTTTTCAAAAATACTATATAATCGGATTAAAGAACAACTAGATCAAGAGTTAGGTGAATACCAGGGAGGCTTCAGACCTTGGAGAAGTTGCACTGAACAAATAATAACTTTGAAATTAGTCATGGCATATTACAAAAAACGTAACAAGCCTCTGTCAATAACATTTATAGATTTCAAGAAAGCATATGACTCCATCCATAGATCATCATTAATAAAAATTTTAAGACATTTCGGTCTTCACCCAAAGCTAATCAAATTGGTGGAACTTACTCTAACTAATACAATTTCTAAAATAAAGTTCAGAGGAGAACTTTCTGAACCTTTCTTGGTAACAACTGGTCTGAGACAGGGCGACGGTCTGTCCCCTCTTCTTTTTAACTGTGCATTGGAGTACGTTATGAGGGAATGGTACAGAAACAATCCGAAAAATATAAAAATTGGAACCCAAAAGGACAATATACAGTTAAATTGTTTAGGATTTGCCGATGATCTAGCATTTCTGGCCAATGATATTCAGGAAGCAAAACGACAAATTAAGTCTCTGCATGAAATAGCCCAAAATATTGGTTTAAAAATTTCATTTGAAAAAACAGAAATAATGCTAACTCAAATGCCGCTAGCAAACAAAATAGAGGTGGGAGGCCAAGAAATAAAAATTGTAGAAAAATTTAAATATTTAGGTGAAATAATCACTTACAACATGAATGAGAAACCAGCATGGCAAAATAGAATAGATAAACTGGTTAGAGCACAGCATGTTACCAAGAATACATACAATAAAAAGTGCCTCTCAATAGCAACCAAATTGAAACATTATAAAACAGTGACTCAACCGCAAATCACGTATGCATGTGAAACACTATTCAAAACAACTAACACAGTTGCAATAGATAGAGTACTCAAGGTTGAAAGGAGAATAGTAAGAACCTGTTTAAACAAAAATTACCAAGTAAATGGAGTCTGGAAACTAGCTTCTAATGAAACAGTATATAAAGAAATAGAACCAGTGACAAGTACAATGAAAAAAAAACGAATATCATTTTTGGGACATATTTTACGGACACCAGACAATAGAATTAGCAGAAAAATAATAGAAAAATTATGGAAGAGTAAGAGTAAGAAAAATATAAGATGGATTACAGAACTTAAGGAAGATATGGCAGAGCTACGTATTACAGTAGAGCAGGGGTGCTCAAACTTGAACTGCTGGCGATCTACCTCAATATTTTTAGACTACTTACGATCGACTCTGAGAGACTGCAAGTGTGTGTGATGCAGGGTTGTCGTACATACACGATACACCCTACCTACCTAGGTAGGGCGTACCGTAGCATATATAGATATTAGCTTTCTGCGCAGTATAGGTACATTATTTTAGTCAAGGTTTGGGTTAGGTTTAGTTAGGTTCTTCTCTACAATATCAATGAAAAAACTCATAGTTATTCAAAATTGCGAGTTTATTGGTTGTTACAAAACAAAAGAGTTACATATGGTGTTAAACTTAACTAAGGAGTGGCTTTGGATGTTGAAGCGTGGCACTGCATGTCCTCAGCATACTTTTCATAAGATGGTACGTAACCACTGAGTGCTAATCGCAAGCATGATGACATATGATCGTCAGTTAGTCGATTGCGATATTTTGACTTAATTATCTTCATTTCAGAAAATGCAGACTCGCACAAGTAAGTTGACCCAAAAAATGCCGTCAGTTGAAGGGCGATTTGCCTTACATTCGGATATTTATCTTCAGATATAAAACACCAGAAATTTGTATCAGATGCTGTAGCTTTGAGATGTATATCTGATATAATCTGCACCAACTCATTTTCAACAGAACATGAGTTCATATTAAACTGACTGGCTATTTCAGTAGCTAATTCCTCAATGTTTTTACATGAAAAAGGATAACTCATAAATGATGCTATATTTTCCAATTTACTGCAATCATGAAAACGCATTTCGAATTGTCCCAAAATATTTGATAATTCAGCCTCATACGTATCATAATTCAACTGAGGAATCCTTGCTTTCAAAGACGGAAAATGTTTCAGATCCTTTCTTTTCAGTTGATCTATCATAAGTTGCAATTTATTTTGAATGCGTTTACTGCGCTAATCATCTCAATAATAGTTTTTCCTTTACCTTGAAGCTCCAAGTTAACGGTGTTTAAGTGCATTGTGATGTCGGTCAAAAATGCCAAATCATTTAGCCATTTTTCGTTTTTCAAAATCTGAGTGTCATCACCTCTTTCGTCTAGAAAAGCTGTTATTTCGGGCAATAATTCTTGAAACCTTTCTAGGAATTTTCCGCGATTCAACCACCTGACGTCCGTGTGAAGAACTAAATCAGTGTGTTCAGCTGACTCCCTATCTTCCAACTGCAACTGAAAGAGCCGCCGTTGCAAGCTACGTGCACGGATGGAATTCACAATTTTTGTCGCAATGCCCATAAATTCCTCCGTGTTTAAAACTTTTGAACACAAAACTTGTTGATGTATAATGCAATGGAATGAAAAAAATGAAGGGAATTCTTCATTAGCTCGACACAATGCCACAAAACCGTTTTTGTTTCCAGTCATTGCTGGTGCTCCATCGGTTGTAATGCACACTAATTTATATATTGGTAGCTCGTAGTTTTTTACAAAATTGAAGAAAACGTCAAATATATCTTCGCCACGGGTCTTCCCCTTCAGAGGTATGATTGTCAAAAATTCTTCCTTAGCCAACATGTCATTGAATACCATCCGAATAAAAATACACAGCTGGGCAGTGTCTGTCATATCGGTGGATTCGTCGAACTGTAAAGAAAAGTATGTACATACCATGATATCATGTTTTAGTTTATCTGCGATGTCCTGGCTCATGACTTCAATACGCCTTGTGACAGTCGGACGAGATAACTGAAGTTCTCTAATAGCAGACATGATTTCTGTTTTATTTTTAAAATCTCCAAATAAAGTCTCACCCGCTTCAATAAATGCTTCCTTCACCACCGATCCATCTTCGAATGGTTTCTTGTGTTTCGCCAATATATGAGATATTTTAAATGACGCGATCGTAGCAGCTTTTGATTGTTTGACTGGTCTTGTGAACATGGATTGTTCTTTTTTCAAACAAGATATCAAATCACGTACCTTTAGTTTTCTTAATTCACTCTGTGGCGGAAAATCCTTTTCATAGTTTTTATGAACCGTTTTATGATGCCTCTCTAAGTTACCACGCTTAGGTATTGCAACTGACGCACGACAAATAACACAAATGCACTTATCCTTCACCATACAAAAGAAAAATTCTTCCTCCCAATCCTTATTAAAATGATACGTTTTAGATTTCTTCACTGCACTCATTTTCCACTATTTAATAATAAACTTTGTACTTATCGACGTAGTATCGCCATCAAGTTACAATTCAGAATGACTCCAATTCCTGCAGGCGCAACATTTATATCGGCGTGAACGAAAGTCTCGAATGTTCCCGTCAAACGCGCCGCCCGAAACTAGACTGTACTGTCTCTCGTTGTTTCTAGACTAGACTCCACTGTCTAGTCTAGAAACAACGCGGCTTTTCTTTGACAAGTGCCGCGCGTTCCTTTGATAAAGCCACCTTTTGCCGCAAGCAGTGTTATTTTATTAGTTACCTACCTACTTATTAAAATTTTTTTTCTTCTCGAGATCTACTCAAAAAGCACTCGCGATCGACTTGTCGATCGCGATCGACCGTTTGAGCACCCCTGCAGTAGAGGATTTAATATACAAGACAGACACACTCAAGATATTGAAAGACAAACACACTACACTACAGATGAAAATCAACAAACAGAGAATAGGAAGAGTAGTTCCAGAAGCAGAAAGAAAATTGCGGTCAGAAAGGATGAAGAAGTACTGGGCTGACAAAAAGAAGAAAAACCTCAACCAGAAACCTGACTAAAGTGGTCCAATGAAGGCCAAAAAATTAAAATTAAATTAATTCAAGGGTAATGTTGTGATGTAATGCAACATAGTGTGATACTGTATATATTTATTTGTTTGTCAAAGTGAGTTGTATTTGTATGCTGTATGCAAACATATTATAACAGTGATTCAAAGAAAGAGAATTCGTGCAAAGGAATAAGATAGTGATATTTTACAGACGATGAGTGCCTCGATGTAAATAAATTTTTCAAATATGGACGATGAGGCAATCTCGACATATATATATATTTTCGAAATGTTTAAGAATTCTCTATATAATTAACAAGAAGTGCCGTCATATACAAAACATGTTTGTTTTTCAAGAAATAATTTTCAGAGTCAAGAATGTTTAGATAGTATTTTTCATTTATTGTTCAAATGTTTGTCATTTTTTTAAAAATATTATGTTAAAGGAATGTCAGGGTAATACAAACCTGATTTGATTTGATTTGTGTATATCCAAATAATTTTGGTAAAATTCATTTAATTCAAGTTGTAATGTTTAACACATACACTTATGTTACACTAACATTTATCATCATTCACCATTTCAATGATTAATTTTGAATTTTTACTAATCCAAGCGTAATTTAAATTTATTAAGAATAAATATTCTGGGGTATGATGTGTTAATTTAATTATTGACCTTTTCGGACATAATTAAATTAACACAGGGGCATTTTGAAGCTGTAATTATTCCACCCCTTTTGATTTATTATAAACAATAGTTAATTCATATTTATTCAAATCATTCAAATTATTATTATTATTATTTCGGTATCAAAATTCTCGTTTAGATTATTATTATTATTTCTTAATTCCAAATTTGAAATCTTAACTGTAAAAGAAACGTATATTTTGAAAATACAACGTACTAAATTCATAGTTTCGGCCCGCGAATTGTTTTAACCAATAGAACTGTTTTACGTAATGAAAAGTACAGCCAATGAGAGAGAAGCATCCATAAGCCGCGAACATAGCGTGGTCAAGAGCTCACTTCCACCATATTCGCCGAGGAGAGCAGACCTGCGTACGTTGCTCTTGTGGAAAGTCGCGGGAATATTACCTAGCCAAATGGCGATTCTCACTAAAGCCACTTATTAAACACGACTACACATTATAAAAATAGCGTGTGAGTTTTATTTACTTTGTGAGAAATAAGAAGACAGAAATACACGTAAGTACTTGATAAATGCAATTGAAGTGGTGAATCTACACAAACAGCTACGCAGAACACAGTTAATTCGAATAAATTCCGATATAAAACGTTTATAGTGCAGTTATCATTTATAAAGACATAACTAGCTATAAACCAATCCCTCAGATGATTCGTGTGATACCCTGAGCTACAAAAGCCGTGGAAGATATATAGGTGCAGAACTGAAGGAGCCCAACGGAGAATCGAAGTAAGTACATTTCCACAACGAATCCAGCTCCTAACCAATCACCTATATCAAACATAGAAACACAGGGATGGGACGGACATCAAGCCTTTTTTATCCCTGCAAAGCATCCAACCAAGAAATATAGGAAGGGGATCAGTTTGAGGGCAAAGCCCCCAACAGAGAAACACAGGATGGGGACCCAGTGTCTACAGGTCTGTTCTTAGAGTAAGTCTTGTACCTCGAGTCCTGTGCACATTTTGAGTAGGCCTATGGTGAAAAATGACATTGTGCATAGGCCTAAACGTCACGCAGCGAAACTGGCAATGTGTGCATGCATCATGGTACATGACTGTACATGAAATGAATTTTGGAATAAACCTAACACTAAGTTTTTGTATCTCCACAAAGCCTCCAATCTAGATACCGGTAAAAAGGAAAGAGTCCAGGGGCGAGCGATTTGGGGGCAAAACCCTCAACAGAGAAACACAGGAAGGGTTTCTAGGACTGATATAAGTTTATTTAGCTCGTGGTAGGCTACACCAGAGAGCAGTGTCAGCTACTGAGACACACAAACTAACATTACTATGTACTTTCATCTCCATAAGATTTTTTGAGCTGCATTTTTACGTTATCAAACCTCCCAATCCTGCCTGGACAGTTATGAATATTGTGGGGATTCTTCGACAGTCTGCATGCTGTATTTTCTTAAAAAGGCCATATTTGAGGTTGTATTATTCTTTAGAACTGTCAGGATTCATATATATATACATGAACTCAGTTTGTTCATAAAAATGCAAAATGAAAGAAAAATCGTGAAGAAGCATTTATATATAGCCTAAAATGGCATAATTTGTACTTGTTTACAGCAGGTAGTAGAATAGAATAGAATTTATTTACACATACTTTTACATACATAGTTATCTACATCCACTTTAAACATCTCTTATCTATAAGTCTAGCACTACCCACTAAGAATCCCCTCATACTATGAGGTAGTATGAAATAGGGAACAGTATGCAGAATCGGCGAAAGATAGATATATGGTGCGCACTGGCATTCTCCACCCGCTCTTGCCCGCCTGCTCGTTTCCCCTGCTGACCCTCGCTTCTGAGCCAATGCGCACGCTACTGCTTGCTTCCCCTACATCTCCTATCACGGCTAAACGAAAATTACAATTGTACCGTAGTAAAATTACTTTATTAATTTAAGTAGGGCATTCTGAATTCTCCCGAAATTCTAGTTCAGTGGCAGTTAGGTTATGAACAGTGATATTAATTTAGGAGGGCATTCTGAATTTGGTATTAGACTTGAATAGCCTGCCGGTTCCTTCCCCTCGCTTCCAAGCCTGCGCACGCACCTATTGTACCATGGCTTCCTTGATAGTTGTAACGCTGTTTTATGAAAGGTGTGGAAGGGTAAAAAGCTTCTGCATTTAGTTAAATAATGATAGGTAAATTCTAGGTCAGTGACAGGTTTTGTTAGGTTAGCAACGTTATATTAGTTTAGGAGCAATATACTGAATAGCACGATGTTTATTATGTCTCACATTGAATCTCTTCTGCGATGAAACCCGAGGTGGGTCCCGTTAGAGAGTTGGTGGGAGGAGCCTAGTGCGCAGCATAAACTATTTTTTCCCGCAGAATCAATCTCATCGTAAAACAGTGTAGGCAATCTGATGTGTTGATGGTGGTTATGGTTTGCAGCTAAGAAACAGGCTACCTGTCACTAAACTAAACTATCTCAAATATAGATTTTGTTGCAAACCTTGCACATCACATACCTTGTGCTACCTGTCACTAACCTTGTGCTTGTTTTTCTTGTGCGTAAAGCTATTAGTAACATTCAAAATAAGTAAATCGTAGCTAGCTAATCAGTGTGTTGGGAGCTGCGTTGATTCAACTTAGTACAGTGTGTCGAAGAAGATCCAATAATGTTGAAGATTAACAAAACACCACTTCATAGCGCTATTTCAGATTTATTTTGAGTAAACATACTTGCGATTTTACATTTGGCATATTTAGAATCTCCCTACAAGAAAAGGGTGCTTATATATGGATTCTACAGGTTTTGAAAGATAATATATCAAATTTGGCTGTTTTTCGTGTTTCTTAAAACAAAATATCACACCCATCTACCTGCCACAATCCCTGAAAGAAGCTAAGTAATTACTAACCTGAAAATCCCAAATCACCAAGAACATAATGTTTTCTCGTTTTCACTGATGACATCTGCTCAAACAAGAATTCTCCAACGAGAAATCCTATTGAAGCCAAGAAAGCGATGACACCAATACCAACACCGTAATTGCAGGCATTGGTGTCACCATTATACAGGCAGACTTCTGTGTCCGTTTCTTTCTCATATTTATACCCCTGTGATGAAATGCATCCGAAAACAATGATTGCGAAGAGCTGTAATGAAAAAGTTACATGGAATTACACATAGACAGCATAGACATAGACAGCAGTAGAGCTATATAGCAGGTAAAGTGAAGTATGCAATAACCACCATATTTGTTAGACCCAAAATAACAATGGGGACTTATTGGTTATTTTGTTATTTAATATCTATTAAAAATATTATGTCCTATATAATGATATTCAGAAAAATCAATATTATCTCTACAATCGACTCGCCCCCACTTTTGGGCGAATCATGGCGGTCCTTATGTCAAAATCGATTACATATGATCTTACTTTTATGCTTAAAACTGAAGATGAAAATAAGATTAAATTTGTACGCTCTCCATTGCTTACCAAACATACTGCTCTTAAAATAACTTGTGGTCGTTGTACAAATTGTATAGGATCAAAAGGAGTTCCAGCTTTTCCACCTCCGTACGCCCCTCCTGCGTCCATCTTTGTACGAAATACTAACAAAGACAAAATCGTAACTCAGAAATAAATCCATCTTATTTCCATCGCAAAATTTACCAAATAAAACTAAATTATATGTGGTTTTTGTGTTTAAAATAAATTAATATAATCTAAAACTTAATAATTAAAAATCTTTTAGAATAAAAATTGTTTAAGTTGTAGCAGTAGTCTGTTTTACACGTTCACAAATACTACTTTACACCACACTATCGGATATTGGAACTGTGCGGTCATTACGTCACTTCCTATTTCGTAGGGCGCTGCAAGTGGGAACTCCCCAGCTAGAGATAAATATGGTTCTCGAGTAAAGTAAATACTTGGAAGAAAACTTTTGTCATTGTTAAATGTTATGACACTAAATCACTACTTTTGAAATATTAATTAATTAATTTCCTTTATTATAAGCGAATTCTAAGTCTTCGATATACCTTGAAACCATTTGTGAACGTGTAAACTCGTCGGTGGATACAGCGAAACATAGGAAAGGCTCACAGGTTGCTGGTTTAAAGGAAGAAAAAGTATTGAGTTTAGTTTACTTCGAATCTACAGAAAAAATGTCAAACAGCTCTGCAGAAAGTTCCGAAAATGCCTGTGTGGTATGCTTTAAAAATGTTGTTATATACTCCATAGGAGATTGTGACCATCCAGTTTGTTACGAATGTTCCACGAGAATGCGAGTCTTATGTCGTCAAAATGAGTGTCCTATTTGTAGACAAGACATGCCTAAGGTGAAAATAGGTTTCCTTACTTGCATTTTATTTATTCATTTAGTGACGTGACTGTAAAATTATTCTATTGTCAGTAATAGGTTATCTGTATAACCTGAAAAATGTTTATTTTATTACAGGTTATCTTCACGAAGAATGTAGAGCCGTTTAAAAATATTAAAAACTATACTTATTTGATGGATAAAAAGTTCAAAATATGTTTTGACAATGCAGATATTCAGACAGCCTACAGTAGATTACTGGAGCATGTGTGCAGTATTTGCCAGGGTCGACCTGCATTTAGGACATTTCAGAACCTTAAGGATCACATGAGAAAGGAACATGAACTCTACTATTGCGAGCTCTGTGTGGAAAACTTAAAGGTAAAACTCACTGTCATGCAGCATGTTATTTATTATTATTATAATTTTTTTTTTTCATATTCCTACAACTATAGTGCTTTCACATTCGCCAGAGGTTTCAAGGCCAAATTTAGCACGCTTTCCCCCACTGATCAGAAGTCGACAGTATTCCCCTCGGCGCGGACGAGCTGCGCTGTCGCACACACTCATACGACATCCAACCGATAGGGGGGGGGGGGGGGTTACGATGAAAGATTCTCTCTGTGTGGGTGAAGTTGAACGTATATAAAATAAACATTATAAACATGACCTGTAAAGTACGGGAGCAACGAATAAATAAATAAATAATTATTAATACATTATAAAACAGAAAAAATGGCTTACCAAGTAGAATACTCAGTTTTCGTTGCTTTCCACTCCATCAAGGTCATCATCGTCACTGCTGTCATCACTGCTTTCATCACACAAACGAATAATGATATTTTCGATGCTGAGCTTCCTGACAAATGCGTTGCACTGTACTTAATGATACGCCACACGCTTTCGCGACTACGTTTTGTGTATCTCTAAACAACACATTTACTTTTTCTTCACAATTTTCAAGCGACTTGAAGTAATTGTACACATTGTAAATCACATTTTTAGACTGTCTTCTCATTCCACCCATATGTGAAGCCATATCACTACAAGAAAACACTTCTACACAAAAAAACAAACCAGAGCCGATAACCTGCAAGGTTGGACACCAAGGGGAACTCGCTACTGACTTGTCATGTGACTGGCATTGGAGAGGTATGATGATTCACAATTTTCAAGCGACTTGAAGTAATTGTACACATTGTAAATCACATTTTTAGACTGTCGTCTCATTCCACCCATATGTGAAGCCATATCACTTCAAGAAAACACTTCTACACAAAAAACAAACCAGAGCCGATAACCTGCAAGGTTGGACACCAAGGGGAACTCCCTACTGGCTTGTCATGTGACTGGCATTGGAGGGGTATGATGTCATACGAGTTCGGTAAGTGGGGGGATCATAGGCAAGCTACGTTTGGCCTTGAAACCTCTGGTGAATGTGAAAGGAGTATAGTGTCGTAGCATCAAATCTTATGATCCCTTACCACACATGAATATGTTTAGGGTACACCGAAGTTTGAATCACTCATGATTAATAAATCCACCACTCACAATTTCAGGAAATTTCAGTATCAAATACTTTTTTCTTTGTATACAAGTCTTTGAGGGAAAAATTCCCATATTTTATGAAATGGCTGATATCACTTTTCTAATCTATAAATAGGAATCTGTGAACAGAAATTACTGTTGGAAGGCAGGAATTACAACTGATAATGAGTTGTGCATAGGTCACGTGATCCAGAAACTGGGCTGTAAACTTCATGGTGATCAACACTTAGCCTAAGTTATATCACTATTCCTAACCTAACTGCCACTTACCTAGAATTGCAAGTGAATAGCACGGGAAACGTGTGCTTTGAATCACGGCATAAAAAATTTGGCAGCGCTGATAATGGGGAACCATTGAGATGTCAGATATATGTGTCAGCCAATGAAAGTCGTTTAGGCCTACCACAATCTTAGCTTCGTTACAAGTTGGTATGTAGTATGGTGTGAACTAAACCAGAAGTGTGTGAACTCCATAATAAACAAAACTAGACTCTGCACTTCTTCACATTTATCTTACATTTCATGGCTGGGTGTCATAGCATCCCCAGTCTTTGTTTTAAAACTCTTCTTTGGCACTTCCTGCCACAGATTTTTTGTTTTTGTTTTTTTTGCACTAAGATGTTATACAAGAGTGTTCATCTTTTACAAAATTTGCACATGCTTGGCTCTTGCATTCGTGGAAGTTGTTGGTCTAGGCCAGCTATAGTCAATGAGGTGCTTGTAAAATACCGAAGTATCCATTCATTTTTTTTTTTAATCCTTTCTTTAAGCCTGCTTCCTGAGGTCTATTAAGATAGGAGACTCCAAGACTCTTTTAAGAAAGGTAGCTTCAACTTATTCCCATCACAGCAAGTCACTTTTTTTAGGTACTAGTAGGCTACTGGAAAATTTGGTGGATGTTAAGGATTGGCCTTCTCTTACTCCTGATAGCTTGATGGCTGTGTCCAGGAAGAGATATCTGATGTGGTTGATGTGGTTGATGTGGTTCATGGCCAGGATTGGGGCAATAGCTCCCTTTCTCGGGTATGCCAGTTGAAGCGCTGTAAATAGATAAATCTTGTAGTATATTATAATTAATATGCAGTAGTCAGGAATGTTCTGTTGCCCTTAATCTAAACAGGGCTCAGAAAAATAGGGGAATTCATATGACCAATGTAAGAGAAACAGTGAGATGAATTATTTGAGGCAGCCAAGAAGATGGGGGGGAGACTACTTATGGCTGTACATGTAAAAAGTATCTTCGAATATATAAATTCACCACCCATACCATTGTTGCTTTATAGAGCAGAGCAATTTATCATCATGTAACATGTACAGTCGGTCAAATAAAAAACGTCGGGCGGTATTTGATTAAGTATCACGAATGAGCATATGAGCATGTACAGGAAGACTTAAGGTTATCCATGTATTTTCTTGATTATTTAGTCAGTTTTGTTCCAAAACAAACATTTATAGAAGGCTGTGGCTATATGCATCAAATCCGCCATATTCTTGGTTGCAAATTTTTATAATATTAATAATTAATAGATTCGCGAGGAATATGTTCATTCAAGGAGCATGTTTTTAAGATTTTATTTTATAATACCGGTACTTGTAGTGCAAAATCAATAACTTACGCTCAGCATCTGCAACCAATCTTAGCATCGAAATATGCGTCCGGCCAGATCAACGTTTGCTATGAAAACTTCCGGTCGCATTATAGTAAAGTTCCCACCTCTGAGCTGCTTTTCATAAATATGGAACCTTCTCGCTGCTTCAGAGACCGAAAAATGCAGGTCAATTACAGCCCTAACTACACTTTCTCTCACGTTAGCATTTGTATGTGGCGATGACACAAAGCAAAATGAATTATGACAATGCATTAAGTTGAATATCGTGTGTTGCGCTTTCCGCGTTGTTCATTTTTTCCCTCCTTGTTCATATTTTCCCTCCTGCCGCATGGCCTCATATGTTCCGAAACGACCTGTATTTTGTGTTTTTTATAGGAAACTTGTGAACTAATGCGTCAAAACTTTAATTTTAACAGCATACGAGTCCCGACGTTTTTTATTTGACCGACTGTACATCAGTAAAGTAGACCTGGTAAGCTGGTGACTCCTCAGTATATAAATTGAGACCAAAAAAGCAAGCAAAGAAAGTTGTAAGGAAACCTAATTGAAAATTTCATATTGCAAAAATTTAAATATTGTATACCGTAGGTACCAAGTTCTAATCATACATCTCTACTCATTTAATTTAACTCCTTAGATATTCACAGGGGAAAGGAGATGCTACACACGTCAGGAACTTGCTTTACATCGTCGTAAAGGTGACCCTGATGATAGATCACACAGAGGACATCCGCTATGTGAATTTTGTGACCAGCGGTACATGGATAATGATGAGTTATTTAGACACTTAAGACGGGACCATCTTTTTTGTCATTTCTGTGATGCAGACGGATTTCATCAGTATTACAGGTAATACACAGCAGTTTTAGAGTTTAGTGTTGATTGTTCTTAGTATGGCAGGTTGTTTCTTTAGCAGATGTCTTTTGTTACAGTTCATATGATTATCTGCGAGAACATTTCCGCTCTGAACATTTTTTATGTGAAGAAGGTGGCTGTGTTGAAGAAAAGTTTACTTCTGTTTTTCGTAGTGAAATTGACTTGAAGGGTAAGTAATTTTATTTTAGAGAGCTTATTACTGTTAAACTCATTTTCATTGATTGAATAAGATGAGTAATATACAGCATCCTCTCCTCTTCCTATCTCCACACTCTTGGTCTCTCATTGTCCAAATGTACTTTCACTTTTTGTCCTAGGTACAGGTTGAGAATTAATCTTCTCTTCTTCCAGTCAATGCTGATTTCTTTAAGGATTTTCATTAGTCATTATAATCAGATGCAGACACACATTTCTTCTTTGATTGCTAGATTTCTCTCCAAAATAATCCTTAGCATTCTGATTTGTGTCTTTTTTCTGAAACCAGATTGGTGTTCTCATATCAGTCCTTCTGTTCTGTGTTCTAGTCTCTTGTTGAATTTTTCCTACATGAGAAATCAAGTACTTTATTATTAGATAGTAAACTAGATAAGCGTTTCTTATTTGGACAGGGCTTTTGAGATTAAAATGAAAATCTGGGAAAAAAAGTAATAAGCAATTGACCTCTGATTCTTTTATCAGCCTGAAAAATTGATTTCTTACTGGTGCAAAAGATTGTGGCATTTGAATTGCACAGTTTTAATCTATCGAAATTGATGTTCAAGAATATAATTTAAAGTCCCTGGAATGCCTCTTCTGCTATTATGATATATATAGTCAACTCAGCCCAATATAAGATGTATATAATGAGTTATTATATTGTGAAGTAATATAATTTAAAATATGTTTCAGCACACAGAGCTTCTGTTCATGGACGTACCATGGGTAAAGCTGCAGCAAAACAGGCTAGAACTTTGGAGCTGGAATTTACATTAGCTCCAAGACCACGTGATCGAATTGATGGATTGCGGGGAGGTCGAAGAGGAGGAGGGAGGCAGCGCATGAGACCTGATGAAGATGAACTACAAGGTGCTGTAGGAGGCGAATATGAAGAACTACAACAGGAAAGCAACTCTGTATTTCGAAATGCTCCTAATATAAATACAGATTGCATAGAAGAATTTCCAACACTTAGTGGTGGAGTACCTCTCCCTCCTACAAGACCCAATTCTCGTAAAGTTGCTTTGAACAATAGTGGAGTTACAATTAGAACAGTGCGACAGTCTCAGCCTTTAGCAGTAACAGATGAAAATTTTCCTGCCCTTGGTCCTGAAAATAGTACTGGTGGCTGCAAAACCGTAAGGCTTAGTGTTAATAGTGGGACTCAAGATAAACATAATTCTGCTTCTTCCAATTCTATTCGAGGTGCCTCTCAAAAATCTCCAGCTAATGTATCAATACATGTTAATCATCGTCCTAGTGGTAGTAGTCAGAATATACGAATTCGACCAGCTTCAGTACCTTCACAGCTACATGACGACTTCCCTTCTCTTAGTGGTTCTAAAAAAGCAGCTCCTACTTCTGTTCAGTGGCTAGCTAATCAGGGAGGGATGGGGACAAAGGTCAAGCCTCAGCAAGCACTACCTTCACAACCACATCCCCCAAGAACCTTCACAACAGAGGAGGACTTTCCATCTTTGAGTTCTAAGTTTAGCACAGGGTGCAGCGTTGGCAGTTCTTCAACCTCATCAACTGCAAACATTGATGATAGATCAAAGAAAGCATCATCTTCAACCTCATCAACTCCAAATGTTGACGATAGATCAAAGAAAGCATCATCTGTAATGATACCAGTTACTTCCTCTTGGTCAGCTTCTCCAGGCGCTACAGACACTCAAACACAGGAAGGTACTGGTGAGCCATTTGCTTCAGGGCGTTCTAGTGATGAAGTTACGTCAAATACAGCCAGTAGCTTAGGTAATATTAAAGTGAAATCAAAAAAGAAGAAAAAAAGTTCCTCCCAGAATACTAGTAATGATTCTGCAAAAGCAGCTGCCAAGGAACCGGCAACTCCTGAATCTGACAAGAGGAAAAAGAAGCAGGGGAATGCAGATTCAAGTGGACAGCAGATGTCTCAATCTCAGAGCAAACAAAATGGAATTGATGGTAAAGAAAAAAAGAAGCCTACTAAAAATGCAGTGTCTGCTAGCAACACAGCTGCTACAGAAAGAAAGAGATCAGAACTTTTGATTGACAGTTTAACATCAGAACAACCAACAGAAAATAGCAAGAAAGAAAGCACCTCTCCAACTCCAACACATAATAATAGATTCTATGAAGATATGTATCCTCCTTTCAGTATAGACATATTAGATGATTTCCCAACCATTGGAGGAGGTTCTTCTGGTTCTCGGCCACCCGGATTTGAGATGCAGCCTAATAGAAGAAAATTAACATCAGCTCCTCCTCCAGGATTTGGGGGAGGTAGCACTTCAACAGGACCACCTCCAGGATTTTCAGTGACTCTGAACTCTGTAGCTCGGCCACAAACTAATGGCCTGACATTCACCAGTAGTAGTGGTCAGAGTTATTCAATTCTTCCTGGGAGGACTGAGAATTCCCACAACTTCATGCCTCCTCAGGACTTTGCTCGGCGTAACCAGGCATTGGTAATGCGAGTGAGGAAAGTGTTGGATGATCCACGTTCCTTGGATGATTTCTGTCAACTATCAAAAATGTTCCGACAGGGTGAAATCACTGGAGCAGATTTCTATAGACATTGTCAGGAAACTATGGGAACAAAAGTATTTTCTGACATCTTCACAGAGCTTCTAGTCTTGCTTCCTGATATTGACAAACAGCAGGTATGAATAAGCAAGGACACAATTAATCATACATAATGTTTGCAGAACTCACAGTGAAGCGTCAAATTATAAAAACCTTATTTTATCACTCAACTTCACTTTTAAATGTTTACTTACACATAACAACTTTCACAAGTGACTTGCTTGCATCCTCAGATGAGGTCCACTACCGGGTCCGTTGTTGGCTGATAGATGTCTCTGTAGGATAGATCATTCTGGAGATAAAGTTACTTTCCTTTGGCATGTCAAAATTGTTATTATTTCTTTGGATGAAGATTTTTTCCCGGTTTATGTACAACTTTTAATAACTTTATGTCATCCTCAAACCCATGTTCATTGGTCCAATAGCGATAGGCAACCACAGATTTTTCCAATGGTTTGTAGCTCATATTCTGTAAGTGTTCCTTGGGCCTTACAGTCAAATTTCTTTTTGTCTTGCCAGTATAAAATTTTCCACAGTTTTTGCATTTTAACTCATAAATGCCTGAATTTTTGTTGGAGGAATTTTATCTTTCTGTTCCGAATTAAGTAGAGTTTTTATGCTGCATTTGTTAATTGTAGCCAATCTGATGTTAACGTCTTTGAAAACTATTGAATTTGTCATGGAGTTTAGGGTGGAAAGTGAACCTCTTGAATACAGTGTCATCTTTGATGTTGCTCAAAGTGGTATTATGTTCTATTAGTTTCTGCTTTTCAAATTTGAGCAACATGAGTTAAAATGCAAAGACTGCGGAAAATTTTATATTGGCAAGACAAAAAGAAATTTGACTGTAAGGCACAAGGAACACTTACAGAAAATAAGGTACAAACAACTGGAAAAATCTGCGGATGCCCATCACTATTGGACCAATGAACATGAGTTTGAGGATGACATAAAGATATTAAAAGTTGGACATAAACCGGTTGATCTGACTATATGTAAAAAAACCTTCATCCAAAGAAATAAGAATAATTTAGTAAATTTTGACATGCCAAAGGAAAGCGACCTTATCTCCAGAATGATCCATCCTATAGAGGTATCAATCAACCCAACAACAGACCCAGCAGTGGACCTCATTGAGGATGCAAGCAGGTCGCTTGTGAAACGTGTTATATGTAATTAAACAGTTAAAAGTTGAGAAGAGTGATAAGGTTTTTATAAGGAGACAATTATTACTTTAGTTTTTCTTGCTTGTTGTACCTATGTTAAGAACCTGTCTAATTGAGTGTTTGCTTATTAAAATTATATAATAATAATAATAGGTGTGACTAAAATTTTATGGTAATATATTGCTGCAGTATTAATAATTCATTGTAATTAACGTTCAAATGTCTAAAACGAACTAAGTGCACACAATGATTAAATTCATCAAGCCACATTTCATATTCCATTAGGAATTTGTATTCAGTTGCTCACAGTCAAAATGATGAGCCCATAAATAAGAGTAAATATTCAGTATAAAATGTCTTTTAAACTGGTTAATGGTGAGTTTGTTCTTTAAGAAATTCTGAAGGTGTATTTATAAATTTTACTTGACTAAAGGAATTCATGTTAAATAGTGAGATCAATGGTCATATAATGTAGCATAGTTCATCATCATCCCTATTAGTTTTTAAAATGCATCTATACCATAGCTACTGTGGAAGCAAACTGCTCAGGACATTAGTTTAGGTTCTGTTCTGTATAAAGACATTTCTGCTGTTATAATTCCATATGATAACCATGAAATAGAAAAGGAATTTTGAACACTATTTCTAAGAAAAAGAATTGTGAAGGGAAGTAACAGAAATAATTAACATAACTAGTCTCCCACAAGTTATTCAGTGAACAAAAAGATGGTGTGGCATTAGAGTATCACTTCCCACATATTGCTCCTTTCTTTATGGATGACTTTGAACACAAGCCAATGCATGTACAGAACAGAACTTGGAATAATTTATCCATCAGTGTAACGATCTAAGTTGTAGTCTAATATAGGCTACTCCGTTATAAAAAAAATTCTGAAACCACGACAATCATTGTGTATATTCCTTATCATGGCCCCTTTCTAACAAAACATGTTTGTATTCTTTAGAACAGAGTTGAAGGGAATATAATTATATAGAATACTCATACTCATAGTAAAAATCATAACTTTTTTAGCGATAGCTTAAAATAAATAAACGACACAATTTTAAGACCATGCTCAGTTTCTTTACTATGACTATCATTTGTTATTTCATAAGTGATTCAGTTCAATTTTCAAAAAGCCATTACCAAACGAATTTCAGGGTCATGCTAATGATACAACAATAAAATTGGAATCTGGAAATTCTACATGATAGATAGTTTTTGCTGTTTACTATCATGTATTTTCATGAAGTTGGGCATAATGAGCGACAACTGATTCCTTATGTCAAAGCTGCATTAAGTCTATTTCTGTACTTTTTTTTTTCATTGAAGCATAATATAAAAATCCTCAATTTTGTAACACTATTAAGTCCTCTTGTTTGGAGACTAGTTTCAGGAAAACTCCTTCCCATATTCATTTCACGGTTGACTGCTGCTTCTTGTTCTTGTTGCTACTTGACTGCCCTCAGCAGTCAATCATGGAATGAATATGGGAAGGAGTTTTCCCGAAACTAGTCTCAAAACAAGATGACTTAAGTGAAGTAAGTGTCACAAAATTGACTCATTTCTTATATTACTACATTAGAAAACTTCACTGTTACAAACTTCCTGTAATAATAAATAAAAATCCTGTTTCACACATGTCACAAAAGGAAGAAGCACAACATTACTTTATCATTGTTGAGAATAGTAGAATTTTGGAAGTAATTTTTAAACAGGAACTGATAGTTTTTAAACCCCTCTTCTTACAATATGCAAGAGTTAATGTATTTAATATAAAAAATTGAATAATTAATAGGTATACTGGACACAGTTTTATTTTAAATCAACATAAATATCTGACAGCATCAGCTACTCTTAAATCTTGGGAAAAAAAAGTAGAAAATGTTCTGACATTGAATCACCAGCGTTCGTCCTTATTTATTTATTTTTTATTTGCATTTTGCTGACTGTCATTAGGTTTCAAAATATCCCCATAATACGGGGTCTGTATTTTAAGTAATGAGAATAAATCCAGAAAGCAAAATTCATTACAGATATCGTTACAGACCTTTAGTAGTCTTCAAAGTATGCTCCTTGAGCATCAACACACTTCTGCAGGCAAGTTTTCCACACTTTGTATGCTCCCTGAAAGTCAGCAACTGGTACAGCTTCAGAGCACGCGTGCAAGCCGCTTTGACAGCATCCATGGTTCTGTGGGGGTGTCCTTTGAGGGCATTTTTCACTCTGGGAAAGATAAAAAAAAGTCTGCAGGGGCAAGGTCAGGGCTGTAGGGAGGCTGAGGAATCATTGTGATGCCAGTTTTCGTCAGGTACTCTGCAAACCTCGCATGTCCAAGTTCAGAATCGAAGCATTGCTGATTGTGTTTTTTGACAAGAAAGGTGTGGTCCACTCGGAATTTGTGCCTGAAGGACAGACAGTCAATGGCGCCTTCTACATGAAAGTGTTAAAAAGATTGAAGAGACGGGTCAACCTAGTGCGATCAAAAATTGTTGCCAATGGGAAGATCCATCATGATATTGCGCCAGGTCACACCTGCTTCGTGGTTACAGAGTACCTGACGAAAACTGGCATCACAACGATTCCATGGCTAATTGACTGACTGACATTAATGTTTACCCACTTCCACGTGGGCTAGAAACTTGAAATTTGGCACACTTATAGCTTTAGCATATAAAGGATGGAAAAATTCTAAAAAGTTCAGTTTTTTACTTTTTACCCCTAAAAAACCTTCAAAATGGCGGATGTAACTTTAAAGTCTCTGGAAGTTGCAATACACTGGGCTTTGACAAATAATTAGACAAGCTAGTGATAAAATAATTTCCGTAAATCAGTAAAGGAGAGTGAAATGTATTTAATAAATATCGGGTGTGATTCATCACATAACTTTCTCTATTCTGGACAATATCATTTTCTCACCTGACTCACTGTACTGACAGTAATGTTTACCCACTTGTAACTGATGGCAAAATTCCAAAAAGTTCAAATTTTTATTTTTTTACCCCCCAAAAAATCCTTAGGGTTTTTAAGGTTTATTATGGCTAAACGGTAATAGGTTATAAGACTGTCTAAATACACAGACTCTATCTCCGATACGGTGTAAGTTCATTAAAAAGAACCTTTGCTGAGAACCTCAGTGGGTGTTTGGGGGCAGATCCCCAACAAGTGAAGCGAGTCTCAGTTATAAAATTATAAAGCCAGGGATATTAAGGTATATCTGGGCACTGTCCCAAAGAAATGGGGATGTCTGGGAACCTTACTTCAGAAACACAACATAAAGACCGTTTTCCTTCCAGCTAAAAAGTCAGGCAGCACCTATGACCAATGAAGGATGACCTGAAGACACCACAGAATTCCCTGTAAGTGGGACTTATGTATATTGCATAAATAGGACACACAGAAGAAGATAGATATAAAGAATGTAAGCCTTTTCTCAGACTCATCGACCAAATTCAAATAGTGAAAACCGTAGGAATTGAAAGATATACGTGTAGGGTTTTAGACATTTGTTAATATATAGCTATATTTGCATATTTTTTTAGGTAAGTGATTATGTGAGAGTATATTTAATTACTGTATTTGCCGGCGTATAAGATGCACCCTCTTTTTTATACACATTTTTGAAGGATAAAACTTTATTACTGATCATTATAATGGATTTACAGTATTTTAAATATATAAAGTAATACTGAACTCTACGTAACTGTAATATTCCCACGTCCTGCAAGGAAACAAAAAATCGCATCCCTGTATATACCCGAATACTACCCGCCCCCGAATAATATCCACACCCAAATTTTTCAAAAGGAAATTTTGAAAAAATCTATAGGCCCAAATGTAAAATTATTTTGCCAGTTTTATTCTTAATTAAAAAGTTATAATTAACATTACATTACATATCATAAAATCATATGGTAGGCTAAAATAATGTGCAGAGTAACAGCCAGCCGAAATCTCGCCGTCTTAGATGCGCAGCATAAGATTTTCAACAACACTCTCAATTCAGCGTTCATCGGGAATCCACACGTGATGACATGGTCCGACCCAAGGGCAAAGTCGTGTGGAAATTTACCATACTTTCCTGAATTAGTGGTTCAGCTTATACTGCACTGTTTGCTTGGCATCTGTACACGTAAAGCTTTGTTTCAGACTGGCGGACCATGTGAATAAGAAAATGTCTTCTTTATCTCATTTTCCTTTCATTCCAGCTTCGCTACTATTACACTATACTGTGGGGCTACTACAAAGCATCGTGTTGAGCCGATATGGTATAAAATGTCGAAATTCAGATGAGAGTAGTCCAGTATTCAAATGAGTTAATACCCGCACCCCAGTTTTTCGTCTGCGATTTAAAAAAAAAAAAATATGTGGGTAGTATTCGAGTATATACGGGGTAACTCCAAATAGAGGAAATTTCCAGAAATGAATAAGTGTGTGTAGTTTGCTCTTGCTATTAGAACATAAGGGTATGGACTAAATATAGACTAGACTTTTTACAGTCCTTAGAGGTTTATATGGTTTCTTTTTTTATTCCCTTTCTATCTTTATCTAAATTTTGTTAGTGGAACATGCATTTTTACATATTTTTGTTTAATTATTTAAACTATTGATAAAATGTTAATCATTGGCTTAGTGAGGCAAGTGTTGAAAATTATGCTGAATACTTATTAATAATGATGAAGAAATTAATAATAAGACAAAACAACGCTTTTCTTTTTGTTAAACAGGAGCTGTGGTCAGTTCATACCAGTAATGGAAAATGTAATACACATGACTTTGAAGTGTGTGCGACCTGCCAGCAAGTGTTGTCAGTTGCAGACCTCCGCTACCATGTGAGTAGCCATAGCCTCGAGAATCACTTCCCAGCATTGGGTTCATCGGAACCAGTTTCGCAAACATGGGGGAAGAAATAACAAACCCGGTTCCTATGCATTGTGATAAACTGGAAGTTATTTTCTTTCTCTTCCTTTGGAAGCATTTTGGTGCCTATTGGTTTATTTAAATGGTTTGAATAAACTTGTATTTAGTACATGCTGAAAATAGTTATTTATATTAATTAACTATTGCTGGGAATTACACACTGAAATGGTATTAAATTACATTAAATCCAATTATATTGACATACATGCTTCACTAAAGTTTTACCTTTTTAACAGGACAAATTTGTTTCTGCCACCATTGTGGCCATCGTCAGCTGATCTCGACTACCGCAGTTGGCAGAAAAAAATTTGTCCTGTTAAAAAGGTAAAACTTTAGTGAAGCATGTTTGTCAATATAATTGGATTTAGTGTAAGTTATTTATATGTTTATTTATGGAGGAAAACTCTTTAATAGAGGATTTCCAATATTAGGTAATGAAACATGCTTCAGGTAAGTTCTCAAGGCTTAGAGTTTTGAGTCAAGTTTCACTTCATATTATTCTGTCTGAAGAAATATGCATGCTTTTTCTATAATACAATTGAAGAACATAAGAGTGGTTTGAAGGCATTGGTTTCAGTATTGTAAACTCAAAATAATATGAAAAAATGGCACGTTATAATCAAGTACATTAATAAAAGAAACTATTTTTCATGTATTTTTAAAAAAGGTTATGTGAGAACAGAACTTTTCTTCATCAGTGGTTCATATGATCAACAACAACCTTTATACATTTTGCTCTCTACAGAATGTTTTTGAAATCCTGTAATGGCTGCCCCTTTTTCTGTAGTCTGAAATGCATAATTGTTTATGATTAAAGAGTTCCATTCTTATTTAACAGTGCTTTAGAAAATAATAGAATCCAATGTTTACTAAACTCCTTTGTACAGTTTTGGTACAAAAAAAGATATAAATATGTATATTGCTTTAATATATTTATTTAGCCTTTAACACTGGCAGCAAATAGGTTATAATTACAAATTCCAATGAATTTGGCTACTCTCCCTAATTTCTATATTGTGCATCCTGTCAAATAGTGTCTTCCCGTGAATAGTCCTTAAAATTGTCATTTTACATGTGCATACTTTTTGTTTGGTTTAGGTGTATCAGCTCTGTAACAAATACAGCATTTTTGCAGACTGTTTTTAATTTGCCCTGGATATATACATCAGCTTGTTTCAATGACTTGAGAAGTTTATGATTCTGTTTCTAAATAGAACACTCCTTAACCTTCACTACCTGTATTACTTTTCTCCAATATTACTTTTGCATGTTGAGCTATTATCGTTGCTTCAGATGGCCCTGGAACTGACCCTTTCATTGAATTTAAAACAGAAGTATTATAATGGGGGGAAAAAACAAAATTCCATGGTATTAATCTCCCTTTGAGGGACTAGGCCTGCAATCCGACCGCTGTGTCATATGCCATAGGCAGATGGCAGGATTGGGGACATCCTGACTCCCTCAGCTATTTTTGATATTTTACTGAAGCTGAGCCCAAGGTACTTCTTTATCAGGTA
Source organism: Ectobius pallidus (assembly GCA_964059195.1). NCBI lineage: Eukaryota > Metazoa > Arthropoda > Insecta > Blattodea > Ectobiidae > Ectobius > Ectobius pallidus. Next base: position 171,871,934 of record CAXKWD010000001.1, read on the forward strand.
GCTCCTCAGTTTGTGTCACCCTGTTCCAGACTCCCAGCCTCAAAAAATCTGTGGAGGCACCAGGGATAGAAAGAAAATTACTATTAATTCAAGAATGATACCATAAGAAAACTATTTGGATATGTTACCAGTATCATTGGCTAAAGGCTGTGATCAATTTTTTATCATCCAATTTTGATTCTTTCTGGATATGGATTGTTCATAACATTGTGGAGTCTTGGGCTCACTAAAATACAATTAGTTCTCCATTAAGATGATTTTTTTACAAAATATACTCACAGAACCCAGAATTGAACTTTGGACTAACAGTCATCCTACTTCCATGCAGACATTAGGCTAAGCAATGGTTTTCTGGTGAGACATTTGATGGGTGTGAAAATCTAAATTTGTTGAAGAGGGTAACCTTGAGATCAATACTTAGTAATACAAGAAGCATTTTCAGTTAAATATTGTAGGTTCAGTTTCGTAATCATGTGAATAAAAATCTTATATAAAAGATATAAAACTACTTAAGTTTATTGTGCTTCCAAATGTAATGGCACCTCTGCAACAATGATAGTTCTAAATATTTTTAATCCTCTATTAATTCATATTCATACATGCCGCCATGATTCACATTCCTTGCATGTCTTACTGCTATAATAACAGCTGTATTAATTGAATAATGGGCATCCGGACCATCATCATTTGTGGGATGGCTCATAATCAGGGTAGTAAAAAGACCTTAGGCCTATAAATAAGAGGAAGAAATAGAAAATCTAAAATTAAAATGTAAAAATAAATCAATTGAAAATAGTAGAGGGTGTCATTTATAGAAGAGTTAACAACCCTTAATAAATGAATTGCAAACAATACTCCCAAAATGGGCAAAATTCAAGATTTACGAAGTCATCATTCTGTGAGTTAGCATCCTGTTCATCGAAATGGCACTCATATTTTGGCTACTATTGACCTTATAAAAATAAACTTAATTATTTCTGCCCAATTAACAGAGAAAACTCTTTTTACCACTTAATAATGATAATGATAATCTATATTAATAAAAGGAAGTGTCTGTCCTCCGTCTGTCTGTCTTCCGTCTGTCTGTCCGCGATGCCCAGCGAAATCTACTCAACGCAGAGATCTGAAATTTTATACATGGGCGGACTAAAGGGTCGGAATGTGCACCTCGAAGCCGGAATTTTAATTTTCGCTTTAGTTCGTGAGTTATGAGTGAAAAACGGGCAGAAAACGTGTATTTTTTGCGATTTCGAAGCAACAGTTTCAGTAATATATTTCAATGTTAAATCAATTACAGCTGGCTTTGGCTATTTTTGTCATCATACCTCATAGCCTACCTTGGAAATAAAAGCATCGCGATCGCTTGATTTTGTAAGTCCATCGTGGACGATTCATTTGTTTAGAGTGTCAAGGCCTGCAGATATATGAAATTTTCAACCTACACGTAAGAAGGATATCAACATAGGCTTAATTATGGTCAAGCATTGTTCGATTTGAACGAAACTCACTATACAGGGGTTTTCTGAGCCAAGGAACTGGAACCTGAGGTCGCTTTTTCTACCACGGGACGCTACCTAATCGTGGAATACACTCCACGTGATTTAGGTGTTAATAAATATAATGATTTAACTATTATGCTCTTAATTTTTTAAATTATTATCGAGGGGGAAGCCGCGGGCACATGCTATCTTATAATAATAAAAGGACGTGTTTGTCTGTCTGTCCGCGATGCCCAGCGAAATCTACTGAACGCAGAGATCTGAAATTTTAAACATAGATGGACTGAAAGGTGGGCGAATGCACCTCGAAGCCGGATTTTTAATTTTAGCTTTCGTTCGCGAGTTATGAGTGAAAAACTGGCAGAAAACGTGATTTTAGCGCTGTCGAAGCATCAGATTTCAGTAATACATTTCAATGTCAAATCAATTGCATTTGGCTTTGGCTATTTTTGTCATACCGTGGAAATAAAAGCATCGCGATCGCTTGAATGTTGTAAGCCCACGCTGTTGCAATTGTTTAGAATGTCAAGGCCCGTAGACATACGAAATCTTCAACCTACACGGAAGAGGGATAATCAACATAGACCTAAATATGATTAAACATTGTTCGATTAGGACGAAACTCACTATACAGGGATTTTCTGGGTCAAGGAACTCGAATCTGAGATCGCTTTTGCCAGGCGACACTATCTAATCGTGGTAAGTAGTCCACGTGGTCTAGGTGTTAATAAATATAATGTTTTAACTATTATGCTCTTAATTTTTTATTTTTGAAAAATAATTATCGCGGGCGAAGCCGCGGGCACATGCTAGTAATAATAATAAGTAGCAAACAGTTCAAATTTTCACCTCTTATTAATTTTCTTTATTACTGCATTGTACGTTGAATGCTGATATTTGTTTTCACATTCCGGACAAGTAGATGTGCTTGTCTAACAGTAGAAAACATGTTCTGTAATATGACCAGAATTGTGCTTTCGAACACATTCTGTGTAAAATCTGAACTAAAGCTAAAATGTTAAAAGACTTATTATATTACCAATAAGTCACTTTTGTCATTTGCAGAAAAGTTACCGAGATGATAAAAATGACTTAGACATGGAAAATATGATCTTATATTATTTACTTGAATATAATCCGCCCTCGAATTTAATGCGCACCCCGATTTTGAAACTTGAAATCATAAACAAAAAGTTTGTTGGGGAATGTAACGGCATCAGTGGTAGGAGAGGTATTTTATTTGGAATTTTGTCATAGTATTAAGGGAATAATAAACCACCACGTAAACATTTGAAATTACCATTAAATTTAACTGCCAGTTTTAGGCCTACAAGTATATTCATTGACACATTATTCACTAACGTCTTTGTCACTGGAATCCTCGATTTTGTTTAAATTTTACACATGTGGTGCTTATACTAAGAGCTAAGATCAGCATCATAAGATATTCTTCTCTTCTTGCCCTCTATTTCATGACTACTAACTAGTATTTTTATTCGCTCTACGTAATGCTAGTAATAGGCCAACGATAAAATTAATGAAGTCTAGAATTACAGCAATGCATTGTTACGCAGATAAAAGTTACCGGTACTGCCAACCTACGAAACGGATGAGCACCTCAGTTTTGAAAGCTACAAATTGACAAAAAAGGTGCGCGTTATATTCGAGTAAATACGGTATATTTTGCAGGAAAACATGGATATTATTTAAATAATGATATTGAACCTCTTTGTTTGACTGGATTTGCAGATGATCAAGTGGAAAATAGCTGCAGCATTGACTCAGCTATTCGAGATTGATGCCACTGTAAACCTTTTGACATCAGTTGGGTTAGAAATTAATGCTAACAAAAGTTCAGTGATTTTTATTAACAATGGAAAACTTCTGCAACAAGATCTTCATTTGGGTCCAGGAGAATTAATTTCATCTACAGTGTGTCCCACGCAAGAGTTGGCCAATGACGTGGGTTCCTGCGGCGCAGCGGGCACAGCTCCAACTCCCGAGCGATCGGGTGAAATATCTACGCTAATAATGCCGCGGTCGGTGTAATGATTCAGGTTCTCACATTTACAGTTAAAATTACAACGAAAATAACCACGTACCTCATCGCAAGAGGTGTTGGAAATGTTCTCCTCTTGCATCCACACAATACTAACACCTTTTTAGGAAATTTTCTTTCACGCGCATAAGTTCAGCTTCCGAGACAGAGTTCATTTCTCTTGTGATAGGCCTATGTGATATTGTCTATTGTCTTTGCCAGATAAATCACATGTGGTTTTCTTTGTGAGAACCTGAATCATTACCATCAGCGGGCTTTATTAGCGTAGATATTTCACCCATTTCCTTTGTAATGTACGGGAAGTTGACCTATACACTTTATTTTTCAAGTTTCCCCATAAATAATATTCACATACTGTTAGAAGAACTTAAATATCACATAGGCCTATCACAACAGAAATTAACTCTGTCTCGGAAGCTAAACTTATGCGCGTGAAAGAAAATTTCTTAAAAAGGTTCTAGTGTTTTGTGGATGCAAGAGGAGGACATTTCCAACATCTCTTATGATGAGGTACGTGGTTATTTTGACTGTAATTCCAACTGTAAATGTGAGAACCTGAATCAAAACGCCATTAGCGGCTTTATTAGCGTAGATATTTCACCCGCTCGCTCGGGAGTTAGAGCTGTAGTCAGCGCGACGCAGAAACCCGCATGATTGGCCAACTCTTGCGTGGGACACACTGTATAACGGAACATGAAAATATTAAGTATCTGGGCTGCAGTTTTAATGATGAGTTTCTGTTTAATAAAGATGCACTCATGCCATTTCAACAAAATTTAGAAAAAACTATCAAAGTCACCTTTACTGAAAGCCAATCAGGAGTTAAACATAATTAATCAGTATATTTTTCCTTCTCTAATTTACCCTCTTCAGACAGCATCCTAGACTAAAATCCCATTATACATTCTTAATGGTCTAGATGTTATTATTAAGACGAACTGTGAAGGATAGTGTCTTCCTAATAGAGCAGCCAATGCTATGTTACATGCACCGTGGACTAGGGTTAATTAACAGTAAAAGGGAAGCTCCATTGCAACATTTATCCATTGCTCACAAACTTTCAAATTGTGAAGATCCACATTTCCTTGAAGTTTTTAACTATGAACAAGAAGTTTGAGATAGCCTTGCTTGCTTAGACGTGCCAATGGAAATAACAAATGGTCATAAAAGTTCTAGACAACCTAGAAAGTTAATGCACCTTAAGTCTTTTGGTGAATGGTCATTCTATGCCTTTCAAGGTGTCAAAGTGTCACATTGTAAAGAATTGTCCTGTTGCTAACAACTTCATGGTGGAAAAGATGCATCTAACATCATCTGAATGGACAGCCATGCTGAAATTGAATGTTAATTATGCGAACCTACAAAGAGTCCCTGGTAATTGTGGTATTATTGAATCACCCCTTTGCAGAAGGTGTGCAAAGAAGTCAGAAATACTGAATCATGTCCATTTAATTCCCTGCTTGTTAATCAGGGACATCATCGGGTAAAACACTTATTGTCCAGCCTCCTGACCAATAAATGATATGAATGCTTTGAGGAAGTGCATACTGTAGATGGATTAGGATCTAATCGCTTCCTAGAAAGGAGCTAAAACAGCTTATATCCTCGATCCAACCATTCGCTATGAATCTAACGAAAATCAAGCCACGAATGTAGACATAGAGAAAAAGAGCATCCATGAGAGCTGCATACCATTCCTTAAAGAAAAATACCACAGAAGATTTGGTGGCCGTCATTTTTAAGTACATGGTCTTCTATTTGGTTCGTGAGGTATGATCTATTGCTCGGTTCAAAACTACAAAAATTAGGGATCACCAAAGAAGAAATCAAACATCTAACTGAAAACATCATTGTTGATTCAGTATCCATCTTTAATCACCATATTTATGGCAGAAAATAATTGTGAGCTTCTGTTTAGAAAAGTATTTATGCACGCCATGTATTTAATAATTTTATTGTCTTGTTAGATGGAATTGATAAGCTGTGTCCTGTGGCAACTTGCAAAGATGCAAGCACCTTCATTAATGTTTATAATAAATTATTTTCTTCTTCTGATTGAAATTCCTGTTAGAATGTTTTTTCGAACCTTATATTCCTGTAGGGGTACACCGCAGGGCATTTGGTTATATTCAAGCAGGCTCAATCCCAGTGAGGTCATTGGGACCACAAATTGTTTCTGATAGGAGTAGAACTAAAACACCTGTTCAACACATTGCAGAGTGTAAATACAAGTGTGTCTAAAAATTATTTTAAAACATAACTCTGCCTTAAGATATTTTATTATAGAATCCATAGTTCTAGAAATATTAAAAAAAAACACATTTATTTCAAATAAAGCAGCCTTGCAGTAACCCAATTTGTCTAAAAATTATTTTAAATTACTCTAAATCCTTATTTCATGTCTAAAGCTTAGACCATTTAGGTGCTAGATAGTAGACAAAATACAGGAAACATCACTTTAGTGCTTAAGGGGCTTAATTAAATACATAACATTACAGAACTTAAAAATTTCATTATCACCCATTCTTCTGGGAAGCAGTTTCCTGTTATTCAGTTATTCACTTTAACATTCAAAATGTGACTGCTAGAATAATTTACCAGTATATTGCAATTTTTAGGTAGCAAGTCATGGTACTCTGATAGATGGTAATATGTATAAAGCAAATATTTTTTCTTCTGTGTTTATTTGGAAAGAAGTGCATCACAATGCCAGAATTTACTTCAAATCACACCTAACCTCTGAGAGTTTCCTGAGATCAACAGCTCTTCATGTTCGGATATTGACAATTTCTGGAAGTACGTTAAACAATATCAGTGACAGAATGCCCTAACAAAGAACTTGGAACACTATATTAAGGTTTTTCTTCAACAGGAGGGTTAAATTTAGCTTTTACTGTAGAAGTTAATCTCTTCAGAAAATGTTTTACATTTGAGCTGAACGAATTTTGATGGCTTCATTCCAATTGAAATGAAGAAATGAAGAAATTTGTTAGTTGTATATGGATCAATGGATTTCACTTGTTGAAGAAAGAAAATAACATGAGGATTCAGGTTAAAAAATAATAAAGTAATTTTATAGTTGTCTTAAAGAATATAATTATACTACTATCTACATTTCTTTAATATGATAATGTTATGACACTATTTAGACTTATTTAAGTTAAAACAGCATCAATTCATATTGTTCCTTGAGTCAGCTAGAAATGTTACTAGAAATTTTCACTAGCATTTTGTGCTAGGGACATATCAATAAAATCATCTGAACTTATCAGTTTGGGATGTTGATCTAATTACACTTGTAGAGTGTTTTTATTGTGAAATATACATTCAAGTGTCAATGCAATTGCAATTTGCTTCTTGGTTGCTTATGTTTCCTGATTTATATAGTAATTAAATTATTGTTAAGTTTTATAGAATTTTGTTGCTATCTTTCAGTATTATTTATCATCAAGACCTATGTCTGCAGTATAGTCTTCATATTTGAGTGACCATAAATGTTCATATATATTTTAATTTACAAGTTATATTGTGTAGATAGCATATTCTGTTTGTCACACCTCGGAAAGCAATGTCTGAACATATTCTTCCAACAAGTGCAGTACAGTATGGAGCAATTTTCTCCATAGTAAAAGATCATAAATTCATAATAATAGGTTCCTTCTATAAAACTGGATAAATTAACATGTATACCAAACACTGGTATTATTCAGTTGTATAGAAGCACATGGCAAGGTGAAAATGACAATATCAAAGCACACTGGAATTTTATTAGGGTATCTTAAAGCACTGACTTAGACGTTAAGATCTAAGAGAGTAAACTGACCAATACCCATTACTTACAAATTAACTTTTTCTTCATGAAAAGGCTACACGTTCATATGCAATTTTTGGTTGCGCAACTGAACAGCCAATTGCTGTCCTGAGCCCATATATGGAATAAAAATGTGCGCTCACATGCAATTATTAGTCGCACAGTGGAAATGGAAAAAGTACCTTGTGTTCCTGCACTAAGAACTGAGAAAGAGAAAAAAATTTAAGCTTTGCGTTCATTCAATGACAAGCCAGCATTAAATGAAAGCTTTCTATAAATTGTAGGAAAACCTAAGATGTCACCCCAAAAAGCTCTACAACTATTATCGAATGAGTATAAATAGTTTTGATGAACTTTTTGCTGCTTCTTGGACCAACAATAAATTGTTCCTCCAGAAAAGAGGTTATCAGTAACGATAAGATAAGAAAGTAAATATGACTAATGTAAACAGGCACTTTTTAAGATGTATTTAGAAGACAGAAAGAACAAACAAACAAAAAAATACAAAACTAGAAACCAAGATCAACAAACAGACAGTGGGAAGGGTGATTTCAGATGGAAAAAAAAAGTTAAGATCTGAGAGAATGAAGAAATACTGGGCTAACAGGAAACTGAAAAATCCTTGTTATAAAACAAACTAAAGTACCGTAGTGTCATGAGGACAAAAAAATTGTAATAATAATAATAATGATTTATTTTGATTTTGCTATCCTAACAAATGATAATGTGTTATGTACCTTTACAGTATTTGCTGTTAAGTTATTCCAGTTTTCTTCCATTGTTTCACACACCTCGTTCCAAAGTTTTATTATTAAATTTCAGTCTGAATGTTCTTTGATTGATTTGGTGTATGTAGCAGTTTAGTTTCCACAGCCTGTATTAACTTCTCTGTCCACTCTGTACTCAGATCCATATTTTCTGAAATAGAACAATAATCATTGTTTTTAATGACATAATTATGATATGTATTGCTGTAAAAATATACCACTTCTGCGTTGAATAATGTAATAAATATGTTATAAAAACTAGAATCTTACCTTTTTTGTGAAGAAATACTTACTGATTGAGCTAATGGCCAATTTATTGGTTGCAGACACGTATAATGTGCATGTCATCACACGATTGCATGACTTGCACCTGCATCAAGTTTGTAGTGTGTCACAAACCTGAATGGTTGGATTTGGGCGCACTCTCATAACATCCCATGTTTCTCACTCGTGCAGCTGTTTAGTTGAAAAACTAAAAATTGCAGTGGGCATGTTGCCTTAAACTGACAAGACACAACTTGCATCAACTGTTACATCAAAGAGAGAAAAGGATTTATCATGTCCTTAGTATCACATAAAATTTTTCACTACAAACTGAATGAATGTTAAAAAATAAGAACAACTTTTTGAGATGTAACAAGAACTCAGATACATAGTTTTGTTAAACTGTGCAAATGAAAGAAGAAAGGACTGAAATATTGTGATTACTGGAAATAAACTGTTGTAAAATACTGATGTAATTTGTGAGCTTCATTGGATAGGATAATGAACTATTACATGGGAAAGCCATAGTAATATATCCAGCTCCTGAGAAGAGTACTTCACTTGTTCCGTTTTATATCATTTGCATGGTACAAATGCTGTAGTGTGAGATTATTCTAACATTCTTAGGGCCGATTGTATAAACATCACTGACTGGAGATCAATTATGATCTAAGTTCAGAAAATGATCTGAGTTCAGGCTCGAGTCGTATTGTATAACACTGATCTAAGATCAACTAATCGAAGTTCAATTTTGATCCTAGTTCGTACATGAGTGCTTGGCAACATCGCAGAAACAGATGAGTACCGCGAGACGAGAGCATTGTTATTCTGTTTTCCTCCGTACTTAGACTGTGTTATGCGAAATGTGTTATCAAAATTAAGCAGAAAAAGGATCGTTCCTAATTGAAATTTTCTTGGGAAAATATAAAGATATTGTAGAATCCAAAAAGACGTATGCGAATATCCGTGCAAGAGCAAAATGCGATGAAAAATGTTCTGATAATTTCATTCCTGGCGTTATAAATCGGCTTAACATTTGCACGGCTAAGGACGTATAGATGCTTCGTCTCATAAATTGTATAAGAGCGGAGACGTAAAACTTAAGGAATTTTTGTTCATCTGTTATGTTTGTCATTCGTGGAAACCAGGTGGCCTATTCCACTGAACTTTTCTCTATCGATTTTAAATTTAATAGCCCACTGAAGTTTTTACCTCATGACTGCCTTATTACAATGTAAAATATCAGTTCTGAAAGAGTTAATAGGTCACATAAACAAAGATAACGAAGAAAGCATTTGGGGAAAATAAAAAAACAGGTCGCCCCTTAAGATCCTTCCACTCGAGATTTCCTAGTAGTTCCACCTTAGTCTCCTAACTGTCTCTCGTTTAGCAGCATTGAAAATTTGGAAATTTTTTATTTTCCCCCCTTTTCTACTATTCAATCTCTTTTCTCCTTTACCCTACCTACCTGTTCCCTCAATAAAAAAATTGAACCCAAGGAGATTCGAAACGGGACCGCTAGCATGACAGCCACTCGTTTTACCACTACGCCATCAAGAGAACATTGAGGTAATAAGCGAGAATTCCTGTGTTTAAGGTTAGGGAGCTGCATGAAATGGCGAAGATTGATAATTTCGTATTAGTTGCAATTGTGGTGCAAGGGTTATTTTCGTATTATAGTAAATAGTGCAACATAATAATAACGTTTAGGTTATGCTGTAGAGTTATGTTACACTGCATTATAAGGAGCCTAAAACATAGTCTATATACGCACAACTACGTTTTAGCTAGAAATGTATGAAGTTGTCTTTTGTGTATTTTCTTTATATTTATCGTAACCACACAGGTAGGCCTAATATTATGTTTATAATGAGCTAATCTTATGTCTCAAATACGAAAACAGCCCCTTGAACTGAGATCAACTAGTTTGATCGGAGAAATTTCTCCAGTCAAAATTGATCCTAGTTCAGTGCGAATTGATCTCAGATTAGCGTTTATACAACAAAAATTTCCGAGTTCAGCATGAACTGAGATCAATTTAGTCTCTGATCCAAGATCAAACTGTTTATACAATCGGCCCTTAGTGTTGTTACATCCATCTCTTGTCCCTTGGAAACAATTGCACCATATCCATTCAGTTTAAAACAATCATGCCGATATGGGGAGGAAATATAATCTTTGAATGATACAGGGAATTGAACATTCAAAATATTACGTAGACAGCAGCTTTAATTTATCATTATCATTATTATTATTATTGTTGTTGCTTTAAAAAAAGTAACGTAAATGGGGAACATGTTACATGGAATTTGTCATGCTTAATAATATTGTTTTCAGGGGCTTATAAGGTAGGTCTAGTTTGTGTAAATAAAACTCTTTATTTGTTTTTAAATGAAAATCGCCTACCAAAAAGCTAGTTAAGATCAAACTTTGAAGTATACTTTATTCATTACATCCTGCAGTTTCTTATTTTGATTCCCTGAAGGTTAGTGAAATGAAATAAGATACAATAATTATTCAAATTCAAATTCTAAAGGCTGCATAATTACACAATTTTTCTAACTTAATAGCTTTTAGACGTGAGTAATATTATTGCCTCAGATATAGACAAACTTAGAAACTTATTATAAAAAATAAAAAAATTTCCATTAAAATGTAGTTAATCAGAGTCACTGTAGTTTGGTCCTGGATGGGGTATGGCCCTTACAAAATTTTATTTAATATGTACTACTCAAGAATTTTAAATTACAAATTAGGTTTTTTCTTAAAAAATTAAGTTACAAGCGACGACTTCCTCTTGTCTATAATGGTTTTCCTTTTCTCAATATTTGTACAAACTTTCTTGAACTCTTTCCCATTGGTCTAACCAGCAAGTCATTTTTTATGTAACACCTTTTGCAATCTGATGGTGGATTCTTCAAACATGGTACTCTTTTAGCAATCTTGTGCTTTTATTCCTCTTTCATTTTTTGTTCCAGTTCTTTTTCTCTAACTTCAACTGATTTTTTCTTTCTTCTATTTGTTTTAAAAATTCAGCTTCCTGCTTCAGCTTTCCTTCTCTTTTCTTGCTGTTTTCTGCTCTTTTTCTTTCTTCCAAGTACCATAATTCAGATAGCTGTTGTGGGCGCTTTGAGCAAGAGTTATAAGCTGCCAGGTAATTAGTACAAGTTCAGGCTTATTATTATATAACTTGCGAGCATCTTGAAATGTTAAATACTGTAGGCATTCAGAGCATGTTCTGACATTTTAGAATGTTCTTCAGTCATGACCTTTCCTGAAGAAGAAAACCCTTGCTCTAAGTAGGTTTTCTTGAGATACACATAATGAACATTAACAGCTTACTTAAGTTTGGGTACTTTATCCCATCAGTTGCATCTTTCTTATTCAGAAAAAGGCATTGGATATCTTTCTACAGGAATATCAATCTCAGCTTTAGGATGATCTTCAGGCTGCAAAAGTTTAGACTCATCAGTTAACTTATCTAAAGGTATACTGTATAGAAGCACTCTAGCAACAGCTAAAATGTCTGCTACAGAACTTTCTGATACTTCACTTGCTTTCAAAAATCTAAAATGTTTTACCAAGTGGTTAGCAGTGGGACCTTAATGGATAATTCGCTTGCGTGCTTCAATGTAATGGTTTTGTGCATCCTTTAAGAATTAGAGTCTGTCTTTTTCATATGCCATCTCCAAAGCTATTTTTACCACATCACTGATAACTTCTGAAAAAGGAAAAAAAAAATTGCTTTCAAATAGTGCATTAGCATCTTTGACTATTTGTTGCTGTACTCATAGTCTTCCAACCAGGGTATGAACAATACTTTCGGCCATTTAATGCATAAGATGAACAAGTGGCTCATCTTTCTGAAAGAGACCAGTGAAACGAGAAAAAAGTGCATTTAAGCATGCAAATATACGTTTCCACTTTCATAGTTGGTACTTTAAGTAGTGACTGCCGGCATGGTCTTGTGGTTAGCATCACTGACTACAGATCCGTCGACCCGGGTTCGATCCCCAGTACCTCCTCCGATTTTTCTGAGGTAGGGAGGTCTGGTAGGGGTGCACTCAGCCTCGTGATTCAAATTGAGGAGCTACTTTGTTAGATGATGTCTGCCGTCTGCCTATGGTAGATACGCAGCGGTCAGGTGGTAGGCCTTGACCCTTCTGGGATGTTAGCGCCACAGAGTTAGTTATTTTAAGTAGTGTGTTCATCAGTTTATAATTGCCAGTTGATACTAGTTTTGAGTTCGATAAGGGAATGAACTTCAAAAAATACTTATTAATAGCATTCCACTGCTCAAGTACCCTTGAGAAAGAATTTTCAAATTGTAAGCCACCTGGATGAACAATGTTTTACAAAGTGATGGTTCGGAATACCAACCTCGTCTTGTATTTGAATGAAATCCACCTAGAAGACCAATTATCATAGAAATTATATTTAAAAAAAAAAAATCTGATCAAAAGTATCTGTCCCAAACCTTAACAAACCTGTGTTAAAAGCATTATTCAAAATTGGAAATTACAGAACCTCAGATCAACAAGCTCCTGATTTCACAACATCAACACTTCTCATTCATTAGTCTCATAATGGTCTTGTTTACATTGGGGCCATCTGAGTTAACTTTGACAGTGGAAAATTTGCATTGCCAATTGCATTTTTTAGATTTGCAAAAATGCCATCACCTTTGGCTCTCCCCTTGAAGTAGGTGACAATTAACCACTTTACTGTTTATTAGACCAATAGCAAACAGCAGTCTGAAGTTCTTTATGACCACTTGCATTTGTGGTTTCATCATAACAGAAACAATAATTGTCTTCCATATCATTACAAAGTTCCTGTTTGAAATAATGGGAAAAGTACATCTGTTACAACATTTACAAAATATGTGTAAGTTTGAGAATTTAATGTTGTATCAGCACATTATCATGGTAGCTCAATTGGTAGAGCAGTGGCATGGAGAGCCGATCCTGGTTCAAATACTGGCTATGGCATTGAAGTTTTCAGTCTGATTCTATCTTTCCACCCTAGCCTACATATGGACTGTGTGAAAGAATTATCATTCCGTAATTTACTTTAGTTTGGCTAAGAGAAAAACCCTAAGAGACAGATCCAGGGAACATAGCTTCAAATGCACCACCAATACCTTCAACAAATGGTGCAGGAAAGTTACTGTCAATGCTTTTCAGAATTCAAATTAATTTTGCAGTAGTAGCACATCTTTTACATTATATTACTTAATAATTGGCAAAAAAATTCCAGACGTCTGGTCATTTGTACCACAACTTGAAGGTATACTGATTACACTCGTTAAATGAAGTTGTCCAGGTTTTAGTTTAATACGGAATGTTTCTTGATGTTTGGATGAACTTGAGTGTTGAATCAATGCTTGAAATCCCTTTTTCTCAATATTAATAACAGTCACAGTTTACAAAACACTTCTATGCACTATATTTACTACACCAGTCCGAAATTATGTAAACTTTTCCAATATCTTTCAGTAAACAGTAATTTTTGAAAGAATATTTGCCTATTTTAATAACTGCACATCGTAATAAATTTAAAATGTCCCATGCCAATGTATTTAGTGCACTAACGACTGATGATATTACTGTACTTAATATCACCAGCAAATCTGAAACTGAAAAAGAAAAAGAAAATATAACTAAACTTTTAACATAATTCATTCTATTAAGAGCACATGTTTTTTCACAATGTAAATGTAATGTAATGTAATAAGGGAAAATAACGATGATGATTTAAAAGTGCATGAGCAATAACAATTAGACCCCATGTTACAGCCTCTCAGAAATCAGAATAAGGGTAACATTTTCATCATCACTGAGGCATCAATTAAAAGTATTCTTAAAGTCAAGCCTTCAAATTGACCCATACATGAATAAAACTGTATGAACACGTAAGAATTAGAAGAAAAAAATTACTTACCTATATTAGTGATTGTTGGTCTTCATTTTTAATATTTTAAATGACTAAAAGTTACTTTTTCTTCTAAAAAATATGGCCAGGGGTTAGGAAAATGATGCACTTGCATTCCTGTGTACAATAAACATTTTGGTTAATAAAAATAGCAGGATGGGCGATACCCATGAGCCCATTGGCATTGCCCACCCTTGACCATTATCTAATGAATTCAATTAAATTTTACTGGACAAGTACTAAAGTTTAAATAACTTTTAAAAACACATCTTCACTATCATCACGGTGCGGACATCCCCCCCCCCCTTCCCTGAAAATAATTAAAACAAACAAACTGTGAAACACCATTTTAATTTTATATGGTCAAACAGTTTTTGTTATTTCTGTAAACAGCCTACTTACATTTAAAACTTCAATGTTAAAGTAACAGTTTTATTTTATATAATAACAGTGAAACATCAGAAATTTGACCTCAAACTGGATTCCTTATAACACTTATGGAAACACTGCAACATATGCCAGGTATTAACAAACGCCAAATGACAGTGAATACCGGTACGCCACTAGTTTTCTTGTTAAGCATGAAATGTGATTAAAACAATGAATAAATATTAGTCTAGATGAGTTCTTGATTGCTGTTTTATAAACTTTTTTTTTTTTTTTTAAACACTGCCTTTTCTTTCTAAAGAGAAAATCTATAATGTAGATATGTGTTCATGAAACCACAGAATATTGTTAAATTGACATTACATGAGAAAATCTATAGCTTACTAATAAACATGTCTGTTCCTCTTTCATGCAGAACCTATTCAACTGATGGAGCTGAAATTTTGCATGAACATAGTTTCACTGTATAATGAAGATGACCATTTTAATGTCTTTTAGTAACAACTTAATTATATTTCTTCCTGATATTTGACTTTGTTATTACCAAATAATAATAGAATTCAGAGTCCACTTGCAGTACCATATTCAAAATTGTATGTTCTACAAAAAAATGTCTTTTGGTTCTTTTTCAATATCTCTTGAGATTATTGAACAACAGGGTTATGTTCCAATATTTAGTGTATCTACGGCCATCTTCAAATCAATTGTTATTTGTTTTCCACAAACAAAACAAAATGCAAAGGAAAAAGAGTTGTAATCTTTATACAAAGTCTACAAAAGAAGAATACTTTTTACCCATATGAAGGCAGTACTATCTATATACAGTGCACACCGCTTATTGTGATCACTTCGGGACACAGCTAATCTGATAATATTAACCGATTGACAACAATAGCCGAAGGAATTAAATGAAGGTTATTTATTTGTATGTAAGATAATACACTACAAAACAGAATTTAAAATATTTATTCATAAAATAATACGTAACTGTGAATCATTGAACTACTCATAGGCTAATACAGTAATAGACTATAAGCAACTATTTTCTCAACCAGTAACAAAGTTTTTAATTGTTTTTACTTTGCTTTAGGAGTCCATTAACCAATACTCCATACTCAATTTATGAGTTATGAGTATTTTTGGAAGTCTATACTGATCTGTGGTGAACACCGCATAGCAAAACATCTAACGCCTGTCAATTCAAGTCCTTTTATTTTACACTAGCAATCACTGCATGTCAACACTGTTATCTTCATAAATCAGAAACTGCAGCTTAACTGAGGGTGAAACATGCTTTATTGCTTAAAAGAGAAAGGTAATGCCACCCCCTCAAACTGTTCATCCTGTGAGCTGGAAACAGTACCGCTACTTCCAGTACAGTTGAGGTAGAAACGAAATCCTTAAAAACAAAAATTTTGAATGACATACAGTACTTGGAAATAAAGCCGCAAAAAGGAAAATGTGATAACATAAACCGAATCTTTGAACACAATAAACAGCATTTTTTCAATGTATCAGTATTAATCCGTATGGGGCTTCATAAAATTGATAACATTATCCATGATTACATTAAGCGGCGTTCACTGTATATGAATGGTCATGATAATCAATTAAAGTAGCAAAAACTAGATCCCTCCATAACAAAAAAATTCTGGTTTTAACCCAATCATCTGTGTTACTATTCTATACTTCCCTTAATTAGAGATTGCCCATGGGACAAAGTACCGGTACAGAGAAAATGGAAAATACACTTTTATAAGTACAATACTAGTAAAAAAAAGTCTTTCTGGTTTGTGTGAATTGCGTCAAGTTGCTTCACAACTGCCTTTAACTGCAAGAAAGGCTATGTGTCTTGCAGATGAGGGTGGCAAGCTGAAGGGATCACAGAAACTCGGACAGTCCTGGTATTGTTTCCCAGGCTTCAGTCACTAAACCAATTATGTAATATTGTCTTAGGATAATATAAAAGTCAAGTTTTAAAATAATTTATAGTAAACAACAGAGTTTATGTCATCAAATAAAAACATTTATTCTCATTTTTTTAACAATAATCTTGAAAAATTTGTAGACATAAGACTATTATTTTATAGGTATGGAGAAACAACTGTCTTCTTATAAACTACATGATAAACATAATTAAGACAATAAAACCTATAAATTTTGTAGGCTGTCGAATTTTCAATACTTTCAGATATTTTTGCAGAGCATCCGTTGGTAAAATAATGTCAGGTATTTCTCCTTATAGAGCATTTTTCATTAAAATAAATGTCGAGATCCTGAATGTAATATGCCCTATGACTAAAATGAGAAATTGAAGTACATTCATCCTATTCTTGTACAGGAAATTCCACTTTCCATTGAACAATTTACCTTTATGTATTAATTTGTAGTTTTAAAATTTACAAGAGAAAATAAAAGCAACTTTTTATTATTTCTGGATACTTCTCCTAAATTCTGGTTTTATTTATTTCCACAGATAAAACATGTGTAATTTTTAATAATCTTTAAATTCTGAGTATTCGTTTATTGTGTGATAAAATCTGTGTTATGTTACATGGTATGTCATTAACTGTTATTCGTGATATTGGTAAATTTAATGTTACTTAGTACATCATTTGTTAAAAGATCCCAAAATATGTAAGCCTTGAAAGGACAGAATAATAATAAGAGACAGTTTTTTGGTGTAGTAATCCTAAATGACTTGAAAAGCAGATTTCCTAGACTTTGATTAAAGAAAATTGACTGATCAAGCAAATCTTTTTAAATAACAAGTATTTTGTTCTGTTTCTCCAATCGTCACAATAAATTTGTTAATATTTATCATTCTAATAATTGAAGAGCTTGCTTCTAAGGTCCACTTGTCATTTTCTTAATGATTTTCAGAAGTGAAAGTGATTATTATATTTTAAATGTAATTTATTTTAACTGTATCCATTATGGGTTGTTTTATACAGCATGCCAAAGTATGAAAAAATTATGTTGAGGTCAAAATAGCATCTCCAATCTACTGATTTCTTCCAACCGCTTAAGTCTATACATTTATGGGGGGAGGGGGAACAGTAATGGATGATTATAATAAACTATTTCAAGCTAATTACTCTTGACCTGTACAATCTAACACTCTCAGTACGATAATTAACTAATGTTTGTTAACTTAATCACAGATAAAAAGTGTTATTTTTTTAAACAGTTCACAGACTACTTGTAGGAATGGTTCCTCGGCTCTTTGATGTAATAATACCTATTCTTCTTGGCTCTTGGAGTGTTGGGTACCAATCAGAATTATGTGGCAAAACCAATGAAGTAAGAGAATAATAATTACATATATGACTTTTAAGGGGTTTGGAATTTAATTTTTTTCATGATTTGGATTTTCTCCATTTAATTCCAATGTTATTTAAGGGAGTTTTGCATGAAGTATATGTATCTTATCCTAGTAAGAAACAATAACACACACACACACACACACAAAAAGACGTGTGGAGTTTCGAAGCAAGCTCTTCAATTGTAATTTGTTGCTCATTGTATAAAAAGCAAGACAAAATTAAGATATTCTAATAATTATAATCTTTTGCTGGTAACATATCTATATCTATGGTGCATAGTAGTGTAAAGGGCTTAGGTAAAAATGCTGTTATCAGCATTTAAATATTAATCTGTCTAAATAAGAAAAAAAATGTGATCTTTGGAATTGTTAAAATATCTCCTATTTAAAGTGATTCTGATTTGAAAGACAAGCCAAATTTTTAAGTTGTAAGAATGGTAAAAAAGGCTTTGTCAATATAAAGCCTTTGGACTGGAATATAGACTTGATACCTTGATTATGTGTACCATAGATATTTTCAAATTTAAGGCCAAATCACTATAAGCTACAGCCTTTATTTATAAATTACTGAGATGTTCCTCCCTCTCTCTTAACTGATTATTTATGATTCAGTGTCAAGTGAAAAAAAAATAGTAACTTGATTAATAATGTATAAATTCCTTATTTTCATTACAACAGATGAAAAGTGCTCTTCTCTATGAATATAATTGCAGCTTTTTAGTAAATAAAAATTGTATTTTCCTTCCCACTTTGTATATTCTTAAGGTTTTTATTTCAGGAATGAAAAATATACCGTAATCAGTGTGATTTGTATGTGAGCAAAATTGTCCTTCACATTGAGGTCAATGACAAATAATATGCTCAAACCATTAGTTCAAGTAGTACATTAACCATTGTTTTAAATATTGATTTACTCTTAGTGAATCACATTGTGCCTATGTGAATGGGGGGTCTAAAATTAGTGTAAATTTGTATTAATAAACTCTTCATGTGTGTACATAATATATATATATATATATACATAAATATTTAACACAATTGTAATAGAGATCATCAATGTAAAAACATTCTTGTACAGGTCATTGTATAGAAAACATTAAATTCCAATGTTTTTGTAAATATTCATTGTTCATCATTTATTAAAGATGAAACCCATGAACTTACCCCATTTGCAGGTTGTCATATTGGACAAAGTAAGAAGAATAAGGTAGTTACATTATGTAACTATTTGAAAATGTCTTTACAAAACAAATATATTTGTATTCCAGAAATGTTTGATCACAGGTCCATAATTATCATTTTCAGGAAAAATAGTGAACCAAAATCTGGTATATGAATTACAGTGCTCACTGCTTATTGTGATCACTTCAGGATGCAGCTAATCTGATAACATCAACCGATTGACAACAGTAGCCGAAAGAATTAATTGAAGGTTATTCATATTTATATATAAGGTTATTTATATAAGATAATACACTACAAAAACAGAATTAAAAACTATTTATTCTTAAGATAATATGTAAATATGAATCATTGAATCACTCATAATACAGTATTAAACTGGAAGCAACTATTTTTTCAACAAGTAACAAAAGTTTTTAATTGTTTTTGTTTTCCTTTAGGAGTTAATTAACCAATACTACATACTCAGTTACGAGTGTGTTTTTGGAAGTCTTCAGATGATCTGTGTGATCTGTGGTTTCCGCGTAGGAAAACTTGTAATGCCTGTCTGTTCAATTCTTTTCATCAATCACTGCATGTCAACACTGTTATCTTCATAAATCAAAAGCTACAGCTTAACTGAGGGGTGAAACGTATTTTATTGCTTAAAAGAGAAAGCAAATGCCACCCCCTCAAACTGGTCATCGTGTGAACAGGGAACACTACCAATATAACACAATACAGTGGCGTACCAAGGCTACTTGGCGCCCGGGGCTAATTAGATGGTAGTCGCCCCCTAACACTAAAAGGTTCAAGGTTCAATGAGTTTAATTTAAACACAGTTTAATGTTCACAAATATTTATTTTTAATAAGTACCGTAGCATGTTACTTTAACACATTATAAAGAGAAAAATATGAAGGAAATGAAACTGTAAGTATTATAAAGTTAGTTTGTTTGAAAAAAATAAAGAGAAAAGTTTCAGTCATAACAATTTTTTTTAAATGTGCCTTCCTAGCCTTGATGGATGCAAACTTATTTATAATAGAGTTGAAGTCTATAGTAACACCCACATCACGTTCAATTGATAAAATTACTAAATTACACCGTAAACTTTTCATCGACGCCCACGACTTATTTCGTATTGTCTTTAAATAGTTTAAAACAAAGTGTTTATTTCATTTCTAAATAATATTACTGCAGTATTTAACAAAGTAATAAAGAAAATTTGACCAATAAAACCTTATATTTTGCCTCAAAAATTATTTTTTCTTAAACTAAAAAAATCCTTTTTCAATTTTGGCGCCCCCTTCCTTACGGCGCCCGGTGCGGCCGCCCCGTTCGCACCCCCCTTGGTACGCCACTGACACAATACATTCCATTTAGAACACCACCAATATAACACAATACATTCCAGTTAGAAACAAAACCACTAAAAACGTACAGTACTTGGAAATAAAGCCCGTAAAAAGGAAAATGTGAGTAAGAATCAGTCCTGTAAAGCAGTGGTTTCCAACCTTATCTGCATAAGCGAAAATCGGGTTACTGCCATTTAATTCTAGGCCTACCTTGTTTTCCTGAACTTTCACAATGGCATATTCCAAAGTGAAATTAAAAAGTAAAGGCGATAGTGCATCTCCTTGTTTCAAGCTGCTTCTAATGGCAGACCTATCTGATATAAATTTCCCTACCCTGACTCTGCTATACGTTTCATTTTGACACCTCTTGATCAGCCTAACTAAACTTCTTTGGTATCCCAAACTCAGTGAGGATATTGTAAAATTTGTCTCGCCTAACTGAATCATATGCTTTTTTTAAATCTACTTATACCTGGTGAACAGACTTATTATATTCCCACTTTTTCTCCAAGATTTGGCAAATACAAAATATATGATCAATGATTGATCTGTTTCACCTAAATCCACATTGGTGATCTCCAATGATTTCATCCGCATATATCTTGACAGTAGTATATTAGATAGAATTTTGTATGATGTTGATAGGAGAGAAATTCCTTGATACTTATTACATTCGGCCCTATCTCCCTTTTTATGCCTTGGTATAATAATAGATTATTTCCATTCCTTTGGCAATTCTTCCTTTCTCCAAACCATAAGAATGAGTTTATGGAACTCTGAGTTTAATCTATCCCCACCTGCCTTAATTAATTCTGCTGAAATTTGGTCAACTTTTGGAGATTTTTGTGTTTTTAGTTTACTTTCAGAGCAACCAATGGCTCTGCTGTGAATATTTCACTTTCTACACTTTGGACATCTCCACGTACATTTAATAATTGATTAAAGAAATATTTTTCCACCTATTCAAAATATTATTTGGAGCCGCAAGTATAGTTCCATCATTGTCCTTAATTATTTTATTCTAGGTTGAAGACCTTTCTTGAACTCGTTTATTCCCTTGTAGAGATCTTTAACATTTTTGTCTTTAGTTTTCCTCTAATTCATTTACTTTGTCTTTGAGAAAGTTTCTTTTCTTTGTTCTAATGGTTCTAGAGGTTTCTCGTTTAGCATTGTTGAGATTTTCGACAGTACTGTCATTCGGATTCTGCATTTACTACTTTCATGCACTCAGCATCGAACCACAGTTTATTTGGTTTCATTCAAGCGGACCTAACTTTTCTTTTGCGGCTTCTTTAATATTGTCTTTAATGCATTCCCAGGTTTTATCGATATTCATATCATCCCTAGCTTCTTGTTCTGCAGTGTTTTCTAGAACTGGAAATCTATTTGAAATCTCGACTTGGTAAGCATTCCTACTTTGGTCTTCACCTAGCTTTTTCAGATTGAATCTTTCTGATATCGAAATTTTGCCTAGTTCCTTTATTTAATGAAAGATTCTCCCAAACAGCCACAACTACCAGATAGTGATCCGAATTGCAGTCAGCACACCTAAAAGTTTTAAAGTCGATTATACTAGACTGCCTCCTTGTATCTATTGGTACATGGTCGATTTGATTGAGTCTTTCCATCTGGTGAGGTCCATGTGTATTTATGAATATCATGATGTGGGAATTTTGTACACTTTATGATTAGATTTTTGCAAAATTCACTAGTCTAACTCCATTGCTGTTGCTCTGCAAGTGGAGACTTTCATTCCCAATCATGAGCTTGAAAATATCCTCCCTTCCTACTTTCGCATTGAAATCTCCAAGCACAATTTTCATGTGATATGCCAGAAACTGATGACACGTTCCTTCTATTTCCTCATAAAAACTGTCCTTGTCATCATCGTGTTTATCCTTTGTAGGTGCATGGACATTCATAACCATGATGTCACACCACCCTCCTCTCAGAATAAGAAAAGAAAGCCTATCATTAATAAACTCTTCCTTTCTTAATGGCTGAATTAATTCTCCTATGTATGAAGAACCCTGTTCCCAATTGATGGTTATCATTCCCCTTCTCATAGAAAAAGGTATACACATCTATCTGTATTGAACCTTCACCCTCCCATCCAACTTCCTGTACTGCTACTACATCTAATCTGTATTTCTCTAATTCTCTAGTTTCCGATTTAAGAGTCCCAGGCCTATATAAGCTCCTAACATTCCACATTCCCAATCTATAGTTCCTACGATTTTCAGACTCCTTCAGTGTAGCCCCTACCCTGAGATTGAACGAGGGACTATTTTACCTCCAGAAAATTTTACACTAATGGGATCCATAAATCAGGCAGCGTTACTTAACAATATTTCTTACTGTGAGAGGTTGTTAACCTCATGCCAAACCCCCATACAAATTAGGGGTGAACACAGAAAGTTCGCTAACTTCAACTTAAAGAATACTGTTGGTGGTACAGAAAATTGGAAAAGAGGGTTGGTATGTTAATAGGGAGGAGTACTTTTTTTAATATCATAATGGAAGCCGAAAATATAATAGCATAACTATTACAATTACTGGAGGTATAATTATGGCGATGTTGGAAGCTTTTGATTATGAAAATCCCAGTTCATTATAAAACAGAAAATAGTCTTGAAGGTATGATGATATGACATTACAAGATGATTCTGTTTCATCAAATTTCTTGGATGAAGGTCACCCTTACTCCTATTTCTAGTTTTACAGTACCTGCTCACCATCTAGCAGTACAAATACATATCATTTTTATGAAACCTCCTATGTGATAAAATTAAAATTTTTCAGGAGAAAAAAAAAACTAATTCCATACTAACATATCATGGTATTCTTGAATGGCAATATGCAAGCTTAAGAAACCATAAAGAGTGAATTATAAAATCGTTAACATCAAGTTAGGTTAAAAGTGACACACTTTTTTATGTATGATTAACTATAAGTTATGATGAAGCGGGAGATGAAGATTATTTCATTTAAATGAGGTATAAAATCACACCTATATCCAATGCTAAACAAATAGTAAGCAAGTGTTTCACTCACCCTTATGTAGAAATACCAGGATCCCCAGGGGTCTTTCCAGGCTGAAGTGTTATCAGATTTGATGACTCTTAGTTTTTACAAAATATATAATCACATACATTAACATGGTATGCTCTAATCATCTCATTCATTACTTGATTGTCAGATGGAGAATTTATTGAAGGTTTGAAGAATTTCGCTAATGTGGTATGGTAGCTATCACCCTCCATCATAATATGCTCTTTTTCAAGATAAGGTCAATTGTCAGACTTTTTGTCTGTGCATGATTACTCAACTAGTGATAAATTTGTTTTGCTTTTGGTACCCACAACCGTCTGAAATAAGTGTGACATGACTGATGATTTCTGATTTTTTTTAAATAGGCCCCATACAAGCTATAAACTCCTTGGCAATGGCATTTCAATTTGTCTCATGGCAAACAAACAGTGAGATCACCACTATTCGGCTTGCAGATGGTGAAGTAATACACTTGTAGCATCTGTTTGTTGAATATCTTAAAGAGGCACAATCAATGTTTTGATAATGTATAGTAAGAATCCGATGTTTCTTACTTGCAGAAGATTGGTTGCTTTAGCATCGTCTGTTCTCATAATGTATTCCTCATATTCGCTTGATTAATTGCACTCATTTTATTTCCGAGGTATGTTCACTTTTCTTATTATCACTGGAATTACTACAATGCAACATACTCTTCTTCTGCCTTCTTTTGGATCATTTTATGTTGCTGTATGTCCTGTTCTTTTAAGATATAACCAAAAGAGAAAACTATCACTTGCCTTGAACGAGAGATTGAAGGGTTGCCTTTACAGTTAAGTTTTCCTCAACTTTTATTTGTTCCCCATGTTGATTTTATTGTTTTAGATGACGACTCTTCTGAACAACCAGTTCAAGTTAGTACTGCAAATTCCTGCATCTTGTTAGGAAGAAATAGGGCTATTTTTACTTATAAACATTAATGATGTATCTTCTAAATTAAAAATCACTGCTTCAGTTATCTCCAGTAAACCTTTATGCTGTAGTGATTGAAACATCCTATGCGTATCTCTGACGATCACAATGAGCCTTGATTCAAGATTACAATAACTCTTGTGTGTCCTTTGAGCACGCAGAATGTATCGTAGCAATAGCTTTCTTAACAAACACATAGGATATAACATTTTCAATTTGATTTCAGTTTTTACATTAAATTTTTTCCACATAGGTTTCCACACTGTAGAGAATGAAAAGCAGAATCGCATGATATAATCTCAGTTTAGCCAATTCCACCACATAGGTTTCATAAAATCGATGATATGGAATTTCCCACAAAGCAAAGGAAAAACAGGCCAAAGCATTGTTCAAACCTGTCTACATCCACCAAAGCCAATCATTCTTTTTTAGTCAAAAAATTCACAGACGACTTGCAGTGTCTACATTCAATATACCTTTTATACACTGATATTAAGACTCCCGTTATTCATTTTTTATGATTATGGTCATTATGGAGAAGTAAAATGCAAAAGAAGCAATGATCGTTATTCAGGGAGAGAGGGAGTCTTTCACTAGGGGTACATTTATATTAGGGCTTTAATGTTGGTTCCTAGAAAAATCAGTCTTTAAGGTGGTGATCACTCAATAGGGGTGGTCTTGTTTAGAGGTTTTACTGTAAAAGAAAGAAAGAAAAGAAAAAAAAAAAACAAGAAGCCATGCATTCAACTCATTTTCTAGCAAGTATGTAATTTGATAACAACTTACATTGCATACAGTAAAATAGTATTACTTACAAAGAATCAACAAGTTGTATTTTCAAAAAAGTAAAAGGTAATGATTATAGATAACTGAAGTAAATATATGGTATTAGTAAAAAGATTCTGTATATATGAACTATATAAGTTTGAATTCTATCACTATTTAAAAAAAAATCTATACCTTCTATCAACACCTCTTGAAAGAACTCATGATTGCAAAACACAACTTGTAGTAAGATCATGTTCCAGGCTTCATGGTCACGACAAACACTGAAGTTGCCTATACAAGAAAAGAGAACAAATTTTCAGATTAAGGAAATTTGGTAAATGGGAAATCTAGGAATGAGAGGACAATCAAACAGATAATACAGGTTGAGTTGAAAGTAATGGCAAGAAACATTTCTGTATACTGGAACAGCTTTATTAACTGAAGGTACAATCATTTATATCTTGGTTAGTAATATTCTTCTGGAAGGTGTCCACCTTTCACCTTGCATTAATTAGGGTAGAAGATTTTTCTTTTTTATATTGTTTGGTATAGTAAGAGTAGTGTAAAACTAAGTTTCCGACCTCAAAAGCCCTAGGGGTAACTTTCTGTGAGCAAAAAACCACGAAATTTTTGCATTGTTTTCAGTTTATCAGAAAAATCTCTTAGAAACAACTCCTAGAAAATATTTGTCTGTCACCATTCGAAAAAAACATAAAATTTCCTGCAAATGCACTGGTCAAACTAGAATTTACATATAGCATTAAAGGGACTATAATACTTGGAATTAAAAAAAAGAAAATATTAAAACACGTGTTCTGACCCATTTTATCCCTATTTTAATGATGAGTGACCATTGATTATGTATATGTACATGTATTACAAGGTAACTCAACCTTGGGGAGGGGTCAAATTTGATGAACATAAATTTATGACCAGTTGATATAGAAAGTTTAAAATCCGTTTAAAATTACGTATGTGTAAAGATTTTTATTTTTGAATTCCTTTTTTTTTTTTGCAAGGTCTGCTGTTCCTAGTATTACTAGTGTAAGGTAAATAAATCACAGTTCTTCTTAGATTGTTCAGTTTGCCTAAAATACATAAGGCAAACATACCACTATGACCTATTGTTAGTGCCATTGGGTTTCCAACCTATGTAACAGATCTAAGATGTCAACGAGCAAGTACCGACATCTAAAGTGAAAGAAAAGAATAACTGCTTCCTTTGCCTTAACAGAGATTCTGTCACAGATTGTAGCAAGGAAGGAAGAGCAGTTTGTTCTTGCCAAAGTCACCACAGATCCATAGGTAACAAGTCAGGACTCTCCTCTACCTCAAAAAAGCCATCAGAATCCACTTTTGTCAGCAAAATAGCTACAATGTTTCCTGGATTCACTCACTCCAGAGAAACTGAAGAACTTGCAGCAAAAAAGACAAGAGCTTGAAGCACGAGACAGTAAAATGTCATTATGATGCACCTGACAAAGAGAATGCTCTTAAAGCAACCTAAAATAGTGTTAAATGCTAGAACTCAAGCTTTAGAAGACCTTCAGAAATTATGAGCACAAGAGACTGGTCTGGTCGAATATAAAAGAGAACTTGAAGACAGGTCGAAAAGGTTCACTCTAGAAAAAAGTATTAGAAGATAAAAATAGTGTTATATCAACACTAACAGATCAACTGAAATTGCAGGAGAAAAAGCACTAGCACTAGCAATATGAAGTGTTACAACGAAAATGCAGTGAAAAATTGGAGCTGGAGGAAAATACCTTGGAAAAAGGATCTAAAGCAGGAAAAAGTCAGGACTGAAGAACTCCAGTCACAGCTGGCAGTCAGATTATCTCTGCTTGATGCTGGAAAGAGAATGATGGAATGAGTAGATGATGTAAGCAAACATCAGTTCCTTGCCCATAATAATAAGTTCATTGCCCCTGAGCAGCTTGGTGGTGAGGATGGCAGCAGAATAGGTAGGTGGGAACAGACACATCTGTGTAAAGCACTGAGCAGTCAAGTTCACCAAAGAACAGTTTAATACCACCTTAATTAGCACTGTAGTATTCCTTTCTGAGTGACCCTCATAAATGGGGTGACAATAGATTAAGGCACAAAGCTCCCAGTCATGAAATCTTCCTTCCTTACACATAGTTGGGTGGGAAAGGTATCACCTACTGAGGGAGAGGAAACGTTGGCACAATGTGGAAGGGTGGGAGAATATGAAGTCATTCTAAATGAGATAAGATCATGGATATGCACATATTTAGCCACTTAAAAATCTATCCAATAGCAATCGTGGTAGAAGAGAGCACAGACGGCATCTATATCGGAAAGTTGGGAAGTGTAAGAGTTCATGGGATAAGGGTTTTCAACTTGTACCAACTTATTTGACACTGAAGACAACCTTTATTGAATGTATACTGGTCTTTTACATTAAGGATGGTATAAATAAATGGTTTAAAAGCACTTGCTAATCGACCATAATACAAGTAATATACAATAGTGAAAACAAGATATTTAAAGACAAAAATCATTTAAAAGGTATTTCATTTTTAATATTAAAAAAAGAAATTCATTTTTATCACCATTATCATTTTGGCTTACCAACCCTGGTCCCCTAAACTCTTATTCGAACACCCAAAATAAACTTTGTTTTATTATTATTATTATTTTTATTTCCTTGGTGGAAGTTACAGCTATGGTTCAGAATATACAATAACAAATACTATTGCCAACATCTTAACCTGTTCCTGCAGCACATATAGGAATAGCTCCGCAAACAAAGCGACAAACACAACCCTGATTGTAATATTCTCTTTCTCTCTTTATACAGAATACTGACTTATTACTAGTCTGCCCGTTCACTGAGGAGCATTCCCCAAAACCTAACAATTTTAAGGAACCTTTGATTGTTTTTATGTGAAGTTTTACTACTTCATGCACTTCCCCACATTAACTTATCCTTCTCCAGTACAACCCAAAATGCTCCAACAACTAACATACCAGTTTGACAAACTTTAATATATATTTTTCCTTTCCTGGGATGGGGTAGGGGCAGGTGGGGATTTTTGGGGGATGGGTTAAAAGTTTTTTGTTTTGTATAGGCACAACATTCATTCCAAGTCTCTCCCTGTGAAAAGGAAAAATAATTTACCACTAATTATGGCATCAGAAAAGATAAGTGAACACTTGACTACCTCAAAATACCCATGCAATTGTTGCCCCTGCTAAATTTTTTAGTATTTTGACACACCATATTAAGTACATTATAGTTTGTTATAGCAGGGCTTGAAAACTAACAAGTAGCTCTTTTGTGAAGTGTCATTTCAACATGAATCTGGAATGGTAATTTCCGCTTATTTCACAAGATATTTAAAACTTGTATAAATTTTAGAATTACTGGGCAAAACTTATGTCCATAATGAAATTGATTACATTAAAATTACAGTCTAACAACTCTAATACATAAATATTTAGGAGTAGAGTAAAAGCTCTATAAAGTACATGCAATTCTACCACCCATATTTATATATTATAACAGACCTTAAAACTAAAACAACGGGTGTACATTCCTACAGTGATTAAATTTTGATCAAGAGCAAAGGAAATATTCCATAATCACCTATCATTTTAACAGAGCTACTTGTCCCATCCACAACAGGAAGTAGTCAGTTATATGTATACTGCTACCGTGACTCCGATCCACATCTTAGGTCCCTTCATTCATATGTACAGTTATCCCACTAATAATAGTCTTTCAAGATTATTTCATTTCTTTACAGTATACTAGTTATAATCTCAGTTGCCATAACTGAGAATGACAACTTCAGCTATAAATTATATATAAATTAAAAAAAGAGCCTATTTAACATAATAGATAACTTTCTTGGAATAATATCTAAATGCAAGAAATTTCTTAACAAAAGCAGTATTTTATTCCAATACAAACCTCAACAATAAACAAACAAACAAACAAGGTACTCATCCAGCTAAAAAGAAAGAAAAAAAATATATATATAAAATTGCAAACTACATTCTTATGCACATAATACCATTTGCAGATGACATTATACGTAACAACTTAACAGAAAATAAAAGGCAAACAATTGAATCTTCTTGCATTAACTTGGCCCTACTCTGAAGATATTGAATTAAATGCACAAAAGAAGTTGATCGTTAGTCAAAGTAGAAGCTCTATACTAGTTTTGCACATATCAGGTTTCAGAATACAAACTATTTTCCTTGTGAATCTGAGCTGTAATGAATATGGCAGACTAGTATTGCAAAATCATGTTCAGTAGTGTAGGGCGGAACAGCAATATTGTCACCTCGTGAGCAAACACTGGACTCTCCATTCGTAAATATTCTGAAACTGTGATATGTCATCAGATAAAAAGATATGTCCCAAACTACAACAACCACAGAATCACAAGTTAAGTACCAATAGCAACACTACATCCTGCATGTGGATAAGGCAACAGTTTCATGGGTGTGCTAAGCTAAGCCACAAATAGAAAGAACTATGGATAATTTTACCCTCCAAAACCCCTGCATTAAGTGCCAACTCTTTTTTTTTTTTTTTTTATGTCTGTAAACCACAAAGATAAGCACTAGAGTTAGGCCTTGTCGAGTTTACATGTCCATCTTAATAGTAGTTAATATTATTATTCTTATTATTACACTTGACTGTGGTCATGATACAACAATCACGATATATAGAGTTATTACAATTATTTACCATTATACAAATTATGGAACACAGAGTGGAGTCAGAAATGTGTGATGCTTTATTATTATTATTATTTTCCTCCCCTTTTGTTGAAAACATTGTACCACTATATCCAGTCTCTAGTGGGGTCATACAAACAATTTATATCATTCAACTATTCTCCCTAATTTTTTATTTTCTGGTATGTTTCCCCATTATTTTAACAAGCCCATTACATATTATTTTATGTATTATAATTATCGAAAAGCTGTTCATTGTCTTAGTCTATGCACTGGGTTATACACACACTCAGAACAAAAATAAAAATAAATTTTCCCCCTCAAATAGATCACATGAAAGCTTTTATTCAACCCTGAGCAACATGATGACTTTTAAGGGAATTTTATTATTCACTTTTGGAAAAAAATACTTTACTTTTTTAAATATAATTATTACCAACCCAAAATGTAATGAAAAATCAATCAATATCTGGATTTTTCACGACCAGCAAACATTTTATCAAACTAACACCCCATTTGTTAACAAAGAGTTCAGTGCAGTGGAGTCTTGCATGGTTGATATTTGTTATGCCTTAAACATTACCTTATTGTTATTATTAATATTACCATTGTTCTATTTACATCTACTTCAAAAACACAACATCAGAAATATCTACAGTTTATATTTTATAATACACCATACATATTAAGCAGCAGACAGACTTAGTTTCAGTCCTTATTACTACAATGGATACAAATACAATAATAATTATATTAAGCAACAGTAGGGAAAAAGATACTACATAAACGTTATATATATATGTATATGTATATATGATGCCTGCCTATTGCCCCTACAACCGCAAATGCCGGCGGTTCAGTATCACTCAGACAACTTGTTTTGAACACAGTCTGAACCATGAGCAAATACTTACAACACTTCAACTGAACATGGGAAGGGTGGTCTTTTTCCACCACAGAGCAACAGTCGCATGAACCTATTGTTACCGTATTAGACCAGATTGGAAAAGCACTGCTAAGCAATACATAATTACATTAAAATGAGATGCTGTGAGGTTATGTACCATGCGCTGTTGACCAATGCCTACCTTTAACTGCTGCCTTGAAATACCTTTACATTGATGTTAAAACAAGCCGTCAAAAGTGTTAAGTCTGCTATGGTAATTTTCACAAAACTAAACCAATACTGTTAAACATGTTTCACATAAATACTAATAGTTAAAGTCTGAATAGTGGAAATGGAAATTGTATATATAAAAACTGACTTTTATATCCAAACAGAAAAATAAAAAATAATAATGGAATAGTATAGTAATACGATTGTCAGAGATATTAAATTTCCTTAGCTCAAAAACAAAATAATAATATGGTAAATTGGTAAAAATCTCTCCCAGCAGGTCAGTGGGAAGATGCAACACATTATATATCTTTTAAAAATTAAAACACTTTTAAATACAACACATTATGTGAAATAACTACAAAATAAAGAGTTTGGCACTTGGTAATGCAAGCAATGTGCATTTTGGAGGAGGAAAACTGAGACCAAGTGATGATTTCTATTGAAGTGAGAAATTTGAGTTTTGAGATTCCAATAATTGATTTTAACTAAATGCCCTGCTACAGAATTTTCAAAGGATCTGAAATATAACAGAAAAAGCAAAAGAAAAACTATCAAGAAATCCGATCAGATTCAATATCTAAACACACTGTAACGTGATATAACAAAGCAAAGGAAGACAGTACATATAACTAACACACATCACATCAAATGGCTGGTGCTAATATCAGAGAATACGTATAATAAAATGGCAATGATATTTTCACTGAGATCTTTCCATTTTACGGAGATTGCAAGTGCAACACCAAGAAAACATGTAAGAATATTTATGAAAAACTATAGGGGACATATAAATTTCTCCATTTCAATTTAAATCCCAATAAATCTCAAATGAAATGCAATTAGGACTTCAAGTGAAACAGGAACTCTTTCATAACACTACAGTTTCATCTAAATATAAATTTGAGCTTAAGTCTTGATGTTCACATCAGAACACTTACTTGTTCCTCAGTAATAATATGCTAATAATAATGGTAACAGACTTCACAACTATCTTTTTATGCCTACATGAAATCGCATTATTGACTTCCATTTCTATCTTATACCACATTACACTGAATCAATCTAAGAGACTACTGATAATATCTAAACAATAGGGAGATAACAACATTAAAAATCACAAGCGGAAAATAAGTGAGAACAGTATTTTAAATGAGGAACTTACCCATGACACAGAATATAATAATATTGATAAAAGAAACAATTGATCCACAGCACCATTAGCTTACAACCAGTTCTAACCTACGAAGCGCTTTTAACAGGTAATAAAATATTGAATATGTAAAAGAAGGTGCTGTTCACCTCCTTGTTTGATTGCAGCCTCTATTTTTTAAGTGCAAAACAAAAAGCTATCAGATTGTCCTGAATACTGATTACTACATAATAATATGCTAGATTTTACTTTTATTGGCAAATGATAATCTAAGTATGAGGTGGTTGCAGGGAAGTGTTGTCTAGCAATGCCCACTTTGCATGACAATTCCTCCCTTTGCAATATCTGATTGTAAACAGCACTGCAGCTAGGTGTTTGTTTTAATATACAGGAAGAAGAAATACTGTTCAGTCAAGACTAGATGTACAACTCCTTGTTGAATTGGTCTCTCTACATATACATTTACCAAAACTGGTCACATATCAATTGGAAGACAAGATCTAATTCACAGTGTGCATTCCAGATTGTTTTCAATATGAATTTAGCATAGCTTGGAAGGTAAGTTTAGCCTGGTTATAGCTAGCTGCAGTGATACGCTGACATACCAGTCTCCCTTTGTATATTAAAAAATGAGGCCTAACAAGGAGATTATATTGCAATGTCATAAACCACATACAATGAATTTATTTAAAGGAACACACAACAAACTAGGCTGCCAACTGTTTAACAAAAAGAATCCTTTGTACTTGGCAGGCACGAAAGCTGTGGTGAGGTCTTTCAAAGGAATAAAACAAATTTGGGATGCATTGTTCAGACATGAAATCGAAATTTCATTTATATTATAGGATTTTTAAAAAAAGAATGATTATTATAATTATTTTTTCAGGTACTATACCTATCACCTCATGATTTTGTTCCTATCCCATATCAAACCTTTTAATGCCAGCCGGACAGTTGGTGCAATGGAATATCACATGGGAAGGTTTCAACAACTATTATAAGCACCATATAGTAAGGGGTTTCTTTACAAAATTCTACACAGATATTTTTTGATGTTTATGTTGCATTTATTACAAAATACAGTACTACTACTGAAAGGGACTGTCATGCATTTCCATGACTTGTTTGATAAATGCTTATTTAGAGGTTGTAACATGGCTAGATAACGTCTCAATGCATTTCATTTTATATCTCAAGTTCAATTGCAACAAAACATTTCACAACCAATATTTCTTGTATTATAATTTCTTTAAACTATACCATACTTCAAAATGGAATTCTAGGAAATATCTCAAGATTTAAATGAAATGCATCACATCTCAAAATCACAAAATACAAAGTTACAAGGCATTATTGGATATTCTTCTTATTTACAGTGCTTAACATTACATAATGACTTGTATGTCAGTTCTCTAGAGTAGTTAAGTCTGGCACATAACATTACGTCATAATTCTCTCAACCTTGTACTTTTATATAATATGACCATCCATTTATCCAGTGGTGTTTCAAGTTATGTTTTTACTTCTCATTTCGTTTGTGACCTACGAACACATTTTAAAAAATGAATGTACACTGTCACTGTCAAGGGTCGAACCACAACGTTCCATCACATTGTTTTTAAGCGTAAAAAGCACACGAGATATTGCGCGTGTTCTCCCACCTCAGAATAATCTCGAAACCAGACTCAGCTAGAGAGCCACTTAGAATACTTCTTTTGTCTTGGGGATTTGGTGTGATATGTTAGATAACAAGTCTTTTCCCTGATGGCAAGCTTCTCTTCGCTCAGATGTGACTTTATCTCCAAGGGGAGAAATTTGTTCTTTCCTTTCGCAGTATATGCTGCTGTCAAATTAAGGTTTTGAATATCGCTTTGTCATCAGTTTTAACACTCAGGACTTCCAAACAAAACATGTAATACATAGGAATCCAAATAAAAAATTGCTTATCTTTTCCAAATTTAGGCACATCACCAACGACTTGTCCTGACTAGCAAAAGATAGGCTGTTGCAGTTTATCCTGAGGTCTCGTGTGATGCTCTGCTGGATGGAGGGAACCCACCGTTACAAATTTTGTAAGGCCACACTGTAGTGTTTGCAGAACTTGAAACAGAGACCTCAACCCCACGGAATGTCACAAGTTTGTGCAGGACTTCAAATAATGCAAATGAGACTCCTACTCTGCCCACCTTATTTCTCATGTTTATCTCAAGACCACATCACCTATCACCATAAGGCACAGTTCTGTTTTAACCATGGCAAAGCTAGTTCATTCCTCATTCTGCATTATGTTCAATGACTCCACAAACGCGAAAGGAACAATTAAATATCACTAGACAAAGAAAGTAATGCAGACTGCACTGGAAATTATTTGCACCACTATACAGGCTGCTTGTATTAGTGCTCACACAATTGTGAGCCTTCTTTGTGAAGAAAGAAAGCAAAAGAAGAGGGGGAAATATACTGCCCAGCCATAGGTTTTAAGCAAGCGTCATCAAATGTCTCTTCACATGAATGTTTGCAAAGATACGAATACTAAGCTCGAAATGGTGCCTAGTTTAAAAGCCTTATATGCTATATATTGTAATAACTGGTGAGTGTAGTCAATGAGCAAATTGATTCACACCTACATATACAGATCCACTTAACTTACAATAACAATACATCTTGAAAATAATTCTGAACTAGTAAGGGCACAGAACTGAGAGGTAAACTATAAACGGGAGAGAGAGAAAAAAATATGATACTTGACACATTTCCCCACACCGAGTCAGAGAAAGCGATGGAAAATATTTACAAGCACCTTCACCTGAGAATTGAACATTGGCAGTTAAAACAATTTATACATTAGAATGAAGCTTAAGTTGTTTTGAGCTCCTTGCTACATAGCTTGGATACGTCATCATTGCACTAACCCTACTCTAATAAAAGGAGATATACAAGCACTCTTCACTTCCATACACAAAGGCACTTTTTAAAATTTTAGTTATGTCTTAATCAACATTCCTTGTGCATACACTTGACCGAGGAAGAAACTAAAAGAATATCATCTATAGTAGAATAACCTGTCTTGCTCACAACCCCTTTTGAAGAATGGGCTTCTCTCTGGCTTCTGATATAATTAAATTATTTATATATAACTCTCTCTTTTAAAGTAAAACAATTACTTTTAATGGAAGAAAAAATTATCATATTATAATGTGACACAACTTGAATGATTTTAAAAATTATTTCAAGTCACATCTGAATTTCGCTAAACTTATCTTTGGTATCAACACAACTTTAACTAAACTATCAATCTCCAGTCTTCTTGATGATGCGTTGTGTTCGTGCCACTACCAATTAACAATATCCAAGCTCTAGTACTGCCAATGAGTCAACATTACAGCAACAAAACAAGGGAACTGCACTTCAACTGAGATGGAAATAATACCAAAATGGCAGTGGCTGATGATACGACAGCAAGACCCCAACCATCCTGTCTGCACAGCCATTCCCTACAACTATACAGTATTATAATAATAAAGTTGGTACACATATTACTACAAACACAACACATCTTCTACTAATATAATGATTTAGTGCTAGTCACCATTATGATGCAAAGTATTATAAAGTAAACTCAGAAAAACCACATCATATACCTCTTCTTATAATATAAAATTTGACAGAATATGTGTACATCCTGACTTAGTTTCCACATTAAGTTTTTATAACAATCAAACCATGCAAGAGTCCAACATAAATCTTTTTAAACTGTCAAGTACACTGTAACAGGAATCCTAAACCACGATTAAAAAATGGAAAGAATATAAAGTAAATTGAATTTAAGAGAGGAGAGAAAGAAACGGATATGTATGTACAAATGATTATACATACTACTCATCACAATACGAATTTAATATGTTGATGTGCATTTTGGATTATGTACTGCCAGTGACAATGCCCGTGTTTACATCTTTTAAGTTTTTGAGCTTACAATTTTTTTTTTTAGCATTTGTGGAATTGTGTCATTGAGAAAGTGAAAAATTGAATTAGAATCATCATTCTATAAAAGTAGGGAACTATCATATAATGCATATAGAATTTAACCTTAAAACTGCCGTCTTTGAGAAATGGAACTTGATCAGTCATATAAAATTATACTGCTGGCAAACTGACATAAAGTGATTCACGTAACTATAGCACGAAGTTGGAAGAAATATAATTATTATTCTGTTTGACAAGAAATAATGCTAATAAATCAAAACAATCTTAAACTTTGCAATGTACGGATGAGGGCACCCCTTCCTACAAAATACCACCAAAACAATTACCCACTATATCACAAAAACTATCTGTACAGTTAAGATTAACCTATTTTTAAAACCCATTAAACCCAGCAATCCTTGAGAAATCAGCATTATTTTTTACACTTAACAGAGTAATGCACAATTTCATTTGGAAGGCTCTTTTTAACACACCCACACACATATGCAAAAAGCCAACATAGTAACTCTAATATAACATTTGTTTAAGTTATACATTTCTGGTTAAACTGGTAATTATAGTTAATAATATACATTATTTTTAAGATCACTGGAAGAAATATCTTGAATCCCATTAAGGCTGGCCAATGCATGGAACCCCCTTGGCATCTAACAACCTTTTTCATATTGGGATTGTATTTAAATCTAAAATTCTGGAGCAAAATTGATTTGGTCAATATAGCTTTCTCGCAGTCACTCGCTGATTTGTGTTAGTAAATGAATGCCTATCAACTACGCAATAGAGAGTCCCAACATTTTTAATCTAATATTACAAATCTTTTTTGGCAGACTTAAATCGTTATTTGTTCTTCTATATAGACACCATCTCACTTTTTAGTAGGTCACAAGAATATTACTTCAACTTTTTTAAAAAAGTTATTACAATTTTGTAATTTAATTTAATTATTATCAATCATGTTTAGACAATTGATATGGCTCATATTCAACTACAATATTCTATTTTTTTTGTTTCTTTTTTAAATACATTTTTTAACCTCATTCTCTCATCATGATTATTAAAAAAGGAAAACACATATACCCTTTAATACATTTATAAACAAACACAAGTGGCACTTTTTGTTTCTTCATAAAATACTGGAAAAGTAGGGAAAATACTAACGGGATAGAACCTTAGATAGCCGATGTTGCATCAAAAATTTATTGATTTATTTTTTAACTAGTAATAATGATTATTCTCCCCATTCTGTCAAACTTCACAGATATATAAAGCTGAGCCACTCTTCCACTGATTATTATTTTTATATTTTTATCATTCCCTTTTCAAAATAATGAACACTATTTAATTTTGTCCACACATAAAAAGACATAGACATAAGACAGACTTTGATGAATAATTCATATTAATTGCATCACAAGACCGCAAATATATATATATATAATATGTTTGGTCACAGAGGTATTTTCCAAGAGACAAACTCCATTCGAAAAGTGATATTTCATGTCATTCACACAAAATGTTCTTGCATTCTACAATTAAAAAGCAAAAAAGGCAAGGATGGACTGGATTTTTTTAATATATCAATCAGGAAAAACCTTCTGCTCTCTAAGCCAACTCGGTAAAATGTCACCAAAACCCCGAGCAAAATGCGAGAGTGAGGTTTTCTGTCGAGAGACAAAAAAAAAAGTTATGACTTGAACACTTGTACTCTTTTCTTTTTTCTTCTTAAAAAAAAAAACCCTTA
This sequence comes from Ectobius pallidus, assembly GCA_964059195.1. Taxonomy (NCBI): domain Eukaryota; kingdom Metazoa; phylum Arthropoda; class Insecta; order Blattodea; family Ectobiidae; genus Ectobius; species Ectobius pallidus. Next base: position 171,909,985 of record CAXKWD010000001.1, read on the forward strand.
TAAGTAATAGATATATAGTATAATATGTACGTGTTAATATATACTCTATATATTTCTTTATCTTCGAAAAACAGCCAGGAAAGTTATGTACGTATCACTGATGCACTCTTCTTGCATTACTTTCCAAAAGTTACTTGACTTTTAAAACACACAAAACACATACGTTCATCTTACTCACAAAAATTGACACGTTTGCACAGGTTCACTTATAGATAATTATATATCACATTTAGTTAAGGATGCAGCAAACTCACTGATGTGTGTGTTGTGTATATGTGTCAGCTACATTTTTCTTAGGAGAATGCACTTTGATGTTTTTTTTTGTTTTTTTGTTTTTAATATATATTTTTTCACTTACTTCTTAAATACTTATTTTTAAAACCTTACAAACTATTGACTTAAACTTATCCTTAAAACTAGATAAAACCTATTTTGTGTTCATTTATCATTTGGTACAAGATTGGCTTTAGAAGGAAAGAACATAACAGTTAAGCACAAAATGTACATCCCATATACCATGATTCTAATACACATTATTAGACTTATGTACTATAATTGGCATTAAAAAAACTTCCCTTATAATCTAGAATCATGAAGTGTTTGGAACCATTTTTGTTACCAACCCTGCTTCAAATGTTACGATGAACCCCTCCCCCTCCAACCAGCAACTGGCTGACAACACTGCACCATTTCATTTATTTTCCTACTTGCATGAGGAGAGAGCTACTTTAATAGGAGAGAAAAATCTAAGTTTGTGGTTATCTTCGAAAATAAAAACAAAGCCACTCGAAAGTCACAGCACAGTTGAAAATACATATGTTTTTATTCCTCTTCTACAGCAAAGTACTACTTGAGACTCCATTTTGGCCGGCAGGGACGCAAGCTCTTGAGTTTCACTCAACTCCTTATAGTTCTCTCTCACTCTCTCATTCTCCCCTTTCATTTCAATCTGTTGTTCATTATTATTGATCCTCGTGATGCATTGCGATACGATGGAAGTGAGTTATAATGAAAATATCCTTTGATTTCTAAATTATTAAATACAAATTGAACACCTTACTTTTTTGGACATCAGATATTTTACATATCTACTTTACAATATATTGTGTTATTATTCAATACTCGGCGTGCAGTCTGATTCAGTTTTAAGAAATACTAAAAAATGCCTTGCTCTTCCCAAGTTACTTCATCATTAATTAAAACAGGAAAAAGCAGCCATTTTTACATAGGAAGCTGAGATCACAGGTGTGGAGAAACACCCTCTCGCACATTACACGAGAGACTGTCAATGATTTCCAAAATTATTTTATGCTTTGGATTGATTCACTTTCTTTCATAGCTCTTGGTTTGTAAGAAGTCTTAAGGTTTTGTGATTTGCTGTATCAAAAATTTAACTCTTGGAGCAATTCTAAAATCTTCATTTTACACTCCAGCAAAATGCCTTGCTTTTTTGCTTCTTTACAAATGTGAACACATTCATTCATATTTTACAAATGAAAATTACCCGTTTAGTAAAGCAAAGCACATTAACCGGACTTTCTTACATGCCTCCTGCTATGGTTCCCTGCTGACAAAGGAACAATTTTTCATATTGCACTGGCTATGCGTGCATACTTCACCTAACCCTACCTAATGCCTTTTTTTCTTCTTTTAATTACAATTATTACATATAATAAGGTACTATTTACTGTAATAATGATGTTTTTATAATTTTCGAGCTCCATAACTTCTTAAGTCCCCTGACACAATCACATACAATGAGTTTTGACTTATAAAATGGCAACAACTTTAGGTACTATGTATTTATACTGGTGTTTGCATATTTCCTACCTTAATTGGAATTACATGGACTCGCCCCCAAGAAGGTCCCCTGGTAGGAAGGAGTTAAGAGAGGAAGGGGTAGCTCGATGCTGGTCACCACCAGCATCCAGAGGGGATGCACCCCACAGCGAGCCTGATGATGGGGTGGGATTCCACAGCTGACTGCCACCTGGGGCCCAGGTGTCTGAAGGTGGGGCCCCTTTGGAAGCACTTGAAGGAGCCACAGAGGGGTTGGATCCTCCACGCATGTTCCAACCTCCTGACGAGCCACCTGGGGGTGGTTGCTGAGCTCCATGTCCCAGATGTTGCAGGATCAGATGAACATCATTGTCCCCTGGTGACTCGGCAAAGATTGTTGTATTGCTCAGCACACAATTATTCAATGCACCTTGAGCCTGGAATAAGTTCAATTATAACTTATACCATAGCAGTTATTGGTACGAAATTACAGTTCATAACTTATAGGTGCAGTAAATTAAATTTTTCTGGGAAAATGATAGTTACTAATATAAATAATTTTATTACTAGCCCATCTTTCTTTTCCAGTTACTCAAGCTGTACTTTTATATTTCTTAACAATAAATTAAAGAAAGTAATATTACTTATACCTTGATTTATTACAGATAACAACAGGTCATCATTAGAGTAGAAATAAGTTAAAATACCTTCCTCGAGTTTTTGACAAAATGTTAAACAGCAAAAGGTTGAGAAGTTGTATTCTTCACTTAATTTTTATTGGAAAAATAATTATATTATAATACTACCTCATTGCACAAAATGTTTCATAAAGTATCCTATGATGATGATGATGATAGTAAAAATAATAGTAATAATAGTTTTTTAAAATAAAAGTTCACTAAGCATCAGAAAATAAAACATTGAAAGTCGCAGTGGATTAAATTTTCCTGCCATCTCCCAGCATCCTACCCAATTCTGATTGTGTTCATTTCAATTACTTTCATACCAGTTTAGCATATAGTATATGAGATGTGACCCATTACTTTACACAAAAATATTCAGGTTTTGTGTCTGAATGATCTAAATAATTGTGATCTACCTTATCATTCTCCACGATTACTTTAGAAGTTACACAGTAAACTCTCAATTATCTGGAATTGGGTTAACCGTGTTGTGAATTATCTGGGAAAACTCCAGAGAAAAGAAAGGGGGGAGAAAAAATCTCAAGTAGGCTATCACAAAAAACAAAAAAGCTAAATGTTTTTAATGCAGGTAATAATGTGCTTTCACTTTCTCATGTTTTGCAAAGTAACAAATGATCTGAACTCAGAAAGCTATGCAATTTATTTCTAGAGCATAGTAAAGAAACAAACTATTTTAACTCTGGTAATAAATAACTAGCACAAGGTCAAGCCCTGGACATAAGGTGGTTTATTATCACATACACTACATAAGCAAATAAACAGGTTATGCATCAGTTTGTGCAAAAAAGATCAATCAAGTAGTTATTTACACGAATATAAGCTAAGTTTACAACAATATTAACAAAAATGAAATAGTACATAATGCATTAGTGAAATATTACACCATAGTAGGCCTTGTCTAGAAGCAAGTTCTGTACTCTTTTATTAAATAAATTTAAATCTGTAACAGCCCCTGATTTTGGCTGGCTGTTTATTGTGGTTTTTTTTTGTTTTGTGCAACATCAATCTGTGCATGGGTGGTTTTAAGTAATTTTTTGTTATAGTTAGGGCCCTGATTTATTGGTGAAATAAAATGGCTGATTTCGGTGTTAACTTCCTTCTAGTTCGGTGGGTATTTCGTGAAATAAATTACTTATACTACATTGGGAACATTGCACAATGATAAACTTTGCTTCTTCATTTACATGAACTAACACCCCCCCGCCCCATTTCTATATTCTTCTGCCCTTATATGAACTGAAGAAACTTTAGATTTAAGCACGATTAGAGTTAATGTTCAAATATAATGACAAGAATTATTATCGTAATTTCTACTAAACACCATCAGATAGCCATTTGCAAACAGAAGTGCCAACCATACCAGTGCCACTAATCTGTTGAATGCAAGTAACAATCATTCTACACTCTTCTGCTGTAATCGATCATAGGCAAAGACATAACTGCAGAGGAGTGTACTCAAGAGTACAAACCAGGTCACAGACAATCTTTGCGTAAATTCTGCAATCTTTGTAATCGATCACAAATATCGATATATCGGTAAATCTTCGACAGCCACAGAAACAGCAGAAAAAAAGCATGCTGCTAAGAAATAAAAAATACAGTACACCAAAACACAATATTGTGATTTTAAGGCACATTTTCCTGCTCATTTCTCACTTTACGGACAGAAGGGGCATATTTCGCGCTTATAGACACATTTCGCGGAATCGAGTAAATTTCGCAATATTTCGTGGATTCAATTTGGTTCATATTGGTATTTTAAGCATATAAAAGCTAAATATAGCTAAGGGAGGTTGTTTTATAAAATTTCGCGCTTATCGTTGTTACCAAAAAATACGGCCCCTAGTTATAGTTTAATGACAATCTAGATTTTTCAATTCATACAGTGTGTCAAAATTTGCATGTGTGTATTATTCGCACACTTTATCTTGAGCTTCACACTCCATAATGCTGAAAATCGTCCATATAAAGAAGGCCTCGCTCGAAAAAATGAAGATCGTGACCGGTCCCTAGTATTGCCATACCCAAAAACTTCCCGTTGAGGCATTCTTGAGCTACCGTCAATTTTTTTTATTTGTTTACATCATATTATTCTGAAAATGACAGAATAAATCCAGGGATATTAGAAGAACAGTACTGGTGTTGTGGAAATGGTCAATATAAGTGACAACGAAGTTAAAAATAAAGATTCTTTAAACCAAGAAGTATCGGAAATCAGCGAAATAATGAACCAAATAAATGAAATGGAAGGAAAAGCAATTTAATGTGTTTCAAGCTGAATCTGTCGGAGAAAAGAACAAGTCAAGTTTTATTATTTCGTTGTATGAATTATGTTGTATTAATTACCTACAAACTTTCGCAAAAGGCATTTAGTTAAATTACATCAATTCCGGCATCTGAAAGATCGTATTCAAGTAGGCCTACATGTAAGTTACAATGCTACGACTTTTAAACAATTTTCTATATTCTGAAGACCGGGAGAGAAATTGTCTAAATAGGCCTAAATATATTACTTTATTCATTTCTCCAGCGATATATTCTACTAAAATATCTGAATCAATATAAAACCTTTAGTTTGGTAGCGAGAGTTGGAAGTGCTACAGATTACAGTTAGTTCCATTGTGACCCAGCATAAAACTACACACGTTATGTTTTCTGGTAATTGGCAACCCTTCAGAAACAACGTCAATTTCAACTTACCGGCTTCTGCAATAGTCAATCTCTTATACTGCATGCAATATCAGCTCCCCTCACCCCCGCATTTTTTTGGCTCAAGATAAAGTGTGAGCATAATATTTAGTTTGTGCAAGCACTGTAAAGGTCAAGTCAGTAACTGGTAGGAACCTGCATAAGGTCATGTGGACATAACTGATACTTTCACCCTCCACCCCAACTAATGAACTTCGTAACTCTAGCTTGGTATTTGTTGTGTCGAAAATCTTCAGGAAGTCAAGAATTCCATTAATTAATTATTACCTCAAAATGTTATAAACATTTCGTACTTTGCAACCTTTGTAGTACATTTCATGTAACCTATATCTGCAGACAATAACCTCTTTCTTAACTTTTCACCTCTACAACACAAATAGTTTTTATACTGTGCATGTACTGAACCTTGAACACCTGCAGTATAGGGAGTTTCTTAATTATCTTCACTACACTGAATTTTACTACAATTTATACCTTGAACAATTAATTTTATTAACGGGCTTCACCACAGCCACTTCCAATACTGACTGTTAATGGAATTATTTCAATGGGACTTCTGTTACAATAATTTAGGCCAGCCTAACTCAGTGGAGATGGGCATAGGTCCTCCAGGCGATTAAGTTACGTATGTAATTAATTACATTTTATTAATAGAAGTTATAACAGTTAAATTGAAATTCATTCTTTACTCTTTGATCTTCTTAATACATGTCGTTTTAAACATGTCTGGTAGTCAATGGTGCCACTTGCACACCCATCTTTCCTTTGTCCAACTGGAACATTACAATTTTTATATAAATTTTTATTTTACACTAATCTGGTGTGCACCCTACCTCATTATTAATCCTACTGATTTTGAGAACACAACATTAATATTTTATTTTATTTTCTGTATAGAAAACCATTAATTATCCTCACACACTTAAATACAATCATACTGTATAAATTACTTTCACTCATTTTATTTTAGTAATACTTCTTCTAACTTTACATCTCTTTAAAGGCTTTCCTCTTCTACTATTTTACTCCGTTCCTTCTGGAACATTTCCTACTATAATTTAAATTTCACTTCCAACTATGATTTAAATTTCCCTTTATAACCTTACAATTTTCTTTTACTTCACATTTCTAACTTTAATCCAGTTTTCAAATTCTGACTCCTCTCACTAAATTCAAGCTTCCATCTCACTTATTCTCTCAAATTTTACTTCACCTCATTTAATTATCAATTTCCTCTTATGCATGGGAGTAATTTCAGCTTTTTAACTGGGGTGGCAAGGTCTGGGGGGTATGGAAATTTTTTTAAAATTTGGCAATAAAATGATGTAGTTTAAGCATTTTTAAAACTTTTTTACATACCATACCAGCATAAATGTTAAGTTTAATAAAGAATCAAGATTGTGCCACATTTATAAACTGTAATTTTTCCCTTTTTTGCAAATAACTGATATTTTTACTGTTGATTTTTGGGGTGGCAAAAAGAGGGGATTGGGAATTCTGGGGTGGCAACTGCCACTCCTTGCCATCTAGTAATTACGCCACTGCTCTTATGTACCATACGCTAGGCCTACATACTTATTCTCTCAAATTTTAATTCACCTCATGTAATTTAATTTTTCTATTCTATTTTCAGACAATAGTGCAGGATTGCCACTCTGCACTTTTATTCTATAATTACAGCCCTGATCTTTCAATTTTGCACATAGTTGTGTAAATGGAAATAATTTTTCTCCGGATAATTGAGTGTGTACTGCATTAAATTTATACAATAAATACCTTATTAGCTTCCTCTCGAGTTGAATACTTGGCAAGTGCAATGCTGTGGTTCAGGTACAAGTGGAAGCTTTGCAGCGGACCATGCTGCATGCAGAGGGTCTTCAGAGTCGACCCATCAATCTGAAATCAACAACTAACTGTAAACAAACCATCCTTCAAACAATGGCATCAGTAATTTCAATAGTAAAATCTCCTGCTATTTTCACTGTAAGTGAAGAATGTAATGTATGTCCATTTAGTAGCACCATACTTAAACTATATGCACCATACTATACCCTATATGCTGCAATTTAACAGTGCATCTAGAGGACATAATAGAATAGTAACACTGACACTTTTCTGTGAAATTATTAATATGTAATTATGTGTACGTTCCTCCTCTCTGAAGAAAGAGGCACAGTTCACTAGGGAAGTTATATGGGGGGGGGGGGGGGGGGGGAGCCAGTCAGAAATAATTTCAACCTTCACAGCTCGAAAGTGTCATAGAGAGGTCAGTACAGCCATCTACCAGCAGACTAACAGTACGAATTCAAGCAAATTTTTACTTTCAACTATCTTTTAGCAGCATGAATAAGATGGGAATGCTATAGGAACATTACTGCAACAGACATGATTATTATTCATGGAGACCAACTATTCCACTAAAATTGTCATTGTTTTGAACCTCAGAGCCCATTGATGCATTTACTTGATAATATTGCTTATATACACATATAAATTCAACTCTGATAGGGTTAATGAAAAGACTTATATTGATGTTTATATTTATCTTAAAATATTCACTCCCAAAAGCAGGCATTTAAAGTGACTTGTCCAACTATTTTTAACTGCCCAATTTCTTTGAGCAAATATTTCTTACTTCCATACTTTAACTCAGAAAAATCTTAAAATATGTACTGTACATACCTTCAGGCGATTGCTGAATCACTAAAATAGAGGAAGCAGTATACTTCAGAATCAATTTTTGAACTTTGTGTTTAAAATAGATGTTTAGATCTGGTTTTTAACTAATTTCTCTCAAACTTTACCCCTAAGAAATGTTTAATTTCTGAAAAATAATATTGGTTTCATGAATGAAATAGTGAATACCTCATTAATTAATGACAAGTATAAGGTGATATTATTATTGATCTGTAAACAGATCGATCTGTTCATAAGATGATTAAAGAAATAACCACGGAAATCACTTAAATATTTCACTATGAATGTGTACCGGTACTTAAGTTCCAAATGTATCGAGATCTCGCTTTAGCATGTCACAGTTTTAAATTAAAACTCCATGAAAGTTCAAATCGCACAAAAAAACAGATAAGGAAGCAAATTTGTCCAATTAATGGTTATGTTAGCTGTGTAATCACAAACTGACTGTAATCACATGACTGAAAATTATTATTCCTCAAAAGTTTAGTTGGCAAACAAAGACAAGATAAATCAGCAATGTGCATTTGTTCGGTACTATCATAAACATTTCCCTAAAAATATTAGCCAAAAAGATTTTAAATAGAAGAATGTGGTACTTCCAGTGGGGGAGGTGGGGGACATATTGCACATCCAATTTTCTTTCACATCGTTTCCAAAAATACAAAGTATTGATATACAGTACCTTGTTCAGTCATTATTACTAGATAAACACTATATGATTTCAACACTTCATTTTGGTTTTGTAATTTCTTGAATTCATTTAAGAGGGGACACTGGTGATTTTCATGAGCAAAAACACCAAATACCGGAGTCCCTTATTTGACTAGCAATATAAATCTTTAAGAAAATATTTGCATTTTTCCTAAGCTCTTCAACTATTTTCTCTCTCCACATATAGCATATGTACATGGTTCTAACTTTTATAGGCCTTTGATGTAATCACCACCATTGCGTACAACATGTTCCCTGTGATGCGTAAGTCTTTGGAACCCGCTGGCACTGCCTAATCTGTTGATGGTTTTGAAGAGAGCGGTCAGTTGCTGTAAAACATGATTGGGATGGTGTGACCTTAAAAACATACTGTTCCCCCAAGGCAGAATGTTATTGCGAAGTACTGCTGTTCGTTTTTGCAAAAAATCTGCAAGCAGCTCTAAAAAGAAATTGGGATTTGCTTTCATTTGGTTGAAGATGTTTTACAGGCAACCTACTGCTCTCTTTGTACCATCAACAGATTAGGCAGTGCCAACGGGTCCAAACGTGGGTCCATCGCTGGGAACGTGTTGTACACAATGGTGATTAGATTGAAGGCCTATAAAAGTTAGAACCATGTACGTATGCTATATGTGGAGAAATAAAATAGTTGCCACTACTAAAAAATCAACCGATGTATTAATTGAAATTTTCATATAGTGCTGTTCATTATCCTGATTTTCTTAAAATATGTATTATGTAATTTGGCAGGGACCAGAAAACAACTTTTATTTTAAAAAAGTATGACAGCAACAATTCTGAGTAAAATTGGTAATAAAAAGTTAATTAGACAAATATTTGAGATTTACCTGAGGAGTGAGATTTTTGAGCAGAAGCCAAGTGGAGCCCCATGAACCTGAAGAAGATCCCTGGATTCCCCAAGACGCTGAGCGACCAACTCCACCGGATGCAGCAGCTGCACTGTTGCCACCAGCAGAGACTCCAGGACCTCCAGGACCACCAAGGCTGCCCCAACCATTACTGCTGTTATTGCCACCGGTACCTCCACTGCCTCCTCCACCATTTCCGGCATTACCGGAAGAATTCTTGTTAGAGAGCCCAGGTGGTGGACCTCGAGCCTTGCCGCCCATCGGAGCACCCCACAGCTCACTTGTCACCACTGTCGGTGGGGGTGCTTCACCCCATGTGCCCTTCGAACCACCCAACTTGCCAAGTGGACTAGGCAGTAGGTACCAATAGCAATAATTAGTGGTGTGCAAATGTAATTAACTCAGAAGAGTCATAACAATATCACAGCAGAAGGCTAATTATTTACCAACTACAGCGTATTCCAGATTAAATTTTAACATACATAATTTAGAAGATTTACCGTACATTTGTAACTGATGCAGAATCCCACGCTATGCCATGTTTTATCTGCCACAACTAGATACATTTAATTAAAATTAACATGACTGTGAATTGGGTTCAGCATAGGTCTACACAAGAAATAATTCATATACATAAAAATAAAAAATTATCTTCAATAATTACTATAACTAATCCAAGCATCAAAAATTTATTATCCAGTTATGCGATTAAAATGACATCCCATGAGGCATAAGGCCTGCTCACCCATCTCCTTCTGCCTGAGTTTTTAAATTAATTAATTAATTTAATGGAGGTATTTTTGCCTATGAGCCGGAATTTGTGTAAATCTACAGACATGAGACTGCTGCATTTACCAATACGTATACGCCATTGACCTAGGCCAGGATTGAACTTGCAAACTTATGAACAGTAATACAAGTAAGAATCAGCTTGAAAAATGTTATGTCATAACCGGGATTTGAACACGGATCTTCGGCTTAACGCGCCGATGCTCTACCATTGAGCTACCATGACAACATTGGATGTGTGTTCTCAACGGAGAAACCTCCCGTGGTCTGCCTTGTCTTCTGAATCAGTTGAGGAATTTGATGTCGTACTGGCATGTTGTCATGGTAGCTTAATGGTAGAGCATCGGCGCGTTAAGCCGAAGATCCGTGTTCAAATCCCGGTTATGACATAAAATTTTTCAAGCTGATTCTTACTTGTATTAATATCCCAGACATGGATTTAATGTCTATTTCCTTTCCCTCCACTTATGAACAGTAAGCTTATCTAACTATACCATCCAGGATGACAAACTCGAAGGCAAGTATTTATAGTTGCATTAAGTAATGGTTATATCAAAGTCGAACTTAAATCTCGTCTGTATTTGAAATTCTGGTACAAAAAATTATGCTGAAGTTTGATCCTACTTATTTGCTAAAATAAGTAACTTTAGCCCCTTGACTTATTTCAGTTTTAGCCAAAAACATGGATAACATTTTTGAGGATTTAGGCAAGGAAATAGCTGAAATTAAAGAAGATCATACCCCAGTGTGTTATCTGCAGAATGTGATAAATCTATTTGATTTCAACAGTGAAAATGTATTTAAAAAGAGGTACTGTATCAACAAAAGCACAGTAATGGAAATACTGTTATGAAAAGTGGAACCAGTTCTTGTTAAACAGAACCATCAAAACTTTGCGAGTTCCTCCAGTATTGAACTTCTTGCTTGCCCAAGAATTTATGCTATAGGAAGCTTCCGGTTACTATTTAAATGTAACATGTGTACAAAACTAAGATTTGCAATTTCAGTAAGGTTAGGTTCCTAACATGCATGAAAACTGTGAATCATAAAACTAAAGTAAATTTAAATTAAAATGAAATTTTTGATGTGTTTAATTACAAATTAATGCATAATTTAAATTAAAATGAAATTTCTCACCCAAATAACTGTAAAGTGATGCATATTTAAAGCTTGTCACTATGTTACAGAAAATTAATTAATTTTAAGTTGGAAAAAATGTAACACAACCCACAATTTTTTTTTTGTATTATTTATAGATCATCATTCGTGAACTCTGTTACCTCTTTTCACTTTCACAGTAATAAGAACGGTAGCAAAAATATCAAGAATCTGCATTACCCAAACAATTCTTGTATAACCCAAGTAGAGAGTGCTACTGACTTTAACACACACCAACCTTTGTCTTTTTACATTCTGTGTTTGTAAGATATTTTAAAATGATGATGATGATCAAGTCATGGGATGATAACCACAATTCATCCAAGGCTCTTTCAAGCCAGGGTGATATCGTGGAGATTTGCCACAACAAATCAGGTTTACCATTGTGTAATACTTTGAGTGATACCAGATGTGGTGAATTTGAGATAGGGATAGAAATTTTTCGCGATCGTGAATTTAACGATTTTTATTAAGAACTGTATTATGACAGTTGAATTGGTATATTCCTGATTTTTGGCTATGCTGTTTGTTTTCTAAATTGGTGGAATTTAATAAGTTCTTTAATGAGAATCTGTTTACTGGGGCTGTGGTGATACCATATTTACTGAAAACTTGCTTGCATTTCTTGTGTGCCCAGGGGTGAAAAGTATTTCTTATACAAAGCAGACAGCACCAATAAAAATCAGGAAGGGTATGTGGGGAACACCAAGAGGAAATTAGAGGTTAGAACAAAAGAACATATGAGACATCTTAAACATGGAAATACAGACAAATCTATAGTAGCGGCCCACTTTTGGAATGAAGGTCATCAATCAAGATCCCAAATTATTTAAATTTGTCAAAGGCTACAAGGAACTTTCGGTTTGGGAAAGGATATTCATCCACCAACATAAAGAATTCATAAACTTCGACATCCCTACAGAAGAATGTCTCATTGCCACATGCAGCAAACTTCCCCGAGAGGACAACACAAACGTCCAACTGGCAGTTGGTGTTAATCTGATGATTACGAATGACGATGGTCTTCGAAACTAGTTCAGGTATTTATACAAAAAGTTAAGTATACATGCTAGACCCAACTCAATATTATATCCTGTATAAAACTTGAACTTATCTCTATGCAGTGATGTGGCAGTTAAAATCAGCATGGCATTTTTTATGTATTAATACTTGAGATGGAGATTTAACATACATAACTTCACTTAATTCAAGAAACTAACCTGAAGATGTTTAGATCCTGAATCATGACTCATCCTCAGCTATACTCCATCTGAATTATGAATGGCATTTTTTTTTAAATAAAAAATGAAGCTCTTAAAGTTTACATTCGCACACCACTAGGTACAATTATACCAATTGGGCATGTAAAGAGCTTTAAATCTATTGTCTACTGGAAAGGGAATTGCTGAATAGGGTACAACTATAGTACATGTTGATCTTCTATGTTTCATACAAAATCTATTATACACAGCTCACACAAAATTATATTTTAACACTTTCCACACCATGCCCATACGCGATACATTCTGCATTTTATTCCTGCGTGAACCAAGACCATATCCCTTATGTTGCATGCATTCCCATGCTCAGCAATGGGAGAATATGTGGTGTAATACAGGTTTTGAACAGATAAACATGAAGCTTAGTTTATATACTTCCCAATAGAATGTGCTTCATACACTTTTGTTGATTCTTGTATCAATTTATATTGACTTTTCTATCGAATTTATATTAGCCCACTGCAATTACCAAAACATGAACAAGAAGCTATCCTAGCATTCATGAAGATGTCTGAATCGGATGGTCTGTTTTTTTAGGCTTTTCTTCTATTGATCAAAATGTTTATTCTGGTTCTTCTGGATCATATCAGGATGTATCTACTGACGAAGACTATATGTGTGCAGACAAAGGAAAGAAAGAAACTGGTCAAAAATTGAGAAGGGAGTCAAAATAGTGCAAAATGTGTAACATTGGACTGTGTATGGTAGAGTGCTTCAAAGAATATCACACACGTGTTAATTACTAGACAATATGCAACCAAAAAGTTGTTGGCATTCTATATTATGTATTATTTTAGTAATTTTAGTTAGTATTTTTGCAATGAAAAGGTTTTTAGCTCTCTAATCTTCAAAAAATTATTTATGAAAAAAAAAATCCTCAAAACAGCCTCCCATTTATCTGCCTGTGAAATATTTATATGACTGTCTGGGCCAACACCTTTACAGAATCAACATCTTTCCTTCCCCTGTTTGCATCCTATGTAACCAGTATGATAGCATCGTGAACGAAGATCATCTACCGAAGTGCACAAAACTTAATCAAACCAAACAACAAAATAAAGATTTAGTGTATCTATATTGGGAAGCCAGAAGGAAAATGACACTAATGTCAAATCCTGCCATTGGATAAATAGATAAATAAATAAATAAACAAATAATTATATGAGAGTGAATACAGAAAAGAATACCATTTCTAGAAAGAGGAAGTTTCAATCTTCATGTGTAAGTAATTCATTATTTTTGTAATACATACTGTATATATTTTTTTTAAATCACAAAAACGGAAGAAAACATCTGGTTCACAGGGTGATAGCGCTGAAAAATGGCACGGTGTGGAAAGTGTTAAGGAAGAATATGAATCTTGGAAGTCTCACAAAGAAGATCTGTATCCAGCAAAGAACTATGCTTTATGATTAGATAAGCATTTTATTTTTATTTGAAGACGAAAATTCTGTCGATTGTTAACTTTGTTCCTGTATAAACAACTATTTTACATGATACTAGTTGCTGCCACACCAGCCTTCCGACACTGGAACTGGTGAACCAAGTGCACTAAACATCTATAATCTAAATCTTAACTGTGACTGCAGTCACTGTAATGACAGAAAAAATTTGCCTAAATATGCCCACATAGAGGAGAAAGTTATAACATTTCAATAGATTGTAATGGTTTAACCCTTTCAGAGCTGAATTTGTATGAGTATATAAGCAATGATTTGTTAAATTTTGCACCATCGCTTTGATAATTCCTTCAATTTTGTGACTGTTTATTTACTTGTCTATCATCATCTTGTATGATCAATAAACATAAATAAATAAATAAATAAATCGAGTAAAACCAGCAGTGAACTCTAAAACACCAAATAATAATGGAACTTTTATACAGTGAAGCAATATACTACATTAATTAAATGAGATGGTTGACATTTAAACACTTTAGACCTCACTTTTACTTACATTTTTGCAGAACGTACGAGTTTGAAATCAATGAAACAATTTCATTAGAATAACTGGCTTCCTAACAAACTTAGTATTACAATAAAAATTCTCATATTGTTCAAAGTGATGCAATTATGTCAGTGACAGTGAAAAGTTTGTTAAAGTGTGCATACTCTTATCCATGTATTAAATATGTAATTCATGAAACGCAGCTGACATAGTGAAATTTTTCTCAGTGATTTCAAAGTTACCTTCCACTGACGATTTCATTTGAAACGTATAAACTATATAGACTCAAAATCTTAATGCTCCTAGTACAGTTGACTCATGCTTTCATTGGCCTGTCGGTGTGAAGCACAACATTCACTGTGGAATCTCTCACTGAACTCCTGAAGGGTTTGAGATGATGTTTCAGTAGTACTTGAAAAGTCAAGCTGAGTCTGTTCTCACTAGGCCATGATAAGTGACAGCTGAGATGGGAGGGTAAGTGTAAACACCAAAGGCTTTGGTTTAGGACGAGACACTATCGTGCTACTGTGCAACCATTTTGGTTTTTTTAAATTTTTAATAATAATAAAATCAGGTAAACTGAAATAACAAAGTGCTAGATGGAGTTAATAGGCCATATTTAAGCAACTATTGTGTTTCAGAAGGCTTTCTTGTGAAAGTTTGATACGCATATGTGAAGGAATAAGTGGGATAATTAGAATATTAACACAACAAATTTACAACAAAATCCTCACATAAACAAAATGCCTATTCATTTTTCTTTTTTTTGTCAAAACATCTCAAGCCAAACAAATAATCAACAAATTTAAAAAAAATTAAAGTTTATTTTGGAAGGGAAAAGCTTAAAAATCTGAAAATTTTCCCATCGGCTATAGGCTAAACACTATAAATTTGCAAAATTTTAAGTTTGTAGCTCATCTGGAAGTGAGTAAACATCAATGTGAATAAATAGACTGACATAGATGTGATTGAAGTCATGGCTATCCAGTTAGTTTTGCCATACTTATGGGGCAGCTAGAAACACCAAAGTTTGCATGCTTATGCTTGCCAAATTTTATGATTCTATCTGTCCTATAAGTGTGTAAAAAATTACATAATGTGAGGAAAATAAAAGACTTTACTTAAATTAAAAAAACTAACTGAATCTAAGGTATAACAAAAAGTCTTAGGACCAAAGTTGTGGATCTATCAAAATCCGTTACAGCTGGTGCAATCGGTTTTTTCATACGACTATCATTTACAAGTAAGAATCAGCTTGAAAAATTTTATGTCATAACCGGGATTTGAACACGGATCTTCGGCTTAACGCACCGATGCTCTACCATTGAGCTACCATGACAACATGCCAGTACGACATCAAATTCCTCAACTGATTCAGACCACGGGAGGTTTCTCCTTTGAGAACACACATCCAATGGCGTCCTACATTTGTAGGTACTTTGAAGCCAAGTTATTATTTATATACTATTAATTAAGTGGAGGGAAAGGAAATGGACATTAAATCCATGTCTGGGATATTAATACAAGTAAGAATCAGCTTGAAAAATTTTATGTCATAACCGGGATTTGAACACGGATCTTCGACTTAACACGCCGATGCTCTACCATTGAGTTACCATGACAACATGCCAGTACGACATCAAATTCCTCAACTGATTCAGAAGACAAGGCAGACCACGGGAGGTTTCTCCTTTGAGAACACACATCCAATGGCGTCCTACATTTGTAGGTACTTTGAAGCCAAGTTATTATTTATATACTATTAATTAAGTAATTAAACCGATGATCCGTGTTCAAATCCCGGTTATGACATAAAATTTTTCAAGCTGATTCTTACTTGTATTAATATCCCAGACATGGATTTAATGTCTATTTCCTTTCCCTCCACTTAATTAATAGACTTATCATTTACATACTACAAGCCTCCAAGAAGATCTACACCGACCTTAAAGTTGCATCCGTCATTTTGAATGTTTTTCAGAGTAAAAAATGTATCCATCAGTTACAAGCCAATTATGCCAAATTTAAAAGTTTCTGGCTCATCTGGAAGTGGGCAAACAATTACGTCAATGAGTTACCACACGGCCTTGTATTACATAATGATTTGGTATTTTTAAATCGTTAATTGGGTGTTACTCCAGTACTGGTCAACAGACTCGGTCCAAAATCAATAGGCTATGTCCTATGAATGCTTAAGTGTGTATTTGAAGTTTTATGAAAATATGATAAAGCATATTTGAGTTCTGAGGGTACACACACATGGACAGAAAGAGACAGACATTTTTCTCGTCCACTATATAATCTTAAAAAGTACCAATCTGGTACTTTAATAAAATCAGGTAAACTGATGAAACGAAGTGCCAGTATGAGTCAAATTGGCCGGTTTCAGGATTTGAACCATGGAACTCCAGAATGTGAGGCCAAGACGTTACCATCTTAGCCACCTGGGTCAGTTTAACGGTCTAGTTTGATAAGCGCATGTAAAGCAATAGTGTTGTAATAGCTAACTGTATTTTAATTGCCAAAGCCTTATAAGATCACAGTAAAACAATTGACTATGTTGTCATGATAACTGATTTGCATTTCATAAATTCTTTCGAATACGAATATTACCATAAAATAGGCACTACTCCGAAACAGGTCAACCGATTTTATTCAATATCAATAGACGTCTTCCCATGGACATTATAAATGTGTATACAAAGTTTCATAAAAATCCGGTAAAGCGTATTTGAGTTACCGCATCTTTAAAATAGACACTAAATTGGGTTTTACTCCGGTACCGATCTACCGATTTGGTCCAATATCAGTAGACGTCTTCCCATGTACATTATAAATGTGTATACAAAGTTTCAGGAAAATTCAATAAAGCATATTTGAGTTATCGCGACTTCTTATATATTAACATAAAAGGCACTAAATTGGGCATTATTCCGGTACTGGCCAACCGATTTAGTCGAATATCAATAGACATCTTCCCATGGACATTATAAATGCGTATACGAAGTTTCATAAAAATCCGATAAAGAGTATTTGAGTTATTGCACCTTTAAAATATACACTAAATTGGGTTTTACTCCGGTACCGGCCAACAGATTAGTTTCAAATTCAATAGGGTACTTTTCATGGGCGTCATAAATGCGTATACCAAGTTTCATGGAAATCCTATACAGCGTATTTGAGCTATGGTGTCTTTCTAATATAATCTATTAAAATAGGCACTAAATTGGGCATTACTCCGGTACCGGTGAACCGATTTGGTTCAATATCAATAGGGTTCTTCCCATGCACATTATAAATGTGTTTTCCAAGTTTCATGAAAATCCGAAAAAGTGTATTTGAGTTATGGTGCGTACAGACACACGGACGGACAGACAGACACATTTTTTCGTCCCCCACACAATCTCATAAAGTACCATACTGGCATTTTAACTCATATAAGTAATAAAGAGTCAGCAGTGAAAGGGTTAAAATATTATTTGCAACTTTTATTAGGTTGAAACATTATTTGCAATCTAGAAACTGATATGAAATGCCAAGCACAGAAACTTACCTTGTAAACGAGGGAGCAGATGAAGCAGGAGGGTTGAAACTCCATGTAGAGGAGGATAATGTTGGCAGACTGAGAGGAGGTATGGTTGTGTCAACAGATGAACTAACAGTTGGTGAAGTTTTGCTGCCACTAGCAGTGAATATTTCAGTGTCTTTGATGGTGACAAGAGACAATGGAGAGCGAACAACAGAACCAGGAGTGATACTAGGATCATCTTCAATGCTCTTAATCTGAGTTCCCTGAAAATCCAAAGTTAACATTCAATAAACCAAAAAGATATAGTTACCACTTAAAATGCAGCTACCCTAAAGCAGGCTCTATATTTTTTTTATAGTTTTATGATCTAAAATATGTTACAATTCGGAAGAAACACAATATTGATTTATCAAAACTTTTGTTCACCCTGGCATCAAAATATAATCCATTCTTTTACAATGAAGCTTCCTAACTTTTGGGTATTATATTTTTCTTTCATTTTGCATACTTTTTTTTTTAATAACGCTCTGATTATATATATATTACACTTTTTTTCTATAGGTTTTAAAGAACATAACTTCAAATATGGCCATTTTCCTGGGTCTAAAAAAGAACATCAAAAGTGTTGCCGTAGCATCCCCATAAAATTTATCTGTGTACAATGCAGTATAATTGAATGGAAATTGCAAAGGTTCTAAAGCGCTTTTTAGAAAATTGTACAGGAGAGAGGAAAGACTCTTAACATTTATGAACTGTGTCTGCAGCCCTCTTCATCTGTTCAGTACGTAACTTACCTGTAACCAAATTCACAAATGTTCTCAAAACTTGGTTACTGAAGAACCCAATTTATTCAATCACTGAGTTTGTAGAAGCAGATCACCCCAGTATCTTAATGTATGTTTAATTTTAATCTTAGTTAGTTTGACTTGGCCTATTGTACCCATACTGAATGGCTCAATAAAATCTTTGAATGAACACCACATGAAATCTACATGGGTTATAGGCATTGGCACATGGAAACAAATGGTGGGAGCGGGGGAAAAAAAAACAAAAACATTTGGCACTTAGAAACCTTGAAATTTAAACTCCTCAAATGCATAAAAATTTTATTTTGCAAAATACCATAAAAAAGGAAGAAGTTAACACTGAAATCAGCCATTTTATTTCACCAAAAAAATAGGATCCCTATTAATTGGGAAAATATTGTGAAGTGTCCATCCATATTTTATATTAAACATTTCCTCATTAAAATGTACATTCTGATTTGGCAAGTTTTTACTTAACAATAATTATGTGAAGTTGAATGTTTTAAAGTTTAACATAATAAAAACAATAATTATATTGAGGACCTTTCTTACTTTTGATTATGAAAGAAGGTTTAGCAGGCAGAGGTTCAAATAAAAAAAAAAGAACCTAGATTTTGTCCGACCCTTTTTTATGGGAGAGGTTAACAAGCAGAAGAAGAAAACCTTACCAAGGCTAACATACTCTCAATGTATGATTTAATATCCTTTCATAAAAATAAAGAATGGAACTCAGGAGAAGAAAAGCATGTTAATTACCTTCCACGGTTTGCCTGGCTCAAATTCTGGAACAAGATCAGTGAAAGCTGCAGAGCTAGGCTGTGAGGTAACTGGCCATGAGTCTTTGTTATCAGGCTGACCACTTCCATCTCCACTGGGTTCAGGCCATCCATCTGAATTTGAGCGTGTAACTGTAGACCATGTGCTACAATCCAAAATTTCAAATTAGACCAACTAGAGAATTACTGTGAAATATCAGTAAAACATAGTAAGAAAACCATGTTATTTAAATTCACCTTTTACAGTAAAAACAGAACTTGTCCTCTTCATGTGATCTGAAGAAAGCATGATTTTTTTATTTTTCCATGAGGACTGTATTACATCACTGGAATATGATATCCGAGTGGTTCCCTTTATGTTAGCTTAGTTTAATCAATGAATGAGTTTACGTTATGTGCTTGCCACAGTAATACATCTCAGTGTCACTAATTTTTTAGTTGGATGGTGTATAACTAGGCAATATCACAGAGAAAATGAAATTACTTACCCATCACCTTGACCCAACCCAAGTGGATTGATGTTTGGTGATGAATGACTCTGCTGCAATGAAGGTTTTGTGGTTGTGCCAGGAGCTCGACTGAACTCGTTGTTTGCGCTGTCAACTTCTTTGTCACCAATAGAGGGAAGTTTCCATTGATTAAGTCGAGACTGCTGACCTTGGTAAGTGGGCTGCTGTAAAAATAGTTTTATGTAATATTCACTGAAGAAGATGACATATTTTCACATAAAAATGTAAATTAAAAGCGAAAATTCCAGTTATATGTCCAGTAATATTACCGATAATAAAGAATTACTGCTCAGCAATTAGCTCACGATCCATATTGTTCAGATATTTATGAAACACAGTGAAAACAAGCAAATTTATTATTTACCACAAATTTATATGAAATGATCATAGCCACAGTGACCAGTGCTGTGATACATTGTAAACAGTGCCCACTTAATAGACAATACTGAATAAAGGCATTTTTAAGAGTAAAGTTGAACCCTAAAATGTATTTATAATAAAAAAAATTGCAACATAACTTATTGCTCTGCAGGATTGACTTGCCTTCTGGCAAAGAATTCAAAATTTAGCATCCAGGATATGTGACTTATGGAAGGGCTGAAAAAATAGTCCCAGCATGTCATTGGCTGAGAGAGATCACAAGAAATGGCATATAACGATTAATAAGCAGAAATTGCATGAAGTACGGAAATTGGAATGCTGGTTTTTTTAAATCCTTTTCTTTGTAAGCAGTTGTAAATGCAAAACTTAATTGCATAATTAGTGAATTCGGAAAGCTCCTGTAAACGTATATTTCAAAAGTGCTGAATAACAGGTGTTTTGCTGGAGTGTTCATGTGCGACATCACATCAGTGTTGCCAAATAAATGATCTTGTTTTGATGCATCATGATAACTGTTAAATATTAGGTTTCCTAAAGTTTAGGATTTCAAGTTTTTGTTTTTAATTAGGACAAATTCACGTTATTAACTTGATTATGATTGCCAGGTCAAGGTAACTAATTTCACGTGCTGAACGGACATAATAGGCTATATGTCTAATTTTTCCACTATAAAATACAAATAGCTAGGATTATGTATTCAGTTATCCAGAAGCGACAGAGTTTCTACTAAACACATTATCTTCTTGAAGATAATGTGTTTAATATTATTTCACTTCATTGTGTCTTCCCATTCTAAGTGAATTTAAGAGTCTCTACTGTTCATTGTTGTATTTTACATATTACCTTATTAACGGGTCGTATTAATGAATGTTATTATTTATATTAGTTTGTTTATTCGAGAAATAGTATATAACAAATAATTCAACTGAAGAGGTAATACGATTAAATGCAAAGCCCTGTGTTCTCTGTAAATTGCAGCTGGTAACTAAAAATCAAGAGTATAGTTTTTGCACTTACTGATGGTTCCTTCATGTTCAGTTCTCCGAAGTTGTTCTGAAGTTGGGTCAGTGGGTCATGTACATTAGTCTTGAAGAAATCTGACTGGGGGCCTTGAGTCATGTGATGCTGCTGCTGTTGTTGCTGCTTTACATAAATAGCTTGTTGTGATGCTATTTGGTTCTGGAATGAACAATACCTTCAATAATTAAAACAATCTACACTATTAGCATATTACAGCAAAAACAAAATAACTGAATTGCTTGGGGCAACAAGCCCTAACCCACCAATGTGTATGTGCATAACCGTTGATGCTGAAACTTTTAGTGATTTCTATAAATATATGCATATTTCAAATAATTTCTCATAGAAATTGTTCAATTTTCGAAGCACAGTCTTCTGCCGCTGCTCACCACTACTGATGTAAAAAGAGCATCACCTACCTAAACAAGGACACACAGAGACTGAATTTCTTACACAATATACAAACCCCTGACGGACTGCAAAGTTATTGCAATGATTAAGCCCGCTGTTTATTTCTTACTGTTTTATTTTGTACCTAGCTCGTGCCTATGGCTTCGCTTACGATAATTAATTAAAAATTAAGAGCACAATAATTAAAGCATTATATTTATTAACACTTACATGCGAATTATTTATAAACCAAACTAAATAAATATAATGAAACAGCTAAAAATCTGGCTTTGGAGTGTATTCCACAATTAGAAAGCATCGCCTGGGAGAAACGACCTTAGATTTGAGTTCCCTGGCCCGATAACCGCTGCATAGTGGCTTCTGTCCAAATCGTTTGATGTTTGCCTATTTAGACCTATATTCATTATCCCTCTTCAGTAAAGGTTGAAAATATCATATTCATTATCCTTCTTCCATCTAGGTTGAAAATGTAAGATGACTGCATGCCTTGACATTATCATCATTGAATGAATTGACTAGGATGGGCTTAAGGCTAGTTTACACGATGACACTAGGTTTCGTAACCACTTTCATGAAAGTGATTTCGTGAAACTAATTACACACATTTTTTTTCCAATGCAACCACACATTTCTTGTTATTTCTGAAGTTCAAGTTATTAAAATCCCATATAAATGTTTGAAACACGTATGAATACAGGCATTTCACAATTTCCTCACTTCCCATTTCAATTGACGAAACGCGAACAAGCTAAATAAGCGTAAAATATCAAAATTACTGTTATAGTTTCCTGAAAAGTTGGAATCAGCCGAAACTGCGTAGTTTCGTAACTCATTGTCGCCAGTACATCTTGCGCTTGCGCATTCAAGCAAAAAACAGTTGCGAAACTTACTTACGAAACCTAATTTCGTCGTGTAAACTAGCCTTTACAGTTATTGAAGCGATTGACAACTCCATGATATATGTTGAAAAAATCACAATGCTCTGATTTCCAAATTATGGAGGGGGAAAAAAAACGAACAAACAAACAGCAAAGCCATCTGCAAATGATTTGACGATTGAAATGTAATAGCAAAAACTGATGCTTCGATAGCATTAAAAACCGTATATTCTGCCAGTATTCCACTCAGAACTCGCGAACAAAAGCAAAAATTAAAAATCCAACTTGAGGTGCATTTGGCCACCCTTCAGTCCACCTATGTTTAAAATTTCAGATCTTTGCATGCAGTAGATTTTGCTGGGCATCATGCACAGACAGACTAACACTTCCTCTTATTATAATAAATTTAAATTAAACTTACTACAGGGTAGTCATGACTTGTGGCTTAAAACAAGGGTGTGCTGCATATAACATTTCATAATCCTACATTTAAAATAAAGAAAATATTAAAACATTATACTTAAAACTTATTAATAAGTGAAGTTGAGTGATAAAAATAAGTGTGTTGTTTTAATTTAACCACTTCACTGTGTATTCCCGCAAGAATTATCGTATAAAGAAAATATTGTTTAAGCCTACTGTCATAAAGAAGAGGCTATTTATATAGCCTATTAAAATTAAAGGATCCAACAACGTTGACCTTCTAAAAACAACACAACTTTATATCAGTAGGCCTACTTCATTGTCTCTCTAAGAAAAATTTGTAAATATTCTTTTTTCATGCTTAGCCTATAATAAAAATTGTCTTAAAATTTCCTAACGGCAAGGTACGTTAAGACAGGTTCTGCTGAACATAATTTTCGGACCTATGGTACATTCCCAACCATGATTTATATTCAAGATACCATTATGTTTTCATTAGATTTGTTTCTACCAATTCGTATTTAAATCTCAAAGTTCACGGATTCAACTGTATTTCGTTATGTGTAAAAGCAACAGTCCATCGTTTGTAAATTTACGGCATGTAACATAACTTGTACGAAGGTTCTCATTAAATAAGAAGAAAGACGATACATATACTATCCAGGAGAGTGGGGCTGGAGCAGAAAGGTCTTGTGTCTACTACGTCTGCAGCATAAAAACTCTACTTAATTCGGAACAGAGATAAAATTCCCCCAACAAGAATTCAGGCATTTATGAGTTAAAATGCAAAGACTGCAAAAAATTATTTATAGGCAAGACAAAAAGAATTTTGACTGTAAGGCACAAGGAACACTTACAGAATATAGGGCACAAACAATTGGAAAAATCTGTAGTTAAAATTATTAAAAGTGGTACATAAACCGGTTGATCTGACTATATGGGAAAAAATCTTCATCCAAAGAAATAAGAATAATTTAGTAAATTTTGGCATGCCAAAGGAAAGCAACCCTATCTCCAGAATGATCCATCCTACAGATACATCAGCCCAACAACGGACCCGGCAGTGGACCTCATCTGAGGATGCAAGCCAGTCGCTTGTGAAACGCGTTATGTGTAAGTAAACACTTGAATGTGAAGTCGATTGATAAAATAAGGTTTTTATAATTTGACATCTTCACTGTGAGTCCCGCAAACATTATGTATGAATATAGTCAGAACTTCATAAAATATTTAACAGAAAAAACTAAGGTGGCCTTGAATAAAAATATAGTAACAGGTGAGACAAACGTTTATTTTATATAACTTATTTCCATTCTCTGCCAAATATTCACATTTGTTTAAATTCTCTTTGGTTTTGTTAATATTCTAAAGCGGTGATGTTAATTTCCAGCATGCTGAATAGATTACCTGTAAGTTTGCTATTTGCTGTTTTGTTTTTGTGATCTGCACTGATATGTGGAGGACATCACATCGACCTTTCATAGGTTGTACCTGGACGACAGCTTGTTGCTGCATCAGTTGTTGCAGTACTTTGATTTGCTGCAGCAGCTGGTTCAACAAAATGAGTGTCTGTGGGGCCAAAGGCTGGTTCAGAATCTGTCAATAAAGAAACATGTTAGTATTGGAAGTTAACACAGTGAAGTTATATAACATGATAATTACACAGGCCTACAAAATAAAAAAATGTTTTTGATGTCGAGGATTTTGAAACTGATTTTAACTATATTTGTGTCCCTGAATCTAAATATGAAATCAGTTTTTCTCTATCAGCTCTACGTTTTTAGACCAGTGTTCTTTTTATTGTGCACTTATCTATACAAAATGTGCAGATCTTACTCCATTTTTGCCATAAGAGAGAAAATATAGATGTTGGGGAAAAGAATGTCATTAACAACCCCTTAGTTGAACGAGAAAAAAATCATCTTTCCTCCACTGCTTATCAAGCTGGGCCTTATGAAGCAGTTCGTAAAGGCTCTCGATAAGAGCGGATCATGCTTTGCATATATAGGGAAGAAAATGCCTCAGTTGAGTATGGAAGAAATTAAAGCAGGAATGTTTGACGGCCCACAAATAAAGCAACTCATTAAGGACTTACTTTGTAAATTCGATGAATGAGGCTGAGCGAAAAGCCTGGATGGACTTCATCTGTTGCAGTTGTCGGACATTTTCTGCGTAAACGCAAAGGTGAAAACTATGTTGAACTGGTAAACGAAATGCTTATCAGTTTCAAAAATCTTGGGTGTAACATGAGTATTAAGGTGCACTATTTACACAGCCACTTAGACCGTTTTCCTGAAAATTTAGGAGACATCAGTGAGGAACAAGGTGAAAGATTTCACCAGGACATTAAAACTATGGAGGACCGTTACCAAGGAAGATGGGATACACACATGATGGCCGATTACTGCTGGAGTGGGATTGTTCGAAAATACATTCAAGAATGTCAAGGAAAAGAAGCTTCCTTAGTGTTCAGTGAGTTCGTTCCATCAATGACTTTCCCTCTATCTTTGTATGTAATATAATATTTGTTTTATATATATTATATTATAAGTAATTGTTATAATATTTGTATAATACGAGGGGTGATCAAAAACTTCCAGGACTGAAATTGCGCGGCAATGGAGCGTTGTAGAGCAGTGCGGTTGGCAGCATTGTTTAGTGTGACTCTTCCTGAGCACAGCTGTTTTTTCAGATTGTTGATAACCTTCTTTATCGCAAAGTTACAGCTGTATTCGTAAAACAAGTTTTTTGTATTCGGCGATTTTGTGAAATGAATCAAAAGGAAGAGCAACGCGTTTGCGTAAAGTTTTGTGAGAAGTTGGGTAAAACTTTTACTGAAATATTTCAGACGTCGAAACGAAGGACCAGTCATCACAATGGAAGACAAAATCCTCTCCAACACCCAAAAAAGCTCGTCAGGTCAAATGAAACGTGAAGGTGATGCTCACTGTTTTTTTTCGACTGGAAGGGTGTTGTTTACTATGAATTTCTTCCACGAGGTGAGACCATTAACCGCTTCAGTTACCTCCAAACCCTGAGAAATTTGCGCGAGGCAGTAAGGAGGAAGAGACCAGAGCTGTGGCGGAGCGGTGAGTGGGTGCTGCATCATGACAATGCGCCTGTTCATTCTGCACTGCTCATTTGCGACTACTGCACCAAAAACGGAATGACGGTCATTTCCCAGCCTGCATATTCACCAGACCTTGCCCCTGCGGACATTTTCTTGTTTCCAAAACTCAAGAGACCCATGAAAGGAAAGAGATTTGAGTCAGTAGATGAAATTCAAGAAAAATCGCTGGAGCAGCTAAACAGCATTTCACAAGATGAGTTCTCAGGGTCCTTCACGGAGTGGAAACATCAGTGGGAAAAATGTATAGCTTCCCAAGGGGAGTACTTTGAAGGGGACGATGTCCAATAGCCTGTACAAATTTTTAATAAACTCATAAAAAATCAGTCCTGGAACTTTTTGATCTCCCCTCGTATGATAATAAAAATTTCATGTTTAATTTTTTATTTGATCAAGGGATTTAACTTAAAATAGTGTAACATATATTTCACTAAAATGTTTATATCTTAGATATTTGAGCTGCTAGGCAAACAGTAATGTCATATTTGAATTCAGGGTAACAAATTCATATGAAATCAGCTCCAAATACCCTGGCACCAAAATATATGTTGGCCTGTGTTATATGAGAGTTGAATTTTACACAAAAACTTCACTTTTGGTACAATTTACCTGTACTAGTTTCGGCGCCTTTGCTATACTTCAGTTATACTTCAGCTAATCTTCAGTTGAAATATAGCTGTCGGCAATGGTAGAAAAGTCACCGAAACTAGCACAGGTAAACCAAATCAAAACTAAAGTTTTTGTGCAAAATTCAACTCTTATATAATTATCAACTTATAAGCTCCGTTTCTTATTTTTATTTATTTATTTATTTATTATTATTATTATTATTATTATTTTTTTTTTTAATTAAATTATTTGGGGAAAAAATTGGGAAGTGTCATATTATACATTAAAAAATAAAAGATTTATCTTCAATATTCAAATATTCAACATTTCTTGTAAGTAAAAACTTGGCAAATTAGGAAAATCGTTCGATGAGCTTCTCATCATCAGCTGATTGACAAGTTTGCTTCTCTATCCACCAGATGTCCTGCAGGTTGTAGGAATTTGAAAATGAGGTCATTGTACTTGTCATTCCGATTTATATCCATTGCTGTGCATAGGTATAAACCTAAGGACAATGACCTTGTTTTCAAATTCCTACAACCTGGAGGACATCTGGTGGATAGAGAAGCAAAATTGTCAGTTAAAATCAGCTGATGATGATAAGCTCATCAAAACGATCATCCTAACTTTGTAAGTTTTTACTTGCAAGAAATGTGTGAAGATGAATATTTCATTTTTAATGAAAAATACTTATATCACCTGTTTATAAGTTGACTATTTTCAATAATGATTCAATAGCTTTACTGTTTATATCACTTCCGTTTTTATTTGTAAACATGTTAGTATTTTATTTGTTTATTGAAATTTTAATAGTAGAACATTAGTTATGGTTGGTTATTCATACCATTGCACTGATACTTCGTTCAAACCTCCTTAGCAGGTACTGGTACCCTACATTTTTATTCTCACACTGAGCTGAAAAACACGTTTACTGTTCATGACAAAATAAATGCAATGATAGTTTGATGTGAGGGTTGGAATGGGATGCTGAATGTAGCAAAATATTCCAAGGATAAAGAAACCGCTTAGAATTGATTTCTCAGCAAAAACAATATGAAATCAGGAATTATGTTCAATTTAGATATTCTGCCATGACAGATTTTTTGAACTGATTTAGCATTTTATCATGATTACAATTCAAACTGGAGTGATGCAATTGGCTACAATAAATAAACGATACAACCAATGATAAGATTTTGAGAGATTACCAACCCTACAGATATATCAGGACAGGTCGAAGATAAAACAGTACAAATTTTAGATATTACACAACCATAAACCTACAAACCTTTTTAAGTTTTTTTTTTAAATTTTCCTACCCAACTAACTGACCTGATGATTAAGGTAGCCAGCCTGTACTGCCATTTGAATCTGTTGGACTAACATACGGAGCTGCTGAGTTGATGGCTGGTTCTGAGGTGGGCGAGCTGCTTGATTGAAAGGTGCTTGCTGCTGAGTAGGAGGTTGCTGAGGTGGGGGCTGCTGAGCTATTATTTTCTGCACAATTGCAGGACTGAGATTATTAATACTGGCCAGACTAGCATTTGGGTTGTTCATGTTGTTCAATAGACTAGGTGCATTGCTCACACCACCAGGACCCTAAAAAAAAAATTAACATATGTTATGGAGAAGTACAGTTATTGCTGAACTTCTGCTTTAAAAAAAAAAAAAATCATAAAACTAAACTATTTTCAGACAAATTTTAAAGCAACATGGACAGTAAAAATTTTGCAATTACCAGAGAAAAAATACAGCAGACAGAAATTCAGCCATTCTGAATACAATAGCGAGAAGCGCTCCCACTGGTTGCTGCGGATCTCTACTCAATTTGATATTACAGTTTGCATCGTCCCTCCATCTACTGACAAAGGACTTAACTCATTTATCTGACAGAAGGCTATCTAACGAGCGTATTTGCTTTTGGAAACTGGAGGCAATTTATCCAGCAGATGAGATTTACAGAACAGATAGCTGTCTAATAGATATCTGAAGCTTTATGCAACCGGGCCAGAGAGAGCCAGAAGAAAGGTAAAGTTCACGTTGTTGCTTCCTAGTTTCATAGGTTCATGCATTCTGGACATGAAGTCTTTTATTCTGTCACAGCACTATTTCTGTCAGCACAGTTAAACATTGCTGTAGTGCACTCTTTTTTAGGGTACAAAATTTTTAAAAATTCCACTTTTTTATAATCTGCATCTTCATGATTTTGCTAAATTCTACATTCAGCTGCAAAGACTCAAAGTCTGCTGTCAGGTAAGTGATGTAGAGCAAGTTGTACAAGGATTAGTACCGGAGTATCCAACACTGGATTTAACGTATATCCAGTCATTTCAGTATCAAATGATTGTGAGAGTCCTTTCAATATACAAAGATACTTTGTCTGATTAAAGAACAAAGTAAAATAATGTAATTGAAATTTATATTAGTATAGTAATATTTGGCATTTTATATCACCGCTTTTATCTGGCTTTGGGCCTACTTTTTAAGCAGATATTCACCAGTTTTATTCACCATAAAATCGTGACCCTATATACTGCCCTACTGAACTTACCGGTGGAGGTTGTGCAAAAGACATTTGCTGAGCAACTGGGTTAAATCTCTGTCCTGGGAATCCTGCACCAGGATGATTTGATGCTAAATCAAGTGGGGAGTGATCTTCATGTCTACGCCATGCTTCCACATTGATCCGTCCCTGGTTCAGCAATTCTATAGCATCCTCTATATTCATACTGCTATTTCGCAATGCTGCCTCAACATCTTCCTTCTGCAATTTAAAAAAAAAAAATTGCTTAGATTAAATTTTATATTTTTATAAAATTAAATTCCTTTCTTTTTCATAAAATATGAATGTAATGACTTCAGATTAAAAATTGTTATGCTGTTTTTATGAAATGCTTAAAATTAAACAAACTAATGAATAACAAACATAAGGTGTGCATTCTTCATAACCATTCTGTACTTTTTGGTAACAGCAATAACAACAAATTTTACAAACCAGCTTTCTTTAGCTATATATAAAACCTCAATAATACGTCTTAATGAACGGGGAAGAGTGAATGATTAAGCAAAAAATCTGATAATCCATAATATTAAATGTAATGCTGTGGTACTATATTTTATTGTATGGTAAACTGTATCTAATGTTAGGATGCATAAAGAAATCTGTCACTTTTCTTTGCACTTTCAAGCTACTTCATTTCTTTATGTTCATTTTAACGTCATTTTAGACTCACATTTGAATAAAATAGAATTGCACAAATTAATTAAGGCACTTAAAACAATATCTTCTTATGTCGTTTAACTGTACAAATACAAATATACATCGAGTTGTAGCATCTAGCAGTAGTCGATCGAACTACAACAAATAAACCTCTTCGCTCAACAGATGTAGCCTGAGAAAGTAGGCCTAATATTAAATCCTACAACCAAACACATGTAGTATGATATTGTGCAGGAGATAAGCAGACATAGCCCTAATAAGGTAATATACATTACCTCTAATATACTGTGATGAGCAGACCTAGTAAAATCATATAGGTACATAACCTATAATATTTCAGTTGATCAATGATGCTCGATGCAGTGTGAAAAGGAACAGAAATTTAGTCGAGCGCGCTTGATCGATCAAAGCTCAGTGTGACAGGCCGCATAGAAATACATTTTTTTTAATTCTCATCTATCAATGAATATAAATCAATAATTGCATTGTAACCAGTTACACTTATATTGGATATTATGAAAAATACACTGTGACAAAGACTGCAATAAATATATCTAATGCTACCTAGAAAAACTGAAATTCTAATTTCTAAGTCTAAACAGTTTGGCCTACTCACTGCTCTTCTGCAAATCTTTAAAATCTTTAATGCCACATTAAAAAGTAGAGTATCAACTAATTTACAAAACATCGAACTCCTGCTCTTGAAATTCTTTGTTAGCATTAAGTTTGTATGTTTTTAAGCTTTATTTCTAACACAAAACAAAAGAAAATGCTGATAAACCAAACAGCACTAAAACAGATAAACTTACCACACAAAATTTGTATGCAGTTCTGCAGGCTGTATCATACAGTTACATACATGATAATATGTACTAATTAACAGGGATGCAACAAATGGAACAGGAAAATGAAAAGAGACAGAATTATCCGGAATGCACAAGACGGGAACAAAGTAAAGGTGATTTATGAATGCTTACGAAAGGAACAGTTCGGTACGCACCTTATATCCCATTTCTGCGAGGATTCTAAACTGTTTGCTGCTCCAAATGAACTCTTTTGTCAAAGGCTTTGGACCCTGCGAAGGTAAATAATGAATCTGTCAAATATGGCAAATGAGACATAATGACTCAGCCTATTTAAGGAAAGTTACAGGAATATAAGATCAGAAGAAAATGAAAATTGTATTTGAAGAAGAGAAGACAGTAGAAGAGCAAAAAAATTCCCCTAGACCAAATTCTTGCAATAGTTTAGAAGATGTGAAAAGTTCAAGAAACTAAGAAGAAAGAAAGATGAAAAATTCAAGTAACAGACTGAACAAGAAAAGAAAAAGCATAAAAATCTGACCATGCAATTAGAAAGGTAGAAAATTAAGCGGGAAGAAACACAAAAATTAATTTACAACAATAAAAAAATGATACATGACAGATCAGCAAATCCGCAAAGGAGCCTCATTAAAAAAATTATACATATGTAACTCTGAAGTTAAATGTTTATAGGTAACGCTATGTCATCCTTGAACAAGTCCCTTGTGCCATTCCTCACGTGTTTACACAATGAATTACAACACATTTTTCATTTTTTCCTATTCATTCAATTCTTCCATCCCAAGCAAAGTTAATGCAGAAAAAAGTAAAGATTTTCTTATGAGTCTAGACACAACTTGAGGTTCCCAGAGATGAGACTCACCGATCTTCAGAAACCCCATGCTTGAAGGCTACATAGGTCTCAGCCTTCTGCATTGGCCAGCTTTATCCTCAAGATTGCTTCTAATAGAGTACTCACTTCTCTTACAGATTTAGTCAACCACAAAAGCCCTAACACCAAAAAAGGATTACACCATGATTCCAATGAAAAAACAAATTCTCTAACAGAGTATTTAAATCAAATGCCCCAAACGACATTTCTCTTTTTCTTCATTGGTTCAAACCCACCTATTTTTTACCACATTACCTGAAATTAGATCTCTTATAAATATCCCATAATGTGATAATTTTGTTATACCTGAGCAACACTCTGTATTTCAGTAAATTCTGGATAATTTTCAAACTATTCTATTTATGATCTAATGCATGAGTAATTAAAAATTAGAACAAAGAAGTGATTCTTTTACCAAGATAGCAAACGGAAAAATATAGCACTGATTCAAATCACCAATTCCTAATCTTTAGTTAGGAAAAATTTCTCTACATAATATTAGGTACTGATTCATTCAAATTCTGTATGTACAAAATTAAATATTATTATTAAATATCGATCACATGATCACAAGCATAATTTTTTTATAAAAACAAAAATTTTTATAATATCACCACTAACACCCTAGTAACTTACTACAACACTTCCAACGGAACCTTTATGAACCTTTTTATACTATTGGAAAAATTTCTTGGTCCCGTAAGTTAAGGTTTATTATTCACATAAATTTACCTGAATGGAACCGTCTGACGCAGAAACAGAAGATTATTTTGCATCTTGAACCGAAAATATTTAGTTTTGAACCCAGGAAAATGTGTTCGAAATTACATGGACAATCCTCATACAGAGACAAAAAGTCTTTGGATATCCTTGAATTGCCACTAACCTGCTTAGGAATTTCTTTTGTCACACTTGTTGTGCGGAGGGATGTAATTGTACACTGTAGAAATAGGCGAAGGAAAATCCTCCAGACAAGGTCGTATAGTAAGTCACTATACCTGCTAAACAATAAAGTGATCTGCGTGTAGCATCACAGATTTTGCTACTGTACCGTCATTCAGTTCATTAAAATGGTGGTAGACCGTAGTAATCGTGTTTTAAAATAATAACAGAAAATATGTCATTTTAGATCTGAACACGAAAATAAGTTATTGAAGCCAATGAAAACGTAAGTTGTCGGTTAAACAGATTGTGGCAAAATTTAACGTTGGCAAGACACAAATTTATGACATTTTGAAAAAAAAATCAGAATGACGGGAACAATGGTTAAGTAGAAATTGTGCAATGAAACAACTAAGAGTGTCTGGGAATGCAACGGTTTTACTTTACATAGCATTGTTTAAAATTAAGACTCAGCACCAGCGCATACCATCATAATGTAAGTAGACCTAATTATTATTATTTATATAGGTAAACTTTATTCACCGGAATCCTGCCCAAAACGCAAAAAGAAAATTATGACCCTTGAATTTCCGTTACAGCCAGGTTTCACTGTACCACGAAATAACAGCTTTCAAATAAACTACAGCAATGAAAGAGTAATTAAGAAAAAAATATTAGACATTCTGAAGTCAACCTTAAAGTACTGGAAATCCAGATCAAAGACAGCAGTTTACAGTTTAGCCAGGCCTAGGAGCCATTATTGGCCTACCTCACTCCCAAACAGGACATTGGCCATGAAAAGGAGCATTTGCACATCCCTCGCTACTATTTTTCCTTCCCAACGAATTCGGGATTTGTCTGTCTATTTGTTCCAGTTTCTGGTTTTCCTACTGCCCCCTCCCACTCCACTTTCTGTCTCTCCTTTATAACACAGACCTTTTCCCCAATTGGCTCACTTCTTCCAGAGGAATAATTCTTTATGTGAATTTATATAGGAAATCAGTGCGAATTCCATGACCGTTAGCTGATTCCATTTCAACTGTTTACTTCTGTGATTATTTCCATATAAATATCATCCAATTTAGCAAAGATCTCTTTTTATATACCGTGCATATATTTTTTTTTAACAAGTATTCTACATAATATACGATTTGGTTTTTAAGAACTTTGCTATTTCAAGTCTGCTTCCAACAAACAAAGGAAATACAGGAGCAAAATAGCAGTGTATGAAAATAATATCCTTAGTATTTATAATATACATATTGTGAAGTTTTTGCTCATTGTAATGGTTGTAATTATTGGAAAATGGAATAAAGGCTAATGGGAAGATCATGAGTTATGTTACATTAATGATATACACATTATAGCCTTTGAGGGAAAAAGTAATACACAAGGCTCTATCACCGAGTTATATACAAAATTTCCCAGACTTCTCAGATCTTCCTCCAGACCCCACTCTTGCAACTGTAGCATGTCAATGCCTATAGGCAAGTCTTACAGTGTCTTAAAGAAAACCTAAGAGTATAAATGATTGTGGGTATTGTTCAGAGGCAGCGAGTAAGCTCACGAGGCAAGTTTAGAGTAAATTTTCCTCTAAAAGATGGAAACTGTGTTTCATTATTTTGCAATTGGTTAATATAGACGACTTAGCACAAAATGAGTAACAAGAAAGTGGTATGATGCGGGCTGTAGCACAGTTGGTTCAGGCATGTGCTACAAACTCTTAATATTAAGGGATCGATCCTAGAGATCACTAGAATTTTTTAAATGGCCTAATCCTTCTGGTGTCACTATGGTCCTGGCATCGACTCAGCCTCTAATAAAAACGAGTACCAGGAGCTATCCTTGTAGGGTAAGAAGTAAAGTTCATAGTTTTTTCGATCTCACCACCTTAGTCTGCCAATGTCTCAAAATCTGGGAACCTCATCTCTTGTAACCCTAAAGTTTCCACAGATTGTATAGGGAACACTTGACTTAACATTATATATTAGTAAAAACAATTATTTCATCAGTAATCTAAGGAGCTATATTTTGTAGTTGCAGATTTGCTTTTAACAGTATATAGTTACCAGGAAAAGACAATTTTAACACACATTACATGTGCAAATGCTATTACGAATACTATCAGCTTTCTACTCATTAAACAGCCTGGAAAAACAAGGGAAGGGGAACTTACCTGTTTAGCTGTATGACCCCAAGAGGAAGGCTCCATATCACCATCCACCCAGCCTTTAGGAGGACCCCAGGAGGTGGGAGTGAGTGGAGGTTCATTCCATGAGTTGACTGACCCAACACCACTCTTTGAATCTTCAACCCAACCAGAGTTAACACCATCATGACGTCCATCTCCCCAAGATCCATTCCTAATTGAGGACATTTTCATAAATAAATTGTTCATCCCATTTAAATTTTAAAGCTGTAAAAATATTCTCCCACATTTGGTTTGGCTGTAAGTGAATAAAAATTTAGTTCTGTGCACACCTAATTTTATTACTTATTGCAGTACTGTGGGCACTAGACACTTACCACAAAAACACCACATCCATTTTGTTCCCTAGACAAAGTCAGGTATTATAAAGGGGATGAAACACCTTTGGAGCTCAAAAAATCAAATTTTTAAATTTTGGACTCAATTTTTAGAATACTCTCATTTGGTGAGGAAATGTTCAAAATATCTTTGATATTTATGAAATAGGGCATTAGGCACATTTACTGTGAATGCCCCTTTACATCAACACAGCTACATCTTCATTTGTAAGACTGTCACTCGTTTTAAGGCTGTTTTAATGTCACTCAGTATTCCCAAGATGGCTAAATAATCAATCAATCTACTACAAAACTAATAATAACTTACATAGTTATATTCTTATGTTAAATTAAAGTAATACGTGAGAAAATAAGTTTTATAAAAAATGTTATACACAGTGGAACCTCTTTGCTCCGGGACATGGACCAGAAGTGATTTGGATTATCAAAAATCCTCAAATTAATTCAACACTATATACAGCAATGCAAATTACTTGTACATAATGTAGGTCTATATCTCACAACTTACAAATTCTAATAATAAAATAACTCAAAGAATAATTTTCATGTTCAAACACTGTGAATATTTTGGTGGGCAGTTTCAAATGACATTAAATTGTGTCCAATATAGTCGTGTAGGCATTTTACAACCATGAGTTCGGCAGAAGTTTCAGTTAGCGCTCTGTAAGCCACCACTTTTTCCAACTGGAATGTCATCTCAGTATGAGAAATCATCTCTTCCACTTGTGCTCTTTTGTTTTCTAATCCACCTACTTTAGTTATCTATAGATGATGAACACATGGAGATAATTGCATCAGTCACAAGCATAAAAAGGGAACTTAGTATTATTAGTACTACCAAAGAGGATTAGTTCATTAGATAATTTGATTATAGGTATTCTTGCTAAAACACTGGATTAAGGAAAACATTTAAGTTGGTTTTGTTGCTATTTCACAGAAATTTAGAGATATTCTCATGCTATTAAGATACAAATTCACACATTGAATAAAGGTTACATAATCAGTCACTTTTAACACAATACAGAGGTGCCAACCTTTAATGTAGGTTATCAGTAATCCTATAGTGTGACTGCCCCTCCACCTGACCCTTCCAAAACTCAGATAAAAATTATATTACTTATAATTAGGTTACTGTCGGTTCTTTTACCCCCCCCCCCCAAAAAAAATCTTAAGACATGTTTTGCATAATAGATGCATTTGTGCAAATTTCTTCTTCCCTACTTCTTGTGATGTCATCTTGAACTTCTGTATTAGAAGTGATTCCAGTGTTCATGGCGCTTAAGGTTGGCCTAAATAGTGTCATGTTTTCTCACTCTGTGGGAAATTTACTGTCAATAAAGTCTGTGCTTTACTTTATTAAATTAAAATGCTCTAAACTACAATGTGGAAGTTGGACATCACCGTCTGTCACAGAGCATACCAGATGGCGATGAGTTGGGTTACCAAAAAGAAAATGAAATTAATAGAAACGGAAATTAGCTACCAGCCATAGAGGAAGCAAAGACCAAATACATAAGTAGCGAGCCATAGAGAAGGAAAAAACTACTACCTCTCTACAAAGTTAAGTACTGCCACCTGAGTCTTGTTGTCACAATTCAACTCTCAAAAGCATGGCACAAGTCATGATCTTGCCCGCTAAGTTGTCAATGATGGAAAAAGAAAAGTGCTGACCTTTTTGTCTCTTCTTTGTTTTACCAATTTTTTCCTCTGTTTTCTCCTCCCGAAAATAGTTGACACCTCTGTACATATAACAATTTCCTTGTCATTTAATTTTGCCTAAAGAGTTATGCATATTGCAATATTAATATTAGTGCATTATACTTTCTATATTTTTTCTTTTTTCAATTGGACAGAATAAACCAAGTGCAGGAAGAAAGGATGTATGTTGCAACTGTCCTGAATCTCAATTATATTAATAACAGTGAGATAGTTAATTAGGTACAGTAGTTGGTTTGTTAATTCTGTTTAATTTTGTTCACTCTATAATTAGTAAATATTTAAGGAACCATTTTATTAGTTATACCTCAGGATTTCAACTTTGTTCTTCCCACTTTTTATTTGTTCTTTTTTTTCCACCCCTTCTTTCTTTTCCAGGTATTGATTTTAAGTTAAGAGTTATACTTTGTTATATGTATTTGTATTTTAATTTTGTAATATAAATAACTGAACTGAACTGAACCCGAAAACGAGCACTTGCTCATTTAGGTAATCTTTTGATGTATTAATAATTAATATTAATAATAAAAGTTAATGAAAAAATATATATTGAAAACTAAGGATGTTACATCTGTGCTGTGTGCGTTAAAAATAAATTAGAGTATTAGACTTTTTGAATTGTATAATTGTGACAATGTGAACCCAGTTTAGCATAGAGGAAAAGGTAGAAATCATTAGAAAAGTTGAGGATGGAAAGAAACTTATTGATGTGGTACTATTTACAATATAAAACCAACAAAGTGTCAACCATGTTCAAGGACAAAGCAAAAATCTTTCAAATGAGAAAGAAAAAATCCTTCAAATGAATGAATGTTTGGCAAAGGTATAGTGGGTTGTCGAATAATTCTTGAACGCATTATTTATTGTTACGTAGAATCTCAATGATTTTGTTTTTGACTGGTTAAACTGTAAAATGTTTGATTTTGACAAGATTTGCTTTTCTCAGTACTGTATAACATACTTTTCAGAATATACCTGTAGTAAACGATGTAACTTGTTTTTCTGATGCACTTTATACTGAGATTTCACTGTATATTGGCTGTCAACATGATAAAACAAAATATGAATCACTATTAGCTCTGAAGCTTGTCTTTCACCAGATTCAGAGCTACAGTGCTACTCTGTAATTCTTGATATCAGGAGAAAACCTAACTAAAACATTTATAGAAAATAATCTATATTTTGTGTAAAATAATACTCTCTCATACCTTGGACCTCCCCACAATGGCCCACCATCCTGTTTCATGTTCCCAGAACCATTGCCAGGCATTCTGTTCTGTGGCATTCCTGGAGGACACTGCATACCACCACGTCCAATAGTGGATGTCGGCATTTCTTTCCAGTGTGACACCTTGCCTGTACATACAGCAAAATAATCAGAAGTTTGCGAAACTCGTTCTTTACAACAAAATTTTCAACAAGACAGATAGATTCAACCCTACCTCCCATTCTACTCTGCTGCTGGGCTGGATTACCCCAAAGTGATGTTCCATCGTCTATATTTGGCAAAATATTTCGTCTCTGAGCAGGTGGTGATGGCTCCTCCCATCCTGAGGGTTTTGTACCTGTGCCAGGCATGTTCACATCTTTGGGTGGTGGTCCTACCCATTGATTCACTCCTGTCACAACAAATTGAGGATGTGGATGGAATAAGGACATAACTCAAAATTAAGAATTTTGAGAAACAATTTAAATAATTTTTATACTACTAATATTCTGCTATAATTTAGATATAGCAGGCTTGTTTTGTAATTATTCATAGCCCAAAAGGTAGACTTTTGAATTGTGCCCTCATTCCACTTTTTATGAGATAAATACAAGCGAAAAATCTTATCTTGATGGTAGAGAATCCTAATCCTCAAAAACCTCCCTTTCGATTTCCTGATATTATCTGACCTAGGATCTCTATTATCATTTTCTCTAAAGGTCATATTATGAAATGAGTTATTTCTGCTAACACTTATCGTGGAATCTAACAAAAGGTTTCAGCTCCTGGACTCTGATGATGACCATAAATAAAACTTTATAATTCCACGGGTTAGAATCTTAATCACTAAAGCAAAAAACTAACATATTAAAAACAGGTTCATAACAGAACACTCATAACTTCTGCAAAAACAGGGAGGAATGTAATTTCCAATACACGCAGGTTGTCTTTTGCTTATTTATT
Source organism: Ectobius pallidus (assembly GCA_964059195.1). NCBI lineage: Eukaryota > Metazoa > Arthropoda > Insecta > Blattodea > Ectobiidae > Ectobius > Ectobius pallidus. The sequence goes on from CAXKWD010000001.1 coordinate 171,949,327, forward strand.
TCGTACTTCAGCATTATTACTCTGAAAGATCTCTGTAATGAAAATTATGGAGAGAATAAAAATGCAGATTAAAAAAAACAATGTCTCGTCATATGTTACAGTGATGGCAGTGATTTTATGCACCCTAAGATAGAAAAATATGCTGAGACACTGCAACTATTAAGTAATCTCTACAAACAGATCTGAAAGTCCATTTCTTAAAAGTTTGACTAAATACTTATGAGCACAGCATGCGATAATCCAAAATTGGAGTAATTAAATAAGACTTCATCATGATTTTAACATTTAGTTATTTTTATACCATGGTATTTCCACCTATATACAGTAGAGAATTTAAATTCATCTCATAAACAGTAGAATTCATGTTTTCAATAGTTCATATATATGAGAAAGTTATGATATTTTAGACATGATAAATCTGAACATAACTGAAAAATCTAAACCAACAATAACTTAAACAATCATTAACTTGTTCTGATTATCTCAAACTAATACTTGAATACACACACTAATCAGAGGTTTTAAAGCAAGTTCACTATATCATTCTTGTTATAAAATTAATGGAATAAGGGCACACTTTTATTTGGGCATTATTCGTTCCATGTCCTCACATTTTTTCATACTATCAACCACAAAAATACAGATAAAAGAAAGTTCTAAGGGGGTAGAGGATGACTTAATATAAAACACGAACTGTTTTTACTAGTATTATAGAAAAAACATGCCTGGGCATTTTCTTCAGACTCTTGAGACTTGATGTATGTGCAAACCTGTTTAAGTAATATGGTCTGCCATGGCAAAAAAAAACTTTTTCTAGGATCCTAGGGCTTTCTCAGAGCCAAAAATTTCAAATCTGAAGGCACTAGCCACCGGGAACTAAGAAGAATACTATCCCTCCCCTATTTGTATTTTCTTGTTAGCGATGGTATAGTTGGTGACCCTTTATACTACCAAGTTGATTCTTAAGTCCAATGGGGACCGTATTCTTCCATTACTTTCATCCGATGGTTAGATCATTGGTTTTCATATAAACCCTATCAACACATTATTTCTCTTGTATTTCTAAGCTCCTGTTTAGATCAAGCGTAATGGAGTATTAAGTGTGGGTGATTTCTCATAATACCGTATACTTCTGCAGATAAGACGATAGTTGAATCATAAAAAAAGGCCCCGAAAATCCAGGGTCGTCTTATAGGTCAGATACAAAAAAAATTAGAGTGAAATTTATATAAATTAAATAATTATAAAATGATGTATTCCAATGTCACGATTATATTATCTTGATCTATTCAGATGTTAGGTACCATTTGCATGCAAATGTAAGCCGCGAAATAACACAAATTTTGTAAATAAAACTACAAATGCCATAATTCGCAAAATAAAACCTATTTTTGGTGGTTTTTTCATTTTTTCCTACATACCAGTATGTGTTATCACTAGGGACCGGATTTTTAGGTTTTTAAAAACACTGTTTTAGGTTTTCCATTAGGTGAAATAGTTTTTTTTAGGTTTTTTGTACAAAATATCGTTTTCGGGTTGAATAATTGGTTTAATGAATTTGAATGTGCTACATAGGATTGAATACACAATACTTGTAAAGTTTAACTTAACAAAATTGACTTAAAATTGTGTAAACTTGCTTTAGGACAATATTACACAATTGAAGCAAGAAAGCATAAACAGTCAAAAGAAGCAGTGAAAATAAGATTGCCTCACATTTCCTGGTTAACTACAGTAAAGCACAAGATTCAAGACATGAACTTAAAGGAACTGCAACCGAATGTTATTGCCCTGCATGTGGGGACAAGTGACATCGGCAGAGGGGTAATGGCTGAAGAAATTATGGGCAATACCATGGACATAGTGGACCATATTCAGAAAGAAAGCCCTCACACAAAAATAATTGTTAGTGGAGTGCTGAACAGAATGGAAGTAAGTGACCGCCGGATTAACAGAATAAACAATGAACTGGAATGGATGTGCACAGTCAGGAATTGTCTACTAGTTGATGGTAACTGCTGGATAAAAAGAGAAGACATGGCAAAAGATGGTGTACACCTAAACAGGAGAGGGTCCTTTAAACTAGGAAAATTAATGTGTAATGTGATTGACTCGTGTACTATGGGAAACTTTTAAGGAAAGAGGTGGATGAAGTAAGCAACAACAGGCCTAGCACTAAAATATCCAATAAAACACACTCAAGTCATACCGATACTACTAAAAACCCTAACTATCTGAAAATCTTCCACCTAAATGTACAGTCAATCAGGAACAAACTGGCAGAACTACATTCACATACAACAATTGTGGATAGTGACATTATATGTATCAATGAGCATTGGCTCGGACAAGAGGAGTTAGAGTTACATGTACTTGATAACTTTAAAGTAGCTAGTAGCTATTGTAGAGAGTATATGGGACATGGAGGAGTAGCCATACTAACCAGCAATAACCTCAAACAGAACCATACTGTGATTAATATACAACACCTCTGTATGGAAGGTGCTTTTGAAGCGGCTGCTATCTCCATCCCATCAAACAGACTTATTGTCGCCTCAGTATATTTCACTCCAAAAACCACTGTTGACTTTCTTAATGAACGCATCGAAAAGTTAGTAATTCATTTTAAAAAATGTAAGAATTATAAGATCCTAATACTGGGTGACATAAACCATGATGTAAGAGTAATGACCCCCAAAAACAACATCTTCTTAGACACCCTACGGACACACAATCTTTACTGCCTGAATGAGAATCCAACCAGACTGAATGCATGCCTTGATAACGTAATATCAAACATTCATAGAAATGAAGTTAAGCTGGACATTATCAACCCCCACATTTCCGACCACTATGGAATCCTCATTTGAATACCCATTGAAACAAAATCCCTGGAAAAGGAAAGTGAAACTAAACTGATTAGGAAAATCGGTCCTAAACAAATTGAAATACTAAGAAATGCACTAATGGCATCTGAAGTAGTGAATGTAGCATATCAACACAGTAACCTGATAACAGCATTCAACAGTTTTAATGACACACTAGTTAAAGTATATAATAAATTCTGCCCCATTATAAAAGTGGAAATAAATGCAGTCCCCCATAAACCAATAAAGCTCTCTCCAGAGGCACAGCAATTAAAAATCTTAATGTCGGTAGCCTATGATAAGTATAAACAAAAGGATGTATATAAGGACATCTATACCAAACTAAGAAAAATGTACAAAAAGCAAGTAAAATCAGACAAAATAAAAGCAAATGACTCTCTCTTGACCAACTCTGCAAATAAATGCAAAACTGCATGGAAAATCATAAAAAAAGAAGCAAATATGACAAATAAAAATTATACTATACCTCTGACTCCTTCCGAGTTGAATAGAAATTTCATAAACATTTCCAAATCCCAAAAGGCAACAGTGAATCCTAGTGAGAGTGTAGACAATCTATTGACCCACTGCACAGTTAACGTGAATACAATCCCCAACTTTCAGTGGCTACTTATTAATCCTAATGATGTAATCCTGACAGTAATGAAACTTAGCGCCTCAAAGTCAGAAGATTATTATGGACTATCCAATTATGTAATTAAACACATCATTGACATTGTATGTTACCCAATCTGCTACCTAATTAACTGGATGCTTATTGAAGGAGTATTCCCAGATAACCTTAAACTAACAATAACCAAACCTATCTACAAAAAAGGAGACAGGAATGATGCAAAAAACTATCGACCAATTTCCCTGGTACCAATAATCTCAAAAATTGTTGAAAGCATAGTACAAAAACAACTTGTTAATTACTTCGAAGTAAACAAATTACTGAATGACTGCCAGTTTGGATTCAGAAACGGCCTCTCGACGACTAAGGCTGTAGAAGAAGCAGTATCGTTCGTCTTAAATAGTTTTGAATCTAAAGAATATGTTTGTGCCACTCTTATTGACTTAAGTAAAGCTTTTGACAGCATCCCACATTCCATTCTAATAAAAAAATTACAATATTATGGTATAAAAGATAAAGAACTAACATTTTTACAGTCCTACTTAACAAACAGACAACAAATGGTAACGATAGAAAGAGATCAAAAGTCGGAATTCTTAATGGTAGAGAATGGAGTCCCACAGGGCTCTATTCTCGGACCTCTCTTATTCATAATCTACGTAAACGATCTACCTTACTATCTATCCTCCAAAACAATCATCTATGCAGACGACACTACCTTTCTTACATCTAATCTTGACTTAAACGTATTAAATATATTAAATAAAGACAATTTTGAAAGATCAACAAAGTGGTTTCAGTCAAACCAATTACAGTTAAATGAAAGTAAAACTGAACAACTATACTTCACGCTAAGTAATACAAAAAGGATAGAAGGCGACAATAAGTCTGTGAAACTGCTAGGCATATATCTCGATGAGAGGTTAAATTGGAATGAACATACACAAAAAACCTGTTCTAAACTCACAAGAGCCCTCTATGTACTCAAAAAGCTCAAAACATGTATAAGTAGCAATCTCCTCCTGATGACATATTATGCTATCTTTCATTCTCATATACAATACGGAATACTACTATGGGGAAATTCAGTGGGAGCCAGACAAGTGTTCGTATGGCAAAAGAAAGCAGTCAGATGTATTAAGAACCTCGAACAGTCTGCATCGTGCAAACCTCATTTTATTGACTTAGGCATCCTAACAGTAACTAGTTTGTACATACTAAGTGAGCTTTTATATATTAAAGGAAATATAAAGAACCTTAACCTGAGAAATGACTATCACGAACATAATACCAGGCTTAAAGACGCTCTGGATATTCCCTCTTACAGATTAACTACAACACAAAAACACTACACCTATACTGGCATAACCTTATATAACAAACTACCACTGAAATTAAAAACTATGAACGATAAAACATTTAAAAAAGTAGTTACCAAATGGCTTAAAAAGAAAGCATTCTATGACATCACAGAGTTCCTTGAATGCAGTACAGATGATATTTGAAGACTAGTAGTATAGGAAACAATAAACTGTAAATATTTGTTAACCGTATGCATTACCTTATCTATTATCATGTATTTGTTATGATAGTTTGTAAGTAGACTTAGAATAGCATTTATACTGACGAAACCAACATCTTTATGTAAAGATCTAATGGTGAATAAAGCTTATTCTTATTCTTATCACTAAATATCTTTCAAGATTTTCAACTGTGTAGTTCTTCCTGTTATCTCTTAGTTAATAGTTAATACTGTATCTAGACACTACCCTTCTCAGGATTCGAATCCGATGCTTCTAATTTAGCGAGTAAAATACTTTATGGTTGGATGTGGATAATGTGAAACTGATTATTTTCCTTTTCTCGGTTAAGCATGCTAACCGCACAACAGATCAATTAGGGACGAAAACTTCCCCCTTTTCTAGAAAGGTAAATAATACGTGTTTCTGGCAGGCTTGACAAAATATTACTTTGCTATCTGTAGTGAAATTCAGATCGTCGCCAATGCACTGCCGTAATAAACTCTATTTCAATTGTTTCAGCATAATTAACACGTCTTCTTAAAACTCACAGTGTGACCACTCAGTATGAATAACAGGGCAGTACGGGATCACCAGGGGTCACTCACGAACCTGAGGAATAACTTTTTAAACTAAAGGCAAACAAAAAAACAAGCGCTATAAAACACAGAAATCTATATCCTTGTTTATACACGGCAATAATGGTTGTTCGTACGAATATTTTAAAAGGAATACGCCGGTACTTTTTTCCTCCCTTGATACGACAATGGGTTGAATGAAACGCTGGTGGTATTAATTTCTACCCGACAAAAATTATTCTCTCCCCGCAAAATATCGATTTCTCAACTGACAAACAAAAAAGACAAAAAAGGAGCCTAAATTAGATATTTTAGGTTTTATATCCCGTTTAGATATATTTAGGTTTTTATACCCCATTTAGGTATTTTTAGGTGCCACAGAATTAATGTGGGTGAATCCTATGGACATGATTCGAAAAAGTGTATGAGTGTTTTGGAAGTAAGGAAAAAAATAGGTAAAAACCTAAGAATCCGGTCCCTAGTTATCACATAGCTCAAGCACAATGCACACATCGTTCTGTTCCACTGAGGTTCGACTCTGCTCAGTGAAACCATTTAAAAAAAAAAGATTGAGGAAGCTTTGTTCCGGTAAGGGTAGCCAACAGTATTTTTAACTGAAGTTATTTTGTCCTAACTTCTACTCTCCTCCCTACGCATTATAATAGTTGGCAACATCTATGTGATCAACCAGAAAACCGAAACAAAAACAAAACTTTTTGAAGTTGTTTCGTAAAATAAATTCATAGGCCGTTGAAAGTATTGGGGTCATCTTATAGAACAGATATTTGCTAAAACTACAAAACTTTGACGAAAATTTATACGTCTTATCTGAAGGTCGTCTTATCTGCAGAAATATATAGTATGTTATACTGCATCCATGTTAACTTATGTTGCAATATCAACAATTGCATGTACATGACTGAGCCATATATCTTGTGTGCACTGTGCATGCATGAAAATGCAGTTCAACAAAAGTCATAGGAACAATGCATAATTATTAATTTACAATAAAAATACTCGTTAAAAATAATTTTAACATGTTATCGATAGTAATTACAAACATTTTCATACACAAGTTAATATTAAACATTACTAGTTGACAAAGGGCATGCTCTATATACTGAAAACGAGCGCAAGTTTAAATTGTTGCAATCATGGCCAGCTGTAAGGAATTTGTAATGTATGATAACCATTGAGAAGTGGTGATAAATTGTTTATTTTGAAAATTTTGTGAACAGTATCTAATCACAATCTCCCAGGACTTAGTGAAGCTAATAGAGTTTACTGGTGTTTGGACGCAGGCAGTGATGTGATAAATCAAGAATATCTATCCACACCATACAAAATGTGTAAAAAGACTTTTTGCCTATAACAGAAGAGCAGTGTGAAGAATTCATGAGGACTGCAAGCCATCATAAGGTTTAGGATCAATGAACTACTAGCATTCATTGAAATAATTCGAACTTGCCAATTTCAAGGAAAGTTTGCATAACATTCTGGGTGAGATCAACTTCCGAGACTGCGCAAAGAAACACACTTTTTATTGATGACTGGAAAGACAAACTGCCATGTGTCCATAGAAAGAGAAAGAGAAAACTATACAATTTTAGTTGTATTTCACACACACACTTCTAGGGACGAACTAACTCCATATATGAGTTCTGCACATTCGAAAGAACACTACAACCTAAATCTGGTCTTTTGAAATTTTTCCTGGAACAACCTCCTCTTGTCTTATGTCTTTCTCCTTCCTTCTCCTCCACATATTCACTATCACAGAAGATTATTTCTACCATCATTCGTAAGAGAAAATACAGAGCTCGCACTATTAAAAACAACAGAATGTCCTGATAATGTACACAACAAGAGCACCGACTGCACCGAAGAATTTCCGTATTTAGTTTACTTAATTCCTACGCATAAAGTGATGAATGATATTGTGAATTAGCAATCCTTATTAGAATTTGAAATACTGAAGGAAAGAAAGTTAAGGATACTATGACAAGAATGAAATAGAAATTCTTAGTATACTGACTGTAACTAATTCCATTGTTGTCACCTAACAGTTTGTAAGGAGGGATACTACTGAAACAAAATTAACAGGAGAAAATTTTTTACCAGTGAATCTCTGTGTCACGTTATCAATAACATTAAGAAAAGATGTAAATATGTATTCATGAAACCTCAGAATACTGTGTCTGTTGTTACAGGAACTGAACTTTGAACACTATGGGCCTTGGTCACTCATGCTGCAAGAGGAGAAATTTGCTTGAGCTATTGTGAAGTTTCAGTGTAAATGGATGGCTCTGTGTTACTCGTGTAATAATTTCCAATTTTCATTTTAAAATTGTAGTATACTTTGTGTGTATAAGAAGATATGTTTTGATTGTCTCTTGCACATCAGGTGAGCCTTCCAGCACTACTAAATCACATGCCTATGGTATAAAATCCTATGCAGACGAATTCATTAACAACAAACTGTTTGCGCAATTATTCAACAAATAAACACACTATAAAGGCAATTTGCAATTAAAAATTTGTGAACAAGGGTTCCTACGAGAATATTACACTGGGACTCGAATCCAGGACCTTTGGCTATTCGTGCCGCCATTCTACCAACTGAGTTAGCCAAAGTTTGATTCACAGCACCAGATCAAACCTCTCTCTTATGATTGATTAGCCTTAGGCTGGGCACAAGTTGAAACAAAAGTTTGGTGAGGTGAGGTGACTCCCAAACTGTGAGATGCATATGTCCCTGTGAAACACGGAAATAAATACAACCTGCATCACCCCACCCTGTGTGCAAACATTTGCTGTTGTATTTATTTCTTTGTTTCACAGAAACTTACGGTGAGCATCTCACCTCACCGAATTTTTCTCCTATAATACTCTCATGGAGTCAATATAATCTGTGGTTCATGAATGCATATATCCAAGGATGCCTACATCAAAATTATTTATATTAAACATTCACTTTCAGAAGGCCAGTGTATATAAACAAATGCATTTTATATATTAATACTTGAGATGGAGATTTAAGACATATAACTTCACTTAATTCAAATTAACCTGAACGTGTTTCGAGCCAACATCATGACTCATTCTCAGCTGTACTCCATCTGAGGTAGGAACAACAGCTATGCCTCCTGGAGGGTGTTTAACTAATGTCTTGATTAGATCATCAATGGGTATATCAAAATTCATCAGCTGGTCCCATTTTTTGTGGATATAAATTTTCTCACAAACTGTGAGCTGCATATGTACCTGGACATACTTCTTCAATTCTGGCTCCAAACTAATTTCATGATCCTTTTCCCAAACAAGTGCTCCTATTGCTGATTTATCGGTATGTTCATATTTGATATGTCTAATATGTTCTTCTGCCCTTATATCTAAACTTCTTTTAGTTTTTCCAATGTATTTTAGAATGCAGTCTTTACAATTAAATTGATATATTCCTGATTTTTTCTAAGTTAGTGGATCTTAACAAATTTCTTAAATTGTATCTATCTACTGGGGCTGTAGCAATATTGTGTTCTTTGAAGATTTTTCTAAATTTCTCATCTGCCCATGGGTGGTAGGTTATTTTCTAATGCATCATATTTTCTTTTTCCGGTGTGAGAGTGGTAGTATCCTTGATTTGTTTTTGTTGATTGTATTTCCTTATTTTCTTCAAGATCAGGTCACTATGGACTATGCACATGACTTGAACTGCAGCATACATCATTATACAAGACAAAGTATTCCCATAGTAAACTTGATTTTTATATTAACCCTTCCCAGGTGAAACTGAATATGTTCAGTCTTGTTTCCCATTGCACCGGGCGAAAATGAATACATTCAGTGGGAAGATGAGACCTATTCTAGCTTCTTGTAGTACCACTAAATCGACAACAGATGTCATGGTAATGCTAGCTGAGGTTCCTGTAGCTCCCAGATCGGGATTTACCCATGTCACCACGTTTATTCATCAGTTCTAGCAGGTTGAATGAACCTTTGCACATGCGTTTATTTTTGGAGTTTCTTGTAGTTTCCGTACAAATGGATAGAAAACGAAGGTTGAGAGAAGAGGAGATAATGCAGATGTTGGAGGAATCAGACAAGGAATTGAGCGATATGCACTTTTCTTCGAGTGACAACGCTTTTTCAAATACGGAAGCATCTGAGGGCAGGATTGACACAAGTGATGATAGTGTTGCTGCAACGCCCGCAGATAATTGGGTGGAAGTAAGTCATTCTGATCCCGGGCATCTTACTATACCAGTTAGGAACATTGAGCAGGGACCAATTTTGCCATCACATTTTGATGGGGAACTCACCCCATAGATTATTTTTTTATTATGAAATCCTTGACTTGATAGTAGAGGAAACAAAGCTTCATGGAGAAAAAAGGAAACAATAATTTACTCCACCAACTAAAAGATAAAGAATGTCTTGTTGGAAACTCCCCTCCCTTATTAACCTAAAAGCATTTTTAGGAATGGTCATCAATATGGGTCTTCACCCCCTACCTGATATAAGACTATTTCTCAAAAATGCCTTTCTTTGGAGATGTATTTTCAAGAGATGAATTCTTGCTAATTTTTTGGAATTTACATTTTGCTCACGGGAATGGAAACCAAGTTCTAAAGAAGTTCTGATTAAAAACATTTTACATAAAGAGAAAAATGTCAACTTTTTTATTCACCCCAGCAAAATATATCAGTTGACGAGAGTACTATCTGTGTGTATAACCCAAATACACCATCAAAATTTGGCCTAAAGGTATTTGCCCTTTCAGATTCCAGTAATGGGTATTTATACAACTTTGAACCATACACGGGGAAACAGGATAGTGCAGACTCAGACCTCCTAAAAACCAAACAGGTTGTGAGGGATTTATGTTTGGCATTGTTAAAAGACCCTAACAGTCCTTCTCCTGGTCACCACATATACACTATTAGGTACTACACCTCGCCACAACTTTCTGACACCTTATTGGGGATGAAGATGACGACCCCAGATACTGTAATGGTGAATAGGAAGGGAATGCCTGAGCAGTTAAAAGGAGTAAAAAAAATGGTGACATTGTCAGCTTTCAAAAAAATGAAAAACTGGCTCTTGCATGGAAGGACAAAAGGGTGGTCACCATGCTAACTACATCTCATCAAGGAGACAAAACAAAAGTTACAGATGTCCCATCAAAGTTTCCCAATCAGCCACCTACACCAAAACCTGATGTTATTCTTGATTACACAAAGAATATGGGTGGAGTAGATAGGACAGACCAATATATCACCTCAAACCAGTTTCTGAAGAAGACAGTGAAATGGTACCGCAAAACATTCTTCTGGCTTTTGGAGGTGGCAATTGTAAATTCCTATCTACTCTACTCCATGATACAGAGAAATGAATATCCCGTGAGTCACAAGAAATGTTGCGGAAGTCTAGTGGTTACTCTGGTGGAAGACGGGATGTGAACCCATCCCAACAAACCTGGTAGGGCAGTAACAGGAGGCCCTAAAGAAGAAAGGCTTTCAGGGGTGCCTCACTTCATGGGTAGAAGAGAAAAAAGTGCCCTTGCCTGTGTTGTGTGCAAAGCCAAATCCAAAACAAAATACACCATATATTTTTGCGAAACCTGTGTCATAAACATTGATGAACTTCATTATGAAGTGATTAATTTTCCAACTAGTACGTTTATGAATAATCTAACTGTGTCATAAAGCTCTATCTGCATCCTGATACATGTTTCAAGCTGTACCATACACAAGAGAAGTTCTCAACATAATCAGTGCATTTGTGTGTAAGTTACCGTATCTGTATATAAGAGGCAGGTTTAATTTTACAATTTTTTTCATTTATTTAAGTTATTTGTATTCTTTATCATTATTTACTCCCTTATTTCTATTAAAAACATATATTTATATAATCATTATTCTTCCTAAGAATTGTAACCAAGAAATTATAACAAGTGCATGAAGTGTAGTGCATACACCAGTACATACCTTCCCCCCAAAACTGAAGGTGAAGTGACACTTGTGCCTTTCTTGCAAGAACAAATCTCCCTCAGGATGTTTACTTACAAAACTACAAGCTTCTCATAAGTGTTGCTTCATCGAATTGAGGTAAATCATTTTTTTAATATGTATAAGCATGCTTTTAGGTATATAGAAAGAATGTTACAGGATTTATTTATTTCGAAGAATTTCCTTCCGCCCAGATTCATAAATATGAGCACCCATGAAGGGTTCATAAAATAATGTACAATATTTTAACAGGTTTTACTCATTTGCTGCTATAGATAAATAACACTAAATACTAATATTATATTCATATCTATCAAATTTTGAACTTGCAATATGTATTATCCAGTTTATCATAAGAGTGGTAGAGCTACAAAAGTGGAAAAAAGGAAATAATATGCGACGATTTCTTGGATTTTTTAAAAGATACCCAATTCTTGTAACTGAGGAAATTTTAAAATTGGCATAATAATTCACTGGTCATCTACAAAAAGTATTTGGAAAGTGTGTTGTGAGTACAGAGGACTCTGATTGAAGTAAGTAATCAAAATAATATGCATTCTATACAAAATAGCATTAATACAATCGTGTAGTAATAATTTTAAGCTTGAAAACAAAATAACGAAATCTTTGCTTTTTAATGTATTTGGCTTCAGCTGTCATTCACACACATGGACAATGTATGGAAGGAAAAGACTGATGTAATACTTCACCAATCAAATAATGTTATGGATGGAATGATACAAATGCAATGTTTACAAGCACTGGACTTTTGAAAGTGAATGAATAATAATCACTTGAACACAAAGAATATTAAATTTCAATTTGTTATTTAGAAAGTTATAAATATGAAGAAACCTACCACCACCAGAAACTCCGCCAGGTCCAACCATCTTGCCTGGAGGCTGACTCTGCTGATGATGATGGTGAGGCGGCTGAGGTGGTTGTCCCCACATTCCGCCATCGTTTGTAGTTCCCCCATTCAGGCGACCACTGATGCCTCTAGGATCACCACGAAGCATTTCATTACCACCTCGGAAATCTCCCATGCCTCTGATGTCTCTGAGGTCGCGCATGCCAACATCACCACGCATTGGATCCACCACTCCTCTAATATGATCTCGAGGATCCATCATTCCACCTCTGGCATCTCTAGGATCACCTCTTAGGTCACGAGGATCCATTGGTCCCACATTACGAGGGTCTCGTGGATCACGTGGATCCATTCCACGTGGGTCACTGCGAGGATCTCTTGGATCTCCCCAGTTTGAGCCAGCACTACTTCCTGTCCAATCATTATCCTTCTTGCCAGCTGCTAAAAAAAAAAGAGAAGTACAAAGTTTTATAATTTACATCTTATGAAATGAAGTTCCTCCTAGTTCAAGAACACAAAATTAGGGAATTTAAGAAAATGTAATGACTGCTGTTTTAAATATGTATTATACCGAACTCCTAGCAATAGTATTTCCTTTAATTTTTTTCTTTTTGTGCAACAAAAATGGGTATTTTCAGTTAATTGGTGACAAGAGTATTTCAACAATATAAGCCCAGATAAATTATTTTTATGCTACAGTTCTAATCGTACTTCTTTGTTTAACAGAATTTATTTTTGTACTCCCAAAACCACTATTTGAGCACTTTTGTTTACATCTAATCGGTTTGTGTAAGAAATCTGTGCTGCACCTATGAATCACAAAATAACCAAATTCATAAAATCCAAAAATATACAGCAGAAACCCGCTTAACTGAGAACAGCTTATCCAAGGCTCTGTGTTAACCAAGGCACTCATTTTGTCATATAGACTAACTCCGGCAGGGATCAGAGCCATTCGTAGATCTTCATGCATAGTTCTGCGTCATCACGTGTTGCTTTGCTTGCTTGACTAGTTGAGAGTCGTATCTCGACACACAAGTTACATAGTTTTGGGCACTCTTGTTCTGTGACTTTTTACCAAGATGCGTGGCAAACATAGTAGTACTAGTAGTTTCGTTACAAACAAAATTAAGTGCTATAAGCTGTATTAACAGTAGCGAGCTGATTAAAAATGTGACAGCTGAGTTGTGTGTGGGATTAGAGACTGTAAAAGAGGAGTGCATTGCAGAAACGAAGTCTGAATGAAGTTTTTAAGAACCACGGTTTAAAACCTCGATTTGGATTGCTAAAACGAAGTTCCTCGGAAATGAGCTTGACCTCGACTTCGACTGGTATGAAACCTCGACCATGTCACATGCAGGTTTAAAACTTCATCTGTTGTAGTCAGTTGGTGAAAAATGGAGGCCCACTGAACTTTGCGTGAGCATAACCAAATAAGGCTCGGTTGGGGATTCTTAATCGTGTCAGAGAATTCTGAGAGATAGGAGCAATCCCTTTAAAACGTATTCAAATGTCAAATGACGAATTCAGAAGATTCTGATTCACAAAGGGAACAGTTTAAGAAACCTAGAACATGCAGGTAACAGGGGTACAGGCATTTATGTTGAATTGCACTGAGGTAAGTGAATATGGAATTGTATTATTATTATTATTTGCGATGAGGCTTGCTAGGATCTTGTGTCAATTTCAATTCATCCTTCATTATTGTTTTCTCTTCAGTTTTCTTTCAGTGGTCTTTACATTCTGCAATTGAAATTGTTTGTTTTAGGGGTAGGAATTAAATTCCAAAATAAGATCGGATTGTTAGTCCCTGACTCCACTAGGTTCTTCCGCACTCTCAGCCGTTGAGAAATGAAATTATTCTTCCACCTTTGGGACCGTTGACCAGTTCCCTGTCGACCTCAGTTGATCCACAGGTGCTTATTTGGCATCACTTTATTCGCACCTGTCTTTCATATCCACAAGAACTTCCCCTATTAGTCACTGGGAAGCACCATGTTAGGGTTGAGGTCCCCCGCCCCAGTATTATTATTATTGTTATTAACATTGTTGTTAATATTATTATTGTTGTTGTTATTACTGTTATTATATTATCATTATTATCGTTACCTTTATTATTATTATTATTATTATTATTATCATCATCGTATTCATTATTATCACTATTATTATTATTATTATTATTATTATTATTATTATTATTATCTAATGCGCTGTCTGTTGGCTACTTGCACTTTGAAAAATACTGATTGTATTAAAGTGTTGCATGTTACAAAATATGCGTTATGTGGCGACCGTGGTTTTAACGACCGTTAATGGTGGTTTCCATGACCGGAGCCGCTACTTCTGTATAAAGTAGCTCCTCAATTTGAATCACAAGGCTAAGTGCACCCCTACCAGACCTCCCTACCTCAGAAAAATCCGAGGTACCTGGGATCGAACCCAGGCCGGCGGATCTGTAGTCAGCGACGCTAACCACAAGACCATGCCGGCAGTCTCAAATATTACATAATGTGAGGAAAATAAGCAAAATTTACTTCAAATAAAAAAAAATGTAACTCAATCTAGCGGATAACCGATGGAGGTACAACAAAATGTCTAAGACCAAACTTGTAGATCTCTCAAAATACATTATTGCTGCTGTAATCAGTTTTTTTATATGACTTACCGTTTAGCTACTATAAGCCCCAAGAAGGTCTATTCAGACCTTAAAATTGCATCTGCCCTGACACACTTTCAGACAGGAAACACGAAAACTAGATGCGATATCCCAAAAAATAGTGATATTTTTTAAATCAGGGGACCTTATTTAGTTAAAATCACTTACTAAATGCTTTACCGCAAAATGATGGAGGGTAGTGTAATGCAAGGTCACACCCAGATGTGGAGGCACTAGCCAGTGGTGAAAGCAAGGCAATTTTTTTGCCACCGAACATCACATCGATCAAGGTGTCCTGGAAACACTGAAGAGGAATTATAGGACAAGACTGCTCAAAACATTACTCAAACATTTGGGCAATGGGAAAGGTGTGACACACACTCTGAAAACAACAACATTAAAGGACATGTGTATTGTGTGGCCGAGGCATGGGATAGCATCAAGGACGATACAATGAGGAAATCATTGCGGAAATTGTTCAGAATTGAGAAAACGCCTACTACAGCAAAAGAACTTGTAGCTCTAACAAACAAGTCTTCGTGTTATTGAACTTGTAAACCAAGACGACGTCATGGGTTGGTTGGAGACGAGGAGCAGGGGTAACAATGACACTGTAGAAGTTGTATGTATGGAAGACCATGACAATAGTGATAACGAAGGCAATGACAAAGCCATGCAACGCATTCCTCACACAGAAGGTCTTCATGTGATCGAGGCAGCCATGGCTTACATAGAACAACAAGAGGAGTCCACACTGCACGATTTGCTTTGGATGAGACTGCAAGCAAGCAAGAAGGATAACAATCTCAAACAACAAACAATAGAGGACGTTTTTGCAATGAAAGTGTTAACTTGATTTTTAAAAAAGTACTGTAAATACTATTATAATTCCATTTTTTATAATAAGTTGAATTAATGGTATTTCCATTAAGGCAACACTTTCGTCAACTATACTATTTAACTGCGATTTCCTACACATTCTGTCCTATCCAAGTTTTCTGCTATCCGAGCTACCTCTGGTCCCAATTATCTTGGATAAACGGGTTTCTACAGTACTTCTTGTTTTTAGGCCAATTTAAGCAAAAATGATCTAGAAGAAACTAAAACATGAATCCATTTTTCAACATTATTTTTGTAATTCATCTTATTTTATCATGATTTTCAAAGCAAATTGAATACAGCCTTATCTCACTGAAGAGATTTGTATAAAATGTATAAATTTTATGGTCTATGACTTACCAATAGTTTTTTTTTTTTTTGTCTGTAACTATGTTGATTGTTATTAAAAATGGCTCTATGGAAGTGCAGCCAAACAAACTGACATTATGAATGAAGTTAACCATTTTAGAGCTGAATTTATAATTTTGATATAAGCATTCATCAAATAAAATTACTAGTGACCTGGTGGTCGATTATAAGATAGGAATCACCTAGGAAGATTTTAATGAAATAGCGGTTTCTATGAATGACGTTTTTTATACACAGCTAAATACCTTTACATTTTAACCTTTCGCGGATGGAAACCATATATGGCATGCCTGTACTCTTGCTCGCAGGCAGAAACTCATATATGAGTTCTCCGACAGACTCTTCTCAAGCATGAAGTACAAGTAGGGGAAAAAGAAGCAGACCTACTAAAATATCTAAGTTGCCGATATGAGCCACTGCGTTTGCCTAGAACCCACTAGGCAAGCGCAGTGGCTCATATCGGCAACTTAGATATTTTAGTAGGTCCGCTTTTTTTTTCCTACCTGTACATAAAACTTCAAAAGATGGCAGGAGAATGTTCTCTTAACCACTCTGACCTAGGAATTCCCTTATACACGTGCCCAGGATGATTTTAGTAGAGGATTTCACTGGGCGTGTGTATCTAGTGAATAGCGTGCTTTCTTTGTTTCGTGTTTTCTTCTTATTTTCAGTATATTGGCAAAAAGAAAATGTCTTACAGATTCTGAAATTGAAGAGTTGATTATTAAAAGTGATAGTGAAGTGTCAGAATTATCATGTAGCGATAGTAAAGGATGTTTTTTCGAGATCACTAATGGCATCATTAATGAGAGATCTACCATTGCAATATACAATATCCAGCAAGGGCTAGTTCTGCCTTTTGATTTTTATCAAGATACTGATCTATTTGAAAATCATAGCCTACAGTAGGCCTATGTAAACTTATAATGCGCTTAGTGAGACTTGTGCTGTTTCCGCATAAACATTTTCAAGCAAAATAATAAAACATTGTTCCTGGAGCAGATCAGTGGCAGAATTCGGCAAAAAACAAGGTGTATGTTGTATTTATGCATGAACACCTGTTTTATGTTATTTTCAATACTGTTTCGATTAACTTATTTTTTCTTTTAAAATGCCTTCTGCCTACAGCCATAAAACATCACTGCCCGCAAAGGGTTAAGTTAAGCATCAATCTATTAAGCTCATATCTCAGCCTATTTTAGCAATATTTGCGGTGAAGCATATGAACGTCAGTAGCAGTGACAAAGTTTAAATACATCAGCAATGTAAGTATATATATGACTTAACAGCCTGCATGGTACTGGGATTGTACAATTCTAATACTTATAGTAGTATGTTAATAGTGAAGTTTATGACATAAAGGAGTGGACACTGATACACAAAACTTAATTCAAGATTCAGAACATTTCAAGGGTGTTTACCCTCGTCCTCAGCATACTTCAACTGATGATTTGGAAATCATCTGAGGATGAGAGTCAAGGTCACTGGAATAGGTTCAGATTAGTTTGAGACTAAGTTGAGTTGATTTTTAAGTTTTGTGTATTAATCTCCAACCGTTTATATACCATCACGTGATTCTAATATTTCCAAGAATTTAAACTATAAGGCACAACTTTTGATTGGGGTAGATTACAGTAGAGTTCAAGATTTTTAAGAAATGCCATTTTTATAAAAGGGAAAACTAAATATGCCATTAACATGAACATATGAATCTTATTTTCTCACTAATGAATTTTAAACATTAACACACTAAATCTAAGAAACCCACACCACCTATAGCAGTACTCCAAAATAGTGTGAACTTTTTACCTGATGCCAGCAACTGGTGTAAGAAGGGAAAAAAAATGAATTAGGTATTAATCTATAGATGTGTTCATATTTTATTAGTGCATATGTAGCACCATATTAATGCATGCTCTTGAATGCTGAATACTATAGTATATTGTGATATATCATTTCCAAAATATTGCTTTTATATGAACAAAAGAGTTGACCACTTAAATCTTCAGTGAAACAGTTACAAATGAACAATGTATGCAAACGTCTGTAATACATAATAGAGTCAATAACTTCCAGCTATTTCCAGCGAATAAATTTCCATTCCTGGCTGGACTAAGTAAGGAAATACTTCGGATATCCTGAAAATGGAAAATCCTGCCTATTCAAACTCTACCATAAAAAAAGAACATGTAAACAGTAAATTTCCAGTAAGCTCATTATCTGGTTAGAAAATTTACTTGTCATTTTCTCTCATCAAGGCCTTTTTAAAGCAGAACAAACTGAATTCAGTGTTTTGTCAACAATTTCTTGATTTTAGAAATTATTCTTGGACAGTACTAAGATGAATAAAATGGTATGTTATAAAGCAAAAGAACAAAATCAATGTTTCAGATCTGCAAGAACAGTGTTTGGTTGAGGACCAATTCTCCATACATCATCTGCAAATGGGAATTTAAATCCTATACATGTGTGAAACAGCCAGTCAACAATCTGATCTTATATCTCTACCATTGAAGTTACATACTTTCTTCCAATCTGAGTAAAATAATAATTAACATAGCTATCAGACATATTTCACTAGAAAGGTGTTTTACCTTAGAACATGTTTCAAGAACTTAAAACATTCTCGTCAGCTGATCTCAACTGCGGGATATTGTGTTTTTTCCCCCTGGTGGTGGAAGGATGTACCTTGTGAGTAGGTTGTCTCCTGCTGGGATGTCAAAATTGATTTTCTTCCTTTTTTTAACAGCTTTCCCTAAACTATTAATTCTGTAAGTTTTCGCACATATTTCAAGAGATTGGCATCTGTATCTATTTCAGTTCCCTCTTCCAATCATTGTGCTACTTTACTGACTTCTGTTCCCGGTTGTAAAATATTCCTTAACTCTAAGTTAAGGAACATTTGTTTCCAGCTTCTCTCCAAACACCTTGTAAACATTGTGACATAATAGATCATGAGGAAATTTCTTCTCAAAATCAGAAAGAAACACTTAATGTGGATAAAGAAGTTCAGTGTGAAAGGAGAACTGAAGTAACAATAAAATTATGTATCTATGAACCTTTTGCCAATAATAGTAACGGATGTTAGCACCACGGAGTTAATTAGTTTAGTAATGGATGTTATAACCCGAGTGAAAATTTCTTAAGTCAATGATGAATATGTAAGCAACGGAACTTTTATAGGGTTTCTAACTTTTTGGAGTTGTTTATCTAAACTACGAGGGTTGGTCAATAAGTAAGGTCTCCAACACTCTAGCCCAAGCCCACAACGTCGGACGAGAGAGTTGGCGCCATTGCCATGTCCCGTTTATCTCCCCTCTTTCAAACGAGCCATTGCTGCAGCCGCTGAACCTTTTAGTGTCCGAGTAGAGCTGTTTGAAATGGATCTCCCGATTTCCATCCCCACCAAGTCATATGGTTTCTTACTGCAAAAAAAGTTCCGCTGATTGAAATTCACCGACAGTTTTGCGAAGTTTAAGGAGAGGGATGTACGGACATAAAAAATGTGCGTAAATGGGTTTGTGAGTTTAAACAGGGCAGTCAAATATTCATGATGGAAAGCGAAGTGGGAGACCAACAACAGCCGTCACAGATGAGATGGTGGCAAAAGTCAATGAATTAGTGCAACAAGATCGACCTGTTTTGTATCTGTTTTTCTATATTTTATGGAAAGGATGCTCATAAGTAAGAATTTGGACAATATAGTATTATACATGCGGTATGTGGATGATGTGTTCGTCAAGGTTAGAAATGACATCTCTGAGCAATTGTTGCACGATTACAATGTTTGTCATAATAGGGTTAGGTTTACAATCGAAAAACCTGAAAATGATACCTTGAGCAACCAAAAGTTAGGTTAGGTGTATACAGAAAACCGGGAAAAGGTGATTTATATATACATAACAGGTCGTCGCATCATCAAAGAGTTAGGACGTGTGGCGTAACTTTGTGGGCAGAGCACTTGGTTTGTGCAATAATTTAGAAGATTTTAAGCGTGAAAAAGGGGAAATCTTTAGGCTGGCTAAGAGGAATGGTTTTAGTGAAAGAAAGATCGAGAACATTTGGAACGAAGTGGAAAACCAAAAGGGGTGTAAGAAGAGTAAAAGTAGGAACAATGATACAAGATACGTGGGGGGATGGTATAATATCCAACCGTGGGGGAGCGATTTGGGAGTGTGTTCCAGAAATATGACCTTGTTCCAGCTTACAGTGTAGAAAATAGGATTGAGGGGATTTTTTCAGACTATAAAAGTTTTGGTAGGGGGAAAAAAAGACAAAATGGAGCTTGCAGGGGTGTACTCTATTACCTGTAAGGATTGTGAAGGGTCTTTTATCGGTGAGACAGGAAGGACTTTTAACACCAGACAAAAGGGATGTAAGGTATGGAAGGATCACCATGGGACTCAGTCAACACATGGGATGAGAAGCATGATGTTGGCGATATGGGAATTGTAAAGGTACAACTTGGAGAAGAGAAAAATTATCAATAAACAAGGGCCTAGTTTAAGTAGGTATGAAGGGGATCTGGGTGAGGAGTGGATGGGTTTATGAAGAAGTTTAAAGAAAAGGAAGAGAAATTGCGAGTTAAAATTTCACGCACCACCGGCATGTGACAAAGAAGAATATGATTACAACATTCCAAAGGAGTGGATCCGGAAGCATGGTAGAAGTACAATGTTCTTGATGACGCAGTCAGATGGCAGCACGGGAACTTCCTTCACTTGTCAACCCCTGGCAATTGATGCCAAGGCATATTCACCTGAGGAAGACCAGACGGCTTGGTCGAAACGTTGTGATACTGTGTAGAAGGCCATCCACTGTGAGTTACCCATTGAGTTTTTTTTCACCTGCTAATAACTATTTGGGAAGAGAATTATAACGTATAATAGTATTCACAGCACATACAAAGTCGACACACCAAGAGGCCATGTGCTAATTGCATTGAAATTAACGTTATCTGGAATGAAAAATTAGCCTATTTTGAAAGTTTTGTACGTTTTCTTGACTATTTTCGATAGGAATATGAAGAATTTTTCTCTCGTTATTAGTGAACTGTAGCTGCAAACATCACATTTTTCTAAACTCTTTTCATTCTAGCAAGAATATTTTGGTGCTTAGTAATGAGTTGACTCACCAGGTTTCAGTACTAACGTATACGATAATGGATTTGAGAAAGGAACTATAACAGACTTTGAAGTTCTTGAAAAGGAATGGTGAATGGAGAACAAGAAAACGAGCTTCCCTACACCACAGACATAACATTAAAACACTAATGAACAATCAGATGACACCAGACCAACCTAAAAAGAGAGCAATCTAGAAAAGACTGATCCACTACCCAAATCAGCTGCAAGCAACAGTGCTAGTCTGCATAGCCAGCTACAGCTGTTGCATCAGTCAACAAGACCTCTTCAAGTAAACTTAACCTGAGACCTTGCAGCTGAAAATGTCTGGAACTTCATTCAATGGATCACTGCGACCATGGCTTCAAAGCCCAGAAAGCAACCATTATAAACTATAATTGTAATTATAACATTTCACAGAAATCTATAATTGAATGAGTCCATATGAATATATGGAATGTGGCAACACTCAAATGAAAGTAGCCCTGACCAAACAAAAATAGTATTATACAATGTTTGGACAGCTTGCTGAGAAATCTGAACGTGTAACTGTAGAGGTAGATTATTTTCTCAAGTATCTGGCTTTGAAGACTTAACCCAGCCCGGTCTCTTTTCACAAGTATGCATACAGATCGATTAGGTACTGCTAAACTGTAGCCTATGCTTTGAAAGGAATACAAGGCCTCTGTATCGCCATCTGGTGGGTGTTACAGCCAAAGAAATTTCAATAATTGCCACAGATGGCAGTTATTTTTGAGTCGTTATATGTGAATTTACAAGACTTATATGAAATATTTAGTCTTAAACACTTTATAGAATTTATTATAAGCAAAAATGACAATTTACTTGCAAATTCACATTATACAGCTGATGTAGAGTAGAATAAAATGACTCATTAATGAATGTCAATTGTCGAACCTCTGTGGGCTCTAACACCCACCACATGATAGAAAGATAATGTATTCTGTCATGGAGAATATCCTACTAATCAACAAGAAAACAGAAAAGCATTTATTGAACAAAAGAAAAAGATGAAAAGCGCATTTATTGATGTATGCAGCAATATTTGCTTCCAACTCAATTTGGAAAATTGGTGACATCATGCTGGTCAAATTTTAGGGGTGTGCCACATTGTTGAAAATGCATGCAACATGAAAACAGTGCCTCAAAGTACACAATGCTTCGGTGTAATAACGAACTTTCCTGTCCTGTCCTGTCTTAGCTCTTAAAGGTACGTGCTTAAAAACCCAGTGACACTGTGGAAGCAAGCTTACTCTAAGAACCAACAAGCAACTTGTATATCCAATATGAAACACACAACTCGAACTAAGTACTTGTCAACTATAAGGATGTAAGTAAGATTTCAGGTAGATCCTTAAAGATTTGTTGGTATAGCAATATTTAAATCCATGGTGTACAAGGCATCTAAACTACAAATTGTAGTTATTTATTTACCCAAACTGTTACAATCCCTGAGCAACATGCTCATTTTGGGACAGAAAAGATTAGAATACAAGTTTCTCATAATATTAAGTTCTGATTGATTAGAATAAAACAAAGAAATTAATTTTTAGTGATAAAATCTGAATGTTTCATAAATAAATAAATTACAAAGAGAAAGTGTCTAATGGTCAACTATGTTCAACAATGTTCACACGATGAGCCTTTTAATTCTGCTACCTAAATACCAGTTAATGAACCTACACATCATGTAACTAAAACTATTTTTTTTTTAAGACGGAGAGAGAGAGAGTGAGAGAAAGCTCTAGTAAATTAGATTCACATCATATTCATTGTCAACTTCAACTTGAGAACTCTATTCTCGATGGCTGGACATAAGGAGACTTGACATCAGGTAAACATATTTTTCTTAATTAATAAGTACAAGTTGCTGGCAAGACAAATGGAAGCACACACATAAAGGAGTAATACTATAGGTCACCACCATATAAAAGTACCCTGGAAGATCCAGAGGCCGTCAAATGCAGTGATGGAAGGAGTCTCTTGTATATATTTTTCACATAACTCTTAGCAAGTACTTATGGCAATGAACACCCATATTTGCACAAATCTAAATAATCCTATTTACCTCAGAAAAGGAAGACTTTAATCTACTGCAAATAAAACTAAAATCCCCACACATCCTGTTATCATTTTTTCCTGTTGTGAAATTTTTATGTATCCTTTTTGCTAGACCACATCCTTCTTTAACCAATAATGGACATAATTATAATATTATGATGATTTGAAATGAAAAAAATGAATACCAAAGATAGGGTACGGTAACCAGACTTGAGCACACTGACCCGGGGTCTCAAGAAAGTTTTACATCTTGATGTCTCAATGTTTTTGAGGAGTGGATATTTTTGGTCGGGGAAAAAAAATTGTATTTCGTGGTGCAATGCTATTTTACGCCAGCAACACTTTATGCAACAAGTGTGTCAATAAGTGTACCAGAGATAATAGATTGCAGCCTTTCAGTTGTGATAGTTTGCTACTGTCCTGTCCTAACATCTTTTAACAGCTGTAGCTGTAACCACAAGGAAATCTGCTTAAATATGCTCACGTGGTGTTGACAATTATGAAAGATTAAGTATACAGTAAAGCTTTACATAAAAAGAGCAGAAATGTGTGAGAGTTAAATATTAGCGTCCACCATCACAGTGACGGCTACTGCAGTTACTTAGTTATCTTTCCCTATGTTGACGATATTTACTTTGTGACTGCTACTGCCTATTAGTTAATTTTTGCGCTGAGTGTAATTTGATAGTTTTCAATCTGTGTGAGGAGGCCCAAAAAAAAAAAATAATGTAAATACAGTGAAGACAGATTTTCATTTTATAAGAACCTAGTTTTAGTAATAAAATGGAATGTACGATTTGCCATGAGAATATTTCAATTGCACATAGAGGTAGGCTATCTTTGACATCCAAGTTCATACTGATAACTCTCAGCATCAACAATGAGCATCAAAACGAGAACTTTTTTCGAGACTACAGATATATGACTACTGGAACTTCAACCTCGCTGCTGAGGAAGGCAGTTTTGAATATCATTCTGTGTTTCACTATCACAAATTCCAGTGAGTGGACCATACATTTTTTGTAGTTTGCAAACAATTCGACAGGATAAAATTCTCTGGTGCTAGAACGAAATGTGAAGTGCTTAGTAAGAAGTCCCGTTTTCTTTTTTGTTTTGTTTTGGAATCTGGTCATACTGACCGTTAAGGAAAATATGAACTTTATGATTTAGCAATCACTTCAACCAATCCATATTAAACTGTGATAGATTCGTGCAAATTTGATGTTCATAGGTTAAATTCATGAAGAAACAAGAGACCAAAATGAATAAGATCAGAGCACCTGATGTCAGCTTTTCAAGTTTTAAAATAATTATGCATCAACAAATAATAAATCAAAGATAAAAATCAAAGATCCAAAAACGAAACGAAAAGAATTCAAATGTAAACAAGACATTATTTTATATTGCTATACAGTTTAAATATCACAGAAAATACAGATTTTAAATGAGCACATCTTGTATAATATTATATGAAAGAGTTCAGACAACCATAGCTTAATGTTTAATTTGAATTACTGTATTATGATATGTAATGAAAATCATTCAGTTGCTCCAATCTAGTTTACTTCCACAAAAAATAATAGGAAGAATTAAATAAAATTCATTGCAAAGAGTTAACTCATTTTATCTTCCCCATCTTGCAAAATTTTGCAACAATAATAAATGCCAATTCATGAAGTGATACCCTTACATCTGTTTCTAGTTAAACCAGTCCCCTCTATAAAACATCTATGATTGTAGTGTGCTCTCAGCTAATGACTAATGAGTAATAGTTGTTTTCAACTGTACCAGTACTTCTAGAAACAATGCTGAATTTCAAATACTACATTGACAAAATGATCTCTCAAAATTATACTTTATTATAAAACTCGCAATACTTTTGTAACTTATTAATTGTACAAATAATAAGTACTACAAATTTATCTGATGAATTACTAATTAAGAGATATTCTCAGACAATTTACGTATTTAATTTTCCTTTCAAATTTCCACGGCAGTGATTCAGGAGCCAAAATTTATTCACACACACTTTCTCTAAAACCATTACTTTTTTTATTAGCAACCCTACAGATATGTACGCTCTGACTCAAATTAAAGGCAATACGTATTAAAGAGAGAAGGGAATTTTAAGGTTCACTGACACTTATGTTTTGGTTAATACCACTTTTTTGCAACCTCATTTGAGCACCACCACAACCATAATTGCGAGAGAGAAAACCAGATAACCTTGAAATCAGACTTATTAATCATAAGGATGTGTCAAAGAAAAACAAACTCCACCATCAGAGCCGAATGAGACGCACCTCCCCACATACCACCACTAGCACCAGCGCTGTTGGCTCCCCACTGTCCACTGGCTCCCCCTGGACCAGGATTGGATGGAACACCAGTCCAAACATTCGAACTGTCTCCGACATCATCATCTTCACCCCAAGTTCCACCAATATTGGTAGTAGGTGTGTGTCCCCATGGGGTTTTTTGAGTTTGAGATGGAGGTGGCTGTCCACCATTTCGAAGATTTGCTTCCCACAAATCTGTGCCTGCAACCAAAAAATCAGTTTGAAATGTAATAAAAAAAATATGTAAACTTTTTAACTGCAGCTATTTAGTAAGCTTAGATTAAAGCTCACATACCATTATTCACATTTGGTTTCCACACTGGAACACCTTCTTTGACTCCAGGTTCAGGAGAAGCAGGAATGTCCCAACCACTATCCTGGTTTACATATTGCTAGAAAGGAAAGTTTTTAATAAGAAAAAGTAATTCCTCTCCAATTAGAACTAAAAACCTCAGTAAAACATAACAAAACCGTTTATATATCCTGAAATATTACATACAATGTCTTCTAAGCTGATGTAAGATTTCTTTGTATTACGGTAAAACATCTTTACAAGAAGAATTTAATATGTAGCCTACATCCTAATATAAATCGTTTACATTTACTATGAAATCATCTCACTTCAGTATTTCTATATTTAACATAAATAACCTACCCCTCCCCATCCATCCTGACTGAATAAAGCCTCTCTCATTGTATTTAACTGCTCCAACTGCTGTTTGGTCGAACTGTTGCCAGTATTGCTGTTAGTACCAGAGCCCCCAGTACTAGAATTATTATTATTGCCAGATCCTGGATTATTGTTATTGCTGCTATTGTTACCAGCACCCCCTCCACTTGGTGGCTGGTTAGCTGGTAGCCCCTTGCCAGCTGCCTGGGCCCAAGAAGTTGAACCATTCTGCTGCTGCTGCTGTTGTTGCTGCTGTTGCTGAGAAGATGGAGCTTGTGACTGTTGCGGTTGCTGAGACGGAGGCTGACCCGTTTGGGGATTGTTGCCCTTATTTGTATTGCCTAGGGAAAATAAGGAATCTCAATGCATGTAACAATTACATACAGAATCATGCTTTATTAAAAATTTCTAAACAATTCCATACCTTGATTTTGTTGTCCACTTGGACCTTGACTAGAACCTCCACTGCCAGTGTTCCTATTGACACTATTGTTGTTATTGTTCCCCCATTGATTCTGTGCAGCTGTACTGCCTTGCCCTTGGTTATTTCCTCCCCAACCACCTGTTGAGGAGTTTGAGTTGTTGTTGTTTGAGTTGCCACCAGGGGGTGTGCCCCAACTTGAGGTACCACTATTAAGCGAACTCTCTCCTCCACCACGCAGTCCAAGCCCAGCAGGAATTCCCCACCGGACATTTGTTGCTGGACCTTCTTGATAAAAGTCTTTTAACTGAGAAACAGATCCCTTATCTTCAACACAATTCTTAACATTATTACTAGTATTAAGATTATTAAAGCTTGCTGGTGGGTTACTGTCAATTTTACCCTGGACTGTTGCATTCATGGCAGAAGCAGGTAAAGGATTTTCATTATCCACAGTTATCCCTTTACCCTGCAACTTGGGAATGTTGTGAAACGGAGTCATACTCCAAACTTTGTTGTCGTCGTTGGCATCTTGATTTTCTGGTTGCCGGGACTCGACAGTCTCCCGGAAACCATTATTTTTTTGGAAATTCTTAACATTAATAAGATTATTATCCTGATCTGAAAGAGCACCAGTAGTAAATTTCAAGTCCTCCTCGACTGCCTTTCTCTCACACTGTACTTTGCTTAGTGACGAGAAATCATCTCGTAACAATCCACACACTGCTTCTACACTAAGGTTAATAACATGTTGGCTAACTTTAGTAATATTATTTGGATTTTCATTGGCCTGAGAGACATGGGTGGGCTCCACATCCATTATAGTTGTTGTAGTAGTAGTTGTAGTTGTAGTGGTAAAGCTGATGGTGTGACTTTGTGCACAAGTAGACAGACTATTGCTGCTGGAAGAACCATGGTGACTGGCAAACATTGCATTGAAGCTCTGGAAATGCAAATTTTGCACATTTATTTGATTGCTCAATGCTAGGTTTTTTGTATTAATATTTTAAATAAATTCAACACAAAAGTAAAGAAAATATAATTTGAAATTTAAAATTTGGCTTTACTTTCCTAATTATGATGAGGTGTGTGTGTGTTTTTTTTATACATAGGACATGAAATAAAGACTCACCTTCCATTAAATTCCAAAATATAAATGGTATTCAAGGTTCGACTGCAATATAATTACCGGTATTAGGAGATAAATGACCATCTCTATTGTTTAAGTTTACAAACAGCTATAACTTTGTTTAAGTTTACAAATAGGAATAACTTTTTATCATTTAGAAACGTGAGAACTACTTACATCTTTCCAGAATAGAGATCAGAATTACGTCCCTTAATGAATAATAATCATTATTCATCATACATATAGTATTTCATCATATCTCAATCATCTATTATCATTTATTAATTATTTGAAACATTATCTTGAACAACAATTAATTATATACTTGTAAGTTTGTAGAAAATCAACTCTAAAAGTACATGAACTCTCATGTTCAATACGCCATCCTGGACGCCATCTTTGGTGGCCTGTACCTGGGTCCAGGAATTTTTTGGGGCAAAACAAAGAAACCGGGTTTCTTACTTTGTCCTGAATTTTAACATGTATTAAATTCATTAACATCTGAGACTATGAAGATAAGCCTCTTTATAATTTTCCAGAGGTCACTTTGTAGGAAAGGGGCCTTTGGAGTGTCAGCTTTAAACTCTTCTAGAAATGGTTGTAAATCATCTGCTAAAGATAAGAAGAAAGCAATTTTTGGCAGGAAAAGTTTATCTTCAAGAGCAACTGAGATTTTTTGGAAGCTAGCAGAAGATAAAATCGTATTCATTTTCACCTGTTTTATGTGGGCAACAAATTTTTCTAACCTTCCCGGATATTTTAACAAATTCAATAACTTTTCCCAGATTATCCTGACCATACAAAATTGCCGGCTTTTTCCCCGACCAGTGGACACCCTGGATAGCCTATAGTGTGTGGAATCAGTCCCCTTTTCCTTTTTCTGCACATGACTACTTCAAAAGAAATGTTACGAATATCCTCATCCAGGTGATGCTTCAATTAATTATTTGTGTTACCGGTAATGTAAGTACTAACACTGAAAATAAAAGTTAATTTTTAAAACAAGGTTCCCCCCCCCCTTTTCTCAAAGGAACATTAAGATAATCTAATTAACAAACCTGTTCTGCACCGTGGCTGGTCACAAGGGACGGAGGCTCCGCGGTGCCACAACTTGAGCTGGATATCACAGACGCTGAAAATATCGCCTCAGGGAATAGACGTGAGGTCAGGTCAGCTCCAGCCTTCCCTCCATCTTTCCCCAGGCTCACCTGGCACAAGGCCTCAGACTTGGAACTGGGGTTGGGGTGGTAATGAGTACAGCCACAGGATCCACACCCTGAAACACAATTACTCATTTTTAACAACTAATTTTGCAATGTGACAAATTGTGTTGATTTTTCTTTTTTTTAATAGGAAAGACTGAATAGCAGTGCCAAATTGTGTTTTAATTTTTTTTTTTTTTTTTTTATAGGAAACACTGAATAGCAGTCATTTATCAAGAAGGAAACAACACACTCATCTTTTCACATGTTTGCACATGTAAGAAATATGAAACTAACCCGTGTTAAACTGTTTGTTGCCGCTTCCATCCGCCCCTGGATGTAGGCTGCCTGTCTCGCAGTCTCCCGCTAAGATTGTCATAGCTGCTGGCGGGGATTGTGGGGAAGGCCAAATTGATGCATGTTGCTGTTTCATTTGTGCATTTTGTGATGAAGACGATGATGATGATTCAGCTGCCATGTTATTTGGCATCCCCCTCTCATTGGTGCGGTCGATTGCGTCCTACAACAAAAATAAATTCAGTCTTGAAACTACTACTATTAATCTAAAAATCACATTAAGTGTCAATAAATTAATGACTGGAAAAATCAAATGATTTTAAGAATTGAGTATAATCTGTTTTCGAGTAATAGCCTATAAAGAATCAAATGATCAATTGAATGAAAAAATTCTTGGATAAATGCAGGATCCAAAGACTTCTCGTGATGCCAGATGTGAGAACTTGAGTTGACATCCAAGAACTTCTTAAGATTAACTCAATTGGTAACTCAAATCATCATTTGAATGTTCAGCTCAGATATTTCACATGTCACAAGATACAATGCCCTTCGTTCCGCAATGGGTGCGGCTCACACATTTAGTGACCCACACACAATAGGAGTTAGTTTCATGCAGCAGATATTGCATTAATAGCATTCTACTAGAAGCGTTCACAGACTAAAGATCCATAAGATAATAATGATGTCTCGTCTGCCATGTTAAAAATAGTAAGTCTGACAACATTGTACTACTCTGAGCACATGGTAGCTGTACATTCATATATTGTATAAGTTATATGCCTTTCTTGCCTACAAAACTGCAATTATGGGCAAAATTTAGAATATGTCCCTCAAACATTTTCTAAGTCCAAACTGATAAGACTGTGCAAACTCAAGAACTTCACTCCATGCTTCTCATAGAATTAAATCATTTGAATGATCATTCAAACACTTTTCATGCAGTTCTTAATTGAATAATTCGAATTTTTCCATCCGAGAACTCCCATCAATGCAATAAGTCATCAACTGATAGGAGCCATCATGTGATATGAAGTACATTTAAAAATAAAGACAGGCCGAATGATACTCAACCGACATGAAGAGATTGCTTCTAACATGTAAATAAGAACTCATATCTGAATAATTAGAAGAGGTTATCCTGACAGAAATGCCTGACATTGGGCATGTAAGTTACAGAAAACACTGATTTAATTAGACATACTGTACATGCCGTTATTGTATGATTTTCACAGCTGGAAAGCTTTGAAAAACAGCAATCATTATCAATCAGTGCACATTTTTCATTAAGAACAAGAGACAACCTACCCTCGAAACAGGCACTTGGTCGGTAGGAAATGTGGAACTGAGTTGCGCGGACAGACAAGTGGCCGCACTTGTGACTTCGTTGCTAAAGACAAAGCCGTTAGATTGCGACTCTGCTAACTGTTCTGGCACATCGTTTACATCTACATCATCCTCCTGAAAACAATAATAATTGACTTAGCATAGTACTACTACCCCTCTAACGGGATTTAGAAACTATCTTGCTGAGACAATTTTTCTGTCAAAGGTTACCTTAAAATTTTGTGTGAAGGCATTTGTTTTGGAAATCTCATCTGAACTAGATTCGTTTGGAAACATTGGGCTCAATTCTTCTTTGGCAGGCTATGCATAGAAACCAAAATCTAGAAACAAGGGAAAATGCCAAAAACATTATTCTTCAAGATTAAATCTGGAACACATTAATTTAGCTTTGAAAATATTCTCGTAAACTAATTCGTTTTAACAATGCTAACGCACCTGCAAATTGACAAGTAAAATAAATTACCTTAGTGACTAAGATATTAACAGCAGTCATTGTGATCCATACTGGCAGAGATCTGAAAAGAAGAAAGATTCTTTAGAATTCAGTAGAATTAATAATCCCGATAATACGAGGGGAGCTCGAAAACAGCTATTATTTTTGACACTTCAAAAATCAGCTGATACTGAGTCGACTAAAAAAAAAAACAGGTGCAATGCACAAAACGGAGGTCCCACACACTATTTTTCCTACGCTCACATTTTTTTCCTATCTAGAACGTTGGCTTAGATCAGTAAACTTTATAAATAATGCAAAAAAATAACAACACCCAATGTTATCAACAGCTGCAGAATCAGGAACTTTTCACTGCACTTTGTAACCATTATCGAAATGATTTAGTCGAACAGAACTATACTTCTGATAAAAAAATAATTTAACAGATCAAATAAATGCATAAAAATCCACAAAAACTGTATATACGCTCTAGAAATGTAAATAATACAACTCACAACTTTTGATGGCCGAACGAGGAAGCCAAGACGAAGTTGTCTCGCATAGAAATTCGTCCTATCGCTGCGAGTCCTTTCGGCTGTTTAGATAACATGGTTGGCACCCCTCATAGAAGTGCAGCAAACATTTGTTTCATCAAAATTGCTCTGAGTAAGTAATTTCATTTACATAAAAGCAATATGGAGCTTTAAAAATGAGGCAACCACAATTAACATAACACAAGTTAATAACAACAGCTTACATTTTATCGTAAAGCAGCAGGTTTTGATATTGATCGTCTGTTACGTGGCAGAAAAAGGCCCACACGCCATTCCCGATACCGCGACTACTCCCCACTATAGAAGGGGACGGGTGGGGTTATTTTAACTTCTGTGTACTAACTACACTAAAAACATACACGTCTATACTTGCCATAAAAGGACGCCTATCGTATTTTGTATCTTAACAAATTATAACGTAACAGTAACATAAGCTTGTATCGGTGGACACTTCACTTTTAATAGAATGCAATGCATTAAATCAAATAATTTAAAGTGCAAAAATGGAATGCATAAACGAGATGACATGCTATCGTGAGAAATAGCCTGTTGTTTATATATATGGTAAAAAGTAATAAGGTAAACGCAAAGGAATTAAACCATACGGGAAAATGAATGTAAAAATACT
The DNA here is from genome assembly GCA_964059195.1 of Ectobius pallidus. Lineage (NCBI taxonomy): Eukaryota > Metazoa > Arthropoda > Insecta > Blattodea > Ectobiidae > Ectobius > Ectobius pallidus. The sequence goes on from CAXKWD010000001.1 coordinate 171,981,934, forward strand.
TTTGTTTACGGTACTATCTATAATGCCTAACATTAATGTCGCAATGCAGGTATTAATTCATAATCATTTGCCCTCATTTTCCTGAACAAGACAATATAATTCTGTCCACAACCAAGCATTTAATATTATGACACAAAAATATAACTGTACATCGCGCGTTCAGTTTTTCCTGCAAACTTCTATAAACCCACATCACCTTACCTATCCCCTTCCAAATCTCCCTATATTATGCATTCAGGCTTTCCGCTTTCAGCCATTTTGCTAGTAGCGCCAAGTAAGATGGGACATCACGGAACAGGTCGAATATGCCCGAAGCAGAACCCTACGACCACTGTTCTGCACTCGCCTACGTTGCCAAAGCTTAGTTTATTTTCTCTTCTTTTCTACAAGTAAGGAGAATTTCAACTTTTATAATCCTATTAACCACAAAAATTATTATAATCTGCACTGTGTTGAAGTAACTAAGTCTAAATCTGACCGTAGAAAGTGCACAGAAACAGAGGACCACAACGAGCGAGGTAGATCCGGCAACAAAGCTACCAGGTCCCGGTAAGCTATGCACGCACGCAGAACGCAGTTTCGCAGGTTGAAACTTCTATTTCCTCCAGCAGGCTGCAAGGCGGCAGCAAAATGGAACACCCTGTCATAATAACGCAGTTGTTAATAATAACAAATAAAAACAAGTGCATCTTGCTGACTCGTTTCACTTCATGAAATATAATAATGTATCGGGGTCAATCGCGAATCTTAACTACCCTCGAAATCCAGTCCCCTTGTACGACCTTGCCAAACCCAAGTCTAGGTATGGTATGGTTTGCGCTGTTGCCGAGCCGCACGTAAAGTTGCTTGATATGTGTGCATTTCACAGGGTTATTATCTTATACAGTATAAATGTAACATTTTATAAGAATTATTTTGTAAATATTTATTAAATGACTCTCTCCTTTGAACATTAGGTGCAGTAGCGCCAACATATGGGCCCATGGGGCTCAAGCCCATCCAATAATTTACAATGTATTATTACCATAATTATTTATTTCTATTACTCAACATCATGTTTCATTGTTATTTCATTGTATTGAACTGAACCGCCCCCGAGCATAAGCTTTGCGTCTTCGGGTGGTGTTCGAATGCACATTTGTAAACATTTTATGTTGTAATTTGTAGCAATAAATGTATTATTATTATTATTATTATTATTATTATTATTATTATTATTATTATTATTATTATTATTATCATCGTCGCCTTTATTGAATCGCTGTAAAGCGAAATCAGGCTATTCTTGGCATAAAAATTATATTTTGTTACAATTAACTCACGATCGCTTGAAATCGTTCCTCGGTTCATTATTTTCTTTTTGTATACAACTCTGTCAGTGCAGTTTCTACAGACACCACCGAATTATATTCGACGCTTTGAAAAGTTTCAAGAATCCTTTGCGTTCAGAGGGGGAAAAAATCACATGCTGTTCTAAATATACATATTATCCATATCTATATTTAGAATTTAGATTATCTTTGTGATTAAGAAAAATCACAAGAATGATATCGACAAGGTAAGGAAATGTGATATAAGACAAATAAGTACAAGAATTGGCTATTGAAGAAGAAAGAAAAGAAAGAAAAAAAAAAGTCAAAGTGAATCGAACATGTAGAAAGAATGGATAACTCAGCTTGAGGGGCAATAAACCAGAGGAGGAAACCATATAAGGGGCGGGAGTATGAAAATTTTAAAATCTTTGAGCCCACTCAATGGTTTTCAAAACTTGGCGCTCCTTGATTAGGCGATCATTTAGGTGTATGTAATATTAACACCAATAATGATTTAGAACCAGAATTGCATTGTACCTTATCCAGAAATTCTCATATGCAAACGAGGAAATTTTACTTTTAGGACCTATTCAAAATCCATCCCTGCTCAGACCTGTTTCTTTTCACTTTTCTTGGGTGGGGTGCCATTAACAGTTACAATATCATCCAATGTGCTCACTGCTCTCCTTTTATTTCATGTATGCCTATAGCCCTTTTATTTAATACAGCAACTCAAAGCAAACTGGAAATGTTCAAAGGGTTGGAACTTGATATTCTTTCATCATGAGGGATGAACTTGGCGGTCATACCATAGAGTCCGCCCACAATTATCTGCGTCACTATTAACACACCATCTTTCTAACCAGCTTCTACAGACATGTAGCCTAGACAGAGGCCATTGTACTTTCTACGTCGAAGTTGGTTCGAGGCTACGAGCAAGAGCTTGTCTCGTCCAGTCAGATTACGTGATCATTCCTTCAAGAAGTGATGGAAAAGAGGGCAAGGGGAAACTTGTACACGCTATTCATTCAGTTGCATCATGAAGGCCGTTTTAATGAAATCTGAAAAACATTTAAATGCACAGACATGTAGGCAGTCCCCGCGAAGCGAGCAGGCGAGCGTGGGTTAGTTGGTGGATCGTTCCAGCTTTTCCTACACCCGTCAATGAGGATGCCCGGGCGACCTAGAGGGGGAAGGACACCCCCGTATCACCCGTGCATATCATACATACATACACAACATGGACAGCTTGAATTTAAGCAGGTGTCTGTTCTATGCTACTTCTTGCAATGCATACATATAATTATACCAAAATCAACTTATTATATTATATGATTATATTCACAGCATAAATAATACATATAAACTATCTATGTGGCTTCATTAATTTTGGCATAATTTTTATAATACCTTAGAAATTCAGCGAACTGTGCTGCTCGCCTTGACCACGACTAAACTGCAGAGATGCAAAATAAGATATGAAAATAATGTCTACCACGCCCGGACGGACTGTCGGTAACGATCTTACGGAAGTTTGCAGCGGTCCCCCCCCCCCCCCCCATACACACACGACATGTCAATCCGGGAGCCCAGACATGCAAATCAAAGCAGGAAAAGGTGGAGAGGAGCAACATCAAAACATAATATAATATATTGCAGCATAAGATACCTATTAGGCCAAAAACAAAAAAATCATGAATAATGAGGGTTACTGAAAATAACAAAGCTACCAGTGTATTAGTGTAATAATATAATTTCGAGTTAAAAAAAAAACTAAAGCAAAGCATTTTTCTAATCCTGTGATATGTTTATCTGTTCATCACTTCCCACCATTTCTGTATCAGAAAGAAATGATATTATTCGTGAGTAGGGATAAGTATTTTGTTCGTAACATTATTATTATTATTATTATTATTATTATTATTATTATTATTATTATTATTATTATTGTTGTTGTTGTTGTCGTTGAAACCCATGGTACTGCGTGTGTATTTGCAGTATATAATTATCAATAACTGAAGAATTTGGTCACACCATTTGGTCGGCATTTGGAAAAGTATGCAACTGTTGATTATGTAGATAAAGTACCGGTACACAAAATGAATTTATAAAGCACGTAATCGTTGTATTTGACTTTAAGTTTTCTGGCGGGTAGCCTACAGCATGGATAGTTTCGTTTCGTTTTTGCGATCAGGTGAAAGTACGGCATTTTTCTATATTTAAGGAGTAGGCGCTGCTTTCATCCTCATAGATTCTGATAAGAAACTGTTACATCTTTTTTTAAGTATAGAGGAATGTACTTTCAAAACGTGCGAAAAAGACCTTGATTGATAGAGTACGAAGAGGAGCACGAACAATTTAAGGTAAGGTAAGGTAATTAAATGTTCTGTGGTGATGGCCAATATCACGAAATTTTCCTTAGAATACCGACCATTTATGCCTGCTTATGACTAGGCTACTAACTACAAACTATAAGCTACTTGTTCGGAGCAAAAGTAAACAACCTAATGTGAAAGTATAGTCCAGTTATTCATTGCATGGCCAGGCGGCTTCCTTTCGTTAGGAGGAAAAGTTTGCCGGCTTCTTTATTTTTACCGCACCAATCAGCTAGTTACTCCAGCCAATCAAAATATAAGAATTTCCTGCGACAGATATGACAGCTACTCGTCAACTCCACGTAGAGTGGAACGCGAGGTTACAAGATATAGTTACAGTAGACGATAATACGTGTGAATTGATTAAAGCGAGGGAAGAACTGAGGTCAGTGATAACAATGAGAGAATATTGCAACGTTGCTTTTGTTTTGGAAAGCGGAAACCAAGCCCGATATAGTCAGATCAATTAACATAAAGAAACACCGACTTAATGGTTTATCGTTTTGAAGCCGCCTGGCCATGCAATAAATAACTGGACTATACACAGCACAGTTCACAAGCGTTCGTTTTTTAGACTGTTTAGTCGATTACATATACAATAAAGTCAACTAAACTTTCTTTTTTAGATTAAGCGCCAAGGATCCCGATTTCGAATCGCAATGTACTGTATCTACTCTTATACAATTCAACGGCCCTAAATAGCGTGCTTGCTCGCCCGCTTCGTGAGACATCGGGTATACTCGGCGATGTTCGTCTCTCGCAGTTTAAACTTTCATGACGACTACAAAATTAGGAAGGAAAACCGTTTCTTTATTATATAAGGCCTAAGTGAAATGAACACAATGAACAAATATTCTAATTTTATTTTTACTTACAATTTTCATAGCTCTGAACCACAAACATTTTTAATAATCTACCAGTGTAATTTTCTTAAAAATCCTGGAGTCAATGAATAATGGCGGGCGAAGCCGGGGGCAACAGCTGTAAAATATTGATGGTTTTATCTCTTGAAATATCGCTGATAATAATAATCCAAACAAACCATTCCTTCCCTTGAAACATTATATAATTTCTGAAAATTACACTGAATTGATCAAATAAAATTCACATCATATTCATGTCAATAAACAGCTGAGAAACAATACGTATTATGAGTTCACAGGTTCTTTGGAACTGCATAATCGATTCTGATATAGTTTTCCCAGGGGGCGCTTTCATGTCGTGGAATGTACTCTAAAGCAGGAATTTTAGCTGTTTCATTAATTATTAATGGCTTAATAATATTTATGAATGATTCGCGTGCAAGTGTTAATAAATATAATGCTTTAATAATTATTATACTCTTAATTTTTAATTTTTAAAAGAATTATCGTGGCGAAGCCACGGGCACCTCCTAGTATATTTACAATCTGTATTGTGACAAAGCCAGAAAAGCCTAGAAGCTGATAGAAGAAGGACTCGGGCCGAAAGAACTAGAGTTAGATAAATCCAGAAAGGGACGGCCCTCTTATTGCTGATTGGAGCCGCGCGCCGACGGGTGCGGCCTACTCCCTGGCACGGCGGCGCGGTGAGTGACGGTGCGCGCCCGTGGGAGGGGCCAGAGGTGGAGCCACGCGCTAGGGCTGTGACTTCGCCCCGCGCGGACATTCTAGACAATGCGCGGGCGGAGAGCTTTCGAGAGACCGGGTCTGGAATATTCGTCGGTCCTATATATAGGGCAGCGAGCGAGCGGCAAGTCAGTCAGAGACGGCAACGAGGAGTGATGAGTCAGTCAGTCAAGGAGAGTTCAGTACAGTGAAGAGTCAGTACATCAGAGGAGAGGCAGTCCGTGAAGAGCCGGAGGGTCAACGAGGGAACAGTCAGAGAGGCAGTCCGTGAGTAGCGGCGAGCGTCAGCGTCAGAGGGTGAGCTGGACGGAGAGGACTGATCAGCGCGGCCTCAAGTGAGTGTGTCTTGGGAAGCTGAGGAGCCAGTGACCGGAGGGACCCGAGAGCGGAATAGCTAGTCAACGGGGAACTAGTGACCGGAGGGAAGGGTGAACGGAAGAGCTGCTGAGCTGATCTGGGCTGAGGCAGTGCCGTCCCGGGGAACTCTGCGCGACGGGTGGATCGCACAGCGGCAGCGAGGACTGTGGAGTTGACCGGCGCGACGTGGGATGATCTGGATTGGACTGGAACAGTGCTGTAATTAGGACTGAGCACAGTGAGAGTGAGCTCTGAACAGGACAGTGAACTGGCGAATAGTCTGGAGTTTTCTGGCTGTATTGTCAATTGTTGTAGGAAATAAAGAAACCTCCATCCTTCAATTATAAACTCGGTGTTCTCATTTTGAACCCCGACGAGCCCTTGTTACAGTATCTTCTCGCCGTCGGACAAACCTTTTCCTTGAACGTTTCTTTATTGGTGATGTAAGTTCTGACGGGCCTGGCTCGCAATTTTCTTCTAAGACAAGTTATTAGAGGCTATGCCTATTACTATTATTTACAATATTTGGTGTATTTCACCCAGTGGCGGATCCAGAGAGACATTTTGGGGGGGGAACCAAAGTAGAGAGGGAAGTTTTTACTCATAAAAATTAATTATTCCCAGTACACAATTGAAAACAAAATGAACATTTCAGCATTTTCTTACAAAGGTATTTCAAAATAATGAATGCCGTTGCTTTAATTTAAGTATTTGGGTTATGTTCTAATAAATTTTGAATAATTTGTGCTTAATGTTACAAATTTTGGGGGGGGGGAAATTTCCCCCATTTCCCCCCCCCCGTGGATCCGCCCCTGATTTCACCACGCATTATGTAATTAAAAAAAGTACAACGGATTAATGAATGTTATATATATATTATATATATAATGTATTTAGTAACTTATGTCACTTGTTTTTCTTCAGAATCAACAAATTTGCCAAGGCAACGATAAAAACAAATCTTGCTAGCTAGATATATGATGTAAACATGTGTGATATAAATTACGAAAGCAAACAACTCGCTTAACTGATTTTTTTCACACTTAGGCCTACATAAGGTATAAATAATTGTACGATGTGTGGGGAATGGAAATAAACATGTGACTGAACTTGTCGCACTATCGTAAAGTATGCGCTGGTGCGATTAACCAATGAAACAACAGGACACAGTTAGTCAAGGCAAGTCTATTGTTTACTTTTGCACACTTGGATCAAGTATAGTTACTACTACAACCAGTAGCACGTGCAAAAGCTTTTCCATCTTGAACTGTATTCCATCTTTTTCTACTTGTACTGGTTCTGGTCGGCAAAGATATCATGTGCCCAGTACTCTGCCCATGGACCCTCTTAAGTGGGCGAGTGTCCAAAAGGGTCCAAAGACTGAAATAAGATTACAGTAGAGTCCCACCAACTCTGTCTAATATGGACCGAAAGAGCGCCTACTTTCCGAAATACGGAGTTATTGGGAATACGGGCTTAAACATTCAAAATTAAAATGCGTAAATATTGGTTTCAAATACAGTAAACACCGTTAAAAATCACCATCAAGCATGTTAATACGGGTATAGTTACTCTTCTATGAAACAAAAATTATATGTCTCAATATATTACAACAAAATAGTTTACCTCATTTCTTGCCATTAAAATGTTTGATACACCCGTAATGGTTGCAGAGTAATCCGAACTGCTGGGTTATCGAGTGCCAGAATCTATTGCATTAGGATTTGGGGTGCTAATATTGAGTCAATATTGTAATTTTTTATTGCTTTTATTAGCCACCATCTGCAAAACAAGAAGGTTCCGGTAATAAGAATTTACACGCAGCCTATTCATAAAAATATCCAGAAGGGATTGTCACGTACAATTGATGATATTGCCTAATACGTCTGGCATCTGCAATGCATATGTACTTTTTTCAGCGTACAGTAATCTCATTGCCTTCCAAATATTGGCCTTCGCGTATAGAACACGCGAAAGCTGATGAGCTCGGGAAGCAAATGTCAATCCAAAGGTCTTCCAGGCAAAATATGCGCCACCGATTCGCAATTTAAAATGAATATAGTGGCAAACATGTCAGACGCCAGACGGTTTGCTTCATAATCAGGATTCGATCAAGATACATATTCAACCGCTTGATTACTTATTTTTCCAGTTACGGTGTGACCTAATCGGTAAGGGGGTTGCCAGACTTGGGTTTGAGGTTTGAGCCAATGGCGGTGATAACAATTTTGGGGGAGATTTTGTCTTTAAGTTCTTGTAATGTATGGGAAATTGAACTATACATTTTATTTTTCAAGTTTCCCCATAAAAAATAATAACATAATGTTAGAAGAACTTAAAGATAATATCACATAGACCTATCACAAGATAAATTAACTCTGTCACTCTCGGAAGCTGAACTTATGCGCGTGAAAGAAAATTTCCTAAAAAGGTGCCAGTATTGTGTGGATGCAAGAGGAGAACATTTCCAACATATCTTGTGATAAGGTACGTGGTTATTTTCATTGCAATTTTAACTGTAAATGTGAGAACCTGAATCATTACATCGATCACGGCTTTATTTGCGTAGATATTTCACCCGATCGCTCGGGAGTTGGAGCTGTGCCTGCCGCGACGCAGAAACCCGCGTCATTGGCCAACTCTTGCGTGGGCCTCACTGTAGTAAGTTTCCGATTGTCTCTATAGTATTTCCTTTGGTTCAGCAAAATCGATATATCGAAATGAAATATTTTCAACTGCAGTGGGAAAAACTTTCAATTGATAGCTCATTCCTATTTTGACACAATTTTCGCTTAGAAAAAAGGATAGACAACATAATTATATTACAACAGGTCTTTAATATAAGATCGTATATATTATATATAGACCTCCGGCGTGGTCCGTCGACCCGGGTTCGATCCCCGGTACCTTCTCGGATTTGTCTGAGGTAGGGAGGTCTGGAACGAGGTGCACTCGTGATTCAAATTGACTTGATAGAGAAGTAGCGGCTCCGGTCACGCAAACCACCATTAGCGGCCGTGGGTGTCGGCATGGTGACCACATGTCCCATAATCCTACCACCTGCCTATGGTAGATGACGCAGCGGTCGGGTGGTAGGTCTAGTCCCTTCAGGGATGTAGCGCTACGAAGTTAAATATATTATATATAATGAATTACAACAGAAATTAACACAGAAATAATTATGACAAAAGACTCACACAAGAACTAGCATTCAGCAGCAAGATATTCGAAGATTAGTGACACCGTCCTCTTCTAGCACATATGCTTACAAATAATTATAACAATCACAATTTAATAATAATCAGTCACTAACAGTGTAATTACTTCGTATCTTCTTCTGTTTCTATTTCTTTCCCGTAATTTAACGTCACCCGTTGTAGGCACGTTTATGCGGTCCACACCGTCCGGGCCTTACTGGACCGCGACCTATCGGGAAAGGGATAACCTTTGGATCACAGACATACTTTTTGACCAGACAAGGACATGGAAAGCCTCCACGGCTGGGTGATCTCCTCAATGCCTAGAGCACCTCCGATACTACACGAACACATAGGACGAGACACGCCAGTCGTACACATACATACTGAACAAGTCGCGGATGGAATTACGATGATAAGGACGCCAGATGGGAATCATAAGGGGCCTAAAGTTTTCTGACATTCGTCTCATATGTGAGGAAAACCCTCGGAAAAAATCACATAGAGAACTTGGTGGACAGAAAAGCTATATTTATATAGTGAAAATGTTTCATATTACTATGAGCTTCATCAAGATTTCCCCACAATCTGTGAAATTTAATACTGTTAGTATGTATTATCAATCCTGAAGTGACTGATTTATTTAATTGGCAGAGCTTGCAAGCCAAGGTCTACTACATGCGTAATCATGTGATAAGCAGAGCCCGTAAGTTCAGGCGTTTATTTTTGTTAAAATAAGCAGGCAACAAGACACTTGAAATACCGTACCGAAAATATGCAGTAATATAATAAAATCAGGTAAACTGATGTAAAAAAGTGCCAGTATGTTTTTTTTTAATCAGTTATGACTGCAATTATGATATGCAGAATATGTTTTTTTTAATTGATTTACAAGTTAAGCTCCAGATTTATTCATTAAGCAGGGCTTAGGGAAGAACAAAGGTCTAGTTTTCTTTTTAATCAGATTAAAATCTTCCAGCATCAGCTGAACTGTACAGATTTTTGATATCTTGACAATCGCACACTCACATAAAAATACGAAAAAGAAAGTGAAATTGGCTGGTTTCGGGATTTGAACCATGGAACTCCATAACGTGAGGCCAAAAGTTACCATCTCGGTCACCTGGGTCAGTTTAACGGTCTAGTTGTAAGTTATAAGCGCATGTAAAACAATAGTGTTTTTGGCCATAGCTATCTCTATTTTAATTTCCAAAGCCGTAAAATATCACAGTAAAACAATTGACTATGTTGTCATGATAAATGATTTGCTTTTTTTTTATATATAAATTCTTTCGAATACGTATATTATCATAAAATAGGCACCAAATTGAGCATTACACCGAAACAGGTGAACCGATTTCATCCAGTATCAGTAGACCTCTTCCCATGAACACTATAAATGTGTATACCAAATTCCATAAAAATCCGGTAAAGCGTATTTGAGTTACCGCGTTTTTAAAATAGACACTAAATTGGGTTTTACTCCGGTACCGGACAACCGATTTGGTCCAATATCGGTAGACGTCTTCCCATGTACATTATAAATGGGTATACAAAGTTTCAGGAAAATCCAATAAAGCATATTTGAGTTATCGCGACTTCTCATATATTAACATAAAAGGCAATAAATTGGGCATTATTCCGGTACTGGCCAACCGATTTGGTTGAACATCAACAGACGTCTTTCCATGGATAGTATAAATGCGTATACGAAGTTTCATAAATATCCGATAAGGCGTATTTGAGCTATTGCGCCTTTAAAATATACACTAAATTGGGGTTTACTCCGGTACCGGTCAACAGATTAGGTTCAAATTTAACAGAGTACTTTTCATGGATGTCATAAATGCGTATACCAAGTTTAATGGAAATCCGATACAGCGTATTTGAATTATGTCGCCTTTCTATTAGAAAGGCGCCATAATCTATTAAAATAGGCACTAAATTGGGCATTACTTCGGTACCGGTGAACCGATTTGGTTAAATATCAATAGGGTTCTTCCCATTGACATTATAAATGTGTTTTCCAAGTTTCATGAAAATCCGAAAAAGCGTATTTGAGTTAGAGCGCGTACAGACACACGGACGGACAGACAGACAGACGGACAGACATTTTTCGTCCCCCACACAATCTCATAAAGTACCATACTGGCACTTAATTAAAATAGGCCTTTATTAAAATTCAAAACTCCTACTTTTTATTAATGAAAATAGTTATTTCCAGCGTAGCCTGCGTTCTTTTCACAGATTCTACTTAAAGAGCGCTTTCGACTGCTTGAAAATAATTAAGTTCATTTATAGGGAATAAGATTCTCAATAAATATGTTAGAGACGTGAATGTGTCATTTCATTATATGTATAACACCTTTTCACTTTCACACGTTGAAATTATTTATGTTCTTTTTAAAATGTGTAACTAATAATCAAAGAATAAAGCCACAAAGAACCGAAACATGAAAAAAAGGCTTTAAACATGTTTATCTCAATTTAACTCAAAGCCAGAAACAATTAACTGAAGTTGCTGCTAGTAAAAAATCGGGAGCAGTCGACTATGATAAGGAATATATTGCATCCATGGTAAGCGATGTTTCTCTTGTGAATGGAGAAGTGAAAACTTGTTGGCTTATATTTGTTGTTATATGATGAAGTAGGCTGGCGTGTTTTGCGAAAATCCCTGGTAAAGTTTCTGATTAACATAAAGAAACATGTTGGCTTTTATGACCAAATATATGCTTAAATCCATGTTAAAGTTGGTGAGACTGGTCAATGCCATCTGGATTTTGTTTATATTGATTGTCATGAAATACGAGAACCTCGTAATAAAAAAAAGTGCGCGTAGAACGCCACGAGACAGAAGTGAAACTTGTTTTAATTTCTTTATTTTTTAAATTTTGGATTATTGGATTTTTTAAATTTTGGATTAAAAAATATTTTTGAATGTTTTTATTTTTATTTTCAATTTTTTAATTTTGGATTTTTACATTTTTAAATTTTGGATTTTTTAATTTGGACTCTTTTAATTTTGGGATTTTGGGTTTTTTAAGTTTTTAAATTTCATTGAGTTGACTGTTTTCTGTGCAGTCTGACACAGCCCCGCTACTTTCGTGACGATTTTGTTCGTACACGGAGATAAAATATTTCTCTCTCATAATTTAAATTAGTTAGAATGGAGGTTATTTTTAATGGAATATGTCTACTCTATTAGTGCAAAAGTACTAGTTCGCTATCATATTAATGGTTTGCCAGATTGTGAAGTGTGATAATTCACGTTCACTACTATGCACGTCTCACAAGTTCAATCCTTCGTTGAGCTGCATTAGTAAGAGGATACTGCATCAAAAGAATGTCTCGGTAATCAGGGGAGGCGCCAAGGAGGGGGGCCGAGTGGGCCCTGACCCACCAAAAAAAAAAAAAAAAAAAAAAAAAAAAAAAAAAAAAAAAAAAAAAAAAAAAAATTCTGTCCCACCCTTGCTTTATACAAATGATATTTTTAAAAACTGAAAAGTTAAAAAAAAAACACTTTACTGAAGTCATTTCGTGTTTTTAAATGAAGTGAGATCTATGTAAGAAGAGAACAGCTGCAGGGAGCAGTAACTTGCTTATCTGAGAAGATATTAAAACGCAAAATTTAGTTTAATTATTTAACAATTTAAAAGCATAAACTTAAATACAAATATATACACTCATGATGGCCCACCTTTGCATTCTTCTGGCCCATATGCAGAAAAAAATTTGGTGCCGCCACTGTCGGTAATGCAGGTTTAATGCTCAGTTTCGGCATTGTTTGCTTTCTTAATTATTACCTAGCCATTGCAGTTATATATCCAAATGAGACAATTAGTGTACATTACACTACCAGAGCGACAGGATATATACATAAATACATTATTATTATTATTATTATAGACTGTGACACAAATTCAGGCTCCAAGATCCTATCCATTTCTTTTTGTAAGTTGTACAGGCAAAGTTTTAAGGAAATAAATACCTGTCAGATTCTTACCCTTGAGCACCCAAGCTCAGCAACTGGCTGACAGCCGTTTCAAATTCGCGTATAAACTTAACCGGTTGTTGCCCCTGCGAAGCCCATAAACACTGCATCATTCTAACCGCGTGTTAAGTTGATAAATGTATTTTAACGTTTATATAATTATTGAACGCACAAGAAAATATACCGCATTCAGCTTAGGTTTTAGGAATTTACGGTTTATTATCTATCATTGTATTGTAGTGCACAACTCATGCTCATGCACATGTAAAGCGCACGAGTATAAATTTATTAAAACTCCCGAACAAACACACTGGCTTTAAATTTATTTTACAAGTACTAAGAATACAACTTGGGTTCACTAATCTTCTTTGTTCGCTTCTTCATTGCTTTCTTTCATCTCATTGAAGGATTGTGACGTATTATGCTTATTATTACATTTAATTGCTTCTACACTTGCAAACTGAAATTTTAAGCAAGATGTTATCTGACCATCAATATCTAACATTCATCTAAGCGTGAGTCATGGATTTACTCTTACGGAGGAATAACTTGAAGACTACTACAGTGTTTTGCAGATGACAAGCCGTTTGTCCTTCTCCTGCTTAGATACGCGGTCCAATCAGAGACGGAGGGAAGACTCTTACTGCTAGCGGCACTTCGTTAGCTCGTACACGTGATTGGCGGTGAAGGAAATGGCTTCTCATTTGAAAAATACTGTAGTGCTCTATACTGAACGAAAAGTTACAAGACACGAGCAGGATAGTCATGCTTGAAATAAATGAATTCGACGTCACAGATGATACGAGCTGTTGAACCATTTCTACGTTATCCAGAGCTCCCAAGAAACGGGTGTGTTACATAGTGGCTATTCCTGAGGACGGAAAAAAGAATTAACAGAAAAAATGAACCAGTCAACTAAGGCATGATAGGTTGTCTATCCTTCTAGGAATAATTCGTCTCAATAGCACACCTCCGATAACCCAGTAAGGACTTCTAAGCAGTCTTGAGTTCTTGGCCCCTCCCACTGATAGGCTAAAGTAAATGTTAATTTCCTGAGAACAATATACTAATTATAGTTTAAGTTCTTAAAAGGAATTTCACTATGCTATCGTATTAGAAGCCAGTTAAAGGGCGTGATTTAATATATTTCTACTTTTAAAAATAGAACTTAAAGCCAAATAAAGACGTTTTCACTAAATGATGATAAGATTACTAAATGGAAGACATTAAATTATACGACTGATAGTGTATTAATAAATGCATGCATGATGATGAAGATATATTAATGACAATATCCGACATACATTTAACTTTAAAATTCATACATTAAGGGCTGTGTTCACCAACATGGATAAAATTTCGCGTTATCGTGGGTAATAAAATAGACGATTAATCAATTATCTCGGGTTTCACCACATAGTTTGTCATCTTGATTTTCAAAACCTTGGTATTTGTCTACTACTTGTCTGACCCTTAAAATTTTCATAAGAGGAACCAACGTCATCTGGCGGGGGTTGTTTGAAACAGCGGGGAAACAATTTCTATTGGCTTGCGTCCGGCGCTAAATGTACACGTTGCCATGGCAACAAGAAAGTTTCCCCTCACGCTGTGTCTCGCTAGTAGTTCTACAAATGGTCACTAGATGTCTCACTTTTGTGGGGGCGTTGCGTATAGCACATAACTTCGTTTTCCCCTTGAATCTTGTACAGAAATTATTGTCGCCATAGATGTCCAAGTGCGACGTATGTTCCTTTATCCATCTAGGGTACCTTATTCAGTGCTCTGTTTCATATTCCTCGTCACTGTCATCATATTTTATGTTGATATGTTCCAATCGCCTACGCGCCATCTTGACGTGGCAATTAGCTTGGTTTATCCTGTTTTGCTGGCCAATATCTCACCGGTAAAGCATTAGCTTGGATATTATAGAAAAACCAAGTTACTGTAGCTGGTGAAACGCAAAAAGAACAATATCGGAGCTTTTCAATCTAAAAACCAGGATCAGGCCCTCAATCTCAAGTAATAACAAGCAGAGCCAGATAGCGCGAGTTAAACAAGGGCATTTCCTGCTTGTGACAATTATAGGGAAGTCTGTAGGCTTATTTCAGGGATTATTAGTGGGTCATTCCATATTAAATCAACAAATGGGCGTTGCCGCACCATTTTTTATTTTGATGAAATTTGGTAGGTGATGTGTACCAGTCTCCTGAACCCCAAAACAAATCTTGTTATACCTCTAAAAAATTTTACTCCTGAGATATAGGCATTTGTTTGGAGCACCAACAAGCAAAAAATGTAATTTCAGACCTGTTTTCTGAAAGCCGTAGAATTTCTATTTGAAACAATAGGATGATCAGATAGGGCTCATTGGAAAGCTTAAAGAATGGACTTTCATTTGTGCATACTAAATTGGATTTAAGTTAAGTCTAAATAGACGTTTTTAGGGTTCTAATCTTCGTTCGTGAACTGTCGTTTTGCGTAATTTTAGGCATTAAAAAAACAACGAAGGACTTGGAGTAACAGGCCCATTTTTTTTCCTGTTACACTTATGTATGAGGAGTATGTGTAGGGAAAAAACTGAGCTGTTACTGGTGGTCCTTCACCCTGAAAAATGTGCTTAAACTTCGAAAAAAGTGTAAATCGTGCTTTTTCTCGGTCCCAAAAAGTAATGTGGGACAGGTGATAAAAATCTGAAAATGCCAGGATGAGAAGCCCTTATAGTGTACTTTAAAATAAAAACAAAATCATTCTGTGACTGGAAGGGATAGAGGAGCTACAATCCTTTGAAATATCAAGAAAACAGCACTTGACCGCTATTGAAAATGGGCTAAGCAGATAGGATAATTACCACAAAATTTAGTTTAAATTTACATAAAATACAAAACATTTATTTACAAATGAGAATTTTCCTCAGTTATACAACTTTCTGATTTTTTGTAATTTTTCTAGCAAATTTTCACATTTGACTTCTTTTTAAGCTACATTGATGGCAATTTCAAGTAGGCCTACTGTATTTTCAACTATTTTATTTAGATACCATTCTTATCCTGGTTTTTTGGATGTAGGTAATGCATTAAACACTAAAAGCTGCATAAAGCTCTTTAAGGTTACATCAAATTAACCTTTTCTGTATGTTAACCTTTTTCTCCATTAGGTCCTCTAACAGACACACAGTATCTTTTCCTAGCATCATTCTTCATTTTCGTAGAAGTCTTGTACAGTTTTGACTGAAACTTCATCAAGTTTATTTCTAGTCCTGTTCTCCCTATTCTGTGGCAAAATCCCGTTTTTTTCACTAAATTTCTTGACTGATGGGCTAAGTATTGGCTGACATTAAACTCACTCTGAACTATACTAATACTCCAACTACTAGGAGCTAAACTTACAATATTCTTTAATTTTTTTAAAATTTAAGCTTGTGAATTAGTTGCTTGTACTCATTCGCTAAACTGGCAGGCTGCATGTTCATTGAAAATTCCTCATTATCAGTTGAAATGTTCAAATCAAAAGACTTACTTAACTTTCCTGATATACTAACCTCATTTGTTAACACTGAGGTTCTAGCTTCAACTGACAGCTTCTGCGCCTTAACAGGAGAAATGCCAAGGACTGAACAAGCATCATTAACTGTTTCAACAAGAATGGTTTCAGGTTCATAAATGTCTGGGCATTCATCTTCACTGTCAGTACCGGTCTCTGTGCCTTGATTTGGATTTTTAATTTTTTTAACATTTTGTGCACAGTAATAATTGCTGGTAACAATTTCAATAGCATGTATTCAGCACAAAATAACAATAGTAATAATTTAAAAAAATAAACTAATCAAAAGATAATGAAGCACAAACACAACCTACATGCTGTGAGTCAGCTCAATAAGTGAATAGTGGACAGCATTCAACAGAGGGGCTGGATCATATGAAGCTATGCATATTCAAACATGACTTGGTCAGCAACCAGACTCCAATGAACACTGCGTGTCCAAAACTTATGAGTTATTAGTTAACATATAATTCAATATACTGTATAGAAGAGTAGAGTTTAATCCAGTACCTACACCTAATAAACCAGGATAAGAATGGTTTCTAAATACATCACTTGAAATTGCCATCAATGTAGCTTAAAAAGAAATCAAATGTGGAAATTAGCTAGAAAAATTACAAAAATCAGAAAGTTGTATAACTGAGGAAAATTCTCATTTGTAAATAAATGTTTTGTATTTTATGTAAATTTAAATTATATTTAGTGGTAATTATCCTATCTGCTTAGCCTATTTTCAGTAGCGGTCAAGTGCTGTTTTCTTGATATTTCAAAGGCTTGTAGCTCCTCTATCCCTTCCAGTCACAGAATGATTTTGTTTTTATTTTAAAGTACACTATAAGGGCTTCTCATCCTGGCATTTTCAGATTTTTATCACCTGTCCCACATTACTTTTTGGGACCGAGAAAAAGCACGATTTACACTTTTTTCGAAGTTTAAGCAAATTTTTCAGGGTGAAGGACCACCAGTAACAGCTCAGTTTTTTTCCTACACATACTCCTCATACATAAGTGTAACAGGAAAAAAAATGGGCCTGTTACTCCAAGTCCTTCGTTTTTTTTTAGTGCCTAAAATTACGCAAAACGACAGTTCACGAACGAAGATTAGAGCCCTAAAAACGTCTGTTTAGACTTAACTTAAATCTAATTTAGTATGCACAAATGACGGTCCATTCTTTAAGCTTTCCAATGAGCCCTATCTGATCATCCTATTGATTCAAATAGAAATTCTACGGCTTTCAGAAAACAGGTCTGAAATTACATTTTTTGCTTGTTCGTGCTCCAAACAAATGCCTATATCTCAGGAGTAAAATTTTTTAGAGGTATAACAAGATTTGTTTTGGGGTTCAGAAGACTGGTACACATCACCTACCAAATTTTATCAAAATAAAAAATGGTGTGGCAAAAAAATTTCTTAAAATTTGTTGATTTAATATGGAATGACCCTAGTGTCTTAGTGATTTTTTTTTTACGGTATTAATACTGTGGACCGCGATCAAAACAGCACTACTGCATTTATTCCCAAGCACAGAAAACCCCCTATTTTTATTTATTATTATTATTATTATTTTTTTATTTTTTTATTTTTTGTGCAACACACGTGATGATGATGAGTGTTCTACCCGAAGGCAGGTCCAGACCCGGGACGAAGCCGTGGGGTGATGACCACGACTCGTCCGAGGTGATTCAGGCAAGGGTGATACCGCGGAGATTTGCCATTGCCTCTCGCGGGATGGGAATGAAAGGACACAACATAACACCCAGTCCTGAACCCAGGAAGGAAATTTTTCACTGCTGAAAAATCCCCGACCCGGCCGGGAATCGAACCCGGGCCGCCAGGGTGGAAGGCAGTAAGTGACATTAAAGATGCCATCAGTCAATCACTAACTAATCCAAACTAGAAATGCTTCATATTAATGCCTCAAATGCTCAACAAGTCTTTAACTTTTCTCAAAATCAGTAAGTTATTGTAATTATCAGAAACGAGGTCAGAGAGAAATGGTACTGTTCACATTCCCCCAGCTCATAAGCCCTATTCGCAAATGTTTGTAAAGCTGTCCCATTCTTATCTTTCTATGCCAGGCGGTAATTATTACCAATAAAACTAGCATTTGCTGTTGCAACCTACGTTTTCTCTGAATGTGTGAGATACCTTTGCAAATTTCCATTTACTATCACTACACATCTCTCTGCCTTGTAACAACATACATACACATGCATACATACATACATACGAGTGATCTATAACACATAGTCGAGAAGAAAATAACGTATGCAAATGTATTTTTAAGCATAACGAATTAGAACTCGCTATTCTAAAATATAAAAACTATTTAACACATTCAACAACAACAAAACAGTCTCATTCAATGCCCGCGAGGGTAAATACTACTTTGTAGTCATTAATATAATGAATTCTGTTTGGTGGTATTAATTGCTATAATAATCAAGCTACATAGCGATAATTTCTTAACTTGCTGGAAAACGCCTATCAGTTTTATGTCTCTATAAGGAAAAAATAAATTATTTAGCCTACCGGAACAAAGTTGTTATAGAACAAGATAAGAGCCTACACTGAATCAGGCACTGGCGCAGTTTACTCCTTTTAAGCGTTATTTTAAGGTTCACTATAGTGAAGAATATTATATTTCCAAATGTTCATTAAATTTTGATGAACATTTTGTGAGAACAGTTTACAGCCATTCCACTAGTAGACTAGTACTGAAAATTAATTTCATAAGTTTTCAGTGATGACATATTTTAAATTAATATTAAAAGTTGTTACGGTCTGGACACTTCAGGCTCACTTTCTGTGGAATGGCTGTTTATCTACTGAAACATTAAAAATACTGGAGAGGTGAAGTCAGAATGAAAAATTCAATGCCATAGCCGGGATTTGAACCAGGATCTTCGGCTCTCCGTGCCGATGCTCTAACCAACTGAGGTACCATGGCAACGTGCCGGTACAACATTAAATTCTCCAACTGACAATCACAATCCCAGAATTATCATTCCACTGTGACCTACTAGTGGTTTACTATGAAGCCCAGGTCTTAAAGTACTTACAGGTTGTAAGTCGCCACTGGGTTCGTATCTCATATTGAGAACGCCTGGTGGTATACTGGGATTGTGAGTCAGTTGGAGAATTTAATGTTGTACCGGCACGTTGCCATGCTACCTCAGTTGGTTAGAGCATCGGCACGGAGAGCCGAAGATCCTGGTTCAAATCCCGGCTATGGCATTGAATTTTTCATTCTGACTTCACCTCTCCATCTTAGCCTACACACGGCCAGTGTGAAAGAATTATCATTCCATTAAAAATACTTCTAAAATCGGAATATGTAAAATTGTATTTTTCAGGCACTTTCTTCCAGTATTGAATTTTACGCATATTTTCTCTTTGCAATAGTATTTTCAATGAGCTGTATGCCTACTACTTTATTATTTTCAATTTATAATTAATTATGTAAACCAACTCACTTCCTTTTTTTCTGAACACTAGACGCCTCTCGGCCGTAATATAGGTCTTAAGGGTATATTTCAGTACTGTATTGCAATATATTCTGAAGTCACGTCAATTTGAAACTGACATTAGCTTCTACTTACGACAAAACTACGTACTGCATTGTGTGCTACAGACACTACAGTACAGTAACAGTAATTAGGAAGGCCCTTTATACTTCGAAACATAACAAATATTATCTACTATCTCGCGTTCTATGAATCAACAACTCTCTCCAACAGAGAAAACAAACTCTTGTTATTCTTACCATTGCGTCTTTTTTAAATGCCACTGTTCAAGGAAATAAAACCCTAACGAAAGTTATGTTTTTTTTCTTATCACAGTTTTACAGGTTTTTGTCTCCAAAGCTGACAGTTCACATCTTGTCCTATCTTAGAGTAATTTTAAAGACGTTAAAACTGTCAATTTCTGATACAATTGCGTCTATCACAACACCTGTGCCGACGACTGGATTCTGAATTAAAACAGAGATCACGGCATCTGTAAGTTAATATCAGGGACATCATCAAATCCGTCTTTCCTATCCGCAAAGAGAACTAAGCTGGTATTCTCTATCCCATTCTAGTTTGATCCTAGTAAAAACAAAGGGGAGGAGAACTCACAGAGAGTTCGCGGAAAATTCGTGTCATGTGACAAAACGTGATTGGTTAATGTCATTAGCATGCGCCATTAGCAGGGTGTGGCTAACGAGTATTCGGAAGTTCATGCAACAATAATATCAACATTTACACGTGAAATAACAAACCCTTTACTGGCATCGTCATCATTATAGTATATCAATTAGCAAACAAAACAAAGGATTCATTAAATATTTAATACACTATTCCACCTTTACCCTTAACATACAATATACAAC
This sequence comes from Ectobius pallidus, assembly GCA_964059195.1. Classification (NCBI taxonomy): domain Eukaryota; kingdom Metazoa; phylum Arthropoda; class Insecta; order Blattodea; family Ectobiidae; genus Ectobius; species Ectobius pallidus. The sequence continues at coordinate 172,002,689 of CAXKWD010000001.1, forward strand.
TTATTATGAAAATGCATTTCGGCGTATGCTGCGCCATCTTCAGTTCAAATAAGATGTAATGAACACCACAATTCTTCTCAAATAATGTTGTTTATAAAATTTTGTTAATTGGTAACCTAGGTCACCGTTGTAGTCAAGTCAAATAAATGATTTTGGTCAATTATGTTTTCATTAAGGATGCTATTTCTGTTCTTATAAATTTGAAAGTTTTCCAATGTATTTAGTCTAACACCCTTATCACAGATATGTAGGACTTCCATGGTGTTATTTAAATTATCCAATCTATGACCACTATCAAGCAGGTGTTTAGCATACGCTGAGCGTAATCTGCCATATTTAAAGTCAGAGACATGTTCACCGAATCTTTGCTTGAATTTTCTACCAGTTTGTCCCACATATATCTTTTTGCAATCAATACACGTCAATTTGTACACTCCACTTTCTTCCATTTTATCCACAGAGTTAGTATTATTGCTGTACAATTTCTTCTTTAAGTTGCAGTTTGTTCTGTAAGCAATTTTAAAGTTTTCTTTACGTAGTAACTTTGTTATAGCATGTATTCTGTTATCTGTGTAATTAAATGTAGCAAAATATTTATTATTGTTGTCTTTTTGTAAAGGTATGAGTTGGCTAATGGGGTTTTGTTTGTTATGTAATTTCATTTTGTGTTTTCTGATTAAATTTCTAATCATACTTTTATTGTAACCATTATTTTCGGCAATTTTCATAATTGTACTACATTCTTTGTTGTAGTTAGTTTCATTCATGGGTATGTTAACCATTCTGTATATACCATACTGTTGAAAGCAGCCATTTTGTGGCTAATAGGATGATTAGAAGAATTGCCGATAATATTATCTGAATAGGTCTTTTTTCTGAATATACCAAAATCGAGTGTCTTGTTGTTTCTGGTAATACTGAGATCCAAGTAGTGTAGTGAATAATTCTCTTCTTTCTCAAGAGTGAATTTCAGATGATTATTGATGTTATTAAAATCTTTGAAAATATCTTCTACTTTGTTCTTATTGCAAATGATAAGAATATCGTCAACATATCTTTGATAAGTGGTAATTTTATATTTAAATATAATATTTTGTATATATTCTTGTTCAATATGTTGTAAGTAAGCTTCTGTTATAATCCCAGAAAGCGGCGATCCCATTGCTACTCCTTCTTTCTGTATGTACAATTTATTGTCAAATTTGAAATAATTTTGGAATAATATAGTGTTAAGAAGTGAGGTTATCTGCTTAGTAACACTGGTGTTATCGCCGTTATCTAGAAGCCTATTTTCTATAATTCTGATTGAATCATTTATTGGTACGTTTGTATACAAGTTGGTGATGTCTAGCAATATTATAAGGTCCTCTTTATTAACACAAGTGTCTTTTATTTTGTTAACCAAATCAATTGAATTTATGACATTGTATCTGTAGGGCAGATTTAATCTCTGCTTTAATATTTTCCCCAACATTTTTGAAATTTTATAGCTAGGAGCGTTTAAGAAATTCACCACTGGTCTTATTGGATTATTTACTTTGTGTGTTTTGATTTGCGACCTCAGTTCTGGAGTTCTGGGGTTCATATTTATGCACTTTTTCTTCTCCATTTCACTCAGTATTAAATTAGATTCTTTAACAGCTTTTTTGATAGCTGTCTGAAAGTTATCAGTGGGGTCTTTTTCTAAAATTTCTATATTATTGTTCCTTATAAACTCAAAAGTCTTGTTTATGCAGTCCTGTTTGTTAAGTAAGACTATGGTGTTGCCTTTATCCGCTTTGACGTGAATAATGTTGTTGTCTTCCAATTTCTTGTTGATACTTTTTAGTATACTCGTATTATGTTTAGTTGTCAAGTTTGGACGTTGTTTAGTGTTAAAGTAGGTTTCTTTGATTTTGGTAGCTAACTTTTGTCTTAAACAGTTCTGCTCTTCAAGTTGCATTCAAGGTGTATTAAATATTTAATATTAACCCTTATCTGTTGAAAATGAGTTATTTCAATAATTTTAAAGGATTCATTGTTCACGACGACCCTGCGGGTCAGTTGTACTGAGAATAAACAAACTAACATAAACACGGTGAACACGTGCGTTCTCACGTGAGGGCTATGACAGCCACGCCGCTTTGTTTTGAACAGGATCGTTCTTAAATGGGATAGAGAATAGCTATCCCTATCTTTACCCTCACGGGACTGGAACCGCGACCCATCAGTTCCGACACCAGCACACAAAGAACGAATCCACGACTAAATACATTTTTAAAAAAGTGCATGGAGTAAATAAATACTCCAGTATGCTGCACTGTGTACAAAGTTCAAACTAAATTAAAATTAAACAACATAGCAATCCCTTTTATATTCGTTAGAGATAACGAAGGTTAAAATACAATCAGATTTGTGGCATGTATTAAAATGCTGGGAACAGGAAAATTTATAATAGTAGACCTATACAGATGGCTAGTGCTAGTACGTAACATATTCAGTGCGTAACGGTGAAGACATTATTACCGTTCATAATATTGCACCAGAAGCGAATTGGTTAGGTGTTTCATGTTTCTAATCTTGAAGAGGTGACAAATCGTGTAGCATCTTCCCTGGACGGTGCATTTTATACCAACAGCAGATAATGTTTCCTTATGCTGATTACAATGTGCGTGCAGCACATCAGACATCCCCTATACATTTACTGTACATGGGCGTTGGAAACAACTGGGCATTGAAGGCTATAACAAGCGTTAACAGTTAAAAGGCTCTCACAGATTGCCGAACCACAAAATAATAATAAAATCAGGTTTTACTGATGTAACAAAGTGCCAGTATGTTTTTGTTTAATCAGTTATGATATGCAGAATACAAACAAACAAACAAAAAATTGGCCGGTTTCGGGATTTGAACCATGGAACTCCAGAATGAGACGTTACCATCTCGGCCACCTGGGTCAGTTTAACGGTCTAGTAGGATAAGCGCATGTAAAGCAATAGTGTTATTTGTCATAGCTAACTGTATTTTAATTGCCAAAGCCTTATAAGATCACAGTAAAACAAAAGGCTATGTTGTCATGATAACTGATGTGCATTTCATAAATTCTTTCGAATACGTATATTACCGTACATAGGCGTAACCAGGCCGACCATATTGGGGGGGGGGGGTTAAAAATTTTTAAAATGAAGATGCAAAATAACGAGTTTTAAGCTTCCCACGCTTTATACTCGTATTAAGTAATAACTTATATAAGCAGACTTTAAAAAATTGTACATTTTCCCCTTTTTTAATCATGGGGGGGGGTTTCAAACCCACAACCCCCCCCCTCGTTACGCCACTGTTACTGTAAAATAGGCACTAAATTGAGCATTACTCCGAAACAGGTCAACCGATTTTATCCAATATCAATACACGTCTTTCCATGGACATTATAAATGTGTATACCAAGTTTCATAAAAATCCGGTAAAGCGTATTTGAGTTTCCGCGTCTTTAAAATAGACACTAAATTGGGTTTTACTCCCGTACCGGTCTACCGACTTGGTCCAATATCACTAGACGTATTCCCATGTACATTATAAATGGGTATACAAAGTTTCAGGAAAATCCAATAAAGCATATCTGAGTTATCGCGACTTCTTATATATTAACACTAGCATGTGCCCGCGGCTTCGCCCGCGATAATTATTTCAAAAATTAAAAATTAAGAGCATAATAGTTAAATCATTATATTAACACCTAAATCAAGAGGACTACATACCACGATTAGATAGCGTCGCCTGGTAAAAGCTACCTCAGATTGGAGTTCCTTGGTCCAGAAAACCCCTGTATAGTGAGTTTCGTCCAAATAAAACAATGTTTGACCATATTAGGGCTTACAACATTCAAGCGATCGCGAAAGTTTTATTTCGAAGGTATGACAAAAATAGACAAAGCCAACTGTAATTGTCAAACTTCCATTTAATTTAATTCCAAACCCATCTGAAACCCACTGGCAACAATTTGTTTTAATGTCAAATGTGATTCGGATTCGATAATTCTATGTAAAAAGGGATTAAGTATTCTCAAAAACATTTGATTTTTGGCATTTAAAATCAGAATTTTTCAAAATCCTTTCTTAGTGAGCACCTATATTATGAAACGAAGGTACTGTCAAAATTCCAAGTCTCTACCTGTTATAGTTTAGGCTCTACGTTGATTCCTGTGAGTCAGTCAGTCAGGACAAAGCCTTTTATATATATAGATAAAAGGCACTAAATTGGGCATTATTCCGGTACTGGCCAACCGATTTAGTCGAATATCAATAGACGTCTTCCCATGGACATTATAAATGCGTATACGAAGTTTCATAAAAATCCGATAAAGCGTATTTGAGTTATTGCGTCTTTAAAATAGACACTAAATTGGGTATTACTCCGGTATCGGTCAACAGACTAGGTTCAAATTCAATAGGGTACTTTCCATGGGCGTCATAAATGCGTATACCAAGTTTCATGGAAATCCGATACAGCGTATATGAGCTATGGCGCCTTTCTAATATAATCTATTAAAATATGTGTTGAAGCATCTTCCGGGCTGTGGGCCGTGGTTCAAAGGCAAAATAACAAGTCAGCTCCGTTTCTCCAAGCAGTTCAGTCAGTGTCAAGGTAGCAGCCACTGAAGAAGTTCCCCACAGCGGGAGCGAAACGTCTGGCGAGACTTGTTATTTTGCCTTTGGACCACGGCCCACAGCCCGGAAGATGCTTCAACACCAAGATTCCGGCCGTGGAAGCCTCAGATTAACTATTAAAATAGGCACTAAATTGGGCATTACTCCGGTACCGTTGAACCGATTTGGTTCAATATCAATAGGGTTCTTCCCATGGACATTATAAATGTGTTTTCTAAGTTTCATGAAAATCCGAAAAAGCGTATTTGAGTTATGGTGCGTACAGACGGACAGACAGACAGATGGACAGACATTTTTTCTTCCCCCACACAATCTCATAAAGTACCATACGGGCACTTAATACGAGGGGCATACTGAAAGTCGTGAGTAACATTTTTTCCCCAACCTTATTCTTTATTTGTAAGTGAAACCAAGTATATCATCTCAATCTACAGACCTTTCTTTCACTTTTCCACATAGTCTCCTCTCCCCCCCCCCCCATTGTTCTGCAAGTTTGAAAATACCCTTGCGATAGAATTCCGTTCCAGGTAATACCCTTGCGACAGAATTCCGTTCCAGACACTTTTGAAGCTCCGTCGTGCATTGCGTGATAAACGTCATGGAAAGAAGATCATCATTCAACAGGATAATGCGCATCAGCACACTGTACTATCAGCCAAGCACGAGAAAAACTCTGAGCAGCACGAGGAGCGGTACGTGACGTCATACCATGCTACTATTCACTAAGAAAGCACTGTCACCTTGCAGCTTGGAACACAATGCACACTGGAGGCTAATGTTTACAACACCCTTACAACAGAGAGGCTCGTCTTTTCTCTGCCCAATCAGAACGCTAGTATCCATCTGCTTGTGAATCAACCCCTCTCACCGCACTCCGTTAACAGAGATTTACTCGTGCTTGGCCGACAGTACGTGCCACTATGGAGCAGATCAGGAGATTTGGGTAGGAAACACTTCCACATCCTCCCTACAGCCCCGACATGGCACCCTCCGTCTACCATCTTTTCTGTTTTGTGAAGGAACAGATGCGAGGCCAACACTACGAGACACTGGAGGATATTCGGCAAGCAGTGCGTCAGTGTCTACGGGCAGCTGGAACGGATATTTTCGAACTTGCAGAACGATGGGAAACATGTGCAAAAGAACGGAGACTATGTAAAAAAGTGAAAGAAAGGTCTGTAGATTGAGATGATATACTTGGTTTCACTTACAAATAAAGGTTAAGGCTTTGAGAAAAGGTTGCTCACGACTTTCAGTGTGCCCCTCGTAATAATTTAATAATAATAATAAAATCAGGTAAACTGATGTAACAAAGTGCCAGAATGCTTTTGTTTAATCAGTTATGACTGCAATTATGATATGCAGAATATGTTTTTTTTTTTTTAATTGATTTCCAAGTTAAGCTCCAGATTCATTCATTAAGCAGGGCTTACGGAAGAAGAAAGGTCTACCATCTCGGCCACCTGGGTCATTTTAACGGTCTAGTTGGATAAGCGCATGTAAATCAATAGTGTTTATTGCCAAAGCTACCTGTATTTTAATTTCCAAGGCCTTATAAGATCACAGTAAAACAATAGGCTATGTTGTCAAGATAACTGATTTTCATTTTTTTTATAAATTCTTTCGAATACGTATATTACCATAAAATAGGCACTAAATTGAGCATTACTCCGAAACAGGCCAACCGATTTTATCCATTATGAATAGACGTCTTCCCATGGACATTATAAATGTGTATACCAAGTTTCATAAAAATCCGGTAAAGCGTATTTGAGTTACCGCGTCCTTAAAATATACACTAAATTGGGTTTTACTCCGGTACCGGTCTACCGATTTGGTCCAATATCAGTAGACGTCTTTCCACGTACATTATAAATGGGTATACAAAATTTCAGGAAAATCCAATAAAGCATATTTGAGTTATCGCGACTTCTTATATATTAACATAAAAACACTAAATTGGGCAATATTCCGGTACTGGCCAAAAGATTTGGTCCAATATCAATAAACGTCTTCCCATGGACATTATAAATGCGTATACGAAGTTTCATAAATATCCGATAAAGCGTATTTGAGTTATTGCTCCTTTAAAGTAGACACTGAATTGGGTTTTACTCCGGTACCGGTCAACAGATTAGGTTCAAATTCAATAGGGCACTTCTCATGGACGTCATAAATGGGTATACCAAGTTTCATGGAAATATGATACAATCTATTAAAATAGGCACTAAATTGGGCATTACTCCGGTACCGGTGAACCGATTTGGTTCAATGTCAATAGGGTTCTTCCCATTGACATTATAAATGTGTTTTCCAAGTTTCATGAAAATCCGAAAAAGCTTATTTGACTTATGGCGCGTACAGACACACGGACGGACAGACAGACGGACAGACATTTTTTGTCCCCACACACAATCTCATAAAGTACCATACTGGCACTTAATAATAATAATAATAATAATAATAATAATAATAATAATAATAATAATAATAATAAGGCAGATGTATTTATTTCACGTTATTACACACTCTTATTTTTCCTTTTTACTTTCTCTGCCCGTACCATAGGTACTATAGGTAGAGGAAGTATTGTTTTCGACCCTAAAATTCGAAGTTGAGTTGTTAGCATATATACACGTTTCAAGGCCCCGTTTTTGTGTGTGTGTCTCTGTGTGGAAGTTTGTGAACAGGCTAGCTCCGAAACGGAGAATCGTATGAAAACAAAATTTCGTATTTGGGTCAGGTACCTTCTGAAGATGTGATTCGAAGATTGGCGACAAATTTCCCTTATTTTTAAGGGGACTTTACATGAAGAATTTTTCGTTTTTCGCGATTTTCTCGAAAACGGCTCTAACGATTTTCTTTAAATTTTGCGCATGGATTGCTTGTACCAAGAGCTAAAACTTTTATTTGAAAAATTTTTTCGAACAAATTCTCTGAAGGGTAGTTATAAGCAACCCACTGTGAATACGTGCTTTTTGCAATACGGCTTCTTGTAAATCGTACGAAAACAAAATTTTGTATTTGGGTTAGGTACCTTCTGAGGCTGTGAAGATTGGCTACAACCTTTTCTTATATTTAAGGGGACTTTACATGAAGAATATTTTGTTTTTTGCTATTTTCTCATAAACGGGTCAAAAATTTCCTTTAAATTTTGTACATGGATTGCTTATACCATTTCAAAAACATTCTCTGAAGGGTGGTTGTAACCTACCAACTTGCCTGGTGAACAACTTAATACGCGGACATTTAAGGCATTTTATTCTATATAAGCACGTGAAGAGAGAAAAATGTACTGTTGGCCCTGCTTACACTAAAGAAATGTCTGAGGGGAATATTTGATAAATTTCGGAAATTATTCTTAACAGCAGAAAGTTCAATAAACGTTTGCAGTCACTTGTTTTTTTTCCCCATAGCCTGCGTTTTTAGTCGCAACATTCAAAGAAGGGGCTATAAGATATTTAAAGCATAATTAGCGTAAATGCTGCAAACTTTTATTTGGGCAGAGGAAGATATGTGACTTTCACATCAGATTTTTTATTTTACAAGCCATGTTGATATTACGCTGTTAAGGCCTAATTAAAAATGCATCGCACCAGAAACTGAATTGCAGATATGTGAGAGATTTGCATTGGGTAGCACCATTACACGAGTGACCAACTAGAGTTTACGATTTTTTCTTTTTTAGTTTTCATCGGAATATATTATGTTCTGACGTTCGCATAGTTAGCCTACACAAAAACATATCTTCATCAATAACAACAGCATGCCTGTGACAAGTACGTCATGTTCCGAGGATGTGGAATTTTTTCTCTCTCTTAGGGATTTCGAACTAATTTATACATATTTTATAACGAGGTTAATCAGCAACTTCATCCAAACTTAAACCAGGACCCTCTCTTTCTGGTACAAAGAACAGTAAAACATTTGAAAGGGACCACATCAGCTAAAAACACATTGGGCAATGATAAGCTGATTGCCTCATGGGCGTAACCAGGCCGACCGTATGGGGGGGTTATAACATCTGGACCCTCCAGGGAGAGGGGGTCCTCCCCCAGAAAATTTTAAAAATTAAGATGCACAATAACTAGTTTTAAGCTTCCCACGCTTTATACTCATATCAAGTAATTTATAAGCAGACTTAAAAAAATTGTACAATTTTCCTTTTTTTAATCAATGGGGGAGGGGGTTCAAACCCCCAAAACCCCCCCTCGTTACGCCTCTGGATTGCCTAGTCATAAGAAGTTAATTTAAACTGCATGTACTCTATTAACATGAACCGTAACGTAATGCAGATGAAATTTGATCAATGGAACCATCATCCAGAGTTTTACCGAATCAAAGGCAACAATGGCTTCACTTCCCTTGTGAATGAAATTACCAGAGTGGCGCTGTATTTTTGTGAGCAAGGTCCCGGATTCGATCCCGACTTAGGTCGATTCCATTTATGTTCATAAATGTGTACGTAAAATAAATCTTGCGGAATGTAGTAACATTATGAAGTGCAAGCTGTAGCGAAGCAAATGTCTCATCTAAGCTATGGAGTAATTATGATTGAAATGGGCTCACTGTTCCGTTACAAGTGGACTTTACATAGGCTAGAGTAGTTTTAGAAGTTACGGATACCTTTCTCCATTATGAAATCTACGAAAATGATCTAGAGATTTCGGGTCTGATCTCAGTTAGTATTTACTTACTCACAAGCAACAGACAATTCCTTAAGCAAGCTAAAGGAGTATTATCTATTTATGGAACCCAGAGGTTCACTGCCGCGCTTACCTGAGCCCGCCATTCAGCCCTACCCTGAGCTAACTCCATCCCTCGCAAATCCTACTTCCCTTAAATTTATTCTAATATTTTCCTCCCACCAGATAAAAATTGCCACAGTGTATTGTATGTCATTCGGTTCTCAGTAAAGAAGCTATGAGGCCAGCCTGCCTGGAACAGCATTTGACTACAAACCATGAGGCACTGAAAGACAAGCCCAAGAAATATTTTGTTGCAAAAATTCATTTGTTCAAAAGCATGAAACTTGATTCTACAGGTGTTTTCCATCAAGAAACAACTAAAGTTGTGGAAGCTTCATACAAACTGGCCCTTCTCATAGCAAAAGACAAGAAAGCTCACACAATCGGTGAAACATTTTTGTAAAACCATAGATGTTAACCACTGCTAAAATTGTGCTAGGTAATGACAGCCAACAAAAGTTATCAAAGATTTCGCTTTCTGATAATACAGTGAAGCGTCAGATTGATGACCTTGCCGACAACATAAAGACGCAAGTGTGACGAGACAAGTGATTTGGCCCAATGTTGTCAATTAATAGTTTATTGTTTTGTGAACAGTGATAGGTTACAAGAAGAAATGCTTTTTTCAAAAGCTCTGAAGACAACTTCAAAAGCTTCAGACATCACGAGTGTGATTTGTTTGTTTTTTGAAGAAAATGGACTTTCTTGAGAAAGAGTTGTAGGAATATGTAGGCTACTGATGGAGCACCAGCTATGCTGGGTTCTCGTTCAGGATTCCTCAAGTTGGCAAAAGAAAGAAAGATAACAACCCTGCCCTGATAGGAACTCATTGTGTCAATCATAGACAAGCTTTGGCAGCTAAGACTTTACCAGATAAGCTGAACAATTCTCTGAAAGTGGCAATACAAGTAGTCAATTCTGTGAAGGCTAGCGCCTTAAATACAAGGCTTTTTCAAGTACTTTGTGCTGAACCCGAAGTCAAACATATCACTTTAATTTTCCATACAGAAGTTTATTGGCTCTCAAAAGGTAATATGTTAGGTCAGCTGTACAAGCTAAAGTAGAAATGTTTCAATTTACCCAGAATAAAACTGACCTGTATAATGCTTTCACCAGTGAAAACAATATTTTGTTACTGGCTTACTTTTCAGATTTTTTTGAAATGTTGAAAACCTCAATGTGAAGTTGCAAGGGAAAAGCTCCAGATGACGCCATCAGAGCATTTATGGAAAAGATACAGCTGTGGAAGCACCGACTTTAAGCCAGGAACTTTCCATCTTTTACACATCTTAATGAACTTCTTGAGGACAAGGGCATCAACGAGCTTGAGCAGCCGTATCAGTTTGTATTTGGACTCTCTTGTAGAATAATTTAAGCATTATTTTCCTGACATTTCTTCAGATGACTGGACTTTGAAATTGAGAAGAAATGTTGACAATGATTCCATTAAAGAACCTTTGCAGGAGGAGGCTATTGAATTGAAGTGTGACACAAAAGCCAAGGACGAATTTCAAACCATGAATCTCGATGAATTTTGCATAAGTTATCTTCACATTTACCCCAAAATAGCCTTAAAAGCATTACATATTATTGTACCGTTTTGTTTCACCTATCTTTGTGGATCTGGGTTTTCAACTCTAACATTAATAATAAAATAAATAAATAAATAAATAAATAAATAAAACAGAGCACTCGACTTGAAGTGGAAAGTGATCTGCGCTGTGCTCTGTCAAACATAAAGCCTAATATCTCAGAGCTGGTGAAAACAAAACAATGCCAATCATCTCACTAATATTCAGTTTTTTAATTCTACATTAAACATTTGTTTTTCTACATTCAACTTTTTTTATGAACTGTACTGAGACTCAAATAAGATTCACAATTAGATATGCATTTTTGTAAGTGTTTTACATGTGTGTGTGACAGCAAAAGCATCACAGGAAAAATAAGAATAAAATAAGTGAGCAATATTAATTTTATTTTTACAAGTATTATAGGGATCTAAAGCACTGACAATCACTTTTTTAGGCCTTCTTCCCTCCCATCTCTATCAAAGGGAGTATGAGAATTTAATTATATTCGAAGGGGGGGGGGGCATCAGCTGAAAAAGGTTGGGAACCATTGTTCTAAAGTAATGTGTTAAATAATACTGAGGTACTGCATTTGAAACTAAAATGCTAATTCAAAGAAGTTTATTTTAAAAAAAGTATGAAGCATGGAATTAATAATAAATGTGATATATTGATCAAACTCCAAGAAGAGAAACTTACTACAGTAACAGCATCACACTAAAGAACATGTAATCATATTTAATTAGGTTAGACACAATGTGTTTGTCAATTAGCTTGGCTTAGAGAATGAATCATCCAATTTGAAGGATCTGTTTTGAGGATTATTAATGCTTGTGGTGCCAGGATTTTATAATAGCCAAGACTCGCTACTAATTTTCAGATTATAAAATATTCTAAGTGACAATTTATATTAGCCTTTGTTTACCTCAAGTGGGTTTATATCTTAATGTTTACAACAAAACAAACATGTCAAGAGAATGATTATAAGAATAGTATCTATAAGAGAAGCATTATCTACTATCTATCTGCAGGGTTGTAAAAAAGCCAGCTAAAATTGAAAAAGACCTGACCAGCGGTTTTTTTCAATTTTAGCCGGTTAAAATCATGATTTTAGCCGGCTAAAATCAAATTTAGCCGGCTAAAATCAATTTTTCCTGGTTGGGGGAGGTGGGAGCAGGTTGAAATTTTGAAAAAATTATATTTAGGGCCCTATGGGGTTTAGAGGGAAACTTAGTATGCATAAATTAGACACCAATGATTCAGTGGTTGTGGGGGTGAGGGTGGAAATTAAAAATTTTTAAAACCATGTTTGTGGGGTATCGTTGAAAAGCTCTTGATGAGTAATCTCTAAATCAACAACTAGTTTCTCAATAGCACTCATATAAGGAGAGATTTGAATTTTTGAAAGTCAAAAACACTTTAAAATATACCTCAGCCAATAGGCATGCCGAAATGAATTCATGAGGACCAACTGAGGCTAAAATTACCAATGAAATAAAGTTTGAAATATTAAAAATAATAGTTAAATATCTTTAGAACAATAATCCTTGGCCAAATTAAAAATGAAATAATAAAAGATATCAATTAATACATAATTAACAACTCTTTTTATAAAAAAATATTTCAGTTTTTATTCTACACTTACCCCAATAAATTCATAAAAAGCACTATGAAATCTACCTCAGCCTGTGCCCTGTAGGCCTACCTAAAGGGATTTTTTATACTTATTTCTCCATCAATTACACAAATCTGAAGCGTAATCACCTATCGCTGGAATTTTGTCAAGCCATAGAATCTTTACATCGTATGCCCGCCAGTTCTGCATCAATCGAAAGAGTATTTTCTTCATTTGGGTTAATACAAACAAAATTGAGAAACAGGCTAGGCAATGAAAAAGCCCAGAAGCTTGTATACATCAACAGGCAGAATAAAGCAAATATGCAAGAGTCTTATGATGAATGGTGAATTTACCATATTTACTTGAATATAACGTGCCCTATTTTTGTCCATTTGTAGATTTCAATACTGAGGTGCGTGTTAAATTCTAGTACAAATCAGTTTCGTAGGTCAGAGGTAATATTGATCTACATAACAAGGCACTGCTATAATTCTCGACTTCGTTCATTTTATCGTTAGCCTACACCATATGAAATTTAATTTCTGAAACATAATGAAAAAATAGTGTTTGTCAGTTCTATAGTGCAAATGTGCATTGTCGATTTTAAACTCATTTAAGAGTGGTATCAGCTTTTATTGTGAAACATGCATTTAACATTTTAATTACACTTAAAAATGTTGTATTTACATACATACTTCACTAAATTTTACCTAATTTTCTCAGGACAAATCTGTTTCATCCACCCTTGTGGATATCCTCAGCTGATTTCGAAATCAGCTGAGGATATCCACAAGGGTGGATGAAACAGATCTGTCCTGAGAAAATTAGGTAAAATTTAGTGAAGTATGTATGTAAATACAACATTTTTAAGTGTAATTGAATATCACTTCACTGTGTAATTCCCAGAAATAGTTACTTATTACATTTAACATTTTGTTTGTCCATTTAGCAATAAAAATAAGAACCTGCAAGGATTCCAGTGATGAACACATTAGTGAATATTGATGAGCCATGCCTATAGGTCTACTTGTAGGCCTAAAACTGGCAGTTAACTGTAAATGTTTATGTGTTGGTTCATTATTCTATAAATACTAAGACAAAATTCCAAATAGAATATCCTATTGATGCGCATTACATTCACTAACAAACTCTTTTTTTATGATTTTAAGTTTCAAAATCAGGGTGCGCATTAAATTCGAGGGAGCATTATATTGGAGTAAATACGGTAATTAACTATTGCTGGGAATTACACAGTGAAGTGGTACAGTGAGTCCCACGCAAGAGTTGGCCAATGACGTGGGATTCTGCGAAGCGGCGGGCACAGCACCAACTCCCGAGCGATCGGGTGAAATATCTACGCAAATAAAGCCGCGATTGGTGTAATGATTCAGGTTCTCATATTTACAGTTAAAATTACAATGAAAATAACGACATACCTCATCACAAGAGCTGCTGGAAATGTTCTTCTCTTGCATCCACACAATACTGGCACCTTTTCAGGAAATTTTCTTTCACACGCATAATTTCAGCTTCCGAGACAGAGTTAATTTCTCTTATGATATTGTTTTTAAGTTCTTCTAACAGCATGTGACTATTATTTATGGGGAAACTTCAAAAATAAAGTGTATAGGTCAATTTCCCATACGTTAGAAGAACTTGAAGACAATATCACAAGAAAAATTAACTCTATTTCGGAAGCTGAACTTAATGCGCGTAAAAGAAAATTTCCTAAAATGGTGCCAGTATTGTGTGGATGCAAGAGCAGAACATTTTTAACATCTCTTGTGATGAGGTATGTGGTTACTTTCATTGTAATTTTAACTGTAAATGTGAGAACCTGAATCATTACACCGATCGCGGCTTTATTTGCTGTGCCCGCCGCAACACAGAAACCCGTGTCATTGGCCAACTCTTGCATGAAACTGACTGTATTAAATTACACTAAATACAATTTTAGGTTTCTGAGCTTGTATCTTTTAAATTTGTGATGTTTGGAAATAAGAACATGAAAGAAACTTCAATTATTTTTACTCAATTTGATTTTATCCAGATAAAATGCCTGGCATTTTTCAAGTGGATAAGACTGGTAGCTCTGCATTTGCACTCAGTAGGCCTAAGTAGGCCTACTACAGGTTCTGAGGTTGTAACTTTTAAATTTGTGATGTTTGGAAATAAAAACAAGAAAGGAACTTCAATTATTTTTATTCAATTTGATTTTAGCCGGATAAAATGTCTGGCATTTTTCAAGTGGATAAAACTGAGGCCTACTACAGGTTCTGAGCTTGTAACTTTTAAATTTGTGATCTTTGGAAATTTAAACATGAGAGGAACTTCAATTGTTTTTATTCAATTTGATTTTAGCCGGATAAAATGCCTGGCTTTTTTCAAGTGGATAAAACTAGTAGCTCTGCATTTGCACTCAGTAGGCCTACTACAGGTTCTGAGCTTGTATCTTTTAAATTTGTGATGTTTGGAAATAAGAACATGAAAGAAACTTCTATTATTTTTACTCAATTTGATTTTATCCAGATAAAATGCCTGGCATTTTTCAAGTGGATAAGACTGGCATTTGCACTAAGTAGGCCTACTACAGGTTCTGAGCTTGAAACTTTTAAATTTGTGATGTTTGGAAATAAAAGCATGTAAGAAACTTCAATTATTTTTATTCAATTTGATTTTATCCGGCCTGGCTTTTTTCAAGTGGATAAAACTGGTAGCTCAGTAGGCCTACTACAGGTTCTGAGATTGTAACTTTTAAATTTGTGATGTTTGGAAATAAAAACATGAAAGAAACTTGAATTATTTTTATTCAATTTGATTTTATCCGGCCTGGCTTTTTTCAAGTTGATAAAACTGGTAGCTCTGCATTTGCACTCAGCAAGTATTACAGGTTCTGAGCTTGTAACTTTTAAATTTGTGATGTTTGGAAATAAAAGCATGTAAGAAACTTCAATTAATTTTATTCAATTTGATTTTATCCGGCCTGGCTTTTTTCAGGTGATAAAACTGGTAGCTCTTCATTTGCACTCAGTAGGCCTACTACAGGTTCTGAGCTTGTAACTTTTAAATTTGTGATTTTTGGAAATAAAAACATGAAAGAAACTTGAATTATTTTTATTCAATTTGATTTTAGCCGGCCTGGCTTTTTTCAAGTGGATAAAACTGGTAGCTCTGCATTTGCACTCAGTAGTCCTAAGTAGGCCTACTACAGGTTCTGAGCTTGTAACTTAAATTTATGATGTTTGGAAATAAAAACATGAAAGGAACTTCCATTATTTTTATTCAATTTGATTTTATCCGGATAAAATTGCCTGGCTTTTTTCAAGTGGATAAAACCGGTTAAAATCAGGCCGGCTTTTTTCATAACAACCCTGTCTATCTGTCATATCCTATTGAGCTTTCAGCCATTTTCGTAGCGTATCAAATCAGGATATTTGGTTTTTCAAGATTCTCCCAACTGTCTTCACTCTCTTACCCACCTATTTCTCTTTATTCCATTCATTAATGTTTTTATTTTTAACATTCAACTGATAACCACACATATAATTAAAACCACTAGAAAGATAAACCTCTTTAAGCCACTGCTCATAAACTTCAGGTATGCAGCAAAACTGGCTCAACAGGGGCATTTCAGTTCAAGATGGAAAACTTGGCAATATCAACAAGGAGGAAGGTGTGAGTATGGTTTTCACATGTTAATATATTTATCTCATCTCATTCCATATAAAATAGGAAAAGATCGCCTCAGTGCTATGGGGGCAGTTTCCCATCAAAATTTGTAAAATTTATATGGCGAATAAATAAATACTAATACTAATAAAGTTTTGAAACATTTTTTCTGGCCAACATCCATATATCACAATGAAAGAAGGCTTCTCGGGATGACAGCCAGGTATGTCATCCCGAGAAGCCTTCTTTCATATGCTTCGCCAGGGAAACCTCAAATCATACATAAATCACAATATTGGCAATATATTTTAAAGGCTGTAAGCCAAGTTAAATTATCTTGTAAAACCTAACATTCAATCACTATCATCTGTGGCCTTTCTCAGGAAATGGTAAATTTTTTATTTACTCATTTTTCCATTGAATGGATTTGTATCAATTCTAATCAACAATTGCTGAATCAATAATTTCTTCTCATTCTGTAGGTAAGGTCAGGATATATTACAGTGTAGGGTATTAAGGATCATTGTACTTAGGAGAAAACACATATCAGTGTTGAGAATATGAAAATAAGTAATTACGTAATAAATTTTTTCTGAAGGCCTCAAACTCTGCCTTAAGCATAACAAAGGGAACTTTCAACAACTTCTAACAGAAATAGAAATTAAAGTCCACCAAGTTAGTCTTTCTATGCAAATACCGTATGTATCTGTTAGTACGGGTAGATGAAAAACTTTGCGTTTCCTTTTTAGGGGTAGTATTACTATAAAGTTGTAAACCAGAAGATTAAGTTGATCTTTATCTTTAGTTTAACTAACTGTACATGCATTTTAGGTAGATTTCAAAGAAAAATCTACCTATTTGGATCGCTATTATGTAATGACTTTCGAAAAACTCTTTCATATCTTTACGTTTCATGCCTCCCTAAGTACGAAACCACCGCCCGTTCAAAAGTTCATATATATATACGAGGGAGAGTCAAATGAAAACCTTAAATATTTTTTAAATTTAATTTATTGAACAAACGTGGAACACAAGTATATCATTTTTCGACATAGTCTCCATGACGTTCAATACACTTCCTCCAGCGGATTCCTCTGGAAAAAAATCTTGTGGTCGTGTGCGCAGCCACTCATGCGCCGCCTGTTGTACCTCTTCATCGGACTGAAATTTTTTCCCTCCCATCGCCTCTTTGAGTGGTACAAACATGTGATAATCACTTGGGGTAAGGTCGGGTGAGTATGGTGGATGTGGAAGAGTCTCCAAGTGAAGGTCATTTATGGTTGCCACAGAAGAAACCCCATTTGTGAACTTCCTACTCCACTCATACACTTGCTGCAGTGATAAACATGCGTCACCATACTGGACCTTCATTCGCCTATGGACTTCAATAGGTTTCACACCTTCACTGCTCAGCAAACGTATGACACTGTTTTTCCTTGGTGCATGTCACAAGTGGAGCAGCCATTTTTGAACTGGTATTGTGGCAGCGTTTTGCTTGTCTCCAGTATTCTGCCACCTGTAGAGCATTCTTGAAAGCATTGGTAACATTCCTGCCAACTTATAGATCAGTGGCGCGAATTTTTTATTTTTAATTTCATTTTTAAGGTTTTCATTTGACTCCCCCTCGTATATATATCTTTACACACAGGCGGCCGTAATGTTGAAGATATCTGAACCAAATTTTATTATGTTATTTCTAGCATAGGCGTAACCAGGCCGACCATATGGGGGGGGTTATACCATCCAGGGAGAGGGGGGTCCGGGGGCCCTCCCCCGGAAAATTTTAAAAATTAAGATGCAAAATAACGAGTTTTAAGCTTCCGGGAGTCCACCCCCGGAAAATTTAAAAAATCAAGACACAAAATAACGTGTTTTAAGCTTCCGGGGATTCTTCCGGAAAATTTTAAAAATTAAGACGCAAAATAACAAGTTTTAAGCTTCCGCGGTCCTCCCCCGGAAAATTTTAAAAATTAAGACTCAAAATAACGAGTTTTAAGCTTCCCACGCTTTATACTCGTATTAAGTAATTTATGGGCAGACTTTAAAAAATTATACAATTTTCCTTTTTTTAATCAATGGGGGGGGTTCAAACCCCCAAAACCCCCCCCTCGTTACGCCTATGATTTCTAGGCCCAATAGTTCGGACAAGTTCATTAATGAGCAAAATTGGGAGGGGGTTGAAATTTTGAAAAATTTATATCTCGGCCCCTATGAAGTATAGACGGAATCTTTGTTTGAATAAATTAGATTACTTTCTATGGAGTTCAGAGTGGCACCAACAATTCGGGGGTTTTGGGGGTGGGGGTGGAAATTCGAAATTTTTGAAATGTCTTGTGGGGTATCGTTGAAAAGCTCTTGATGAGTACTCTACAAATCAATACCTAGTTTCTCGATAGCTCTCATATAAGGCGAAATTTGAATGTTTGAAAAACAGTAACACTTAAAAATATACCTCAGCCTGAAGGCCTGCTGAAAGGAATGTGTAATTTTATACTTAGTCAGCAGGCCCTCCACCATTAGCGTATTTAGGCCCCGTTGCAGTGCTCTTTCCTCTTTTTTGCAGTTATTATTGCAGGTTTGTCATGCCAAGGCTAAAGAAGAAGAGTGCTGCGCAGCAACAATAAATTAAACCAAAAGCACTTTGAAATCTACCTCAGCCTGTAGGGATTTTTTATTGTTTGTTTAGTTCCCTTCCCCATCAGTGATATACGAGAGAATTATATAACCGAACTGGCTGGTACCCTTGGCTTCACCTGTGTTTATTAATTCAATCACTAAATGTTTTCTTAATGTTATTTAACAGCAAAATAATGAAACATTGTATTTATCAACATTGACATTGTATCTACATAAATATCATGAATTAAGTTACATTATTTTCAATTGTATTGTTACTTTCAATGTCTAGCTTACAGGGTTGGTAGTGGTAGCCTTCAGATAATAAACAATTTTGTTAGCTTCATCCAAATTTTTGACATTTCCAAAGAATCGCTTTCGTAGCGATCATAGTGGGGGAAAAATGTTTGAATAACATTCAGAGAAGAAAAATTGTATGCGACTCATAGTACTTAAATGTTTCTGTTTAGTATTAAGTTAATTGTTTAATCTTTGTGAAACAAGTAGATTTTATTTTATTTTATTTTATTTTAATTTCTTTCTATTAGTTGCATCTCTCCCTTGTTTTATATGCTATAACTGTCTATTATTATACCTGTTAAGCGAGTATTCCATTTAATCTTAAGTTAACCGTTTTAATTTTTGTTTATTAATAGATTGAACCTTGGTCCTATTCTATAAATTATTTCTCTCCTTTGTTTTTGTATGTTTTTTGACAGATGCTTTGTTTGCTATGTATATGTATATTTTATTATAATTTGTGCAGTCTCTATTCGATTGTACCAATAACTATGTAAAGTCTGCCAATGATGTATTTTTGACTGTCCCTTTATGCGAGCCATTTGGCTCATTGGGACCTTTAAGAAATAAAATAAAATAAAATAAAAATATTAAAAATAAAAATAAAAATATTAAGACCAGATATTGTTTAAAAAAAAACTATTTTTACTTCCTCTGCCCATACCATAGACCATAGAGGAAGAGGTAGAGGAAGTATTGTTTTCGACCCCCAAATTCGAAGTTGAGTTTTCAACATAATTACACGTTTTGAGGCCCCCTGAATCCAAGAAATACTATTTTTGGAAACATGTCTGTGTGTCTGTGAACTGGCTAGCTCCAAATATGGAAAATCGTATGAAAACAAAATTTCGTATTTTACCTTCTGAAGATGTGAACCAAAGATTGGGGACAAGTTTCTGTTATTTTTAAGGGGACTTTACATGAAGAAATTTTCGTTTTTCGCTATTTTCTCGAAACAGCTCAAACAATTTCCTTTAAAGTTTGCACATGTGTTGCTAATACTGAGAGCTAAAACTTTTATTTGAAACTTTTTTCGAAAAAATTCTCTGAAGGGTAGTTACAAGCCACCCACTGTTCACCCGCTGTTTGTAGAAAGTTTGTCTTGCGTGGTGAACAACTGAATACGCGCTCTTTCACGGCCTCTTATTCCATATAAGAATGTGAAGTGAGGAAGATGTATTGTAGGCCATGCATAGAGTAAAGAAATATCTGAGGGGAATATTCGATAAATTTCAGAAAAAAACGTTTGCAGTCACTTTCTTTTTTGTCCATAGCCTGCGTTTTTATTTGCAACATTCAAAGAAGAGGATGTAAGGTATTTATAGCATAGCATTAGCGTAAAACTGAGCCTTGCATTTCTGTACAAGGATAATATGTGAATACTGGCAACTTGACCGTTAAACTATTTTTTTAAATTTCAGGCTAAGATGCTAACTTTTATTTGGGCAGAGGAAGTTATGTGACTTTCACATCAGATTTTTTCTTATGGAACTCTGGATAAATTATATTAAGAGTCCTTCCAATTGGTTCCAAGATGTATGTAGACAGTCTGCATTTCCAACTCTTGAACAACTCACATACCAGTACAGTTGACTACAGTTTCCAAAGGTATAGTCAACTTTAAGTGACTGTCCTTGTGACTTGCTGATGCTCAAAGCAAAACTCATACGACACCCTAGTTGAAATGAATTCCCGCCCCTGCCCGTAACAGATTTTGAGAAACAAATTTAAAATATTTAAAATAAATTTTAAATAATGCTTTGCATGTAGTGTGGAGGAGAAGGCATTGTAAATTTTACAGAATGTGAAGAACCAATTCTAGTTTATTATTTAAGATATGTAATAAACAAAAATAGTTTTTATAATTTGCTAGAATGTCCCACCCGTAATTATGAAATGGCTGTACTAATTATTATCAACAAATGAAGCAGATCCAAGCACCAAGAGGAAAATATGTTATGAATGTCGCTGTTCCAAGAATAGTGCCAAGAGATACTCAGATTGCAGATCTTGAAGGCAATATATTTGACTCGAACATGCCCAACAAATTTGTCCAGACTGTTCATAATGCTGTTTTGACTAATTGTTATTAATCTGTATTAACCTGTAGTTATTAACTACAATGGCTCATGTATTAGTCATTTGGTACAAGTAGTCCTATGATATGCCTAAGTTTCAGTTCTCATTTTCACTTACGGTTGTAAGTTCATTATAACTACAGGTTGTTCGGAAATTCATATTACAAACTTCTAGGGCTAGTAGAGGGGACTTAGTAGACAATATTTCAAACAGGAACCCATGTCCGGAAATGTACCGTTTTCGTGCTACAGCCATTACAATGTGCTGGATTTGCCGGTCAGCCATTTCATAGTTACGGGTAGGACATTCTAGCAAATTATAAAAACTATTTTTGTTTATTACACATCATAAATAATAAACTAGAATTGGTTCTTCATATTCTGTCAAATTTACAATGCCTTCTCCTCCACACTACATGCAAAGCATTATTTAAAATTTATTTAAAGTATTTAACATTTGTTTTTCAAAATCTATTATGGGTGGGACATAATTTGGACACTGATTTTAATGATGCACAACATAAGTTCATTTGCTTTTCTGCTATTACTGTTAGTGTCTTAATGTTGTTATTAATGAAGGTATGAGAGATTACATACAAATTATAAACTCTTTCCAGGTTGTCAGAACACTTATTTAACTCATCATTAATAATTTAACAAAACTATCACCATTACGGGTGAAACAAAAAGTCACTGTTTGTTATTTTACATAGTAATTCCTGGAGCCCCATTCATGTGCCTGTGCATCTCCGATCAACATGGTTGAGTACACGTTTGCAGAATACATGGACATGATTTTGGTGTATGTTGCAGTGGAAGGGAATGGAAGAGCAGCTTGTCGGTTGTATCAAGAGCAGTATCCACAACGCACGACTCCATTGCAAGTTTTTTGGTTACTTTGGTATTGTTACCAAAAAATTTGACCAAAAAATCATCTGTAATGAGTCAAACGTCATTTACTTCTGTACCTTACATCACACCTCATTTCACATGGTGCTCTTCTGACATGTACTGCCTCTCCGGTTGCAAAACACCACCAGCAAATCAGACACATTTTAATGGCTGCAGCATGGAAACGGTATGTTTCCGGACATGGGTTCCTATTTGAAATATTGTCTGCTAAGTACTCTTTACTAGCCCTAGAAGTTTGTAATATGAATTTCCAAACACCCTCTATAAAAGAATTATAACAATAATATCACAACATCTGCTGGATGCCACGCAACTTTCTATGACAAAGAAATACACACGCCCATTGCAGGGTTGAATCTTATGTTCTCCGTGGCGCTACATCCCTGGAGGGACTTGGCCTACCACCCGACCGCTGGATCATCTCCCGTAGGCAGATGGCAGGATTGGGGGGCATGTGGTCAGCATGCCGACACCCACGGCCATTAATGGTGGTTTACTGGACCGGAGCCGCTACTTCTCTATCAAGTAGCTCCTCAATTTGGAATCACGAGGCTGAGTGCACCCCTACCAGACCTCCCTACCTCAGAAAAATCCAAGGAGATACCGGGAATCGAACGCGGGACGACAGATCTGTAGTCAGCGACGCTAACCACAAGACCACGCCGGCGGACTGAATCTTATGTTACCAAGTGTAACAAAACAGACAATAAAACCTGGCCAGAGAACATACCATATATGCCCATAAAAAAAAGGACCTTAAATGTGATCCGTGGTTCTCAAGTTATAAGTACCCTACATTAACGGACATACAGGGGGACATTGCATTTTAAAATAGGCTATGTAGGGAAGAATACTAGTAGCCTCTCCTTGGATGAAAAAAGATAAAATTATCACAATAATAATTAATACAGAATAAAACATGTTTCACCACAAGAACGAACAAGAATTTCTTTCTTCTAAATTTGTAACTGCCATCTTAAAGGTAAGAATGAGGTGGTGATCATACAGCTGACTGCCACTTCCTTTTAGGTAAGTTTTTCCTCGGACATTCTTTAAATTTGGTATCCTAATTTGGATAAAATTTTATTACAGAGATAAACCATTATGTCTTACAGTTACCGGTACAAGAATAGAACAGAAGATTGCAATTCTTTTTAAACAGAAGTATGGAAGAATTAACTAATATGAAAAAGAATGTCTTCAAAATAATGTGATGAAAATTAATTTCTGAAATCTAAATTTCATACATTTTTTACCTTCATTGTGTGAAAATTCATGAAACTGAAACACCGGTATAGCTAAACTGATGCTCCTTTAACTGTCAGCTCAATGGCTGTGTTCAGGATTTCCAATTTTTGTATCCAAATTCATGTCCGACTTGGTGAAATTTTTTTACATACTAGTAGTATAAAAAGCCAGAGAGTAAAGCAGTAGAGTTTGATGAACTTAAAATGTTGTAACTAATTTCTCAAGGAAGGGATTAGGCTGTTTCAAATTAACACTTGTAATATATCTTCATCCTGACATATTGCATATAGCCTATATAAGTTATATATATATACCTGTAGTGTTTTTCATTTAACTACCTTTAGATGATGCATGCACAACTGTTGGACTTTACACTGGAGTTTAAATGGTAGATGACCACCAGTCAAGTAAAACTTATTAACCAGATTAGCTGGACGAATTGACAATACTGAGCCTTTGGGCACAGTCTACTAAGAAATCCCCTAACGGATGCCAGCCATTTCACAGAAAGTGAGCCTGAAGTGTCCAGACCGTAACAACCTTTTACCGGTAATATTAATTTAAATATGTCATCACTGAAAAATTATGAAATTAATTTTGAGAATTAGTTCTTCAGTAGACTAGTAGGCCTACTGAAAATTAATTTGCACTTGAATCGCTGGGACATAGGCTATCACACACAATGTAAATAAGTTCCAATATAACAGTGCTCGAAGACGGAAAATTTGTTTAAATTTCGGGAAAAGGCTAATCTGGGTGCATTTATCTCAGTAATTTTCCATATGGTGCATACTACTAAGGGTTAATGTGCAGCTCTCTGCTTAATTTTTATATGCCAACCGATATTATATAAGTTATTAGAATATATTATAATTCCGTCAAAATATATAGCTTTTTACAAAGTGAACTTAGTTTTAAATAGGTTCTTGTAACAACTTCTGTGCAGAGTGGAGCTACGCACTTACAAATTGTGGCACTTCATTTTGAAATACCCTGTACAAACTACACGAAAACTGGCAACGCTGATCCCCTCCCCTAACGCTTTGCCCAGCTATGACCAAAACACACAGCCATTATAAAAAATAAAAACATTTGAGTTCAATTCCCTTTTAAATGTAAGTACCTACCTTGCAATAGACATGAAGGAAGATTTGGGTATTAAGTTGGAAACATATCAAATGAAACCCAGAACATGAATCTCATTGCAAGTACTTAAACGGAACAGTTCTTCAAAGAATACTTAAATATTGTTTATCCTGTTTATTTAATTAAGTTGACAATAAAAATGACCAGGTCTACTCACCATATGGAGGAAATATTGCAATGAATAATACCCGAAGTTCTTAATTCACATACTAGAATATCTTATTCCGCACCAAATATTACAACAGAACACAAACGACACGCCATTGCAAAGATATGACCTTCTTCAACTTTCCAATTTACTAGAGATTACTGACTGCAGATAGCACCACGGTACGATTCTTGCTTGTGCTACCATCTACGCAAGGCATGTTTATCTCTATTCTCTTATAGCCCATTCAAAAAACATTCCTCACTAGAGGCCAAGCATGCTCACGATTTCCATATTATTAAATTAAAAACTTATTTCGCATCTTCCGAAAGAGTGACAATAAATTTTAATTAAGTTGAACCTAATTTCAGCCTGAATCCCGATGAATGTGGACAAATTAGCAGCTATTAAGTTATATCATAGTATCACAGACAGGCAGAGGTCTATGAACTAATCCCTTCATCACACGGTCTACTTCCCATGAGATGTACGGAGGTACCGTACAAAAACATGCCCACATATAAGCTTTTTCCACCACGTGGTCAAAACCCCAAAAGCTTAACCGTTTTTCACTGGGTCTACAAAACATTCCTTATACCGGCCCAAGAGATTGGGGCTCTCCGACTTTTAGACATTCGGTACATTTCTGATAAAGGCTGATTGAATCCCAGGGCCACAGTACCATTAGAAGGATTAGGCAAATTGACTAGGCCTATAAAACTCCTAATGCAAACCAAATTGTATTTTGAACACCTTTTCATGTTCAAAGCAATCTACCAGTAAGAACGGTATGTTTTCTTCAAGAACAATACTGGTAGGCCTACATATTCTGCAGTCTTCGCCTGAGGTGATACTTGCACATTCTCAATGCAATACACAGACCACAGGGTCCCTCATGAGCTAATTTTTCAACATCCTGATCATAATATACATGTGGATGAAAATCTTCATGCACCACCATCAATCCAGATAATCTGAAACATGTTGAGGGACAGTAATCACTTTTGCTAATAGGTTCATAAAATTAATACATTAATTTGAGCAAATGTGTTCTTTACTGACAAAAGTTTGAGTCTTATCCACACTTTAGATATTTTATAATAATATTATTTGTACCTATAGGTGTTCGCCCCCATGGGTGAGTTGGTAGTGCGACTACATGGCCCAGGCTTGATTCCCAGCTGGGTTGGGGATTTTACAAAGATGTAAAGTTTCCTTCCTGGGTCAGGGCTGGGTGTTGTGTTCCCATTCTGCAAAAGGACCTGACCACCCGGCCATGTGTCCCTTGTTCGGGCTGTGGGCCTCACCCCCACAGGTATGTCCCAGGGCAGGACCAGCCTCCGAGATAATCACTTCATCTTCGTCATCATCATGTACATAGGTATAATTTTTAGTATATTATATTTCGCCCAGAAAAATTTGTCATATTCTGTAATTAATCCTGGGTTTTCAGCTTGGTATGCTGATGCCAATACTGCTTGCCTACCCTTGAACATACCCAGTCCTATTCCATAATTATATTCCAACAGACAGCAACCAGTGTGCCACCCTCCACAAAGTAAAAAGTGGAATGCAACTTTTACATGTTGTAAAAAATTGTCAGATTTACTTTATAAATTTATCCCAGTTATTGTGTTTCATATGCTTGTATTTAATTATTATTATATACAGCTGCACTGGCTAAAAACGATGCTGTTTTATTTATTCTTTATAATATGCTGCTTATTTTTACATGTTCTAAGCAGTTAAGTGTAAAGTATACAATCACTATTGTCATATTGTTGTTTTACTCATTGGTCTACCCCTGCCCTGTGCAGTGCAGTGGTGGCCCCCAGCCTATCTTCAATAAATTTTAAAATGTTTTGTATTTCAAAATCTTGAGGCTTGTGAGCATTATGAGAGAAATATGTCACTCTGCTGTAATATTGGAGTATTACTAATGTTTTTAATAGCATGCTGAAGTTGGACACAAGAATGAATTATAATATCAAGGTAATAAAAAACCCAGCTTCTATTGTTAATATGCCTACCCGATAATAGAATTTGATCTTCAGGCAACAACACAGCAGTGTTATTTACTCTTAACATACTTTCAACACTAGACACATGTGTTACCACTTATAAGCTTTTGTGACTTCTTTACAAGTCTTTGGTCATATGGTCAAACCTCCATATAGTGATATTTGTTATATGGGGGTTATTGTTATACCAAGAGGCAGTTATTGACCTTATATTAGGAAGACAACAAGCCAATACTTTATAATCTATAGGATAATTCGAGGAACAGACATATAAAGAAACAAATAATTGTTTACAAATCCAAATCTTAAAGGCTGCATATGCCAGAAAATCTGAACTCGTAGAGGGTGGTAAGAAAGAAGAAAAGCAAATTCGGCCTTTAGCTAAGACAAAACTAATATAATTTGCTTGGTACGGTTTTTCAACTATATATGATGTGCATATTGAAGTAGCAACCAAACTCGCTGTAAGGGATGACTTTACCCCCAATTGGCGATTTCCTGCTACCTACTCAACCTTTCTCTTCTGGAATTTCTAAGGAATGTAGGCCTAACAGCTATCAGGCCCTACAAAACAAATATTGGTGGCTGAGATTGGCACTGATCTGATACCAGCTCCCATTCACAGGGCAAAGCTACTGGTTTGCACTAACAATCGAACATCAAAATAATGTTATAAAAGGGTGTTCATTTAGCTTTATCATTGCACAGAGTGAAATTTAACATTATTAAGATAGGAAATTTGTCAGCAACAAAGAAAAATATTGCTAAATATGGGTTTATCGTTATATTGATTTTCATTATACAGAGGTTTGACTGTATTATATCCTGTTATTGTGAATCAAGTTACATAAATAATAGATAACTAAACGCTCAGTTCTGCATAATTTAGTCACTGTCTGCAGTAGTTCATCAATCATTAGAAGGATAGTATGTAGTGAGTGATTATTTCAAGTCAAAGACTAACAACCTTTTAAATTACCAGCACTGCACTGGTTTTTTTGTGTGTTTTATTATACTATAAAACCTATCTTCAATAAATGGAAGCATAGGCCTATACTAGAAAGTCCAGTCAACGAAGGGGTTGTAGAGGACATGAAAGGGGGAGAATTTTTTTCTTCAGGAATGTGTTGGGGGTAGTTAGGAGATTGACATACTAAAAGTCCCCGCCCCTAGCCCTTACGCTTCATGGGGGGAGGGGGGGTGGAAAAGGCCCATTTTTTGTTTTTTGCTTATAACTGGAAAATGGTGCGTTGAAGGGAAAAACGTTTTATATACCAAATTAAAGCTGACAAACTTCCCTACAAGTTCCTTTATATAAATTTTTGTCGTATCTATAATGGTTTTTGAGATATAGGCTGCTGGATCTCATTAATTTTCAAAAACGGATTTTTACCTCATGGTTTTCGTTAATTTGTCCTCCTAATTCCTCAGCCTTTCATTTTACAGCAAAGTCGTCACGAAAAGAGTTGTAGAACATTAAATTTACTTTGAATGCATATATAGGTATTTAATTTATCTTCAACAAAACAAAAATAACAACAATTTGAAATTATCGGGTAAATTTTGTAATTTCTGAGGAACGTTGTACAATTGATTTCCTAATTCAAGAGCTATAATGATTTTATACATACATATATATATATACATATTATATACTATACACATACTACACAATTAAACATATATACACACACATATACTGAGAAGAAATTCCAGGTTTTAAAGGTATAAACTTTGAAAATCTATGACCAAGGTGATCGCATAGTAACAAAAATTTGTAAAAATTGCATTTATTATACAAATATATCGATGTGCATTTAGTAAATTATTGAAGAAATATATTTAATAAATTGTTATTGTCCTGGCTCTTTTGGGTTGAGAAGGTCTGGTTTCTGGCTGCACCTTCACAACTGAAGGTAGCAGGATCTGAGAATCCAGTTTTCTTAAATAACTTTTTTGAGTTTGGATTAAGCATCTGCAGGGGATATGTGGAGGGGCTCCATTTCT
This sequence comes from Ectobius pallidus, assembly GCA_964059195.1. Lineage (NCBI taxonomy): Eukaryota > Metazoa > Arthropoda > Insecta > Blattodea > Ectobiidae > Ectobius > Ectobius pallidus. The sequence continues at coordinate 172,031,417 of CAXKWD010000001.1, forward strand.
TCCTCGTCAACTTCAATAATTAAAGGTACCTTGTTGAAACAGTTCTTTTCCTGACGACTTTGCTGTAAAACGAAAGTCTGGGGAGTTAGAAGGACAAATTTAACAAAAAAGTGAGGTAAAAATTAGTTTTTGGTAATTAATGCTATTCAGCAGCCTATATCTCGAAAAAAATTATAGATATGACAAAAGTGTAAATAAACAAACCTGTAGAGAAGTTTGTCAGCTTTGGTATATAAAAAGTTTTTCCCTACGATGCACAGTTTTCAAGTTATAAGCAAAAAACAAAAAATGGGCCTTTTCCATCCCCTCCTCCCATGAAGCTTAAGGGCTAGGGGTGAGGACTTTTAGTGTGTCTACCTCCTAACTACCCCAACACATTCCTGAAGAAAAAAATTCTCCCCCCTCAATGTCCTCTACACACCCCTTTAAGGCATTAATTGACTGGACTATAGACATGTGCTTGGGAAATACGAACTGCATAAAGTGACATTTCAGAACATAGAAAGGCCTTTTTACCAAACCGTTATTAGTGATACGAAAGTATGGATCCTAGTTTCAGGACTGTGTAAACCAAACCATCAATTTTCCAAGGGTCCAAATACACACAGACCTTTAAGTTCTGATTTCTATTCTTACATAACAAAACTGATCTGAAGCTTGACAGATTTTGGCTATGCGATTCTGCCTCTCCCAAGCTGAATCCACTGTGAATCCTACTGGTGTTTCAACGAGGATAGTGTTATTCAAACTGGACATGACAGTACTATTCACAATTGGCAAGGACAAAGTAAAGTTAAGTAAGCAAGCAAGTCAAGAAAGAAAGAAAACCTTAAAAACCTATAAAGTTAGCATTTGTCATTTGCAAGCATTACTGACTTGTTGGAAAAAGGACAGAAAAATAAATGAAAATTATATTTGGAAGAACAGGCATTAATGGAATGATAATGTCCTTATAACTGGTGTAATCTGAACACTGGCTGTTTGTACTGTACAGCTGCAATGGCACACAGAACTTGAAGGAAATTGGACTAGAAAGTGGCAATTTCTTGAATTTCATCAGTCTTCTCTCCTTGGGGTACCCAAGAATATATTTGTGGGTACTGTGTTTTGGCTACATTTTGGGTGGCTATGTGAGTGAATATCTGGTTATCTCTGAGATAGCAGTAAAGTATGTTATTTCCATTTTCAACTACATATGTGTGAACTGGACTTGATATTGATTGAAATTTAAACATGAAATAGGGAGAGACTCGAATCCTTTGACGAAGAAATTAAGACTTGTTTTGTCAATGATTCCACCATGGATCAGCCAGCTTTGTGAAGCTAAGAGGGCTCAAATATCATATTGAAGGTACGAGTAAAATTGCTTTAATAGTGGGCAATAAAAAAGGTTTTTTCTACAATGAAATAATGCCCATAGATGTTAATAAATCAGGAGTAAATTTCTGTTTAATAACAAAGTTAATAATAATAGTAGTAGTAAAATATATTACATACATATTTATACTAATGGAATTCATGATATCCCAGAAAAGGATTAAAAGCATGGGCTCATGACATAGTAACCCCCTCAACGCATCTAATCTACGAGTCATTTACACATGGTAGTTACACAGAATATGTTAAAACCTCAATAATGAAACCATTACATGAAAAAGGAAATCAACTCATTATTCAGAACTACAGACTAATCTCCCTACCCCTAACATTTTCTAAAATATTTGAAAATACAATGAAAACTAGATTGTGAATTTTCTTGCAAAACACAATAAATATCAACCTGCACGATTATAGAGAAGGAAAGCACTAGAACAGCTATAGCCATGTTGTTAAATGCACAAAGTTACTCCCCTTGGGGATAAATATCTTAGTTTTAACCACTATTGGGCCATCCTCAACTACAAGCTCCCTTCCTCAGCTGATGGTTGCTTTTTGGTCCCTCTGGTATTAGATGGATGTAGGTCTACCTTCTGATCAAGTTTGTTTTTTTGGATCGGTAGTTTTCCCCAAATTGTTTAGTTTGATTGAATGTTTAATTCTTGTGGCCTTTCTACTGGTTTAAAGTAGCTTACTTCTTGTTCTATTTCATGTCTATCCTCCAAAAAATGGTTTGCTATTGCAGATTTATCTGCTTGTCTGAAATGTTCTTTGAATCTAGTTTCAATGCTCTTTTTTGTCTGCCCAGTTAAACTTTATCACAATTCATACAATTTATTTGTTAGATGCCTGATTTTTGGTTAGGTTCTCCAGAGAACGGTGGTTTAAATCAATGTAAAATTTAATGGTGTTTCGCATAAAACAAAGTCACAAAAGCTAAAATGTCTGAAACTTTTTATATATTAATAGCTGAAAAGGCCCGGTGTCGGCTGGGTTTAGTGTTTTGTAATTTGAAATTAACTTATGAAGGACGATTTTCAAACTCTAGGTCCTTGTATAATATGCATGTGGAACTTGAAATGAGGAAGAATGACTTGTCACACTCAAACTATAACTTCAGAAAACGTTAGATATAGCTTTTTATGGACCATAGAGGATGTCGAGTGTTGCATTCCATTGCTTCTCCTTCTGGGAGGGAGTGAAATCAGAAGAAACAGATTCCGGTTACGTGAGATTGTATTTTCTTTATGGAAAATTTTATTTCTCATTCTCATGTTACCATACAACCATTTCGGGGCTGAAATAGAAAAGAAATTCAATATCACTTTCATACTTTCCTCCCCCGAAACTTGGGACATAATATACTGCGGGCAGAGGACTGAAAATGTTCCATCCATCCTATTTTGTCTTAACATCCCTATTTCTCAACTAATGCAAAAGCTACAGTTATGAATAGGGACCGGATTTTTAGGTTTTTAAAAACACTGTTTTAGGTTTTCCATTAGGTGAAATAGTTTTTTTTAGGTTTTTTGTCCAAAATATCGTTTTTGGGTAGAATAATTGGTTTAATGAATTTGAATGTGCTACATAGGATTGAATACCTTATACTTGCAAAGTTTAACTTAATAAAATTGACTTAAATTTGTGTAAACTTGCTTTAAGACAATATTATACAATTGAAGAAAGAAAGCATAACAATCAAAAGAAGCAGTGAAAATAAGATTGCCTCACATTTCCTCACATATATCACTAAATATGTTTCAAGATTCTCAACTGTGAAGTTCTTCCTGTCATCTCTTAGTTAATAGTTAATACTGTATCTAGACACTACCCTTCTCAGGATTCGAATCTGATGCTTCTAATTTAGTGAGTAAAATACTTTACGGTTGGATGTGGATAATGTGAGACTGATTATTTTCCTTTTTCGGTTGTTACGCATGCTAACAGGTTTTTTAAAATATTTTTTATTTATTTTTAACAACAGATTAACTAGGGACGAAAACTTCCCCTTTTCTAGAAAGGTAAATAATACATGTTTCTGGCAGGCTTGACAAAATATTACTTTGCCATCTGTAGTGAAATTCAGATCGTCGCCAATCCACTGCCGTAATAAACTCGATTTCATTTGTTTCGGCATAATTAACACGTCTTCTTAAAACTCACAGTGTGACCGCTCAGTATGAATAACAGGGCAGTACTAAATGCAAACAAAAACAAGCAGTTTAAAACACAGAAATCACGGCAACAATGGTTGTTCGTACAAATATTTTAAAAGGAATACGCCGGCACTCTTTTCCTCTCTTGATACTGTCCATCCTAGACGACAATGGGTTGAATGAAACGCTGGTGGTATTAATTTCTATCCGACAATAATTATTCTCTCCCCCCAAAATATCGATTTCTCAACTGACAAACAAAAAAGACAAAAAAGGAGCCTAAATTAGATATTTTAGGTTTTATATCCCGTTTAGGTATATTTAGGTTTTTATACCCCATTTAGGTGCCACAGAATTAATGTGGGTGAATCCTATGGACATGATTCGAAAAAGTGTATGAGCGCTTTTTGTTTTGGAAGTAAGGAAAAAAATAGGTAAAAACCTAAGAATCCGGTCCCTAGTTATGAATAACGTACCAGTGGATAGGATTTTTTACCGACTTCTGATATAGCATACTCGTTGGCAAACACTTAAGCTGTCCCTGCAATGCGACCTCTTATCCTGCATCAAAATGTGAAGTGAGAAGATGATATTTTACATGTCGAGGGTTGAGAAAGTTATGTGACTGCATCACAATGTGCTTTATTTTTGTGGATTTCATTTTTCATTAATTATTTTCACCATTGTGTTACATCGATAGCATCAGAATTTGTTAAAGCCCAATATTATGTAGTTCCCAAAGCCCTATGTGAACACTGTAAACAATACACTGTTGTCATGACAACTGATTGAATTTCATTTTTTCAGCATAATATTCTCACAAATTATATAAATTTTCAAGGGAAGGAGTGGTTTGTTTCAAATTTAATGTTGACCACGTTACTTCCTGGGCTTAACTGGGTATGTGTGCAAAATTTCATACAAATTGCTCAAGAAATTTAGATTTGTATAGGGAACATACATACATTCACACTTTTGATTTTATATATTAGATTACTGTTAAAGGGATAATAAAGCAAGATGGAAGAAAAATACAGAATGGGAAGTGTACTTGAACTTGGTTTACATTAATTTTTCATACACCAATTAAATTTACACGATGTGTCATTTTCTGCAGGCTGAGAATGTAAGAATGTATGGTATAGCTTTTTCACCTGTAACAGCACATGGACAAATATAGTTTGGATGCTTTCTGATCACGGCCCACAGCTATCCAGTTGGTCGCTTTCTGCATAACATGCCTCAACTGATGGTACTCGAAGGTAGAAATAAAAAAAAGAATAAGTTTGAGAACAAGGTGAATCACCTAAATAATCAACTGGGAAATTTCATCATCCAGAACAGTTATTCTAAGAGGATACAGAAATAGCATTTGCTATATATTAAGCAGTGACGAGATTCTAAACTGTAGTAAACTCGTTAAAATAATACAACCATACTACATTTTGATATCCAGTTTTTAGCTCTATCTCCAGTCTTCAAATAATGTGTTGTCATTCTGGCTCAATTCTATCCCTGCATATATGTAAAAATAAAATTTCTTAAGGATAAAGTAACACTTGTTAACCCTTTCACTGCTAACATATTATTCACTGTGCAAACTGGTGATGCTGAATTAATTTGCAAATTTCTTTTGTGATCATAAATGGACAAACAATTGCGAATAATTTGTATTTCCTCCGAAACAAGAGCAAAGCATGTATTTCTTGAAATTTAGACTGATTTACTCAACACAACCCCTGGGTTGCCTGCATGTCATCACAACACAGCAGGTTTATAATGCATTTCAATGCATGGTGCAATAAATTGCCTGAGATATTTAGATACAGATGGCATCCCAAAGCAGGGAACTATGGTGTCAGGATTAAGACAACAGATGACACTATATACCGATTCACTTGGGATCACTCACAGCTCCCACAGAAAATTTCTATCGTCTAGTGGCATACAAAGGGGTGCTTTATATGTGTAAATATCACGGCCAGCAGTAATGCGTGCTGATGCACATGTATGACATATATATGTATGCCTCTAGCAGTGAAAGTGTCTAAGTAAATATTAGCTGCTATCACTTTTGGGAGGTACCATATGAGGGGTATATTATCAAACCCGGCAATCTCCATTTTGAGAAAAGATAGAGATACTAACTTCTACTGAAGGTTTAATGCATTTCCTGGTACATGTAATTTCCCGAAAGAACCAGATTTTCAACATATTCATTAAGCATGCAATAGGAAATGCATTAAACTTTCATTAGAAGTTAGCATCTCCATCTTTTCTCAGAATGGAGATTGCCGGGTTTGCTAATAGACCCCTCATGTCGTCAACAATTGAAGATCCTGCATGTACATGGTTACTGAAAAAGAGGAGATTTTAAATATTTATTTCACATAAATTATGAACACTTAAGACACTCCTGCACATATCTTTGAATAGAGGAAGCTTCAAAGTTGTTATAGCCCTTGAGGTGGCAGGCACTCAACATGCACGCCATGTGTTGAGTGACAACCCCTTCATTCTCAGTCGAGTACTAATGATGAGTTTGTCCACCAGATACCTGTCCCCTACAGGGTATGAATTTAGAAATGAGGTCATTGACCTTAAGGATGTCAAAATTTATGTCTTTGTTTTCCTAAATGCGTATTTTTTCCCCAATCAATGGTGATTTCTGAACAAATTTCAGTGATTTTGCCATGCTATTGAAATCATGACCTGTAGACCAGAAATGATGAGCCTCTGCAGATTTTTCTATCTGTTGGTATTTTATTTTTTTCACTTTCCTTGTACCCTAGATTTAAATTTATCATTTTGAAAATGTATACTCTTTCCAGGGGTGCCCAACCGCTTAGCTTCATGAAAAGTACCCCTCTCAACTTATCACCCCAATCTCATGAAAAGTTACTTCACATTATAGATAGTGGAATAACAGTAGGCCTACTCTAAAATTTCTTACCAAGGAAAAGGTATTGCTGTCAGCACATACAACTCAATGATCAATTTCGTCAGCGCGGCTCTTGATTAGAAGCAAATGTGTTTCTCTATAACTTTAGGCCTACTAGTTGTACAGTATATTTTATTCACTTCTAAAGAATTAGAAAAAGTTTTCATTACATTTTGAAGTCATAAAACTTGACTGATTTTATTTTTAACAACAACATGCTAATTTTACAACAATTTTCAAACCCCAACCCAAGAAATTTCAATGACGCACTCTGTGCCTATGGGTACCCTTGCTTTTTCAGATATTACAATTTCATAAATGCCTGTATTATTACTTGGTAGGATTTTGCCTTTCATGTCTGATCTTAAGATTTTTTAGATTGCATGTGTTATTTGATAGGTACCAAAGCGATGTTCAACTTTTTGAATTCATGATGCAGTAAAGGTAGAGAGACCGTAATTTTTTTGTAAAGCAAAATGGCTGATTTTGGTGTTAACTTCCTTCTACTTCATGGGTAATTCACGAAACAAAATATTTTATATAATTATCCTTATGGGGATGCTACGCACTCTGCATGCTGCATTATTTTTTTAGAACTACGAAAAATGACCACATTTGGGGTTATAATGTTCTTTAAACCCTATAGAATTCATATATAAACTGATCGTGTTACTAAAAACTATGCAAAATGAAATAGAAATAATGAAGTGGCCATTTATATAACCTAAAATGTTGTAATTTACATACACGTGCACCATTTACTATGGATAAAATATTAAATCTGTTGAATCTACACTCTCTGCCACAATCTAACATACCCATCCCAAACTTGGCACAGAGATAGCAGCAGAAAAGGAGTGTATCGTGATCACTGAATAGCATACAATTTGCTGTAATCGATCACAAGTATCAATAACTTCTCAGGAGCCATAGAAATAACATAAAGCACGCTATAAGAAATGAAGGGGGAAACCATACTAAAACTATAACAGATTCTGAATCATATTTTGTACATATTTCCCAATTTACGAATGGAATGAGCGTATTTTGTGTTTATTTAGACATTTCGCATAATCGATCACATTTCTTGAAATTTCATGGAGTCAGTTTGCTTAATATTGGTATTTTACGCATGTAGGAATCTAAATATAGCTAAGAAAAGCTGTTTTGTGAAATTCTGGGGTAGTCGCTGTAACCGAAAAATACGGTCCAGAATTAAATATGTGAAGTGAATTTCTTGAAAGCTGTTTCCACATTAATTTAATCAACTGATTCCTCCTTATGACATTCACAGCTTCAACAATTCAATGTCTCACATCTTGAAGAATAGCAGGCAAGGTTGGGACATAAACTCTACATACCTCTATAGATCAAGATTACAGGGGTCTGAGAACACACCATACTGTTGCTTGAAGAATTGCAAGTTCCACGCTTGCCTATGGCATGAATTTTGTATGTCTCCATTGGAAGGAATTTAGCATTCGCTCTACATTTTAATCGGACGTGTTTGGCTGGAGGTTTTCTGTTTGCATATGCAACCAGTTTCTACAGATTTCTCATGCCACTAGTTAAATTTGCATATGATGAGGCAGCTATTTGTGAAATCGCTGGTGGAATTCATGTTGCACATGAACAATGGATTTCCACTTGGCAAACTGCAACACAAAATTATTAGACCTGTCGCATCATAACTATGTGATATAGACTAGTTATTCGTTGCATGGCCAGGCGGCTTCCTTTTGCTAGGAGGAAAAATTTGCTGACAGCTCAACCCATTTCTTTATTTTTACCGCACCAATCAGCTAGTTACCCCAACCAATCAAAATCTAACAATGTCTTGTGACGGCTTCGTCAGCTACTTGTCAACTCCGCGTGGAGCGATTTGCAGGGTTGTAAGATCTAATTACAGTAAACGATAACATGTGTAAATTGATAAAAGCTAAGGAAGAACTGAGGTCAGCGATAACAATGAGAGAATATTGCAACGTTGCTTTTGTTTTGGAAAGCGGAAGCCAAGATAAATTTAGTCAGATCAACTAACATAAAGAAACGCCGACTGAATGATTTATTCCTTTGAAGCTGCTTGGGTACGTAATGGAAAACTCCACTATACCGCAAAGTGCTTGCAACTTGCCCCTTGCTGGTTCTGTTATGCTTATAGCCCTGTGCCATCTCATGGATGGCCCAGAAGTGAGCATCACGTGTAACCAGATTGTGGCCATGTCATGGAATCACTTAGATGGCCCCGAAGTGAGCAGAGTGTAACCAGACTTTGAACCTTTCTCTAACCAACAATATGTGGCAAGTGTGTCTAGCATTTGTCTGATATAATAATTATTTGACACCCCTCCCATGCCTACCCTGGGGGGAAAAGTCATATTTAGTCTGCCATCGTGGGGGAGTTGGTAGCATGGCTGCTTTCTATCTGATGGCCTGGGTTCGATTTCCTGGCAGGTCTGAGATTTTTTGATATTGGAAAATTTCCTTCCTTCCTGGGTGTTGTGTTGTCCTTTCATCCCAATCCCATGAGAGAAAATGGCAAATCTGTGCAGAATCACCCTTGCTTCAAAGTCAGCAAGCCATGGTCATTATCTGCTCTTTCTTTTTTTAATAACGATGTGCAATACAACTCCCACAAGAAATTAAAACAGGAGACGGGTTAAATGAAAACAACTTATAAAATGAAACATAATTATTTAGCAACACAGGTATTGAAAAAGTACAGAATGAACTTACACAGACAGAATAGTATGTACAAGTCTCCTCTAAAGCTAAATGTAAATACATTTACAATGAGATGCTAGATGGAATCCTTTAATGCTAATACTTTGGTGTATTTTGTATTTAACTACAAAGCTATAGCTTCATAGTTAGAGATAAATTGGAAAAAGGAAAGAGAAAGCAGGAAAAATACAAACAAAGGTTATTTTTAATTTGTGCAGTGTAGAAATATTTTTAACAAAATCTCAATATTCTTCATAATTTGGAAAATAAAATATGGGGAAAATACAAATAAATAAAAATTATAAAAATAAAATAAAATAAAATTCACACTGTTATATATTGAGATACATTACACATATCTACAGATACATCAAGTCTGTTTTTACAAGAGAATTACATTGGCCTGAAAGAGGCAAAGGCTTGAAATAGTTAAACAAAAAAATAAACCTGATCATTGGTTTGCCAACACACTTCATACATATATGTCCTACTTTTCATGATAATATAGAAAATAAAATACTGTTAATTCAGAAAAGTTTGTCATCCAAAGTATTATCCCTGAACTTATATGTGAACCAACCATAAAATTTATAGTATTGACAAGCATTGCGAAAACCTAAAATCTACAATGCTACTACTCACTTTTAACTTTACATTCATCCATATCTTCAGATTCTGTTTTCAGGTGGTCACCTCCGTTCTCTTCGCTCAGTCTCCGACTCCTCGATGTTTCCCTACTTCATAACAAAAGTTTCTGTAAGCTTTCATACTCTTTACTCTTGCTACTTACAGTTTTTGCCTACTTAAGAGAAATCTAAATAAGCACACAAATCTGAACAAACACTAACAAACTCAACTATCAACTTCACACTACAGCGAGAGATACTTTTTAGGCTGGTACATTATGAAAGCAAATAGAAATTTATCCTAGACAGGGAATTGAATTCCAATCTCTCTCATCAATATGAGATGACACCACTGTACTGGGTTTCACTTAGAGTTTAAAAATGACATGAAAGCGCAGTTAAAAATAAACCATTTTAAGAAAATTTCTCTACTGGGAAATTTTAGTGGGTCAATTGGAAACACCACATCTAAGCTTTTCTGCCCTACATTCAAATCTTAGCAAGGAGTTGTTTAAAACACATATCTCAGAGTAAGGGATAAGAAAATATCTGTTAACATATACGAATGGAATTGTTTACACAAAACTACAGACATGGGCTATTTTTTTTTCAAGGTTCAATCAGTCATGAAATGAAAACCACAGTGAAAATCCAATGACGCTGTGTGCAAAACCAATGATGCTGTGTGCAGATGTCTTGCGCAGTGTCTCTAGTATGCCCGTCGATCTTGTCAGGTTGCAGTTATCAGTTCTGAGCACGCATTGAGCATGTAAACATGCTTGAACAATCTCGCCACTGTGAGAATGATACTCTACTGTATGTGCAGGTATAAACCTTCATACACTTACAGTTGGTAGAGTGGAGTAAAGGTAGGGTACAATTTCCTGTTACTTTCATGAAATCTCAGGAATCTAGTCATGAAACCCATCCTTTGTTACTGTTTGCACTTGCCATAAAGGAAAACAAAAAAACAGTAGTTATTCATACTGCAGAAACGCATTATACAGGTATATGGGGGGGGGGGGAGAAAATTAATATTTACATATTCACAATTTTTTCCAGGAGGATATGATTTGCATTGCGTTAAATCCTAATTCCAGTAAATTGGACTGCTCAATAAGGCTTTTACTGTAGCTGTTCCAGAGGCCAAATTCTTGATTCTGGCTTACTTTAATGCAAGATTTCCCAGTAGTTATTTACTGTCAGAAAAGTTAGCAGTTTATACCATAAATTACTTGTCAGCTGTGGTAGTGTAGAAGTAGCGTGCTCACCTAAAGATCTGAAGGTCACGAGGTCAAACCCGGCCATGGTTGACAGATTTTTCAGATGTATAAATCCTGGGCACAAATTCCTCCAGGACTTCAAGCTGGGGACCGCTTGTCATAGGTTCACGGCATGTAAAAGCTAAAATTAGAGCATCTGGACAAAATTCCTCAGCCTTTTCATGTCCAAGTTATATCTTAAGAGTCCAGATGGGGGTTTGTGAGGTGATGGGCTTACTACCTGTCCCTCTTGGAAAGTAAGAGTGACAAAATAAATCTAGGTACTGAAACCTTCAATTGGAAGCCCTATGCCCCACCGTACGGGTTACAGGAAGAAGTCAAGACAGCATAAATTACGTATCAGAGGCATGCACAGCAGCACATCTTCTTATAATTATAATGTTGGAGACCATGGCAGTAAACTACTTAAATTTGATTAAATTAATCGGGAAAACATTGTGAAGTGTATATTATATATAATCAATAAGAATATTCTTATTGATTATATATACACTACTTAAATTTTGCAATGCCATTTACCACTGAATTCACCTTATTTACCAAAAAGATTAATGCTTGACATAAATTTAAGCTTGTTCTAGTTGTAACTCATAGACATATAGTATTGAAATAAAAATTTACAATACTAAATTATAGGTTATATTTTCTAAATTACATTTTATGGTAAACTTTACAATTCTGTATATTTTAGATATGTTATCAAAGGGTTTAATCTGTAGCATATGATGCAACGGCACAAACTACTGATTTAACTGTACCCGCTATTGTATCTGCAGCTTTAATATTGGCATGGAGCAAAATGGGTCTGAACAGCTAATATTGTACTTATAGATCACAAATTGTATACCTGTGTAAACAGCAATTTTAATGTATACTGCAGGGTATTTAAATTGTATATTGTATGACGAAGCCAAAAATTGTAATATTTTATATGGTGAATAAACAAACAAACATAAATTATGAATTCATCCACTGTAGTTCCAGAACAAATCACGAGATCACTTAGTTAATATTAAAAAAAGAAACCCACATGTGCATACAATAAAATCCTCATTGCCGAAACAAACCTATATTATTTTTGAGTCTGTAGGCGTTGAAAAGATCCCTTTACCTTTGCCAGAACTCAGGAAAATACATATAAATGAAATAAATTTTCCCGTTCTGGCATGAAGGACTTAGATACTGGTAAGTTTTAAGTTTTAATCAACACTTTTGCTAAAAAAAGTAATGCAGATTTTAAGTTGAATGTCTCTTTCTGACACGGAGCCTGATTCCTAACAATTAAAACAAATAACTGTTACCAACAAGAATTACAAAATCATGACTAAAAAAATTCAGAATTATATCTTATACAGTCAAGCTACAATCTTAATACGATAATCAAGGCAGCTGCCACAATCTTCATTAGCAATGCACTGCTGAGTCTGTAGTGAACCTAACATCTCTGATAACTTATTTTGAATACATAGCTGTATTTCCATATATTACTTCCTCTGCCTGTACCATAGATACTTTAGGTAGATGAAATATTGTGTACGACCCCCAAATTCGAAGTTGAGTTTTTACATAAATACTATTTTGAGGCCCCCTGAATCCAAAAATACTATTTTCAGACACATGTCTGTGTGTCTGCTCAAGAACGGAAAATCTTATAAAAACAAAATTTTGTTATTTGGGTTAGGTACCTTCTGAGGAAGTGACACAAAGATTGGTGATCACTTTCTCTTATTTTTAAGGGGACTATACATGAAAAAGAATTTGATTTTTACGGTTTTCTAAAAAATTGCTCTAACGATTTTGTTTCAATTTTGTTCATGGAGTGCTTATACTAAGAGCTAAAATTTTTATCTGAAAAGTTTTCTTGAAAAAAATCTCTGAATGAATGGTAGTTATAAGCCACCCACTATTTGTAGAAACTCAGTCTTGTCTGACTGAGCTTTGCATCAAAGAACGAATAAGTGCTCTTTGCAATATTGCCTCTTATTCTAGATAAGAATGTGAAGTGGTAAAGATGTATTGCTTAGTGTAAAGAAAGTTACATGAGTGCATTAACCAGATTTTATTTGGGTTATGTATCCTTCAGGGATGTGATACAATGTGGTAACAATTTTTTATTTTATTATTATTATTTTAGCAACCAATTTACATGAAGAGAACGTAATACAGAATATACTGTACTAAGAGGTAAACTTTTAATTGGGGAGTGGAAGTTATGAGAGTTTCACAAGTTTTTTTATATGTGACTGTATATAATTGTGTAAGAATGTTATGAATTACTTGGCTAAATGTCCAGTTTTCTTGGATACATGTCAAATTTTCCACATGTTTACTAGCATTTTACTATTTGAAACATAAAAGAACCCAAGCTGTAGAAACAGTTTTACCCTATTTTGTAACAATCACTGGAAATATTAATATTGTAATTTAATCAATTCTTTTTGTGTAATTTCAGATAAAAATTTATGTCGGCGAAGAGAAAGGACAATGAATTTAATCCATATTACCACAAGCACTAATTACTACATATTCATCATTTACTACATATAAAAAAAATCAAATCTTCAAAATGTGATGTACATCCCTAGGAAGTCTCTAGTGTCAACTAGAAATTATATTATAGAAACCCTTACACAAGACTTCCATTTCAGAATGTTAATATTATCACACTGCATACAGTGAATACACTCACAGCTGAAGAGGTAATACAAACATAAATTATAACCAATCACAGTCCATCCGAAACAAACGTGTAATCCTCACAATTCAAGGCAATATAACCTTTAAAACATATTCCTGTATAGTACTTTTTACTTACTGTATTCAACCCTGGAATTCAATGTGGTGCTTTCACCAGAAAAATACTGCATTCAGCTCTCTCCCTCACCAAGCCAGAGAAATATAATCATCGGAGGGGAAAAAAAGGGGGGGGGGGCAAGCGACCAATGCATGCCTTGAAAATGAAAAATTATATACAAAATGTTAAACTTAAGTTTGCTATCTTCATAGTATTTGACAGAAAAAAAAAAAAGTTCATGATTTTCTCTTTTATTACCAATTAAATATTTTTCATACTAGTGTTATTTACATTTTCTAAGTATTCACACAAACCACTTTTATTTGAAACATTTTTTCTTGTAAAAATTGTCAAAACGGTACTATAAGGTATAAGTCCTGCATATTGCTTAACTTTGTATCATTATTCCTGTGCTTACTCTGCCAAAGGATTGCAAGATTCGTATATTATAAGGTAGTGAAGTCTTTCGAGCCTCACATCATACAACGAACAGTATTCTAAATGTTGGCACAATGTTGATTTAACAAATTTATATAGAGGTTTGTTTAATTTCCCTTCTATCCTTTGATGTTATTCTTCACTAGGTGGAGCAAATGGAATAAATGATTAGATAAAACATAATCAAAGTCCCCTTCTGTGTTCCCAAAGAAAAGAACTTAATACTATTTGGTGAATCGCACTTTCCAAACTCTTTGCTACTCTTGTAAGATTTACAACTGGCTATAACCATAGCATTCAGAAAAAGGGAAATGAAATTAAAAAAAAAATTAAAACAAAGTAAATTAATATTGTAGTTTCCTTGGCCTAGGAGTTATTTAAGTCCCCAACAATATTATTTTTACTTGTCTAGGAAATCTAACATGTAGTATATAATTTATCAAGCAATAATTTAATATTACTGCTAATTTTTTTATATGAATATGATTACTATTTTATAATCTACTAACTCAATTACACTAGCTTCAAAACATTTGTCTACAGTTAAGTGGCTAATATTGGGTAGAATTTTTAATTTAATGCAGTCATTGTAACAAAAATACAAGATGCTCCATTTTTTAACTTCACTCTCTTACAGTAAGTGCTTATGAGAGAAAATAATCAGGGAGGTTGAGGCCTACTATTTCATTTTCAGTTTACCAGTGTTCTGTAAAACTCTTAAGTCTTAAGACTGATTTGCAAGTAACTCTTTTCGATGTTTGTTTCTTAAACTTTCTACATTGTGATGGAAGATTAAAAGTGATTTGGGTTTACTTCTCCTTGGTGTTTCAAGCCTTTTTATTTTTACGTTGTTATTAGTAGACCTACAATATTCTGGAGCTTTATAGAATGGTACCTATTTGCTTAACACTACTATTGCCAAACAGTTCTTATTTACACCACCTGAATATGTTAGTTTCCTTGATGCTTGTATTTTTCTACAGTATGGGACTCACCTTAACAGCCCTGAAAGGAATGTGGGTTGGGTTTGTCTGAAGAGTGACTAACGGGAGAACAGTTAAGGGAATGATCTAACATACATTATAAAAACAATGACTCACCTAATGCATGCGGCATTATAGTCTGCACTCAAGATGAGAGAAATGTCTTTGGAACGAACTTAAGCGAAGAGTGTATTAACCTCAGTAGCACTGCTGGTCTTACTCCAACCACGACACCCTACTTTCCTTAAGCTGCGTCTCCATTGATATACATTTAACACCAACATGTCAATATTAACAAGTTGATATTGACATGTATATTGCAATTTCGCGTTCCAATTGACTTGACATGCAAACCCAGCGAGTTGCACTTAACATTTTCAGATGTTAATTTGTTTTCCGGAGAAAATGAACAACATGTCAAGTCAATTGACTATTCGGCCAATATCGGCTTTGTTTCGGGAATTTCCAGGAAACAAAAAGCGATCGCCAGCTTAATCGGCTTTGGTTCGGAAATTTCCGTGTGAACAAAACGCAATCGACAGCTTCCTCAATATTCCCGGCATCCATTTTGTATTATGTGAGTATTTGGTATGTCAGTGTTTTCAATATTATTGCATCTACTTTTAAAATTACTTTTTATGGCATACTCCATCGTTGAAAAATATAATAGTTATTTTGAAAAGATCAAGAGATCTGTACAAAATTAGTATTTAAGAAAGTCATAGACAGTTAACAAGAAGATAATAACAAGTATATAAAACCACTCTCATTTTGTAATGATGGCTGCCCTCTTCAGAGGCGTTTTCTTTTTGAATGTTATTCATTTCTGTTCGTAACCGTGCCAACACATGTTAACCTTTAACATTGTAGTGGAGACAGTTCTTAATTGGTAAACCACTTGACTTGTATACATCAACAAGTTGATGATAAACATTTAACATATGTTAACTGCAACATGTTGGTGTTAAATGTATATCAATGGAGACGCAGCTTCACATTCCAGTGATGTTAAGGTGAGGCCCATACAATATCATGTTGGTTCTAGTTTACCCAAACAGGCATGAACCTTTTCTATTTGAGTGAAGCCCAAACTTGTCTAAACTGAAGTCATCAAAGTTTTGAAAAATACAGCCTTCAACTTATTACAAACTCACCGGAGGTTATTATTATTAGTTTCATGTAAATATTCTGAACATCACATTAGATATCACAATATTGTTTACTACCACTTTTACAGCAGGGAATTCCTCTATGATTTTTTAATTTTTTATTGACCACATAAGAACGCACAATTCCACACTTTATAACCTTAGACTAAACAGATGACCACGACGAAGGTATTTTCTTTTAATTGGACATGAAGGTAATTCATCCAAGTCAGTTTTTATAGAACTGATAATAAACAGCAATACATATTACTGATGTGTGTTTGCTAAAATCCTCTAGCAAGAATTCTCACAATCTTAAAAGAGTCTATTTTTTATTTTGCAAGAAAAATATAACAGAATCACATCAGAAATGGTAAGATAATTTGACGAAAAGAGCAAGTCAGCACATAAGTGAAATTAGAAAAACTGGGTTCCTACTGGTAGAATTTACAATAGGCACCACTGAAGATGACTCAAAGATTGAATAATTATTACTTAGGTATATATGAACTAATAAATTATTAATCACACCTTAACTGTGTAGTTTGCATGTCATTCTTTACAGTTTTGTGTCAGCTAGTGCAGAGGAAAGATGCTTTCTGTAGAGAAAGCAGTAACAGGGAGCGATGGGCATTGACCTCGCAACAAACTGCATGCTAATCGGGTCGTATGGAAAAATGAAGACAGGAATAAATATGAATAACTAACAGATACACAGCATATCAATTAATAATCCATGGTTCTATGGGTTAATTGAAGCAGTATTGCTGATAATTGGTGGCGTTGAAGCTAATCTGGGACTTGCATCCAGGAATAAAAGTGGTAACAGTGCAGGAAATGACAAGTGCATTTTGCAGCAGCGATCATTGGGAACCCTCTTTCAGGGCCGATTTTTTGGAAAAAAGCAAAACTTTTAGCCGACAAACTCAAAAGTTTGTTAACAATTGTCCCATCCCAATTTATCTGGATAATTGGAGTATGAGTGACTCAATATTTAGAGTACAGGAGTCTACCACTAGGTGGCAGGGTAATACTATGATGTTGCAAAATTTACACCACAGAGAGAAGGACAATCTTTTTTCTAGTATGCATTTGATGACTCATTTGACCGTTAGCAAGGGTACAGTCGGTCAAATAAAAAACGTTGGGACTCGTATGCAGTTAAAATTGAAGTTTTAATGCATTAGTTCACAAGTTTCCTATAAGAGACATAAAATACAGGTCATTCTTGGAACATATGAGGCCATGCGACAACACAGAAAGCGCAACACACGATATTAAACTTAATATATTGTCATAATTCATTTTGCTTTGTGTCATGGAACCATATACAAATGCCAGCTTGAGAGAAAGTGTAGTTAGGGCTGTAATTGACCTGCATTTTTCGGCATCTGAAGCAGCGAGAAGGTTCCATATTTCTGAAAGAGCAGCTCAGAGGTGGGTACTTCACTATAATGCGACTGGAAGTTTTCATAGGAAACGTGGATCCGGCTGGCCGCATATTTCGACGCTAGAGCAAGATGCTAGATTGGTCGCATAAGTTGAACGTAATCAGTTTCATACTGCTGCATCCATGAAAGCTACTGCTCAATTCCTTGGCCATCTTCAAACCATTAGGAACCGGGTAAGAGCAGCTGGTTTACGTTATAGGCGAGCACTCTCTAGAGAAGTCCTGAAGGAATAACACAAGGACGCACGCCTCGTATTTGCAGTTGAAAAAACTGACTTCAACTTATTTAAGTTCGTTATTATGTTTCATTATGTTATTTTCTATTTTCAGTACGTTTCTTATTATTTTATGCCACAGATACGCATGTATTGTAAAGTCATTTTTTTTTTTTTTTTTGTGTGTGTGTGTGTGTCCAAAATTCGACACCAACAATGATAATTCATTAGAAGTAATTATTTTATTCCAGTCATTGCCGCGTTTGAAAAAATAAACAAGAACCCACTAAGGATCGAACCCTGACCCCACACGTTCAATTCTGATGTCTTAACCATTACGCTATTGCAAACAGATGAGAATAGCCTACATAATTCTGATGAGATTGTAATATCCAAGCTTGAAAATACGATTAAGCCAAAGTTATTGACTTTGCACTATAAGTACCGGTATTATAAAATAAAGTCTTTAAAAAATGCTCCTTGAATAAACATATTCCTCGCAAATTTATTCATTATTAATATTATAAGAATTTACAACCAAGAATATGGCGGATGTGAGGCATATAGCCACAGCCTACTATATATGTTCGTTTTGGAACAAAACTGACTAAATAATCAAGATGGATAGACAAGAGGCAGGTGTGAACCTAACCTTAAGTCTTCCTGTACATGCGCATATGCTCATTCGTGATACTTTATCAAATATCGCCTGACGTTTTTTATTTGACCGACTGTACATTTGACTACAAGTTTGGTTAAATTAATTGTACAATAAATTTAACGAAAAAAATTTGACCGTGAGCAATCCTTTACTCTTAGGATGATTAGACCTCATCAAGGATTGAACCCGCGACTGTCCTGTTTGTAGTGTTGTGCCTCAACCAACTGCACCATGGTGTAACCCCGGAATAAAATTATAGGTTTGTATAATAAACAACCAGCCAGGAAAACCTTCTTCCGTTATATACAGAGATATAGATGCATTTTTACCTTAATGCATACTATAAATTACATACCTGGCATTAACAAATATCTGGTATAATTCGCAATGAAATCAAGATTGGAATAAAAGTCTAGATGCTATTCTTCTATATGGCATTATAAAAATTGCTGACAGCTACATACAACAGATATCTAGATATCAGATATGGAGAATATGCATGTACAAAATGTTAAAAGTATTATTTTAACAACAGAACAAAGAATATGAATGAAATACAATAAAAAGATGTTTTTAAAATTATTTCACAACCAGTGAATAAATGTTAAAAATTAAAACACGTTTCGACTCTGCCCTTGAGTCTTCCCATATGAATGGTAGGGATGAAAGAAAAATGCTAAGAAAAAGGATAATTACAACTAATATTTCCAATATTTTTTTATTTTTAAAACTGATTTCAATTCCTAAAATAAAAAATCACTATAGCAGATTTCACCAACAATTTAAAAAACGAAATACATGGGTGTAGCGAGAAATACCTTGAAAGCACAAAACCTCTATGAAATGTAGCTGAAAGCCGTTTCGCTTTAACCTTAACATTAAAGTAATTGGTAAGAAGGCCTTATCAGATTTTATTATGGTGAACAATGGAGGAGCTCTGGAGAGAAATACTACGACAATGCTTCCGTTAATTCACATGTTTATTGACCATAATTCGTTAAGATAGTTGGCCTATCAATCTATGGATCTAAAAGCCGGTGCATAAAAAAAGACAGAATTTTCAACCAACAGACAAAATAAAGCTAGTAAACAATACCTAATACAGCTAGCTATATGCAATGAACAGAAACAATGATTGTTTTATATAATACAAGCAATAACTTAGTGCTGAAAAAAAAATTCAATGTGCAATGTGAAATACAATATAATATAAACTCTACACGTGCTATTATATAACACACAGTTCTGACACTTCACTTTTCATTCAAACACTGACAAAAATGTGACGCTGAGGGGTTGTACTGCTGCTTCTCCAATGAAAGTCCACACCGGTCAAGCCAGGCATTTACTGTATATTCATGGAATCTGGATCGCTACTGATGGATATAAAACAAAACCAAATTCTACAATGAAGTAGCAGCAAGAGTAAACGTTTCAGTATATGTACTTCTAGCATGTAACTTCAAGTACAGTGAAAGACACTTAAAGTGAAACCATTCTAACCATGACCATCTTTTCGTTTAAACAGACTTCTCTACAAGTTGCAACAAGAATCAAGTTAGGAAAACAAATTGTATTCTTCAGAAGAAATGTTCCAAGAACCCACAACCTCAAAAATAAACATAATATAATATTATATACTGTATATATATAAATATGTAAGCTAGCATGTAGGTATGAGCGTGTGTGTGCCCACATATCACTCAGTCTGTAAGTACGGTTTAGCTCAAATATGAAAAGTCGCAATAAAAAAGTCACATCATTCTATCTACTTTTTTCTACTGAGTGGTGTACAACTTCCTGTATAATTTTTAGTTTTGAATGTACTTTGTTCTCGCAAATATATTGATAAACTCGTAATCTCTTCTGAGATTATCTATGGTAATTATTCAAAATTTGGAATAAATAAATAATTAAACAATAATTGAAAATAACTTTATTAAAAATGAGTCATTACTCACAATTAAAATGAATTGTTATTTATTAATAATTATTTCAAAACTAGGATTATTCCATTGAATATGCTGCCTATTTGCCTTGCTACAATAAAGCGATCCTGCGCCTGAATGTGCAGTTGTCATTCATTCCATTCTGCCCCTTCCCCTACTTCCAGTGTGACACTGTCTCAGTTGCACATAATGTTTATTACGGTACTGCTTATTGCTGTTCCACTTCTTAATATGGTTTGAAGCAAAATTATTCGTGGAAACCAATAAATATGACATGTTTCATTCTATTAGTGATTCACAAATAAGGAATACTTTTTTCTGCTTTATTTTTTATTCTTGGGAACCAAGATTCTACTGTAAATGTTTTCTGTAGAACCTACAGACCAAGAAACCAGTCTTACAATAGAAGACTGTACATTCTTCATTTCTGTATGTTTTGTATAATTATAGACTTCTATCATCTCTTAATGCATGGAATGTATGTTTTGAGTTTAGTCAAGTCATGGCTAAAGATTTCCGACTGATTACTGTACAATGCCATATTTCCTACCCCCCTAGTAGTTTTAAGTTTCAGTTTTAGTGAATATTATAGTATAATATTACAATTATACACACATCCAATTATATTATAATTCTTTAATTCACTTTGTTTTCTCTGCATATTATTGGACGCATTTTTGTCTTATGTTTTAATATAGGCAGATCAATATTGTACCATTATTCTATTTTTAGCATTTTGTATTATGTACAATATCTATTGTATTCGTTTTTTGTAGATTCCTTTTAATATATTTTGTATTTATCCTGGTTGAGTGGAAGATAAGGCCCTATGGCCTTAGCTCTGCCAGGCAAAATAAAACATTATTATTATTATTATTATTATTATTAAACAACTTTCAATTACACCTTGTATAGTCAGTTAAGAGGTTTCACTGTTTCCTTACAATTCTTTTTAGATTCTATTTTCATTACATTTTATAATCATCATTACAAAAGAGCAGGGTCTGAATTAATAGAGGGAAGGGCAGGATTTCCCCCTCGTCAATAAAAATTCCATATTTCTTTATATTTCATAACCTTCAGTTTGAAATTACAATGCAATTACGGATACATGCACTTATGTTTCTTCACAATGCTGTTTTTTAACATAATGGTATCACCAACACAATGCGTAACAACAAAATTTTTCCAACAGCATTTGATTTGCACGGTGTAATAGAAGCACAACAATGGACATAAGATCTATATTACTGCCGTGTGTTGCTTTCTTTTTGCCAGCAACAATATGGTTAAAGAATGTTTGCTATGACAATGACTGCTGCAGTGACTGGTGTTCCCTGGTAATCTGACAAGTATGTCTTTTACATAGAATGGATGTTCTGGTTAATAACATGGATAAATTTGGACCCACATTTAATTTTCCCCCCTCGCCGAAATGTTTGATACAAACCCTGCCAAAGAGTTTACGCCTAAAGAGCACAGTAAGATAAGATGATTGCTAGATAACAAATTTAAAAGTACAAGTACCATCTAGATCTGTATGTTGTTTCCACTATTTTGGTCTGTTCCATGTAGCCTACTGTGTCATCAAATCTTATAAAGCAGATCTTGACTGCTGACATAATAGAAACAATGCTCTTTGATTTAGTAGGAAAAAACTAAATGATACAGCTATCAACTGTAGCAAACATGGAAATCTTGTGTATAGGGTTCTACAGGAAAATCAATTGATAAAAAGGTCTATAAGCACAAATTCATTTTTGTTTAGGTTGCAATCAGAATGAGATACATTACTTAGTCTAAGCAATTCTGGAACCCAATTCATAACATGTATGATAAGCTGAATCAAGCACAATTCTGCACTATACTCAAACTTCAACAGTTGGAATGTGAATGTATGGGCTAGCTTCAACTCATCATATACAGTTGAACCTCATTAACATTTTTTTCTATGGACTGAAAAAAATTATGTCTTAAACAGGAAAACATACTACTTAATAAATTGATTATGGAAGAAAAACGAACAAAACATGCTACAACTGAAGGACTGTATGGGAGCCATATTTAATGGAAAAACAGAAGAAATTTACAAAAAAGTGCCTCGCTTTAATTTGGAACATCAGACATGAAAAAAGTTGCATTCCACAAAAATATCACACCTTCAAAATGTTCAGTACTCAAAGCCATGTTCACAGCCACAAGCTGCTAATTAAATGCTACCCAATATCCACATGAGAATCATGATCTACTACTTACATTATTCTAACCTGCCTAATTTTCTTCTCTACACCACACAAACCGTTGGAAATTAAAAACATTCAATATTTCCTCACTTTGGCGAACACATACACAACAAAATAATTACGAGAAAAATGGGGAGAGAAATTTGAAATTGAGCAAAACTGCCCCACTCTCCCCTAATTAGTAAGACTGGGACCAGGACTTTCAAAATCCATTGTACTATGCGGGAAAACGTGGTAATGAGGAACGTGCTAACGAGGTTCCACTGTATCTTAAGTTATGTATTAAATCACTGTGTTAACCCTTTGTGAGAGGAAAACGGATGTAGCCAGGTGCAAGATTTTGAATTTCTCACACTTTATTGTCAAACTGTGCAAAGAGAAATATGGAAATATGGTAATTCTTAATAATTAAAACGAAGTAATATACACAGTGGAGCACATGAATAATTGAACTAGTTAAATATTATATTAACACTTAATGCTTCACTTACGTCGCTGTTTATGAGCAGAATAATGTAACACCAGCACAAACCGAAGAATATATCAAACTTATTGAGTTATGCATTAAACAGAACAGCTTCGGGTTCAATCAAAATTTTTACAAACAAACGGCAGGTTTAGCCATGGGGAGTCCACTTTCGCCAGTGTTAGCAGACCTGTACATGAGCAATTTGGAACTACACGTTACCAGAGGTTTTCCACATATATTCAAAGTCTGGTGGAGATATGTTGATGACATTTTCGCGATTGTACCAAAAAGATTCATAGAAGACTCTGTTAAATTACTGAACCTACAAGACAGTTCAATAAAATTCACCATCGAAACTGAACAAAACGGATACTTGCCATTTCTTGACCTAAAAATTATTAGAAATCAGCAGAAACTAGAGTTTGGGGTATACAGGAAACCCACACATGTTGACAACTATATTAAACACAACAAGTTCAATCCGAAACCTCACCAGTTCGCCATCTTTCATAGTTTAATCCATAGGCTAACTCACATTCCACTGACTGAAATAGAATACAACAAGGAATATCAGCACATACAGGAAGTAGCACTTACCAACGGTTTCAAAACCAATTTCATAGACAAGATGATTTCAAAACACAAGAAACAAAAAATGATAAAAGGAATTAGTACATTAGAAAATTCAGAGAAAAAACCACAAAATTACAAAAAATTCACCTACCATCCTAAAACATTCTACAAATTCGAGAAAGTATTCAAAAACTACAACATCAAGCTAGCACCCCAGAACAAATATACCATTAGAAATCTGCTCAATCATCCACTCAAAGGCATCACACCCAAAACAGAACTATCAGGAATCTATCAGATGGAATGTGAAAACTGCCAGCTGACCTACATTGGACAAACCAAAAGAAATATAACAACTAGAATGAAAGAACACTTTAGGAATGTGAAATTCATGCAAACGGACAAATCAGCTGTAGCACATCACTCCTGGACACAAAACCACCACATCAAGAAGGATGTCAAACTATTAAAACACGTCAAGACACGGGCAGAACTGAACACCTGGGAAAAGATTTTCATCATTAAGAACAGCAGCAATGTTATGAATTTTGAAATACCGCCGGTGGATGACGTTATCAAGCTTACAGCCAAGAGAAGAGAGGGCAGCACTGGACAAACCATAAAGACCACTAACCATGATCGCCAATTGCCAGTTGACCAGCAGCCGAAGATGGGATAAGAATCCCGAAACATGTCCTGCTCATAAACAGCGACGTAAGTGAAGCATTAAGTGTTAATATAATATTTAACTAGTTCAATTATGGTAATTCTTATTAATGCAGGCACAAGAAAATTAAATTTACTATAAGAATATATCACTAATCTAAGTATCAGTTATGTCAATACTGTTGAGTGTTCTGTGTAAAAATTGTACGGAATTATACAGAACATTATTTCAAACTTTTTCAATTTACAAGTGGCCTTTAAATATCTCTTGCTGATGTACTTGTACTGGCATGGCCAGGATTTTAATCTGGAGGGTGCTAAAACTTATAAAATATATGCTAATAATATTTTTTTATAAGTGGAAGTAATTCTTGAATTTTCTTTACAACTTATTTTATTCAATAAGTTATTATCCTGTTGCTAACATCATTCATTATCATCACAATTTTCCATCTCATGTACTTAAAACACGTTTGATATTCCCGATACAAAGCATTTCATTCTAATTTGAAATAGACGGTTTATCATACCAGAAGGTGTAATTAGAAATGAATCTGCTCGTGACGGTATTCAGATTTTGTATTTTTAAAGCAATCGTGTGAAGTGCTGTAGCAAACGAGTTAAAAAATTGTATTCATACAGTCAGCTGACGGAAGGACATATTGACGGAGAATTTAACGTTGGTTGTTGTTACTACAACAATATACAGAACTAAACATAATGAACTGTTTTCACTTCTATGATGACATGAAATTAAAAGATTTTATTATATTCTGCAGGAAATTTTGGACTCAATTTGGTGAATGTAAAGCAAAGCTGAAAACTCAAGCATTGAAATTATAAAATTTCAGTTATGTACGGCGAGAAACTAATTATTATTAATCCAATCAACAATTTCAAACAATCTTGTATTCTTGTCACTAATTAAACTTAAGTGAAAATAAAACAATTTAAAGAAGAATCTTTAAAATCTGGGGGGTGGGTTTTTAGCCGAGTCAGTGTTCCCTGTGGCTATGCCTCTGTGTACTTGAGTAAAGGTTCTAAAACACGAGATTATAGGTTTACTCAGTGCTGCTGCCAATGGCCATTTCGTGTGTTGTTTTCGCAACAAAAAAAAAAAAAAAAAAAAAAAAAAAAAAAAAAAAAAAAAAAAAAAAAAAAAAAAAAAAAAAAAAAAGGAGAAGAAGAAGAAGAAGAACTGTCATGGCTTATTTTTTGATCACAGAACTGAAATGATTATCTGACCATGTAAGATACCATTAATCTAGAATCCATTGCTAAATAAGTCACTGTTGCTTACCTCACCTAGGGTTAGTGGTGGGTGAAGCCCAATTCACTGTACTCAAGCACATTAACATAAATCCACCACCAAAAAGTTAGCCACATGGCGGAAACTTAATTTTAGAGGAGTCTTTCGACAGCTGGAGTTAAAAGCACATTAGGTAGCACAGCAACAAGATGGGGGATTAATTGCATTCAAAACTTAATGCCTGCTGCAATATTACGTTCATATTGCTTAAATAGGATTTATGGCTAAGCTAAGATAAGAACAAAGAGAACATAACATACTCAGATTAGCATCCTTCTAGTAAATATTCATTTATGGGGCGCCTATAATTGAATCCTCTAAGAAATCTGCCTCAAGTTTGCATTAAAAATTCTTATTGCAAAAATTAGGGAAAAGTGCATCCGTTATGGGTGATTCACATGGTGCTGCTTTTAATCACTTTGAACAAGAGTCTTGATCCACCAGTGAATTTGCTTGTACGAACTTCTAAAGCAGCAGTTCTTTTATAGAGTGTAATTTTTTAATTCGCAGTATTTCCAGATGCAAGGTCATGAATTTTGGCTTGAAAAGCTTGTGCACAAAGTACGATAATGGGCTGAAGTAGATCATCCTCTAATGCTGGAAACTTCCTACTTTACCAGCACCACATAAACTTGCAAGTTTGTCAGCAAGATATTCACTTTGGGAAAGGGACACAGTGGCGTCAAAAGAATCTAGCAAGTACAGCCAGAAGCAGCACTATGTAAATCACCCTTTATACACATAATCACAGTATTAACCTGAAATGAAAGGAAACTTGCACACCTCTGCAAGGAAGAAAATATTAAAATAATATCTTACCCCTCACGCCTTTTATCTCTTGATCGAGAACGATCCTTCCTTCTTTCTCCAGAACGTGATCGGTGAGACCTGGAGCGCCTGCTGCGACTGCCACTGCGAGACCTGTGTGATCTATAGGACAACAGACTTTAAAATCAATTCTTGTACTTTATTCATGTTTACTTTACTGAAAGTTAGTGCCCAAGAAACCCGATCACTACAATCACGAAACTAGATCCTACTGTGAATACAACTTGTCTACAAAGTTGCATAAATCACCCTTAAACAATAGCAGCAATCACTGCTTACCATATTTACCCAAATATAAGCAGCACCTGTCTGTTTATCACTATAGTGAAGGGGAAAATTAATCCCACAATGAAATAATGAACTGCCTAATTTTCATAATATTAAAGCAACATTTCTTAGGTAAAATACGTCTGAAATAAGAAAGAGAGATAAAACAACTTAATATATTATGTTGTAAGGTGCAATAAACATAAAAGGAAATTAATATTGGTATAGTCCAGTTACTCATTGCATACCCAGGCGGCTTCAAAGGTTTCGGTGTTTCTTTATGTTAATTGATCTGACTAAATCGGTCTTGGGCTTCCGCTTTCCAAAACAAAAGCAACGTTGCAATATTCTCTCATTGTTATCAATGACCTCAGTTCTTCCTTTGCTTTATTCAATTCACATGTGTTATTGTTTACTGTAACTAGATTTTGCAACCTTGCGTTTCACTCCATGCCGAGTAGACGAGTAGCTGTCAAAATCACCACAGGACATTCTTAGATTTTGATTGGCTGGGGTAACTAGCTGATTGGTGCGGTAAAAACAAATAACATGGGTTGAGCTGTCAGCAAACTTTTCCTCCTAACGAAAGGAAGCCGCCTGGGTATGCAATGAATAACCAGACTATAATTGGACCACATTCTGCACAAAGGAACCAATCCACATGATTTTTAAAATGAGAAAAAAGCATTTAAAGGTGGACCTTTGGCTATTCACGCCAATGCTCTACCAACTGAGCTAAGCCGGAGTTCACACAGAATGCTTATATATCTATCTTGAATGTTAACTGTATAACAACAGTGGGAGCTCGGTCACAAAAATCACTCATTAGTGTAGCTCACAGTACTGCATATGACATAACTTGTCTGTCTGTGAAGTAGACCATTAGGGCAATCAGTCATAGGAGAGAGGTTCCATCTGGTGCTGTGAATTGAACTCCGGCTTAGCTGATGTGATGTCCAATGGAGACAATAATCTGTGGTTCATGAATGCTTATACAGGGTCTTTATTATAAGTTGAGACCGGACGACGGAAGGTGCGCGCAGCCGGCCTGACCTTGATGCAACATCGGCACGTGCAGTTATTGTTAAAGTGTCAACATGGTGAGACTCATTTTGCTGCAGCATCGTATTTTTGTGTGTAAACATTATTTTAAGTACGAGTCTGCTGGACATGTACGTGATGAAGATAAGGTTTATCGAACAAATCCTCACACATTGGAGGAGCTGAAAGAAAACATTACGAATGAAATTAGGGGCATTACAGTGGAAGAACTCACTCGCGTCAGCCAGAATGTGGTTTCCAGATACAATACCTGTATAACACAGGAAGGACGACACTTCCAACATATGTTATAAGGTAAGATATGTAATACTTTATATAGCCTACACTTTAAGCAGGGAAGCCGCGCGCGCGTCACCGGCGGCTAATGCGGACTCCGTAGCGGAGAGTGAAAACACTGGTCGCCCGGTCTCAACTTATAATAAAGACCCTGTATATATCTATCTTGAAAAGCATTTAAACATAAAGTCACCTGGATCGTTTCAGTGTTCTTTGTTTGCTTCATAGATGGCATACAGATGGAAGAAGAGGGTTGGTTAAGTTGCACAATATATATCATTTGTTCTACTGTTTTTGATTTGATTTGATTTGATTTTTTTTTTTTTTTTTTCTATTAATAACTGTGATACTTTTAAACAGAATATTCCATATTTAACTATTTTTGGGAATTACACATTGAAGTGGTATTGAATTACATAAAAACCTTTGTTATTACATACATGCTTCACTAAATATTTACCTGTTTTTATCAGGACAGATCTGTTTCTGCCATTCTCATGGCCATCGTCAGCTGACGATGGCCATGAGAATGGCGGAAACAGATCTGTCCTGATAAAAACAGGTAAATATTTAGTGAAGCATGTATGTAATAACAAAGGTTTTTATGTAATAGAATATTCCATATTTTAATAAATGAACAATCAAAGATAAATGGGGCCTGAATGTGTTAACTTGTGGCTTTATGCCTTAGCAACGAGTTACTGCCACAGCCCGTACTCTGCAAAATAAGAGGAACTTCTCTAGAGGGGAACACCACCAATTTAAACAATTGAGAGTATTTTGAAAACAGGCACCCTAAACCAAACATCACTCTACACCAGTGGTTCCCAAACTTTTCAGTCTGCGGACCCCTTGAAAAAAATTAAAATTTCGCGGACCCCCATTGAGTTTTGAAATAAAAAAAGTAAATGAATACTTTGGTTCAAATGTATGAAATTCAATAGCCAAAATAACAATACCAATGGTAACAAACAGAGTTTACTCCCT
This sequence comes from Ectobius pallidus, assembly GCA_964059195.1. Taxonomy (NCBI): domain Eukaryota; kingdom Metazoa; phylum Arthropoda; class Insecta; order Blattodea; family Ectobiidae; genus Ectobius; species Ectobius pallidus. Next base: position 172,060,842 of record CAXKWD010000001.1, read on the forward strand.
AATGTGAAAAGTGAAGCTGCTTTTGATTAATTAGCTCTGGAATGTTAGGTTTAATGTCTGATAATTTCAATATTAAGTCACTTTCAACTTCAGGTACAACATAACCACTATTAAAGCCAAGAATGTTTTAGGTTTTAACATTTTGTTTAACTTACAGAAGATGTGTAATTTTAAAAAATTACGGGATATCCTATTTCTTCTTAAACAGCCTGCGGATCCCCTGAAACACCATCGCGGACCCCACTTTGGGAACCACTGCTCTATACCATTGTGAAGTAAATTAAAAGAATCACTAAAATTTGCTCATGCTTTCATCTAGGGATACAGTATCATGCCAATAACACCATCACAAACTGATTTCTATTACCCTGGCAGTGAAATGAAAAGAATAAAATGACTCTACTGTTTATGTAGCAACTTGACTGTTCCTAACCAAATAAATGGGCTCTCATGTGAAGAGATCCCATAATATGGCTGTTTATAGCATAGAAAAAATGCTATCATTATATAAGCATTTGGTAAAGGATATAATATTGAGTTGGGTCTAGCATGTATATTTCACTTTTTGTATAAATACCTGAACTAGTTTCGAAGACCATCGTCATTCATAATCATCAGATTAGTTGGTGTTAATCTGATGATTATGAATGATGGTCTTCAAAACTAGTTCAGGTATATAGAAAAAGTGAGTATACGTGTTAGACCCAACTCAATATTATATCCTTTATAATGTAGCTTCACTGTGTATACTTCCAATATATGTATTAATTAAGCATTTTGTAGTTCTCTTTTTCAACTTCGGTTCAGTCTTGTTATACAAAGGGAGGGAAGAACTAGATTATTAAACACGAAGACATATCAAAGTAATGGTGTGCTACTGATAAGATAAAAATATATACCTTGAACTGTGAGACTTGCTCCTGGAACGAGATCTCTTCTGACTTCGACTTCGGCTTCTGCTGCGCCTGTGCCTATCTCGAGTTCTCTCCCTATCTCTATCACGGCTGCCAGAGCCCAATCGATCCCGGTCACGATCTCTTTCTTTCACACGTTCTCGATCACGATCTTCACGTTCCCTCTCTCTCTCCCGGTCTCTGTTGCTCAATTCCTGACGTTTCTGCTGTTTGCGACCTTCCACAGTTTTCTGCAAAGAAATGCGCTTGGCTCAACATTCACTCTTAGGAAGTACATGTCAATTTTCAAATTTAAAGCTTGATTGTATGTGTGACTTTTCTATAGCACTGATACATATATATACAATATTCTAAGAGATGTGCAGGAAATTTCAGTACTCTTAAAGGAAGATGACAACTTTTGGTGAAAAATGAAGAAATTTGATGTACAAGGCAGATTATCACAGTCATTTAAGGGAAGGTTGTAAGCACATTTGATAAAAAATGTGGATTTTCGGTTTATTGTATATTTTCATTGAATTAGTGTAATTTACATGTTACATAGTCGTTTTGTGGCAAAAGGGCCATAATGGCGCAGAAAATCTCTTTAACTCATTGGCATAAATTACCTCCCTTACGCCGGGTTTCCGAAACGTAAGATATCTACTAGATGGCATTATTCAATCCGTAAGCGTTTCTGAAACGATCGATGGCGGCTAATCGTTCTATAAAACGCCCGACAAACTATCGCACCTTAAATCACTAGATATCTGGCGAAACGGTAGATAAACACGCAACATGGCGGAAATGCGAAATATTTATGTTGATGTATGTTTCGTTATTATGTTAGCATTTAATCTTACATTATGTTACTAGCTTGTTATGGTATTAAAATTAAAAGTAGTAATGAAGCTGGCATTGGTTATTAATTTGTGTGTGAAATAATTCATAATACTGTACTAGAAAAATTGTATATTATCGGTTAGATGAACTTTGTTATAGCCTAGGCTATTAATGTATCCATCGTTTATTTGTATTAATTTCATTTTCTGTTGTAAGTTAATACTTTAAGAAAACATCGCGAATATTAATTCACATCATATTTTCTTGCTGGTCATCTTCAATGCCAGATCGTATAAGGCCTAGGTCTATACAGAAGTAAATATTCCCTGAAAGAAATACAGCAATCATTTCAAGAAGTAGCCTACGATGATATTCAGATTCGGAAAAAATGTAGCTTAAGTATATTAATTTTATTTTCTGATGCAACACTTTATGAAGAAAATATTGCCATTTTACAGCACGAATATTAATACATAATCATCATCTTTCTCGTCATCTTCATCTTGAGGCAATAATTGGGCCTAGAGATGTGTAAAGCAAAAGTAATCCCTGGAAGAATTAGATGTTTGACGATATTAAGTTTCGGAAAGAATCAGGCTGTCAAAGCAATGACCTATGGACAGACAGGCCATCTTATTAAATAAGGAAGCATGCCTTTTTCAGCGTTAAATAGCCCATCATTAGAAATGAGAACAAATCGCAGCATTCCTTTCTCAGTGGTAAATCAGCTATAACTTAATTAATGTGTTACGTTTTATGCATTACGTTGTCAGATTGTAATGGGTGACATTTTCGCTAATGCACAAGTCTAGCAGTCGAAATTGCCGAAGTTTCTCTCATATTTCACATTCGTTTTACCAGAGAAACAGCTCACAAGAAAGAAGCAGAAAGAAAATTCAGCCATTTTGAATACATAGCAAGAAGCGCTCCGATTGGTTGCTAGTCAGTCACGGCCAACTTGATATTAGAGTAAGCACCGTGTCTCCATCTATTGACGAATTGCTCAACTCATTTATCTGACGTATCGCTATTTGCCGATCGTATTTGCTTTCGGAAACGGAAGGTGTTTATAGAGTGTATAAAATCTATAGAGCCATTAGCTATCTAGAAGATATCTGGAGCTTTTATGCAACCGGGCCTTAATAAATAAAGATCTTCAACCCCTACACATGCAGATTATAAATTTGAGATCTCTGAGGAAAATTGGAATAGAAGAGCTATTTTCTACAACTAATAACCAAAGCACCTGAATAAGAATACCCACATTTTAACGTGTAGCTACATTAACATTTATTACTACAGTATTTTATTTTTGGTACTGGGGAAGTATCAATTTACCCCAACTTTTATTTCTGTAATGAACTCTGCACTATCACAGATTTACATACGAAGTGAAGAGTTAGGGACTGTACTACAACTGCCAGATAAACATGTGTTTCAAATTTATTAGGCAGATAGTGAATTTAGCCACAAATTATCTTCAAAACATGTACTACAATTTTTCCATAAATCCAGCATGAAAAAATAATCACAAATTAACATGTTTTAAATTTATTAGGCAGATAGTAAATTTAGCCACAAATTATCTTCAAAACATGCACTACAATTTTTCAATAAATCCGGCATGAAAAAATAATCACAAATTTAACTATATGATGAGTAGTCATTACTGTCTAGATAAATAAGCTTTCCATTTCCATTTCATGGAACAAAATACAGGGTCTTTATTATAAGTTGAGACGGGGCGACCGGTGTTTTCACTCTCCACTACAGAGTCCGCATTAGCCGCGGGAGACACGCGCGCGGCTTTCCTGCTTAACCCATTGGCACACTACTTTTCTTATGCACAGCGCACCCATAAACACTAATATTTTCAGGCAAAAATTGATTTCTTTACATTTATTATTACTTCATGCAAATTCAATTTTATGGACTAAACTGCATACCCCTTTTTATGCTGTGATGTTTTGTTGATCCCTGGAATGTTTGTTTACAGGTATTTTGTGGTGTGATACACCCTAAAACAGTCTGGAACGCCACACACAATTTCTTCCTCGAAGCCATTTTTCGAACTGAGTGCCTCGGAATCCCATGATCATGTGATCATTATATCGATTTATAACTTAAACTTGACTTATTGCGTTGAATACAATAAGGTAGATAACTTTTGTGGGTATAATACGCTAATAAGGCATGTCATGCCATCTATTAACGGAAAGCGGGAATAACCTCATATTCACGATCGATTTATACCTTCAAGATCGATATGAAGCATATCGTGTTTCATACCATTGCATAGAGAATTTATTCAGCTTTAAAATGGTATATGGAATGTTATGCCATCTACTCAGAGAAAGCTAGAACTAAAAGAAGAAGTGTCGGTTGCTCAGCCCGTCTGGCAGCCGCCAAAGTGCATATCGACCACATATTCACGATCGATTTATACCTTGAAGATCGATATGAAGCATATCATATTGCATACCATTGCATAGAGAATTTATTCAGCTTTAAAATGGTATATGGAATGTTATGCCATCTACTCAGAGAAAGCTAGAACTACAAGAAAAGGTGTCGGTTGCTCAACCCGTCTGGCAGACGGCAAAGTGCGTTTGGACTTGGATTTATCGCCCGTCCCGCAGACGGGGAAGTGCGCCAATGGGTTAAAGTGTAGGCTATATAGGCTTACCTTATAACATATGTTGGAAGTGTCGTCCTTCCTGTGTTATACAGGCATTGTATCTGGAAACCACATTCTGGCTGACGCGAGTTCTTCCACTGTAATGCCCCTAATTTCATTCGTAATGTTTTCTTTCAGCTCCTCCAATGTGTGAGGATTTGTTCGATAAACTCACTCGCGTCAGCCAGAATGCGGTTTCCAGATACAATGCCTGTATAACACAGGAAGGACGACACTTCCAACATGTTATAAGGTAAGATATGTAATACTTTATATAGCCTACACTTTAAGCAGGGAAGCCGCACGCGCATCACCCACGGCTAATGGGACTCCGTAGCGGAGAGTGAAAACACCGGTCGCCCCGTCTCAACTTATAATAAAGACCCTGTAGATATGGAACAATTGAGCATTGTTTTCGTTAAGTTGAGGCGGCGCTCAAAAAATTACGTCCAAAAGGAAACACTGTTAGTAGATAGCATAAACTCTTTATGACAATGTTGAGGCTCTATAAAACCCTTAATAGAGAAAATAAAATTTTAGTGTCAAATGTTGAATGGTGTTATTATTTCTACTATTCCTAAAAGTATCATGAACACCTTGCACCAATGAGATTCTTATTCAACGCTTTCTGCATTATAGAAACTGATGTTGGGAAGGTCTCAGTGAAGTCATAATATTATATTATAGTTTAAAAAACACACTTAAACTTCACTAATTTAATGAAGTTTAAGTGTGTTTTTTAAACCATAATATAATCTTTCTGCATTGTTTGTTTGAACATAATAGCACAAGGTAAGAAATTCACCTCCAGCTCTGCTAGTTTATCTCGGATTTTTATAAAACCCAGATGCAGTTTGCCACCAAAATGATCAGCCAGACGCCTGTCATTGTCGTGAATGCCAAGATAAGCAGAGCATACTTCACAAACACGTAACTTCTGTTGTTGATAGCTGCTGGCTGGCATTGAATTGCGGTACTCTCCTTCAGCTGCACTCTTTTTCTTTCTCAGATCTTCAATCTGCAACAAACAAATTTAACAAATAGTGAAGGAATGAAAGAAATTTTCATTCAACTTTCAGATCAAGACGTTCTTTAAACAACTGACACCAACTTTAAGACTTCATTCTATTTCGGAGAAACTGCAATAACAATCTCTCAGCTGCTCATGTTGAAGAAAATAGAGAAATGGAGTACCTTTTAGTAATGGAGTTATTAAATTTATGCCTACCGCATACAATTAAAACCTCATTTCCATGCTGTAAAACACTTCCCCTTTCTGGTTTCCAGCTTCGTACACTGATGACAAGATTTTGGAACCCATGAGATGTGATCAGTCCTATTCCAAATATTTCTATTGACTTCGCTTCATATTACGTTTCCACATCTTATAATGAAACAAGAAGCACCTGATTCTGAAGCTATTTCATTGGTGGAAACTTGTTAATGTTTTCCTGTGGAACATGAAAACTGAACTTCCTACCACCACCAAACACACTACTGAAAGAGTCATGAATTTGATGCAGAACTGGAGGCTAGTTTCTTGCACCACGTTGTATTGTCAAATTCTGGGGCAGTTGCTTCTTAAATGGACACACAATTAGATTACCGGAATTTGATGTCGATATTTCCGCTGGGTGGTCATTTCTTCGTTGGTCCGGCTAGCTTCTGAATAACTTGCCACCCCTTGGTAGAGCATGTGAGAGCCTAGGGTTACCTTGTGGAATAACAATTGGTTTGTTTTGAATGAAATACCTGGCACTTTGAAACTGTATTTATTCAATAATTCCACTATATAGACTGCGATGAGGAACCACTTTGTATAACTGTGGGTATTATTGTTCGATGAGTGCTTTACTCGAATATTTGAGGCCGGAGGCTGGAGACGGTAGCTATCGTGATAAAACTTGGAAACTAAGTATCACAGGTCTTGACTCTCTGATCTCTGGGCGGCAACTGAACTTGAGGGGCCGCGTGGGGAACATATATACTCAATACAAAGTCTCTCTAACTATGTGAAATCTCACACGAGAAGGGATTACAACTCTCTCGCTAATTGGATTAAAGCATTTTGATGGCTATTAATTTAAATTCTATAAGCGTCCCCAATTGAATTATAAACATTAGACGCTGTTACCGGACATTAACGGAAATCACAAATCGTTAGTGTCATGATGCCACCAGCTTAATGCAAGATGGTACTATATACATATACATCACCTGAATGTAACAATATTACTACCATAAATTGCCTCATATTTACATATCTCCTCAAATATTCAATCAAATAATTATATAAGTTTATTTCTAAGGTCTTTAAGAAGCTTTAGGCTATTGTGAAACCTAGTTTCAGCTTCAAATTTAACAGTCATTATATGTTGTTTTTTTAAAGTGACACCATCCAGTATCTAACAAACAGAACCAATAATTATTATACAGTGGAACCTTGTAAGCATGTTCCTCATTATCAAGTTTTCCCGAATAGTCCCGGTCCCAATCTTACTAATTCTAATACGTTTGAACGTTCTCTTAACACATTTTAGTTTCTCGCTTAGTCATCCTTGCATTTGGCTTGCCAATCACAAGTTGCAAAACACAAACTAGGCTCGCATCTGACTACATAATCTTTGTGTCAGAGTTCTTGCACACTCTGGTGGCCAATTCTGTTACATTACTCTAAGGAACAATCATTGCTCTGATCTTTGTAGATACAATCTTGACCTTTCAATGAAACCTTTTATTCATGCCACGAGCACGAGTTGGTAACAATAGACTCATCTATTTCAAACAGTGATTTGTTTCCACACAAATTGTCAAATGATCATATGTTGAACACAGACAGTAAGAAGGGAATGGTACAGTAAAAGGAAAATGATAAAGACAGTACACAGAAATGTACCTCTCCAACTGACCCTATAAGAGGTACAGTCCCACCCACCAACTGCCTACTTTTAATATTTAATTTCAAAAATTCATAATTTGAAAAATATAGGCCATGTTTTAAAAATATAGGAAATACAGCACAATACAGAACACATGTTGAAAAAATAGGAAATATAGGACAAATGGAAACCCTTAGTAACACAGTTGCTGGATGAGAATTTACAGTGTCTGAGTGTGATGTGTGCGTTGTTTCTAGTCTGTTTATGTAACTGTTAACTACGTACGCCGCCATGGGTGTATAGGTAGCATACTTGCCTTCCACCCTGGTGGTCCGGGCTCAATTCCCGGCTGGGTAGTGGACTTTTCAGTAATGATAAATCCCCGGGTTCAGGACTGGACATCACCCAGGAAAATCTATAGGCTAAATTAAAAAGCCTTAAATTAAAATGGTGACTGCTAGAATAGGGTATAGGGTATTCACAATAGATCTATTAAGGTCACAGTGTTGAGAAGCCAAAGGGCTTACACAACCCCTCATTAATCTAATCTAACTGTTAACTATTGATTATCATGTGTGATACAATTGATATAGGCCTATTATATCAAAAAACACACGAACGATCGTTAGGTGGTGCATCTTTTAAATAAGCGTTTTTTTCACAATGTTTTCCTTGCATAAAGGATGCACCCTAGTTTCTTGTTATAAAAGTCTGGGGAAAATAGTGTTTGTATTACAAGGATAAATACGGTATAACACACAGAAGAGACAGTCCCGAATTAAAATAAAACAAATCTTATTTCCCCTCTAAAATACGAAAACTAGCATACTCACTTCCTCCATAAGCTTCATGCTTTCCTCAACAAATCCTTCAGCACCAAGCTGCTCTGCCCTTGCCAATTTCTTTCCAATCTGTTCTGCTAATTCATGAACTTTGTTGGCTTTCTGTGCTACTTCAGCTGACAACTCCTCCTGGGTTTCAGCAAGTCGCTGTTTTGCAAGTTCTGTGCGACGATCGCAATCTGCGATGAATGCTTGCAGATGTTCCATAGCCTTAAAGCAAATCACAATAAATTGCATGAATTATGCAGACAATTGGGACAAAATCATAGCTTCAGAACTGTGACTTCATGAATGAGCCAGCATTCATTTTAAAACCAAAAGAATACCTTTTCACCACCTCTTGACTATTTTATATCAAACATGAGATTCATATGGAATAAAAAGTCAGGGTTTACAAAAACAACCTTAAATACTTAATAATATACACGAGGAAGAAGAAAAACTGCAACAGAAACTTTATCAATCATCACATTCAGAATTTATTCAAGTACCACTCAGAATAATCAGTGAACTTATTTTGTGGGCATTCTTATTTTAATTGCTTGAATCATTTGTTCCTGTATGGACACTTACATCAATATCATAGTAGTAATCCCTTGATTGACTTGCTTTCTCAAAATCAGCTCGGAGAGCCAGATCATGTATCTTGGGGCAATCTCCAAGGTCCATTCGCTGAAAAAACATAATGAAACTGTCAGCATAACAATTTGACTGTTACAATACTCTAATGACAATAATAACAAGGTACATTAAGGCACCAAGGGATCTAACGTTAATACTGTATATTCCTAGTAGACAAAAATTAATTTTAAATTTTAATTATCAAGACTAAAGAGCAAATAATTCCCTCCTATAACTAAATTATTTGAAATGTTTAGTAGCAAGTGTAACATATTTTGTTGCTTATTTCAAATCACAGAGAGGTTAAACAAGTTTACATGAAGGTGCTGAAATCTTAATGCTGTTAAACAATTCTGTCAGCTAAACCTAAGAACTAATCATTAATACTGTATTTGCTCACTTAATATGCGCCCCTGCGTATTTTGCATACCCTAATTTTTTAAAGATATTTTCCCTCTGCATATTTTAAGCATTCTTTTACATCATGGTCAACTCATATTCTATAGTAGGTACTGTGATTAACTAATCTCTCCTACCAGTTTCACAAAGAAATCCTCTGGTACTGTTACTTCAATACCGATGCCTGTTCTTTAAATTATGGTGGTACCTAAAGGGCAGTACATTGTTTTATTTTTCAGAAACCAAATAAGCTAAAAAGTGTGCAAATTACATGAGCAAATATGGTATTAGTTCGTTTTGACTCATTTTAAAAAGAGAAAAATTAAATATGGCAAAAACTGAAATATAAGAAATATATATTATGAAGAAATAAAAGATACTGGGTATTACTCTTAAAGAATAGGGAATTTTTTAAGTCGAAAATGAGTAATCTATAAAATTAGTTATAAGAAGATAGTATCACAGGCTTGCTTGTAATTCCTTAAATAGTGATCAGTCTTGATAGTTAACTTGTTCATGTAAAGATTACAATAACATATTTTATATACTTTTTTATTGGGGCTGTGATGCTTATGACTTTTATTTGTTATTTATTCTAATAACTTTTGGGAGATTGCATTTATTTACTTAAAGTAATTTTATCAGAGAAAGAACTATGAATTCTGAACAGGGTGTCCACAGAAATTTCCCTGACTTTTCATGACTAGAAACTTACATTTCCCAGACTACAAGAATCAAGGTTATCAAGGTTCTTTGTGAACAGACCGAAACAAAACGAAAAAATCCTGCCTCCTCTATCCCTATAACAAAATAAGAAATGATTAGCTCAAGTAATGAAAAGAAAATTTCTCACACAGTCTAGGCCAGAGCAGACTGGAGCAAAAAACAAGCCCCTCACAATTCAATTAATTGGGGCTAGTTATTTTCCCTGACTATTCCATAAATTGTTATGGATTTCCCTGACTTTTTTCCTTTACTTTATAAAATTTGATGACTTTCCCTGACAGATTTAAATTTTCCTGACTTTCCAGAATGTGGACACCCTGCTGAAACACCATTTATGATTTGACAGATCACAACAAAAATAGGAATAAAATACACTTTAAAATTAAACACTCAGCAAGTAAAAATACGACACAATAAAAAGTACTTCTGCCTAAACAAAAGCAAAGAATGTATAACATTGATTCACACTTCAGATCAATTTAGAGAGTTTTGAAGAACAAATAAATGTTAATATAGCTATTTTATGAAAACATACTTTATAGGAAATTCTGATGAAATCTAAATAAAAGAAGCACTCAAAATGAACTGAGTGTGTAGGCTGTTTAGTCTGTCTAGTATGGAAGAAGTCATGTTTTGTCCTCTGTGGAAGTCTAAATTCCAGAACATAGTTCCCTCTGAATAATTGCAGTGTATACATATGTGCATCGTTTTTAGACTCAATGAATAACATGAACACAATTGGAATTTTAGAAATTGCTTATTTTCAACTCTCAATGGTTAATCATGAAAATGCACGAGATTGTGCATTGTTTTAAAATAAGCAAACTCAAGAATTCAATCTCCAAATGAGAAAACAGGCGAACCATATCATTTAATTTCACGCTCAGTGTTCATCCATACATTATCTTTTAACAAAATGTCTTGAATTCTGTGTTGCTTTGTACAAAATAATTAACTGTGGGTCAAAAGGTTTATTGTGAATACTTATATCAAATAAAAATGGCAAGCTTACAAAGTTTCAAGTTTACATTGCAATTGCTTATAACAATATTGCAATAACTTATCAACAATAGCATGTATAACTTGATAGTAATAGTAAAGGGAGATGATGCATGCTTTAACAGGAGGCTAACCAGCATTAACCATAAATAGGAACTGAATATCATTCAGAAATTTACGATCCTTCCATTAAAGCCAATTACTATCACCAGCACCTTCCTTTACTAATCAGGAAACCTGCTATATAGATTTTTCCAGTCTGCAGTACACTAACTATACTTATAAAGTACGATACAGGATAAGATTGAAATTATCCTAACTTCTGTTGATAATATTTTATCACCATCCTTTAACTGATCTCAAGAGTGTCCAATAAATGTAAAAACAATTAAATGAATAAAAAGAATGAATAATTGACATTTCGGATTAACCTTCTTCATTTGTAGTTAGAACCAAAGTCAGAAGTCGGCCACTACCAGCTCTGGCCATCAAAACCGGTTTAAATAAGAAATATACAAATATTACCAAAATGCTGGACTTTGGCCAGACAGCTAAGTCTGTGGGGAAATTGGCCAAAGACACATTTTCTTTATTTGCTTTTAGTTCATTCTTATTAACAAAAATAATTGATGTTAATGACTAAGGACAGATTTTTAAAATAGTTTTATTGTAGTTTTTTTTAAACAATTTTCAGACAGGTTTTATTTTTAAGTTTGACTTTAATAAGTGCAATAAATACAATGAAACAAATATATTATTTTCCTTTAAAATTTCCACTGCTCAGAACCACAAATCTATAGGAACACTTTTTACTTAATTTCCTACAGTTCTTAATTAATTCTAGAACTATCCCTGACATTTTCAACTCCACCACAAAAACTCAACAAGAACATTTTTCAATTAATCAACCAACTTTTAGAATTTGCTTCAAAAGAAACCAGGGATTTCAGACCTTTAACTATTTCCTTTACCGGGACAATGGAGTTACAAAATGACGAAATGAAATGCTATTTTCTCTTACAAATGTACTGGCAACAATAAGCAGGATGCAAAATGTAGTAAGATATTTAAAACATCATTTTTAGCAGTGCATAATATTAGCTTATTTATAAATTATTAGTTTTTTAATTAGAAAGTTTTAGCCATTTTTAGTTTTTAATATCTTATTTAGCCACTTTTAGATTTCATAATATGTGACTACCATGACAGCAAAATGGATAATCATGTTAAAATATCACAGTTAACTAGCATGGCAACAAAAGTTTAAAACCTAAGAATCTGGGTCCTATTTATGACAGATGAAAGTTATAGCTTAGTTACTACTTAATTATACAAGTTTACTTACTGTAGTACAAACTTAGAAACTCATATAGCAACAAATTCAGAGAGGTCTAAAATAAATAAAATTGCTAATTCACTATACTTACAGGATACAAATAGCAGTGAAATAACAAATATAATTATGGGTTTTAAAAATAAGAGTTCGAGTGGATGGGATGGTATGTCAACCATTATGCTTAAAAAATGCATAAATTCACTTGTTAGCATACTGGTTTACCTTATAAATTGCTCATTGCATGAGGGAATATTTCCTGAAGTGCTGAAAATCAGTATAGTTAGACCAGTCTTTAAGAAAGGTAGTGTGTCTGATGTAGTAAATTATAGACCGATAACCCTAACATCTATCTTTGGTAAGATTATTGAAAAAGTTCTAACAGCACGTATAAATTGTTTCATGAATTATAACAACATACTTATAAATGCACAACATGGCTTTCGTAAAGGATTTTCAACTGCGACTGCAGTTACTGAGTTTATTCATGAACTATTACTTAACCTCGAAAATGACCACAAAACAGCCGGTGTCTTTTTAGACTTGAGTAAGGCTTTTGATACCGTATGTCATGAACTACTTTTAGATAAACTTGAGTGTTATGGTCTTAGAGGAAAAATACATGATATTTTAAAATCTTTCTTAATTAACCGGAAACAATGTTGCGAAATATATTGGAAAGATGGTAACTGTATGAATACAATAAAATCTAGATATGAGATTGTGAAAGCAGGGGTACCCCAAGGGTCGGTGTTGGGTCCCTTACTTTTCCTCATTTATGTTAATGACTATCCACAGTCACCAAATTATAAATTAACAACATATGCTGATGACACATCTCTGATATGTACTGGTAGGGATTTTGCAACACTTGAAGTAACTATCAATAATTCATTAAATGATATATCTACATTTCTCACACACAATTACCTACATTTGAATGTGGATAAAACAAAATTAGTATTATTTCAGCACTGTAAAAAACAAAATAATAACTGGTTAAATATTACCCTAAATGGCAATCAGATTGAATGGGTTCCAAACATCAAATTCTTAGGTATTTACCTTGACCAAAACCTAACATATCAAAATCATGTCGATAATATATGTAAGAAACTTAGTTCTAACATCTACCTGATTAGACACCTCCGTGCATTCTTATGTCCTGAACTACTACGGTGTATTTACTTTGGGGTGATACAATCACATTTAGAATATTGTATTGAGATCTGGGGAGCTACAGGAATCAGTAACTTAAATAGAGTTTTGGTTTTGCAAAAGAGGAGCTTAAGATGCATTTATGGTTTAAACAATAGGCAATCATGTAGAGATGTATTTAGAAGTAAAAAAATATTAACAGTAGTTGGCATATACATATATAAATTAATCCTATGTATTAGAAACCTGAAGCAACCTCTGTCCCTAAATAATGATATTCATGAGCACTGTACAAGAGGTCAATTTGACTATCACAGGGTGTCTACAAATAAAATGTCTACCGGTAAAGATCCATTACTTAAGGGTGGACTATTATATAATAAGTTACCACATGAAATAAAAGAAAAAAAGGGTAGACAATTTATTACATCTGTAAAAAATTATTTAATCTTAAAATGCCCTTATAGACTAGATGAATTTTAAATAATTGTAATTTTGTAAATTGTTTCTTTTGTATATAAGTGTATTTTTGTAAATAATTTTATTTTTTATTGTCAACTAAATTCTGACGATGCTTGATACTTTTTATGTAAAAGTCTATAGGCAAATAAATTATTATTATTATTATTATTATTAAGGTTGTGTGATACAATTATTATTTAAGTGATGATAACACAATAGAGCATGCCAAAATAAATCAACTGATCTTTTAAAATAGATATACACTGCATCATGTTACACATTAACCATGATCATGGTTGAGCACTTAGCATTGATTGCCATGATCTATGTGGAGGAATGGATTTAATCCCTAGCACATTCTTGAATTTTTATAAGGTAGGGGATGTGGACTTAGGTGCACTCATCCTTGTGAGGAATTTGGTATTATATATATTTTTTTAGTTTATAATGTACAACTGTTTCAAACACTGGTCAGGGTAGCACAGCTAATCTTTTGATAACTAGAATGCAAATTAAAGTTTAGTCTCCACTTTATATAACGATTTGCCTAGCTGAGCTGGTTAATGTGTGGAGAATCCAGTCAAGCTGTGAATGGGTCTATTTCAGACTTTGGCCGTAACATATAAATGAAGTAATAGTGGCATGCATATACGAGACAAAGAAACTACACTGCCTATTAAATTGACAGTAATGCAATTCTTGTAATTAGATTGTAACTTACAAGCAACTAAAATAATATTACACTTCCCACTTAACATTTCCAATCTACAAAGGATTAGCATTTTAATTAAAAAAAAAAATGTTGTTCCTCTCAACTGTTAGGCTTTCATAACTTACAGACTCTGCTTGAACGGTGTCGCCGAATGATGTAATGGTGACAAAATCCCATCTAAACTATCCGCATAGGTGTGTGTGTCAAATAGGATAACTTTATCTCCCTATGGGTGAAAGAGACCAGTTCAAAATATGTCAGTCTCAACACGAAATTTGTAAACATCTAAGAATGATTTCTGAGATCTCTCTGTTTTGTAAAAATTGTAGAACGGGTACACACCGCGTAGATGGCCTGGACATGGCAAGGAGACGCCTCTTTTCATACTCACGGGACACAGGTGACTACTGAAGAGCTTCATGCATACGACTTGATTTACTTACAGGACGTAGACCAACATCAACAGCTGTACAGCATGGCTTAGTGACTACCAATTTCAAATATATCCCTATTCCATTTACTAGAAATCACTAACTTCCACATTGCTGAACCAGAATCTCACCGTAAAAATTTGATCACTATGTAAGTAACATTAAAATTCAAATAATCTTCTGTTATAGATAACTTTTTATCACAATCACATTGCAACTCACAGTAATTAATTTTCAGCATGGGCTTTTGAACAATTATAATTTCTGATCAGTTGACACTAAAGAGAGAGCTGTACTATTTCAGTCAGATATATAGCTAATTATTTGGAGCATAATGTAATATCCAGTAGCATAAAACAATCAAGCTCTAAACAAACACAGCTTAGTTCAAAGTAACTCAAAAGGCAGAGGAAAAATTGTAGAACTGCTCCACAGTATACAACTTGGAGCTGCAGGTTAGAATCAAATTTCAAGCTTATCCTGAATGAGAATTTCAGGTTCTATTTTTCTAGTCAGCTGATACTACCCAGTTTATTCTTCATTATGTGGCTCTCAAATTTTAACATTTTCCTACTACAACAAACACACTTTTAAAAAAGCCATTTTGGAAAACAAACTATTTTACTTTCTTAAATAGTGACAAACAGTCTGGATTCCAGCTCAACAACAGGGAAATTAAATAGAATCAGTTTTGGCGATTAAAATACAGGGTGTGCAAGACAATGTACGGGACTTACAGTAGACCACTATTAGTATTTCTACTCACAGAACATGAAATATGAAAATAGGTCAAACTATGCAGAACTGTAACAAACATCTGCTAGAAGTGGAGGGAAGTAAATCACACACCCTAGAGAAATTTGTAACGCCTGTAAATGCTTAACTGGAAAAATGACCAATAATGATTTTCATGTTTTGTTATGAAAGTTTACAAATAAATATGGACAACTGCGTTTTTACTACCATAAAATTATTATTAGGTATGTAACACATTATGTAAATTGAAGTTATATAGTGAAACCTCCACTTGTCACGTTTCCTGGACACCTAAAAGGAATGATTGATGCAGGAAAACAGTTGACACAGGGTCTGGGCAAAATTATGAATATATCTGCTTAACTAGACTTAATTTTAAAAAACTGTTATCTAAGACTAATGTAAATTACTTTCTTCTTAAAAAGCACTGAGTATCACTGGTTTGGCACTTATTGAGATAAAATTATTGCGAAGAGATCTAAGTTGAAGAAGAATGTCATGGATGCAGACTTTAAAAACCTGGTTTCACCAAACAACAAATTCCTTGTTTGAATTGGCACTTATTGAGATAAAATTATTGCGAAGAGATCTAAGTTGAAGAAGAATGTCATGGATGCAGACTTTAAAAACCTGGTTTCACCAAACAACAAATTCCTTGTTTGAAATGATATCTAGGAGAGATGGAATCAACAAAATGTATCCAACCTCGCGAAGGAAACAGCACATGCTTTAAAAATAAGTAAAGCTATAGGTTTTAGTAATAACAATAAATAAGGTTTTGTTGGTCTCTTTGAGTGACTGTATTAGAATACCAGTACATGAAAGCTTTAGGATCTGCAATACACACAAGGCTTAACACACTGGCAACAGCATTCAGGGATCTCTGTACCTTACATAGTTAGTGGTAGGCAATAGGTCATGGTGATTTCCATGTTACATAACGGGTTGTACTACCCGCGTGCAATTTCTTGAGCGCTCGGCTCCCTAGTCCTCATTCGGTAGGTTTCGTTCAACTTCGTAGGTTAAGCTGACAACATTGAAACACGAAGTACGCTATACACCCTGACATCTAGTGGCTTCAATACTAAGCTTTCATTCTGTCTCAGGATTCTTATTTATTTATTGACATTATCTTTTCTGACGCATCGAGTTATGGAGAAAAATACAATCTTTCGAACTGCTGATTTCACAAACACTTCATTGTACATCCAACACTTTCCTCACCTCTTTAAGACTTCCGTATATGCTAATTTCTGACGATCCCGTGAACTCTGATGTCAATTTCATGGACTGAAAGTTGAGCGAACTTTTCACAATTTGTATTAAATACGTTTAAAATGAGGCCTATAGCTTTCTATGTTCTGCTAAGACTCTTCTTTATGCTTAAAATTAGTCATCCAATGTAAAAATATTGAGCCTATATTATGCATAATATTCTTATTTGATGACTTATTTGATAACCAAAGGCTTATGACGTGTAATTAATTGTTACGCAATACCGTCACCACGTTATATTATTGGACTGCATTAAAATCGTTGTATATTAAAGTCACTACATAAAATACCATACGCGCGATTCTGCTGAAACGTTATTTCTTTAGTTGACAACACTGTAGAAAGACTGGCGGAATAGCTATGTTTTGTTCCCCCCGACCCTCACTTCCCCGTAAATCCAGCGCTCAAGATATGGCGCGCGGGTAGTATATAGTGTATCCACAGAAATTTCAAAATAAATTTCCCTGAGTTTCCATGACCAGAAACATTTCCCTGACCACAAGAATTGATGTTTTTAATGTTCTTTGCGAACAAACAAACAAAAAATACAGCCTTCTTTATCCCCCATAACAAAAATAAGAAATGATTAGCTTGAGTACTGAAAACAAAATTGCTTACACAGTCTGGCTTGCAGCAGAATGAGCAAAACCCATGCCCCTCACATTTAACTCACTGGGGTTAATTATTTTTCCCTGTATATTCCATATAGCCTATCTTTTTTATTTAATTTATCTGAATTTTTCCTTTACCTCACAACATTCCCTGACTTAATACAGATCCTTTCCTTTCCTAATATTATGTATGTACGAGTATATATCTGTAGGCTTAATATTGTTTAACACATTGATAATGGACAGCTATGCAGGCTCTTAACTCTCTTAACTGCAGATTCCTTTCTTGGATTTGACAGCAAGACAGGATGGGGCACAATAAAAATAACTTCTTTTGATGGATATACTATATGCATTGTAAAGAAATCTCTTGTGCTCCTGAATATATTGTAACATGCAAAGGAAGGTTGCATGAAAGAACAGACCAGTTTGTCTCCTATGGAATTATGGAATATTGATGTTAACCTCAGCCAGTAACAATGTTTTTTTGTGCTGCCATTTTAAAGGTATTCAGTTCTCTAGGACTAAACAATAACTTATTAACAAAAACTACTGGAAAGCAATCAGATTCAGGATAGATGTAATCAGAGGCCAGAAAATTACAATAATGGTTGCAGGAAACAAATACATCCAGGAACGAAGTTGCGGTTTCACTATATTGAACTTTTCTATTCAAACTTTGAGTGAGCATAGTTATATTTTTTAAATGTAATTCACATTAGTCTTTCGTACGACCATAAATAAACATGCTCTATTTGTAACAATATTATTCTCTTTTGATGTGTGTATCTGAAATTACAAAAACAGGGAGGTATAATGTGATGCAATATTAATCTGGAAATATCCGTTATATCAATAAATTACTTCTACTATTAGGAAATTAATATTTACTGACACAATACTAATGAATCTAACGAGTTCGACCTAAAAGGTATCTTATCTGTAAGATTTAGTGAGATGAAACTGTTCCAGTCTGATTTTCAGAAAGAAGACTGTAACCTAGAAAGAAGTACTAAAATATACAGGGATTTGCAGTAGAGATCTTAACACGTCTTAAATATGAAGAAAAAGATAGCCTAAAAGGCTACTATTTAACCTTGACCAAAAACAACCCCATCCTACATGCAACTGAAGGGGCTTCAAATGATTTTGTCACCTTACAAGAATAACCAACCTACTTACCAAATCTGACGTTACGACATACACCAGTCACAATGCTTTACATAACATACCGTACCTTACAGATGAACCTAGAGTAATTTCTCAACCAAGGATTACAATGAATGTACTTACAGAAACTCTAACCAAAACTCAATCTCATTCATTATTTCCTCACTTTATGATGTGATTTTCTGGAAAGAACTACAGTTTGTTGAATTAATGTCTTTCATATGACAAGATTCTGGTACTGAAATATCATGGCCTAAAAGAAATACATATAAATAAATCAACCTTATGTTCAATAACAAAACAAAAGCCAAGACTGCTGATATGTCTAGCTCATGCATAAAACTTGGGATGGAGTGAGTAAAATTCATAGGCCAGGTATTTTGCTATATAATGACAGAGCTCTTACCAAATGGGGAAAAACTTAGGGTTCACGGAACTGGGACATCAAAGAAGCATCCAGAAACCTGTGACAAGGAATGCAAATTACAATAAATTGTCAACTTGATGGCTTTCTACATGCCTTACACTTTGTGAGTGAAGCAAAATATAAGGGTGAAAATGAGTATAAAACAAAATAACTATCACACATCTCCAAAGATTAATAGTTCTACAGTAGGGAGTCAGAAGACAAGCTTTTTCAGTCAAGATTTAACAGAATATAATGATCTTTTAAATGATTTGATAAACTGTTAACAAGGTATTCTAAAAAGAACTTTAGATTTTTTAGTTTATCCATAAATCACACTCGATAACATTTCTCATTTCCATTTTACACAGGGACCTGCATTTTTATATTTCGTTTAAATATGCTTTTAATAAATTTACCATGAAATGTGACAACGGGAACATATGTTGTTGTGAAATAATGGAAAATTGAACAATAATGCAAATTTGTATAAATTAACAACAATATGTTAAAAATAGCACAAAATTACAAATTTCTCCCCTCTCTCCACACCTGAGCTTTTTCCTTCAAGCACCATAAAACCGAAAGGTGTTCAATATATTATGCTGAGAATTTCAATGCTTAGTATGGGTAGGAGAGCTTCTCATACCCCTACTTAGTGATCTCTCCTGCAGTCAGGGGCAGATCCAGAACTTACTAAAGGGAGGGGCCGACATGAACAAAAGTTTGCAATTACTGGAGTGTGGAGGTAACAAACATCTAAAAAAAACAAGGGGGTCCTTCCTCGGAAATAAAATAAAAACAAAGTGCAAAATGATGATTTTTTAGGTCCTCTAGGTGATTCCTTCAAATTTCTCACTAGACTTTCTTCTTGCCCAGAGTTTTAGTTCCATTGAGAAATTTGTCTGTTTTACATACAGTATATTACATAAAAATTAAAATCATTAGTCAAATATTAAACATATTACCTTTAACTTAAAGTAGGTGCTGGTCTCAAATAGTTTACAAAGAACCAATACAACATTTATTATAATAATTAAGGATAAGAAACTTGAACAACTGCTGTCTTGTGGGTTGTCACAGCAAGTCTAGGAATTTGACACAAGGCATCTAGAACAGTGGTTCCCAAACTTTTCAGTCCGTGGACCCCTTGAAAAAAATTTAAATTTCGCGGACCCCCTCTGCGCTATGAAATAAAAAAACTAAATAAATACTTTGATTCAAATGTATTAAATTCAATAAACAAAATAACAATATCAATGGTAACAAACAGAGTTTGAACAGTGAAGCTGATTTTGATTAATTAGTTCTGCAATGTTAGGTTTAATGTCTGATAATTTCAGTATTAAGTCACTTTCAACTTCATGTTTATTTCTCAACTTTGATCTCAAGTACGTGAGGTGGGAGAATGCTGTAGTGGGGAACACAGTTAAGCACTTCAAAATTACGGGATATCCTATTTATTCTTAAACCGCCTGCGGACCCCGTGAAACACCATCGCGGACCCCACTTTGAGAACCACTGATCTAGAATATAAATAGGCTACTATTCAACTTGCACTTTACAATCCTCAAGTTGACATAGGGCCAGCACATAAATGCTGTTATTTCATTTAGTTTTGTATTTCATTACATAATTATTTTCGACAAACAGTCAAATCAATAAGAAAAAAAGACAGAGGGGGCCCTCCCCTGAATCCGCCAATGCCTGCAGTAGGCAATTATTTACTCATTATGGCAGCATTTTTATTTGAAAAGTAGGCCTAAGAGTTTATCTGAATGCTGGTATTTTATGTTAATTAGATGTGATAAAAATAAATTCTGCTGAATAAGAAACTGTTATTTTAATCATGCAAAAAACAGGGTTCAGCTACTTATCTTTTTGTTATTCTCACTCACTAAACCAGACGAGATAATTATTTGTTTTTTAAAATCATAAAAAAATTACCCCGAACAATATGGAAAAGCATCAAAATATGTTAAAAATTAGTTTCTCTTATGGCCGATTTCTACAACTGTAGGCCAAATGCACATATGAATTATCTAACATGACAAATTTATCCTCTGGATACCTTTCAAGTTTCTGCAAAAGTATGTACTGAAACCATCTATTGGATAATTTAGTTCTTATCCACACACTGTAGTATAACAGCAGTGATATGAGTATGAATAATAAATTAAAAGATATGAAGCAGTATGAAGGATTATTGTTGGAATGAGATAACTTGTTTACCGCAATACAATACTCTGACCCTGAGAAAGAAATTTACCTAATGTGTTTTACGGGTAATGTTAATATCCTATAGCTAGGAGTTAAAACAAGGATGCCAATTACATGTTTTATATATCTCTTACAGGTAAAATAAAAGACAGCAAAACCAGTTACAGTGTGGTAGTTCTAGCACAATAAAAACTAAACTAGGGGCTCTGTATCCCCGGAGGGACCGGGTCTACCATCCAACTGCTGAATAATCTACCAGACAGATGGCAGGATTGGGGGGCATATGGTCAGCATGCCGACACCCACAACCGTTAATGATGGTTTCCTTGATCGAAGCTGCTACTTCTCAATCAAGTAACTCCTCAGTTTGTTTTATGAGGCTGTGTGCACCCTGTTCCAGACCTCCCTACCTCAGAAAAATCCAAGGAGGTACCAGGGAATGAACCCCACCCTGTGGACCCATAATCAGTGACACTAACTGCAAGTCCACACAGGCGGTTGTTCTAGCATAATACTGATCATTAAAAGATATGAGTCTTCTTTCTGTATTGGTTGCAGTTCCTTTGTACAAAATTTAATTCATGTGGAATGACATCCTGCGTTCTTGTAAGTCATCACCCATCATAGATATGAAAATACAGTATAGACCTAAAGCATTCAAGTGTATATTCAAATAAACTAATAATAAAATAATAAGTTTATAGTGCTTGTTAGAACTTACTCATATTTTCATTCTGTTATTCAATATCTTCACTGGATACAATTTAAATCAAATTCCCTTCATTGAAAATTGAAACATTGAAAATGTAATAATGAAAATACAGGGTCTTTATTATAAGTTGAGACCGGGCGACGGAAGGCTTGAAACCGGGCGACGGAAGGCGCGCGCAGCCGGTCTGACCTTGATGCAACAGCGGCACGTGCAGTTATTGTTAAAGTGTCAACATGGTGAGACCCATTTCGCTGCAGCATCGTATTTTTGTGTGTAAACATTATTTTAAGTACGAGTCTGCTAGACGTGTCACCTTCAAGAGCACAAATTCACAGAATTGTTAATAAATTTGTAAATACTGGCTCAGTGCAAAACAAAAAGCATGTGCGCACACGAACAGTGTTAACAGAAGAAAAGCTAGACAAGATTGGTGCTTATCTTGAACATTCACCAAATAAATCACTCTCAAAATTAGCCCAACAAGTATGGGTTTCAGTTTCTTCTGCACACAAAGCAAATTAGGGGCATTACAGTGGAAGAACTCACTCGCGTCAGCCAGAATGTGGTTTCCAGATACAATGCCTGTATAACACAGGAAGGACGACACTTCCAACATATGTTATAAGGTAAGATACCGGTATGTAATACTTTATATAGCCTACACTTTAAGCAGGGAAGCTGCGCGCGCGTCACCGGCGGCTAATGCGGACTCCGTAGTGGAGAGTGAAAACACCGGTCGCCCGGTCTCAACTTATAATAAAGACCCTGTATAATAACTGGAGACACATCACGGGGGCTTTTGTCAACTACACAGCCATTTCATAATTACGGGTGGGACATTCTAGCAAATTATAAAAACTATATTTGTTTATTACATATCTTAAATAAAATCAGGTAAACTGATATAACAAAGTGCCAGTATGCTTTTTTAATCAGTTATAATTGCAGTTATGATATACAGAAAATATATATATTTTTTTTTAATAGATCTCCGAGTTAAACTCCAGATCGATTCATTAAGCAGGGCTTACGGAAGAACAAAGGTCTAAAGTTTGATTCTTAACCTTAATTCATATTGGTATACACTGATATATTAATTCTTAAAATATGTAAACATTATACAAAATGCATTGACAATGAAATAGTACAGTAAGCCAATAAGAAGAGGATAGTTCCACCTAGCGGTATGCAGTTTTGTTCTGAGTATAGGCTTATGCAATTTTAACGCAACGCAATAACTTTAAAGCTAGTTTCTGTTCGTGAAATAACATTTATAGGCTTATGTTATTCTTTAGGAATGATGTTGTAGGTCAATGAAAGACAATGAATTCCCAGTTTTTTTAAAGAAAAATGTAATACTTATTTAAGCACATTGACAAAATAGAACACAAGAATGGAATAGGCTCAATTTAACACAACTGATAATAATAAAAAAAAATTTTGCTTTAAGGTGGACTCGAACGTGATATGTTTTGGTTACTAGACAAGCATCTTACCCCAAGACCAAACCACACTGCGAATCTTGAATGTCAAATCCCAGAGAATACTATCGCGTCGTAGGTCACAGAAAAGAAAAATCACCGTATTTCGAAATTAGGCCATGTTTCAAGCCTGCTAGTTTCCTTGTGTTACATTATTTCATGTATTTCATTCATAGGTAAAATAATATTCTAGATATCCCTGTGATAAATGCTGATATGTCTCTAGCTGAAGCAAAGGTACCAACGTAAACATATTCTCATGGCTTAATGTTTTTATTTATTAAGAGGTCAGGAATTATTAATCTGACATAGGCTGAAGTAAAATTCAATGCTTTAATTTAATTGTAATCAATTTTAGCAAAATAATTAGTCATTATACAACAGCATTTCATCTATAATCGAACATATGGGAACATTTGTTTTTCATGTGGATGTCAACTGTCCATGGCAACTGAAAGAGGCTTTATACGAGCGTGCTGATTGGTTGGCCGCGAGTCAATCAAAATGCTTCGAATTAAACAAATTATTATTATAAATGTGACTGTTAATTACTCTTTATTTCGGTACTGCTCAACCGATTAGGTCCAAATTCAATAGGCTTATTGCTATTATCGTTATAAATGAGTATACGAAGTTTCATGAAAATCCCATAAAGCGTATTTGAGTTACCGCGCCTTTTCTTATATGATACCATAAAAAGGCACTAAATTGGGTATTATTCCGGTACCGGCCAACCGATTTGGTCCACCATCAACAGACGTCTTCCCATAGACATTAAAAATGCGTATACCAAGTTTCATGAAAATCCGATAAAGCGTGTACGAGTTATGGCACCTTTAAAATATACACTAAATTGGGTTTTACTCCGGTACCGGTGAACCGATTTGGTCCAATTTCAATAGGGTTCTTCCCATTGACATTATAAACGCGTATACCAAGTTTCATCAAAATTCGATCAAGCGTATTTGAGTTAGAGCGCGTACAGACACACGGACGGACGGACGGACAGACGGACAGACATTTTTCGTCCCCCACACAATCTCATAAAGTACCATACTGGCACTTAATAATAAACTAGAATTGGTTCCTCACATTCTGTAAAATTTACAATGCCTTCTCCTCCACACTACAAGCAAAGCATTATTTAACATTTATTTTAAATATTTTAAATTTGTTTCTCAAAATCTGTTACGGGTGGGACATAACTCGGACACTGATTTTAATTATGCAAAACAACAAAGTTCATTTTGTGTCCTGCTATTACTATTAGGGTCTTAATGTTGTTATTAATGAAGGTACGAGGGATTAAATACAAATTATAAACTGTTTCCAGGTTGTCAGAACATTTACTTAACTCATCAATAATAATTTAACAAAACTATCACTGTTACGGGTGGGACAAAAATTCCCTCGTTTGTTATTTTACATAGTAATTAACCTCACATATTTATACCAAATTGTACCTTAAGATGTATATTTTCCCAAATGAAAATGGACATAGGTGGTATTAAAGAGTGTTAAAATCATGCTAAAAATGGCAAAAAAAAAGTAACTCAATGCAATAAATAAGTAAATCGACAGATTTTACAAATGAAACCACTTCAGATACATCTAAGTCCTTAATATTCAGAGAATTTGAGGTTTTAAACTTATTTTTGACCACCCAATTAAAATAATTTTATAATTTCTCTCTTTGAGGGAAAAATTCCCATATTTTATGAAATGGCTGCACAGCATTTAGTTCCTAGCTGTTTATATCCACCACAGTGGACTTTCATCTTGTGAAAAATATTTATTTAAATATTTTAATTTAGATTGTACAGCTAAAGTTATCCAGAGGATGTAAGCACTTGTCTAGCAATATAGAAATTTTTAAAAATGCAGGTCCCTTGTTATACAAAACAAATTTTAGCATCTTTAAAAATATGTGTACATTTACATTCTATTGCAAAATATATTTGTCAACAGTGACAGAAGAATTCCAATAGGCTATAATAACTACTATTTCCCATTTAAAAACTAGCAGATTGAAAGGAGAAAGAACTATAGTATAAAATGCTGGAAAAATAGGTAAACATAAAACACTATGAAAAAACCATCACAGAAAGAATGCTACAGGTAAAAGGGAACAACCTGCATGCCTGGAAAAAGTGAATGCAGACAATCAGCAGTCTTTTAAGCTCTGTTAAATGTTCAAACTGTATTTGATATATTAGATGTACAAATTCCTGACTTGAAATCTGAGGGATAACCAATATTACAGTATTGAACATTACTATTTTCAAATTAATACTGAAATCCAAACACATTCTTGTACTACGAACTAAGTCACATTAATCCTCTTAAAAATAACCATTTTTTACACTCAAAGATCATTTCATAATTACAATGCACTGATTCCTCAGCACTTTTTTTTTAAAGAAACTTTTAAGTGTAAAATTCAGAAGAAGTAAATATTTATTTGTACTGTGACTTCAAAATAATACAATTTGATTACCCCTCTGATTCAATGCAATAGGTTATGTTAAGAAAAAAATGAAGCGCTTACCGTAGAGGATAGGATTTCATGTGGGCAGCAGCTGAGCAGGAAGCTCTTGCACACCTTAGGATCAGAGAACTTCACTTGGAAGCGGTTGTTTTCGCCTAAAATTATGACAAACATCTTCAGTGCCAAAAACCAATATGAATGCAGACATGAGTGCAGCATTCGATACCACAGGCCAGAAGCATCAGTTCAAACAATGTCCCACCAATATCAATAAACTAAATACATTATTATATCACTTTACTAGTTTTACAAAAGTAAATAACACTGTGAACCATAAGAAGTAAGCAGATTACAACCACGTAGTTCTAGAAACTTTTATATATTGCCATAAACTTATGCACCTATAAATGACAATTTCAAATATATATTTAAGATTTTGAAACGCTTGAGCAAATATTACTAGTTTCAGAGAATTCATGATTTTTCTTTTCCTTCTCCGTATACTGTTAACAAACAGACTTATGTAGGCTGATGAACAGAGTGACCCAATGAACTATGAACCATCTACATGGTATTTACCACTGGGCATGTGGACACATGTTTCCTGCCGCTGCTGCAATCAAGGTCATGCTTGCTTTGTTCTACTCTGCAGTACTGCTTTGATCATCCAGCTGTTACAAGTTCTCACTGGCTTTGCTCTGCTGATACGAGTAATTTATTACTGTATCCTGTATTTAATGAAAATTATGGATCAGTATATGTGTAATACTGCTCAGCATCCATTTATGTATGATTTGTATGTGTTAACACAGTCAGCTTGTCAAGTACAAATACAATTTACAGAACGATTCCCGGGTGTAAAGGTTTCAGGCCGTACAACAATCCATTATCTGTATAATAAATTTCAGGCCACAAGTAGTGTTCTGAGACTTTATCTCTGGGGGAAATTACAAGAAAGTATACAAGACAAACCCACACACCCTAGAGGAATTAAAACAAAATATCCGCCAGGAAAATGCCAGCATTTTGCAATGTGAACTACGGCAAGTGATGGATGGTTTCTCAAAGAGGTGCCAAAAATATATGGACAATGACCGCAGCGAGTTTCAGCATCTCCTTTCATATGTTGGTAAGTAAAGTCTTCAAAAATAGTTAGGGAAATTGTTCATAGTTACATTAATTCTATGATAGCCGCAGACGGCAAGGCACACCGCCATTGCAAACTGGAAAAACAACGTGCACCCGGTTCATAGTTCATTGGGTATCCCTGTATAATTAACAGTAAGCCTACTGGGGGGAAAAAATAGTTAAAACAAAAAAGTAAAGCAGAAAGAAACACTTTAAAGCTGTAAAATATCTCTCAACTTTGGTATCAGAACTGAATGATCTACATACAGGTACCGTAAACTTTCCATTATCCAAGATCTTCCTTTCTTTATTTTCTCCTTTTTTAGGTATGGTTTTGGAGGAGAAATAAATTAGTGGTATGGGTAATCCAACTAACTCATAAGCAAGAAAACTTTTGTTACTTATGTCATGATTGCATCTGTACGCCCTACCATAAACGAATATTGTTCAAAAGTATTTTTGTATTGATTTTTTCCCCTTTTCGGTCAATTTGCAGATAATGCAAGACTTCCACAATACCTGATTCCATGGATAATCAGGAGTTTACTGTACCATAATTAAGAAAACAAAAGACTCAATATGCCAAGTCTGCAGAAGTAATGTGTATTATGAAATAAGAGGGAGATGTACTGGTAAACATCACACTTTAAGTTCTGTAATATTCTTACTTAACAGTTTAATAATAATAATAGAAATATTGTTAGTATTAGATTTTAGAAAAGTATGTAGACTAATCTTGCTTGTGCAAAAAGAGACTGCCTAAATCAGTTAAATACAGGCACCAATTTCAGTAGCTTCTAGCCTGTTCAAGAAGTCAGAAAGATGTCTGCACTTACATGGAAGTAGACTACTTAAATACCAATGATACTCAAATCTACTCTAAGCACTAGATTATTTCACAATTGCATGGACAACTGGCTATCTAATCTGTTAATGCACTCTCTCTCTCTCTGAGAGAACTTATGATTCTTCTACAATTAACTCATTAATATCTGAGTTTAATAATTTTGAAAGTTTTATGGCAGAAATAGAAATCCATATCCCCTAAAAATGTAATAATACAGTAGCTGGACTTAAAACTACATCTCTTGTACCTTTATTTTAAAATTTAAACTCTTGAGTATGTGCTAATTGACCATAATACAAAAAACACTAAATCTGAAATAAGTTCAACTTTGCAACAGACTGTCAAAATTCATTTGTACTGATTGGGATAAAGACTTTTTATTTAAAAGTCACACAATGAAGCTTTAACTTTTCACCAAACTGAAAATTCCATGAGGAGGCTGGTAACAGTGCTTGTACTTACATGCCTAATGTGACATTACATCAAATGAAAAGTACATTCCAATAGGTTGTGCATATTTTCTTTATTCTCAACTAACATTAGATCCAATGGTGCTGAAAATTATGAACTTCTTAAAAACAAACAAAAATTTAAGTCAACTGGACAATATTTTAGTTGCCACAGGCATGCCTTAGGAAACTGTAGATAGAATAGAGCTAGACCAACTGAGGGGCGAAACAGTTTTTCAACTTGGTTACTGAAAGAATATTTTGCAAACTACAAGAGAAATCTAAAAACCAGTAACTGCAATGACAATATTGTTTCATCCCTCGTGGATATTAAAGTGATACAATATGGGAAGATTCAGTTTAAAATTTACAATTTTTGTGCACGAAATGGTGCCCCCTAGCCAAGGATCGTTTTTACCGAGAGAAAAGAAAATTCTTCTGCTTTTAACAAAGTGGTTCTTTTGTAGAGGTATCAATACTAATACAGTACATAAAGGTATTGGAATATTTAATGGTAGATAGGAAGGCTACACGGCTACCAATCACCACGTTGAATATAGACATATATAAGTATTGCCTAAGACAGGAAACACTGTCGTTGGAGCCGATTGGCTTGCTCGCATCTGCCATGGTATTTTTCAACCTGTATAGTGTTGAAAGTACTGCTAGCATGAATGTCTCCACATAGCCTATGCTATAAAAGAATCCAAAGCCTTTGCATTCATCTAATTTTCAAGCTTAAAACTCACCATACTGACATACTTCAAAACCAGCCACTAGAGGTGGTCATTTACAATGATTTTACAAGAAATGGTGTAATTGTCAACTTAATCAAATTCCTCAAAAACAAAACTCAAATAAAAAATTTGTTATATTTAAGACCTTCCAGGTCTGACGGTTTAATATTCCTTTTACTGTTACATGAAGGTAACCAAAAAAAAATCGCAATGTTTTTTTTTAAATTTTGTGCATAGCCTATATACAAAGACAAACTTTTATCTGAAACATCTTTTCATAGAATTTCTCTGAAGGGAAGGTATAAACTAGTCTTTATAAGATTTAAAACAGGGCTATAAAGAATGAAGAATCAAGAGATAATGGAACTTAATACAGTGAAGCAACAAATTATGTAATTGACTAAGTTGTTGACTATTAAACACTTTAGGCTTCACTTTTCCTTGCATTTTTGCACGACGTACGTTTCATGGGCTTTGTCCACATTTTCAAGTGTCTATTTTCTGCTTGGAGAACACTGGCGCCTTCTGGTTTTGGTTGAACAAACTTCTTGATCAAGTTTTCTTCTAGCGGTATTTCAAAACTCGTCAGTTTATCTTCATATGATAAGCAGAAAATAGTCAATTGACAAGCAACACATTTTTGTGGTGTAAATGTTACTTCAAATATGAATCAGCATGCCATGTTCATGCAGAATACATTCTGAATTTCCCAGGTGAAGTGCCTCCTTGCAGAACTGCAGTTCACACGATTGTGAAAAAGTATGATACTAATGGATCAGTGCAAAATAAAAAAAACATCAGCATCAACACATGGTTTATCAGAGGAAAAATTTAACAATATTGGTGCCATTCTTGAAGAATTACCAACAAAATAGCTTCGAAATTAGCACAGCAAGTTGGGATTTCAATGGCGTCTATTCACACAGCAACAAAGCTGTTAAAATTAAAACCATACAAGGTGCTCGAATTGCACGAATATGTTATTGTGAATGGTTTATTTTCTTCAGTAAATGAAAGTTAATCAACCCACAGATTCTGTTCTATTTCGACCAGGCGTGGTTCTACCTAAATGGCCGTGTGAACAATCATAACAGTCGGTACTGGAGTACTGAAAATCTACACCGCATTCAAGAAGTCCCTCAATATGACAGCAACAATGAAATTTGGTGTGATGTTAATGGAAGAGGTTTACGGTAACAGATAATAGATGCAGAGAGGCACCGATATGACATTATGACCCCATTTTTCCAAAACCTGACGGAAGAAGAGAAATTTATGACCCTTTTGCTTGCCAGATCTATGTGTGTGCGAACTTTACTTGTGGGGTAGCCTGAAGGACAAAGTGTACAAGACAAATCCTCGCACACTGGAAGAACTAAAGGGAAACATTAGAAATGAAATCAGGAACATTATTGTGTCTGAATTTTATCGTGTCAATCAGAATGTATTTTCCTGATACAATGCCTGTTTATGCGAGCGAGGACGACATTTGCAGCATATTTTATAAGGTAAGAGTTTATACATGGAGTTTAGTTATGAGGAAAGCTGGCTCCTCCCTGCCTAGTGATACACTTCACACCCGGCAAACTTTACTTTATTTTATTTGTTTAAAGCCCGGTATTTTTGTACAATTTCATATGTTCCACATCATATGTATGATCATTTGGATGAAATAAATTTGATATAATATGTTAATTTGAATTTTTCACATGACATTGATTGGTTTTGGTTCCCTGTATTTCAGCTATCATTCTACCCCTCTAGTAATAAACAATGTACTTTGTGTTTTGGATCTTGTTTGTTTTTTAATTCTGAACATTTAAAAGGGATATACATTGTAATATTTTCTATTTAAAGAACAAACAGGGTAATAACTCCTGCCTGTAATGTCTTACTGGTACCCTACCTTCTGCAACAATAATGGCACCTAAAATTCTTCATTTGGCTACTGCCTTCAGACTTAAAATTCCTTGCCCAATGCTAACCAGCTGCATTTTAAAAATGAATATTAATATGAATATATATAATAATTTAAAATAGGTGTTTTTGTTCTGCTGGTCTTAGTAATCAAATAAGTTACCGGTACTGTTGTTTTTGCTCAATGATATTGTGAATTGGTTACAAAAGAAACACTAGAAAGGTCTTTCAATTTACCTTTGATCCTTGTAACTAAGAATGATAAATGCATCAATTCCCAAGAAGTAACACTCCTTGTTTCAGAACTTAAAGGACCAACAACTAAAATGTAGGCCTACCGGTAGCCTCGAGTATTTCCAAGCATTTGTTTTTACCATTAGTACGTTTACATGCAGGATTCAGATCGATCTGAGTCCGATCCCAGTGTTGAAATAGTCATGTAAACACGGATTCAGTCCGGAATGAATTTTCGATCCGATCCTCTGCAAATGGAGGAACGGATCGGATACAAATCTTATTCAATTCCATGTAAACGCTAGCGAACTCAATCCTGGTGCGCGCGCATACACTGGCATGGCGTTCGTCATTTTGTTCTGTCAGCTGATAGTCAATATAATAAAAAAAAAAACGCTCACTCACACTATAACATTAATATCATTGTTACTCTTTTATGTCATAATTTGTTTATGGTGACTAGAAATTATTTATAGAACACACTTTTTATTTATATTTTTAACCACGGAATAAATGCGGCATTTGTTTAAACAGGTTAGCCACAACAATAGCCACACATAACCAAGTTAGCCAATAGTCCAACACATCTCAATCCACTCCTACAACTTGCATGTAAACATGTGAACGTATTGAGTTGGGATCGGATTCAGATAGATTTCAATCCCACATGTAAACGTGGTAAATGTTTACTGTTACTGATATCAGCATCCCATCTCCTAAAAAAATTTAACGACATATAATGAATGTCACAAGAATTAATTTTCTGATTCTCTCAAATGGTGATTTTTAATTAATAATGACGCCACATAATATTTATATACTGAATCTTCCTTTACTATTTTCATTGGAATACACAATTAAGTGCACTTCTACAAAATATCAACTATTAATGGCTGGATTTCCAAACTGCTCAGCACACAGTTTCATATAACCTATAGACAGTTTTTGTTGTAGTGACTAATTTTACAAGTAGGGCTATACACATTTTGTTGTACAGCCATGCCTGGTTAGGATACTATATTGGCATACATTTGTAATTAGTTCCTAATCACACACCAGGCTTACTACAGCATATGATCACTGTACATAATTATATTTGTGTGCTACAGTTATTTAATGGTAATTGTGTAATGCTACGTAGGCATGTAATCATTGCCTGTACGCTGGAATTTTGTCCTGCTGAATTTTATTTACATGCCCAAAGATCTATAGACATGGATTGTTGCATACTTAAATCCATTAACCAGGGTGGGAAATGAACCCATGAATTTGGGCAGTAGAAAGCTGAACAATGGACACAAAATGAGGATTATAGAATGATACTGTAAATTTATTGTGTGTTGTGTACGACCTACTTGCATTTTAATTACGTCCTATATTGTCACAGTGGTTTAGTAATATGACATAGCCTACATGCCTACCAGTCCTTCCCTGTCAGAGCGAGAGAAATGAGGTTGCCTCAATAGTCTGGCGGTAATGCCTCCAACTTACTGTTGCATCTTTGAATGGAAGTGCAAAACAATTTTGAGCTTCCTTTTATCCATGAATTCCTTACTTTCACAGGTTTGGTTGAAGTATAGCAGAACAATTACATATTACATAGAAGTTTGTGTTATTTTTATTTAACGACAGTTATATACTGTGTGACTTGATCTCTCCCAGTGTTGAGGTGGATAGTAGTTTCTCGGGCTTCCAACATGGCGTGTAGAATCTCCTTACAAATAAAGGGGGCTTAGGCTATACCAGTACCAATACAATATATGAAATTTATACAGTGAGTCCCACACAAGAGTTGGCCAATCATGCGGGTTTCTGCGTTGCGGCGGGCACAGCTCCAACTCCTGAGTGATCAGGTTAAATATCTACGCAAATAAAGCCATGAACGGTGTAATGGTTCAGGTTCTCACATTTACAGTTGGAATTATAATGAAAATAACCAAGTACCGGTACCTCATCACGAGAGATGTTGGAAATGTCCTCCTCTTGCAATCGCACAACACTGGCACCTTTTTAGGAAATTTTCTTTCACGAGCATAAGTTCAGCTTCTGAGACAGAGTTAATTTCTCTTGTGATATTGTCTTTAAGTTCTTCTAACAATATGTGACTATTATTTATGGGGAAACTTGAAAAGTCAAGTGTATAGGTCATTTTCCCATACATTAGAAGAACGTAAAGACAATATCACAAGAGACATTAATTTTATCTCGGAAGCTGAACTTATGTGCGTGAAAGAAATTTCCTGAAAAGATGCCAGTGTTGTGTGGATGCAAGACGAGGACATTTCCAACATCTCTTGCGATGAGGTAGCCTATGCAGTTATTTTCATTGTAATTCCAACTGTATATGTGAGAATCTGAACTATTACACAGTTAGCGGCTTTATTTGTGTAGATATTTCACCCGATCGCTCGGGAGTTACTGGGCATGTGTTTTTACAAAACCAAAAAAGACTATTACACCCAGGAATGTGCTATACTGTCCCCACCTTGGCTGCGGAGGAAAATTGTGAATTCGGGGTACCCTACCTGTAAAACTTAATACGGTACGGTACGAATTTTATAAACTGTAGGCCTAATGTTATTTGAGGTGAAACAAGGAGCAATTTTGCATTGATTTTTAATAGTAAAATATTATGCTTACTCTGAAAACAGGCCTGAAAATCATGTATAAAATGGTAGGGCAAAATATAGTTTTATGTCGCTCTGGTAAGATCCACCCACTCTCACCTGCTTTCCAGTGCGTTGCCATGGCAGCAGTCCACTTCCCCTACTTCTCGTAGCCTTCACCCTGGCTATCACACTGCTTAACTCACTGCCATACAAATATTTTCAGGCAAAAAATGGTAATTTTGTAATTTATAATTATTTCATGCATATTCAAGTTGACTGATTTCAATATATACCCATACCCTATTATACAAATTACTAATATATACCCTACTATACACCCTAAAACAGTCTGGAACATGAACAGGGTGTCCACCAAGTAATGCTGAAGAAATTCCCGGCTTATTCCCTGATTTTCATTGATCATTTCAGAATTTCCCGACCAAAATATGAAGCACTTTTTAATAACTGTGTAAGAAAAATTATAGGATTATACATACTTTAAATAAGAAAAACTTTTAGTAACAAAAGTAATTGCAAACAATAATTACTTAGGCTATAACAGATACAAAAATTAGGAACAGTAAAATAAATTAAATATAGGCCTACTTTCATATAGGCCTGTTATTGTCTAAAAGTCTTTTTGATCCCACTTTGCAATTTTTCGAATTTTCCCGGATATTTTAACAAATTCATTGACTTTACCAGGATTTTCCCGACCATACGAAATTCCCGGCCTTTTCCCGACCAGTGGACACCCTGATGAAGTGCCACCAAACACTTTCAACACTAGAATCTGGTTTCACTACACAACACACAATCACAGCAATTAGGATTAGGAGGAATAAATTTACAAATTTTATAATAAACCAACAGACAGATAGGGGAAGGGCATTGCTATGGCCTGCCAAGTCAAGGTTAGAAAAATGGCTTCCTACAAGAAAAATGTCAGTATAGGCTATGTAAAGATATGAGAAAGGCTACAAAATAATGTTTTTCAACATGGTAAAAATAGCTGTTTTCAATAGCTGTGCATTACAGAAAAAGATAGCAAGGGGGAAAAAAACAATACTTCACAGAATTTAGAGCACAGCTGATTGAGAAAATGATTGAGGGCATTGACCTTAACTGTAGCCAACTATGTGTGACTGGGAATCCCGTAATCACGAGCTTTTCATATTG
The DNA here is from genome assembly GCA_964059195.1 of Ectobius pallidus. NCBI lineage: Eukaryota > Metazoa > Arthropoda > Insecta > Blattodea > Ectobiidae > Ectobius > Ectobius pallidus. The sequence continues at coordinate 172,096,036 of CAXKWD010000001.1, forward strand.
ATATAACAGTTATAATGTTGAATGTAAAAAAAGAAAAAATAACTGTCATAAAACTAAAAATTAAATGTTCCTGAGATATAATATGGCACATTTTCGAAACGCGTGAATTCGGTATGCCCAGAGATGGTATTTACTACTTAGTAGGAGTAAATGATCAGTTCAGTACTTCAGCAATACAACACCCCATTGTCATACTGGCTGAGCAATGCATGGACTTGAATAGAAATTGTTCTCTGGGGTATTCAGGGTTTGGAATTCAAATCCAGTCAACCCTCGATATAATGCCCCTCTTACACTGCCACCCTCGCACTGCACCAATAAATTCAAGCGTACGAATCTCCTCCCATATAAAATACATAATAAACCTCGTTACTTTGCCAATTCATTTAATGCCAGTGAATATTATAGCTTGCAGTGATTTTTTTCAGTTGCAGAATTATTTTAAAACTGCCTTGAATGTTATGAAGATTATTTAAGAAACATACAGTACAGTAATATATTTCCAAGAAGCGAGTGTTTCCCTGCCACCAACTGTAAATGTAGTGCGGTGGAATGAGGAAGCTATGTTAAGAAGTTGAACAGACAGCCTGCGTGAGGGTGGAGCAGGTAGAAAGAGTCCTTCAAACAATGAGACATTCCAAACTTTCACTTCTTTTAGTCCAGTGTCCATTCATTTCTTTAACACTACATTACAGTTACTCGTCAGATTGTTAAAATGAAGAGAGCTGTTGTTACACTTCAGGAGAAACAAGAAGTTTGTGAATACACTAAAAGATTTCCAAAGTCTAGCCAGCAGGTTAATGTATCACATTTTTCATTATTGTGGGGGAAACTGTTGGTCGGAGATGCATAGGAAATATTGTATTATGCCATTTTTACCTTAAAAATTAAATTTCATTTTAGTGCCACTAAATGGTTCCCTGCTGTCCACACTGGCAGTTAGGTGAATCGCTTTTCTTGATTTTATGTATGTAGTCAGTACAATATACTGGATATTTTGGGAAGGGGGATGGTTTGGTCGTGATAGAAAATTTGGAAATTACTGTAGCTCTTTTGTTCAGTAATCAGTAAGCGAGCCAGCGGGTGAAAGAGGGCGGAGCTTGGCTGGTGCACAATCTAAATCACCTTCCTCTTTGGGTATCGTAGTGTGGTAGCACTCATGTGAGTCTACCAGCAGACAGTGGAACTACAAACAGAATAAAGGGTAGTGGCACAGATTGTGACAGGTATGCAACTTATCCCAAAGATTACCAGCAAATAAAACAAGTCCAACTGTCTATATTTAAAACACTGCCTTCTAAACTGTATTAATCGTGTATACACTGCCTGTCCTATACGGCTAATTTTGCGTACTCGGCAACATTACAGATGGCAGCACCTTTCACACCCAGACTGCTTCTTGTTTTTTGCTTTTACATTGTTGATTATGTAGTGCTGTCACCGCCGTCTCATAATCACGCCTTCTAAACTGTATTACTCCTCGAGACGGCGGTGCTCATAATATAGTCTATCAATGCGTCTAATTAATTAAATTTATTTTAATTATTGCTCCAAAATTCCATTTCAAGGTACGGTAAGTGTCATATACTGGAATAATATTACGTTCTAAACAAATAACACAAGTATCTGTGTCTGTTTAATGCTTATTTTGATTAGTGATTGCTGCAATCTGGGTGTGAACTGTGTCACCTCTACTGGATAAATTAGGCAATTTAACAATACTCTGAACTCCATGTTAAAATAAAGGATAGGACAGGCAGTGTAATTCTCGAGACGGTGGTGATTTAAAAATTACCGTAAACAAGAGACTACACATTGTAGAAGTGCACTTTTTACACTTAAGCATTAATTGAAATGTTATATTAAAACGAAAATTATTACTCTATCAGTCATCAAACAGAGGCAATGACATTCTAATATCAACCAAAATGCACATTTGAAAAATAATTAGAAATAACACAATTAATACACACGTGTACTGCTCTCTGCTGGTTTTAACTCTGACTACTTGTGTAAAGCACGGAAGCCCCCCTAGAATGAAACCAGGGATGTGGCTTTAGATCCTCATAAACACATCAATTCCATAACACAGTGCAAACATCAGTTTAAATAATATATGTGCAGGATATCTAATATCCTAATTATAATTATAATAAGAAGTAAGCAGCGCACAATAAAAACCTAATTACTATAATTGTTTGGGATAAGTCTTTGGTAATCCAGACAATAAGTTACCGAATTTATACAAGAATTCTTTAGTCCTTATTGAAACCAAACGTTAGATGAAATTAACATTTCCATTAGTATTGAAATTACACCACCTTATACCCTCAAGTATGTTTTTGATACAGGATATTTCCAAGGAGAGATATCCTCTATCAAAAACATACTTGAGGGTATAAGGTGGTGTAATTTCAATACTAATATTTCACCCTCAGTGGAAAAATGAAATTCCTAAATACTAACATTTCCATGTTATAAAATTAAAGTCACATTATTTCAAAACTGGTGTAAATTTACCAAAAACTTTCCAAGTTCGTTAGAATACGTCATATTATGACGCCATTTTGTTAAAAACATTCAGCGTCCCAAATCAAACCTATATTATACCAATACTCATAAGAAAATAAATAAATACATTAATATAAGTATACTCACCATTTCTACCAGTTCCCATTAACTGATCCAACATTGCCCTAATTTGATCATGGGCAGTCATTCTGCTAAAATTTTATAACACTTTTCAGTACAACAACCCCCGCTTCCACGTATCCCACAAGCAACAGCAAGCAGACGCCAGACAGTTCATTGCGCATGTCTCTTTCCGCAGCGGAACAAGAGGAGTCAACACAAAATATACAAAAGATTTTACGAACGTAGCCTCAAAACTGGTACAGATAGGGTTTTATATGAGTTGTGTTATATTTACCTAAAAATTATAATTTTATCAGTGAACATATCTATGGGACAAAACAGAAAACAAAACTTACATTGACTTCTTGATACTTGTTCGGCTCCCTACAGAATTTATGAACACACTCGGAACAAAAATATCGATTAGGTGAGGGTTGTCCAACGGTCGTTTGTAATCGGGCCAACTGCCACGCAGTCTACCGGTAATAATACTAAATAACAGCAATAACAATAATAATAAATAAGAATAATAATAAATCTAGAATTAACCAGTTATGTCCCAGAACTGTTTTTGTTTCAAAACACTTTTCTTTTCATAAACTAGTTAAGGGAGTCCTGAAAATATTAAGTTACTCATTTTACTTTCCTTCAGTAAAGGTGCCTAAAGAGTACCGGGTATGTTGCCATAGGCCTATGGCAATGCTGGGTCATACCGGGAAAAGGTTGTTAAGGGGTAAAATAAATACAAACTAAACTCCGTGGCGCAACATCCCCGAGGGGACAAGGCCTACCACCCGACAGCTGCATCATCTACATAGGGGCAGATGGCAGGATTGGGGGGCATGTGGTCAGCATGCCGACACCCACGGCCGTTAATGGTGGTTTCCATGACTGGAGCCGCTACTTCTCTATCAAGTAGCTCCTCAATTTGAATCACGAGGCTGAGTGCACCCCTACCAGACCTCCCTAGCATAGGCGTAACCAGGCCGACCATATGGGGGGGGGGGTTATAACATCCGCGGGGTCTGGAATACCCCCCAGGGTGAGGGGGGTCCGGGGTCCCCCCCGGAATATTTTAAAAATTAAGACGCAAAATAACGAATTTTAAGCTTCCGGGGTCCCCCCCCCCCGGAAAATTAAAAAAATTATGACGCAAAATAACGAGTTTTCAGCTTCCGGGGTCCTTCCCTGGAAAATTTTAAAAATTAAGACGCAATATAACGAGTTTTAAGCTTCCCACGCTTTATACTTGTATTAAGTAAATTATGGGCAGACTTAAAAAAATTATACAATTTTCCTTTTTTTAATCAATGGGGGGGGGGGGGGTTCAAACCCCCAAACCCCCCCCTCGGTACGCCTATGTTCCCTAGTGCCAGGGATCGAAACCGGGCCGATGGATCCTTAATCAGCGATGCTAACCACAAGACCACGCCGGCGGTCCTAAAATTAATACAATGAAGGACAAAAGTATTTTAAAATGAATTTGAAAATGTTGAAATTAGTATGTGTTGTAAATATATTAATAAACACAATTTTTAAAAATTGGCAGAAAATATATTTAAAAAAAAAAATTAGAACTGTGTGGTTTCAACTCGCTGCTGTCTGTGTAATTAGCTGGTGGAAATATTGGTAATAACCATTCCTTGCAATCCTAATTTCCTTAAATCTGTTGTAATATTGTCCTCCCACTTATGACTAGGTTTTCCAAGTAGTCTCTTATAGTCAATATTTTTGAGTCTTTCTTCCCCCATGTGCGCAACATGCCCAGCTCATTTAATCTTCCTTGATTGAATGACCCTTACTATATATTCGGTGAAGAGTAATTTACAGGTTGTGAAGCTCATCATTATGCAATTTTCTCCAGCCCTCATTTTCATCTCTCTTAGGTTCGAATAGTTTCCCAAGCACCTTGTTTTCTAACACTCTCAGATTAAGTTCTTCTCGAAGAGTAAGGAACTATGTCTCACTCCCTTATAATACAACTGGCAGGGTAATTGTTTAACAAATTTTTATTTTTACAATTCTGGACAAAAGAAAAAGTTTCTGAATTGCATAAAAACAATTTCAGTCAACACTTGACTTCTCCCTTAATATAATTTGTAGCCTATCTGTAATTATTGTTCCCAGAAGCAATAGTATGTGTACTAAATATTAAGTTAACGGTCTGCATGATCTTGTAGTTAGCACTGCTGATTAAGGATACACAGCCTTGGGTTCAATCTCCAGTACCTTGGATTTTACTGATGTAGGATGGTCTGGAATTAACTCCTCAGAAAATAATTAACAGATTACATCTGAACACTTAAATGCAAATTGTTCATAAACAAAACAATCAATTAAAAAAAAAAAAACTAAAAATCCAGCAACTGCCTGTGAGGTCTTGTGGTTAGCATCGCTGGCTACAGATCTACAGGCCTGGGTTCGATTCCCAGATTATTCTTCTGAGGTAGGGAAGTCTGGAACAAGGTGCACTCAGCCTCATGATCAAACTGAGGAGCAACTTGATAGAGAAGTAATGACTCTGGTCACAGAAACCAGTCCCAAGGCTTAGTTTACTGATCTTGCCATCTGCCTATGGTAGATGATGCAATGATAGTTTAAGAATCAGCTTCGAGGTACATTTCACAATTAAAGTAAGTGCACTGCCCGGGAAGAAACACCTTTAGGTTTGACTTTCTAGGAATATATAAAAAGAAAGAAAGAAGAACAAGAAAAAAAAAACCTGCACAGTGAGTTTCAAATTGTTGCAATGATTTCCCATATAGGTCTAAATTTTTATGATCCCACTTTCGTTCTCCTATGTAAAAAGATCCAGATCTCTGCATGCTGTAATGTTTAATAAATTAATTAAGCCAGGATGGGCTAACAAAACCGAAGCAACTGACAATTTTATGCGCTTTGTTGAAAAAATATGTATTTCAGAACTGCTATTAGCAGAAAAGCAAGGCCACCTGGAATTAATTTCACAATTAAAATGTATTAGCAAAAACTGGTGCCTCGTTAGTGCAAAAAACCATGTTTTCTGCTCATAACTCGTGAACAAAAGCAAAAATTAAAAATCTGGATTCAAAGTGCATTTGGACAACATTCAGTCCATCTATGTTAAACATTTCAGATCTCTACATGTCCTAGATTTAGCTGGGGATTATTGCACATAGATAATCAAACACTTTCTCTTATTATATATATACATTCTTAGCAGTTATTTCGGAACAAAGTGTTGTCACAGAGAATTGTCTGATTCATTATGAGGTAACGAGGCAGCAGAATGAGAAATTAAAAACACTTGTTAAAATATTCCATAATACATATTAACTTAAGATTTGTTGTATTTTGTGTTTCTTTAAGATACTGTGAATTTTTAAATTCCTGACAAACCCACTTTCAAAGAAAACCCCCATTTAAGAGGGGGGAATCAATCCCTTAAGTACAACTGTATTAGTTCTAGAACTAAAACCCTAGGATACCAGAAGGTGAGTTAGGGCTAATAGTAGTTGGCGATTCAATAATAATAAAACTCTATGAAAGACAATCTGTTTACAAATAAGTGCTGAGATACTTTCCAAGAGACGTTTCAATTTGAACTGACTTACTTATTCAATGGCAATAGACAATTCCTAAGCAAGCTAAAGGAATATTATCTATTTTATGGGACCCGAAGGTTCATTGCCGTGCTTACCTGAGCCCGCCATTCAACCCTATTCTGTGCTAACTCCATCCAACCATCCCTCTCAAATCCTACTTCTCTTAAATCTATCCTAATATTGTCCTCCCACCTACGTCTACGTTTTCCAAGTGGTATTTTCCCTTTGGGTCCCCCAGTCAATATTTTTGAGGTATGTCTTTCCTCCCCCATGCACGCAACATGTCCAGCCCATTTCATCCTCTGTGATTTAATTACCCTTACTATGTCCGGTGACGAGTACAGGTTATAAAGCTCATCATTATGCAGTTTTCTCCAGTCCCCATTTTCATCTCTCTTAGGCCCAAATATTTTCCTAAGCACCCTCAGATTATGTTCTTCCCGAAGAGTAAGTGATCATGTCTCACATTCATATAATACAACCGGCAGGATAAATATGAGTTTCTGAACTGCATAAAAGCAGGAATTTCCTGATTTGAGTCTACACTTAACTTCTGCCTTAATATTAGTGCTCCCAGATATTTGAATTTCCCCACCTGTTCAAAAGATTTACCGGCTATTCCAATATTTTGTAGCGTATTATTTTGATGTTTCATGACCATGTACTCAGTTTTTTCTGTATTAATTTCTAATCCAACATTCCTACAGGCATCGGAAAGACTTTCTGCATTTCTCTTGATTGGGTTTGTCATCGCCCAACAAGCAAACGTCATCTGCATAAGCTAAAATCGGGTGACTGCCATTTAATTCTATGCCTACCTTGTTTTCCTGAACTTTCCTAATGGCATATTCTAAAGCGAAATTAAAAAGTAAAGGCGATAGTGCATCTCCTTGCTTCAAACCGCTCCTAATGGCAAACCTATCTGATATAAATTTCCCTACCCTAACTCTGCTAGAGGTTTCATTTAAACATATTTTGATCAGCCTAACTTCTTTGGTATCCCAAACTCAATGAGGATATTGTACAATTTGTATCGCCTAACTGAATCATACGCTTTTAAAAAAATATATGTATAGCTGGTGAACAGATTTACTATAGGCCTATTCCCACTTTTTTCATGTTGAACAGTTTTCAAAATGTTAATGAAATGAGATGGTTTACATTTCAACACTTTAGACTTCACTTTTCCTTACATTTTGCAGAACGTACGTGTCATGGGCTTTGCCCAAGTTTTCAACTGCTAGTCAACTGTCAAATCCTTGCTCGGAGAATATTATAACTTGTAAAAATAATGTAATATTGAATAATTTATACAGTGAAGCAATATACTATGTTCATTAAATAAGATGGTTTACAGTTGACTAGCAGTTGAAAACTTAGGCAAAGCCCATGAAATGTACGTTCTGCAAAAAAGTAAGTAAAAGTTAAGTCTAAAGTGTTAATTATTAACGACCTCATTTAAATAACATAGTATATTGCTTCACTGGAAAAAAAAATTGCCATTATTTAATTGTTTTTAAAAGTTTTCAAAATGTTAATCTGTGTATCACATAATTGTGCTAAAAAAAGCAGTCTTCATAAAAGAGAACATGTACTAATAATGATCACAATGGTAGGTGTGGAATACATGACAGGTAGTGACTTAGGTTAATAATAACAAGAAGGCGTAAAAGTAGAACGGAATTGATGCACCACAGAAAAAAAAAAAAAACACACAGTAAGTAATAAAAGATTAACTGCTTTTTATCTTTACATGTCACTTTATATATTTACAAAGGACACCATTTTCCTTTGCATTAGTTACAAATTAATAATTATTTTATTAAAAAGCAGTGAATTATAATTATTATAACACAGTCAGAAAATTGAATACGAAACTTTACTTACTGTTTTAAAGTTTGAACATGAGACTTATATAGTTAGTGACTGCCCTCATGTCTTAAACACACACAATCTTTGATTTAGTCATTAGATGACAGGAATAAAAAAAAAAAATCATATGCTGCTCCCTGTTATTAATCCAGGGATGGTGATTTTTTATATTTTGAAATAATAAATTTAACTTTTTAAGCAACATACACTAAAACACAATAAAATGAACTCATTTTAGTATAATATTAAAATTAACATGAACAGAATTGATTTTATTTTAAATACAGGTTGTTTTATTATGAAATCTGAATTGCTGCTATCAAGGCTTGAAGATTGTTCTGTACGATTATTAATCAATACCACAACAGTATATGAAATTATAATGAAACACTGTATCACAATGGATATCTGAAACTGTTAAGTCACATGTAATAAGTGTATTATAATATGGTTAAACAAAAAATAACATTTCTTTAGAACTGTTACTTATGTGTTCAGTTTTTGCTCAATTATCCTTCTTATGCAGTAGTATGAAATTACTTTATGATTTGTTGCTCTTTTTTAGTTCTAATTTAGTGTGAATATTACTTGTCATTTGCGCTTATCTAAATCATCTTTTTTGCCTCACAAGCCCCAATTAGACACTTTAGTGCTACCTGTCTTAGCAGTACACGTTTACCACATTTTAGTCAAATGGTCACGATAAAAGTCAATGTGATGGTGGGTGTTATGGATGGAGTGTGATGCTGAAGTCTGTGATATTCCAGAGATGCAGAAATGGTTTAAGAATTGGTTTCTAGTAAAATTAAAAATATTATAAAACTGACTGATTTAATGAAGTACAATTATGGTTTTGTACTGATTTTGAGTTGTATCATAAAATCAAAACACAACAGAAATGACAAAAAATAGCTGCAACAAAGAGCTGTATGGAGGATCATCCCATTAATTTGGGTATTGTCTGAGGCTCTATCAATGGCCCCATACCATAGAAGAAAAGAGTTAGGTCTTTGAGGTAAAGTAACAAGTTTATTTTGTGGGATATAAGATATTTAAGAGGTCATGAACCATCATTATGTAAGACATTTTTACAACTGTATACTATTAATGGTACTCAAAACATGAACGGCTACATTAAGACAACTGTGTGGTGGATATCTGACTAAATCTTTAAACACAGTGAAACTTATTTAAAATTCATGTGGAGTAGATATGTATTTGTACATTATTAACGGTACATGAACCACCATACAAAATATAAGCTTTGTAATACTGTTTAATATCCATAAAAAACAAATAAAATCAGAGGTAAATGAACATTTTAGGATACTGTGTCAAGGCTTCCTGCAACAGATATAAACAAATGATCAAAACATTTTTAAGACTATCTTTTCGGACATGGAAAATGTCTTGTTTTACAATTGCAGCTTTTGGAACCATAACTAAGTTAGGACGTTTGTGGTCTCTCTGATTTTCTTACAGTATGTAACAAGATTTTTCTACCAAGGAGACTACCTTTAGACACCTACAGTTATTATTTTAATACAATTAATTTATACATTTCATATACAAAAATATATTAGAATTGAATGTTTTGTATCACATCTTTTTAATTTTCAAAGCTATGGGTATCATTGTAGTCTACTTTTTGCATATGTACATATACCTTAAGCTCTAAACCTGGTGTCCTGTATTCAACAAAATAAAACACAGGGCATCAAAGGGTTTCTACAAGTGAATGTGTTGATAATTTGTGACGGGAATGGTCGGGTTGATTATTGCAACAAATGCTACAGTGCTGGTTGGCCTCGAAATTTACTTCTGCCCAGGTCCAATATTGTAGGAAAGAATTTTGCATTACAGTATATCACCAATGTGACAAATCACCATCCCTAAATAAACCCCAAAATTCATGGGAAATAGTTTGTAGACAATAACAGGAATTAAGCAATATTTTTTTGTGAAATGACACAAAATTGGTGTTAAAAATAGAAACAACCAACAACAAAATTTATATATTTTTTAGAATACTGTTGTTGCCTCTTTTTCCCTTTATATTGCATCAGGCTAAGCAAGGAATGATGCTATAGAGCAGAGGTCTGTCTTCAACCTTTTATAACTATAGGGCCATTTTCTTTTTGGGGAAAGACTTGCAGGCCACATTGATTTACTGATGAATAATAACATGATAAGTAACACTGTCAAATCAATTATATTATATCAATTATATAACCATACCTGTAGGAATTACTTAACATTATCTGTGTGTGTTTTATATTGTCTTCCACTTTGAAATGTTAATGAAAAAGCACAGTAACAATCTTGAATTTAATGTGAGACTTGACACTGTTTCTTTGTCACTAAATTGTCAATATTAGTATTGTAGTTAAATTTAGTATTTGTTTGCAGGCCACCAAAAATTAAGCCATGGGCCAAAGGCAGCCCCTGGATTGAAGACCAATGCTATAGAGATTGTATGAGAATTTTTATATTTCATATAGAGTACAAGAATACAAAATTAGCTTCATATTAGTATGCTAAGTGTGTCGAGTTATTCTTTCTAGGGAAAAGAAAGTTACTGAGGGAACTAAGAAACTCAGTTACTAAGGGTACTAAGCATGTGCAATGCAACGCCACAAACTTTAACAAACTAGCCATATCTACATGTCAACAAGGTTGAATTCTGTTATTCATGTTAACCTACTTACATGTTTTCTAAATCTATGTGTACAAGGAGTGTACATTTTTACTTCTTCTGCCCATACCATAGGTACTATAGGTAGAGAAAGTATTGTGTTCGACCCCCAAATTCGAAGTTGAGTTTTTAACATAAATACATGTTTCGAGGACCCTGAATCCAAAAATACTATTTTTAGAAACATATCTATGTGTGTGTGTCTGTGAACAGCATAGCTCCGGAACAGAAAATCGTAAGATAATATTTTGTATTGGGTTAGGTACCTTCTGAGGATGTAACACAAAGCTTGACAATGACTTTCCCTTACTTTTAAGGGGACTTTACATGAAGAAAATTTTGATTTTCTCAAAAATGGCTCTGATGATTTTGTTTAAATTTTGTACTTGAAGGGTAGATATAAGCCATCCATTTTTTGTAGAAACTAAGTCTTGCCTGGTGAACAATAAAGGTTTGCATCAGGTTCAAACAACTGAATATGCACTCTTCTCGATATGGCCTCTTTTTCTATATCAGAATGTGAAGTGAGATTATCATTCTATATCAGAATATTAAGTATTGGCCATGCTTAGAGTAAAGAAAGTTATGTGAGAGCATTAATCAGATTTCATTTGGGTTGTGTAACCTTCGGGGATCCAATACCATGTGGTAATGACAATTTTTACAACCAATTTACATGAAGAGAATGACATACATAATATATCTAAGAAGCAAACTTTTTATTTGGGCAGAGGAAGTTATGTGAGTTGCACATAAGATTTTTAAAACATATAAAAACAATAATAACTGCCTGGTTTTATTGTAAGTGTAACCAAATCATCTAAAAATAAAAGACACTTATTTACTTAAGAAAACATAAACGGATGAAAATTGACACCAAAATCCATAAAAAAGTAAAAACCAGATAAAATAAATTTTTCCAAATTAACCTCTGGTGTCTGGGGTCTTCAAGCCAGTGCTTGCAGTGGTCAAACCTATGGATCACACACACAAAAATAAGGATGAAGAAATGCTTCTCAGTGTATGATTACATCATTAATTACTTTGCCATAAATCAAATAAGTGAAATATAGTGTCACAACTTTCTGACTCTGTATAATAATTATTTGCCAACTGTTTCATAGTCTCTCTTTTTTTTAAGCAAGCCCTCAAAGTCATCTTCCTATTTCAAATATTTTTATTGTTACACAAAAATTACTGCATTTATTCAGGTAATTTTTTATGGCATTTAATTCTCTCAACCCCCCATTTTGAGATATCTGCATCTGTCTCTTGTATTTTTTTACCTGTTTCAACTTCTGCATATACCCTGTCTGAGGTGTTGCTTTTATTTTAATTCTTGATTACATAAATTCTGTTAAAAAAATGCATATTTTCTCTGTTTTCAGGTTATGATATTGAAAAAAAAAAAAGAGTTAATAAGCATTAGCCATTGGCTCAATCTGGTAATGAACCATTTCTTATTCTATTTATACAGGTGGTCCTAATTCATGGTGCACTAATTCCTTTTATTTTATATACATAAATAGGCAGATTTTCTTAAATCAGTATTACATTTTGGGAAGAAGATTAATAAATACACACAGTTTTTTATTTTCCTTTATTGTAATGTGAAAATCTGTTTTAGCCAAGAAAACACCACACTCGGGTATCTCTTGAAGCAGCTTATAAAAAGGCAAAGAGAAACCATGCACCAGCATCTCGTGGACAATGGACATACTTCCTGACCATTGGCAGTTTCAAATCAATGCAATTCTAAATTTCTTTCGTTTTAAACTCAAAACAATATTTCGTTACGATTAGAACTTTCAATTATGGATGCAAAGTCATAACAGATGTTCTTATGACAACTGAAAACAATGGTATGTCTTTGCTCATATAAAATTATCCCCTAACCTTTAAAATTAACATATTTATAAACAACAATACCCCAGTAGTATAGAGAATCTTTCTTGAGGCACATCTCCTCGGACACAGAAAGCAGTCAATTACATCGCAACAGGAAGGGTGGTGTGTGTTTGGGGGGGGGGGGGGGGGGGGAGGACAACCAGTTCAATTTGTAGCAAAGAACCAATTTCAGGGCAGTGTGGGGGACAAGTGCATACAATTTTTATACTTCATATTCTTCAGTAAAGTCTTCCCAATAAAAAATTACTATCATTCCCCAGGATTTATTATTATCAATTGTTTTACCTGATAATAGATGTGATCTGTGTAAATTCATTAATTTTGGTTTACACTAGTTTATTCCACAATGTTATTAATTTTAGTTTGAGGTGTATCAACTTATGTGTCAGCATTTGTGTCATGAAAAGCAAGTAATTGCAGCAACCAAAGTGTTGAGACATGTTTTAGCTGGAGGGCACTTTTTCTGGAACTGCATCTTGACACCTTACTGCTTTCAGGGCTAAATTTTTACTTCTCCTCCACGAGAAGCAACAGGGCATTAAGTTGGGGGATTGGTATCACTTCCACAGGCTTTGATCTCTTCACCACTCGTGATTACAATTGCAATTGACGACTGCTTATTTGTGAGACGGATTCTATCGTAACGTACTATCTCCATCTCCATTCCTGAATGAGCTGTATTATCGGAACCTAGTCAATAAACTACATATTTCGTGGCTGACAATTGCAATTGTATAAACCAGAACAAGAAATTACCTACTTCAAGTCATATAGTACAAGTTAGAATAATTCACTTCTCATTCTTGAGCTAATAATGTAGCCCTGATATAAATCGTTTCAGGCCGGCACATTCTCGCACATACATTCTGTTACATACATACACACACGCATACACACCCTCGTGCTCCTCCAGCTACTAATGGAAAGCACCTGTAATTTTCTTTAACTCATGGTAGTCGAGTACAATATGGATGGTACGTTAGGGCAATGTTCGTTCTATACCATTCTTCTCCAGATGCTTTGCCACTTACAGTAGGTTCTGATGGAAATTGTCTTCTCTCTCATTTTAAATTATTGGCCAAATGAAAGCAACACAATTTACTCAATAACCTTCAACACTTTACCTATAGCAATGGTTTTTCCTGAAAGAAAAGAAAATTGATGAATCAGATATTAAATAAATCTGTCATGTTGGTCCTGATTTCCACCATTTAATGTAGTCAAGATTAAAATTAAATTGATTTTGATGGTTTCAGGTGACCTGAGGAAGGTCCGAACGACAGGACCAAATCATTGTGGAGATTGAAGAAAGGAAAAAAACAAGTGTTCCACTGAAAACAATTTAATTTTAATCTTGACTAGATATTAAATGCACTTAACACAATATAGATAAAAAGTATAATGTAGATCTGGAAGTATGATGAAAACACAAGAATCTGTACTTGTAAAAGTACATTTGAAAATTCTCTACCTTATTACTAGGGTTCGGATTTTTATGACCCTAAAAAGTAGAAAATATGACTGCAAATATGACCTTAAAAATTACTAAATATGACCCAAAAATCCTAAATATGGCCTAATAAAAGAATGCATTTTCTAAAAATAAATGTTCCAATTTAAAACGTTTAATGACGCTAAATTATTATATCACAGTAATTCAACAAATTAATCACTTTTTAATTTTATAGGTGAGTTACAGTTTTACTTGTAATGAAATTCTAATCTATTAATGATTCCACGTACCACTGCAAATGTGAACTGAACATATTTTAAAATTATGTCTATTGGAAATCGTTAACAACACGGAGGAAGAGGTTATTGTGCTGTTACTTGTTATTGTCTCTTCACATTTCAGTTACAGTAAAACCAAAATATTCGTGACTCTTTTTAAAAAATAATTTAAGTCGACAATTTAGTGCACATACTGCATAATTGCGCTCTTTTGCTGAATTTATAACTGAAATATATTACATTACAAATATGACCACGACCATGAAAATTACCAAAATATGACTTTATATGCAAAATAAAAACGGTCTGGTAAGGATAACTGTGCCATTCATGTTTAATTGTGTTTGCGGCAAGAATGGAGGTCAGGATAAAAATATGACATGTCATAAACATCCGAACCCTACTTGTGCTACACTTCATAACTTAACACCTTACAGTATACATACTGAATTCTGATTCAAAGTTCAAAATCGATATATGTCCTCAACATAACTGAAAACAACTGCACCTAGGTTTTACACAATGAGCTACTATGTAAAGTAATCATTAATATTAAAATATTGATAAATGATCAACTAATATAATGAGTAGCAAGATTGAGATCGGCAATATACACACAAAACTTCACTAAAAAGGTATATTTACCCAGAATGATCATTTCAACGGGTCTTCCCGCCATCATCAGCTGATTCCGACTGGCCCTCTGGCGGCGGATGAATGAACTTGTCAATCAATCAATCGGAATCAGCTGATGATGGCGGGAAGACCCGTTGAAATGATCATTCTGGGTAAATATACCTTTTTAGTGAAGTTTTGTATGTATATTTCCGATCTCAATCTTGCTACAGATTTGAACACTTCACTGTAAATTACCATCTAATATTTATATTAATATAATGAGTCTTTTATCTTGTTTACTTAGGTTGTGATAATAGCTACAACCAAAATAGGGACATAAATATCAATCTAAATAAATTTCAAGCTATATGTGGAACAATATAATGTTCCTTGTAGGATACAGCTAAAAAAAGTATGGTAGTATCAGTGCTTGTATATGGAAATGAGTCTAGGACTGACTAACAAACAAACAAACAAACAAACAAACAACAACAACAACAACAACAACAACAAAAAAAAAAAAAAAAAAAAAAAAAAAAAAAAAAAAAAAAAAAAAAAAAAGGAAGAAAACTTAATTCATGTCTCTGAGATGACAATAAAAAAAGTTTACTCTGAGAGATCAATCATTATTCAAAATGGCATTCAGATGCAAGTCATCAGTCAAGGGAAACCCTGAAAACGAAAGAAATAATGGGAGGAGGAGGAGCATGCAAATTAGATCGAAACAAACAATCCAAAATGGCATTCAGGTGAAAGCAAACAGGAAAAAAAAGTCAAAGGAGATTCTGAAAAAAATACAAATAATGAAGATCCACAACAGATCAACAGGCCAATAAATTGTGGTAGAAGGATGATGAGGAAGAAGGAGAAGTTAAATAAAAAGAAAACTCAATTCTATATACCAAGAAGGTATAACTCAAAAGGGACTTGGGGTTCTAGCAGTTAAAGCCCGATATAAAGTGAGAAAAGATTTTGGGATTCTATTTAGAATATTAATTGATGGTATCATTGGTATAATCAGAAAATGATCATCTGAAGCTTTTGTCCTTGCAGTTTGAAACTAGCAAACCTCTATAAGTCAGCTTTGAAAACCTAGGCATTTGTTTTTCTACGACTATTCAACTCATACGCAGCGTGTTTGATATTGACCAATAACGTTTAGCAATTCCACGGATATAGACCAATCACGGCCATTTACCTTGCAATATTCTTGTAGGAATCGCAAGGATGGTGTTTTATTGTGATAAAACCGTCTGGTCGTTACTGGAGATGCAAGTATCAGTGTGCAGTGATTAATAGTCAGATGCTGCCACTAAGCGGCACGAAAACAAATTATTTTACACAACATAACTTGTTTGGAAATTGAAATAATAGAAATGTACATTGATTAAGAACACAATTATGATTTGGTACAAGCCAGTTCGTGTGTTTTTATTCTGTTCTGCTGTTAGCTTAACTGAATGAAGTTAACTATGTCTTATATGCACTGGTGGTAGCACTGATTACACCAAGGCAGCTCGAATCGATTCATGGATGGTTGATTCAGAGTATGCCGTGATCTCGCAGCTGTTAGTTTTGTTTTTGTAGAACAAAGCACGAAAGTAATTATTATTTGTATAATCTGTTGGATTTTTATTCATGGAATAGTCTTAAAAAATCAAACTCGAGTTGACGAGTTGCATCAGATAAATTCGCTCCTGCTGCGCAGTTGCGAATCTATCGATAAACTCGTCAACTCTCGTGGGATTACCTATGATAAAAACTTTTTTAAAATTATTTTTTATTCTTAAAAGTTACAGAACATACTCATATATCACTTTATATCATAAGTGTCTTTGCCCGAATCTGATACTTTTATAGGACCTAAAACAGCCTATTTTAATTTTAGAGCCTAATGTTGACTTTTTTGCATGCTTTTCGTCTTAAGTTCTAAATAAGTTATTTTTTGTACATTTTTGTTATAAATTAAACACTTTATTTGTATTTTCAATTCATATTGAATTTTTAGCTCGGACTGTACAGTGTACAGTACATGCGATTCTTAATAGTATGTCTAATGAGCAACTATCTGTTGTCTGCATGAAAATAATTCCATGGACTTTCCAGGGAAATTCATTATTTTGGTCTAAACTTCGTTATCCAGTAACAAAAAAATGCAGTGTTTTAAAACTAAAAAATACTAGGGTAAGAGCTCAGCTCAGTTTCGTGGCTGTGTTTCCTGAAGGATACGGGGGTAATTTATTATGAAGCTAACTATGGACAAGAATTGGAATAAATAAATTAATGTTGTTTATTACTTAATGAACTTACATGTATATACTGTATGAAATTCTGACATAAAATATGGGTCGAAGTAATAGGCATGCGTATGTCCGTGTCATTTGATCATGAACACTAACAAGTGGGCATATTAATAAATATAATAACGGGCATAATAATAAATATAATTTTATATGGTATTATAAGTGAGATATTTAAGAAAATTGGCAATGTAATGGAATTAACGATTTTACAATAGAGCCTATCTTAGGCACCTAAAATTGAGTTTTAGCAACTTAAAAGTTCAAAGTCTATTCATTACCTTCATCTCTAAGGGTGAATCTTCCCATTTGTGGAAATAGTTTAAATTGTTCCATACAGATCACTCCTGCACATTCCACCCTCATTATGGCCACTTGATCTTGCTTCACAAAACGTGGCCGTGTCTTTGACTTATCTCCAGTCTTCTTGTCTACCAGACAGATTAAGGCCTGCAAAAAGTGTCAAAACATTAAAAGTATAGGGGAGGGCATGGACGGATGGGACTTTTTTATTTTACATGTTTTAAAAAGAATTTTTGTTTAATATAGATAAAAACTATTTGTATTTCTGAAAACTCCTTGGCTTTAGGCTATAAATATGTTATGAAGAAGATTACAAATTTTATTTACCTTGAAAATAAATAATTTTTTTTTATAAAGTTATCAAATGTCCCATCCCTCCTACCTGGTGGGTGGCATGGGATACTGTTCAAAGAGTTATGGGACAGAGCTTTTTGAGTCTTAATGTCCAAGTATATAACATTGGAAATCCTCATAAAGTTTAAAAATACATTTTTTCAATGCATTTAAATAGAGCATAACAACAAAGAGTTATAATAGGTGACTCAGAACAACAAATCTTTCACAAAAATGTAGTGGTAGTAGTAGTAGTAACTAATGCCCAGACACTTGGATAGTCTCCATTCGTCTTCTTGCTTCCCAATACAAATTGGAGGTAGAAACCAGCTGCATAGAGGTTAGTGCTTGGCATTTGGGTAAATGTTCCTTGTCCATGATGGAGTCCTCTTCATTGCACAGCACACATTTTGGGAATGGGTAAATGTTAATTTTATACAGATATGCTGCTAGGCAGTTATGTCCCGTTGCCACTGCTACTTGCCTAGGTGTTTCAGGGATCCCATTCATGAAGGAGGAATTCCATGGTTTATTGCCAAATTCTTTTCTAAAACTTTCTTCCATCTGTTGTTTCAGGGTATGTTTAATAACCCTGACAACTGCCCAACATCCCATCCCAACATTCACGTGGTGCAGCTGTTAGTAATCATGACTCTGCATGATGAACAAATGGGAGGGGCTACCCATCCAATCTAGCACTGGTTCAGCTGGATGGACTAATTGACCAAATCTGGCCCTTCCACTCTCCAATACCAGATTCCCTCTATCATCTTTACTATCCAGTCTTTCTTGACTGAACCCTTGCTCTTTCAGACCCTGATGGTATTACAGCACTCGAGGCCGAAGGGATCTCTTCTCATTCTTTTAAATCTATAATCTTAACTCGTCCTTACGTGCGTATTGTTGTTCACGTCCGCGGAACTCCTTAATCTGCACGTGCTCACAGGGTGGTGTCAATTGAACAACGTTAAAAAAACGCCCATATGATGAAGCTTCTCATAAAAATGTTGAAGCAAGCAAGTTTGACTTCAAAATACAGCACTTGTTCGAATCTAGCCCTCATATCCAAAAACTGACCCACCTCACTTTAAATAGAACAAAACACCTTAAAATACATTTTAAGTTTTGCAGGAAATATGGGAAGCAACGCTTCTCTTGAAAATGGTGTCCCTTCCCTCCTGTGTACAAATGTCCCATCCTTCCTGCATTGTAGTTATCACATAATTTAATTTATAACACCCAAACTATCAGACCTATGCTTTGCTTTCAATTGCTCTACATTACTGACTTTTCGTCAGATGTTTTCATCAATTAAAAAATATTTATGGCAAATTTCTAATTTTAAAATTACATGGTTATTTAGAAATTCCGAAAATTATAATTTGACAATTTCCCTTTCTCTGAAAGTAACAGCATAACATCCACCTTACTTTCTAATATGGCAGAGTATTGCTGTTGCCAACTTCTAAGACCTATTTGATGAGAATTTCAAACGCATGACATTAACTGCTAAATAATGTCACATTTAAATTAAATATTAATAATACAGCACAGTGCGAAATTCCCAATCACCAAAGCATTACTAGCAACCAGAATTCTGAGGCGGGCAACAAAGATTCAATTTTGAAAACTGCTATTTTAATTTACTTTTTCATTTTTGTTTCACAACAAAAAATTAAATTTAAAAGTACAGTCGAATTTGGTTAATTCGACGTTGGATAATTCAAAATATTGTATAGTTCGAATAAATACTCATTCCCCTTGAAATTCCTATATAAATATATGTTAAAAAATTGCAATTAATTCGAATTTTTGAAGCTTAATTTGGATAAATCGAAGCCAAAATTTGTCTCAAGTTAATGTTGTAAGGATTCCAAGAGTTCATTGCTTCCAGGAATTCCACAAGGATTCTCTATTTCGCTGAAGAACCCTAGTCGGTAGCAGCTAGCAGGTACCGTACTAAAGTTATTTTTAACCACCATTATCTTCCTCCAGCTGAATACGTTCAATGGAATGCGAAGTTCACCCCGTCCGCTACAGTCTTGGAGGGATTCAACACTTCTGTGAAAATTTTAGTGTTCATTCTATCCTCCAAGTGCGACTGTGTTTGAAAATGTCAAAGCGTAGAGCACACACCAGTTCCTTTATTAAATTTAGGGTTACGGTTTTAATGTGGAAAAAAATGGTTTCATTTAACATCCTAACAACAGGATGGCAGTCATAGGTAAGATTCACTATACAATAATTATTATTTATTGCAATGAGTTTATTTTTGACATTTTTACGGCATTTTCGTTTAAAAAGTCACAGTTTTGGTTAATTCGAAATTTGGATAGTTCGATTTTTTTCTGATTCCCCTTGGGGTTTGAATTACTAAGAGTCCACTGTACTTTGATATGCTACATGCAGTCATTTTTGACATGAGCAGCTAACTGAATATTTGTATTTACTTGGAAGAATTCTGAAATATCCAGAAGTTATCAATATAATTTGAAATTCCCATGCAATGTTAATTGGTTTTGGTTTTCATGTGTTGTAGCCGGTGTTAAAAAAGTTTAAAAAGCCAAAAACCGATTGTTTTGTTTAAACCGGATATTTCAGTTTAAACCACCTTTTCTTTGCATTGATAAGACAACGACAGACAATTGAGTCTTATTTTAATTCTTTAAGACTTTAAAATGTCATCTAATGTATGCTTACTAGGAAGCTTGAACGAACTTGAAAACATTAAATCTGATCAAGTAATATTTAATAATACAATGCAATACTATCACTCATCTCAAAATTAATTTCTGCTTAAAAGTCATTTCACTGGTCTTGTTCTCAAGGTACTAGACAGAGGCAAGAAGCCAGAGTAACTTTCTGGGCCTAGATAGGCCTATGTGATATTGTCTTTAAGTTCTTCTAACAGTATGTAAATATTATTTATGGGGAAACTTGAAAAATAAAGTGTATAGGTCAATTTGCCATACATAAGAAGAACTAAAAGACAATATCACAAAAGAAATTAACTCTATCTCGGAAGCTGAACTTATGCGCGTGAAAGAAAACTTCCTAAAAAGGTGCCAGTATTGTGTGGATGCAAGAGGAGAACATTTCCAACATCTCTTGTGATGAGGTACGTGGTTATTTTCATTGTAATTTTAACTGTAAATGTGAGAACCTGAATCATTACACCAACCGTGGCATTATTAGCGTAGATATTTCACCCGATCGCTCGGGAGTTGGAGCTGTGCCAGGCGCGATGCAGAAACCCGCGTCATTGGCCAACTCTTGTGTGGGACTCACAATATATAACAACAATGGTATGGCTACTACCTTCAGACTTGAAATTTCTTGCCCTAAAATTCAGTATAAGGTTATATTGTTTAAATGCATTTGCACATTAGCTCAGTGACTGAGTGTGACTGTACAAAAGGGTTTCACAAAAGCTCTTTACCCCAGGCTATAAAATTCTCTGAATACAGGTCAAGGTTATGCTAAAAGACAGTTGTGCATAAAAGTTAGCTTTCTAGAAATTTTGCTGCTATTCCTATGTTCGTGTACAGAAAGTTGCAGTGACTGTCCACAGACAGTGCATAAAATTTTCTATATTGCACAGAATATTATTGAATAAAAAGAACACCTCAGCATTAATTAATACTCCCATCCTCTTTGGTAGTGCAGTCAGTGCTTTTTTTGTGACGGTACGCAACGGTACGCAGTACCGGCACCTTTTTTCCCTTCAAAAAAATTGGATATTACCCGGAATATTCCTTTCACAATTCCTATAAAATTATGGCCTTGTTTGTTGGTTTTGTTAGATTTCTACATACATAATAGCCTACACACGAGCACATGATAGTTTCTGTAAATTGCCGTGGCTGCTGGACTGCAAGAGAGTTGGGGTTGGTTTTTCCAGCCCTCGGCAAACTGCTCCTGTGGCCAAGGCCATTCTAACAGTACAAGTATTGCACCAAGTGCAGTTAATGCTAATGTAGTAACAAACAAGTAGTAAATAGCTAACCACCATAGTTAATCAGGGGTTAGTGCATGTTTAAATTTAACTGCATTCGTTGGTTACATATAATTTGAAAAGAAAACCCTTCATTTGTGTTGCAGAGGCAAGTCAATTCACAGTTGTTTAGTACAATTGTAGGATCAAGGTTTGCACGTGGTTCACAAGTAGAGAAGTGAAATGAGCAAAATATGTAATTATTTTGAACCGGTGCTCAATAAAGAGTGAATTACGATGTTTTTGAAGTATCTCATAAACCTGCAAACAGTGAATAAAATTAATCTTTAGAGAACGTTGCAAGTACCGGTAATTTTACTGCAATTAAGGGGAGAAACATTTCTGGCCATGATGGGCCCGACTAATCGACATTAACTCAGAAAAATGACTTCTGGGAGAAGTGTGGGAGCTCCCGTGTGATTAAGTTAAAAAGTTTCGGTGAGTACCGCCACCTTTTTTGTTACAAAAAAAGCACTGAGTGCAGTAATGTTTATCGTCGCTCTAACCCAAAGTTTCCAGTCAAAACATTAATTTTATTTACAATACTTCCACTAGTGCAGAATAATAATTAACCTTTTCAAAGCAGCAAACATGTTAATTCTATTAAAATCTTATAGGAAGTTTAAACAGTAAAGTTGTTATAATGAGAATATAATACGAGATGGATTTTGATACATAAAACTTCACTTAAACCTTAATACTAACCTGAAACAGTTTCAAGTCATCACCCAAATCTTGAAACTGATGAGCTTTAAAATCCCCATGGACTGTGATCGAAAAAACGAAGTATATGGTCTTGAAACAACAAAATAATATGCTACAAAATATTAGAATAGCCGGTAAACTGCTCATACAAGTGGAGGAATTCAAATATCTGGGAGCAATAGTTACAGATACAAATAAGATTAAATAGAAGTTAAGTGTCGACTGAAATCAGGAAATGCTTGTTTTATGCAGTTCAGAAACTTTTATCTTCTCGTCTTCTACCTAGAAATCTAAAAATAAAAATTTGTAAGACTATTATCTTGTGAAACATGGTTGCTTACTCTTCGGGAAGAACGTAATCTGAGTGTTTGAAAACAGGGAAAATATTTGGGCCTAAGAGAGATGAGAATGGAGACTGGAAAAAACTGCATAACAACGAGCTTCATAACCTGTACTCTTCATCAAATATAAAAAAACTAAACTCCAATGCGCGACATCCCCAAAGGGACAAGGCCTACCAGCTGACCGCAGCGTCATCTACCTATAGGCAGATGGCAGGATTGGGGGGCATGTGGTCAGTATGCCGACACCCACGGCCATTAATGGTGATTTCCATGACCGGAGCCGCTACTTCTCTATCAAGTCACAAGGCTGAGTGCACCCCTACCAGACCTCCCTATCTCAGAAAAATCCGAGGAGGTACCGGGGATCGAACCCGGGCCGACGGATCTGTAGTCAGAGACGCTAACCACAAGACCACGCCGACGGTCATCGAATATAGTAAGGGTAATTAAATCATGGAGGATGAAATGGGCTGGACATGTTGGGCAAATGAGGGAGGAAAGACAAATCTCAGAAGTATTGACTGGGAGACCTGAAGGGAACACTTGGAAGACCTAGACGTAGGTGGGAGGACAATATTAGGATAGATTTAAGAGAAATAGGATTTTCAAGGGATGGTTGGATGGAGTTAACACAAAACAGGGTTGAATGGCGGGTTCAGGTAAGCACAGCAATGAACCTCTGGGTTCCATAAAATAGATAATATTCCTTTAGCTTGCTTAGAAATTGTCTATTGCTATTGATTAGGTAAGTATGGATGATGATCTGATCAGGAATTCAATGATGTCCACAAGATGGTGTTGATGATGTCCACAAGATGGTGTTGATGATGTCCACAAGATGGTGTTGATGATGCCCGACAGGTGATCGAGAGTAGCTGAGGATGAAGGGTTGAACCTTTGAACTGGTTCACGGAATAAAAATTTAAGTGAAGTTTTGTTTATCAAAAGCCACCTCTGTATTATTTTTTCATTTTAGTTTTAATTTTATTTTCTGCTCTCTCTTATGCTTTTTAAAAAAAGTGATCACATAACAAACACTACTCTAAACAATCAACTAACCCAGCAACAATAAAATTTAACTAACAAAACCAAAATACACAGTCTCTGATTCAATAATAAATTGTCCTGGCATTTTAAAACACATTGACTCTTTAAAACTGCCTATTATTTACAATTAAAAATAAAAAATCCACTCTACTTCAAAAGAACAATAAATAATAATAATAATAGGCCTAATAATAATAATATTAATAATAATAATAATAATAATAATAATAATAATGTTACTTGATTCCAAAAATAAATTGGTTTAAGAGGCAATTTAATGTCACAATGTTTTCCAGGGCATTAACAATTTAACAAATGCTGTAACAAAGAAAACATCTTACGGAATATAACTGTAGAACTTACTTTGACTGTCACTTCTTCAGCTGCACAATGGATATGCATCACAGCCGAATAACCAGCGCATATTATGCTCTTATGTTCCAGAATCACAACCTACAAATTAAGGCAACGTATAAAATTAAAGTTGTTACCTTGTTTCTTATTTATCAATAGTTACATAGACTTGTACCTACAGAGTTCAGCTGAAATTTTGTCCCGCAGGAGTTCTTTATATGCCTATAAATATAAAAGCAAGGGACTGTTGCATTTTTGTGCACATACACACTACGTTGTTCAAATATAGGTAAATATTCATTTGTGAGAATATAAACCCTCTCATTACCGTACTAACTTGACACTCAATTCCCAATAGTTTCACAGGCCAAGAAGGAAGCAGTAAAGAAAACTAAAGTCCTTTGTAGTAAAACTGAAAACAAGTAACCAGGGTTCGAATGAAACATTTTGATTGGGGGGGGAATTAAATGTGGGTCTAATGTACTAACATAATTATATTTACCTTCATATTAAATAAATGTAGTAATACCAGACAGCTGAAAAGAAAATTTATTGAATGGATATAAATATGATCCGAATAGTTTCCTTATCTATAATCATTTGGGGGGAGGAGGGTATGAAAGTTAACAAGGTCACGCAATACACTATTGAAACATTTACCTGTTCAGCAGAAGACATAGCCCTATTACATGAAGTTTCAGACTCTATTACTTTATGTTTTTGTATTAAAAATTATCCATTTTACTAACCAACTTTAGAAATATTGTAAAAGACACACTAGACAGACTTCCACAGACATCAGTCACTGTGACATTCTTTGTCATAGCAAACATTCTTTAACCGTATTGTTGTCGAAAAAAGACACCAAGACAAAGCAGTAATATAAACATGTCCATTGTTGTGCTTCTGTTACACCATGCATGTCAAATGCTTATTAGATAAATTTTGTTGCTATGCACTGTGCTGGTGATACAGTTACATTCAAGAATGGCATAAAAGAATTAAAAAAAAAATTAACCCTTCCCTTGCAAAATTTAATACATTAAATTCAATGTAGTGTAGTGTAGTGCGGAATTTAATATATTAAATTCACGTCTCCATAGGCACCGACTTAGGGGGGGGCAATGTACTTTCTGCCCCCCCCCCCCCGAAATATTTCCAAGTCGGCGCCTCTGTGTCTCTCTGGGGGCTGAGTACACAAAATTGATACTAGATGTCATGTAAAGTCTCTTTTACACTTCTTGCAGTGAATCCCCTTCATCACACTATTTCTTCGTGGAATGTATCAGTCAAGGAAATATAAATTATCTTAAAGGGCAGCCATAAATTTTTCTTTTATTTTATTTACTGCTTTGGTAGAGTAATGGCATCCAAGAGGGTGCTAAGTGACAAACAACTTAACTCTGTAATAGTGTCTGTGTTAAACGAAATATATTAGTGACTTAGCAAGGAAGAATTTATAACAGACTAGCATGTGGCCGCGGCTTCGCCCGCGATTATTATTTCAAAAATTAAAAATTAAGAGCATAATAGTTAAATCATTATATTTATTAACACCTAAATCACGTGGAGTGCATTCCACGATTAGGTAGCGTCCCCTGGTAAAAGCGACCTCAGATTCGAGTTCCTTGGCCCAGAAAATCCCTGTATAGTGAGTTTCGTCCAAATCGAACGATGTTTAACCATATTTAGGTCTATGTTGATTATCCCTCTTCCGTGTAGGTTGAAAATGTCATATGTCTGTGGGCCTTGACACTCTAAACAAATGAATCGTCTAGGATGGACTAAGCGATCGCATTGCTTTTATTTCCAAGGTACGAGGTATGATGACAAAAATAGCCAAAGCCAACTGTAAGTGATTTGATATTGAAATTTATTACTGAAACTGATGCTTCGAAAACACAAAAAAATGCAAGTTTTTTGCTCATTTTTCACTCATAACTCACGAACGAAAGCAAAAATTAAAATTCCGGCTTCGAGGTGCATTTTCCGACCCTTCAGTCCGCCTATGTATAAAATTTCAGATCTCTGCGTTCAGTAGATTTCGCTGGGCATCGCGGACAGACAGACGGAGGACAGACACTTCCTTTTATTAATATAGATGATGCTTCTGACAGCAACAACAACACAACTGACAGGGACACAATAAATGCAGGCTTAGCGATTTCGACTGCAAAGATGTGACCGATTCAGATCCAGGCCCATCCCCATTTACAATACCTAGAGATACGAATTTTTCGGTGTTTTCAAACTAAAGAAAACGGTACTCTGAAATGTGAAATTCGGTGGTTTCAATTGAACTTTTCAGTACTTTCAAAACTATAGCAGATTCACGGGAAAGCATACCTTTTATGTACTTAAACCATGCAATTGAATTAACTTATACACTATTAAACCCAATCAAGACACAATATTTACAAAAGGCTAAATAATATACATTTAAACTCAATCAAGACACAATATTTACAAGGCTAAGTAAAGTTTATCCTTCAAAGAACATCTCACTAAAAAGTTCAACGTTCTCTTGTGACAAACGATGGCGCCTGTCACTCAATACACTAGTGTATGCAGAAAAACATCTTTCGCAGTCTGCATTTGCAAATTTGGGCAAGTCAATTAAACGCATAGGCTAAGTAAACTGATTTTATTTAACCACATTAAAGAATTCTGATACAGGCCTATGTAGGCCTACATTGTAAATAGTTTGTAAGAGTGTTATAGTTATTTTAATGTTCCTTAAATAAAGTATTTTTTAAGTGTGTAGTCGATTATGAAATATAGAATTGTGTTGATTTCATTTTATCACATCTGATGTATAGAAAAATGTATTATTAAAATGTCCTTTTGTTCATTACAATATTAACAATTTTGAACCTTCCGCGCACTTCCTGTCTGTTTTCAAGATGGCGTCTTGGCGTCAGCATTCTACCCAGTAGGGACAGGCAAGCTGTACATCTAGTGTAAGATATAACATCTTTGAACTGTGCTTCTATCAGTGGAATAAAATCCATCTTTCTGATATTGGAAAGCCCTATCCTTCGCGCTTAGTTTATTTGGCATTTTAAGACCTTGTTAAATTTACTTTTCGACAATTTTCACAGCAACAATCATGTGAGGTCTTATCATAAAACAAAACCAAAACGATGCCAAACTCCAAAGAGAACTAAATACATCACACTAATACTAATCGAATCCTAATAATCAATACAGATGCAAAGAGCTTGTAAAAGTACAATACAAAGTTATTTTTCACTGAAGGTCGATTGTGACGTCTTGCGGTAACTTTCGATATTAATCGAATCCTAATAATCGATAAAAGTACAAAGAGGTTGCAAAAAACACCACATGAAGGTACTTTAGCATTCAGTAAATTTCGTTTTTGGCCTCTTTCTTGCAGAAAAAGTAAAACTTTGTGACAAAATAGCATTTTAAAGTAAAAATTCGTGACAAAATCACATTTTCATGCAAATTTCGCATCAATTCGTGAGTACAAAAACATTTTTCAGGGTACTGTTGTGTGTGTTGAAGCTAGTTATTCCTAATACAGTTCTTAGTAAAAATTGTTAAATTCGCAATCACGAAAAATTCCTATCCCTAACAATACCAACCAATGTCCCATATTACTATCTCAGTTCAACAGAAAACAAATCCAATACATTACTTTTTATTCTTTGATGATTAGCTCTTGGAATATAGTGGAATATCCCTTATGCCATTATTCTGGTAACTAAGTCCCACAGAAATTTTTCTATCGTCTCTTACTTCCTCCAGCTGTAAATATTAACTACAGAACGAGGTAAATGTTCAATGTTTATGCAATATTGCATGTCTTTTAGGAAACATTTAATAATTTACACAATTTTTATTTTTAAGGGGAATGTAGCCATAAAACTCGCTGTTCCTAAAGGGTTAAGTGCATTTTGGTAATTGCATTAGAATTTTAAAAAGTGTAGAAAAATATATCCCTGACAAGGAAGGAACCTTTATTTTACAAGCCAGGGAAATTTTTTGACAAGAGGAGGAAATCCCCCTATCCCCACTCCTGTGAATTTGAACCCTGCTAGTAACACTGAAAAAGTTCAAAAATTCTTTCCTTTGCAAAGAAAGATTTTGAAGTTAAATCTTCTCACCTGAGCATCAAATATTCTGCCAGTCTTAATAGGATTATTACTATCGCAGAGAACAAAGCCTGGAGATACATCATCTTCTTCTATTCCTTTTAATTTAATCTTTACATTTTCTCCAGGTCCTACTGCTGTTACCTCTTCATCATCTGACCACATTTGATCTACAAGCACCAAAGTCTGGAGGAAAAAATAAATAAACAAAGATTAGAGGTGTCTTTTTAACAAAACTGCTTTTATAACTTTCTGCATAACCAAATACAGAAATATTACAATCAACTTAATACTCTGGAAGAGAAGAATCTTGGTTACTTAATAAGTATAATCATATTCTTATTTTTACAATAAAAATTAAGGTCTGCACCTCTTTCTCAGGAGAGCATCACAAAAAAATAAAAAAAATAAAGTATACCTGAGCATGGACATTAAATGATGATTAAATTATGAATTTATTACAGATCACATTCTATATAAGTGGCAATGTTAACTATAGTAATATGAACAAAAAAACATACAGTGCTGTTATTAATAATTTCAGTGCCCCTTGCACTTTTCTTATAATATTGTGTGTAAATAAAATATGTGCATATTAATTTGATAAATATTCAATAAACCAAGTAAATTTTGAGTTGGCAGGTATGTCAGTGACATAAGTGTATAGAACAAACAAACAAACAGGCTACATATTTTACAATTAAAATTACGATGTACAGAGATGTTCATGTAACTGATTTTTGTTCGACAATACGATAATATGCTTATGTGTGATGTAACGGTATCATAATGACACTCATTTCAAAACAGTTTTTCATTTTGACATTAATGTGGTATCGATTATTATCGAACACGAAACTATCTTGAGACCTTGAGAGTAGGAGCTGAAAACTACGGAATAAATAGCCTGTATTTAAAATAAAATCAATTCTGTTCATGTTAATTCTAATATCATACTAAAATAGATTCAATTCGTGTTGTAAAAATCCACTGGTTTCAAGAAATCAAGCATAAGGTAGCTTTGATTTGACCAATGCCATGACCTGCCACAGCCTGCCATCTCTTGTAGAAGACAAGAACTACGACAATCAGGTGTTGCAAAGAGGATGGTGGGCTCATTGCCGATTGTTTGAGTGAATCTGCAATCTCAAAATTTGAACAGTTACACTAATTATGGTCGAACAAAAACAGTCGTATGCAACTTCCTATAATGGTAAATAAGATACTCGTATGCAGTGGCGGCTCATGTATAGGCACTGTGGAACTGCCGCATCCCCTATTTCCACTTGATATTATCGATAAAATTTAACATAACGAGTCCTTTTTTCTTTAATTCTTTCTTTATACTTGTACAACGTATAATCCTTAAAGCTTAATGCCAGTAGCCATCCCCCAGTTTATTAAAAAGATAAAAGAAAATCTTTGTATGGAACTGTGCACTTCACTTTACAGGTTGTAAGTCGCCACTGGGTTCGTATCTCATATTGAGAACGCCTGGTGGTATACTGGGATTGTGAGTCAGTTGGAGAATTTAATGTTGTACCGGCACGTTGCCATGGTAGCTCAGTTTGTTAGAGCATCGGCACGGAGAGCCGAAGATCCTGGTTCAAATCCCGGCTATGACATTGAATTTTTCATTCTGACTTCACGTGTCCATCTTAGCCTACACACGGCCAGTGTGAAAGAATTATCATTCCACTGTTTAAAACAAAGGTTAAACATTTTCTGGAGCAGCAGCCCCACTAATTTGGCTATGAGAGCCGCCATTGCTCATATGAAAATTATAAAACTCGCATCACTCATTTCTAAACATACTCATTTCCTAATCAATGCCATTATAGGCTTGTTGCATAATGTATTATTTTGTTAAAGCATAGCCCTATTTGAATTTAGACAGTTAATTTATTTTATATTTCATTTCAACATATTTGTTGCACCATAATCTATCTCTTCTATACACTCTTGAAATCAATAGGTTCCAGAGATTATTTTACATTAGTTTATCTAAATTACAGGGAAATGTTAATAGTAAACCGGTAAGAATTGTTAAAATCTACAAAACGGGAGGCTTAAAATCAGAGGGGATTTGATATTTTTTTGAGAAATATGCAATATTCTGTATCACATGAGCCACAAATGTAGTTGACTTTAATGTGAAATAACACAAAAATTTATTAATTTGCTTTATGTAAAAAACAGCACTGAAGTTAAGCCAACTTTGTACCAAAACTTAAAACTTTTATTCATGGTAAAATAGGATCCCTATTCATAACACCCTTTTACTACTATTAATTTCAATGTGCCAATATTTCTTGGTTGTGTTTTCTTAAGCCAAATATAATAACTATCTCAATTGCCTCGTGATAGTTTTCAATGTATGATCTTCATTCACTTCACATAGACTGCTTGCTAGTTAGCTATTGATAGAGATCCGTGAATTTCACGAGACGCGATAACGCGAATTGTTATTTTTCCCAAAAATTTGTGCAGTATTTTCATAAACAACCCCTAACCCCCAAAAAAGTTTTTTTTTTTATCGTCAAATAACGCGAAATCTTCAACATAACGCGAAAAATGGGGGTTTCCAGGTTTTTAAACAAATTCAAACAAATAATAAAAAAATTGAGGAAAATTTAACATAAATATATTATTTTAATATTTTCACAACTTATATTCTTGTCTGGATGAAATATATAATGAAAATTGTATCAGGAAAGCAGTGCAGCCAACTGCTTGAGAGGAGCAGCCAAAGAAGACAGAATTTAGGAACAATCTGCTACACCAGAAATGTTTCAACCTTGAATCACAGTATAAGTATTAATGCAGTACAGAAACTCAGCCCGTTTTTCTGCCAGCCGAGCATGCGCGCGCATTTACTAGCGATCGTAGCGGCCATATAGTAAGACTACAGAAACTACTCCGGGAAGTATGTAAATAAATAGGAGTGTTGTATTTATTAGAACACGCTATATTCTAAAGGACCTTATTATTCTGCTGTAAATTTCAGTAATAATAAAAGACAAAATCCTGAATTGCATTTCTTCACTTTCTTGAAACATCCAGAGAGGTAAGAACGAAAATAAGTAATATTTATTGTAGGTCTACTGGCTTACTCGTGATTCTGGTGTGGTTATGTTTCAAGTTACTTTAATGTAATATTTTTATATTTTATTCTGTTGTAATGATTTCTTGTGTATAAAATAGGTCATTAATGGTCGCCAAGAAAACCTAGTAACAAAATATGTAAAATATTTGAGTGAAAATTACCGTCTATGCTTGACACACGCCGAAAACAGACAGTTTATGAATTCCTATAAAAACTCGTTAATTAAAACTGCTGTACCAACGGTGTCTTCAATTCCAAATGCTCCTGAATTTTTTGTTTTGTTTAATGAAGTTCATCCTACAGTAATTGATGCTACATGGACCTACGATAAATTGAAGTCGTATATTGCCATATAAGGCAAAGAATCAAAATACACTGTCAACAATGACGTGCAGGATGAACAACGTGACAGACCTATAATATAATTTACGTAATTAATATGTAGGCTATTTATTATCATAATTTGAATTATAAATTATATTAAAGGGCAATGATTTTAAAGGAAAAATACTAGGCCTAGGTACAGTCCTTAACAGTAGCCTATTTAGGTATTGTTTACCTCTTCTTAAACCACCATTAACGACCGTGGGTGTCGGCATGCTGACCACATGCCCCCCAATCCTGCCATCTGCCTACGGGAGATGACGCAGCGGTCGGGTGGTAGGCCAAGTCCCTCCAGGGATGTAGCGCCACGGAGTTTAGTTAGTTTAGTTTTACCTCTTCTTAACTAGAATATAATACATTATCTGTTTTATTATTTCTTAAATTTAAAATTAGATTTGCATTAAATAAAAATATTCTGTATTTTTCTCTTTTAACATAACATATTTTGCGATGTGTTTATGTATTTTCCCAAGCCATTTCATATGATGAGAATGTAGCTTTACTCAATCTCCGGATGGAGCGCTAGTGTCGTCCAGTCAACATGTTGTCATAGGACTTTTAACACACAGTTTCTTTACTGTATTAATACTTATACTGTGCTTGAATGTTCAAACTGTCATGATTTGCTCAATACCATCATTTGCTCCACGAATTAATTCTCGCAGGAAATTTTGGGGGTATAGAATTGATTAGTGGAAGCTTTGAAGCGAGTTACTTATCAATAGCACTTCACCCTTCTTTTCGCAACTTGCCGCCTTCCAGCGTGACACAGCTCAAGATACACTCATTTGCAAAACTCTGTACACTCATAGACATGTTTCGAAAAGATTATGAACATTGGCAATTATTTCTCGAATCTCGTTATGTAATGCCTTGCCACTAAGTTTAGAAATAACAGAAGGAATATTTAATTAGTTCTTAACAATGACCCACATAACAAAGAAAACATGGTTTAAAATTGACCCACATAACAAAGAAAACGTGGTTTAAAATTATAACTGATAATAATACGTAGGTTTCACTGTGTTCTGATTTTAGTAAGCACTGTACTTGGCAATCCAGTGTGGTGCATCATGTATACAGTACTTCCCCTTCGCATCACGAGTTACAGTTCACGTGCTGGTCGCTGGGTGTGCTGATGAAGAAGAATGCTAGCGGCTAGCGCGTGTTTATAGTAAATTTGGTCCGTGCGAGCAATATTCGATAAAAGTTATGAAAAGTGTTAAAAAATGCCAAAAAGTAGTGTTTCCGTGCAAACTTGGGCAGCTGAATTTAGCAAGGAAGGGTTCTTTGTAAATGATAATAAAATTCTTATGTGCAAATTTTGTGACAAAAGATTGGAATTCGAAAGATGGGACACGTAGAAGACAGCTTAAGCCAGAGAATGCTGAAATTCTCATGATGGTTGCATTTTCTTAGCAGGTAACTCCTTATTTATATTTAACCTACCCATTAGTCCAATGTGTTTACACTAAAAATGATATACTAAAAATGAAATTAAGTGTTTACACTCTTCTCTGCAGATCTGTGTGTAACGAGCTTGATGGAAGAAATCTGCCTATACTGAAGTATGCATCAATAATTAAATGTTTGTAAACACATGTAGGCCTATATTCTGTGTTACTTTCTTATAACATGAAAAAATGAGAATTGCTCGATATTAAACTGAAGTAGACCCTCAATTAATTAACCAATAATAACACCGCCATACTTAAGAATAACACCGAAATCTGCCTTTTTAAAAACGAATTTTACTTAAAAATAAAACCACTTACACGGATCTCTAGCTATTGATATCACCTTATGTTTTAGATTTGACTTTCATATCGACATAATAAGATGGCTCTGCTTTGTAATCACAGTAAATAGTGACATAAAGGTCTTACTAAGAAGCTCATGACGTTACATTTGTTAAAAAGGAGTTACAATATTCAGTAACAAAGACATATTTATATTTAACAGTCACTAAAAGCCAAAGGGAAAAGAGATGTTTTATAAATATGTTGTTAAAAATCGTTGTATCCACTCAAATCAACAAAAAGGAAAAGTTTGTTAAAAAAGTCAGTAAAATGTTTGATATGGCATGGAACAATACATGCAGAGTGGAGAAGAATTAAATCTGTCCATCACGGAGAAATATTTCACTCCACTAGTATTGTCTACATAATCTACAACCTAACACTGCAGTAAAGATGTATTATCTTGTGTGACAAGCTAGCTGATTTGAACACAACTTACCCTATTAGGCATAAGAATCAATGACTGTCCTTTCTTGGCTTCTCCAGCCTCTACTTTGCCCATAA
This sequence comes from Ectobius pallidus, assembly GCA_964059195.1. NCBI lineage: Eukaryota > Metazoa > Arthropoda > Insecta > Blattodea > Ectobiidae > Ectobius > Ectobius pallidus. The sequence continues at coordinate 172,130,369 of CAXKWD010000001.1, forward strand.
CAACCATGCCCATGTCCTTGTATTTGTCCACTACTGGCATTACAAATGGACCTCCCATTTTGCGATTTAGAGACGGAAGTTTGTCGATGAATGGAATAAAAGCATCACCTCTGTAACAAAGGAAAAATTTTACATTTAAACAGGGTTACTAGAAGGCTGTATTTAGCAGTACATGTACGTATACTTTAGGTCTTGTCCTGGCATCTGTATTTATTTTTCCAAACTTGCAATGTGTTCATATTTTTTGTAAAAACAATGCTTTTTAAAAATTGAAAAACGATGCTTTTGTTTCCAGAAACAGAAGAACTCCAATTATCCTGATTAAATTAAATTAAATTGTACAGAACTGTACTCGCATCAGGTGTCATATCTTGAACATACTGGTCAGAATCAGTTATTTTGCTGAGAAACTCTAGATTTTGTCGGCTAAAAGTTTTTTATTTTTATAAATAGTCGGCCTCAAAACGATCCAAATGGTTGGAGTTTGGATAATTAGAGTTCTATTAGCAAAATATGTCTGAGCAATGTGTCTTTTCAGTATCAGATGTCTTCCTTCCCATCCATAATCATCTGGTAACCCTATATTTAAATAACTTGGAATGGAGGAGGAAACCAATAATGAATTATACGTACACAATTCACAATATCTTTTTCCCTATACAGGATAGGGGGAGGATGGAATTTCAAGAGGCAGTACTCCAACCATCACAACCTCCCAAGTAACCTCATTATTTCAGATTGTTGATATCTCGTTTAGTTTGTTATTTGATTGCAAGGTGGTACAGTGTTTGTGACAATTTTTACATGTGATTTACGGGAGCAACCATGCAATGTGAAATTCTGCATAAAATTGGGGAAAACATTTACGGAACATTTGAACGTTTGAAGCAAGCTTTCGGAAATGTTGCTCTAGGTCGAAAGCAATGTTACAAATGGTTGCATTTAATGATCATAAAATAGAGAAAAAATGCAATTATGACCTAAAAATAGTGAAATGACCCAAATTTAAAAAAAAACCACCAATAAATCTACCATTATTACTTATAATTATTTTTTTAGTAAGCAATTTAATGGATGACAGTGCATTATATATGAATTTACAATATAAAACACACTTATTTTGTTACTAAAGAAGTAAGTAAATTTATACTACTTGGGCACCCTTAGCAAAAAAGAAATTCTTTCTGAACTGGCAGGCCCATTAAATGCCCATAGCAAATATATGCCATTTAAAAAGACGGGGAAAAAAATTATTGCCTTAAGACAAACTTACAATAAACCTGAATTAAACTGAACTATGAACATTTGGCAGAGATTCTCAAATAAAAATGATTGTCTGTTGTCTGAAAGTAATGATTTGTATATGGAAAAGCTCCTTTCAACCACTACTGAAACATTACCTAAAAATGCTGAAAATGACCTACAAATTATAAAAAAATAATTTATAATGTATATTATATCTACATACTATTTCATGTTTCATGTGATATTATATATAGAAAAAATTATATTTTTTGTTTATAAATAAACCATTAATTGCATACTCTATTATACAGTTTTATGACTTTAATTATTTCTAAATTTCTAACTTAAAGTAAAAACTGAATTATGTAATGATATATAATAAATTACTTTGCCAAGAGACATAGTTAGAAACTTTGATAATCTCAGGTTTCTCAAAACTTGGATGTGATAAACAAAAACTAAAAACGTTCTGTGATTATCCACAGTGGAAACTGAAAAATATTTATTGTTACTATGAATTAAAATGGTTACATCAGTAACTTAACTGAACAGCATAATTAATATATACCTAATATTATAAAGAAATCAGAGGAAGTAACAAGGAAACACATTAATTGCATAGTAAAGCGAAGTTGTATTTTCTTACCTGTACCATGGACACAACGTTTCATCCAGTGGATCTTTAAGGCCGAGTCCTGTAAGTCCTGAACAAGGCATGAAGGTTAGGTCCTTCTGAGGATTGAAACCGAGCTTGCGTAGGTATGGCATGATCTTGTCTTTGCACTCATTGTAACGTGCTTCTGACCACTCTACTGTTGGATCGTCCATTTTATTCACTAGCACCACGAGATGCTTCACTCCTGCTGTTTTTGCTAACATGGCATGTTCTCTTGTCTGGCCTCCTCTGTCAAATCCCGTTTCAAATTCTCCCTTTCTTGCAGAAATTACCTATTCAGCAAAATATTGTATAATAAAAATTAATACCAATTTTTAAAAATAGTACAGTGTTTTAAGAGTTCTAAATTAAGAAACAAAATACTAAACTTCTTACTAGATACTTTTATAATAAGTCAAGCATGACACCAATCTCATTTTCAGATTCTTTATTTGAATGTCAGCTTGAAAGGAAACTGGACAAATACAGTAATCATAACTGGAACTGTTTAACAGCCATTTCATAATTACGTTACGGGTGGGAAATTGTAGCAAATTATGAAATAGTATATTGCGATACAAGTTCCGTAAGCGATGCATACGGATCGAGGAAAGAGTTTGAAAAAACGAGGCGCTTGTGCCGAGTTTTTTTCAATTTTCCGAGATCCGTTATATGCTTACGGCACGAGTATTGCATGCTATTTTTTGCACGATGATTATTTATATCAATTTAATTATACTAATTGAGATATTACCTGAAAATATTATGTATATACATTACTGAAGATAGATGTTTATTTCAGAAAGTTATTCGCATGTGTTTGTTGTTATGGGAACCGAATATTTGTCCTGTGGGGCCTTGTCCATAAAGGCTTGTATTATGATGTGCCGTAAGCAGTGCTTTAGTTGGGCCGGTACGCACCGGTATAAAATTATTTCCCTTCTACCATACCGGGAAAAATATGTGCTCCGGTATGTCGTACTGGCAGTACAGGAACGATATTGTCCTAAAATGCTTATTAAATGTCCAATTCACGAGAGTGTATTTGTTAATAATGACAAACACTATTAAATTCGCAATAGATATACGTTCTATGGAAGTTGAGTACCCCCATAAAATATTTTCCAACTAAAGCACTGGCCGTAAGTAAATTCTTACCGCACATAGCAACAAGATCGTGTGTGGGAATGTCAACTTACGATCCACGGCAACAACAATTGTAAGTACCACTAATTAGTTAAGTCGTGCAAAAACTATTTTTATTACATATCATAAATAATAAACTAGAATGGGTTCTCCACACTGTAAAATTTACAATGTCTTCTCCTCCACACTACATGCAAAGCATTATTTAAAATTTATTTTAAATATTTTAAATTTGTTTTTCAAAATCTATTGTGGTTGGACATAATTTGGGCACTGATTTTAATGATGCATAAAAGAAGTTCATTTGCTGTTCTACTATTACTGTTAGGGTCTTAATGTTGTTATTAATGAAGGTATGAGGGATTAAATACAAATTATGAACTGTTTCCAGGTTGAACATATATTTAACTAATAAATAATAATTCAACAAAACTATCACCATTACGGGTGGGACAAAAATTCACTGATTGTAATTTTACATAGCAATTAACCACACATATTTTTTTTAAGTTAATCTTATACCAAATTGTACCTTAAGATGTATATTTCCTCATAAAATGAAAATGGACATAGATGATTACTCTTGACTACTTGGTATTAAAGTGTGTTAAAATCATGCTAAAAGTGGCAAAAAAGTAATTACAACACAATAAATAAGTAAATCGACAGATATTACACATGAAACTTCTTCAAATACACCTAAGTCCTTAATATTCTGTGAATTTGAGGTTTTAAACTTATATTTGACCACCCAATTACAATAATTTTATAACTTCTCTCTTTGAGGGAGAAATTCCCATATTTTATGAAATGGCTATTAAGTCAAAAGAAGATAAGGGGAAAATTCATTAAATACAGGATCATTATACACTTCATTTACTTTGGACAATATGTAGGAACTGTATGATTATCAAGGTTAGAGGATATATTATATTTTCATAGAGAATTAAAATTGATTTGAATATGATTACCACATTAAAATAGTCATGAAAATGAGGATTCAGATCACTTTAAGTTTTACCTAAAAAGTGGGATTAGATCGGACTGAATTCTTATTAAATACTACAAAAATTAAAATAAAAATCCCAATATGCAAAGCATTTGTTTCACTAATCCTCACAACCTGTTTATTCTGTCTAAAACACTGTTGCAATACCATATTAAAAATTGTGTGAAAACAGGGATTGTATTCAGTACAATAAGTACAATCTCTGTGAATACGTAGTAATTTTGAGAGAACTGCAGAAAGCAGCATCACGCTGAAGCATTTTACACACTTATTCATGGCAGGAAGGAAAGTTATAAGATTAGTTCTTACCAAAACAGCCAAATCGGCCTGAGCTGCTCCTCCAATCATGTTTGGAACAAAGCTCTTGTGTCCAGGAGCATCTAGAATAGTGAAGTGCTTTCTTTCTGTTTCAAAATATGCTCTTCCAACTTCTACTGTTTTACCCTTTTCCCGTTCTGAAATAATATAAATTTACATGTTAAATATAACTTTCTTTTAAGTGTAAATTGCTCCACATGTGATAAGGTATCACTTTGCAGATATCTGTTTTTTGTTATGTAAGGAAAGTACCAATGGAGTAAGAAAAACAAATTATAACCCCAAAGAAATGATATCTTTTTAACACTTTCAAAAGCAGCTGTTCAATGTAAAAATTAAATGTAAGTTTCTCTTAATTCATAGTGATAAGGATAGCATTTAACCTATAGTTTTAAAGCACTTGTTAAATAAATAATGTACCAATAGAACAAAACATAAACCAAAAGATTATAACACACAAAAAATTATATCTTTTAACACTTCCAAAATCAGTCATGTAGCGGGTTGCTACTTATTGCAGCTTCTCTAGTAATTACTTATTTATAAGGATGATACAGAGCATTCATTTATTTACTGCAGAGATTCACTTGATTACCAATAACTCTGTAACTAATAAATTTTAATGAAATTACGAAGTACACTACTATTATCTACATTGTTTAAATTATTATTTAAACTGGTATTTAGATGAAATTTAAGGCAGAAGAGCAACAGAAAGGTGATTCAAGTTACCAGGGACAACAAAGTAATTGTTCCGTATCATTGTCTCATTAAAATTGGAATCACTGTGACACAATTAATGCAGCATTTAAACCTTCACTATAAAGGATATCTAATATTTTTTCCTCAATAAGTGCTTTTACACAGTAATATTTTCCCCACTATTTTTACATATCAGGCATCCTTGGAACATGTGAAAATCACACGGCTATAAAAAAGTAAGAAAACATTCCTGGAAGATGTTATTCCTGTATGAAAAGCGAAACGCAAGCTTTAATAATATTACATGATCTGCATGACAATGTAGACACAAACAAAATAATTTCCTATCATGTTTGTCATGAATAGTAAATTGGAGTGGGGGAAGGAGCAGTACATAGGAAAAGGATCCAGTCAGTAAACTGGGGCTCGCTTGGATTAGACTCGGTACATGGCGAATTATTAAGATCACAGATGAAATCGGAATGAGAGTTTGTCCCTTATGTAAGGGGGAAGAATCATGGTTTCATATTTTGGCGAATTGTGAAGGTTTGGAAAATTGGAGGGAAAAATATCTACCAGTATCTTTTATGGACTCAAATAGGGAGCAACGAAAATGTTTGGAGTTACTGACGGACAAAAACGTGTAAGGCATTGGGAAGTTTTTAACGAAGGAGAGACAGCTCAGGTTTGAAAAAGCGGCAAATTGGAGAGAGGGTGTGGAGGGTGAGGAATAGATTTAGTATGTTTGTGTTATTTTGTATTTATATTATGTTCTTTTTTTTTGTTTTGTTTGTTTTGTGTGTGTGTTTTGCGTAAGCTTGTACGGTCCATGCGACTGTTGGAATTTCATTTCTCCAGTGGTCAATCCATCACCCCCTTTCATATTTTTTAATTAATCATTTTTTATTTTAAAAGCAATCAAAATGCATTTCTTCAAAAGTGAAATCCTAAATTCAAAACTATTGCACCTGCTAGTTAACTGTAAGCAACAAAAACAGCTCCTTTTTTACACCATGTTGTGTCAACTGATAAAAATACAGCATTTTAAATATTGGCCTGCGTTTTGTGTATGACATAGGTTAAATCTCTCCATATCATGTACAAACGATTGAGGGGTAGACTGCTGCAATTTTTGCTTGTTTTTTATGTGAGTTTGAAGTTACCACACATTATAATAATAAAAAAGATAATCTTAATACCAGACAGACTCACATTGTGATGACTGCAATGAGCATGCAGTTCCGAATTTTGCACTAGTTGTGTGAGTCAAGTTAATTCAAGATAAATTATCTTTATTAATATCATTATTATTGTATTAATAATAATTATCATCATCATTACTACATAAGTTGTCAGAGCACCGGTACCAGTAATATCAAAGTAGTGGAATCATAACCTGTCGCCCGTGTACTTCTAGTTTTTATGAAAATATGCCCAGGTAAAAAAGAATACTTATTATTTAAAACATGTTCAAACTCAGTACTATACTAAATAAATGAGATGTCAATAATTTTTACCTTCTTGGTTTGTGTCTAGAGCCCACGATAAATACCAAGTTTCTCTGCTCTTTTCCTTGGCTTCTCTTTCATATTTCTCTAACGTTCTTTTATCCACCATGCCAGTCAGGTTCATGATTTGCCCTCCAATTGTTGATTTCCCCGCATCTGCAAGATAGAAGTATTGTAAAATTAAATTCAAATCCACATTTTTAACTTCAATGATAAACAAAGCACCCTGAAATTTCAGGAGCAGGAGTAAAAGGCTAAGATAATATTCTTCTTGAACTTTAATTGGTCAATAGAACGACTTAAAATTTTTCAATCAGCCAACCTGAACCATACTATACTGATAGTAAAATCAGGTATGTGATAATATGTTCTATGCCATAAAGATCGAGAAATATAGCTACTTTTGATTCTGATTCCTTGATTATCATTTCATTACATTATGTGACAAACATCGCATGATTTGGTAAGGAACACATTGAAAATATCAACAAATTTTAACACCTACGAAAACATTATCGACATATTATAGGATACCAGACAACTACCAGTACCAATACATATATATATATATAAATAATCATAATTATTTACTCTGAAAAACATAGATAGTCCTCCTGTTGCAAGGCCACATCGAACAGAGTATATTAACACATCAATGTTTGATTTGAATGACTGCAATAATTCTGGTGTTACTGCAGCACTTGTGGTGGCAATAATATCTTTTGTGTCTTTAAATGCAATTAGAACCTGTCAATAAGTCTAATAGGGTGAGATGAGGCAATATACATCACATTAATGTATCTCAGACTGAAATACCTCTTCCTACTTATGCATTTGGAAATTGCTGGTTTAGTACATTCTTGCAGATAACACATTTACCTCATAATCAGAGGTAGAGCTTTCACCAATTCGGGTAAACCAGTCTTATGTCTCAAAAATCTTGTGTATGATTGCGGACTTAGTACAGCTTACCAAAAAATAAGGGTCTCAACATGTTGATCAGTGGTGAAGTGTGCACAGACATCTCTGAATATAATCTCAAACCACTGCCTGTGAGAAATGTGATTGTACAATCTATGTTATTTTCAAAAAAAAATTAAAAAAAAAAAAAAAAATCCATTACTTGAATGAATGCCATCTTCCCAACTTCTGTAATATTGCTACAGTAAAATATTAGTATGATATCATGTGAAGTGCACTATCCTGTGTATATTTTAAGCAGAGAATCTGCAGGTACTTTAGATTCCCGTATTTCGGTATCACCACATAAATCTTCTTCAGAACATGTGGTGAATTGAAAAATTAAACATACAGTAAATGAGGGCTTCAACTATTTAGACAAGGTTACAAATGAACGAATAGCAGTTCTGGATAGCAGGACTCCCTAGAGATTACTTTGCATGCTGAATACCACTCTAATATATCACACACTAATTACTCTCAGCTGAACCCAGCATGCAACTACATTTGCAATGGACTGTGCATTAGCTTCAACACACAGTCAGCAAAGGCTAGTTTACATAACGAAATTAGGTTTCGTATCTACTTTCATGATACCGATTTTGTGAAACTAATTACACCTATTTTCTTCAAAAATAATTCTAGTGCAACTGCACGTTTCACCATATTTCTGAAGTTCAAGTTGTTAAAATCCCATATAAATGTTTGAAACACTTATGAATCCAGGCATTTCACAGTTTCCTCACTTCCCGCTTCATTTCATAAAATGCAAAAAGCTAAGTAAGAATATAACCTCAAAATTACTATTATTTATTATTAATTTTTTATCCAATGGCAGGATTTGACATTAGTGTCATTTTCCTTCTGGCTTCCCAATATAGATACACTAAGGCCGGTATTCATAGTCGGCGACTTAAGAACCGACTTTATAAAGCAGAACTTATTTGACAAGTCGACTTATGTGTTTTTCGTATTCATAGTCTTCTTTAAAGTCGTACTTCATTAAGTCTGACTTCATAAAGCTCTACTTATTCTACATACTAAAGTCAAACTCAATAATATGAAAAATCACGCGTTCACTGCCGTAACAACTGAATTAGCCAATCGTGTTTAAGATTTTTTCAGATTTTATGTAAAGCAAAGCCAACTGAGTATGTATTTCGTTCGCTATCATGATATAAAAATACAGACGGCTCTGTACATTGTAAACAAAGAATTCAATTCATCCAGTCATATTATGCAGCGTGTAAGTAAACTAATTAATAGTTTTTTTGAGAATATTCTGCGTATATATTAGCTTCGAGATCGTTCAGAATTAATACCGGTACGCTTATGTATTTATTTCGATATTAATTATTGTTTTAGAGAGATTCAAAACAGCTTAGGAAGCTTTGGGCCGATATGAAATGCCAGCAGAGAGAAATGCTGATGAAAGATAGGCGATTGATGTCGTGTATAAAATAATTCCACCTGTTGTAATGGATTAACCAACAGAGTAAGATCACCTGGTGAAAGAAAAGGACTTGAAGATGGCTGAATAGCCGAAATATGTTGTCCAATATACGAAAATTATCTTATAAAATTGACAGATATAATTTTTAATTATATTTTATAATATTGACAAATATAAATTTTAGATTTGACAAAGCTATGAGCTGATATTTTAACAAAAACATTTTATACGAGGGAATAGGTGGAATTATACACGACATACAAATCCCTCGTAGGAGATAAATAACATGAAATTTATCAACACAAATAGGCGATTGATATTTCCAAAATTGTGTCTGCTTGAAACGAAATCACTTTTTAAATTCATTGTCACTGTAGAATTTTAATGGATTCATCATGTTTCGCAAATAACGCTTTGGGGCGTGAGTTTCTTCTAATACTCGCCAAGATCATCAAAATTACTATTCATGGTTCTGGCTTAAACTGAAATAAGTCAGGGGGACCCTTGACTTGATAAAGTACGACTTATTTCGACAAATAAGTCGTACTTTAGTGACTATGAATACCAATAAGCTCGACTTTGTCAAGTCGGACTTTATGAAGTAACTACGTCATAAGTCCGACTTGTTTGTGTTAGAAACTCAACTTAAGATGAGATTAAAGTACGACTTGGATATAAGTACGACTTATTACGACTATGAATACCGGCCTTAATCTTTATTTTGTTGTTTGGTTTGATTAAGTTTTGTGCACTTCAGCAGATGATCTTCGTTCATGATGCTGTCATGCTGGTTACATAGGATGCAAGCAGGGGAAGGAAAGATGTTGATTCTGTAAAGGTGTTGGCCCAGACAGTCATGTCCAGTCATTAGGCGGAATAGTACAACAGCTTCTAGGCGGTCTGCTTTTCTTGTATCATATAATGCTGAAATAGTTTCCCATTTCTTTCCTTGTGCAACATTCTCGTCTTCCATTGTTTGTTTTGTAAATTACTATTATAGTTTCGTGAAAAGTTGGAATCAAAGCTGTGTAGTGTCGCAATCAATGTCACCAGTATAATTCATGCTTGCACATTCAAGTAAAAAACAGTTGCGAAACTTAGTTACGAAACCTGATTTTGCTATGTATACTAGCCTCAATTAATCTAATACTCATTCAACTTTCCTTACAATATTCTTTTTGGAGATACCTGAATGGTTTACTACTCATTAAAATACTGCATGTAGCCTGAATTTTCCTTAAATTTCACATTCCAAATTTTGTAATAGACCTTTGAATCTTGTGAGAAATGACACAATAAATAACCTTTCCTAAAAATATTATAGAATACTCATTTGGTATTTATAAAATAAAAACAGTCTTGAAAAGAAAAGAAAGAGAAAAAAAAGAAAGGAAAAAAAAAACCTCGGTCTGACAAGTACAGGAAAACAATTGTCCATTTAAAGGTACGTACATGATTTTGTTCTGTATTCTATGTTTTCTGACATAATTTACAAATATGCTTAACATTTCTAATGATATATATATATGCTATAAATGTGTACTGCTCCATGCTTAATTAAAATATGTTTTCCCAGAAGTTGATTATTTTATATATTTTTCTGAAATGAACCATTGAAGCTGTATACAAATCTTGGCTCACTGCTTTTAAAAATAATGCTGCAAAAATCAAGAATTAAACTTCAAAGAGCCATCTCATAACAATGAAGAAAATGAAAATACTGTGATATTTTGATAATTTTTATATGCTCTAATCAATATTTTAAAATTCATTACAATAAAACTAACAAAACTCACTCACTCACACTTACCCAAGAAGTGCTATAAAACCTTTCCAAAACCGTTTTAACGGTGTGTGTGTATATGCAGTTTGCAATAGATCATCAATGTTCACATTTCCTTATTAGACATTCAAAATAAACAAAAATATTTTTTAGTACTAGATTGGTACATGGATATAAATTAACTGGGCCACAAAATATTGTTTTGCCTAAATTTGGTATGGAGATAGAGATGAAGTCTATCATAGGTTCTTTCTTCAATTTTACTTAGTCCCCTCACAACTCAGAAATTCTTGCAACAAAATACTTTTTGAGAATGTTATAGGAGAAAAATTCCTCTGACACTGGGATCTGAATCCAGGACCTTTGGCTACCCGTGCCATTGCTCTACCAACTGAGCTAAGCAAGACTTCACTTCACAGAGCAAGATGGAACCTCTCTCCTATGGCTGTTTCATATGGCACTGTAAAGCGAACTCTGGCTTAGCTCAATTGGTAGAGCAGTGGCACGGATAGCCAAAGCTCTTGGGTTCAAATCCCAGTGTCAGGGGAATTTTTCTCCTGTAATATTCTCATGTAATGTCCAACAGAGACAATAATCTGTAGTTCATGCATGAATGCATATGTATCTAAAATACTTTTTGAGTTTATTCAAGAGGCTAGGTAAACTGTCTTTCTTTCATTTTGCTTCAGAGGTATCAACAAGATAAAAAAAACATATCTTTATTTCAGTATCATGGACAGGAATACTCATTTAGGCCTACTTATTGTACACGTTCTAAATCAAGGATAAGAAAATTAAATCCAGCAATTGCCTCTGCAAGTGGGGAGAATCCTGAAAATCCTACTCAGATTACGCACCAAGCGACATTACCAAGTTCATTTTAACATCAGCCTTACAGAACGATAAAATACACGAAAATCTTCCTTTTCAAGAATTTGGTGCCCAAACTACTTCTGGCTAAGTTCTAATCTTTGATAAATCATCCATGATCATCTTTTAGGGTTATATCGTATAACCATTTTTTGAATCCTGATTTCCTCCGCTCATTCACAGCCCTCTTTTCACTTTTGTTTAAGTATTTTGAAACACTAGGAGATTCAGAAACATCTCCATGTACCTACTCATTGTCAGGATGGACAACACTAATAGCTGGCTAGTATGGCTACGAAGTCCAAATATCAGCAGATTAAACTGCCATTTGTTTGCACACCAAAATGGGTCGTTTGTATTAAATAACTGCTAAAGAAGAATAGCTAGTGCCCATTTAGCTTGCAAAAGACAAAAGATCGGACCTCAAATACAAATCCTGGTCCTTTAGGTTAGGAAGAAGGGGGGACTGTGCAGTTAAGATCAATATTCCACTCACATAAAAATCTTGTTCCTCATAAGCCTTCAAGGAAAGAACCGGTAGGATATTTTACTTTGGAATCAGCTATTATTTAGCAGAAGAATGCTCTACAAGGAGGAAGCTAAGTTTCACCAAGTTAGCATAAATCAGAGTAAATAAAATGAATTCAAATTTCTGAGCAATAGCATGATGATGGATGTCTCATAACCTCCCCTCAACCCCACCCATGAAACTGGTTCATGGATGATAGTGGAATGTAGTGGTTCGCATCTCAATTGCTATGATCACAAATGACTTCTCATAACCATTTCAATTAGGAGTGGGAAGAAGAATATATTTTTGTTCACTACAATGGAAAAGCATCTTGAGAATATTGTGTCCAACAGAAATTAAATATGTGACTCGAGGCTTTCCAGGCATAAAAGGGAAAATAATCTTTTTAGGCTTCCAAATGGGGTTAAATTGTAGCAGAGACCTTGGAAATCCAGATCCAAGACTGAAACTCCAATAGGGATGGTAGTCTGCAGCTTAGACAGACCTGGCAGCCAGTACTGGTTTCTCTTGCTCTCTATTGGGCACTGTCCATGAAAAGAACCGTTTACACATCCCACACTATTAATCAATGCAACTTTCCTTACAAATCAATTGTTGTATGATTGTGAAATTGGTTAAGGCACTTTGCCACAAAACTGAAAGGCCAATCCCTGATAAGGTCAAGATTTTTCAATTGTATGGTGGCACTATGGACCTGGAGTCGACTCAGATTCTAACAGAAATGAGTACCATAAGAAAACCTAGGAGTAAAGATGGCCAATGCATAAGGCTGACAACCTTACTGTCTTCACACTCCACATGTCTAAAAATCTGGAAGCCTCAGCCACCTGGAACCCTAAGGGTCTCTACAGCATATAAAGGGATCATTTATTTTCTACAATTATGTAGCTCATAAATAATGTTACAAATTTATTTTCCTAATTAAAAAAAAAATCCTTTGTCTGCAAGATGGATGGTGCAATGAATGTAAAAGATTCTGCCAAGAAAGAAATACACATCATTTGGAAAGTAGCCAGATACTTCTAAGCTATTCAACTGTATAATGGATAAAGGACATTTGTACTTCCTCAAATATAAACTCTGAACAAATACAGCAACTGAATTTAACATATAACTTCATGTTCTCTGGAGGTGAAAACTTTTTTGGAGCTAGGGATTCCAGCAGAAATGCAATCAGAAAACAAAGTACAAATGAACTATTTATATTCCACATACCTAACAATTAGGATAGTAATGCTGTACTATACTTCATCTTATTTGCTGTACCAACAGAACCATTCTAGTAAATGATCTTTGGAGCCCGAATCAATAATAAAACTCTGTAAAAGCTACTTCTTTTATCCAAATAAACCAAGCTCTAGGAATGGCTTATCTTCATACCACAGCAAATATTAATGCATTACACATCATTATGATTCTAATACATGACTGGAAGATGACTAAGCGGGAAAACTCCAGTATTACAATATATCTGTTCTGTTTTATTCCCTGATGAAATTATCTGCTAAGAACCATATTAAATGATGAATATAGTTTTAAGTTGAAAGAAGAGAAAGAACTCATTAAACTTCAATGTCATGTTTCAACAGCATTTATTCTTAACTTTTCCTGGTGCAGGTAATATAGAATATTTTACCAGGTTTCCAACCAGGTGGTTGGTTGGAGAAATTCCATTTCGGGACGTAGGAAAATATTCTATATCCATAGCATTTGCCACAAAAGCAAGAGCAGAGAATCCTATCTGCCTGTTTGCAGCATTTGAGAAATAATGACACTAGATTTATACGCTAGATGTTTAATAACCCATGACTCCTAGACACTTAGAGCAATCATAATAGGTATACTACAATTTACTAAATGCTTACAATATGCAAACTAAAATATAAAGATAAAAAATTGTACAAACTTGACTGCAGCATATGGAAAACATCCATAAATGCCTTTTTAAACATGCACTCTGAGGGAATTTTTTAATTCAAGAATCATTCTTCACTGAATGTTTAATGTAGTATCTAATGGCACTACAACAAAAGTTCTAACTTCTTTTTCCACTATTATATTCTTGTATCCAAGCATCTTATTTCATCTTGACCTTCTCAAGATCAATTCCAATTTCATAAATATAAAGTTATCCCTTGTGAACTGCTTTTTGTGCTATGATCCTACAATACACCATCTTAGTGGGTAACTTTACCATAGTAGTCTATAGCTACCTGCAATGCAACAAAATTCATAAAAAGTATAAACTCGGCATAACAAAACTTTCCTAATGCCCCATAGCTCAATATTATCGTCATTTATCATTATATGTAAAAATATTTCTCTATGTTTTTGATCGTGGAACTATATTGATACTTAGAAAAAATTATCATAGCCAAAAATAAATCAGCAACATTAACTCGTACATTGTGAATAAAACAAGATTTAATTACATAAATTCAAAAGACAATTTGATATTCAACTTACTAATTCCTTGGCAATCAACAGTTCAGGGGTTCAGTATAACAACAATAATTTTGTCTAAGCTGCTTATTTCATTCTGAATTCCCTAAGATCAGTAATAACATTGTTCTCCCAACTAAGTTTCCTATAGGTTTCCTCCTCCCATAAGGTTTCCTTATTAAAACATTGTGTGGTGTGACCTGTCCATCTTGTTCGGCATGATTAATGTAACATGTAGTAATGACACAAAAATTGTATCCCACCATGATGATTTTTTCATTGCTCACTGAGCTAATTTTTAGTTAAAAAACCCTTCTCAATATTTTGTTCATGCAATGGGTTAAATTTAACATTATCTACATTTCTACGCATCTGTATCTGTTATGAACATGAACAGAATTTAAAGAATACGGAAAAGCAGAAAACAGAAAACCATTAATTACTGATACTACAAGGGTTTAGATTTCTGTCAATTATCTTGTTTATTACAAATTAACAGTTTATGTTTATAGTGTCTGATTTATTATTATTATTATTCATATATATCTCAGGAAAAATAGCAAGTAGAGAAAGTGGAATGGAAATTGAAGCAGCTAGTCACTTAGTGTAGAAATGGCATCCAGAAAATGATGAATAGACCTATACGAATTAGTAATGTAGTGAATGGCAGGCCTATGACAGTAGAGTGAAAAACATGAAATAGGTGACAATGGGGTATGTTCTAAGATGTGTTGTAATAATTATATCGTGCAATAATAGAGGCCCATGAAATTTGCAAGATGCGATAATGCAAACTGTTCCCAATTCAACAAATATTTGCAGAATTTTATGTTACTGCCTCAATAACTGAATCACAAAATACCCCAATTTTTAACACTAATTTTGGCAAAAATTTATCTGGATGAGATAATCCATTTCTAAACAATTTTTTTTCCTAATATCTATGATTTCCTTGTGATGTTGACAGCAAATGAATGCAATGGCCATGATGGCATACAAGAATATTTCTCATGATAAGGTAGAGCAACAATTTTAGTCCCAAAAATGAACTAATCACTGAGAAAGACAAAGAGGAAGAAATTTAGGATCAATGCACGATGTAAAGCACACAAAGTGCACTCTGGCACTATCATAGTCTGCACCATATGGGTGATTCTTCAAATACGGGAAAATTTGGAGTGTGTAAAATCCAAATTTTTTACTTTGTTTAAAAAATCTCAAAAAAATCACAAAAATACTTCAGGGGTTACTTGATTATAATATGACACCAGCAGAGCTTAAATGTTTATATTTTTATTTATTTTAATTTCTTTATTTTTTTAAAGCCATGTGGATGACATCCGTGTACATGTGGATGGCAGAAGGCCACATTAATGACTAACTTTGGCAACAATCTGCTTTTCTTTATGTGATTTCCTATTTTTCTCAGCATACTTCAGTTGATTTTGCATCAAATTTGCAAATTTGTGTGCATACTCAGGAATTAATGTAATTTTAACTAGACTGTGTTTTTATGGTTTTGGGGGAGGGGGGAATCAAGCAGAAATTCATTTAATCAGATTTAAGATCTTAAGTACAGGTCACAGACACCGCAAACACAATAATATCCTACATTTATCATCTACATGACTTGAGAGTCATCCACATACCCCTTCATGAGACATGTGGATGACACAAAAATCAGGCATGTGGATGACAAAAAAGGAGTTTAAGTGGTCTCAGCAAGCCATTTCTAAACCTCTGTAGGCTCAACTTCAGTCAGGTACTTTGAATGGAAGGTTTATCATAGTGCATAATCAAAATTAATTAATATTCACTTTCTGCCTACTTTCTAGAAGCCATGTTAATGACGGGGAATAAAAACGTTTTCCTTGAAAATGATATAAAGTCCTTTGTTAATCCCAAACTGTTTGTAAGCAAGCAAAATTCAACCTTACAATTCAACCACAAGCTGCCCTGTTGGCTTTCTAACACTGTTGCCAGTTTTACAAATTTCTCATTTCTGCAGAAAAAATTCCATTCTTTTCAGCCATGTGGATGACCAAAAACCCTTGGGACATTCTTTATGTTCATTAGGTGGGGTGACAATTTTATTTCATTTTATTTTTTAGGGGTTAATATTCTCCACCCATTCATACTCATTGACAGGAAAAAAGTTGAAAAGGAAATAACATTTTGTTTTGTGGAAAAATGCATTAGAATATACAAAACCGAGGTTTGGGACAGGGCATGTGGATGACATTTCATTGAATTAAATTCGATTTTGGAATATCAGAATTTAAAGTTAGTGACATTTCAAACTGATAGTTGTAGTATGGAAGTAGTAGAAACAAACTTTTATTTTAATTTTTTTTTAAAGTTGAATTTGAAGGGAAATATCACTCCGGAACGCAAATTTTCCCGTATTTGAAGAATCACCCATATATTCTAAGCTCTTTGCTAATGTCACTTTTCTTGTAAGTCGGAAAAATGTAAATAAATTCAATTGACTTTTTAATTTATCAAGGTAGTCTTACTAAGAAAATCCAACAACTGTTCAATCTTTAAGCATAATAATGTTTGTTTTCTAAATTCTTGCAGACATCACTAATTTTGAACATACAAAAAAAAAAAAAAAAAAAAATAATAATAATAATAATAATAATATTAATAATAATAATAATAATAATAATATTTCTTACAACAAACTGAAATATAAGCTGCAGGAAGTTTGAATAAACTGAAAGTGACAATAGTAGTTCATAATAACACTGACAAATTAAGAACACTAATATAATTATCTTTAAAATAAATTTTCCTTAAAAATAATTTCTACATATTAATAAAGAATTTTTTTCTTTTTGTTAAAAAAGTTAACTAGATTATTATTACAGTGAAATCTGTGTACCTATAACGAAGATCGGTAAAATGATAAACCTGCATATAGCAATATTTTTCTTTGCTCCTGGCTAATTCCTTATCTAAAAAATGTTAAATTTCATTCACCACAATGATGATGCTATAATATAAGATCGTAGGCTTCCGCGGCCCGAGTTGACAATAAAATCTTCTTGGCTTCCGGGTATCTGCCGCGTCATACTTGAGAAATCTGCCGACGTTTCGACCATCTTGCCGTGGTCTTTATCAAGGCTACTGCAGCTCGCACCAAAAGTCTCCTGTATATATAGGGGCAGTGAATATTTCCTTCCCAGCCAATCACATCTCACTATCCAATGCTCTGTTGTGATTGGTTCTAGGATATGGACCCAAAATCTGCGTCCTGCTAGAAATAATTGTGCCTAAAAAGGACCGTTTTTCCTTCCATGTGTTTGAACCAATCACAACAGAGCATTGGATAGTGAGATGTGATTGGCTGGGAAGGAAATATTCACTGCCCCTATATATACAGGAGACTTTTGGTGCGAGCTGCAGTAGCCTTGATAAAGACCACGGCAAGATGGTCGAAACGTCGGCAGATTTCTCAAGTATGACGCGGCAGATACCCGGAAGCCAAGAAGATTTTAATGATGATGCTATTTTACAAAAACCCTTTCATAACAATATTTGAAGACTGAACTGTTCCTGCAAACCAGTAGCTTAGCCCTGTGCATGGTAGCTGGTATCAGACTGGCATCCATCCCAACCACCAATATTGTTTCCTGGGTCCTTATAACTGGTACATTTATTAGAAATTCCAAAAAAGAAAGGTTCACGAGGGGTCGAAAATAGAATCATTGAGGCTAAAATCATCCGTCGCAAAAACATAAAGTGAGTTCGGTTGCTATTTCAACATGCCCAGCTTGTGCAGATAAAACACGGAAAGGAACAAATGTTTTAGTTTTGTGGTAAATTTGCTGTTTTTTTCCCCCTTCCTTCTTCCCACCATCTACTTGTTCGAAATTTCTAGCACAAGCCTAGGCTAAAAGCATGGAATTATCCGTAATGTTAAACTAGTCTGAGTAGTAACCTTTTAGTGCATGGGTGTATAGTAGTTATGGTTACAATTCAACGGAAGTCAGTGACTTGAGTAACAACATTAGATGTTTTCATTGAGATTTGGATTTATGATTCATTATTTTCCATTCTTCGCATGTTCATTATTATGTAGATTATACAGTTTTCTGCATGCAATCATTCTAATATGGGGTATATCACAACTCCTCAATATAAGAATACAATAAGCTAGGGCCCACAAATATTGTTGTGCAGAGGTTTGACTGTATTTAATCTCCAATTGGGTAAAGCCCTACTTTACATTGAAGTATGTTAGGGCTATATTTATGGGTCACTATAAATTAAATAGTAAAATGATATGAAACCATGTCATCTTATAACCTATGGAAGACAAAATTAAAAAACTTAGTAAATGCTTGATTACAAAAGTGTCTTTTGAAACTCTTTATGATATTGGGTGCATTGTACAATATCTCACATTTGTCAAAATGCAGTTTCAGCTCAAACCCTTGGTTTTGAATGCTGGACATGTGAAAAAATCTATTTCTACTTGTATTTGAAACATTGACTAGATACTGGTATAGATAAATTTATTTGTGAAAATAATTCAAATTGGCTGGTTTCTGGGAATATTAAACCTCGTCTGGAGTGTGTTAAGCTAAGAATGAATATTTTGAGAGAGACGTGGTACCTCGCTAACAAAGTTCTGCGAAAATTAAACTATCAATGCACATTGTGCAACATACCAATTTTATTAATATTTTGAGAGAGAACTACAAATGCTAGGAAAACAGCCCTAATTATTAAAACTTTCACACCACTGCATTGCCATTTTATTGAGTTCTGGAATATTAGATGAAAGGAAATGAAAGGTTGAAGTAAATAAAATAACTATTTATACTTGTAATAAGTATAACATTTATTTAATCAAAATATATTACTTTGTAAAATAGGTAAAAGGTACAGTTGAAATGAATATATATTTTTTTATTTATTAACGCAATCTAATATAAATTAATCTGCAAACATAATTCTGACTTAGAAATGACTTAACATAAAAAAACTCAACAGTAAGGACAGATACGGAATTGATGCCAGCCTCTAGGTTTACACCTGCTATACGAACAGTAGCCTACAGTACAATGTTTTCAAGTGTCTCGTTATATATTAACTAGTTTCTGACTTTTCTAGTACCTACAAATCAAAACTAGAACTTTCCTTTCAAAAATGGAGCTTGACACATCTCTTATTTCATATTATGAGTTCTTTCATTTAGCGAAAGTTCAATATGGCACACATACTGTCTTATAGCAATGCAGTGTATGAAACTAAAAATTTGGAAGCAGAGGATGAAATGCAACACTGTTTCTGTGAACATAAGTAATCTTTTATTCATTTATTTATTATTATATTTAGTGATATTTATTATAATCTAAGATGGAAACAGAACTAGGCTCCAGTTTTGTCATAATTTTAAAAGGTTAACTAGCTAAATGTTTACAAAAACTGCACAGAAAATACGGTAACAGGATTTTTAATAGTAGCCTCTGTTTTGAAATTCAAATAGCCTTAGTAATAAAGAACTATGGAATTATTCAAATATTCAGCCATAGTAATAAAGAATTAAGTCTTTACCGGTAAGTCCTAAAATTATATAATAATTGTTTTTAATGTAAATCTAATATGCACATTGTATTGTAAATAATATAAATATTTGAGTCATACAAAAGAATAACATTTGTATGACTCTTTATTTATAAAAAAGGTACTGTAATCAGGGATCATAAATGGGCAGTGATGATGACAAACAAATGACACAATGAATTATGGCAACCTAAACAAGACAAAAGTAAGTTATTTACACTACAGGTGGAAGGTGGGCAAAAAAATATGTAGTGGCCATTTGACTTCAAACTCTAAATGCTCATTATATGAAAATTTTTGATATCTAAGTGGTAGAAAATTCTCTCAGTCTGTGACCTCTTCAAGCCTTTGCTAGAAATCTCTAAGGCCTAGGTGCAATAGATCATGGCATGCTTCAAGAAGACTTAATTTAGGCTGTAGGTTAAATAAATACGAACAAAATTAATAGAACCCAGCAGAGTAAACATGTTCTGAACTACATACAACACACCAAAAACACATGGTTGCTTTAGTCAAAATGGGTGGCGGACAGTTAGTATTAACCTTAGGATTATATATAGATTGTAAACAATGTGCTAGCATAGGGTGAACAGACATCCCTTTTTTAACAGGATTGTCCCTTTCTTTTAGACTCTGGTCCTACTGTTCCAATAAAACCTTAACGGGATGCTTATTGTCCCTTTTTATAGACTCTGATCAAGTTTTGTCTCTTTTTATTTAAATTCATAGCATTGCATCGTTCTGTAAGTTGGGACATGATGGTTTATTATATTCTGAAGTCGAAAATATCCATAACATGACTATTATCCATCTTTGCAAAAGCACTCTCTTTGAGATAGGCCTAAGTCGAAAATGCTGCAACAAAAAGCACCGCTGATGCTGCATCAAGAAGGTATACCGATTTTTCTCTCATTAGTTCTTTGTGAACACCAGGAAAGAACCACATAAACATGAAGACTGAAAGCATTTTGAAATTTAATGTATTTGACTATTATAAGAAAATGCTGAAAAAAGTAAACCTTTTGAAGGACATATTGTCTTCACATACATTTACAGCCGTAACTATGAATCTCTGCAAGGTAAGGCAGCAAACCCACACCCAGCTGGCAGACCCCTAGAGTCTGCTTGCTTACGGTATTTATAAACAAAGCCCTACCAGCAGAGGTTCTGGATTTTGGAGTGATATGGCAACCATGTGGATACATGACATCAAGCTAAACTGGGTACATCATAGTGACCAGTATGATAGGAAAAGTCAATATAAATTTTCACTAGTTGTATTTTTTTTTAAAATTTATGAGGAATACTAAACATTTTCTTAACAAAATTCACTGGCGTTACTATTATAAGTGACTATTTTAATAGCAAGAAGCATAAGAACAGTGTATTATTAAAAATGGAAATTGGGAATGTCATATTATGTTAAGATGGCTGCACAGAACATTTTCTGCTAACCTCCTCCTGCTAAGAATGCCTTTGCCAAATATCATAGGAAACACCACGTGTTCAAAGCAGGGAGAAGGGGCCAGAAGGAACCGATCTGAAGATTGGGATGTTGCAGGCCTTTACAGATCATTTGCCAGGTAGTTAGCAGAGCTTGTTGACACAATCATAGAAACAGAGGTCAGTGGCGCCGACTCCATGGGGCCCGAGCCCCCTCAAAAATTCGTTTGGGGGGGGCTTTGCCCCCCCAATAATTTAAGAAAATTATTAGTTATATTATGCTTTGTAAAATCACAAAATTATGTTGGTATTTTTTATTTTCCTTGTTTGACGATAGTTACCTAATAAAATACATTCAGTAATGAGTTAAAACAAATAATTATTACGGTAGTAAGCAGGTTAACTGAAAACGAGTGGTGTGAATCATGATAGTGTTACGGTGCTGCGGGCACACTTAGAATTTGTCCCGGTGCGCGAACCTTCGTGTAAGGTCTGGCGGGCCAGCGCTGCAGCCGCGGCGACATCAAAAGGACTGGAGCAGAAGTGCCTGGAACCCTCCACCTCGCGTCGCCTTGACGCTTCGAGACATTACGACGCCGTGGCTATATAAAGCCCACCCTGCTGGAGCAGTCATTCAGTGTGGATAGTTTCGTTCAGTGCATGCTGCAGACGTGTTTAGCGTTCCGACTTTAGTGTTTAGTGGACTCTTTTATATGACTATATTTTATTCGTTTACTTTAGTCTCTTAGTGTATTGTGAATTAAGTTTAAAATGGATAAATTTGTTACCAAAAAGGTGCGCTTGGAAGTTGATGATACTGCAAGTCAACCTCCGACAATAATTGTGTCGTCAATTGCTTCGTCGTCTTCAGGCGAGAACTGTTCACAGCCAAAACCTGGACAATCCGGTAAGGGAAGATCATTTCAAAAGTCTTGGTTGATCAAATATACATGGCTAGAATATGAAGCATCTACCGAAAAAGTTTTTTGCAAAACCTGCAAAGAGGCAGATGCTAAAAATCTATTACAATTTTCTTCAAAAAAAGAAGATGCATTTATTTCCGTAGGGTTTTCTAAGTGGAAAAAGGCTTTGGAAAAATTCCGTCTTCATGAAAATACGTTTACGCATAAAGAAGGTGTTCTGAAACTAAATGCCATCACTAACCGAAGTGTGGCCTCCCAATTGAATGAACAGTTAGATAGTGATATGAAGAAAGGCCGTTTAGCTCTTGAGACAATTTTTACTACCGTGCAATTTCTATGCCGACAAGGCCTAGCAATTAGAGGGCACGAAGATGTAAACTCAAATTTTTTTTCAATTGTTGGAACTCCGAAAGAATGACGTACCTGAGTTAAAAGATTGGTTAGGGCGTTCGGGGTATAAGTGGACGTCCCACGATATTCAAAACGAGATCATTGATCTACTAGGAAAGTCTGTGTTGAGAAAAGTATTGGCTTCAATCAAGAAGACTGAACATTTTTCTATTATGGTTGACGAAACAAGTGATTCTTCGATTCACGAACAAGTGTCATTTTGTATTCGTACTGTCAATGATTCCTTAATTATCAACGAAGACTTTATTGGCTTACACGAGACCCCCAACACTGAATCACAAACTCTGTTTAGTATTTTAAAAGACGTATTTGCTCGTCTTGATTTGTCAATGGATAACTTAAGAGGACAGTGCTATGATGGTGCCTCGAATATGAGAGGTAAGTTCAAAGGACTAAAAAAGTTAGTTTTGGATATACAACCAAAAGCACGTTATGTGCACTGCACTGCTCACAGTTTAAACTTGGCAGTTGTAGACAGTCTCCGCCATCTTACGTCTATGAGGGATATTATGGCCTTAGCCAAGGACTTAATAAACACCGTAAGGGAATCCAACAAAAGGATGGGACTTTTCAGAAGCATACGCTGTGAGAGCACCAACGACCAAGCTGGTCTACGACCCCTTTGCCCGACTCGATGGACTATGTGAGCTTCTAGTATCTTGAGAATATTGAAAAACTTTGAAGAACTTCTAGAGTTTTTTGAAACATTTTCTGCAGAGGACAAACCAGAGGCAGGTTACAAATGTGCAGGCTACCTTGAGTCAATGTTACAATTCAAAACTTATTTCTTTTTACGTCTTTATTGCCATGCAATGAACCCAGTAGAGGATGTCAATGAAAAAATTCAATGCCCTCATCTAAGTGCTGCTGATCTGGAAAAAATATATGAGGGCTTGATTTGTATATTGAATGGAAGGCGTGATAGTTTTGAACACTTTTGGGAATTGTGTTTAAAAGAAAAACCTTCACAAGTTGATGATCCTTTGCTTCCTCGGAATCGACGTATACCAAAGAAGTATGAAAACAACGAAGCCAGCTCACCGCACACTTTCAAAACCCCAAAGGAATACTACAAAGCTATTTACATTGAAGTTTGTGAAACGGTGCAATCTTGCATTACTGAGCGGTTTGCATCAACTGGACTCACACAGGTCATTGCAGTTGAACAAGAGTGCTTGCTTTTAGTAAACAGAGGTGAAACAAATTTTGAAAAATCAACTGAGTTTTTCAAAAATGACTTAGACATTGAGAGACTGCGCTTACACTTGAATATGTTATCCGATATCGCTAATAAAAAACAACTGGTCTTAAAAAACATGCGTGATGTGAGAAAGTACATTACACAAGAGCCTGCAGTTGGAGAAATGTTATGTGAAGTAGTGAAGTGCATTAAGCTTCTCCAAGTAGTTCCAATCACGACAGCAACAGCAGAACGGTCATTTAGCGCCCTTAGACGTCTGAAGTCATATCTCCGATCAACAATGGGACAGAAGCGATTGAACAACTTGGCTGTTCTTCAAGCCCACCGAGATGTTTTGGATGAATTGGATATCCGACCAGTCATCAATGACTTCATATTCAGTAATCCAGTCAGACGGTCGACATTTGCACCTTTCTACAGACACTCTAGCCCTAATAATGGTATTTAGAGCAATATTAAAAATCTTTATAAAATAGAGAATTAAATACATACAGAATGTTAAATTTTCAGTTTTGAAATATTAGTACTAGTTTAGTACTGTATTTCTATATTACTATAGTACTGTATTAGTTATTTTCAAATACTTAAATATTTTTAGGGTGTAAGACCCAATTAAAGCCCGTTATTTACATACTTTTTGACTGAAAGTATTAGGCATACTGTATTAACTTTATTAACTGTATTAAAGCATTAACTTTGAGATATTGTTTTTATTTAATGAACCCTCAGCCTTATTCAAAGTAAGCTTAAATTAGCTATTTCACTTATTAATCAAAGTGCTATTACTGTGCGACAGCAATATTTTATGTTTTATTCTTTTAATGATAGTTTAGGATTTATTTAAATATAATTTCAGTCTTTTCAGAGCTATATATTCACTGCTCTGTAATAGTCTATAAGCATAATTATTACTGTAAATTAAATTAGCTTTTTACGAAAATACTGTGCGTGTTTATGTTTTGTTTCTTTTTTCAAAGCCAAAAAAGTGTTTCAGGCTTGTCGAGTTTCCCGGAGTGTGGAGTTATAGAGAGTCGAGTTTTCGGGGTTCTAATGTTGATCATATGACTCTAAAATACTTAAAAAAAACTTTAAAACTCACTAATTTTCATCTAAAATTTAGAAAATTTCCCGGGGCAGGACCCCGGTATGGCCCCCCCCAATATTTTTTATAAGTCGGCGCCCCTGACAGAGGTTAAGGGCAATGATAATTTCGATACTGTGTAATTATAATCATAAGTAGGGTTCGGATGTTTATGACACAAAAAAGTGGAAAATATGACCTTAAAAATTACTAAATATGACCCAATAATCCTAAATATGACCTCACAAAAGAGCGTATTTTGTAAAGATAAAAGTTCCAATTTTAAACATTTAATGACACTAAATTATTACTTCACATTACTTCACATTAATTCGATCAGATAATCACTTTTTAACACTTTTACAGGTGATTTACAGTTTTACTTGTGAAGAACTTGTAATCTGTTATTGTTTCCAGATACCATTGCAAATGTGAAGTGAATAATTTTAAAAACATGTCTATTGGAAGTTGTTAACAACAAGGAGGAAGAGGTAACTGTGCTATTACTTGTTATTGTACCTTCATATTTCATTACAGTATAACCAAAATATTTGTGACTCTTTTTCGAAAAAAAAATTAAGTCAACAATTTAGTGCACATACTGCATAATTGTGCTCTTTTATAGAGTTTACAACTGAAATATGACGTTAAATTACAAATATGACCGAAATATGACCAAGACCATAAAAATGACCGAAATATGACTTTATATGCAAAATAAAAACTGTCCGATTAGGACAATAAATGTGAAATTTAGGTTTAATTGTGTTTTCGGCGCGAATGGATGTCAGGGTAACAATATGATATGTCATAAACATCTGAACCCTAATCATAAGCATTTTACTCCTGCATTTAACTTATGTTAAAAAAAATAAAAAAAAAAAATAAATAATAATAATAATAATAATAATAAAATAATAATAATAATAATAATAATAAAATCATCATGTTATTCAATTTTCACATAGTTCATACCAGAAGTGACTTGTTTTTATAGCTTTTTCAAAGTGCTGAAAATTCGAAGTGTCCTTTTTTGGTTTTGCAAGTCTGGTCACCCTATGCTAGCAGGTATGTTTCAACAAATTATGTAGCCTACATTCAATCATAGTAAATAGTTTTAATGTATTTGACCTGTAGTGTTAATTTACTAACCCTCATTCCACATTATATACCAGTACAAGTAGGCCTATATTATATTACTTTCTGCATGATATATTCTTCCAATATAATACAATTTTCCTGTCATATGATTCACATGAGAGGGTATCAAAATATTTTCTAAGGTGAGGGTATCAAAATATTTTCTAAGGTGAAGGATTTTGTGTTTTTGGCAACTTTTAAACCAAAATTAACATACCTCTCTCAGCACTAATGAGTGACACAGTGAAAACCACCTACAGTACTTTATTTCTCATGCACATTTTTTAACGTGTGACTGTTGTAAAGCACATAATGCACAAATAAATTACTTTTTACTACGGTACATGAGATTTCTGTCAAATGCTAGGTGAAGAACATGCAATCACATTTCAGTTAAATGCCATGAATGAAAGTTGAATGAGGATAGAAAAGAAAAAAGTAACTTTACAGACACCAATTACTGACAAGTATAGAAGAGTAAACATACTACTAGTGCAAAAATGTTGGCCCAAAATAAAAGTTGAGAACTGTGAGCTGTGTTTATGGTCTGCATGAACAAGACCAGGAATTAACCCTAGTGCTGTACAGTTCGAGGGGGCATTTTATAGATTTTGGTAATGAGGAAGTGTATAAAGCAGATCAGTTAATGAGTGTCCCAGAATCTGTGAGTAATGTTCCAGCCTTGGCAATAATGGTTCAATATGCCGAAGTCAGAAAAATATAGGCTAGTACCTTACAAGAAGGGCAAATACCCATTTTAAAACGTGTATCTGTATCAGGGAATGTCACCAAGTTGTGAAAGTTGAAGATGAAGAATATGAGCATCTTTCTGCTAAGGCAGCACCGTCACAGCCAGTGCCAGTGCTAACACCTAAGCCTGGTCTACCACAGAACGTCTCACTTGTGAGTAGTCTGAAAGAAGGTTCTAATGGATTCTTTATGCTATGAAAGCCCTATGATTACATGAAGTTTGGTGTTAACATGCTTTCTGCTGAAATGAAGCAGGTTTTCACCAATCTGTTTAAAGTTCTCGGTGATATTAAAGAGCCTCCATCTGAAAGTACTGTGCCAAGTGTTGGAGACATGGTGCTTGTCTTCTGTGATACACCTAATGATCAGGGTAATAAGGCATGGATGCGAGGTGTCTTGTCTATCAAAAAAATAATATTGACATTAATCTTGTGGACTTTGCCTGTAGTGCAACAGTGAAGAATGTGTACAGATTGCCTCCTGAAATTGTAGCAGCACCAGATTTTGGAGCTGTATGTGATATTGTGATGTATATAAATCCCAATCCTGTAGAGTACAAGTAATTGAAATTCAAGGTAACCCGTGTGGATAAAATGAATGGGTCAGTGACCTGTGCAATTAGCCCAGGTAAAAGTGAAGATATTGGTGAAGCAGTATTGAAAGAATGGAATCAGACTTTGACTGAGAAAAGAACAAAGGGAGAAAATGAATGAGGACAGGGAGATTCTGTCCCATTTTCATCACCAGAAATTAATTTATGTCTGTCCTGCTTGAGAAGAAAGAAAAAAAAGCTGCTTTGTCACGAATACAAAAAGATCTGGAACTCAATAGCATCCAAACTTAGTAAGATTCTTGAAATGTAGGATGAAGTGGCGTGTACATTTATGGATGGAAATTTTAACAGGGCACTTGTTACCAGCATCCAGGACTCTAAATCCGATCTATCATATAAATTGAGCATACAAATTGCTAAAGTTCCAAAAGATGGGTATCAGTAATTGATTGAACAAATTATAAGCAAAATATCAATAGTGTTAAATACAATTTCCTTACTACTTATTTTAAAAGTAGCCTATGAATGCAAAATTTTAGATTTACCGGTAAATAAACTTATAAAAATGATTTTGCATAAAAATACTTTAGAAATGGCTCCCTTATTATCCTTTCTATGACGTCAAGAATCTGGTAGCACTATTGAATTTCTTTCTCTTATTCTTTGGAAGAAAATGTATTCGTAATAGCCAATAATTATGCATGAGGAAGCGGAAAGGTGAACAGAATCCAAAACAGGTCATGAAGCTCTCAGTTTTTACCTTCATTTGTGGAATAAAAAAATATTAAAGAACTCTAAATTTTCTAACTACATGAAGATAATTTCATTTTGTGAGCAACACTTTGTATTGACGCCAAGAGACTGTTCCACCTAGGGGAATTAAATTATTGTATGAATAATGTGTTATTTTCTGCATATTTTTGTATGTAGAAACAATACCGGTACTAAAATATTGTCACAGTTAAGATAAGAGTTAATTTATTTCTAAATTTCTATAATACAAGTGAAAGAATTAAGATAACAGAACCCTTAAAATAGAGTTCTGCTTTCAAAGAAGACATGCTAGTATTACCTACACACAAACTTGTTAAAAGCCAACACAGAATATACAAGATTTTGAAAATGAAGAAACAAAAGAATGGAAAAGTGATATAAATAAGCAACAAAATCACAAATCATCTGTCTAATAACTGTGGCTTTTATCCACATTACAACACCACATTTATCACTTACCAACATGCCCAATGAAGACAACATTGACATGTTCTTTCTTGCTTTTGGTTTCCTCAGTTTTGTTTATAGGTCGCTTCTTGGGTTTGATAACTTCCTCAGCTTCATCATCATCATCTTCTTCTCCCTCTGCTGGTTCGTTTTCTGGAGTTAGAAGAGGATTTTCGTCGCCATCTGCTGCTTCTTCCCAGCTATCTGCAGGAGGCGGAGGCGCATCCTCCCCAGGAGGCTCCTCAACTTCAATTGCTCTACAGGAAGCTTCATCTGCAATCGTTCCACCTTCAATCAACATGGATAGTGTTAAAATTTAACCAACAAGTAAAGAAAGTGTTGCTTACAAATGCAAATTTACTATTTATTGAAGGCTTACTGATAAACAACTCAATACTAAAATTTTCATTGTTGACCATTTCATGAAGAATAATGTTTACAGCGAATTTCTTTAGTAGCTTATATCATTTTATACTGCAGACTGTCAAAAGTATGTCACACCATTCTAACCTACATTCCCCAATCTGTTTTAAAAATATGCAGCAATTATAATCTAGTACCATGACTGAAAACATCTTAAAAGAAAACTATAGGATATGTTCATACCGTTTGTAACAGGAACCTGACCGTCAGGTGACTCTGGAGATTCAGTTTTCGGGAGGGGTTCGGCTTGTCTTGGTAGAAATGAAGGCACAAATTCGGCTGCGTTCACGTTCAACGTGGAGAATTTCCCGGACAGATCGGTTGATTCACCAGGCTCGCCCGCACCACTATCTGCTTGTTGTTCCCATGAATCGGGAGCTCCGTTGTTAGCCATTTTATATTACTATTAATATTGTCCAAAAGTAGGTAACACAAAAAATATTTTCACAATTCCTTTCTCTCAAATATCCGCGTGTGTTCTCTTCCTTTACCGGAAGGTAATGGCAGAATACAATTTGGTCCAAGTTTACGATAGTATAAAAATTATAAGTTATGATAAGAAAGCATAAACATCTGCCTAAAAATAAATAAATACAGTTACAATGTATCACACGTAACAGGAATTATACAGAATGTAACGTTATTATAATTAATTCGATTCTACTCTTTTGCTGCCCATGTTCCGAAGAATCTGAAATAAGGAGAGTATATAGACAATAATAAATTATACATTTATAAAATAGCAATTATTATTCTCATAGTTATTTTAAGAAAGAGAGTAAGAGGTTGTAATTTTATTTTATTAACTCTACTTACGGAATTAGTAATATATCCGACTAGAATAGTCATTTCTTGTTTCATCTTGCTTCTCAGCCAATCACAAAATGAGGTAATCGACGTCACAGCAGGAATTTTCCACAGCCTTTTAACTAAAGTGTTTCTTTATAGTACCTCAAATGAAAGTCATGTTCGATAACCGACATCTACGATAATTAAATATATATAATCTATTATTAATTACATATGTAAATCGGAAACCATATTTTTTTTACTAATTTTCACCAGCTTTCGTCTTGTCCATCTATAATCCAAGGATACCGATCACGAAGGCAGTGGATGTTGGTACAAAAAAACTACAAAGGTTGGCGAAACTGACTTGTTCGCACATCACGTGCCGTTGTTGAAGAAGGCGGTGGGGTATTCCAGCATGAATGTTGTTTCTAACCTCTAATAACATGTACGATGTTGACAGAGTAGTAAATAATTAAAATGGCTTCTTTTTGGCTGAAAAGAGTTTTCTCTATTTAGGGGTAAAATAGCTGTCTGCTACCACAAACCCCCACCCCTTCCAACTCACAGTTGGTAGAACTACTAGCAACACCATCTAGTAGCAAGAAGTTAAAAATAGGAACACATTAAAAAAACAAAAAAAAAATTATTATCTTTCCTCCCTTATTCTTCACCCTGCCCACCTACTTGGGACCTATTCCTAGCCTACAATTTTATGGCTCGAGCAGGATTGAAACTAGGGATCCCTAGCTTCGTAGTCACTAATATTGACCACTACACAAGTGATCATTGAGCTATTATAAGTGAAAATTCATCTATTTAAGTTTAGCAAATTTTCCATGGGAAATTTATAATTGTAAAATATTGTGTTGGCTCTGAAAAGAGCCGTTTCGGTATAAGGGTTGTTGAATTAACTTGTCTTGTGGGTGGCAGGTCATTCAAGTTAAATCAACCTCTACCGTCGTGTGGCAGGTCCTGAGTAACGCTAAAGAGGCTCTGATGATTGTAATTGTGGTACAAGGGTTAATTTGTATGTGATTTAATTGAGGTACAACACTTAATTTGTAAGTTATGAATTAATGCAGTCAATATAACAGTGAGTTGCCTTGCCGGCATGGAGCGGCTTGATTGCAGCTGTCACCATGACAACTACTATGGTAGCAGATACCTATCTTTTGCACTGTTTGGCTTCATCAGTAAAGATTTGAATGGGGAACAGTTAGGGTAAAGCTGAATTTTATCCCATTGATGTGCTACTATCAAGAGGAACATTTTTGCTAAAGTCCCAAAAAAATCCCCTGGAGCTTACCCCCATCGATTCAAAATGTTACATTTACAGAACAGTCATTATCTTTGTTACTAATGATCGGATCAAGTTCAACCTTTTTTTGTTTTATTAAATGGGATACAATATTGGTTCTCTTCCTATTTACGTTGAACCTAAGGTTTCGAAAAAGGTTAATAAAACTTGTGGAAAAACAGATTTTGGAATCTACTGACATACATTTTTATTTATTTATGTGCAATGTTAATGCTGGGAAGGGGAAGAACGCAAGAAAGTTTGGCATGAGACATGGCTGTCCAGTTGTCGTGAGCAATGTGACTTAGCAGTACTGTTAGCTAGTACACACACATTCCCCCATTGATTTGGGATATATAAGAATAGAAAATGGAGCATTAGAACAAATGCACCAAAAAGTTATTGGGACCAGAGTATGGCCTATGGTCAAGGGGATAAAGAAAAAAATTTGTCAGTACATAAATCACAAGCAATTTTTAGTGATCTATGTGCGAATATTCTTAGCTGCAGATTGCCAGCCACGTCTTTTTTCAAAATGTCTGGATCTGGAAATTATCACTTCTTTTATGAGGGCTCTATCCTATACTCTCTTCTACCATACCTAGCATAATATCTTTTTCCTCCAAAATAGGTCAGTTTGAGTCATGTGGCTTCTAATGAATAACCTGGTTTAAGTTCTTCAATGATTGAAATATCGGTTCTTTGCTCTGGCCATTACACCTTAAGTAGTTTTCTTCAAGTGCATATTTAAGTCCAAATCTCACATCCATCATTAGGATAATTTTCATTTTTGTCTCGATTGAAATTCCAGTGTCACTTATAATTCTATTAAGTTTTTTCATTGCTACCTTTCCCAAAATTATTTTCTTGATCTCCTCTGTACAGTGACCTGATCTTGAGACTGTGAACCCTAGAAAGTTGTGATTTTACATTGTCTTAAGACTCTCACCATTTATGCATAGGTTTACATATTCCACTTCACCAGTAGTCATAATTACAGTCTTTTTTAAGAATAAGCCGTGAGTCTACTTTTAAAATTTTTTGAGATCTCCACTGTTATTTCTCATTATGAGTTCATTGTAGCAGTTGAACAACCTTGGCAACAGAACACAACCTTGCCTGACACTTATTGCAATTTAGTTAGTTTTTTCTTCTGGCATTCTTATTCAAGCCTCTTGATTTGTGTAAGAGTTCCTCAACAATATAGGTACAATTAGATGCATTGGTATGCCCATCTACTGAAGCACTTTCCACATAAGAGAGTGATTAACACAATCGAAAGCTTTAGAGTAGTCCAGGAATCCAAGATACATGCACTGCTGAAACTCTCTAGATTTTTTCCATAAGCCAGAGGACATTTGCTGTCTGATCTATAGTTTCGCTGCCCATTCTAAATCCTGCTTACTCATCTGAAATTTCGCTACCCATGTGACCAGAAAATTTAAATAAAATTGTTAGAGCTGTTTTCGATAAAATTGTGAAAATAAAATTCGGTTCATGTAAGGTGGTAGTAAAAGCACGAGAAAGTCATTGCCATGCTTCAATTCTTCAGTTTCTGATCAAGGGTAAGAGGCCGTATTGCAGGGAGTTTATGTTGTTTCAGCCTTGTCTGAAGTTTTATTCTTTGTCCAGCAACTTAAAAAGCCTGAGTTTGTACAAATGATGTTGGCTTTATAATTATCTTTATACATTAAGAAAAGACTTAACAAATGGTTGATTATGAATCTATTTTATTCAATTGATGAGTCTGAAGAAGCTCAATTGGTCCACATTTAGAATTTTTACCAGTTTATCATTTGCTTTGAAGAAACTTCTTGATTTTAATCTTTATTTTATTATTTTAACATTTTTGATTTGTATGATTTTTTTTATTTTTAAATTTTGTTTTACTACATTTGGTTTTTATATTGTACTTTACTATTTTTACATTATTTGGTCTGAAATAATTCCTTGATTATGATAATGTATTTATTTTGATGTTAATATTGTATTGATACCTAACTGATGACTTATTATATTTTTATATTGTATGTATTCAAACCTATAGTACGGAATGGTAGAAGAAATAAAAATGTTTTGTTACTTTGAAAATAATTGTTGCTGTAGTAATAATATCATTGAATGAATGGGTTTTAAAACCAAAGTAAAGCTTTGAATGACTTGACCATTTAAATAGGCCAAAAATTACCATTTAAAATCAACAGTTTGTCTTTCTTAAGTAACCAGATGCTATTTTGAAGCTGCACAATGTCTGCTCCGTGTAAGGTTACAGGCCCTAGATATCCTTGTATACTACAAAGGCACAAATTTATTTTGAAGTGATTTTACTTCTTCGTCATTTGACTTTCGGCGCTTCAATCTTAGATGACTCCTATATATGATATGGCTTCTTGTCAGTGAATGTTAAACACAGTAAGTTACTGTTTTAATTGTCATGATTTTACATAAATTGTTTATTTAGGCAAACTCTCCTGTGGACAAAGCAGGAAGTGTTCATATCTGTAATAATACAGATAAATCCATAGTTCCTCTAAAAGAAACTTCAAAAGCTGACATATAGCTTGAATAGAAACTTTTACTTATAGGTATTATATAAGTTCTTGCACCCCCCTCCAAGAAAATTTGTCGTGACTCAGATATACTAAAAATAATGGATGCAATTAATTAATTGTTTTCCATCTTTCCCCCAAGTTCAGCTTGTGGGATGATCAGTGTATTCAAAGAAAAACTACCTTAGAACAGTTTTTTCTTTTTAACATACCTTGGTTATGGGATGAGATTTTCGAAGATACAGGATCTTGCTATAACAATTTTCCAAAGAATCTGCTCCTACTCTTCCATAGTTGTGAATATGATCTTTTGCAAAGTTCTCTAGCAGATATCCATGTAGTTATTTTCTTTCTGTAGGGAAAAGGATATTAAAGAGAGGTAAAAGGAATGGCAGAATGAATATCAGGAGCTTAGGGTTCAACTCTTTGCTACCTTGAATAGATTTTGTATATATATGCAAATGTTTAAATATATAATTATAGTAATGAGAAACTGAAGGCTTCAGAAATGGAAATTATCATAAAATTCAACTTGATAATACTGAACATTTGGAACATCAATTTCAAAGCATGAAATCTTCACATAGCAGTAATTTACTTCAAGAAATGTACAGCTTATTTAATGTTAGTGTTAGTTTTCAGAATTTCCTTCAGGCTTATAAATCAGGTTAGAAATCCTCTAATTCATGGAGAACATTACAGTACTTTAAACTAACTACTGTAACCAAGCCAATTACTGAATAATGCATGGGTAATATCGTCCAGTATATGCAATGCCTCAATTAGCTGTTTTATGTTTGAACTTGTATGATAATAGAAAACAATAAAGATACTGAAATTACAATTTGCAAAGTAATATAATTATCTTCTTTTTAAGCTCTTGGATAAGAAAATTGAATAAATTAATTGTCTTCAGAATTTACTAGAGCCATGCCTATTTTACTGCATCCTATAAAACAGGTCATTCCACATATGCTATGAACACCAAGGATGATTACGGATCTTCGAAAAAATAGATTTAAGGCCTATCTCATGAAATTTTGTTAATTGATTACCCTAAATATTAATACGATATAGTTGCTGTGAATTGTTGAAATATCATGCAATGTTGCGCTAACATGCTTGCATAATTTTCAATTAAAGAATGCCTTGGAGATGAGATCACCGTATAAACTACACTAGGTAATATGTGAACTCAACTTCTCAAAGCTATTACTGTAGTTCCCATTACAAAAGGGCTTGTACTATGGTACTACTGTATATATCATTAGAGATATTACTAGGACTTAGTTTAGTGTTAGGTCTTTTCTTCTTTTGTACACACATTTAAGCATACTTTGAATTTAGTTACCTGAAAGATAGGTATCAGGTTGTCCAGTGGGAAAATGATACATCTACACCCCTACTAGTGAATTATGGTGTTCCCCAGGGCTCTCTCTTAGGGCCTTTTTTGTTCATTGTTGCAATTAATGACCTGTATTATGAATTGTTTGGAAATGTAATACTGTACGCCGATGATGCTACCCTGATTGCCAGAGCCAGTGATCTTGCCCTAGCTCGAAGTTCGGCCGAGATGCTTCTTGAAGATTCTACGAAGTGGTTTGAATTAAATAAATTAACTCTCAATGATGCAAAGACACAATCACTGACTTTTAGTTTGGGTAGCCCTATAGATAATAACGGCCCTGTTAAAATGCTGGGCTTTATGCTTGACGCACAACTTAGTTGGAGTGACCATATTGATACAATCTGTGTCAAGCTTAGTAGAGTCCTTTTTTTGTTGAGGAGATTGAAGATGGAGATGCCCAGTGATTTTGTAATGTATGCCTACCACGCATTCTTCCAGTCGCATGTTGTGTATGGAACTAGACTTTGGGGTCACTCTGTCAAGGCCTATCAGATTCTCCTGCTACAAAAGAAGGCAGTTAGACTATTGTGTGGTGTTGGGTATCTCGACCACTGTAGACCTTTGTTCATTCAAAAGGGAATTCTTACAGTGTACAGTGTATACATTTTGCAATGCTTATTAGCTATTAAAGACAGGGAGGCCGATTTTACTGTTAACCGAGAGATACATGAGTACTCTACTAGGCATTGTAATGACCTGAATATTCCTAGGAATAGACTGAACAAGAGTTCAAACTGTTTTCCTGTGACTGGCATGAAGTTTTTTAACTGTTTGCCACTATCTGTACGGTGTTCCACAAGGACTCGCTTTGCAAAACTGGTAAAAAACTGGCTCCGGAATCATCCGTTTTATAGTATTTATGAATACTTTGAGGCTGATCACTCTGAGATCACCTAATATTATGTGTTTGACTTAGCCTATTGCTTTTTTGTTTAATGGCTGAATAAATATTATTATTATTATTATTATAGTTCATATGCTGTATTAGGAACATCATCCGTATTAGTATGGATTTAATTCATAACTTGTAAGTGTAAGCTAGTTTTACTTTTTTGTATTTTAACATACAAGCTCTAACACAGATTGTTGTCAAATTACCAACTCAAGCTGAAAAACATCAACATATTTTGTGATATTAAATTTACATTCACAATTTATTAACCTGCAAGTTTATCAAGAAATTTGCATATACAGTCAATTCTTTTGATAAGCAATACAAATAATTTAATGGCTGGGTGTTCTTTTAGTCCCCACGACTTGAATCTCTTCATACTGTCGTATCCCGGGGTCCTAACTAATTCTGACACCATTTTCCCCGGGATTACGACTTTATCAGGATGGCCCGAATTGATTAATTACATAAAAATATTAACACACGGTGAGGAAAAGAAGGACAGTATTGCGTTGCACTAAAATTATAAATGCCAGTTTATAAAAACCCAAAATGACTAGATTTTATTACATTATTAAAATTAAGTAACATACAAAAGAAATTACATGGTTACTTACATTTTTTACACTTCTGGTTGTCTTTACACTATAAAGATATACTTGCGCCGAGGCGCCCAGTCTTGACGTCGTCCCATGTCGAGTCAAGAGCCACGAATCTTTTACAAGACGAGGTGAACAGTTTTCACCTGTTTAAATAAACTTCCGTGGTCAAGTCATTGCTCCGATTGGCATCCGTGACGTAAAAAAACCTTAATTGCAATTTCCCGGTTCAATACTATTTCTTTACTTTTAACAACATATTCTTCCTTGTTTCACAACTGTTCTACCAGTCAATCACCTTTGAATTTCAGTCAGCAAAGTAGCAAAGTTAATTCTTTTTAGCGTAAACTTCTGCGTCGACACTTTCCTATTTCCTCGTTGTGAACCCAATACTGGCTTATACTACCAAAACCATTTAGAGGGCCCAATTCTTAATTTTTACAATCACAACATTACCCCCCCCCTAGCCCGAACGCACGGTAGGTGGGTTCGGACGGGGTTTGTGTATGTCTTCCATAGTTCTCTTATACTGATACAGATATAAAATCCTTAGTTATACTTGAATGTTGACATCGTCGTCGCATGTCGTAATGCGTACAGTTTGTTGTCTTTGCTTTGTATTATTTTTCTTTGCTTAATCTTCTTTTTCTGTTGGTTTGCGTTTTTGCCCTGTACTCCGAGGTGACTGAAAGTTTTATAATTTAATTCCGGTTATTCTTAATAATTTACCTATACATGTCATGGATACCAAAGGTAACGGCTTGACACACTAACTATCTGTCATAAAATTTCAATATTTTGTTTACTTTCTCTTTTTTTTTTTCCTTTATGTTCAATTAATTCTTAAATACGTTAACCTAATATATTACCCTGATAAATTAAAAATCTGTCTCAATTAAAAAAAAAATCTTTGATTTCTTCCTATCATTTAAAAAAAAAATCCTATGCCTTTAAATATACTGGTACTTCCCTATTGCTTAACCTAATTTACTTAAATGTTGTCTAAAAAAAAAAAAAATTCTGATAAAATCCCTTGCTGTAATATAGATGATACTTCAGTTGTTCTTGACCTTGGGTTTAATTTCTTCGCGTCAGCTGGACTTGCTATATTGTCTGCATGCAACGTTATGGAATGTGCTACCTCTGCATTCGTGTTGGTCGGAACTGCTATGTGATATTCTGCCCGTTTGTTCAACCAACTATAACATATGGAAAAAAACAGTTATTAATAAAATGCGATTTAATCTGTAACACAGATAATATTATCCCTCAAAATCTACTTATTCCAAACAATATTTAATATTTGCAACCGGTTAAAATTAAATCAAAACTAAAACATAAAATTTTTTTTCTTTTCTTTTAAAAAAATTGGAAATCATCTGGTTCCCACTCTCCCTTGAAAAAAAATCATAATCAACTTGAACATTTGTCAGTAACATTATAAAAAAAAATTTAATTATCCTCTTATAATAAAAACAATCAATTACCCTTAAATGGAAAACACCTAACTCTTGTTTACTTCCAATAATGCTATATTTCCCTTGATTTAAATAACTGAACCAAAATTCAAAAATTACATCGTTCTGCGGCTTTCCTCCAAACACAATTGAAGCAAATCGCTTGGGTGTGCACGTCCCGATACGATATGTTTCAAGTGGCTGTTGGTTCAAATAATTTAAAATTCTCATTTAATTTAAAAAAAACTTCCCGTAATTTATATTTCCTTTAAACAATTCATTTTTAAAACTTTTCTTCATTTTCTCTCCTAATTAAATCAAACACTATACGGTATACTTCTTGGTTAAGCGACACACACTTGACTTCGCAAAGAACAGAACACTGATCATCTATTCTGAACTTTGTATATCATTTGCACATGCCCTCAATCCAATGACTAACCTTCCAAAAAAAAAATTACAAAAAAACTCAATTCATTTAACAATAACAATTACTAAAATTTTCTGCAATATTTTATGGCATCTATTAAAATTACGTCTACACGCGAAATCCTATTCTGTTACAAAACATATTCAATTTTTACAATTTTATACTTTCCCAATGTTACTTTTATATACCCTTACACAGACTAATTAATCAATTTCCTGCAAAAAATTATTTATTAATTCTTGGTGCTGTTAGCCGTTCACTCCCAGTGCCGGTGTTGTTGATCATGTGCATATCCATGGGTTACCTGAAACATACAAAATTCTCTTAATCTAAATCACTGAAAATGCCTATCATTCGTTTTTTTTTTCACTTGTCCCCTATAATCCTCAGTAATAAATATGATTAATGAATTCTATCGTTGCTTAAAATTCCACGATAGACAAAACTATTCCATCACCTATATATTTATTAAAACTCATATTTAGACATTGACATTATATTATCCCAACAAATTTTATTTCTTTCCTTTTCTTAACTTCCCATTAAAATCTATTTCTTATTTTAAGTGTACACTCGTTACTTGATACAACAAAAAAAAAAATTCTCATACAATCATAATTCTTTACACTCTGTAAATTCATTTACATCCATTTCTTCCCTTTTTATCCACATGTATGATACTCAACATAATAACCATTTATCTGCACAGTTTTCTCACTAAAACTGTTTTAACTCATTATTCCATAAAACTTAATATTTACGGTTACACTCAATAAAACATTTGGAATATAAAAAATGACACCCTTGTTATTGACCTAAATGAACAACATATCCCTTGCACAGTACTATCTAATATTAATATTCTGTAATTCTAGCATTTGACCCATAAGATTCCCACAACTGATTATACATATCTTTATCCAAAATGTTACAACATGCAATATCTTACTAAAAAAAATGTCTTACCTGGCTCATTTATACTTTTACAAAAAAAACAAATTTTGACCTGTCCTTCCCTCAAGTCACCCTAAACTTCAATTATACGCAATGCCTTTTTAAATTCTTAAATATTCTCACAACTACAAATTTTTCCTTTCAATTTATTTCACTTGTATTGTATTATGAAATTAAATTCTGACACATTTATTTTATTTATTTCATCAGGCTCTCTTTTTTTTCAAATTTAATACGATGGGCTCGGTCTACGGGAGTTGATAATCTTATGATGGTATGGGGTAGGGTTCTTTCTCTACAGGACGTGCCTCGCCTGTCTTAATCCGGTCTTTGATTACGCTAATGTACCTTAATTCATTTTTTCTTTCTGCAATACTTTATTCTATCTGCTTCACTAATGTTCTCACTTTCTGTTACTACCCAGTAATATGTCCTATGCGTTTTTTCTATCTCACGATTTCTATTTCTTCCGTCTTACACTTTACACATTTTATTTGAGTCCTCCTTCGCTTTTAATTGTCCATTATCTTTTAATTACCTAGCAATATATCTTCCATATATGCCCAACCCCTTTGGGTTCCAAAGTTTCCCTGTCCTCCACAGTAACTTCTTTATTCACTATTAACTTCTTATTCTCTCTAATAAGTTTCTCTCGTGGACACGCATCCCATTTTCACTTTTACTTCTCATATTATCATTTCACATTTTTTCTCTGGAGGCACCTTCACAATTCTACTATTAACATTTGACATCCTACCTGCATTTTGACTGACTCGCAGGGGTGGATTCCCGTAGGACCTCTCCCTGGCAACCTTTGTTCTTGAAACATTTTCGGAGGTGTCCTTGGGTTGTGTTTTCCGAAGAATAACACGGACTATTTCGGCGGATCAAACCGAAATTTTTCCTCCTAGTTTCACGTCATCGGTTGATTCCCGAGATTTAATTCCCCGCTGTACGCCAGTACATGCGATGTACCCTGTTAATAATAGGCAAATTGTGTTTACTCAAAAAAAAATAATCTAAACCCAGAATTCCCGCTTGGTGAATTCCTAACGGACATATTACAACAAAACTAAGTGTATTTTCTCCCCTTTTCTCCTTGCGGTTTTTTTTCGACTGCTCCCTTTACCCCTTTTCGCTATTACTTTAGTATTTTTCCCAACTGTTTACCTTTTGACCCTTAAATTTACTCTCCCCGTACGCCTCTCTCGCACCCATGTTCCTGTTTCATCCCTCTCAACAATTTTATCTCCTGTTATTTGCTATGCACTGAAAAAATTAATTATTATTACGATGTCAATACAAGTCATTGTGCTATAACATGTCACCTCAGCATTCTCATTTTCCTACTGCTGATTTCTGTAATGTAACAAAATATCTGTTCCCTTGACTAACTTACATTATCTACAGTAAACATTCCTCTTTCATTAAATATTTAAATGAATGTTATCTTGCTTGTAATTTTTAAAACTTCTTCAAATTGACAAATTATCTGACCAATATTTTCTTTAAAAAAAAAAAAAATTAAACCTACCTCTCGTTACTCTTAAAAATTTTGGGGGTTTTACGTTTTATTATTACTTAAACTTTCTGTTATGCCCTCGTAAAAACTTATTATTTCTTCCAAGTCCTTCCCGTTCATTTCCCATTTTCAAAATATCTTCTACAAATTTTAATTTCTGACCAAACTCATTATCATTGTCTATATTAATTTATTTAATTCTCAAAGCTTTATCTTCTTTTGCAATTTCCAATTTAAACATTCTTATAAATTAAACCTTTCCTATTAAATTATTATTATTATTACTCTTTAATTTTATTTAATTACCCCTGGTCTACTTAATAAATTGCTACTGTAAAACATTATATTACTTAACTTAACAAAAATTTAAAAAAATTAATTTATCTCAATTAATCACAACCTTTAACATTAAACAAATATTTTTAATCTTTAATCCGCACATTCCTCAACTTATTATAATCCGGTCTATTCTTAAAATGACAAACAAAAAATTTTATTTCCTTTAACCCTAACATTGGCATTTCAATTAATAATTACACAAACACAAATTATTTTCTTTACAAATATCACTCTAAAAAAAATTTACAACATTACTCTACAAATTTTCAAAAAATATTAATTTAAACTTAAAATACGTAATTTATTTCTTCTGACATCGCGGTGAGTTCGCCCACTTCTTTACACTAATTTCGTCCCGCGTTGAATTCGCCCACTTCTTGACACCAATTTGTCGTATCCCGGGGTCCTAACTAATTCTGACACCATTTTCCCCGGGATTACGACTTTATCAGGATGGCCCGAATTGATTAATTACATAAAAATATTAACACACGGTGAGGAAAAGAAGGACAGTATTGCGTTGCACTAAAATTATAAATGCCAGTTTATAAAAACCCAAAATGACTAGATTTTATTACATTATTAAAATTAAGTAACATACAAAAGAAATTACATGGTTACTTACATTTTTTACACTTCTGGTTGTCTTTACACTATAAAGATATACTTGCGCCGAGGCACCCAGTCTTGACGTCGTCCCATGTCGAGTCAAGAGCCACGAATCTTTTACAAGACGAGGTGAACAGTTTTCACCTGTTTAAATAAACTTCCGTGGTCAAGTCATTGCTCCGATTGGCATCCGTGACGTAAAAAAACCTTAATTGCAATTTCCCGGTTCAATACTATTTCTTTACTTTTAACAACATATTCTTCCTTGTTTCACAACTGTTCTACCAGTCAATCACCTTTGAATTTCAGTCAGCAAAGTAGCAAAGTTAATTCTTTTTAGCGTAAACTTCTGCGTCGACACTTTCCTATTTCCTCGTTGTGAACCCAATACTGGCTTATACTACCAAAACCATTTAGAGGGCCCAATTCTTAATTTTTACAATCACAACAATACTTACAAAAACAGAAGAAAGGAATGGGAAATATGGACTGCATAACACAAGTGGTAAGATATTCTTCTGACATGGAAAGTGTTAATAGTGGTAGTTTACAATTTTAAAATACTTTATTAATAA
This sequence comes from Ectobius pallidus, assembly GCA_964059195.1. Lineage (NCBI taxonomy): Eukaryota > Metazoa > Arthropoda > Insecta > Blattodea > Ectobiidae > Ectobius > Ectobius pallidus. The sequence goes on from CAXKWD010000001.1 coordinate 172,173,138, forward strand.
GTTATAATATTTTATACATAATAATTTTAAAATTATTCATTCAGAATAATTTTTAAATACATACAAGAGATCAATTATACAGTATAAACAAAATATTGAGATATTTTTGCCTGACTGAAATGCTTAATAAGAACAATGAAGGTAATTTGGTATCTGATACATAACATAAACTAGCATAACATGAACTGACTGAAGTATCCTACTTGTGACTGCCAATTCTGTTTAAAATTTGAACAATTCCATATTTAACAATGAAGCAAATGGAATAAATTAAAGAATAAATAATCTTTTTCAAAAGTGACTAGGTCAGAGCACACTCTGATATTTTAATATATAATTCATAAATTAAAATGAGTGTAAAACTTGCTAACCACTCAAGGTAACCACAATAATTCTCTTACAATGAAGTTTTGTAAAAAGTAATCTTTTCTAATTCCCTACCTAAAAAGTAGTGCACGTTAATGGAGGTGTGAATTCCTCCCAAACATGTAGAATTGCATTTCAAGAACTCAAAATTATGACATTACCATCCCTAACATATGCTACTGCTTAATTTGTTTTAAAGATAAAATATCCCAATTCCATGAAAGACAACAGATACATACCCATTACACCAGAAACACTAATAATTTGGATATTTCTTATTCAAGACTAACAAGTAGGCTATATATAAACTTATAAACAAGTAGGCTTGAAACTTTATAATATGTTACATCTTAACACACAAGCTCTTTCCATGAGTCCCTACAAAACTAAACTGAAAAACATACTTGTGAGTAATGTTATTTAAAGAATTAATGATTTAGTTTTGTTTAATTCACGCTGTATTACTTACTTACTCAATAGCAATAAACAATTCCTCAGGAAGCTAAAGGAATATGATCTATTTTAGGTTCATCGCTGTGCTTACCTGAGCCTGCCATTCAACCTTATTCTGTGCTAACTTCATGCAACCATCCCTCGCAAATCCCACTTCTCTTAAATCTATCCTAATATTGTCCTCCCACCCACGTCTAGGTCTTCCAAGTGGTCTTTTCCCTTCGGGTCTCCCAATCAATATTTCTGAGACATGCCTTTCCTCCCCCATGCATGCAACATGCCCAGCCCATCTCATCCTCCGTAATTTAATTACTCTTACTATATCCGGTGATGAGTACAGGTTATGAAGCATATTATTATGCAGTTTTCTCCAGTCCCCATTTTTCTCTCTCTTAGGCCCAAATATTTTCCTAAGCACCATTTTTTCGAATACTCTCAGATTATGTTCTTTCCGAAGAGTAAGCGACCATGTCTCACATCCATATATTACAACAGGCAGGATAATTGTCTTATACATTTTTATTTTTAGATTTCTGGACAGTGAGATAGAATGCAAGCTCACTACTTGTTACATGACATTCAAAATGAATTTATTGGTCTCTATTCCTGAGAATAACTAAAAGAATTCTAAAAGAAAGAAAAATGCAAGGTATTTTTCACTTACAGTTGATGCTACCTCTGAATCGGCACATGTGGGGCAAACTGCATTATTTCATCAGGTATATCAATTTGACAGAGCAAGTAGACAGTCGCCCATACAACATTGAAGAACGTCTACTGTGCTTCAGTGATTATTCAAAGAAAAGTGGAGAAGCTATTGCGAGGCTTATAATGGACTGTTGTAATTAAATGCTTATTTGCATGTTTTATACACTTGCTTATATGTTTTATTGAGAACTTTACGTAATTTACTTGAACACTTTAGATAGAAGAAGACGACTGCTGCCTTCACATACACTTTACAAGAAGGCACCAGCCGTCTTCTTCTATCTAAAGTGTTCAAGTGTATTATGTAAAGTTCTCAATAAAACATATAAGCAAGTCTATAAAACATGCAAATAAGCATTTAATTACAACAGGTTATGGGCACAGAATGCGCTATATGCTCTGGTCTATCTGTTCAAGTGAAAAGTATTTTTTGCACGTAAGAAATTGTTCTTACAAGACAAAGGAAAAACATGGCGGCGTCAGAAGAAAGTGAAGTGAACTCCCTCGCCATCTTGCGAAACTCTGTTACCTTCCAATTATGGGACTTTCAATTCAGATTTTGTTTAAAACCAAGCAGTTGTGGGACATTGTGAGTGGTGAAAATCTTTTAGAAGAACAAGGAAGAGATGAAAACAAAATGAAAGAGTGAAAGACTAAAGTCGCAAAAGCTCAATACTACTTCATAAAAACCATTGATAATATGATGAAGAATCATATTCTTACGTGTACCTCAGCAAAGGACATATACGACACTTTGAAAAATATTTACAGACGAGATACCAGTCAGCTGAAGCAACAGTTACTTCTGGACTTTCATGGCTTCACATTTGATAAATCCAAAGACATGATGCAAAACCTAAGCCATTTAAAGAACGTAGTCTTCAAGCTCTCTCAATTCAAACAAGACATCTCTGAGGAAATGCAAACATTGAAGATTCTCTATACATTGCCTGAGCAATACCATTACTTCGCCAGTGCTTGGGAATCAACTCCTGCTTCTGGAAAAAACTGTAGAAAACCTTGTTGCTCGCTAGTGTTTACAAGAAGAATACAACAAGCCAAGTAAAACAGAAACATGGACACAAAATGTGGCTTATAATGTACACCAGAAAACATAGTAAAGTAAAGTGATCCCTATACAGGCCATGGAGACCCAGAGGGTTCCAGGAGGTTGAGGCTCCCAGATTTTGGACATTCGGCACGTGAAGGTGGTAAGGTTGTCAGCTTTACGCACCGGCCGCCTTTACCCCAGGAATGCTCCTGGTACTCATTTCTGTTAGAGGCTGAGTCGACCCCAGGGTCATACACCAGAAAACATATCAACGGAAAGGAAAAACTGTTGTTTGTCACAGGTGTGGTGTTGAGGGTCACATCAGATCTAAATGCCCTAAGAAGAAATGGTGTTCAACTTGCAAGCGGGACAGCCATAATGATAATGAATGTTTTAAAAAGACTTAAAGCTCAACAAAGCAGATCATATGGTGGCAACAAGTGTGTGTTCTGCAAGAAATCAAATCATTTTTCAGAAGATTGTTGGTTTAAGAGAAAAATGAACAGTTGAAAAATAAGAAGGATAAAGTTACCTTTTTATCAGAAGTGAAGTGTTGTACGGTACCAGTAGGCCTATTACTTTAAGCGATAACACTTTTGTTGTAGACAGTGGGTGCACCTCTCATCTTGTAAACAGTAGTGACTTACTAACAAATACAGAGCACTCAAGTTCTAAAATTCTGTGTGCGAAGAAAGGTGAGTCAATGAATGCTACGCTTACAGGAGACATTAATCTTGAAAATGTATTGCTTAAAGATGTGTCATTTGTACCACAACTCACTAAAAATTTATTGTCTGTTAATGCAGTTTCAATTTTTTTTCAATTTGTTTTATTCGTCCATTATATCATTACATGATATGGGACACGTCATACAATTCTAACAAAATAATTTAACTTAATGAGTATAATAAATACACATACAATTTACCCATCTAATAACATCTAGTTACTGACAATGGTGGAGAAGTTAGGTTCAAAAACAATGAAGTGAAAATCCTAAAGAATGATGAAGTTATTTTAAGTGGTAAACACTGCCTTCTAAACTGTATTAATCGTGTATACACTGCCTGTCCTATACGGCTAATTTTGCGTACTCGGCGACATTACAGATGGCAGCACCTTTCACACCCAGACTGCTTCTTGTTTTTTGCTACGACATTGTTGATTATGTAGTGCTGTCACCGCCGTCTCATAATCACTGCCTTCTAAACTGTATTACTCCTCAAGACGGCGGTGCTCATAATATAGTCTATCAATGCGTCTAATTAATTTACATTTATTTTAATTATAGCTCCAAAATTCCATTTCAAGGTAAGTGTCATATACTGGAATAATATTACGTTCTAAACAAATAACACAAGTATCTGTGTCTGTTTAATGCTTATTTTGATTAGTGATTGCTGCAATCTGGGTGTGAACTGTGTCGCCTCTACTGGATAAATTAGGCAATTTAACAATACTCTGAACTCCATGTTAAAATAAAGCATAGGACAGGCAGTGTAATTCTCGAGACGGCGGTGGTGGTAAAAAATCATCTGAAGGTCTGTTTGTTGTAAACTTAGCCTGTCAACAAACAAATGAAGAAACACTGCTAATTCAGTCTAAAGATGAGGCTATGGATTGGCACCAAAAATTGGGCCGAATTAGCTTTTCAAGTCTGTGTGAGATACCCAACCTGTGTAAGGGAGTGCCATCTTCTCTTAGCTTGTGTGAAAAACAATGTGCTTGTGAAATTTGTGCCATATCTAAGCTGAACAGACGTCCTTTCAGTTCTGACAGACAGAGGGCTACACAGATAATGATAACACATACAGATATTTATGGTAAAATTGAACCCCCTACAATTGATAATAAACATTATTTCATGACATGTATAGATGACTATACCCACTTTGTTCAAGTATACCTTCTGGAAAAGAAAAACGAAGCTGAAGATTGCCTAAAACAGTCTGTAACAGAATCTGAAAATTTTCATAATCTTAAAGTTTCAAAACTTAGAGTGGATAAAAGAGTAAAACTTATGGTTTGCAGGAAGGAACTTAGTAAATTACAAAGGGCTTTCTGCACATCAATAATGGGAGCATTTAAAACAACTCCTACTACGGCAATGGAGATACTGACGGGACTTTCTCCCTTTCATTTGTGGATAGAGACAGAGGCCCTGTTGTCATATCACCGCATTTGTTATCAAACTGTAGTGTCTGATCCTGGACACATAAATTATCTCAAACTTCCATTGGACCAGGAATGTGAAACAGATACTTGAAATGAGGACTGACATTCTGGAACCAAGGGTAAAGTTTGACAAAAACTTTACAGTCACCTATCCACAGCGTGGTGACTGGGATAGACGAGAAAAACTTATAAATAACAAGGGCCCAGTCTGGTATACTGACGGTTCTAGAACAAAGTCAGGAACGGGGGCAGGTCTTTATGGAAATGGTATCAAAGCTTCTTATAGTCTAGGTACATTTACTACAGTTTTCCAGGCAGAGGTTTATGCAATCTTAGCCAGTACTAAGGAAAGTTTTAAAAAGAGATATAAGAACAGAAACATTCTTATTCTCTCAGATAGCCAAGCAGCTCTTAAAGCTCTTGAGTCACCTTTAATGAAATCAAGGCTAGTCTCAGAGTGCCGAGAATCTCTTGTGACACTGGCTGAACACAATACTGTTCAACTGATGTGGGTGCCGGGACACATGGGGATTCAGGGCAATGAGGAAGCAGATAAAGCAGCCAAGAAAGGCAGTGAGATCCCATTTTTGGGACCTGAAACTATGCTGGGAGTATCATACAGACCAGTAAGACAGGCTATTATGAACTGGACTCAAGAGGAGCACCGGAAACGCTGGAACTCCATAGAAGGATGCAGACACTCAAAGGTGCTCATTGCAGACCTGGATAAAAGCAGGGCAAAGTACCTGCTAAAACTCAGTAGGAAGAAACTCTCATGGGTAACAGGATTCATTACTGGATACTGTGCCCTCAAGTACAATCTTCATAGGATGGGATTGCATAATGAACCAACCTGTAACAGATGTGTCCAAGGAGATGATCAGTTGCTCATCTGTTATGTGACTGCCCGGTTCTTGCTCAATCTAGAGCAGACTGTTTTGGCAATCACTTTCCAAAGGTAGATGAACTATCACAAGCCTTCGTTAGTAGTCTCATTAAGTTCATTATGAATAATGGCTACTTAATTGATAGCAACAAGATGGGGACGCATAATAGATCTGTAGGAGGTCGCAGTGCTAGGGCTAAATAGCCCCCCCCCCCTTTTCAAACTCAACTCAACAACAATGAAGGTGATTTAGGGTAACCCATCGCTCCAATGCAGCCTGGTATGTAGTGCGGCATGAAAGAAACCCAGGTGTGCAAAGTGTGGCATTAATGAAACTATACCCATACTTTGACAGAGTAGAGTAATCAAGCAAAATGACAAGAAACCATGTTAAGAATCCAATATGTTGTAACCTCTTATATTCTTTCTAGGTGTCTCCATACGAAATGAGAAAAATCTAAAAAATGTTACAAAAACTTGAAGAGTACACATGAACACTACTGGTGGTGGCAGCAACTTTCAGCCAGCGATTTCAAACTGCACAGAAAAGATCATGGCATTGATAGTGCCGTCAATTACGACCCTGTCAAATTACCATGACTCAGATGCGATGCATCAAGAGTCTGCAAATGAAAGTAAGTGTACAATCCCACAAGTTACTAATTTAAACAGTTCGGGGATTCTTTACCACTCTGCATGCTGTGTTAATTATTCCTTTTTAACAAGAAAAAGGGCCATATTTGAGATTGTAATGTTCTTTAGAATCTGTAGAATATAGAGTTCATATTCAAAATCAGTTGGTTATTAAAAATTTGTGAAATGCAAGGAAAGCTTTGAAGAAGCGAGCACTTATGTAACCTGAAAATGACATAATTTGTAGGCCTACTGGTTACGTGAGGTGCTCATGACAAAAGGAACGATGGGCAGAATCAATCTCACCATGAAAAAGTGTAAGCAATCTGATAGTGTTGACGGTGGGTATGGTGTTGTCCCTAGATCTGCCTGTCACTAAACTAAACTAACTTCAGAAGTTTGTTTGTATTGTGTTTGTGATAATTAATTTTAAGGGTGGGAAACCCTATTGATGTGTATTTAGTTAATTTTCTGCATATCAGAACAATTGATCAATTATGTCCGTAGGGACATTTATAGTGTTGTGTATAGAACTATTGTGTATTGGCATAATGGCAGGTAATTTTAGAGAAAATGAGGATATTGAGGATGGGGTTCTTAGGCTTTGTCTCCCGTTTCGGGAGTTATCTTGTATGCAATGCTCAGCTGCTCTCGGAACATTTAAGGATGCTGTCTTGCATTTTGAAACAGATCACCCGTTTAATACCATGGTTTTTCAATGTGCTATATGTGGAAAAATCTTGAATTCCAAACACAGCTTAGAGACGCATGTCTCTAAATGCCCCGGAGTTAAGGCTAGAGTTGAAAGAGAGTTTAAATGTAGCAGTTGTGAGCAAAGTTTTGATGCAAAGAGAGGACTAAGTGCGCATGAGAGAACTAGGCATCCTGTCATTAGAAATGAGAAAAGAGTTCAAATTATAAAGAAAACTCGAAAATCGGCTGGTCGTGCGTGCACAATCTGGTCTGACGAGGAAATCAAATTATTGGCGGAACTTAACGAAAGATTCAAGGGCGAGAGATTTATTAATAAGGAAATCGAAAGAGTACTCACAACTAAAACCAAGAAACAAATTAGTGATAAACGTAGAGCTCTGGGCCTGGATAATGTGGCGCCAGTGGTTAATGAAGTTAATCCAGAAGAGGTGGAGACATTGGAGGATGGAAGCATGACGGTGGAGGATAACCCGGCTGAAAATGACCAGGATAATAATGAATCTGAGGAAGTAGATGTGGTAGAAGGAGAAGTGGTAGCCATAGCCGATGTAGTTAATATCTTTATCAATGGAGATGATAGTAATGTTCACGAGGAAATTGATAACACAGAGGAAGTGAATAAATGGAAAAAGTCATGTGCTAGCAGAGCTTTGGCGATAGCCATAAACAAGCAAGAAGTTTCTAATGTTAAATCAATACACAAGTTGCTAGATCAATACTTCTATTCAATATCCCATGGCTAGCCAGGTGTTGAAATTGATATTAATAAAATAGTTGAAGATTTTATACAAATGGTGAGGGGACTGCACAAGGAGGTTTCTAGTAATATTGGTAAAAACTCACCTAGGGATAGGGATAGGAATAAATATAGTAATGCGCAGATGCTTATGAAAAGGAACCCTAGGATGATTGTGGAGAGAGCATGTCTGGGTTTAGATTTAAATGCTACCAACCGGGTCCCTCCCCTAGTTGAAGAGCTTAGAGAAGTCTATACCCAACTGTGGGGAAGCGCAGGTAGTAAGGAAGATTCAAGACAAGCTAAAGATGGGGATATATCATATAAGGACTTCAATGCCATTAGCTCGGTAGAGATAGAGAAAAGGGTTAAAAAGATAAAGGCCTCATCGGCACCAGGCCTGGATGGCGTTATGAAAAGACATAGTAAAGGATATGAGCGAATCATGGCCAAAATATTTAATGCTATTATGATTTCTGGGATGTATTCGGACAGCTGGAAGAGAGCTCGTACCACCTTTTTACCCAAGAGTGGTAAAGATCCCAAGATAGCGAGTAGCTGGAGGCCCATCACGATTGTTTCCTTACTGGCAAGGCTGTTCTCAGGAATTATAGACTTCCACTTGAGGAAAGTTATTAGCCTATCTAATGGCCGGTTTCTATAAACTCGCGAATTACCTATGGGTAAATTATCCCATGAACAGAATTTACACAAGGAAAACTCTTACGAACATAAATAATTTAAAGATAACGATCACACACAGTTATGGTGAATTTCTAGATAAATGTCCTCTAGGTAAATGTGAAAATGAGAGAAATTTTTTTTCTATAAACCAGGGTTAGATCTCTCCAAGGGTAAATCTTTGGGTTAATTTATCCTTTCATGGATGACTGGATAAAATTTAACCTCTCGTAGGATCAATATGGCGGACGTGCGCAGCTGATTGCAGTACCTGTAAAATACAGTTTTAGAAATGCTGATATGATCTGTAGTGTTGACTTTGTTTCTCTGTAATAGGATAGGCTTAGCAGAATTTATATACATATTTCTTATTGAAATTTTCATGTACCGTACATTGTAGCTAATGACTGTATTTGCCGGTATTTGGTAGCACTGAGTGTGCAAACATTGCAAACTAGAGTCGTATTTCTAATTTTTCCTTCCTCTCACGCATTAGATCTCGACAATAGTAGTATTTATCTGAAGACAATATTATTCCGAACTAATTAGTATAATGTATATTGCAAAACCATGTCTTGACTTGCAGTAGTGGAAACATAGGATGAAACAATCACATCTCCGTTATTCAAGGTCTATTCTCAGTGTTCACCGTAGCTCATTGTCAGCGTGCTGGATCACGGTTCAAGAGGTCCACTGTTCGATCCCCGGCATGGTAGTATATATTATTTTTTATTTCCTCATTATACCATTAGTGCTCTGGTGGGTGATTCTGGAACTAAGTTGTCCATTGGATACTTTACCCATAGGTATTTCGCGAGTTTATAGAAACCGGGCATAAATGCCAGAAAGGCTTCGTGATGGAGCCTGGCTGTCAATCTAACTTGATTGTAGTGACAGAATTAATCCGGATGGCTAAACAGGACAAAGGAGTCTGTATCACGACAACAGACATAACCAAAGCGTTCGACATGGTTCCTCACTGGGCCATAAGGAGATCATTAGAGTATAAAGGTCTTCCCCCGGAGTTTACAAAATTAATATTGGAAGCGTATAATGGCGCTTCTACGTCACTCGGGATTGGACTGCCAGAAATTAGAATGCTCAGAGGAATTAGACAAGGGGACCCTCTGTCCCCGTTACTATTTAATGTAGTTATTGATAAATGTCTGAGAACACTGGATTCATTGGGAATTGGCTTTCAGGTGGGCATGCAAATGGCCTCAATTTTGGCATTTGCAGACAACCTAATTCTGGTTACTGAATCCCGGGATAATATGCAAGTTATGATGAATTGCCTAAATACAGAACTTAAGGCTATTGGTCTACAGACATCTTATGATAAATGTACGACCTGCCAAATTGTCACCAATAAGGATACATGGGCGACCATCGACCCAATGATAACGATGGATAATATTATGCTATCGTTTGTTCCCCCAGACCAAATGATTAAATACCTGGGGATTAACATTAACCCATGGTTCAATAATGCGAACATAGGAATGGGGGACAAGTTGTTACAAGCTGCAAAAACAATAGCGCGGTACTCATTGAAACCGCAGCAAAAGGTTAGATTAATTTCGCAATTCATGATTTCCAAATTTATTTACAGCTTCTCTATTCAACCACCTTGTGTAACAACGTTAAATAAAATCGATTGCGAGCTATGCCAGGTAGTTAAAAATATTCTCCACCTACCGTCACAGACTGCTAAAGGATTTCTTTATACTAGAATTCGGGATGGTGGCCTAGGGTTCCCTAAATTGGAATTCCTTATTCCATTGGCACACATGCCTCTTGGCCAGGTTGAATGGCACGCGCGACCCGCTAGTAAGAGATATTATGACATTGGACGGGTTCCAGCTGCGTGCGCACGAGTATGCCCTTAGAAGTGGTTTTCCATGGCCATGCACATTTGGTGACATAGGAAGAAAGAAAATGGCTCTTAAAGAAATGGAAAGATTAGAATGGGCTGCTTGTGCGACGCAGGGGAAAGGGGTCACGTCATACTACATGGATAGTATTGGAAATAATTTTCTTTACAGACCGATGTTATTAAAGCCCAGAATACTGATTGAGGCGATTAAATTTAGGACTAACACGGCAGCTTGCAGGGTTAATGAGCAGAAGTATAACGTCAATGTGGACCCCTTGTGCAGGCACTGTGGCGCTCTGCCGGAGACCCTCGGCCACATCTCTGGTCAATGTGCAGTAACCAAACCTGTGAGAATGTGCAAGCATGACCAGGTGGTATCGAGGGTCTTCGACAGGGTGACGGGTAAACCCAATATCAAAATCTATAAGGAACATTAATTCATAGTGAACGATAATATGCTTGTCAGACCTGATTTGGTGATCATTGATGGCAATAAGGTAAGGGTTATTGATGTAACAGTACGATATGAAGACCATGATAGTCTGCACAGGGCTTCCTTAGATAAGAGAGAGAAATATGAGTGCCTAAGATCCACATTCAATAATGTCCCTAATCTTGACTTCAAGGTCATTCCATTAGTTTTTGGGGCAGCAGGCTCAGTGCCCTTAGAAACAGTAAATAATATGTTGGACTTAGGCTTCGATAGCTATGAATTGAAAGGGATAGCCGTGCAGGTTTTAAAATCAACTATCTATCTTTTAAACACTTTTAGAGATAATCGTTGAGATGTGTATTTGTTCTGTATTTTAGTGTTTTAATTATTTTTCTTTTATGTTGTATTAGTTAGGTAGTGTTTGATGTTTTAATTGTTGTGCATGTTACTAATAAGATCATTGTGATATCATAGATATGCTGCATGGATAGAAATACTTGTAATGTGTATGTAGCCCATCCGACCGGCGTTGCCAGGAAGCGGTAATACCGAAATAAAATAACCTAACCTAACCTGTCACAAACCTAGATTATGTGGCAAAACTTGATCTGTCTGTCACTAACCATGCACTTGTTCATCCCACATATGAAGCTATTGGCAGCATTATACAATGTAATCAAAATAAGTCTAGCAAATCAGAATACACTATATTGCAATTTTACCTTAATTCCAACACAAAATTTTAATTACATTGTTTTCTCTTCTCTTTACAGACTCAGTATTTCCACCTGTTACCTTGGAAGAGAGCAATGAAGTTGAAGCAGATGCTGTGCACCAAAATAATAATATGAGAGATGGTAGGCCTACAGTACATTCACAGTGAATATAGTCTTGTTTATTACTTTTGATTGTCCGCCGGCGTGGTCTTGTGGTTAGCGTCGCTGACTACAGATCCGTCGACCTGGGTTCGATTCCCGGTACCTCCTCGGATTTTTCTGAGGTAGGGAGGTCTGGTAGGGGTGCACTCAGCCTCGTGATTCCAAATTGAGGAGCTACTTGATAGAGAAGTAGCGGCTCCGGTCATGAAAACCACCAATAACGGCCGTGGGTGTCGGCATGCTGACCACATGCCCCCCAATCCTGCCATCTGCCTACGGGAGATGACGCAGCGGTCGGGTGGTAGGCCAAGTCCCTCCAGGGATGTAGCGCCACGGAGTTTAGTTATTACTTTTGATTACTACTAAGAGCCAGAATTTTACTTTCTGAGATTGCATGATGGATGTGAAAAGTTTGTTCGTCTGTCTGTATGAGCGATAACTCAATTTACACGCTTTATCGGATTGTCATGAAATTTGGTAAATTTATTTATAATGTCCATGGGAAGAAGCTATTAACTTAATTTTGGATAAAATTGGTTGGCCGGTAACGAAATAATGACTAATTAACGGTCACATCTATTATAATATTATTACAATCTGCATTATTCGAACACCGGAAGCATTTTGATTGGCTCATGTACAGCCAAACAGCAGCCAAGCTCCCATAAGTAATGTAGATAATACATTAGTTTCTGTAAGTGGAAATAATAGGCAAAATTACTTATTGAAGAGCATGCTTTCATTTCCAGCTCGTACTTCACATAAATCTTACAATTTTCATTTTGACAGCATACAAACACAATATTAATTTTATAATGTTACATGGTGGGCATGGATCACAATATACTAAACATATCATATTACTTTGTCACTTGCTTATCTAGGCACTGAATAACTAAATTAAATGCAGCTGCTGTTGATATAATATTGTGCATTCTATTGAATTTTATGGCTACCAATATCTACAATAAATTTTAATGTATTTTTCAGTTATGACGCTCCTGCGCAAGTGATAGACTCCTGACATTGATTTCAGATAGACTTTAATTCATTCATAACCTATATGGCTGCTTTAAACCTGAAACAAACATGTCAGTGAATCGTAGGCCTACACTTCGGCCTATATCATTAACATTATTACCAGTGCATTTTGTAAAATGTTGACATATCTTAAGAATTTGTTATATTAGTGTATACGAGTATGAATTAAGGTTAAGAATCGAACTCTAGACCTTTGCTCTTATGACATGTAATTAATTGTTATGCAATACAGTCACCAAATTATATTATTGCACTGCATTAAAATTGTTGTATATTAAATGTCAATATGAAAAATTCCTTAACATTTTCTGAATTTAAGATTATTTTAGTATACGGAGAATGCAACTGGAGATGGCGGAAGTTGTGAAACGTTCAACAGCCAATCATAGCAATGGGAATTGAAAAAAAAAAAAGAGATCCCGTAATCACGTGGCTTTCTTTACATCTATTTCATTCTTTAGTTGGATGGTATCAAGTTCCCAGATAATTGGATACCAATTTACCATTATGGCAAAGTCACACCAACAGTACCTCCACAGCAACGAACTCCTACTCGGAAACCTGCTCATACAACCGTGCATAGTGATGGTTGAAACGTGATAGCCAAAGTAGCAGAATGTTGCGACATGGAAAAATAATAAACAGCTAATGTTCCCACTCAACAAGTCTATAGAAAGAACTGCTGCTTACACAGGGAAAAGTGTTAATACAGTCAGGCGAATTAAATCGTTCTGTGCAGCTCATCCCAATGAATCTCCAAAAATGCCAGGAAAAAGGAGGTAAGCCTAAGCTCTAAGCATGAAATCATAAATGAAAGTACGGTAGTATTCCACTTTTTTCTGTCCTTCATTCTTTCCACCTCTTGTTGTCTTTCTTTTGTTCGTTCTCTCTTTCTTTCCTTTCCTTTCTCTTCCTCTTATCCCTTTCTATGTTTCTATGTATTTATCCTTTTCTCTTCTTCATTCCCAGAGCTACACCAGTATTTTTTTCCTTCTGTTGTCTTTAGGTCCAGAGTTGAAAGAAAATTGGAGGTAGACGAATTTGATAAGAGTCATTTGGGATATAATCGAAGAGTTCTACACAGTCCAGAAAGTGGTTCCGACTATAAACAAGTTAATTCCTATCTTGTGGGAAAATATACAGTGGAGAATGAGCGCAACCTCTCTTCGCAAAGTTTTAAAATCCATGGGCTTTGTGTGGAAGAAGGTACAAAACAAATGAGTATTATTGCTGGAGAGAGGAGATATTGTTGACTGGCGGCCTCGTTTTTTTGTACAGATGAAGAATGAAAGAGAAACCAACAGGGAAATATTTTATTTGGACGAATCTTGGATCGACAACAATATAACTGCTGGGAAATGCTGGCAAAAAGAGAAAGACGTTTTCGGTATTACTGCTTGGGGAAGTGCCTCCAAAAGACTTATTGTTGCCAGTGTTGGATCCAGAAGAGGATTTATTAAAGAGGTGCAGTTAATATTTCCAGCCAGGTCCATGCAAGGAGATTATCATGGCCAAATGAAATCTCATAACTTCGAGAATTGGCTTAGCTCACAAGTTCTCCCTAACCTTCCACCATCATTAGTTTTGGTCATAGACAGTGCACCGTATCACTCTCGACAGTTGGACAAAACTCCAGCAAGATATGACTTAAAGATGACAATGATTCATTGGTTGAGAAGAAAGGGTATTGCCCTTAACCAATACATGACAAAAACTAGACTCTATAGTTTAATAGGGGCCAAAAAAACCAAAAGCAAGACTTACGTTGTGGATGTTATGGCTGCTGAAAAGGGCCATACTGTTATTCGTCTCTCTCAGTATAACAGTAACCTTAATGCAATTGAACTGGCATGGGCGAAAATAAAGAATGTTTTCAGAGAACGCAACATTACTGGAGATATGTCAGCCACAAATTTGCGGTAACTTGCTACAGAAGCATTCTCTTCTGTAACCGCAATGAATTGGGAAGGATACTGCAAGAAGTTGCAAGAGCTGGAACTGGAATATTTTAGTCGCGATGGTGTTGTAGAAAATGCAATTGATGAAATCATATTAACACTGCTGAGGATACAAGAAACGAAAGTGTCAAAGCTGAGGACTCAGAATTAGAACAATCAGAAAGTGAGTGAATGTGTGTTTATACAGGTCCGGCTCTAGGAATTCTGGAGCCTTAAGCAAGAAATAATTTCATCGGCCCTCTAAATTGCCACCTCAATCATTCCATATTTTACCGTTTGATTAAACATGGAATTTCACGTCAATTAAAGCCAACTGTCATGCAACAATCATAAATTTGTGTTTTTTACTCATAGTCCAATCAAATTGTCATGAATGGATGCAAAATTTAGGGTAGAGCTAATTTTTTTATATGATGTCTGGGATGGTTTTGAGAGTAATTTCTGACATTTTGCCAACAAAATTTTTTGCCGCCAAAGCCGCCATCTTGAAAAAACTTCAAAATTTTCGATTTTATTTCTGTTTTTGCCCATTATCTGCCAAAACACGCACCTGACAAAAATGTTTTATCATGTATCCTAAAAGAAGACTAAATTTGCTACATTTTGAGATCAAATTGAGTTTTCTACCATGAATAGTTTCGGAAATACAGCTCTCCGAATTTCAGCAACATTTTGCAAAAAATTAAAAAATCTGAACTTTCAACTAGTTTTTGCTTGCTATCTTCTAAATGACCAAACCTATAGTAAAACTCCATATGGAAACTTAAACTAGAGGTAATTTGAAACTTGTCGAGTACTTTAAACTTATGCTACCTTTTACAGGTCACAAAATACAGAGGTTTAAAAATATATCTATTTCAACGATTGAATAATTACATGTGCGTACAAGTTAGGAGCAATAACGGCACAGAACATTCATTTATATACAAAAAGATTTATTTAGCTCGAGTTCTGGTGAAACATTGCATTGAATAACTTGTTGTCCATAGTCTTCGGCAGTTGACGTCTGCTATTTCGTCCGTGATGTTCACAATCTCGCCAGTGTTGATAAAGTTCTCTTCAGCGTCTTCATCCGAAAATTAATTAAGTGGCTCATCAGGAGTGTCGTCATCCTCACTGTCAGAGGACAGGACTATTAGTATGTTGTTACACGACTGCCCATTGCAATGTTTTACATATGATTGTGCACTTCAATCCAGCTTTACTACACCCACAAGTGTTTAAACACCCCTTCTTGGAGGTACCGGAAATACTTTTCAGAATTGATTCTGGAGCTGGCTCCTTCTTGGCTTTAAGGGGAACGAGGCCCCTTGGTGTGTTCACCCAGCCCCACTTCAAAAGGTCTTTGTATTCACCGAGTCATGCCTGAACTTAGTGGTATGTTCGCATGGCATGAAGTTGAACTGCATCACTGTTTTGGGCAGCCTCGCTGAGTTAAATTTCATTCTTCCTGCAGCTTTTACAAATATTCCGTGCCGAAGTTCGTCAAGTGTTTGTGTAGCAGGGTCTCCTCCATATAAGTGAACCAAAAAATGTTGGCCCACTTCAGCCACTTCTCCTGATGTAGCTTGAGGGTTCAGAAATACATTAGCCTCCTCTTCTAGTTCAGGATGTTTCAAAATCGGCGAACAGAAGTGGGTTTTCCCGTGGCCAAAAACTGCAGATGTTGTGTCACAACCACTGAAAGCATGGATGAACAGCAGCATGTTGGAGAAGCTGTGGCGAAATGACTGCCTTGATTAGAAGATGTCTGCAGCTTTGCCTCTTCCGTACTTTTGGAGATATATGTATTCTTTATATGAGGGGATGGTAATGCAGTGAGGAAATAAGGTCTATGTCCTCCCCAACTACAAAGACAGTGTCGTATTGAGATGCTTTTGAGAAGGCAGTGCTAACAAGACATCTGCATCTTTAACAGCCTATTCCAGCTTTTTCCAATTCTACGAAGCGCCTCTTGTTGTTTTCATTGGTGAGAAAAGTTTCTTGTGAGCTTTTCAAAACAGTAGTTCTATCAAAGACGACATCAGGAGATGGACTCGTAGCCCGTCGAAGTCTCACAATTCTTTGTGCTTGTTTGATTAGCGTCTGAAGGATAACCATCAAAGATAACTGAAACCTTTGAGGTCATAATGTGTCTGCAAATATTTCAAAATGCCTAAGGTTGCCTGGTTCAAACACATTAAAACAGATGTATCCGGAGAGAACGGTATGCGGAGCAGTGACAAAGAGCCTCTTAGCGCCATTCCTCCGATAACATGTTTCCATTTTCGGAGAACTGTATCTGCTATAGGAAGTAATTTTTTTTCAGAGGACACTGCAAAAGTGTTCTTCTAAAATAAAACGCCGTTCTTTCCAAATCAAACTGCTGTACCTGTACTTTTCTTATTATTTTCTTTTTACATTGTTTTTTTTAGTCTTTTATCAATATAAATTCTTGGAAATACTGTTTTGGTTGTTAATTACAATGTAAACCTTAACTATAAGACAACACAGGTTTTTTACTGATAAACGCCATTTAGAATATCCTAGGCAAAACTAGACTTTCCTACCTTCGATAAGTTTTCTGAAATGTGAGGAGTTGTAGATACCTCTGTATCTGGTGACCTATAATAGGTATGAAAACATTAAATACTCAACTTGTTGCAAATTTACTCTACTTTAAAAGTTATCCTTCGAAATTTTACTGATGGTTTGGTCATTTAGAAGATAGCGAGCAAAAACTAGTTGAAAGTTCAGATTTTTTTATTTTCTGCAAAATGTTGCTGAAATTCGGAGAGCTGTATTTCCGAAACTATTCATGGTAGAAAACTCAATTTGATCTCAAACTGTGGCAAATTTAGTCCACTTTTAGGATAGATAATAAAACATTTTGTCAGGTGCATATTTTGGCAGATAATGGGCAAAAAAAGAAATAAAATAGAAAATTTTGAAGTTTTTTCAAGATGGCGGCTCTGGCGGCAAAAAATTTTGTTGGCAAAATGTCAGAAATTACTCTCAAAACCATCCCAGACATCATATAAAAAAATTAGCTCTACCCTAAATTTTGCATCCACATGACTTTTTTTGTGATAATTTGACTGGACTATCAGGATTTGTATATTTAATTAAGGATTGATAGCTTTATTTTAATTTTCTCGCAGCACACCAGTGGCTCATTCATGGCACATCAATATGCTGCGGCACACTGGTATCATGGTATCATGCATATATATATATATATATATATATATATATATCTATAAGGCTATTGATTTCTATTATAACATGTTATTTTGGTGTGGTTATTTTGTAAATAAACTGTAAAAAGATGTTTATTACTTGTGAATGTATAACATCTCTTATGAATTTTTATGTCAATAATCAAGATTACTTCATTAATATGAAAATAAACTTGACATATTTGGTCCTAATTTTCAATGTTCCACATTAATATCTAAAATCCATTAAAAGTAATTACTTACAGTGAAAGTATTAAAATAACTTTATTAATGATTGATACCTTAATACATTCACTGTAAGCAATTACTTTTAATAGATTTTAGATATTAATATGCAAACACACAACGTAACCTGCATTGTCATAAGCAACTCAGCCAATACAAAGTTAAGATCATAGAAAAAGAGTGGAAGGAGGTCGAGTGGGGTCGATACATGATCGAAGCCCACACTGTCACAATCTACACAGACCACAAACCGATCATCTATGCATTCCGACAGAAAGGTGACAGTTTTTCTCCCCAGCAGTTCTGGTATCTAGACTTCATCTCACAGTTCTGCACCGCCACCGAACATCTCTCTGGATTGGACAATGTGGTCGCCGACGCCTTATCTAGAATCGACACCATCTCCAAACCCGTAGACCTGGTGGCCCTTGCCACTGCTCAGGAGCAGGATGCTGAACTTTGTGATCTACTCCAGGAGAATGCATCCTCTCTCCGCCTGGAAAAAGTTCCAATTCCTGGTACTTCCGTGACGCTGTACTGTGATACATCAACAGGCAAGCCACGTCCTTTTGTCACTAGCCCTTTCCGCCTACAAGTTTTCTCATCACTCCATAACCTTAGTCACCCAGGAGCAAATGCCTCTGTTAAACTACTCTTCCGTATGGCCCAGCATATGGAAGGACTGCCGCCTGTGGGCACGAACTTGTCCGTTCTGCCAACGATCCAAGGTCGTCGACACACAACGACACAATCCGCAGCCTTCCCTATTCCCCCAGGACGCTTCCTTCATGTCCACATTGACATTATAGGCCCTCTTCCTGTCTCCTGTGGAAACTGCTACTGTCTGACTGCTATCGACAGATACACCTGATGGCCAGAAGTGTTTCCCATAGAAGATATCATAGCGGAGACAATCGCAAGAACTTTTCTGTCCGGATGGATTGCTCGTTTTGGTTGTCCGCAACAGGTCACAACAGACCAAGGCACTCAGTTCTCTTCCCAACTATTTCAAGCCTTAGAAAGACTTTGTGGCATCCACTTAACCCATACAACGCCTTACCACCCTGCCTGTAACGGTCTAGTAGAGAGACTGCACCGTTCTTTGAAGGTTGCCCTAATGTGCCATGAAGATGACACCTGGAGCAACACTCTACCTCTGGTCCCGTTGGGGATGCATACAACATACAAGGAA
Organism: Ectobius pallidus; assembly: GCA_964059195.1. NCBI lineage: Eukaryota > Metazoa > Arthropoda > Insecta > Blattodea > Ectobiidae > Ectobius > Ectobius pallidus. Next base: position 172,192,362 of record CAXKWD010000001.1, read on the forward strand.
GATCTACAAGCTTCAACAGCAGAACTAGTCTATGGTGAACCCCTGCGCATTCCAGGAGAGTTCATCCATCCAACTTCCACGGCAGAAGAACCCACCGAGTTCCTGACAGACCTCCGGCGACGGATGGAGCACGTCCGACCAACCCTAGCCAGTCACCATTGGCTCCCCAACCATGTTCGTCCACCCTTCTCTGGCAGAGGCATCACATGTCTTCCTTCGACAGGACGCCTACCGATGCACCTTGCAGCAACCCTATACTGGACCATACAAAGTTCTAGACCGCAAAGACTAAACACTCAAACTGTCCATTCACAACAAACCTGTAACAGTATCAGCTGACAGAGTTAAACCAGCATTTATCTTATCCAGCCCCACTATTACCACCCCTCCAACATCACCGTCCACCACTCCAACACCACAATCTACCACTCCAACACCACCCCCTACCACTCGAGCATCACCACGAGACTTCACAGACAACTAAGTCTGGGCGACGTGTTCGCTTCCGAGACAAGTACCTCCTCTGAGTGCCTCATTCCGTAGGCGGGTGATGTGGCAACAATGCATGCAACTGCCATAATGCAAATATTATGCGCATGGCCACCATATTGCAAATATTATGCGCATGGCCGCCATGTTGCACGCTGTTTCCCAGTGCATGCTGAAGGTCTGAAAACAAAGACAGCTTGGGTATGCGCCAAGATAGCATCCCATGCCAGCACTCCGGTCAGAGCAAGCAGCAAGCAAGCACGCATCCAGCAACATCGCACATCATCATCTATCTGCTATATCCTGCATTGTTCTACGTGTATAGTTTATAGGTTAATAAATATATAGTGCATACCCAATACATGGTATGTCAGGGTTATTCTTCACGTGCCAACAGCAACCCACAATATCAAAGTGTGATAGGGATCGCTTTAGGGAATTGTTGAATAGCAGCGACTGACTATGCCAACAATGCGAGTGTTAAAAAAACATGCGCTGGTAGTTTATTTATAAAATCGGCAATTGCAGAAGAGCCAAGAAGCCCTGGCAAAACTAAATCACAATGGCCGGTCACACTTCTCAGGTAAAAAACCTACCTCCAGTTACATCTAGAGCTCAACAGCTAAAACTGGTGGCCTGACACACATAGTACCCTTATAATCCTATGGACAGCAACCATGTTGATACTGATTCTATAGTTAGTGCCCTTCTAATCTTGTACAAGAAGTAATGTCCAAACCAAGTGCCCAATGCCTAGTATACCATACTAGAAATAACTGTTACAGTGAGATGAGTTAAGAAACAAGATGCACAGAACCACAAGCAGAAGGGAGGTAGGCGCAATACCCTCCCATCCAGCAAGCCGGCCATGTGTTTCTCAGTCTGAATACAAATTTGTGTACATAAGAAAGTGCAAATCGATTTCCATTGTTACAATGACCTCAAAATCAAATTCTAGTTTTTCCTCAGGTAAACCCCTTGGAGGGGCAGGCTAAGGAATTAGTTTATAATGTTGCAACATATTTGCGAACACAAAAAGAAAAGTATAACCTAAAGTACAATGTTGTGGAATCTACCAGTGCTGCTACAGGTGTATCGAAGTGGTTGGTCTCTCAAGTGCTAAAAGAAGGGAGTCATCTGCCAAGGGCGAATTAAGAAAATTATGTAAAGAACTCAGTGATGATGACATTTTAGAATGTAACAGGGAGTACTTATGTTGCCTGTTAAAATCAGTGGAATTTACATGGAAAAAAAATGCCAGTCAAGGCAAGTAATTCTAGTAGAAAACCCCAACATTGCAGAATGGCATGCACGATATTTAAGAGATGTTCATGAATGTAAAGAGGTAAGGTAAATCTAATGTGCATGTCGACAAAACTTATGTTCATGCTTCGCATTCTGTGATGTCATGTTGGCAGAGTGATTTAGAAATTGGGGTAACCTAATGTATTAGTAAGGGACCCCATCTAATCATCATCCACGCAGGTAGAGAACAAGGCTTTGTGGACAATGCCTTACTAATTTCCAATTCCAAGCAAAAGAGGGGAGATTACCATGATGACATGAACCATGAACATTTTGCTAGATGGGTCAATGAGAAATTGTTACCTAATCATCCTGAAAATAGTTCAAGAACTGAAGATAAAACAGAAGATGACCAAGAAGAAAGAGTGAAACAGATGTGAGGAAAGAATAAGACAGTTGCTGCAAAAAAGTCAGTGCTTATGTTAACACATTTGCTACTGCACATGCCACATGACATGGAAGAAAGGCCAGCACATGCATCCCATCCACGCCAGCTGGCGTTTAAGCACCCGTGCCAATTTTTTTGTTACATTTCTTCAAGGAAGAGGGTGAAGGTGGTAGTTTCCATTTACGGCAATAGATGGTGGGTGAATACACTTGCTGGATTTACAGAAACCCTAAAAATTATGTTGTTGACCTCCCGACAACAAATGAATTCCATGTACTTTTGAAGACCAGTTTCATAACGCTGGTTAGTAGCTTAGTGGTAATTCCGTGTGCAGTGACAAAAGAGATAAACGTGATTATAGGCGTAGGCCATTATCAGATAAGGAGATATATGAATTATTATTCAGCAATGATTCTGGTGATAAATTAATCCCGTCTGATAGTGAAAGCGAAGCAGAGAACAAAGTTGTGGTGGGAAATGAAGCAGATTGTGTTGCAGAATTCTTACATTCTGCCAGCCCAGAATTTCCGTATTTTGTGCCTCCATCTCCAATTTTGTGTGAAAATGTTGGTGTAAAGGAAATAGTAAATATATCAGATGAAATTATACTATTTGTGGAAGTGTTTTTAGATTGTCATTACGAATATGTAGAGTGTGCTCAAAAAACAAAAGAAGTGAAACCAGGTGGTTTTGTATAAATTGTGGAATTACTCTCCATCCCGGAGTATGTGACACCAGGTACCACACGCTGAAGTTGTACTAGAACTCTTCCTGAAGGAATGTGAAAATTTTTATGCATTAATTTCATATAGTTTTCAAGAAAAACTGAAAATAGTGTGGTAGTGTAAATTCATGTGTATTTTTAAATAGCCATTTAAAAATCCCTGGGCTGGGGCATTTAAAGAGCTAGCAGGTAGTGAGTATTGAATGTGTTAAGAGAAAAAATCCTTAATTGATAGGAATTTCATAAGTGTTGGACATACAGTTATTCGTCTGCCCCTTACCATGTGGATTTGAATCCGATTGCATTAGAATGGGGAGATATCAAAAAAGGGGCAAGAGAAACTATTTCAGAATCACTAGAGGGATAAAAAGAGTTACTGGAAAAATTGTTCTCTGAATATTCCGTGCAGAAATGGATTGCAAGTTGTGAACATGTAAAGAAAATTGAAAAGGATTACATTGAAAAAGACTGTGTGATGAACGAACGCATAGATGAGATAATAATTTCTCTTGGCGATGATGATTCGGATGATTCTGATGAATGGGATGATGACATTGATGAGCTGGAGGAAGTAGAAGACTGTCAGAGGAGAGTTAAATATTATAAATTTAAATTACATTTCAGCTTACTGTATGTGTATTGTCACAATATAGAAAATCATTATTGCACCATCAAATCAGCTATGTGCACTTTTTACAAAATTAAGTCATGTCCATTGAAAGGAGCAGGATGTTCCTTAGAATTTATATTTGAAACCAGACAAGCACAATACAAAATTTGGCTATGAGCTATACACAAAAATTTTTCCTGCAAAAGTGGTCATGTGCAATAGAGCTTACATAACTATTAATATTACTAAAAATAGAACAGTGAGGTGTTAACATCTGTAGAGAGTTTGAGTACGGAAATATGCACACTAATTTCACTATTAGGTATATTTACCCAGAATGATAATTTCAACGGGTATCCCCATCAACATCACCTGATTCCGACTGTCGGAATGAACCTATAATCATGGAAAAATCTGCCAGAACAAGCTAAAACAATGTTGTGAAACATCAGTGAAGGGAAAAGGATGTGAGAATGAAGCGACTGAAATATTAGACAATAAGAAGTCATTACAGTATAGTGAAATATTGATACAAAGTGGTAACGTGGTAAGCAATGAGAACTTGGCCTATGCAGAGCGGGAAAAAGAATAAACAGCTTCGCTTCAAAAAATCATTGAAGTCATGAATAGAGATCTGCAAGAAGCTAAAAGAGAAATTGATAAGCTAAAACAAGAAAATCACAACTTAAGTAAGATCAACAGAAATGACAATAACAAAACACAATGCAAAGTTAGGGAGGAAGGAGGTTGGAAATTCGTTGTGGTGCGTCAGAAACGTGTTTTGTACAAGCAGATAGAACAACAACAACCAGCTACTTATTGTAATCATAACAGATTTACACCTCTGCAAACTACAAATACTGAAGAAGATTTTACTGGAAACATATCAACATCATTTCATACAAACAAAAAGAAGTCAGGTGGAAGAATCCTGATATTAGCCGACAGCCACGATAGAGGTTTCTCTGAGAAAATAAACAACATGGACGCAAATATTCCAGGAGCTAAAATTGAGCAAGTTGCTATGAACATTGAAGAAAAGTGAGTAGATTTCACAAAAAATGACTGTGTCATTGTAATCGGCGGAGCAAATGATATCTCATCAGAGGAACCAAATAACATTGTGCCAATCATAAATGATGAAGTAAAATCTTTAGAACATACTAATATGATAATAGTAAAAACCCCCTACAGACATGACAAGTATCCAAACACCTGGGTGAATTGACAAACTGTTGTGGTAAACTCAAACATAACCTACACATGTAGGAAATATGATCATGTTAAACTAATAAACACTAATAATGCTAAGCGTGATTTATACACAAAGCATGGTATGCATTTTAATGGACAAGGAAAAAGGTTACCTTGTGAAACACTAATCAAAGCCATAACTTTAACTTTAGATCACAGTGCAAATCGTGAAACAAACAAATAAGATGTATCATATAGTCCAAAAACCTAGGCACATCGATGACCCAGTACAAGAGAATACCTACAAAACAGGTGCGAGGTACAATAAACTCAAAACATACGAATGTAGGGCTAAATGTGAATTCTGTAATCACTTCCTAAGGTAATGATGAGTTAGCTTTTGGTGAATCAAATAAGTACAAATTAAGTCTTGCACATCAGAATATCCAATGTATTAGAAACAAAATCTATGACCTTGAAATAATCCCGAGTACCAGTTTAAAAGAACTAAATGCTCTATGCCTTTCAGAACATTGGTTGACCAATGATGAAGTAACTTCCTATAAGATTCAAAATTTCAATCTCTCTAGCATCTTTTGTCAATCTTTATTTAAAAATGGAGGTGTAGCAATCTATGTTAGAAAAGGTATTAAAGCCGTTGAAAGAAACCACACAAAACAATTGAATCTTGAAAAACATTTCGAACAATTTGTATCTGAAATCACCTTAACTAGTAACTAACAAACTAAATCCGTGGCACTACATCCCTGGAGGGATCTGGCCTACCACCCGACCGCTGGGTCATCTACCATAGGCAAATGGCAGAATTGGGGGGCATGTGGTCAGCATGATGACACCCACGGCCATTAATGGTCCTAACTGTAAATTACTGATAATCTGTATATACAGATCACCTGATGGCTCTGTAGAAACTTTTATAGATAAATTTGAAAACCTTTTAGAAATATTACATAAAGAAAAGAAAAACCAAACCTAGTATGTGGTGATTTCAACTTGAACTTTCTAATAGCTAATACAGCTACTTCCGAACTTGTCTCGATAATACAGCCACAAAACATGAAAACAGTCATTCACAGTCCTACTCGATTATCAATAAACAGTACCTGCCTAGACCAAATTATTATAAATAAAGATACTTTTCTTTTTGAAACAGAAAACATTAACTTTGCTTTATCAGACCACAATCTGTATTAATCACACTATCATTTCCAAAAGCGGCCAACAGAGCTGCAGTTCCTATTAATCGGCCCCTGTGCATACCCAAAACATTGAAAATAGGAGGTCCAATATCAAGCACGGGAGCAATTCTATGATTCGTCGGGGTAGGGTGAAGGCTCATTTCCGAAGCTACTTAGCTGAGTTCCTTTTCAAAAGCAATTACCCCGTGAATGAGAAAGTTCACCAATTCTTGCGAGCTGCTAGTGCCTTGTACCCACCTCTGCATTAAGGTAAGCTGTCTAAAGATAGTCTAAATAATGCATAATAGTAACCAAATGCATTTGTAGAATAATGTACATACACTGTTTGTAGATTTTGAAAATGTGGCATATTTCTCCTGCGAGGTTTGTCAACCTGTTCACCCACAATTATAGCTGCTCTAGTGGTATGAGATCACACCTCCAACATCTAATCACGAGTTTCTTCATAATACGAGGACAGAAAAATGGCAGAGAACAAGCAACTTTTCGCCAGATCATGATATAAAAAAAGTGGGTGGGTGGGTCGGACCGAATCATTAGCCAAGCCAACATCTCCTCTCCACACAACAATCTATAATAACATTTGTGTGATATTAGGTGTTTTATGAAGAGAATCTCAATTTGAAAAAAGTGTCTTCCTCAATTGGATTTTACCAATATATTTATGAAAAATATATACTTGCCTGTTTTGACTGTGTATAATTAAATAAAAAAAATATGTACATAATTCGAAATTAAAAAGTTAAATTTTGAGAAAATAACATTAAAATAGCCACCTCATACTAGGCACAGCATGTCATTGTATCAGTTCTACGGAGTCCAATGAAATGGTACTTTTAGATTATTTATAAATAGAGTGATCAGAAACAAATCTAACAACAGCAGAAGTTCAAAATAGCATAGTTTGAAATACTGTAGATTCGGAAGTAATGTGGGGAAAGTATGTTTCCTATAAAAAATAGAACAGTTTTTTATAAATTTGTTTTGTACTTTTGAAAATTGAGATAAAACAGTAAAAATTCTGTAAAGTGGTTCTGCAGTAGATTTTAACATTTGACTCGTTCTCACCACCCCTCATGGTTGATCGTGACCAGTATATTCCAAAGGATTTTGCTGAAGTAACGGGATTTAGAAATATTAGTGTACATGGCTTCAAAAAATCTGCAAGTGCCAGAAATTTTTTAAACTCAAGGAATTTAAATCATGATTTTAGTCTGAATCACTCATTCAGTGTGTCAAGTTATGAGTTCATAATTCAAAATGTCGCAGAAACAGAAATCTAAAATTACGTTAAGTTTATTTTGTGCAATGTAATGAGAACTGAGATAAGTTACAGAACTTTATTAAAAAGCAAATCTGGGGATTAATGTATTTTATAGTACTGTATAATATTGTAAATTATTTGTGCAAAAATGTTTCCCTTCTCTACCTACAAGGGATCAATTTTTGTCATTTCCAAAGTGACATTTCAACATACTGCAAAAAGGTTAGGTATAGTCCTAGAAACTTTACATACAACCTATCCCGAATCTGAATGGGAATGGATCTTTAGTGAAGGATCCAAAATGAAAGAAAACCAAAATGCAGGTGCCGGAATATACTCAAAACTATTTTGTCAATATATCACTCTAGAGTGATAGATAGGAAATAACAATACAGCCTTCGACGGAGAAATCAAAGCAATAGAAATGGCACTCTACAACTTATTAACCAGACAACAAATGTTCAAAAAAGCAGTTTTGCTCGTTGATTCTCAGTCAGCCATTCAAGCAGTAGCATCCAACACTGCCACCGATGATTCAATCATACATGAATGTCGTAGACTTTTCTGTAGAGAAAATTAATAAAACAATAAATTTCCAGTGGGTACCCCCACACATAGATATAAATGGTAACGAAATGGCAGATCAACTAGCCAAAAAGGGAACTAAGAACCCAAATGAAATAAACAACAACACAACCATCAGAAGGAAGGCCCAGGAAATAAAAATCTTCAATACAAAACAAACACTGGAAGACAAGAATGTTGCACAAGGAAAGAAATGGGAAACTATTTCAGCATTATATGATACAACAAGAAAAGCAGATTGCCTAGAAGCTGTTGGACTATTCCGCCTAATGACTGGACATGACTGTCTGGGCCAACACCTTTACAGAATCAATATCTTTCCTTCCCCTGCTTGCATCCTATGTAACCAGCATGACAGCATCATGAACGAAGATCATCTGCTGAAGTGCACAAAACCTAATCAAACCAAATAACAAAATAAAGATTTAGTGTATCTACCGTATTTCACCGCATAATCGTTGCATTTTTTAGGCCATTTTTTTTCCCGTGTGAAAACACAGTGCGACCATTACGCGAGGAAAGGCTGGAACTAACATGTATAGGCCTACAGTATATATACCTTACAACGAAAGAAAAAAAGTATTATTAAACTACCAGAGCACTTTACTATTTACAGTTGCAGAGTTATTAAACTGCATGTGCAATGAAATTACGTCAATCATATCAATTCGCAGAAAGACGATCAATCCGAAATAAAGTTACAATTACTTTGTGTTATTGTGTTTACCTGTAAATATTACGATTGTGAAAATTTATTTGACACGATGTCTTGTAATACCAACTACATACTTCCACAACATGTTTTTATTATTATTATTATTATTCTTTGTCCAATGATTCACGGCAGAGCCAGTATCGCGCGTCTTCCCTACAGTTGCATCAGAACCCTGCCATCCGCACCTCGTGCCGTCTGTTGGAAATCCCCGTCTTCTTGACGCTCTTTACAATGATTTTTTCATGGGAGATGTGATTGCAACTTTAAATGACACATGAATTAATGAGTCCTAATCATGTGCGCTGCTGCTTGCTATTTTATTTTGTGCCAATCTCGTTCAAGTTTTTCGTTCACTGAAAACTCCCTGGTTTCCATTTTCTTCCGCGAATGCTATTACTTTCAAATGAAAACTCACAGTATAATTCCTATTTCTTCCCTTTTTCTACAAGTGTAGCGTACTGAAACTGACCCAAATGGTGTTACCGCAATTTCTCGTGAATTGCCACCCCTACCCCTTGCTATTGTGTCAAGCTAGCAGTCACCGGTCAGCACATTCCTTAACCTTGAATGCATCGGGTGGAGGATAACGGTGCTCTACCTAGGTAGATTGCAGTGGCGGCGTGTCAGTTATAAATTTCTGAATCATCGTGAAAGAGAGAATAATGTCAAAATATCCGTGCGACGATTATGCGATGAAATTTGTATACACCAATTTTGGACTGAAAAATCAAGGTGCGATGATTATGCGGTGGCGACGATTACGCGATGAAATACGGTATATTGGGAAGCCAGAAGGAAAATGATACTAATGTCAAATCCTGCCATTGGATAAATAAATAAATAAATAGTCCAATAACAACTCCCCCCATCGTTGCGATATGGCTTCTTCACACGTCCAGCACAATGTATTTGTTTTCAACCGAGCCAGGGTGACCAACTATCATTGTTGCAGCAGTACGAAAGCCACTGCGGTATGCAATGGGTGCACAGTTACTTAAATACTATTTTTATTCGAAACTTGGATGATAATTTACAGCAGTTTATCACTTTTTATCAAGATCACGGTCTTCTCGGGGTGAACAGAATTTGTGAGAAGTGTGGAGGTCAAACAAATCTGATGATTAAGGCTGGAAATCTGTATGTTTGTTGCCATAAAAGAGTAAATGGGAATAGATGCGAATGGACTGTTAGCGCTTGTAAAAATACATTTTTCAGTAAAGCAAAACTTTCAATCTACGATATAGGATGCTTTCTAATTCTTTGGTGCAATGTTCCAAAACCTAGGCTAGAATTTATTAAAGCTGAATTGGGAATATCAAAAAACTCTGTGACAGACTGGAATTCCTTTTGCAGAGAAGTTTGTGAACATTGGGTGCAGACTCACAGGAATCAAATTGGCGGGCCCGATGTTGTTGTTGAAGTTGACGAGAGTATATTTGGAAGAAATAAATATAACCGTGGCATATATGTTGAAGGACAGTGGGTGTTTGGTGGGGTAGAAAGAGGAAATTTTAGAAACTTCTTTGTTGTATCGGAGGATAGGAGAGATAAGGAAACACTACTTGCTGTTATTACTCAGTGGATTCTCCCCGCTACAATAATAATTTCAGACTGCTGGAAGTCCTACGATTGTTTGGAGGATGAAGGGTTTGTCCATCTTAGGGTGAACCATTCTATTCAGTTTGTAGACGATGCCCGAAGTGGAAATGTAAACAGAGCCAACAGGATTGCAGTTCCACATAATCGGCCCCCCATGCACACACAGAATATTGAGAACTGATGGTCTCATATAAAACACGGTGACAATTCCATGATTGGTCGGGGTAGAGTGAAAGGTCATTTTCGGGGATATCTGGCAGAGTGCCCACCCTCTGACTGAGAGAGTTTATCATTTCTTGAGTAGCAGCTGAATTACACCCACCCCTGCATTAAGGTAAGTAGTGGCAGCTCGATTCTGCTTTAGTGGCAGTTAGGTTAAGAACAGTTTGCCCCATATTTAAGAAGGGTGATAAACACAGCATCGAAAATTATAGACCTATATCGCTTCTGTCGGTATTCTCAAAAATTTTGGAAAAATGCATGTATAATAGATTGGTACCCTTTCTAGAATCGTGTAATCTGCTTTCTCCAAATCAATATGGATTTCGTCATAATAAAGGTATTAATAATGCACTATATTCATTTAGAAATACTGTACTTAATGCTAGAGATAATAAGGAACACACGTTAGGGCTATTCCTAGATCTCAGTAAAGCTTTCGACAATGTGGATCATGCTATTCTACTCAGGAAACTAAATCACTTTGGGATAAGAGGTGTAGCGGAAAATTGGTTCAATTCATACTTAAGCAACAGGAAACAGTTTGTGGAGATGGACTCATCGAGATCCAATCTTGCGACGATCAAGTGTAGGGTTCCTCAAGGGTCCATCCTAGGTCCGGTCTTATTCCTAATATATATAAATAATTTCACATCAACAATCACAGAAGCTAGGACTATTCTCTTTGCCGACGATACAAATATATTTAGCAATATTAAACAAAATGAACTGCAAGCACAAATAAATGGAACTACAAAAAAACTAGAAAACTGGCTTCAAGAAAACAAATTAAAAATAAATACTAACAAAACAGTCTTCCTCCACTTCAGTCCCCAAATATTGTGTGACCCTATTAAAATTATACTAAATGAAGCCTTAATCAAAGAAGATGCAAACACTAAATTTTTAGGTGTCTATATTGATAAAAGTTTAACATGGGAAACTCACATACAGCATCTAATAAAAAAACTAAGCACCTTATGCTATGTCTTTCGAGTCCTGAACAAAATAACACCAATAGAAGTCCAAATGTCAGTGTATTATGGATATGTACATTCTGTTATCTCCTATGGAATAACCTTATGGGGAGCATCACCAAAAATCTCTCTTGCGTTCAAACTACAAAAAAGGATACTCAAGATTATAAAGCAAGTACCAATCAGAGCAGAAAGCAAACCCATCTTTAAAGAACTTAAAGTACTACCCCTACCATGTATATGTATGTTAGAAACCATATGCTTTATTCACAACAATATAAACGCCTTTAGGAAGAATTCGGATTATCATTCGCATAACACAAGAAGAGCCAATGACATACACCTATCCTACCATAGGCTTACCAAGAGTCTAAACAGCACTTCGCACCAAGGCATAAATATGTTTAAATAACTTCCAAATCACATCAAAGAACTAAATAACCATAAGTTTAAAAAAGCTGTCAAAAATATCCTACAACTAGAACTACCGTTCAGTACAAATGAATATCTAAATTTGACCATTGCTTAAGCAAATTCTGAAAGATCATTACTTACTTAGTCCATCATCTTCTACCACCTGGTGACTAGGCTTTTAAAAGAAATTTCCACTTAACACAGTCTCTCACCTTTCTCTTGTCTCTCGTTACATCCAGTCCCTTCCATTAAAGATCTTTTTCATATGCTCATCCCAGGTTTGACTAGGTCGTCCTCTTGGTTTTCTTTCCCTCTACTCTGGCTTGCCACACCTTTTCTGAAATTCTTTCTTCGTTCATTCTTTGAACATGGCCGAACCATCTCAAATGTGAGGATTCAAATGGTTGTTGAAGAGGTTGAATTTTTAAGCTCATTCAAATTGTCTGGTCTCTAATCTTATATCGTTTTTTGTTTCCCATCTATCCTCCTTAAGTATATCATCTCATCTCATCTGCTTGTAGTTTTGCTAATATGCATAGATATTATGACCATGATTCACATCCATATGTTAATGTTGAAGTTGCTACTCAATGCTTGATAAAATCTTCCTGAATGCTATTCTATTGTTGATATCCTCAACTATTTTTCCACCACTATTAATAATAGAGCCCAGATATTTGAAACTTGCTACCTGTTCTATTTCCTCTCCCATCTTTATTTGTGTTTTTTTTAGGCTCTCTGTTCCTTTATATCAGCACCACAGCTGTGACTGTTACATTTTGTAACTCTTATGTATATATTGTACCACTTGTATCATTGTTATTATTGTAATTTATCTTACTTGTGTGCTAAAGGATAGTTTACTTATTAAGATTTTGTATATTTTAGACGTAAGATTGACGAAACCACGATTTCTTGTAAATCTCCTATGGTGAATAAAAGCAATCAATCAATCAATTAGCGTTGGTTACAGGATGTTAGGTTAGGTTAGGTTAGGATCAGTGATATTAATGTAAGTGATATGTAGAGCTTGATTAGTGGTAGTTGCCCTCTTCCTATTCCATTTGTTTTGCTAGCTGTGTACGTAATATTTCTTAAGTAACAGATTTTGTACAGAAAATCTAAATAGTGCTTAATACTATTCACATAGTTAAGTGCTCGAAGTGGAGGCGGCAGCCGAAGCAGAGCGCAAACTCGTTTATTTGTAGTAGCATATCAAATTGCATGTGTCTCGTTATGTTGCACGTTTTGTTATGTTGGTCACAGTCCATCACTAGACGACGTCACACAGGCAACGTCCAATCATGTGCTTCTTCTCCAATTTGTAATAATTAATATGGTGGAAATATTGTTACTTTTTGCCATTTCGTACTATAAAAGAAAGTGTACTATTTATGGCGGGCGGGTTGAACTAAATCACTCGTGAAGACAACATCTCCTCTTCCGAGAATGATATGAAGGGTACAGGGGAAGAAGGCGGAATGTCAGTAAATCAAAGTTTTGCAGGAAACGATTTTTAAAGTTTGAGTACTCTAAACGCAGATGTATGAAACCAATTATGAATACATTTTCATTCTACAGTGAGAATAATGTGTTTTGTACACGTGGTGTGAATATCAAGTTCTGAAATTAACTCAATCACGTAAAAAAATCGTAAAATGCGAAAAAATGTCCAGCGGTACAGGAGAAGAAGGCGGAATGTCAATAAATCAAAGCTTTGCAGGATACGATTTTTAAAGTTTGAGTACTCTAAACGCTGATGTATGAAATCAATCATGAATACATTTTAATTCTGTAGTAACAATAATGTGCTTTGTACACGTGGTGTGAATATCAAGTTCTGAAATTAACTCAAACGTGTAAAAAAATCGTTAAATGCAATGAAATGCACAAACATTTTGAGGTAGTAGGTGAAAAGGTATAGTTATGTTTTATGTGGTCATCGCCTACATTTTTACATAACTTTTTAAGGGAATATTCACAACGGTTTTGTTACCGGGATGCGCCAGTCCCCTACCGACTTAAACCTAAGGAGACACACACACACCCAGCCCTGAACCCGGGAAAGACATTTTTCTCTACTGAAAAATGCCCAACCCGGCCGGGAATCGAACCCAGGCCGCCCAAATGGCTGGCAGTCACGCTACCAACTCACCCACGGCGGCGGACAGGTTTTATAAACCCTGTGTTAATTTTTTAAACATATTAAAATAGTTTAATTCTAGTTTGTTTTACTATTGTCAGACAATACTCACTAATAATGGAATCTGGATAAACGTAACATTACACCACCTAGAAATTAACGCGCCAAACTGTCACGTCATTTTCCTGTCGGCATTTTCATTTGCGGTCTGGTCGGATTATATTATTGTTTATTGCGGGTAAATAGTAGTTTGCACTTTTAAACCCAAGCAGATGGCAGACTCTGTTGCCAAATTAATCTAATAACAATAGTAATATAATACAAAATTTCAGCGTTTCTTTGCTCTCGTTTCCGACTGACATTTGGCAACGTTTTGTAAATAAACTTCAGCACGCGACTATTGATGAGTATGTCCTTCTTGAATTAAAGAAACAACATTTCATATCCCGCACCGGTGCGTTAGAGGACAGTGAGTGCCATTGCCTCCTGACTCGCCGCCTTATTTCGCTGTGACGCATGGACATTCCGCCTTCATCCCCTGTATGGTGAAATTTAAACGGCTATTTTCTCCTTATTGAACAATTTTTTCACCGGTTTCATAAGCAACACTAAAAGAGTGCTCAGTCAGCTACCAGATGGGCTTGATAACTAAATTTCCGATTTTTCTTGACATTCCGCCTTCTTCCCCTGTACCCTTCATATGTGTTGATCCAAGTGTTTTAAACTGTTTTATGGAGATAATCTCGTGTTAAAATATGGGGGGAATTGACATAGATTTTACCAAAGGTTACTTATTCGGAGGTAAAACAACTTTCCCAACAGCCATGTTATATTGAGCTTCTAGTAAAATCATGGACTTTTGCTGAGTAAACTTTTTGCAAAATGGAATGAACAATTCAGCCTGGCAAATTTGTAATGTATATAATTGAAATGCTTTTTTTTATGCTGTAATAACTCACATTATTGCTCCACTGGATAGATCTGGAACAAACCAAGTAATGCAGATGATCCTGTAGGAGTCAACTCCACTCTCACTTCAATGATGGTTTCGTTCAGCTCAATCAAATGATGCCTGCAACACATTATTAGTTGTGAATATAACTGTCACAATAAAGTAACTATCATAGTAAGCTGGGAGGTGGTACTCTACATTAGTTAATACCAGTAATAATATTTTTGTTTGTAAAAGTATGATACATTGACATCATTTGTCATCTGTAGAGGGTGACTCATATGTAGGGATTTAATTTTTAGTAAATAAAATGGCTGATTTCAGTGTTATCTTACTTTTACTTTGGTGGGTATTTCATAAAGTAAAATATTTGCAGTATTTACACAAAAAAAGAAAAAAAACCCTTTGTGCCGTCTAGTACATAAAATCCCCTATTTCTGTATTTTTCTGCTTGCTTATGAATCGTAACTTCTGTGCACATTATTCATGTATTTCACCTTATTTAGACATTTCACATAATAGTAAAAATTTTGCCATATTTTATGGATTCAGATTTTTAATAGTCGTATTTTATGCATGCACAAAGCTAAAGCCATGCTTTTTGCTGTTTCCAAAAAAACATGATCACTATTAATACATAATCAATCAATATCATTTGGTAATAATAATAATAATAATAATGCTTTATTGTCACATACGCTTACATGTAATGAGCTAATGCTCCGTAAACAGGTGACTCGTCAGTTGGTACAAAAAAAGTAGAAAAAAAAAAGTACAAGAGTATAGTTAGGTTACAGTATATACAAATTAATGCTATATCCACACTAGTGACATGTTGAAATACATTTAAACTAACCAAGCAATATGCTGAAGTACATTCTATCAGAGCAAGTAATATGATGAAATACATTCTACCAAAACAAGTAAATTGCTGAAATAAATTTTATCAAAACGAGTGACATTAAAGTGCATGCTATATGTTGTCCTACAGACATGTAATGTTTAACACATTCTACCAAAACAAGTGTCATTCATATATTCGGCTACCGAATAGTAGGCCTTTTCAAGGAGTATGTCCTTTACTCTCCTATTAAATAATTTTTGATCTGTGATAGCCTTGATTTCAGCTGGCAGTTTGTTGTAGGCCTTTATACCAGCATATAGTGGAGTTTTTTCGTATAAAGTTAGTCTGTGGATGGGTGGTTTTAGGTTGTCTTTTGTTCTGGTTCCATGACAATGATGACTTTGTGTTTCATATAGTGTGTCGAAATTATCATGAGTGTACTTATTTAGTTCATATATGTATTGAGAGGATAAGGTCAGTATTTTGAGGCTTTTGAATAGACTTCTGCATGATTCTTTTGGCCCAACTTGTGCTATTGTGCGAATTATTTTTTTTTTGTTTTTAAAAATTGTTTCCCAGCCTGTGGAGCTTCCCCATAGTATAATCCCATACGTCATTATAGAATGGAAATAGCTAAAATATACAATTTTTCTTGTTTCTTTGTTAGTAATCTGAGCTATGCAGTGCATGTTAAAGCAAGCGCTGTTTAATTTTTTATTGATATATTGTATGTGTTCATCCCACTTTATGTGCTTATTTACATAAATGCCTAGGATTTTTGCGTTATCTGCATGGTTTAGTTGTGTTATAGTAGTGGGATTGCCGTTTGCGTTACGTTTTCCTGAAGTTTGAAAATGCATGATGAATGTTTTTGAAATATTTAGCTTTAATCCATTGTTTGTAAACCATTTTTTTATATGACTTAAGGTTTCTGTCGTATTGTGTATTAATTCTTCGCTGCTTTTCCCTTTCAGTAAGATTGATGTGTCATCCGCATACATAATTGTTTTCCCTTCTATTCCATTTGGGAGGTCATTAGTGTATAATACCGTATTTATCCGAATATAAGCCGCCCCTGCCTTTTTAGCAGTAAAGTCAAGGAAATATAATTAAATTAACCCCAAGTGAAAAATTAAATTGCCTCATTTTCATAATATTAAAGTAACACATTTCTTAGCCAACATAGGCCTGAAATAAGAAAAAGAAAGTATCAGCTGACTTAAGTTATGATATTCTAATTTTATTTAATATAATTAAATAAAACTGACGAAAAAGAAAACAGAAATCAGTACTTTACACTTCATATGACTATCAGTGTTGAATATCGCGCGATTTTTCTATTTTTCTTAACTGCACTTTCAGTTACCATCAGTTCAAAATTGCCTTTATTCACATTCCCATATGTTACGGCATTTTTTACTTCTGAGCAGTTTATAATACATGCATATTCTGTAATACCGCTTTAAAAGTGACAAAAATAGGCAAAACATCACTAGCTTACGCATCTTCTACGATACTTCGATTAAATCGATATATTTTCGGTGTTAAATCGATTAATATATCGATAGTCCTGGATATTCGAGATAATCGATAGGTGGCGGTGCTTGGAGGTGGGAAACCAGCTACGATGGATCAACCGGCTATATTGTGCTTACTTGTACGCGATTTTAAGCCGCAGGCATATTTTGTTGGGCTTAATCTAGGAAAAAAAGTGCGGCTTATATTCAGATAAATACGGTATGTACAGTAAAGGTCCTAAAACACTACCTTGCGGAACTCCTGTTTTTATTGGTTTCCAGTTTGATTGTACGACTCCTGTAGTATAATTTAAAATTACTTTTTGCTTACGTTTATTAAGATAATTTTCAAACCAGCGTAATTCCACATTCCTTACTCCATAGAATTCTAATTTTTTTAGTAGGATTTCATGACTAAAAACTCCGTGGCGCTACATCCCTGGAGGGACTTGGCCTACCACCCGACCGCTGCATCATCTCCCGTAGGCAGATGGCAGGATTGGGGGGCATGTGGTCAGCATGCCGACACCCACGGCCGTTATTGGTGGTTTTCATGACCGGAGCCGCTACTTCTTTATCAAGTAGCTCCTCAATTTGGAATCACGAGGCTGAGTGCACCCCTACCAGACCTCCCTACCTCAGAAATATCCGAGGAGGTACCGGGAATCGAACCCGGGCCGACGGATCTGTAGTCAGCGACGCTAACCACAAGACCACGCCAGCGGACAGCTTTCGAGTTGTCGCGAATTAATGCTGCTGTAACTTGTTTTTCATCAATCATTTGGGATGTGTCATTGCCAAGGTTTATTAGAGCTGATATTGTTGAGCATTTTCCTCTAAAGCCATGTTGAGATGTATCTAGCTTAGTGAAATATTCTAGGTATGAAATGAGCTGATGGTGTACAATCTTTTCAAATATGATGGAGAACGTTTGAAGTATAGAGATTGGCCTGAAATTTTGAAATTCGTTATTCCCCCCTTTATGAATGGGTTTTACTACTGCATACTTCATCCTCTCTGGAAAAATACCCACGGTCATAGATTGATTGATTATTTGGCTCAGTGGTTCACTTATTTTGTGTTTTATTTCTTTTATAAGAAATGGGGATAATTCATCCCAACCCTTGGAGGTTTTTGATTTTAGATTTGATATTACTTTTGTAATGAGTTCTGGTGAGACCCTATCAAAATTGAATAATGGTGTTAGCTTGAGACAACTGTTTGTGTAGAGTCCTGTTAAAGAACCGGTAATAGAGGGGGGTTCTTCTCTTATTTTGCTTCCGATATCAATAAAATAATTATTTAGTGCTTCTGCTTTTTTTTTATCCACGGTATCAAAATCTTTTAATCTGATAGAACAAAATCAAACACATTACCATGCTTAGGTAAGAAGACCAGCAATCAGTATGCCATTTCTGTCAAGCATTGCAGCAGTTCTTTCAAACAGGTTGCATTAAGGAGATGCAAATGCATGTAGAATGCAAAACGAGGATCGCCATCAACCTGTACCCAAGCAGCACAACCATAATAAACTGACTAAGTGGAGAGCCAATGGCATTGTGCAGAAGCCAGGAGCCTCCATGGTGCAGAAAAACTAGGATGCCAGGAATTACAGAACAAGTTCATGTGGCTGTACAAGGGGTCACACACATACTTTGCCTATATCATTCTGATCATTAGCAAGAATGTTCAAAGATTTGCAATTCCATCCGTACTCAGGCTACATCAGTTGGTAGAACATCAGCACTGAAAACCAAAGGTTTCTGGTTCAAGACCTGGTGACAGGAATTTTTCTCCTAAGGTAAGTTAGGGCAGAATCTACAGATGCTTGCTAAGAGTGTAGGTGCTGCCTGCTCTCTTGAAAGCGATCTCGAGGGTTTTACTATCCCCAACTGTTATCCTACAACTGTTATCTGAAGCAGATACAGCTGACTTTCGATTCCTGCTGTCACTTGAACATGTGGTGTTTCTCATGGTTTTTGCCAAAGATGATCTTGCAAGTACAAAAGATATTCTGACTGGTCACCATAATACATCACTATCTACTTTTAATAATTAATAAGATGCTCTTACGTTTATTACTATAAAGCTAGACACTTATAACAGCAAAAACATTTTCATAATATCATTCCATAACGTTCATCATAACTGTTGAGAAAATAATACCACTAGTGTAAAATTACATGAATTTTTTTCTTATCTTATTGGCAACTACGATGCAGCCAATTGAGCATAAGGTCTCTTAATGAAGTGGAGGGAAAGGAAATAGACATTAAATCCATGTCTGGGACATTAATACAAGTAAGAATCAGCTTGAAAAATTTTATGTCATAACCGGGATTTGAACACGGATCTTCAGCTTAACGCGCTGATGCTCTACCATTGAGCTACCATGACAACATGCCAGTACAACATCAAATTCCTCAACTGATTCAGAATACAAGGCAGACCACGGGAGGTTTCTCCGTTGAGAACACACATCCAATGGTGTCCTACATTTGTAGGTACTTTGAAGCCAAGTTATTATTTTTATATACTATTAATGAAGTGGAGGGAAAGGAAATAGACATTAAACCCATGTCTGGGATATTAATACAAGTAAGAATCAGCTTGAAAAATTTTATGTCATAACCGGGATTTGAACACGGATCTTCAGCTTAACGCGCTGATGCTCTACCATTGAGCTACCATGACAACATGCCAGTACAACATCAAATTCCTCAACTGATTCAGAATACAAGGCAGACCACGGGAGGTTTCTCCGTTGAGAACACACATCCAATGGTGTCCTACATTTGTAGGTACTTTGAAGCCAAGTTATTATTTTTATATACTATTAATGAAGTGGAGGGAAAGGAAATAGACATTAAATCCATGTCTGGGATATTAATACAAGTAAGAATCAGCTTGAAAAATTTTATTTCATAACCGGGATTTGAACACGGATCTTCAGCTTAACGCGCTGATGCTCTACCATTGAGCTACCATGACAACATGCCAGTACAACATCAAATTCCTCAACTGATTCAAAATACAAGGCAGACCACGGGAGGTTTCTCCGTTGAGAACACACATCCAATGGTGTCCTACATTTGTAGGTACTTTGTAGCCAAGTTATTATTTTTATATACTATTAATGAAGTGGAGGGAAAGGAAATAGACATTAAATCCATGTCTGGGATATTAATACAAGTAAGAATCAGCTTGAAAAATTTTTTGTCATAACCGGGATTTGAACACGGATCTTCAGCTTAACGCGCTGATGCTCTACCATTGAGCTACCATGACAACATGCCAGTACAACATCAAATTCCTCAACTGATTCAGAATACAAGGCAGACCACGGGAGGTTTCTCCGTTGAGAACACACATCCAATGGTGTCCTACATTTGTAGGTACTTTGAAGCCAAGTTATTATTTTTATATACTATTAATGAAGTGGAGGGAAAGGAAATAGACATTAAATCCATGTCTGGGATATTAATACAAGTAAGAATCAGCGTGAAAAATTTTATGTCATAACCGGGATTTGAACACGGATCTTCAGCTTAACGCGCTGATGCTCTACCATTGAGCTACCATGACAACATGCCAGTACAACATCAAATTCCTCAACTGATTCAGAATACAAGGCAGACCACGGGAGGTTTCTCCGTTGAGAACACACATCCAATGGTGTCCTACATTTGTAGGTACTTTGAAGCCAAGTTATTATTTTTATATACTATTAATGAAGTGGAGGGAAAGGAAATAGACATTAAATCCATGTCTGGGATATTAATACAAGTAAGAATCAGCTTGAAAAATTTTTTGTCATAACCGGGATTTGAACACGGATCTTCAGCTTAACGCGCTGATGCTCTACCATTGAGCTACCATGACAACATGCCAGTACAACATCAAATTCCTCAACTGATTCAGAATACAAGGCAGACCACGGGAGGTCTCTCCGTTGAGAACACACATCCAATGGTGTCCTACATTTGTAGGTACTTTGAAGCCAAGTTATTATTTTTATATACTATTAATGAAGTGGAGGGAAAGGAAATAGACATTAAATCCATGTCTGGGATATTAATACAAGTAAGAATCAGCTTGAAAAATTTTATGTCATAACCGGGATTTGAACACGGATCTTCAGCTTAACACGCTGATGCTCTACCATTGAGCTACCATGACAACATGCCAGTACAACATCAAATTCCTCAACTGATTCAGAATACAAGGCAGACCACGGGAGGTTTCTCCGTTGAGAACACACATCCAATGGTGTCCTACATTTGTAGGTACTTTGAAGCCAAGTTATTATTTTTATATACTATTAATGAAGTGGAGGGAAAGGAAATAGACATTAAATCCATGTCTGGGATATTAATACAAGTAAGAATCAGCTTGAAAAATTTTATGTCATAACCGGTATTTGAACACGGATCTTCAGCTTAACGCGCTGATGCTCTACCATTGAGCTACCATGACAACATGCCAGTACAACATCAAATTCCTCAACTGATTCAGAATACAAGGCAGACCACGGGAGGTTTCTCCGTTGAGAACACACATCCAATGGTGTCCTACATTTGTAGGTACTTTGAAGCCAAGTTATTATTTTTATATACTATTAATGAAGTGGAGGGAAAGGAAATAGACATTAAATCCATGTCTGGGATATTAATACAAGTAAGAATCAGCGTGAAAAATTTTATGTCATAACCGGGATTTGAACACGGATCTTCAGCTTAACGCGCTGATGCTCTACCATTGAGCTACCATGACAACATGCCAGTACAACATCAAATTCCTCAACTGATTCAGAATACAAGGCAGACCACGGGAGGTTTCTCCGTTGAGAACACACATCCAATGGTGTCCTACATTTGTAGGTACTTTGAAGCCAAGTTATTATTTTTATATACTATTAATGAAGTGGAGGGAAAGGAAATAGACATTAAATCCATGTCTGGGATATTAATACAAGTAAGAATCAGCTTGAAAATTTTTTTGTCATAACCTGGATTTGAACACGGATCTTCAGCTTAACGCGCTGATGCTCTACCATTGAGCTACCATGACAACATGCCAGTACAACATCAAATTCCTCAACTGATTCAGAATACAAGGCAGACCACGGGAGGTTTCTCCGTTGAGAACACACATCCAATGGTGTCCTACATTTGTAGGTACTTTGAAGCCAAGTTATTATTTTTATATACTATTAATGAAGTGGAGGGAAAGGAAATAGACATTAAATCCATCTGTAGCAAGATTGAGATCGGAAATATACACACAAACTTCACTAAAAAGGTATATTTACCCAGTATGATCATTTCAACGGGTCTTCCCGTCATCATCAGCTGATTCCGACTGGCCCTCTGGCGGCGAATGAATGAACTTGTCAATCAACTTTGACACTTCAGTTGGCATACATGGAACCTTGATTGACAAGTTCATTCATTCGCCGCCAGAGGGCCAGTCGGAATCAGCTGATGATGACGGGAAGACCCGTTGAAATGATCATACTGGGTAAATATACCTTTTTAGTGAAGTTTGTGTGTATATTTCCGATCTCAATCTTGCTACAGATTTGAACACTTCACTGTAAATTTCCATCTAATATTTATATTAAATCCATGTCTGGGATATTAATACAAGTAAGAATCAGCTTGAAAAATTTTATGTCATAACCGGGATTTGAACACGGATCTTCAGCTTAACGCGCTGATGCTCTACCATTGAGCTACCATGACAACATGCCAGTACAACATCAAATTCCTCAACTGATTCAGAATACAAGGCAGACCACGGGAGGTTTCTCCGTTGAGAACACACATCCAATGGTGTCCTACATTTGTAGGTACTTTGAAGCCAAGTTATTATTTTTATATACTATTAATGAAGTGGAGGGAAAGGAAATAGACATTAAATCCATGTCTGGGATATTAATACAAGTAAGAATCAGCTTGAAAAAGTTTATGTCATAACCGGGATTTGAACACGGATCTTCAGCTTAACGCGCTGATGCTCTACCATTGAGCTACCATGACAACATGCCAGTACAACATCAAATTCCTCAACTGATTCAGAATACAAGGCAGACCACGGGAGGTTTCTCCGTTGAGAACACACATCCAATGGTGTCCTACATTTGTAGGTACTTTGAAGCATTCTGAATCAGTTGAGGAATTTGATGTTGTACTGGCATGTTGTCATGGTAGCTCAATGGTAGAGCATCAGCGCGTTAAGCTGAAGATCCGTGTTCAAATCCCGGTTATGACATAAAATTTTTCAAGCTGAATCTTACTTGTATTAATATCCCAGACATGGATTTAATGTCTATTTCCTTTCCCTCCACTTCATTAATAGTATATAAAAATAATAACTTGGCTTCAAAGTACCTACAAATGTGGGACACCATTGGATGTGTGTTCTCAACGGAGAAACCTCCCGTGGTCTGCCTTGTATTCTGAATCAGTTGAGGAATTTGATGTTGTACTGGCATGTTGTCATGATAGCTCAATGGTAGAGCATCAGCGCGTTAAGCTGAAGATCCGTGTTCAAATCCCGGTTATGACAAAAATTTTTTCAAGCTGATTCTTACTTGTATTAATATCCCAGACATGGATTTAATGTCTATTTCCTTTCCCTCCACTTCATTAATAGTATATAAAAATAATAACTTGGCTTCAAAGTACCTACAAATGTAGGACACCATTGGATGTGTGTTCTCAACGGAGAAACCTCCCGTGGTCTGCCTTGTATTCTGAATCAGTTGAGGAATTTGATGTTGTACTGGCATGTTGTCATGGTAGCTCAATGGTAGAGCATCAGCGCGTTAAGCTGAAGATCCGTGTTCAAATCCCGGTTATGATATAAAATTTTTCAAGCTGATTCTTACTTGTATAAGGTCTCTTATTTACACAGCTGCTATATTGCTGCAAAATCCTTCCCTTGGCTGGGAGCGGTTTATAAATAAGAAATTACAGCAGACTCTTAGGGGGTCCCTCAGTTAGGCGGATATGCTTCCAGAAATAAAAAGAGTTTACGGACTCCAACATTATTATTTTTCTGTATTTTCTAAAACTCAACAAAATCACCACATTTTTTTGTATCCCCATTTTTTCAACATTCACAGTGTTGCTATCATAAATCATTAGCAAATCCCAGAAATCTCTATATTATCTTTGAGGAATGTTGAAAACATTGTAGATTCAAGTTTAATCTATTGTGAAATATTATCCACAAATACCTTCCTACAAAGGCTACAAGCTCTTACAATTCATAATCCTAGCACAAATTTCAGCAATCACAGAAACTGTAACATACTACAGTGAGTCCCTGAGTGTGGGTTTCTGCGTTGCGGCAGGCACAGCTCCAACTCCCGAGTGATCGGGTGAAATATCTATGCAAATAAAGCCGCGATCGGTGTAATGATTCAGGTTCTCACATTTATAGTTAAAATTACAATGAAAATAACCACGTACCTCATCACAAGAGATGTTGGAAATGTTCCTCTATTGCATGCACACAATACTGGCACCTTTTTAGGAAATTTTCTTCCACGCGTATAAGTTCAGCTTCTGATTTAGAGTTAAGTTCTCTTGTGATATTGTCTTTTAAGTTCTTCTAATGTTTGGGAAATTGACCTATACACCTTATTTTTCAAATTTTCCCATAAATAATAGTCACATACTGTTAGAAGAACTTAAAGACAATATCACATAGGCCTATCACAAGATAAATTAACTGTCTCGGAAGCTGAACTTGCGCGTGAAAGAAAATTTCCTAAAAAGGTGCCAGTATTGTGTGGATGCAAGAGGACATTTCCAGTATCTCTTGTGATGAGGTACCTTGTTATTTTCATTGTAATTCCAACTGTAAATGTGAGAATCTGAACCATTACACCGTTCGCGGCTTTATTTGCGTAGATATTTCACTCGATCGCTCGGGAGATGGAGCTGTGCCTGCCACGATGCAGAAACCCGCATCATTGGCTAACTCTTGCATGGGACTCACTGTACAATGAAATCTCACCTCAGCTTCCAGTCAGAGCTAGCAGTAGCACACAATGTAGTGAACAAATCTTCATCCACTTTATGTCTCAGTTTTTCTATCTCTGCATGTTTAAGAGGAATTACCACATTCCTTTCACTGGTATGTTTCACTCCGGATTTCAGTGTCCAAGTTCTGAAAACCAAATTACAGAATTTTTGTAAATAAAACAATTCTACAGTGGGAAGTTAACTGTCCAAATTAACTGGAATTGAAGGTAGGTTGAATTTTCAGTTAAAACCAAACTAGACTACTAGCTTATTAATTCCTCAAACACTATTGCTTTGCTTTGAAATCCACACAAACAACAAATGTGAAATGACTGGTGATGTGAGAGTTTAGGTACAATGGAAGACTCTAGAGTAAACACAGAACAACTCTGAACCTGAGGCGGAGCAGGCAGAATCACGTGACGAGTGATAAGCGAATGAGGTTGTTGCGGTGTTGTACAGTTAATGGAACGCCTTGCTAAAGATATGTATTTCACTTATTTCTTTGCACGCTCAAAATCTATTACATATACGTCTTTCTTGATATCACCATTAGAAAGCTGTATTTATTTGGAAGCCGACTGTCCAAACATCATGTCTGTAGGACGCTCTGTTCGGAAGATAGCTGCTTATCCTGCAAATGTTAGTACAAACATCAGAGAGATCCCTTCTTATTTCTACCCTAAAATAATAACACCAGCGATGGATTACATTACAGTTTCTGTCTATCTGTTAACATAAACAACAAGACCCCTCTCACTTCCACCCAGCCATAAATAAAACACAGACACATTTTCAGTTTATATGTGTTAGCAATCAAGAACGTTTCGTGTGTGTTCTATTGTGAGAATTCAGTGTCTGTGATGTCACTTAGCAAGCCTAGTACGAGTGGTGAAACAATTTATACCCACAAAGTTTTGCGTAAGCAGGCCAGAGCTATAGTTTTCAGTGTATATAGTTTTTTTAAGACTATTTCGGACAAAGAAGTACATAATAATACGAATTTTGCCAGGTGTAGGGAATTGACTGCTAAAGCTTGCCAAATTAGTGAACATTCTGTGACTGATTTTATTAAAGAGGGAAAACAATCAACTGAAGTAGGGGGTGGGCTCAGTTTTAGATATCCTGGAAAATATCACACAGTTAAAAAGCGCAAAACAAATCTTGACGATTTTCAAAAGTGTATTTTACGCTCTGGAATCTGGAATCGCCTGCTTTTGATTTTATGATATTAACTGTATTACTGCTTCTGCCAATGCTATTTTCATATTTTTGGACTTATATCATGCATGTACCCCCAGGGTAACGCATACCACAGTTTGAAAACTACTGCTCTAGATCATTGGAGAATGTGTTTTAGTATCTAACTCTAACTCTGTCACCGGGCTTGATCCAACACATTTTCTTGCAAAGACAACACTACTCTGGTTTTTAATCAAATATTTGAAATATGCATACACACATTGGTCAAATATTGAAACAATACTGCATAAATAAAAAAATAAAGTGGTTCACATGGAGCTAGATGAAGATAAGCTTCAGTCTCAAACTCCAAACATCATCAGGTGCACTAAAAAGCAAAGTACAGTTACATTCTTATGATGTTTCTCAGATAAGACTAAAAACGAGCAAACTATCCTCTCACCCATATGAAGGAAGGGTAGCCAGCTAGTTAATGATAAAAGTACTTTAAATTTAAAAATCATATTAATGGTGCAGAAGTACTGTGTAATCACCTGGTAAACCTTTAGCCTACAGGATTGAGGAAATTAAATTTTTACTGTACACATTTTGGGCCAGTTTAAGGTGTTCTTGCCCCTTCAGTGTGTTAATCAAACTCACATTATTTCATAAATGCTATTAGCTTATTTCACTTCACTGAGTTAATTGCATAATATATTTTAAGACCATTCAAATAATTATGTTTCGGATTACTGATTTTCTCCATACTGAGAAAGCATGAAATATTTATCAAAGCAGAAAAGTCCTGAAACGAATTCCCTCAATTTTTCATCCTTCACTCTTTTTTTTTAATGGATAATATTACTAGAATAGGTAACCCACAACATTGTACAACATATTCTTTACTTCACTGTACATTGCAAGTAAATTACCTGCAAACTCCTGTATCATTTTCACTCTTCAGTAACACAATGATATCAGCCTTATCCTCACAAACCGGTTTAGTAGCAACTGAGACCAAGTATTCACCATCACACTTGAAATCACAAGTGAAGATTCTGAAACAAGTAATAACAAAATAGGTTCTAGGTTAAGTGAGAAGACCAGAAAAGGATGTATTTTGACTAAAATAACCTAATGTAATGTATTCCTTGGGCTTCCAGTTGGGTGAAAAGATTAACAATATCAGAGTTTTCAATAGCTTACTTTGCTGTTATTTTGTAAGAGGAAGTGAACTAGTCTAAAGGCTCGTGTTCACATGAGAGTGCGAAAAGCTCTCGAGAGTAATCTCAGGTGGTGTGTCCACTAGAGAGCGCTAGGTCAATCCTGAGAGTAGCTGAGAGTAGAACTCGCGACATTACTCTCAGATCGTGTCCACTTAAAACAAATATCGCGCCGAGTTGTCTTGCATTTACGGACAAGACGGATGAACAGCAATGTATTATTCGATGTTAATATTAATGTAAGCATATTATGAGAGCTTACTGAATGCTTTTAAGTGAATCCATTCATTCAATTATTATATGTTTAAAAGAATTTGACAATCTAATATTGTCAGAATATCGTTAGAACATCATGAAGTATTAGTGAATTCGATAGGCCTACAAATTAACTAGAAAGATATTGAAATGTGATATGAGATTCTTGTTAAATATAAACTAACTGTGACTCTATGCTTTTCTGTCATCAAGCATGTGATATTTAATTTATAGCACGTCAAAGCGAGTGGAGTGATCCTATTAAACTGTGAATCTAACTCCGTGTATCTATGTGGACGGATAGGCCTAATATTCAAGCTCTGCGTCCAAGAAGACCAAGAGCCAACAAATGCTTCTTGTTGGTTGGTCCTTTACCACTAGAGCAAAAGCATTTTGTGCGTCGCTCTTACATGTCTCTACTTTTACATGCAATAGACTCATGTAAGTCATCTTGGTCCCCTCAAAGAGTACAGAGACAAGTAACAAGACTAATTACAGACGCCGTGTTTCTAAACTCTGATTTTGAAATACCCAACGTAACAGAATATGTGGAATCATATGTAGTCTAAACTAATATTGTGTTCTCAACTTCACTTATTAAGTAGATTATTACCCAATCTTATTAGATTATTATTATTTGGGTAATAATCTACTTAATAAGTGAAATTGAGTGATTAAATAAGTGTGTTGTTTTAATGTAACCACTTCACTGTGTATTCCGGCAAGAATTTCGGATAATATTGTGTTCGTTTAAATCATCACTTAACAATGGGGTTATGCTACAACTTAGGCCTATGACTGTCACCACTGATCCGGAATTTTGTCCTGCAGGAGATCCCTATTTGCAACGCTGCATACTCTATATGGTATAAAAGATTGTCCCCTGTTTCAATTAAGAAAAACACTTGTTCAAACACTCATTATGCCTCATTTTGATTATTGTTTTGTCCTACTTAGGACCGATTGTATAAACATCACTGACTGGAGATCAATTATGATCTAAGTTCAGAAAATGATCTGAGTTCAGGCTCGAGTCGTATTGTAAAGGGTGGTTCAAAAAGAGCGCTGGTTTTGAAACGGCTGGTAAAATTCTGTTTGTCGGTTGGTGACATTGTTTTGTTTCGTTTCTATTTCCAGGAACATTCCGATTGTTGATGCAGTTGGAATTTCTCGCATTCTGTGTCTAACATGGAGCAGTTCACTTGTGAGCAACGTGTGCTGATCGTGAAAACATTTTATCAGAATGGAGAAAGATGTGCAGCAACTGTCAGGCGACTTTGCACGATTCTAGGGTGTAATGAAGCACCGAATAAATCTACAGTTCGCAGACTGATGAAAAAGGTCTATGAGACAGGTTCAACAGTAAACCTCAAAAGTCCTGGTCATCGTCGTTCTAGTCCTTTGCGGTGGTTCGTGACAGTGTGGCTGTTAGCCCAATGAAATCAATTCGTCGCCGTTCCCAACAATTGGGATTAAGATTTTCTTCAGTACGGAGAATCCTCCGGTATGATCTCCATTACCACCCCTATAAAATTCAGTTGACGCAGCAGTTCAAAATGACGGATCACCAGAAGAGATGACAGTTTGTTGAGTGGGTTCTGAGAAGACGACAGGAGGACGACAGCTTTCGCAAACAAAATCATCTTCAGTGATGAAGTGCACTTCCACTTGAATGGATTTGTGAATAAGCAGAACTGCCATATCTGGGGTTCAGAAAATCCTTGCATGATCCAAGAAAGAGAAATGCATCCACAACGAGTGACAGTAAACATTCTACAGGCTGATATTAATAATTTGAAAAGTGAAAACGAGTTTCTAAAAAAGTCACTCATTGAAAATAGAAATGCTCATGCATCAAGCAACATAACCTCTCCAGCACAAGAGGATAACTGGGAGAAGCCCCAGAGAAGATCAACACGCCGGGAGCCTGAATACAGGAAAAATAGAAGCGGCCAACAACAAGAAGAATATCCAACTCTACCAGTAAAAAATCGTTTTGCTCTACTAGAAAACCTTCATAGTGAAGATAATGAACATTACAATACAAACCCTGTAGAACTTTCAAGTAATAAGAAAACTAGAAGTCCTAAACCGATGGGCCTAAAACCCCTACCTGGTAAAGTTTTATTATTGGGAGATAGTCATGGACGGGGTATTGCGGATATGATAAATGGGAACTTTCTTAGTGGCCATATGGCAAATGGTATGGTAAAACCTGGTGCAACGTTTGATACAGTAACAAATGACATCGAAAGAAAAGGTGAAAACTTAACAAAAAAGGACACAGTTGTAATAATAGGTGGTTCTAATGATATTGCAAATGGTGAACCTGCAAATTTTATTCATAAACTAGAAAGAACCCTTAATAAACTAGTGCACACAAATGTTATATTGGTAAAACCTCCTCACAGATATGATCTTATGCCTACTTCATGGATAAATAAACAAATTTGGCAATTAAACTCCTCCATAAATTCAGTGTGTAAAGAATTTGATAATGTTAAATTAATTAACACGTCTGCTGTTGAAAGAAACTGGCACACGAGACACGGTATGCATTTCAGTAAAGAAGGTAAACAGATTCTTGCCAACACAATATGTAGAATTCTAATGGACGTAAGTAAAGTGAGGTACCGTGAAAACACTGGTCCCCCCCCCATGAGGCGACGAAGGCAGAAAATACTTCAAAAAAAGAGATAGGCCTAGACCTATAGATCAAAACAATAACAATAATAAAAAGCTTATAGTGACACAAATAAATCTCCAATCAATTAGAAATAAACTTGATGAACTCAACCTGATTTTAGAAATGATGCCAACAGATATTTTGTGCATAAATGAACACTGGCTCACAAAGGAGGAAATAAACCTATATATACCCAATGACTATAATTTAGGAAGCATATATGTAAGAGAATTACCACATCGAAATGGAGGTGCAGCAATTTTTGTAAAAACAAGCATTAAGTTTGAGGTCATAGATGTATCCAAATTTTGTCTAATTAATCTATGTGAATGTGTAGCCATAAAACTAAATCAAATAGGCCTTATTGTTGTGTCAATTTACAGAACACCAAACAGTGATAAAAAGAAATTTATAGAGCACCTCGACAATTTCATTATATATTTAGAAAAAAAGTACAATAACTTACTAACTATTGCTGGAGATTTCAATGTAAATATTTTGGATGCACAATTATCAGCAGATTTTGTTAATATGTTTAGATCACATAACCTATATCATGCTCATAATACACCAACAAGAAATAGGTCGTGTTTAGACAACATTTTCACAAATATACATAAGTCATACGTTCACAGCAAACTACTTGACCAAAACATTCTTTCTGATCATGCTGGTGTATGGGTTGAATTTGATTTGCATAAAGTAACTAGTGAACAAAAAATAGTAATACAAAATAAAAAACGCCTAATAACTGAGGAAAGGATAAATGAATTTTATGAAAGTTTAACTGAAATCTCTTGGCATAAGCTATATGAAATAACAAATGTAAATGATGCTTTTGAATACTTCAATAACACCCTCGTAGCCTGGTTTGATATTCACTGTCCAATAAAAACTGTAAACTCAATAAATCTTATAAACCATAAATCTAAAAGTTTGCAAAACAATTGGTTTACACCTGAACTTAAGTCAATGCGTAATACGCTATATAATATTTACAAATCCAATAATAACCTTGAAGACAAAACAAGATTCATGAAATTTAAAAAGACTTACATGCAAAAAATAAATGAAGCAAAGAGGGAAGCAAATGAAAATTTCATTAAAAAAGCAAAAAATAAATGCAAGGCTGCTTGGGCGGTAATCAACAATGCAAAAGGACAACCAAATCCAAAGTCCACTATAAATATTGCCCCAGACATACTAAACTCTTATTTTATAGATGTATCAAAAGAAATGGGGAACATAAATAATGATAATAACAAGCCGGATACAAACACAAATGGAAACATTATAAATTTTTCTAATCTGCTTAAAAATTTTAAATTACCAACTCAAATATGTGAAAACAATTTCATTTGGTACGAGGTCCAACCAAATATGGTTGCACATACTATAAAAAATCTTAACCCTTCAAACGCCCAAGATATTTATGGATTTACCAATAATATTATTAAAAAGATAGCCAACACAATAGTAATACCGATAACACTTTTAATAAATCAAATACTAACACAGGGTATTATTCCTGAGTGCCTAAAAACTTCCAAGGTCATACCAGTTTATAAGAAGGGAGATGTAACAAACCCTTCAAATTATCGACCCATAACTATTATCCCCATCCTAGGAAAAGTAGTGGAGGCATCCATCTTAAAACAACTATATGATTACTTTTCTTTTAACAATCTCTTTTATGATAAACAATTTGGATTTAGAAAAAATCTATCTACTATAAAGGCGGTTGATTGTTTAACCAAAATAACACTAAATAATTTTGAAAATAAAATAGTAACAGGAGTTACTTTAATTGATTTAAGCAAAGCCTTTGACTGTGTGTCACACAATATACTTATTGATAAGCTGAAATATTATGGTATAAATGGTATAGAGATTAATCTAATTACATCCTACCTAAATAATAGAAAACAAATTACATTTGTAGATAATAAAAATTCCAAAATAGGAAAAGTCATAGCAGGTGTTCCTCAGGGCTCGATGTTGGGGCCCTTCTTCTTTCCTGTATATATAAATGATCTACATTGTAATGTAGGCCCCTCCTGTACCCCCATTATTTATGCAGATGATACGTTTATAGAAGGAAATAAGGACATATTAGACTTAACTCAACAAATGACCTTATCGCTAGAACAGGCTAAAATCTGGTTCTTCTACAATAATTTAAGCATAAATCAATCAAAAACTGAAACTATAATGTTCTCTATAGATCCAAAATTTAGCAACACTACTGAGATAAAGTCTGTAAAATTATTAGGCCTATACTTGGACACAAAGCTTACCTGGCAAGACCAAATACTGTACACATGTCAAAAGCTGACAAGAGTATGGTACTTGATGAGAAAGTTAAAACAATGTGTAAATTTTGAAATGCTCATAACAGCTTATTATGCTTTTGTTCAACCACACCTACTGTATGGGGTTATGCTTTGGGGCGATTCCCATTCAGCAAACAAAATCTTCATCTGGCAGAAAAAAATTATCAGATTGATAGCAGGAATTGGACCAAGAGAATCATGTAAACAATACTTCAAAAGGTACAACATTCTTACACTTACCTCTATGTACATTTTAGCTAATATTACATATGTTAAAGAAAATAGCACTAAATTTACAACTAGATCGTCAATGCATAACTACAACACGCGAAGGAAAAATGATTTAGATAAACCACAACTTCACTTAAGTACAAATATAAAAAGTCACTGCTATCAACAGATAATTTTTTAAAATAAAATTCCATTAAAGATAAGAAATCTTGAAAAAAAACAACTGTACAATATTCTATCTATTTGGTTCAAAAGCAAAGCGATATACACCGTAGAAGAATTTTTAGAGAGTAATATACCAGAAAATATTATGGATATAAATTTGTATTCTTAGCTTTTTTTGTTATTATATAAAACTATCCAAAAACTGACGAAGCCTATTGTACAAATATATTGTATTTAAAGGTGAATAAAGATTTGATTTGATTTGATTTGACAGTTTGATGCGGCTTATGGTCGGGTGGCGTTGAAAATGAGAAAGGATAAGCTGTGACAGTCAATGGAGATTGATAGCGTACGATGATAAGGGAGTTCTTGTAGCCTCATTTGGATGGAATGGACATTGAAGAGTTGTGGTTTCAGCAGGAAGGTGCCACCTGCCATACTTCTCACGAAACAATTTAGTTGATCCATGAGAAGTTCCCAGATCGCCTCATTTTGCGCAATGCTGATCATCAATGGCCGCCAAGGTCATGTGACTTAACTCCTTGTGATTTTTTTCTTTGGGGGTCATCTTAAGTCATTGGTGTATGTCAATAAACCACGAAACATCCATGACTTGAAGGAGGAAATTCGACAAGTTGTCGGCGAAATGGAACTGGAAACTTGTCGTGCAGTCGTAGTGAATTTCATGGACAGAGTTCTCGCAAGCCAGCGCGGTAGAGGAGGTCATATGCCCGACGTAATTTTTTATACATGAAATGGGAAGGTTAGATGAACATGTTCATGTATTTTGTTAAAATTAATTTCTTAATTCCATATATCAAAACCAGCGCTCTTTTTGAACCACCCTATATAACACTGATCTAAGATCAACTAATCAAAGTTCAATTTTGATCCTAGTTCATACATGAGCACTTGGCAACATCTCAGAAACAGATGAGTACCGCAAGACGAGAGCATTGTTATTCTGTTTTCCTCCGTATTCAGACAGTGTATTATGTGAAAGGAAGGGGAAATATGATCGAAATTAAGCAGAAAAAGGATCCTTCCCTTAATTTTTCAATGGAGGACAAGGATGTCCTGATTTAAAT
This sequence comes from Ectobius pallidus, assembly GCA_964059195.1. Classification (NCBI taxonomy): domain Eukaryota; kingdom Metazoa; phylum Arthropoda; class Insecta; order Blattodea; family Ectobiidae; genus Ectobius; species Ectobius pallidus. The sequence goes on from CAXKWD010000001.1 coordinate 172,226,720, forward strand.
TGTCTTGGGAAAATATAAAGATATTATAGAATCCAAAAAGATGGATGCGATAACATCCGTTCAAGAGGAAAATGCGATGAAAAATGTTCTGGTAATTTAATTTAAATCGGCTTAACATTTTCACGGCTAAGGACAAGATTTCCATTGGGTATTATTCGTTTCAGATTTCGTTTTTTAGAAAATATAAATATTGAAGGCAAATTAAATAACTGAATATTTAGGGCCTATGTATAATCAATTTTAAAAATCAATTAATATTTTATAATTACTGTATAAATATATAAAATTGTAGAGATATATTAAATTTAATATTACATATTATGTATAGGCCCTAAAATTGACAATTATGGAATTTCTTTATCAGTTTTATCATATGGCTTGGTGGCATAATATACACATTATCCACTCTCAGAGAATTCTCAGCTCTACGAAACAGATTCGTATAGTGCGAGCTGCTCTCGGAGATTGATTGCAAAGGCGTGTCCACCTGCGAGTGGAGCATTATGCTATTAAAATTAAACTCTATTTTTATACCATTTTTGAGGCAACACAGTTATACTTCAGTGGCAGTGAAAAGGCTAATTAGGTATAAGCAGAAAGAAAGACTCATAACAACTATCCTACCATAGTGCAAGGTGTATGCTGTTATGCAATCGGTTGAGGCACAGCCCTACAAACCGGAAGGCTGTGTGTTTGATCCCTGACGAGGTCATTGGGATATTTTAATTGGCCTAATCCTTCTGGTGACAATATGGCCCTGGAGTTGACTCAGCCCTTTAACTGAAATGAATACCAGAAGCATTCATGAGGATACAAACGGCCGGTATGTAAGGCTGACAACCTTACCACATTCATGTGCTGAATGTCTAAAATCTGGGAGCCTTAAGCTTCCGGACCCCTAAGGGCTTTACTTTCCATTTTTAGTGGAAATATCATTTACCTATTAGAGTGTTTCTAATTTTTTTCTTTCAGAGCACATAGGTGCATTTCTCTTTTCAGCATTTAGATCCTATTGGGATAGCATAAATGCAATAATATAAGTGAAACGGTAATTCACCCTTAAACAAAATTTTTCCTCTGTTAATTCTGATGTGTTGTATTAGGAATATCTTTCATCAACGGCATATCACATAACATGTGCAACATTATAGTCACATGAAGACTGTAGAGTAAAAAAATAAATACTGCACCATTATATCTGCTGGCTATTCTTTGAATTTTAAAGGCTAAACAAACCTATTAATATCTATAATATTGGAATAATGTTTTATTATCCTACCTATGGGAACTAATTTCACTGGAGGATTTTGTTATTTGCAAGCAACCTCCGCCGTTGAAAGCATCACGAGAGTAATGTTGAACACAGCCTGCAGTTATAAGTTCACCTGATTTTGCATAAACTTCATCAGGAATGTCTGTATTTACTTCTTCACCTTCCTTACTTTTTGCTTTTCTTCTTTCTTCAGCATCTTTTTTCGCAGTACAAATTATATCAACAAACTGATCTCCCTGGCAAGAAGGAACAGTTGGCTGGTACTGCTGCTTACTTAAATTGTACCAGGGATTGCTTGACACTACCTGCAAAAGATTATAGTATTTATTATAACAGATAAACATCTAAAATCCTTATTTTCAAATAATGAACAGTTAATGTACATAAAACTGTAAGCAACATTAAACAATTTGCATATTACGAAGACATACCTCTCCATTGTTATAAAGTTTTTCACCATAACCCTGGCAGAAAGTTGTGGAGAATGGTAAATCTGTTGGTCCATGAAGATAGAGATATGGCCACAACGTATGCCAGAATACATACTCCATATTTACAAAATGAGGGCCTCCAAGGTACTCATGAACCCAACTAGGGGCAAAAATGGCAAGTGACAAGTTGTATTTACGAGCCAATTCTACTGCCTGAAACGAAATCAAGTCAAATTTGATATAAAAATTTGGCATAGTACAGATTATAATGTAACTAAGCCAGCTTTGATCTATATAGACAAATGATTGTCTGTTAATGAATAATACATTTGCAGACAAGGCCTCTATTGTGTAAATATTATACTTATGGCTGTGTGAGCAAGTGTGTGTGATAACTTAACTTGTTCCACATCCAAAGTCTTATATGACTTACACTGGATCCATGAAATGCATTAATATGAAATTAGATTAGACTAAATATGGGATAAAAATTATACAAAGTGGGTACAGGACCAAAGAATTAAAAATTGGGCTCTAATGATTACAAAATCTAGTAAAGATCACATACTTTATCTTGAGCTACACACTTCATAACTCTGAAAACAGCCCATATCAAGAATGCCTCTCTCGGAAAAATGAAGATCGCAGCCCGTTCCCAGTATTGCCATACCCAAAAAACTTCTCGTAGTGGCATTCTTGAACTACAGTCCATTAAAAAAAAAATCTTTTTACAACATATTATTCTGAAAATGGCAGAATTAAATTCAGGGAAATTATAAAATCAGTACTGGTGTTGTGGAAATGGTCGATAAAAGTGACAACCAAGTTAAGAGTGACGATTCTTTAAACCAAGAAGTGTCGGACATCAGCAAATAAATAAACCAAATAAACGAAATGGAAGGAAAAGCAATTTAATGCGTTTAAGCTGAATCTATCGTTGGATAAAAGAACAAGACGGTTTTGATTATTTTGCTAGAAAGTTGTATTAAAAACCTGCAGACATTCGTGAAAGAAATTTTATTACATTGAATAATTCAGGCATGTGAAAGTGTGTATCCAAGTACATTAAAAGTTTTTACTTTTAAACCAATTTTCTATATTCCGAAGACTGGGAGAGAGAGATTGTCTACAGAAATATATTACTGAATTCATTTCTCCAGCGATATATTCTACTATAATATCTGCATCAATAAAATATCTTTAGTTTAGTAGCGATAATTTAGTTGAAAGTGCTACGAACCTCAATTAGTTCCATTCTGTACCAGCATAAAACTACAAATGTTATATTTTCTAGTAGTTTGCAACCTTTCAGAAATGACATCAATTACAACTCACTGCCTTCTGCACGCAATATCAGCTCCTCTCACCCCCCGCATTTTTTCAGCTCAAGATAAAGAGTGTAGTCTATACATCCATTACATACAGAGAGTATGATTCTAGCATTTCCATTTGTTAAAAGTTGCAAGACAAGAAATACAATATTATAAAACAATTATAAAACACATTTCAGCTTTTGGAGAAAGTAAGTGAAAAATGAGAATGAAATGCCTCACAAATACAAACAGAACTCTGTATACATGATTACCTTGCAAGAATTATAACCTCCCCCACCATAGAAATTACGCCCAAATACGTCAATCCCTACATAAACGTCCAGTAAGCGCTTGCCAGCATTCTCTGCAGATTGTTTCAAATTATTTTCATTCCAGCTGTAGTTCAAAAAAATTCCATCACACTTCTCCATGAAACTCCTGAAACAGGTAACATAAAATTAATATCTGTGAAAATTATAGTGAAATGTACTACATATCCAAATCAAAATAAGAATGTGTATTACTTCTATTATTTGATCAAGATTATGATAATTAATGGGTACATTAGAAAAGTGCATAAGAAATCAAAGCTGCAACAATGGCAACGCTGTTCAAAAAGAAACTAAAAAAGTTTTTAATATAGGGAACAGTTTCTATACCTTGGAAGAATTTATACAATACTGCAAACACTTAACTTAGAAATTTCTGTGCCCAGTTTTTCTAAATTCGCAATATGGCTTTTGCATAAGTTTTACCACACATTTGGCTTGTCCAGTATCCTTCCATCCTACAACACTGGTACTTCTTACTAAATTATCTAACACACCAATTGTTTGCTAATATTAGCACTTAACTTATTATCTTATATTATTTCTGTATTAGCATAGCATATTTTGATGTGTCCTACTATGATACTAATGTACATAAAAGAATGAATAATAAAATAAATAAATAAGCACCACGTGTACATATGCTCAAATACTAAAATCTTTTAACTACCACACTTTAAGATCTAAGATAACAGCAAACTTTTCGAGTAACTATCTTTTGCTGTTTATATATAATTTGTCGTTCATCAGTTACTTTTTGAATGGAAGAGCTAAAACGGAGCATTCTGTGAAAAGGTGAAACACATGTACTAAGGTAAACATACAGATACCCATAGGCGTAACGAGGGGGGGGTTTTGGGGGTTTGAACCCCCCCCATTGATTAAAAAAAGGAAAATTGTATAATTTTTTTAAGTCTGCCCATAAATTACTTAATACAAGTATAAAGTGTGGGAAGCTTAAAACTCGTTATTTTGCGTGTTAATTTTAAAAATTTTCCGGGGATGGACCACGGAAGCTTAAAACTCGTTATTTTGCGTCTTAATTTTTAAAATTTTCCGGGGGAGGACCCCCGGAAGCTTAAAACTCGTTATTTTGCATCTTAATTTTTAAAATTTTCCGGGGGAGGACCCCCGGACCCCCCTCTCCCTGGGGGATATTCCATACCCCCCAGACCCCGCGGATGTTATAACCCCCCCCATATGGTCGGCCTGGTTACGCCTATGCAGATACCTAATACCGAGAAGTGATGCTCGTGTGAAATTTCCATACTAACATTTGCTACAAGGGAATACTTCCTTGAATCTTATTCTCCGCTCTGATAATCTGTCTCTCTAAAGCCTCAATACCCAATAATTTGACCATAAATGGTATTAAAAAAAGTTACATTCTTCTAGGTAAACCATTATTCAGTTACTTGGAAAAGCACTTGACATTTTGTTACTTATACTATAACTTAAGGAAAATGCTTTTAAAATTAATGCACTCATATTCCTTTCAACCTCTCTGTACCTAGTTAAGTCGGATATAAAAAAACATATAAATAATAGGAGAAACAAACTTTGTAAGTATGATAAGTTATTTATTATACAAGACGATAAAATTAATTTTTATCATGACTCGATACTTGATGTTAAACTATCGACGAGTGGATAAAAATTATTGTTATGTATAATATAACATTTTATTTTACTTGTGTGTTTCCAACAAAAGCACTGAGTAGATACAGTAGTTGTTAAACTATCAATAAAATTATCGCTGTGTATAATATAACATTTTATTTGTCTTTTGTGGTTCCTACTAAAAGAATTAGAATTTTAATTAGTAGGCTATATAAAAAGTGTAAAGTGTTCCCTATTACAGGCCATGGAGGCCCAGAGGGTCCCAGATTTTTAGACATCGGCACATGAAGGTGGTAAGGTTGTCAGCCTTACGCACCGGCCGCCTTTACCCCCAGGATTGCTCCTGGTACTCATTTCTGTTAGAGGCTGAGTCGACCCCAGGGCCATAGTGCCACCAGAAGGATTAGGCCAATTGAAAAATTCCAACGACCTCATCGGGGATCGAACCCGCGATCTTCCGGTTTGTAGCGCAGCGCCTCAACCACTACGCTACAGCATACCCCCTAGTAGGCTATTCAAAATGCAAATGTTTATGTAATATTAGAAATTAGCAGGTGCCTGCGGCTTCGCTCATGATAATTAATTCAAACATTCAAAATTAAGAGCAAAATCATTAAAATATTATATTTAGAAGTATTAATAATTATAATGAAACAGCTAAACAGTTTTGGTGTGCATTCCACAACATAAAACGCTGCTTGGGAAAAAGATTTCAGGTTCAAGTTCCCTGGCCTAGAAAACCTGCCTGGTACACACTGCATCTGGATAGTGGCTCCAAATGATCCATGATCGACCTTAATATCTCAATCTTTCTTGTTGGCTTATATATGATCTTGATGATGTGTTTAACCAACAATTTTCCAATGCCATCTGTTACATTCTTCACGTAAGGTAGGAAAGCCTTGTCAACTGTAGGTGACTCTTTTGGTGGTGCACCACCAAACATCAAGACCATAAGACAACAAGAAAGATCAGAAAGATGCTAAGATAGGTCAAGGACCAGTTGGAGCCACTATACCGTGTTTCTGTGGTAAATCTTATATAGGAACAACGAAGAGAGACATCTTGAGCAGGTTAAATGAACATAGGACCTATTGCCGCCAGGGACATGAGGAGAAGTCAGCCGTGGCTGAACATGTGTTTACAGACAGTGATCACAAGATAAGTTTCCAGGATTCCAGGAGACAAAAGTACTGGCTAGAACTTCATATTACCATGCCCACCTCAACAAAGAAGCCATAGAAATTTTCAAGACAAGAAATAATTTTAATAGAAAAGAAGAGGGGCTAAAACTTCCAAAAACTTGGTTTTCTGCCTTAAAATCCTGCATTAGACAAGACGGAATGCAACCACAACCACCAGCCAAACCATGCTCACTAGTATACAAGAAGTTCAGTCAGCGCTAGGTTCCGATGAGCTAATACGCAGAAGAAACGGAATAACTATCAAGATACGGCTGTGAAAGTCTCAGATTAACCACTTCCTTTTATTATTATACATGTTTTTAACTGGTTACTGTTGATTAGGATCGACAACAAAAGTAATGAATCGATATTAAGTTTGTTGCCATGAGAAGTGTCCCAAAACAAACTTGTTAATAAGGATGTTTACATTCTCAGTTGAGTCATCTCTTTAGAAGAAGAAATTCTCATTCCAGAAGATGTCTGTTATGGAAATTTTATTACCTGAAAAATCGAAGATGTTAGACGAAAGAATACAGTGTTTTCTGAGTGGAGGAACACCAGGATGATTAAAGTTATATTAGAAGAAATCTTACTGTCATATTTTGCAGAGAAATCAATGAAATGTAAGGTTTCAATATTCTGGAGTAGTTACTCAATGCTAAAAAAAACATTATCTCTTAAAGAAGATGCCAATATTTCAAAGTTTCTGCATGTGAGAACTTTCCTAAAGTGAAAGTATGCTACCTGTGAGATACATGTTATGCAGACGGCCTTGGTTAAAATCTTTATTTAACACTAAACAAATGAAGAACAGTAGATAAAATAAGCTTTTAACAACTCAAGCAAGTGGACCAAATAACATGTTAACAGTCACTATCAAATAAAAACAAGTATCTACTGTAAAAGTATGAACCTTATATACCTGTTCTTAACATTCAACTCATTCTGCCACTCAAGTTTTCCTTCTGTGGTAACACTGTCATACCACAGAAGCTCAGCATGTGGTATTTTTTCGTGAAGTTTGTTGTACAACAGGGATATAAACAGTTCCAGTCTTGTCACTTGCTCAGGAAGAATAATATTTTCTACATTTAACAAATAACCATCAAATCCGAAGTTGATACAGATTTCAACCAAACAGTCAGCAAATTCTTCAACAGATTCATCACTCTCTGTGATCTTCTGCCATATTTTTTCTCCCTCTTTCCATTCAGTTATCAGAGTTCCTGAAAACAAGAGAGCCAATTTACAAACTGCAGTTGTTAATTACCTACGACTAGGAACCTATCTCTAGTATGTTATTTTTTGGTGCCATTATGGTTATTTTTAGAAAAAGTTTATGCATTTATTTTCAGGTGAATTTTACCCCAGGTGGTAGGCTTATCAGATTTTGTGAAAAAAAAGCAAGATTCTTCAATGAAAAGAGTATATCTTTGTATTTACAGGCTTTAGATGACAATTTCTTGTCATATTTTTTAATGTAGAACATCAATAATCAGAATGTCAGTTAACCAGTTATCAGAAATGTAAACTACCTGAACAAACAAACAAACAAACAAAAATATATATATATATACTACTCATAGAAGGTTTACTTCCCATAATTCTTGCATTTACTTGTGACCAAGGCATTTATTTCGGTACTACTTTCGAGATGATAAATTGTTAGATTATTTGAATAGTTTACCAGAAGATGAGTCAGAAGGAGTTGACAAAGCAACGGCCAGCAAACAGTAAGCAATCTCCGTGGCTACCGTCCTTGCTGTTCCGAGCCATGAAAAGTAAAAGAGGAACGGTTGTTGCAGTCAAGAAATTTCCTACCATAGGAAAAGATTAAATATGGCACATAAGGAATTCCACGCTACTCAGTAAGCTGTTGTTAAACTAATATAACTGTTTCTAACCTAACATAATCTATCAATGGCACTACGTGCACTGACCTAGATTCTGGATGCCACTACTTACCTTAATGCAGCAGCTTTGTTATCCTTCCACACCGTTTATAAAACTTTGTCTAATACCTTTGTTTATAATAATTTCGTAAGGTAACTTCTACTAATATTTATTTTATTTGTCATCCTGTAGACCTATTTACCATCGTATTATCTCTACGAAATAACACACTGATATTTTGTGTAACCCATAAACTACTTCTTGACTATCTGTTAAGTCAGTCGGCATGTAGTAATGTTTGAAATGTTGGTGACATTGTACCCTTGGTCCCATATCAGTGGAGTCTGACTGAGATGGCAATCATTGAAACGTCGAGTTTAGCAGAATATATGTTTGACTGTGATGAGTTAACTGATAACAATGAAGCTGAATACATCCCTTGAACATCTGACATAAATGAATCACCTGAATCCGAGGTAAATATAGCATTGAGTAAGAACAATAGGCTATTTCATAGATTAGTATTTCAATAAAATAAAAATGATGCTGTTTAACACAAAGAACAAATGTCATTTTAATATATTTTGTTCAACATCCAAACATACTGTACAGTAAAACACAAAAAAAAAGAGATGAAAAACGCAGCAAGTCAAAATGACCGGTAATGGTCCTACTAGGTAGCAAGAAGATGCTGGTCCTCATAATGTTAATCTGAACATCTTACCTAAACTTGACATTTGTTTTTTGTTTGTTTGTTTTTTGTGGGGGAGGGGGTGAATGTATAAGTTCATACCTAAAACTTTAGTACCATGAAGATGAGCAGCATTTATCCACCCTGGAGGTGGAATTGTAACTAATTTGTGACTGAAGTAAACAAAGGTATCAATGCCTGTCCAATGGAAGAAGCGGTATTCATCATGCTTTGAGCTTCCATCAACAAATCTGCAGAGAATACAAATAACGCATCAACAAAATAATATAGTTAGAATCAATCATTCTTGACTGGCTGCAATCCAGCTAGTCATGCAAACGACACTAGTCTGAGTGTTACCTGTTGCTACTCTATCTACATGCTCTGTCCTACAACCATAAAAGCACTCATTCTGTTAACAGTAGAAATTGGACACTGCCTCTGTCTGCTGTCACATGCATTTCATATCTTCTTAAAAAATTATTCATACGCAATAGTTGTTCAGCTTAATAGTAGGTGTAGTCTATATGCTTGATAAATGGACACTGAATTTTTAGGTCCAAATTTTATTACATGGCAATATTAACACTAGTTAAAAAATCTTGTTCCAAATTTCATACGTAAAACATAAAACATACCAAGATCACACCAGGGAACGGAACGAGATCTGGCTCAAGGAAACAACAGGACAAGTAACGAGAGACTTATTTTTTCCAACTGTTTATGATAGACTAAAAAGCAAAAATTTGGAACAAAGATTCATAATGACCCAGTTTTTGTCTGGCAATGGTCAATTTGGAACATACCGGTACCGGTAGCCTATTTTGAAAGATTTAAAATAAATGCAAGAGTGAATAGAAATTAGTGCATTTGTGAAAATATTTTTCAAAGTGTTGAGGATTTACTGTTTGACTGCCCAGTTTTTTTTTTATCATAAAAGACACATTTTAGTACTTCATTTAAGTCTATGAGACCTTGAATTTGCACTCTGTAAAATATATATATGGGTCATTCTACAGAAAACCTGCATTTTAATGTCACAGGACAATATATTGGAAACTAGTTATAATATTTGCAATTTTTCAAAATCAGATATTAAAATACAATATTATCTATTAGTTAGTGCTTTACTTTGGGGAAATTTTTTAAAAATTAGCTGTAAAAAGTTGTCCACAGAAGGTGATATCTCACTTCCGTGGACTGTCACAACCCTCAGGTAGAGAACTTCCAAAGATCATAGATACTGTACTTCTTAACATTTTCACTTAAAAAATATAGTATCTAGTCAGAAAATACTTCAGCTTAGCATAATGATGAATGAAATTTTTTTTTTTGTCTCCACTGTCAATATTTTTCAACCTGAGTTCATGTCACAAGGTTTGCCATCACTTCTGTGGACACTCAAAAAATGCCAAAAATATTCACCAGTGTGTGCTAGTTACCTCTTTCTGAGAGTCAGCTGAAGAGGAAAGGCACCCATATTGCAGAGTGGAGTGTCTTTGTCCTTCTGGATTGGATTTTTTTCATGTATGTATCAAGTTTCTATTCACTTTTTGCATGTGGCACAGCTCATCCAGTCACTTCTGTGGTCTTTATTAAAGCTTAGTTTTTAAGTTAAAAAATTATTTTTAATATACATGACCTTTAAAATGTGATAATCTCAATAACCTGAAGAGCTTTCATTTCTAAGCTCACGATGCAAGGCAGATTGCAAAGAAACATAACTTTTCATCACTTCCGTGGACATCACTTCTGTGGACATGTGGATTCCACGGAAGTGATAACTGTCCACAGAAGTGATTTGATTCATTATTTTTAAAATTACGCACTTGCTGTGATGTGTCCAGTTGACCACTAACATTAAATTTTATAACAACATGCTGAATAAAAAAAATATCTATTAATATTTTAGTTCCTTACCAGTATTGTAACATTTTATCTTTCATAAACAGTTAAGTCTTATTCAATGAGTACACTATCATTAGGCCTCTTTAGTGCCTCCTGATATAGGTCTACTCCTGCCCATCATAATTAATGGGATGGCTTGGGGAGGCTACTTACTAGCCTATATTATATCTTGAATGGTAGGTTACTTATTATTTTCAAAACAAATTATAGTATCATGTATTTGTAACAGCATGGTTTAGAAGATTTCATGACTAATATCACTATTATATATATATATATATATATATATATTATATTACCATGGACAAGTGTAATGTTCATTTTTAAAGCATAGATTGAAAATTTTTGAAATTTGTAGGCCTACCAGAATGGCAAGAGTAAAGAAAAATTATTTGAGGAAGAGAAGGAAACGAAAAAAAGGAAGTATGAGAAGAGCTAGAGTAAAAATGTAACAGGATTCAGCAAAGCATGAAGAAGAGAAATGAAAAGATAGGGAGTGATACCAAAGGGGAAAAAAAGCAGGAAAGGAAACCTGTGTCACAGCTGACACACAGGGAGAGAAGGAAAGTTCAAAAAGAGTGGAGAAAACGTTCAACGAATTACAGACAGTCGAAAGAGCAAAATAACCATACTAGTTGATTTCACTGAGAGCCATACTCCGCCTACCAGTCCAGAAATTCAAGAACCGATGCCAGGCTCCACTACTACTCCTGATTTCGTTCAGTCACACGATAAGAGCCCTTTAAATTCACCAGATATAAAAATGAGGATCAAGTAGAAGAGAAAGGGGTGAGAAGATAGTAAGAATACAAGACAAGAGATTACTTGAAATTACAGAAAGGAAAAATGCGAAGCTTTGACAGCAGAACCATTGTTTAAAAAAGCGGAAGGAAGGTAAAGAAGCTTTTCAGTGGTGTAAAACATTTTCCAAAGTTGTGAGGAAAAAGCTAATTTATGCAGAAGAGCTACAATCACAGATTAAGTCAAAATACACACAATAAAAATCTGTAAAGGAAAAGAGAGTATTGAAATTAATTACATGTGGAACATTTTTTGAAAAATATCAATGCCAAGGTTATTTTATGTCACCTCACAATGGAGAACTACGCTGTCATATGGACAAACTTTGAGAAAAATGAAACTGAAAAAGATATGAGAAGATGTGATAAGATTCGTAGAAAAAGATGAATCTAGCAGACGTGAACTGCAATAACTGTTCACTGAAAGTGACAACTTGTTTTCGTTTCCTGACATGCCTGATAAATATATGGTTCCTAAAGAGAACATTATAAAGAAATTCCGGGGTGGGCGGGCAAAGAGAGTCAAGTCCACCATCCTAAAAAAATTGAGATAGGCCTATGTCCAAAGAGTTATAGATAAAAATGTTCTCTACATTTGTGTTAAGTCCAGTAAGTCATATTGAAAATTGTACGGTAGTTATGGATGTGTGCCTCATGGGTTTATCCATCTCTAAAGCTACGTTGGGCTGGTATATTGTGTTAAGTAACTCTAATTCTCAGTAACAAGAAAGTGGACTTAACTCTCTTTGCCCGCGCACCCCGGAATTGAAAACTCCAAACATGAACACTAGGGGATGTTATGTATTTGAGAAAGACCTGTATCTTTTTGTAAACTTTTAATAATCTCTAAGTTTTTGTTTTATTTTTTAGTGACATCTTTTTTTTATGACATCTTGTGTATGTTATAGAAGTGGTTACTCTGTGGCAGTAAATTAATTTCTTGAATAATAAACCTAAATCTGTTTTACCTTTAGAAAAAAAATGTGTCACAAGCATAATTGATAACAAAAGTCCATTATTATAACCAAAAGTCACTTCTGTGGACATGCAATCACTTCCGTGGACAGCATCTTTCTTTTAGATTTTTTTTAAAGAAAACCAAAAAGAGATGACCTATGTCACTTAAACCACAGGTTAAGTACTTTAAAACTAGTACTGTAAATATTTTTTTAGGACATATATGATAAATTCGTTTTTTTATTATTCTTGCATCAAAACTGCAGGGTTTCTGTAGAATGACCCATATATATATCTCCAAGGATTAAAAATATGTAACAACATTTACAAATATCGATAAATATCAATGACCGATATAATCTTCAATGCGTTGCATTTTCAAAATGTGAAATATTGTTATATAGCCTATAGAGAGCGGACTTTTATGTGAATAAATATTTTTTTCTGCTTATAGACAGAAGACTACAACTGAAACTAGAATTCTGAATGAGAACCCGGAAGTTTTATATATACGAAATTCTATTTCACATAAAAACACATATTTCTATAATATTTTTATGTAAATACATACTTGTATTTTTAATAATCTAGCTAAAATACATAATTTTTCCTTATTTTGATTTTTAAATCCAGTCCAAAAACTGTTTTCAAAAAATTATCTTAATGAAAACACAATGCGAATGTATTTCTTAATGTATACTGGTGTTGATATTGTTTTGTTTGAACTACTTCATAAATCCATATGTGACTTGACTGCACGCGCCTTCAAGTCTGTTGGGGAAGGGGAACAAATATGTGACTACTGTCACATGTAAGCAAGTTGAATTTTCTTCAGTCTCTCACATTACTTTAATGACTAGTACTTGAGACTAACTTGAGACTATTTAGACTGTATAAAGTGACAGTATTTGTGCTGATAAAATGACGAAAGTGAACTGCAGTGTTTGATCTTGTTTCCAGCAATATGTTGTTCAATTTAATGAGATTTTTTATTTTTATGTCAAAAAATGTGAGAAAACTGTAAATGTGTCATGCAGCATTTTGCTGGTAGTAAACACATAATGGCCACTTTAAGTCCAGCCTCTAGACAAGTTCTTTTAGGTGAAGCAGGTTCTTCACATGGTACCCATTTTTTGAAAAGTTCTGAACACTACGCAGATTTGTGCAAAATATTTCTTACATGTGATATTAAGTTACTAAGTTATTAACTTAAATAGAAAAATCCAGAGCTCAAAAAGTTCCTTACAAAATACACAACATTTAAACACCAGAAGAATCAACAATACGAAAACTGTGCATTCCTGCATTTTACAAAGATGCACTGAGCGTTCCTTATCCTGGTTTTGTGTATTTTTCCTTGGCAATAAAAAAACGCTTTGTGATGTAAAACCCTGGAAAAAGTCTTCACTGTTTACTGCAACAGCACTACTCCCCACTCCCCCAAGCATTATCTCATCATGACTGGCAACTAATAACTAAACTTTATGGACCTATGTATAAAATTAGCTCATTACATAATACTGGAATGAAATATTTTTAAAATATTTACACATGTTATTAGTACATAATAGAATAAATATTTTCAAGATTTTTAGCACATAATTCATTTTATGTATATATATATATATACAGTGTGTCCCACGCAAGAGTTGGCCAATGACGCGGTTCCTGCGGCGCGGCGGGCACAGCTCCAACTCCCGAGCGATCGGGTGAAATATCTACGCTAATGAAGCCGCGATCGGTGTTATGATTCAGGTTCTCACATTTACAGTTGGAATTACAATGAAAATAACCACGTACCTCATCATAAGAGATGTTGGAAATGTCCTCCTCATGTATCCACACAACACTGGAACATTTTTAAGAAATTTTCTTTCACGCGCATAAGTTCAGCTTCCGAGAGAGAATTAATTTCTCTTCTGATATTGTCTTTAAGTTCTTCTAATGTATGTGGGTTTGATCTAATTTCTGTTCAGTAAGTACGCGCCGCTTGGTCCCTCGTTTACTAACGAGAATCGAACCCGTTTTCCGAAGTTTGCTTACAAGTTTTCGCACGGCTTCTCTGCCATAAATAATATTTACATACTGTTAGAAGAACTTAAAGACATTATCACATAGGCCTATCATAAGAGAAATGAACTCTGTCTCGGAAGCTGAACTTATGCGCGTGAAAGAAAATTTCCTAAAATGGTGTCAGTGTTGTGTGGATGCGAGAGGAGAACATTTCCAACATCTCTTGTGATGAGGTACGTGTTTATTTTCATTGTAATTTTAACTGTAAATGTGAGAACCTGAATCATAACACCGATCGCGGCTTCATTAGCGTAGATATTTCACCCGATCGCTCGGGAGTTGGAGCTGTGCCCGCCGCGCCGCAGGAACTCGCGTCATTGGCCAACTCTTGCGTGGGACACACTGTATATATATATATATAAAATTCCCCCCCCCCCCCATATTATCGAAGCTTCCATCATGCTTTACTTGATAATTTCTGTTTTATGTTGGTTATCTTGTATGCTTTTCTGTTGCATGTAATTTTCCTTTAGTTCAGAATGTTATATATATAACGGTAATATTCAGGCTTTATTAGAAGTTTTATGTAGCCTATTTCAACTATAGCCCTAGCATGCATTATGTACAATAGGCTATACTGTTTTGGAGAATGATCCAATAAATAAATAACACTACTTAGGAGATACATTAATTTATACTATCACCCTTTTTCAACAAACTAACTTATGCTGACAAGGGGATGGTACGAACCTTCATGTCGAAACCCACCCTCTAATTTTGTACACATGTAGGTCATCCTAAAATGGAATAGTACACAAAAAATTAGCTGCCAGTTTGACTGTGAGACCATTAAATTGAAGCTTGAAATTTGGAAGCGACCTAGTTGGTTTTCCTGGATCTTTGTAGCGACTGTACTGCAACTTACGTGACTCATTTACCAGCTTATCAAACATGGGCTTCCTTCTTCTTGCCATAGCAGTATAAACAACGACCGTAGTGATGAATTGCGATCTGTGTGTCTGTCAGTTAATAGAAGGAAGTCACCATGAGTGTCTCTACAAACGTGTTGAATCCTATTAATATGCTTTCAGTTGCTATAAACTATCGAACCAACACAAGTGTGAAGAAGAAGAATGTGATATGGGAACAATTGTTTCGACAGGGGTGCCCACCCCCCAAACTTCATGACTCACCCCCCCTCAAACTTCATTGTTCACCAGCAACCTATTTGGCTGTCGACAAGGGCGCCAATATGATATTTTCTAGGAAGGGGCAATTTTTTAAATCAATATATTTTTGTCGCTTTAACTTCTTGGGCCACTTTGTAACATTATATTAATAATATAATAAGTGCAACAATGACGTAGCCAGAAAATAACTGCGGGGAGGGTCGAAAGAGCCGGGGGGGTTTGGAATACTCCCAAAAAGTGGGTCGGGGGTCCATCCCCAGAAAATTTTTTAATATTGAACTAATGAAAATCACATTTTACGCTATTTTAGCACAGAAAAACTAGTTAGGAAATTTGTTTACCATACTCTTAAGACATGCCAATGTAAATAAGAAATCATTACCTAAGTCGGATGTCCGCCCCCGGGAAATTTTTAAATACTGAACTAATGAAAATCACATTTTACGCTATTTTAGCACCGAAAAACTAGTTAGCAAATTTGTTTACTATACTCTAAGACAGGGGTGCTCAAACGGTCGATCGCGATCGACAAGTCGATCGCGAGTGCTTTTTGAGTAGATCTCGAGAAGAAAAAAAATTTTAATAAGTAGGTAGGTAACTAATAAAATAACACTGCTTGCGGCAAAAGGTGGCTTTATCAAAGGAACGCGCGGCACTTGTCAAAGAAAAGCCGCGTTGTTTCTAGACTAGACAGTGGAGTCTAGTCTAGAAACAACGAGAGACAGTACAGTCTAGTTTCGGGCGGCGCGTTTGACGGGAACATTCGAGACTTTCATTCACGCCGATATAAATGTTGCGCCTGCAGGAATTGGAGTCATTCTGAATTGTAACTTGATGGCGATACTACGTCGATAAGTACAAAGTTTATTATTAAATAGTGGAAAATGAGTGCAGTGAAGAAATCTAAAACGTATCATTTTAATAAGGATTGGGAGGAAGAATTTTTCTTTTGTATGGTGAAGGATAAGTGCATTTGTGTTATTTGTCGTGCGTCAGTTGCAATACCTAAGCATGGTAACTTAGAGAGGCATCATAAAACGGTTCATAAAAACTATGAAAAGGATTTTCCGCCACAGAGTGAATTAAGAAAACTAAAGGTACGTGATTTGATATCTTGTTTGAAAAAAGAACAATCCATGTTCACAAGACCAGTCAAACAATCAAAAGCTGCTACGATCGCGTCATTTAAAATATCTCATATATTGGCGAAACACAAGAAACCATTCGAAGATGGATCGGTGGTGAAGGAAGCATTTATTGAAGCGGGTGAGACTTTATTTGGAGATTTTAAAAATAAAACAGAAATCATGTCTGTTATTAGAGAACTTCAGTTATCTCGTCCGACTGTCACAAGGCGTATTGAAGTCATGAGCCAGGACATCGCAGATAAACTAAAACATGATATCATGGAATGTACATACTTTTCTTTACAGTTCGACGAATCCACCGATATGACAGACACTGCCCAGCTGTGTATTTTTATTCGGATGGTATTCAATGACATGTTGGCTAAGGAAGAATTTTTGACAATCATACCTCTGAAGGGGAAGACCCGTGGCGAAGATATATTTGACGTTTTCTTCAATTTTGTAAAAAACTACGAGCTACCAATATATAAATTAGTGTGCATTACAACCGATGGAGCACCAGCAATGACTGGAAACAAAAACGGTTTTGTGGCATTGTGTCGAGCTAATGAAGAATTCCCTTCATTTTTTTCATTCCATTGCATTATACATCAACAAGTTTTGTGTTCAAAAGTTTTAAACACGGAGGAAATTATGGGCATTGCGACAAAAATTGTGAATTCCATCCGTGCACGTAGCTTGCAACGGCGGCTCTTTCAGTTGCAGTTGGAAGATAGGGAGTCAGCTGAACACACTGATTTAGTTCTTCACACGGACGTCAGGTGGTTGAGTCGCGGAAAATTCCTAGAAAGGTTTCAAGAATTATTGCCCGAAATAACAGCTTTTCTAGACGAAAGAGGTGATGACACTCAGATTTTGAAAAACGAAAAATGGCTAAATGATTTGGCATTTTTGACTGACATCACAATGCACTTAAACACCGTTAACTTGGAGCTTCAAGGTAAAGGAAAAACTATTATTGAGATGATTAGCGCAGTAAACGCATTCAAAAGTAAATTGCAACTTATGATAGATCAACTGAAAAGAAAGGATCTGAAACATTTTCCGTCTTTGAAAGCAAGGATTCCTCAGTTGAATTATGATACGTATGAGGCTGAATTATCAAATATTTTGGGACAATTCGAAATGCGTTTTCATGATTGCAGTAAATTGGAAAATATAGCATCATTTATGAGTTATCCTTTTTCATGTAAAAACATTGAGGAATTAGCTACTGAAATAGCCAGTCAGTTTAATATGAACTCATGTTCTGTTGAAAATGAGTTGGTGCAGATTATATCAGATATACATCTCAAAGCTACAGCATCTGATACAAATTTCTGGTGTTTTATATCTGAAGATAAATATCCGAATGTAAGGCAAATCGCCCTTCAACTGACGGCATTTTTTGGGTCAACTTACTTGTGCGAGTCTGCATTTTCTGAAATGAAGATAATTAAGTCAAAATATCGCAATCGACTAACTGACGATCATATGTCATCATGCTTGCGATTAGCACTCAGTGGTTACGTACCATCTTATGAAAAGTATGCTGAGGACATGCAGTGCCACGCTTCAACATCCAAAGCCACTCCTTAGTAACTCTTTTGTTTTGTAACAACCAATAAACTCGCAATTTTGAATAACTATGAGTTTTTTCATTGATATTGTAGAGAAGAACCTAACTAAACCTAACCCAAACCTTGACTAAAATAATGTACCTATACTGCGCAGAAAGCTAATATCTATATATGCTACGGTACGCCCTACCTAGGTAGGTAGGGTGTATCGTGTATGTACGACAACCCTGCATCACACACACTTGCAGTCTCTCAGAGTCGATCGTAAGTAGTCTAAAAATATTGAGGTAGATCGCCAGCAGTTCAAGTTTGAGCACCCCTGCTCTAAGACATGGCAACTTAAACAAGAAACTGTTACCTAAGTTATAATACTTATTACTATTTATAAGAAAAGTTGAATAACACATGGAACAGTGGACATAATAGGCCCACTCATTATGTTATGAAAAGAAAATAACTGCTATATCATATTTGACACACCAACAAATCTTATTTAATTAAATAAATATTTTATTTTTTAAATACAAATATAGAATTTTAGGTTTTGACTTTTGGGGGTCAAAACCCCCTGGACCCCCTTTCCTAATCCACTGTGGATTCTGCTTCCATGTTGTCAGTTTGGTAAAACTTCTGCAAACTTTTTATGTATTAACTGACTTTCAAATAATTGTCTTAAAAGAAAAACACCTGACTATAATAATAATTATTAATATAAATTTTTTCCTTGCGCCCCCCCGCCCCCGGGTATGGGCGCCCATGGCTGTTGAAATTCTTCATCTTTATCTTTATAAAAAATTAGAAGAGACCTTTTGAAGTTATAGAATTTGACCGTTTTTATTTTTAACTTATAAAACGCTAATTTTGCAACAGTTTTCACCCCCCCCCTAGAAAATTCATAAAACGATAATATTTTGCCCCCCCCCCCCAGAAATTTCAATGATGCAGTCTGCGTCTTAACCCCCCCTGTGGGCACCCCTGGTTTCGATGTGCATGGTGCAAAGCAAATTATGCTTTTCCCATTCTATCGACTTCTAGGCACTTCTGTTTCACATTTGTTGAATAGTAAAGTTTAAAATAAGCTCTTCGTGCACAGGGAAGTGATCATGCAACTGTATACTGTGACTACAGTGTTGTGTTGAGCCGACTGCCCGCATGCCTCGCTCAAGACCTTGTACCTCAGCCACAGACCGCATCCCTGCTAGACGGGATGAGGCGCTCTGACAATGCTTTTTTCGCGATATCGTGACGTGATTTTCATAGACTTGCAGTTCGAACTGGCAGCTAATTTTTTGTATACTATTCCATTTTAGGATGACCTACATGTGTACAAAATTTGAGGGTGGGTTTCGACATGAAGGTTCGTACCATTCCCTTGTGAGGAAGAGAATTTAGGGCTATACCAACAAAGGAACCACTGTCAAGGAATACTAAAATGTGACAGCTGTAGAGTTCATTCCGTTGCAAATAAGATGAGGCGAGCATTCAATCCTATTCTCAGCTAACTCCAACCATCCCTGGCAAATCCTACTTCCCTTAAATCTGTTCTAAAAAGCGATAGGCAGAATCAAATGATTTTAAGAATAAAGTAATTTGTTCTCGAGTAACATAAAGAGTGGAGTGACCATTGGAATAAAAAAGTTCTTGGATGAAAGCAGAATTACAGTACTCGTGATGCGAGAAATGAGAACTCCATTCGGTAGCTGAGAAGTGAGAACTACTAAAAACTTAATTGAGTGATAACTCAAATCGTTATTTGAATGTTCAGTTTGGCATTTTCACTGTGTTACAAGACTGCTAATTGGCCTTCTTTTTAGTATGAAATATTTTGCTTTTCTATAACTTTATTGTGAAATATTATGTTCACATACTTCAGCAGTTTTTATTATTGTGAAATATTATGTTTGGTGGAAAGGTCTATTTTATTAGGAAATATTATTTTGTTTTTTTATAATTATTGTGAAATATTATGTTTGGTGCAAGGGTCTTTTTTTAGTGTGAAATTATTTTGTTTTCTTATAATTGTGATATATTATGTTTGCATAATAATGCAGTATAACACAGTGAGTGTTGAGTAGCGGCCGGCCGGCCTTGAACAGCTTGCTAGATGCATTGTTGCTTGCAGGCGGGCTGTGGATGGTTAGGAGAATGTAGGGGAAGCGGCCAAGGTGCAGTGGCGAGTGGAAGGTAAGCCTGCATGCCGCAAGTAATACCCTTTAGCCTGAGGTCCCAAATAGGTAGGTAGGAAGGAGGGAAAGAGGAGGAAAAGGAAGACTAGAAGAGGAGACATATATTTAATTTTTTCCCCCATTTCATCTTCTGCCTTCCAGATGGCGTTGCTAGTAGCTCAAATGATGTCGGTCACTATCGGTACTAAACCGGAGAGTTTTAACCCCTCCTTCCCAAGTGGGTCCCGTTAGTGAGTTGAGGTGTGGTGCTAGTGCGCGACCTAAAGCTATTTTTGGGTTCACCCAGTTTTTTTCCATGGATTTTATAGGTTCTACGGAATACAAAAACAAATTTGGCCGTTTTTTATATTTCTAGAAACAAATTAAAACATGACACCCAGAAATGAGCTATGCCAGTAAATTTCCCGATTAAATATATCGGGTGCCAATTTAGGCTAAAACCAAATATAAGGTGCTAAATAGGCTCCGCCCATTGCGTTGCTATGGCGACAGCAGCTGACGGCGGGCGACCACCCGACCGTTCCGGACCCTTCCCGAGCCCCGCGCTGACTCACTAAACATGCCCTACCCCTTTTACCAAATATTGAAAATACGATTACAATGATGCTAGAGTTTCCCTTGTACCAAATATCCAAAACACGAGAGTGCCCCTTGTACCAAATATTCAAAATACGACAGAGGACGTACTATGATACTTATCATGTATTACACGTCTCTGTAGTAAAAAGACTAGAAGAATTCTAGATTTTTATTGCAATGATCACTGATGGCGTAGTGGTTAAAGCGATAGACTATAACGCTAGGGGTCCCCGGATCGAATCCCCGTAGGTGCGAAAATTACTAGGATAGGAAAAGGTCCCAAATAGGTAGGTAGGGTGAAGGAGAGAAGGGAGGTAATAGGGAAAAGAGGAGAATAGGGATAAAAGGGGAAATTAAAAAATTTAATTTTCTGTGTTTCTAGTATTTCCGCCAGATGTCTCTGCGCCGCTACTAATTCCACCATTACCTACTAGATGTCTCCCACTGTTTAAAATAGTCCCCGCCCTAAACCCCTCCTTCCCGGGCGGGTCCCGATAGCGAGTATGGGAGGAGCTTATTTGGCACCATGTATTTGGGGTTTCCCCCAATTTATCTACCTGTCTTCCAAATAACCTCCTTTCAGGTCATGACAGAACAAGGTCTTTGGAACAGTTCTTCTCTTCCTTCTTTCTTGGACCAAATCAAAGTTGCCTGCGTGACATTGAAATCTCACGCCAGGGTAACACGTATCTGACACATGAGATAAAGGTTGAACAGCATTCTTCCAACACGGGCGAAAGTTTTTAAATTTCAGCACTTCATCGTACGTTTCTATAGGCAAACATGCCATTACGTACTATTTAGTTTTCACCAAGAATTCACTTAACCTCTTCTAAGCCTCCCGCACTTCTGGTCCGAAGGCGACACTCGCCATGTTAATAAGGTAATTTCCAGTTCCGCTTCCGTTTCAGCAACCAGCGTTCACTGTTGCCGACTTAAAAAAAAAAAAAACAGCATTTTCCAGATTTTATGCACTAAAACCTCCAAATTTTCACGCATATTTATACTAGAATAAACGATTATAGATACGTTATACTACTGGAATTTGTGATTGTTGAAATGTGGTGAGGGAAAGTTTTCTCGGGGTACGCCCGTTTCACTGCTGCCGTCGTGCCGAGCGGCCGAGCTCCATCACCATTCTCTTTGGTATACAACTGATGTCAAAGAAGCAATTTAAGGTGGGAGGGGGAAATTTTTAAGATGAATAAACTTCTGAGAATTGTGGAATTTTAAAGTTGAAGAAAAACATACATTTGTTTCAGATAATGCTGTATTAGAGTCACTTTTTATTCTCTATGCAGCCGTACTGAAAATATATAATTTCCGGAACTTGACCTACGTTGTTGAATAGTACAGTGACATTACGGGAATTTTGTGTTTTGGTGCACGCTCTTGTTTTAGCAAGAAATCAATAAATTCAAAGAGGTAATTATAGATTAAGCATTAATAATTATGTCATTTAGCTCTACTCATCCCAGTAGTTAATGTGTTTGATATGGTGTTAAATAAAGTAGTAAATGTTTGTGGACATAATGTCCGCAGTATGTCTGCTGATCTTTCTTCTCATCCGGTCATCATACGCCGAATTTCAGTTATTAGTTTTTTTGTAGCTTAACATTATAGTGAATAGTGTTAAAAGAGTTTGTGATGGTAGGTGTAATGTGAATATGACATAAATTGTTTACAATAAAAATACAGTACTTACGTACAAGTTTTGTCTACTCTGCAGAGTATTAGGCCTATTAATTGAACCATTGGCGCTAGCAGATACGACGCTTCTTAGATTTTGAGATCCATATTTGCCTATCATAATTGCAGATTGGAGTGCCGAGCGTATTATTATAGTTAATGAATTCGTTCCGCTGGTGCCTTTGTGACAATCTGTACGAAATTCTCTATTTCGTGATGTGAATAATGTTACTAAGTTTAGTAAAACAGTAGCCATAATTACGTGATGTTGATTGCCACAAAGTGGCCTTGTTATCCTTTGGCTGTACTCCTGAGAGGAAAGTTAAGATGCAAAAATAACAGCGTTGGCAATTTTGTGCTAATGTGTGAGTAATGTACCAATTGGTAATGTCTTGAAATGTTGCATACAGTAACATAATTTCACAATTAAATGCTGTTTTCTATTTTATTTGGGAGGGAGGAATAGGTTAGGCATAGGAAATGTAGGCACTCCTATGCGGGTCCAGCCCTATCTTCTTGGCATTGCAGTTTTAATTTTTACTAAACAACGTTAAAGGGAAAAAGGTATATTAGGTCTCCTCTGAGTCCCCCACTCCTAATTGTGAAATTTTTTTGTGCAAGGGTCTTTTTTTTTATTATTATGAAATATTTTGTTTATAGTTGTGAAGTTCTATTACCCTTCTGGGTAGATCTATTCAACAAATGCCTAGAAACAAGAACAATACCAGCCAAGTGGAGAACGGCAAGAATTAAAGTGCTCTTCAAAGGAAAGGGAAACACAGATAAGGTAGACGCACCAGTCTTTGACAGTTTAGTGATGAAATTCCTTCATTTTCTATGTTGATATTAAACAAACTCACTAAATTAAATCAGTACTGTCCCACTAATTGTTTGAGGTTTTATGAGTAACTTAACCCAAACTCTTACAGAGGAATTGCACTGCAGAACAGCATATTCAAAATTTTTACTAAAATAGTGGCAAACAGACTTGAACAGGAAACAAACTCTTTCATACCAGAGTATCAATTTGGCTTTAGAAGAGGAAAAAGTACTCATCTGGCGGTAAAATATCTAGTGGATGAAATAGAACAAGCGTTAGAACAACCAAAAGGGAAATCCTACACTGTATTTATAGACTACACAAAGGCGTTTGATCTGATCAATAGGGAAAAACTAATACGAAAACTTAACGAAATACTGGGAAAATTCCATCCACTGAAGGAATTAATACAGCACACTCTGGTACGAAATAGAATAGAAATCGACGCCGGAATCACAGCATCTAATAGAATCACACAAACAAATCGATACCTCAGAATTAGACTGTTACAACTCAAAATCAGTAAATTTTCAGGAGAGAGAAAAAACAAAATCCTTGTTTCTTTAACATCTTCTCCTTGGGCACAAGGAGCTGCTATGAACCTGTTATTTTGGGATTTATTGCATCTCATAGGCCTCTTTCAATAACGCTAAGACATATAATCCAGAACTTGATTGGTTAGAAAAAAATAACAAATTTCTGAGTTGTAACAGTGTTCCACTGAATCAAAGGCAAAAAACTTCTAGTTGTGACGGTTTTTTCAGAGTTGTAACACTTTAATGTCAAGTAGAAGCTTTCCTATTCTGACTTATAACTATTTAACTAATCATATTTTTAGTCTTTCTCCATTTATTCTATGGGAAGTGATAGGAATTGTAAGAAATAAATAAGAATGTATAACGTGTGAAGTTCTCTGTTTTACTTGTTGCTCGAGTATTCTACAATGCTTGTAAGTTATTAATAATATATTCTTAAATAAGTTAAATTTATATAAATAATAAAATGTCTTAAACGACATTGCATTTGCTAAATTTTAACTTCAATAGATACTTTCTTGACTTAATATCATTCAGACATCATTCATCGCCAGAGGAACAACTGTCGTGCTGTCTTGCTTCAGACGAACACTTCATATTATTGTAGAAGTCCCAGTATACACTAGGAATGACGTAGTCATGGCAAAGGCACAATAAATCTACTTTCTTGTTGGCGTCGATTTGTGGAAATTCAAAATATGCTGGTACAAGAGAGAGAATCAGCTATCTAATTCTTATATGAAGTGCCTTGAATTCTTCCTATGCAGTATAATTGTTTTTTTTTTACAAAAATGTGAATGGTTGATTCTTAGAAAATGGAGAACTTTTAAGTTCATCCAAACTACAGTCTGCCCTTCCTCATATTTTTTGTAGTTTCGCCCCATACATTCTGACAGTGCTTTGAAGTTGTGTATGTCTTTGGTGTCCATCTCAATGACAGAATATGACTTTCCATTTTTCTTTGCCATTCTGATAAGCGTAATTTAATGGTGAGGATGTGCAATTGGTGTATCTGTTTTTCTGTTTGCTTTCAATACTCTCTTTTTCTATGGAAATTGTAGCATGCACGGAGTCATTTTCGTTGTGTGAATGCCCAATGACAAAATATTTCACAATCAGAGTGTTGATGCCTTCTATCAATCTGACTGCATATAGAAAAGAGGAATGTTAGATGTCTGTTTTTATTCTGACTGATACAATTATTGGCAACTCCAGCATCTCTCACTTCTTCTAAAAATTTTAGAAGGAAACAGGCAATTTCATTGGCTCCCCGTTTAGCTATTCCTTCGTGCCAGATGAAAAATGTGACTTCAGTGCTCACTAAGTCGAAGACTGTGAAATTATAACAGGAGAGCTTCCGTTTATAATACAAAGCAGACACTTTACTGCATGGTTTGGAAGAACTGCTTGTAAGTCAAATGCAAAAACACCACTTTTTCCATCACTTCTTTTACATGCCTCATTATTTGAAGTTTTCTCTTCTGTACATTTTTCTTTTTCTAATATGTGTCTTTTGTACTTATCTTGAATCTCGCTTCTTTCTTCAGAAGTTCTTTGTTTGTAATTTGAACAAAAATTGCATTGATCTTTTTTTGGAAAGAAAAAATTAAAATTAAAATTGAAAATATGTGAATAAAAAGATGGGTGTAAAGAATTGGAAAAGACAGGCTCAGGAAAGAGATGCATGGAAGAAGATTGTGAAGGAGGCCAACGCACATCAAGGGCTGTAGAGTCAAGAAAGAAGAAGAAGTGAAGCTTTGCAGCAGACTTTCCTTCATCTATGCATTTCTCTTTGCACATTTGGTATAGTTTAGTTATATTTAGATCACCTTCTAAGCACTCTTTCTTAAAAGAATCTATGAGAGCTATAATGTCATCTGTCATATTATGCTGAGGTATTTTATGGTTCTTCTTGTGTTTCCCTCGTCTGTCTTTAACTATTGTCCCTTCATTAGTAATTTTGTCCCATGTTGTGCTCACATAACGACTACTAACACTAAGTGTTGCTAAGAACATTGTTTTGTAAACTCGTACCATTACTTCATTAAAATAGAAATAATGGATTAAATTACTTAAACGGGTACTTCCTTTTCCTCATCAAATGGAATTATAGGTAGCAGGGTTGTGTATTGCTTGTGTTGTCCATGTCCACTATCATCATCATTATCATCAGACGTGGAAGAATAATCCCAATTGGGATTTTTGACTGAGGCATCAGAATTTTCCAGTATATTTTCATTTGCTTTAGAGATACTTGAAGCAGACTACAATGCAAAGAGAACAACTTACAGTTTTATCAAAGTATCAGCAAAATATTATTAAATTAAATATTGCAAGTATAAAATACAAAACAATGTACTTACCAATCTACTTTCAGCTGAGATTAAGGGTGTGTCTTCTTCTTCTTTCATAAGACATAACTCTACAATACGTTTAGACCTTTTGGACATTACTGTATTATGATTCACAATAGATTGCTTATACAATCGCCATAACACTCACATAATACTGTATATACAAGAACTTTGACAATGTAGAAAAAAGGCATATTGAAATAAAATATTACAGTCTTACTAACACCTCACAACCGAGATTCTCATTGAATAATGTTGCAAAACTGTTGCAACTCAAAATATAACAGTTCCATTTAACATCATACAGAGCGTAAAGTGTTACAACTTAAAATGATACAGTGTTGCATGGAGCAGCTACTCAAGATATTGTCAGTGTCAAACTGAATCATCCCAATTAAAAAATTAAGGGTTCAATTTTGAGGTGTAACACTCTAACAGTGCATAGAACAAATAGTTCCTCATTTAGTAGTGGTCATAACTCAAAATCGAAGTTTTTTGAGTTGTAACACTTTTGTACTGAGGTATCGAAATGGTGTGTTACAGGGAGACCCGTTAAGTCTCCTGCTATTCAACTTGGTCACTGCCGACATAGTAAGAATACTGGAAAATTCTCCAAGCACAATACTGGTCATGTATGCTGATGATATGATTATAAGAAGTGCAGATCTAAACAAGCTACAGAGGTCACTACAAGCGCTACGGAGATGGGCAAATGAAAATGAATTCATAATGAATCTAGACAAAACAGTCCAGATGACTTTTAGAAAAGGAGGAAGAACCCCAAAGACAGACCAACTCACAATCGGACCAGAACCTCTGAAAATAGTCAACACAGTGAAATATCTGGGTATAACCCTGCAAACGACACTAACATCCTTCAACAGGCTCATACAAGAAAAAACAGCAGCAGCCACAAAAGCAACCTACAGCATAAAGAACTTAGCTCGTCTGTCATTGCTCACAGCAATGCTACTTTTCGACACCACAATCTCACCGATCGTTACTTACGGAATAGAATTGATATGGGAAAAACTGACATTTAGTGACCTCAACAGTATAGAGAAAGTCAAAGCAAGATTTCTCAAATGTTTACTCAGAGTTGGAAAAACAGCCCCTCGAGATTAGTTTATGAACTCGCAAAAGAGAGCTTCTACATCGAAGACATACGACTGAAACTAATACTACCATCTACAGAAGCATACAGTAAACTTATAGAAAGCAGGAGGCAGAAACAAAGAGACATCGATGGCGATTTCTATGCCACTGGAGCTATGTTAGATAGAAACTGGACGAAAGAAAATCAAGTCCTGAGACATGTTATAACTGTTACGCGATACATGGCTTTCACCATAAAGTATGCAAGACAAAAAAATATCATCTACCAAGTGAAACATGTATGTGCGAACTATGTAACCAAGAGTGTGACCGCTACCACGCCACCAAGTGTCTAAATGCAAAATCATTGAAGGAACTCAGCGAAGACTGAGTTAAGAACAATACCCTTTCGGGTGAACCTTTCTTCTTCTTATTATTATTATAAATTTAGTAACACAGTAGCCATAATTACGTGATGTTGATTGCCACAAAGTGATTACAAAGTGGCCTTGTTATCCTTTGGCTGTACTCCTGAGAGGAAAGTTAAGATGCAAAAATAACAGCGTTAGCAATTTTGTCGTAATGTGTGAGTAATGTACCAATTGGTAATATCTTAAAATGTTGCGTACAGTAACATAATTTCACAATTAAATGCTGTTTTCTATTTTATTTGGGAGGGAGGTAGAGGTTAGGCATGTAGGAAATGTAGGCATTCGTATTCAGGTCCAGCACTATCATCTTGGCATTACAGTTTTAATTTATACTAAACGAAACAACTTTAAAGGGGAAATGGTATATTAGGTCGCCCCCGAGTCCCCCACTTCTAATTGTGAAATATGATTTTTTGTGCAAGGGTCTTTTTTTTTTTTTTTAATTATGAAATATTTTGTTTATAGGCCTAGTTGTGAAATATTATGTTTGATGTAAGGGTCTTTTATATTCAGTGGAAGGGGAGCTTGCGGGCGACTTATGCCACGTTAAAAATGTATCCCCCTGATGCAAGGATTATAATTTGGTGCGAAATTGGTTCATATAGGCTACCGGTATAAGAATATATCCTGTAATTCTCTTCCCTTAAAATTACGTAATTCATATAATACATATAACTGACGGCCATGTTATGTGGGTAAACAGGTTAACCAACACGACAAACCTCACTGGAGATATAATATGGCACATTTCCAGAACGCATGAATTCGGTATGCCCTACAAAACTAATGTCAATGTTCATAACCTAACCAGCCTAACCTAACCTGTCACTAAAATAGAATCTACCTACCACACTTACCGTGTTGCAAGAAGATCAGTTGGACATCCTCCTTAGCAGTTGCTCATCCTACTTCACTCAGAACCATATTATGGCTGCCGTGTTTTATGTGCACGATAGAAATGAACTGATTGCAAGGGTTAAAAATCTGATGTGAAAGTCACATAACTTCCTCTGCCCAAATAAAAGTTAGCAGTAATCACATATCCTTGTACAGAATCGCAAGACACAATTTTACGCTAAGGTAAAATTCAAATATAAGTCGCACCTTGGGGTGAATCGGTCCCCCCAACCCACCCACCGATGCAGTTTCTTTTATACCATGATGTAGCGAATAATTCTTCTGTCTTCTTATTATGAAGAAGTTTGTGATTGGACGTGGAGGTGTGACGTCATACCGCTAGACGAGCGGTGACAGGCTGACAAACCTTGGGGCCATTCCATGAGAAAGTGTACATGAGGGGTAATTTTTATTATTTGGTGTATAATGTTTATTTTTGCAGCAAACATTTCTTGAAGATCTATATTTTATTATACAAAGTACCCAAAACATAATAAGATGAATTACTTTAAGAAATATGGAGTTAAAGTTGGCTCTATTTGAACTTGCTCTGTTATCTTTAAAAAACGTATTTTTTAGTTGGCTAGACAGCTTGTCCAGAACCAGCAGAGACTAGTTCTGCTCAGGTCATTGTTAAGGATGTTAACAGTGTCTTTTGCTCTATATGTTACCTGCATTTCATCTTAATCCATCCAATGAGTTTATTATAAATTCATATTAAGTTGTCATAGTCATAAATGTAACAAAAAACTTCAAAAAGTTTTTATTTAATTGCAAAGAGCTGTTGGATTTCTTTGTTACCTTGTGGAAGTAAGGTTAGTCATGAGTTCTAATGATTGCAAAACTATTTTCACCAAAAGAACAATTATTTCCTTAAAAAAATATGTAAACAATAAGTGTAACATACGTAACACGTTTTACTGCCTTGTTATAAAATATGAATTTGGCTTTTGATAGGCCTACAGTTAGGCCTACTTGAGTGCTGAAACTGATTTTATATACATAGGCCCAGTGGTGCAGCCATTGGGGGAGATGGGGGCACTAAGGGGGCTAAAGCCCCCCCCCCCCCAAGATCAGAATGATTTTTTCTTTAGTTTACCACTTTCACTTAAGTTAAGTTAGTGATAACTGATAAGAATGCAAGATTACTTAAAATGTTTCACAGTGTTTGAAATTGTTCATTGGATTAATAATAATAATAATTAATTTTCGCCGTACATAAAGAAATTCTATATCGATTTCAAATGCATTAGTTTGCAGCCTCGCTTTACATTTGTTGAATCAAGTCCAAATCCCACTGCACCATGTTTGCTACAGAATTCATACTGGCAGAGTATGCTAAAATCTTCTGTACCATAATAGCAATAATTTCAAGTCATCACAGAAGTAGAAACAATTTACCGGAAGTATGTTTAGTTCTGTATATTACTGCAGTAACAACAATCAGTGCTATATTCTCCGTCAATCCATCATTCAATGACTAGATTGTCTTAATGCTGTTTTTAAAACACTCACTTTTTACAGTGCTTTATACGATCACTTTAAAGACACATAATAAAATACTATGGGGGAGCAGGTTCAGTTCTGATTAGACCTAATGGTACGATAACTATAAATGTCAAAAGTTGAATGAAATGCTTTGAATTGTGATGTGTTGAAAATGGAATATCAAACTTTTTATAAACAGCAGGTGATATGGAAATATGTGTTGATATCCAATTTGATGATGATGATGAAGATAATGATAATAATAATGTTAATGATGTTTGCAATAGGATAGTAACTTCATTGAATAAGAATGGGTTGTAAAGAAAATTGAAAAATTAGTCCTATGCACCCAGCTTATAATAAATTATCTTTTTTAAATTTTATTAACATGCATTTTAAGTTTTAGCAACCCCAGATTAAAATCATGGCTGCACCACTGTATAGGCCTAAATGTAAAATTCAATAATTAATAAAATAATTGTTTGTCTCAAGAATATAAATATATAATTAAAATAGGCCTTATTATTAAGTGCCAGTATGGTACTTTATGAGATTGTGTGGGGGACGAAAAATGTCTGTCCGTCTGTCTGTCTGTCCGTCCGTGTGTCTGTACGCGCTCTAACTCAAATACGCTTTTTCGGATTTTCATGAAACTTGGAAAACACATTTATAATATCAATGGGAAGACCCCTATTGATATTGAACCAAATCGGTTCACCGGTACCGGAGTAATGCCCAATTTAGTGCCTAAGAAAGGCGCAATAATTCAAATACGCTGTATCGGATTTCCATTAAACTTGGTATACGCATTTATGACATCCATGAAAAGTACTCTGTTAAATTTGAACCTAATCTGTTGACCGGTACCGGAGTAAAACCCAATTTAGTGTATATTTTAAAGGCGCAATAGCTCAAATACGCCTTATCGGATATTTATGAAACTTCGTATATGCATTTATACTATCCATGGAAAGACGTCTGTTGATGTTCAGCCAAATCGGTTGGCCAGTACCGGAATAATGCCCAATTTATTTCCTTTTATGTTAATATATGAGAAGTCGCGATAACTCAAATATGCTTTATTGGATTTTCCTGAAACTTTGTATACCCATTTATAATGTACATGGGAAGACGTCTACCGATATTGGACCAAATCGGTAGACCGGTACCGGAGTAAAACCCAATTTAGTGTCTATTTTTAAAACGCGGTAACTCAAATACGCTTTACCGGATTTTTATGGAATTTGGTATACACATTTATAGTGTTCATGGGAAGAGGTCTACTGATACTGGATGAAATCGGTTCACCTGTTTCGGAGTAATGCTCAATTTGGTGCCTATTTTATGATAATATACGTATTCAAAAGAATTTATATAAAAAAAAGCAAATCATTTATCATGACAACATAGTCAATTGTTTTACTGTGATATTTTACGGCTTTGGAAATTAAAATAGAGATAGCTATGACCAAAAACACTATTGTTTTACATGCGCTTATAACTTACAACTAGACCGTTAAACTGACCCAGGTGACCGAGATGGTAACGTTTTGGCCTCACGTTATGGAGTTCCATGGTTCAAATCCCGAAACCAGCCAATTTCACTTTCTTTTTCGTATTTTTATGTGAGTGTGCGATTGTCAAGATATCAAAAATCTGTACAGTTCAGCTGATGCTGGAAGATTTTAATCTGATTAAAAAGAAAACTAGACCTTTGTTCTTCCCTAAGCCCTGCTTAATGAATAAATCTGGAGCTTAACTTGTAAATCAATTAAAAAAACATATTCTGCATATCATAATTGCAGTCATAACTGATTAAAAAAAACATACTGGCACTTTTTTACATCAGTTTACCTGATTTTATTTATTACTGGTATTTAATCAAAATTGAATAAAATTAAGCATAAACTAAAGATATTCTATTTGGCTGGTAGTTTGAAAAGAGTTCAAAGGAAAGAGTTAGGAAATAGAGAGACAGGATAAAACAAAATAAAGAGGTATTTGCGGCCAATTTAGAGAAAGAAAGAGAAAGAGGAAAACAAAGAGAAATTGGAAAACAATATCTGACTAACAATCCAAGGAAATTTGTACTAAAGCGTGTGGAAAGACACCTTGCTTCGTAAATATGTATGTGTAAATACACATGTACTTAACTTCTTGGCGCTACATCCCTGAAGGGACTTGGCCTACCACCCAATCGCTGCGTCATCTGCCATAGGCAGATGGCAGGTTTGGGGGGCATGTGGTCTGACCGTCTGACCGGAGCCGCTACTTTTCTATCAAGTAGCTCCTCAATTTGTATCACGAGGCTGAGTGCACCTTGTTCCAGACCTCCCTACCTCAAGGAGGTACTGAGAATTGAACCTGGGCCTACGGATCCGTGGCCAGTGACGCTAACCACGAGACCAATACACATATACACATATATATCTAAGGGTTGGTTCTCAGTCACCACAGCATGGTGCATCCTAAGGTTGCGGATAGAGGATTTGGTCGCCAGATATGGAGGGTAGCTGTGAATATGCTGAATAAACAGTCGCGAACAGATGACATGTGAGACTATAAAAACTTAAATAGGCCTATAAGTGCACTATCATGTAAAAGTTCTTAAAACATTCAAATTGTTGAAATATTGCACAATAAAACATTATTCTTCTTTATTATTTTGCATAGTGTAACATACGTAACAAAGTACTGTAACATACGTAACAGAAGAAAAAAATTTTAATTTCTGAAAATCAGCCTGAACTATTGAAACAAAGATACTAGGTTAATGAGTGTAATCTTGGCTACCCAGAAAAAAATGTCCTGGAGTTCTTGTGTTACATAATTCACAGAGATTTCCATGTAAGATAGATAAGGTTAAATTCTGTGTCCGATTTCTGTAACATACGTAACACCCATTTTATTAATAATAATATTTAATGTATATTACTGATTAATAAAACTTTCATATATTCTGAAAGTACATCTTTGAATCTATCTTCTGATATGTACAAAGTTCCAGTTAATGCCATATTTTAATCGCTGTAGGGATCTAAAGTGCATCCAAATGTAACATACGTAACAATGGAATGGCTCCTTGTGGGATATAGGCCTATAATATGGCACATTTTCGAAACCTACAAACAGTGTATCGTACATTATTCGAAAATGCAAGGGCGCTTTGCTACGGCTGCCGCCTCTGCTTCGCGCACTTAACTATGTGGTTAGTGTTATGCATTATTTAGACTATATGCAGAGGCGGGTACAAGGCACTTGCGACAATATACAAGGACAGTGGGTACAACACACTTGCGACAATATACAAGGAAAGTTGGTCACCCTACTTCGCTCAGAAACAAAATACATCACACAGTCCGTGCAAATGTGAATATCGAATGGGCGGAGCTTAAGGGGCAACTTATATTTTAATTATGCCCGGTAATTATGCTATAAATACCTTATAGCCACTTCTTTGAATGTTGCGACTAAAAACCACCCTCTGAAGTAAAAACTCGGAAACTGAAGTATGCTGGAATTTCATGCAATCTGGGTGCGGACTGTCACCTCTACTGGAGAAATTAGGCAATTGAGCAATATGCTGAACACCATGTTAAAATAAAGCATAGGACAGGCAGTGTAATTCTCGAGATGGCGGTGATAAAAACGCAGGCTATGACCGAACAAAAAAAGAATAAATAAAAAAAAAAAGTGACTGCAAACGTTTATTGAACTTTCCGAAATTTATCGAATATTCCCCTCAGATATTTCTTTACTGTAAGCATGGGCAACAATACATCTTTCTCACTCCATGTGCTTATATAGAATAAGAGGCCGTGATTGTTCGCATATTGAGTTGTTCACCAGGCAAGACAGTTTCTACAAACAGTGGGTAGCATACAACCACCCTTCAGAGAATTTTTTTGAAAAAAGTTTCAAATAAAAGTTTCAGTTCTTGGTATAAGCACTCCATGTACAAAATTCAAAGGAAATCGTTAGAGCCGTTTTTGAGAAAATCTCAAAAAAACAAAATTTTCTTCATATAAAATCCCCTTAAATATAAGTGAAGGTTGTCGCCAATCTTAGTGTCACAGCCTCAGAAGGTAGCCTACCTAACCCAAATACAAAATTTTGTTTTCGTACGATTTTCCGTTACAAGAGGCCGTATTGCAAAGAACGCGTATTTACAGTGAGTGGGTTATAACTACCTTCAGAGAATTTTCTCGAAAAAATGTTTCAAATAAAAGTTTTAGCTCTTTGTATAAGCAACCCATGTGAAAAATTTATAGAAAATCGTTTGAGCCGTTTTCGAGAAAATCGCGAAAAACGAAAATTTCTTCATGTGAAGTCCCCTTAAAAATAAGAGAAAATAGTCGGCAATCTTATCCTCACATCTTCAGAAGGTACCTGACCCAAATACGAAATTTTGTTTTCATACGATTTTCAGTTTTGGAGCTAGAGTCTTCACAGACAGACGGACAGACACACACACACAGACATGTTTCCAAAAATAGTATTTTTGGATTCAGGGGGCCTTGAAACGTGTATATATGCCAAAAACTCAACCTCGAATTTTGGGGTCGAAAACAATACTTCCTCTACCTATAGTAGGCCTACCTATGGTATGGGCAGAGGAAGTAAAAATCTATACATATAAAAATGAATGTATGTGTGTCTGTGTGTGTGTCCTTTATGCATTACTACACCATTCATCCGATCGCCATGAAACTTTGGGAAGTTGTTGAGTACATTCCCGGGAAGGTTTTCGGCATATTGCATTTTTAGTTTTTGCTTTCGTTATTGAGTTATGAGTGAAAAACGGGCAAAAAACGTGTATTTTAGCATTTTCGAAGCATCAATTTTTAGTTACACATTTCAATGTCAAATCAATTACAGTAGGCTTTGGCTATTTTTGTCATAAAACCATTACGATCGCTTGAATGTTGTAGCTCACGATGGTCGACTCATTTGTTTATCATGTCAAGGCACGCAGATATATGAAATTTTCAAACAACACCGAAGAGGATTATTATTAAGTGCCAGTATGGTACTTTATGAGATTGTGTGGTGGACGAAAAAATGTCTGTCCGTCTGTCTGTCTGTCCGTGTGTCTGTACGCACCATAACTCAAATATGCTTTTTTGGATTTTCATGAAACTTTGAAAACACATTTATAATGTCCATGGGAAGAACCCTATTGATATTGAACCAAATCGGTTCACCGGTACCGGAGTAATGCCCAATTTAGTGCCTATTTTAATAGATTATATTAGAAAGGCGCCATAGCTCAAATACGCTGTATCCGATTGCCACGAAACTTGGTATTAGTCCAGGCAACGAACGAAAAATAGAAAAAAAAATCGTGTAGTTTTGAAATTTTGCAGAGTTGTCGGAGGGAGTGTCCTGAACAACATACTAAAAGTCCCCGAAGGTGGGGGGTGAGCGGGGGGCAGGGGGGCCCGCAGAAGGTCCCTATTTTAGGTTTTTCGCTTATATCTAAACAATGGTGCATCGTAGAGGAAAAGTTGCTATATACAAAATTCAAGCTGATAAAATTTCCTACAAGTTTGACTCTACACATTTCTTTCTATTCCCAATAGTTTTCGAGATATCCGCCAGCGAAAATAACGAATTTTCGATAAAAGCTCTCTCGCCTCGCGCTTTTCGACACACTTTGCCTTCTAGCGCTTCAGCCCTTAGGTATACAGCAATGTTATCATGAAAGAAGTTGTAGGCAAATAAATTATATTGAAAATGAGTAGTAATTTGTTACTTTGTCTTCAAATGTTCAAAAGTTATAACAATTTTAAGATTCGGTCAAATTTCGAGATTTCGAAAGAAAACCGTATATCGCACTTTCTCTATAATTAGGGGTTATATCTTTGTACATAAGCTGTATATTGTGTATTTACATCCTGAAACAAGTGGAGAAACATCACACAACCATTAAAGTTGAAATTATTCAAAATCCGATCACGGTACAAGCACAGTACATGTAATGGAAAATACATTATATTGCAGGCAAGAAAGGAAAAATAGGGACAAAAAAATCGTGTAGTTTTGAAATTTGGTAGAGATGTGGGGGAAAGTGTCCTAAACAACATAGTAAAAGTCCCCATGGATAGGGGGTGATCAGGGGGTGGGGGTACTTTTACCGGTAAATGTAATTTCCATCAGTTTTCCCTAAATACACAAAAAACTATGGGTTCTAGCAAAAAACAGTTTATGCACAAAATTAAACTACATAAAAGTTCTTATAAAATTTATCTGAATGATATTTCTGTAGAATTAATAGTTCAGGAAATAGAAGGATATGAAGTATGACACAGTTCTGGAAATTCTGTTTTACATACACCTGTATATTATATTTTTAACAAAAGAGAAGGCAGATGATAATTAAATTAGCAAGATGACAAGCAAGCAAACTAGTTCTTAGAAAAATATACTTACTAATGGTTAATGTTACATATAAAACTCATTATCATTATTATTATTAATAATATTCTTCTTGTAAAGCTGAGACGTTTTATGTTTCGTTAAAATAATTGCCGGTATTTTGAAAAATGGTAAGGAATTAGACAATTATATTTAAATATTCTAAGATTAGCAGGCCTACCTATTACTTTAAATAAACGTTTACTTGCCTATGTGGCTCCTGAGAATATTTGCACATCATATTTTGTCACTGTGCAACTCGGTGTGGTGGAAGATATGGATCCAGAAAAGCTAGTATTAAATGCTCATCAGTTTGTGGAACCTGTCTTGATACAACAGTATACCATTAGAAGAAGATGATGAATTTAAAATCGATGACGTCCAAGCAAAATAAGTTGTTTAGGCACTCTTTAATTAATGTTATATATGTGTATAAATACTGAGTGTTCGGTAGATAGAAAAATATAACCCTAACTTATCATACGATGTACAGTACTAGGATTCCAGTATTGGAGACTGAAAAAAATAGACAACTAAACATTTATTTAAAGTACTATGTAGGCCTATTAGGTCTTATAATTTCTAAATATCTACAAATTCTAACTATTTACAATTTTTCCAAGTGATATTTTAAGCGAAAAATAGAACGGCTAATAGGCCTGATTTATATTTCTTATAAAGTACACTCATACCATGTGATTTTTGTAAGCTTTATAATAATAATAATAATAATAATTATTATTGTTATTATTATTATTTTATGTGTGATGTTTACCTTTAGTACAAATATTATTCTAAGAACTAGTTTGCTTGCTTGACATCATGCTAATTTAATTAACATCTGATCTCTATTTGGTTGAAAAATATAATATGTAGGTGTATGTTAAACAGAATTTCCAGAACTGTGTCATACTTCATATCCTTCTATTTCCTGAACTATTAATTCTACAGAAATATCATTCAGATAAATTTTACAAGAACTTTTATGTAGTTTAATTTTGTGCATAAACTGTTTTTTGCTAGAACCCATAGTTTTTTGTGTATTTATGGAAAACTGAGGGAAATTACATTTACCGGTAAAGGTGCCCCCACCCCCCGCTCACCCCCTATCCATGGGGACTTTTACTATGTTGTTTAGGACACTTTCCCCCACATCTCTGCCAAATTTCAAAACTACATGATTTTTTTTGTCTCTATTTTTCCTTTCTTGCCTGCAATATAATGTATTTTCCATTACATGTACTGTGCTTGTACCATGATCGGATTTTTAATAATTTCAACTTCAATGGTTGTGTGATGTTTCTCCAATTGTTTCATGATATAAATACACAATATACAGCTTATGTACAAAGATATAACCCCTAAATATAGAGAAAGTGCGATATACGGTTTTCTTTCGAAATCTCGAAATTTGACCGAATCTTAAAATTGTTATAACTTTTGAACATTTGAAGACAAAGTAACAAATGACTACTCATTTTCAAGATAATTTATTTACCTACAACTTCTTTCATGATAACATTGCTGTATACCTAAGGGCTGAAGCGCTAGAAGGCAAAGTGTGTCGAGAAGCGCGAGGCGAAAGAGCTTTTTTCGAAAATTCGTTATTTTCACTGGCGGATATCTCGAAAACTATTGGGAATAGAAAGAAATGTGTAGAGTCAAACTTGTAGGAAATTTTATCAGCTTGAATTTTGTATATAGCAACTTTTCCTCTACGATGCACCATTGTTTAGATATAAGCGAAAAACCTAAAATAGGGACCTTCTGCGGGCCCCCCTGACCCCCGCTCACCCCCCACCTTCGGGGACTTTTAGTATGTTGTTCAGGACACTCCCTCCGACAACTCTGCAAAATTTCAAAACTACACGATTTTTTTTTTCTATTTGGTGTTTTTCGACGTTTATTGACTGGACTATATACCCATTTATGACGCCCATGAAAAGTGCCCTATTGAATTTGAACCTAATCTGTTGACCGGTACCGGAGTAAAACCCAATTTAGTGTATATTTTAAAGGTGCAATAATTCGAATACGCTTTTTCGGATTTTTATGAAACTTCGTACACGCATTTATAATATTCATGGAAAGACGTCTATTGATATTCGACCAAATCGGTTGGTCAGTACCAGAATAATGCCCAATTTAGTGCATTTTATGTTAATATATAAGAAGTCGCGATAACTCAAATATGCTTTATTGGATTTTCTTGAAACTGTGTATACCCATTTATAATGTACATGGGAAGAAGTCTACTGATATTGGACCAAATCGGTAGACCGGTACCGTAGTAAAACCCAATTTAGTGTCTATTTTAAAGACGCGGTAACTCAAATACACTTTACCGGATTTTTATGAAACTTGGTATACACATTTATAATGTCCATGGGAAGACGTCTATTGATACTGGATAAAATCGGTTGACCTGTTTCGGAGTTATGCTCAATTTAGTGCCTATTTTATGGTAATATACGTATTCGAAAGAATTTATTTAAAAAAATGAAAATCAGTTATCTTGACAACATAACCTTTTGTTTTACTGTGATTTCTAAGGCTTTGGCAATTAAAATACAGTTAGCTATGACAACACTATTGCTTTAAATGCGCTTATCCCATAACTGACCCAGGTGGCTAAGATGGTAACGTCTTGGCGTCACATTCTGGAGTTCCATGGCTCAAATCCCGAAACCGGCCAATTTGACTTTTCTTTATATTCTGCATATCATAACTGCAATCATAACTGATTAAACAAAACATACTGGCACTTTGTTATATCAGTTTACCTGATTTTATTATTATTATTATTATTATTATAAGAGGGATAATCAATATAGGCCTAAATATGGTCAAACGTTGTTTGATTTGGACGAAACTCACTATACAGAGGTTTTCTGGGCCAAGTACCTCGAATCTGAGGTCGCTTTTACCACGCGACGCCTAAATGGGGTCAAACGTTGTTCGATTTGGACGAAACTCACTATACAGGGGTTTTCTGGGCCAAGTACCTCGAATCTGAGGTCGCTTTTACCAGGCGACGCTATCTAATCGTGGTATGTAATTCACGTGATTTAGGTGTTAATAAATATAATGATTTAACTATTATGCTCTTAATTTTTAATTTCTGAAATAATTATCTCGGGCGATCGCTTGATTTTGTAGGTCCATCCTTGACGATTCATTTGTTTAGAATATCAAGTCCCACAGACGTATGAAATTTTCAACCTACACGGAAGAGGGATATTCAATATAGGCCTAAATATGGTCAAAAATTGTTCGACTTGGACAAAACTCACTATGCAGGGGTTTTCTGGGCCAGGGAACTCGAATCTGAGGTCGCTTTTACGAGGCGACGCTATCTAATCGTGGTATGTAGTCCACGTGATTTTGGTGTTAATAAATATAATGATTTAACTATTATGCTCTTAATAAAGTTCTAAAAACTACTGATTTCACCCCTGAATCAATTCCTTCAACAAAAGTAAGTGCATTAAATAATGTTTTCAGTGTCAGGAAGGAAAACTGTATGGCTAAAGATATAGTGCTCTACCCGCATAATAAAAATGAACTGATTGAAATGGGTAAAAATACAAGATCAAGTTCTAAAAATGAAAAATTTCACCCCTTAATCAGTTTCTTGAACAAAAGTAAGTACATTTGATGAAGTTTCCAGTTCCAAAAAGGAAAATTGCAATGCTAAGGAGATAGTGCTCTACCCTTCTTTATTCTGTTAGTGTGATAGAGTTTTCAAATTTATTGCAGGTTGTGACTGTGGAGTGAGGACATTGGAGTGGGCACTTGATAATGACAAATCCAGAATATGTCTGTTCATTATAAATTTAAATCAGCACTTGAGTATGATACTGTAACGTTTGACGGACTTCATATTTCTGTGCATGATTTAAAGAAAGCTATTCTGCATCAGAAGAGAATTGGAAAGAATACTGATTTTGATCTTCAGGTCACGAATGCCCAGACAAAAGAAGGTAAGTATCCATCCTATTAGTTTTGTGGGGAAAACGGAAGAATTTGTGGCACCCTGGTCCTCACTCCTCACCAACGGGACCCACCTAGCAGTGCGATTTAAACTACTAGTAATGCCAGGCCACAATGCCATCAAGCTGAAATGGGAAAAAAATTAAATAATTAATTTCTCCTTTCTTCTCTTGCTTCTCTTACTTCCTCCCTTTCTCTCACCTCCTCTTCACCCTACTTACCTACTTTAGACCTATTCCTAGCCGTAAATTTTGGATCGACCGGTATAAGAACCCAGGACCATTAGCATCATACCACTACGCCATAAGTGATTGCTGAGCAGTGAAGGGAAAATTCATCTGTTTAAGTATAGAGAGCTTTAATACATATAAGAAATAGCCGTTTTGGTGCAAGGGTTATTTAAATCCTGAAATATTATGTTGGCTCTGAAAATAGCCGTTTTGGTACAATGATCATTTATTATAATCATGAAATGTTATGTTGGCTCTGAAAATAGTTTTGGTGCAAGGGCCATTTATTATAATCTTGAAATAATTAATATCGCATAGAGCAGTATAATATGGTTGCAGCCAGCCTTGAGCAGCGAGCAGCTTGAAAGCTGGCTAGGGGAAGAGGGCCGTAGCCATGGCTACGCGCAGCAGAGAGTGGACTGAGAGACAAGGTGCTACAGATTCTTCTGTTTTGCCGTTTTGTGTTCTGGTAGACTCATGAAAATCACATGTGGTTTTTCATAGCTTTCTTAGGCCTATGTACCCTGT